>OZ037765.1:5530697-8145697 GCA_964035545.1 Bugula neritina | reverse complement strand
AATTATGTTGTGATAACATCTTACTATTCGTCTGAATAAATATGTTACTAACCTGAAGCTTGCAGTAGCTTTCATGTTTAATGAACCCTTCTGCAGAATTGTGCTGCATTGATTATATTATTATGCTGAACATACCATTGCCTACTACCCAACTAGTTTAATGACTCAAGTGTGCGTGCGAATAACTCACCGTGACTTGCTGTTATGACATATTAGTTGTGAGTTAGTCATTGTAGTGTGCTCTTCAACTGTGACTGAAATATTAATGGTAGTGATAACTATGGACTTGCTATTCAATGCAACTCATGCTTTGTTTATGAAGCAATTCTGTTTCTAAAAAACAACTCTGTAGCAACACAAGTGTCTTTGATGTCACCTTATACTATGCTTCTTCATTGACTGTGAATGCATACGTTATCATGTATTGAGGTTTGGTTAGAATAGGTTGAAAATAGATTATCAAGTGTTCCTTTTATTTCCTTGAGTCATAGTGTTGCTTTAAACACCTCCTGAGTACAAGGAACCTGTTGCAATCATGAGCAGTTAGATAATATCCTCTCTACTAGTTATACTATGTTATATACTTTAGAGTTCCTATATCCTCTCTACTAGTTATACTCAGTTATATACTTTAGAGTTCCTATATCCTCTACTAGTTATACTCTGTTATATACTTTAGAGTTCCTATATCCTCTACTAGTTATACTCTGTTATATACTTTAGAGTTCCTATATCCTCTACTAGTTATATTCTGTTATATACTTTAGAGTTCTCATATCCTCTACTAGTTATACTCTGTTATATACTTTAGAGTTCTCATATCCTCTACTAGTTATACTCTGTTATATACTTTAGAGTTCTCATATCCTCTACTAGTTATACTCTGTTATATACTTTAGAGTTCTCATATCCTCTACTAGTTATACTCTGTTATATACTTTAGAGTTCTCATATCCTCTACTAGTTATACTCTGTTATATACTTTAGAGTTCCTATATCCTCTACTAGTTATATTCTGTTATATACTTTAGAGTTCTCATATCCTCTACTAGTTATACTCTGTTATATACTTTAGAGTTCTCATATCCTCTACTAGTTATACTCTGTTATATACTTTAGAGTTCTCGTATCCTCTACTAGTTATACTCTGTTATATACTTTAAAATTCCTATATCCTCTCTACTAGTTATACTCTGTTATATACTTTAGAGTTCTCATATCCTCTACTAGTTATACTCTGTTATATACTTTAGAGTTCTCATATCCTCTACTAGTTATACTCTGTTATATACTTTAGAGTTCTCGTATCCTCTACTAGTTATACTCTGTTATATACTTTAGAGTTCCTATATCCTCTACTAGTTATATTCTGTTATATACTTTAGAGTTCCTATATCCTCTACTAGTTATATTCTGTTATATACTTTAGAATTAGAGTTGGAAGAATCAACAATCAACTGGAGTATAGAGCTGTGTGAGAGATTTGGGAGTCGTCTCTATGCTCTATGGAACCGAAGTGCCGGGGATTGCCTGCTCGACTCCGTCCTGCAGGCCACATGGGGAGTGTTTGACAAGGACAACACTCTCAGATTAGCTCTCTCCGACAGTCTGGCTGAGGCGGAAGGAACGTGAGTTATTTAACTGGCTACACTTAGGTCTGGCAGTGCTTAGTTTGATGACTTTTGTTTTGTCACGACCGATGCAAAGTGCAAAGTCTTGAGAATGGTCATTTAGTACTAGACTGTACCAGATCTTAACTACAGTGCTCCCTCCGTATCTCACTAAGCTTCAATTCCTCAATTCTGACATAATGGAATACCAGGTTTAACTCATGGCCTATAGAATTTCGTGGAGAATGGGGGGAGCACTGTGTTTTAGAGGTTCCAACTAGTAAGGCTTCAACCTTGTAGGTTGAACTTACAGATCACTAGCTTAGGACTTCTGACAATAACATTACGTAATAAGTCTGTCAGTGCCAGGTATAGTGCAGTTTGGTTTTATTTCAAACTGCGTTAGTGGAAGGCTGGTTCACTCCCCTGAGTCATTGTGACATGTAATCTGTCTATTAACAAATATTTTGTAAGGTATTAATGCTATCGAATACCATAACAATACCTGTACAGTGTGAATGACTGGCGATATCAAACTCAGTGAAGCATGCAAGATTATGGCACTATGCATTGTAGGTGCAATGTTTACAATTTTGTATCAAAATATATCTGTTTTATAGATTCTATCCTCGATGGAAGGAGTATGAGAGTAGACAGGCTGAACTGTACCATTTCACCCTGGAGGAAGATCAGTGGGACCAGGACTGGTCCTACATTCTCAGCCTAGCACGCCAGCCAGGTAAGTCTCTCCCCCCTGTCTCTCTCTCCCCCTCTCTCTCCCCCTCTCCCTCCCCCTCTCTCTCCCCTCTCTCTCCCCCTCTCTCTCCCCTCTCTCTCTCTCCCCCTCTCCCCCCCTCTCTCTCTCTCTCCCCCTCTCTCTCTCCTCTCTCTCTCTCCTCAAGCCTCTAATGATAATAATAATGATGGTGTGTTATGTTAGAGTATTGCTGTGTATTTTGCTAAGACGCTGTTGTGTATAATAATATGTAACCTCTTCACCTTCCCAAGTCAACTTTATATATATACTACTTTCAGCTAGTAGCCTGGGTTGGCATACTCACTGCCTATTTGAAACCAGAGTTCAGTTATTACATCATAGTGTTATTACATGCTCACATCTGTGTATTGGACTGCTCTCAAAACAGCACATTCTTTCTGATCTGATGAGGGTTTTGTGTTTATGCATCAATTGGTAACACTGCATGCATAATCCACTTAACAAGGGTGGTTGCCCTGGAGCTTTTTGCTTTGTGCATTAAAAATTTGAAGCTACTATTCTCTGGTAATAATAATAGTTATTAGTTACCACTATGGTATGTGTACTTGTAAACTTTTGCTACCCACTGCTACACTCTATACCACCATTACTACTCCATTTATAATGCTAAATAGCAATAAAATTAGCACACTCCGTACTCTCTCTGCTTCCCTAAAAACTTCATGTTCATAGAGTTTCTCCATTCATACATAATGAGACGCTGTTATGTTTTAAACCTCGTTTATTAAATGTTTTCTTTTAAATGTTTTTAATTGGTTTTGAATCTTGGCTAAATAATGTTTTCTATATAATTATATAGTAAAGCTAGCTTGTAGACAAAGTTTGTGGCAATATTTATTATGTTGCAGGTACATATTTAATGGGTACATTTTCATGACTTCTGTTACTTGCTATTTAACATAGTAATAAGAAAAAAGTATATGCTTCATGCAGTTAACAGTTAAAGCTGGTTTTGTGATGCCTGGTGCAGTTGTAGTGTATACTAACGACGTTATGTATTCATAGTGTTTGGTTATAAGCTTGTCCATCCATACAGGTTCTGCTTTGGAGCAAATGCATATATTCACTTTGGCGCACATCTTGAGAAGACCAATCATAGTTTATGGTGTAAAGTATGTCAAGACCTTTCGTGGAGAAACTATAGATCTTGCAAAATTTCAAGGTTAGTGCTATAAATGTGAAACTCCTTGTGGTAAATGCCTTGGATACATAGCATGCTAATGAGTATAAACAGTTATAATGGGCTAGAGTGATGTAGATAATTAGTTATGTCTATCTGTAAGTAAAACTCGGTGTAGATTCTAAAATGTAGAGTATTTTGTGAATTAGTTGGGCAGCTAATTATATCAGGGTTGTCTTCTCTGAAAATATTTTAAATTCACAGATCTGTCTATTGCTATATTTTATTGCAACTATAACAGCAGCTACAGCTTGATGCTGATGCTAATTTAATGTCTGAATGATAACTAAATCATAGTGAAAGGATTGAGTTGCGATCAAATTTTATTTATTTACATTATGAGTGATAGGGATTGAAAAGTCATTTTCAAATTTTCAACCGGACAGGAAAACCTGAAAAGTTATTACACTGGTATTAGTTGTTATATTAGCTTAAGATGACCAGCTCTATATTTTTCTCATCAAAAAATGATTTTCAATAGTTATATAATGCCTTGATATTGAGCCATCTAATGCAGAAATGTACTGTGCACTCTATTTCATGCTACTGCATAGGGGCAATTCTTATCTTGAAGTAATGCAGTAATTGATAGGTTTTTAGTTTTAATTTTAGAACATTTACAGCGAATTTTCTATGTTTTAGCATTTGGGTGTGACTGAATATGCAAGGCCTACTAATTTAGTATCCTCGTAGAAAATATTTTTTGCAAATTATAGAACACACACAAGTTTCTCATGATATTCTTCAATTTATATCATGATTTTTAATCTGCTGGGTGATAGGAAGGCCGTTACATGCTGTAGGTATCATGCATGATATGGAAACTGTTTCATGGTTTATTAAACTTTCAGGTGTTTATCTACCTCTTCTATGGGACCCAAGTTTTTGTTGGAAGTCTCCCATCACTCTTGGCTATACAAGAGGTCATTTTTCAGCTCTTGTGCCTATGGAAACTGATCTGGATAAAAACATAGGTGCTGGAGCTATGCTAGACAATTTGGAAGAAAAAGTTTTTTATTTACCGCTCATAGAAAAAGATGGTGAACCCTTGCCTCTTCATTTTTTGTCACAATCACAGGTATGCATGCTATATAAATAATATTTATTATTTTATTATTTAGTTTATGCTGTATATTCAATATGTACTTTAAAACTGTCAGGTGATGAATTGTATGCATTTCCTGTAGCTTACTAACTTAACGTACTCATTCAATAAGCTAATGTCACCTATTTCGCATGGCACCATTACTTAATTTTTGATTAGGAGTTATGCTCACCATGCTGCAATATTATTTAGCCTTGTAATCTCATAACATTTTTAGAATAAATTCAAATTTAAACCTCTTGAAAAGTTTTTTAACTTTCGCGTATCTATGCTACAGATATTAAATAAAATATTAGCATCGTTGCATATTTTTTATGGCTTATCGACTTCAACATTATTTGTTTAATGTGGGGAGGGGAGATAATAGGTTTAACCTGTGAAGTTGCACAACTCCAATAAAGTAATTGTTGCAACATGAAATAGCTATTACAGGCAAGCTAATTACTAATTTGTAAGTTGAAAACTTATTTATGGTTTGGTTATTTTAGATGAAGCGTGAGAGAGTTATATTGCAAGAGTGGCTTACATGTAAAAATGTTGCTGGAATTTTCTGTGCTGAGCAACAGCTTGGAAGGCAGCCACCATTGGTAAAGCAAATGACAGAAGAATGGATGGATCGGTACAGGCATTTATCACACGCAATGGCTGCAGCTGGAATGGGTCGGAGAAGAAAAGACAGGTGTGAGGCAGCACATTTACCTGATGATGTGGCAGATGAGAGAATATGCTGAGACTTGTATCTGGCAGCGAAGTACACTACTTTGTGTACCAAGACTGCTGGTCCCTGTGCTAATATATGCTTGCAAATATATGCACTAAACCTTTCTACCCTTACATTCTATGTTATAGTTAGTTAATGTAACTAATGAAACCTCCATGCCTGAACGTAAATTTATCAAGGCTTTTCATTTACTAGTCCATAAGATTATAACTCCATTATTTTCTATATAACCTGAAATTTATGTCATTTATAGAGCTGCTTAAAATACTTTAAATTTAAATCTTTTTAGTGATGTATTGTGAATTTGAAATTAGTATTTTTGTAATAAACTTTAGACTCGACAAATTTGGTTGGATATTAACATTTAATGAACAACGTTACATATCCTTTGTATAAAACTGTGTTGCACTATTTAGATAGTTCTAGTAAAATCAAGTATATAAATAATATATAATATTAACTGCTCAATGCCACTGTATGCAAAAGCACATTTACCCTAACACAAAAATCCTAGCCTAACAAAAATAAAATGTCTAGTGTGTCATCGCTGATGACTTAGAATTCATTCGCAGGACTATTTTTTGACTTCATCTTCAAGTTTCTCTAGCAGGTCTTTTTTCTCTTGTTCCGTTTTTTCTAGTTTCAATATTCTTAAAATCTCTGTCATTTGTGAGCTTTGTATATTAACATTTTCTGTGCCAATTTCTTGAAGAACCTGAAAAAGCAATTTTCTACTAACACACTAGTTACTAGCTGAACCAACTTGCAATAGCAGTACATGAAAGTACTCCATTAACTAACTTGTAACATTATGCTATTAATTAAACTTCGATAAAGTAGGAAAAAACTCAAAATTTAGTAAGATAAATTTTTACCTGGAGAACTTCAGATAAGTTAACAATACCATCGTGGTCCTCATCTAGAATCTCTGCAATTTTCTGTAACTTTGTCTCATCTGATACTTTCTGTAATCTCTTCATAGACAGGACCAACTCATTGATGCTGATCACCGTGTCTCTGGCAGAAGTTAATAGTATAAATAGACTGCATGATTATATTACGGTAAAATATCACATAGATTGATGCACAAAAACTTAGAAAATAAAAATTTATGCTTAGCATCTGTTAAATTTGACACCGATGTTCTAGCAAGCACAAGTCCAGTATATAAAACATACTTTTCTTTTTTAATGGATTTTTCAAGACTTCTAGCAGCTTCTTGATTATCACTCCGTTTTAGCCTCACTTCTTTCACCTAAGTTCACACAACATCAAAGATACCAAAAAAAAAAAAATTTACAAAACATTTGAAAGACAAATATAAATTAGGGAGAGCTTCAAGGTCCGTCTAGACTCTAGGTGATGCAAGATGAAAAGATTATAAAAGCAAAACTAAATTGCACGATCTAAAAAGGTTCAATTTAAACAACATGTGTTTACAGTACAGATGGTTTGATAAGTAAGAAATTAAGATAAGCACTGAAATCACAAGACTTGATACCTCAATTTCTTCTAATAGATGTTGTTTCTGTTTATAGAGATTATCTGTCACATCCGTGAGTTTTCCAATCATTCTGTTGACGGCAGAAGACAATCTCTTTGCGCTCTTCGACTCTATAATCTGAGCATCTCGCTCCACAAGTGACTTCAGCTGACTCAAGTCCTACAACAAGTGAGTCGGCTTTTGTCACAAAGTTGTGTGTAATTCTTAGAGATTACCAACATTTCACATTTTAAATTTAAGTTTAAGATTTAAATACAAGAAACCTGCATAAGCAAATAACGTGTATAAGTACAAGGAAATGGTACACACACTGGAGATAAATTTAATCACTACTGCAACTGTACTACAAGAAATATATAATCTCTGTTCATTTGACTTTATAGAAAAATAGGTGTCACCTCTTTATGTCTGAGATGAAAGCATGAGTCAAAGTTGCCAGTTTTCAGTCACTAAAAATTTTGATGTAACAAATGCTTCGGACAATTTTAGTTATTTTTGCCTAACGTGCTTTGACCACTTTTCTTGCACAATCAGTATTAATATAAAAGCAAATTATGCAGTGCATCCTACACGGGCATTTTTACAGCAAGCTGTATAGGAGGAACCACCATTGCTTCAATTTATCATACCAAGTTATATAATTATTATTCACATTAGTTTATACCATAATGACTACAGAATTTTATACTAATACATCAGCAATATAGTATCTAAAAATTTAAATAACCCTTAAATATTATCTGCATATATTAACATACTTCTTGATATTCATCAATATCTTCTTTAAGGGCATCCAAGGTAGATTTCTCAATGTCCACATTCTTTTCTTCAGCAATCAATTCAATGACATCTTCGAGTTTCTCGATATCTTTAAAGGACAGCTCTTCATCAGGAGAGGCAGACGAATCTTCTTCAACAGTGACCTTGACTTTAGTTTTAGGAAATTGAACCACAGGGTGGGGCGCAGTAGCTTCCTCAGGCAACACAATGTCAGCTTTACCTGAGGTATCTGGAAATGCAATGATAAAAATGTATGTGATTATATGACAACATAACTGCCTTATTTCAAGAGATACGCAAGAACAAAAAAGCTTTTATACAAAAATGCATCCTATCTACTTCACACCAGTAGCTGATTGCTATAAGTTAGGAAAATGATATTCACAAGCAATGACTGAATTAGAAAAAAGTTTTTATACCCTCTTAACTACATATTCACATCTTACAAGTAGCAGACCTTACCGATAATCTCGGCTTTGTCTTGAATTGTGTTTTTTTGGAGATCTTCCTGTTCTGAAATGACCTCTGCAGGCTTAGACTACACAAATAAAGAGAATAGTTGAGGTGAATATGCAACAACATATGATATATTTAGTGCATATACGAGATAATATAAAACATTCACATACTGGCAGATTAGGTGCCTTATAGAATATTATATCAGGTGGTTCATTGATTAATTATGATAATTACGATATTGTAAAATGAGCTACAGTGTTCTATGCATTAGACACTGCTTCCCAAGTATCTACACTTGAAATACAAATACATTGTAAATGAATGATATCGACTCTGGATATTCTATTATCTACATAAAATACTACTAAAACTTGACTAAACGATATGCTTGATACCTTAATCTGAAACATATATTCATTTCATTTCTAAGAAAACCACATAGATTAACAAATGCAAGACTAGCTCAGGGGTTTTGTGTAGTAAATACATATAGGTAACTAGCAAACCATCACCTAACAAATATAGATTATGTGGATACAACAAACATTATTTCCTACACATATTATTATTACAGTCATACCATTACCTCCGCATCAACCTGAATAAACACAAGTGATTTCAATACATTTTACTGCTTCATGCAAACTAGTAGTGATGAAAGTATTCAATCGTTTACTGGAATTGTTCACCTAGCTCGGTAAGCTGCATATTAGAGCACAGTCCATAATGTGCCATATTCACCAGTGTTCAGATTATATTTTCTTTATAAAAAGTTAGTAGACGAAATAATATTGGCTATGAATTAGTAAATTCATTTCTCAAAAGGAAATTTCTATAAAGTCTAACAGACCTTTTTATAAATGACTTGTATGGGAAAACAACTGCTAAGTAGCCAGAATTGGATACAATAACGGGCTAAGACGGTTCACTTATAAAACCAACTGTTCATCATTGTGACAACTCAACGGAATCAGATTCTTGGATTTTATGAAAATAAAAAATAGCTGTATAATCTATATGTAAATTGCATATCATAAAATAGTACTTTGAAACAGAAAAAACATCATTTTAAAATTAAAAGTATAATATACAAAGGCAGAAGAAATACATAGTTTATCCCATTAACCCTTAAACCAAATTTTGCAACATTTTGGTTGAGTCAGTGTTTAAGCTGGATGTCTGATATCATGAGAAGAACAACTAAATGTAATATATCTGGCTTTGTCAATTTCTTTCCATGTTTTATCCTTGACAAAATAAAATAAATGTTATCTCAAAATTTGTCTGTAAATGCTTACCTCAGCAATCTTCTGTTTGTATGCCTCTGCTTCAGCTTCTTCTTCTTTCTCTCTAGCAATGGCCTCTTCTTCAGCTTTAATCAGCTTAATTTTGGCAGCGGGGTCAATCTTTTCACCTGTTACTTCGGCAGCGTGTAATTCAGCCTCTGCAGTCTGCAGACAATTTCACAAAACCAGACAAAATAAATAAATATGCCATTCAGTCAAAGAGTCAAAACAAAATATTATCAGTGGTTAATTTGTGTTCTTCTTGAACAAAGCTTGCTAGATTTAGAGTATTTAAAATATAATTAAACAGAACCATACAGTGCTCTCGGGTAGAGTGGATATCACAGTTTTCAGTTGTTCCTCTTTACTTAGGTTTTCTGGTAGATAAAGAGCTCTAGACATGAGCAGTAAGGAAATGGGAATCTTATCATTCAGATGCATGTCGAGCCACTGTTTCAGCTGAAATCTCAGTCTCCATGTCGGAACACCAATAGCACGCATGCCCCTAGCTCTGCATGCAGCTTGCATCTCCACGTCACTCAGTGATCCCAGTCCTTCGTGTAAGATCATCTACACAAGAATGCAAACCAGCATACAGTAATGCCGAGTTTAACATTTGACATGAAAACAATTTTCTTAAAGCATAACTGAGCTACGAAATTCTCAAAACAAGTAGAATGCAAAGATATGTTTGAATTATGAGATGTACTCATAGCAAACCTTATCATCAGCCTTCAACTGCCGAAGTCTAACTCTTAGTTTAAAAACCAACATCTTATTAGTTCCTAAAGTGTTGAGCTCTAACATCTTGCACAGTGCCAGCAAATGATCTCTAGTCATATTGTCAAGAGTGATGTCGTCTGTGAAAAGCTGAGTGTACTTTAGTATGTCATCAGTCTGTACTGTGGTACCACCCTCCCGGATCTACACAAACACATTAGCGTCACACTAGAAACATATTCTAAATTAAAAATACAGATATTGTAGGGCAATATAGTACAAAATAAAACATTGGCGAAATTCTAGATCACAACCCAATTTATAAACATGTGTGGCATTTGTTTAGCGAAAATGCTTCAGTAGCCGATTATCTTACAAGCCAATGAATACCAAATAATTTCAGACTTATGGTACCAGTTATTCACCTCAACCAGCAAGGATTGAAATTCCTTAGCAAGCTCAGGGTGCTTCCCAGAACCAGATTTAACCATAGCAGACTCTTCAACTGTATCTTGCAGAAACTTTGCCATTTCAAGTTTGGCTTTCAAACGCTTCTTAACTTTTTCTTTCTAAAAAACAAACTTTTTTAATTAGTACCACACAGTACGAGTATACAATCAGTGATGTTGGTTATGTAGTATAGAAATATATAAAACCTCTTTGTCCGACTCGGCGAATGTACTAGGAAGGAGGCCAGGAAAGAGTTTTAAAGCAACCGGAAGCAAGAACTCCATGAATGGTATGATTATGAACACCATAAACGGCACCAGTCGGAACAAATCAGCTGTGGTCCGGACAAGCTAAAACATAAAAATGCTGTTGAAACACAGCACGTGAGACAACAATAATATTTTTAAAATTTTGCCATCTTTAGGTGTAATTACTAAATAATTCAGTACTTATACACCTCTACATTTTATATAAACTATCTCAAAATTTTACTCTAAATAAAAAGCAAAACCCCTTCTAATAAGTTCTAATTACTCCAGATATTGCAAAATGATATAACTTCGTCACCAGAAATTGCATCTAGTAACATAACTCTACAGACCTGAAATAAAAAATTTAAATATTTATAAATTTAAGCTGCATTCCTCTTTAGTTTGTGCTTTAAACAAACAAATAAAAGAAAACCAAGTTCTTCAACAAATTATACATAATATGTTTTTATATTTCAGAAGTTCACCTGCTTTCGTTCTCTTCTTGTTAAAGTCTTTCCATGCAAGACTCCCCAAATATACCGAGTACATATTTTAACATCAATAAAAAGCAATCTAAAGCCATGATAGTAATGCTTAAGTTCTTTCACTGTACGACGCCATGCTCGAATATGCAAAGGTTGTGTAATCACAGATAACTGGGGAGAACTTGTCGAGTTGCTGTCATCTTTGGTAGCATCAATAGCCTGTTTTACTTCTACCTCAGATTTCTCCAATTTTTCCTTTAGTTGATGTTTTTGTTTATCCGTGACAAATTCTGTTTTTCTACTACTTTCTTGTTTCTTTTCCTCTAACTGCTCTTTTCTTTTTTTTTCAGATAAAATTTGCACAGTTTTATCTGCTATACTTTTTGCATCCTCATTTAGACGTGAAGAGAGATGATAATTGACTAATGGAACAAATCTAGTATCATTGACTACAAACAATTTAGACGGTGATACAGTGAAGTGCTGTTTACAAGAAATGCTGTAACATCTGTGCGACAAATGGCATCCTGTGTATGTTTGTTTTTCACATATGGGTAAGCTCTGCTTGTCGGCAATGCTAATCCAACCACATCTTACCAGGTGTCTAAAAATTGTTGCAAAATACAAACAACAGTCAGAATGTATGCAGTTATTTAGTGTAGTGATTACACGTACAGTTTAAATCAACATGATTAGCTTAATAAAGTTACCTGGAAAATATAGCGTGTCTATGTTTAGAAATTAGAGTTTTTCTTTGTAGCGCAGAAATACCTAAAATTAGAAAATAATCATAAATATTATCATGCAATGATTCTCTTTGAAGCAGTTTTAAAAGTTTTGAAGCAGCAAGAAAAGCCTAACTTTGGATAAAATCAGTTTTAAAAAGTGAGAAAAACAGCTGCATTGAGCAAGTTATCGTTTAACTACCAACATATCAACCTTTTATTTCTAAGTAAATTATTTTAATTTAAATAAAAATTATGTCGTTAAACAGCACTGGTATACTAAAATAGCTTAATTCTTACCTTTATTTAACATTTTATGCAAAATATGTAAGTTTCTCCCAGCTCCAACTTATTCTCCAATATGATACAGAAGTGCAAGTTATTGTTGAGACACTGATAGGACAGAGCTATTGCTAAAATTTAAATTTAAATATTTATGCAAAACTAAAAAGTAAAATGACCTAACTTTAGATCTAGCAGTAATGCAGCTATTATTAACACTTATTCAAATTCAATAATTTAAACCCACAAACTGAAACTACAACAAAAACTGGAATCCGAATCGGAATAGTAAACCATGTATTGAATATCAACATCTATATAAATAATACATATTTTATACTTCAAGTTTATATTACAATATTAAATTTAATTATATAATAATCAATTTATAATCATCATAATCACAATGATAATCATAATTAAATGATACCCATAGCGATAATAAAACTAACATTAATAGTAATACTAAAAGTAAATGTAATAGTTTACTTATACTTATAGTTATAGACTAAGACTACCACTATAGTTGAAGTTAAACTTAAATTTAATGTTATAGTTATACTGTTAATTATACTAAAACTTATACCAATAGTAATACTAATAGTAACACTAATACTAATAGTAATACTTATACTTATAGACAATAGTTATACTTATTTGTTGTTTACTTCATTAACACCTGCAAGCACAAACTTAGTTATACTTATACTTATAGTATTACTATTAGTTGTCTTATAAATTATAATGCAGTTAATGCTATAGTTAATATTACTCAATAATTGCTATAATTATACTTACCATTATAGTTATACTTATACTATTAGTATAAGTATAACTATAATCAATAAAAGCAATGATACTGATAGTGATACTCATACTGATAGTGATACTGATAGTGATAGTATTACAATTACATTTACTCAGTATTAGTAATACTAAGTATAATAGGAATACTGTAAACTAAACTTGAATTATTCAGATACAAAACTAGCATTAAATTATTATTATTATTGCCTTTTATTCTTACATAAAGAGAGTGCATGCTTATTCTTGATATTATTTTTCTGCTATAAATCAAAATTTGTGTTTGACACCAATAAAAACTAGCAACCTGCAAATGACACTAGGAAACCGGTATATAAATAGTTTTAATGGAGTTGGTGATGTCTGCAGAGGTCTGTAGCAGATTTGAGCAGCATCATTTGCATTTGAGCGGACAACCCCAATATCGTTTTAAAAAAAATGATCAATTCTTTGGCGCGAATCTATAAACCAATAAACTAGCCCGCTGAAATTCTCTAAGTATGATGACTCCCAACATGTGATTGCTGGTAGTTCAAGCCGAAGTTGAAAATGGTCAACTTTAAAACCTCTGAGTGTGTAGTTTATATTATGGCTATAAGCACACTGTTACTTACTGACTGAGTGTGAGATTTGGCAATACTGAAAAAATTACGTTTGAGTTTCAAATTATAATGCGCCTCTGCAAATTGTAATACAGCATTTACACTTTACTTTAAGAGTAAAGGATGAAGTCTAAGTCTTGAACAAATCAGAATCATTCGATCAATCAATCATATTGATATTCACATTGTGATTGTGATTGACATTCACATTGACTTTGGGTGGTTGCGGTTGTCCATGGCTATTGGCCATTGCCCATTGAGCTTGGCTTTGGGCTTAGCAATGCGATTACATATACATTTGACAGTATTGCTAGCACTATGACTATTACTATTACAATTAGTATTACTATTAGTATTATACTTAGTATTACTGTTACTATTAGTATTAGTATTACTATTACTATTAGTGTTACTATTACTATTAGTATTACTATAAGTATAACTATTAGTATTACTAATACTATTAGTAATACACTAATAGTAATAATATTACTATGGCTATTAGTATTAGTATTACTAATAGTAATAGTAATAGCAATACTATTACTATTAGTATTAGTAATACTATTACTATTAGTATTAGTATTACTAATAGTAATAGTAATACTAATACTAATAGTATTACTGTATCACTATTAGTATTACTGTTAGTATTACATTAACTATAAGTATAAGACTTGATATTTTTAATATTTAAAAATAAATTTATATCAAAATGAAAGTCACTAACAGTAACTAAGTGTTGAAGTTGATAGCTATTATTATTAGTATTAGTATTACTATTAGTATTAAATTTAGATTAATATAAAATAATAAATATTATAAATTACTATAAGTATAACTTAGTTGAAGTTAATTAAGGTACTATAAGTATAACAGTATAAGTAATTGTAAAACTAAATGTAATATCAATATGAATTATTATTATGAATATGATACTGATGTAAAAGTATTAGTGATACTATTAGTAATAGTATTAGTATTACTATTAGGATTAGCACTCAAGTCAATACTTATTGATGTAATATCGATGTTCATTTGGTAGATAATGCACATTTAGTAGAAATTGGTGGGTGGCTACAGGAACCTAGCTACTCAACTATTGAGAATGGGTTTGTAGGTTTTTGAAACTACTATTTAAAATTTAATGATGAATAATAAATCAAAATACCATAACTATTCTCCAAAAGCATTAAGATTATAGTTGATATGCTGTAATTATTTTATGAAGACTCTAAGTATATCATTCAAATTTCAACTGATAATCATTAATGATCATTAATCAATCATTTATGATCACAATGATGACGCTATTAAATGAGTAGGCTTGGTGCAGTTGCTTCTAACAGCCAGACCTGAAGTTATGTGATGGCAGGATAAAACTAGAATACTAGAGTAGTGCGTTATGTCCTATATCTGCAAGTCAAAGTTAAAATACGCCTAAGCCTTAATTTTTAAATGATGAGGCTTTTCGTAATTTCAGGAAATACGAATTGATATTGAATTTTAGTTGATTGTGCAAATTTTATTTAAAAATTTACTTACTACCGCTATGGCAGTGTCATACTTACCAACTCATTCTCACTGCTTATAAAAGATAGGGTATTATTTTGAGTAAGTAATCCACTATCATTATGACAAATTCGCATTAATACACGACAATAAAATAGATCATTGCAGCATTATTAATTGTGACAGTTATCAGTATTGTTTAAACATTTTTCATCAATCTATTGATGACTTTATGGTGTCGCATAAATAATATTGTCAAAAACATTGTCCAAAAGTTGCAAAAACATTATTTCTCGTTCCAAATATGGTATTCACTTTGGATAACTCTTTACAGTCTCATTTTAAACTAAGTCCCTTGAACTTTAATAGTTTCAAAACTTTCTTTGATACAGACTTATCGCAAATCTTTGGAAGACAGAAGCCATTTTGCTTTTCAATTTCATAAAGAAAAATTTACCTGTTTGTTAAGATTGTGTTGGTAACATAAATATGGCATTTTCTATTTAAACTTGTTGAAATTTTATTACTATATTTGTTATAGCAGAGTGTGGTCCTAAACTATGGATGCAAATAAAGCAGCAGTAGTACCTCTACATGATTCACCAATTAAAGTTAGAATGAAGGCTATGAACAGTTCTGATTCTGAAAACACTTCATCCCTGGACAATTCGGAGGTACATTATTACTCATTAAAAAATTTTGAAATGTGATTAAACTGTATTTTTGATTACGAAACTAAAATTTTATTTTTTAAATAATGTTTAACTGAATTTTCTCTTTAGTGTCACCTGAATATTGTCAAAAGTAAAGTAGGGAATAATCGTGTGTTATACTGATAGGCTGCATTTGTGTTTACCTCTGTACACAGATGCCGCCACCACCTCCGCCCCCACTTCTTTCTGATAATACTCCTAAAATAAACTCATCTCTAGCATCTAAACCTATTAGTTCTGAAAAGCCTAACGAAATAAAACCCAAGTATCTGCCGGGAGAACTGATATGGGCCAAGATGACTGGTCATCCATATTGGCCTTGCATGGTTACTCAAGATCCTATATTAAAGATACATATGAAACTAAACGGTAGGTTTCTGTAGTGGGTGGTCTTCGTAGCTCTGTTCTTATTTTGTCAAGTTAGTATTTAGTCTCGGATCTTAGTAATTATCACCAAGCTATGTGGTTTGAAAGTTGTAGTTGGAAATTGAGAAATGGGTCATATTTAGCTGCTTATAAGTAAAGTGTATTCTGAATAATAAGGATATCTTTTTTTTATTGGTTGTAGCTAGGCAGCATAAGTCTTACCATTGCCAATTCTTTGGACCTGAGGCTGAGCGTGGTTGGGTCACAGAGTCAGCTACTTTAACCTACTCTGGCAAAGACAATTTCCTTAAATATGTAGAGAAACAGATAGATGGTGCTGGCACAAAAGCTCAGAGAAAACAGGCTTGCCAAAAATTTGAGGTGATTAATTTTCATTTTGATTACTTTTGAAATTTTTGAATTGTCGCACAGAACACCTAATCTGTCATCATTTTGATGGCTGTGTACAATATGCTGCCTTAGTCTCATAGTAGTTACTAATTGCTCATAAAAGAGTTTCCATTTGCTGCTAGTTACAAAGCTAATTGTTCAAAAATCCTTTCTTGAAAGATTAGCTTTTCTCTATTCCAGCCAAGCTTAAGCAAATACAATTCCTTACAAAGCTTTGACATCAGAGCTTTCTGCATTTGTTGATTCACAAAATTCTCGATTCTTACAGATCAAACCAGGCAGACGTTCAGCTTGGGAGTTATCTGCTCAGTCTGCAGACCGAGCTCTGTCTGTGGAAGGTATTGACCAGCGTCTCCAACTTTACACATTCCAGTACCATGACATGCCAGGCTATGATTCGTTAACATCATCTACAGTCACATCTCAACCTGCTGCCGCTGCCTCATCTGACCTTCCCTCCATATCTCTACCACCACCACCTAAATCTAGTAAGCCATCTGCAGTGAAGCGGAAGAAAACAGCCATGGCAGAAAAACCTACCAAAAAAATTAAATATTCCCCGAGTTCCGGGAGCGCCAACAAGCATCGGGGGTCAGAGAGCCCGTCACAGTATACTTCTGTAAAATCACCACCAACATCTCTTAGTAACTCCTCTGCCAGCTATTCAGACGTCACAGTTGATGATCCGTTCGCTTTTGATGAATCTGGTACGTGACTTTTCTATTTCTATAATAATGCTGAGAAATTATACTATTTTGCAATTGAAATGAAAATGTTTTGCAATTAAATAATGATTCTAATTATTTGTTTTTAGATATCATGTCTCCAGCCCCCACACTGATGTCTACAAAGTTGGCTAAGTCTAGTAATGCAGCACCAGCTGCTAAACCTCTAACACCTTCACCTATTAGGAAATCTACAACACCAACTAAGAAAGTGACTCCATCATCTGTTAAAAAGTCCCGTACAGTTTCTACTTCTTCATCTGCTTCCACCAAGTCTATTGATAGGAAGTCTGCTGAAGCTGTGCCGATTACTATGAAATCAAAGGCAACAACTAAGGTCTATATTAGCACGTGTATAATACTACATTTGTGTATCAATCTCAACCTAAACCAGTTGCTGATCCACTTTTTAGTGTTTTAAAAAAATCCCCTACCCCTTCTCCAATCTCCAATCCAGTTTTTGGTTTAGTTACTGGTGACATCATATCCCTTGAAGATAACAGCCAGCCTCTACAACTAGTTATATTTAACCCCAGATGTTACATCTAGTATGCTTAGATTAACTATTAATTGTATACTGATTACTTCAAGTACAAGGGAATTACTGCTTTGGCCCTGACTAGCATTGAATTCTTCAGCATGAAAAGTTCCGAGAAGAAAACTCCCCAGTGTCAACTTTGACCCAGTAATAATTGTTATGAAGCTAGTATGTTCTCACATTTCTACATTTTGAATGAATGCTCGTGGAAGTTAAATGGCATGAAAGGCCACTGTTCCCAAGTTGGCTTCTCCAAGAAACACCACTCTAAATAATAGAGCCTTTTAACTCCGCCTGCAAATATATGCAAGGTTTTTTTTCACTACAGTGCTAGTTCTATTTCAGTTACTGGTCTAAATTTTTATTTTTTTTATACATTTTTATTACTCAGGTTTGTTCCTGCCACTGCATGGATTATTGTTGAATTTAATCCACTAAACACAAAATTCTAGAGCTGCATATGTTTTGTTTATTTCAAGAAATCATTACACTAATTGCATGCTTAAGTTTAAGTTTAGAAATTTGCTAAATGAAAACGGGTATCAATTTTTCACCTTGCAAGTTGAGCTGCATTTCAGCCATGTTTTAACAGGCAACTATAATTTTTGTGTACAATTTGCAACTGTTAACTGCCACAACTGCTAATCTGATTGGTCTATGATGAAATGGTCTGTTCCTATTAGTTGAACAACTTTCCCACCCTCTAACTAACTAAATTCGAAGGGAAAAAAATTTCATATATCAATAATATAGTTAGCTAGCATCATGGAAATAAGTTGGTATGTCAAACTTTCTATAAACAAAACATTTTATAAGTAGCTCCTCATAGCTCCTCTATATCCGTTGTCTATAGGGGAGACGACTCAGAATTAACTCCAAGTAATTGAGTGTGCAGTTTGCTTCTCTTGCTATATTGTGACAAATTATGTGTTTCAGAACGGAGGAAAAGGGGTAATTAATCTGTAATATCTGGTTGATTTGCTGTATTTCCAGAGGTGTTAGGGTTGCTGTAAAACTTGCACAATGGTGATGGACCTTCCTTGCTCTCTACCTTCGTATAACTTCATATCTAGCTATGTCTAGTCCCTCACATCTAACTTATTACTCACAGAGCAGACATTCAAGTGTTGGTGAAACTCTCCCTGGTTTCTAGGCTTCACTTGGTTAACACTTTCCCACAATCATATAACTCTGGTGATTTAACACTGCTGCAATGGGATCTGTTATAA
This sequence comes from Bugula neritina, assembly GCA_964035545.1. Lineage (NCBI taxonomy): Eukaryota > Metazoa > Bryozoa > Gymnolaemata > Cheilostomatida > Bugulidae > Bugula > Bugula neritina. Next base: position 8,126,461 of record OZ037765.1, on the reverse strand, counting down.
TTAATTATTAGCTGTGTAAGTTTACCATCTCCTCTATACTATGAAGTTGTGTTGGTGTAACTTGTACCACATGAGTTGTATATATGACTAGGTTGGAGAATGCAGCAAGGCTCCCACTACATTTGAGATATTTAGACTGAGCGCCACATGCAGTGTGAAGAAAGTGGGTGTCTGTGGTGTGTGCGAGAAAGGAGATGAAGGCAATGGCTCAGGATCTCTCATACCTTGCACTGGTGGCTGTCAGCGTAGCTTTCATTCTTCCTGCACCCCTATGGCATCCACAGTGACGGCCGCAGCCACCCCCTCTGATACCTTTAAGTGTGATCAATGTTTATCAGGTGCCTTTTGACATACTAAACACGTTATAACTGTCTGTTTATAATTAGACTTGCAGAATTTCTATATTTTTTGATTGTATATACATCTATATTAAAAGTTTGTTATCAACTAGCACACATCAAGTATGGCATGAAGATATGTAGCCAGTAAAGTAATTTTTATGGCATACTGAGGAAAACCTGTGCCATAGATGCACTATGTTAGGTCATATCCTAATGATATTTGATAAGCATTTAATCTGTCAAACTTTATAGTATTTTGCAATGTAAAAACACTGTTTGGAGGTCAAGCTCTAATGATTTAAACAGAAAACCTTCTAGAAACTAGATGAATGAAAATCCTATATATAAAAGAAATTCTTTTCATAGTGAAATGTTGGAAATTGTTTAAATCTAGCACACAGTATAATGTGTCTTTGGCTGTCTGTTTATTATGTTTATAGCTTTTATTTTATATGTAAAATGCTCTTAATACATAATTACATTGAAAATGAGTGAAAAATTAATACACAAACTTACCTAAATGGTGGCACAGGTAAAAATGGCACAGGTGAAAATGGCACATTTTTAACATTAGGGTTTGGGGTGGTGTTGGGTGTTTAGGGTGGGGGTTTAGGTTTAGGAATGGGGGTTTGAGTTTGGGGTTGAGGGTTTGAGTTTAGGGCGTGGGAAAATTTAACATCAGTGTGCCATTTTTCCTACTTTTCCATTTGTGCCCTTATCACCTGTGCCATTATTACCTGTGCCATGTTTACCTAAAATCTACCTAAATAGTTTGAAATACCAACTGCTATCAGTAGTATAACTATTTCACACATATACACATGTACATATGTTTAATGTTTATTTTTGTATTCATTTTCAGGACTTCACACCTGTTTTATATGCAAGCTGGATGATAGCAATCTGGTGAAGTGCTCATACAGGGATTGTGGGAAATACTACCACCAGGCCTGTGCTAATACTCACCCTCTAACCATATACGAGGATAAGAAACTGCACTGTCCCCTTCACCTCTGTGCCTCCTGCGCAAAGGGTGACTCAAGGAATGAGAAAGCTGGTGTCGGTACGAATACTCGTTCTATGCTCAACATTCTCTTAAAATAGCATCTCATGATTTTGTCTGCTCCCGTTTTGCACATTTTTTTCTTTTCAATTTGTTTTACTCTATTGGATGCTTTTATTGCTGCAAAATTTTGTTTTCAAGTTCTGGTAGATATAAAAGATATGTTAGTCATGGCTATAGCTTCGAGTAATTGTAGGTAAGCTGTACAAATGCATTCGCTGCCCGTCAGCATACCACACAGGAGATTTCTGTATAGCTGCTGGCAGTAGGATAGTTTCTGGTTGTAATATTATATGTGGAGATCACTACCACAGAGACAAGAAGACAGCATCTCAACACTCTCATATTAATGTCAACTGGTGCTTCAACTGCAGTCTAGGTTAGTTTTATTCTTCATCTTGTCTTATTATTAGTCAACGTTATAGTATTTTCTTCATTTTCACATCTCAGGAATATATGGAATAATTAATGTTCTCACATACCTACCACTTTAGTTTTCTGAACTATTAAGTTGCGTTTATATCTTCACGATTTTTAGTCAGAGCTGCAATTTGGCTGAGTTGAAATTTCACCAATTTGCATTGCATTGTAAAATCCACTTCTTCAGTAAAACTATAAAGGGGTACTCGGACGAGTAGAATTAACTGAAACTCGGAACTTTTCAGCCGAGGTTTAAACACAACTTTAAAGGAAGTTGTAATCAAAAATAATTATATTTATAATTAATAAATCTCTTTACAAAGGCGGTACTCTGGTATGCTGTGAAACCTGCCCTGCGGCCTTTCACATGGAATGTCTCAAAGCTGAAGAGAAACCTTCACCCGATAATGTTTGGTTCTGTAATGACTGTAAATACGGTGTGAGACCACGATATGGTGACATTGTGTGGGTGAAGCTAGGCAGTTACAGGTAATGCTTACACTAGTCAGATATATTCATATCTCAACTTTAAAACACCTCTATTCAATTTTATCAATTTAATATCTTAGGTTTTATAAAGCATTGTGTGCTTTCCTTCAGTTTCGATAAAGATAGGTTTTTATGTATGATATTTCTAGAAGTTATTTACTATGTTTACTTGATAAAGCATTGTCCACAAAACATTTTGCAAAAATAACTTGATAATTTGGTATGGTGATGGATTCATTTATTGTACCTGTATGTATCATAATGGAATAAAAATTCATTTTGATTTCAACAAACTTCAATTGCAAAATTTAGCAAATTTATTTTTCAACTTTTTTTGAAACGCTCAGATTTTGTTTCTTTTTCCAGTTTATTCATGAGATCTAAGATTTCAAAAATAAAAAATAGTATTTTTATCAACCATCAATTCATGATATAATGGCTGGTGTAGGGAAAAAGAGGTTCTAAATAATTGGCCTTTCAATTTTCAAGTATTTTCACAGTACTTTTATGTTATTGGAAAGCTTAACCTGCATTATTTAACTTCTAAACTATAGATATGTGTGCGCCAGAAAATAGGTTTTATAATACACGAGAGCAAATCTCCCTGTAAGCTAGGGTAATATCTTGATTCCTCTTTTGTTTTCCTAATTTGTAGAATATATTGTTCCAGTATGTAATGCACTGCGTTAGTTAGCATTAGTTTCATACTTTCTAATTATACAGAAAAGTGTTAGGTGACTGAAAACCTCTAGTGAAAATACGGGCCAATTAAAATAATTGTTGATCAATATTTACCAACAAAATTTTGAGATATAATAATGGATAGTTCACTGATTAGGGATAGACGCTCTGAAATGCACTGTATTTACTATTTACTGTGTAATGTTGACAGGTGGTGGCCCAGTGAAATATGTCACCCTGAGCATGTGCCTCTAAATATCCAGCAGAAGTCTCATGAAATAGGAGAGTTTGCTGTGCATTTTCTTGGTTCTAATGACTACAACTGGGTGCATAGAGGCCGGGTGTTTGCTTTTCAAGATGGTGATAAAGGCAGTAAAGAATCACAAAAACATAAGAATATAAACAAGATGTACAAGCTAGGTATATAGCGTTTCTATTAACTGCTGGTGACCACTATTTATGCTTAGTGATAGTAAAATGAAATTAACTGTAACAACTACAATATTTGTTATTGTAGTATTGCTTCAACTTGTTGTGAACTTGTAATTAAGCTAATTTATATATGAGAAACTTTTAAGACATAATTTATGCTTGACATTAAAGCTGTAAATATGCGTTGCATGTTATGTAAGCTTCGAGTCAGCTATGTCAATGTAGTACATTTTCAATCTGCATATTCAATAATAGCAATCAATTTGATCATAGTTTAAATTTCTTTGCTCTTTTATTTGTAATTTCACTAATGCCCTTGTATAACTCAACTCCTACACTCTGTGCCCCTGTATATCTCCTCTCTTTGCATTCTATTTTAGCCATTGAACAAGCATCCGAAGGTTACACTCAACTTACACTGATTCGTGAAAACACCGACCAGCAGATTGCTAAGATATGCGACAGCAGACCAAAAAGATACAAATACATAAAGGTGATAACAGCTCAGTATTCATACAAATTGTGTGGAATTGTTTTGTAGAATATAATCTGAATACGCCATTTTTTCTACATGTATGAGATTTAAACGTTGCCTTGTGATTATATTTCAGAGTAACCTGCCTATACCCCCAGCAAAGCTGGGCAAAGTTGATGTAGAAGAGATTCAGATATGCGACTGCAAACCTGAGAGACCATGTTCTGACGACTCCGTATGTTTGTCGTTTTTATTATACTCTGCTATGGCTTTTATTATTCATTGTCAAATGTGACCCTTTGTCATAACCTTGTTTTGTTCTTTGACCATCTCATCTTCTTTATCAGTATTACTATCATTCCTTTGGGATATTCCTTATTTAGAACAACTTCCTTATTAGAACACCAACATTTTCAGTCTTCTTTCTTAACTCCAGTCACTGTAGTTTACTATGCAGGCTGTTCAAATCAGATGTGAAAACTTTGTGTTGTGAAATCTGAACTCTGCCATGATAATTTTATACCGCTGTAGATCTTTAAATCTGTTGTGTGTCAAACCCAACATTCAAACTAAAAGATGGGCCATAGCTATAATTAAAAGTAGCATTTTTTGCTCATACCTTATAAATATTTGAGTTTCTTGCTCAAGTAATGTTTTACACATCTGTCTGGTTTTAGAGTTGTCTCAACAGGATGTTATATTATGAATGTCATCCTCGAACTTGCCCTAATGGTGATATGTGTGATAACCAGAGGTTTCAGCGCCGACGTTATCCCAAACAGGAGCCGTTCCGGACCGGGGATGAGCGGGGTTGGGGTCTGAAGGCTAAAGTTAACATTTTTCAGGTATATCAGAGTGCATGGACCAGTCTATAATGTCATTATTTCTATGTAAATTTATAAATATTCTGCATTTCACCTGAAACAAATAGTTTGCTATTGAATAAATTGAATACTCCAACAAGACACAGTCAAAGCAAAGCTGCTATATCTGCATTGAATTTTTCCAATATAAGAGTAGGTCATTGGCAGCAGCTATTTCTGCTAATACACTCACTAGTGAAAACATTTTCCAAGGCTACTAGGTATTATGTTTTGCTCTTTTATCATACTCTGCATTCTTTGTAGGGACAATTTGTCAATGAATATGTTGGAGAGCTGATTACGTTAGAAGAATGCAAAAGACGCATAGAAAAATATCACCAAGAAAATTCTAGCACATTCTACATGTTGACATTAGACAGCAATAGGTATGTTTTGCTTTGCTACCAAAACAAGAAATAAATGTGTTTTCCCCTCATTTGTCTGTTGCAGCTGCTAAAGAATAAATTTTTCACCTTAATGAAATGTAATTAGAGTCTGCAATTCATAAAATACATGGCCAATATACAAGTTATTTATTCAATGTGGTTTCATGCACAGGGTAATAGATGCCGGGCCTAAGGGTAATTTGGCAAGATTCGCTAATCACAGCTGTGAACCTAACATGGCCACTCAGAAATGGTTTGTCAATGGAACGTGGAGAGTAGGGCTATTTGCAACTCGTGATATTTTAGCAGGTAAAAAATTATGAATTACATGATTTGTATAGCAAATAACTGCATTTTTTTGTAGCTTAGATTTTGTTGGTGCATCATATATTTACTTGTTGCAGGTGATGAGTTGACTTTCAACTACAATCTTGTGAGTGTGGGAGAGAAAAAGCTGAAATGTTTATGTAAAGCACCCACTTGCAGTGGCTTTATTGGAGAACGGGCTGTGAAGGTAACTCCTATTACGTCTGTCTTGAATTATTATTTTATCTCAAGACAATTCATAATGTTTTGGTGCACTGTACAAGTTGACTTTACAATAAGTCAACATTTCTAAAAGTTTTTGTTAATCTTTGTACGTGCATAACGCATTAATGAGACTTTAGTGCCTTCGTGCGCCCTGAAATTTTAGCTTACAGTTTTATTTTGTATTAAACATTTCTAGTACATTTAGAAAAGTTTTAGAATTAAAAGTTATTTAATAACTTCGACATGTGTCAATAATTTATTGAAATATATGGAGCAGCATTGAATGTAGCATGCTGCAGCTACAAGAACATTGATTGTCTAATTAAAAAATTCAACATTGTTCTCTGTACTTCCAACATGTTGCTTCTATTAATTTCACAATTTTTCCAGCCTTCTAGTAATGAAAAACCTCCTAAAGCTAAGAAACCCAAAAAGCGCCAGCCAAAATTGAAACATGATGATTGGTGTTTTCGATGTCAAGATGGTGGGGAATTAGTGATGTGCAACAGACTGAAATGTCCTCGAGCGTATCACCTCGTCTGTTTAGGTCTTGACAAAGTTCCTCATGGTATGTTGACATAAAATATTTTTTGCCAATTTTCATTCTGTTTAGCATGCAGGTGTGTACAAAAACATGGTAGCTGCTACTGCATTCTGTGACTAAGGAAGGTTATTCAGCTAGCTGTTGCCATTTTATATTCTTGAATGTGCTGAAAATTGTTTTTCATCAAATAGAAATGTAGTGAGTGATGGCAAGTAAATAAACTTGTTTTGGATTAGTTTTTAGTTTTTGAATTCTTGTTCTACATTCCTATTTCTTGCAGCAAAATAACTATATTGGTAGAACTTTGACTATTGATAAAATTTAAGATTAAACACTGCAGTTTACTACTTATCTTGTCAACATAGTTCTTACATCTATACTCTCTAGGCTATAGACATCTACTTATTCACCATCAAAATCTGCCAAATATACTTGTTCGATCACAGCCAACTGTTTCCCTTTGAAACTTGCTGGTTTATTAGGATTTTTTATGACTGGCATCATCTAAACTAGTTAAGATGTTTTAATTTTTCATTTGTTCATATTGCTTGAAACTTGCAGGTAAATGGGATTGTCCCTGGCATCACTGTGATGAATGTGGTAAGCCATCATCAATGCTATGCAGTCAGTGTCCAAATTCCTTCTGCAACAGTCATCACTCCAGAAGCATACAGCAAATACAGGGAATGCTTTTCTGTCGAAATCACTCACCAAATGAAATCTCACAGATAATTGCTAAGCAAATCAGTTCAGCTCCGTCTACTCCTAGCAGCAGCGCCAGTGCAGATGCTTCTACTGACCCAATTTCTGGTAACCCACAACCTTAGGAAATGTTTCCATTTCAGATAATAAGACAGTCAAACTTAAATAAATGTCATAATTGAACTCAATGACTGTATTTTGTACATTTTTTTCCATATTATGTATTGGGTATATTCACTTTTATGTATTAGATAAATAATTTGCTAATAAATACGTTAAGATTTCAGTATATATAAATAGATTAATATTTGCAGTCACTCATATAGTTATTGGTCCTTCCTGACTATGATCTTGTGGTGGGTTATATGGACTGGCTGAGTATGATGACCATAATCGTTTTTTAAGTATATATAATACAGTTGCAAGAAAGAAAACAAATGCTAAAAATATAAAAATTTTATCTGTATTCTCCTTCCTTCCATACTTGGTCAATAGACTTCGGGAATTTTTAATATGACCTTGCATGTTTTTCAGTTCTTCGTTGGTACTAGTAATGCCCTTGGATGAGTTGGCTACAATATTAATATAATAATTGATCAAAGCGCTTAGACCTAACTCTAAAATTTATCACAGAGATAAACTTACTTGCAGAATAAATGAAATAACATAGCAAAAATTTACCAAGGGTTTCAATAGTGTCGTTGCTTCTCTGAAGATGTTCAGCCATCATTTTGCTAGTGCTGACTAGACTTTGTGTTACTGAGCCGCTTCCTTTAGCTGCAGCTTGCTACAATTCACAGTATACCTTGTGTGATGTCAAAATAGTACAGAGTGTATCTTCCATGCAATTCCTAAACTTAGCTTCCACTCACTTTATCCAAAATCTTTCTCCTTGACACAGTAGACTCTCCTCCAACCATTAGTGCTGACTTCTCTTGTTTTTCAATAATTGACAAAGCAGCGAGGTTCACTCGTCGCACCATCGAGTTTAATCTGTGATGAAACATTTTATTCGTTTTAATTGTTCGACTATTTTAAATTAACAATATTTCATCTAAGGATTTGTGATTGATTATTTCCAACATTTCAGACATATAAATAGTGCCAATTTTTATAAAACAAAAATACCAAAATAAATTGCAAATAATTTTAACACTAGTGATTTCTAAACACAGCATAGAAGTTGGTACTTATGTTGCAAAGTGAAATTTTTACCTGGACAATTCTTGTCTCCAATGTTTGAGTGAAACTTCCATGGCTACTCTGTCGGTCTCTTTGTCTACTATTTTAGCATTTGCATTCACTTCCTAGACAAGTTATACATGTATTATACATAAAATATATTATACATAATGCATGTAGTTATTTAAATATATTATGGTAATATCGTGCAGCAATTATCAAACAACTTGGATCCAAAAAGACTTAAAAATGTCATGATTTTAAAAACTTTGGACTTGTTGAAAGTTTCCAACATTCCAGCTTCCATAGTACGCACTGTATAATTGTTATTGGTTGAGAAATCATCATTAATTACCTCAATCTTTTCTTTAAAAGAAAGAATACAACTTCGAGCTTTAGCAATCTTTGAAGAAACTTCTGTTTTAGACAACTGACTTCCACCATCAGCCAAAGACTGTACATCCTACAAATATAATCTTGTAGTTTTTAATATTGAGAACACCTAACGAATAATAATTATAACTACTTACAATAATTGACTATGATAATTTATCATAAATAATAATCAATTATGCCTGTAGCTCTATGACAAATGAAAAAGTAAATAATAACTGAGCGAGACCTGTATGGCTGCATTAGCTATCAACGCCAACTTTGTTAGTTCTTCTTCAAAGTTCATTGTGCCAGTTGACTCCAAAGTTCTTTCTCCTAACAACAACTAACTGTGGCCAGTGAATATGTTGAGCTCTGCCAAAAAAGAAATGCTCTATTAAATACAACAATAACAAACTTCTAACAAAGATGGGTTGTAGTCATTTCCTTCAAGCAAGCAATCAACTAAGTCAAATTGCAGTATAGATGAAAATATCCCAAGTTGAGTTGAAATTGGAATATTTATCTGAAGCTGAAAAAATTATTGAGTGAAAAATTTGATATGCAGTATTACAAGTGCTCCACTGTAATTTGTCTATACCCCTAGAACCACAGGAAAATTCATCAAAGAACAGAACTAAAAACCTGTTTTTGTATTGGTCATAGTGATACTATCACTGTTACTAATAGTAATACTAAATATGAAAGGATTAGTGTAAAATGGTAAATGTTTATTCTTATACTTATAGTTATACTAACACTGAGATTTAAATACAATTACATATACTGTAATCGTGGAGTTACACTATTTGTAATACTAATAGTAATTGTAATTTTAAAAGTAAAACTAAATACCATACTGATACTTATAGTAATAATTAAATAACTATTAGTATTAGTATTAGTATTACTATTAGTATTACATTTACTATTAGTATTACTGTATTATTATTAGTATTACTATTAGTATTACTGATGTATAGTAATACTGTCTAATGTCCAATAGACATTCACATACTGATACTGCATAGTGATAGTAAATGTAATACTAATAGTAAATGTAATAGTAATACTAATACTCAATTATCAATAGTAATAGTAATAGTACACTAATACTAATAGTAATAGTAATAGTACTAGTAGTAGTAATACTATTACTATTAGTATTAGTACTACTAGAAGTAGTTAAAGTCTAACTCTAGTGACTATGAAATCGTTTGGTTTTTATCGTATTACATCCATTTAAGTTAGTTACTAGTGTTTATAATCACACCTAACATTTGATAATTATGGTTCGAACAGTACAAGATGGAAAATGACACCCAATTCTAATTAAGAAGTTTCACACGACTCTGAAGTAATTGTTGACCTTGACCGCACATAATTTGCCATGTAGTGGCTACCAACGATTTTTTCTCAATGAGGAGATAACCCCAGGGTGTTCATCCTTAAATTTGTAAGAATCCACGTCAGATCTTTCTCACTACTGGAAGCCCCAGAATATCTCAATTGTTTAGTTATATATCATTAGCAAAACATAATGATCGCCCAATACAGCAAGAAGTCTACACGCCGAGGGATTCACATGCTGCTAGAGTACCACAGGGCTATTATCACACAACAATAACTTTATAGTTCAATATTATCACCACAAGCCACCTCATCCGATGAACAGCACACTCAAAGTAACCATCATGAAGTCTCCAAATGACTGCTGCTCTATTCGATGCCAATACTGAACCAATGCATGAACGCACAAAAGTTTGCTGCACAAGTACAAGCCGCGAAACGCCCTATGATTTTTTTGTCAAATTAATGTTCATACTAACTGCACTGCAATCAGCACTAGTATAAACCATTGGATTAAATTTTTCGGACAATAATGGCATGAATTGTTTTATACATTTTTATTACAAAGAATGCTAAAAAATATTGTACAAAATGAAAAATATTTAAAAAAGTTCAGATGTGTCATTTTATTCCATTAGTATCTATGACTACCTTCGACCAGTAAACATGACTACCAAAAAAATAGTTTACAATATAAAAATTGAGCAATGATTAGAAGCATTTTCTGTGAACAATTGATGGGCCAGATTCATCATATTCGGCCTTGCTGATCCACATCTGCTGGAAGGTGGACAGAGATGCCAAGATGGATCCACCAATCCACACAGAGTATTTTCTTTCTGGTGGAGCAATGATCTTGATCTTCATGGTGCTAGGGGCAAGGGCAGTGATCTCCTTTTGCATACGGTCAGCAATACCAGGGTACATGGTGGTGCCTCCGGAGAGGACAGTGTTGGCATACAGATCTTTACGGATGTCAACATCGCACTTCATGATTGAGTTGTAGGTAGTTTCATGGATGCCATTGGACTCCATACCGATGAATGATGGCTGGAACAGAGCTTCAGGGCATCTGAATCTCTCATTACCTATGGTGATTACTTGACCGTCGGGAAGCTCGTAGCTCTTTTCAAGAGAAGAGGAGGAAGCAGCGGTGGCCATTTCTTGTTCGAAATCGAGAGCTACGTAACACAATTTTTCTTTGATGTCACGAACTATTTCACGTTCGGCTGTGGTGGTGAAAGAGTATCCTCTTTCGGTGAGGATTTTCATGAGATAGTCAGTGAGGTCACGACCAGCCAAATCCAGACGCAGGATGGCGTGTGGAAGAGCGTAACCTTCGTAGATGGGTACAGTGTGAGTTACACCATCACCAGAGTCCAAAACAATACCTGTGGTACGGCCGGATGCATACAGTGAAAGCACAGCTTGAATTGCAACGTACATGGCTGGGGTGTTGAAGGTCTCGAACATAATTTGGGTCATCTTTTCTCTGTTGGCTTTAGGGTTGAGTGGGGCTTCTGTGAGCAAAACTGGATGTTCCTCGGGAGCAACACGCAATTCATTGTAGAAGGTGTGATGCCAGATTTTCTCCATGTCATCCCAGTTGGTGACGATGCCGTGCTCGATAGGGTATTTCAATGTGAGGATACCTCTCTTGGATTGTGCTTCATCACCGACATAGCTGTCTTTCTGTCCCATACCGACCATCACGCCCTAAAAACGCGGGTTCATTATATGACAATGGTTTGTTACAAACAGCAATAATAACAATGTCATTAAATGATGCAGTAAGGTACAAACGATTCTTATCCGTAAGAGTTTTAAAAAGCAACTAATCATGTAATTAGGTGGTTATCATAATGATAATTTGATAACTTATATATATATACCTAGTAGTGCTAGTAGTATAACTATAACTATATTAAATTTAAATATTAATATTTGATCGATAGATGTCAAACTCAATCATAATGAGGGTATCATTGGCTTGAAATTAAAATTTAGTCCGTCACTTTAGGATCAAATTTCGAATTGCACGATGATAAGTGATAGTACTACTAGGTCCAAATTTACAATCAACTGCAAGTGTGCCACTCTTCAAAGTTTATATTAAATTTACTTACTTGATGTCTTGGTCGCCCGACAATTGATGGAAAAACAGCTCTTGGAGCATCATCTCCAGCAAAGCCAGCTTTACACATACCAGATCCATTGTCGACAACCAAAGCGGCTACTTCTTCATCATCACCCATTGTTATTATTGAAAGTTAGACTTTTAGAGCTCAAGCTAGCACAACCTCGTAGAATGACTAAATCACAAAAGTGGTGATCACCCGGTTGTAAAGCCGGTTTTATACCCTGACCAAGTCACAGTTGCCATATAAGGCATGAATTCGTATTAACGCATACCATATATGGTTAGGTTCCTGGTTATTTACCCGCTTAGTCACGCCCATTAAATGATTGACGTTTACGCCTAGCTACACATTACTGACGCGATGGCTTGATTGATGCTGTTCTGGTTGAAAGGACTCCGAATTTAAATGATGACCGGAGAAGGCTGCATGGCAGGGTAGTAACTAGTATTTTATTAAAGTGTAAGTAATCCCTATCAAATTGAATAAGCTGCGGTTGAATAAAAGCAATAATTATATATATCTTTAATAATGTTCAAACCAAAGTGGCCTGAAATCCAAATGTTATCACAATTCCCCATAAAGTTTTAGTAATAAATAATTGTCAAGGTTTCCGGCAACAAGTTATTATATATCTTAGTTTTAATAAATGCAGGGCAACTTGACCTTAAAAATTAATTTAACAGTGCTGCTAATAACATATTTTAAGCTGCAAGTGAAAACAGTAGGTTTTAATTTCTCATGAAAACAACCTGATTTTTAAGCTGAAGCTCAAAATTCTATGCTTTATACGCGGTAATTATTAGATCCCATAATTCATTTCTAACTTGTTTACCGTTAAAACGAGCCACATGATTCTTTTGCTCATCCAGTCATCACTCATTGTTTAGAATTTTGCTGTTGCTCCTTGGAAAGTTCGTGCTGTCTCACACTGATAGTATAATAATGAAAGCTGCAAGTTTTCTAAATGCAGCCAGTTGTGCTTCTATAAACAACTGGGTAACTTTATCATTTAAATGATGAAATGTTTATGCTAACAAAGCAGTTATTATGTGAAAATAGCAATTTTTTTATAAATACTGCTGATTTTACAATTTTGAAAATGTAATTTGCTTGTTCTAAACAAAATTAATGTGACAGGTAACACATAAAGAATGAAATGTATAGTAAAATACATAGCTTATGGTATTGTATCCATGCTACATTATAAAGGTGAACAAAAGCATAATGGTCATTAGTTGGTCATTTACCCATGTATTTCCAGAATTTACATGTACATTGTATTCGATATCTCATTACCATAATAAATACTTAGTACCATGATAAATGTGTTCCACGTGAGTTATACTTGTACATAATTTTACATACCTATCATCTAATAATATAGTTAATAATGAATAGGATGAGTAAATTGTGTTATATGAAATGCTCAATAATTATTGCACATTTTTGGTGATATATGCCTCGTTTAATTAGGCAGAAGAAGGCGGGCTCACTCTGCTTCCATAAGATCGAAAATGGTTAACACAATCACTGATGCCCCATTGGTAGGTATTTGGCGTAGCAATACTGCTAGTCAGCAATATCCCTTCTTTCCTGAGGTAGTATGGTTGTCGGTGTAGAGAATTCCACTGAAGAATAAAAAGAACATTTTTAATAATAGTAAATCACATAAGATTCATCGGGCATCAGAACTAAGTCCAGGCTAGGGTTGTAATCACAGAATGAGTTGAGGAATGTATATTGGGATCTTTGGCAGTAAAATTCAACTCTGTGCATTATTTTTGAACCATTGCTTTTCACTATCTTAGAAATGTACCCAGCAGCGCAAGCAATGCTTTTACTTAATCAAGTTTATAAGACCTGTTAAAGAGTTGGTTACAAAAGAACTGTTTTGTGCAGTGAACTTATGAAGCCTACTGTTTGCTAATATATGTTATATGTAATATCATATTATATTAATTATGTTAATTAGTCTCTTTACCACCTTCAATAACGTACCAACTGCTGTTGCTTATTTAGGTATTGACTTTGGACATCTAACTTCCAGCTCTACAATAGAAGACTGAAATACAACGTATATCTACTATCTAGTATATTATATCTAATTGGATAGTATTATCTACTACAAGCTACTATAGCAAACCGGTTTTCAACAAGTCTGGTGATAGCAATAGATATGCATGTTATGGGGGCAGATGAATAGTTAGCATAGCTGACTCAACCCTGATAAGAAAAACACGTAACTGAAACTAGTTCTAGTTGAACACAGATTAGAAGTGGGGAAGACTGAAATGTACACTTCCAAGTGGGCCAACACTTGAAAAGTATTTACATTCTAAAAATTGTTGAGGTGACAAATTATCACAAGTTCATGGAGCCAAATTTTAAATAAGAAAATAAAATATTCACTATACATAATATTTAAAATAAAAATTAAGTGTAACGAAATTTGAATAAGTTAAACCTTTTTTGTTGTATCTAAATCTTTCATTACTTGCTATTTATTGGACGAGTTGAAATTTATTATACAAGTGGCAGTGAGTATAATGAATCAGCCTGGCACATCTGAGTCATAACGCCAACAAAATATAAATAATGATAATGGGTTTTGCTTGAGAGTTTCCGTTGGTAGTTAAAGATTATTCATGCCGACATGTTATTCAGTGACTTGGCATTGCGACATCAATGTAGCATTGTTCATGTAGAAATAGGTCACGCCTGCTGATAACAAACTGGCAACTACCGGCTCAACAGTATATGAGGTCAAGCCGCTTTATTTAGCTGTGACTGTGTTGTCAATTTGATAAACCAAGCATTACCGTATATGGGCATAAAAACTAGTCATGCGAATGGCATGTATAATGGCTTTGCATTCAAAACAATTACTTGTGAACATTATAAGTACACAATCTAGGGCAGCCTTACAAAGTATTCCAATAACCTTACAACACTATATACCTAATTTAGTATTTAATTTACCTGTTATACAGATGACTAGTGAAGGAAAGTTAAATTTCTAGCCTCCCAGGGTTTTAAAAATCATTATAAATTGAAACTGTAAAGATGATGGGAATGCTAAAATATTTGAAAGAACCACTGTTTTAAAATAGAATAAATCTACTAGCTCCACACGAGTTGATTATTCAGAAATCAGCTCTTACTAATGATTGTATTAAATTAATTATTAGCCTAGGCTACCAAAGCACGAGAAATGCCTCCTAATAATACCCTACAAGCCATTACAGTGCAGCTGGTGCTGCGCTACTGCATACACCCAATAAGGGCAAATAGAGTGCATGCCTCAAAATGGCAATGCAAAGCAGTCTAAGCTACTAACTATAATTTCATTATTACTATGCTTCCATCTAAGTGCCTATAAGCTAGTTGCTAGCATATACTAGCTGAAGTTTGCTTCATGCAACTTGAGAAAATTATGGAAAAGGGTTACTGGTACACTTATAAGTTATGGAGCATGAGAGCACCTTAAATGTTCTATTAATTTAGCAGCTGCAATCATTCCAGCAATCATTTACTGAATTTTGGGCACAAATTACGTAATAAGCTTTGTTTATCCTTTGTGAAAACCAAGAATGTATTAATGATAGGAATAAAGTTTTCCACCTAAGTGGTGCTACCAATATGGCTGAAGGGCTTCAGAAAATCACAAGGACACCATTCTGACATCCTCGTAGGGTTTGCACCCCTAGACTAGCGCTGTATGTCACACTAAACAAGGACCTCTCTTTACTAGACTAGTGCTACTCCCTAAACTATGAGCACAAGTCAAATTAATCATATTTGATGAGGTCGCTTCCTGTTTTTTTAATGTTTCATTCATAATGCCAAGAAAATAAATAGCCTTTTCCTTCTGATTCACCCACAACTGTACACAAGTAACAACATAATCTATCCCACACAGAAACCTTCCAAATACAAAAGTTTTAGATGTTATAAGACCTATACTTGCTAAAACTAGTGAAAATTCACATTGATATCACAAGATTTTTCCACTAATGTTAGCTTGAAAGTGTGGTTTGTGTATGTAATAGAACTAGTAGAACAGTGGCACTTGTTAAATTACAATTACAGTTTTACAGTGTGTGTTGTAAAGAAATGTGCTCAATACTTGTCAATGTAGATTGTAGACAGTCTACACCAATTGATTCAAAATATAAAGGAAATAAGAGTGAGGCTGCAGTAAATTTACCTCAAAACACTCCCTGTGTTCCGTAAAGTGATTCATTGGATGTTGCCAAGCTGCAGGATATTCGTGTTTCTTTCTATCTACCAGGTGACGAGACGGTATGTAGATACCATAAGGATGTACAGAGGATACATTCAGCTTCCTGTGCCACTGACCTTGGCTGTTATTGTCTGGCATAGATCTGCTGCTAGCAAATGGCATATCTCCATCTACCGAATTCAACTTAATGATTATACAAAACAATGAGAATTTGCTAAAAAAAAGTTCCAGAAATTTAATCCAGTTATATCTTTAACCAATTTATAAAAATGAACAAATATCTCACAAATATTATACATAGAAGATTATATAAGGTAGAGTTGAACAACCTTACCCAACGAATACCAAAATGCACTGTTTAACATCTGATGAGCAAAAAACACACAAAAGATGATATTTAAAATCGATACATCCCATATAATATTCATCTTAAACAGCACTAATTTAAAATCAATAACTCATTGCTGTAATCATGACATTCTTGATACATATCACTTGAAGAAGACAACAGCTAGTATGGATCAGTGACTAAGAGAAGGTTTGGGTTGGTGAATTCAACTAATTACCACACCTTCACCTGGATATTATTGGTGAGGTGAATATTGGGTACAGTTATTGTTTGACACAATGGCCAGCTTCTTATAAGACAGTGAAACAATTTGGCTACTAATTAAAGCTGAAAGCAAAACAACAAAATTGGAATTGCAAGAAATGTCAATACTTATATTTTTAAAACATGAAGCAACATAAGAGGCCCATTATACAAGCTGCTGAATGCTCTAACAATCTAACCCTAGTTTTATGACATCAGAGCAGTTGCGAAAGGGGTGACGAGAGGTTAAACTAAGAAAATAGCTTTTATTTAACTTCAACAACATCTGTGATGCAGAAAAATAATAATGCTAAACACCCTTGGAGTCATAACTACAGAGTCAATGACTTTGTAGTTATGACAATGGAAGATGGATTCAGGAGAGATTAGTAAGAACTAAGGACCTCATAGTGGTATGGCATCCAATACTGGGCATTCTAAGTTCCACATAATATATTATTTGCAAACTGCTTTACTTCTATAGCACACCAAAATGAGGGCATCAACTCCTAGAACATCATCATTCTGCTTTTGATATTATGCTACATTTCATTGAATATGATAGTACGAATTATCAAACATAACATATACTGGCAGATATTACGAGAATATATACGTGCATATATATTACATGTAGATATACTTTTTTAAACATTGTTGATTACACCAGGAGTATCAATCCAAAGTACCTTCTCTTGATCCTTAAAACTTCCTATGCATCTTTCTGCACCAATAGGCAATGCAATAAAGAGGATTATAAAATAATGATGCACAGTAAACACAGTAACATCAAAATAACAAACATGGCAATCGACAAACTAAAAAATAATCAACAAAGTGGTGAATTAATTAATCAACATAACAAAAACTGCTTCATTACTAATTTTTGATTGCGGTATATAAAATAATAGTATCATTCTTGTTACCAATTGTCAACATGCCTTAAACAATCTGTTGTCATCATCACCAAACCATCATTTTGAATTCATTACTGCTGATGCTATTATTTCAATACTTATTTTGCAGGATAATCACTATCACTCATATTTCTTCTTATTATTCATGGTTATAATTTAATAGCAATGCAATGACATTACCATTAATAATAGGCCTAGTCTCAATCAGGGCACAGAAGTAACTTTGATTGGTTGCTTCTGCCCACATAAATCACTTGAAGTTTAATCAACCAACTTAGCACCTAGGTAGGCAAGTATCAAGTAGGCACAGTATCAGAATTCCCCCACCCATAGTTCCAGCTTTTTCTCAACTTCAAATTATGAGAATTTGTCGACCTATAAAATGAAAAAATGTTTCCATCACAAATGCCAGACCAAAAGTTACAAATCCAATCTGGGTAACATTCTATACTACTAGCAGCTAGTACTAAAGGTGTTATGCTAGACCAGAATCATTGATTACTAAATTGATGCAAGTCCCTTTTTAATTATTATATTAAATTTGCATTTGCATTGATTCCAACCATTTCTATATATTTAACATTTAGCACTCATTATAAATATGTATTGCAAAAAATAACTAGAACCATGACAGAGCCTTGACTGACAAAAAATTCTAAGTACATAATTAATGATGATTATTAACCATCATGGATATCAGGATATGGTTAATCAAGCATAGTCACAAAGATTGTTTTTGTTTTTCTGTTGCAACAATATTAATAACTTATTATTTGAAGTGTAAGCAAATAATTTATAGTATCAGATAAATTTATTTTTCAACTTTGACTGTTATTCAAACTATAGAAGGCAAATGTCAACTGTAGTCCTTGGAGAAACAGCACTTTTACCCTGACCCTCAACATGTTTTAAACTCAAAACTGAACTGAATAAAATATGATTATATATAAGCTTGACAAGAAATGAAATGCAGCCATTTTTATCATTATAAATTTTGGTTTAAATTCATTTTTACAGCCCGATAGTAACAGAGGACTGAAGTTTGCATTCAAGACAAATTTGAAAGTTTATGTCAGGTGTGCCCAAAATTACTTTTTCAGAGCTCCATAGTTTTTTTTTTTGTAAAATGTCTCAACTTAAAGCTAATGTAAAATTAATGTGAATGATCATGTTGCAGTTATAAGTTTGTCATGCAGCATTTAAGTTTATGTCAATGTGGATTTGTGTAAAACACTCAAATGCTTATAGTTCTTGTTAGATTTAAAAGTCGAAAAAAGTATCAAATGAGACCCAGAATGCCAATACACTTATGACTTAATCTTATAGTTATAGTTTGTATCTATTGAAACTAATTCTAAGGGGAAATGCTGACTAAACACTAAAAAATGACAATGTCAATCACAATGAGTTTGACTATCGCTAGACCTACGGTTATCTTTATGTTTATGAGTTTCATAATCAATGATGAGTTAATGATCATTCAAACATTGAGTTTGACTATGAACTTGAAGTACCAGCATGAGATTGAGTGTGAATACAATCAATGACAAACTTTAACTTTGAGTCAATGTACTGAGTAGACGCAGTACTACTACTACTACTACTAGACCTAGTATTACTAGTAAGTAGTACTAGTAGTACTGTCACTGTCAGTCTGAGTGTCTACAGCTACCAGTAACTAGTAGCAGTAGTAGTACTACTACTAGTACTACGTCTACTACTAGTACTAGCCGGTGAAGTTTAACGCGGTGGAGGGTCAACCTAGATCGTTTGAAAAAAATACTAATATATTGATTATATTATTCGACTTACACTATAAAGATTATGTTTATTATTATACATTGTTTAGTAATTGTAAATAATGCAAATATTCTTACTTTACAATCAGTAACAGTAACACTGTTTCACTACACAAACACTTGAATGTGGCGGTAGTCATCTTTACTAGGACCGCTTGTGCGATTAAGGAAATCTTATTGGCTATAATAGCAACTCCATATACGGAAAACCGATTAGGGTTTTGAAAACAATATATAACTAGGAAGTATCCTAGATAGTGCACACTCTTGTCTACGAGCACTAACGTAGCATATTCTCTCTAGCCTTTCGAATTCTCACTTCTCACAAGCATTCAAAAAGATGGGTGATGATGAAGAAGTAGCAGCTTTGGTTGTCGACAATGGATCTGGCATGTGTAAAGCCGGATTTGCTGGAGATGATGCTCCAAGAGCTGTTTTTCCATCAATTGTCGGGCGACCAAGACATCAAGTAAGTATAAGTATTAATATTACTATTAGTAATAGTATCAGTGTGTGACAATAGCATTTTATCGTTATCACAGTGTCAATATGAGTGTGAACATCAGAAATAAAAATATTACCTTTAATATTGCTAATTACTACATTGCTCTAAGTTTTAGTTTTACAGTTAAACTTGCAAACTTTACTGATGCTAACTCTAAGTCTAAGTACCAGTATTGCCATTTGACTTGGTATTACTATTAGCCAAGTTTAGAGTAATTTGTAATTCCTTCTCCCAGTAAATGTAATACTAATAGTAATGCTAATAGTGCTGCTATTCTTCACTTCCAAAATTCATACTTTTTCAATACCCGTGGCCCTTTTCACCGTGATAAGAATAATGTAACTTTTACAATTGATATTTTAATATTTTGCTATCACTAAAGCTAGATAAATAGAATTTCAAAGCTTAGAGCAACATTTTTAGAAGTTACTAGTTTGGCTTGCATTATAACTTTCAATCATTTATAGGGTGTAATGGTCGGTATGGGACAGAAAGACAGCTATGTCGGTGATGAAGCACAATCTAAGAGAGGTATCCTCACATTGAAATACCCTATCGAACACGGCATCGTCACCAACTGGGATGACATGGAGAAAATCTGGCATCATACCTTCTACAATGAATTGCGTGTTGCTCCCGAGGAACATCCAGTTTTGCTCACAGAAGCCCCACTCAACCCTAAAGCCAACAGAGAAAAGATGACCCAAATTATGTTCGAGACCTTCAACACCCCAGCCATGTACGTTGCAATTCAAGCTGTGCTTTCATTGTATGCATCCGGCCGTACCACAGGTATTGTTTTGGACTCTGGTGATGGTGTAACTCACACTGTACCCATCTACGAAGGTTATGCTCTTCCACACGCCATCCTGCGTCTGGATTTGGCTGGTCGTGACCTCACTGACTATCTCATGAAAATTCTCACCGAAAGAGGATACTCTTTCACCACCACAGCTGAACGTGAAATAGTTCGTGACATCAAAGAAAAATTGTGTTACGTAGCTCTCGATTTCGAACAAGAAATGGCCACCGCTGCTTCCTCCTCTTCTCTTGAAAAGAGCTACGAGCTTCCCGACGGTCAAGTAATCACCATAGGTAATGAGAGATTCAGATGCCCAGAAGCTCTGTTCCAGCCATCATTCATCGGTATGGAGTCCAATGGCATCCATGAAACTACCTACAACTCAATCATGAAGTGCGATGTTGACATCCGTAAAGATCTGTATGCCAACACTGTCCTCTCCGGAGGCACCACCATGTACCCTGGTATTGCTGACCGTATGCAAAAGGAGATCACTGCCCTTGCCCCTAGCACCATGAAGATCAAAATCATTGCTCCACCAGAAAGAAAATACTCTGTGTGGATTGGTGGATCCATCTTGGCATCTCTGTCCACCTTCCAGCAGATGTGGATCAGCAAGGCCGAATATGATGAATCTGGACCATCAATTGTTCACAGAAAATGCTTCTAAGTAATGTGAACTTTAATAATCTCATGAATACAACTGGTTTAAAGCAGCAGAAAATAGTTTAGAAACGTTTCATTAATTTAATTTATTGTTAGTAATGAAATATGTTATTTTGTAATAAAATTACTAGGTACAATCATGCATTAACAATTGTCTTATCTATAACATTCGCATTGCACCAACACTTCTAACATTTCTAATGCACATTTATTTTATAAATTTATGTAAAACTGCCAGTACATGGAATGGCAAAATTATTACTCCAACAATACTTTATAACAAACAACAATTCTATAGTTGTGCAAAACAGCATGTAATTTGGTGGCTTAATTAATTACAATAAATATTAATAGAAACAACACATTTACAAAATGCAATTTAAGGAATATGAATATGTGTATTGCAAACAACAAATTTAAACAATTTCAACATGATGAAAACATGATATTGCTACAACAGATACATTTGTTAAAAGCTGTTCAAAAATACCCCACTTCTTTCAAAATGACGAGACTATTAAAAGGAGCAATTGACCTGAATTTTTAAAGAAGCATACTTATAAAAATAAAACATAAAAATATATAACTGTTGAAATTATCATTATTCACTACCACCTAACGGACATAAAAGAAGTAAATTTTCAAAAGTGTCTAAATCCGGCATGTGCTCGGAGTAAAGTAGTATACTGCTAAAGTTTGCTGTGAGCATTAAGTAACTGAGCAATTCCATGCATGCCATTTGAAGCAGTCAAGATAGCTCCACCATCAACAACTAGATTGGTTCCAGTGATATAGGACCCTGCATCACTAACTGCAAACAGCACTGTGTTCGCAATATCTATTCTTCTACCAACTCTTTGTATAGGAATCGATTGAGCAATTTGTTCCTCAGTAAACACAGAGCCACCTGTTGAGTAAAATTATGTAGAAATATTGCTCTCCATTGCACTATATTATTGAAACAATTATGTAGATTGTAATATAATTCTATTAATTTAATAATAAAAATACATAATATTATTGATTTCAATTGATGCATTTGGGTTTACTGTTCTATAACTTTAAAAAGTCTTGCTTACTTATCACAGATTGGGAGACCTAGGACATGGGAGTAATATTGGAGTTGCATTACTATCATTTCAAATATAAAAGGACAGATAATTAATTATTGGTAAATGCTTAGTTATTAACTTATTGCAGTGTAAATGCTACATATAATATATCTTCATCACACTAATATCTGCAGTCATAATTTCATACTAGTATTTTTCTCATAAGCTTGCCAGTATTCAAGTTGAAATATAAGAAAATACCATCAAAAGTCGAGTAAACTGACCAAGTTATCCTGTGTAGTTCTCAGTTCAATTATATTTGATAGAAACAGGTCTAAAGTTAAAACCATTAGCATCCTAAATTAATTAATCTTTGAGTTGTTTCCTCATGATTGAAACCCTTGTTTTTGTACATTTGGGTATGAGAAAGAATCTGCACAAACTAGTAAAAGCTTTACCAAAAAATTCAATTGAAGTCATTTTATTCTATTTTTGTGTACAAATAATTATAGTAATGAAAATCAGAAAAATTCAAGTCAATGTGATTTAGTCCAAGCATTGATTATAATTTTCTTATACGTTTCTGCTTTATTGGTTGTTATACCAGTTAAGAAAAGAGTTGTATCCTATTACAAAATGTATATTCGTAAGATTCATTCCATGCCCACATATTATAACCACTTTCATTCAATCAATGTGGACTGTTTACTTTTATCTATAGTACAGGTGTATGATTTTATTCAACTGGCTCACTAAATCACTGCAGCATTACTCAGTAAATAAGCAGCCACAAAAATGAGAATGCACTTTTTAAAATAAAATAAAACGTGTTGCATAAGTTAAATTTAATTTGTTGGTTACAAATATCTATTTCTAACCAAAAAACTAATGGCAGACATTGACAGAGCTATAATTTTACAAATTTACTTATTATATTACGGTTTTCAGAAGAATTTTCATCAGAGAGGAAACAACTCCGAATTATACACAAGAGACCTGCTATATTGAAATGAGTAGTTTAATTTATAACTTCCATAACTTTTTATTCCTTTCACCTTTAGGATTTGAAATTACTTTAAATACTATTTGCACTATACAAATTGCCAATTATTTTGGACAAATGTTATTAAAATTTTAAGGAATTTTTACAAAGTTAATTTAAACATGGAGCAAGAGCCTAAATAATTATTCTATTTCCCAACAGTTGGGGCTACCACTTCTACCGCCAAAATTTTTAATCAGTAAATTTTAAAATTATTTGAAGCAATTTTTAAATTTTAATAAAGCAAGACAATCAGCAAGGTTAAGTTGATAAACTTTGCAAGTAGTGAAAACTTTAACATAATTTTGTCAACAAAACAGAATAAGTTTACCTAGTTTTGAGTATCCAACCGTGTCAGCAATTGGTCCAGGAGATATGCAAACTATTCTGACATTATCTGGACCCCATTCTACAGCCAAGTGTTTAGTCATAGCTTCTACAAAACACAATCACCTTCATTTGAACAAGAAATTTGTGGAAGGTTTAAAGTATTATACAAACATATAATAAATATATTACAACATTGAAATAACTTTTTATGCTTTTTATCATATTCAAATCAGTGTTTTTCCAAACGATGTTTACTACTTACTATGACAGCTAATGTGGCTATGTTCTGTATTATGTATACATTATATATGCTGCAGGTATTTTTTTTTAAAAGTCAGTTTATCTTTTTTAAACATATGTATGTTTTATGTTATTAAAATGTAGTACAAATACATTCTCATCAACACTCACCTATAGCAGCTTTAGCTGAGCCAGCATGACACTGTAACACCTGGCCATTCACATGTAATGTAGCTCCAATGTTTATAATTACACCTCCATTTTTCTAAAATCATAAAATTAGGAATTTAATTTATAACTTCCACCTTATTTTTTTAAAGAGAGTACATGTGCAAAACATAAGGGTGTTAAGAATCTGAAATACCTTGAAGAAAGCTTCATAAACCGTCTTGGAAGTAGTAAATGTACCAACAGTATCTATATCTATAACATTTCTGTACGCATTTGAAGACAACCCTTCAGCTAAACACAAGAAATTTCCAGCTGAGTCTAAAACATATGGTAATCATCGTCATATTGAGTTGAAGACAAAGTTCATACAAACAAGTTATAAATGCCATTTATATAGTGTATGCACATGTAAGTTGTAACATAACTACCACTTTTCTACAGCATTAAATGCATGATTTTTCAGGTTTGCAGCACATAAGCAATTAACACTTATAAATCAGCAAAGTATATATAACTTACTGTTCACAAGGATATCTATGCGGTTAAACTTAGATAAGATTTGGTCCACACAAGCCTTGACTTCACCTGGCTAAGTGACAATAGTATATACATTGCTTTGGGTTAAAAACATACGTAATAACAAAATTCCAACGGATAAATTGCATCTTATAAAAGAATAGAGATTTACCTTTCTGACATCCATTTGAGCAATAAAACATTCTGCACCAGGGACAGCTTTCTGTAAAGCTGACTGAGCAGATTGCAACTTGACCAAATTTCTGCTAGCTATTGCTACATTGCACCCATGTCTATAAAAAATAACATTTGCCGTGAACATTCACAACAGTACATGGTATCAAAAAGTGGCCTAAATGAACAAAATTTTGCATTTTATGTTAATAAAATAAGTTAAATAACAAAGTAAAATAACAAACTACAAAATGCCTTCCAAACCTCATCAGCACCTCAGCTATAGTAAATCCAATACCAGATCCACCTCCAGTAATAAAAGCTATTTTTCCACTAAAACAAGGTATAGATATTAAAATTGTGAAAGAACTAATTTTAAAACTTTTTTGTCTTGTAGGCCTATAATATCTTTGATCAAAAACTATATCGAAAACAAGGCTTCGCTACACACTGCTAAGCAAATTGGCACTGTAAGCTGTTGGGGTTCAAACCCCAATATATGTCCATCATTTTTCCATCATAATAATAAATTACAGGTAGCTAATGCTGTTGTGTCATATCTGCATATCTGTACATTTCAGTTTTTGCAGTTATGTTAAGTTTAACACTTAAAGCTAATGCTCAACTTCAAGTTGTATCCAATATGAATATGAATATCTGCTCATCATTTTGATTTTCTCTACGGCTACCATATAGCTGTTAAGCTAACATAGATATGTTGTGGATTAAAAAACTAATATTTCCTACTGCTATCTCTTGGTTGAATTAACATAAATCTTACTAGAGGTCGAGAAAATCTAAATGACTACATTAGACTTAGTGATACTGTTGGGGGCGTGGCAATCATTGATTTTACTATCGTTATGATTTTGTGAAAGGAAATTTCAGGTTATTGCCTAAATAATATTATTACATAAAATACAACGTGTTAAATAAATCATTTTTATTAACACTACCTCAAGGCGGTTTTGGAGAATATACTTTTATAATTTTCAATACAATTTTCAGGTGTAAAGTTTTCTCTAGAAGACGCCATGTTTTGTACAGCTTGCGGTAAATGAGGAGTTACAGTCTGAGTGGTTGTGAGAATTATAGGTCACGTTGTCAAGAAACGTATATACTCATACGGGTACTTATGCATGTGTTTACATTCCTCACTTTAATTTTTATTTCCTTTACTTGATGTTATCAGTGTTTTTGCATTACATTGATTGATTTGAAGTAATTTTTAATTAAACAACGAATATAATTACTATTAGCGTTTTTGGAGAATGTTACTTAAAATGTTACTTAAGATAAATTTTTCTAATACTTACAGTTACACAAAGTCCAACATTGATACTAATAGTAATAGTAATAAGTAATAACCAATGTAATTATGGTTATTAATAATAATATTAAAAATAAAATATTAATAATATTAGCATTACAATTAGTTTTACTCGCAACCGTTTATGTTATAATATTGATATTATTAGTCCTAATACTAATAGTCATGCAATTGTTTATTTGTTTCACATTTTAATTATACTTAATTTTGTAATTATAGTTTTGGTTAACTTAATAGTTTGATTATTATCCTTTTTAACTTAAATTATTAATATAATCATATTGTCAGAATTAATATTATTATGATTATATTTATAATTTAAAGATTAGTTAAATCAATGAATTTAAACTGTCAGGTTGAAAATTAACAATAATCTTGTACAGTAGTATAGTGGCAAAATGAATATCATTAAATGATTAATCATTTGGTGCAAAGGTATGAATAAAGTATAAACATCTAATTTACTATTAGTATTACTATTAGGCTTGTTAAATTTAATCATTTGCAAAAAAATTAAGTAACTTAAAGTTCAATCAGAATTGCTTTTATTACTTGTTTTTGTACCATTACAAAACATTAAGTAAGGTTCAGGTAACCACCATTTACCTATAAATTTTCAAACATAAAATCACTGACTACAAAACTTATTGTAAAACTTTGTTTGCATGTGCCCTAAGTAAACCATAAAAATTGTTTAGTGTAACCGACAGCAAGTGTGATTTGTATGAACTATAAACATTGGAATGAAAAAATGGGTTTTAACGATTGTATCAAGGAATAAATAATAAAGAGTTAGAATATTTGATATTATGTATGATGTAAATATTCAACAACTGTAAGTAATAATTTCTTGGCACATATATTTGATGCTACACAGAGGGTTGTAAAAGTTGATGACAATATTTACTCACTGGTAAAAGTTAGTTTTGGTGTGTGCACATAAATTAGTTACTACCTAATGAAATTCCTTGCAGGATAATCATGACTTTGTTAAATGTATAACTTATAATTTTTACTTTCAAGTATACAATCATTTTATATTAACGCAGGCTAAGAAAATTTCTGTTTTAGTGGAAAATAATAATTGTTTCATTTTTGTTTCAGTTTAGATATGGCAGTTTATTTTGATAAGAAAATAAATACCACACAACTGGGGGATATTTCCGGGCTGTATTACCACAACGTTCATCCAATCTTAGCTGTTGTTTCATTCAGCAATGGTGCAGGGGGATCTGTCAATCTTTACAACAAAAGTGTAAGTCAAGATTTTAGACCGACTATAGAGTGCTGTCTTCATAGAGAAACTCTTTTGCACCAAATTCTAATCATATAACTTGTGAATATTTATCAGGGAGAAGCTCTCAATCATGCTACTGTGAATCGATCTGCACAATGCACAGTTGCATGTTGGCAGCCACAAAACAAAATCATTGCCACGGGTTGGCAAAATGGCGAGGTTGTCATATGGAATGAGGGTTCCAGAGAGATCATTGATGTCCCAAAGATGCATAATGATTGCATTACTTGTTTGGTGTGGAGCTCTAAGGCATCTCGTTTGGTATCCGCAGATCAGGTATGTTTGGAAGTTTTCTGATAAATTGTAGTTTTTCTGGTAAAATTTTTATACAGATTCATTAAAATCCTGTGATATCTGTATCTATTTTGTTAGGCTGGGAATGTAGCTGTTTGGAAAGTAAATGGTCGGGGCCAGGTTCAGAGTCGTCCAGTTTTGCAGCACAATTTTCAAGAGCATGTCAAAGAAATAGTATTCCGGGCTGTTCCAGAAAAGCAAGGAGTGTGAGTTTGTCATAATATCTACAAATAAAATAATTGACTTTGAATATTTTTCATAGTTGTTAAAGTTGTATGTTTCTGTGTTACATTATCAGACTACATGTTTTCAAGTTGAATACACATGTTATTGTTATTGCAGTAATATTGCTGCTTTGGCAAGAGCAGCAGTTAGTGGTGATGAGTCAGCACTAGACATGTTCAGCTGGAAAGAAAGTGGAACCCGAGGTTTAAGTTTATCTGTACCTCACGAAGTAATAGATTTCTATGTGGGAACAGATGGAGGTATATATTTATTTATAGTAATAAAATATAGCAATATAAAGAATACAAACGCTTTTTTATCATCATAATGTTATCTTATAGGATCATACATATAATAATTTTGATTTGCTTTAAATGAATTTGCCAAGTTACAAAAAGCAGATAAGTAATTTGAATACACATAGATGTTTTGATTATTGCTCAAGTTTTATGGTGAGCCAACATTTTGACAATTTTTAGGCTCTGTTTACCATTGCCACGAGACAAATGGCAAAACTCAAAAATGCTTTACAACTGATGCTGCTATTTTCAAACTGATGATGATGGAGTCTAAAAGTATTCTGGTGACCATCACGGTCAATCTTACACTCGCTCAGCACAATGTTTCACCTTCAGGTGACCTCAAAGAAATATTTAAGGTAATTTAACAGTTGTGTAACATCCTCCAGTAAAAGAGACAATATTAAAGATGACTTAGTCACATAATCTTGCTTAAATTTATTTTTAAATTTGTATTTTTATGCTTATAATAAGTAAGCAATCAGTAAACACTTGCTCTATTTGCACGCATTTAGGTGAAGTTGAGTGGAAAAGGAGACAGACCAAGTGTATGCTGGGCAGGGTCAGGGGTTCTAGCAACAGCTACTGGTGAAAGTGTTATTAGAGTGTGGGATTTGGTGAACAGTAACAATTATGTATTGTCATTAGAAAGTCAGCCAGCGTATGACAAAAATGAGCTTATTAATTGTGTCACCTACAGCAAAGATAAAGGTAGGCACTTGAATTTGAATAAAGAGTGTAACAATGTGTATAAGTTTGGTAACCTATTTGCCCATTTTTTCAAAATTATTTTTGCAGAGTGATGGTCCTTTTGTGGATCTTATTTGGTTAGCAATAATCTTTATTATGAAAACTCCAATTTTTTTACTTTTTTTCTAGAAACTATTGCGGCTGGAACCAACCTTGGTAATGTTGCTATGTGGAAGCACTACCAGTCTGAGAAATCAGATGAAGATGAAAATTGTTGGAAGCTACAACCACCATCTGCTATTGAAGGGATGATTGAGCATATTATGGTATGACGCATGCGATTAGAAATTATAAAGTTCTGTAGATATTGTGTAAAACTCGTAGACATACTTGTTTATTGCTACTAGTTTTATGTTTTGAACTAATTTTTTGACTTTGTAACAACATTGTGTTTTAGTTTGGTTCATCAGAGAATCTACTTGCCGCCAGTTCAATTGACAATTTGTTCCTCTTGAATGAGCAGGTGATGAAGACTGCATTTAGTGAGAATGTGAGTATATGTAACAAATCTGATAACTGTAGTTGTGTGCAC
The DNA here is from genome assembly GCA_964035545.1 of Bugula neritina. NCBI lineage: Eukaryota > Metazoa > Bryozoa > Gymnolaemata > Cheilostomatida > Bugulidae > Bugula > Bugula neritina. Next base: position 8,096,713 of record OZ037765.1, on the reverse strand, counting down.
ATGTCGTATCTTGCTATCTGGGAAGACAGCAGGCGTTGCTACAGTGCGGAGTTTTGATTACCCTCTGCAGTAACAACCATTTGGCATATGCACTAGCAGCTACATTATGCTAAGGAACAAGGAAGCTAAAACAGTTCTTACGTCCCAAATAGTTGTTTTGTTTGATATTTTTATACAACTTGCATTCTGATTTGAGAGAAATAAGGGTGTTTTTTAATTTGTTTTGAGTATTTTCCGTGAAAAGTATGCACTCTTTGCATTTCTTCAATATTTTATACAGTTATTCAAGCAATGCCTCCCTAACTGTTGACCATGAAATGATTTTGTTTATATTTCTACGTTAACATGTAGTCAGGTGCATGTCTATGCTGTTGCAGGTGGCAGCAGTGCAACTTGGGCCACAAAGCGTTTCTATTGACTGTTTCGCCACAAACGTACATCATGAAATAAAAACCAGCATTCAGGTAAGTGAGTTAATATGGTTTCTGGCTTGATCACTGATCATGCAAATCCCAGGTTGTATCTGGCAAGGTTGTCCTCACTGTTTGTTATTAGGTGCATGGGGTTGCTGTGGGGAAGGATTCCGCTGCAGTGTGGAATGGAAAGTTAGTAGAAATGTATGAAATAAACCAGGACCAGCAAACACTGAAGGGGATAGGTGAGAACATTCATACTCTTGTGCAGTGATACAAATTACTTTGTGGCCGTTGCCTTATTCAACATATACAAGTATGCATGTCTTTGTGCTACTATTTGATGGTATAAAAATTGAAGCATACATTGAAAAATAATGTTAAGTGAAGCACAATTTGACCTCTCACCATTCACTTAGTTGAAGCAAGGAGATTTGTTATGAATGCCTATTATTTATAGAGAAATGTATTCTAGTGAGTCATGTTTGCATAATACATTAACTATTGCTACTAAGTTTATTAGACAAGCAAGTTGAAAAGTTGCACATACTTCATACGTATAGATCTATCATAAATTTTCTTGTGAGGTTCTATTGAGCAGCCAATAATCTAGCGTACTCTCTAAATGTGACTTTATACTTCAAAACGCTCACTCAGTTTTTATACATGGCGTTTCTACCATCAGTGTGTTTCCTTATAGGAAATTGGAGTTGTGAAGCCTCGAAAGTTGCTGTCCATGGGCAAAATGTGTACACTATAGAAGGCCAGAAAGCCCAAGTACGAACTATGCAGGTAATGAACTTTATAAACAAGACTATTTCATTGATGGACAATAATTACATCGACATAGCTGTTGTGATATGTAAGTGATATTGTACTGATTTAATTCAATAGTCATAAGAATATTGGATTCTTAACTTCTTGTTTTACTCAACTTCAGGGAACAATAAAACAAGTGTTAAACTTTACTGAGACGGAGGGAGTACCAACAGCACTGGATGTGTGTGCAAACTACTTGGTAGTGGGCAGCTCACTTGGTGTTATCAAAGTCTTTGATCTCTCTAGAAGGTTTGAATACATTCTACTGTAAAAAGTTGCTACTCGTAGTCAGCTGCTGTCAATCAATCAATACATGGTGTTTCATATATTGAATCTTACAAGAGTAGCCTACTGTCTCTAGCAGTTGTATTGTTATATAATATATATTAAACATGGGTTTGTGTAGGCTTGGGCAGTAGCCTTATTATAAACTTACTTACTAATCTTGAATTGATGCGAATAAACTCCGAACACTTACTCAATCGATTGGCAATAGCTATTCAATTTTGTTTCTCTAGAAAGCTCATAGCTATTGGTTACTATGAGTATATGTTATATATTTGTATTCTATAAATTTGATTTTTATGTTAACAACCAAAACAATAGTTAATAGTTATATGTTACTAATAGTTTGTTTAGCATTTATATTGTATTATAAAAGTCTTCTAATCTGCTATTAATAGTTAAGCATTAATTTCTGCTATAGAGAAGCCAAAGCCCACAACATTCCAAAGAACATTGGGGAGGTGATTCCTAACTTTGGAAGTATAGTGTCTGTAAAATGCAATTGCAATGGCTCAAAAGTTAGTCTAATCATCGCAAAGGTATGTTAAATAACTACTTGAAACTTTAAATTATTACTGGATTTAGAAGAACACAATATAGCATGGCATATAAATCATTTTAAACTTATGTCACAGTTAACAGCTTATTCTACTGCAAAATTTGTATGCTCCTACATTGAATAACTCACAGTTTTTTTTTTCTTTTTTTGCTTTTGTATACATACCACACTTTATCTTCATATGCATATCTAGTAAATTTAGTTATGGAGGGTTTTTTTACCCTCCCTCACTAATTACTTATATGTTGTTTTTAGGCTGATGGAAAACTGGACAGTAAGCTATATATTTGGGACACTGAGCTTGACCTTGTACAGTTCTTTGACTTTGAAAGTGGGCGCGGCGAACAAGATGAAGATATAGATGTTGAGGAGGATGTAAATGATGCAGATATTTCAGACTTGGACAGGTGAATATTGAGAAGTGTGATTCCTATGCTTCTTAAACAGCTTTTATTTATATTTGTACTAAGTAATAACCTGTGAGTTTTTTCAGAGGGAGGTTTCAAGCTGCCCGAGACATTTCTCAAAGATATCCTATCAGTCAGTTTTGGGATTCTTCAGAGCCAAGATTAATAGTATGTGAAGTGAAGCGCATCCCTGGGACACAGGCTATTAAAGGCAATGTTATGCAAGAGGTAGCATATTTACTGCGTTATTTTAATCATTCTTAATTTTTTCAAGTCTAATAAAGAAATAAAATAATATTTTGAATTTATTCAAATTAAGATGCTGAAAGAACTGATTGCTCTGTCTAGTCCTGTAAGTTTATAATTACAAATGTGCTCTTTCACTTTTTATTGTTATTAATTTTTGCTTTTACTTATTTTTTTGTCTGATATATAAAGGGCATAATGTTTTTTACTTCTATAATTAACATATACAGCATTAGTGACTTTATTATGCAATAACCATATCATTGTTTGATTAATTTGTCATCTCATGAGCTGAAACAGCATGATTTATGTTCTCTTCATATTTTGAAGTCACTGTTCAAGTCACAGTCATTTTACAATGCCTACAAGCTACGTGTGTCATATTTATGTCTCTACTGATTTTAGGCAGAGTCCCTGGTCGTGTCTCTGTTCACAACTCCTGAACACGGAACAATGATCCAAGACAGTTTCAACATGAACAAAACATTCAGCGCATTTCTCGGATTCGAAGTACCTTATTTTTTCTTTGCTGTAAAAGCTGATGAACTACAAAGTCAAAATCCTGGTAAATAAGTAATAAAAATATATAAAAGCACTAAAATCTAAATGATAATGTTTCAAGTAAAAATTTATTTGCAAACATTTAGTCCAAGTTACATTTACACACTAGCATTCAATAGTATATTATATCATTATTTAAACTAAATAATATGTTATGTTATGTTGTGTACCAAGTAGAATATTTTAATATTTAGGAGAGAAACAACTGACACCTAGACCAGCTGCAGTGAGTTCTTCGCCTTCTCAACACGTTGCTCGGCGTACTATGCGTGATTTCATTGGCTTGGAGCAAGCTAACAAATCTTCTAGAGATGCCATGATGAACTTCAGCTTCTATCTCACCATAGGCAATATGGATGAAGCTTTCAAATCAATAAAATTGATTAAGAGGTGAAAATGGAAAACCACTCAGTGTGTCATTTAGGACTTCTTTAACTGCTGTTATAGAAAATAGCTGAATTACCAACATGGTGTATAATGAAAGCTGCTAAGGGTGTTCAGAATGCTAGGAGTTGTAATTTTCACCATTATGTAAAATATTTTCTTCAGTTGCATGCACACATGTGGAAAATAATAGATCATAGTGTTGTAGAGCTCACATAGTTGATATATGGTAAAAATTGCTTCCTATCTCACTACAATTTTCTTTACATAGTGAATCAGTTTGGGAAAACATGGCAAAGATGTGTGTAAAGTCTCGGAGACTCGATGTGGCTTCTGTTTGCTTGGGCAACATGGGTCATGCTAGAGGTGCGAAAGCTTTGAGAGAGGCCAGTAAATATCAGGAACTGGACGCAAGAGTTGCTGTTCTAGCAATTCAGCTTGGTCTCTTAGATGATGCAGAGCGTCTGCTTAAAAGTTGTAAAAGATACGATTTGCTGAACGAGTTGTATCAGGCCAATGGGCAGTGGGATAAGGTATTCAACATAATTCCTTTGACCAACTTTTTTTGCCAAATTTTATTTGTTGAAAGTTTTGAATAACAATAAAGTCACCCATCGGTTCTGCACAAAAACATATTATTGGAATTGATATATTATAGCATGTTATTTGAGAAGAGCATTTAATATTCAGAATATATTTAAAGGCTCATTTTTGCAACACATGCATATTGAGCTTTTAAACAATTTTCAATCATTGAATTTTTTTGTTTTAGGCTATTGCTGTTGCTGAATCTAATGATAGAATCCATCTACGAAGTTGCCACTATAATTATGCCAAGCATTTGGAGGAGAAAGGAGACTTAAACAGTGCTATCAGCTAGTAAATACTGCTACAGATCATACTATTCCTACTGTTCACATTTACAGAAAATTGTTTTTCAATTCCATAAATTAAATACAGTGTATGTAAGGTAATATATTATGTGCTACACCATAATTTTCATCTTTCTACGATTGAGTTTTCTTTGTTTAGTTTTGAAAGATCGGATACTCAGAAATTTGAGGTGCCGAGAATGTTGTTTGATGAGCCTCAAGATCTTGAGAAGTATATTCTCAAGTCCAAAGACAGGTATTTATTCATGTATACTATGTACAATGTATGCATTGTATGTGTGTTGTATCCTTCTTGATTAGCACACAGTTGTATACCAATAGACTTATTACCGAATATGTGTTCTATGGTATATACAATAGATCACTGAGAAAGTGGTGGGCACAGTATTTAGAAAGTACAGGAGAGATGGAAACATCTTTACAATTTTATGAATCAGCTCAAGATTTCCTGTCCCTAGTCAGAGTGTATTGCTATTGTGGAAATCTTGATAAGGTGAGAAAATCTGCAGATATAACAGTAAATTTATAACAGATATAATTTAAAGCAGTAGGTAAAGTCTAGGTTTACTACTTGACTTAGGCAGCTGAAATATGCAACGACACTGGAGATCGTGCTGCTTGCTACCAGCTTGCCAGAACATATGAAAATCAAGACCAGCCTAAAGAGTCGATTCATTTCTACACGAGAGCTCAAGCATACGGTAATGCAATAAGACTGTGCAGAGAGCATGAGATGGATGACCAGCTGATGAATCTGGCACTACTTGGTCAAACTGAAGACATGCTTGAAGCTGCTAAATATTATGAGAAGAAACCAGGCTGTCAAGACAAAGCTGTTATGTTGTATCATAAGGTAATATTTAAGTCACTCTGATCGTTAATAAACAAATTTTCATCACTAAACTGAAATGGTAATAGGCATCATTAGTGTTAGTAGTGTCACTAAAAGCAGTATTAAGATAATATGCTTTTTTTAATTATATGATGTGCTTTTAAAAGGAACAAGTTTTGTTTCTAGATCAAATTTTTAGCTTTATAAATTTTGCTAATTTTAGAACAATTTTTATGAAGTAATGATTATAAAAATTAACAGCGATTGGACGTGTGATAACCAATTAGTTTCTTCATTTATCTTTGTGTAGGCTGGCAGCTTCTCTAAGGCTTTAGACTTAGCATTTGAGACAAAACAATTTGGAGCTCTGCAACTCATATCCGAGAGTCTTACATCCAATACAGATCCTGAGGTGCTCAAGAGATGTGCTCAGTTCTTCTTAGATAACGGCCAGTTTGACAGAGCCGTTGACCTTTTAGCTATTGGCAAAAAGGTAGGCTGTTTTCAGCACTTCAGCAATATGTAGTAATAGCAGGGGTATCAATAAGAAATTTTCATTAATATAGTAAAATAAATAACTTCTGGTCAATATACCTAGTCATACTAGTGATGATATCATGCTCTAATAATAGTGCATTCCGATAATTTTACAAGGCAGAGCAGAGATAAGTGTAACATTTGAATAAACAATTTGCTGCCTCAATTACAGCACGAGATGGATACCTTTTTTAAAGCCCCACCTATGGCACTCTATGATATGCATTTGGTAAAGATCAAAAGCATGTAGCAACATTTTAAGTATAAAATATAAACATGTGCAACATTGATGTTTACAGTACATTGACGCACTGAAGTTATGCAATGACCAAAATGTAATGCTGACAGAAGAGCTAGTCGAGAAGTTAACTCCGGAGAAGTCTGATGACAAGGACAGCGAATCAGATCGCATGAGAATCCTAGAGGCCATTGCTACTGTGTGTATGAATCAACGGCAGTATCACCTAGCCACTAAGAAATACACTCAAGCTGGAAACAGAATTAAGGTTGGCATAGAAGAAAGAAATTCTGAACCTGTTGAATGACCAACATCATAGCTATAAGCAGTTTCATAATTAACTTCTGTTAACTTTTATTTAGGGTATGAAAGCCTTGTTAAAGTCCGGTGATACTGAAAAGATTACATTCTACGCTGGTGTGTCTAGACAAAAAGAGATATATGTAATGGCTGCCAACTATCTACAAAGTTTAGATTGGACTAAAAATCCAAAAGTTATGAAAGACATCATCAGCTTTTATACTAAAGGCAGAGCTTTGGATTCATTGGCTTCCTTTTACGAATCATGTGCCCAGGTTAGCAGTAAGCTCGTTTTTTATAAGTGCTAGCTATCTTTACAGTAACAGGCCATTTACTCAGCCGCATATCAGCATGGTGATTTTTCAAGATTGTGAAGGACTACAATTTAGTTTAGTGAAGACTCAATACTTAGTAGTATGGAGGTGTTATAACACACTATGCGGATTTTCATATGCACCATTAATTGGACAGTAACTAACAATAATTTAGCTTAAAATCATAATTCTATGTTGTGTCTATAAATATTCAGGCTGAGATTGACGAGTATCAGAATTATGAAAAAGCACTGGGAGCATTGGGCGAAGCAGCCAAAAGTATCTCTAATGCAAAAATGAGTAACACAACCTTGCAAGAAGAAAGATTGGCTGCCCTGAAGCATAAAATTACTCTTATAAAAAAATTTGTGAATGCAAAGAGGTTAGTTACTGCTTACATTGCACATAATTATGCAATTAGATGTATTAGATTGATTTTTGCCTGTACACCTTTACAGTTTTCTATTTACAGTACAGTTGCTAAACTCCAATTGACCATATTATATTAACCATGCCTGAAATTACTAGTGTCATCTTAATGCAGCAACCATTGCTTTAAAAAGCATGTCCTCAATTGCAGTCATAGTTGATGGCTTGAACATGTTGTTGATTTCCATAGGTCTTATGAGGACTCTCCAGAAGAAGCTATCAAGCTCTGCCAAATCTTGCTGGAAGAGCCAGATATTGATTCCAGTGTAAGACTAGGAAATCTATATGGGTTCATAATAGAGCATTTTCACAGAAAGGGCAACTTCAACATGGTAAGCTCAGGCAATATTGATTGGCAAAATTCTAATCATGCTTCACAAATTTCACCCAACTAATTTGTAATTTCAGGCTTACAATTTGCTACAAGAGCTTCGCAGCAAGACTACTGCCAATATAGGCCATTACATTAGCATGTCAACACTGGAGGCAATACACCAACATTTGAACATACCACTGGGGAGGGGACCAGCCGTGGACAACAAATCTGTTGATCAATTCCAAGAAGACGACGAGGGAGACATTTTAGGGGAAGCAATAGAGGAAGAGGTCGACGATTTTGACTGAAAGCAGCATTTACCACTTGTCCTCAAAATTAACCTAAGCAACATCAGGGTCTTGCCCTAGCTATTAGCTAGTTTATTCAGATTATATATAATGCACTTTTGTAATTTATACACTTCAACATTTGATCTCAGCTCACTTAAAACCCTAATTAAGCTTGTTGATGCAAATAAATTGGACTGAGGTTACATTGTTTTGGAAGCTCAAGCAGTTTTTATTGTACACCAATAAAAATAAATGTACAAAAATTATGCTGCAACTTCTTTGTCTTTCTTGAGAGGTCCCATAAAAGCTTTCTTCTCTTCTTTAGTTTGGAATCGACCATGTCCAAATTTACTGCTGGTATCAATGAACTTCAGCTTGATTTCTTCTGTGGCAACTCGTTTAGTGTGCACCATGAGGGACTAAAATTATGTGCCAAAACTTTTAATAGCAGAAATTACAAATGTTGTGATATTGTCTTCTAGTATAAGGTATTCAGTAGGAAGGCAGCATAGGTTTCATCAAAAAGATCAGGGTTTCTCCGCAAAAAGAAACCAGAAAGCTATTCATCATTATACTTCACAACTAATATCACTACTTGATGGTGTTGCTCACCTTTCTTAGAGTTAACACACGCTTCTTGGGCCCCATAACACATCCCTTCAGCATGAGGAAGTCATTCCTCACTTCACCATAATGAGGGAACCCACCCATCGGAGTAATAGACTTCTCAGTAATATCGTACTCTGTTGATGCATTATTTTTCACCACTTTGCCGTCTTTAGTATGGATACCTTGAAAAATCAAGATAGAACATTGAACATGCAACCAAGAAACTGACTGGCACAACATAGTCCATTACAATTTGATTCAGGGTTTAGCCATAAGTTGGTTTCATAAGATTCAACCGGTAATTCCAATAAACATCATTATCAATAACCAATATAACGGCTACAATACACAAATAACTAACCTGCACCAACTCTGTACACCTTCTTGTTAACCTCAGTACGATGATGGTATCCCTTCTGACCAGCTCTTGGCACACCAAAGCCAACTCTAGCTGGATGCCAGGCACCAATACAAGCTACCTTACGAAGACCTTTATGAGTTTTTCTAGGTAGCTTCTTGACATGCCAACGGGACACAACACCTTTGAATCCTTTTCCCTTTGTAACACCAATCACATCAAGCATTTCATCTTGCATAAACACACTGCTGACTGGTACTTGTTTCTCAAGATGCTCCTTGGCCCAATTTACTTTATCAGCAATTGTACCACCATTAACTTGGATTTCCATAAGATGGGCTTTTTTCTGTCGATGGTTCATCAATTTCATCTACAACATGATACATTGCTTTGACAAAAGCCCAAATGATTAAGGCGAGAAACGCATTAGTATAACATAGTCTCAGAAAGAAATTGGTTTCATAAATGTCAAGTAATACATGCAAAAACATCACAGACAATAAAAGAGATAAAAATGTTAATTGACAGAGGAACCATACCTGGGTGTGACAAAGCACTCGGATGACCTTGCAGTACTTGATCAGCTTATTGAAATCTCGCTCGATGACTTTGCGCCCGTCATCATCTTGCCATTTCTTAGCATACTTTGTAAAGGCCTTCTTTTTAGAGTGGTACCTAAGCAAATGACACAGATAAACCTCATCACAAGGCTAATGCTTGCAGAAAAAGCACGCCAAGTGAGCGGAGGATTACCTGGTAAAAAGATGGGGCTCACTAACCTACAGCCGTGCTGCTAACACAACACTAAACGGCTTAGGGGAAGAGCCCGTAAAATTTCTCGTTCATTTGCTGTATGGCTGCTGAAACAGTACATGAACTAAGGTAGAAATTTAATTAAATTAACCATATTACTAGCCGATAATTACTGTTGACATTATCGATATTTACCAGTTTTTGTAAAATCGGCGTCTGCACTCTTCACTTAGATGCTCAGCCCAAATGGTGCCAATAGTCCTCAGACCACGAGGAGTTTCAATGTAACCAGTTACACCAACAACAACCATGGGTGGAGTTTCAATGACAGTTACAGCTTCCACAATTTCCTTTTTGTTGACCTCTGAAAGTTGCGTTACAGACTATTAGTGTTACATTTACTATATACAAAAAAGTGAGGACGTTCACGGTTCAGAAAGCACTTAAGCCACAGGTGCAGAGCGATGCGATAGAAAAGAAATATTCATTGCAACTTACTGGAGCCTGGTCGATTTACTTCTCGCACGATATGAGTCATGCCAGCCTTGTACCCCAAGAATGCCGTCAGATGCACAGGCTTTTTAGGATCATCTTTAGGAAACGATTTGCACTTTCCTCTATGGCGTTTACTTCTCTTTTTGGGCATAAACCCGAGATTGCCATGCCGAGGGGCAGAAAACTTTCGGTGAGACTACAACAGTAAGCATAGAATTGATTGATGATTACTTGCTTAGTTATAGTATTTTAAGGCATGGATGCCATAAAACAAACGAAACTTGACCAGATTAAAATAACTTGCTTACCATTCTGCGTTCCAAGTAGAAAAGGCAAAGTTAACGGAAACGTAATTCTATATATGTAGTGTGGCGCGCAATATCACTTCTATATATTAATATTCTTATGCAGCGGTATCCTTTTGCTGGATGCCGAATAGCACCGTTTTTGAACGTCAAATTTTTTTATAGATTATTATAAACATTTATGAATAAAATAATTATTATTTTTAACAATAAACTTTTATTTATAGTTTTTTTAATAAACGAATTTTTATCATGAAAATATAGTTTAGGGGCAATATTGTATACTCTCACTGCAAAGCTCATAGCAATAATTAATGATCAAGTCGTTGTACTTCACTACTTGTTATTCAACTTATACTTATAAGTTATAGTTATACTAATACTTAATGTTAAAGTCTATCTTCTAGTTACAACTTATAAGTTAAACCTAATGGTATTCTTGTTAGTTTTTGTGTTTTATACTGAATAATTGTAATAATGATTCAATATTGATATTGATATAGATATTTCATATGACTATCACTATCACTATGAGTATGTCTATGTGAAAACGAAACGGAAAACAATAAAACTAAAGTTAAAAATAGAACTGGTCTCAGTCTGACTCTGAGTATGACAGTTACTGTCACTGTGAGGGTGTTAAATAATTTGTTAAATTTAATTTTCAGTGTTTGACTTAGTGTTACATTTACTGTTACTATTGTTCATGTTGTTGATGTTATCGTTATGATTATGGCTTGTGCTACATTAAATTTTTTAATTACTTTTTATTTTAAATTTAATTTTATTACAATTTAAATTAGTATTACTATTAAGTTTATTATAATTATTATTTTGATTGTAATTGAAATTAAGCCTAATAGTAACAGTGATAATAATAGCATTGGTCCTAATACTATTAGTATTACTATTAGTAATGCTGTAAGTGTAAATGATTACTCATTATAATTATCAAAATGATGATTTGTTGTTAGAAATTTCGTAGCACTAACTAGTTCATGTGATTTAATGGTTAGCGAACCCACTTGCAAGCTTGAGGGGGTCTTTCAGTTACTCTTAGAGTTGGTATTAATCAATTATTATTATGAGTATGCCCACGAAATTGAGTGCTACATTTTGATTTATATTTTATACCTAAGAATCAGTGACAATAGAATTAAATTTAATCCTAGTAGTGCAGTGCTCCTTCTATATCTCACTAAGCAGTGAGTCCCTATACCTCAATTCGTTACATAGTAGAATACCATATTTAACTCATGAAACGGTTAAGTTCGGGCATTTTGTCCCTATACACACATACACACATAGGCCACAAATCAGGGTCCAAGCCCTTCTTGTGACCTATAGAATTTTGTGAGATATGAAACTGTGTGATATAGAGGGAGCACTGTAATACTAATACTAAGTCTAATAATAATACAGTAGTATTTCTAATAGTGATAGTAGAGCTCTGTAAGAGTAAGGTCTACCCTCTAAGCCTAAGGTACACTGGAGTACCTTCTAATATTATATTGATTATTTAATAATATTACTTGTGCAATTATTGTATTATTTAATGGCATTGATTGTTATTTGTTAAGTTAAATAGTTTAAGTTAATTTGGTTTAAAAATAGAATGAATACTCACAGTCATAGTGATGTTCGTTCACTCAGGGTCATAGTGATACTGATACTGATGGTAGTACTTTCACTGATACTGTAGTAATACTTGCATTCTGGTAGGATATTACAGTGGTCCTTGTAGTTGATAAAAGATAAATTTGACAGGCTCTTTTATTTGCAGAATTTTAAAACCTAGCTGAACATGTCAGGGGATCGGCCTTGGTATGCCAAATTAACAACAAAAATATCTAATTCTTTCTTTGCTATTTTGGATTTTCCTGGAGATAAATTACGAGGTGAGACTCTGCCTTATAAAGCTAATAAATCATTGCTGGTAAAATTGACATGTTTTAAGCTATTAGATTTTTATTTCAGACTTGCATTTAAATTTAAATCACTAAATAAACTCTAAGGGGTAAGACTTGAGCGACCCTATGTCTGATGGCATTGAGTGATTGAAACTCACTCACTGTAACTCACTGTAACTCACTATTGACTTATAGCTATAGTTGCTAATTATCATGATGCCATTCAACTCGGCTATCACTTTTACTGTGAATGCATGTGTAATACTATTACTATAAGTAAAAGTATAATAGTTTAGTGGTCAGTGTTCCTTGATCACATGCAATGATAATTTTGTATGTGTTACTTGTACTCACTTACTAGTACAGATATTTCAGCTTTTACTTTACACTCTTATTTATTGTAAATGTAAATGTGATATTGCTAACAGTTCAAATCAAAATCAATCTTTAGTGGGTAACCCAGATGCTAATACTGACCTAGGAAATGTTGCAAATGTAATAATAGCAAGTTACCTGTATTTGCAGAAGTTGACACTGGAATAAATGCTAAAATATGCAAGTAAAGATTATTGTAATTAAAGCAATAATTATATAACATGAAAATTGGGCAGTCAGTCAAAAGTTATATTCACATAGCTTAGTTAACAAAATTCCCAAATTTTCTTTTATTTGACATTTTTTAAACATGGAGCTTTACAAAAAAAACTATTTTCAAAATTTTCGTTATTCAACCTAAACATTTATAAGCTCTTGGGAGTTTGATAAATGCTGTTACCACATGCTATATATCAGAACTATTTTAGCTGCAACTGCATCATTTCGAGAAAAGAATAAAAGTGTTTATTATCACCGTAAGCTAAAGAGAGTGACGCCAATTGAAGATTGTGACGAGGACGATGCAGTTTGCATTTATGAGGCTGACCAGCAGTATATTCGAGATAAGTATGTCCACGTTGTGAAATAGATTAGCTGTAAACCCAACAGCATTATTGTTATTACCAGCACAGCTCATTTACTGTCCTGTAGTTTAGACTTGAAGACCACGCCATGTAGCGTTGAAAAGCTTGTGCTTCACTAAGTAATGTGTTTGCAACAGCATATACAAAATAGATTTTTATTGCTGTAACCAACTGTAAGCTAATCATTTTCATAAAATAGACACTTTGCTATTTTCTAAACTAATTAGCTTCATTTAATTGGCAGCATTTGCAAGTACAAAGTTAGTGTATTTGACCCCAATCAGTTGCTGTTTTTTATTGATATAGAATGGTTGATGAAACAATACTCAACATTTTGAGACAACGAATGGTAGAGTGCGTCATGTATTATAGTGAAGATCGGCATTTTAAATGTAAAAAGGAAACCGATGATTTCACCACTTCTGAAACAAATTATTTTGCTAAATGTAAGTATTTGTATCATTATGTAAACTTGTTAAACTTTATGTTTTCTGTGAAATTAGGTTGCATGTATAATAAGTGTTCATTTTAGGTTGATAAGTGGAGTTTAGAGAATTCCTGACACACTTTTTCTATGCAGTATTAAAATACTTATATTCGTTATATTTTAGGTATTATCTACAGACTGTTATCTAATAGGTTTTGTGGAAACATCTCGTGAATTAATTTGGGATTTCTGATTGCCGACTAAGCTGTGTGTTGCAGCAACTAGTAATATACAATGAAAGTTGGTAATATATACTACTAGTTTTATAATGCTATGCACTTCAGAGCCGATTGGAAATGGTATCAGCATGCGATCAGAAATCGCAACTCAATTCAAGAGATGTTTCCATTAAATTATTAATAAAACAAAATTTGTTGAGCATACAATCCTCAAATAGTCTGAATTTGATAGCTAATATATAAATATTTGAAAACTTTATCAACGAATTGTGCCAGGGATTCTCTAAGCTTATTGAGACAGCATTAGTACTAAGATTTACATGTATGCAACATGTATTTGTGCACCCTTATAACTAGAACTATTATAAACAAGTGTTTTTTTTCTTTCTGGTTCATAAGTTATCTAAACATTGTGGTAAACTGCTTTATAATACATGTGTCATTTGTTACAGATGGTGATCTAGGTATTAGATCTCAACACGCAACCGATGCCTTTAGGAAACAGCAGCATCGTATGATCTGGGAAAGAAGGAACAATGTGTCTTTAATTGATGGATCACCAATTAATAAACAATAAATGAATTCTGTTTGAAATGTAGAAGCTAGTTTTCCAGTTTTTTTTAATTTTAAACCTGCTTGTTTTTAAAGATTGTGTTTACACAGTTGCTGTGCTTATGACATAATGGTAAATATATAAATTAAAATGCTATTTTAACAACTTTATAAAATCTTCATTCACAGACCTCTTTATTTGTATTACTAATGCACTAGTCTTTTCTACATGCAATCCTACAAATATTAGCAATTTACTTGCTATGGTATAAAAAAGCAGCTGCACTAAAAAATATTCAGCTACCAAATAAGAACCAATGTTTTTGTGAAACTGGGAAAAACATGTAGTGATATATAAGCATCAAGTGTCAACTTAAATAGTTTATTATAAGCTATAATTTACATTATGCTAACAAATATTTACTCATCATAATTATATACTTTGTATCCCCCTGATAAAAGCAATTCCAAATAGTTTGGGCATGACAATATTATGTACGATTCCAGTGTATTTTTATAATCTGGAGTTATTGTCTCTTCTATTAAGAAAGCACAACTTTTATTCCAATTATCAATCGCAACCAATATCTTACCAAAGTATATATGCATACTATTTCCTAAATGTAATTCTTTCATGCTATATTATGGTATGATTAGCTTTAATTTGCAATTTTAAATAGCACAAATGTACTTACATAAGCAAAAGACTACAGACAAATTCTTTGCACTTTTATAATATATTTATAAAATAATAATATGCTATAAAATGATATTTGTTTTATATAAATTAAAATTTACACCTCGGCATCCCATAGAAAAGGAAAGCGTAAGTTTAATGCAATGGAATAATTAACAAACATGGAATGCTCAAATATTAATGAGAAGTTGCTTTCTTTGTGTGAGTTTCAAATGTTTTAGAGCACTAGGGAATGTCATTTGCCCTTTGAAACTTCTATATAGGTTTACCATGTTATTTAATCTACTTGTATTTGAATAAAATTAATAGGCATTTGTATTAATACTATTGATATATTTCATAGATATAAAAACATGGTTATGTACATTTTGCATATAATAAATAACATCAAGTTATAATGTTCATCTAATTTTGCTGATAACTTTCCAACCGTAAGCTTTTGCCTAGACGTCATTTAAAAGAAACCTTGCAATTATCAGCATAGTTTACACTAAATAGAAAAAACCTAGTACATGGCTAATTGGAGCCATTTCTGTCTCTGCCAAACATGCTGAATCTGCGTTTAAAATGAGCTCGTACAACTTTAGGTGATCCTACTGATGCAATGGAAGACTTGCGTCCGTTCTGCTCAATCACTCTGGTGTCACTCTCCACAAGTGTCTATAAAATATGCTTGCTTATAACTTTTAAACTGAAATTTTGGTGTAGGATGTTCTGCCACATAGCACGTTTCTGTGTGAGTAAACAGTTTAAAAGTTATCTCCTCTAGTTACCCTAGTATTTTGTACAATTGTAAAAACATAATGCATATCACTTGACATACTAAAGAAACCAAAACATTTAAAGAGGTAATTTGTAAGACATTTTCCTTTCTTTTCTGAGCACATTTTCATTTTTATACATGTGTTTTAGACCAGATAAATTTAACAAGCATCAAACTAAAAACTGCATGTTGATTGATCGACGACTTATTATAATGATATTAAATATCTGTGATCACTGCAGTGCTAGAGCATCAAAAGACCACATTTTATTTCAACTTTATGTGAATAAAGTATAGGAATATAAAACAACCTTTTTAATAAATGATCTAAAAATAACTTCTACGTTGTCATCACTGGCAGCTGCCGAGCATTCTTCAAATGAACATCCTGGATATTTTAAGATGCATTTTCTTGCTTCAACTGTTCCTACCACCCTGAGAAATATATTACATTGTTCTAAGGATATATCAACAATACATTAACTGTAAGTAGGTATCTGCAGTTTCAATGTGTTGTTGCTTACCTTAGCAAAATCTATGCATAATAATATTTTGATAACTTATCATTGTTGCATTATGTGTTAGCCACACTGATAAATTTTTAAAACTAGATGCCTAATAATTATAGACTCTATAGTATTACCTACTATAATACATTAAGACACACTTAAAAAAAATTTTTTTCTGTATCTTGTGTTTTATTACCTGAGATGCTGGAGGTCTGTTTTATTTCCGATGACTAATGTGGGTGTTTTTAATGTGGGTTTGCAATCAAATTTGAAATAATCCAAGAGATCCAGACATGAGTTGAAACTTTCACTATCACTGCAGCTGAACACCACCACTATTCCATCTACCTGGTCTAAATTCTCTGTTTGAGTGATTGTCTTCATCAACATCTACAAACGAATGTCAGCAAAAAGATGTCTATACCCAGCTGCATATAACGATTTTTATCCCATCGAGTAGTTAGTAAGTAGTTCATTATATTGTATTATTCCATTATATTATGTGGATGCAGTTGGCTTCATCTGAATAAAAGTATATAATTTATTATGTTCTATAATACAACACAATTTGATAAAGTAATTACTAACTTCTTTTCCATAAGTTATGTATAATATATGTGCATGCATTAGTTTCTACGTGAATCCATATTGTACAAGTAAATTACGAATTTAATTATAGGATATTCGTAAATATTGAAACACTGACCATGATTTATAGACTATATGTACATTTGGCTGGTTTTGCTTAAATTCAACTATAGTATATGTTTTATATGCTGTAGATTTTTTCTGCGTTGTAAGTTATGTTATTGATGAATATTTGAAATAAACCAACCTTTCCAGTTTTATCAATTATTTTGAGGTTGAGCACTTTTTCCTCGATGGCTATTGCTCTGTCATAGATTTTGTCTTTCTCACCATCATATTGGGGAAGAAACCGTTTTGCCAAAAATCGAACGATCAATGCTATAAAAGATTGTTTTGCTAAATTTAATGTGTGTGTATGAATTTGCATGTCTGCTTGTGTGTATTTGTGTATGTGTGTGTATGTGTATATGTGGTTGTGTGTGTGGGTGTTCGAGTGAGTTTGTGTGTGTGTGCGTGTGTCTGTGTGTTTTGTAAATTGCAAATGATCTATGCTTGTGATATTAAACCATTGCAATCACATATTCTGCAAACATAAAATATTATATATATGCTGCGCACTACACATATTATTCAATTAAACATTGCTATAAAACTTCAAAACCTCTTGATAGTACCTTAAACTTGGTCAAAGATAACTTTATATTGTTTTATTATCCATTGTTCTAATGCCAGTCTTGTTGTCTTACATGTAGTAACACTGCTGTTACTGCATGAATTAAAAGCCAAATTCTAACATTTAGAAACCAAAACTGACTGTCTAATAATACAACACACTCATTCTGGTACAATTATAGAGACAGTTTGAAACTTACCAGTTTTGCCAACTGTCTCTGTGCCAACTACAAGCAGTGTGCAAGTTTGCTTAGCCGGTTTCGCGCTCGTCGGTGATCCTGCTAAATTAGATTCAGGCCCAGCTGTAGTTTTTACACTGAGAGAGGGTTTTCGCCCAAGCAGCCTTTTAGCCAGTGAGGACATTTTCTTGATGCCAGTTGCTTCTTTCTGTTAAATATGAAATGTTAAATATGCTATTAATGAGTTGAATAACATATCTTTAAAAGTTAATTAGAAAAGGCTACTCAAACTGACTTTAGTCAGATTTTTATTATCAATTGTTTCTAATTTCATTTTACTTTCAAAAACCTACCGTTGTACTAAAGAAAAGCTAGAATTACTATAATAAAAAGTTTAACAATTACCTTTGATGTGGTTTGAGTGCCAGCTTTCCATATGAATACTCAATAACCTTCCCTCTCTACTTATAGTAAGAACTGAAGCAAGCTTATCACTATAACTCCTTGCCATTACATGTCATGATAACATACATCATAGGCTCTACTAGCAATTTACAAGTGTATGTAAATAAAGTTATCTAAGATTTGCTTTATTTTTGCCAGCAAGTGAACTAAACTTTTATGAAAGTTAAACATTGCCAATAAAAGTATTTTTCTCGCCCACAAGATTTATTGTGCTCTCTGCGTAATTCAAGTTATTGAGCAACAAAAAAACTTCCAAACATAGAATTCCAAGAGTATAGGTTCTTCAACAGTTCAAACAAAAAGTTCTACTTTTGGCTTTTTATTGCTGAACAAATGATTGTAAATAATATGTGCACAAGAATACAAAAAAAACTGTACATAAAAGTATGAGTTTTATGCAGACTTTTACTAAATCCTTTATATTACAAAATATGAAAAACATATTGGGCTACAAACTGAATAAATAATAATTGAAATAATTACATAATATATAACAATGCATGTATGCTATACACAACTTATCTATAATTTCTTTATACTTTACAATCATACAATTATATACATCTAGTGATATACTGTACACTTTACGCTATGCAACATAAATTTATACTCCATCATTGGACATTAAGAGATGGAACTCTATACTTCATGTTCCACTATTGTTTGTTCACTAATTGGTTTAAAAGTACTCATTACACCTTGATTTGGCCTCACAGAGCTGTACATACTTCCTATGTGGGTAGTTTCATTAGTCTTAGGTTTATATAATAAAGCTTGAGTCTCTTCAGTATCATCCGTTAATTTTTGTGGTTCTAAGGAATACTTTGCTGGAGGAGGTAAAATTTGAGATTTATCAAGCTGAGATCTTGGGGTTGCACAATCATTATAGTTATCTAACCTATTTGCTGTACTACAAAAATTACTGGCCGTAGGTTGATTCACAGGTCGTAAAATATTAGATTGGGGTGAGCCTCTGTTAATGGCAGATGATTCACTGTGGGTGCTGGAGTCCCCTTTTGGCAAATCTATAGCACTATCAGAAGCAGAATCATGACATGTGGCCATATATTCTATCTCATTGACCCCGTACAGTTCTTCTGGCCGCAACTCGTATTCATTGTGATTCATGCTTTGAGTACTGCGGAGCTCTTTGTTTGCACTTGCACCATCTAGACTACAGTCTTCATCTGGTCTAGGTAACCTGTAGCCACTGGACACTGATAGCCTGTCTTCTTTACTTTTGAAATTTCTGCTCTCTATAAATCTCACTCTATCCTCATTACAGTTGATGGACCCAGCAGAGCTATAGTCATCACAGGAACACTGGGAATCACTACACTCAGAGTGATCAAATCCAAAAGAAGATTTTTTTAATATACCTGCAACACAAATGTGACATAATGAGAACCGAGCTAATATTGAAGTAACGAAGAATGCTATAACCCGCAAAATTAATTTTGATTCTTGATGTCTAGTAAACACGGCACAAATTGAAAAATAGGTAAAGGTGGCACATTTTAAATATTGTAGGAGTTGGGGGCTCGATATGGGGGGGGGGGTAGGTTTGAGAAAATTTAACACCAGTGTGCCATTTGTATCTACTTTTCCATTTGTGCCATTATTATCTGTACCATTTTTACTTAAAATCACGATTCTTATAACCCTCACAAAAAACCTGTTATAGCAACAAGTTGGTTTAAAAACACAAGTAAAAAATATGTTGCATCTAAAAACAACTAGTTTCATTTATTTTGCTTTTAGTAAAATTAGGAATTGGAAATTTTTAAAATAGGGGCTCTGAGCAAAAGAGTAATGATAAGATAACACCTAATATTAAAGAAACAAATTCTAAATGAAACAATAGCTGTTAGAAAAATAGTGGAGGCAGAAATATGATCCACCTATAACCAGGAGCATCAGGCTAAAAAAATTAAAAGTGAAAAGAAATGAATAACAGCACAAAGATTAGCAAGTTGACAGACAAAGTTGTAATAAAGACATTTGAGGTATGCAAAGATGAAAACAATAGGTTTGAATATTCACTATGGCTCACCACAGTTTGAATATGAGAGAACTGTTACATAATATAATCTAACGAATGCTAGAGCTGGTACAGATAGGTGGTAGAAGTAAGATACTGATCAGAATGTATCTAAATATGAGGAAGAAAGATATGCAAACAGCAGTGATGACTAAATATGACAAATAAAAAATTAGAAAACAAGAATTTTGAGTTGTTCAGGCAAAACTCCACTAACAACTTTAAGAAAGAACAGAGCTAGTCACTGAAATAAGTTGACAATATTACTTGTACCTTTAGGTTGATCTGTGAGGGGCACTTCATAAATAACACAGGGGAGGTCTGACTCATTCCCATAGTCATCATCCGTGCTGTTGTCACTAGAGCTGGAGTGATAGCGACGTCGTCTTCTTCTTTGCTTTCGACCGCTATTTAACACGATAAAACCAGTTTGTTTGCAATTCAGCTCTTATGCTAAATTTGTTAAAATTGAAATAAAAAATTTTGGTTTTAATGTTACAAATGCATTTTAATTCTAAATCAATATAAAGATGCTTCACAGAAAACCAAATACACACCAAAAGTTTTGCTGCGATGAAGGAATTGTGTAACAGACTTCTTGTGGTATGACGTTTTGAAAATTATGAGTAATGCTTTCAGAATTTTCCTGCAGCTTGTCTTGGTCAACAGCTTCTTTTCGTTTTTTCAAGCACGCCATTTTTCTTCTAAAACATAAATACACATTTTGCAAGAATATTTTAAAATGCTTAATTGCAGGCATTAACAACTACTTGTAGGTATTAGATGAGTTCAACCTTACTAATATGAGCTTCAATTTAAAAATTATGCTTATTTAAAATGATTTATTTCAAAATGCATAACAAATATACGAATAAAAAGAACTATCTAAATACAGTATTAAAAATATCATAGCAGTCTAAATTTAGCATACCTGTACATAATTACCAGTCTAAACTTAACCTACCTGTACATAAAAATGGTGAGGAAAGGAGCCCCAATCAAGAATAGCACAGTAAGTGCCAAGCCAACAACTGCTCCACGCGAGATGGGTGAGGTGTTCTCAGCCTTGTCTCTTTTAATGTCAGCAGAGTTTGAAAGAGGTTCTGCAGTGGTTAGTTGCGGGACAACAATGTCACAGCTTTCACCGGCGTAACCAGGGTGGCAGAAACATTTTCCATCAGACGTACATCTCTGTAACATAAATTATTAAATGATAATTACCGTAGGAGACAAAAAATAACGTATTACAATGAAATCTAATAGCATAATTCTGGTTAAATTTATCCCTTTAAAAGAGCTAAGCAATACACTTTCAGTTTGTACGATATCACAAACACTATATAGAAGCAGAGAATGAATATTATCAGAATATCATATGTGACTTTTTGTTCTGTTGATTATTCTACTAATAAATATTATGTAAACTACGTGTATTATTTCTAGAAATTAGGTGTTAAACTCACCCCTTTCCCAGCACAAGTTGTATTTGTGCTGGGTGATACTGGACAGCCAGGAGTGTGCAAGCTGTCTATGGATATACACTGGTGACTTTGACATAAATGATGCTGTCCGCACTTAGTACCATCCATAACCATACCAGTGACAAAGTAGTCAGATGAAGATTTACTATTCACGGTTCTGCAAGTAAATTTATTTATGATATTATGTAACATTGCACATGGTCATTAAAAACAGTTTCTCTTCCTCATGTATCACACTTTCATTTGTGCAAAAGTAGTTTAAAACAGGTTTACAACTAACCCCTACCATCACTGGTAATACCACTATATATGTATGTACTGACATGAAATTTCACTGTTCTGTTATAAAATGCACACACTACATTGTTGTTTTTTGGTTTGAAATTTAGATGAAATTGGTTGCGGCTTTGTCATAATTAAACTACAGAGCTCTAAAACTTCAATCATATGTTTGGTTTATTAGCTGTTTAAGATATTTCTTTAACAAAACAACCCAACAACTGCAGAATATAGTCAATGTGATTATACCAATAAACAAATACAAAAAGGTTTTTCCATCATTTAACTATATGTAGTTCAACTGATTTATTGCCATGGTATCTTGCTGACAGTAGCTAAACATACTTGCAAGTGATCTCTTCCTCAATTCCAGTGTGTTCATTAGTTGAAGTCTTCCTATAGTCAACATCATAGACTATGGGAACATCCTTCCCTCCATGACATTGCAGAGAACCACAAAACGCATCTCTACATAAAATTTCTCAGCTATACAACACATCATCTGTTTGATTAGAATACAAACTTCCTACACAACCAATTTTTCGACAAAGAACAATTCAATACGTAAATAAAATAGTATCTGGAAGTAAGGGAGCAGCCATGGTCTAGGAGTTAGAGCGTTTGCATAGTAAACATGAGGTCATGGGTTCGGGCCCTGACAAAGGCCATTGGTGATGTTAGGAAGAGCATCCAGTCATAATTGCTCCTGTGCCTCATTTAAATAAGTCCTTAGCCCGCTTTAACAAAAACCCTTTCTATCAGAGGTTTCTCACAGGGATAGTGACTATAAACTTGCGTGAGTTTTTATAGTATCTGGAAGTAATAGTGATATTATATCACATACCTAGCTGGACATCTTCTGTAATAGCCATCTATAGTTTCTCCGCAGTGACCCAAGACGTTGCCCTTGACATTGTGGTAGATGTAACAGTCGTCAGAAGATGAAGTGGATAAGTCACCCCACAACAGTTTGCACTGCTGTGTCCTGGATGGACAACGACCTTGGTAGCAAAACCCTGTCTCATCGTCACATGGCTGACCGTCTTGAATCTTGTAGTCCATTGGACACTGTAAGTTTTAGGTTAGAACTCATTATATTCGTAGCTCTTGAATGCCCAATATTTATAATTATAGTTTAGTTTACTAGTATGTAAAAATTTTTTCACTTCTTAACTTAAATAAGTTTAAAAGTTAATTTTACTAAAGAAAATAAAATAGTATAACAAATGCAAAGTTGATTAAAGCCTTTACCTCTCCATGCACACCGTCACAATATTCAGGGGCGTCACAGTCATCTGAAGCAGCTCGGCACAAACTTTTAGTCTCCTTTGGCAGACAATTGCTGCAGCACTTGCCTGACTTGCATGTCGCCCAGGACTTCAGTAGACAAGTGGTTGAGTTGCAGCATGGATCAGCCTTTCCTGGTGACTGTAGCATAATAGCACTGGAATTAGCATTGCCACTAGTGTAGCCGTTAGATAACATTGAAAAAAACTTTTCTGATGTAACTTTGTTTTGCCAGGCAGTTTGTAACTGAAACTTAAAACAGATGGTGTGGAATGGATGTGGTATAAGCAATATATATAAAGTATGAACAGAATAATATGGATATGTGACACATTCTTTTTTATAATATATTATGAAAATGAAGAAAGATGTTTCATATAAATATACTATACAGTAGTTGATTATCTTTGCTAATATTACATTAAAAGCTATCAACAATTATTACAAGACAAAAATTGTATTTGTATAAAAATTAATATTTATAAAAAGCAAGTATATATGTTTACCAAATGTGGCCCGGTATCGCATTGCTCTCCCCTCTCTACCACACCATTGCCACACCTCTGAGGGTAAGTCTGAATGGCTGATTGACTATTGAGACATTGTCCTAGACCTACTTTGGTAAGCAGCTGTAGTCTGTGGCTACTGCAGGATGAGAAGAGGTAGGGCACTTCATCCCCTCTGTAAACACACGAGTAAATATGAAGTTGCAAAAATTAGGTAGATTCATCTTTTAGCAATATAATTATACTTCATTAATCGTCAGTTACTTACATTGAATTACTCATTATACAAGTCCCGGAGCTGTCTTTACATTCACAGTCTAAAAAAGAAAGTTTCAAAAAGTTCACAACTGTGCATTATAAAATAAATTAAAAAGTATATGAATAATAAAATATACAAATAAATATACTCTTATCTGTAGTTTGTTGTCAGAGATGGTTTTGAAAATTATTGAGTAAAACTAACGATATATAATCACTCACCTGGTGAATCATGCTGTAGTCCAAGATTATGGCCAACCATATGAGCTATAATGCTGGATAACTTAGTTATATCTGCAGTTTTGGCTGAGATGACTGCTATTGCTCGATCTGTGCATATTGAGTCTGGGATTGCTAAGCCAATTGAATTATCTTCAAACCTTATGCCACTGTCAAAAAGTTATAAAATAATTCAGATTTATTATTTCTGTTTATAATTAATAGCATTACATAACAGTATCACTGCTTGAAAGAATACGTATGTGAGAAAATTCTAAAGAGATAAAAATTTTGTCTCATAATTAGTTGTCAATGTTATGAGTTGAAGTGTTTTTCAATAAATTGTCATGACAAATTTTACCAGCTAGCAATAGGCTTGGTATAGTGCGTCATAATGAGCATAGTTAAAATAAATGAAAATTTATGCTTTTTCAAGTTTCCATTTCACTTACTTTCTGATATTTTCGATTCATAAGCAAATATCAATAATAGATTTCATTTATCTGTAGTGAAACCTTAAAGGAAAGCAACTCCATATATATAAAAATTGTTAAACCTCATAACCATTTGATACGTATGCAAATTGTATGCATACGTATTACTTTATTAGATATTAAAGAAGTGAAAAACTTTTAAACAATAAACTAATTGTTGCCATCAAACACTATATGCTAGCAAATACCTCAGCAAGTGGATGACGTCATACTGTCTTCCTGTAGCCTTTGATTCTATAAAGTTAGTGAAACTTTGCAACGTCTCTCTAGCATTAGCAACGACCGGTATATCATTTTGAGAACTCCAGATTTTGTAGGAAACCAAGCTAACTCTTATATTGAGCCTCTGGTAATACTACAAAATATTAAATTATTACGTTAAAAAAACACATTTTCACCATAATATTTAGATCATTGGAAATTGCAAATTATATAGCTCTCTGCGTTAACAATAACTCATGTTATTCGCAGTAATACAACTTTCATCATTAATAGAAAACTTTGAAGTCTAAACTAATAACACTTTGGAATAAGTGTAATCAATTTATATTGCAAAAAATATTTGTGGCAACATATACGTGGACTAGCATCTTTTTACTGGTTGCACACTTTATTTGTTGCCCACTTGTCAGCTATTTGATCAGCACACATGCTCTGCTGGGAAGCTGCCAATTTCATCAGATTAATTAGTGTCGGAGTGAAGTGATAAATCTACATAATTATAGTAAGATTACATACCAAGTCTAAGAGGTTTGTCATCTCAAGTAGATATTCTCGAATTCTTGTCGTGTTATGCAAGAATGAGCCACTCTAAAATGCAATCAATATTTTATACCATCAAATCACTCAGAAAATTGCTGTTTTTACAGCATAAATAAGGTACATTTACTAAATGAGTTCAAATATTGAACAACAGTTTATTAGTGGTACCCAGCCACATCTAGTACATTACAACTTTGCATACGTTTTAAAAAACTAAAACAAAAAGATGGTTTAGTATTACGCCAATGATTGCTTTCATATCAATCAAACATTGATGGGGAGCATGAATTATAAATTCAAACTCACCAAATTAAAGTCGACTACATATGCGATCTTGAGAATTTTAGATTCCAAGTTTCTCTTTATCTACAAGATTGCACTCATAAATTACATGGTGTATCTACCCCCTAAGAATATAATTAATAACCAAAGATAGCTTGTGGAACTGCAAGCATAACTCCTACTGAGTACAGACATTGCCCTGAGACCTCGTTGTTATGACAGGAATACATACATAAATCTATTTGCACTCACACTATGTTGTGGAGGGAGGCCTCTAATAATATAAGGAGACATAATTTGTTATTCTAAACCAAAATTTGCAGGAATATTACATTCTGATAAAATCTGCTCCAAAAAGGTAAGTGCTAGCAGAGGTGAAAATGTTAGACCTTGATACGACAGATGTGTTGGAGGTTGCTGCCTAACACAGCTGATGCACCAGCATATAGAAGATGCAGCAGAGTGAAGGCAATTGAGCTCATGCAGCAGCAGCAACATGCTAGCTTACCCATGATGCACTGTTGGTGACCACCTGGTTGGAATAATTAATCCTTTATAACTGTATCAAACTTTTCTAGCATGATGCATTGTATATTATATGATTATAAAAATAATAGAATGCAAACTTGAAAGAAATTGGATGATTGCAAATATTACATACCAAATTATTTATATTACATTAGTATATCACGTTAAACTATCCCGCCAGCAACACCAAAGTGCTCCAAACTGAGGTATATGTTGATGTTTTTACACAAATGATGTTATAGAGAACATAATATACCTAAGGACACGATTTTTGCTGACCTAACTGTTCTTGAGTCAATCATGGAAATTACTCACTTAGATCATTTTTTTGTAATAAACAATCGTGCACCTATATTTTCAAAGCGTTTTTCAAATGTTTTTCTGAAATATTTACTACTCAAGTACATAATTATAATACTAATTAAAATTTAGATGTTGTTTTTAAAGTAACTTGTTGTAATATAGGAGAAAAACTGTAACAGAAATGCATTGGAAACTGTACTCTATTATTTTATATTAGCCGCATACCTTGCGCCTGGACACAGAAGAGAGTCGGCTGTAATACTCTGAGCTATGCAGTTGAGACAAAGCTTCCCATTGGCTGACAGTTGTCATACAGGATTGTGATGTCACGTGTTGTGTTTCTGTCAGTACATGAAACCAGCACAACTAAAAACATAAATACTTGTCAGCCATTTTATTTTAATATTTTAAATAAATCTATTAATTTATGCTAGATGTACATAAAGTCATCTAACTTTAGTATGTAGATTAAAGCTACAAAAATTTTGATTATATGCTGTTTTAAAGCTGGTACGATATTTTTGTTGAAATTACTCATTACCCTGCAAATTCCTTGTGCTATGGATGTACAAAGAGTGAGTTGATAGAATAATTTAGTAAAAATAGTAGCTGATTTCCCAGAGAATAAACAAGTTAATAGATTCATTATTCTTACAGAATACATACCTCAGAGTTTTTGGACGAGTCAAATGGTTTTATACTGAACAACTTCTTATTTATTCTCATCACCCCACTGTAAAAATGAGATTATAAAATACATACTGAGTAGTATTAATCAATGCTTGACAGTGAAACATCAGCCAGGTGTCAAATCGCATATCCAAATTGTTGGAATTTACTTATATTCATGTATTCTTCATAATATGCATGTATAGTATGCATTGTGGTACATGTTATGTTATACACTGTTCAATATCAGCCTTTTGATATTGTTAACAATAAATTTTACAAACATACACAAAAAATCAATATGCATAACTAGTAGACAAACTTCTCCAATTACTAGACGGACAATACTAACCATTCAGCAAATAAATGCGTAGTAGTATTATGCTAATTACATCGCAGTAAACAAACTTGATGGCAAGTAACATGTATAAATATGTTCACATTCAAATTATTTATGCTAATGCAAGGATTATAGGACAAATGGGTCTCCTCTTGAAAGTATTATTTTGATATCCAGTTCTTGTCTAAGTTACATACAGGACCCGGTTTCAACTAATCATATCTTTAAACAAATTATTCCCTAAGAAATAAAGCTTGTCTGATCTACACAGACATTTACCAATAAAGGATCTAGGACAAGTAAAGTTATTATCAACTGAGGGAGCTGCCACCAGTGTACCTGGTAATACGAAACCTTAGAAACTGGAATATACTACAGGCACTCATTAGCTTATAAATTAATGTTTGTAAATAGTTGTAAGAAATAATTACATAAACTGTAAATTAAGCTACAACTGCAAATCAACTACACCAACCTGACACCAGAACACATGGACAGTGCAACGTAGTCATCCAGGCTATCAGGGTTAGTAAACACTCCTTGGTAATAACAACTTTTTGATATCTACAATAAACATAACTAATATTTACACATTCAGGACTCTTATAAAGGTTGTGATAAGCACTTCCAGCTTTGCTGTAAGTAGTATATTATAATATACTCTTGTAAAATAGAGAGATTGAAGTAGATTATCTCCCCTTTCTTATGAGCAAATAAAGAGAAGCATGTTATTTGACACAGGTGATAGATATAATCAACAGAATAACGCACACCTGGCTCAATTCAGACAGTATCTAAGACTATTATGTAATATTTTATTGCTATTTATTACTGAACAGATTGAAGTTATAACTAGTGATATTTGGGGAGAAAATGCTGTATGCTTAGTTATAGGCCCAGCTTTTTAAGATTCAACTCTTCATTATTTGAAAAGCTACTAAAAACTTGGATGAGGCTCAATGTTAGCTGGTAATATTTCAGGAGACAGGAATGTAGAAAACTAGATAATTTTGTACAAGGCTAAGAGTGGAAATACTGCTTTTGACTTAGAAATCAAAAGAGCATATGATAGGAAGAGTTTGGTTCAGCAACTTAAATGAAGCTTTTAATAATTATATGGTTAGTCTAGTCGTATTGTGTCTTGTATATCTATTCAAACAAACAAGTGCTTCCAGTCGGCTTTATGCTGTATGACTGGTAGCGTTGACTTCTCTTCATACCTCTTTCAACTTTAAATTAAGGTTAATCTTACTAGCATTTGCCCAAAAACAATTGATTTGGGTTTGCATAATGCTGATTTGCTCAAACTCAACATACCAGTGACTCATTGTAATCAACAGGAAAAGTAATTTAGTATTTCACCTGAAGGTCTACTGTGGTACCATAGCTGTTTCTACTTCTACTGCTGTTCTGGGTAGATGATATTTTGCTGTAGAACAATCACAAACTAATGGTTAAATAGAGAATGTGATGGCAAGGTGCCACATGAAGGTTTGGATGTCTGCTTTTTTAGATAGGTTTCAAATCAACAATGATGGTTTGTAACAATCCCCTTGATACAAGAGGTGTAAATGCCGACATCTGCATCAATGAGACAATAGAACCCATCACAATACAAACAGAAATCAAGGGATTTCTCAGCATAGACTGACCAGTACAGTTATGTTGATTCATAGCAATGCAGAGCGATACCAGTGCCCACACCAAAAGCTGTCAACTTGCTGCTTACCTGTTGAGCAAAAGCTTTATGTGATATGTCTTGTTTAAATATCTAAATCCAAGCATAGGTTCCATTTGGTACTTCTAAAAGTAACAATAATCTCATTATTAGAATCTATTGATTAGCCCAACACTGGTGTATAGTCAATAAGTCAAAAAAGAAGCTTCTGTTATTAATGAGAAATTGCTGTTGAATTTTTTAGCCAGTTGTAAAGATCAGCACAAATAAATCTATAATAATAAATATATTCCATATACCTGCATTCATTACTTTGTTTGGAGAACAAAGAGAAATGCCCAGGACAGTAATTATACATAATAATTTATCATAGAAAAAGCAATTACTCAAACATGTGATAAGAGCACTTCAGTAAGAAAAGGAGTTTATATCCTTATTATTCTCCTTACAATTAAGTCTTACTTAATCTTAGGTCAAAACAGAGAGTACAAAGAGTGTAAAGGTTTTAGTTTTCGCAGCACTGTGATGCTTTTTGCATCAATTAAAGTAGTATATTTGAATAATAGTTTATCACAATGAGGTTGCTTTAAAAAATCAATGTGTTTGGTGTTGGAAATAGGATATTTTACAGCCTGGAACTTCACATTCACCTTAGAGGTTTTGTTGTATGCAGATGATAGCGGAGTAGCTTGCAATGATGAGTTGAGAAAAAGGAACGGGTATATAGCGGCCTGCCTGCTACTGAGTGAAATGCCTGTCAGAGCTGTATCACTACACTGGTCTAATAATGGCTGGATTATTTCTACAAACAGTACTGGAAAGCTTACTTGCTTTTCTAACAGTATATAATTCAACAGTTTTGTTATTCATGTGAATGTTGGACAGGATTTTAACATTACTGCTGGTTCTTACTGTTTCACCTAAAATTATGTTTACAGCAAAATTATTCCAAGGAAGAAAAGCTAAACAAGTGTAACAAGAGTTACAGTCCCAAAACCAATGATTTTGAGCAAGACAATATTGGCTCCTATTAACATAAGAAATATCCAGTTACACTCAGGTTTTACATTTTTGTGTTACCAAATCTTTTGTTTAGTGGCAGTATGAATGTCTTTTTGAATTCAAGAAAAAATAAACATGGCCACTTTCAACTCCTAACAAGTTGTTAGAGAGTGGCTATTGACTCGGTGCTACTGGCCATTGTAAGCACTAACCCAAAGCGTACTACTAGCTAATCATTGAATGGAATCAAGAGCTAGTGTCGTATTTGTTTGTCAGAAACCACTTATCAAATCACATGAACAAGGCAATTGATAGAAACCATTTCACGTGCAGCCGTACACCTGCTCAACATCCATACTTGAGAATACACTGGACACATAGTATTACAGTATGTCATCTATACAGTATGAGTTCACCTTCTAAGGGTTGAGCTCTGCTGCTGATTAAAACCAGGCAGATCACATAAAGATGTTGGTACATTATCCTAGTCATCCTTCTTTGGTGCCCAATATGTGAATATATAGCAGCTATTTCTTGCAGCTACAATGTTATAGAATCAGTTGAAGAGAACAAACATGTTATATGACAAAACTTGCTAGTTGCACTTTAATAA
The DNA here is from genome assembly GCA_964035545.1 of Bugula neritina. Classification (NCBI taxonomy): domain Eukaryota; kingdom Metazoa; phylum Bryozoa; class Gymnolaemata; order Cheilostomatida; family Bugulidae; genus Bugula; species Bugula neritina. The sequence continues at coordinate 8,065,668 of OZ037765.1, read as the reverse complement.
AAGATTTCAATTTGTTAGCCAATCTAGCAAGGAGACTAACAAAGGCTGCAGTTAGGAGGTGAGTAGAGAGTTTCACTGGTTCTAGCAGAAATTTAAAGCATAAAAAGTTATATGAAGCAAAGGAATCACATGTTAAACTCTAAAAGCAAACCATGAATTATAAATTACCTAAACCAACATCAACATTTCTTTACCCAGCAGGTGGCATGTTTACCAGGTTATTGAGTCAGGTATCTAACCACACACGGTGCACATTATTATTTATCCATTCTGCTAGTTTTAAAGAATTTAAAAGTTCGATGCAAGCATACAGCCCAAGTATCAAGCATAGTATTAAAATAAAATATTCAGATCTGTGAATACTAAACCGCAGATTTATAAGATACAGCAAAGTTAAAAGTAAATTACAGAAATTTAGCCAGTTTTACGGGTAGGGAGAGTGAATGGCTAAACCACTATGCCTTAGGGCAATGAAAAGATTGCATAAAATTTTAGTAGCCAAAGGGCAGGTAATTTGAAAATTTTAAGTCATAGCATTTTCAATAGCAAACAGTTGTATGGTTAGATCAAAAGAAGACAAATTGCAGGTATTAAATAGTAACAGCTAATAATTGTGCAGATAATATTGAAGTTATCTATCCTGATTTTTTAAATCATTTCAAACTGCTCATTAAAAGCATACGTTATAGCCAAGGTGCATGAATGAAGAGATCTAGACAACACTGGGTAAAGCCAGTGTCACTAATTTAATTTTTTAGCATCTTATAACTAAAGAAAACTTCTGGTGCTTTTAGTTTTAATCAATTGCTTAATAATAAATAATAATATACTTGCCCCATAACGGTAGTCTTAATCTACATACATACATGCAACTATATTTGTTATGGTTTATATTCTATAATAATATTCATGGCTAAACTTTTTTACTTACACATGAAATGATCTGGTATAGCCAAGTTTTAAAGTGACAGTGTTGGTGTATCTTGTTATTTGTTAAATGTATCAATATGGCTTTATTATACACTGCAATGCATATCTATTTTATGGTATGTTTAAATTTAATAATTCCCTGCACTAAAATTAACAGCCTTTATAGCCTTCAGGTTCACATAAAAGTTGAGTCCATCAAAAGAGAAATATGCAAGGTACAGATTTAGGCCAGGCCCAGCTTAAATATAGTATTGAGAGTATAAAACCAACTAACAAACAACTTCTAGAAAACTAGTAGCATTATCATTATGGCTTGATTAATCAAACCAACATATTGATACTATTAGAACAAATAAATCATTTATAATAATACTAATAGTACCTATGTGAATGTAACTTACCAGCTTTTAACTTCGAAGTGACAATTACACATGCATTAAGTTTCACTAAATCCGGGATGTACCTGAATCAGGTTGCTAACTCCATGCTTAGAAACTATAAGAGTACGAATAGTCCTTCAGAGTGAAATTTGCACGCGTCTTTATAAGTATATGACTGTGATATTACTTAGGTTATAATTTGTCTAGTGACATCTGGCTGTAACAGCACGAACTACTGCTTTAAATCTAAACGACGCGCAATGCAACGATGGTGATGACAACCACCTAACAATATGAGACCCGCCCACCCATAGCCAAAGCTCCGCCCTGGCGCACCGTGTACTATTATTAATTAATGTTAACTATAGGCAACTAGAAAGTTTAATTAATGGCTTTTATTTTCACTAGATAATATTTTGTGTTTTATGAACCGTTAGTTAGAGAAGCTTAGCAACAGTCTTCCTGTTATAAATGGCTATACTAAAGTGCATCAAAGCAACTTGGCTAGATGCATTCACTCATCTTTTGTTCAGGCAAGCTTCATCCTATCAATAGAAACAGACCGCCAGGTTGTTAGCTACATTTAGCTTTATTATCTGCGAGTACTGCTTCTCCCCTCAACTTGTTTCCAAGTTTATTTGCTACAAATTACATAATTATATTATATTGTGTAGGCAAATCCATTTTCCTAATGTTGGTACACCTTTTTGTTACTTTTACCCCAAATGCATTAATATTTGTAGGTACCCACTATATTGGTGTATTTCCTCTTTGGCATTGTTTATAAATCTTGTAATAAAGTAATTACTGTATCTTTATAGCAAAACAATTTTAAATGTGTTCTCCTTGAAGAACTACTCATGCAGTTAACAAAGTTATCTTTTGTTACTAATGAAACTACATAGATACAGCCCTGGTACAAACAGTATACCATAATTTACTAAAATTCATGACTCCAATGCTACTGAATATTACTTTCACCAAGAAATATTGTTTAAATATCTAGTTTAACTCAATAAAAACAGGCAGCTTTATTAAACCGAACTCTTTATTCGTAGCATATTTAAAAATATAATTAATATTCAAAGAATTATTTTTAAAGTCACAAAAAGTGCATCGTTCATTGAAAAAAATTGGTTATTAATAATAACCACCAACAAAAAGGTGTACAAATTTTATACATCAAACTGCTTTTATTAGAATTAAATAATCGTATTAGGTAATTATTACTAAAAAAAAGAGCAGACATTCAATATAGGCTTACAGTCACAAAATTATTTCTTTAAACTTGCATTTACCATCAAATAAATCTCCCAACTCCTCTACACTGATACACACAAATTTAATAAAGCTATTTTAGAGATTATGGCTACATACTAGGGCAGCCACTCTCTGCCCTGAATGAGAATACCTAGGGATATATACTATGACATCATGAAAGTGATGGTAGCTGACAGCAAGGCTCTCTACCACTTATAGTCCACTCACTGTCAGCAGTGATATCTTCATTTTCTGGTCCAATCAGTGATATTCCTTGAACTGTTGGCTCTTTCAAGTATCTGAAATGCCATTAACTAATACACCATCTCTACTACACTATGTCTACTATACTATGTCTACTATACCCTGTCTACTATACTATGTCTACTATACTATGTCTACATCATTGTTTAGTTTATATAGAATGACTAACTCATAACAAATATTACTGACCGTTCAGATACAGATTTGATTTGTTGCACATCAACGGAAAGCAGCCTGTCTCGGTGCAGCTGCTTCATATCATCAGTCACGCCACTGAGGAAGAGACCTTGACCTCTTGCACCTGGCGCCACTGGACTGTCAATCTGTTTCAATAGTCAAAATAAAAGAAAATTATGGAACAGAACAAATGCTCTGTAATATTGTTAAAACTTATCAAATTAAAAAAAAACTTCAATAATTTTCATCAAATGCAAATAAAGAAACCACATTTTAGTCGTATCAATGTGACAAGATAACTAGCAGACAATAACTTACTTTCTGAAATATTGTTAGAATGGCTTCGTCAACATCCTGTTGAGTAAAGTTACCACTGGATATCCAATCAGCTGAAGAGCACATTGTCTCCACAGTCTTCAGCGAGTTTGGATCCCTAAGAAGTAGAGGCAGCAATTAAGATAAACTAGCCATCAACAGCTGGCAGCCCGGACATAATAAAGATCTCATAACATATGCAAAGTTGGATTTAGTAGGCCAGGGACACTCAAATGCTATTTTGCAGCAAAACTATATTATAGTGAACCATCACACAAGAGAGCATTGATTTTGGAGTTGCTCCTTGAGATATAAACCTAGAATCACGATTATTATTAGTTTTGATTCATGTTTTAACATGACTTAACAGCCTAACGTTTTAAAATTAGTATTAATGTTTAGCTAAATTTTAGATGTGATATATTTTGTCATTAAACTCAACTCAAAACTTGTAGCATTCACTATAAGGCCATTAGTCAGTTATCAGCATATAATAACTTTATTACATCAACTTTGTTATATTTGAATCGTGATTTACAAGGCATTTATGTCAAAAGCTCTCTGTCCCTTTTTACATCATTAGTAAGTCTCACAGAGCCTAAATAGGATAAAGTGGTGCACATTTGAAATAAACATTCTATACTGTAGGAAGATGAAGATGCCCAAAAATATGTAAATATATGTTTGAAGTTGCCTCCCTATATTACAGGACTATTTTTTGATGTACATCACTTTATGAAAATGTAGATTCATTCAATCTTAGTTATAGAACAAAGTGCAATGACCTCCATCAACACTTTTAAATGATTTTTGTTTTCATAATTTTATCACTAAAAATTTAAATAACCTGAACCTAAATTCTTTACCAACTCAGCTACAAAAAAATGCTTAATTTTATAATCAAAATAAAATCCCAAGTACTAATGAAATTGCAATGAAAATGTTTATTTCTATCAAAACATAAAAACGCTATTTTCCAAACATTTACCAACATTAGCAACTGAGATCTTTATCAACACACAAATCAATTTACAGCACAGGATACATAGTCTTGTTTAATAAACTAAACACCACACTGCCTGGTTTGTAGACACAAACCCCAAACCCACAGACTATAAAGTTTATTAAACCATGATGATATAGAAATAACATTATTCCGTTACCTATATGAGTAAAAGGACATTTGGCCAGCAGCATCACCTGTAGCCCCGCCCCCATAAGCACCGCCTTTTTCTCGTATTTCTCTGTGTAGAAATTTATTTCTCAGTAAACTGGCCATAGCCCTCAATCTAAAATACAGTAATTGAAATAGGTATATATATAAATCTCCATTCATTAATTCTAGTAGCAAAGCCTACATACTTTAAAACATTGCATATAATAAATAATATCATTGTAGCAATAAATGCAATACAAATTAGTTTTACTTAGACTAAAGGATATTTAGCCACATGCTGTCAGAGAGTGACAAACGTACGACTTTGTAGAAGTGAAATATGCATAGCTAACACCAAACATTGGTAATAGAAATAAAATTATCAGCAATACATACGGAGCAAAGTCTTCATGGAGATATTCTACGGTTGGGACAGACATTCCCGCATAATTTACACTAAAGTCCATAGAGAAGTGAGTCTTTGATTTAGGTTTCAGGTTCTCAGTGCTAGACAGCTGAGTGTGGGTAGGGGGGCATTCTACAGCTCCCGACAATGAGCCTAGGAAGGAATGCAATTGAGAACTCACTTGATCTATTGCATTAGACTCAGCATTGATAGAGCACCTGAAATAAAACTAAATAAATTAGAACACAGGAGTAGCAAAATTAAATTTCTAAAAAAAACAGTTATGTCGCTAATCGCTATAAAGGTGTCTAAATACTGTAGGCCATTGCAGAAATTTACAATAAAAACCTAATAAAACGAAAACATGAAATGTATTGCACAAAATGCAGAAAAAATGAATATAAATAGAAATCATCTACAATTACACTCGCTATAAATTGACTGGTAATCACTAATGGCTAATACTAAATAGAATTCACATACTTGAGAGAGTTTTTATTGAGCACGTGTTGTGCAATATCTTTTAGATAGCTAGCTATACGATCCTGATTGTCATTCTCTGATAGAGACTTGAGGAAGGAAATCTGAGTCACCCCTGACAACACCTGGACAGGCGATAAGAAAGATGTGTAGAGAGGAAAATTATATCAACACAAAATTAAATGATAGACTAACAATACAATGTGATGCAAATATTAATAAACTACATCTAAAAGAAATTCCTTTAATACTCAAATTTATACAAGCTAGTCACTCAAAAAATTGGTTCAAATAGAGGCAAATACACTGATACACCATTATTACAAAATGGTTCCTAAGAATGATTTAAACTTCTTGAGATTTTAAAAATTAGTAAAACGCTACTATATAGATCATAATACTACCAGCAATACTTACAGCCCGCTACTTATAGCCACAACAATAACTATTTCACATGAGCCTACATGGTACTTTTTTAATATCAACTCAATACAAGAAAAAACACCTCTTTCAGTCTGTTAGCCTCACTGAGGTTACTAGCTGAGTGCCGCATGGCGTACTGATGTCCGCTGTGAGACACGGAGTTGACCAGGTCAGCTACACTCATCTTCAGCAGCATTGACAGCCTTCCAACATCCTCTAGCCTGATACTATAACACAGAAACAAGACAGAGTCTGTGTTACTTACAAAGATATTTAAAAATTAAAAATCAAGTTTTGTGTTGATCGGAATGAGAAATCACGTTTTTTTATAAAATTAACATCAAGCAATGCTAATTTAACAACTTACTATAATAAACCAAAAGTTCAAACAAATCATAAAAAAAGCTGCAGAGATTGCGATGATGCCACAGTTTCATGAATTTTAATCTCCAAATTTAGTTTTAAAATCAATAGTACACAGTGATAGTGATATTGCATATCGTACTTATTGAATATATCGGCCCACAGTTCAAACATGGGAGCTATGTTCTCTTTAAGACAGAAGGACTGAAGATGAATGGCCTGTAGTACCATATCCAGGTCTGAAGGAGAGGATGATATGTGATGTGAGAGAGACAGCCCTCCGGTGTATCTGGCAATACGCTGACTCTGCTGCTTGTAGTCCAGACCGCCGGCACCCATCCTAACAAGTTACAAAAACTAACATAAGTTTATTATAGTCACCATCGCTGTGAGAAGCCCCTGATGGAAGGGGCTTTTGTTAAATCGGGCTAAGGACTAATTCAGATGGGGCACAGGAGCAATTATGACTGGATGCTCTTCTTAACATCACCAATGGCCTTTGTCGGGGTTCGAACCCATGACTTTATGCTTACTAGGCAAACGCTCTAACCCCTAGACCACGGCTGCACCCATCCTAACTAGTTACAAACTAAGACTTTAAATATCGTTTTACACACAAACCTACAAGAAATACATGTAATAATACATGTACACTGCAGTAGAGTTTCAATTAATTAAAAAGAAACTTAAAATTTCAAGTTGTTCAATGTCAACTTTTTGTCAGCATTATTACATATTATGTAGTACATAGCAAGTCTGAGCATGAATGCATAGTGATGTGACTGAGAACATCTAAGACTCTAAGTAGTATGTAGCCAACATTATACACATGATAGTAATTAGTAGTTATCCAAACAGCACTAATTCAAGTACACCAAGAATTAAACCAATAACTACACAGTAGTTAAATATCTGCAAGAGATACAAATATAGAAACAACAATCATACTTGGTAGCAACTGAACAGAAGAGAGGTACGAAGGGTTTCAGGTGAGACGGAAGATCGGCCATATCTGTGAGTAGATTAAAATAGACGACTTCGTTGGTTGGCTGTTCACAGAGCTGCACTTCAACACCATCTGGAATATGCAACTTAATATTCAATATTACCATGAACTAAACTATAAGAGTTACAAACTACTAGCCACTACTGACTCTGAATGAACAGAGTGTATGTTTACATACCTAGAGTGGTGGTATCTACACGAGTCTTAACACCCACAGTATCCAGATCTGTCTTGAGAATTGTGGGAAGGCAGGAAAGATCCTCTTCCTCCATTTGAGCTTGAGCAAGAACTTTGCCTACAGTGTGCGGCAGCGTGACATTATATATGTGTATGTAGCTCTGACAGCCAGCATAGAACTTACTTATTTGTGAGCAGCTGAAGAGCCGTATATCATAGAATTTACTTCTACTTATACTCTATCACGTGGCTTGGCAAATTGATGAATGACATTTATTGTGCTTCGCGTATGTGTAGCAAGTAAATTATGCTGACATGGCAAATTTGCTAATTATTCAGATTAATACTTGACTGTTGAAGGTTGCATACACATTTTTCACTTTGTAAAATCTGAGATGTAGTTTAATGTAATATAATATAATGTAAAATGACATGTACATACCCTCACACAGTAAACCATACATTATACTAGTATACAGTTTATCAATGCAATAGCGTGCAAGAAAACAGTTACATTTAGGGCATCACCTTGAGTAAAGATTTCTTCTTTATCCGCAGTGGTGAGACAATCCACCATAGACTTCAATTTGGCTGCCTCCAGTTCCTGCTGCTTCTCTTCGTAGTGCTCCTCTGGACTCATCTCCACGGTTAACTTGTGAGTATTCTCCTGTACAAATATATAAAATAATTTTATTCTATAGAATGCTATATGTAATTTTATATTACTAAAAATAAAGATTAACCAACCAGATACTGAGTTAAATGTTCTACTAACTATGAAGTATTTCTTGACGTATTCTTGAAGATATTGAGGATTGGCTGCCATTTCTTTTTTAAACCGAGAAATGATTTCGTTGACTTGTAGTCCAACAGTTGGATCAGCGTCATGATTCCACATCGTGTTCAGAGACTAAACATGCAGAAATGTGTTACATTACTATGCGTTGCCAGCTTAGTACTTGTTATGTATATATATATATATAATATATTTAACAACTGAGTACAAATTTATATATTTAAATTGAGTTGCCAACTATGAAATTATGAAACAAAATTGCTGGTAAACAAAAAATTCAAACGGATTCACAGAATAACCAAATATAAATTACTTTTCTAAAAAAATACTTGGTTAAAATTATGTTTTTATGAAACAAAAAAGAAATTAGTTTCAAATGGCAATAAACTAGGATGTAAATCATGTAACAAAGAAGAGGTTTTAACTTACCATCATTAAAGAAAGCCCAAAGTTAGATGTTTGATGTTTTGTAGACAACTCAATTTGTGATAACAGAGCATCAACTCTTTCCTGTGGAAAACCTTCGCTGAAGGAGGTAAATTACAAGCATTAATAAAATCATTTTCACCAGCAGGAAGATTACATATAATCAGAGCACTAATGAAAAGTAAAAAGTTTTAAATATAGATGAATAAGAAGCATAAAACCTACTTTGCGACTTTTTTGAAGGTTTCATCTATGATGTTGAGTACCTGTTCTACACTGCCTCCAGCTATTCCCTCCAGACCAACCGAGAACCAAGTATCTCTAGTGCTGTTCTCATACCTAAGTACGCCAATACATTGGTCATTGTAAAAGTACTGAGAAAAAGAGAAACAGTAGAGTTTCTGAAAATATCAAGAATATAAAATATTGAGCAAAATAATTTAGACTCAACGAATAAGTTTTTGAGCCAGGTCTCAGTAGATAACAAGTTAACCGATAACAGAAAATGTCTCATTCAAAGCGTGATCTAGCCAAACGTGTCATTATTTTTACCAATTAATCTACGCTGACTCTTGATGCCATTATCTAATGCTAAAATTTAGAGCAGATATAAATCTATTAACAAGTTTGTAGGTAGTAATATACAAGTAGCCAATGGCTGTTTCTGATGCATTACCAATAATAAGACAGAGATAGGAAATACAAACCCACAGACTGGAGCAAACCCAGAGCCCAGGTTGCTTTCTATTAATGAGTGATAGAATGGGGCAGTTTCACTATTCACCAATAAACTGCTGATTAGACTGAGCACACTGGACTCATACACGTCTGTCACACTGGAAGGGGAGAGTACAGAATGTTAGAGCTTGCATGCTGCAATGTGCACAACTCGTGTATATAAAAAATGCTTAGACTGCAAATAAATATAAACGAGAAACTAATGCTATATAAATAATTATACATCCACACTGTAAATAGATATGCTAAACTTATGCTATAAATAACTATACTTACACTGCAAGAAAATATGCTAAACTTGTGCTATAAACAACTTTACTTACTCTGTGAGGAGATATGATACAGCAACTGTAGTTTGCTTATTTGAATCGGGAAGCATTTCATTGTGTCTGCATGTGACTTTAACTCTCCTCTGTAAAGTCAAGATTAAACCATACTTTAGCAGTAAAATGAAAAAGCATATCTATTAGATTTCATTGGTTCCGTCCAGGTTTTAGTAAAGCAATACACATACAAATAAAAAAACATTACTCAAAACTCTTATCGGTTAACTAATGGCCTTGAAATAATTCTAATGTTGAAATAATTTTCAAAGCCTTTTACTAGTTACAATATTGAATGTAATAAGGAGAAAAACTTTTGCTAATTGTTTTACCACAAGTTTATCCTATTATATGAAGCAACAAGCTCCATGGAACACAGCTGAAGGTCAACTGCTTTACCTGACAGGTTACCATGGGAACATAGCAACATGCAGCAAGAATGAATAGCCGCATTACATACTCACTGGTTCAGCCCACCTGGGTTGCAGTGGCACACTAGTATCTTGCTCTAGTTTATTGTAATGTTTCAGTACAGAACTTTCTATCATATCCAGGTGGTCTTCCAGTGGCTGGTCTCCATATGTTATAAATCTAAATACATATTTCAACTATAACAACTTTCATTCACTAATTTGTATGGAACAATAAATCGGATTAATAAAAGATGGTTGTTAAATGGCTGGGTACCTGGAGTTGCTTGGATGATAGTGGTTAGAATGGAACTCTCTCAAAGCCTGCCACGTAAGGTCTGGGATGGCTAGAGGAAGGCCACCAGAACAAACACCATACGTATGACTGGGGAGCAGATTATTCTGTACTGCTTCTTGGAATATAGCATGCTGGGAAGACTACAATTAAATTGTGGATCTTGAATATGAGTTGGCCAGATAACAAAACTCTAAGCTGGTTGGTCCATGCTTACAGCAATTTGGTCTCATTGTCACTAACTTTGTAATTAATTAATGAACATCTTATTAGAATAATTAGCATTATGATTTGGCTAATGAACATTACTTGCAGCAAAAAATTCTCTTAATGGCTGTGGTGTGATTGAAAGTCATGCTCATACATAAAGTTTTCTGCATTTCTATATAAAAACTTATTTCATCTGCAAACCTAGCGCCTGTACTGATCTTATCCAATAAAGGCACTTTAGCATTGAATTAATTCACAACCAAACTTTCGACCCTCCACGTGATGCCACGAAGTAGTAACTGGTGGTGCCATCATGCGTGGTGGGACATCAGCCAGCTGGGTCAGGTTTAACTTCCAATGAGAACATTATTTTATGTAAATCTAAAGCCTGCTATAAAATTATAGTAAAACTAATCTACACAACACATTTGAGTTTTAACTGCAAATATTAAAGTTGAGCTGCTAGTTTGAGTTGGTCACCACATTGCTGCATTGGTTATTTACGCATAACTAAATCCATAAACCATAATTGGTATGTTCAATATAAAACACCCATAAAGCAATGGAGTTGAATTATTAAAATAACAAAAAAAGGCGAAAATTTTCAAACTGATAACATATAATTATAATTATATTGCAATACTTACAAATACCCCCTTCATTTCATTAAAAACTACTCCTTTGTATATTATTGGACTTGATGGATCATTGTGATCTTTGTGCTCTAGTCGCCACCCCTCTTGCCTAGATAAATGTACAAAAACAAGTTACAATTGATTAAAATATTTAACATACACTTTTAGATACACAGAAAAATGCTCTTAATCAATTTAAATGTTCCCAAATTTATATCTTAAAACAAAAGATTTACAAAACTTGAAGATAAAATTCTAATGACTTTTTGACATTCAAAATAAACAAATCTGAATTGTAATTTACAAATAGCCTGAAGTCTCGACTTTTCAAAACTATTCCACAATAGAATTATATACTAGAATACAATATGCTAAGAAGTTTCAACATGTGATTACTGCTAGACAGCTAGAGTCTTGGATGATTAGCCATTTTAGATTTTTAGCCAGCTGGCCACAAAACAATAACTGAAGGAAAGATTATAGGACTAAAAACTTTATCAACCGCACATAAAACTAACGACCTAAAATAGAAAATTAAAGCGTCTATTTGCTTTCATAATCAGTAGACAAAAATGATAAGGGGGTAAACAGAACTCTTTGATACAGGGTGAAACAACACTCGAAATATTTTAAATTCATGAATTTAAAAAATTAAAAAAACTACTAAAATACTGTGTTTTAAAAAGCCAGACAACATAAAGAGTTACTGCTTGACAAAACTCAACTGTCTTTTTCTTACTTTATAGAACTGTATCTTATAAAAGTGAAAACAGGAGTTCAGCACATTATAATAAAAATTAAATATTGCACAGTTAATTTAATAATTTGAAAAGCAAACTTCCACAACCTGAAATCTCGCTCTTGCAATAATGGGTTGAACGCAGCATCCAAGTATACAGACATCAGGTTTGTAAAATCCTTTTTATTTTGAGAACTAAACGGATACAGTGTCCAGTCACTAGCTGCAAAATATTTATACCAATACTCTTTCAGAGTGAAAAGATTTCAAGAATACATTTCAACACCATCTTATAGTACGTGAAGGCAATTTCAACATGATTAGTTGGAAACCTTATAATCCTAGTTTTGATGAGTTTTTTTTCCAAACAAATCTGGTATATTATAATATTTTATGATCATTGGAAGACATCTGCATGGTACTGAATTAGCTTAGCTTAGCTTACCAGTCATTGCATTCATGAATGTTGATAAAGATCTATTAATCATTTTAAAGAAAGGATCTCGCACAGGGTATTTAGTAGATCCACAGAGGGCTATATGCTCCAAGATATGAGGCACACCGGTGTCATCCATGGGCGTAGTTCTAAATGAAACCCTGAAATATAAAACGTTGAGCATTTATTACACACAGCTAAACACATAAGCCTAATAATAACTCGCTTAGTCTAAACAACATTTAGTAAAGTTTAAAATAAACTTTTATATTAAATGAAACAACAAAAAAGCGAGCAGAAAATTTTATGCCTAAAATATCAAAATAAATATTAACTGTACAGTAAGAAAGTCAGCTTCTAAAATAATTAGAGACCACATTCAATAATGAATTAAATAAATATTAAGGAATTCCCTTGAGCTAGCCAGCCAAAATATGAAGTACAAACACCAGATTCGGCTTACCTATACTAAACCACACTTCTATACAACGTACTTTTTAGAGTATTAAATACAACTCATGTTGGCTCATGTGCAGCATAATTGTTAAAACCTAAATTATGCAATTCTTACAGTGGTACTTCTATTTTTTACTGTATAACGAATGCAGTATATAAATGATACTGAATTTGAAATATAAATGTGAGGCGCCTCTCACACACCCCCCTCCTAACACACACTAGCCTTAGGGCCCTGGACCTCAGGCAAGCATGTTAGTAAGCAGCCACTAAGATATTAATCATGTACAGCTCACTCACCCAAAAGCATTGTTCTTATCATTTCTGGCTATGTGGAGATGTTTAGCATTAGTTTTATCATGAGAAAGGAGTACAGACACCAGATTCAGTTCTGAGACAGGAACTACCTGAAATGTAAACATAAAACACTAACTGACGTAAATCAAATTTATAGAGCAGAAGGTATTACCATATATTTTTAATAGTATTATAAGACATACCTTGAGTATTGTATAGCCTCTGATCTTATTGCCCGCAGACAGGGAAGCATAACTATCCAACGGAGGTTCCACAGCTACAGCTGTGGAATACTTAATCCTATAACAGAAACATGAAAGATAATTTAGGTTAACGATTGATGAAAAATGAAAACATGAATAAAGCAACAGAGACTGTGCCTACCTGTGCATACAGTTCCATTTTTGACTGAATTTTGATCTGCATGATTTCAAGCTTTTAGCTAAAACAGTGCTGTATAGTAGCCGGGGAGTAGCCATTGCAATAGGGAAACTTACTTTAGAAAACTTCTACAAATAAAAACCATAACGGCAAATTTTAAAATAATATTGAAGTAGAAAAGTAAAAGTAACTAAAATATTTTTCTTACAACAAAATAAGTCTTGATCAACTGTTTCTTAAACTGTATCCTATTTTTAGAATACCGTTACAAATCTCAACATTTTACAAACTTTAAAGTAAAGATTAATAATATATGATTACTGCTGTCACTAGTGTACATAATGCAGTAGTCACTGAATTTTGAAGCATTTCTATAGATAAGCTTACTCTTAGTAAAACTATACAAATATTTGTCAACTTTTAAGTTAGCCGCCCTTTTTATTACTATAATACAGTCTAATTTAAATAGGGAGCAGCCGTGGTTTAAGGGTTAGAGCGTTTGCCTAGTAAGCACAAAGTCATGGGTTCGAGCCCGGACAAAGGCCATTGGTGATGTTAAGAAGAGCAGCCAGTCATAAGTGCTCCTGTGCCCCATCTAAATAAATTCTTAGCCCAATTTAACAAAAACCCCTTCCACCAGGGGTTTTCTCACAGGGATGGTGACTATAAACTTGCTTGAGTTTTTATAGTCTAATTCAGATGGGTCTGAGTACATCTATCTAAACTTAGAAAATTATTAGCACTGTCTGTTTTATAACAACTCATACAGCTAACACAATTAGCATTACCATTAATGACAATATTAAAATTCTCCCAACTTTTAAATAGAATGGACAAGCTTTTTTGTTTCCAAAAAATCCTTACAAAACTGCACATATTAAAATTTCATTAGCTTTGGTTTAAGGCATTCACCACATTTACATCACTACAGACAACATCATAATGAATATTGTTCTTCATTAATAATAATACAGAAACCACATTAATATTAGTTAGTAGTTCCAATAGCAAGGCTGACAGTAATTTAAATAGCCATATTCTGAAACCGATACTTTATTAGTATTACTAATGATAATAGAGTATCGGTTTCAGAATACTATTACTATTGTTGTAGTTTTGTGCACCACTAAAGATATAATCATATACACAATTATTATTTAGTGCAAATAAAACTGCAAAAAGCATATTGACTCTTTTAAAAGCAACACTAAGTTTTTAAACCACATAATTATATTAATATAGTTATACTAATACTGATATTCTATTAGTATTCCTCCATTCATTTTCAGAATATCAAGAAGATTGTACTTCAATTTGAAATTAGTTGTAATAAACCTTTTATTTTTAACTTTAATTATCAATATGAATATGTTTCTTGGCCTTGCCTCCAACCCTAAGAGTAGGTAATTTAATCATTATGATTACTGATTAGGCTAAGCTTTAGGATTATCACTATGATTATGGTTTTACTTTTAATTACAATTACACTAACTCTAATTGAGTGATTAACTTTAAGTTTAACTTTAAGAGGCGAGTTACTGTTAGTGTTAGTTATACTTATAATTATATTATAATTATACTTATTACTATTACTATTACTATTAGTTATAAATAAATTTATAATAATATTAATAATAATATACTATATTATATAGTTATTCTATCGGTTTGGCTTCAAAACTTCAACCCCATCTACACATTGAAGTTGACTATACTCATGATGATAGCAACATTATGATTATGGATAATTTTATTATAATTTTGATATGAGATTGAGTATGCCAAACTGTTTCACTCAAACTATAATTATGATCATGATTTTCATGCTGAGCAATGAAAGTCACTAGAAACAGCACAAAGCTCGGAGCCATTGAATGCTGCGTTTGTATAATTCTGAGTAACCTTTTAACCCTTTGCTATAAACAACATTGTTTGAATTCGATACAAGAACCACCGCACTCAGTGACCACTAATTTTGCGCTGTTATAAGCTATTTTCCTGTATTGCTTGCTGTTGCAATGACATCCATACGACCTTGATCAAAGTAGCCAAGCAATACCAAGAATATATATAACTGTGTATTAAAATAAAAAATATTAAACAATTTGCATTTATTTTTTTATTTTAAAATTATTTAAATTTTTTTAATGTTTAAAGATTTTGCTATTAGCAACATTTTTAAGGCACAACCTGGCCCACAATTCTCTGACCTTTTCCTGACGGCCATCATTTGTGAACAGGTGGGTAACTTTAATTCAAACCAATTCAAATACTACCACGTCTGTACTGCTCGGATGTGTTGGTTGTTAAAGAATGTTTTAAGCAGTAAATTTTTTTGTTAATTATTGAAATAAAAATGCATTATTTATGCTTATGTCCTAAATAGAAATAGTGATATTCACTGAGTGTGACCACCTCAGTCATGAGTCACAGTGACAGAGGCTTAGTTACACTTGCAGTTACTGTAAGTGTTAGTCTAACTCAAAGTCTTATTCTTGAACTTGAAAAGTTGATACCAAACTAAATATTGATATTATTATCTATATGAATTAAAATATTCCTGTTATTAATTATATTTATTGTATTTGTATGATGATTTTGAAAACAGAAATGGGAAACGTTAGAATTTTAACTTGTTTTTAGTTTCTGCTAATGGATGTCATGTTAAAATTACAGCATTTACCTAAGCATTAGTATTACTATCATTTTTATTTTAGTGTAGGTTGTTATCAATCATCGGTATCAAAATTGTTATGAATGTAGTTTTTAAGAGGTATATGAACAAGTAATAGTATTAATTCACTTGCTAGCAAAATGTTGATGCCAAAGAAGAACCGAGTGGCTATATATGAGGCTCTATTTAAAGATGGAGTCTTGGTTGCTGAAAAAGATTTCACAATGGATAAACATGGGTCAATTGAAGTACCAAATCTTCATGTAGTCAAAGCTATGATGGTGAGAACGTAACGTAAATAATTTGTTAAATTTCATATGCTGTTAGGAAGTACATATGATGTGAAAATGTTTTTAACCTTAACCCACATGAAGACCTTGATTAGTCTTACTGATGACCTGAGAAAAACTGGTTTACTTGTGATTGTTTTCATGTCAATTTTATTGACTTCCCATAAACTAATATTTTGCAGTCATTAAAATCTAGAGGGTATGTTAAAGAACAATTCGCATGGCGTCATTATTACTGGTATCTTACAAATGAAGGAATACAGTATCTTAGAGACTTCCTCCATCTACCTCCTGAAATCGTTCCCTCAACTCTCAAACGTCAAGCCAGATCTGATGCCTCCAAACCCAGAGGCAGAGGTATGTCTGCAATCAAAACTCACTCATTTGTTGGAAACTTTGTTCATGCTTATCAATGCATTAGTTATAATGCATTAATGAATCAATTGCTTACTAACTTTGCCTACATAATATTTATGGTTGCAAAGCTGTAATTTTGTTTTCTGTTACATTGTAAAATGCAATATTTTTTTCCACTAGAGTAACATATTGCCCAAGACTAAAGTTTAATATGCTTGTAAGCTTATCAACATCTGAAACCTGTCATGGTAAATTATAATTTATCACCAAGAATACAAGCTGTATGTTTTGATTTGAGAGTCTTTGTTATTAAATAAACATGGTGTCTTGTATATTTGGGCTTCTTTTTCAGTGCATAATTGAATTATTGATGACTTTTATAGCCACCTTGATTTGTTGCTGGTATTATTAGTTGATTAAAGAAGTCTACACTATATTCTGAAATTGTATATCACTTTGCTGTTAGCCTGAAGTCCATTAAAATTACCTATACAGAAATATTTGTGTGGGTTTGTCACATGTTCAATGCGGAGTTTTCAATCTAAAGGCTTTACTGTAGTTGTCAGTGTTGGTGATGCCGTTATTATTCTAATTGTATTTTATGTTTATTTCTCCCCTGTAGATGCACCATCAAGGCCACAGGGTGGAGAAGACAGACGTGATTACCGTAGAGGCGCTCCTGACTCTGACAAAAAGGCAGACTCTGGTGCCGGCACTACTGCTCCTGGTGATATTCAGTTTGTAAGTTTCAATACTATTGATTTGCTTTTCAGTCTGCCGGCATTATACAGTACATGATGACACAACCCTAAACCAGAACATCTATGATGGTTATGATTAGTCTTTCTGACATTGAAATTCTCATACCAGTTTCCATATTCATTGTCCACAACATCATTTTAGTTGATTGAGTTTATTTGTTTCCAGAGAGGAGGTTTCGGCGGTGGATTTGGAAGAGGTGGTGGTAAACCAGCTACATCGGATGAATAATTTTATTGTATTGGCCAACACCAAATAAATATTAAAAAAAGTACAAACTATTACAAAATGTGTTATTTCTCTGCATAGATACTGCCCATAGAGTAGTGTGTATGTAAGTTCCTATTACATTGCATAGACCTAGTTTATGAGTGCCTAGTTCAAATGGCTGGTATCTTTGATGGTAAACATAATGCGTAGCTTGATATTCCTACTTCCATCAATCACTCTTCTTAGATTTTTCTCCTCTTGGTGATAAAGCTCTGATAGTTTTTGCAGTGGTACTATAGGCTCGGTTGTAGAAGTTCGAAAATAGCAGTATGTGAGAGACCATAAACAGGATAAGCCCCACTCCGTATCCTTGGGGATAGCCACAGTTGATATAAATGGCATTGCAAGTGTGAGCCATAATCATCCAGAATTGAGCCTGTAAATTTATAAAGTTGCATGCGCACTAGTTAATTAGTCTGTAACTAACTTCAAAGAGACTTTGTAAATTGTGGTTTCAAAAGAATCTTGCAAGTTCTAAACTTACCAATTGAATTACAGTCATGTACTTCTTCCACCATAAATACTTTCTCACTTGAGGTCCCATT
This sequence comes from Bugula neritina, assembly GCA_964035545.1. Classification (NCBI taxonomy): domain Eukaryota; kingdom Metazoa; phylum Bryozoa; class Gymnolaemata; order Cheilostomatida; family Bugulidae; genus Bugula; species Bugula neritina. The sequence goes on along the minus strand of OZ037765.1, from coordinate 8,047,294 downwards.
GCTGAGAGCATGTAATATGTATACATCAAAATATGCACTCCACTGTTGAGGAAGGCAGAAAAGAAAGCTATAACAAAAACAAGAAAACTTGCAACAGTTTCTTGGTCCTATCACTATTACAAAAGAATAGCATCTGTGAGCTAATAAAGATAGTCTTTTTTGTTGTCACAATTTTGTAAAGTTATTCTACTTGCCATGCAGAGAGAGCACAACTATGAATTTAGAGAAATTGGTCCATGTAATGTATGGTATAGGGTAGGTGTAACTTGTGTTATAAAAATAATACGATGGGGGGGGGGGGTATAGCAAGTGCTGTTGCAAGAGAAAGAGCGCATGCAGTATATGTAATGGTGATGCAGAAGATCAGAGCTGAAAGCTTGTGAATTCATAAATCAATATGCATTAGTAACTAGAGAGTAAGAATGAGTACTCAACCCATAAGTCAAGACTATGAAGCACCACCAAGCAAAAACTGATCTGGAGGCATCACTCCCCATGAACATTAAGAACTTTACGGCCAAGCAAAAGGTAATACATCAACCCCCCCCCCTTCCTAGGCTGTACAATAGATGGATATGGATGAGTTGGAATAGTTGATAAGCTGATAAACAAATACGACATATCAAATCACTGTTTCAAAACTTGAGACATAGTATAATATAAAACTTACAGCAACCTCCTGGCAGATATCTTGTGCCAACCCACCACAATGCAAATGTTGAAGAATGGTGGTACACATGCAGAAATGTTAACTGAGTGTTCTTCTTTCTTAGTATAAACAAGAACTAAAATAAAAAAATTTGGTGATGAGAACCAACTATGAGGCATTAAAAAATTTAAAGGAAAATTCAATGATGTACCAGTTGGTAGTTAATTTAGTAAGATTTGGTAACATGTGGCTGAATATATTCAGTTGGAGTATACATAATAAAATAACTTACTGTGTCAATAAATTCTATCACTTTTGAAAAGTAGTACCACCAAATCACTTTGGCCAACTGCAAAAGAAAATCCAATTAGTGTTTGAGACAATAATGCTGATATTCAGGACAATGTTAGGCTGTGCCCCTGTATTAACTACGTACAATGCTACTTGAAATGAGTTTGTCTACTAACAGCTATGCATACATCTCTCAGCTTTGGATGGTACAACATCACTCTTCACTAAACTAGTGTGCTCTGTTCCTATAGAAATATACTATGCTATATATTATAGGAAATCTGCTGTTTGCATGTCATAAACATGAAAATTTTCTCAAAGAAATTATTTTGTGGGTGTTGGACAACTTTTCTATATTTCATTCCTCTTGGTTGCACAGAGAAGTCTTCACCATATGCACTATTTTAGATCATAGCACCCAATTTAATGTCTTTTAATTTAGTAAAATTACTCACCCTGAGAGAGTTTGCATCATTAGATCGGTCAACTTGTTGACACCAGATGTTGAATTTTGGGTTAGCAAAAGTAGTAATAAAAAACTACAATTAAAAATACATCTGATTATTACCAGAGACAAATATATGATAAGTTGAGCCGCAAAATGTTTCCAAAAACAACGCTAATATGAAAATAATGCAGATAATAATGTGTAATTGAAATATATAAAAATTTAAAAAGCCTACTTGCTATATACTACCAAATTTAGAATGCCAAAAACTACAGATTGGAATTGTATGCCCTAAGAACCTGAGTTAAACTGAAAACATTTGGAAGTTAAACTTGCTAACCTAAAGGAGGTACAGTAACAGAAACATTATTTAGTAAAGCCTAGATGAGAAACATAGCAGAAGAAGTTATGTTCTCAAAAAATTTTAACCAATGCCCCAAAGCCAAAATCTTCAAAGTCAATTGAAGAACTTTTGCTACTGAAATACTTCCATAACTGCTTATAAATGCTGAACTAGTATTTGTCTTGAATAAATATGCATGAGGCTCAATTAAAGTTACCAGCTGTAGCCTGTAGGCAGACTGGGGCAGCTGTAACTGAAGAATTGACAAACAAATTATAATTTCTAAGCAATGTGAGATTAACAAAGAAATAATGTTATCCTAACTCAAATTTAGCTGTTCAAATAGACATAAATTATTGTGTTTGACTTAAATTTTGCTTGTGACTCAAGTTTTTGCTCCTATGAATTAAATATTATGATTTTATAAGGAGTCTTGTTATTTAGTTAATAGAACACCCGACTTGATATTTCATGAAAGTTTTCAATGTTAGGTACCTCATAAAACATGTAGATGGAAAGAAGTACAAGCAGAAAGTTGTACACGATGATGAAAGTCTTGAGAGAATAAGCTTCCCTGTTTGCCATGTACTTGGGCCCCAAGTATACAATCATAAAATAGGATGCTGTGAAGATAAGGGTGGGGTAAGGAGAGTGCATCAACGGCCATCCATCAACTCTTGGATCTAAGTAATTTGAATACATAATTATTATGCAAACTTTTAGCTTGTGAAGATCACTTTGCTTTCACACTATAAGTTTAGTTTATATAATATGACTGTACCTTGCTAAGTGTATTACCTCTTCTTTCCAATTATGGCTGTTGACAAATTTGTTTGTATGGATAAGCAGGTACGGAGAATTTGCAAAAAGTTAATCTATAATATGCTCAAAAACTGAACAATCATTTTATTAATCTAAAATAAGGTGACAGTTTCAAAAATCTAGGATTATACTGTATTACGCTCTGTTATTCTTATCAATAATGGCAAGGTGTAAATCTAGAGTACCATACTCGATATATTTTTTTCAAAGCTTTATCCCTTATAAATTGTAACATTGCATACAATAATACATTATTATAAACTGAACATTTTTTTGCCAGAGCTGTTGTCCACCTCTAGAAAACACCTACCTGGGTCAACTTGAAAATATGGAGCTATTCCATCAGCAAACATGGTGAGAGTGCTAACCAGAGCTGTTCACAGATTCCAGGGAGAGTTAACAGCATTCAAACAGAATATCTATACAAAAATAGTTTGAACTTAGTTGAACACTGCTTTTCTGCATATAGTGGGGGTGCCAACATGCAAAAATGGGCGGGTGGAGCACATCAATACTAACCTTTGTTGCTATATATCACTGCAAAGCCAACATTCTACTGATCTCAGATCTGCGAGTACCTTTTTTGTATCTGGGGGGGTTCTCTCGTGAGAGGGGTGGATATACAGGGGTTCAGCATTTTTCAAGGGGGGACTATGGAACTCTAAATATTTAATTTTCTGAGTAGTTTAAGTTTGACATTAAAAATATTTTCAAGGAATGTTTTACACATATGTAACTTTCTCTAACAGAAGTTTTGACCAAAAATAAAAAAGTGGGCGGAGCCTATAATATGACAAACTACTTTTTTGCATATACCGGATATTCTCTAAACTGCTACTTTTCTGTTCTAGCATTTAAAATGTTGATTTTTGGTATGAAAATACTCTATTGTGTTCTAATAATGCTCCCCAATTTTTATTACGTTCTGAACTATATAACATCTTTCCCAACCATGACAAATAAAAAACATAAAACGGGAGTTATCTCCTCCGTTAAAAATTATTGCATTTCTACCCAATAATTTTGCTCTTTGTTGATAGGAACAACATTAGCATGATAAAAATGTATTCTTAGTGTATTTATATTAGCTTATTGACTTATTTTAAATAATTGATTACGATCAATACTATTAAGTATTAATATTCAATATTTACTGTATAAATTGAGTGTCCGCAATAATTAACAGACCACTAATATTCGATTTTTTTATTCATAAGTATAGTAACATAAAATATGGTTCATAAAAAAGTAATATTATGATTTCAGCATCACAAGCAATTACTATGCTCTTTTATATCAGATATTGGTAGACATTTGTAATTGTATTTATTTATAAATAAGATAGTATTTAAAATTTTAATTTACAATAGATCAAGCTTTATTACAAAGTTTTGTTATCTCTAGCGTTTATATACCAAATTAAATATATTATAATTCTTCATCGGAACTGTGTTTGTTGCCATCATCATCATAATCAGGCTCTTTGTTTGAAAAAGAAGACTGGCCACTTTTGTTGTTGCAATCGAAACATTCACATAAACTACAGCATTTCATCATCAGGCGCTTGCATTTGCATGCTTTACTCTTACAGCCTGCTTTTTTGCATTTACATGCTGTTAAAATCACATCTGCGTTGCTCTCAAAATCATATTTTATTGGAGTCAAGTTAGTATCCCAACCATGGTCAAAAATTGGCTGATGAAGTAAAATAGGTGTAAAAGCAAGTTGCCAAAGTGTAACTTGATAATTGGCTCGTTTCACGTGATATTCTAGGGAATTCCTACTAGGTGGTAGCTGTGCTTCACTGGAGACATTTTTTAAAGCCAATATTTTATATCTTGCTTCAGTGATATCATCATAGGCACCATATAGGTTGGAGACAAATCATTCACACTCTAAGTATGTTTCTTCTGATACTGGGGACCAATCATCAGAACCTAAAGACAGATTATAGCTTTCCTTTTCAAGTACCTCCAAAGCACGCTTTTTAGATATTCGGAAGATAGAACTTACTGAGTCACAACCTGTAAATGCATGGAGTGATAATAGATTCTTGAGAAATTTTTGTAGATTTTTTTGGCTGATTCAAAAAGAGATATATATCTTTTGTGACTCCCCATTCCAACGAAGATTACTACATCTTTATTAGCCTGCTCAGTTAAAACATTACTAAGATGATGTTAAGCGCAATAATAGCAACATCGGTATCTACTGATCTTATTACTACCAAATCACCGTAATCACTCAGTGCATCAGCTGCATGAAGGATTAATCTCGTGTCTGCTTCATCATGATTGGATTTCAATTTGTTACAATTTTAACGATAATGGTTTTGCAGAACACAGACTTCTTTGGCGCTACACACTAAAAATGTACCAGCTGGAATTTTCTCAATATGTCTACTCCATGCACCTTCACTATGTAATCTACCAACTCATTTTTGTTGTGAATATTGCTCAGAAAAGCACTCCAGTTTTTGGGAACAGGCAGGTTGTTATGAATAATGGAAATAGAGCACATCTATTGGGCACCCCGTCTAATACGCTCTTGTGCTGTAATTGATGTTTCAGAATACACGTCAAACACTACATCAACCCTTGTATATCCTTTGCCACATTCAAGAAATATTTCCAACATCTTCAGAGCATAGCTGTAAAAAGTGCCTGATGTTTTTGTCGAGTGAAGTATGCACATACCATCAAAAATGATCGATTTGTTGGTGGACAGTTGACTATCATCATTGGAGACCCTGTTTCCAAGATATTTCTGTTCCAAAATATGCATTAGTTGCGATTTGCATGTTTTTCTCATCTGTCCGTTTTCAGTAAATAGAGCAAGAGGAATGGGACCAATTTCTTTCTCTAGAACTGTATGCAAATCTTTGGCACTTTTGGCACTTATGAGAAGTTTAGCAAATGATATTTTAGGAACATTTGGTTTAATGGCCGATTGAAGTGATTTAGCCACAAAGTCAAAGGAAGGGATTTTAAGCCGGTGAATAGCAGTGTAAAATGGTTTTATTGTATTTAAAAGTCTATCTTGAAAAAACTTTTGAGCCATTTCTCCTCCCTGAGCCATAGCAGTCACTATTGACAAGGAGGTCTCTGCATCGGGACTTACTCCAGTAGCAATATTAATAAGTTCAGTTGAAGTATTGCTAAACAACTTAACATCAAACTGCTGCAATGTAAAAAGAATTGCTTGTGTATCAATCTCATCCGTCATAGTTGTAATAATTGTGTCTTCCTTGTGTAGTGTTGATGACTGTGAGGCTATTTGGCAAAAATCCTTTTGCAAAGAAAGCAGTTGGGCTCTGATATGACTAGTTAAGAACCATTTTGTCCGAGCTTCTTTATGGTTGCTAATGCCAATAATGCCTCCAGGTGTTTTACTGTCTCAGTTCAAAGTTTGCTCCAAGACCTGATCTGGAGCCATACCTGCAATTTTTTTTCCTGTCCTGTTTACGGTGAATGAACCCTTTGCAAACATTCCATAAACTTCTGGAGCAGATTCAGGCAAATTTAGCATATCAATAAGGTATATAGGCAGCCACCTTGAGTAGTTTGTGCGATCATACGCAAAAAATACTGGTAGCATTGCCTGCATACTGTCCAAATATAATTGCCAGTTGCCACTACGCTCAGCTCGAATAAATCCCAACATGGCTTCTACTGCATGAAGGTAGGAATTCCAGAACATTGAAAGGTTAGATTTTAATTTAGTATGAGAATCAAACTTTTTTATAGCAGTAGCAACTTTATCTGCAACAGTGGTCCATTCATGCAAGTTATCATCAATAGAAATACGTATTATGAGACTCTAATGGGTCAAACTGATCATTTTATTGAAGCCATTCCGAAAGAGATTTTAGTCTCTGCCTTGATATTGCCTCATACAAAATCTCGTGTGCCCGTACACCTCTGTTATAATGCTTACCACATAGCACCTGCTTCACTGTAACTTCAGAATATATATCACTGTGTACAAGAACTTGGGCGAGGCCGCTTGATTTTACCATTTTGCCAAGTGCTGCCAAGTAATTCATCAAGATATGAAAACCGCCCATTCGAATTATTGTGTTTGAAAATTCAGTTGGTTTTTTCCATTGAATCTCTTTGGCAATCTTGTAGATAGCTTGGTCAAATGTAATTACTGAATGTTTCTGATTTAAAACTTTCATAGTTTTCTTTAGCTGCAGAAGGATTGTATAAATTGTTGATGGATCTGTTGATGGTGCATTAATCATTGGGCAATACCCAATGACTGATCTTTTATTATCTTCTGTGGCAACCAAATTTCTTACATTAAAGCTACTCCAGCTGGGGCAGTTATGTGTAGAAGGACTTATGTCCAATTGAAATAGTTTGATTGGGGCAAGTCTTGCCAATAGCCATGCTGTATTTAGATTACATGAATCCTCAAGTGACTTTTTCATATTCAGCAATGTCTCTTGACTAAGTTTTGTGATAAAATATGATTTTGAGAGCAACGCAGATGTGATTTTAACAGCATGTAAATGCAAAAAAGCAGGCTGTAAGAGTAAAGCATGCAAATGCAAGCGCCTGATGATGAAATGCTGTGGTTTATGTGAATGTTTCGATTGCAACAACAAAAGTGGCCAGTCTTCTTTTTCAAACAAAGAGCCTGATTATGATGATGATGGCAACAAACACAGTTCCGATGAAGAATTATAATATATTTAATTTGGTATATAAACGCTAGAGATAACAAAACTTTGTAATAAAGCTTGATCTATTGTAAATTAAAATTTTAAATACTATCTTATTTATAAATAAATACAATTACAAATGTCTACCAATATCTGATATAAAAGAGCATAGTAATTGCTTGTGATGCTGAAATCATAATATTACTTTTTTATGAACCATATTTTATGTTACTATACTTATGAATAAAAAAATCGAATATTAGTGGTCTGTTAATTATTGCGGACACTCAATTTATACAGTAAATATTGAATATTAATACTTAATAGTATTGATCGTAATCAATTATTCAAAATAAGTCAATAAGCTAATATAAATACACTAAGAATACATTTTTATCATGCTAATGTTGTTCCTATCAACAAAGAGCAATATTATTGGGTAGAAATGCAATAATTTTTCACGGAGGAGATAACTCCCGTTTTATGTTTTTTATTTGTCATGGTTGGGAAAGATGTTATATAGTTCAGAACGTAATAAAAATTGGGGAGCATTATTAGAACACAATAGAGTATTTTCATACCAAAAATCAACATTTTAAATGCTAGAACAGAAAAGTAGCAGTTTAGAGAATATCCGGTATATGCAAAAAAGTAGTTTGTCATATTATAGGCTCCGCCCACTTTTTTATTTTTGGTCAAAACTTCTGTTAGAGAAAGTTACATATGTGTACAACATTCCTTGAAAATATTTTTAATGTCAAACTTAAACTACTCAGAAAATTAAATATTTAGAGTTCCATAGTCCCCCCTTGAAAAATGCTGAACCCCTGTATATCCACCCCTCTCACGAGAGAACCCCCCCAGATACAAAAAAGGTACTCGCAGATCTGAGATCAGTAGAATGTTGGCTTTGCAGTGATATATAGCAACAAAGGTTAGTATTGATGTGCTCCACCCGCCCATTTTTGCATGTTGGCACCCCCACTAATAATTATGATCACTACAATAATTTTGATTGTAGAATATGTTTTATAATTATATTTATCAAGTCAAAAATATATTATTGCTGAGCCATCTTACCTTAGTAAACTTCGTTTGATCCAGCACGCGCTCAGATGCACAACTTGCACGATTTGGTGAATAAATGCACTGAAAGCTAGAACTTTTATATTATTTCTACAAACCGCTAACGAAGCGTTGTGTCGAGTCCAACGATTGGTCAAACTGAGAAGTTGCTAAGAGACACCAGGCTTGTAAACGATTTAATCCATGCTGGCATGACATATTATGAGCATTATTCAAGCGTAAACAATAGTAGAACAATAGGAATGCAATTACACGCGTGTGAAGATATTGATGAATGAATGTAAAAAGCACCTGAAAGTAGTGATAAGCACTCATAGCTCTCAACACTAACTCTAGTAAACACTAGCGGTACTTTATTCTAACTGTACTGTCCGATATTTAAAAGGAACATTATTTTGTCAATTTGATAATGCTCTCCTCCCACATTGCAACTTGCAAGTATCCGACACTAATAGAAAATGGAACACAGTTAAAACTATAAAATTTATTGGAGTGATTTGAATAACGATTTTAACATGATTGTTGGTATTAGTAATATCTAATAAGTACAGCATTATGTAACAAAAAGCATTATGTCTACAGAATTAAGAAAAACCCTTAGTTTAAAGTATTGTTCGATATGGTCCTGCATATCAAGTAGTTTAGAAAAAATTCCATATAAGAGCTAATATCAAATATACATTGTAATTTATGGTATTTAAAATAAAAAATATTATAATAAATGTCGGTTACATAAATAAGTCACTTTTTAAGAACTTCCTTTTGGCACCAATATCCTTTACACATTAAATAGAAACTAGAATTGTTATCGTTGTGAGCAAATTCACTTGCATAAATCTGATTATAAAGATGAAAATATCAGCAAATATTCACAAAAATAAATAAAATGCACAATCAAGCTAAAAAATTAATTATGTACATGGAAGAACAAAAAACGCCTTTGTTTTTAAAGGTAAATTTTAGGCTTTCGTGCTCTCAGTCATTGTCTCGATCCATCTACAAATTGTCAGAAAAAATAAACACTGTTTCATAAGAGTTTTACAAGTATGTATATAGTATATATATCTGTATACTTGGTAGTATACTTATATAATTACTATTACAAACTCAAAAATAATATTTAAGACAGCCTCCAGCTATAACTATAGATAATTCTGTAGGACATTATATATAGTTATGGCAACATCATAAAAATGAATAAAGTAATTGCTAAAATGCACTACTAACACACTAAACAGTAATAAAAGCACATACCACTCATTAGGCATGAATTCAATTTTTTGATCTATTAAAGACATGCTGGAAAAAATCTAACATTTACCCAATATGCAGCAAAATGCAACTTTTGAGCAAATAGTATACAGAGAAGTCATTTTAATTCATACTAGAGACTATATTTAGCAAGGCACACATGGTTTGATCTACTGACTTTTATCACTACAGAGATGAAAATAAAAATAATTTAAATATGTTTGAAATGTATTAAATTAGTAAGTGTGGAATTTACCTGTCAGCTGTATTCTCTGTCTCTATTTTGAACACCATTGCACTAATGTTTGTTGAATCATGATCGAGCCTGAACATAACACTCTTGTCAAACCCTTCAGAGGAAGTGCTGATCTTGGATACTTTATAGCCCAGCAATGGTTTACTATCTGTAAGTAATATGCAAAATGAAGTTGCGAAAACAACTTATCTAAAAAATATATCATGTACTAAAATTATTGAAACAAAAATGGCAAAACAAGTAGAGAGCTACATCACTGAAAACTATAGGTAGACTGTGTAATGTGTATTTGCCATGAGTATAGGAACAGTTGTTGACTGTTTATACCATATAGTGTTAATAATAACACTGCACTATTGATCTAACTGCTCTTCTTAAAACATAAGTGAACTCAAACTAATGGATACAACTCATAAGTTTTAAATTTGTGACATAAAGCTACACATAAATTTAGAATATTTTTAGAGTCATCCACACATTCCTATTTTCACATTAAAAGATATTTTTCTTGGAAACCCTTACCTATGGCCGATGTATCTTCGCAAGCCTTGTACCTGTACAAAACTTTATCTTTGATGACAAACCAGTATTGCTCCCATTGTTTCTTCTTATTTTGGACGTTCATGTATCCACTGATCTCTCCCTCATCATTAGCGTGCACCTGCAAGTGAAACATCTACTAGAGAACATTGAGTTCAACATAAACAAATCACAAGCTGATCTGCGCACATCTCTTGTTAGGCAGATTGTCTAAATTATGAGTGTATCACACATCTCAGCAGCTTGAGTTTTGTTAAGCTACTTTAGGTTGTACGTTTTCACTGGTCGAATTATGAGATCTAACTGTTCCATCGATGGGAAAAGTTCTACACAGTTGAAATTGGTTTAATAAGCCGAGATGATTTGATACTAGCTGACTGAAACATTTCACAGCAGGTAAGGAATATCAGTTACGACAGTAAATATTGATGATAAACTTTAGCTATAGCTTATGGTTGAAGTATAATTCGATTTAATCCTCTCATAATCTAGCAGCTATCATTTTTCATATAGTTACCAATCACAATAGAGCACATAAAATAAAATAATTGCAATTTTCATTTTAATATCATTGGAAATTGACAAAAACATGTGGCTCTGAACTTTTGTGTCTAATGAATTAAATTGAGAAATACTTAATGCAGACCAAGTGAAGTGAAAACAAACACAGAGCAGCTACTAAAACCAAATTGTTTGGTTATATTTTAGTAATCACCAGTTGGATAAAGAATAGAGTTAAAGAGTTGATTTACTCGAAATGGTCCTTATTTGAAGGGAGCGCAGCTGCAACTAATGTTAACAGCAGCCACTTTAACACTGAAAACATAGAGAAGATTTTCTGCCAACTTTCTGTAAGCATAATAGTCATTACTTTTAACCAGCCAAGAATTTTTACACTGTACATAATATTTGACAATGGAGGGAAACAGAAAAGCTCAAAATAAAAATATCATAAGACATCCTTTAACCATTTATTGCAAAGTTTGCCCTTTTCTTCCAATTCACCTCTGTATAATAATAAGACGGAATGATATTTTAACTAGAAACTTAGAGACTCATACAAACCTCTTGTAAAACTTTAGGTTTAAGACGAGGAGAAGCTCTAACAGTCTGACGGGTTTTGACTGAAAATCCTGGTACCTTCAAGTTCTGTGAGGATTGAGTAGCAGCTGTAAGAAAACACAAACCTAAGCATTTTGGAACCCTTTCAATATATTGTAACATGGCTTTTATTTGCAACCTCTGTTTAAGAATTGGAATAAAGTATCATAGAGAACTTTTTATTATATAATTGAGTAGTATTGTATGCTACCTTCAAGGAGCTTGTCATAGCATGCTTCACACACTCTGTCTTGCTTATTATCTAGATACTTAAGAGGTGCCTTCAGTGCAGAGCATGCACCACACAGAACCTAGGAGAATAGCCAAAGTGAATACATGCTCTCACTAACATATGAGCAGAGCTGTACTAACAGTCAATACTATGTACGGCTAAACCAGGTGAGAAGTTAAAGAAACTAGTGTTCTAGCGAAACCTAAATAAACTATGCAGACATTTAACTAACAATATGGCACAGTGACTAGCTAAACACTTGACTGCTGGCTTTTTCCACCTTTAAAAGAAGATTTAAATGTCCAAACCAAATTAATTAAGTTTTCGAAAAAAGCTCATGCAAGTTTCTAAGCAATAAATACTACTGCGGGCCTACTTTAGTAAGCTGAGGGGTGCAACTCCTACAGCACTAGGTAAGCTACTTGTTAATGCAATTAAATACAATGTATATGCAGTGCATGGTTGATGTAGTGAGTTGGCAATGAGACATACTTGGCCACAGGCTCTACAATGATGTCTTCTATTGAAAGTAGTGAAGCTGACATTGCATTTCATACACATGGTGACACGTTTGTCTGGTATCCAGACAGGCGCCACTTCACCAAGCACATACTCTCTGCTACCTGTGCTTTCCATCAATCCTTGTCTGTATGTACCTGTGAACATAAGACATGCTCGGGATAGTTCTACACAGTGCCTGTAAAACCCACTGTAGCACTTAATCTAAGCATGTTAACTTATAGAAGGATAAAGTTTTAATTTACAGGGAGAAGCCGTGGTCTAGGGGTTAGAGCGTTTGCCTTGTAAGCACGAAGACATTGGTTCTAACCCCAGGAAAGGCCATTGGTGATGTTAGGAAGAGCATTCAGTTGTAATTGCTTTTTTGTCACCTTTGAATAAGCCCTTAGCTCGATTTAAAAGAACCCTTTTTCATCAGAGGTTTCACACAGGGAGAGTGACCCTAAACTTGAGTAAATATAAAACTATTATTTACCCAATTTTCTTTCATTTTCATTAATGGTGTCTTCAAGTGTCTTCACCCAGTCATCTCTCTCCTTGGCTGTGCTAAAAAAGGTCCAATCAAACGCACATCACAACCCTAGACTATATATAGCAGATAGTAAAAGCTAAATCTAGTCATTCATAAAACTGATCAAACCATTGAAATATAACTTTTAGTTTTAATTCAGTAGATAAAACCATAACAACCGTGTTTCTCTAGAAGAAGCATTTTAATACTACCCCTAACAAGCAAAGTGTAGCTTGCTACAACAAGAATATATATGGGGAATCAATACAGCTACAAGCTAAACACTCACTTTGTTACAGAGGTGAAAGACTTCTTCTTTGAGATTATAGTAAACTCTTTCTGAAACTCTTCTTTTGTTTGTTTCTTTACCTGCAAAACCAGATATTTGAGTTACAAATATATTTATTCAAAGGTATAACTGTGGCATACAAAGTTCGATGAGTGAAAATACATAAGATTATGCACAAAATTCACTATAATTATTTTTAAAAGATGAACAGTTATTATTACAAGAAAACTGAAAACTCTTTTACTCAACTCACAAAAAGAAAAAAAAACTTTAGATAGTCGTACTCATAATGCCATACCTGCATATCCCGTAGAGCCAAAACATAGTTTATCTTGTAGTAGCCATTTGGCTGTGACGTAGTGATCACCAAATAATCATTAAACTAAAAACAGAAACATCTCAATTTGAAACATTACTTTCAATACTTGGCATAACAAAGGCATTAAAGTACAGGATTATCAAGCGCATGGTATTACTACTATACTGCAGTATTTGCAAAAAATATGTGCAAATACTAACAAAAATAACAAAGATATGGTTACATTGTTAACAAGCTGACAACAAATGAGATTGGAAATAAAAGCATTTCATAATAGCAGAAAGTAAAAGTTGCAAAATTATAGAACAAAAGCACCATTTTAACACTTGAATAGATAATAAGCAAGACAGATGGTGATGAGAATTTGAAGTTATAACAGCTTTACCAGATAACATTGTACTACAATACTGAAAGGATGGGGAGCAGCTTAATTTGTGAATAACTACAGATAAGACTTTGAAAGCAGAAATAGAGACTACAATAGATGATTACAATAAAGTACAACTGGAAAAATTCACATCTTTAAAGCCTGAAAATATAATGATAGGAATGTAGATGCTAGCTGATACAAATTACAAATAAAAATTGCTGAGTTATGCTCTCTTGATTATGCTAAACAGACAAAATGAAGTACACAGCCACAAATAAATATCTGCAAAACAGTAACTAAAATATATTTACCAAAAACAAAGTTCTTGATTGCAGCTCTTTCCTTGATTGTTTATGTACATCACCTCTTTTCACCAAACTCTGCATCAATCACCATAAAGTAACCAACAAACACTGACAGCATTGCGGTTTGAGTAATATATCTCATATAGTAACATATATTACATATTACAAATATATATTACATATTACAAACATATTTCACAATAACATATATTACGCATTACAAATATATATTACAAATGCTCACCCTAGACGGCTCAATTACTGTGAATTGACCAATAAGTAGATTTTGAAGCTCCAGCATGCTTTGTTGAGCATCCTATAAAGTGTGAACATACAGTGTAAGACTATATGCCTATTAGATGGGCATCTAAGTGAAAAGAGCATCACATTTACATGGTAAGCATAGATAATTATCCTCACAGTGTTGCTATATTTATATTGCTATAGTATGCTATATTCATATATAATATAAGTATATTATAACATGACACCAATGCTTACATGTTGCTTCATTGCTTCGTTTGCATGACCAGCAACCTCACTGACAACTTTGAGAGCCGCTAAAGGAAAAAAAGCAAATATGTAATTAGCAAATACAAGGTGCAAATAGCACAAGAAGTTTACTAGCAGCTTGCAAACTACGCCATAGAAATATGAGTAATGGTATGCAATTTTATTGGAAATACAAATGTAAGTACAACCAAATGCTTAAAACCACAACCGAGAATAATACTCACAAACTTGGAGAATATAATTTTCTTTTACAGAATGCCTAGAAATCCAAAGACTTCATCAAATCTAAGGTATTGACAAATAAAATAAATACCTAAGACTATAATAAAAACAAGCATATTATAAATACCCTCAGGAAAACAATGGAGTTACCTTGAGTGTCCTCTCGGTCCGGGGAGTCGTCTTCTAAATATTTCTGATATTCTATAAACATAAAATGTCTTACTTACTACATTAATTTGACTTAATGAAAACATAATATAATGAAAACAAGATATTTCAAAGGAATTAATAGGCAATTAACACTGACTAAAGCTACTTAAGAAACTTAAACAATCTAAATGCCAAGTGGTTGGTTGTGCAAGACAAACACTAGGCTTGGTGTCTTTGCTAAATTTACAGTCGATAGTTAGCCTAAAGTCCTTCATTTAGTCTTGCTTAATATCTTTAAGAGTTCCAACAACCTAAGGCTAATGTAAATTTACAGGCATTGCCCGGTAAAGTTGACTTTGTTCAATTTGTTTCATATACTTGACATTAAATATATGTATATATACAACTGACGTAAGAGTTCACACGTGTCCCCAAAAGACTAGTATAAAATAGGCTACTTTGCTCAAATAAACTGCTACCTGCAGCACTTTTTGAGTTCAAAAAACACTCAACATATTACATGTGTACCTCAGAATACAGCATGACTGTATTGTAAAAGTCAAGTTAGTTTTAGTTAAAGTGTAAAGCTACAAGCCCACAGTACCAGTAGAAATTTGAGTGAATAAATTAGTTATATGATAGTACAAACTATTCAAAATAAAACAAATAACCCAATAATTCACCTAGCAGCTGAACCTTACTGCAAATGATTAGCAATGTAACTGTTATATCAGGTGCGGCTTTCGTTTACAAGATTAAGCTTTAGTAAATACTAGAAGAGGAAGTCAAACTTAGTAATGTTAATTCAAACCAAGAGAGAGGTTTCTAAAATTAGCTCACAGAGGTGAGGGAAGTGATTACTATTCAACTACTTTCAAGAGGGAGTGCCATCACCAGCTCTAAACACTGCTCAGTACCCACACCCTTGCATGTAAATGGCAATCACTGCCTTTCCATTACTTTGCATTATGGGATGGATAAATTGGTGGCTGTGGTTTGCATTAACTTATGATTGTGGTTTCATTCGATGTAATTGCTTCCAAAAAACAAATGAAAAATTCACTGCATAATGCAAGCTTGAAAAGGCAGCGAATATGCCTAAGATGCTCATGGTATAGTTACCATACTATAGTATAAGTAAACAAACACACTAATGTTTACACGATGTACGCGGGGAAATAACTCCTACCTATGAGAAGTAGTCTGTACTGAGGTATTCGCTGCACTGGTTTGAGCATGTAGTGCCTTAGCTGTAGGTTACAGCACCTTTCAGATCTCTGCAATGACGTGTACATAAAACATGAAAACGCAGCGAGTGGTTACAAGAAGAAACATTTGAATGTGAAATAAAATGCATGTTTTCCAATTAGCACGTATAAAATGAATAATGATAAAACTAGCAGCAAAATGAGTTACTTTTGCAAGAATTCACCTCAAAATCTTTAAGAGTTTCAGCAAAGAGTGGGTAGTCCTTTACAGCTTCATCTAGCTCTGATGTCATAGACTGAAAGTTGCTGATGTAGGTAGTGTACAGTCTGAGAAATGGACCTTTTGTGACAAATACATCAGCGATCTTTGACTGGTCATCCCTGCAAACATCTATATTTATATATCTTTGAAATCGTGACAAAAAAGAAATTCAATAGTACAATTAAACCTCATTACATGAAATACAACAAACATACAATATAGACTGTAAATGAGATAAAATTTGTACAGACCAATTTTCTAGTCTTTCTTCAAAGTCTTTAAGTAATTCGACATTGATTTCGGTGATTTGAGGTAGATAGTGAAGTATTTTATTCATAGAAGATGCTGGAATGATTGTCTCCCCGTGTTCTTCTGATTTATCGCTAACAAATTTACGGAAATCCTAAAATTTAATAGAGCCACTAATAATCACAAAGCAAATACTCAAGGAGGAAAAACATATCACAATGTAATTTATAGAACACTACACGAACAGTGTTGACTGATGGATGATGAGATTACCATTTTGCAATCATTAACGATAATCACATCCATTAACAGTGCATGTGGCGATTACTAATCATCATATCCACTATTAATATAAAAAAAATTGAAATAGAAATTAAATTGAGTCTCACAAAATACAGCACAAACCAAATAAATGAATCAATTAAATTAAT
Source organism: Bugula neritina (assembly GCA_964035545.1). NCBI lineage: Eukaryota > Metazoa > Bryozoa > Gymnolaemata > Cheilostomatida > Bugulidae > Bugula > Bugula neritina. The sequence goes on along the minus strand of OZ037765.1, from coordinate 8,030,258 downwards.
TAAACCAATTAATCTCTTCCAATAAGGCAAACAACACTAATGGCAATAACAACTTGCTTGAACTTCTTTTTGATATTTTTTCTATTTTGGACATGGTATTGAGGTAATACATGTATTGGGGTAATGGATGTATTGGGTAATGCCTGTATTGGGGTAATGCCTGTATTGGGGTAATGGATGTATTGGGTAATGCCTGTATTGGGGTAATGGATGTATTGGGTAATGCCTGTATTGGGGTAATGGATGTCATGGGTAATGCCTGTATTGGGGTAACACATATAGACTGATTACAGACACAGAAGGTAGTAACAGGCCATCATCTACCAACTCACTATGTTAAGTAGAACAAGTTTGTCCAGAAACTCTCTTTCTGATGTCACAATCTCTTTAGCAACATTAAACAGTTTAGCTTTCCTTTTAGCAAGCTTCACATCTGCTGTCTCTTCAGATTCAGCCTCACTTTCAGAACTACTTCCTCCTTAAACAAAGTGAATAGCAACACTATAAGGTGTTTTGCAACACGTGTAACATGTGACTATGACTCATACGATGATACACAGTGTACTCATCACCTACACTGCTACTGGGAATTTTCTATAGCTTTCTTTCAACTGTAAACATATATGCACATGCAGTTTGGCACTAAAGGTATTTATATTTTCTACAGCTCTTTGAATTGCATCCCATAAGTAAAGCATAAAATTTCTAATTTCACAGTTTCACTCTGACGCTATTGTGTAAAACTTTCCTGATAGTTTTATCAATTCCACAAAACATTTCATTTCATAGTTTGACTATAACCTAATAGATTACAAAACTTGATAAAAACCAGTTGCATCATGCTATAATCAACCTATGGCAAAGGAAACGTGTAAAATATTTGAATATAAACACTGAGATTCTACAATCCATTAATACTATAAATTACATTGACTTACAGTAGTATATTTTACTATGAAAAGTTACTATGAAAAATTATTATTCCAATTTACATTTGGAACTTTACACAGTGATAGAAAAGGAAATAACCATTCCAGGAGAAGCAGAACTAATGTTAGTAATTTAATTTTAATGTTAGAATGTTAGAGAGTAAACACAAAATAACTAGGGAGAGACCAGAAACGACAGGCAGTGAAACTAAAATCTATATACGAGGTGATGTCAGTGGGAATTCAAAGGAGATCTAATAATAATCAAACCTTGTACACTGTCTTCATTCTCAAAAGTTTCATCTAAATAGTCAGAATAAACATCTTCTGAAGGCACCAAAAATGAGTTGCGAGCATCTTCCTCGCTACTAGAATCTAAATCCTCGTACACGTTACTACTCATGCTTTGTAGAGTGTCTGATTTAGTAGGAGGACCCGGGTTATTATTATTAGGAGACGGGGCAGTGATATCAGGCCACTCTTCCTTTTTAGATACAGGTACCATGTATTCATCAGGCTCGGGATCAGTAGCAAGATTGCTGTTATCTAAATTTGAAATTAGTGTTCAGTTAAAAAGTATTCTTAAAATTTACCAGTACTTAAATATACTATGAAAATCGTCGGATAGAAATAATACTATAATATAGCTAGTAATACTTATAAAAAAGTGTATCAACTCGGATGAATTGCATAGCAGAGCAAAATCAGTATGAAATAATGAAAATCTACATAACAAAAAAAGCTAGAGGAAATCAATTTGGTGACGGCAAATTAAAAACTAATAATTTCAAGCAGGTAAATAGTGCAAACCCGCAGCATACTATTTGGGTAAAATCATTTCATCATACCCATTCAATATTGAAAAACTTTACCATTTCATTTTTCTACATGAAATAAAAGCAATGCATTATATTGTTTGCAGTATATATATGAATTTACAAAATATAGCTATACTTTTTTCTTTTACAGTCAAGTTTACTTACCAGGATTTGGCAGGTCAGGTGGTAAAGGCAGGGGTGGCTGAGGTGAAGCACTAGAATTTTGCAAATTGCTTGATGAACATGCATTATCCTCAGAGCCTTCTGCCTCGTCATATATGCACTCTGAAATTTCACAGTAAAAGTTTTCACTAACGACCTTAGCCTCGCCAGAAGCAGTTGCGGCAGATTTAATGTTACCCGGACATGGAGCTGGAACATCACTGGTATTAGTTGTAGGAACTGGTGGGGGTGGTCTAGATGGTACAAGTTTACGCTTTCCACCTTCAGTTGAGGTAGACAGAGATGGGGAGGCAGATGGGGAGGAGTTCTTCGATGGAATGGCAGGAGGTGGAGCAGTTGGGCGATTAGGTTTGATTTTTTGGTTATTCCTAACCAGCGGCGAACTGTGAGTTCTACTGACTGAGGTGTTTTTGTTAGCTATTGGTGTGAACTTGGCATGGTCTAATAGAGATGCAGCCTGTCTTCCTCTCCATAACTGTGGACTGTTTACTTTTGAAAGGTCATCACTCTTACTTTGATTATCGACAGATACATCTGTTACACCACCGCCACTCATTGACTTGGCAGCTGAATTTCTCTCGGGTGATTCTTTCGCAGAGTTGTGCAAATGTTTACTGTTTCTAGGTTTGGGTGTTGGAGAATCTTGTGCTCTTTCACTTCGATATACATTACGAGCAGATTTTGATGTTTCTACAGTTTGCAAGTTTGAATCCTCGTCCTCAGCAACCTCAGTGACAGATTTGCTGCGTGGTCGGGGTGTAGGCCGACGACTCGATCTTTTTATTGATATTTCCCTTCCACCACTACTTGATAACAAGTCACCAAGAGCAGACATGAAAGCGCCTTGAGGAGGCTTGGAACTCCTTTTATCTGTGGTGGAGATTTCTTTTTCTCGAGCCGTTACACCCCCTTCCTTGTCATTAGTATTACTTGTATATTTTTTTGATTTGAGGTGTTTTTTAGTTCGAGGAAGTGGACGTAATGTTACTTCTTCAATTATGCTTTTTGAATCTTCTACCTTTGAATTTTTGCCTCCGAAACTTGCATTGTTAATATTTTCAGTAGAGCCGCCTGAGAGAATGTCATTACTAACATCTGCAAGTGACTTTGCAAAATCGCCGCTAGAAGTACTGCTGCGGTTAGTGGAAACTATGCTAGACGCAGGAGAACAAGTACTGCTGTGGCTCGTAGACAGTGAGCTAGTGGCAACAGAGTCACTGCCAGAAGATGGAATGGAAGATGTGTGAGGACAATCTGAATCAAAAATTTGCATAATTGTTTGCCAGTTGGAATAACGTAGCAGCAGAGGACTGAGCAGGAATACTTGGCAAATGGCTTGTTATGGGAAATCTAAGCTCATGCATATGAAGGACACATTTACAAGGTCATGAAAGGTATACCTTATAGTATTAAAACATACATAAAGATTAATTTAAAATAAATCATTAAAGATATTGTTGAAATAATTTTAGCGAACATAACTTTTGTTCAAGAAAACTAACTGATGCTGTTCAAATGCTAGTCATATTTTAATAACATTATGATCTTATAGTAATGTTTATTTAAATATACAGAGAAGATTTAAAAATTAGTTCACAGAAGAAATAATGTGTGAAAAACAGCATGCTACAATGTTGAATAATCAATTTTAAAAGAAAAACAATGCTAGCCTAACCTTAATGGTGCATTGGTCTTTACTTCAAAATAAAATGGTATCATTACATTATATTTTGTTTGTTGCTGAGTTTAATTAATGATTAATTAAATAACACCATTTCATTAGGATAGAAAGATGCCCCAAACCAATTAAAATTGAACAGTTAGACCCTTAAACCAATAGCAAAAAGCCAAATATCTAATAAGACAGAAAAGTCATTAAAAGCACCGGCCATCCTCACCTGCTAAAACGGAAGTGGTTAATCTACTTTCATTACTGCTAGGTGGCAAAGCTTTATCTGCACTATTTACCATTGCTGAGTTCTCAGCTTCATGTGCAGCAGAAGTAGGGTGGGTGCCATGTTTCTCTAGGTCTTCCGCTACCAGAATACTTGGAGATCTACAGATTCATGTTGTATGATAAAACAGCATAATAAATTTACACAGACTGTTGTTTCTGCATTTATGTGCCTGGAACATTTTAAAATAATTACAAGAAATATGAGAAAGTTCATCAAAAACCAGATTCAAACCCAAATTCTAAGAGCAAACAATATAAATTGATTTAGGAATTTCCTAAACTTTAAGTATATTTCTAGTAATAACAAATTGAGACTTAGAAGGCTAACTGATAACTTAGCTGAATAAAAATCTTACAAGAGAACAATTAATTAAAAAAAGAAACATAACTTGTGTATTTGAAAATTTATTAAAATATATCAGATATTTTCGGAACATTTTAGAATTGTTTGTTCACAAACTAGTTTCAACTCTTAAACCTTTCAAGAGTCCTGTACTCAAAGCTCTAACCATAAAACCAATGTGTTCAGCGCATTTGATTTTTCATATTAAAATAACTAACCCATTTTTACATTTTTAACAGCACTCATTGGTACACAGAAGGAAATAAAACCACTCTCAATAAATGTTTAACGAAAGTAACGAAAGTAATATTTTGCTAACAATTTTTGTCAATGTCATAGTTGCATGGTTGAGTAATGGTAAAACATCTAAAAATTTAGATAAGAAAGGTCATACTAGTCAAAGCCTAGTATGTTTCTATAAACACTTATGGATGACTATACCAGTGAGTAAGAGATCAAACTACCAAGTATCAACACTTACTTTCTACTGTTATGTGTTATTTGTTTGGGTTTTGGTGGAACAGGAGGTTTGCTCTTCTTATCCATATCTTTCAGTTAGAACATATAGACCTTCAAAAATTGTCAAAAAGTCATTAAAAGAAAAAATAATTAGTATGAAAATTTAACCAATGATAATTAGTAACGATTTATGCAAACAAATTTAGTTTTCAACACATTTAAAAAAAACTTGGTAGTGAAATTAATCAATTCTTCTGAAAAAATCAAGTTAACTAAGATGTGAACAATTCTGAGAAGATAGACTGATTTATGGAACATTTACAATGCTACTAAGATAGAGTTTTGACATATAGCAGTATACAATTTATCAGATAGCATCCTATTATACACTATAGCATTATTATAATGAAGTAGCACTTTTATCGAATGTATATATACAATTTTTGAATGTAAATAAAACTTTGTTTAAATAACAATTAGCTTTAATGGAACAAAAAGTTTGTTTATGTATAAAATTTAATATGAGTTTATTATTTTACATTCAAAGATTTTACTTGAAAAAAGTTAAATAGCAAAGTATAGGGATATCTGCATTTCAGAAATACATTTTCCCATTAACTATCCAGTTGCTTTGTTGCAGCATATAATAACTATTATAACATGCAAATGATAAATTTGTCATTCCTCACTATACAGTAAAATTTTGTACAAACTAAAGAAATTAAATGGGACAAAAATAAATATATTTACAGAAAACTTTAAGATTCATGATAAAAACATTTACAGTAGCGTTCAATAATTTAGAGCCAACATCTTTAAGAGTCGCCTAGCATTATAACTATAAGATAGGAAGAGTCAGTATTTGCGCAAGAATGGGTAGCACTGATTACCTGAGTCTAGGTTACAAATATAAAATAACGATACATTTTTAAATTACAATATTTGTATATAAAACATGCCCTCAAGTAAGTTTCTTGTACAGTGGTTGCCAGTCTTGATGACTTTGAATTCTGAAACTCTTTTAGCTACACCACTAGGAATCTTAAAACTGTAAATTACTAAGCTTTTATACAAGTATGTGCTTTTACAAAATACACTAATACAGCTTCTGAGCTTTAAAGTCAAGAAAAACATTTAAGACCAAATGATCAGGCAAAATATTTAAATTTCAATCTCTTGGTAAATTTGAAGCATTTCACTATTAGTGATATTATACTAGTTTAATACTGCCTGAAAATTCCTTCTTGTATAAACACCAGTGCTGTGAGCCATTATATTTCAACAGAGTATTAAATTATTTAGAAATTTAGTGCATACTTTGATTTTTGCTTTTTTAACTTTTTATCACTAGATTAAACTTCTTGCTTGTTTATATTCTTACAGGGAGCTTTGACCACTGATGATAGCTTTTAGAGGTAAATAAATAGATCAACTGTCACACTGACAAGATATCACAATTATGCTTTTACAGCTGCATCACTTATAAATCATAATGGTATGATTTTAAAATTATAACAATAAACCCAAGTTATTTATTAGGAATTATAACTAAAAGTAAATATAATAGCTGCATTTAATATTATTACATGACTTTTTCTAATAGCATTAGCTATAGTCAACTTTTACTTACTTTTACAAGTTATATTTAGGTAGACTATGAATATCACAATAATTATAATATAATTATGTTTTATTATGTTTATAACTGTATTATAGTATGACTATGACTATAAGTATGATGATAGCCATAATGATAATACTAATAGCTAAACTTAATATTTATAATAATCCTGAGTATACAAATACTATTATCAATATAAATATGAATAGAAATATGAATATCAGTACCAGACTCAATATAAGTATTGCTATTTGTATCACTGTGAGTATTAATAGTGAATCAAAATGTAATACTAGTAGTAACACATCTCAATATCAATATGAATATCAATATGCATGCCAATAAAAAATTAAATTTAAATGTGACAAATACAAAGCCTAAAGTAAGAAAAACACTCAGTAAAGTTCTTATTCTAATACTAATACTAATAGCAATACTACTATTACTCACTACTATTACTCACTACTGCTGTTACTGCTGCTGCTGCTGCTGCTGCTACTACAAATAGTAATACTACTGCTAGTACTAGCCTAGGTCTAAATCTAGTCACCAGTACTCATACTCACTATCATACTGATGGTGATACTCTTACTGATACTGTGATAGTGCCATTGGTAGATCATAGTATAAGTAATAGTTTTACTCTTACTCTAGAGTCTCAGTCTAGACTTACAGTTACTAATGTCTAATAGTAATACTAATACTAATATTAGTAATACTATAAGACATTGATAGTCTATAAGTATAACATTAAGTTTAACTGATTATCATTATGATTAAGTTTAACAATGACTACTACTATTGGCGGATTGTTACTATCAGCATTAGCGTTAGTTATTAGCATAATGATTATCGTGATGATGATAGTGCATGTAATAAAACAATTGGAATTACATAGCAGAGGTCCTCGAATATCTTCCTTCTTCCGCGATGAGTTTCAGTATTTATATCCACTTTAGGACACTTTCAGACACTTTCAAATTTATTGGTAAAAAAAAAAAAATAATAATAATTTTTTATTAATCAAAATTTTAAATAATACAAGATACAAAATTTGAGTAGACAGTATAATTAGGCGATAACAATGCGGAAATTATATCAAAACAAAGTGAAACTAAACAACTTATTTTCAACTTCCCATTTCCGACTTAGTTTTACTTTACAACAACTACTACTAGTAGTAGTAATAAAATACAGCATTTATTGTTGCCTCACTAAACTATTAGTATTACCATACTTCTTTGATATTTTGCAATTAGAATAACACTATATTTGATATTTAAAAGTTTATGATTATACTATTACTATCAATTGTATGATTATGTCACATAGTTATTGTAAATGACTGAGACTGAAAATCAAAATGAAAATGAGTATCAGTATGAGCGCGATCTGTATGACTATGAGTGCGAGTATTAGTATGACTATTAGTATTAGTATTACTATTAGTATTAGTATTTTCAAACAAATTGAAAACTTAAAAATAAGTTAACAACATTTATTGCTGAATTCCATGAAACATGAATGGAAAATTTTGTCGACAAGTTAGACTTTCCCAAAAATTTATTTTGGTTATAAGTGTTGAATGTTGAAGATAAAAGTTTGCTGAGTAGCATTTTATCAATCAATATATGGTTACATAAAGCATGTATCTAAGTGAAATAAAATGTGTTGCATATATGTTACCATGTGGCTGCTAATTTATAATATAGCTGGTAAATACTGTTGACTCATGCTCTTTCTTTGAATTCAGTTAGGCAGTGATGGATACACTTCAACTTCTTTCACAGCAACTACAATCGAGTCTCAACATCGATAATGGCAATACTCGCTTGTCTTTATACTCTCAGTTCCTGCACAAGATTATAGCAGAAAAAGTAACCACTTGCCCTTCTCCCAATTTTCCTACAGGTTCCTGTACTAAACTTACTCAACAGTTTTTTTAGCACTCTCCTGTAAAGTTTGTCTTTATTTTGTGATAGTGAAACGGGTTTTTTTTATTTGTTTTTTTTGTATCCAATCACTGTTTAAAATAGGTGATAGCTAAATAAAATAGATGAACTGCTGCCAAATTTTTGCTTTGTTTTACCTCATTTAAATATTAGGATACTGAGCAGTCAGAATATATAAAAGTTAAAAAATTCTGGTATGGCAATTCTCTGTAGAGTTTTATAAAGAACTTTTATTCAATATAGTGTTGTATAGAATCATGGCTTGTGTATTTTAAATAAGTTACCTAGCGATAGTTGTCTCTTTTCAATAAAGTTTGTGTTATTATACAAAGCTAAGACATGTGGCAAATATTATATGTGTTTGTTTGAGTAATCATAGCTAAAAACATTAATTATTTTTGTAACTTTTTTTGTAGGACTTCACTGGATTAACACCAGTGAACCATTGAGCATATCTGGTAACTTGAGAGGAAAAGTCATAGTACTAGACTTTTGGACATACTGCTGTGTGAATTGTTTGCATATAATCCCTGACCTTCATGAGATAGAGCAAAAGTTCTCAGTAGAAGATGGTGTGGTTGTTATTGGTGTTCACAGTGCTAAATTTCCCAATGAAAGACTAAATAGTAACATTGAAAATGCTGTGTGTAAATATGGAATCACGCATCCTGTTGTTAATGATAGTGAAGCTGTTATGTGGAGAGAACTGGGCATACAGTGCTGGCCTACTGTAGTTATTATCAGTCCAACAGGGCAACTTCTGGCTCAATTTGTTGGTATGGAAACTCTTTCTTTATGATCAAATTGAATTTAAAATAGGCAGGCTCCAACAATGACGGCAGAACTTTTCAACCTAGCAGAGTACATGTATCAGTGATAGTATTATTTAATAGAGTGCTTTATTAGAGGCTGATACATACTATTTTCATTATGTAAAGCTTGCAACTTTTAAACTAGCTTAACCACTTTGGTTTAAACTAAAACACTTTTTAAATCTGTTATACTCAAAAAATTATTTCCAACAGTAAGTTGTTGGCTGCTCGGATTCGTGCTCAAGAGGAGACAAATCCTATAAAAGTTATTTTAAACAAATGGAGTCATTATATCTTATTGCATATTTTTATGACTCTTATTTTTTTATTTTAGTTCTTGGTTGTAGTTATAGTTTTGAAGATTGTATAAAGTTTCTGAAAGCGATATCATTATTCGCTATTTTATGTTGAAAGTTGGCATTGTGGTGTATATGATGTAAAAAGTAGAAATACAACTATAGCCTGTCTATGTAAATTGCATCATCCGATGTAGATTTTTTAAAAATTTTCCAACCCAATCTGCATAGGTTATAGTCAGTGTTAATATTGTTCTATTATGTTTTAGGTGAAGAGCATAAAGAAGAAATGATAGATTTTATCTCCAGCACCTTGAATGTGTACAGTGACAGTGTGGAAAAGAATAATAAACTTTCTATTACAGTTGGGGAGAATTTTAAAAGTTCTTTTCTCGTGTATCCATCTAAAGTCTGTGTAAATGACGAGTTGTTGATTATCTCCGACACTGGAAATCACCGAGTAGTTATTTGCTCCTTAAATGGCAATATACAGGTATAAGTCCGGGTTTATGTTTAGTCTGGGTTGTGAAATTTACTCAAATGTTTTGACCTAGTGTCGCAGGGATAGTTTATACTATATTAATTTTTTGGTGTTGCTTGTACAGAAAGTGGTTGGGTGCGGATCAGAGGGATGCAAAGATGGCTCGTTCACAGATTGCTCATTTGCCTCTCCTCAAGGTTTATGTCAAATCGGAGATGTCATTTACGTTGCTGATTCTCATTCCCACCACATTCGAACAGTGAGTTGTCAACTATACAAATCATACAGGGTTTACAAATCTTAGCATTTTTGAAATTTAGTTTAGTTAGCAGGATAGTCTGTCTTTCTTAAAAAATAATTACAGTGCTCCCTATGTATCTCACTGTTCCCTTTGTCACGAAGTTCCATAGGTCACGAGACGGGCTTGAACCCCCATTTTGTGGCTTATGTATATTATGTGTGTAGGCAGGGACAAACTGGCCGAATTTAGCAGATGTGTGAGTTAAATCTGGTATTCTACTATGTAACAAATTGAGGTTTTGGGACCCATAGCTTAGTGAGATACGGAGAGGAAACGGTAATGTTGGCTAGTTTTTGGAACTTTTTGCAATTATAATTAGTCCAACAATTTCAATAAACATTATATAAAAACTAGCTTTAGGCTATTATGAAATATATTTTGTTTAAAAAGTTTGATAAATAAGATGTATTTCCTATGTGAGAATCAATATGCTCTACTCAAATGTATTTAGATAGACCTCAAGAAAGAAGTTGTAGCAACTCTTGCTGGCACAGGCTATCAAGGACAAGATGTCATTGGTGGTAAGATCGGCTGTGAGCAAGCTCTATCAACACCATGGGATATTATCCCATATAGTAGTGCACAACTTTCAAAAGGTACTTAATATTCTGTGGTTGGTCTACATTCATATTAAAATTTATAATTTTTGGAAATATTTTTATATTAAGAAATATTTATATAGTATACTTCTTTTATTTTGTAACTGGCAACTTCTTTATAAACACAAAGTATTCTCTTCAATATTCTGGTAATAAGTATTTTACATTCTGTACATGTGACTGCATCATTTTTCATCAGCAAACCCTATAAAGCAACTATGAATGTAAGTGTCTGCCATGCACCCTTTCATAGCCTGAAATCACCAAATACAAAATAAAATATGCTAGTTCCAGTAAAGACCTTAGATGGTCAACTCAGCCAATTTCAAATGGGTTTAGTTTACACGGATGATATTCATGATGTCCGGGTTATATTTTAGCTGCTAATTCTACAAGTGAAGCTGATACCTTGCTCATAGCTATGGCCGGTAGTCATCAGATATGGGCTTATTTCCTCAAATCAGTTGTTTGGTGGAAAAATAGGTATGTTGCACTGTCATGTATTACCATGATTCTTAAGAATGTTCAATTCTAGCAATTCGGGTAGAACATTAGTACCTCTGATGTTCGCTGTATTTTGAATAGGACGTATGAAGCGGGTACTTGTGTGGCTATAGTTGGTAGCGGAAATGAAGAGAACAGAAATAACTCATATCCACATAAAGCTGCACTAGCTCAGCCTTCCGGTCTAACTCTCAACTCACCTAGTAACATGTGCTATATAGCTGATAGTGAAAGCTCTACCGTCAGGCAACTCAGTCTAAGAGACGGACAAGTCAAAGGATTAGCAGGTGGCGAGAGAGATCCAATGGTGAGTGTAGTATGTTATTATCACGTTTTTTATTGATTTGTGGTAACTTTTATTAAAATTTATTTATTTTGTCGAAACTAAATTTAGTTTCTGAACTGGTAAAACATATATTTTAGAATCTGTTTGCCTATGGAGATGTTGATGGCAAAGGAATAGAGGCAAAGTTGCAGCACCCTCTGGGTGTGTGCCATATACCAGACAGTGATCATATCATAATATGTGACTCTTACAATCACAAGGTACTTGACCAAAAACTAGGGACTTGTCATTTAGTAAAATAACTATGCAAACTAATTGGCAACGAAAAAGAAATCACTAAATTGACTTTTCAACCTTGAGATTTCAAATATTCCCACCTGCAAAGCTTCTTTAGCAAAGTGCTGCACAATCACTTTTTATTCATAATTACTTGCTTCGAAACTCAAAATAAGTAGTAGTAGTGTTTGATAAATATTAAATAATGCATAAAGTTTAGACCTTTCAGGTTCAATCATTTTAAACCTATTTTTCTTCTATAGCAAAATTTTTTTCTTGTTAGTTGAAGTTAATGAACACTAAGACCAGAATAGTAACCACTCTTCCAGTACAAGGACTATCTGAACCGGGTGGTGTCTCGTACCACCCTCATTCTAGAACATTGTATATAGCTGATACAAACAACCACTGCATTAAGACATTGGTGTTGCCTTCAGACCTCACAATCCGGAGTGAATTGAATGTTGAAGAGGTAAATTACTTGAAATATTATAAACTAAAAGTGCCACTCTATATTATATAAATGAAGCAATTAAGTTCCCAATTATATTTGCAAATTATTAAATGTGTTTAAAAGTAGTCGACACGTTATTCGTGATGATTTAGTTGTTGTCTGACCACTTGATGTGATTTATGTTATTATCAGTTGAATTTAACCACCACTGATGACATGGATTCCCCAAGAAGAGACCTCTTTGACCATTCTAAGAAGTCAGTAATTAGAGTAACCTATGATTCACTACAAGTATCCTCGCATGATAAAGAAGTAATTACGATCAGTTATAATCTCCCTGAGGACTCCTATCTTACTGAAGAAGCTGAAAGTCAGTACAGAGTCACTTTCAGAAGTACAGGTATAGTTGAATACATTGTATTTCTTTACTTAATGTTTTAATCTTGAAAATTTACTTTTCATTAGTGATACAATGATAGTTGAGTCTGTTTAGTAACTAACTAATCTTTAGTTGGACTATGAACTGTGTCTATGCTGACAATGTGGCTATCACAGGTTTGGGAAGTAGCATCAGTTTGACCAAATGCTTTTTTGAGCATCTCTAATGGTCTCGGTGAAGTTTGAACTTAGCTGCATAAGATATCTCTACCTGTTGAGGCACAACTGCCATGACTTTAGCTGGTGTCAGCTTTATTTACCTGATGTTTTTTGCAGAAAACCAGACAACTGTAAAAAGTTCAACAAAAGTAGTCCAACCATGTAAAGACAAATTGTCAACAGTAAATGTGTGCACAGAACTATCGCCAGCCGATGTAAAGAGCTGCGAGGGTATGGAGCTGACACTGGAGCTGTTGCTATACTATTGTAGTAAAACTGAAAATGTTTGCAAAAGAATGTGTGTAATTATAACACAATTCATACATATTGTCAAATGAAGTAATTATATAATTGTAGAGTTGCTAGAAGTTGTCGTGTTTAAATGGGTGTGAAAATAATTCATACTTAGACATAAATTTTACAAAAACTCATGAGGCACTCAACAGATGTGTTCTATAAAAATGAAAAGATTTTAAAAATTATTATATGCTGCTCATTGACTTAATTTATTGCTACTTAGTTGGTGCTGGTTGGATTTTGACTCCTCTAAACCAGGTTGTCTTATTTTAAATGATGCTTTCACACTCAATTTTATTATTTTTACATGTTTTGGTTCAGCGTCTGTAAGCCATTTTTGCTCATGAATGCTGTTTTTTCTCTATTTTAAACATACGTGGTCACACTATTTAGTATTCAGATTAACAACATGTGCAACTTTCATATGCAAACTTGGTTTTAAAAATTAATAATTTTTCTTGTATGTTAAGGATGGCAACATTATCACACAATTTATTTTAGAAATAATATTTATATTAACATTATAAAATGATGTTTTAAAATCAAGATGATTAAAAATGTCTCAATAGCACTCAAGATGACAGGTGCCTAGTAGATAATATAATCTCTAGCCAATTTGATGCAATCAATCATAAATGTACTGTTATAAATAAATAGTATCACCATAATATAAAATTATCATTAACAAGTTGACAAGGCAATCTTTTTCATGGCTAGAACATTAATAAGGCAACTTCATTTAGCCAGAGGACTGTCTGCATATAGTCTAGTAAACCGTCCTAAAGTCCATATAGGAAATACATTTCTATAAGATGTATAGCTGATAGCACATGATTTATTAAATACTCCACTTATCATTTCTTGAGGAAAGTCTCCGTTGTTTAGCTGACGAGACATAATCAGCCGGATACCCTTTTCAATAACTTGGACATCAGGATATCTACAAAAACATTACAGGTAACACTAACAGAACTGTCCCAGTATATAACTAATATTTGAAAATAACCAATAACTTTGGTTTTTATATGGTTTAATGCATTTGCATACAGAATGCAGCATCTTGCTTCAAAACGCACTTGTCTCCCTTTTTTTTTCTTGGAAAATATAGGAGATAACATGTTGCTAATTATAGAGGTTGAAACCTTAAAGTACAACTTGTATGTGGAGTGAGCCATTATCCACTATCCTATCTGACCAACCCTTCAAAAATGAAGGCTTGAGAGCCAGTTCACTAAACAAGAGATTCAATGACCTATAGTATAGGTCATAGGACCTATACAAATGATGAGTACGTTCAGCTGCAGTTAGAACAATTTATTGCAGAGACAATTTTTACAAATAGCTAACATAATTTGAGTTCATACATATCTTATAGGATGAATTAGTGAGGGTTGCCATTTTAGCAGCTTCTCCGTGGCATCCTATTTTCTGTATCATAATGTCATGCAGTCTACTCAATTATATAAGTCATCTCATATCAATGAAAGAATTGATTACCTCACAGCCATGAGGCCAAGCAATGCCCAGCAGGTGTTGTGAATTTGTGATGTCTCTGACTGTATGTATTTACTCTGTTCGCAAGACTCAAACTTTTCTCCCCATCCACCGTCCTCCATTTGTTTGGATACGATAAATTCACATGCCAACTTTACTTCAGGAGTCAAATTTCTAACAAAAGTCATCACCTAATTGTAGACTAAACATAGAACTCAATTCAGAATGGATTTATATTTTGCATTTTTTTAAAACAAATATAGTAAAATATGCTTTTTATATCAACGTTCAAGAATAATATGCACAATACTGAACTTGAAATTTGTAAAAAAAACTAAATACCCAACAAGCCCTTTCCATTCTCAGCACATGCCTACTAGACTAACCGTAAAAACTTACCCAGAAACATAAGATTGTCCCATGCAGTTGAATGCCTCTAGAGCAAACCAAGCAGCATAAGTAAAGCAAACTCCCCAGCTGCCAACAAATGATCCATCTGGTAGTTGCTTCTGCTTTATATATTGTAAACCATTCACCAGCACTTTGCTAACAAATTTAAAATTAAATTGTAACTGGCATCTTTACATGTCATTGTCAAGGTTCACTAATATAAGATATGGCCCCAAAACTAGACACACTGCAACAAATAAAAACAAATAAGGTTAGAAAAACTTGTATCTAACACCCATGTGTTTCATATATAAGTAGGTGTACAATTCAACACTATAAATAGTAGGAAAATTCACCATATTTTAGAGGCAGCAATGTCTAGTGTTTCATTTTTTCCTAAAAAATGATCTACTAATGCACTACATAATCCACAGATATGCCTTCAAGCTTTTATTAATCAGCCAGTCAGTGTCATAATGTTTAAAGCATATGCTTTAAAAAAAACTGTTAGACTAATCTGCTCATCAGCTAATAACTGCAACAAATTCTACTCCCTCCATTTGCTGACCAGCTAATGTTTCTGTGGCTAATAAGTAGACCATAATAAAACAAAACTCACTTGTAGAGGTTAATATTTAGTGATAAGATTTCTCACACAGCTTTTTAATTTTAAGAACTCACCCTAAGTTTGTTCTAATATAATAGATTTACATAATTTCGCAGAACAAATAATAAGAATCAAGCATATAGGGTGAGAACTGAAAGACCACATTAATTAAAAATTTATTGCAGCTTATTAGAAAAAATCTACTATTTTGAAACGTCTAACAGAAACTGTTTATTTGACACGAAAATATAAATATGTCACAATGTACAATACATAATGAGTTGTTGATTTTTGTAAAAAATTTCATTATAATGGTTGGTTGGGATTAGAAAAATTACTTCAACAAAGTTTTTTTCTTTTATAAAATGTTTCAAGCTTAGAATTTAATATGAGCTACTGCATATACAGATGCTCAGACGAACAATATATATAGTAAATATATTTTTAAACAAATTTACACGACAACTTGCAAAATATAAAAAAAAGAAAGCAGTTGAAATTGTCACCTGATCTCTTGCTGCCGGTAATGTGGTTTGCTGTCAGTGAAATGCTTCAGAGCTTGCATTACTGCTGATGTGCATTCCACATACGTGTAATCTATCATTATATCACCTGAAAGTCAAATGAATAACCTAAGTAAACCTGTTTGAGAAAAAAGCTTCTACAGCTAGAAAACTTTTTGCTAGTATGAAATTAATTTTTCTCAAAACTAATAACCTTTTTACCCAAGTAAAACTTCCTATTGTCACAAGTTTGTAAACAAAACTTTAAATTGGACTTTTTAAACTTAAAAACTAAGTCTTAATTAGCTTATTATATTATTCTACATGATAACATACTAACCGAACACTTCAGAAGGGTTCAGAAGTTCCAGCATAATACCACCTCGCTTAGTCTCATACGTAGCAAACCCCCCATCACTGTTCACCATACTCAACAACTGCCAGAAAAAAGAAAACAAAGTAGATAAAATATTTATATACCTAAAGATAGTTTGCTTTCACCAATAGACACATGATGCAAGGGTATGGCAAATGTACACACCACATCCACAGCTTGTTCCAATTTACGATCAGATACAGTTTCTGCAAACTGGCCTCCCATTTTCTCTTGTAGATACATGACTGCTTTCAATCCTTCAGCTGTGCAATCACTGACGATCCATCCACAATCTCTAGTACTGAATGGAAAGCCTCCCTGTACATTGCAAATAGTCACATTAGATATATATGACCAGTTGAACTTTAAAAATGTTCCTTTCCGGAATAATACCATTATTTGGCATTAAATCATAATATTCTACAATCAATATTTGATTGCCTGTTTAAAAAGGTAAACATACAGTGCAATAGCGCCAACTAGATAAACATTTAAAAAGATATGCAAGTGATTTTAAGCCACAATGACATTCAGGAAATCTGCTGGAATAAACAGGAATGCTAAAACTATGATAGCCAGAGTGGATAAGCAAATCATTTCAGATTAATCAGATAGCACCAACCTTGTTCATCTGTCTGTAGTATTTTTCATAGCCAGCTGGATTTTCAGGAATTTGAGTGAACTTTAAGAAATCATGGGCTTTTTTGAGGCAACCTTCAAATTCTGGTAAATTCCAGACTTCGGTGTCCATTATGGCATTGACAGCAAATGACGTGTCCCACAGTTGAGAGCCATTTGTGCCCTAAGGAAAAGTTAAACTTGTTACTAAGTGAAACTGATGAATAAAACTATAAAGTTATCAACATATACACATAAAACAAGCCTAAAAACCCAGGAGCTAAACATCATTTTCTATAAAATAATTTAATAAAGTTATACTTACAGTCATTTTCATCCCATCTAGCCCAATCCTAAAACCAAAATAAAAATCAGTAAACTTGAAGCCAACATTACACAACAATGATTGAACGATTTTTAATAATGATTCTTGTTTACTTACCAAAGATAATCTAAAACTCGATCCTGGTGTAATTTGAAGTATTTGTTGTTTGGGCCATCAACTTTCCATCGAATCAGCATGTTGATAGTTTTAGAAATCTAAAATTTGTAATAATTAGTTTTATTCAAAATAAGAACTAAAAATATTTCTTCAAAAGCATTGTATAGTCAAAAAATATCACAAGTTACAATCACAACTTACCGGTCCAATACTGATACATTCAGTAAACTGATCATCAGCACAAATATGTTCGTAGCACTTGTCTAAGGCTTTCTGTCTCAGCCATTTACTGTGATATTTTTCATATGTATTTAAAACACCTAAAAGCAAAGAGCAAAGTTCTATGACACAAGAAATGAGTTCCTAAAAACATTATATATATGGTGAGTATATATGTACAGTTTACTTCAAATAAACTTTCAATTCAATGATATGCCACTCCAATTGCAGTGAGATATGAGAAGTTTTAGCATAAAATCAAGATAAGTTAACTAGTCAACAACCAAATTAACAGTATGTATTAGAATACTGGAATATATGTGTTATGAAAACATGTCTGACGTACAATACCCAAAATCTAAGAGCCATGAATGTGGAGAATAGAGATCTGCCCAAGAAACATTATTTCTGTGAGACGGCCAATTTATTGAATCATAATCTTCGACGTATAACTCCTACAATAAATCAGGGTTATACTTATTTCTGCACAATCATGTGATGAATAAAACAACGATTTTAGGAAGTGCAAATGCGCCAACTTGAAATAAAAAATAAACACTTGAATAGCATCATATTTTGTTCATCTAGTATCAGCTACAGTAGATCAGGGTTTGGCTAAGTTTTACAGAATTGATCACATATGATAAATAAAACAACAATGTTACTGAGCACAAACAGACACACTTGGAACATAAAAATAAAGTAAAACCTAAATAGAATGCTATTTTGTCAATCTTGTAGTGAAAACAAGTAGAATTATTTTAAAAAGATAATAGGCACCTTGCGCAAAGCAGATATGAGAGGAGTGACTTCAGCGGAAAGTCTAGTCCCATAACAATAGGCCATAGGTAGGTATACCTGTCTACAGTGGCACCACAACTTAGATGGGTGCATGGGTATGCAGCTGGGCAAATACCTGAAAAAACACACCAACTTTTCTAAGCTTCAACAAATTAATCACTATGAGAAGAAACAGCAAACAGCTTGAAGCTAGCCTGTAGAAAGATTGCATTCCTATAAATTACAGACTTTTCCTACTAAACAAATATTTAGAAATTATGCAAGTTCCAGTGAAATTAAAATAAGAGCAACTCACCACATCTCTGGAAATAAGCTGTTCATTCCCTCCCAAGAATACACATTCAGAACTGATAACCAGAATTTGCCCCAAGAAGGGATACCAGTAGCACCACCTGTATTGTAATAAAATTACCAATTAGCTTTGTTAAAATAGTTTTCATTAAATAGCAAATGAAATATGTAAAATTTGGAACAAAATATTACCAAAACTATGAAGAAGTTTCCTTGCTTTCACGAGATCTGGATCATTTGCTTCTACACCCAACAACCTCATTGTTGTATAATTTAGAGCACAACCAAACACAGTAGGCGGGCCTTCGATGTGCCTGAATTTTTGTACATTTCAGATAACAATACTGAATAAATTCACGCAATTTTTCAACATGCAAATTCAAAAGAACGTTCACACAGAACTGATTAGTTTGGCACTAAAGTTTTTCTCACAATTTCAAGAAATACAATATTTACAGCAAAATACTAAGATTTTACTTACAGGCCCCAGCCACCATCTGGGCATTGCACAGACCGCAAGTACCGTATCATCTCTAGCCGCTGTGGTTCAGAGAAAGGAGTACCAGTGATATAATTTACTATAACAAGCCCTGTAAAATCAACAGTCATTGAGGATATCAATTGTTCTAAAAATTTTATATACCGGTACATAAAAACAAATATAATCATATTAACATTAATTTGAATATTTTAACACATTTTTAATACAATATCAATACAAAGTTTAATAAATATTTTCATGCTAATCCCGAGAACACATAAATTTGCAGTATTTCAGTACTAACAAGTTTCTGGGCAAAAATAAATAGCTAAGAAATGTATTACCAGGCATGAGAAATAGAGGACCACCATAATCTCCAGCCCAATGACCATCTTCAGCTTGTAAAGCAGCATAAAACTTGAGAGCATTATATGAGGATGCTTTGGCAGATGTGGCAGGAGGTAGGGATGGTGCTAAATCATCCTGACAGCAATATTAAAATAATATGATGTTTACTATTCATGAGACATAAAAAATAATGTTTGAACTTCAAAATGTATGTTTTAAATTTTTTACATAAAATAAATTACTAACTGTTGATAAACCCAATGAATGTTTGTCAAGTAAAGTCTGAGGCCATGCTTCGCATTCTTCATTAGATTCTAAATAATGCCAAGTCTGCCTGCCACCAACATTACGGAGACGCCATCTTCTTAATTCAGTCACTGGTTTGGTCTTATAAGGACCACCTCTGTTTCTCCGCAAATTATTTGCATACTTGAATTTTGGCATTCTTTGAATCTGACAAAAATATAAGACTCTTTCTTCAACAGCTGTACCGTTTTAATTGTAAAAACTTTACCTGTACATAAAATAATCAGACTAGAGCAAATTTTTTCATAAATTGTTAAAAAATAGGTTCAATATGAAGAAGTTAATAGCACTTTGTGCTCTTCAATTTTCAGCTTTCTAAAATATTAATAATGCAAAAGATCCGGCGAGTATTGATTACTAAGAAAGTGAATATTATTACTAAACACGTAAAAAAGAGTATGTAGGCACAGGATCCAGCAAAGGCGAGCAGAGGTACATCTATTCAAATCAGTATTACTAATAGCTAATGTCACCTCGTTTTAGTTATAATATAGCTCAAAGTGAAAGTGGTGTAAGGGTCCATATACTGTGTCGGAGTATATGAAGGCTGTAGTTTTAAATTTATTTTCCCAGTGACCAGTTTAGTACCACTTATGAGTAATCACTTTACAGTAATAACTAATAGTAATACTAATAGTTTGTCTATTGTTTATGAGTATTACTATTAGTATTAAAATTCTATTCTCACTAAGACAGATTCAGGAAAAATGCATAGAACAGAATATGCCTCTATACATGATCTTTGTTGATTTCACCAAGGCATTCGACACAGTAAACCGATCGACATTGTGGATGGTTCTAAGAAAGCTTGGCTGCCCAGACCAGTTCACTAACCTGATTGCAGCCCTACATACGGGAATGAAAGCCTCTGTCAACCTGAAAGAAGATCTCTCAGCACCATTCAAGATCACAAACGGTGTAAAACAAGGCTGCGTTCCGGCTCCGACTCTGTTCTCTATCTATCTCACTATGGTTATGAACCATGCTTTTGATGGCTATGATAAGGGTGTATGAATTCAATTAAGACCTGGCGCTGACTTGTTCAATGTCAATCAAGTTCAAATTTTCCACCAGAACAAGAAAGGTACTCATCAGAGAACTCATGTTTGCTGACGACACTGCCTTTGTTGCCCACTACCATCAGCAGGCTCAAGAAATCATCACCCGTTAGGCAAAATCTGCCAAAGACTTTGGACTAAAGATAAATATAACCAAAACAGAGACGATGTGTCAACCACCACCAGGAGAACATGATGAGGGAGAAAAAATTAGTATAGATGGAGAAATCCTCAACACAGTCAAGAACTTCAAATACCTTGGCTCAACCATCACAAACAACAACAAACTTGATCAAGAACTCCAATTGAGAATGTCAAAAGCGTCACAAACTTTCGGAAGGCTACAAGAAAGAGTTTGGGATAACGGAGACCTGACAACCAAGACAAAATGTGCAGTCTACCAAGCCTTTGTTTTATCTACACTGCTATATGGAGTGGAGTTATGGACAGTCTATAAGATAACGGCACACAAGCTAAATACCTTTCTTATGAATCAACTAAGACAGATATTGTCAGTGAAATGGTGGCACTTTGTATCTAATATGAAGATCCTTCAGAAAACCAACATTACCAGTCTATATGACACCCTCATTCAAAGAAATCTAAGATGGGCCGGACATATCAACAGATTAGACAACACCAGGATCCCAAAACAGGTTTTATACTCACAGCTAACAGAAGGCTCCCGTGACATTGGCAGACCGAGGCTCCGTTACAAAGATACCATTAAACGCAACCTTAAAGACAAGGAGATATCTCTCGGCAAATGGCAAATGCTGTCACTTGACAGACCCAGATGAAGACTAATGATACATCAGAAGTCATAGTCGGACACGGCAGACAGCAAGATGATGATGATGATGATTAAAATTCTATTTCTAGTCAGCTACTTGCACCATCAAAAACAACTACAAGGTAATACTAATAGGCCTAGTTGAAGTCAAAGAATTATGCAAACCACAAATAAAATTAAAATCAGAATGCTTATAGTTATTTGTGATTCAGATTTATATCATTTAATTTTATAACTATATTTATTGTCAAACTCATTCTCATTCTGACTGTGATACTGATTGCTTTTTGAAATTCAAACTAGGTCTACTCATATTGCCGATCACCATCACCATGGCAATCACAATCAGAATGAGTTTCACTATCAGTATCACTATGAGTAACTCAGTGTGAATCAATCACAATGGTAATACTAATCAGTGTGAGACTGAGTGTCACTTAATAGTTAATATCAGTACGAGTACCAGTATCACTATCAAATTCAGTGTCAGTATGACAGTATCAGTATGAGTGTCGTCATGGTGATGGTGTAAAACTCAAGCTGAACATGAAGTGATCATGAACATCTTTATCTCGATCTACGATTACTGTGACACTGTGACTGAGAGTGACTGTCAGTGTCACAGTCACAGTGCCAGTGTCACTGTCAGTATTAATTTTTACCCAAGTTCAAAGTATTTTACAAATAAAGTGCTATATGATTACATTATTTATATTTGACAGTATGAATTCTAAATTGCATAAATATGTACGCACAGTTATCACAATGATATCGTTATACCGATTCTGATATCGCGTATCACTGAAAGTGAAATAAAAAAAAATTACAAAGTGAAACCGCATCAGATGTTTAGCACGTGGTCATCAGGTGTTTAAAAACTAGCCAATAGCCGATAATTCGTTGTATCCATGCATTAAAAAAAGTCGCATAGCCTATAAAATTTGTTCAGTAAAATAATAGTTTAGAGTGAAATTTTGCCAATAAATAAAATAATAGGCTTTTTTCAAACATAATTAATTTTAATATCTTAAAAATTTAAATTAACGACTTAGTCTTTTAAGCAAATATACATTCATTTACAAAGCGTAGCTACTTCTGCAAGTTAGCAACATCAGTAGCAATGTGTCTCCCCACCAAGAGAGAAAAAATGCGTTCTTTTTCTCACTATGCTTGGCAATTTTTGCAAAATTTTAGTGTTGTCTATAAAGTTGGAATTATATTATTTATATGGGGAGCAAAATGTATAGCCGAGAAATTTGAACGTAGTTCTACCATAGTGAGCAGTACTATGGAAAGTAACAAATTCCACACCCAAGCTGAAGCTGATGTTGAGACTAAAACTACCTTTTCACCTAGTTTCAGTTTAACAGCTAGTGCTACATTTCAACTCGCCACTGTCGTTGCTGTGCTCGGAATTGTCTTCATCTACATCAAATTTTTCAGAAGGGCAAACATTCAGGTTTGTTAGCATATTGATATTAGTTGTTAAATTATAAAAATATATAAAATTTAAAACTAGTGTTGGAGTTGGTGCAACACCAACGGCAACTACAATTGAAGACCATTACATTTACTACAACTACAGTACTAGTAGCGGCAGTACTACTACAGTACTAGTAGTAATACTAGACCTAGTACTAGTAGTACTACTACTAGACCTAATAATGGTACTCTAGTAATAGCACTTCTGTTTGGAAAACGTTAATACTACTCCTAGTACTAGTAGTAGTAATAGTAGTAGTAGTGGTTATTGTCGTTTCCTATACAAAATAGTGGCTCTGTACACAAACTGAATAATAAATAATAAATACACTAGATGACTACTTGAATGATACTACCTTACTTATTTATTGCGCCCCACCTCTCTTTTTCTCCTAGCATGTTTTTGAGGCAAAAAATATATTTATCAACTATGTGCTGCCATCTACTGATAACAATATCAATATCTAAACTAAAAAGAAAAGAGCAGTGCCCCCCTCCCAACACCTACATGTCACAATAATAAATAACGCATAGTGAAATGAAATGTGCAAGTTACTAATACTTGTGAGCCCTACTGTATGACTCATCAAATATGAAATAATAAATAAATATAAAATTATGTCTTTTATTGTTAGTCTATATATATATAAATATTGATGTGTACAAAACGACCTACCAAATGTGTACGATATGACCTGCACCCACTAGTAGAATATCAGTATAGTGAATAGTAATAGTTAAACCTATAGTTGTGGTACTAATACTATTAGCTCATTTCTGGAAATCAATATGAATATGTTTGGCATAGAATTCGAGTTGGAATCAATATTTGTCAAAAATTGAAAATTTTAAAGCTAGTCCAGAATGAATTGAATCTATATTGAGTCAAGCAAACTGTTCCTGTTTTGAAAAAGAACCAAAGTGCAACCAGTATTACTTTTATTTGGAAAATAGAGGTTAGGGTTAAAATAGAAGACTGACTTCATATTAGTATTAAAAATTTGTAACTCGTGAAGTACTTGATGGGCTCCCCTAAACGCCGTAACATTCAATAAAAAGACAAGCTTTATGTTTCAGTGATAACTGCAAGAACCAAAGTATTTAATTTTCTCTTTTTGTGGGAAACAACTCATGAAATTAAAAAGGATTTAGAGTAGTATTAATCATAAATTTATATGTAATTGATTTAATTCTTGAAAAATTTCACTGCTTAACAAGTTATTCTGGTCCAATTCAGTTAATTAATGACATGCTTATTGATAGTACCAATATAACTATTGGTACTGGTAAGTTTATGTTTTACTACTGCTATTAGTGAACTACAAGTGTTGATAAAAAGTATTACCATTTTTATTCAAGTTTCAAAGTAAAGTAGTGACTACAGGTTACTCATGGCTAAGCTAATATCAATGCTATTATTATGATTATTAGTTCCTGGGAATTTGAAATTACATTATGATTATTTAAATTATGAAATTCAAACTTAGCATATTTTTATCTGAATAATTTTGGTTATACTAGCGAAAACAACAAGCTCACCGGTAAAGTGATCATTATATGTAACAACAAATGATGGTGAATGAGCATAGTAATTTTTATCAGCAACATTATTAATAAAACATTTTTATTTTATTTTTACAATAATTTTTCTTACTAACTGAGTCTTGAAAATTTTGCTTACAATCCTTGAATGTTTTGTGTGCCATAATCAATGTTTCCTAATCGTAGTGCTCTTTTGCTAATGTCTGGTAAACTAATGTTAAATGCTATTTATTGGTTTGCCATTTCTGAAGTGATACTTTGGGTGAGAGAACTAGCACAGTTTTATATTATTTACAAAAAGCATAATGGACTCGATTTTCATTTTCAAATCAACAAATAAAAATAATTAGAAAATCAAGTAAATGTACTTGCATGTAACCATGAAAATTTCAAGCTGCACATATTTCTTAATTAATCACAATAAAATATTGTGACATTTAAGCCAAAGTTTGACTTTCCATCTATATGAACTTGTAATTATTTTCCTGCTTTCATATTTTGTAGGCAAAAGATGCTCCTCCATTTATCCCATCACAAGTTCCATTTTTGGGTTCAGCAATCGAGTTTAATAAAAATCCTGTTGATTTCTTGGTTAGGATGAAAAACCAGGTAAGTTATAGACATCTGTAAGTGTGTACAGTTTCATTATGATTGGTTATTGCATTCAACACCTGCTTAATCTTACAGATTTACTCTTCTGATTAAACTTAAGTGCATCAAAACCACACCCTGTGTTAATTTACTAAAGTATGCATTATTTTGAACATTGATTAAATATCTATAATGTATTGGTAATAATTGATGAATTGTTTACATGAAATGTACATAAGAATAGACAATTCTTATTAAGTTTAGTTTACTTTGAAAAAATTCCGAGCTGCCTTGTTTTTTAGAAACAGAGCCTCTGCTGCTACAAAAAATTCCCAGCATGGAATACTTAGTGCGTAAAGTTAGAAGCTTGTGTTTTGCTAATATGCTTCATAAGCAAATGATTGTTAGAAAAGCTAGTAAGAGAATGGCTGAATAGAACTTGCATTACTACCTAGAAATATTATGTAATAGCTTCAGGGTTGTGTGCCCATGCGAATAGGTTTTATAATAATTTTTGCGTACACTTCTTCTCATTTAATCTGCAATATCAGTTCACCTGCTGATGACAATTTGGTGTTTCATTTCATTACATATTGTTCCTAGTTGCTGCACTGGTTGGTCACTAAAATAGTGCAACAGTTTGAAACATAGGGTTATATGTGTTATGCCAGGGGAGAAAACATTTAAACCTCCTCTACTACAGATATCAAAAGTTAAAAGTCACTGCCTACTAAAATATTGAACATGAAACAATCGAGATAGCCTATTTTCAACGCGCAATAAAGACCTGTGTTGATATAGGAAAAACCAGTTGTGATATATGGTGATAACATTATTTTAATACCAACTGTGAACTGTATGATGATAAACTGATATTGTAATGATAAGTTACTGATCACCTGCTGTGCTAAATTCAAATTGATGATATAGTAACCAACTATCGGGTTTGATTCTATTCGCCTTGATTCGTTAGTGTGATTAGGATATAAACTGATACAGATGACTTCAATTTTTATTTTTTTCATCAAACTCTAACTGATTGATATTCAGGATAAATATTGTAATTACAGTTAGGATTAAAATCATTATTCAATTTAGTAGTCAGCTATCTAGCACCCTATAGGAGTATCAAAAAGAGCGTTCATGTTGAACTGTGTACAAAATAACGTACTGTAGATTTTACTGATCATATTCAAGCTGATGAATGAATTCAATTTCAAATGGGTATACAACTTTAAAATTGTTTTTCAATCGTAGCCAAGATATCTGCAGATTCTAATACTACACAAATATAACTTGTCAGTCCTGATTTAAAGCAACTCATACACTTATTTAAAATAAGTTTAATGAGTTTTTAAAACAAATATACTTGTTGTAGTATGGGCCAGTCTTCACCATTGAAATGGCTGGAAAGAAATTCACGTATTTGATGGGTAACGAGGCTAGCTCACTCCTATTCAACAGCAAGAATGAGGATTTGAATGCAGAAGATGTGTATGCTAAGCTGGTCACCCCTGTTTTTGGCAAAGGCGTGGCCTATGACGTGCCAAATGATGTAAGAATCCACTCATACTTGTCTTACTATTCAAAGATATTATTACAGAAGAAATTTTCTACTTTCATTTTCAATTGAATTTCTTTGAGGTGAAATCTAGTAAATCTAGCAGCAAGGCACGGAGTTAGCTCATCTGCTTAGTTTCTTATGTTTCACATGATTTACAATGCTTTATCTGAAAATTCCACAAGTTATGATATCTTTTGAAGTTTTAGTGTTAAGTAAAGTAACAGAAACTTTCCTGAAGAAAGCCAACTAATTTTTTCTTGTAAAAGTCTTGAATGATGCAGTCATTTTATGAGCTGGGGTATTTTGTAATGGAAGTATAAGTTTGTTTCCTGCTGCAAAGAACATTTGACTGGAAGGTTGAATAGGTTACTGGTTATTTGCGGAGCTTAGTTTAGAATCTGATGTGCTTGTTTTTTTTGTTCAGTTTACCATAAATGTAATTTATTTTGTAGATTTTTCTTGAGCAGAAGAAAATGTTCAAAACTGGTTTAAATATTGCAAGGTTTAAGGAGTATGTGCCTATAATAGAGCAAGAAGTCCGTGACTACCTCACTCGTTGGGGAGATAAAGGGGAGATAGGTGATTATATTCTATTACATCATCATATGTAAACTTACTAGGTATCACTATCAAAATATCATTTATATTCAAAACATCATTATCACCCTGATTTGTCATTCAACAATAATTTCTGATATTTCAGATTTGTTTGAAGCATTCTCAGAAATGATTGTGATGACTGCTAGCCATTGTTTACACGGTAAGTGGCTTATTCCTTGTTACTTTGGTATTTATATAATGCCTGGTCCTCCACTGGTTGGTTGTTGTTTGTGTGCTATGTATGGCCTGTGTTGCAGCTATCTGATTTTAAAGCTCAGGGGTCTATTTTTAATAGTGGTTTGAGGTTGAGCTGTGAATAAATTCCATTGGTCTGTGTTGTTTGGCTGTGGGGTTCTACTTGTTCCATTGCTACTAACCAATATTGTTGGTTTATCCATTGGCAATGTATTAATCTCAAGTAGTCTTTAAATTTTATATTTAATGAATTTGGCTAAATTGTGTTAATGAATGGTAGTTAAATTATAAATTTAGTCATATTATATTTGTACACGTACATAAATTATGCAAATAAATAATTTGTTCTAAATTTTGGCTCAACTACATATTAGATGTGATTTAATTATGCTAGTAAATTTCACTAAATTGTTAGTAGATCTTACTGAATTGTGTTGGTAGATCTTACTGAATTGTGTTGGTAGATCTTACTGAATTGTGTTGGTAGATCTTACTGAATTGTGTTGGTAGATCTTACTGAATTGTGTTGGTAGATCTTACTGAATTGTGTTGGTAGATCTTACTGAATTGTGTTGGTAGATCTTACTGAATTGTGTTGGTAGATCTTACTGAATTGTGTTGGTAGATCTTACTGAATTGTGTTGGTAGATCTTACTGAATTGTATTGGTAGATCTTACTGAATTGTATTGGTAGATCTTACTGAATTGTATTGGTAGATCTTACTGAATTGTGTTAACAAACTGGACTATTTGTTGCTACAAGTAAACAAAAAATGCTGAACTGAATTCTTACTGAGTACGAGATATAATTCTTTTCAGTTTCGAGTCAGCATATCTTGTAGTGTGGACAGCTAGAGAAAGGATGTAACATCATATGTGATGGACATCTTTAATCAACAGTTCATGTTCACCTTTGGGCACTTTAAGAGTAGTCTTCTTTCACCGACTTTCGATGAATCGATCTCAGTCGATCTGAGCTGGTCGGTCTGTGGAGATCGAACTCAGATCGATCTCGTGTCCTTAATGGGGCTGCCACACTACAGTCGAAACGGCCATCTTGAACGCGTTTTCGAGGCTAATGGGGCTGCCACACTACAGTCAAAACGGCCATCTTGAACGCGTTTTCGAGGCTAAGCGTTGATCTCTGTGACGTCACAACTGAACGCAACTGTCAGTTTTTCGCGATGCGATGAAAGTTCAACATGTTCAACTGTCATCGCTGAAGTTGAGCGATCAGCCAATCACTGACTGGCCAGGTAAACCCTGATTGGTTAAGTGCTTTTACTTTTTCCACGTGCTACTAGCGAGCATTATTATTTGATTTGGTTCTTCGAAAATTATATTAATTTACTTTTAAAATAATTATGATGAAGTTATGTATGAAAGTTTCAATAAATCATGAAAATAAGTATTCATTAGATAAATTTTGCTAAATTTTATCTGCATATTTAGTTTTTCTAATTTGGTTGAATTTTATTAGCGTACTATAACTATTTAGTTCTTTAGGCTAGTGAATGAGCTTGAATAAAGCTAAGTAATATCATTAAATAAAGCTAGTAATTTTGAATAATTGAAGCTAGTAAATTAGAATAAAAATAACTAGAAAATCTTATTAAATTATGCTAGTAAATCTCAAAAAATTGCGCTAAGATTAATTGTTGGTTACTGTGGATACTGCAGAAACTGGTTTATGGCATTCCTATTGGTTTAAAAGTTTACTGCGAGACTAGAGACAGTTAGCTTTCATCGTTCGTAGTGAACTGTAGTGTGACCAGCAAAAAGTAGGACGTGACGTTGAAGGCATGCGCAAGCAGCTCCAAAATGGCCGCCACAGTCGCGTTTCGACTGTAGTGTGTTATGGGCATAAGCGATGACCTCTGTGACGTCACAACTGTCTGATTTCTGAACGCAACTGTCAGTTTTTAGCGATGCGATGAAAGTTCGACATGTCGAACTGTCATCGCTGAAGTTGAGCGATCAGCCAATCACTGACTGGCCAGGTAAACCCTGATTGGTTAAGTGCTTTTACTTTTTCCACGTGCTACTAGCGAGCATTATTATTTGATTTGGTTCTTCGAAAATTATATTATTTTACTTTTAAAATAATTATGATGAAGTTATGTATGAAAGTTTCAATAAATCATGAAAATAAGTATTCATTAGATAAATTTTGCTGAATTTTATCTGCATATTTAGTTTTTCTAATTTGGTTGAATTTTATTAGCGTACTATTTAGTTCTTTAGGCTAGTGAATGAGCTTGAATAAAGCTAAGTAATATCATTAAATAAAGCTAGTAATTTTGAATAATTGAAGCTAGTAAATTAGAATGAAAATAACTAGAAAATCTTATTAAATTATGCTAGTAAATCTCAAAAAATTGCGCTAAATTTAATTGTTGGTTACTGCGGATACTGCAGAAACTGATTTATGGCATTCCTATTGGTTTAAAAGTTTACTGCGAGACTAGAGACAGTTAGCTTTCATCGTTTGTAGTGAACTGTAGTGTGACCAGCAAAAAGTAGGACGTGACGTTGAAGGTATGCGCGAGCAGCTTCAAAATGGCCGCCACAGTCGAGTTTCGACTGTAGTGTGTCATGGGCATAAGACCATGGAAAGCTGGTGGTTCTGTCATAGTATGTAGTGATGTTTGTTTGAGAATTACATCATACAAACATGTGCCAGCCTTTTAAAATATTCAACAATTACAGCAATATTCAACTAGAATTATAATCAAAACTAGAGCTTCAAATCCCCCTCTCCCTCCCAGCAAATCCTCTTTTGACTACCAGATGCTTGCTGAGCTGATTGTATTTCTTTACCACAGTGTCAGCCTTGTATTTGCTTATTTGCCAAGCTTAGGATGTGTCATGGATTAGTTGAAGTAAATTTAGCAAATAGACATGACCCCAACTTTCACACATGTAAACTGCTGTTTACACAGCAATAATGGTGACAGTTTTGAGTATTGAATATTGGTGAAAGAATGGGGTTGTTTCAGGACCTGAGATCAGATCCATATTGGATGAGAGAGTAGCCCACCTGTACTACCTTCTGGATCAGGGGTTCTGCCCTGAAGCATGGCTCCTCCCCTCATGGTTGCATTTCCTGGTACCAAAGTTAAGGAGGAGAGATGCGGCTCATGTGGAAATGAAGAAGATATTCTATGCGGCAATAGAGAAACGCAGGGCATCTGGAAACAAGGGAGAAGATATGTTGCAGACTCTACTGGATACGCCATACAAGTGTGTTCTTTTGTGTTGATATATGCTAACAGCCTGTTTGTATGTATAACTACAAACTAAGTATTTTTTGCCATCAAACTTGTCAGTAAAAAAATAATTTTTCAACTGATAAATTTGCATTCATTTTCAGATTTATGATTGCTTCTTTTTTATAAACCTGACAATTTTATACAAAAACAACGTTGTGTAGGAAAAGCACATTTGCAACAATAACTTGGTGACTTGTTAATCTAAATCTGATTCTTTTTTATTGGCCACTTGACTTTATTTTTGTTACTAGCTAAAATAGCATGCTCAGAGTATGTGGGTGTGGATATTAAATGCAAACTGATGGTCAACTTGTCTTCATATATTAATAGATGCTGCTGTGTTATAATGGCAGGAGGTAGGTGCAGTAATGAAGAAATTGAGAAAAGCCTGTGTTCTAGATCAAAAATGCAGCATAAAAATTTCAACCTGCATCCCGAACCAAAATTTAATAATAAAATTAAAGAACTTGGGCTATCTCAATTTCTTCACTACTGCATCTAAATGAATGGCAGCAGTCAGTTAACTAACAGCTGTTGGTGTTGCAGGAGTGGGAGGTACATGACTGATGATGAAATAGCTGGGATGCTGATTGGCTTGTTGATGGCTGGTCAGCACACCTCCTCTTCCACCAGCTCCTGGCTGGGTGTTTTTCTGGCCCACAATACTGAAATCCAGAGGCAGTGCTATGAGGAGCAATGTCAGGTATTGGCTATAATAATGGAATCCTGAAAAATATTATGCATCAAACATCTTCCAACCAAATCTTATTAGTAGCTTTAGTGCCAGCTAAATAATTTGTTATAATTAATTTAAAACAGTTTACCAATATTTGAGTAATCAATATTTTCAACTTGATTTAAATAAAAAAATTACTTAAAAATACATAGGCTACTGAAACATTTTTCTTCCATTACTGCCCATAAATGTTCCTTAAAAGTATTACTAAACTCTCCTCCAACTTCAGACTTCAAACCCAGAATAATTGCAGACTCATAAATTGGCTTATTGTCAGAAAAGTAGCTAAATCTGAATGGTTCATTTATACCTTTGCTGAAAAAAATACAGAGTTTCAGTCAATATCGTCCATTCGAGCACCCTTTCATAGTCTTACTGAAAAATAGTCTTGGTAAAATTTTTAACTAGCCAAATTGAATTTCTGATTGAAAATCTTGAAGGTATAAATGTACCTTAAGAAGAGTGTCCTAGGAAAACATATTTTGCTTCATTGCATAGCCTAGTAGGACTAGCTAGGTTTTATGGTCTGGTAGAAGGTGCAAAACTATGTTTTTTGTAATTCTGCAAAATTAATGCCTCTAAAACCTTACTTTGCTTTACAAAAAGGTGTTGATTGAAAATAGTGTGAGTGCATGGAGAATCTAAACACTTGCATAACAGTATAGCTTGTGTCACCAGAAATTAAATGGAATGCATTTCACCAATCTTCCTGTTCTCAGTTATATTTTAAGAATAAATTTGCAATCAAATGGCCCTTTGAAATTTTCAATTCAGGAGTTGATGGAATTTATTATGGTGGGTATGACACTGCAGACAGTTTCACACTATGGTGATCACTGAGTGCAAGTTTGCACCTGACTATCCTTTGGGTATAACAGTGCAGTGTCACTAGTCACATGGGCCAGAGATGGACCATAATTATCAGTAATGGGCAAAGCATATAATTGTTTAAGATGTATTTTTATGATTGTCAGGACTTTTACAAGCTCAAATGTTCATTTGGGAGCAGTAGTGGAGAAATTGAGATAGCCTAAATTCTTTAAATTTCTTTTTAAATTTTGGTTTGGGGCGCAGGTTGAAATTCTTGTGAGAACATAACTTCTTTTGCTACATTTTTAATCTAGAACACAGGCTTTTTTCAATTTCTCCATTACTGCACCTACCTTTCAGGTAACCTAACGTTCTTATTCAACTCTTCACTTGAAATTGTCATAATTTTGAGCTCAGTATTTTGTGTGTCGCAGGTGCGAGGTGCTACATTTGAACCTGTTGATTACGATCAGTTGAAGAGCATGCGTGTGTTGGATAATGCCTTTAGGGAGACATTGAGACTTCGACCACCTATACACGTGATCATCAGACACTCCAGGAAACCTCTGGTAATTTTTAATTAAATTTCTTAGTCGTGTCAATAAGAATAATGTTATTAGTAGTTCTACTATGTCTTCACTCGTGCATATTATTGTGACCATTAAATATGAATTGCAAATTATTATGGAATATTATTTAAATTACTTTGTCACTTACACTGCAACCATTGGTTAAGCTGTCATTTCCAAATGGTTATTGAATTTTGTCCACTCCCAATAATTTACATTTGGTGAGGCTGCCACGAGTTGGCTGAGTTACAACTGAACTGCACTGAATCTGAGCTGTTTACTTCAAGAGTTCGTCTGCGGCTGTATGGGTCACTCGGTGCACCTTGCATGCCATTTATCTCAGCATCAGAACCTTTTTAATGCTCACTTTAGGGTCACCAAACTATTCCTGCCTCCAGCCACTTTACTACGTCTTTGCTGCTTGCAAAAGGTCACTGGTTTGTCATTCACCTTGCTCTAGCTGATGACTTTTACTGGCACCGCTGCTGGAATGCTGCCGCTTACAAGGCTGTATACTCATCAACTGCATATCAATAATATATCACTTATTTACTCAATTTTGGCCAGTCAATGCCGTGTGGTAGAATTCCAGGTTTACCGGAAGCAAGTAAATGGCAAAACTATGTAAACAAGATACATGACTAAGCTGCATAGAACAAGTTATAATATTCAGTAGTTTATTTTTAGCTGAAACTACTTGCCAGCCAGATTTCTTTCAAACAGTGTGGGCTATAAATAATGGAGTTTAAAAAATTAGTCATTCTCTGATGATAACTTGCTAGTTCGAGATAGTTTTCTCAGCAAAGGATTTGCTTTACAGTGTAACTGCTTGATTGATGCAACATTCAAAATTAATACCTTTGGGTTATTTAATGTAGTTTCTCTTGGATTTAGCTGATTGTTTCGAAATGCGAAATAGTCTAAAATTTATAAAGCAAATATCTTGTGGCTTGATGACCCCTTGGCAAAGGAGAAGTTTGTGGTCTTCATAAGCCTAGCTGTCATTACAATGGCAATAAAAATATCCACCGATGTCAATTCTTCTGTTGAATCGTTTGAGAATGGCATATTCTCCAGCTTTCTGTTGAACAAATTACCTATTACTTTGCAACTCCATCCTGTACTTTGCAAAATCAATTATGGCTGAATCCCAAGTTCAAAGTTGACTTTCATTTCAACTTCAGTTCTGCAAGAGTTGCATTCTGCAGCCTCCTAGAACAAGATTTACCTGTCCATTGTACATATTATTGTATGCCAGACTTGCTTACTCAAGTCTTCCAGTGGTGTAGGTAACACTAATCTGTATTACAGATCTAAACTACTAGTGCTTTGGCTGCTCATCATATTGGCCAACATCAAAGGCCAGTCTTTGGTCATCACCAGCCATTCAACAGTTACAATGGTTGAAGTGTGCAGTCAGGATATATCACTTCCATATTGAATTTTCTAGAATGTGTGTGGCTATACCATTCCTGCTAACCATTCTGTCTGTGTGTCTCCAACTGCCAATCAAAGGTTGACCGAAATTTGGGGAGAGGAGTGTGCTAACTTCAATCCTGAAAGGTGATTATATACCTATTATATAAATATATATAATATTAAATGTATTATATAATATAAATATATGATATATATTATTTATATAATATATTATATTGGTGCAGGCACTATTGAAAATGATATTTTGTATATATATTATATTATATTGATAACTTTGGTAAAATTATATCAGCTGTTCCAATTAATGTTTTAGTGCCATAATATTTATGAAATATTCTGCTAAAATCTTCATCAAATCTATGTAAATAGTTAAGCTTCCATTTAAAGGTATGTCAGCAGTAAATGGAATTTTATTTGTAAAACTCAGGATCACAACCTATTACATGCAGTCTGGAGGTAAAATAGTGATTATAGGAATGAGGTTTGTCGATTTTTTGCCCATTGATGCCTTGTTCCTTTGCTCATTGAATTTGCCTGTAGGGTAGGAATAAACATAACAAAGGGTACAGTGGTCACCTTAGGTTATTGGATGGCAGTGTAAAAAGGCGGGTTTTTGTGAAATATATTTTGCTATAGCCTACTAAAAGTTTTCTACTTTTAAATAGAAGTCTTAACCAAGCACCAAATCAATCATCAGAAACCATGCTTAGCAAAAAATAGCATATTTGTCCAAAAATTGGTGAATATAAGTTTGAAATATTCTTAGACTTGTAGCTTCTAACCATTTGTCATTTACACTAAAAGTTATGTTGGCACTCATATGTGGTATTTGGATGCAAATTTATTAGTAAATGGTAATTGTGTATCAGTTATTATACCGTGGTATTATACTCCTGATAGCTATATTATATATAGTGTATATATTAACTATACTACATATATTACATATATTTCAAAATGCAAATATTTCACATTTTTATAACTTCTCAATTATCTTCATAAACTTGTTACCAAAGTAATGTTGAAGACTCAGCAACGTTCAGTAATATTACTGACAAGTTTACTTGTAAATAGAACTAGGTATTTAATATCTATCTTGATGAGATACGCAAGTAAAAATGGTTACAACAGCTGACAACCTGGTCTTGTTTACTGCGTTTAACACCTACCCCAGTGCTGCTAAGCTCATTCTCTTGTTTGTTTACCTTATTTTACGGGTCTGGTCAAACTGATTTGCATAGACAAATTGCAAAATCTCATATTCTTGTACTCTAGTCACCCCCAAACAGCCACATAAAGTATTTCATCAGACCGCATTGTCCTGGAGTAAAAGTTCTGGTTTACCATTCACAGGTTTTGTGACATCTCTGTTTTTGTTAATGATTGTGCAAAATTTTATTATTGTGTTTTGGAAAATATTGAACATATTCGCAGACATGACACCATTACTGGCTGTAGAGACTAGTATTCTGTTTAGTAACGTGCTAGTTAGTACATCTCGCTGCAGCTCAAAATGGTCTACTTGTTGTTCAGTTGTCCTTTAACCAATTTTGTCTTCGTCACTAAAATAATTCTGGTTTCTGAAGAAGATTTCGAAACAGTAATGCTTTCAAGTAGGTTTTAAGTATTATAATGAGAGGGGAGGTGTTTTTCAGTACAAACTAAAATTGAAGCAAAACTATTTTTTCTGACAGGTTTATGGAAAACGATGGCCTTACTTCAGACAGCAAGTTTTGTTACGTGCCCTTCGGAGCTGGCAGGCATAGGTGTATTGGCGAGTCATTTGCTTACCTACAGAATAAGACGATATGGTCCGTCCTGCTCGAACAGTACCAACTCAGTGCGGTGGACGAATTCCCTGAACCCAACTACCAAAATATGATTCACACACCATCCAAATCAGTCGTACGATATGAGAAAAGAAAGTGACTTGGATATAACTTGTTAGCTAGAAGAATATTTGTTGTGTAGTGTAGGACTCTTTTTGCCATTTGTCTTTCATTTATTTAAAAGTGTATGTTTTAATTAGTTGTCAGTGCCACTGTCTTTCACCAATCTTTCATGAATAACATTGTAATAATTCATCCCTTGACTTGTGTCACTTGTTTTTGAGCAACTCCGTGGCCAACTAGCCAGTGCATATGTCGCATGACCCCCACATTTTACAACTCAACTTCCAGAGGTCTATGTTTTCGAATAACTTTGCACGATTGCAATATGAATGCATGCAGTAGAAATGCAATTTAATAGTAAATGGCAGATTTAAGCATTCAGGAGCAGCAATGTAGATATTGAGATGGCTCACGTTTTTCTCTCAATATTTTGTTTGGGGGTGCAGGTTGAAATTCTAGCAAAAAATAGCTTTTTGTACAGTAACAGATAGAAATTGGTTTGAACCAGTATTGATATATCGGTAAATCATTGCCCAAGCTAATTTTTTAGTTTCAGCTCATAAGTTTGTTTACATAAGCTTTACAATCCATATGTACAATTTAAAAAACTTCCATGTCATTTTAAAGCTTGCAAATGCTAAGAGCCAGGACATCCTAAGCTGTATTAAATTAAACTACACAGCAGTTTGCATATGAAACATGTTCAAGTTGGCATTTATAACATGAGCAAGGACACTTTGTTTTGCAATCCGCAAACATTTTATTTGCCATTATAAAAAATTGTTCATATAACATTGTTCATTAAAGATTGTCGATGAGTAAATATTCATTTGGGAAAAAGCCCATATCGGGAAACTATAAAAAAATGTACCAACAGCCCTGTGGCACTATTTACAAATTAACAAAGAAATGAATGAGCCAATATGTACATGTTCATGCCTAATTACATTTATGCTTCTTTTTTGGTACAAAATGTGTTCAATTTTAAATGGAAGTACAAGAATGCAGTCTCGATCTGGGTGGAGATATTAGGCCAGTGATTTTATAAGGACAATAGTTCATGGTGTGGGCGTCGTCTCCATTAGCTCCGCACTTGGGGCACGTGTATTGTCTTAGGATTGGACAGGCTACCCGGCCGAGGTAATCTTTCAAAATGTGATTCATATACAGTTCGGGTGGTAGGCCATTGTTTCTGCAGAAGCTGCACAAAGGTTGAATTCTCTTCTTAATAGCTAGTTGCTCAACCCTCTTCATAACGCGACATTTTAGTCTAAAATGCAAGGTAAATTACGAGTTGTATAAACGGCTTTTAAAATTTAGGTTTTAAATTTCAATTTAATTATAATCTAAACTAACTCGACTAGAGTGG
The DNA here is from genome assembly GCA_964035545.1 of Bugula neritina. Classification (NCBI taxonomy): domain Eukaryota; kingdom Metazoa; phylum Bryozoa; class Gymnolaemata; order Cheilostomatida; family Bugulidae; genus Bugula; species Bugula neritina. Next base: position 7,992,304 of record OZ037765.1, on the reverse strand, counting down.
TACCCACCTTGCCGACTCTATTGCTGGTACGTCGGCTAATAATTCAGTCACCACCTTTTCAGCTTCTTTCATGCCGAATTTGTTGTGGATGGACATGACATGTTCAATGATGAAATTCGACACACTGTAGCCGTTTTCAGCAGATGGCATTTGATTTCCTGGTATTTGTTGGCTAACACCCTTGTTTAAATAAGAAGCTGCAAAACTTGGGCTCTACAAATAGAAATGTCAAGGACTAAAATAAAAAAATGATGCACCATTTACATTAAAAGTAAAACATGGTGGGTTTACAGGCATCAGCACTTTGGCCTTAAATGGCCGAAGTACTAGTTCTACTTTAAAACACTAAGCGCCAAGTTCAATTCTTCTTTTAAGGGCCTTGTTGAAATACTGGCGTACACATCTTCAGAGTAGAGCAAAAATTTAAAAGTTACTTTTAATTTAATACCAGTTAATATTATACTTATAGGCTAGTGGTTTCATATCAAAAAATTGTTAGCGGGAGTGCCATATCGAGATAAAATTGCAAAATAGCAGAAATGCCAATCTGTTGGGTTGGTCGCATATTGCTTTTACATTTAATTTTGCAGATTGTTGGAGTAACTTGGTCTTGAATTACCGTAATATAGAACTAAATGTAATGGCACTATTTTTTAATGAATATACACAAAATCGCCAATTACTGATAATTACACAATAACTTCAAGAGACTTCTATGTGCATATCGGTAGAGTTTTGCACATTGACAGGTTTTCAGGATGTAAATTAGTCTTTAGAACTTTTCCAATTTAAAAATTAACTAAGAAACCAACTGTAACAGCTTGCCTAATATACTCAATTACAATAGACATAGTAATACTAATAGTAATAGTAATACCAAGTCCAATGTTACCAATATCAATGTGTAACACTTTCAATAAATATCAATATGCTAATATTACTATGAACGTAGGCTATCAATATTAGAATACTAGTCAATAGTAACACTACCAAGATAATAGTAATGGTACTATTTTAGCAACACTTTGAGAGCTTTTAAATAGATGTCCATTGGGCTTAGAATTGCCACTAGTCTCAGATAGAGAATTAGAATGACTACTACAAGTATAATAAAATATATCAATGTCGATTAGATTTTATCAATTAGGTTTATAGAAATATTAACCTACCCAAAAGTCTTTGAAGACATCTGCTAAAGTTGGTACAGGAGTAGGTGAAACTAAAGCGGATTCTAATAAATTCAGAGTTGCTGCCATGATTGTAACGAAATTAACTGTCGATGGTTGCAGTTGCCAGTTGCGGAGTACAATGTGACACCTGTGAGAGTTTTCAACAGTTCACACTCGCGATTTGTTGTACTGCAAGTGTAGCATAACGTCTTATATAAGAGCATGCTATTGGGCGTGTCAGATCAACTATTGTTGACAGCCCGCACCTTACTGGACGGCGCCGGTGTTTGTTTTGATGTAATGAGATTTCGCGGCTGCTTATTGGTCCCCAAATGCTTCTACGCGGTAAGCAGAGTTCTGGCCGAAATTGCAGCCGGTTGCATGATCCCTTGCTCCAGCCTCAAGTGGCTGTTGGTTTAACAGTTTATAGTAAGCAATAAAAATTGATGTTATATGCATCGCACGTAGCATTGATTTATCGATATTTTTTCTTGCCAGTAATGAAATATAGTTCCTTATGATATATCCCCAAAAAGCAGGCTTTTACCAGAGTTTTTATTACAAGCTGGGTACATTTTCTTATAAAAAGCTGACAAATTTTCAAAATATAATTTCAGCAAATTCGAACGTAGCATTAGGCTAATTTTATCACCCTTTAAACCCATTATGCATTTTTATAAATACCAACTCGCTGTAAAAGTTTGAAAATTGTTGCCTTAGTTGAGGGTTCAGACTCATTTTCTCAAGGGCATATGGCGGGTAGAATGGATAATCGTTGCAAGGATAAAGATGAGGTAATAATTGTTACATTCAAGACCAGTTTCAGTTTTAGCATATGGTGGAGGAGTGAAATTCAACCCCCCAATAGTGCAACTATCTAAATAAACTTTGCTCAAATTTGACTTTCAAATCGCACCTCCAATATATGCACTTTCCTCAGTTTAAATTCAAAAACATCAATATTTAGCTCAATTTTTAACCATTTCAGCAAGGGCTGAAAATCTCACAAAATAAACTAAACTTTTTAAAGTTTTTTGGTTGGAACTCAGGTTTTTCACAGTTCTCTGATCCTACTCCAACTGTTGGTTTGACCAGAGGTTAGGTACTCTTACTAGTATAAATATTATAGGCACGATAATAATCAATTGGAAATATTAAATTGCATGTAAAGCTTTTAACACAATAAAAAAAGTCGATCCACTCAGCAAACTACAATAATTCTTTCTGCCCGATCCTTTTGTACCTAGACTGACCCGTTTATTCAATGCCCTATTGGGATAAGAGTTTGTGGTGTTAGTTTTGTTGGAACTAACTTTTACTCAACTACTCAAGAGTGTTTTTATATTGAAATTTGAAGAAGTTGATTCTTTCAGAAAAGCTCACCGCTAACATTGCGTTGCTGCTCATTATCTTCCAGCTATCTTGGCTGCTTGTTATGCAAGCAAATTATATCGTAACTTGTTGATTGTGGTAGATTTCAGAGTAGCTGCTATTAACACATTGATACAAAGTTCACAGGTGTGCTGGACTCAACACGCATTAATTTTAAAACTGATTGGTCTCAACAAAAGCCTACTTGAAATGTGTTATTTGACTATTATTAGGTTTTTACACCAGGGTTGCTCTATTTAAGACATTTATTAAAGATATAATGTGATATTATATACCAACACCTGAATTTAGTTGCCCCAGCCAGCAATAATATTATCATGGTATTTTTAATTGCTCTGTCATCTATAAAAGATTGGTTTTTGCAGTTGTTAATATCAATAAATGCTGCAGCAATCATCATTGAAAGACTTATTGTTGCTTTATAGAATGCCCATTTTGAATTATGCAATTCAAAAGTAATGGGTGATGCTAGTTACTATTATAAAGTTGGTCAGTAATAATTGTAAATTTGTTCGCTGCGAGTCCTACAATATATAAAAACAACTGGACTTGGGGAATTCTGAACATGCGGTCATCACGCTCGTCAGCCACCAAAGGGATCCAAATTGCACCGAATAGCTGAGCAAAGCTTTCCAACTGTACTAAAGTGAGTCATTTCATGAAGACACGTGCGTGCACGGATATTTATAGTTACAAAACGCCAAAATATTCTAAAAATACACGGCCGTAGCTGCTCATCGTTTACTGAGCAGTTCACAGCGCAGGAAGTTCATACTTAGCTCACAGTTAACAATGTTTGTTAATATTATTATTGCCTGTGCAGTATTACACAATGCTATAATAATACTTGATAAATTGTACATGGTTAATTTTAAACAGTTTACAACCAGTTTACCACCTACCCAAAATAAAGTTTAATTAAAAGTGGTTTTGCTGTTATAAAAGCTTGGTAGTGTCTGAAGATTTAGCAGGTTTGTGTTGCAAGCAAATAAAGTCTGTTGTATGGAACCACAATAGCCCAATTTAAATTTCCAACCCATTAAATTTAGACGCAAAACTGAAAAGTGGTCTTTTGGCTACCAGCTGGTGCTTAACTTTCTGAAAATGGAAGCAGTCAAGATGTAAAAATAAATAACTACCACTTTGATGAGATTCAAGTCAAAGCGTCTCAATTTTTCTACTTCAATAGGAGAAGGTTGTTGCTCTATAATCTTGAGTTTCTAGTTATGAGGATGATTCATGGGAATTGACAACATATGACTAAAAGTTGAAACTGGAACTATGAAGTAAAAGCAGCTCCGAGTTCGGAGTGATTGAGTGCAGTATTTTAGAGTTCTAGAGTTTGAAGTTGGGGTTTCAATAAACCCAACCCGGAGTTGCTTATAGAACAACTTTATAAAATTGGTGCTAAGTTTCAAATAGCAAAAGTTCTAGAAGAAATAACTATCAGGAGAAGTTGGCTGGCCGTGAAAGAAGGTAATCATTTGCTAACCGGCTTTAAGCAGAATTTTCATCTCAAAAATTTAAATGATTCAAATGGAACTGATGGATTTGGTGTCCGGTAAAAATAGCACCGGTAATAATGGCACAAATGGCAAAGTAGGTAAAAATGGCACATTTCAATATTAGGGTTTGGGGTGGGGCTGGGTGTTAAGGGTGAGGGTTTAGGTTTGGGAATAGGGATTTGAGTTTGGGGTTTGGGAGAATTCAACATCAGTGTGCCATTTTTTCCTACTTTTCCATTTGTGCCATTATTACCTGTGCCATTTTTGCCTAAAACCACTTCACTACTGCATACTCTAAACATTCTTCAACTATCTGGTGCTTTCACCTTTATGGCTATTTCGAAGCTTTCTCAGTTAAAAAAGTTTTAAAGCCCATTTGCTGGTTTTCTAACAGTTTTTTTTCTTTATTTTAGCTTTTCAAATCTAAAATAAATACTTATTATTAAAAGCTTCTCTTCCACAATAAGTTCATGAGCTTGATTCAACTTGGCAGTTTTCCAAGCTATGAATAGATACTAACACTTTTTGAAGTTGGTGAATTTTGAACTAGATTGAGGTTTTTTAATTTCTCAATCGTGCAGGTTTTTACGAATAGGAACAGATATTTGGTAACCGCATGAAAAGTTGTCTATCTACAAAATTGTCCAACATAATTTCAATATATTAGAAACCTATGCTATTAGTTGTAAATCAAATAATTTTTTAGATGGGGACCAATAACCCACAAGTCCCACAGCATAATAGTGTTTTATAAACAATTACAAACTTCATAAAAATTATACTGAATATTTCTTTTGAATCTAACTATGATAACTTGTATTACTATAACTACCACCATTTCTAAGAGAGCTACCCTCAATAATTGTAATGTTTTCAAATGGGTTTATGGCATATTTACTCACAAATAGGTATTAAAACTAATGTTTTTCTTCCTAAATCCACCATGATACGTAATATTTACTCAGGCTAAAGAAAGTGCGTCTGGTTTCATTTACCATATACTTAAAATATGAATTTGTCTTGCATTAGTAGCCATTTTAAAACAGTTTTCCCACAATTTGGCAGGCATTGTTTCAATTAAAAACAATTACGCATAATTTAATCTGTTTGTGTTATGTAACAGCTTTATGAAAGCCCTTTGAAGTCTGGCAGACATTTACTATGATGGAGTTTTGTGGTAATAAACATGAACCTGGGGGTATAATTTCAAACCAACACCTTATTTACAACTCTTTGAATGTGAAACTTGCTGTCTTTTAGGAACAACAGAAACTGGCTAATGAACCCAAATCTCCTTTGCCTGGACATTTAAAGGAGTTCTGGTGTTAGCTAGAACTCCATAAAGCAGCCATTACGCTTGCTCCAGATAGACGCTTCCCAGTTGGATGCTATTTTTTATTTTGGTGCCATATAATTATAATATAGTAATATACCTATATAACTGTTGCATTGATTGCTAAATAGCTAAAATGCTAATAGCTATAATGGCTAACATGAATTATCTGGAATAATATTCTAATTTTCATAGATTTGGGTGAGACAAAAAACAGTAATATATTAATAATAAACATTATCTTCAAATAATGAATACTCATTAATAAAATATCTGTTCAAACAATGCACAAAAAATATGTAAAATTGATGTGTTAATGCAGGTCAAAAAACTTTATTTATGTGCTCAATACGTGCTTTATTCAAATATACATATATTTAAATAATATTCAAATAAATTGCACGTAAAATATATATTGTACCAATATAAATAAATAGCGTCTAACTGGGAAATTCAGCCTAGCGTCTAACTGGGAAGTGTCCATCTGGAATGACGCTATATCCACACCATCTTACAAATTCAACACTTTATCCATTGAATCAATCAGCTGTAATGTTCAATTATTTTATACAGAGACAAGATGAAGGTATCAATATTTTGCATTTAGCTCCAAAATTACACCAGATAAGTTTTGCCTTTTATTAGCTTAGCCTTATTTCTAATAATTACTGCTTTTATGTATGATGTTGAACTTAAACTATGTAGATTTTTAGGCTGAGTATTAGCAATTTCTTTAACTTGAAACTGTTGCATCTGAATCCACGACTATTGGAAAATGTCATTTGAAAGACACTTATTTGGAAAACGGACAATTTACCAATAGACAACTGGAAAATAGACATTTGGAAAATGAAGAATATTAAACATGGACTAGTCTGAAGGGGTGGTCAGAATTTGGCCAGGTCCAAAATAGCTTTCAGCAATAAATATAAAGTCTGAATCAGTTAGGCTTATAATGAAAGTAAAATAAGTTACCGAATATTTTCAATTTTAAATTGCACATATTTACAAAAAGCTATTTTGGACCCGACCAGATGCAGAACGCCCCTTCAGACTAGTCCATGTTTAATATTCTTCATTTTCGAATGTCTATTTTCTAATTGTCTATTTTCCACTTGTCTATTGGTGAATTGTCCGTTTTCCAAATAAGTGTTTTCCAAATATCATATTCGAAATGTCGTGTCACTGTTGCCTCTTTGGTTACGTTTTAATAATATCTTAGACTAAATCTGCGTTTTATAACTAAGTGCAACATAAAAGGGCTAAATTATATTATTTCTAGTTTGAAAGTATAATATACACATCTAATAATAGACAAGATACTCACCATATTATACACCAGATGACAAGCGGTTCCAACAACATTTTTTCACCAGAAAAGAGCCTTTGAAAAGCTCTATTTGCTCACAATAAGTTAGTAAGCTTGAAAATTGCTTAGTCTAAGTATTGCAATATTGGGGGTAGTTTAATACCTCACAATAATATAGAAAGAATAAATTTGGAAATTCTGCTTATATAATTTTATTCAGGGTTTTCTAGTCTAGTGGTGGTTCATCCTTGTTCTATAGTAGGGCTGTCCAACAGCCGAGCCCAGGGCTGAATGTGGCCCCCAGCCTACATTTATGTGGTTCTCAAAGGCATAAAGCTAAAATTAGCTTTCATACGGGTATACATGAATTAGAATGGAAACCACTTTTTAAATGTGTTATTTCTACACATATGCTGCAAAACATGCAACCTGCAGTAACTATTGAGACTTAATTGTGTAATGATTCATAAAATTTTGGAATAAAGTAATTTGAAAAACACTGATGTTCCCCTCCCCCCCACTGAAAATGAAATTTACGATGTGGCCCTCGTCACCAGAATATTCCCTTTCAGTGGCCCTCGGTCTGAAAAGGTTGGAAACCCTTGTTAAATCTTTAGTGTGAAATTCTAAGCAATGCTTCATTGTCTAATGCAGGCTGGTTATGCCAATATTTAAAGCAAACTTACAATAACTACATAACTTTAATTAATTGAGGCTATGAATTTTTTGCTTGTGAGAAAATTTTGAGGTGGGCTCAAAGCTCAAGCAGGAAAAATACTATTGCTAAAGTCAATACTGCTTGTTGTACTAATTGGATTTTAGTAATTGTTAGTGGTCCTTTCAACACGTTTTACCTCCAACCAATAATCATTACAGATATTCAGATGACTTTTTAGTATAATAATATATATTGCACGTATGTCATTGCACATTTAGCACGTTATAAGCCAAGAAGCATTGCAATGTAAAGTTATCTTACCCTGTAATTAAACTACTTTGCGTGAATATTCAAGGGTATGCAACTTCCGTTTTGCCAACTTGAACAAAATTTGGAATTGTCCTTATTTGAAGTAATAACTTTTTCAATTATCATAGAACATGAGATTAAAAATCATACTGGATGTCAGGTACTCAAGTGAATTACATCAAAATTTTTATGAATGAAGGCATCTAATCTGAAATAAATTTAAAATTAAAACATAGGCAACTTTGAAAGGTACATGTGGAAAAAGGTGCTAGGTGCTGTTCACTTTGGAAATATTAGTTTATTTTTTACTATAAGTGCAAGTTTCTAATTCCAGATTTGTGCTTGTTTAGGTGTTTTGTAGCCAAACAATTTTATATGTTGCCAGCATCTGCATTTGCTGCTAAAAACAAAACAACATACAATATAAATAACCTGGTCAACAACATTGTTTCACAATATTTCTATATAATATGTTACTGCTAGCTTGTATCTAAGCAAATGGTGACTAAACCAATTGTTTCTTGTATTACTTACCATAAGTAACCAATTTAACTGCATGGTATAACTATGACACGACTTGAATTATATTTCTATTAAACGTTTACTTGTTTTTATGGCCAATTTTTATGTGTAAACTGTGGTTTGGTTATTAATATTATCAACAACATTAAGAAACAATGTAATCAATAAGGAATGACTTTCATAAGCTGCTAAAGTTGAGAGCAAAAGGTGAGAATAATTAACAATTAAATCAAACTTGGATGTGAAAAGAGCTACTGTTTTTGTTATGCACAAAGAAAGCTGTAAACAATGGTAAGTAGTACTGTTTGAAGCCAGTAAACTCCGGCAAAAGCATTTACTAACTGCATCCAATAAAGTTTTGTATCAATTCATAAATTGTTGAAAATATTTTCCGCAAACCTTACTTTACTTCAAAAAAAGTTACATATATAAATCATTGTGCTAAGTTACATAAACCATTAGTTTGCAGAAATATCAAGCGCTGCTTTTATATGTTGAATTGTATTGTAGAAAATAAAATATATTACAAAGAATATAATTGCAGTCAATATTTGTGTTGTTCGCCATTGTGTACCAACTTGTGAACTGTTATCAATCATAATTATTAACATTAATAAATTTTGAAAATATGCGTTACTAGAAGTTTTAACCTGTTTTGAGTTTATAGCACAAGTTGTAAAACAAATAAATGGCAAGTTTTTGTAGTATTTCGTCAATATTAGTTTGTGTATTTATTGCATTCCAAAGATATCACTTTGGATACGTCAGTAGATAGAATAGCTGGAAACCTGGATAATGCCCATTGAAGCATTGCTAAACCAGGTATATAAAAAATGTAAAATTATTTCAACAAAACGATCAACTATATAAAGGCAACAATTTCATAAGTCTGTACAGTTTATCACAAAGTATTGGGCCAAGCATACAACTTCCAAGGTATTTAACATATTTTACTATTTATTCAGCAATAAATTTGTGTTTATTCTTATATACAAATATACTCAAATAACCTTTGCATATTTGTATTTTTCCTTTTTGCAATATAATATAATTAAATCACGACTTTCAACTTTTTTTGGTAGGCTATAAAATTCAGTGCGTACAGATAATGCTAGCAAACATTATTTTACAGTAAAGTTTTAATATACACTAATAAGCTCGGTTGCCTAATTGTAATGCTTGATTAAAACAAAACTGAACTTGTAAACTTTATCTGAAATGCTGATCCTACATGAATATATTTTTTGTATTTGATATCAAATTAAAAACTTTCATCATATTTATTCAGGCAGCATTATGGCAGACGGTGAGGAATCTCAATGTGGTGGTAATGATGACACTCAAGATACAAGAAGCTCCTTTCAGTCGCAATTTCTAGAACAAGATACGATGAGGATGAAAACAATCTACTCGCACTATGACAACTACCTGTATACAAACAAAATTGGCAAATTTTCTACTCTGCAAAAGTTGCAGTTGCCTTGGTTCCATCCACATGAACAGACTTTTACTATGTAGTACAGAAGATACGACTAACTATAGTATTAAAAAGCATTAGAACCTACACCATCTGCTGTAAAAAAATTATTATATCTAGAAGACTGGACTCGCGTAACTTATCTTTTAAAGGTTAGCCATTGTAACTTATTTTATTTTTGCATAATTTTTAACCATCTTTCCCATTTGGAATATTTTTCAACCATCAGTGTAGATATATTTTAAATGCAATTCTCAAAGAATGCATAAAACATGCACAGTATTGTTCAAGACTTTTGCATTTCTCTATCACCCAATCTTTATTTATACTATATTAAACTTAATCTAGCCAAAAATCCGGTTTATTTAGTGAAGAATGTCCCATTTTATTCTTCTATACTTTATAAAGAAAATGACTTTTTGTTAACTATTATTTAACAGTCATTTTTAGATAAAAGATATTTTTGGGTAATACAATATAAGCATTATAGTTGCTCTCTCACATTTAACATACAAGTATTTATATAAGTTTTTATTTGTATATATTATGTACAATAAAGTTTCTCTAATATGCAGTTAAAATCCCCGGTCTGATTGATAATTCAAACTAAATATATATGTTCACAACTGCATGCATAGATACAAATGTTTTTCAGCAAACTCAAGGTAAAAACGAAGGTGTTTGAGGTGTGAAGTTTCACAACTAATTAAATAGTTATTATTATTGAGGCTTACTATGCCTTATCTAAAAACAACTTGGAATATTTGTTCCAGAATGACCTGGTCTTAAATATGTAAAAGATGATTAACAGAAGGCTGATATTGTGAATATTAGAATATAATGGTATTCTTTTATTCTCTTTGTAATGAAATGATTAATACATTATGCTAGAAATTGTAGGTAAATATTATATAGTTACACAATTCTTGGCATTTTTACAAGAGACACTTATGAACTACATGACTGTATGACCAGTATAGGTTGCGCATCATTTGCATAATACTGAATCTATAGGCTCAATGAATCTATAGTACTGAATAGAATACTACAAATAATAGTGTTTGGTTTAGGTATTGCTAACAAAAGTACAGGTTACCAGCTTGTTCTTCAGAGACAACATGACATAATAATTTGTATGCATGAATTGTATGTTGGTTATTATAGCATTATTACCAAAATCTATAGAAATGCTCTCACTGCTTATTGTAACATAAAATAGTTGATAACATAGGAATCGCTTTTTAGCCTCCATAATGAGCAAATATTATTGACTTGAATTGGTGTAAAGTTTAGTGACTAAAGATGTTTTGAAAAGAAATATCTTTTGAATTAAATTACGAAAATAATTTACACTTTACTGTAACTATGATATCTCTACATCCCTACAAGTTTAAATTAGGCTAAACTTTATTTTATAAAAAAAGGCCAGCAGTCCACTTGTAATGCATGAAGACTAGTCATTTGCATAATAATCAAACACATGGGAAGTTATGCTCTAAAAGAATAGTGTCAAAAGACATACGCAGTGCCAGAATATCTGTTCAAAGCTCTAAGTACAGTTGAGTCAAGCGAATATATTAACAGGTTCTAAATTAAAGCTGCATGACTACTAACTTTCTATTAAAAAGGTGTATAAAAGACTGCTAGCTATGATTTTGATTACAAGCGCTTTAAGCTAAAGAGTTGTGCTGTTTCACTATAGCTTGAAAAAGAAATGTTTATTTTCATATAAAAATAATACTATTTTTCAAACTGCTGGATATTTCTACATAAACTAGACAACTTTATTATTGTTTTTCATGAGCTAGTCAATGGCAATAATTCTTAATGAAAGAACTCTTCGATTTTATTCACACTTCTATGTAGTAAAAAGAGTTACAACTAACATGATAATACTTAAGGAATATAAATCACAATGGCAAAACCATAAAAAAACACACCATAAATAAATTAAAGATATAAAATAGTATATATATTATTTAAAAATCCAATTAATGTTACACTTTAACAATAACTAATACTATCTCCACATTACAGATAAATTTATATAAATATACTTCATTTTTCTCGAGATGTTTTATTGTTTCGAGATGACTAGCAAGGGTAGATTGGCTTTTGAATAGTTGGCATTTGGTCTAGGCTTTCACAAGATTTGTCCTCAAACGCAGGGGCGTGAGTTAACCCACTCCGCTTTATATAAATTGTGTCCCGTGGACAGGAGACTAGATGCTGCAAGTCCTCACAGTTTACATAATCATGAGACTCAAAACATGTATCATTCTTATTTAACAGATGAGTAGTTTTCAGTATAGACCCTGGACAGGTAGGTTCTGGCTGCTGAGCTATTTCTTGACTAGAAGATGAACCTAATAGAGTTCTTTCAAGTGAGCATGTCTTCCTCCCATTGGTTACAAGTAATCTGTAAGAACCATTTTCTTTGGTTAGAACAAGTTTAGGTTCTGATGCCAACACTTCCTTCTTAACTATTCGTCTTCTTCTTTGAGTTTTCAAATATTGGAAGCCAAATATAGCCAACAAGATAAGGGCACAAAATATTGAGGAACAAGTAACTATTACTAGTATTAATATTGTTTTAGATAATCCTTTAGAACTATCAAAGGAAGATTCTGCAGAATATGTAACACTGGATTTGTTTAAAGAATAACTCAATTTGAAAGTAAAGACTCCATCAGCAGGTGATATGTTATCAGAGATCAATGTGTAAGAAAAGTTGTCTTTCCATCTAGTTGGCATGTCGGAAGGCGGGTAATACATGATTAGCTCATTGACTATGTCGGCATGGGTGAAACTCGTCATCGAAATATTTAAATCACGAGAGTTGTTGTGAGATATGTGTCTTAGTTGGCCACATAATGGATGCTTGGTTATATAATAGATGGGATCTGTTGGCGAGAAATGAAGAAGGGGACTGGCATCTAATGATTCGACAGTGATAAAACTTGGTGTGCTACTTTCTACGATCATTGGAAGTGTTGATACAATATTTGGCTTGGTGTATATCTCTATATCAACATATTGCATATAATTCAATATGAGCAACTGGAATATATCTTTCTTTGAAAATTCTTTTTGTCTATAAAAGACTTTGCCCAAGATAATGTCATTCATCGTAAATTCTCGGATAGCAACATCAGATTCCTCTTTCAAAACTATGTCTCCATATTGAGGATATTTGGTCAGCCAGATGTTCACAGATTCTATAGAGTACAAGTCCATATCTTGTAAAATCTTATCTGTTAATGCGACGGTGTAGTGACCTTGTAAAAGTGGGAAACTAGTTATGTTCGAAAAACCATATGTTGATGTAGCATTGTGGTAGCTGGTTATATAGTTTTTCAGCTTAAAATTGGTTGAAGAATTATAATTTTCTTTACTCATTGCACCAGTAGCTATTCTGGATTTGTAAGAAATCGTAGAATACACGGGGATACTGAGTTCAAGCTTTCTATAACCAGCATATATGATATTGTGCTGTTTTAAAACGACTTTGAATACCAGCTGCTCAGTTAGAACGATTTCCTTATTATAAAAACAAAGAAGACCGGAATCTGTCCAATTCCCTTCCCACCACATAATGTTGTCAGCCGACAAACCTTTCAGCTCACAATGTTTGGAAACTAAAAGCACCTGAAACCCAAAATCTGCTTTCCGTCGACAATTTTGAAACAAAAGGCTCAATTTAGATTGGAAATTCGGTAGAAGAAATTCTTTTAGAAAAATATACTGCCCAGAAATTATTTTTACATTTGATAAAGCATTTAAAAAAATGTCTGGGTCAATATTGAGATAAGAAATGTTTACATGTATAAGCACATTTGTGTTTCTGGGCGCCAAATTAAATACAAATTTATCAGAAATAGATCTATTTATATAATTACAAAGTTTAGAAGACAGATGGTTAGACAGCTGGGGCGTAAACATCCACGATGTCTGATTTAATCGGCTTACAATGCCATGAGAGGGCGATTTAGACTTAGCATCTTTCCCCCTTTTTGCAATTTCTGAATATTCAAAAAGCCCAGAATCCAAAATAAAAACAGCCGGTACTGAAGGAGTAATCTGCAGCACTTTCACCGACACAGCATTTCCTTCCGTTGCAGCAAAAGCCATGTTTAGAAAGACTTCAACAGTGAATTTACCATCTGTTATAATCATAGGAATAGTGCTTGTTGTAGCTATATGTTCACCTGTATAAAAATGACCTACTCCCATTATTTGTATTATTTCAGCAGTAACTGGAAAGTATATGAGCAAATACTATATGTTTTAATATAGCATAATGTAGTTGGAATCTAACACTGAAATGTATTTAATCTGCACTGAAATTTAAATGCTGTTGCAGCTTACAATAAAATTGAGATGGCTACTTTAATTAATTGACACTGGCTTTAATTATTCAAATTAGGTGCATGCACAAAGGTACCCACTTACCTTGATAATATTGGTGATCATAGACCACAATACCACCGTCCACATCTGTTTGGGAGAATGATTCACACGGAGCCCCATTTCTCAATACCCTGCCAGGCCCTGGTACACTTAACCAATACTCAAGCATATCAGTGTTGGTATCACTGTCAGTGTCCGTAATCATCAGATTTTGACTAGTGAGGGGAGTTCTGCTAGTCCCTGAATAACATGTAACTCAGCTTATAGGTTCCTATGCTATAGCAATATCCATTATACTCAGAAAATTCTGGCTGATAAGTTATATTAAGTTTGCTTTGCCAAGCACAAATTTCTCCACACATTCTTATGAAATGAATTCATTGGCACTATATACATTCCATGCCATCAATAATGTACCCTATTTAGGACACTTACTGACTTAAATCAACAAAATATTCATTCAATATTTGTATTGTAGTTATCAGTATTGGACATGCAGGGTTAATTAGCAATTCATAAATTTGCAACATTTAATATGACAATGCAGCACTGACAATGCAACACTGAAGCCTTATACGACTTAGGCCCTACTTAATTGTTGCTTAGCCTCCGAATTATCATGGAAGCAAAGGAAATGGTCACAACTTAATTACCAGTCAATTAGTTTATCTGACCAGTTAATACTGTCTGCACTTTTACAACTAGGATGTAACCTAAAGATTATAAAGGTGTCACCACACAAAAAATAGCATGTTTAGGTACACATAGAGTCTAGACTGGTTCACACTGAAAGAAACCAAATTTTTCGAAAACTTGCAGATTTTCTCATTAGCCACTAAATACAGATTTGGGTTTGGCTAGCTTAGTGAACAAGTTCACACCTGACTTATGATCTAGCAACCTAATTAGTCTTTGCTAATAGAAAAAGGCGCAACTACAAACATTCGCATTTACTGTCATTTTTCTCTGGATGATAAACATTAAACATGGGTTGGAACTGCAGGAAGAAGGGTTTATACACAATACTAACGAAATACGTGATACGGAAAAGTTTTATGAAATAATGGTGGCAGGTCACATGTCATGATTTCTATTAATAATAGGTAATATTATTCATGCATTGTTTCATAAAGTTGGCACGACAAAATCCCAGAATGTTTCATCAATAAAACAAATAATTGTGGATTTGTTTTGTTAATTTTTTTGGCATGCTACAGGAGAGTAAACAACATAGACTAGTCATACATTTTTTGTGTTTGCATGTGGATTGGATACAAAAAATATTTGCTAACTTATAAAAAATAAAATTAACAGCATGTCACAATAACACTTATATACTATTAATCACAGTAATATATCAATATTAAATACAACTTTTAAATGCTGAATGGCAGGCCTAAAGTAACGTACCTGAATAAATCACAAGAGTGGGCAACTCCCCTGTAGAGTTGAATGACGGTGGATTATCATTCACGGGTTGAACTTTAATTGTAATTTCCCTTTCTTCGCTCTCGGCGTGCAGATATGACATTTTATATGAGAGCTGCGTTGTCAAGACTTCAGAGCCGTCATGTTGAAGAAAAACTGCAGATTTTGCCAAGTCACTCCAAAGGAAACTTAATATTGATGTTGTGGCAACATTTTCATCATAAAATGCAATACAGGTAGGTTGGTTAGTTATAACAATTTTAAGTAGCTGGTTTTCTAACGCTAAATTGACTGGCCTTGCAAAGGATTCATCAAGAATAAGGCTACCATTTTCTAAGATGTGAAGCGTGTCCATTCCTTTAACATCCAAGTAGTTTGAATAAACGACTGGTGCAAACACAAAGTCCGTGGAGATACTTTGAAATGAAACTAGCATAGTTATGTGTGCATATTTCTGTGCCACTTTGTAGCTGACTATATTGTTATTGATATCTTCTTGAGTAAATACATTAGCACTAGTACTGCTATTAAAGAGTCGAATGTAGAATGTCTCCGACTGAACTTCTCTTTGCTGAGGCACCTGGTACCGTATATCTGATGGTAAAGCATTGGAATGAGAAACCAACAGAGTTTGATTAGTTAAATTTATGAGTTCACCAACTTGCCCAACTATTGCATAGTTGGATATGACAACAGGCTTCAACAACACAGGATCTATGTTGATCAAAACATCAATAACCTGCGAGTAAACAACTCCAAATATAGTAATTTTTAAACTGAATGTATCAGTGATGGAGAGTGAACCCTGATGTGCATAGCGTATAGTGCCATTCAATATATGAGTATAAGTAAAATTTTTGGACAGTGTTGGCAGTATTAGATTACCATGGTGAGGAAATCTATTTACAGATATTACTATTTCATCGGCCGAGACCCAGGCATTAGTAAATACATGCAACACTTGTTTGCTGACAGTAGTTGTCTCACCTTGGTCGACTAACAGCTTGTGCGTACCATTTATCACTAGGCTGTGTACAATGACTTCTATTTGGAGAATGTCCGAGAACACATAATCACCATCACTGACCCACATGACAAGCTGACAGGGGTCAACTTCAGCAGTATGACGAAATACAAGCTCCCCAGCGTTTACATCCTCCTGAGTGAACTTGCGCATCACTGTAGATGTTGGTAAGTGCACCACTTCACCACAACCTATCTCCTGATATTCAAAGCTAACATCTCTTGCTGACTGATCACTATCAGCATCTGTGTAATAGATTTCTGACTTTGTCAAAACTGTGTCACGACTTCTGAAAACTGTCAACACTTGAGGCGACTGTCTTACTGGGTGATTGTCATTTATTAGGGTTATGAAGATTTGTAACGTAATGACTTTTTCAACTTCACTGCTAGTTGTTGGTCGTACCAGTAGAGTCCAACTATCAGCAGTTGTCTCTGTTCCGTCGTGAGTGTACATGAGTAAACTATCTACTAAATATTGATAGGTAAATTCTTCTACAATGAAAGGTGAATTACGTTCGGTTATTTTCCCATGCTTTGGATATTCTATTACTTTAAAACTCGTATATTGACTAATACCATAGCTCACATTTATAGCCTCATGGGAAATGTTACAGGACTTTCCTTCTACAACAGTTACAGGTTTAACACCAACAGTCAAAACTGGTTCGTAAAGGATTCTAAACGCACCAACAGATTCAACTGCATAACGACGTGCAATGAGCCTTATGGTTTCCTGAAATGGTCGAGCTCCGTCAATCACTTTAAAACTTACACGACGTTGGTTTACATCTCTTTGACTAAAATTACTTTTCGGCCCAAGAATAGTACCATTACACATGAAAACACCATTTGTGATAGAATCCTGAATAGTAAACATCACATCTGAATTATTTTCTACACCAGAAATGAAACTTTTGATGTAATTCGAATCAATTGTGGTCACCCAGGCTTGCACTAGCAGTTCTTGAAGCACAACAGTCAATATAGGAAGTTCAAAGGTAAACTGAACGACAATTGCAAACTGGAAACTGCTAGCACATCCTATATCAATCCAAAGGTTTTCTGTTGCGTTGATAGACAGTGATTCCAGTTTGTAGATTAGATCATTTCCTGGCATATACTGGCCATATTGCAATTCAGAAATAGGCGCTAACAAACATTGTTTATAGCTTGAAAGTAATTCTAATTCGGAAATATTGATTAAAGTTCCAGCATCAGCGAAAATTGTTTTCGTGATAAACTTCTGAGCAGTAAATTGAAAATACTTATCAAGTGTACAAACTGGATAATTGGTCCTTCCTAAAATGTCTTGTCCATTGAAACTTAGAGAATGAAGACATATGATAGGGTGATAAAAGATAGTAACCTTCCAAGGAGTGAACAGGTAGTTGTGTCCACCTAGCCGAACAGCCAACTTCTCTCTGTTTTGAATGCTCATGGCTACAGTCCTTATAAAGCGCTCATATTTTACTCTGATCAGTTCACCTGCCGCAATACCTGAAATATTTGAATAATGTTTACTATTTTTTTTTCAATCACATATATAATTTCCCCTTCTGCCTACTACATATTACAAACATTGTATCCAGTATAAGCAGTACACATGCTTGATAACTTAGTTTCATTCAACTTTAAATAAATTAGCCAATTTCTTGTACCCTATTTATGAATGTGTTTACCATTTAATACTAAATATTAATGCTATTCAATCAAATTATAAATAATATTGGCATAAAGTAAACATACTGCATAAAAACTAAGGAAATTTTGTCAAATACTTTCCACTATAATATGGAGTTGTGTCCCAATGTTTCAGCTCATGTAAATATAATGGCAAAAGAAAGGCACAAATATTCTAGACCACATTTTATTGATTTTTCTTGTGTTTTCTTGTGTATGCTTATACATAGAAGACCTTCCTAACACCACATGTGGACATTGATTCTATTCTCTTCTCACAGAGTAAAGCTGATGGGATTTCTAACAGCTATTTATAATCATATTATGAGAAGTATATTATAAGAGTTGGTTACATCACTGATGCATGCTGACAATGCTGTGACAGGAAAAGCTGTGACATTAACTGTTTTAAATACAAGTCTAATTATGTTCTCCTCAGAAATTATTTTTCACACTAAAATGGCAAGATGTGGTAATAATAACCAGCTATCCACCATATGACTTTGGTAATTGTTTCTGTTACTTGTGTCAACTCGAAACTAACTGCCGTTTGTTAATGCTCGAATTCGAAATTTGTACCATATGTACTGTTTAAATAAGTGCAACAACAAAATTAAAATAAAATATTTTTATTCTCAAATTTTCCTACAATATTTGTATTTATCATGTAACATACCCATAACTAGTGAATAATAATATTATAAAAAAAATTGAATTACTTTTACTTGGTATGTCTAATGTTTTACTTTTATGCCGCTGTGCAACAATCTATTATTTTTGTTGTTACTCAATAAAATATAAGAGAAAATAACTTCACTAACGCAATATTATATTGCCAGTCAACCTTTTACCTTTTCCCAACCATCAATTAAAAAGTTTTTTGTGTCACAGTTACAAAAAATAAACGATGAGTTGAAATTGATCATATATTCTTATTTGATGTATTGCCAAATTACAATGATGTAAGCAAATATCTTTGAGACAAAATATTGAGTTGTAATTATGCAACAAAGTCATAATTGATGGATATAGGATTATGTAGTCTCATTGTCATTTATTAAACGTAAAAACATTTGCAGCACTAGTTTTTACTAAATAAAGAGTTGGATTTAGTTAATACTTCATATGAATGATGAAATATATAAAACGCATCTACTAGTTTCTATAACTTGTACATGTATACGAGCTGGACTCAACCTGTTGAATCAAATTTATCTGAATTTATATTTTAGAGTGATCATAAAACGCAGCTACGGCTTGCAAATTAACAGTAATTTACTTAGCAAATTACATTTTCGCTTGCATACCAACTGTCTGCTTACATAATGAATAGTTTGATCAATATAACATTATTATATCTATTAATTTCTTTCCCAGAGGGCTGGTAGGAAAATGTCATAATTACTAAGCATATGGTACAAGTTGATAATGAAAAGTGTGTAAAGCTTCTTTGCTACAGTTCACACTTTAGGCTAAACTGGCATAATATTACACACATGTATGGTTTATAACTATATGCAATTTGCAGATGTACATGTATATGTGGCTCAAACATCTAACTAATAATATCATATAATTTCATAAATTTTCTTTATCTGATATAAATAATGGAAGTGAAATTGTTTTTTTTTGTATGGATAGATTATGTTATGTAACCAGCAGTATGTAGAATATTTTACACACTAGCCAATGTAACCATATAGCCATGTAATAAAAGATCTCGCTCTATAGGTGACGTCAGAGTGATAATTGCCTCATGAGCTAGTCTGTTTCAATTCACACAATTGTCAAGTGGCAGTGAATGTACTATTATTTACACTGCTAGCTCAGCTGAACCTTTGAACAGATGAAGGGAAAGGTTACTAACAAGTTACAAATAAACTATATAAAATATCTGCCCTATCATAAATATGGAACAATACGGTATTTATGAACAGCATATTGTACACAGCAAAGTGAAAGCAGAAACTAAACCAACTGTGCTACATATTCTTACAGCCAAATCAAGTCTCAACATAGGGTAAATAAATAATTCTATCCTTTTCAACAAAAGACATATAACTATATGTTATAACATGATGATATGAGCATTGAAGACAAGCGAATGCTGTTAGAAAAACAAGTGATACCGGTACAAATTTTACTTTCAAAGGAAAAGAGAAGACAGAGGCTATTTTTAATTATAACACAGATTTAGATAATGATAAAATGTTAGGAATTGAGTGGAATATTCAATGTAATCTTAACACTTGGATAACAAATATGGCAGAGATTTATATTAGAAATTTGAGATAAAATAAGTATTTTAAGACAAGAAAGATGAGACAAAAGATAGCTGTGTAGGTTATAATCAGCATACTATTGTCAAGCAATGACAAGTGGCTGTTGCTGCATCAAGTGACAACTGTGGCAAGTGCCCTGTAGTGCTAAGACTATGCCACTTGAGATAGAATTTTAGTGCTACTGGTTTTAACTGTTAGGCCTGCAGCATAATAGCCATATAATCAGCATGTGTGTAGAAATTGATTTTTCTTTTAATAAAAAATGCATGAATAGCATATTCTACACTTAGATGATTGTAATTTCCCATTGCCTATACAAATATAGATGTATAAGCAGTGATGAACTAATGAAAATCTATAGTAACTAACATTTGAACAATGACTAGGATAGTGACTATATATTATAATCTAAGACAAATAACACAATTATAAACACTACATAGTCTCATAACTGAACACTGTTCATAGTTTTATGATTTAAAATCAACCTATACATGTAGACAAACTAAAGATGGTCTTACCACTTAATGGGTACTCAATTCTGGTCTCTTTTATAGAAGAGTCTAGGTGTATGATGCAAACTACTCTGTCACAGTCAAGTTGGAACACTACTTTCTGCTTATGATGTCTGGCCTGAATTGTAAATATCGTGAGATTGTGTACACACACTTGTTGAGGTGAAGCCTTCCATGACCACTCCACAACATCTGACTTGGATTCCTTCACATTATAGATATGAGAAATAAAAGTTTTTGTGGCCAGTCTACCTGCAAAATAATACGTATGTTTCACATTGAATTAAGACAGAAACAATATGCAGGCAGATTAATTTTTTAAATTTATTCTATAATAAATTTTTATAATAAATTTAGAGATTTCACATGATAGCTACTATACAGAAAACATGCTATACTCCAAAGTAAAGCAAAGTAACCCATATTTGTTTGTTGTATTTAATTTAATGGAACAAAAAGTACATATTTTAGTTGATAAAGATGGTTATTATTGGCTCAATAGCACTGCGTCTAGACGAGGACCAAACTGTATTAATATGTCAGTACCATGTAAAAAGACTAAAATTTTGAATATAAATGATTGGGTTTGTTTTTACACATTATAAAGAAAAACACACTGCAGATTCAATGATCATCATATAAAATGCAAAATAATTTGAAAACTTTTAGATAACAATACTCCTCTAAATAATAAAAATATACTAAAACTCTAGTCAAGTAGGCAGTTAATTAAGTTGTTGTAATTGACTTACTATTATGCTGGCTTGTAATTCGATTAAACAAGACTGCTAAGGTTGCCAAAAGCAGCGATGCTTGAAAGCACTTCATAGTTGATGTGGACAAGTTATGTTGACATCCATTTAACTAACCCAGCAGCTGTGAAACATACAGATTTGCCATCAGCTATCTAAATTAACACATAAATAAAGGGACAAGCTACACTTAAGTAAAATATATGTACATGTATATATAACATATTCTACAAAAATTATGCAAAAATCAAACAGCAAACATACTGGCTGAATAAAGTTTTATTGAAATATTCTATAATAATTGAGGCAAGGACTTCAAATGCTTACAACAGTTTTTGTCTGGAGATCAATAAAGTCAGTTTTTTATATATTGAAGATAATGCAAGCAAGAAAAATGTTTTTGCACTAACTATAACTTCTACAGTTAGATATGAACACTAGGTTATATGTAGTTTTATTTAATGGTGAAAAGTGAAACAAAAGAACAGATTAACTGATAATTTTTGGTTTTAGGCTTTGATGAAATGAGTATTTGGGTTTATAAATGAGTGCAATATTTTCCTCTTCAAAGTAAAATTATAACATTGAGCAAAAATGAAACCTTCAGATGTTAAATGTGCCACAACATTGAAGTTAATATAGTAACTATTTTTTCAACACTCTGAGACTCTAAGAAATTTTAGTTAATTAGCAGCCACTCAACACTTTAATTTCTATGTATGATATAATACAGGTAAACTGTCTGGCTTAGGTGGCAGTGAATAAGTATAATTTAAACCATATTTTTAATAGTTATATAATTATCTGCTATTTGTAAATCAGCATAAATAACAAAGGTTAGAAACTTAAATATCAACTTGACTTCAGTGACATTTAACGTGACTCATGGCTTTAGCAAGTTGGGATTAAATCCAAGATATATGCTTGGTTTATTCCATGAAAAAGTTATGTAGAGAGCAAAACCACTACAACTTACAAGTTAAAAAAAAATACAATTTAGTGACTTTTAACCACTGCAAATAAAACAGCATAAGCTAAAAATTATATACTTGGCTAATATTATGATTATTGTTATTATTATATAAAATATTATTTATTCAATTATGTAGTAACTAGTAATTATGCCACTTGGTCTTATATTTGCAACTTCTTATTATTAACTTTAATATTAAATAAATTAGTTATAAAATTAAATTAAGTTATAAATATTACAATTACTTTCAGTTTTTTTAATTTTACTATTCTAATTTTTAAGCTAAAATACACTCTAAGAGTAAGACTAAGAGCAAGTCTACAATTATCACAATCATAA
Source organism: Bugula neritina (assembly GCA_964035545.1). Lineage (NCBI taxonomy): Eukaryota > Metazoa > Bryozoa > Gymnolaemata > Cheilostomatida > Bugulidae > Bugula > Bugula neritina. Next base: position 7,969,225 of record OZ037765.1, on the reverse strand, counting down.
TAATCATAGTAACTTATAGTTATGTTCATACTGATATTCAATCTTGTAATACTCACTCTGTTTTTTGATGGCTATGGTCATATTGATATTCAACTGCAGTGATACTTTATGACAACACTGGCAATGCCATTGACACCCCCAAGTCTCAACTCTCACTCAAACTCAATCAGTCATTCTTATTCTAAGTTTTCAGTAAACTAAAATTTGCAGCCACGGTAAGGGGGAATAAATATAAATATTATACTTGATTAGTTACAAACTCAGATAATAAAGATTAAAGCATTCTTTCACCCTCAAAATTCTGCAGCAGACAAACACGATTTAAGCGTAAATTAATTTGCACTATACATTGACATAGAGAGTGGGAATTTCCTTTCACTAGCAGACTAATTATCATAGCTCTGCATTCCCATTCATGACTAGAGGTATTTACTTATAGTCAAAAAATATCGTGGTTTTTAGCTTTTATTCAATTTTTTAAGAGCGAAGGCTACGATACTATATAAATAGATTTTAATATTTAAAGAAGGAGTTTCGAACATAAAATTAAAAAAGACAGCCAAAAAATAAAAACTTTTGAAATTAAATTGATAATAAAAAAATTAAATAATTTTAAAAGTTGATTTTAATATTTTAAATAATATTTCAATAAACACACAATATTACAATATTCATTGAGTGAAGAGACTAAGTATACGTAACCATGTTTTTGATCCTCAGTGTGTACAAAGAAAGTCAAAATGGTGAGTTTTGATTATTCATGGTTTTTCATTTTTTTTGTTAGCGTTAGTTCTTCTGAGGCTGTTGCGAGTTTTAGCATATTACTAAAAATATGATAGAACTATTTGCAAGAATTATTTTAATTGCTTTTTGGTTGCAGTAATATCATAGTTAACAATAATAGTGATAGTCTGAGTCTCGTAGCTGTACTCAATCTCAATCTGAATCTTATTCTCATAGTCATAATCATACAGTTGGACACTTAGACAATCATTGTGATTGTCAAGCGTTCAATGAAAATCACAATGAGTAAAAATGAATATCATGCTCATAGTGATAATCTTCAAATTGAAATTGAATTTGAAATCAAATTGTTAGTGTTGGCATAATCATAAATTAAAATTGATGATATCAATATAAATATTAACTTCAATGCTGGCCCAATCGCCAATGAATTATGGTAAAATGAAAATTGAAATAAAAGTAGTAGTTTTATTATTAAATTTAATCATAGTCGATTCAAGTTTAATATGATAACAGTTTCTGCAGAATGAGAGTCAATACTAATACTAATAGTAATAGTAATACTAATAATAATTTTAATTGTAGTATAAGTATAACTATAAATATTAATAGGAATAGGGGTACTTAGTATTAGACTTACATACATTTTCATTGTAATACTACTAGTTATTTGCCGATATTATATCAATATAGCTATCAGTACTCAAGTAGTAATTATAAGTAGGCCTACATCACCTTCACCCCGGATCACACTATTACTCTATATTAATAGACTGCAGTTCGAAGAGCTTCAATATACTTTATATTAAACTGTTTAAAAATATTGGAAAATTATAGATTATTCAAATTTTTATTATTTGTTTTTGCAGTCTGATACTGTAAAGTATAATTATTTTTTCTAATTGTGTATAATCAGGAAATTGTAAATTTTAAGCCAGCTGCATGTACATTGTTTTTGATTGTTTATCACCTCATTTATGATATGTGTCATTGCTCTGGCTGAGATTTTACATAGTTCATTTTTCTGAAACTGCGCTGTTGATTGTTAATTATTGTTTCAAAGAAAGATGCTCTAGCATGCTGCATAAAATTCTACTTAAGAAAAAAGAAGATAATTATGTTCATTCTCAATAGGCTCAGATTTATGAAATGGTGACTTATTGAGAGCTACATATTTCTAAATTACTTTTGGTTATGGTAGGCTGTATTAATTTCAACTACAATGGTCACTGATATTATGAAACTTGATACTGCAATGCAAGACATGTAGGTTGTTGGTACAGATGGTCTAATTTGTTATTTCATTTTAATTTTATATTTAGTCTAAATGCTAATTAATATAGTTTTTCTTTGAATTTTAGTCACGACGATATGATTCAAGAACAACTATATTTTCTCCTGAAGGTTGGTATAACTTTTGTCATTCATATTGATTACACGTTTAAAATATCCCACATTGCCTTGTTCAAGTTTGTGTGCACCATTTAAATTAATGAATTGTTCAACTGCAGGAAGACTTTACCAGGTGGAATATGCCATGGAAGCCATTGGACACGCTGGGACCTGCCTCGGTATATTAGCTAGCGATGGAATTCTATTAGCAGCCGAAAGAAGAACTACCAACAAATTATTAGACGAAGTTTCTTATTCTGAAAAAATATACAAGCTTCACGAGTGAGTTGTGTTTATTTATTTTGTACTGCATTAGTTTCTTGTGATTCATGCCTTGGCACATAAGAAAAGCTCAATTTATATTTATTTGTTGGTTTACTTGTGTTCTGGTAGCTGTTATTCGTAACTTTTTATAGCTAATGTAGCAGAACATATATGTGAATCTATTTGCCCTTTCAGTGATATGGCTACAAGTGTTGCCGGGATTACGTCCGATGCTAATGTTTTAATTAATGAGCTCCGTCTCATTGCACAAAGGTGAGTCATGGTTTGTTAGAGACGTGGTTAATTCTTCTCTTGCTTATGAGTTGTAAACATTTATTTATTTCTAATGTAACGAGTTGGCTTTTGATATTATCTCTCGGGTTTTGGTAAATCTGTCATGATTTGATTTGAGTTTATTAATCAAAGTAGTTATTAGATTATATAATTTTAATTTAAAGTAAATTTTGACCCTGAAAACCTGATTAGTCAAAGATATGATGATGATAAAGAAGCAACAGAGCTGGTATTGCTTTACAAACAGCTTTGACCAGTGTATGATGATTTAATCTTCTCTCTGAATATCGGATGTTTTCGCTACCTGCAGTATATAAATTAAGTGCATACAATAAATGAGTTGTCACTTTTGACAAGGTATTTGCTGACCTATCAGGAGCCGATGCCTTGTGAGCAGCTCGTCAGCACTTTGTGTGACATCAAGCAAGCGTACACACAGTTTGGAGGTTTGTAGCTAAAATACATTAAATATTTTACCTGCAGCAGATTTCGTGTCTACAACTGAATTAAATTTATAGATGTACTAGTCTGAGAATATTGCTAATACTAGCTAGCAACTGCATATTTATGAACAACTTAAATGTCATCAATTTCCAACGCTTGTTACATTTACTAAGTTATCTGCTCTTTAGACTTGGAGATGTGTGACCAGGTTCTTGTCTCTGTCCTTTGTTATATATAGTATAAGCTGTTGGGGTTATTTCTTAGGTAAAAGACCATTTGGTGTATCATTATTGTACATGGGCTGGGACAAGCACTATGGCTACCAGCTGTATCAGAGTGACCCTAGCGGAAATTATAGCGGCTGGAAGGCCACCTGTATTGGCAATAACAGTGCAGTGAGTATATCTTCTTAGCCCTGTGTATTTAACGATCTACTATGACATCACAGCTTTTCACATTATTATGCAAGTATTTACAATGAGTTTTGCGAAAGAAGTTAAAAGACCAGAAGAGTATGATTATTATGTTTTAACATTCATTATCTACAAACATATTTCAAGTTATTTTTGTTTGTTATTTTTCTTGGGAAGTTAAGCTATTTCAGTATTAGCAGATATTCAGCTCCATACCCATCAGGGCTGCTATCCACTTTTATATCAAACGAAACAACAACATGAAATAAAATATAGCAGAAGTTAAAAGTACAAGTGGCATTTTTCAAATAAATAGTGAAAAATAAAATTTTATAAAGAAAAAATGACATTTTTTTCTTGGAAAAATCTGAAAGTTGAAAGTGTCAATCCTTGCTCTTTAAAAAGTGATAAATACCTGTGTACATTATACATATAATGTGTCTCTAACTCAAATAACGGAATATTTCTATTCCCATTGTTATGTGAAATATTGCACTTGCAATCTGCACCATCAGTGAAATGTGTATATTACAAATATGTTTTAGGCTGCAGTCTCCATGCTGAAGCAGGAGTTTAAAGAGGAAGGACTAGGCCTGTCTGAAGCAAAACGTCTTGCTATACGAGTTCTCAGTAAAACTCTAGACATGACTAAGTTGACTTGTGAAAAAGGTGAGCTTCAAACAGACTTTTTAGTTTATAATTGTAAGCTCCGTTATTGCTCGGCCAACTAATATTATGCCACTTCTGTTACAGACAAGATATTTTCGATCGTTCTAGTAGCTGGTGTTGAAAAGAGCATAGCTGTACTGTGAAACTATCTTTATGTTTTGACATTTTAACCATTCGTAGGCTTCTTATATGCAACTGTTTTATGTTATGTAGAGTTGTCCTTTCTTGCTATATTTTACGATTAAGAAAACTTCAAACAATTTTTTTAAAATTATGTTCTACTATGTTTGCTCATAGATGCAGTTGGCCAATTATAAAATAACAAATATTTAAACTGCGTATCTTTTTAACCTATACTAAATGGTACGGTGTGTTTTAATTCTCTTTAATTTTCTAAACAAGTAATTGTAAAAAATCAATTATAGCAAATAGCACAGTGAATCATCCAGTACAATATATTTGTAGTTGAAATTGCTGTGCTGAGTCGGGTAGATGATAAAACTAAGATCACAATACTGGCTAATGAGGAAGTGACTGAGCTCATCAAAGAGTTTGAGACGAAAGAAGAGGAGAATAAAAAGGCAGAGGAGAAAAAGAAACAGCCTAGCAAGTGAAATTGACCAAGTGATGGAAAGCAGATAATTCTTAAACTTTGTGAAGTATACTAGTGTCTGTTAATATATGAGTTTATCTGTATTTTGTATAATATTCATCTCCTATATTATAATAAATTATAAGCTTGCCCTTGTCTTTGATATTTTGAGTTAGGTGGGTTTCTAATTAAATTTTTGTAATTATGCTGTTGTAATACTGAGGATAATTTCTCTGCAGTACTTAAAAATACAATACTAAACAATACAATAATCTTTAGGTTTCAAAAGTTTTATACAATTAGTGAAAATTGTTGGGTATATATCGAAGTAGAATATGATAAAAAGTCTCAGATGATAGATTCACTAAGGCTTTGTTTTCAAAAATGTTTGAAACAGTAATATATTTGTCATCCACTTTATTTGCTTATTATTAATAGTGGTGAAACCTAACTAATGACGTAGTTACTTGGTTAGAAGTATAATGATAATAAAAATTTTACAACAGTACAATAAAAAAACCAAACTACAATAACAATTGACACTAACATCTAAATAAATGTTATAAAACTACATGGTACTTGCTTTATATCATCTTGAAAACTATACATTGAAGTAGACTAATCTATTTACTATTTTGTTCACAGTATATACAATTGATATTTATGAAAAAGAAAATGCAAATAGTAAATATTTTGTGTAACACAAGCTGAACAGCACTCCTGAATTATCCAGTTAGACTTGCAGAATGTTGTTGATAGGCACAAGACTCGCAGCACAGTCTGTTGTAGTAACTAAGTTTGCAAAGTCGTGCCTGTACCACCACCTTACACGTGTCATATTTGTCTCGACATTTGGGGTTTGCGACTACTACGGAGGGTTGTGTGCATGCCGGCATAGTACATAGCTTGGTGATAACTGGCTTATCAGACGGCGGACAGTTGTAACTTTCAATTTGATTCTTGTCTATACATTTAATTTGTCGTCTGCTGTAGCCACCACCACATGTTACAGAGCACTAAAACAGTTAGCAATAAGAGCATATCACTTTTTTATACTTCAAGTGATTGAGTAAAACTTATATTCAAGTTGAAATTGAAAATTAAAAGCATTTAGCTACCAGAATTAGACATAATCTGCATTGAAATTAGATTTTAGCAAGATCCAGTGACCAGATAAAAGCATGATTTGGCTGATTTAGTTCAATTACATGAATAAGTTAACCAGCAATTGTTTTCGATAAAGGAAATATTTACCTGTGACCATTCAGTGACCAGCCATTCTGAGGTATGTACGTCACAGTCAGCTGGCCGGCATTTCTGTTTATTATCAGGTTTACTTCTGATGGCACATCTCGAGTCATTGGCTAGCTCTTTCCTACCTTCTACAGATTCCATGCAGAAGATTTCTCTTTTCTGATATGCTTCACTGCATGTTCCCGTACACTATAGTATTAACCATAAATTCTTATAATTGCCTTGGTTGATTGGTTATACATGATACTTTTAGAAGAAATATACTAATTGATAAAACTAAAGACAATCCTTACAAAAAAACTATTGTTGTGTGCGTATTGTGTATGTTTGTGTGGGTGTGTGTGTTGTGTATGTTTGTGTGTGTGTTGTATGTGTGTGTTGTGTATGTGTGTGTTGTGTATGTGTGTGTTGTGTGTGTGTTGTGTATGTGTGTGTTGTGTATGTGTGTGTTATGTATGTTTATGTTGTGTATATTTGTGTGTGATGTGTGTTGCTTGCGTGCAATAAGTGTGAAAATAATCTTCCAATTACGCATTTAAGCCGACTGCTTAACCAGCCACTGCTTCTGCTGCTTTGAAACTTCCCATACACGTTCCCTTCCTTAATGACGAGGTAAAACAAACATGCTTACTTGAGACCATTCTCCTGTAAGCCACTGGCTTCTCTTAGTACATTCTGCTCTCTCTTCACAAGGCCTCACTGTTTCTGGTTTGGTTCCACACTTGGAATATGCCATGTAGTTGGAGCCAGCATCAGCTGGGCAGAAAACCTGTCTTGTAGAATTCCCCACATTGCAAGATTTAGAGCACTACAAGATTTAAGTAACAAGAGAATGATATCTTGGATCAACACATGTGTAGGCGTAGCATTTTGCCACCTTGTGTGCTTCATAAATTTGTAAAATTTGGTTTTTCTTCTCGAAACATCATTAACCATGCATCAAAAACTATAAAAATGTTTTAGTGAAAGGTTATTTCAAATTTATACTAGATCACCTTTCATAGTTTTAAGTTCTTTTGTATTGTTAAATTACTTGATACCCTATGTTGTTTTGACTGGAATTTAGAAGGGGGGGTTAGATTAGATTTACTAGCTGGTCAGTTCTTAGCTAAGTTAGCTACTGAAATAAACTGTATGCACCTCCTCTGTTGACCACTTGCCATAAAACCAGGATTCTTCGCAGCTGGAATAACATCTTTCAGTTTGCCTTGGTTTATTTATCAAACAATTTGAATCCTCCACTTGAATGCCATCAGAATTCACACACTGTACTTGTCTCTGCCTTTCCCCTGCCCCACACTTGGCAGAGCACTGTAATGCACCAATCGAAGCATTGCATTGATGATAGCATTAATTATTGAATATATATGGTTTCATAGCTTCTAGCTGAAGTTTTTGGTATGGTTGCTAGCTGGCAACTGATTAATGGCTAGCAACTTTTTCACTTAAAATGTTTTCTTCTTCCTATATACACTTCATATAGCTATTCATAAGTTAATAAAGTCATCTGTTTGAAATTTGTCAATTTTGGAAGTGCAATTTTGTAGAACTAGGAGTAAATATAGTATCAATATAAACAAATTCTGGCACAAAATTGCATTAAAATAAACACCTTTCAGATACTCATGTTTACTGAACACTATAATGGCTACTTATATATACCTGTGACCACTCAGACTGTTTCCATGAGTAGCAGACTTTCTCAGCACACATCTGAACTGTACTTGGCCTTATTAAATTCTTACAGTTGCTTGCGTATACTGATATAGTCTGAGAAGCAGATATCCTTTGCCTACACGTTACCTGTCTAAGCTGAGTGCTTTGGCCGCAGGTTGCGCTGCACTCGGACCATTCACTAGTTACCCACCTTAAAGTGTATTTATAATTTTTATACATAAACTATTAAATCATTTCTGTTACAGAAATCATGCTGCATCACATATATTTGGCATAAGAAATTTTATTTTTCTTTAAGTTAACTTGTTCAGCAATATCAATATAATTTTCTTACTCTGGTGCACAAGGCTGGGTGTTGCATTTTATTTGTGGAGTTTCTGGTTTGAGCTTGTCTATGCAGTTTTCATCTGTTACTGATGCTTGTGAAGACACAAGAATACACACAACCTCTATTTTCCTGTAACCTGTAAAAACAACATCATAATATTATTTCTATAGGTTGCTACTAATGTTTTTAAAGCATGTAAATTCATATCTATAATAATTATAGATTACAAAATTATTTTGTGGACTACTTATCATTAATACATAGGAAAATAGAAATCATTTTTCAGTTTCTCTTTTTCTGTCATCTAGAACACTTAGCCGCATGCTTTCTGCTAACACAGTTACCTTCCCCACATTCTCTGGTACACTCTCCGGTGTTGATAACTTTCCATTCATATTTTACTGTGCTACGCTGAGCCAAATTCTTGTTTCCTAAAATATACAATTGTCACAAATAATGCAGTAACTCTCAAAATGCCCAAGTAAAAGAATATATACTATTAAATTTTATTAAAGTTCAAGCAACTGAGCAATGAAACTATTGCTTTTAGCACTATAATTAAATATCTCTGATATAGTATGTAGCCTATATCTTGCTCGACTATTAGTTTAAATAAAAACTGCAATATATATTATTTAACCCACCAAGCCAGTTTTAAACTTACTCAATGAGTTTTCCAAGTACTTCGACAGTTCATTTCTGGCCTGAGAGGTCTTGGAGGTGAGAGCAGATATCTTTGTTGTAGAAGATTTACTTGTCCCATCAGCTTTTCCCTCCACAGGTAATGTGTAGGAGTAATATATACCAGGGTTCCTGGTTTGTGCCAGTAGCTGTATAGTATAGTATAGTATAGCTGGTCTTATTTAAAACTAGATTTTTATGCATTAGAATAACAAACCAATCATGTATAATAGATATTATGTATAGCTTAGGTTGTGGAGTTGTGAGTTGGAGTGAATTTCGGTTCGTAGTTATAAAAAAACTTGTATACCGGGTTTCGAACTATGATTATATACATAAAATGTATAGTATAAGTTTTGCATCAGCGTAAAAGCTAGTCAATGTTGAAGTTATTAAAATGCAAATAGAAGTTATGTTTTTTTTTGCAACCCAGAGTTACGGTTGAGAAACATTAAATAAATAACTGTGACTTCAACTTACAAGTAGTTGTATGGCTTTTTGCAAGGGTCCTTTTACAAAAATTGTCTCTCCTAGTAGTTGATGGTGTTTGGACTTCCTGTACTTCACAATAGAGCCTGCTGCTTGATAGTCACCAGACCAATCCAGTGTCCAGTTGCCATTGATAATACCTTGAGAGTCCTTGGCATACCTTAGGGCTGTCAATATATTTACATTGTTTCAACTTGTTCACACCTCTAAGTTTTAACTACAATTTTTAAGTTTTGGGCAGCATTTGGCAATAATTATATAAAATGTACTATCTTATCCAGGATTCTGACTTTATAAATAAATATTACTGTTGGAAGAAAAAATGTTTGCTGGCTTTTGTACCCCAAGAACAAAAAAATCTTTTGATTTAAACCGACTCTATAGAAATGTGAAAACCTAGATTGATTAATGGCAAGTTTGAGTTGAGTGAAAAGAGTTATCACTCTTTATTTGTAATAGGTTCTCATATGTCGTTTGTTTTAATCTTCTTGTAGACCATTAGATGATTGAAGAATGTAAAAATGAGAACCATCCACAAGGCAAAAAAATCTGTGATGAAAGTGCATAGCAAAAGCAAATAGTATTGCATGTAGGCTATAAAACTAAACAACATTACACGATGGACATGCTATTATATACAAAATATTGAATGCGTTATTTGCCCAAGCTGCATGCTAATTGCTAAATAAACTTGCGATGACCAAATAAACCATTGCCAAGCATTGTTGGTGAAGCCCTTCTCCAGTTTCTTGTTTGTGCACATCTATTTATAACACATGCTCAGTTTGGGTAGCTTTGAAGGGCTGGTATATGCTTTGACTGATTATTATTTCATCTGTTGAAAGTTGTTTTTTTTATGTGAAGGAACGGTTGGTATTTTGCCTGAGGGGCAATTGGCAGAATTTAAAGCTGACAAATATTTGTGTATCAATAATTCAATGAGCAGCACAGTTTTCCCCATCCTAAGCTTCAGTAAATTATGCGTACATTGTACTCATGTATTTTCTTACAAGGGGAAAACATAAGGAATCTTATTGTCCACATTGCTAAGTCAAATAGTCAACAGCATTGTCTAGGTAACATTCTTGCTATACTTAGCACAGCACTAGATAGGAGAGTATACTATATATTAATATAAAACAGTAGGCCCTTCTGCTAATATGTTAACATGGGCTTAGCAGAGAACATGGAGCAAAAATAAGATGATATAATGTATATAATTTATTGGCCAGACAAAGCTATGTAAATATATAGTGTTGCATAATACGGATAATAACTAGATTACTGCCAGTATTGTTATAGTGGCCAGTGCAAGTATCTTTGCATAAAATTAGACCAGCTTCTGTGCTATGTCAATGCCACTTTTACACAGTTACACTCATCTAGTTGATTGCATTCTTGCTCTGCTTGTTACATAATTAATATTACTGAATGAACTTTATAGGAGAAAAATGATTTGGTGCTTTTCCAACAGCCATAATACTTATGAGAAGCCTGGCTCATTGTAAACACAGCAACGGAGGGGAACATATCGTTATTACATACATGTTCTTACTGACCCACTAATTGACATTTTTTAATCTAAACACAGTTATAATTATGAACGGTTTGGGAGTTGTGCCACATGCTAGTCAGTTAGTCATTGTACTGACTTTACGCTGAGCATTGTGAGATAGCGTTTTTATTCAAGACGTAAATTAACTCCAGGAATTGACGAAACAAATTATCCTTTCTGGTTTTAGGTAAAATGGACAGCCTTAACTATATCATAGACACGCATACTCTTGCAACTTACAATTTTTTGTTGAAGTTTTAAGGCCATAGAAAATTCCAGTAGAACCTATTGGCATTGGAAATAACCCACGCATGAAAAACCTTATACTAAATGTTTTCTCCTTATTTTTGGAACGTTTGAGGCTAAATGTAAGATTAAGTGCTGCTTAAATACAAGCAAATTACCAAAGCTTAGCAAAGTGCATAAGAAATATAGAGCATTGTCATTGGTCCACTAGTAACCCTGATGGTCAGTAGAGTCACCAAAAGCATGGTGGCATTACTGAAAGCAGCAACAATGAAATAATAGCAATAAAAATCCTACGGGTGCACAGTAATGATGTAAATAAATGATCTTTTTACCAAGTTATTACAATTATACAGTTGTCTGCAACACACACAACACACACACAACACACACACAACACACACAACACACACACACACACACACACACAACACACACACAACACACACAACACACACACACAAATACACACACACACAAATTTATATAGACATTTCACCTAAATAGTTTCTGGTGTTCCTTCCTTCGGTGATGTTAATGTTGCTGGCACCAATTGGTATTTCTGTTATATATTCATAAGCTGCTTTGCTAGTTTTCTTGGTGAATATCCCACTGACGACTCTACAGCTGTTGCTCTGACCACCACAGACTCCACATCTGTCCACCACTTTACCAGATCCAATAACACCATCACACCCTATCACCTATGTGACAATATATTATAATAAAACAGCTGCTTCAAACATATTTGTTGAAAAAACCAGTTAGCAACTTTTTTGTCTCATTATTAGCTTTGGTTTATTTGAGGTTTCAGTGAAGCATTTTGTGGGAATTGCATAAAAGTGTATTGGAGATCTTAGAGCTTTAAAAATACCAAGTCGTTGTAACCCTCCCTCAAATTGTAGCTACAAACAATTTTACCCTTTCAAAATAAATTGTAGCCAACCCATTGTTTACAACTACTGTGTTTTGTTTATATATAGCAAAATGGATAACAAAGCAATTTTAGATGATACAAGATAATTAAATAATACTAATATAAAATCTGTAGTTTGTAAAATTAGGGAGTACTTCATGTTATAGATTTTAGTAACTAACAAGTGTATAGGAGCACATACTATATACTATGCATCATATAAGGTTGGTAGTAGCAGTAGATTATATAAAAAACATGTAATATCATATTGACCTCTAACAATAGCCTTTATATACGAACCAGAGTCAACGTGTTAATTTGAAGCTTATAAATCTCATAAGCAAACTTTTTTCAAACAATTTTAATCCTTTTCAAACAAACCCGATTCACGAAATTGTTGGCTCACCATCTCCAGTTTCATGTATTTAAACAAACTATTTGTGTATAATATATAATTAACATAAAGCTTAAATATTTTAATAGTAATTGCTACGGCAAATGCTGCCTTATGTAAAGACAGCAAATACTATGATTCTGATCTATGACTCTATAGACTATAGAGCCACTAATTCATATGTTGAAATAATTTTGAGAATGTTTCAAGCTGGGTAGTACTATAGTATACTATAATAGCATAATATTATGTCTTTCTGCACTAATGTATATGTTATATTATAAGACTTGAACAGCACAAGTAGCTACACTTGTATGATTGACCTATATGACTTTTATTCATGCCATGATATATGCTAAAATAGGTGATTATTTTTTAACAGGCTGCAATTATTGTTTATAAGTTATATTTTTGGTGCATCTTACGAGTAAAGTCAGATTTTTGTCTGTGCAACAAGATATTTAGGAAAAGACTACTGATTGCTAAAAAAGATAGAAAAGATAAAAGAAAGCTACATTTATCTTTAAACGAAATTGTTTATAGACATAATATTTTAATTATTGTTGCAAAAAGACAGCATTAATTAGATAAAAAGCAACAAATAGAGGTGCAGCAACTATTTTGCCAAAGCAGAAGAGGCAATTTAAGCACCATAAAACATTTCTGGAATGATTAAGCAGAGCAGATAGAAGTAAAGTTATATTATATACCTGATTCTCCAGATAATATTGAGACTGGCAGAGAGCAAGCTGCAATAGAAACAAATACCCCAGTAGCCACATGATACGCTATTACTTGCTGCACATCTTAAAAATACTGCACAAGTGTGCCTTCACAGCAGTGCTGCTATGCTATATCCAATTATCTTACATCATTTCTTAGCAGCTATTGTGATGTAATGATGCTTAACTTTTCGACCAATAGGAAAACAGATTGTATAAGTGCCTAGAGTTATCTTCCCTCAGGCCTACAAAATAGTTCAAATTACAGATCGCAATGAACTACAAAGTATCATATTGGCAACATTACAAAAAACAAGTACCAATAAGTTGCAATAGTATTAAAACAGAAAGTTTAGTTTTTAAAATGTAAATTAATCAGCATGAGTTTTACCTATAAGCTTGAAACACTTTTTCAAAGAATTAATGATTATTATAATTTAGCTCTAAAGGTGTTTTTTTTATACAATTAAAGCCTGCTTGCAGCATGAAATATTACAACTTGGTTTGTTGTTACGTACATTGTTAAATCATTAGCATAGCATAGCATAGTAGTACCCCTGCCAGGGACTAATTAGTGTAACAATTGCTAGGTATATCTATCTATTCAGACCTAATTCTAATTTGGTGTTATTTGGATGAGTTTACAGTAACACAAGAGCCTGAAATATCTATCTATACCTTTGATTTTACTCAACAGCAAAATTTCATACCAGACTGGCACTCAGCGTATAGAGTTGCACTCATTATGAAAGGCATAGACAATAAATGTGTAAGATGACATCTCCTTGGAGTATATTTGATCCTTTTCATGCTGCTATGATATAATTGCTTAAGATTGTTGGCTTATTAGCATGTATGCTGTTTGCACAGTATTGCATGTACATGTGTTGCTAGAATTTGGATTATCACTGATGAACATTAGTTAATATGCAAAGTATAGAAAACACTAAATTGTGAGCATCTGTAATTTATGCCTTTATTTCATTATATTATAATAAATTCTCCAAAATTTATAGCCTAATTGATTGACTAATTAGAAATTGTTTGCAAAGTTCATAGTTAGAAAGCTGCAAAATAAATTTGATCATCAAATTATTGCACCAATACAAAAGTACATTGAAGTTATTTCAAATTTCATTATTTTGTTCTTCATAATGAGTCTTCATATGCCAAAATGGTAGGTTTGCCTTCACTTGGCAAAATATAAGGGCAAATACAGCACAATGGAGTGCCAAATGGTCAAAAATTTGCTTATTATTGCATCTCATATGCTTATTATATTATAAGCATATGAGATGCAATAATAAGGGAATTTTTGATCATTTGGCGCTCCATACAGCACAATCTTTATGCAATTTTTATTTGCCAAAATTATATATAGGGAGCTAGCTGCCAACATAAACTGTAATACAATATTTCCACAGACTCTCTTGCCACAATAGTAACAACAACTATTAACATAGGAATATTAGATGGTGTAATTTACCATACCCTTTAAATGAGGTATGGTGTAGGACTAATATTGGTAGAAATTTTATTAACATGACTAAGATATCACATGTTGCACAAGATTTGTAATTAAATTCTATTAATACCCCGGAAATATAAAATCTACACTGTTATACTAGTAGCATGCATCTAGGTTCTGGAGATTGTGATCAAGTAACCATATTACTATGGCATGATTTATAATGGTAAAGCAACAGGTGTTCCTCTTATCTATGATGTATGTTAACATCTGGAAACACAGCAGTTACTTCAAATCATTTTCAGTTAACATCTTTAGCAGAAAGTCCCACACAGAACCACAGAGATGAAGCTGTTTCTAGCAATCTTGTTAGCCATACTTGTAGTCATACAAGCCAGAGTCATAACGAATGACAAATTTTTGGATCCAGACTGCTTATTTGGAAATAAAAGAGTTGGACTTTGGAGTAAGTACTGCTTTCACTACAAATCTAAAACTGTCAATTTGTACTTTTAGATGGTGAATTTTCGAGTAAATAGTTTAAATAAGAGTATAAAGCCAAGTAATCTTAACTTATAATTGACAGTTTCCATAATTATGCACTTATGATGATGAAGATCAGTACATGACCAAATTATCTACTTTTAGCTAATAACAAGATGTTTGACCCATGCAATAACCTGGGCTCAATGGTCCTGAGTTAAGTCTGTTGGTGTATGGACTATCGCAAAAAGACATCATATTATGTATGCCTTTTGTTGTATAGCAAATAAATTTGAGCTGTTTTTATAAACAAACTTTCATTTACACCTCAATGCCTATAATTATATAGGTGGCATATTATCAACCTTTTGATAGGATACAAGTTGACATGCAGTAACCAATAAAGCTAAAAGTGTCTTGTATAGCAATTTACCAACACGCAAAGATGTTTTCAATAGTAAAAGCTAAGATAAGTAGTACAAGTATCCACAAAGATAGATTCTTCTTGTTTGATTAATATTTACTTACAAAATGCGCTCAAGACCAACATACTATCTGACCTCTAGAGGTCTTCAGTAGAAGTAAATACTGATATGGTTATTTATTTCACTTCAATGGAAGTGAATGTCATTTTAGTCAACACTGTACGCAGATTGGTACTGCAGATAGATAGAAGTTCCAACACTGCTTAGGAATCATTACTTATGCATTTTAAAAGGCCTTTTCTTATTACTATTGCTAGTTACACATTTTTGCGAAGGTTGAAGCCATTAAGCCTAGGGCCACACTGTGCGTATTTTCGCATGCGAAAATTGAAATCACAAGTAGCAAAGGTGTCCACTGTGCGCGTTGAGAAAACATTCGCACTTGTCGCTCTGCATTTTCAACGCAAGTGCGAATCGTCTCTGTCGTCGTCACCTAATTGGCTGGTAGTTATTCAGCGAGCCCAATTTCTTTATTTTAGTGCTACATTCCAGTAAATTGCGTTTTATTGAAAGCGAGTGCGATTTAAAAATGAAAGCTTTATTTATCACGCATCACTGACGCTACAGTGGACACCTTTGCTACTTGTGATTTCAATTTTCGCATGCGAAAATACGCACAGTGTGGCCCTAGGCTAAATAATTGAATGATTCTCCTCATCAACTTTTGCCAACTACGATCCTTGACACTTCATAGACCTACTTGCCTGAATAAAATTTGAAAAAAGCTGCCAAATATATATTTATAACATTTGTCCTATAAAAGCTCTTGCTAGTTGCATATCTAGATTTGAATAAAACTATTTGAAAAATACTGCTACAGCACAAAAAGACCTGCTAATGGTTACTTGAATAGTATATTTGAACTTTTAATTTAATTAAATACATATTATAGAAGTACATATTTGATTGCTTAAAGCAACTCTAGTATAAATGATGCATAACATTTGCATAAAACACCAAGAAAATAATACAAGTTAAGTATCAAATAAAATTATCACCGTCTTATGTTAAATATTTGCATCGACAGAGAGAAAACTGTAATACTGCATATATACAATCAGTAAATTTCTTTGATACATGACTAAGTATAATAAACACTAGAATAACAGAAATAAAATTTACACTCCCAAATTTCACATGTTGAAGTCAGTGATGGAGGACGAGACGAGAAAAATATTTAACTTTATTACTATAAGTGATAACTTTATACTAATAGCACCATAGAACAAGGAGCAATAGAGGTGGAACAACTGTAGTTGAGCACAACAGAGTTGCACAAGAATACCATCACTGTGAGCATTACTGAATTTATAATCTAAATTTTATTTGACACGCTTCAATCTTAAATCTTACAGAAATAATATTTATGTGGAAATAACCAACACAGTCATCTATTGAATTTAGACTTGTTGTATAATAAAGTTAGTTGAAACTTTTGATGGATATTTGCATGAAATAGAACACTTGAGTGAATATGGTACATAGAAGATTTAGATTCTTTATATTACAAACTATCTATATACTAATGACTATACAATTGTAAATAAACCGCAAAATGGGCAGGACTATAAATAAATGCTCCATAGGTAGGTGAACCAACCTCCATCTATGTCTAAATCCTAAAAAGTTGAAACAGGAAGAGTAAGGTCATTGTTTAAAAGAAACTTTCACTAAAATGCTATGCAAGTTATAAAAAATGTAGTCAGCGAATGACGAATCTCATATTGCTATAGTAGAGAGCTGGCATGGCATGATCTGTAACCAGCTATATTTCGGGATCAGGCTGGGAAGTGAAATCTAGCTGATAGTCTTCTACAATAATAAAATAGGGAGTTACCCTTTGTGCATGTTAATAAACACCATGATTCTGCAAAATGTTTACAACAGCCAACAATTTGAAGACAAATAGAAAGATATTTATAAAGATGCAATTAGAAATAACTAACTATACATCTTTGCTGATTATATTTTTACAAATATATTTTTAGTCATTAAGATTTATTCAGCTGGCAATATGAATGACTAGCTGATTTTTATGATAAGCCCACTTACGGCCACTGGTAGAATCAAAAGGCTCTGGACATTCATTAAATGTATGGTTAGGTAGACCACAGTTGCTACAATGTATTCTCCTTTTAACAGGATAGTTAGACGCAGCGCCAGGTGGTGGTGTATAGAACTGATAGCCTTGTGTAATTGGGTATGAAGTAGGAGGTAATATCACATGAGTAGGACCACCGCCAACAGCATTAGCAGGAGCAGCGTGGTAACTTGGTCTAGTAGCACCGGGCGCCATCAAGGGCATTGGCTGCTGATACATCACATCATTTCTGGGTATAATACCATTGGGGCCGGCAGTGTTGCATCTGTTGAGGTTTGGAATGCTGGGAGTTATTAAACCATTAGATGTCGACACAAAAGCCCCAGGAAAACTACAACAGATAAATTATTAGAAAAATTACAATTTACTTGAAACAAAAATAAGTAGCTACAAAATTGATGCTATCCTTGCTTCTTTAATCACAATGTTTCTAAAAGTCAAAGATCAAAGATTAACTTTATTGTTGGAGCAAAAATAGTTACAATCTACCAAGTTTAGTTTTCAAGTTCATTTAGCATTATGTAGGAAATAGATTTTTGAACCAACAATTATAATTAAACCGTATGTATCTGTAAGAAATAACTTGTAGGAGAAAATCTACAAGAAGTAATTTTGCAGCATTAAATTATCAGCAGGTTCAAGCAGAACCAAATCACTTAAAATTTGTTATTCACTATTGAAAGTTACATTCAATTTTAGCAAAGCAAAAACAATTTCTTGAATTAACCTCGCAAGTAAAATAACAGTCTTGTAATGATTATACGACCTTTGAAAAATGCAGCAACAAAAAAAGCAACAGCAACATACTTATAAGAGCTGCAGTTTGTTTTAGAACTTAGAAACTAACAGTTTTTCAACTAAACCACTTAGTTTTGAATGATAAGCAAAACTCAAGGTTTCACTGATAAGAACAGCATTACACAACAAATAAAAAGATTTTCTACTTTTTGCATTCAATTGCATATAGAGTCAATTTATTAGCTCCAATCCATGTTTTTTGAACGAAATAATATTGAACGTAAAAGTTAATATTTTGTATGTGTATTAGGTAAATGAAAGATGAAATGACTGGTGACAATTCAACTAATCATTGCATACTCACCCAGCATATATAAGACCATTCTGTGGGGGAGGCATTTGTGGTGGTGCTGAAGCAGTCCTTCCCAGAGAAGGGCTATTTCTTGGCTGAGGTGTGGCAGCTATAGATATGTAATACTGCATGCAATTCGGACAATAACAAGGTAGATTGTAGTTTCCATCCGGACCTGTAATTAAGTGCAAATAGGTTGGTATGAAGCTAATATATTGACATACACAGAACTTACACTGCTATGAAATAGGAAACTGAAACATACAGTTGGCACAGACAAGTGTACAACTATTTACACTAAGAAGTCACAATATTCATGGAATACAAAGTATAGCGGTTACTATACATGATAGGGTCCCAAGTCGTTCCAAGTCTGGAGAAATGTAAGCATATGGTTTAGAATATCCATTCATAGAAGCAAAATAGTGGAGTTCCTGACAAGTATCCAGAGGAGCGGGTTGCATGTAAGGAGTAGGCTGTATAACCAACGTAGATGTTGAGCTGGCACTGCCATTTGGACTCGACTCACGTTCAACAGCAGTTTCCTCACTGGCATCTACAACAACAACACATCTCAAGTATTATCCTTTCCGTTTATAGCCAACATTTGACAAATAACCCAAGTTTAAAGTAAAATAACTCAGGTTTCAAGTCAAATAACTCATGTTTCAAGTCAAATAACTCATGTTTCAAGTCAAATAACTCAAGTTTCAAGTTATATAACTTAAGTAGTACACACCGGCACGAGATTCTGTAACAGTGGGCTGAGGGGAGGTGTTGGATCTGGTCACTCCAGGATGGCCAGATTTACTGGCCCCACTGTCTTCCGGCACATCTGCACTGCTTTTATCCAGCTGTTGAGAAGTGACTAGCGAAGTTTGAGGAGGAAGTCCTGTGTGCACAGATAATGCTCCTGGACTAGGAACTTGATTGGAATAATTTGAATGAGGGCTATGTGGAGCAGAGCTTCTGTACATGTTCGGACTGTGAGGAAAATGGTGAGGTGGAGGCAGATTCGGTGACATATTTGGAAGGAAATTTGATGGCATGCCAGACGGTAAATTTGGGGGTCCCATCGGACGAATGTTATGCAAGGGCGCATTTGAAGGTAAATTTGGGGAAACATTCATAGATGAAGGTTTATTAAAAGGAGGTTTCTGTAACTTAGATTTTAAAGAATGAGCATTTTGTGACTTCATATTAAGTCTGTTATCACTCTGAGATAACGTTTGAGCTGACTCATTAGGACCCTGAGGAGAGGATTGCGGTTCATTGACAACCTGAGAATTCACAGGAGGTTTAGCTGATAATTGGTCCTCTGGTGCTTCGCCGTCCAATTGTTTCTTTGACATTGCTTGCTTCATGCGCAATTTCATCTGTATTTCCTCAACAGTTTGCTGCCTGTGCCCTGCAGGTGCACTTGATAAACCAGGTTCACTTCGCTGTCGAAGTGGCCCATGCTGCCGCATATGAAACTCTTTACGGTTTGAGACCTTATTATACTGTCTGCTGTTAGACTTGTTAGCAGTGTGTCTGATAGGCTCAGAGTTAGTCGCAAATGAATCATTGTGTGAGGGTGGTAGTTGAGGGTTGATGGATACAACAGTGATACCGGGTTCTGATTTGGAAGGAAATGGTGATGGATGAATATGGTAAGGTAGCAATGAGTTCCCCATGCTCTGTTCCACTCCTTCATCATAAGTACTAACATTTGAAGTACTACGATTTGAGCTCTTGAATGATGGATTGACTACGGCATGTGATGATAAACTTTGCTTGATTTCAACAGCAGACAACTCCCAATTCTAAAACAAGTATCAACCAAAGCTAATAACTGGAAATCCATATAAAAGGATAACATGAACTTTATCAAATTATTTCCCTCATGCAACAAAATTAGCCACACAACATACTGTTGTGCTCCGTTTTCTCACCTGTGTGTTCCCAGCCTTTTGGTTGCAATGCAATGATTTTGGACAGTGGTGACTTGAGTCTGCAACATAAGTAAAACTTGTGAAGCTATTCAAGAAACATAAGAAGTGGCAATATATATTGTTTTTAGTAACATTCAGGTAATTGAAGGTTTTGTTTCAAAAATATATTATCATTACTATATGATTATATATTAGAAAATATGTCTATTATTGAATCTATCATTATAATTTCAAGTTTGAATTTTAGCTGTACTTATATTGATAGTTGAGTAGTGTTAGTGCCATACCAACTACTTTATTAATATGCTGCTGTAATAATTGATAGCAGTATCTGATATTGAACAAGTGGCATTGCTGTTACTGCAGCTTGCATCAAAACACTCTTCTTATACTACGTAGCAAAATTAAATTAAAAACATCGCAAACACACAACCAGCAAACTACTTGGACTATACTATATAAGTAGTTCTCGGTAACATGTCAGTTTAGGTAAATAAAATAATGGTGTGTAGCCAAAAAAATGCCTAAAGAGAATCTCTATACTTGCAGGCAAGCTCGTACCCATAGTACTTAGCCTGGCTTGAAGTCTAACATAATAATTTGGAGAGACAGCCAGTTAATTAAAGACACGGCTCAGAAAATGAATAGTAAAATTAATTTGCCAAAACATACAACTCCTGCACTGTGCCTACACTGTGGCTAAAATAGTTTTGTAAATTCAGTATTACAAATGAGCCAGTCTGGATCAACACAAATGTAGGCTTACCAGATTTCGGTAGGTGCATACTTGATGGGTTATGTGGGCTAGATCTAGGGCTAAATGTATCAGAACTGCAGTAACCACAAGTGCACACAATTCCATCACTGACTGACCTAACTTCAGAAGAAATCCCTTTCTCACTGTAGATGGGAAAAATAGTAAATGTTACAGCATATTTACATTGCTGTAGCAGCCTTTAATTATACTTAAATAAAATATATTTTACTTCAAGAAAATTTTTCCTCAATGAACCCAACAAAATCTGCTTTGCTTTGAAATAAAATCATGACCTAGCTCAAGTTTTATTGAGCAAAACAATAACCACAATGTTTACTCACAGTTGGACAGGAATGCAAACAATTAAACAGGTTGTATTGATCAGAGAAGGGTGTTTGGCTGAGCTACTTTTACTTAGCCATTGCCCATACTCAAGCTTACATGCAAAATATAGAGTGCAATTTGTCCAGTGTGCTTAAATCTGACAAGAACGTTGTAATATTATATAATTTTCAAAATGTAACCTTGGAATAGCTTTCAACTCTTTTGATAGCTTCTTGGCTCCTCTGTCACCTAGACCTTTCTTTTTCGAGTCTGTTTGTGAAGCAGCCGTCTATCAATACACAAACACACAGCACATACAACTAGCCTGCTGTAAAAACTGATCAATTTTTTTAAAAATCAAGTGCTGCTGTGAAATATCCAATAAAATATTTTCTGCTAATTTAATTTATAATTTGAAAAAACTGTGGAAAAATTTTTAGCTGCTGCCATTTAAAGTTACTTTGACAGTAAAAAAACTAATTACAACAGCTTATTAAATACTATTTGTGGTGATAAAATTAAGTAATATTAACTGAGCAAAAATAATATTGAAGTGGTAGTTTTTCATGCCAGCTTTTCAACTCTCTATATTTACTTTACAGTTTTAGATATTAAACACTTTCTTTAATACTTATTCATTGAAATTAGATGTTTTTATTAAAAACTATATAAAAATAATGAACATATGAAACAAATGAAGATAATTATTGCTTGAAACTTGTGAGATAATTAGAGAAAAAAATGTCCAGCTGATTAGCATGATTATTGTAAATACCTGATCGGTAGATGAATGAGCATGGATAGTAGGAGGGGTGGCTGCTGCGTCACCATCAACTATTCGAGAACTATGCATTGATGATGACCCAGAGTGACTTGCTGACTTGATAGGAACAGCTCTGGGTGAGTGCAGTGTATTAGATGTGTGCGTAACAGTAGGTGGGGAAGATTGCTGCAAGCTATTAGTCACAATAACCGTATGTGCCAGAATTCCCGAAGAGCCCGTTTCTTTAAGATATTCTTGGTTTGAATTGAAATTTGTTGTTTTTGAACTGCGTGGTTTTCGTGATGTCACTACAAAACATAATAGCCACAGCTTCAACTGAAGTCAAAAGTAATGTTGATAAACAGGTAAGCATTAAGTTATTAGATTACACTATATGCAACATGATATAATATATATACCAAATCGCACCAACATAAACAAAGAATGGGATAACTACCTGCATGGTTGGTAAAAGTTCTGTCTTTGGTTATAGTATTGCTGTGAGTTACTGTAGAAACACCGGCAGATTCACTAGGAGATGACTTGAAGCTAGCCGACTGGCTCTTTGATAGAAAGAAAGTGTGCACCGTGCTACTGTCCACATATTTCCTAGGCATATTGCTGATTTGCCTATCAAAGTTCAACAAATTTATAGCAATAAATTTATCCAGAATCTATATAGTTAAGTTTAAAGCATACAAAGATCTGGTGCTCAGAGCATCTTCAGCAGAGTAATAATCTAAAGCAAAATTGGTATAATTATTGGAAATGTCACAATTAGTATGATTTAACACATTTTTGTCGCTTGGTTTCAACATTAAGCCTTTTTGACCAAAAACTTCATGCTTAGCAAAAATAGAATACCTTTCTTTCATCTAAATAAAAATGCTCATATATAAAGAGCTAACAGAGCAGCAAAGTGACAATTCTCTCAAAATAATTGCAGCATAGGTTACTCACGATAAATAGCCTTTAACAGCTTTTTCATTAACATCACCAGCTACAAAACAATACCAGGAAAATTAAGGATTGATGGACAACTCCAAATTTTAGCACATGCAAACAATAAACGTAAAAACCAGTCTTCTTTTCGCTTCAAATATAAACTACATTTGACCCAATAGCTTATAATAACATACACATAAGATATAAATTTTTCAAGCCAATAAATCCATAAAATGATCATAAACATAAATAAAATGAATAAATATAGATATATGCAGGCTACCTACCGACATTCACAATTGCATTTCAGTTGGAAAGCCACATGAAAATGTTATGTAGTCGAGTATAGGAAATAGTGTACTAGTTTGGAAACTTACCCTTTCCTTTGAACAGGGAAATGTGCCGTAGGTGCTTGACAGCACCAGCGTCTTCAGGGAATTCTTGTATCAACTTCAATGTAAATATGTATACAGAAATATAGTTGAACAGAATTAACGAAACTACCTCTATCGCTTAAAGTG
This sequence comes from Bugula neritina, assembly GCA_964035545.1. NCBI lineage: Eukaryota > Metazoa > Bryozoa > Gymnolaemata > Cheilostomatida > Bugulidae > Bugula > Bugula neritina. The sequence continues at coordinate 7,945,280 of OZ037765.1, read as the reverse complement.
TCATAATGAATGCAAGCAGCTTATTTTATTGGCACATATGATGTAGCAAAATGACAGGTAAAAAGCGTACTACACATTTGCTACCCCGGAAGGTAGCAGGAGCGTTTAAAATGAACAGCTGTGCCTCCAAGTAGATCTGTAAGCAACAGCCGCTGTCTAAGCAACTACGTGGGAATGGTTTAAGATTGTCATCTAATGTGGTTTATATTAAACTATTGTTGAAATTTGTAACAGTTAATATTATACTGAATAGTGCTTATGTGTTTTAGAATTCATAACATAAAAAAATTATTTAGCTAAGGAAATACTTTTAAAATGTAACTGAACAAAGCATATTTTAGAGGTCATAAAAGGTCACCTATTCAAAATTAGGTCACCTTACTAAAAGGCTTAGTATGCTCTGTCCCACACTGATTAACCACGTAGCCTACATTATAGTGAGCCAAAGCATATAAACTAGTTATACCTGGATGCCCAAGTTACTTTACTAAGATTATCACACAAACCACAAATTTATTTAATTAAGCTTTGTTACATAGATAAAGCATCCCTTCCAAAAGCTGGTTGTTGCAACAACCTTAGATGGTTTTTTAAAATAATGTTTTTTTTTCTATTTTTCAGTTATTTTGCTGTTTATTTGCACTTCTAGTGACCAGAAATCATTAAAATATGTAATTAAACATTTATATCTGAGAGTTAGCCAATTTTTCAAAGAGAAACATAGAGCTCTCTTACCTTGTCGTGAAACAGTCTAATTTCAGTGAATGATTTCTCTATAAACATAGGTTTGCTGCCTTTACATTTAACCTACAAACATGTACATAAACCAATAAAAATGTTGATAAAATTTCACAAATAAAAAACTATTGGCCATTACCATAGTTTCTATTTTTAGATGACTTTCAAAACAAGGAGTAGGGGAAGAAATGAACATCCTTTAATATTTGTAATGCTTCTTCACATTTCAGTTTCACATTACGTGTAAAACTGCTACATACATGGTTATGTACAATATTCATCTATATCAGGGCTGTCCAACAGGCGGCCCCAGGGCCGGATGTGGCCCCCAGCCTACATTTTTGTGGCCCTCAAAGGCATAACGCATAAAATTATTGTTCACACCTTATATGGATTAAAGTGAAAAAACCTTTTTAAATGTCCCATTTATACACATATTACAAAACATGCAACTTGGACTTTATTGTGTAAGGATTTATAAGAAATTTGGAATAAAGTATTTGGAAATTACTGATGCTATGCCCCCCCCCCAGCTCAAACTAAAGTTTACAATATGGCCCTTGCCATGAAATATTTCCTTTCAGTGACCCTCAATCTGAAAAGGTTGAACACCCCTAATCTATATCATAATTATGTATATATATATTATGATAATATGTACACTGTCTCCCACTCCAACAGTAGTTTAATAGAGATATTAATAAAGTATGATTATATTGAAATGTCTGTATAACAATTTCACAAAGTTAGTCCAATTACACTTTTTAAACTAAAATATACTGCAAAAAATGTTATATTTTTGAATGGGTTACCAAGACATTTACAAAATTAAAAATCAATTTTTTCTAAGCAGTGAAGTGTCATTCTATACGAGAATGCTTTGAATAACCAAGATATGTTCTCATTACATGCAAATTAAAATATTTGATATTTGCAATTCTGTTAAAACTTGTGTTTCAATTTAAAAAGGTTAATATTTTTCCCGCTGAAATGCTTATATAAAAAGGTTCTAATAACAAAAGGGTTTGCCATCTTGCCCCTTAAAATCATACCTCTTGTACTTCAATTCCACTACAGGGTTTGTTTAGTATGTGCTAATGAAACAGTCTTAATTATTGCTGCTGTGTGATGTATTGGTAGCAATATCACTACAGTGCTATGTGCCTATCCCACAGTTTCAGCTTTTATGTACCGAAAAATAGTTCATTATACATCAGGTGACAACCTAGAGCATACCTGGAGTGACAACTAACTTTAGCTAGAGTTTTGATTAAATAGATCACTTGGCCAATCAGTGAACATTATGCTGTTTTCCATGTTACTCACAGATACAGAGGTTAACTACTAGGTTATAAATTATAATTATTGCAAGCATATTTAGCAACAGAAGTCCCTCACTAAAACCTTAACTGGCCAATCATATTATACACCTGACAAAATTATTGCAAAAATAAAAGAGATCAGCAAAGCTTTTTATGTGTTGTGAAACCCATAGTAAAGGAAAACTGAAAGTTAAAACTATTAGTACTAGCTATTATAACTGGTTGACTAAATAATTTACCTCCAATTTATAGAAGATTTCTGAGTTGATGGTTTTAGTCTCAATGAGTTTTATACTCTCTATGTGAACTAAAACAAAGGTGGTGAAAAATTTATATTCAGTTACAAAGAAACTGAAAAATAAAGGCAAAAAAGCATATGAATAACCATATTACACAATAGATAATTATTAGAGTTATCCCCCTTGAACTATTAAGTTTAAATACTATTCTAATAATGTACAGTGTACACTGATATAGTTTGAAAATTTGAAATGTGATTTCAGCCACCACAATAATAACAAATATCACCATAGATAATATTAAATTATCTATGACAATTATTGGCATTCATAGTTAAGTGAAATTTTGTGCCAAGATTTGAAAGGGGGAAATTCCATTTCCAAAATTCCCCCATGGGAAATTTTGAAAACTCATATAATATGATATCAAAGTTTAAAACATTGATCAACAAAGGCTTACTTGGTGTGTGTGGAGACAAATTTTCTTCTAATGCAGCAGAGTGATGAGTTTTGGAAATATTTTGACTAGAACTTGATGAGCCTGTTTTGATAGAGCTTCCTTCAACCTGTGAATGACCAAATGAGAATGGCTTAGTAAATAATTGTGAAGCTAATAAACATTATTGCTACACAAGACAGTTTATTCCTATCAACTAACATGACTAGTTTGAGTATCCTGAATTGGTTAATCTTATTTTAGATCAGCTCAGTATATACAATACGATTCTATTTATTGTAATATCAGAAAAATTGACAGTTTTGCCTACTTTTCAGCAATCATTTTTAAATTAAAGTTTTGAACATATATTACTGCAACCGCTTTTAGAATTTTTATTTAAAAACTATTAAGACAAATACAATAATATAGTTTCATCATACTGCATATACACTTGAGGTAGATAAGCACCTTTATTTACCTGCATAAAATGGGGTAACCCAGACGTTTGATAAATATATATAAATGTTGGTTCAATTCTATGGGAGGGTTTAAGAAAAAATATTGATTGTCGATAAAATTTTAATGTTTTATCAGAATCAATCGTGTTACCCCTCAATCATGATCATGTAGAAATACTTATAAACAAAAAGTATACATCTTAATGAAGTATATCACAACGCCCAACAAGTCTTTATATTGCAAGTGACTTACTTTAATATCACCACTATCTGTTTGACATTGAGCATCACTCACACCAGGTGAAGAGCTGTAATCGTTTCCCGTGATTTGCTCTAACATGTGTACAAATGTGCCAAGTTTTTCATTAAAATCTCGACGCTGCTCAAATGAGAAGGCAGGATGATGCATTGCCATGACATGTAATAGTCTAATATCTTCTATTAGTTTAACAGAACAAAGCTGTGAATCGTTGACTAAACTTTTCAAATGATTTCCTATGCTGACAAGTATTTCGTAGAACACCATTGTGCAGCTAGTATCACGGGGTTTTGAGCGGAATAGACACAAATAGGTAATTAAACGACTCCTTGTATGTTCCCCATGAACAAACTGAAAGAGATTCAAGTTATTGAGCAATCTAAGTTCTTTGATATCATTTGCTTTAGTCTCTGGGTCAATGAATGTTGAATAGTCTTTTCTTGCCAGGCTTTCTATGCAAGAACCAAAAAACCGAAGCTCCCAAGGTGCACAGTACTGTTCCAATACCGAACACATAAAATCTATACGATTTGCAGAATCCATATTTTGAACCCATCTGTACATTTGAGCAATGTTTGTCACCATCATCACTAGAAATAAAATTAAAATGCTATTATTCTACAGTCTACACCAAAACTATTTTCTCAATGTTTGAAAACTTTCCAAACAAAACCCAAACAATATCATCAACATTAGTGAAAGTTATTAGAAGCAGCACCGAGTTATTATTCACTGAGTGCAGTAATTTGGGTCTCGAGTTTAGAGTTCAGAGTTCCAATCCAAACCCCCAACTCCAAACTTGAGATCCCCCAACTACTGCACTCAGTGACTACTAACTCAGTACTGCTTCCAACAACATTTTAAATTAGTAGCCAAAACTGGTACCAGTGTATCACAATACAAACTGGGGCTGCACACCATCAAAGATTTAAAAAACCTGAGAGCTTATTTAAGTTTAGTATCACCAATTTAGCTAGTAGTAGTTAGTGCAACAGTAGAGAAACCTAAATAAACACAGACCTGTCTCCTGAATACATTTAGTTTTACTCTTTAACATGAAAGTAAATTATTCTACATAAATATTTTTTCTGATTTTCATAGTCTTACTAGCACTAGTACTATTACTATAACTATCTATCTTCAGCACAGTATTAGTACATCTCTATAATCTTTACAGTCTATATCTAGTACTAATACTTTACTAGTAGTAGTATTAGTACTATTAGTATGTCTATATAAAACACTCAGTTATACTGTATTTAAAAGAGCACTTTAGTGGGTTTCATCCTACTTAGACGCTATTTCTTATTTTGGTACCATAATAATGTATATACCTATGTAACTGCTGTATTGACTGCTAAAAAGCGAACAGCTATAATAGCTAATATAAAGTATCTGGAACAATAGTCCACTTTCCATGGATTTGTGTGGGGCAAAAAACAGTAATACATTAATAATAGACATTATTTTTAATGAATACTTATTAACTAAATAGTTTTTCAAACAACAAGAAGTATAGAATATGCAAAATTAATAAGTTAATGCAGATCACAGGAATTTATTTATGCGCTAGATAACAAACAATCCAAGTTTATTTAAACATATATATATTTCAATAACATTCAAATAAATTGCACATAAAATATATATTGTACCAAAATAAATAAATACCGTCTAACTGGGATGACACCCTTTATTGGTATTAAAACTAATTATAATTATTAATAATAATAACTAATAAGTAAATAACTAAAATTAAATAACTATTAATATTATTATTATCATTATGATAGTCAGTATCACTACCAGTATGAGACTGAGAGTGAGCGTCGCTGCACCACTATAATAAGGAATGAAGATTACTGGTGTCAAAGTTATATTTTTACTCCTACATTGAGTTTGACTTGCCTCCTTGGTGGCGTAGCTCTTGACTTGTATAATACAGGTGTTAAAATAGTTGATGAGGAAATAGAACCTTCAATATCTAAGCAATGTAACCCACTGACTGAATACCTGGTCTTGATGCCTATATATATATTATAATTATGCTATAGCTAAAAATAGCATAGCCAGTGGACTCCCCTACCTAACTGCTCTACTCACTACTGTGTTGAAGGGCTACATTCCCAAAAGCAGATTACATAATCTGGCCCAAACTATTAAATCACTTCAAGTTTAAATATCCATATTGTGCTTGCTGTAAGATAAATATATACTTATACTTATAGCTATAGCCTATACTCAGGCTATGCCTATGGTAGTAGTACTGTCTACTGAGGAGTGCTTCGTTACGGTTACAATCACAATGAGTATCTCGTACAGCGTGCCTAAACTAAAAAATAATCACTAATAGTAATCAGACAAAAGTTACTGCTAGACTTAAAGTTGGTGTTACTGTTAATGTTAGTAAGTCAAAGTGTAACTCATAAAATTAAGTTTAACTGTAACTGTAAGTCAGTAAGTGTAAGTCAAAGTGTAAGACTAAGTCTGTTACTGTTAGTGTTAGAAAATAGACGTCAACCCCTTACGCTTATGTTGGTGAACAAAATTAAAATGAAAATTATAATAATAATTATCAGTATTAAATATTGTAATTTATATTATAATATTAATTATATTTATATTCATATTGGCATTTATTTTTAATTTTATTTTTATATTAATATTATTAATATTGCATCTAGTTCTACTATATTTTTAGCAACAATAAAAATATTTATCTTGAAGAGAGTAATTATAAAAACATAATCACAATCGTATAACTACAAGTATTTATTTTATCATTATTTTTTTAGTGTTGATAATTATAATCGTAATGAGAGTAATAATTATAATAATAAAAGTATGAGTTATGTTCATCTGCTGCTTTCCAAAGACATCCGGGCAATCGTAAGTAACATAAGTTCGCAATAAATCATACATGTAAAGCCATTGGTTGAATTATAACTAAAGCCTGCGCTACGTAGTATTATCATGTCACTTTACTTTTACAGTCGATATTTTTTTATTTAGAATGAGCTGATTGAAAACCTCACCACAATAGGCTTCTGCCAAATTTAGCACCGAGTTGAATAGAGGTGGAGGTTATTCCCCACTAAACTAGAAATAATAAAATTGTTTTTTCCAGTTCATTGTTTTCCCAATCAGTAGGTAGAGTAAGGTAAAGAATGTTTTTGGGTGCACGTGCGTTTAAAACGTTACAGTGACAGCCAATATAGTTGCTATAGAAACAAACTATATTATTGTGTGCATTTTCTTAACATCTAACTCTTGCACAAATAAAACTATGTCAGTATAAGTATGCAGTTAAGGTAAAAATTGCAATAAATATTAAAATGTGTAATAGTAATTGGTGAAATGAACATGCCGAGACACTAAACAGTACTATGCTGTTAGCAATATATAACCTGTCCAAACAATGAGGCTTCACATCAGATCTGTACACAGATTACAAGGAAGTTCTATCTCATCTGAGCCTGAGGTATTCCGAGGTATGCCGTTAAACTGACGTCACTTTGACATTAGTGATGTTGGTTGCCGCGGAAATTTGTAAACCAAAAGGTTAAAGGGTATATTTGGCATATACTCCACTTATTTCATATCCTGGCCCAAGAAGAACACCCTAGTTTGGTGTCCGACTTGCATCCTTTGATCTAATTTTAACGCATTGTCATTGTGAGGCTTGGTTCAATTAAGATTTAATTTTATCATTTAGTTTTACTGTTTAGAGTTGTAGGTTGAACTTGTTGTTGTAAGTTAGTATTGCGATATACTTATAGTAATAGTATAACTATAAATATTAATATCATTATCAAAGCTTCTCACACATTGACTTGCACTTACAGTTACACACATTATACTAATACTTACAGTTATTGAGAGTAAGTTGCTACTACTAGTACTATCAGTATTACTACTAGTACTAGTAGTTCTACTAGGTCTAGTGAGCGTGACTTAATGAGTGTTAATATTATTATTAATATTATACTTAATAGTTAATATCATAATGATAATGGTTTTAGATTTATGATTAATATTAATTTTTATTACTTGCACTATTAGTATTACTATTACTATTAGTATTAATATTATTACTTATTAGTATTAATATTACTATAAAAAAAATTTATGACAGTTGAGATTAATTATTTCTATTACATTATCAGAAAGAGATAGTTGCAATAATTAACCCCATCAGTTCCAACAACTGTTCCACCAAAAGAATTAATTAACTGTTTTTGAACAGCATATTATAATCACCAGTTGTTGTCCTGGTTATTTGTGCTTGATAGGCAGTGCTAAATTTCCTTGGTGGTATTATTTTATGTAGCCACAATGTGAATCTATCCAAGATGTTAATAATTCATTTAAACTAACTAGACCTAGTAAACTATAAAAAAAACTTTTTAAAATAATAAAATGATAATAAGTATTTAGATGTGCTATAAAGAGACTAGATTCTAGAAAAATCAGGCTTAAAAAGTCAGGGGTGAAATTTAATACATTTCTGTTCATAATAATACTTATTAGCATATTATGCTAACAAGTCTATTTTATTTTCATGATGCATAATAGTGTCTAGTTTAAGTAGTGCTTAGATTATGCTCATGTGCTTCTCATTAAATAGAATTTATATGATAAAATATTATGTTCTTTCTTTCTTTTATCCTATGATGGAATATTGAAACTTTCATATGAAAATCAACGTGACTGAGGAAAAATGCTACTGGCTTTGAAGCCATTGCTTCGCAGTGGCTTCGATGCGTGAAAAGGCCGTAAGATTTGTGATATCGGTATAAGCGTAGGGCCACACGACGCGTTTTACACGTTCGTGACGTGCGAGAAAACCCGTACCCGTATAGACCTGCCACACACAGTGCGTGTGTTGCTAGTGCAAAAATTTATTATCTAATGATGTTAGCGTTAAACTTTACTGCTCGCCTACAGACGTTTGATTATAAAACTATGTCATCGGCAGCGTGACTATTATAAAAGCGGAAATGCAAATTATATGAAACTGTTTTAATTCAGTTTGCTAAAAGCTAAAAGATGAATTGAAATAAAAAAGTGTGCTCGCTAAATGATAATGAGCCAATTAGATCAAACACGCACAAGCTTGCCGCACTTCTCGCTCAGCATGTTAGATGCATAAAAATCCCGCTCACGCTGTCCCATTTTTGGGCTAAACGGGTTTTCTCGCACGTCACAAACGTGTAAAACGCGTCGTGTGGCCCTACGCTAAGAATCAGTCCAGTGTTGTTTAATCAATCAAATAACTTTCAGGATTAAGGTTAAGCTTTAGTTACTATTTTGGATATTCATTATCATTATTTGCATCCGCAACTTGTATCATAAAACTTGATATTCATGTTTTTAAATTAGTTCTGGTAGGTTGCAAAGCATTTGACCTAGCTCTGTGTTACATATAAAGTTTGAGTTTTCTACTATTACTTAACTTCTGGCAGCTAATCATCTATTATAGATGTTCTATTGTATGATGCTTCACTAGCTTGTTTTGATTAATTCAAGATTATGCAGCCACAGTGAAAAGGATAGTTATAGTCATCATGTTGAGAATTGTGACAGTGTTGATAATATGAAATGTTCATAGAAGTAACTCCTTTAACAAGGGATTGAACTGTAGGTTGTGGCAGACAGTCATGATGGGTTGTTTATATATTTTTATCTTATGCTGGTACTAAGTATATTGCAGCATGTTAAGGAGGAATCTTGACCTATTAACAATGTGTCTTGTTTTTTGTGACCTTCAAGTCAAGCATATAGTATGTATGTATAGTACCATTAGAATTTCATCGTGTTGGAACTGTTAGATCTGATTCAAAGGTGAGCTACCGAATGCATTTAGAATCAACAAAGGTGTCAAGCAGGGTTGTGTTTTAGCTCCAATATTTTTATCTACACTATGCTTTCACTGATTACAACAGAGGAGTATGGATACAAAGCCGACCAGGCGCCGATCTTTTTAATGTTAGCCAGTACAATTCTACAAGAAGGACACAGCGCCTGCTGCTCACACACATCAAGACGCCCAGGAGATTTTTACCCTGAAGTGAAGCCTGGACTGTGTACAGAGTCGCTGTGCACAAGCTGAATACATATATGATGCGTCAACTCCAAAGATCCTGAACATAAAGTGTTGGGATTTTGTTTCAAGTGCTGTGGTGTTGGAAAAAATCAACATAATGAGTATATATGACATCCTAGTGCAGAGGAATCTCAGGTGGGCAAGACATGTCCACAGAATGGGAAACGAAAGACTACCCAAACAAATTATATACTCCAAAATTTGTGACAGATCACGTGGAATTAGCAGACCAAAGCTTAGATTTAAAGACACAGTTAAGCGAAACCTCAAGGCCAAGCAGATCTCAATTGGCAGTTGGCAGAGAAACAGGTGGAGATCAATGACACAGGAAACAGTCATCGTCGAAGCAGACGGACAACTAATCAATCAATCAGAACTGTTAGATGATGCTAGCAGAACTGTCAATTTAATGTGTAATTTTTCACATCTATTTCTAATACTGCCTGTCTACAGTCTTTTATGTGACTGGTTTTTAATTTTTTAAATTCTTTTAAATCACACTGCATGATGAAACTAATAATTTACTAACGTGGCAATTTTTTGTGTCTAGTTTAAAGGAAAGGTAACAGAATGGCCCCAGTTACTTTGGATATAACTATTGATGATGATTTCAATTCAATACAAGAAGTTTTAGCGCAGATTCGTCCTGCATGGTCATGGGCTGATGTCAAGCGGAAGCCTTTTACCACTGGCATTACTAACAAAATCTGCGGTTTCTATCTTCACACTGATTCAAAGGTGCTGCACTTTTCATGTTTGTATGCTTGCATTTGTATTTCTTTAGTTGTGTTACTCACTCATAATTAAATTTTTTTCGAATTGAGTTAATAATCTCAAATATCACTGTATAGTTTTTATACATTCTTAAAGAACTCAGTGTTGTAATTTTCAGTGGGATGACATGGTTTTAGTCCGGTTGTATGGAAGGAACACCGACACTATAATAGATAGGAAAGCGGAGCGAAGAAATATGAGTCTGTTGAACTCTGTAGGTGCTGGGCCTGCACTTTACGCTGTCCTCAACAATGGCCTGGCTTACGGCTTTGTTAAAGGTGTAACTGTGGATGAAAAAACTGTCCGAGAGTCACCAGTCCGTGAGCTCATTGCTGGGCAGGTGGCTAAAATGCACAGTGTTGATCTCAGCAAGTACCCAGGTAATGTCAACAAGTAGCACCTGTTTGAGTATTACCTTGTATCTTGTTCAACTAACGAATTGTGTAAAAAATTTCATGTTGGAACCTTTTTTCTGCATGAATGCTGGTTATGACTTTACCAATTATATTACCACATTCATCTACCACATATAATTTATATATCACATGTATGCAGTAATAGCCATTAATGATATGCTTGGGTGAACAATTTGCTTTGGATTTAATTAGTTATGCTAAATTAATGGGACTTTATTGCATGAAAACCAGTTAATTGTTGCTTAGCTAACCACCAGTCCCTAGTTGCTCCATGAAAGTGCGCTTGTTGAGGTTTATTGCTTGTCAGCTTTATATCAAATAAGTTGATGGCTGTGGTTGTCATCCCCTGATTAAATTACAGGCAGCTGGTTTGATATGTTAACAATATGAATTTGTCAGACTTGAAGCTTATGTTGTTTCACGTGACAGATCTGTTGCATCAGTTCTGTGAATAGTTTTTTCTTGTAATTTGAAAGTTAGTAAATCAAAGTCTGCTGTTAGAATGAAGTAACTTTATGCAATATCACTTGCTTATCACTCATACATTGTAAATCAATTGTTGTTATATCTTATAGAAATTGACCAGTCAACACCTATGATCTATACTAAAGTTGTCCACTTTCTAAGTTGCATACCCCAACCTCTCTCCGATCCAAACAAGCAGAAGAGATTAGAAGAATTCGGCAAATCGATGACAGATTTACGGGAGGAGGTGACTCAAATGATCGACTTAGCTAAGAAACATGCCAAGTCACCGTGTGGATTCACACACAATGATCTGCTGCTTGAGAATATTATCTATAATGCTGAGGAAGGTGCTGTGTCTTTTATAGACTACGAGTATGGTGCTTACAACTTTCTGTATTTTGATATTGCTAACCACTTTGCAGAGTATGCTGGTGTAGAGAAACCAGATCACAGCCTGTACCCTGATCAAAAATATATGCTTGAATGGCTATCAACATACTTTTCAGCTTATTCAGGTGGAAACAACTCTAGTGTTACTATGAGCATGCTCAATGATATTTGTACTGAAGTGAATTTCTTCTCTTTATGGTCACACCTGCTTTGGGGTATCTGGTCCATTGTTCAAGCTGAAAATTCCAGTATTGATTTTGATTTCATGGCTTTTGCCACGAGCAGGCTAGGTGCTTATTTCGACCGAAAGGAAGAGTTTATTGCTGAAATAACGAAAAAGGCTAATGGTTGTTGAAGATTGTTTTTGCTAGGTGATTTTATTAATGTGGTACATACTTACACAGTTATCTATATAAACTAGTGTATAATTAAATTTTACTTACTTACTTTCGTTATGCAATAATATTTATTAATATTTTCTGTGTTTACTGTATTTTTATGGCTACAAAATGGTTAAAATATTATACATGTGATCAAGTAGATTTTTTAATTCTAAAAGTTAATAGCTATTGACTTATACGTAGGTTTTCAATTATGGCAATAAATAGTGGTGATGTTAAAAACAACCATAGGATAAGTTTTGCGCAGGCTGTTGCGACAATGTTTGCAATACTCCAGTATGCACAAGTTGATAAAATACATGAACATTGAACTTTGTGCCTATTTCATATCTACATAAAGATGCAATACATGGCCCTCTACCTTTTACTTATCAATGAATACAAACAGGTGTCTGCACTAGTAAAAGTCTTTGATATATTGATACTGTTAATCATTTGCAATTGTACACTTCTGTCTTTTCCTGACATTCCTTACAAGTCACATGACAGCACCAGTGAAACTTGCAATCACACTGCCACGTTCTGGTGTACTCGTGGGTGTTGTACCCCCTACCACAGCAGAGTCTTTGACATCCATCTGCGCCAGCAGAAGATCTGTTACACTGCCGGTTGTGTGTGCCTAGAGATCCCACTGTAGGATTATAATCGCAATAATTTGGTGAATCGTCTAAAAATACCAAATCCGCTCTGCCTGGTTTTGCATCCTCGCTGTTTCTCCTCGTTCTATATAGTTTTAGTGATTGTCTGTGTTTCAATAATTGCACTGGCTGCACTTTCTTTGCTCTGTAATATCTCTTCATTAAAGTTTCTCCTACTTTTCGGAATATTGGTAACTTTGTCCAGCAGCTCTTCACAGCGCACGAGCCTGATGGCCCAAGACACTTGCACTCAATTTCTACTAGCTTCCTCAGCAACTGCAACGATTGCACAGTGCAATGTTACAAAATAGTTATGACTATTACTACCATATGTCTAAATATTATAAACTTAGGCTAGAATTAAGCCCTATATTTTTCAATGAAAGCTAAGGCAGCTATAGTGCCAGTTGGACTATCATTGAATTGGGCAAGTTTACTATTTGCAATATCGGCATAAGTTTTGGCAAAGTATAGCTCATTTTAAGCCTCACCACATTTCTGGATAAAAATATTTCAGCTGTATTGCACCAATACAAAATGACTAAAGAAAGTTCAACCATCAGTGAGGTGCTAAATTGCCTACAATAGGTCATCATCATTAGAACAGGATGTGTGGAGACTCTAGTGCAAAACTCTTTATAGCAAATTTTCAATGATAGTTTTACCACAAAGAATATTACTTTGTAAGGAGATTGAGTTTGTAGGAACTTGTAAAATATAAATAGTATTGCAAGCTTCTGACTTGGGGATATATAGAGCCTAAATTATTATTATTATATATGTTATATATTATTACATAAAGATAATATACCTTTCTGCCAGCTCTGTTGTTATGGAGGTTCATCAGAGATCGGGGTGTTCGTTTACTTTCTTCAGCATCAACAAAGAGTCTAGCAAACTCATTGCCATACTCAATATCAGCCGAGCACCCACCCCACTGCCAGCCGCCCTCCGACCACTCCCCTTCCGGCTTTTCCTTGTCACAGCCGCAGCCCTGCAGAGTTCCGCTGCTACACGCTTGTGTAATACCGTGGGAAATGCCGGCAGATCTAATCGACAGGGCAAAACCTGCTTCACGACTTCCTTTAAAATATATGAATGGAAAATTATACATGGTGCAAAAGGCTGAATAAATTTAATGTTAATTAACTTGGCATCTAAAATTTGCATGTGTAATTTTTGTTAATAACAAATAAAATTTCAGTAATAAATGTATCTGAACATATCAAATTTTAATTTATGCTGCTACATAATCACTCAGGCCTTAAGATTTATTTATAAACTATAAAGAACCAGTGAGGAAATTATGTAGTGTAATACATATTAAAATAGAATAACTTTAAACAGAAATAACGTTAGGAACAAGCCACAATCTGCTAGTTCGAATGCTCGCCTAACATGACATGCATGTGTCGGAATCCCAGTAAATCATTGGTCGTGTCAATAAGAGCACTTGACCTAAATTACTTCTGTGCCCCCCCAAACTCCTTTTCCCCATCCCTAACTACTTTACCAAATTGGTGAAAGAAAAAAATAAAATTTTGCTTTGCCCAAAAATCCTTTGCTAGCAGGAGTCTTTAAGGAGATTGAATTCTTTGGGTTTGAGTATTTTTGGCAAAAGATGACAAAAAATTGTATATGCAGCTAGTGAGTGTTCATATTTAACTAGTCCATAAATTCCCTTGTACAGCTACTGCCATTAAACAAAGCCATTTAAGGTAAATGAAACCCGCTACTCGAACAGGACAAAGCGGAGATAGGTGAGAATTTAAGGTAAATGAAAATATTATACTTAAACTATATTACGATGTTGACCAGTTTTATTGCAACTAATAATCGTTAGAAGGCCACACATAATCCTCTGTACTTTGAATATTCTCAGCTGCTGAGAAGAGAAATTATCACTTCAACACCTCCTTCACAGAATCATAAAGCACTTGGAGGCACCATGAGCTTGCCATACTCTGTCTATTTTACACTTTGTTATGATGACATGAAAATCACTTGATAATTAGAAAATTACATTATGTAATTATGTTTATCAATTTTGTGGCTAGCCACATAATTTATGGTATTTAAATAGTTCACTATCTTACTGTGAATTTGTGTTTGGTTGAATAATGCACATTTATATACATAATTATTAACTGCATGTTATTGACTTATCAGTTATGCTAAATTTTCATATTTTGTAAGCTGGTAATTAGATTAACTTGGTTGAATTTAGCAGAAATATTTTCAACTTAGAATAACTTATAAAAAATGAATAGTTTCCCAGTTGTTCAATAAAGTTAAAAGAAGCGTAATAAATGTCATATTATTACATTATAATTTCTGTAGCCTAACCGGAACATCTTGTTAATTGTTTATTACTTGCAAAAGTTCACATTATACAAAAGATATATTATTAGATAGGAAATAAGCAGTTGATATCATTGCATAGGTTCTTGTAAGTTTATACATTTATTGCATTATTTCACTTGCTCTAATTGTGTTCATATCTTATAAAGCAATTATTCATTTTATTATAATTCATGGTGTGAATATAATGATTCATATAGTTGTTCATTCACAATAAAATCTTTTGAAAAGGTGAAAATGATAAAAATCAAATGACAATCTCAATTTACTATGTTTTGAAGAAGTGTGACTTACTCACTCATCTAATGTGAAAGCTTAGATGTGCATTGCTTAAGATGCACTCAGCTTTAAATATTACAATCTCACTTTTAGCTTTTGGCCTCCATGTTAGTCATGTGTATAGAATGCGAGGTGTTATGTTCTCTTTGCTGATAATTGGTTTGCATTACAGTGATAGTGCAATGATACCAGCGTCTCAGTTTACCTCATGCAGGTGCTACATTCTATACTCACAACATATTTATTCTATACACAAAGCATGTAGCTTATTGCGAGAATAAATTAAGTCCTACGTTTGTTTCATAAACCACCACAATGTGTAATGTGATTAAAGAAACATTTATTGTGTTTTGCTTTTTATTGTTAAAAGCTAGCTCAGGTTCACGTCTTTTGAAATTCAAATTGCAGTGCTCAAGATTCTATTAAGGCTGGTTATTATTTTGCATTGAAAGGTATTAGCTATAATTGTTTTGACTTGTTTTCAGGATTGAGTTTTAGGTCTCAACTCCTGCATGTGTTGCAGTTTCTACTTTAAGAATGCATTTCTTATGAATTATTTTGGAAAGCCAAAATGACTTCCTAAAAACTATGATGACATAAAATGGCTAATTTGTTGCAAAAACTACACCATACAATTAAATTATAGTATATACGTCCACATATGCTATATAGATTTTAATTTAAATTTCATGTTGAAATCTTGACTGCACAAACTCAAATATTTCTAAAATTACAATCCTAAAGCAGCTACTAGGCTGATCTAAAACTTTGATAGTTATAATTTCACTTAACTATCAATTTGGCTATCAAAATACTCATAAAATACTTGCAGATACATTTAACATTTTGCATTTTACTGGCTAACGTGTTGTAAGATTTTAATTGATATGTACATAACTGTAAAGACCTATACATATTGAGATATTTCTGAGACAAACATGGCTGTTGAAACTGGCTGTCAAACAAACAGCTAGAGGTATTAACATAGAAGCATTTTTAAAATCATTTTTTCGTTTGTGTATTCAACAAAGCTAAAAAACAATTTTCAAGGCACTTGCTGAATTATTTTTATGTGTTTGTTGTCAGAAACATGATTTTTCACTTTTGATCAAATTATGAATGCCGCTGCATTGCTTTTTAAAAAAACACAATGGCATAAAATGGTCAATTTTCTACGAAAATGTCTCAGGTAGGTAGTATACAAAATTGGATCTTCTTATCTCATAATAGTATAGACTTCATATTGAAGCAGACTATGTAAATCTAAGATTATCATGAAGGATCACTTTCATTTCTTATTGTTATGAGTATTACAATATAATATACACTGAAAAATCAACCTATTAAAATGGTGAAATATGATGTTTGTAAAAAGATTCCAACTTTTGTTATGTAACAAAGTGTTACTTTTATATCTTCCTATGTTCAAGTTTATATCTACCCCATGTACTTGTATATACGGCAATGCTCAGCTATTATAGAACCTTTTAAATTATAATTCAGTAGCTTTAATTGAGGTTTAATAATAATTGCCTGAAACATATTAATAAAAACCTTTACAAGCTCTCCTCAACCATTATGTTATCATATCTGCTATAGACATTTCGTTGGGTTTTTTATATATAAGTAGTTCAATTAGATTTGTGATTGAACATTGCTGTTAGCTTACTGATTACTTATATAGTTTTATTAGAAAATGAAATGGGTAATGCGATTTTTTTAGTTACAATGGGAGTTGTAGAATAAATGTGCTATTGTTATATATTAAAGTAATACTAGCTCTTTTCATTAAAGTAATTTTTAGATTACTGTAACACAACTCACCAACTCGTAGGTTTGTGCCAAGTTGAAGGCTGCTGACATTGCTGCTTCTTAGAGAGCAGTTCCACCGCATATTTTTAAACTGATGTTCACACTCTGCCAGAGCTTGCTCTGCCCCTTGACCAATGGACACCATAGCATCAGGCCTAGTGTTGCATATTGACCGCTGCTTCGTAACTAATCCAGGAATGTTATTACATATGACATTTGCTCCAAGAGTAACCACAGTACTACATGAGACTCTAAAATAATAAATTTGTATAAACATCACCCAAGTTCTTTTGACTATCTTATTTTTCTTTGTTAACAGTCAATAAAGCTTCTTCATTTAATGTTGAGAATTGCATTTGTAATTACACAAAAAAATGTGTTGGAGAAATTCAAATCAATGTAGAGTTTTGAATGTTATGTTTATTATACTAACTTGCATGAGATTTGCACAACCTATGCGCATGATGCAATATGATTACTGTGCGCTAACAAAATCCAGGAGTAAAAGAGTACAAGTAAAAGACGCAGAAAAGAAGTTTTAAACTCGAATTTTATACATTTAATATAGTTCATGAATAAAAACCTAACAAATGTTTTTTTGAATCAACCAGCAGTTTCATTAACTTTGATACACTGAGTAAAATAAAATTTCTTTTTTTTCAAGCTTTACTTTTTATAAAAAAGAACAATCCATCATTCACGTGAATGTTTTGTACCTGCCTGAGCACAAAAATGCAGTCAACACAAAAGAAAACTATTAGGTAAATTTGTTGCTATATAATTTTAATTATACTTACAGGTAAAGTAGAAGGAAACAAAAGCACAAAGTATGTTTTACCATATTTTAGATTTATTCGATAATTAGTTATCCTACATTTAATCTGAACAGATAAAAGGCACAAACTAAAGACTTGTTCTGTAACGAAAGTCATACTATAAATGATGTTCACCATATGAAGTTTATCAATAAGAATAAACTCAATCTGATATGAGAATAATAAAGTGAGAAATCCGAGCTTCTCAAGTGCTTTCGTCTACTTACATATTCCGGCTGAAGGAAGCTGATAATAAAATATAAATTGAGGCAATTAAAATTGCCCTGGAGTGTTGAGCAGTCGCCATCTTACAGTTCATTTTGATCGTCTTATTGTAATGTAGTTCTGAACATGACTACACTCGTTGTTAAAAGCTGTACACAATAGTTTCTTCTCAAATATCAAATCCACAAAAAAAATCGCCAGTCAATCAGAAAAAAACTTTATTATTCATTGAGCGAGTAAGATGCTACGTTTTCAGCGGATGACAGATATTTTGTCTTGTATCTATCAGCTGTATGTTCCATGTGCAGCGTCTCGTTGGGATAAACTGCTGTGAGAAAATTGGATATGGCAATCACCTTACTGTTAACTTATTCCATTGTATAATTAAATCTTTTCTTCAATGTCTATTGTCAAATGTGTATTTTACAAACAGTGGATTTGTAAGATCACATGTGATTGAAGTTTTGATAGTAATCAACTCGTCCAGTGTCGTATAGTATAACAGGTTGTTTCAAATTTTCACAGTCCTCCATTATCAAAGCTGCATGCAAAAACAAATCAGAGCCACAGAAAATTCTTTTCCAATTTATTCATTGTAAATTTAAATGAATGAAGAAATGCTGTGAATGCCAAAATTATTATGGTAAGATAATACCTATAGGCTATAACGTCACACTACTAAAGTATTATATGCAACCTTTGCATATGTGAAATACACGTAAATACTTGGAAGGTAATAAGGAGAAAGGGTTCTTTTTAACCACATGTGAAACTTTTTGATGCTGCTTAAAAAGATTCTAGATTGTACAGTAAATATATTTATCTTGTATTGATGTAATGAATGAACTGCTGTATGTATCTCCTTCACAGCTTTCGGTCATCCAAGCAGTAAAGTATGGCTGACTAGATGTAGCTTCTACTTTCTCATTTTTAGCAGAATGTGTTATGTATATAATATCTTGTATATACTGATATAATATAATTCGAGATTGTATAACATATAATATACCCAATATTATATGTTATAATATTGGGTATATTATAACATATTATATATATATATATATATATATATATATATATATATATATATATATATATATATATATATAATTGTGTGTTATGTTTTGACATCTATGCAAATAAAGAAAACTTAATTAATTGACCAGAGCACCTATTAGCAAGTATGCTAGCAATTATCACATTTGAAGAAAGGAAATCAACACAATTATTAAAACGTGGCTTCATGCCAACTATTTAAACTCTGCTTAAATTTTCCACTTACTCATTTACTTTCTCCAGTAACTAGAATACCACATGTTTTAAAGTTATTATATGGTGAGCTATGACTAATGCAGAGCATAACCTATATATTCGAAGAATGACTCATTCAAAGGTTAAGATACCAAAGAGAAAGCCTTACAGGTTAGCAATCCTTCATTTTCTGCATCATATAATATTTGCCTATAAACTTACGAATAACTTATATTGGGTAAGCTCAAAATTAAACAGTATAGTGAAATATTGTTTTATATCTGTTCAAGTTGATATGCAATTGTGATTTAAAAAATTGGAGGCATTGGCCCATTGTCGAACTACTAGAAATAAAGTTGGAGAACAAATTCTATAGACCTGTTTTATAGGCTATAAGTTTGAGCCTCTGTCTAGAATATCTCTGTTATGATATCTTCTCATGATTAACATATCCGTAAAAATCCAAAAAATTTTCATTTTTGAAACTACACAGTTTGTGATGATTTATTAATCTGGAAACGGTATATACAGTAACATAGTGATATAGCAATATGACAATATAGTAATATGGAAATATAGTAATATGGTAATATGGAAATATAGTAATATGGTAATATAGTAATATAGTAGGTAATATGGTAATATAGTAGTATAGTAATAGTACCTTTACATTCCAAGTTTCTAATTTTCAAGCTTCATTAAAAGTTATTTTATCTAAGGAAGATTTGCTTCATTTTTCATGCTAAAACATTTAATAGTAAGTTGCAGCAAGTTGAATATGAAGCGCATTTCAATGTTAATTTTGGCAATACAATTAAAAAAGCATTGAATCCTTCAAACTTTATATTGGCAAGAAAAAGCTTGCAACTTTCTTTTGACTTTGCTAATTCGATTGCTTACAGTTGTGTGAACGAATCAATGTGTAGCATAGCACTGAATGACAGAAATACAGCAACCCTCAGTATGATCATGTATAGAAAATTTGCTGGTAGGGTGTCTTGGTACCTACTTGTTAAATAGTTCTCTCCCTGCAGTCATTTTGTACACAATTACTATTTGGCATTTTATTGCTTATTAGTAATATTATCTAAAACAGAGAAGCAGTGGTACAAGTTGATGTCTTTGCTTTGTACTTTAACTGCTACTTGGCAATTACCCAATATATCATAAAACTATGTTAATGCTGCAAGCTTGGAGTATTGCTTGCTCAGAGAGAAGTCATGGAGGGCACAACTCCTTGTCACATACAGCTGTTTATATATTTCTTTACAAATGTGTGTGTGTGTGTGCGTGCGTGCGTGCGTGCGTGCGTGCGTGCGTGCGTGCGTGCGTGCGTGCGTGCGTGTGTGCTTGTGTGTGTGCGCGCGCGAGCGCGCGCGTGTGTGTGTGTGTACAGTCAACATTATTACTACCAATTGTCATCAAAAAGATATGTTGAATTTATGATTTAGGATAATATATTAGGCAAAACTTTGTTGACATTCATAGTAATGTGCTAAAATCGATAAACAAAATAAAGCGTTGAAAAAACCAAAAAAATTTGTTGAGTTTTTTATCTACTAACACTATTCATGGGGGAAAGGGACTTAAGCCCCTATGACTCCATGTCTCCTTTCAAAACTGAATGTAAACAAGGCACACGGCCTCTACATTAATTGTCTTATAATGGCTTGAACTTTTCAGGTCTGTTTAGCATATATCGCATCTATATTAGTCTTTGCTTACATTACTTGTAATTTGTAGAGAAGACTTAATACATCCTCTTGGGTCAGTTGCGAGAAGAAATGAGAGAGAAAGGTACAGAGTCCAGAGTATCAACTCGATGTTCAGAGAGTTGGAGTCTCTCCTGCCAGGGCAGAGTTGGTTTGGTAAAATTCGAAAGCCAAACAAAGCAGACATTCTCCGTAATGCAATGAAGTATATGCAAAGTTTGTGCAATGCGATTAATGACATTGAACCGACAACTCTAAAGCCAAGAAAAGTCCAAGAGAAAACAACTCTTCAAACATCAACTACTAATGTCAATTGTTTTAATCAGAGTGAATGTGTTTTGTTAAATACACAACAAAATAGCAAAGTGGAAGTTTTTGAAAACTGTAAAACACACATAAGACCACCAGAGTTCTTGCCCCACACTTGTCAAAAATGTATTTTAGTAAATGCTGAAAATATGGAAGCAACAAATCAATTAAATTACTCGTCTGTTTCTCTAGAGCAAAATGGACAATTCTATTTTTAGCACAGATGCTTATATTAAATATTTGAATATATGCAGCTTGTGGGCTATGCTATTTTTTAGGTTTACTCTTTATAACATTCAACCACTATGACATTAATCAATGTATCAACAAGTTTTGCAGTGTTTGCTTTCAACATTTTGTTAAAAAAATTGTACTTTTGCTTTATTTATTTAACTTTAAACAAACAGTCAAATAAAATAAGAACTGATAATGTATTATCAGTTTAAAGAACAAATAAATATAGCAAAGAATTCACATTGCTTAAAAAACTTTTACAAGACAAATCACACATCAACTTAATAATATATACAAAAACAAGTCAATTACATGTATATATTATGCATGTTATTCACATTGTCTACAGTCGTACTGTATAGTTTGTAATTCAAAATTTTACTATATTCTACTAGTTTTTGTTTGTATAAATAATATCTAGCAAAGCAGCCTACATCTATCAATCAATCAAACAATGGTACAGGGTTAAAATTCAATTATGTCTGTGTTTACAATTAGCTAATCAAAATCATTTAATTGTAGTTGAAGTTCTGTTCAGTTGGCTCACAAGCTGTTTTGAAAATCAAGCTGTTGACAAAAATAATTGATATAACAAAAATCCTGAAAAATATAATATAATAATTATATCAATAGATAAGTAGCATAAACTATATTCCTTATAGTAAATCTTTTGAGAAACCTTTATAATGGCAAACAGATTATATCGACAATTCTAATAACAGGGTAAACTGAGATAGTAGATCTGACTGCAGAGATGCTGTGTGGTGTGCAGAACAATGATGTGCAGTCTGTCGAAATCAGAGAATATTCTGAGATGTAGGTAGTTACCATTTCCTATGAACCTTCATATGTTTACTAAGATGATCGGAACGACCAAATTTTTTATCACAGATCTTGCAAGGATATGGTTTAATTCCAGAATGGGAGCGTTTATGTCTTGCCAATTCATCAGATCGTGAAAATTTCCAACCACAGCCATCCCATGTGCAAACAAACGGTTTTTCACCGGTGTGACGTCTTAAATGAGCTTTAAGATGTGAGCTTTTGGCATAAACCTTTGAACAGCCAGGGTAGTCGCAGTGAAATATTTTATCAGGATCCATTGTCATCTTTAGTATATCTTTAGATAGATTTGTAGACTGAGGTCTTGAATGCAGACCCATATGTGTTGGAGGCACGTACTCTACTTTAAGCGTGTAGTCATGCCCATAAATAGGTGCTGTTACCATCCTTGGTTTGATCAAGCTGACAGCCTTTGTCACGGGAGGCGTTGGTTGTTGGTAAATGTGATCAGGATGAGGAGGTGCTGTATGCTGGTTCATGAGATTTTTCAAATCAACACCGAGCACTACGATATCTTGATTATTTGGGCTATTAGAGTTGTTACCTGAGCTGAGCATGCTGGCATTACTTGTAGTTTGCTCATAAGTAGAATATGCAGTGCTATTCTGAACAGCATTGCTGGAATCATCAGAAAGATACTGCCTTAACATAGAGTCTAGAGACTGATCAGTGTCAGATAAAGATTCTGGGTCAGAGAAAGTGCTCATAGGAGATTGTAGATTTGAATTATTTGCATTGGAATAAAAGTTACTATTATAAGCGTTGCTGTGCATATTGCTAAATTCGTTTCTTTTACTAGTTGAAGTATACAATTGCTGCTGAGGAGCAGGCAACTGGTAGAAGTTTTCGTTAGCAATACCTTGAGAGAACAGGAAATCCCATTCTAAATCTGTAGAGCTTGGACTAGGAAATGGACTTTGGTTTTCAGAAAAGTAAGTTTCTTCACCACTAGAATTCAGCCTTTGCAGAGTACACAGCTCTCTTTCCAGACTGCTACTTAGTGGAACGAACGACTCGTCATGCAGAGGTTCAAAATATGGAGGTGAACTGGAGCAGAGCTGTCCTTGCATCAGAAGCGCTTCTAACTCGCTAACCATTTTTCACCAACACCGCGTCCACCTTGTCTTTGGTAACCAGATCTTTTTTAACACAAAACCACAAACTGACAGCAACTTTTTTAGAGAGACCCTAGTTTTTATACCAGCATCAACAGGACTTGTAGCTCTGCATAAGCTCCACCTACAAAAAGATGCCACAAGCCAATAATGTTACTGTGATAAGAAAAATTCCAGTCCTCTGAAATCAGGAGTTGCTGAATGAATACTAAAGTTATCAGTCTTATAACAATATGATAAGGCAAGTAGCTGAGAGTGACTGATAGATAGACAGTGATTGGTATAGTCACAACACCAGGGCAGATAAAAATAGGCTTTACTGTCACACAGTAGCACGTTGAACCATAATCAAATATTGACAAAAAGATAGCGCTGTGTTTACTAGAACAAGAGCCGAAATTCAAGGTAGCATAGCATAGACTATAACCATATCTGCTAATGTGCCTGAAAAAGAGAAAAAATGTATTTTCAACTTCGGGTCGGCAGGGCTAAAAATTAACAAAATTTATAACCCCAACTAATGGGGATCGTTTTCCCTGTAACAAAATATTATCTTTGAATGAAAACAGGTTAAATTGGCTGCTTTTTGAATACCAGCTACATTGCTTAGTATATAATCAAAACAAGTTCATTGATATAAAAATTTCAAATAAGAAAATAAGTACTTTTCAACAGTTTGTAATATTTCTTAAAGTTATTATATAAGTTTGCTTTTGCAGAGAAAATATGCTGCAAGCGCAAATTAGACACTGTGCAGCATACTGTAAAAACATAGTTTTGTATGTGAGTTGACAATTTTATTTTTCAAAAACTGACTTGTAGGGATTTAGCCTATATTTTTGAGCTATTTTGTGATATTGGTGTTATTTTGTGATATTGTGATATTGGTGCTCATACTTCACAGTAACTATTGGCTTTAGCTGGTAGTTATCTGCTAAATGTGATTGAACTGTACCACAAATTAAACATGTTGAGAAAGGCTAAACATTGTTTTTGCTCCACTTGTATTGAGCTCTAAGGACATTTTTATTAGTATATTATATGATGATTTGCTTTAACCATAATTAAAACCAGTACAATTTAAACACAAAGTAACAGCAGGAATAATTTGTTCCCGTTGAATTGTTCTTCAAACTTTCTACTGCCAAAAATAGCCTAATTGTTGCTATTTAGCAATTGTTTACAAGTGGCAATGTATCATGCATTGGGCAACATAAATATTTGTCCTCATGAAATGTTTTCCATTAAGTGATTTTACAAAACAAAATAACCTTTAGAAGTAATGAAATTAAATTGAGCCAAATAAACCAGTTTTAGAAGTGAATAATGCAGGCTTTCAAAATGAAGCCATATAGTTAATGTTATTTTAATATAAGAATGATGGTGGGGAGTTGAGTACAAAATTTTTGTGAAGTTTTAGTTTTATGGGGCAATGGCAGTGTAAGAAGTTGTCCGCCTTTTGACAAAAAGAGAACCAAATCTAAACAAATAGCCTGAAAACTAATATAGGCATTGAACTATAACCCAATTCAGTTCAGTGAATAAAGGTGAATACTTTATACATTTAAAAGCATTATCTGAGAGATTTCAGTAACCTATTTTTTTTCAATTTTGTCTTTAACTCCGGTTTGGGGCAAAAAGAAAAGAACTGTTGAAATTATTGTACCAACAACTTATTTTGCTGAATTTCTAATCTAGAACACAGGCCATTCTTAGCTTCTCTATCAATGTCAGTTGGTTGGTAATGCAATTTTAAAAATTTAAAGCTCTGAAAATTGTGTGTAAGTTTATTTCATGTAATTACTTCAACTAATATGTTATACACCTTTGAATTTGTACCAAGCTCAGATTAAATTGATATACAAAAATAGAATTGACTTTCAAAAACCTGTATTGATAGCAAATGGTCGAGTAAAATTTTTGCGCTGTACTCACTGCACTGAACTTCAATTTTGCAGTGTTTATAGTCATATAGTGACATACTATAATTGTTTTTTAATAACACTGGTCATAACCAGTTCATTATATTACAACTTGAAATTCATTAAAGTTGCCAACAAATATTTTAGGTATATTGTCTTATTTGGCTAATAAAAACGAAAGTGATAGAAGCCATTGATTAAAGTCACAGATTTCCCTTGCATATTATATGTATAGAAGTATGAAAGCTTACCTTTTAAAAATATCTATAATAATTGAACTTTAATCGTGTGTCAGTGTTAGTGCGGGGAAACTAGCCGGCAATATATCCCATACAGCCCGGTTGGATTCTAGTAGCTAAATGTGATAAATTTGAGTTGATTAGTCCCATTCACATGACTGTAGACCTTTCATTATCTGATGAACTGATGTGGTATGTTGGCTCAGTTACATGTGACAAACAGCTAATAATATTATACATTTTGGCTAACCACCAATTATAATTGGAAACACGTAACTGCTAGTTAGCTTATCGTAATATTACTGTTGAAGCTACACTGGTATGTATGGTGTGTGATTTTACTCTAGAAATAAAATCCTGGAAAATATTGTATGTTCTTTTGTCAATCAGCATGTTGGTGCAAAAAATTCGTACCATTATAATATTATAAAATATGTTTCAAGTTATAAATTGGTTATAATGACCATGTCCTTAAATCTGTTCACTTAAGATACTGTGTGAGATTTTGTTGCATTAACCACCTGCATATATTTTTATACAGCCTCAAGAGCCCAGGATTTGAAACATGGGTGAAAAAAGTGATAACATTATTCATCTGACATTTGGCAAGTGAAACAGCTTACCTCTATGTTATCAGAATTACAAATATATTCAACTGTTTTGAAGTCATATAACGGAAGATAGCGGGCAATGTAAATCTGTGGGAAATATTTGATAAGGTGTAGAAATCAGTGTTGCATGTATAAGCAGTAGCTTCATATTTGAGACACCATAAAACTCTACAAAGGTGCTTATTGCTTCTTCACCATTAAGCAATGCTGATAGACAATGAATAAAATCATTTAAATCATGATCACTTAAAAGCTTCAAAAAATCTTATCGCATGAACAAATATTTCATAACTGTTCATTGATAAAGCAGTGGATATGAAGTGGAAAATTTTGCTACTATGCAAATTACAAATACTAAAATGCATTTATGGGCATTAATATATTTATTATTAAATTTCACCAATGTTTAGCCTTTATGGGACGGTAGAGAAATGAATAGGGACTATGGGAAGACATTTTAATATGGAACAGATTACAAACGATTCAGTATATTGTAGTATCAAGTAAGTTAAGTGATTCACGTAAGCAGGATTTTGTAAACATAGTTTGCAGCAGGAAGCACTTGCAAGTCTTATCTTTGAGTTGTGAATATCAAATAAACAAGCTGTACCAGAGTGTAACAACGCAGGAAATGATCACATGACTATAATGGACATTGACAGCAAGCAGTTCATGTTGCAAAATGAAATCAGCTATGCAGATAACACACATCATGATTTGTTGCTGCATATTACCAGCATAATTTTGACTGGTTTTATGAGCTCTTTTATGATTTAAACAGTCCAAAGTTTAATTTTATCTTCATTATACATACATTATTGCAGATAAGGCACCACTGTATAGTAAAATTGAAATTCTAAAATTACTTTTGAATGCATGCATAATGCTATCATAGCAGATAGTTGCTGATTTCTCAATTTTTGGATGGATATTCAAGACATTCCTTTTCCATAACAAACATCACAGGAAAATAGAGCTGTTGTGTACATCCATTCTAAGAGGCAGCTCTGTTTGTTACTAAGTCCAGCAGCTATGCATATTATTGTAATGTGTGTTAACTGCATATCTCAAATTTGAATGAATATTGGTGGATTATCCTTACACAGATTATTGTATTGCAACCTGGTGTTTGATTCAGTAAACACACACAGAGAAATTATATAACTACACTGCCTGCCTTTGGCTTTGTTCTAAAACACCAAGAGTAAATAATAATGGTATTGAATGCAACCATTGTAAATTTATTAACTATTTTAAATTTGTGAGAAGAAAAGGCAAAATTTATTCTACAGCCCATAATGTATATTTTATTACAAACTATTACTCTAAGAAATACAGCAAAATATTATTTCCACTAGGCGTAGTATTGCAGATTTGCTTTCTTTTTAGCTTGAACTTCTAATATAGCATCCATATAATCTTCATGTTGCAGCTCAGTGGCACCTCTGCGCAATGCAATCATTCCCTACACAGAAAACAGAACAATTAAACTTTAGCACAGTTATAACAGTTCAAAATACTTTCAATACACTGATTCACTGCAAAGTCATGACCTCCAGTCAATCATTATGTTTCTCAATGGTCAATGCTAATGTTAGTGGCTTGCTAGATCAGTATTTACTGGACTTGCTTAGAAATTACATTCAAGTTATCAGTTTATGACATAGTTACATAACCAATGAATTACATGATAGTAAAAATGAAGTATGCCAAGGTTGCTACACAAGAAACTATATTTTTTCTTTCTGCCTCATTTCAATGCACTGACAGCACCGTTTAAATGCATGGAAAGACAGCGTTTCTGTTTGCAGTTTTATTGGTACAATTATATTACCCGTTTACACAATCAGGAAAAGACAAGATAAGAATGAGTTTTTTATATTATCATTAAAATCAGACCTCCTTGCAAATGTACAGATAAGCTAGAGACGGGATGGTCTTTCCAGGTTACTCATGGACTCTGGCACCCACAGATGTGCAGAGTACATGAGCAGTTATCAGCACAAGTCTCATAAAGTACAGTGTGTGGTGTGTGTGTGTGTGTGTGTGTGTGTAGTGTGTACAGTGTGTGTGTAGTGGTGTGTGTGTGTAGTGTGGTGTGCGTGTGGTGTGTGCGTGTGTGTATGCGTGTGTGTATGCGCGCGTGTGTGCTCAGTAACAGCTGTATCTGGGTGTTGAGAGACATACATATTCAAGGTCAAAGGTCAGTGTTGCTATACTTGTACAGTAGTCATGGTACTGTATATCTGATCAAAAAACTAGACTTGTGAGATCACCCTGAGCTATTCACTAAGCATAATGCAGTCCAGAATAATGTACTCGAAACTGAAGGAAGAGGCAGGCAGGCTGTTAAGTAACTTTTACATAATTGAACACACCAAATACCCGTTAAAAGTCATTTCACAAAGTGGAAAGTTGTATTCTGAGGTGATTGTGATGAGTAAAACAAAATGTTATGTATACTCACAGCTTCTACACAAACAGCTTTGCACTGAGCCCCATTAAAATCATCAGTACATCTAGCCAACTCTTCATAATTAACATCAGAACTGCAAACAATAAAAAAAAAATTCATTTTCAATTCATCAGTTGAAAACATAGGGAGAAATGAAGCTTACAAAATATTAAAATAGAAGCACCTATCATCTTTGGTAAACAAAATCATTCATTTCTAGAATATTAAGCTGACAAGGAGATACGAGCAACTTATCACTCAAGGCCACCTGACTAGACAAATTCTTTATCAACTGAGCTATATTTATTATCAGCTTTATGGATAGCAGCAACAAATAGTGTTACTTGCAGCACAGTGCACTAGCACCCAGCACCTTAGAACTAAACGGGGGGAGGGGGGGGGTAGAGCTCCTACCTAACATTCATTTTTCTGGAATGGATCTGCATAATTCTAGCTCTAGCCTCTTCATTTGGGGCAGGAAACTCAATCTTTCTGTCCAGTCTGCCAGACCTTAGCAGGGCGGGATCCAGAATATCAACTCTGTTGGTGGCAGCTATCACCTATGGGTTGTCAGTATTCACACTGGTCAGCAACGATGAATTAAAAACATACATGGCAAATACTACATAACACGAAAAGAACAACAGAACTTTGGTAAAAAAACCTTGATGTCAGTAGAGGGATGGAAGCCATCGAGTTGGTTGAGTAACTCCAACATTGTTCTTTGTACTTCTCTGTCTCCAGCCTTCTCACTGTCAAACCTTTTAGTACCTAGCAAATAAATATATTCAAACATTGTAGAGTGATACAAGGTGAGAATATAGTGTCACCCAATTGGCTTGCATTTAAACGCCACAAGATATTAGACAATTTCTTAAACTCAGTTTATTTAAAACAAGTATTTTAACAAATCAACTACAGAGCTTGAGAATGGCTTCAGATAATGATAAGGAACTATAGTAGAACAACCCAACTTGGCAAATTCATTATTGAACAAATGCATCGGAATTTAAAGTAAAAATGGTGACCATACTTTTCCACAGATCTGACAGAAAGAATAGCAGCTATAATTGACATATTTATACTAAATAAATAGAGCACATGGCCATAACATAAAGAAGAACTACACAGCACCTATAGCATCCAGTTCATCTATAAAGATAATGGCCGGCTTCTTTTCCTTAGCCAGAGAAAAGGCATCTCTCACCAGTTTGGCTCCATCTCCAATGAACATCTGCACCAGCTGAGGACCAGCCAACTTCAAGAAAGTTGACTTAGTCTGAGCAGCACAGGCTCTGGCAAGCAGAGTCTTACCTGTGCCAGGTGGGCCGTATAGTAGAACACCTACACAAACCAACATACAGGTAGCTCAACACTATTATAGAAGAGACAGATTAGAGCTGGAACTGACAAACATTGTGTGTCTTATCAGAGAATATATTTAGGATTATTAAATGCTGCCACAAAGGAGTTGGTCTGTGCATGAAGTCCACCTGCTACCATACCTCTCACCAAAAGGTAAAAAGTTAGAAAGATTTTTACTTGGTGGTAAATAAGAAACATTTACTTTACATATGAACACTTTTGTAAAGTAACAATTATCAGCGGATAACTTAATACAAAATTTATCTGAAGATAAAGATTACTAAGTTGGGAGAAAAACAACTTGAAGTTTCCTGGCCCAAGATTTGCATACAAACTTCTAATCACTTAATGCGATAGTTTGCCAGCGGAGTGGGCAAACACAAGCTGTGTTTATAGCATTCAAATACCAGGTGCGGCAAAGGGAAACTACTTCCAAACTTGAAAGGAATCGTATATAGAGTAGAAGGATTTAACTGAAAGTCCAAGATTTGGCCATTTAGCCCAAAAATTGGACTTTTCAAGCGTCTAACATGCTGAGCGAGAAGTGCGACATGCTTGTGCGACACAGTTTGATCTAATTGGCTTATTACCATGTAATATTTATCGAGCACATTTCATTATTTTAATTTATGATTTAACTTCTAGCGAGCTGAATTAAAACAGTTTTATATAGTTTGCATTTCCGCTCGTGTAAAACACGTTGTGTGGCCCTACACTTATGCAGTATTGGTTTGCTTTTTTTCCCCCCAATATTTCATTTATACATTATCAGACAAAAATAGCATCATGAGCTGACTATAGCAACTGAGGTCTTTCAAATGAACAAAAGCCGACATGGCTAGACTACATGCAGCTACAAGTATCAAAATTGTATTATAAATAGTATTATCTGTTCTACTGATACCAGTGACACACAAATGCAAAACTTTGAAATTGTTAGTTACTGCTTGTGCAACCTGTTATTATCATTAATTATTATCAGCTGCAACCCAGAGAATATACTGTATATGCAGTAATCATTGTCATTGTACAACGTGTAGCCTACTTAACCACTGTAACAGTTTTCATACCCACTTCTCTGCTATTTGTGATGCTGGTGAAGAAATGACCCATATTTAGTAGCTGTATACTCAAATAATGCAATACCTTTTGGAGGCTGAATACCAAGAGTTTCAAATTTATCTCTGTGGGTCATTGGCAAGACAACTGCCTCAATCAGCTCTTGAATTTGCTTATCCAAACCACCAATGTCACTGTACTGCTCAGTGGGCCTCTCATCTACCTCCATGGCCTTGACTCGAGAGTCAAATCTACAGACACACCACAACGCATAGTCAGTAGGAAAATTACCAAATTTAGCACAGCTTAGCCTAAAACCAGCCTAGATGCCAGTATATGTCCATTATCAGATTTGTTGACATTACACACTGTACAAGATAACGTTCTTTGCACAGATTGCAGAGGCTGTTTACTGTTGGGTGAAGAGAGGGTAGAGTCAATATTAATCAAACACCTTGCACAACAGATATGAATATTTATATATTTATTGGGGAAAGATTGCCGTGGATAAAGATGCTTACTTTAAGATACGCTATCTCATTATACACACTATAAGTTACACAACAGAGATAAACCAGCACAGATACTGTATGCTCATATGGAGCAGCTGCCACGTACATCACACTGACATTAGACTTCAGACCTAAGCTGCAGTCACATCTATACAACATATCAACATGTCAACAAACTTCATTCATCAGTAGATAGGCAGAAACACGAGCCCTAAAGGTGATAGATAGTCTTGTGTAAAAGGTGAGGGCATCAGCTAAGTTACCCGGTACCAAGCAGAGGGTGTGAAACAGAAACACTCCAAACTCATAATTATACTGAAGTCAAATAAATTACCACTCTCATGTGTTAGCCAGCTAAGTTCAAGTGGCAAAACCTAGAATTGTAAACCCTTTAGGGACAAGAAAGCCTTAGAACTATTTCTAGAATTTGTGGTGATGATTCTCCACAGCATGAGGAAATGGCAGTCAGCTAAGGCACTAGCACTACATACACTACATATTAGTTTACCAGATTGTGTTTAATGCTTTGCTTTTTGACACAGACACAGCACATTTTACTTGCAAATATTGATACTGAAATGTCACTTTTAACTGCCAACAGTGAAAAAATCAGAGATTTGAAAAAAGTTGAAGTAAATTCATTGGAATTGTTTAGGACTTCATGAACAATATTTCTAGATGACTAGGATTTATTTTAAATCAGTTACATTGTCTTTTGTACCAGCATTGAATTTGGGTAACAAAATTTATCAGTTTTGAGTGTTTTATGCAACTCTGTAGCTATAAATCATTAAAATCACCCAATGTTCTGTTTGAACAGAAAGGGAGACAGAGGTATTAAGACTACGCCTCATACATATAACATTAAAATAATTATGTTACAAACATTATTGAACCCAGAAATAAACCACAAAGACCATTGAGCTCAGTGTGCCTAGCTATAACTTAACTGTCTATCAGACAGTTATTACTACTGAAAAGGTTTCATTTGAGAATTAAAGCTTGACAAGCAAAATCCATATATGGATATAACCCATCATTACACCAGTTTGCATTAGGCCACAACTCCCAAATGTGCCCATTTTTATAGAACAAACTCTTTTAGGTTTAATGTTGTGCAATAGGGCTCTGGATAAAATAACTCTAAAGAATGGCTGAATAAACTCACTCGTGGGGTAACTCTTCCAGAATGAGATAGGAATCTTTATTAACACCGACTAAATCTCCAGGAGTTAGCTTCTCGGGATCAACCAATCCTATTACAGGCAGGAAGTAAGTCTACAAATAACACTCAAACTAGATAAAACAAGCTTCTATAAATTTGCACACAGAATGCTAAACAAAACATATAAATAGCAGAAATACTTGATAGTTAGATATATTGAGAAGACAATTTTAATATAACATCAAATTACTACTTCAACCCACACTTTTTTTCTATAGTTTACAAGATAAAAAAAGTTAGAAAACTACTGAAAATTAAAGAAACTTAATAAATTTGAGTCAACAATGCTATCTATATAGTACAATTTAATATAATTGTACGCATGCCTGTCTAGTTGATGTTTTGATGACAGCACATTTTCCTTTCCGCTGCGAGTCTAGATCGACATTAGCACCTTCTTCGGCATCATCTTGTGCATCCACATCCAGCAACTAAATAAGACAAACTCGTGCGCCTCACTTGTGTGATAAATATAATGCTGGGTAATAATACATAACTGGTGAAAATCTAGAAAATGTCACTAAGAAATTGTTAAAACGCACATTAAAGAAACTTTAAAGTGTTTCACAAGAACAAGCAACTTGAAATTTAAAACAAAAAGCAACTTTAAGAAATGCCAAGTGTATTATTTCAGGTAAATTTTAAGAAGATTATTAGAAATAATCATTAATGTTGATTAGCAGAAAATCATTTGAAGTCATCATTATGTTTAGGAACAATGTATAAGCAACTAGAAATGAAAGTTATTTGGACAAAACGCAATGAATAATTTACTGCAACAAAATCTTATGAAAACAGTCAAGAGTTTATGTGCTAATTTTCTCCAGTTGTTGGCATACATGCTTTGTAATGTTGTCACCTATGAACAACTTGTAATTGTCTTCTCATTACAGTTCACACATCAGTAGAAAGATAACTAGCAACAGCTACCCAGTTGCAGGCTTTGATTGTAGTATTATGATAAAACTTTTAGTAAAAAGCAACACCTATTTAGATGGATAGCTGTGTAGACAATCCAAACACATAGTCACATACCTCTACAACATTTGAGACTAGATAGGGTAGAGTTTTGTTCACTTTAATCTTCTCCGTATTTTCCTTTATTTTCTCTTTCTGAGTTTGAAGTTCATTGGATATTCGCATAATTTCTGATTTCATAATCTATCACATACATCAATGTAAAGAATATAAAAATATTTGCAAGATTGCTAAAACACAAAGATATAAATTGCAATAATATCAAGCTTAAATTAATTAAAATTCTATATATTAAACTGAAAATTTTACCTTAATTTCATTGTCCAACAATCTAGTACGACTGACAATTTCTTCAGTTGACATTCGCATAACCTCTTCTCCCAGAGATTCCTGCAAACATAAGTTTAAACATACTATTAAGCTTTCAGTTGATGAAATTGTAGATTGTTGAATGTTTTGGACAATTTTACAATCATATTACTAATTTTTTTCTGCTAAACTATCTCTAAATAACTTATTGTAGATAGACTAACAAAATCATAATATAGGTCATACAAAGAAAAAACTTTCTTAATATAATCATAAATAGTAAAAGCATAATTCAAATTAAAATGATACTGTCAGATATTATTATTAGCAGTGGGATACAGCTATTAATATCAATAATTTTTTGAATTCCATTTCATTATAATTTCGGTAAT
The DNA here is from genome assembly GCA_964035545.1 of Bugula neritina. NCBI lineage: Eukaryota > Metazoa > Bryozoa > Gymnolaemata > Cheilostomatida > Bugulidae > Bugula > Bugula neritina. The sequence continues at coordinate 7,910,606 of OZ037765.1, read as the reverse complement.
AGGTAACTAACTACTTGGACACAAAACTGGTAAAACTTTATATTATAATGTTAAAATTATACAATCATTAAAAAATAGTTCATCCAGAGCTCTATAATATATAGGAAAAATCAAACCTGACAAAAACTACCTATTATAAAAAATCTGCAGTGAATAGATTAAAATAAAAAAGATGTCTTGTGTTTTGGAAATAAAAATGAAGGATTATTAGTTTCAAACTACCTTTAAAATCTGCTAAAAATGATAAATACTTTACACAAACATACAGGAATCATTACTGAGCCTCAAACAGAAAACTTCATGATTAGAATTAGAGGGCTGTGATTTGTTGGCAAGAATATTATCATATATGTTATTTAAGGGAATATAATAATTCTTGTTAGACTCCGACCATTGTATAGCAGTAAAAAGAACAAAAATAATGTTTAAACAAACTAAGCCAGCACGTAGTGGGCCACCCAAAATTACTCGTTGCTGAATTTAGAGATCACACAACATTTACAGTCATCATGAAGGAGAAAAGTCAAAAGCACTCAAAGAGCGTGACAACATAAAATATAATGACAATAAATAGCAACTAATGCAATGGTAGGAGAAAAGAAAACTACAAGTATAACGCAAATGAAATGAGGTGAGTGATATCTTTAAAAGTGACATGAGCCAAGCAAATAAAACTATAAAACAAACAATAATTCTTATTATCAAACAACTATAAAACCCAAATAAAATCTGCAAGTTGCTAGTGAGCCAAAAGCTTCTCCATCTACTCAAGCGAGCAGTGCAAAATGAACACAACTAACACTCCACTAACACTCCAGCAAGGAGCTGTAGCAACAGACAAATCATTTTTGTATAATAGAAAAAACTATGCAGCATTTGGCCAAACTAATAAGCAAAGTCCTTGTTCACATACCATTATAACAATCACAGGATACCGAAAAAGTCAGGATGTTTACAAGCTATTGGGAATTGAACTGTTAGCTAAGACTATAGAGATTACTTAAACCAATTCAACACATAAAATGATGAGACCCAGAACATACAACATCTGAGGCACTGCATTATACTATTAATGCTGCTAAACCAACTACTGACAGCAGGTCATAACAGACATCAGTGACAACTCATTTCTTAAAGATATAGTTTTGGGCAAAAAATAAAATCACACGAAAAAAAGAAACAGCCATGGATTTTAATTCCAATAAAATCATTAATGATGACAGAAAGATAATCTGGTCATAATTGCTTCTGTGCAACAACAATCCCCCAAATAAAGTTGCCAACGTGATGTGAGACACAGTCTTAGGCCTACATAAAACCCCTTTACATACTGTGACTTTAAATAGATGCAGAATTTTACTTATAACTAATACTAATACTGATAGTAATACTATAAGTATATGTAAATGAATAGAGTAGTCTAGCAGCATTTGGCGGAAGATATTCCTCTCTGTTTCTGACAGGCAGATGCCCGCAAGCGCAATACTAAATACAATTGAAAATAGTACTTGCATAGTCAATACAAATGCTCATGCCAGTACTGATTTAATCATTAATGGTAGTAGTAGTACTAATCAGCAAATATTGATATAATTAATAATATAACTATATACATTTTTCAAATACATAGTTTGATTATGGCAGTCTGACAATCACAACCAGTGACCATGCCAATCATTTTCACTATTAAAAATTCTATAATGACCTACGTAGAGATTTACATATAAATTCATTATATTATTAATATTTATAATTATAATAAAATCAAATTCAATGAGTCATCGATTTTGAGCTTCATTTGAAAATCAATATGATTATTATTACAAATTATTGCTACTTGCTAGGATTATGACTATGGGAAAGCAGGCATGGTCCACCATATACTTATAAATGTATTTGCCTAGTACGGCACACATTGTGCTAAGCTAATAGTTTGAACCATGCAAGCCTCAAGGCTCAAAGTGAAAGTGATAACTTTCCACATTCATTCATTGAAATTGGGACAAAATTACTCAAAAAAACCTGGTTTGTTTCCTAATACTCAGCATAAAACGTTACTATTATACACAATTATAACATTTATGTTTAAAATTATTTCTTAAAAAGTGATTGATGTAAATTTAAGGGCTTTTTATGTGGTTACCTCTCCATCGTTCCATATAGCTTGATCCTCCAAGGTAGTCGCCATGTTGTTATGTTAAAAACGTCAAAGAACTTGTACGTCTTAGTTGATTGGCTGGGTGTTGACCTCATCTTAGGACATTTTCCAGCCGCTAATATTTATTGAAATATACCAGGTAGTTACGATGCCTTCTAAAGTTGCTAAGACAGATATCACTACATGTGAACAAAATTACGACGCTTGATCCAACGTGACAGAGTTCAGAAACTGAAAGTTATAAAATTGTTAATTGATATTATTATTAAATAAGAGCCTTAATTACATTATTCTTATATTCTTTTATACTTTGTTGAAACATTAACAATATATGACGAGACTGTAAAATGGGGAAGCTGAACGTCAATCTTTTGAGATACATGCAAAAGGAAGATTTCAGAGTTCTGACAGCAGTGAGTAACTGAGTTACACTTACTCTTAGTCTTAGTCTTACAGTTGGTGTGACTCACTAAGTTACTGTTGTGTTACACTTACTCTTACTCTTAGTCTTACAGTTACTGACTATCACGTTGAATAAACTAAAACTTAAACGGAAAGAGTATAATACTAATAGTAATACTAATTGTAATAATTATTTTTAGCCATTACTTTAAGTTTAAGTAATACTAATACTAATAGTAATAGTAATAGCCAATAGAATAGGCATAGCCTAAGCCGTAGGCGACTCACTCTCAGAGTTCCAAGTGGCAATGCTAATGTACTTGTAGTTTTAAGCACCAGACCACATCAGACCCAGACACTGAGATAGCAACTACAAGCATTCTCATTCTGATTCAAACTAACACGTTAGAACATCAACATATTTGATAAACTTAAACTATTAGGCTTAGTATTGCTATTACTATTAGTATTAGTAATAGTATTACACATTACTCGTTAGTCATTACTATTGTAACTATCTGTTAGTATTAGTTATGTAGTATTAGTATTTAAATATTTTCCCCCAATACTTGCTGGGAATGAATTCCAGTTTTTATTGATTAGTACCAACTAATGAACAATAAATGAATAATGATTAATCAAATAAAATCTTTAAATTTTCATTTCAACATTTCGATTGATGCCATTTAAAAGTGTCCTTACTCCTTAGAGGCTTAAGTGAGAAAAAAATTATTAATATAATTTTTTTGCATTGAGCCACAATGAAATAACACTAACTGCATTGTACTCACAGCTAAGCAGTAAGTGCTCACCTTCGATAACTGACTGACTAGTTCACAAACTAGTTATGAATAATTTATCATAAATTGACTTTATCCACTTATCCCTCTAAGAATTCCTGCAGTTACATCTAAATAATGTTACTTACTAAGCAGCTTTTTGAAGCTGTTAATTTGCTTCCACTACTGGTTTATTTATGTGTTTGAAGTTTTCTCTGAGTGTATTAAATTTGTAGGTAGAAATGGGAATGAAAAACCATGAAATTGTACCAGGCCCCTTGGTAGCCGCCATTGCAGGTTTGAGAGGTGGAGGCTGTCACAAGGTTGTAAATGAACTTATAAAGCATAAACTTCTGTGCTATGAAAGAGGTGGAAAACGAAATAAAGGTAATAAATATATAGGTATTGCCAAAAGTTCTGAATTGTGCTAGCAAGACTTGATAATTTGCAAAAAGACATTGTATATTACAGCTCAACTATTTAAATGCCTCTACTAAATTGTGTAGCACACACATTTTTATTCAAATTGTGTGCCCCTAATTTTCAATGTAAAAGAGGCCACGCATTCAAAATTGCTCCTGTTTTACGCTAATGCTCTTGAGCCATCTTGAAACTTAGTTTGGAACAAAAAAGAGTGAAACTACAATTGGCTAAAAGTTTTGCCAAGCCTATCACCAAGTTTGCACATATAAACAGATGTTAGATTTATGCGAGTTTGTCAAGATTTTAAAAATGTATTTGCAGTTGAAGGATACCGTCTTACTAACAGCGGTTATGACTATCTAGCTCTAAAAACCCTTTCTGCCCGAGACAGTGTTTTATCTGTTGGTAATCAAATTGGTGTTGGCAAAGAATCGGGTGAGTTCTGTTGTCTTTTTCAATACTTCAATAATTTGCTTTTGTATGTCTAATTCTTCAATCTAAGATTCAATATAATATGCTTTTCTCTTGCAGATATTTATATTGTTTCGGATGGTGAGGATAATCAGCTTGTTCTCAAATTACATCGGTGAGTTGATGGCAAAGATTAAGTTGATATTTATTTGTGTATTTGTTTGATTTACCATTTTCAAACGTTAATGATTATATTAGATAAGTTGACAAAATTTACACATTTCTTTTGTGTGTTTCAGTCTTGGCAGAACGTCATTCAGACAAATTAAAAACAAGAGGGATTATCACAGAGGTCGTGGAGGTGTCAACTGGCTGTACCTTTCAAGGCTGGCAGCTATGAAAGAATATGCTTACATGAAAGCTTTATATAATCATGGGTTCCCTGTTCCGAAACCAGTAGACTTCAACAGACATGCTGTGGTTATGGAGCTTCTTAATGGCACTCCTCTGTAATTTACTTAATTTATATTAGTAATTGTGATTGCTTGTTGCTAGCTTTGAACAGAAGAGTTTTTATTTATTTTTAAAAAGTTGTATGCTCTTATTATTTTAATGTTGAATTCTTCCCCTTTGTTTTTAAAGAAGATGTTGATACCAAAAACCATTGCTGGAGGAAAAATTGATGAAGTAATATATTTAGCAACTGAAAATGGCAGTAACAGATGTGCACTGATCTTTATCTTAGGCTAGCTTGTTGGTATTCTTCAGTTGTCAAGTGAAATCTATTGATGACCCTGGAACTGTGTACAATGAGCTTATGGAGTTGATTGTAAAACTGGCAAACACTGGCCTCATTCATGGTGACTTCAATGAGTTCAACCTTGTCATATCAGATGATGGCCATGTTACTCTTATAGACTTTCCTCAGATGGTATCCACCTCTCATGAAAATGCAGACATGTAAATATTAGTTACTACAATTGATTATTTTTCAATTCAGAAGGTCAAAATTAAAACCATGATCGCTAAAGTGATAGAATACAATAACGAAAATGTCTTGCCTCCGCTATATAAGTTATTTTTTTTTAGAAAAATAAACATAGTGTGATTTAGCTCATGGCTGTTGTTTTGATTTAACTCAAAAATAGATTGTAAGCTAATGTAATAACACTTCAGTGTTGAGATTATTTTGTTGTAGGTATTTTAACAGAGATGTGGATTGTATACGTACATTTTTTAAAAGAAGATTTGGCTATGAAAGTGAACTTTACCCTACGTTTGAAGATATAGAGTGAGCTTTTACATCTTTAGAATATATTTATTCCAATTTATTGGATGCTTATATCATTTTATACTACCACAATTAAAAGGGCAACTACTCTTGCTTTGCAAATGCTTTTTAAGTTCATAAAGAGTATTTTCGCCTTTCAAGTGTTTAATAAGATTTATATTATTATACTCTGCTAGATTGCTTCATTATTAAACACACCAGTTTCTACACATTAATGAATATTCCCATTTAATAATTTGCTTCGAGATCCAAATTATAATTTTAAAAATATGAAAGTAATATCAATATGTAACAAAAGTGTCATGTTTATCACATGTAGAAGAGAAGATGCTATTGATATTGAAATAGAGGCTAGTGGGTACATGAAAGATATGGTAGCAGACTGCCAAGAGGGTCAAGGAGAGCAGGCAAGTCTTCAAATTAGTTCATATTTTTTGTTTCACTCTGTATGACTTGTTCCATAATTATTTAAGCGGTCCAATTTAGAGAATTTAAAGCCTTGTGCCTTTGTGTATCATTAAAACAGTACTGCATAGTTATATTCATGCAGTATTAAAATATATCAAAATTAAATATCAGCTAATAAATACAATATCAGCGTTTTATGCCATGTGGTTTTATAATGAATGTTGTGCACACATGTCTTTAATTAATTTTTGATTTCTGGGGCTCAGTGTCAGCACCATTAAAGCACTAATGCCTTATTCACACCATGGAAAATTCACATCTCACTTGTTCAATGTCTCTTCCTTGCAAATCCATTATTTTCTCCCAGCATTCACATAAACATCAACTACCATCTGGTAAACTTCATCAACGGTGTGAAAATGATATATCATAAATATACCAAATATAGTTACTGATGCAATAGTTATAATCATTGTCATAGTGCAACTAGTGATTGTGAATATTTATAATTTTATTTATTTTAAAACTTATTGATGGATTAAAAAGTTAAAATAGATATCACTCTACAATTTTTCATAGATTCTAAAATGAAATAGTCATAAGTTCTTAGCAAACTAATACAAACATAAATACATTGGTTATTTTTAGAGTATAATGATATATACAGTGTAGTTAAAATTATCGCATCCTTTTCATCTTTCAAAAAGATGGGGCAATGATTGGGTTTTCACTAAATTACACCATGCAGCCAGTTCCGCTATAGAATTATTATATTGTTATTTTTCTAATAAAGATGAATATTTTATGTTCTTCTGATGTGAACAATTTGGAAGTAATATTTTTCACAACTGTTCATAGGTGGATGTAGACGATCTGCAGATGCTGGATTCAGCTTTTAATTCACAACTGAAAGTCGATGAAACCTGTTCAGTCTCTGAAGAAAATGATGATGAAGCAGCCGGGGTTGATGATGGTCATGTACAATGCGATAATGTAGTTTTAGACATTAACAGCAGTAAAAGTAATGACATAGATTCTGTTGCATGTGTTAACGAGAGACAATTGTCAGACTCCGCTGATGATTTGCTAGAGGACAAAAAGATGGGCCAAGCTGCTAGTATATCAAGTGGTGGTAATGCACTGGCTGAATATTTAGGAAGTAGCGACGAGGAAGAGGAATTGTTGCCAGGCAATAACAATTTACGACCGTTTAGAGACAATCCTGACCATGTGAATGCACATATTATGAGAAACCTGCGCCGAGGTAGAAACACAGATTCAATCTGCTCAGCTTCCACGACAACTTCTGTTGCTCCAGAAGTAATAAAGGAAAGGGTGAAGAAACAGTTTAGGTCAAAAGAGAAGCAGCAACTAATGCGCAGGATTCGAAAGCATGGAGAATCTGCAATACAAACAAAATTGAGACGTGATAACAAATATGATGTTCAGACTAGCTTAGATGCAGGATGGTATTAGGTCTGGCTCCAGATACAGAAAACAAATTCAAGAATGCGTTCTACGTCTATATAGCGTGCTGTTGCAATAAACACAAAGTAGACTAATGTTAATGTTATTTTATTGTATGTAAAATTCAAGATATTTTATGAATAAATGAAAATTTATACATTAATTCGATCAATTACAAAGGCTATAATACATAATATTTATACAGAATGTGACTTGTCCAACTTGTTTTCACCAGAACATTACACCACAGGGGTAGAAAATCTTGCTGCTTGGGCCAGTTTCAGTGCGCCGTGACTTTTGTCTTCCAGATCACTCATGTAGTGCTCTATAGCACTTTTCAATTTGTTGAAAAGCTACAGAAAATGATCAAAAAATCAAATCAACTTGTATATAATATTGCTATTTTAAAACTTGGAACATGCAATAAACATAGTCTGCAAAATGCACTATGTAGAATACCTACCTGAGGAAACTACCTACTGCATAACTATGAAAGTTCTTGTCTACAAATTACCTGTAAATAGTAGGGATCACTTTGGTATTCTTCCAATAAATTGAGCAGCACATCTAAGGAAGTGTACGGCACCCAGACTGAAGAACTGCCCATAGTGGCACTGAGGGAACTCTGAAAAGGCATTATTACATGCTGAACTGTTTTACACAAGAATGTAGATTGAATATTGCAGTATATTGTGGTGTCTTCAAGAACACGACATACAAACCTCTAAACCAAATTTTTCAAATGTGCTGCCAGTTACAGCTGTGAGGAACTCCGTGCTCAGATCGACCGCCTCTTCAATGAGATCATACTGAAGGTAGATTTTTAGTAGTTCTGCCACGTTCTTAAACTATAATGTAATTGGAATAGTGATGTTATACAAGACAGTTGACTTTCTGACCAATGAAAATGTAGAATTTCAAGTTCTCCTTTCACAATAAAATACATTTTCTGAAAACTGGCACCATAAAAACAGCAACATTTTATTAAAATTCATGAATATACTATTGTTGTACGCAAGTTACTATGATTTCATGAGTCCGGAAAATAAGTAAAATAAATAGAATTGATTCTCTTTGTAGTGAAAATTGAAAGGCGCTTTCACATCTACTTTCCAACTATCAAAAAATAGCTAAAACCAAAAGCCTATAAATAATAATTCTTTACCTTGTAAGATGAAATCAACCACTCTGGTAAGCTGGAATTGTTGGCAAGCAATTTATTCACAACAATCTTGTGGTATTTAGTTGAGACTATGTCGTATAGTTGTAAGTAATGCCTTAAAATTTTCCAGGCTTGGTCACAACAACTAAAATAAACATGAAGAATGCCGATCATTTAAGAAGTCGCATTTCAGAGTATGAACTGAGGGAGCAGCTGTGGTCTAGGGGTTGGAGCATTTGCCTAGTAACTGTAAACACAAAGTTCGAGCCCCGACAAAGGCCATTGGTGATGCTAGGAAGAGCATCCAGTCATAATTGCTCCTGTGCCCCATCCAAATAAGTCCTTAGCCCGATTTAACAAAACCCCTTCCATCAGGGGTTTTCTAACAGGGATGGTGACTATAAACTTGCGTGAGTTTTATCTCAGAGTATGAAATGCATATGACTTTTGTTATAAAAATTTTATGACTGGTAAAAGAAATTCTCACTGGCTAGTTGAAACAAATAAACATGTACCTGGAGTAGGAGGTTTCTGTGGGAAGACGGTTGTAGGTCAACCAGACTTTAGACTCTTCAGCCACCTCGCTCAAGTTATTGTTCTTAGCTTCTTTCATCATTCGAATACACCTGTAATACAGCATACTTAACATACAGAATAACATAATAACAAAAAAGCAACGTTTGGAATGTCGTATATGCATTACATTTATAAGTGCTTACACAAGAGTACATTTTCAGTTACATAGACGGGGATGGGTTTAAAAGAATTTGCTAGACCATTAGCCGCCATAGAATTTCAAGCCAATGCACTTGTCAAGTAATGGTACAAGCTAATAAATAGAGGAAACAGGAGGTGCAAAAGTTGCAATACCTGAAGGCAAGACTTTCAAATATGTGCGACATTTCAAAATTGTACGTGGTACAAACTTCAATAGCCTCATCATACATTCCAATGCTGCAGAGCAAAGTTATGATCTCATTAGGATCTTGATATGCTGAACCTACAACAGAAATCTTATCAATTTAAAATTCTTACCTGGCAATTTCATCAATTAACCCTACAACATATTGAGAGTTGTCTTCATCGGGGACAAGCACGGTACATGTAATGACAAAAACCCATACATTTCTAGATTAAGCACATAATTATTGGTACAGTAAAATTTCTATTTTGAAGTTGCGTTACATATATAATAATTAAAATAGTTGATGGAAAAACTATTTTAAACAATTTCAGACCATTATTTAAAATTTTTCAAGTTGATTTTTTGTCAATCATGAATATTCCAAGTAATATTTAGGTAAAACAATTTTTAGAATAAAAACTATTATTTAAAGCTTTATTATTTTTAATATTTTTGCCGTAAAATCGACAATATCTCAAGGAAGTTGCCTTCTGATGCAAACAGAAAAAAACCTTCCGCTTGTGAAGAGACTAAATCAATGAATGCTACACATATTATATAAACAGTTTAAACATTGATTAGTGTTGATGGTTTGCCATTTCAAACCACTATATTCTGTGGCATAACTTAGTTTAAGAGAAGACTGTGTTGTCTATTATATGACTCACTAATTTGTTTGTTGCTGTTGGCGGACAACCTGAGGGCCATGTTGACCAGCATATACTCCTTCTCAATATCCTGTAATGTTAGTATCTTCACTTGAGACATTGACTTTGGTTTCTGCTTGCCTTGGCTAGTTCTTTTAACCAGAGCCTCTCGGCCAGGCATATATTTAGACTGAAAATTGGCGAAATGTCAAATTAGCTCTTCTTAATATCAAATACAATAAGACAGTGCTCCCTCCATATCTCATGGCTAATTTCTCACGAAATTCCACAGGTCACTTGAAGGGCTTGAACCCCCCCCTCCGTTTTATGGACTATAGATGTGTGTATAGGGACAAAATGGCGGAATTTAACAGATCCGTGAGTTAAATACGGTATTCTACTATGTCATGAATTGAGGTTTTGAAACTCCCAGTATAGCGAGATATAGAGGGAGCACTATATATTATATGCATATATAATATCTTCATACATGTTAATATTCAACTTGAACAAGAAAAATCTTCAATAAAATTCCTACACTTAATCGTCTAGTGTTCAGAATGTAGGGTTGATTATAGATAGAATACATATAATATTGGATTAGTTTGAAAGATGTAAACTTATAAAGTACAGACATTGAATGTCACATGAGCAGGAATCCTATATATTAACCTGTGTGAATGAGTCAGGAGCAATCCAAGCTGATGATGTGGGGACACATTGCAGAGCATGAATACAGGCGAGTAGACATTTGGCTTTCTTCTGTAGGGCTGCTATTCCAGACAGCTCACAGCTGAGACGGCCACAGCATTCATACATGACATTAGCAGCTGTAATCAGATCAGTAAAAAGTGAAGTCGAAAACAACAAATTTATTAATTAATGTTTCTAAATTTTCCAGACGTTCACAAACTATTAAATACAATAAGACTGTGAATTTAAATTAAAAAAATCATATTAAAGTTGTACCATGCATACTTTATACACAATGAAAAATAAACGCTAACAGTATTATAGTATTACCACTGAGCATATCATTGTTGATAACTAGAAAAGCATAGAGTAGGTCATAGTAATTTTTGACAGTAAGATCTACAGTTCTGGCTTTCTTCAGTAGTAAAGACACGATAGCTGGCTTAAGATCTTCCTGACTATCCATCTCTTTGTATGGATATGAGGCTAAAGTTTTCAGTTCCCCAGTGTCACAAAGTGTTGACACAAACTGATACAAACAGTTCATTTTGAGTTCACTGCAACAAATTAATAAAAAAAATTCACTAATAAATAGAAATAGTAAAAACAATGGGCTATCAACTGTGTAAATGCCATTATACAGGAGAAAACTACTCTTTCAACTAGATCAAATCAAGACATGACCTGCAACTTACAAGTAACATAATATACTATACTATGCTAAACTCACTGATCAGTGATAGACAATATGGCTTTAAAAGCCTCATCATAATGCCTCAACTTCAGACTGTGTCGAAATATTTTGGCCGACAGACTTGACTGAAATGAAAGCATATATCATAAAATTACAAATATTAATAACCTAACCTACAGCGAGGATATGAATAACCTAGTTGTATTACGAAACTATAGGTGTGTAGGCTGTGCAACCTGCAAGTATAGCTAGATATCCTTAGTTGATTTTCAAGTATTTTCTGTGAATTGTGGAACTTTATAGACCAAACTATACAAACCGTAAACATGAGTTTAAAAAGAAATGATTTTCAACAAGCTGTATTATTTTGATATAAAAAGGTTCAGGCCAGTCAGAGAAGCTATTATAAATTAATAAAATCAGGTGTTCCAGAAGGAAGGAAAACACAAGTACAAACAAAAAACAATAACTAATGTCAAAGCTGAATTTAAATTCAAGAAGTATCTCAATATATTTCTACAGCTGATCAATGAACAGTTACATTGATGTTAGTGAAACATATTAGCTACTTGGTTTCATATATGATGCAGCGGAAATAGAGAGCCAACTTTGACACAGTGATAATGACACATACCTGCTGACTGTTGGTAAGTTTGAGTGTCTGCTGACTCATCAGCACCACTTGCTCAGAGTAAGAGAATTTCTCAAACACCTCTATAACCTGCATACGAGAGAATATACCTACATGTATTACTATGTATATACTATGTATTACTATGTATATACTATGTATATACTATGTATTACTATGTATATACTATGTATATACTATGTATTACTATGTATATACTATGTATTACTATGTATATACTATGTATATACTATGGATATACTATGTATATACTATGTATATACATAGTATATACATAGTATATACTATGTATTACTATGTATTACTGTGTATATACTATGTATTACTATGTTATATAAGTACTACATTATCTGGTTTATGAAGAATTTCTACACTTGTAATCACGAAGAAAATACATAACATAGACAAGATTATGACTGAAAATATCATAAGAACGTTACTTTGGAGCAGAACTGGAGTTGACGAGTAGAAGCAGCCTCTTCTTGCATATCTGCCTGCTCAGTATCTGCGCCTTCTTCAAACAACCCATACAGTGTCTCCATGAAGCAAGCATATGCTTTTTCTGGTTCCCTGTTATAATCATTATTATCATCTTTACTAGTGTTTTACTGCAGTAATGAAATATTAAAAGAAAGGGACAGCATGCTATAGCTTTGCACGCACAAACACTGCTATTGAGAAGATGTCACAAGTGGAGTTGGCTAATATGATAGTGTATTAGTAAACGCTCACTCTACCTGCTAAGAGAGTTGGTGCTGGTAGGTATCAAACACTACTGATGAAGTACTATTTTCTTAATCTTAATAGTAGTCCAAACTATATTATTATATGTAGCTAAACATTTTCAACATATCAAATCGACAATAACATAAGTACAATAAATACGGTACTACAAAACTTTTTTCTTGCAATTAACGTAACTTTAACCTTCCATACGAGGCTACTTGTTTACAGAAGTTGTAGCGATTTCTATGAAAAAATACAGGACAGAACTATTTCCTTTTAAGTAAAAAGGAGTAAATTCAATACTTGATAGAAGAAACTAGTTTCTGTTGATGAATAAATCAATGCTGGGTATCTGCTTAAATTACCTTTCAAGCAAATATGTTTGACCCAGTAAGAACATTCTGGAGCAATAGGAAGTTTTACAATGACCTTCTAGCAGCATGCAGTAGTCTTGTAGAGCAGTTAACTCATTACTAGCCAGCAGAAACTCTGGTAACTGTAGATCTGGTGTCTCAGGCCATCTGCATATTATTTTGTTATGGAAAATAAGAAATATCTCATCCTTACATTCTAAACTGCACTTTATAACCTATAACAAGCAACAGAGCTGAGTTTCTTCCTACAATTTGCTTCTCAAGTCATTCTACTTGAAAAAATTTACTCATTTTAATTATGCTCAATGAAATTTCAAGTGAATGCCTTCTTCACAAAATAAGCCTTTATTACAGAACCAGCTTCTTGAAGCCTGTTTACAAAACAAAAATAAATCTCAAAGAATTTTAATATGAAAATGTTAACTAAATTTACTTTCCTATCAAATTTTTATCTCTCATTTGAGCTTTCACTTAGTGATGTATATAGTTCTGTAAAGGTAAAAGGCTTGACAATTACTTATCAAAATGGTCTATACATTGCGAAGTCTGTGTATATTTGAAGTATTTTTTCACAGAATTTACTTCTTGAAAATGAATTAAATAAATAAGGATACAGTGTCTGACACGTGGCCATCGTGAGCGCATCCAAGTGCTCATAATAATCATGCTTGTTGACTGAGGGTTGAATTAGAGCAAACGCCTTAGCTCCTCCTACTTCAGTAAGGAATTTGTAAAGAGCAGATATTGTGTGTTGCTGGCTAATTGATGCTAGAGAAAAAAAAAGATAAATTTTGTTAAATAGCAAACTGAATGGAACAGTAATTTAACACTTCATATATTGTCTGAAAACATATTTCAATTATTAGGCTATACTGCATAAGGCTCAATTAATGCCTATGGGAAGGTACCACTAATACTAATTTAAAGCCATACCATTTATTAGAATTTCTTCCGACTAAAAATAAGTAGGCATTGGAAAAGTGCTAAATTTTTAATTTAATTTTCAACTTTTTATCAGAAATTTAAGCTCAAGTAGAAAATTGGAGCATATCACAAACAAAAGAAACAAGGTCAATCAAGCCCCAGTACGTGGCTGTTGAACTATTAAGACCATGTTATTCTGTAATTTTCAAACTTTTCATATTCGCTTTAATAAGCTAACATCTAGTAACTAGTTTATACATGTTTCTCTGTAACAGTGTCAGTACAATTCAAATCACTTAGAAACTTGTAGAACTTTAAGCTATTGGCCCATAATAGTTATCCGTCAACAGACAATTATTAAGACTGATTACTGTTGAACTATTATTAACAGGTGGTTGGGGGGGGGGGGGGAGTACCTGAAGAGAGCACCAGATCTATAGTCTCACTGTTGCTAATTCTTAGTGCATCCAACATCTCTGTATTCAAGTCTCTATAAGTGACAATAATATTACAGCAATGCTATATTATAACATACTGCAACAATTAATTTTGATGAGAGTGATTTTTAGAACCATCCAAGATCTTACAGAAGTGACTTGGCATGCGTGTTCAGCCTGCAGATCCATAGGACGGCCACATAATTTCTAAGAAGGGCATGAAGTGTAGCAAAGAGCTCATCCATGTTGCCTTTCAATTCCTCACATCTATTCACCTGAGCAGTGAGAAAAAAAAGTTATTTTGGGAACTTTGACAAAAATTAAAAACATGATTTATAGAATTTTTTAAGCTTCAGAGCAACAGCGTGTGTGCATATAAATAACTTAGTGGGCAATGTCAGAAAAACTGATAAAATGGTCAAGTATGAAACTGAAGAACAGAGCAAATAATAACTATATTAGCTTAGAGTACTTTTTAAGGGTTTCTCAGATACAAAGAGTATTGTTAAATATCCGTGAGCAGAAGAGAAATGTAGGCGTTTTAAGATGTTAAGATTAATGAATGCATCTGTTATAACTTGGAAGTATTTGAGTTGTCAGAAAATTTGAAAGATGTTCTATTTAGTAAATTAACAAAAGAAACTTGTTGAAAGTAAGAATATTTCTGAGGCTTGTGCTATTATTGGTCATAGACTTATCAGAGAATTGAAAGATATAAAACGACACTAACTTCTTCACCAAGCCGAGTGAGATACTGCAGGAAGAGAATGAGCCGACAGCAAAGCCTGTATCGAGCTTCCGCAATGTCATGAACAGAAGAGCAGACTATCAGCTGCCCCGTCTCACTGATGGAGCTAAATGGGTTTTCATCTACAAATAGAATTGACTAAACATCTGTTATCACTTCTTTGCTTATTGGCAACTCACCAAATTAAACATGCTAAATACAAGAAATTGTAAAAAAATAATAAACAAATATTGACACTTAAGTCAATAAAAATTTACAGTGCTATATTAAGAACTGCAAGATGTCACCTCAAAAGACATAATTTATTACATGAGCTTTTAATTTCTTAACTTTTAAATATTTCAAGTATTTCATAATATGAATTTATTTTTTTAACAACTTATTGAATTCATCGTCTTTCTGACTTTACCAAAATATAATTTTGCTGCAATTGGTCACTACAGGAGAACTTGAAAAAGTATTAAAACATAATTTGCATTACATGAGCCACATGTGTGCTCTGACATATGCACATTGATATTTAATATGGAGTAGCGAACCTGTAACTGAAGGTGGTGCATCGGCCGGTAGATTATTTGCTATGTTGAGAAGATGTAAAAAAACTGTAAATCCTTCATGCAACAAGTGGATGCCCTGAATGTGTGTACAAAATCTAGCCTTGATCGCAGCATGATCAGCTCTACAATACATGACAGAGTATAGCATTGCCATCACTTTGTGTTTGCTATGTTTATGCATTTACAATTGCAATGTTGCAAACAGCATACAAGGCATAAACTATTAAGTAATCAAGTTAAAATTACTGTCAACAAGACACAGTTTTATCAAGAATTTATGAATTACAGTTATTCATCACAGGGAATTCAACATTACAGAAAAAATAATTTAGCAAGCTGTTTTTTAATTTGCAGCTTTGTGATACCAATATTTCAAAACAACCAGTTTTAGTTTCTTAGACATAATATTAACCTTTTCCAATAAGTGTATATTTTATCTTTTTTTAGTTAAATGCAATTCAACTCCAAATAATAACAAAACTTGATAAATTCAAGATATTACTTCAACAGATTATTGCACTAGGTATATAAATCCTGTCTATAAAATAATGTTTAGCAGCAATGTACCTTCTAGTGATAGTGTTGAGCACTTGTTCAAATGTGTCAAAGACATTTTCAGAATTGAGGACAGCTAAATAAACATGATCCTCAAAACCCTGCACAGTGTTCTGCAACTGAAAAGCAGCCTGCATTATGGAGACGACATCCTGATTGACAGCGGACGAGCTGTCGAGTGGGTCACTGGGAAAGAGAATTTGCTGCTCCAATGCTTCACACGGCCTCAGATACGACACACTACCCTGCAAATACCAAACAATCCATACTTTCAAAGTTGTGATATACGCTGTGTTTCGGAGCTTCGCATTATGTGAATGGATTTTTCATTCGATAATTGAAAAAAGTTGTATCGAATGAAAACACTAATGCTAATGCATACCGCAACCACATATTCATCCATACAAGCATCCACTCAATTCAAAGTAATTGAAATACAGTGATAGCATATATCAACCGAAACCCTTTGAAACTCTCAGGCCTTAATAGACTACCACTGCAGTTTAATAAAACTATAAAAGAGTGTTTAATTTCAAATTCATGCAAGAATATTCTAAAAGGTTTAAAGGTTTATATGACTTTATCGTACAAAAATCATAGCCTATTGATACAATTATATATGCCAGCAGACTTTGCAAAAGTGGCAGCTAAACATAACTACAATACCTTTGTTATCAGGGCAATGGGTAAACCTGGACAACCAGCCACTAGACCTACAGGTTCTTGGAACACCTGAAACACACATGCCACTTTTATTCATCGAACAAATTGACTAAGTTTTGAATTGTACAGCCATTGTGAGGATATAAACAACAAAATCGCCCTTCAATAGAAAGCTTTAAAAATGATTTGTAGATCATGACTGGCTTTAACTTTAGTAATAGCAAGCAATATTATAGCAATATTATATTTATTGTAACCAAAATTTCTCTACTCGTAATTATTGCCATATTGAGATACTTTTATGTAGCAAAGAAAAGCTTCAGTTCAGACCACTGCAAGCATCTGCTACCTGATGATATTGGGACACGTTGGTGTAAAAGCTTTGCCAGATGTCAATTTGTGCTTCTCTGTATTCAGCATTTGTCACCTTGCTGGTTTCAACTTTGCTTCTTATCTGTAAAACATTTTTTTTAATGACAAAACTGAACAGCGTATCAGCAGAGACACTCTTGTTTGCCATTGGTGTTTTCATACCTGCCATTGAAGTTTAAACATGTCTTCATGCTTGCAAATTGCATTATAATAAATAACGTATATACAATAAGTATTTACAGGTAAGTACCTTATTCATAACCGTATCACAGATGACTGCTTTTAGATCATTCGTGTCCATCATTACTGAAACAGGGTCTAGCTTGTGGAGTGCCTCAACAATAGCAGACCTACTAACTTTATTGCTGCCAAACAGAATCTCACAGAATTTTTCACGCGGTTCATCCCAACTTTCCAGCTCAACTGGCGGCAAAACTTGAGCGTCAAGACAACACTTCAGGAACTTTGGTTCCCTACAATTAACCAATCAAACAGCTAAGAATATTCATGCAGAAAAAAACTATTAGGAACGTAACTGGTTGATAGGATGACATTAACTTTGTATTTTAAAGATATTTTGAATAACAGTAATGCACACATATTTTAGAATATAAACAAAACACAATGGATTACATAATCTATTGCATGGCACATTACAAATGGTGACTATGCTGAATTCAAGAGGCTCCACTCACCTGACATCAAATGCCAAGTGAACAAGTTCTGCAGCGCCATCACTGTTCTCCCACAATATGAAAAGAAGTTCTTCGACCAGCTCAAATGCTATCAACTTGTTAGCACCGCAATCAGCAGTGAGGACACAACGCCCTAGACTGCCAGTCTCGTCAGACAGGCACACCAGCATAATCTAAAACCGTACAAATAATAAATCTGCACAAATTGAATGCTAAAACAGGTGAATAATCCAAACAGTACTTCAAAACAATATTGAAACAATTAGCATATAAATAAACATACCTTTGATTGTTCCCCATCGGCTAGTGCAATGCCAAGAAAGCTTTGAGATTGAGATAGAAAGTATTTAACTGCTACACCTTCCACTTGTTGGTTAGTGGTGATTGTATTTAGTAAGTTGTGTGTGCCTAAACATTCCCAAGTCTAGAATTAAAAAAACATACAACAAATAAAACTTTATATTGCATGCAGATACACAGAATAAGAAAAACAGTTTTGGCACAGGTAGAATAATCAACAGTCTTACAGTACGGATAAATCAAAAGGAAAAAATTGGGATTCAAAATCTCAAAATTTCAGACTTACTCCCATAGCCCACTGTTGAACCTGCAGGTTCCTTGTAAGACAATATATGGAGGGATGTTCATCAGAAATAGCAGAAAACACAACATCATGGTGGTTGGTAGGCCCACTGCAAACAAGTGGAATGAAAACAGCTAATGAAAAATCGGTTTACCATCACACTAAATGACAAGAATTTTTACTATGAACATACCAACATCTACACAACTTTCAAAATTAGAAGGTATATGCATAACTTAGTGTCTTCAAAAGACCTGTTTAACAAAAACAGACATTAAATGAGAAATTCAGCATCAATTGCAAAAAAAACTCCTCAAATAGACACTTACCTCACAACAGATCTTCGAACTTTGTTCCAAATAGTACCCAGAATAGATGTCTGCTGTAGAAAGATTTCTTCATATTTACCTGAATAAGTTATTACCAATTAAGATATAGTAAATAACGCAGCATTAATTTACAGAGCATCAGAAATAAAGATTCATTTTCGATTTCCATATGGCACAAAATCAGAAATTTATAGATTTACCAAAGCTAAAATTGTTTAACTATAAAAACTGGGCACAGAAAGATCTTTTCATAAAAACCAATAAAACTTAATTTTCTTTCCGAAAAATTAACTGAATGCTTCAAATGCTCTTAGGTTGCTAATTTATTTCCGAACAAGAACTAAGTTGATAGGTTTGTCAGAAGTTGCCGATCAGAGCAGTTTTATGTAAATAGCATTACTATATCTGTGTAAAGCAATGAATTTATAGTGCTATTTGAAACTGCACAGTACCAACTGAATCAACATTTGTCCAGTTGAACAAACAGCAAAGAGCATTTCACTGCAACAATTATATTACACTGATCAGGTTGTTCCCAAAGCTATGCAGCATACTTTTTAACATGTGACAATTTCAATACATGACAGAACTGACACATTGATCAGTAATCTGAAATAGTAAATCGCTAATGAAAGCTTTAGATGACTAGCATAGGGTGCTCTACCGTCCACAGCATTCACCATCAACAGTTTTCCACTTTCTGTTGTCAGTGAAAATAAGATGCCAAAATCTTCTGTGGCTTTAGCTGAACATTGCACAAGAACAGAGTCGGTGTTCACTATGTGTGATTCTGTAAAACATATGGCCATTTTCTTCTACAAAAAGAAATCATTTTATTATAGAGAAAATCAGAAGCAATGAATACTTGAGACTAACTACAGTGCAAATAAAGAAACGTCATGTATTGTGTATTAGTATCCATATTATAGCAGGTACACAAAAAATAATTGGAACAGAAACAACTTTTCAACAGAGACTTTACAGATATATGAGAATCTAGCATCTACCTTCAGCTTAGATGTATCAAAGGTTATGAAATGAACAGATGAAAGAGAAGCCATCATCAAAGTAAGCTCATTGCCAACTAAAGAAAATGTTGGATGGCCAACAATCAGTCTGTTACAGGTAATCCTAACTCTATGGGTACTGATAGCTCTGGTGATCCCATCTAATACGATTTCTGCGATATTGTCATGTACTCTCCTAAAACAAAAGCACAATGAAATAAATCTCAATCAAATTATGACTTTTGACAATTCCAACTTAAAAAAATAAATTTGACGAGTTTTTTAACCATGAAAAACATGGCCATGCCCGGGCGTATGAGTAGAATTATGAAGTCATGTACTGCACAAATGTTATACTGACCATGAGACAGTGAAGCTGTTGGCACAGTGAAAACTTTGACCTCCTGCTTTTTCGACAAAAGCCAAGTTTGAAGATAACGCAGTACAGACACCAGCTACAAAGAAAAGAAACCACAATAAAATGGACAAAAACAAATAGGGCTTATGCAAAGAAATAGTTGTTTAAAATGCATAGTCCCATTCAGGCTTAACTGCAGTGTAGGGCTGAGTAGATTTACCGTCTGTAATAGCGTGTTCAATCCATTTCACTTTTGTTTCTCTCTGCAACACGGACACTTCTCGATATCTTTGAGTCATGGTAATTTACAATCACAGGTTTAGCTGACAACCTGGCTGGTGAAAGAAATAGAATATAAACAACTTTTGTATTACTTACAATTTCGAATCTAAATTAGTGAATAGACTAACTTAAGTTACACTTAATGACTTAGTCTTACTGTTACAACTACTTTACTGCTAGTTTCTACACTTAGACTTTCAAGCTCTCATTTTGACTTGCACCTACAGTCACACTCACTGTGACTGTCAGACTCAGTGTCACTGTGATAGTCAGACTCAGTGTCACTGTAACCGCCAACTAGTTATACTTATTATATTAAATCTAATACTAATAGTAATACTAATACTAATAGTAATACTAAAAGTAAATTTAATAGAAATAGCAACTGCAAGTTGAATAATAATAATAATATTAAATTTAATATTATACATAAATTCAACATTACTTTATATAAAATAATAAATAATAATAATTATCAAACTAAAATTAAAAAAAAATCATAAATGTTATATTTATAAATATTAGTCGTATTTCGGTTGCTGCTAGTGTTAATATTTGGCTGCATCTTTTGTACTTGGTGTGGTTATGAGTAATAAATATAACGCGACAATTAAAAATGTGGTTGCGAGCAATCGACATTTCATGTTAGTCGAAGTTCTGCAAAATGCATGGGTTGTAAATGACAAAAAGGTTGAAATTGGCCGCTTATCGAGTTGAAATATGTAAGTGGGTAATGCTCCATAATGTAGCGAATTGCCAACGCTGTAACACATATCATTTTTCCGGTCGACACGCAGCGCCTCCTATGCACTAAAACAAGACCACAGCGCATGCGCAATGAAGTTGATGCAAATGGCGAAAGCTATTTTTGTTACTGCAAAATGTTAATTAATATTAAAAAGTGCTATTCATATGTATTGCTTTGGTAAGGTATTAAAAAAATTATAGCTACAGGTTTTTGGACTGTGTGTTTTTATAGTTGTTTAATTGCAATTGTTTAGTATTCACATTAAAAGCATCTAAGCATCCATTCAACTCATGCTAAGTTGAAATAAAAATTAAAGTAAAACTTGAACTTTGAAATTAAACTAAATTTAAATCTAATACTAATAGTAATAGTAAAACTTGGAACATATACGTATACAAGGATAGCAAGACTTAATAAAACTCTTTGTTTTTCAATTATTTTTAGAATGAAAATTGAGTCCATATAATTAATGTCATCATTTCTAATAATAATTAATAATTATAAACGTCTAAACTTAAAGATTTAACTTAGAACCATATTTTATATTTGATTTTATACTTGTATTTATAGGTATAGTAATAAACTCAAACTGTTAAGAATAAATATCATGTTAACAATAAGTTATTCAATAAGTAGCTTCAAGTTGAAGTTAAATTGATTGTACTTGTAGGTACTAATGTTTAGTTTCCAAATACTAGTAGCTAGTAGGAGAGTAATGCTAATACTAATAGTAATTCAAATTTTGAGTGGCATTCTCATTCAGATTCTCTTATTTCAATTTTTAGATTTAGTTTTATGCCAGTCAGTTTCTAAGTTTACTTGTCTAGGTAATATTACGCATTTATTCTTAGTTAATCTGTATGATAATTGTAATTTTTTATAAGGCAAAGTTAAACTTTATAGTATTAAGTGCTTTTGTTAGATGTTCGCAGCTTGAGCCAATTCGGATTAAATATACTGTAAAAATGCAATAGTTTCGGTGATACTATTTCACTATTTGTTTGAAATAAAAACATTGATGTCAGAGATAAAATTCTTAGACTTAGCCAATACTCATATTCATGGCGATTTTGGTGTAAGTATTGCCAATTACAGCTAACCTACTGCAACTTGGTTTCATGTTAATACTTTAGGGTGTGAAAAATGTGATGTTTGTTGTAATACTGAAAAGACTTTTGAATTTGACTTTGAGAAATCTTTAATGTGAATTGATTTAATTAGAATTTCTAATTTGGGTTTATTTTTAAATTATTAGAGTTATTGATTTAGAGCATGTTTTCTGTATTAGCAATTCAATTTTAACTTTTTTAACTTAATAGGATTCTGGCCTAGGAATGTTCAAGTCCTAGTTAAGCTGTCTTGTTATTTGATTCTCATTCCTCTGTATATTGCACATTTGTTGTGCCATCATTCTAAATGGGTATAAACTTGTCCATTTATCATTTGTTTCATTGAACTTTCTTTCAAATCCAATGTATATTTTGATGTGCTCTAACCAAAATCTAGCAAATGCAGTGTTTTGTGTATTAGTTGCGAACCCTTATTGTTCATAATTTTTTTATATTATAGTAATGCATTTTAGTATTTGTAAAGTTAACCATAGTTACAACAGGTCAAACTGGACACTCAATTAAATAACATTAATTTTGTTTTGTGCCTAATAAAGATGTTTTGTAAGTTTATTATATTACTGGTACTAAAACTGTATATTTACACAAGTCCTAATGTATTTAGCAGCTGCAAGTTTTAGACTACAGTTTATCATTCAATTTAGTTTCATTTGCCAGTAATAAAAACCTTTTATTTTGCTCAAATTTATAATATGTTGGCATCTAAAAATGTACAAAGTATAATACTATACTACTATGTAAAATACTCATTGGTTAATTGCTTTACAGCAATCTTAGACTTTTTCAAAGCTTGAGCCTCACTTACTCTGAATAATGTAGTGTTTTGTAAAGTACCTCAATGCCAGAAGACAAACAAAGTTTACCAAAAGCAGAGTTCAATTGAAATCATGTTGGCTTGGGCTCTTGAGGTTTTTTGCAAGTCAAAATAATGTAATAAACATTTTGCACTTAGAGAAAACTTTAAAATTAATTCCTTCAATTTTATAGTTCATAATTCTTTATGGATCAGAGTAAGTGTAAAGGCCCATTTCGTAAAGTTTTCCAGGTGTGTTTAGGTTACATAGATTACAAGATAAGTGGAAAAAAGCGCAAAGCTCAGATGCTAGTAGTTTGCATGATGTCCATGTTATTAATTATGTTGGTGATGACTACATTTTTATGACAAAATGTGCTTCTCAAGTTATTTTTTATGGTTCATGTATTAATGTTTTGTACGAAAATATAGACTATGTCATAGGCTATAAAATCTTGCAGATGATTGGGTAACTATGGCTCCAAAACCTGACACTGGTCAGCCGCCAGACTATGTGGAAGCCATTTTTACTTGTAAAGGAGATTATGATGATCCAAATCTTCCTCAGCAATTAGAGTTGCTGAACCAAAAACTACAGGCTTTACTCAAATCAGGTAAGTTTTTAGGAAGTTGAATTCTAACTTATTTCTGTTGACCTCTTAAATTAGGTGTGCTTATAGCAGTCATTTAATATTGATGTTTATGATGCTCTTTTTGAAATATATTGTTTTTTTAGGTCAAGATAATTTAGTAATAAAAAAGGTAGAACCCTGGAATAGTGTTAAAGTTACAGTGAACATTCCTAAAGAAGCTGCAGAAAGGCTGAAGCTTTTAGCTAATCAGAATGACGGAGCAGCTCTACGAAACTTGGGCATCATATCTTTGCAGATGGAAGGTATAGTATTGCACTGCATGTTTATGAACATTTCTATCATCTGTTGTGACTTGTTATGCCACTTTTCTCTGATTTTACTTTTTATTTTAGGTGATAGAGTCATCTCACTGACATTCAGCAAGTCTGCTAAGGTTGAGTCTACCTGTACCCAAAGCTCTTCCCATCTACACCCCAGTAAACACTCCGACCTACCATCTACTAGTACTTCAACAATCAATAATCTCTTGAATAGTTCCACTACCAATGGTTCCAATAATCCTTCAGATAATTTTGAAAAAGTAAGGAGCTGTTTTTCCTTTTTTTATTGTGGCTGAAATAACGGATAAAATATTTTTGCAAAGAAAAGATATGATTAGGAATGCATGATTATACTGTTCTTACTTAAAGCAGAATGTTTCACTGAAGGACAAAATGTTCATAGAGTTAAGACAGTTACATTGCCTATGTTTGTAGGATGCTGCTGGCTCAGTTCCTAAATTGGTTCCACCCTTGATAATACCCAGACCCAAGTCTCTGAAACGTCAACGAAATACGCCATCTGGCAAATCAACTGGCAGTAAATCTCGCAGTACAAAAGCCAAATCATCACCGGATATTTTGGACTCTAGTACAGTGCCAGTAACTGCCTCATTGTCGATACCAATAACTGTTACTACTAGTGCATCATCTATCAGTGTCCCAGTGTCTTCTGCATCTGTACATGATCTGGGCTCACTGCACCCTGCACTGAAAGACACTAAGTACTCCACACTTCCAAAATCATCGACAATAGCAGATATATCCGATCAAGAAACTGTTCATAGTTTACTGGCTACTTTATTCAAAATAGACGAGTCATCACTTCGAAGTTCAAAATCTTCAGTGAGTGCTTCACAATCGCGTAATGCCTCTAATACTAAGACTGTTCAAAGTTCATCCCTTAAACTTGCAACAGAAGCTGGAATATATGGCAGTTCAGGTAATTTTTGATTCTATTCATTCTTCTTGCCGAACAGAGTTTTGTTGTTCAATATTCAAACATATTGTTTGGCAGTTGTAATATTATTCAAAGTATGTATTCAGTTATATATCTCCTAAAAATATATCTCCAAAAACTTGTATTGAAGGCAGCTTATCATCATTAATACACCAGCTCCACCTACCTCTTCAGTTTGGTCAATTTTTCAAGTCATTTGGTTGTCATGAAATTCAAAGCCAACATACATTGCTAGGCTTTTTTACCCTCTTTTCATACTCAAATTTAAATTGTAGCAGTGACTCTTTAGTTTGATTTTTTGAAAGACAGAGGTGTGTGAAATGGCTATTATCTTAAGGCAAAAGCTTTGTAAAACTTTACAGGATTTATATTTATTTATATCTCTCAAACAATTTCTAATTTTTACTGGGGTAGATTTACAGTAGTGAAAAGGGAATTTCGAACCTGATAGATACGAAAAGATAATATTATTTAGCATACCTAATAAAAAGCTATTCAAATATGTTTTGGTGCGACATATTGGCAATTAGATATCAAATAATGACTGCTATTGTTATTAAGTTTTATTGATGATTTTGATCACTGATTCTTTGATAGTACTCTTGTCCAGCATTATTTTGTTTAATATTTGGAAGAGGCTGGGTGATCAGATTTCCCTAGTGAATTGAATTTAGTGTAATAACTCTTACCGTGATTTGTGAAGTTTTCCATGCTTGTCCATGCTCCTTTGTGAAGGTGCAACTTGTATAATGATATATGAGACATACAGAAAGTTAACAAACACTTTTTACTAGCCCCCATTCTTTTTATTTTTCACACATACTGTAGTGCGGTATGTGTGAAGTTATAGCACTATCAAGCTACCAATTTACTGCATTGCCTGAAGTAGTTGCTGTTGAAAAATATGATGCTTCAAGATTTTTACAATTCATTGATAATTATGGCATGTTAAAGAAGGCCTTTCTCGCCTTGATGGGCTATTACCCAAAAATAATTCAAGTGAATATTCATTATTTTAAACTGTTTTAATCTATTCAAAATTTGTTGACTAATGCTAGCAAGATTTTCTTACAACTTAAAATTTGCAACATGTTGTAGGCCCTGGTGTTAGCTTGAATGACGCAAGTTCTATCGTAAAGCTACCAGACACCCAAAAACATGTGAAATCTGAACAAAGCAGCTTAGTGACTACGGCTACACCCTTTGCCACTCTCACTTCTGTAAAGACTGTGAAACTACTAGATAATGTTGATACCACAAATCTACCCCATTCAAACAAAGCTTTGGATTTATCACCTCGTGGGATAATTTCATCTAATTCTGAAGCTCACAGCTCAGAGGAGTCAATGTGTTCACAAAGCAAAATACAATCTAGTGATCGGATTGCTTCAGGTTCTGGTGTGGAGGGAAGGTCTCAAGAAGAATCAACTTTGAAAAATGTATCCCTTTGGGCTGGTAGGTGTTCATAGAAATTTGAATGTTCCTTGTTTTTACTGCTGGGTTAATATCGGATGGAGCTATAAAATTTTCAATTCTATTTATATTAAAAATAGAAAAGTTTCAATGCAATTATTATCAATCTTACATTGTATGCTTTCTCAGCAGTGTAATTAATTTCTAGTTGTCCAAAATTTCATTTTTTTCACGTCTAAGTAATTAAATATATGGTGAAGGACTTACCAATAAATGCTTTGTGTAATTGCAAGAAATTAAATGGTTTTGCACACATGGTTTTATGATGGGGGGAAGATAGCAAGTCTGTTGAGGGTGCCATGATACTTGATGGAGCACTGCTTTGACTGTTAATTATATCATCAATTATAACATATAAAGGCTCATTGGTAGAATCCTGTTTTCAGTGTGTTTAAGTTGCTCAAATGATACTAAAGACACATATTCTGGCACTTTTTCATTTATTGCCTGTCAAGGTTGAAGTTTGGGGTTGTACTCAACAAAGTCATGGCACTTAGTAGCTAATCATTTTAATTGTTGAAATGTAAAAAATTTCTCATTAAAAGCTTTTCAATTTTGAGTTGTTGGAAGTGTTAAAATTTGAAAGCATTCACAACTTTCAACATTCAAAAAAGCTAATAAGTAAACTTTTTGTGTTTTTTTCACATGTTACTTTCAAAATCTCTTTTTTTCGACTGGGTTCAGATCGTCGATTTTGCTAGTCTTTTGCACAAGTTATTTTCAATGGGTATATGCATAGATGCGAGTACTGCTACACTAGCTGTGTTCAAGTTAGACCACTAGCTCCCATCTCCTGTTGCAATCTAGTTCATGTATTTACAGCTTGTTAGCCTTTTATATGCTTATATCAGGCTACAAGCTGACAGCTGATCAAAGCCTTGGCTATCTATATGGTTATTCCAGTTGATATTTTATATACTTTTTTTAAAAAATATTAGTATACAAGTTTTGCTTACCCTGTGTTTTATATTTTCAGAGTCTGCTATGCAGGAAAAACCAGAAACCAAAACTTCTTCTGTTACTCCAACTGTGATAAAGTGTAAAATAGAAGATGCATCTGATGGTTTTGACATAGACCAAAATTCATCAGCAAAGTTAAATTCAAAATCAACAGAATCTAGTCACTCGCAACAGACTGTCAGTACAGCAGACAATTTAATTAACTTAAACACATCAGAACACAAGCCAACTTCTGTCAAAGATACTCATAAGTCAGCAAAACCATCCGAAGACAGTCCAGAACTAACAAATGGTTTCAACCTTGAAAATAGTGAAAGTAAGGTATCAACTGCTCAAAACGAACCTCTTTTGCTTCATGGTAAACCTGTTAGTGTCATTTGCTCATCATCAAAAAATGACACTGCCGAATGTTTGAAAGATAATCTTGAAGGAAAATTAAGTCCTGCGGTAACTAAATCTAATTTAGAGGTGCAGGAGCCAGTTTTTGATGATGTAAAAAGTGCAAGCTTGCAGTCAAGCAGTGATTGCGCAGACCTTCAGCACCCATCTACTAGTATAGCAATGTCAGAGAGTAATACTCTACATGCTCTCCCTCGGTATGATGGGCCAACGCAGCATCACATGATTGCAATGGATAGTGAGCTGCCAGAAAATGGCAGCTCTACGAGCACAGACTCTGGTGTTGTGACCAGCTCACCCAAAAGTGATATTTGTCCTACTCCACCTGGTGCGGGTAAGTGAGTTGGTAATTTACAATATGCTGTTATGGTGGTTTTAAAGTTAACCAATGTAAATCGAGAAAGCTATCTTTTTAGGCTGTAAAAAGATATCAAATTCACTACATATAAATGCATGCAAACATCTCAGTGTTGTGTTTGCAATATCTGCATTTGTTGGCTGCTAAAAGTACAGCATTTAATGTCATTCATATATTTTATTAGATGAGGAGCAGCACAAGACATGTGAGTCTTCAGTTACAGATGCAATCGGCCATCCAGAAGATCAGCATGTCACAACTACAGTAGTTAGTAACTCAGTTGTTGTAACCCCTACCTTTACATGCATTAGTGGCCGCAGCTCTGCCACGGAGTCTCTCATATTACCTCCTATTTCTACCCGTCCATCTGTTTCACTTCTCAAGAACCCCAGACCATCACTTCCTTCTAAGATTGTTAAAGAGAACATTTTTTCAAAAGAAAAGCCTAAGATTACCACTGTTATAGAGCCTTTGGATTTTGCACCAACTACTTATCCAAGTAAAAAACTAAATCAGCAAATGCTCCAGAAGCTTCCCAATGCCCACCCCCTGTCTTATATAATGACTAGCCAGGGGAATATTTCCAGCGTATTACTAGCAGCAGCTAATGCAGTATCCAATAATCAGCCATATAACAGCTTACCTTCGTATGGAGATTACACTAGCACCCATCTACAGGCTAACACATCTACAAGCAAACTTAACATGTCTAATAACTCTGTGAGTAGTAACTCGCAAGTGGTTGAGATATCACTGTCACATTCTATCACCTCTAAAAACTCAAATATAACAGTGACATCTCAGCATCATACTGTTCAAACTTCTGCACAACACAACACCGTGACTACTTCAATGGAAAGCAATAGCCTTACAAATGTTGTCAATTCCAAACCCACCAAACCTATATCTGAGAAACATCTTTCAACTGAAATCCTCTCATCTTTATCTTCAAAAGTATCTGATGCAAGTGAAAAAGCTGTTATAGTGACATCCAATTCCGTGGCTTCCACAGCTGGAAAGGCTCTAGTAAATACAGTAGTCTCAGCTTCAACTGCAAGTAAAGCCCCTTCAGTGGTATTCCTCAATGTTCCAACAAGCTTGCCTGGAGTTAGTATAATAAACCATCCAAGCTCATCTACTTCTAAAACAAGCTCAACGTCAGATAATGTAGATAGATTTGTAAATTCCCATTCAACACATGAACAACCCTCAGTTACTGGCCTTATTGGAGATGATCAGGTGATTGGAAGTCAGTCGCATTTATCTCCTGTTAACAATGTGGAACTTCGGGATCACTCTTATTTGTCTGCGTTAGATGTAAACTCAAGCAGGAATATTGCTAACTCAGTCCCAGTCACGCTTCAGAATGGCTTTAGTGATGTGACTGGAGACCATCATGACTGCGAATCACTTACGACTGCTAGTAACCATAGCAACCTTTCTCCAGCCTCGGTAGTTAGTAGTTGCACATCTCTGGAGGTTCATACGTCGACCGCTGAAGTTGCTGCTTCTTTGTCTTCTCCCAGTCAGAGAAAAAGTGGCCGTGTGAGAACTATCAAGTCACCAGATCCTGATTACGTCACGCAACCTACCAAAGGTATTTGGTTGTTTGCAAAAGTCTTTTTTAAATAAGCTTAACAAACAGTTTGGATTTTGCAAAATGTTCGGTTTTTTAGTGATGGTTTTGACTGTTGAGTAAAATACTTTTTTCTATTTAGTAGTCATGTAGCATATTGTCTCTTTCAGCCTCTTGTTGCAATGCCAGTGGTTTTTTAGTACGTAAGCGTGTTCCACGTCCGATACCTGAAGATTCAGAGTCTGCACCTACCAAAAAGGCGATGAAGTCTATTGGCAACAAAGTTATGGCAGTGGAACCTGTAGAAGAGGCAACTTCTGCACCTCACATGGTCATCAGCCGAAACTCTCAACTAAACGGACCTACCTCACATGCAAAACGCAATACTCGATCGTCTGGCCTATCAGGTTGATATTCAATACTCCTCATTTAACGAGCTGTTCCTGACACTAGAGTTTGACATTCATAACGTCCAGCTAGTAAGTTTGTTCAGTCTGAACAGTTGGTGATTGTGGTTTTCTGAATGATGTATTATTCATGCATTTTTTTCATATATTTTCAGATTTGCAAGCACTACCTACAGTATATAGAGAGCGAAAGAGGTCAAAGCGATAATTTTTTCAGATGATCTTCAGTTTATTGAACAAAAAAGTGATGGGTTGAACTGTTGAAATAAATATAAGATATGTAATATATTTACATCCAGCATGTTGTATTTTTCTACCCATTACACATCATATTATATTAATGTACAGTAGTGGTTCACTTGTGTGTTGTATACATTTCCTGTAGATAGAGTATGTAAATAATGTATTTGCTGTACCTGATTGCCACTAAATTTTAGTATAGAAATATCCTATTTCCCTAAGACTGTATATTGAAGCCAGTGTTATTTTATTGCTTGATTGTTTTTATATTTTCTATTTATATCAACGGTACTATATTTGTCACAGTCATCGGCATCAAGCACTTTGTTAACTGCCTTTGTCAGTACTAATAATTTTTTGTGAATAGAATTAACTTCTAATATAAATCATATTATACAAGTTCCTGTTTTAAAACATCATAATTAAATTGTTAACATTTATTTCATCATGTGATGTAATTCGATGAAAGTATATAATATACATTGTTGAATAAATAATAGGTATTTTTGTTATGCACATAGCACTGCAACTTTGTCTGTAGTTGAAGAAACAATAAAATTGCATCAAATATTTTAGGCATACCCTTGAAAGCTGCTCAATTTTTGGAATTATCTTCCAGCTTTTTATTTAGTCATTGAAACCTTATTCGCCACATAGTTTGTATGATGTAAATATTGTACTACTACTGAAATGTAAGCTACTCCATCACCTGCTTCAAAAAGGCTGAATGAATTGAAGTTAAAATTGATTAAAGTATAATTATGTCCGATGGCTCTATGTGGAGTTATCTATTATAAACAGCATTCGAGCCAGTGGGCAAGGCTTCACGATTGAACACTGCGGTTCAAACTTGCACGCATAAAACTCAATAGGTTGTAGCTAGGCAGTATTTTTTTAGAAAATGGTAACACTCGGACTAACTATTTAACCGAGTACAATTTGCTCAATCATTCATTCTATTAGCATTTTTTGACTATATAATTTTATATCAATATACAAGCACATAAGTTAATATTGTATCGTACAACAATCTTGAGTTTATAATAATAACGTATATTGCAAGAAATAAATAGTCATGGAATGCTTAATTGGTGTTCAAGGAAAAGATTTTGTGTTGGTGGCAGCTGATTCTAGTAATGCAAGAAGTATTGTGCGGATGAAAGAAGGTATTCATTCACTTTAGTCTAAGTTTTTACTTTTAGTTATAGTAATAACAATAGTTATTCACAATTACTAATAGTAATTACTAATAGTAATTTGTTTGATGTTTATAACAACACAAGAAATGTTATGAATATTCTTATAGTTAATGTTATTGCCAGTATCAGTATAACTATAAGTATAAGTATGGGTATCAGTAGTGACTATCAGTATGAGTATGAGTGTTACCTATCTCACTGTGAGTGTATCTATTGCCTATTGGCTATCACTAATAGTAATAGTAATACTAATAGCAATAGCCAATAGATAATAATTGAATAACTATGTAGTTTTACTATTGGTATTACTATTACATTTACTATTAAATTTAATAAAAAGAATTATAATTGTTATACCTAAAATTGTACCTTTGAAGATTTATGTTAATTTTTTAATTTATTTTGCCTCTGGTGTCTCTAATCACTAATCGTTCTTGGTAAGAAACTATCATGCTATACTAATAGTAATACTACCACTAGTAAGTTTGCTGTAGAAATGTTATTTTCTAAGTAAAGAACAATTAAATTAAATGCTCTAGTGTTTGCTATTTTATATATCTGTTTTATACATTTATTTATATGCCTAGTAAATGTGTGTTTTAAAATAATCGCAGTAACCGCATCCACCTAATTAAATACCTAAAAAAAGTTCATCAACTGGAGTTGGAAATTGATTATTGCCTGATTGGTATCATTTTAATTTATTTTTTAAAAAATCAATAAAAATTAAAATAATTTGTATCAAGGTTTGCTATAAATGTTGCAATTTAGCTTAGTTGATTTTGGATTTAACTGGTCCAAGCTTCAAAGACTTGCCACATATTATTCAAAATTTTTAGTTCATTGACAACAGTTAGTCAACCTAGTACTATTAGTTACAGCAGGTCTACTGTACTCAATATGACTGGGACACAGCTCTGTGCTAATTATTGATACTGCTTAAATTATATAACCATTCAGATTTTTGTGCATATTTTTGTATATAAAACTTACATAATAATTTAGCCTTTTATTGTAGATCATGATAAAATGGTGCCTATCAGTGACAATGTGGTAATGCTAACTAGCGGAGATGTGGGAGATTGCTTGCAGTTCTCAGAGTATATAGCTAAAAACCTCCAGCTTTATAAAATGCGAAATGGATATGAGCTATCCCCAGAAGCTGCAGCCAATTTTACAAGAAGGAATTTGGCTGAATCACTCCGAAGTCGGGTTTGTATTTTTTTGCAATTTCATAAACTACTATCTAGTATTAGATTAAATTAAGTTTGTTTACGTTTTATAATATTGCTAAAACTAATAAACAGTTTATCATTGCTTGAAATTTCTTAAAGAATATGTGTGTTTCAAGGATGCATGAATTTTTTCAGAATGCATACCAAGTAAACCTGCTGTTGGCTGGATACGATGAAAAGACAGGCCCTAGTCTTTATTATATGGATTACTTGGCATCTATGAATAAGTTGCCATTTGCTGTACATGGGTATGGATCATTTTTTTCTTTGAGTATCTTTGATCGATATTACACCCCAGATGTCACAAAGGAAGAAGCTTATGAACTGCTTAACAAATGTGTCCAAGAGGTGAATTACATTCTTTGTCACAAAAACTTTTATGAGGCTATACATTTTGTTCATATTTCTGATAAGGTATTTGTCTAGGTAAGGTGCTGGGATTTCCCTGGTTTGAATTTTAATTTCAATGTGAAGAGTTACAAGTTGAGATTATTATTTTATTGCATTTCAGAAATAAAGTCGCAGCAATTTTTTTCAAGGAAATGTAAAATTCCTCTTTGGTGAACAGATAGGGTTTTATTAGCATATGTTGACTTAGAATGTAGAAGATTTACAGTTGAGACATTGAGACCAAAGATGCGATGTTAGATAGTTGAAAATAGAAAAGCACTTCATCTCGGCAATGGATAAATTTTGGATCTCTATATTCAATAATACTTCATCAATGAATTTGGTCTTCATAGCAAGTTTATAACAATGCTATTTTCTAATCAACATGAAATGGAAGTGCGTTCTACTGGCTGCAAAGACTAATTGGTCGAAATATGATATTGAGTGCAGCTTATATTCATTATATTATTTGTTCAATATTCAATACTGTCATCATTAACTGGTTAATTGTGCCTTTTGTAGATTCAGAAGCGTTTTCTTGTGAACATGCCCAGATTCAAAGTTCGAATGATTAGTAAAGATGGTATTAAAGACATGCCAGATCTAGTTGGCAAAATCTAGGTCTTTTTTTCAAGTTTAAAACATCATTATGTTTGCTTCATCTATTTCCTTGTATATAGAAATACTGTAAGAAGATTATTTATCAAAGATAATAAAAAAAATATATAAAGGTTATAAAAATATTGTTTATCATCCAACTTCATTTTTCTGTATTGTCTTTCTCAACTTCAAAATGACACATTTAAGATCTACAATAAGAAAAGTATGTGTAAGAGTCTCCATAACATGTTTGAGATTCACAGTCATCGAAAGCCAGTCATTGAAGACATTATGATTAGCTAAGTAGCCATTACTTTGGAGCAGCTTCAATGCATGAAAAAAGTGATTGTAAAATGAGGTGAAAACTTTCCAATGGATCAACTCCTGTTTTAAGTTTAAGTAGCCGTGTTAGCAGCTTGCAAATCAAATAGCCTCTATGTTATATTACAACAACCAACTTCATAAAAAATCCATGTGAAGACTGGTAGTTGACTTCGAAAAATGCTTTCAATAACTATTTACATATACTTACTTTCACCTGAAGTGAAAACTGTTTCTACAAGGAATTCTCCGCATCTGTACACATATTGCTTGAACGATTCTATACCACCGCCCACTCCAAAGTAGTGATATTTGGATGCAACATATCTTCATTGTATAGTCAAGGCACACTAGTCATAATACATGTGGGCATTAAAGCAGAATTAACTCAATGTCCTTGGATCGGACTACACTCTACAAGCTTATTCATATAAATACTATGAAGGAACTATGTTGTGGTACAGGTAAAACTGAAAACATCTTGCCCTTTCAACTCCTCATATTATGTATGGCATAATTGTTAGAAAAGCTGTCATTTTCCCAAATCAAAATGTAAATTTAGGATTTTGGAATAGTTATAGGTGCTCGTTAATTAATGTAAAGGATACATCACTCCATCATCAGATATGTGTTTGGAAAATAAATTATGCAATTTACTGTAAGATTCAGTGTTGTATAATGTTTCTGAAGCTAGCATGATATCGTACCTACAAGAACAGATCTGTAATGAGTTTTCAAGTGAAATGCTCCCTCGACTTTTAAACATTTATAAAGCAAAAAATCAAACTAATTATTTTAATTGTCAATAGAGTTGAGGTGAAAACACCCTATAAAGTTTATGTATACGACAATGTTTTTTTTCAAAGCTACAATTAATTGTTTATAATTTGTATTCAACTTTTACACATTGCTTTACACTTGTGAAACAATAAATGTAACAAAAAGTACAAATATTTCAGTAACTCATACTTTATCTGTTTTCGACACAGGAGTTCTGAAAAACACTCCCAATCTCCAGAATAGAATTTGCATCTTTCAAGCAATTTGGAGTTACCATCACATGTGAGTTGTACATTAGGTATGGTGATGTCCTCTATAACATCTTTGTTCTAAAAACATGAAATCTCAACATATAATTCTTCGATATAGGAAAACAATGATGAACCTTCCCTAGAATTTATTAATCATATTTAATTAAATAAGTTAAAAGGAGAGCAAGTTTATAGAAAATGATCAAAGTGCAAATATTACATTTATCACAGATCTCGACGCATATATTATAGTTAGTGCGTTTTTCGAGTCCCTATGAATGCCCAGGAGACCAATACTTATGGTCTTCTGGGCATTCATAATAAATAAATAAATAAAAGTACAAACAATAAAGTGTTTGTACTTGTCAGAGAAGCAATGTTTTAAATATTAGTTAATTCTAGATCAAATCTAAAATCCATAGAATATTCTATTTTGCTGCTTATAAAATAATTCCATCTGAGTATTGCAAACGAAAACATTTATAAGAGTTTGCTATTTGTTGGATATCAATTGAGAGCAGGACTCTGTCTTGGCATAGTTTTCTTTCTATAGGCTACCTATAGTGATGAGAAGACAAGTTCTACACCACGTTAAATGTTACTACAGCACAGCATTTTAGTACATACGTTATATTGAACACAATAGCATCTTATTGACTTTTATCAAACAAATATCATTTCTTATAATACTTACATAATCTTGAAATGAAACACAAGCTCCTTTAGCTAAGCAATACAGACCTGGAAGACTACTTCCGCAGCCAACCTGTAACAGAAATAAATTCAGCTTGTAGAAGTTATTCATTTTAGAAAACCAACTTGAGATTCACTTTTTTATGCAAGCTTTTCATTATAAATAAAAATCAAACACCAGAGCAATGTGATCCAACATTACTTAATAGTTAATACATACGCATCTAAAATATTTCTTGCGCATTTTTACCAACACTTTTGAGTAATACACCAGGTATTATTTTTTAAATAAATTTGCATGTATAACACAATTTTAGAGTTTGGCATGAAAATAATTTTAGCACAAATATAATCTATAAGTTTGAAACGCAGAATAAAAAGCATATACAGTGTAAGCAGGTATTAACCTCCAAGACAGATCTCCCAACTATCTCATCAGCAGAAATATATTCTGATAAAAAATCCAGTAAAATATATGCACACTCCCATGTTTTCCGGCCTCCTAAAACAAAATAAATAATAAAGTTTATTTTAAATTTATTTTTACTCTGTGCAGCTTATAGTGCATGCTCAAATACTCACAATCTAGTCATACCATTCAGTGCTATTCTGGAGGTCAGTAAATAAAATACTAGCTGAGATCAAACTACAGCAAACATTAAAGTTTTTCACAAAGTAGCATGGAAACAATATGTGAATTTGTTGGATTACGGACTACAAAAAGTATTAGACTGCTCATCATTGCTTACAAAAAACTTTCTATCATTGTAATTTCCATCTATGATGGCTGGTAGAATGTGATAGACTGTGCTAAGATAAGATCAGCCATAATCAGAAGTTACTCTGTTTTTTACTATACACTCAAAACTCCCATTTTCATTTGAATGAATAAAAAGAAAACAAGATTCAAGAAATTAGCTGTTTGAAGCACTGGCATTGACAACTACATTAAAATGAGTTGTTGTTAAAGCAATGATATATCGTAGTTTACCTTCGTATACACCTGGTATTAAATCAGTATGGCAGCCAGAAGAGTCTGTAATAACGTGTCTCTCAGCTTCCTGTATGTATTTGATGAGCAGCCCATCGACCAGTTTGATCTGCGCATAATTTACCTGCAGCAAAGTCCGAGGGCATAAATATCGAAACATCACACCATCACAACACAACTTATTTAGTTACAAACATTTACTCACTTTTTCTGAATTAAGTGTGTCACCCTTGATAAATATTTCCCTAGCATCTTCCTTGGCCGTTGCTTCATTAGTTGGAACAACTACGAAAAAAATCACATAATAATTTTAAACTAGCACAAATCCTAGATATTAAAAAGGGAAGCATTTTAAAATTATAACACAGGAACTCCCCAAGGGTGCTGTTTATCTCCACTATTGTTTTCTATCTACACTAATAGGATTACCTCAAGCCAGAGCAACATCACTGTAGTTAAATATGCAGATGACACTTGCATTATTGGCTGCATTGGCAAACACTCTGATCTAAATATTTACTTTGACGAGATTAAAAGAATTTCTAAACAATGTGACGATTTAAATCTATTATTAAACCTTAGCAAGACCCAAGAAATGATGTTCTCAACCCAACGTGCGAAACCTCATACCCCTACTCTTGTATTGAATGAAACAAACATTGTATTGTCTGAAAAAGTGAGATATCTTGGTGTGTTAGTGGATCAAAATTTGAGATTTCATGAACATGTACAATCAGTAGTAACAACAGTATCAAGAAGAATGTATATTGTGAAGAATTTTGCGAATCTTAGCTCTAAACCTCTAGCAAATATGTTATTCAAAAGTTTCATCATGTCCCGCATCGCCTATTGTCTACCTACTATTTTTACTTGTATCTATGCCAGTGATAAAAAGGCTATTCGAAGAATTCTCAAAGATTGCTCAAAACTCGGAATTGAGTATCTAAACATTGATTTGCACATTCAGAAACTCACTAAAGAACTTGCCATCAAATATATAATAGACAATGACCATTTCATCAATAACTTTCTGAGTCAATGCCCTTCTGGAAGATATCGAACCATCAAATATAGAGGGGCATGGGGCAGAGATAGCTTCTTGCGACATCTTGTAAATACTTTAAATGAGCTTCTATTTTAAATAATCCAACAGAGTTTTGATTTTTTTTCTCTTATTTTTGTTCATTCCTACTTATTATAGCCAGTATTTACACTGAATTTTGCAACGTGTTGTCATGTTTGTGATATGTATAATAAATCAATCAATCAATCAATCAATAACAATATTAAATATTGTGTGTTAGATATATTTACCATTGTAGTAGCTGTTTGGTGAGCAATAACTAAAGCAAAGCATATGTAGAAGAGCGTTTCAAAGAGAAACAAGAATCTGTTTCTTCTATAGCACAACGTCATAGTTACATTTACATTCACAAAAGTCTCTATACATAACCAGTGTACATAGACTATTAATTACACTATATTCAACACGGAGCCTTTCATTCAAAACAATAATATTTTAAAACATAATTTAATGTTCACACATAACCCATACTTTGTTAATTTTAGTTAGATGCACTAAAAATGTCATAGAAGAAACAGCAAAATAGAGTTTAATATTTTGTATCATCCGTATTTTACTTCAGAGATTAGCAGAAATAAATTACTTGAACTGTGTAAGAGAACCTGCTAAGCCTACCAGTATTTTGGTCCGCATCGCTTTCCTCAGAGAAAAAAGAGAATTTAAAAGACATCTAAAATAAACACAAAATCACTACAATTAAAAAAATGGTTTGCACATAAATAAAACAAGAATAAAGCTTAAACAATGTAGCTCAAAA
The DNA here is from genome assembly GCA_964035545.1 of Bugula neritina. NCBI lineage: Eukaryota > Metazoa > Bryozoa > Gymnolaemata > Cheilostomatida > Bugulidae > Bugula > Bugula neritina. The sequence continues at coordinate 7,871,649 of OZ037765.1, read as the reverse complement.
TAATACATATATACACATTTAATTCCATTTGAGCTGATGCAAAAAAATGAACTGTTCAGTATAGGCTAAATCAAACTGAATTACAAGGCAGCTTAGTAACTGTCTGTTTATCGAATTCATAAATCTGTTTTCCATTGGACCAACCATATTAAAAAAATGTGTGTGCCTGTGTGTAAGAAGTAAACTGAAATCACCCATTTATCAGCTGCAAAAATTTTTTTAAGCAAGTGAGTTCATTATGATTATTATGGACTATGGTCATGGTGCAAAGTTGAGCTTGGAGCACCTCTGGCTTTTGTCATTTAGATTTACAGTTACACTTTTACTTTAACATTAAGTTAATCTTATGGAATCAAATTAAGTTATAACTTTATTATTTATAGTTAATGTTATATTAGTATTAGGCATTACAGCTATTACTAATACTATTACTATTAGTATAAGTATTTAAAATTTTATTTAATTGTATTATTCACTTTTATTGTCAATAAGTATTCTTATAATTATATTGATATTTTAATTCTTATACTCAATCTTAGTTATAGACAATAAGACATAGAGATACAGATAGTGAGTATCATACTCATACTCATAGTGAATCATAGTCAGTATCAGTATGAGTATGAATTACTGTTAGAGTATGATACGTCTGAGTATCATACTCATAGTCATAGTGATACTGATAGTGATCCTGATAGACGATAGTTATAGTTGAAGTTAAACTTAAAGTTAATCATAATGATGACATTGACATATTTGTAATGTTATACTTATTTTTAATCAGTTAATGATATTGATATTCCATGGGACTTTTACTTTTACTTTAAGTTTAGGATAACTATATCTAATTATCTATAAGTATAACTATAAGTATAAGTATAACATTAACTAGTTATCTTATCAATAAGTATAAGTATAAGTACCGGTACGGAGCCAAGTTCAAGTGACGTGCTGCCTAAAGTCACTGTTAGTGTTACTACAGATACAAGTTTTTTTCACACTGAAATATAAAATTAAAAGCCAGGAAGACTGTTGATGTTAGTGTTTTTAATTACATTATTATATTAACTTTTACTTCAAGTATTATCATTATGTATGTAATTGTAAATTTATAACCATGAGACTTAACCATGATGTTAGTACACGCACGTGGGCTATATTATTATGCTAGCTCCTTGATTTGGAGTTGTCTATCACTGTTCTATAAAGTTCCTATTCACTATTGAGTATTGACTCTTTTAGACAATTTATAGAGTTATCTTCCTTATTATTTGAAAGTGCATAGGTGCATTGTTTCACTCTCACTTTGAAGTTGGTAATGTTCAGTTTCACCATTAAACTTGAGCAGTTTCTAGGTAGTTATACTTGAGCTATAGAGATGTGCAATTTTTGCTAGTGACCTCACATAAGCTCAAGGCTTTGGTGTTGCTACTGCTTAAAGAAGTAATGACGATCACAATGAGTATGACTAAAACTAAAACTAAAAGTAAATGAAATTATGAAATTTAAATTAAAAAAATTGATTTTCATTTTCATTTTGATGTTAAAATTGATTAAAATTTAAATATTACAGCTGCTGGTAGTAGTAGTAGCTAGTGCTAATAGTACTAACCCCAAACCCTTAACAGTAGCTGTAAGACTAAATGTAGCACTAACTTAAATACTCAACTTCCTAACACTAAGTTCAGCAGTAGCATTAACACTAACAGTAACTAGAATTGAAAGTAAGTCCGATCATATTCACTGATTGACTGAGAGTGAGTGATGGTCATACTAATAGTGATACTCAAAGCTTATGAGTTATGAGTATCAGTATGACCATCAGTCAAAAGGCATGGCAAATTTGAATTTATGTTAGTAATATTAATAGTAAATATATAATTATAATTTCTAGTAATAATTATAATTACCAAATACTATTACTATTAGTATTAATATTACTTTTAGTGTTGCTAACAGTTTTGAGTAACAGTAACTGAGTAAGACTAAGTGTAACTGGTAACTATGTTTATTAGTAATATTAATACAATACTGTTACTATAGTATTACTATTACTTTAAGTATAATTAGTAACACTAATTAATAAATACCTATTACTATTAGCATCAGTATAACTATTAGGAATTTACTTTTAATATTACTATAACTAGAAGTCTATAATTATAAGTGTAAACATTACATTTACATGATTATCGTTATTATTATAAGGATTAGTATCACCATGTCTCTTACTATTACTCAGATTCGTATTGCTATAACAGTTATTAATGATTAGTCATAGTGTTTATAACAGTAGTAATAGTATAACTATAAGTAAAGCTAGATTAGTATTAGTATAAATGCTGACTTAGTGATAAAAATGTGTAATATTACTATTAGTATTAGGTTCTTTAAATTGTGATATTGGTCTTATTCTAATTTTTTGCAGGATATGTGATTAGATTAATGCATATCAAAAGAAATATTAAATTTGATGATATCTAGTATCATTATAATCTGAATACCCAATCTATATTGATATTTGTAATCAATCTTATTATAAAACTAAAGTTTGACCTTTTGTTATTTTATTAAATAATATATTTCAAGTTTTACAATCTGGCTTTATTTAATTTACCCAGTACTAGGCTGTCTTGAAATTAAATATTTTTTACTTTTTCTAAGAATTAGTCATTAGTCTCTTCTAAAATGCTAACTAGAAAGTGTTTCTTTCCAAAATATTAATCTTTTGTCCTTAATTTTATTAGTTATATGTGGTAGCACTATACACTTTAGTAGCATGGTTTTAGTTTTTTGCTATCGTATTATTTCCAGCAGACATTTTTTGAGTAAGTTATGGTCTAATTTTTAGTGCACTTCACATGCATGTTGCTTCATGTACTGTCTACTGTAAATTCATTGCTTGCAATACCTCCTGTTTTTATGTTCAATTCAGGCACTCTTAACAACCAAGCAACTCATTTTAAAATTTTTAAACTTTAGGATGGAAGAAGATGGTTTTGTGTTGGTAAAGCGGAAAAAGAATACCAGAAGTCATTGTAATCATTCAAAACATCAAGGATCATCCCAACATAATGAAATATTACCAAAAAGCTATTTATCTTCCTCAGAAGAACCAGGCATAGTAGCAGATGAAATAAATTCAATACATAAAAGAGTTTTGGCAAGCAAAGTTGAAATCACTTCAGATCGGATATGGGACTTCCTCAGTAACTTAGTGAAGACAGTGCATAGCAGTGAAAATATACAAGAAGTTGTGTGCTATGGTTTAGGTAGCTTGTTTGATGGTCATGGAACTTATGCTAGTAGACAGCAGTTAGCTTTATTATTAGCAATAAGAGACATATTGGCAGTTCCTGTAACACTGTTTGATCCCGTTTTTAGTAAACATGACATTAGGCTCTTGAATGGTTTACAGCTTTCTATATTAACAGAGAATGATAGTGGGAAGCACTTTGTTGAAAGAAAAACACTGTTTTTTATGCCCAGGTGTCCATTTGAGTTGTTTAATAATCTCCTGTGGAAGAATTGGAACTGTTTATCAAATGTGATATTGTTAGGAAATGACCTGAATGGTCTAGAAACACAGTTAACCTATTCAGAACTTACTAGCAAATACCACTTTGTACATCAGGCGTTTCCTCTTATGCGTACACATAAGATAGTGGTCAAGAGCAGTTCTCTAGAAAATGTAATGAACAACTCGGCTCTTCATACCTTTCATGCAGCTGATGAGCACAAACTTTCCCAAGAAATGCTGTGGAGATTAGAACCTCAGTATATTTAGCACCATTTGAAATTTGTACATCTGTTTTATTTTTGTAATTGTTTAGCTCATTAAGTTGTGTATCAGTCTATGCATGGGTAATAGACTAATTCTCTGCAAATAAAATATACTTATGCTCAAATGTCATCTGTTTATGTGAAATGCTTTTGTCAGTACATCTAAACTGCCAGCTGTTATATTAAATTGTAGACTAAAATAAAAGCTGCATTATAATGAACCAATAATTTGCAGACAATGATATTTTTAAGTGAGCTTTTGGATTATATCTTAATAGATCTGTTGAATGTATAATTAATAACATGCTGCCTGCGCATTTACATATATTGCACAATTACACCCTTCACAATGTGCCAGTTACCCTTGCTGTGTTAGAATGTCCTCTGTGGTGCTCTGTCCAATGATAGTACTTGTAATGTGTCGCATGCTGCAATTAGTTACCTGAGGAGTTATTTGTAGCAACATATTGGGGAAAATTTGCTTGGTTTTATCATGTGGCCCACAGATAATCATATTAAGTTATTAAGCAAAGAATAAAACAATCCTGATATTTGTAGCAGCAACTTTGCATGACTAGTCAATATAAATAACCAGGCTAGGGAGTTGTATGCTTTTACCTCAATACCTCTATGAGACAAAGGTTTCGTTTCGTATGAGAACTTTGTTAGTGCAAAAAAGCCCATAAACTAATTTTTTTAACTGTTATAAGGATAATATAATATACACACAACACATGCACATTGAGATAAATGCATATATGCCAACATAGCTTTTTAAGCAAATCGTACTTCCATATTATATTATTGGTACAGACTGCACTTCATGAAACCTATTGCATATGATGTCTTTAGAAAGCTAGATAATGTCATTTGGGTGCAGAACTTGGGATTGAAAAATGTTTATGAAAACTTTTCATTCAGAACTTAATTACTCTCAATTTAAATTATTTCAAAGTTAATATAGAGTATAGACATTGGACAAGCTCATTGAAAAAATGGCATAAAACAAATATTATATTTTCGAGTTGTTTTCTCGAAAACACATGCTGTTTGTATTGGCATTATCAACACGTGCGCATTTCGCTGATGTTTAGCGCTCTTTGCGTTGACATGTGATGATGAATTTTCCATTTTGTTTTTTATCATACAGTAAAATAATAAAGAAACTTTATTAGAAACAAATACATATGAAGAAACTATTTTTTCCTATACAAACCATTACATTAAAAGCATTTTAATAATAAAAAGAAATTTTAAATGCACTATAGTGGCTTACTTTTACGCTATTCAACTCACCTCCCATTTCATTGGAGGGAGGTGTAATCAAATATTGTAACAGCAAAAGCGCCATTATTGTCGAAACCAGCTGGGAAATTTTCACATGTAAAATATTAAAAAGTTGAATTCTCTCGGCAAAGGAAAGGTTTTCGTTTGATAATTTTACATGTATGAAGGCTAAATGTGTAAATATGGTGTATTACTCATATATTTTTGCATGACTTGGTATGTATGCAGAGTTTAAAGTAATTTTTTTAAGATGAATGTTTGTTTTGGTTTTGTTTTGATCTGAATGAGAATCACGTTGCCGTTGTGAAGTTAGTACGACCGCGATGTTATATCAACATTCAGTTTCACTCGTGGCTGGATTTTAAATGAAAGCTATTAGTATGAGTATACATTTAGTTTTACAATCAATTTTCAACTAACAACTAATACTTTATAACCAGCTTAAAAACTTATACTTTAAATTTATAGTTATACTTATACAGTTAGAGTTATAGTGAGTTAATGTTACAGACATACTCACATAGTTACTAGTAACTAGTAAGACAATTAGTTACACTAATTAGTAATTACTATTAGTTACACTTACACTAATACTAATAGTAGTACTAATACCAATGGTAATACTAATACTAATAGTAATACTATTACTAATACTAGTATTAGCACCAAGTCTTATAGTTATTACTTATTACTTATTAGTTATTAATATTACTTATACTTATACTATAAGTTATAGTTATAGTTATTAGTTATAATTGAAACTTATTAGTTATTTAACTTTTAGCTTTTACTTATTACTATTCAGTATTTGAGTATTACTATTACTATTAGTTATTATTATAGTTAATGTTTTACTTAAAGTTAAAGTAATTCTCTAAATCTACTAGTAATAGCCATACTAAATCTAATACTAAGAGTAAATCTAATACTAATAACTATAAGTATAAGTAATAGTAATACTATGTTACTAATAGTAATAATATTATTATTACTTATTAGTTATTACTATTGATTAAATTTAATCATAATTTGTTAGTGTTAGTTGTTAGACATAATCTAATGATAAAAGAATATTATGATTGTTTATAATTATTCGGTAGAGTTATGCTACTGCTATGAGCATAGTTGAACTTGAGAGCCAGATGAGCACAGTAATTGTAAATATTTATATTGATATTCACTTTCAGTATTCATGATGATATTCAATTTCATAGTCATATCATTTATAAAAATACATTTAGAATAGTTTAAATAAATACTAATAGTAATAGTGCTAGTATATACTAGTACTGTAGTAGTAAAACTAAATGCAATTTGAAGAGTATGTTAGTGTAAGTCTAATCATAACTATGTTCATGTTGCTTATAATAATACTAATACTGTGATAGTATTGGGATACCAGTTAATAGCTATAAGATTAAGTCATACTGTATCAGTTATGAAATATTAGCCTTTAGTTGTGGCTACATTTGGTCTAGCCTTTACTAAATCATTCAAAATTTCAATATCTTCTTAATTGAAATTTAAATGATATATAAATTATTTATATAAATTTTGCTTCAAGTTATTAAGTATGACTTTTTATTGTTAAGAGTATTAGTAACTACTTCTTTGCATTACTAAAATAATTGAAATTAACACTCACAGTGACAGGACTACCTAGCTAACCTGAATGATAATCAAAAGCAAAATGAGACAAACTCAAAAATGCTGGCTACAATTTTATAACTCTATTATCATTATTATGCTGTTGATGCTCAATCTCAATATAATTTTAATAAGCATGATAAATAAATCAAAATGTCAAAATCAAAATTGAACTCCTCAACTTTGTTAACCAGTTTCAATTGAAAAATTTAAATTTTCAACATTATTTTGCCATAATCCCCATTTGTTGCCAGTAACAAGTGCTTACAATTGGTGGCACTGCTTGAAATTGTCCATTTAGTTTCTTTAAATAGCTGTAGCTTTGAAACCGGTGATTACAGTTGCTGACTATTTAACAGCATTTAGCTGGTTGTAAAGCTCTTGAATAACTTTTACTTTAGATTTTTTGTTACCCAGTTCTTCAAATTTAAATCTTAATTTGTTGCGGCAGCTAATCATTTGAAAGAGCTCTCTTTTTGAAAGGTCTCCACTAATAATGCTCGGTTATATATTTCAAATAATCAAGTAGCCCGAAATTGTGAAATCTAAGCCCATATTTCAACTTTGATTTTAATTTTCTGGGACAACTTATTCTAAATATGACTGTGAAAATAGCATAAAATGGATAGCAGATGTAGGCATAATTATATTATATTTCATTTCATAGGCATGTCATCAATGATTCATGTAAAGTGTGATAGTTTTAGCTTCTTCTGTTTCACATACTGTTAAAACTGATGAAGTGTTGGGCTGGTATAGTAATTTAATTTGTTAGCGGAGAGAAAAGCTTATTACATGTCTTTTTCATCTCGTTCATGTCTGATCTAAGTGAACTGTAGAAATATTTTTTATTGTTATTATTAATAGAAGTCTTTTAATGCATCAAATAGTTATAAAAAACACACGCTCATAATTTTTCCAGTTTTCTATTCCTAGCAATCAACCAATTTGAGTTAGTGCAATTGTGTATAGCCTTGATGGCTACAATGCAAAGAGGCCTTTTAAATTCCTGTTATTTGTTTGCTACCATCAGGTTGAGAGAGTATATTATATCTGAGTACGTTATTCTCAATCTTTGCCATATGTACTTTAATTGATTTATGCTTTTAGTGAGCAGATGAGACTATCAATTTCAGGGTATAGGCCATGAGTTTTTCGGATCCACAGCAAAGATATTCTTTTCAGTCAAATGTAAGTTCATTCTTAGTAGCCTGAACTAGCAGCCTGAACTAGTTGCTGAATACTAAGCTATTGAAGTTCCTAGTTGCTTTTTAAAATCTTATCTTTTTCCTTTTACTACGGGGTGAGTTCGCGTGTACCTTGGCACGGACGTCACCTGTGGAGCATTACGGCATAAGTTTATAGATAGCTTGATTTGGCATTGATTCAAAGTTCAATAACACGCTTAGCTACAGCATAATTGTTATTGCGATCAGCTGACTGTATTGTTTATTGATGGGAGCTCTTGAGCATTTGATTGGCTCCGATATGTTGACCTATAAAATGACAACCGACGTTTGCTCTTTGTTTGATATCAACGCAGTAATTATGTAACTTTGTATTATATCATATAGCAGCTTATAACACTCTAAATTCTGACCTTAAAAAACACTTCACTAGTAAGCCTACTAGGGCAACTAAATAGCACGTCATGATGAGCCATATTTACACAGATGGGTGTGAATTATGTAGTCAGCTTATTGCTGGTGTAAGTTCTTCAATCCCTCCCAAGCAATGTTTTGGTTATGAAAAATAGTGTCGCTAGTCATTGCATTGCTTTATAGTGCCAGTACAGAGTTAGAGCTTCGGTAAATTAGATTGCTTTGATTTGTAGTACCGCTGTCTTGAGTTTGGAGCTTTTGATTACAAACAGTTCCACATTCTTGTAAATGCATAATTTTAATTTTAGAATGACGTGGCATTAAATGATTTTCAATACACACCATGGTCTACTGCTGAGGATGGGGTGGGGGGTAGATCACTTGACTTAGACCAAAGCTATGGTTTTAGTAGCGATAAACTTAACCAGAGCACTACCAGTCTGGCTCTAAATGATTTGGTATCCAGGATTGTCGAAGATGATCCCCAATCAGCTTCTTTCAGGTAATTTATGAACTGATGTCAACTTCAATAGAGCAAACATTTAGATATTCTGGTTGTGAGTGCATAATAAAACCTTTTTAAAATATATTTTTAATCCAACAATTGCATCAGTACAGCAAATGCCTAGTCCTAAATGTGAGTGCAGTTTTACCAAGTTGGCTGCAGTCTATGTATTGTGCCATTCAAAATATGCTACGAAATTCTAAGGAGATGCTTAACAGATTTCTCAAGCCAGCAACTATTCGTTTTTAAATATTTGTAGTGGTGCGTCACTGTTTGAGAATGATAAGAGCCCCTGGCCACAAATAGCAGAGGTGGAAACGGCTAATGAAAGCTCCTTTACTCAGAACCATGGCTATTCAAACTACAATTCAGGAAGTGTACTGGTTGGTAGCATTGCGTAACTTCTGAAACTAGTGTTAGGTGTATGCTAAAAATAACCACCCTTCGCTTGCTTATCAAATTGAGTAATGTAAATGCTTCTCATAGAACTGTAATAGTCTGTTCTACTGCTCAGTTGAAAAGGTTCCATCAAGTATTCAGCTACATTTGTATTTTTCAGTCTTTCTACAGTTTGTTCCCGAACTTGCTTCATGTTCCATAAACTGCAACATTTAATTGGCTGTTGCTGCTTTCAAACTCTTTTTAATATTTGGCCCTGTGTGTATGTTTATAGAATTCACAATATCAGAGTAATGCCTCTAGATTCGAAGGTAGAAAGTTAGTTGGGCGACAAGAAAACCTAGGAAGGTGAGTTGGAATGGTCTCTTCCACTCTCTATCTACTCAATTTGTTTTTGGCTAGTTGTGCATATCTACTACAAAATATAAAATTGACTTGTACATTCCATGTTTCCTCATAGTTTTACCTTTAGCCTGTCAACCTAGTGCTAGATATATGTTACAGCTGCAGCACCAGGAGCTCAGACTCTGCATATGATGCTACACTGGATAGTCAGATAGGGGATAGCCCTTGGTGCAACACTTCTAAGACTCAGATCAGCGGTTGGCCCTCTCTAAAGGGTCCTGGTTAGTGTAACTGCTCTGTATACTTGTAATTATTTATTGGAGTTCTAAAATATTTGATGCATATTGTCATAAATAGCTTGGTTTAATGTGAGGTGTTCGTTTCACAAGTGGTAAGTGATGGAGCTTTGAAATATATTCTGACAAATTTGAAGCATCAAACTGTGCTTCTTGTATTAAAATATTTGGATGTTTGGTTACCTAAATTAAATATTTGATTTTGATAATTTTTAAGCTTTAATTTTGTTGTTAGGCTACGACTGCTTATATATTTACTCTACAACTGTAAGAGCTATTATTAGCAGTTACAAATGAATGCAGCAAACATTTATGTTCCTTAATGATTTATAATGCCTGTTTATTAGGTAAAAATCAAATAGTGGAACCAGAATACTCAAATTTTGTAGGAGGAAAACACATGGTCTTGCTATTTCATACCTTCTGCCTCATAAAATGTTATTTATCCATTGAACTCTATCAATTCTTGAATGGAAAGCTGATATGTGTATTTAAATGTCATAAAAAACTTAAGCAGGAGGCACAGTTTGTCTACTAGCTCCTGTAAGTTTCCAACTACATATTTATTGACCTCTCATTCTATTGTACACTGTCATGCAGATATTTGGAATGAAAGACCGACAGATCTGTTTGTTGATACTGGCCAGCAGCGCTGGTCCATGCAGACAGACAAGCAGCTGACTGACAAATCAGAGCAGCTTCTTCGGCCAAGCGGGTTGTCTCTCCCGCCAAGACCTGTGACCATTGACAGCTTGTCCTCTGACCTTGATGATGAGGTCATCAGAAGTCATTCACCTGACATGAGGCAGCAGCAGCAGCATAAACATCTACGGTCCATGCCTGGTATGTAGCCTCCTAGCTGCCACATTTCATTAAGATGATTTGGATATATATTTGTACTTCACTGTAGTGTTGATTAGGTTTTATATTTTCTGCCTTCCCAGCACTTCTCACACTGGATGCAATTAACTTTAAAGTTGTGTTTTCTGTTTGAAATTAAGATGGGCTGCAGTAAACACCCCAGTTTTCTTTGTCTTACAATCATTCAGTTGTCAAACCTATGGAGTGTTGCAACATTTACTTCCTTTTTCTCATGTCCTGTTCTACTTTATATCCTCCTACTCTGCCTCTTATGTGATGTAGCTTGCTTCTACTACTACTACTAGGACTACTACTACTGCTACTAGTACTATTACTACTATTACTACTACTAATACTTATACTAGTACTACTACTACTGCTGCTGCTACTACTACTAGTACTAGTAGTAGTAGCAGTACTAGTACTACTACTAGTGCTACTAGTGCTACTACTACTAGTACTACTACTAGTAGTACTACTACTACTATTACTACTACTATTACTAGTACTAGTACTACTAATACTGCTAATACTACTACTAGTAAGTACTACTAGTACTGCTACTACTACTGCTGCTACTCCTACTACTACTACTACTATTACTTCTACTACTAGTACTGCTACTACTACTACTCCTTGTCATCAACAGGATATGCCAATCAGAGACCAGCTCCTATACCTATGCCTGATTCCCTACAAACTGGACGACAACCATTTGTGCAGCAAAGGTTTTCACCGGTGAGTCCGGTTCAGCCGAATCAGCTGCACTCTCCATTGCAATCAGGAAGGGGTGGACAACTCTCACAACTGCAGAGGCAGATGCTGCTGAATCAGCACCAACTGAGAAATGCGTTTGCAGACAGGCGATATGAGCAAAACTCTCCCCTGGCATCCGTATACAACCATCTCTCAGTATGTATTCACTTTAACTAGTGAGTGTCATAATAAAATAATGCGTCTGCCACTTCAGCAACTTTGACCTAATTGATGGTTGATATTAGTTAAAATCTATCTGATCAATATATGTATGATTTGTTTGAAATCCTAACAAGTTTTGCATTTACAAAAATATAAGAAATAGTGTCGGTGACAGATGAGTAGTATTAGTTATTGAGATATAGATAATGTTTCAACAGTTGAGACTCTGCATTTCAACCGTTTACTTTAATAAACTCTTAATTCTGAGAACTAGACGCTCTGGTAAAATGATAATCTAATATTGTGTGGATTAAGAGCTCTTAATGTTACTATGAAATGACGCAATGCTCAACATTGCTACTGCAGAGAAGTCCGATGAGCGAAACCAGCAGCCTTGGTTCTCCTGCCAGTCGTGCCCCAGACTCTCCGATGTTTGGGTACCACTCAAGTAGCCCGCTGTTACACAGTCCCCAGTCAGGTGCTGTCCCAATAAACCGCCATCAGATCTCTCAGTCTATGGGTTACGGAGGTGACTGTCTGCCACACGGAGCTTGTAAGTTATAAGATTCTGCTATTACCATGTGTCTACTATTTATATATAGTTTTATTATGCCTATCTAAAATCTAGATGCTCTACTTTTAATCTAGGCAGTAATTTAATTGTTCATTGTAAATATAATAAGTATTTCACCACTAGTTACGGTTAACCTTGTTTTGTACTAATGCAATTTTTTTAAAATTTTAATATTTCAATAGATGATAACTTTGACTGCAGGGTAGAGTTATTTGTTTTCTAACTTAATAGTCTCTGATCCAACTTTTAAGTCATCCTGGTAAATAATGTGTAATGCAGTAGTCAGTATTGTTCTCTAATCACTGAGTCATCAGGTGGTCTAAGCTCATGAATTGATCGAAAATATGTGAGCACAAAATGTGTTATAAAACCATGCTTGGTCATATATAATGTGAGATTTGTCTACAGTACTATACATATCTTTTTCTGTGGCACTAAACTGATGCTGTAAACATTTCTGGGGCAATTTAGTTGAAAAAATTTGTTTACTGACGAATATTGTTAGTTGCAGCTTTACAGCATTAAAATATAGACACCAATTTTTCTAGGACTTCATGGGACTGTTATAACTTAGCTACCACCTGCTTCAACTTCTGCTTCGTTAGTTTTAGGAATAATTAAAGCATGCAATTAGATTCAAATGAGATTCTTGCTATACGAACACCTGAAGTTGATAGACACCTGTCCACAGCTTCCCATTTGACAGTTTGTCAGGAAGTGGGCTTTCCTTTTACTGGGTTATCTAATCCATTTAATCACATCCTGTTGGCAATAAGACTTTCCAAGGCCATGCAATTTTTGATAGCATTGTCAGTGTCATCAAAAAGCTTAGGACATCTCAGCGCAGTCATACAGAAACTTTGATAGAAGAATATTTTATAAGCTGATCACTATCTGGTTTTCCTCCCACTTATGTTGCGTAAAAGGTATCTGTCTCACCATAAGGTATTCTGTATAGTTGGAAAGTGAGGTTACCTTTTAGTATCAATAAGATTGTTAATGCTATTGAATTTTTTTTTTTATTTTAGTGATACATGCAATGATAAAGTCTTTCCTGATAAAATTCACCAACTGTCTTTCTATGCAATTAAAATTCTGAAAACTAATTTTTTGCAAAATAATATTTTTAAAAAAATAAGTTAGGAACTACTGTGAATTACTCCATTGTACTAATAATTATTTTGTCTCATTATGCTTTCAAAATTCTTCTTTTGATAATTACTGAAAATTGAGACTAATGTGATTCGTAATATCATGCAAAGGAAACCATTTTTACTGCTGGCCTTTCATGCCTGTATGGTATCATAGACACCACCTAGATAACAGCCAGTGGGATAAACTGCCATCTAAATGGTGAACTGCTATGCATATATAAACATTACAAAGTTGCAGAAGGTTGCATTTGTAGCAGGTGGTTTCGGTATATCCCCATCATTTGCTTAGCATCACCATACATGCTAAGTCTATGTGGGTTGGTTTTGTGATTGACCTTAGTTGACCAAACTTGGCTCTAGAAATCAAACTAAAAATATCAAAAATTATAGGTTAGGAAATCTATCAAACAGTCAAAATGTTAGTTAAGCAAAGTACATTTACTAAATTCCAAAAAGTTTGCGCGTAACTGCAGTGTATCCTATACATAAATCTCAAACTGAAAAACTATTTACTCAAAATTTCACAACACTAAAAATAGGTTCCACACAAATCTAAGCTTCTGTCCAAAAGACTGCATGTTTGTGTTTTCTAGTTGCTGATCCATATATGAGTCAGATGGTTCCTGCTATATTCTATGGCCCTAGAGGGGAGATCATGTACGACATGGTATCTCTATCTCCTCAGCACAACAACAGGTTCCAGCAACCCCAGAACCACCACCAGCAGTACCAGCACAGACCACCCAGGTTAGCAGTGCTGTTTGGAATTCTCGGAATAGTTATAAGCTAGTTTAAACCTTTATGGTAGTCTATCACAGATGTCATGAGCTGTACATATTTTACTGATTTTATCAGGCACTAACCTTTTAGTCTGGGAAAATTTCAATGCTCATTTTTTGGCAGTTGTTCAAAGTTTTATCTCAAAATCAACAAATCATATCAACAACCTGGATTTATTTGCTAATAAATGTATCACTACTTTCTGATGGTCTATCTATTATTTCTATTGAGTTAGTTGCATAGTGTATATAGTGTGAGGTGATATTGAATTTTGCATTAAGGTTAATTACCATTATTATCATTAATTACAATCGAAGACTAAAATATAAGCTCAATAAAATCAGACTGGAGACTATTTAACCAATTACTAACTGCTATTGTTTTATATTTAATCGTGATATGTAGCTCAATTAAAACTTAATTTGCATAAAATATAATTTGAAATTATTTTATTACATCTCATGCATGATAGTTGTACTATAATATCCATCTAATTTTTTGTCTGCTCAGTAGAAATGTTTTAGGAGATTTCTGATTATAATTGTATTGTGATGCTAAGATAGAAGCCAGTTAAGGCACCGATATTTAGAGTTTTCACCTCAATTTGTGCTGCAGGCGAACTGGTCCAGCCAATGACTTGCACATTAAACTTGAAGATGCCTATGATCAGTTTAAAAACATGGAGAAAGAGCGCAAGAAGGTGGGTATTCACTTTGAGTTTGAACCTATACAAAGATGAGGAATAAAATGGAATTAATAAGCCTCTTGGTATTGAGAAGACAACTGACTTATTGGAGTTTCAGCTCTAAAGATTGTTAGCTTTCTCATTTTAAGAGTTATGCTTCCGTTAGTAATGCATTTCTCAGTTTATTTCATAGAAATACATGGTTGGTTCTACTTCATATTGATTTAACCAAGTAACTTTGCAAGATTTATCTTACTTGGGTAATTAAGTTGCATAGTTTATTAACTTATGTTTACAAAATATCTTTATATTAGTCACCAAATATTATTGGCTGTAAAAGGGTTGCAATTTAGTTTTAGAATTTTAATAAATGTCATTATAATACAATAAGTATAAATTAACTGGTCACCAGGACACTTGTTCATGAGTGGAATCAAGTCATATTGTTTGCTGAAATATCAACTTCAGCTAAAAGATTTGCTACAACTTTGCAATATTTTGTTGTATTTTGACGAAATGTGCTTTACTTTAGTTCGAAGGGGAAATGGCTCGGCAGAATCCTGGCAAAAAAGTTTGCAGTAACAACAACGCCATTTTACCTCGACTACCGGCAAATCCTTCAAGAGTCGACAGACTTATTGTAGATTCTCTGAAGGAACATTCCAAGGTACTGTACACGCCTTTGCGTCTCATGTAATATGCTTGTAATCATGTATACTTATCAGTTCTTTATAAAGTAGAAATTCTGTTTACAAGCAATTTTCAACTTAAAAAACATTTCTAGAGACCACGCTGCATCAGAACAACTTGCTCTTTCAGCCATTTCCAATTTTTACAACTTTTAGTTTCGCTTAGCCTGTGTTCTCATCACTGCCACAATAATCGCAATCAACTGTTAGGAATTCAATAATCAGTATCATTTCTTCTATTCATTTAGGTGGTGACTCTATTGGAGAAAATGGAATCCTTGAATGGGAAAGTCTTCCACGCTAACATACACTCGGGTGTGCACAGTTGGCTGGATAGTATACGAAAAGTGTGTGCCCGCAGAAAGGAAGAGATAACTAATGCTACAAATAGACACCGTTCTGGAACACCACGGAATCATGATGAGAGAGGTTTGTTCAATGTCCATAGAAAGAATGCTGATTACCTTTTCTATATCACAGTTATTTTCACCAGATGTGAAATATTTTTCAACAAAAAATTATTTTATTGTTTTCCGATTTAAATGGTATTTCGATTCTTGCAGACTAATCAAGAAATGTGCTAATATTTGAAGTAGTAGGTGATCAATGCTCATTTGATATAGAATATCCATTGTTGATTCAAATAAAACTCTGTTTCTCGTGGGAGGTAGTTCATCTGTTTATTCTCTACCCCGAGACAAAAACGTGAGATAACATAGCAATAAAAAGTAGGTTTTAGGAGTTGTCTGCTTTTTTAAATGGGAAATATGCAACTTGGGTTGATTCAGTGACTCCAGCAGAGAGAATCTGAAGTCTCCCTTCAATCAAGGATGTAAGTCGGGATATAATCTGAACTGTGGAAGTTGTTCTTTAAACTAGTGCTGCGTTTTAAGATAGATTTTGTTCTAAGTCATAACTGCTTACAAGTGTTTATGTAAATAGAAACAATGTTTGACTTGCTTGATTTACAGATGTGATTGCTCTTGCTGCCGCTATTGCTGAGCTATCTCAGACTTGTCGCCGTGCTCGGACAGCACTCTTCTGCGCCCTTGAGATTTCCTGGAAACCTGGATTTATCCCACTTGGCGTCATGTCTAAGAAAGCTGAAATAGTGGCTCGAGAGAAGGAAGCCTTGAAGGAGCAACAGCAGCTGTTGGTGGCGCAAGCCGTAGCCGCCAACCGGCCAGCATCAACCTCTTCGTCAGCTTCAAGCATGGCTGCTGGCTCAACTAACCAATCATTGTCATCATGCAGTATTGGGAGCTCAATGCTGGCAGGTTCCTCCATATCTGAAGGCAACGTAGCTGAATATGCTGGGGGCAACTTCCTTTCGCCAGCGCTGCCTCCTGATACCAACAATAATTCATCGTGCTCTGGTAAAATTCAACAGCTGGCTTAGCTGAACTTTGTTATTATTCACGCTACATCCTGTATGTAGACGACTGTGATGTAAATTTATTGCATGTAGTTCTATAACTAACTTATCTTTGTTTGGATAAGAAAGTCACAATTTTTAGGTTAGTGTTCCACTTATAAGCTGCTAGATTAATTTATTTTGTATTTTTATTTATCGTGATTTAATTGTTTTGATATTTCTTTCAAAGTTTAAGTGTATACGTCATATAAGTGATATCTCAGTATTATAGCAATATAGTTGTTCATTTTATTATTCCATTATAGCTACAGTATCCAATATTTGTAGTTTTATCTAACATTTATATATTTAGGAAATTAGCTATTGTGTTGTGTGAAAACAGAATGTAATGCAGGTTTTAATGTGCTGACAAGTGAAAGTAACTGAAACCGCTGGATCAGTTGTACTAGAATGTTACCGGTGATTCTTGTGCATTGTTTGTATGGCCCTCTACTGCAGTCAAGAGTTTGTTTTCTATTTTTGAAAGATATTGGTTTATATAATAGAAGGAAACTGTAGTAACAGTCTAATGCTGTTTAAACGATTTGTGTTGCTCAATGTGAAGTAGCGGTTAGCGTAATTGCTTTGACTTGTTTTTTGAAATTCTGTACATATAGATGTATTTTTATAAGTGCAGGCAATTCAATTTATGATTGATTATGATAATTTATATTTAGTTAATTTAGAATCTCTCTCTGTTACTTTTGTGCATGAAATTATACTATTTTATCTCTTGTCCTCTAGTTACTGTATTATTGAAAACGTTTAGTTTGCTTTTTATGACTTTAGTTCAGTGCTTTACATTTTCGAGTTTGCTTTGTACAAATTAATGTGACGGACATTTAGAATGGTTGTGAAGTTGAGTAGCTACAAGTTGATACTTGTCCTAGTTTTTGAAATTGATGATAAAAATTAAAAGTTTTGTCTAATGAAGACGCAACAAGTAATTTTGAACTGAGCCTGCTAGAAAGTCTTGATTTATATTAATTTACCTCATAATATGGATATTCATTCAAATGCTTATGTTCTATGATCATAGTACTGATTGTAACATAGTGTGTGAACCTTAGCTTATGTAACTTCGTAATTATTAGAGGCATTAAATCGTGCTGCAGCTAATTATACTGTAATCTTTTATTATACCTCAGTTAGTGTTCTGTGGATTTGATAGCACCTGAAATTTAGACAATGGCATGTAGCAAGAAGTTTTTAGTAAGGTACATTATTCCAGACTTGGTTTGGGATAGTCTGATCTCAAGTCATTAGGTCATTTGATGGCTGTAGATGTTACTAAAACGTAAATATGTTGTTTATTGTATATATATCATAGCACTTTATGTTATTTCAGTTATCAGTTCATTCCAATACTCTACCACATTGTGTGCTGATTTTTCTAATCAAATATTATATTCCTGCATGATTTCAATGGTTCCAATTGTTGTGCAGTAGTTTGCTAGTATAGAATGAACATTAGTGCTAAAATGTTTTATTTACTGTTCGCTATTGTCAATTGGTAAAAGTAGTTTAATTTTTATGTTAATTCTTTAATATTGTTATTTGAATGCTTTTTTCTGGTTTAACTTAGTCCAGCTGCATTATATAATATGGGTCCTTCCAACTAGAGTTTTATATAGTTTCATGTACCCTCACAGTTTCATATCAGATTTTAATTATAATAAACTGTCTGTTCATTGCATATTTCGTTGTTCATTTCATTAAGTAAAAATGTTTTATACAACTTTGTATCATTTTGAATAATAATTTTCACATTTAGTAGATTTGAATCCGCTGCACCCAATAGCCTAACATAGATAGTTAAGGTTACCTTATGAAATTGAGCTATCAGACCAACTAAAGGATGCTGTCTATTAATTGCAATAATTACTAGTACCCTGGCTTGGTATGAAGCATTTCCATTGCTCAGCCTGTTGGTCTAGTCTTCACACTACAAGATTATTTGGTGTATCATAAGTTGAACAAGGTTTGCAATATAATCTCTAGGGTTGTAATTTTCATTTTGTTTTGGTGTTGATATTGCATTCATGGTAAAACAAATTCTTTGTTGAGACCAGAAGGGGTGCAACTTTTGGCCACGTTTCAAGCAAATAGAAATATTTAAAGAAAAATTACAAAAAGCTATTTCATAAAAGATATTCTTTTAAATTTTGATAATTGAAAATTATCTTTTGTTTTGTCAAGCGAAAAGTATAACCAATGTGTCCTTTATTTTCTCAAGAAGAACCAAGTTAGTTCAAGAGGCAACAACTTCAATGATATCAGTTTTAGTCATTATTTTAATGACAATGCTATAGACTATAGAGTATAATGAGATACCAGAAGCTGTACTCATCAAAACTTTACCAATCTCGGTAAAAACCTTCTTATTACAATAATATACAGTACACATAATGCATTAGCTATAACATTAATTGTAGTTAAATACACATATTTCTTATTACATTAAATTTCCCCATATCATTAATTCCTCCTGTAACTTTTTTATGCTTTGATTATCTTTAGATTCATATAGTAAAAATAAACACATCCTAGTTAATTTTCTGCTGCACAGTGATATCGTACTTGTGGCTATAGCTAGTTTCATCATTCTAACATCATGGCACAAGTAAGGCAGTTGGAGCTTATTGCTGCAGTAAACAGCATGTATTTTTTTATGTATTGAGTTGTAAAAGCTGACTTTCAGTCACATAAGAACTTATAATATACTAAAATAATAATATAATAATATTATAAAATTAAAGGATGAGATTATCTGCAGCATCTCATAGTGTGAGAACAGAGCTATGTGTGTACTAATTGCTAAGCGTATTCTTGCTGCTAATGTGAATATTATTTCTTTTTTACTGTACCAATTACTTTGAAATGTTGCAATATTTAGATTTTTTATACATTTGTTAAAGTCGCTTGGGTGCCGGTTCTGCTATATATCTTGCGTTTTATTGTTGTTCTATATAGAAATGACACATTTTACTTGGCTATTATACAAAGTGCATCAGTACATAGATGATGTAGTTTTTCTTTCTTATAGTTTTTATGTATTAGTAGGTTGCATTTTTGTCTTTAATGTTCTAGTAGCTAGAGGAGCAATGGACATGCTGACATAGCAGCCTGTAATTAGGCCAAACAGTAGTTAGTTAGCTGCTAGATAATACACAGCTTGATAGGCAATACTAGGCCTACTCTAATTACAATGATGAAAGAGACAATTAAAACAAGAAACAATGAGAGACTATCCGCTATGCTATTATTATGTTTTTACATCTATGCAGGACTAACTAAACAATATGACACTCATTAGCATAGCTATACATTGCTGCCCCAAATATTTTTATTGATTGAGAACTTAAATAGATACACATAGACGTGTAGCCCCAACCCCCCTCCCTTTCATAACACCAGATCACAAACTCACTCTAATATTTCTCTTTGTGGATGTGAAGAAATAGAAGAGAGAAGATATAGAGATAGAAGCGAAGAGAGCACCTAAAAGGTGAGACGCAGATTTCCAAACCACACAACCCCAGAATACCCGTTCCTGCATCAATTTATGCAAGAATAAGGTAATCTATTGATGCTTCACATTTAATATCATAAACGCAAAGCCAAGCTAGTAGATAATTATTTTAGGTATAATGAAAATTACCTAAAATAATCATAACATTGTTACAGATTAATAAAGGGTTTTAGCTAAAGGATATAATATAATTATATATAAAGCATAATATAAGCAATAAAGTTACACCAAAAAAACATTCGCCTTGCCGAGACTAGTTTTGGCCTTGGGACGCAGATATAGTACATCATGATACTAGTATTCTAATTATATTGAGTTAACCCCTCAACAATATTGTAGATGCATCCCATATTGTCATCAATGAATGAGAACTTATGTTAGACTGAATTAGGAGTTGTATTGTCTTAATGTTTATCATTTAGAAAACCGCTAGCCGTGGCTTCATGGGGTGTTACAGTTGGTGGTGGGCGGGACCTAACACTAAGTCTATCGCTTCTACTAAACTCCAATCAAAATTCAGAATTTTTCATGAGGATATAATTATATCTAAATAATTTATTGATACTTCACTACACTAAACTGAGGCACCTGTCAGCCAGCTATACTCTTCTGCTAAATTAGTAAGCTACTACTGCTATTAGGAAACTTTGAAGTCCAAATTATTACTATTACTATTAGTATTACTATTACTATTAGTATTAGTATTGGCTATTGCTATGGCTTTAAGTATGAGTATAACTATAACAGTTATACTATAACTATAAGTATAACTCTTATACTTATAGTTATACTTATAGTTATACTTATAGTTATACTCATAGTCATACTGTTATACTTATAGTTATAGTGATAACACTAACAGTTAAACTTAATGATTAACTGTTATCACTATAACAGTGTGAGTAACTCAGTATAACTATAATTTTAAGTTTAACTACAAGTATTAGTATAAGTATAAGTATTATTAATAGTATAACTAATACTTATAGTTATATCATCACTATGAGCATGACTTAGTACTTACTAGTTTTTACTTTTACTATTAGTAGGCAGTGTTTTACATTTAATTTCAACAGTGATGATCTATAGTATAAATACTACTTTACTAGAAGTAAAAGTCACAGTGATGGTGCTAATACTTATGCTTAACAGTAATGAATTTATATTTATACTAATAATAGTAATAATAATAGTAATACTATTACTAATAGTAATAGTAATAGTAAATGTAATAAGTCTAACATTAACCTTGACTGAAGTGCGCCTAACTGTCTATTTACTAAAAGTAAATAAAATGATGTGGCCTATAATTATAAGACTAAGTATAACTATACGTATAAGTATAATTGTTCTTGCTATTACTAGCACTACATTACTAGTAGTAATTAGATTGTAACCTTCTGTCCAGATATTTAATGAAGTCAGAGGAGCACCATTACTGCTATTTAACCTGAGCAAGTTGTTTTTATTCCTGAAAGTTATTATTTCACATTTAGAGGCTTTGCAGGGTATCTTGTTTTATCATAAACCATTTGTAAAGAAGGTCAAAATTTGTCTGGAAAGGAAACTCATTAGCGCCGTTGTTACCAAGAAAATGCAGTTTTTTATAATTGGGGAAACTAGTATCACAAACGTGTATCATGATTTGGATGGTGATGTAATTATGAGAAAGAGCACACCTCAAAGCAACTAAGAGGAACTCCGAATAAAATTGAGTGGGAAGATCAATAAACCCAGCATCCTTCACTACAGCCCATTAGCTTCAATTTGGAAGTTCTGAATTTAGTTTGAAGATATATGGGTCAATATCAGGAATACTTCTATTTTCTTTAAGACACTTTACCAAATGCTTTTTAGTTATTAATGGTTGTAGTGTCTACGAGTTCCTTACTGCCTTTGAAATATTGTAGCGTGTTGAACAAGCACCAGTGTTCCATTGATCGATCTCAGCTGAACATTGTGTCTCACAGGATAAGCCTCTTCTTGAATTCATGTTGCCTGTTCTAAAACAATGTGAAGTCAATTGTTAGTGGTGGAAGACAATATGTTTCATCATCCAACAGAGTAGGCTTGTTAAAAATATTTTGGCTGCATTTGTTGACATGATTTTTTTTTGGTTTTTTTCATGTCGTTCTGAGCTCACCAGTGTTTGTTCGGGAAGATATACTTCTTGATATCAATGATTCTTCAAATTTTTCATAAGCTTACGGTGCCATCCATAACTGTTGACCAAGCAAAAATTTTCATAGGAGCAAATTATTGCTCTCAAAAATATATTGAGAAGTTTGCCTTGTTCATAGTTATGACTTTAATTTCTGATTTTGACATGCTCTACTTTCAGAAACTTTTAGTAAGTTATTCAAAAATGTCAAATCAAGTTAATTGAATAGGTGAATTGTTGGTTCCAGTAACCATGAATATACTTATATGCTTAAAATATAAGGTTTATAAAGTTAAAAAGTGCTAAGAAGAGAATATTGTTTTACTTGGGAAATTGATTTTGTTTTGTAATATGTGCAACTATGTTTTTCAACTTTTTATATTTCATAATGCTAAATGTCTATATGTATATATAGTATATTAAAATGTTATATTATAGTCAAATATTCCACATGGAGGAACAGCTCTTCAAACAAAAATCTGTTGTAGTCCTCACAGATGTTTTGAAAAAACTTAAAACAGTGTCATCTTATACTAATTCCAATGTAAGTTCAGTTTTATAACTTTTTGTAGGGTGATGAAATATTGCCTTGAAATTAATAAAATTACATTTTTTGTTAGTGTCCAGATGTAATAATATATTATAAATTGCTGTATTTAAATTGGTACCATACATATTGAAAACGTTATTTTTAGAGCACCATTCGATGTCCATTATGTAGTTTTACACATGCCCATTCCAAGAAAGAACTATCTCGACATATCATTTCTATCCACGGCCATATTTGTCCATTCTGCAAGAAATGCTATTCTGATAAACGAGGGTATCGTCTATATAAACATATTATACGTAAACATTTGTATAAGAACTGTCAGAATATTGAGGAAAAGATGCTTCCGGAGAAGCAGTGCTCACCTTCCAACGCGAAGTTGGATAAAAAGTTAATAAAAAGAGAGCATGCACAAGAAGTTCATGATGCTGAATTTTTTTCCAAACACAAAGGAGTACCTGAAGATGTGAAAGTCGTTACAGAAACTGTGCCAACTACAGTTTCCATGTGTACCATGCAGCTACCAGCTGATTGGAATGATGATCCATTGCCTGGTTCTAACCAAAGTCAACCAGAAGAATTTGTTTCTAACCCACTAGTTGCTGATGCAAAATTTACATCTGGATCTACAGAGGCTCGTAATGAATTGAGTCTGGGAGTTACTTTTGAAACTCCTTTGTCGAAAAATGAACAGTCTGTGTTGGAGAGAGAATCTAATGATAGTAGCCGGGCTTGTATTGCTTTTGAAAAGACATGTGAACATACCAATGATTTGAATGAAGTATGCGCTCCTACGGTTACTTCAGCCAACTATGACCATCCAAAGTTGAGTATGGGACAAGTGATTACTTCTCAAAGTAATACTTTTGGTAGACTAACAGACCACCCAACATTCTTTGATTATACTTCCAACAATAATATAGCACAGTCTGCAATGAATACAAAGCAAGGTATGGCTAATGGAAATGATCACGTGGCCAAAACGACTTGGGTGCCAATAAGTATTAGATCTCACTGTGATACCCTCTATAAATTTGGTGGACCCCCTTTTTCAAATGTACAACAAAGTGCCTCAAATTCTATCATCAGCTTATCGGGACTACTGCCAAATGCTCCTTCTGACAGTAACTCTGTTGATTCAGTTAGCACAAAAAGAGTTGATAGTGAGAAGTGCTTCTCCAGTGTAGCATCGTATGATAAACAACAAGTAGATACAAATTATCTCGCACCAGATCAGGCTGGTGTTACTGGACTATCTGAGTCAAACTTCCATACTCCATCTCCTAATACATCTATGGCATATGGCATCCATGAAACAGTCTCGTCAACTCTTGGCAACACTTTTAGCAAGCATACAGCCTTAAGTACAAATGAAATTTCACATGCTGACAAGTACAATATTCCGAAGCAAACATATTTCAATACTTCGAAACAAGTGACAGCCGCACCTGATAATCTACAATCTGGAAAACTGGATATAAACAAGGGATTTATGAGTAATCACTTAGGATTCCGCAAAAGATTTTTCTTTTACAGTGGTAATGTAGCCAGGTGCAGTTGGTGTAGTGAGGTTATGGCCAAAGACATGGAAACCATGAAAGCTCACTTTATAGACAGACATAAAGAAGTGATACTGAAACGATTGCAAAAACTAAAGAGCTTAAGATTGCAAAGTCTCTATAAAATCAAGCAGCCAGATCCAATGCTGATTTCTTGCTCCAGTTGCACTTTCCAAACCACTGATGCTAATGATTTACGAAATCATATAAGTTCACATCACTCAATTAGACTACATTATTGCAAAGAGTGTGACTATTTTTCATTGTTTAAAAGTGAACTGATTAAGCATGTGTCATCATTTCATACTCGAAAAAAGTGCTATCATTGCCCATATGTGACTGTTAGCAATGCAGCGTTGCAATCTCATATTCATGCACATCATAATATTTAGTTGAAAAAATTGAATCTATGTTTTTAGTATATATTGCATAAAATGCTTTTCAATATTATGCATATATCTAGAAGAGTATTGTTGCTGTTTTAGACATTTTTGGCCTATAGGTTTTTTGGCCTGTTTTGTTTTAGTTAATAAAGCATAGTCTATCTAAATAAAATTCAATTTTTAAAGTTTCAAGGCTATTCTTTCAACACCTGCAGCCATTAATTTATAGTACAAGTCGTTAGAGCAAGGCGTGTAGCTTATAAAAGCAATTGTTTTTGGAGCTCAAGTTAATGCCTCCAAATAAATAAATACTACAACACACTTTGTCAAGCATTTGCATAATGGCAAAAAATTTTATAACTAATAATCTATTTACTGTTATTTATTATTCATGAAAAAAATTTATTAAAGCTAAAAATTTCATGGACATATTTTGTAACTGCATTATCAGTACAGCTATTTTTGATTTAATCATCTTCTGCCAGTTTGCAATATTTTAAACTATTAGACAGTTGGAAATATTTTCCTTTTAACCTACATCATTTTTTTACACTGCAAAAACAAATTCTATCATATGGGAAAACAAAATTGTCTACTAAAAGTATATTGCCTTACATAATGCATTGATGGAACACAGATGTTATGGATTGTCTTTATAATTCAGGTGAATAAATATTAAAATAAAAGAGCTAAGCATCACAAAACCTTCAAGTAAGTCAGTACTGCAAGGGGTACCAACTATCTTAAAAAGTTTTTAGTCAATTGATAATCTGCAAAAATACACATTTGCTAATTCGCACAAATCTAAAATTGAGATAAAAACAAAATAGAAAATCTATAAACAATTATGAAGCATTCCAAAACACCAAATTCATGACAACTTCAGTATATGTTATGTATATACATGTATGATGTCAGTAGACAAGTACTATAAATTATCAGTGTTATGCAACAATGACTAATTAACTAATGTTTAACACGGTTTTATAACTGAGCTGGCCTAAAAGTTTACAGTTTGAACTTGTATACTGCGTGATTTACTAATTAAACTGTGTTGCAGCAGCCAAAAATGGCACGTAATGAAAGTTATCAATCATTAGCGTTAGTGGACGCCAGTGTAACGGATTAGCTGTAACATTAATTTTAGTAAAATACAAATATTTCATATTACAATAAATTTGACCATATCATTAACCTCCTGTAACCTATTTATGCCTGCATTATCTTTCAATTCATATAGTAAAAATAAACACATCCTTGTTTATTTTCTGCTGACAGTGATATACTTGTGGCTATAGCTAATTTAATCATTCTGTCATCACAATTAAACAAGTAAGGCAGTTGGAACTTAGGGGCGCATTCAGATTTCCTACTGGGGCTTGCTACAGTAAAGGGTTTGAATATGCAGTAATTTGTGCTAGATAATTAAGATGTATGATGATTCCACTGAAACATAGGGTAGGCTGATATTTGGTAGGTTATAATGAGTTTGTGGGTTTTTACCAGGTAATATGCTTTAAAAATCATGCTGTGAATAGAAGTAGTGGACTAGGTCATGTTAGTCATACACTTATCAAAATCAAAATGACCCTAGCAGAGTTAGGTGTAAAGCACTGCCCTGGATTGCATTTGCTTAAGTGGGTAGTTATTGGCATTAGTCTTTCACATACAGTGAAAGAGTATAACGATAGTGTGCTGCTGAAAATTTTTTTAGTTCTGTGTTTTCTTTGTTCTGTGTATGTCATGTCTATGCCAAGTACCATTTTCTAGTCAAATTTCATCAGTTCCAGCAGGAGGAATTATACCTACTATAATTATTCACTGTGAACTACAGGCAATGTGATGATGACTGGACAACTTGCTGGTTCAAGTTCCCTACTCAAGAATATGCTGGCAGATGAGTTGAACCATGTGCTTTAATGCTCATGTGTTGGTATCTTTACAAGAAGTGAGGACTTTGACTTGTTCTGATTTTGGGACAGTCCGATTCATAGTCATCAGTTGAGTTAGAAGTTGTCAATATTGTTGCCACACTTCCTGAAAGACGTCAGCAGCAGCCAATTTTCTGGCTGCAGGCATTCTTTCATAATTCTTATTCATGGCATGTGACCAAGGGTTAAATTAATTAATTAGGCTGGCTGACACCAGCTACCCATCTGCCTGTAGCTGAAAGCACTACAGTCCTTGTGGCCTCAAGTACATACACATGAAGACAATGCTTCAAGAACAGACTTTGACTTTTCAAGTAAAAAGGGGTAAATTAAAATGAAATGTTTAAGTTGCTGTTTGATATTTCATATATAGGAAACATTGATTCATAGTTGCCTATTTGGAGCTGTTGAGTTTCCAAACCATATGCTATTAGTTCAAGAATCCCTGATACACTTTGCTTTTGCAATATTGAAATATTCTTATATGCATCAGCTTTCATCTACATGCATTTTTAAGGATGTATTCTTAAGCAATTCTGTTTTATAATAAACTTTGTGTGCTGAACTGATTTGGGATTTCTCATTGCTTGCAGTGAAAGCTTCTGGGTCAGGCTACCTCTACTATTAAACTTATAGGCTACTAATTAAAGCTAACTGTTATGGCATGCTATTTTTAGCTGCTGCAAATCACAGCCTAATCACTGAAATAGCTTAAAAGTCAGCAACAGTTGTGGCTAACATAATTTTCCATGTTGGAAATTCGTTTGATCCATCTAGCTGTTCTAGTCCATGGCATTAATAACACTGCATCATTTGCCAACCAACTATGATAAGTCAGCAAATGGTTCATCTTAAGGAGACTTCACTTCAAGACATTTGACTGCAGATGCAAAACCTAAATGGTTACAATCAAGACAAAACATTACAAAGGATGAAAGACGGTTCAATGTTTGATGAGACCAGCTCTCATAAAATATGTGGAAGTGATCAAGGCACAGTAGAGTATAAGATGCATGATCAGAGAAAATTTATTGGTGGGAGAGACTACAATGAAGGTGAGTTTTAGAGAAATCAATTCGAAAGGTTCTATGTTGAGATTCTTTAAGACCTTCAAATGGTGGAGTGATTTAGGTGAGAATTTTGATATTTTTTGTATTATATGATAGAAGCAGCTAAGGAATGTATTAGTAGGTTGTCACACAGATCTAGACTGATTTATTTTGTGAACTTGCTAAGTGTACATAAACATAGTAAAACACATAATGTCCCGGTGCTGACCTGACATGACTC
Organism: Bugula neritina; assembly: GCA_964035545.1. Classification (NCBI taxonomy): domain Eukaryota; kingdom Metazoa; phylum Bryozoa; class Gymnolaemata; order Cheilostomatida; family Bugulidae; genus Bugula; species Bugula neritina. The sequence continues at coordinate 7,843,305 of OZ037765.1, read as the reverse complement.
TTGCAATAGAGGTAAAATAACACAACAGCCTTCATGTCCTGATTTACTTATTACTAAAACAGTACAAGTATAATGCACACACTCGCATAACTGAAGTAAGTACCTATGCTTGTGGTGATGGTATTAAAACAATAACACTTGGGTCAATAGAGGCAAGTTTTAGAAGTTAACATGAGGTAAAATTTTAAGAAAAATCTTGATTTCCCCAGGTTCAATAAACAACGGACAACAACAGTTGCCATTATAATATTGCCCTCTTTGTTTTATTACTTGTAAATTCACATCTTTTAGATGATTTCATTTCTATTTGATGAAATGGCTATAATTTGTTAGGTTAATTAAAATAAGTTAAACAAAGTGGTATTGTTCATCAAATGTACTGGAACCGATTGAGGCTTCACAACAAGTTAGTTATTTATATAAACTCATTTCAAATTTATTAACTTTGGTTTACAAGCATTTTTATATAAGTATTATTGTTTTGTTTTTCAGCCATTACAAATCATCAAGGGTGTCTTTTTATAAAGAGCAGAACTCTATAGATTTATTGGAGTAGGTTATTCTATCTAGATTCTAGATGCTATGCTATGCATATAATCTACATACATTAATGTACCACATCCACAGCACCGCCCATGCAGGATTAGTTGATCACTTTTACATCTTATAAATTGCCAACTTCATATACATTATAAATTAGGCAACCCTTGAAATGAATGCAAACACAAGTTAAAGCTATTCTTCATCAAGGAAGCAATTATACTTAATTTCAATACTAGACATGAAGTGGCAAGTAACTTGGTAACAATAATATATTCAAACTTCCACAAGAAATTGACACATTGAATTTACTTCCAATTCCCTATAATTAATTGTGCACTTTCTACAACTGATACTAAATCGCTTAATATATAGCTTCTGCTCCAATAATATCTTATACTGCAGCGAGTACTACTTTTCTTGTGTAACAAAGCTCTGTAGACAAGATTCTACTAACAATATGTAACTGGTTATTACGATATAGTCAAATGCTATTTTTTACAGAGCAGATGCTGTGCAATAACACAGTGTGTGTATATTGAACTATAATATAATACTGGCGTGATATTCACAATGGAGTTATATAAGTTGTGCTGGGAAAAATAATAATAAGAAATTAAATACTATAATAAATATCAGAAATTCTTCTCTTATTTTTATGCAGAATTCAGGTTAAAATCAGTGAATTTAGAGACCAACACATGGTTTGGGATGTAACATTTGATAATAAAAAGATATTCTCTATATAGATGTTATATAACCTCCTAAAAAGATATGCATTCTCTAGTTCACTCAAGAGTTTTGTTGTAATGCCTAAAGGAAATGATGCAACCAGTAGAAAAAATTTTGTGCCCAAATTTTATGGGGGTCACCAGGTCACTAAGCTAGATGTACCACAAATTTAACTTACATTATTATAACAAAGTACTGCAATATTATAAAAAAAATAATAGTCAAGGTATCACAATAAGCTCTCTGCAAAAGGCTTTAGAGTTTAGACCATATGGCCTGTAGGCTACTATTCAGTGTTTTTAATATGTGGGGCTCCCTAAGTGCCTACCCTAAAAATTGAGTTGGGCTCACAGTAGGGCTATAAATGAGTAATAAAATAAGCATAAATCAGCAAACCCTTTGGTTTGACTGATTCAATCCCACTAATACTTTTTGCCAGCATCTTATACATGCTTTAAGGACAAAATCAAAGGCTATTAATTTCCTCAAGCTCAGAACATGTGGTAATAGCTATATTAATAAATCACTGGATAACTGTTATGTGACAGGTCTAGTCCTACAGATACACCCCACATCTAAAGTAATCTAGTCAACCCTTTGCCTACATCTTGTCTAACATAACCAGTTTCCAAATACTACAATACTGCATGTATCAGTTACAATTGTTAATTTTGAAGACAGGCAAGCTATACTATTGTTTATAGTTTTGTTCTACTGCGGTTTTTAATAAGTAGGCCTAGTGCTATTTAATTAAACTTTCAGCATGTATGTACATGCATGGCACATGCTCTAACAGGTATTTCAAATTAACTTCTATGAAAAATTAGTTTTACATGCATTTTATGTTTGTGATGTGTGAGGTGGCTCTAATGACCCGGAGAAATGTGATAATGTGATTGACTAGCAAAACAGACAGCAGAACTAGAAAGCACTGGTTTTTCATTTCTGCTTTATTCATTAAACTTTAGGTTCACGTATATTACTTACCCTATAGAAATGTTTTTATGCCAAGAGGGATTTACTTTTGTCATTCAGAAACAGGTGCAAACAGGTACTGGCTTCCTACAGCAAACTTCAGTTAAAAAGATTGAAGTTATTGTAAACTTCCCGAAATTGATATCAGCAACATGCTTCTATACTCATATTCAAAAATTTTCCCACTCTAAGGCACAACACATACAGCACATGCACATAACACACAACACTCACTGTTGTGAGACAGAATATGATATTATGGTGTTCTGGTTGTGCTATAAATGATTACCTTTTATACTTGAATGGTTTCAACATTAGGAATATCTGCTACATGAAAAAAAAACGCTATACAGCATGTTTTCAGAGCTTTGTACTCTAAGTATGAGTCCTCTATGGATGTTGTGTGTATCACATGCTAGTAAAAAGTAAATATTATTATGTTTACTTTCCTTATAATTGCCACATCACGCTGTTGATTCATCATTGATAACAATTTGAGGATGCTTTATGCAGGAATAGGGATTCCTTTGTGATGATTGTGGCTAATGTTAGTTCTTGCAACATGTTGCTTCTTATTTATACCACTGCTGATTATTTCTCCCAGTGAGTGTTTTTGAAAACAACTGGAATCCTGTCAACATTGACCTCATAGCTTAATAAACAAAATAACAGAACTGAAGATTAGAACTTTACATCCTGTGGCAACACATGAGGATTCCAGAGTAGTATCAACTGCAAGTATTATTGTTATAGCTACTATAATCTCTATATTATTTTAGTTTTTTCTTTCAATACATGTGTTATATTATAATTTAAAGCTAACAGTATTTGCTGGCATAATTTCAAATCTTAGTCTCACTTTTGAATAGCTCAAACAAGAACAGCATTAAGTTGTACATTTCCTAGTTTTAAATGAACAGAAAAGAGTAAATAGACAGTGATAATGCACACATACATATTTTATTAAAGGTATAAGGAAGAGTACAAATTCTATAACTACAACTTGAAATATGAAACACACTTCCATTATGTATAAGAGCAGAAAAATGTTAAAAACTAGGTTACCATTTACCTTAAAGTACAAATATTTTGGCCATCAGCAACCGGAATGATTATGCATTTATATAGAAGTAAGATCAAAAAATGTTAACAGTTGTGCCAATAGATGTGCTATTAAAAGCAACCACAGATGAACCCAGTGCAAAGGCAGCTCATATATAGTTCAAACGGCCAACCTTGTACAAGATATGAATTGCAAGTGATACGTTGGCACCCATGGCAATAATGTAGAAGAGAGTCCGCAGTGGCTAGAAATATACAAATAACAAGTAGATAAATAAAGACTTATATGGCTAGACGTGCAAGACACCAGCACTGAAGATGCTATGCATTGTCAACACTGACAGACACTTGCCTCTCTCTCTCAAATAAAGAAATACAAAAATAGTAAATGTACAAAGCAAAAATACACAAATATGAAGGATATACAACATGAAAATTGCTGGCAATCTTGTTATTCAAGTTTCACATATAATTTCCGGATAAAAACTGAAGTAACTTCTCTGGACTTTTTGATGATTACATTAGGTTAAGTGAGTAAGGTAATGTAAGTCACCTACAGCACTTTAAATATATAAGATAAATCATCGTATAGGCCTATAAGAAAATATCCTACTCTTAATATGAAAGTTATTCTGCCACAGGCTTATGCCAATTCAGTGTTAAGTCAATTATTCCAAGTACAAGGGATTCATAAAAAACTTTCTAAAACTTAATATAACCAAATCAAGTTATATAATGCTTCAAACTTTCATTTCTATAATTTTCCTAGCTCTATGAGCTATAAATATAGTACTCCATATTTGTTTAAGGAATAGAGCAGCTGGTCTTTAATTTGAAATTGTCTACACCCAAAACAATGTTTCTAAAACATTGCTTTCGTCTGATGTGTCTGGACATGCTAAGGTTATTGGGGGGATAACTCTACATCACTAGTTTGATGCACCACGTATGAGTGCTCGGTATTTTGTTTCAGCATAAACTAGTTTAATGGTTTATTCAAAAGAATTTTTCAAGCCAAATGCCCTATATACCTGATCCTTACAATAATTGAAAGAGAGTAACAGCATGAACCTTGCAGAAATGTACAATATCATTCAGTTTTCTCTTAGACAATAAATATATTAATGGCACAATTACTTCATAGATTGGTAATTACACAAATTATGCAATTAATTTAATTAAAACACTGAGTAAAGTTGTAAGTAATTCTATCACAGTTTCGGCAACTTTAGCCGCTAATTCTCAACTATAAGTGCACTCCACTCTGAATTGACAATAAGACAGACTGAGCAAACTTAATATAAATAAATTGCTGCCCAATATGATTTGAATATAGTATATATTTACCTGAATAGCAAAGAAGTGGCAAAAGCTATGCAGAAGCCGAGCACCCACAAAGATCCTGTAGTGCAAGCGAGCTCTCCAGTAAGGAGAGTACCAGGTCATTGCATACATGTAACCCAAAATGAAGAAAGGAATGATGTTCTCTAAATCATTTCTTTGCATCCTATTTAAAAAAAAATCACAATTTTTTCAATAATAATATGATAATTAATATCGAAATAGTACACATTCTTAATATATAAAAATAGGCTGACAGAAAATCATATTTACAATATTCAATGTTGCCACACCAGATTCATATCAATGTCTAATTTGAAGTAATCTGCCCCTTAATTTAAAGGCAGTTAACATTTTAATCATACTACAATTAGTGTGCTCAGAATGTGTTTAAAATATAACTCAATATAACTAATTGATTAAACTGTATCACAAGTGTTACATCTCAAACTTTAGCACCTAACGAAGTACACAATTTTACTACTGTTTGCCAACAATAAGTAAACTTTTATTATTACTGGTAACTAATAAACAAGGCATTATGACTGTCAGGTATTAATTGATACCTCACCTCAATACTCTTGTAAGAAAAGAGTGGGAAACTCCTACTTTATAATCTTTTCGCTTCTCCTTAGGCACCAAATTAAGGTCTTCTGGATTTGACACGATCTATAAAATGGAGAAAAATACCAGACTATGACATATATTGAGAAAAATACAACCAGAATCACAGCTGTTTTTACTATAGCCAACTTCAAAATAAATAGTACAATTGAGCAGCATACTATATAGTATATAGGCTATATGGTGATTAGTACCCAAAAATTATATAATTTAGCAACTGTATTATTCACACACCATATGCCTCAAGGAGCAGTGATAGATTAACTATACTGCTAAGTCAAACTACATCAGTACTTAAGCAATATTGTCAACATGAACTTAATGGCTTATAGAAAAAACCCTTACCACTACCAATTGGGAATCTAGCTTTACCCAACCACAACTCAAAATCTAGCAATAAGACGCTTTAAACACCACCGCTATGTACCTTAGTTCGACTCCTAGCTATAGCAATAAGAAAGAGGTTGAGGAATAGCTTCAGTAAGAGTATGCCGGAGTAGATGAAGTATGATGATAGAATCCATGGGTTGAGTTCCCCTGCAGGAGCTTCCTCGTCACTCATTGCTAAAACTTGACAAACACAGCTTTCATTAGCAACTTTATAAACAACATAGATTCAATAAAATATTTAATTGAACAGTGGCAAGCCTTCAAAATTTTAGCTAGTAAAAACTGGAAACACCTAAATATTCAAACAATTCACATTTGGTTAAAATCTAAACATTTCAATAAAGCAACACAAAATACCTTTTTACTTACATACTGATACAATAACAAATTGCTTTTCTAAAACTTTAATACAAACTTGTGTTAATGTAATTAGATGATTGTTACTAACAACTGATAGTTGTTTGGATTTTAGTAACCACAAATGTGCTATCAGTATCACAACCAGTTCTATAGATTTTAAGTTGAAGAGTGTGCTCCCGAACAATATTTAAACCAAGTTAAACCTCGAAATTAGATATTTTGAAGCACAAAAAATGTCTAGCACTTAAAAACATCGGAACATCAACATATTTTATTGCAGTGATATAAACTAGATAAACCTGCATATGAATATAACATGAAAAGCTATGTATTTGTGCAAATCAAATATTTTAATTTATTTATTGGCAAGTCAGTTAACTGGCTATCTGAATAAACTATTAGTAAATCACTAAATGTATTTGTAGTGCTATAACTATAAGTATAAGTGTAACCATACTAATAGTAATGCTGTAACATCACTATAAGTATAACTTATATGTTATAAGGATTGGTATATTAATTTTATTAATAATAAGTCATTAAATTTAATAATAATTGATAATATATTATATTAATTATATTATTAATTAATAAAATTATTATAATTATTGAATATAATTAAAATCAGTGATACTGATAATCATAAAAATAATTATAATGATCAAATAAAAATTTATATGTGGAAGTTGACAATCACAATGACTATCACTATGAGACTGAGTACAAGTATGACTAGTATGAGTATCAGTATGACTGGAAGAACTACAAATACAATAAGTATGAGTATAGCATAAGGATTCAAGCAATTTAATATTTATTATTTTTTACACGCTTATATTTTAACTTAATTTTATGATGTCCATCACTATTTAGATTTATAAAATATTCTACCAAGTCCATAATTAAATTAGGTTTGGAGACTTCAAGTTATCGAAACCTTCAGGAGACGAATAAATATAAGTAGCTCCAAGTTGGGGGTGACTAAGTGCACTTATTTGAAGTTTTCGAGTTTGACGCATTGGTTAGAAGTTTGAACCCTCTCCCCGACTCCAAGACCCCAAACTGCTGTAGTCAGTTACCCCCAATTTGAAGCTGCTTATAGATCACCTTCGACTGAAAATTATAAAATCACATCCCGCAGTTAATAAATGCTTTCCACCTGTTGATGACTTCTTTGCCAAACAGATCTCAACTTTCGTATGTGAAAACAACTCCTATTTTGATCCCAAGAACTATTATTTGGTTCAAAAAGTCACAATATTACAACTATTTAGCACATACGAATAGTTTTTCAACTGTATAAGCAAATGCTAAGTGTGACCTTAATTCTTGTTGGTCAACTTTTGTAAACCATTTATAATGGCATATAGCTATACTAATTGATTTTGCCAAGTTACATACATTGAACTTGAAGTTTTAGTTCATTGGTTATATATATACCGTAGAATCTACAGATCGCTGCATGTGCTATGGGTTACCTTTGCTTATGACTATATCGTATAAATTGTAGGTTAAGATAGACATCACATTTTATTTTCACTTCAAACAAAGATAGTTCTAAACTATTCTCTACTTACAATGGCCAGATCATGTCTCTGTTGTCAGTACGATAGCATGCCACTAAAAAGTGGAACTAAGTTGGATGGCCATGCTTTTAGTATGGATGACAATAACCTGTCAAAATTATTGTTTCATCATGCAATTGTGTAATAGCTTCTAGACATAAGCTTGCTTATATAACAAAATAAAATAATAACTTAGATGCTGTCTGAATAAACTAGGTGCATACCAGAAAAAAATGTGCAAAACTTGTTTTTAACCAACCCCATTGATGAACCACAATTAATTTCTATACAAGCTAAAATTTTCGAAAAACTAGCGACAATCGTCATAGGTTTTTTATATTACTATGTTGAATGCAGTCAAACATGCTGATCAACTACCAGCATGACTGCTAAAAGGATTACAGTGTTATGTTTATAATATTAGCAAAGTTGAGTGATTTGATATTTTTGTTTCATCTTGTTCTTATATGTGTACCCTATTTCATATATCTTAAGTTTCAAGGAACATTAAAATGAATACTTTGCAAAATTTCCTAACTGAGTGCTGATCAGAATTCTGGAATAGTCAGCTTAAAATTGTACATTGCTATTTTACATACTTGATACAAAGCACTCTATAAACATCCTAATATATTTAATTTTTTACCTGCTTCTGAAATAATCTATGATTAGCTGCTTTTACTATAAGTGTATATACTAAAGTATAAACCAATGAATTTCTGTGCAACTCAGAGTTCATTTTAAAATTGGAAAGATTTATACTTTTATTTGACAGCATCACACGAGAAAAGATAACGTACATAGTATAATTATAAGTTGATCACTAATTAATTTCAGTTGTTGTATACCTAATTTAGAAACTACAGTGATGATATAGAACGCATCACAAATAGCATTGTAAAATTTCACATAAATTGAAAATATGAAAAAGATTTAGTTAAAAAACTCAAAACATCAAAATTTGACATTTAAAAAATGAGCAGTATTGATATGAAAGTCTCTATTTCTTGTGAAAATAATTTTTCTTAAAAATATTTTGTTGTTAGACCAGCCTTGTAGAGCACTTGGAATGCTAAGGATACATTGATACACATGGCCACCAAATAAAAGATGGATCGCAATGGCTACAAATAAAATAAAATCAATGACAAGAAGTGGTTTCATCTATTTCTTATTATCTTATCTGTGTGTTCAATAAAAGTAATATAACAGTGAAGCTTAAAGTCACAATGAAATAACATGAAAACCAAACTAAAACATTGTTTAGTCCGCAAAAACTAAGAAATGTTGAGATTGCAGTTCTAAAACAAGGCTGATTTGTGAACCCTTATAAAGAATGTTTTACTTGCATTTATAGAACACAACATGTTATCTCTATTGCAACTTAACTTCAAGTTACACTATAATATATTGGGAGTAGCTGTGGTCTAGGGGTTAGAGCACTGGTTTATTAAACACAAGATCAGTGGTTTGATCCCCAACAAAGGCCACTGATGCTGTTAGGAATAGCATTTAGTCATACTTTCTCCCTTGCCACATTAAAAAACAAGTTTTTCATGAGGGGTTCTCACAAGGATGGCAACTATAAACTAACATGAGCTTTCTATACTACATTATATTCTCTAACAAATTTGTTTAGCTGCTAACTCACTAACCTGGATGGCAAAGTAATGACACAGACTGTGGAGTACTCGTGCACCAAAGAATATCCTGAAGTGCCAGAGAGCCGCAGTGTAAGATGGATCAGCAGAAATACAGTAGAGGAAAGCAAGTATGAAAAATGGCATAATGTTTTCTAGATCATTCTGCTGCATCCTAAATAAATAAATTAATACATTTATTATTAAACCTGTAATTTACCAGCAAGTTTCTATTAAAACAAACTAAGTTCAACTCACCTTTGAACTCTGCATAGAAGTGGATGAAAAGTGTCAACTTTAACTTCCTTGGCTTTATCTTTACCCATCAACATAACATCTTCAGGATTAGGAACGATCTACCATAATTCAGCAAACATTTACTTGTAGTTAAAATAATTAAAACACAACTTTTTGAGTCAATGGCTTAGGTGTTTAAACATTATAAGTGCAAACAGATAGTTATTACAAAAAAACAATAGTATGAAAGCCTGACCTTTAACCTAGTTCTCGTGACAATAATCAGCATGATATTCAGCAAGAACTTTAGCATGAGCATTGCTGAATAGGCTGCCAATGCAGTCATTATCCATGGGTCGGCTGAACCAACAAGAGTACTGCTTTCCTCTGCCATCTCTATAACTATAAGTATAACAAACAAACTACTCTTATACAAAAATACACATTTGCTAGTAATAATAGCCACTTACAGTTGGTGTTAGCTTTAACTCAAAGTCAAACTCAATAAGTTACTCAATAAAAAACGTCAATTATTATAATTACAATCAATATTATAAATTATAATTAAATTTAATAAATTAAAATTATTATGAATTTATTATCTATTTATTAAAAGTAAAATTGACTTGAGCGACTCAAGTTAATGACTACATGTTAAGGCATAATGTTTTTGAAAAAATTATTAAATTTTGTGTTGCAAATAGATGTAACTGTAACTTTCTTATTATCAGTAGCAGTAATGGTAATACTAACTAATTTTAAACACAAACAACAAAATTTGACCACTCAGATAGATTCTCGACAAAAAAATTTGCTCTTGACGATACTGGAGTCGGGAAAAATGCTAAACTCATTTCTTTTGCAAGAACCATACATCACGGTTACGAATAAAGAGTGTCTCGTACTTTATGTAATTTTATAAATATTAGCTTGATAAACGAAGTGTCAAATGTAATTTCTTTTTTTTTCAAATTTAAGCCGCCCATAATAAAATGAAATCAAAATGGGACATGCGTAATTTTTCATTATGATTATCATTGACATTATGACTATCACTATGGTTATCATCATTATTAATATAATTGTTATTTAATTATATATTAATATCATTTTTATATTTAAATTTTATTGTCCTCGTTGTCCTCGTCCTAGTAGTAGTAGTACTAGTGAATACTACTAGTACTAGTACTCACTACTACTACTAGTACAGTAGTAGTAGTAGTAATAATACTAAATCTACAATTAGTAATACTAATGGTGATAGTCATTTACTTTTGAATACCTTTGAAGATTTTGATTACTCACAAATGCTAGAGGTTATAGGAATGTTTCATCTGGTTTACACCTTAAGTGTAAGGTTTTTTGGCTACAGCTGAAGTAGGTGTTCATGTTGTGTTATGTGTCTTAAAGTTAAAGTTAAACTTAATATATGCTCTCATGTCTCTGGTGTCTCTGATAGTAATAGTTCTTGGTAGGAATGTGAAACTACCACGTTATGATAATGATATAGTATATACTAGTGATGTTAATGTTGGGTGTAAAGATGTTGGCTCATCATGGGCAGCAGACCTATTGGTATATTTTGGCAGCTCTATCTAATTTTTAGTATGCTATTGTGCATATTTATGAAGCTAAGGGCCAAACTGGAAGCATGCCTCAGTGACACTCTCTCGTCTCATAAGTCCAGCAATAAACTTAACAGCCCATGTTGTATCGTTTGTGAAATCGCAATGTCTTTGGTTAATGTCGGTACTCACATAACATCTGCGTATTCTAGTATGGAATGACACAAGTTCGTGTAAGCCAGTAGTCTATTTTCTTTGAGAAGCCTCATGCAGAATGTGCTTAATTGCCTGAAGAGTTTTTAAAGCTTTATCTTTTCTAAGTTTTATTTGTAGATCAAATTTAAAATTAATCTGCAGGGCCCCAAACCTAGATATGTCGCTTTGTCGACCCAGTAAATCTCAATTTTTTCTTGCATGTATCTTGGTCAGTATTTCCGATTACAAAAAGTTATGAATTTGCACTTATATTATTAAAAGCCATTTTTTAGCCAACTGACTATTTCTGTATGCCATTGATGTTTTGTGTCATCAGTATAAATGCTTAGTTGGGGAAGATTATTGTGTGTATTGAAAATTTTGTTGAGCCCATGATTAAACCTTGTGGTATCACTGACATTGTCTCTAGTTTTGATGAAGATTTCTCTTTGATAACGAGTTTTTGCCTTCTCTGTATCAGAAAATCTTGGATCTAGTTCACCAGTTGCTACGTGTATTTCAATGTCTTGCTTAGCTCCATAATTATGTTAAAATAAGTCAAATCTCATCAAAGTTACTTGAGTTATCTTTTAATCTTCAAGTGAAAAAATGAAGTCTACAAGTTATAATTTTAAAGCCAATGACAAATGCTTTGGGTTAGCCTTTTCACTTGCTGGTTAATTTGCCTGCGCAATGTTTTTTTTTATAGAAATTTCAGTTTTACTAAACCTGTCAATTTGTTGTATTAATAATTAAACAAGTTTTGCTTTGGTCAAGATCTACACTCAGCTGACAAAGCTGCATTCTGCACTCAATAAAGTGGCTCTCATAAAATTAAATTACTTTTTGCTAATTTGCTTGCTTACAAAATGAGGTTTTTTTACTTTATTATAGTGTGAAATGTTAAACCCCAACACTGAGAATGAATTCTGATTTACCAACAACTAAGCATTTCAAAGCACCCAAGATAGGAATCTCGTCAGATACTGATATCAACCTCTCATTTAAACGTTCCTTACAAGTTGAAGCTGTTGGGATAGTGAAAATTGTGCCAGATCTTTGCCATGTTTTGATTAGAATCACAAGTCAGAAAGTCTCAGTGTCACAAGCAAAAGACAGTGTGGAAAGAAGGCTTGCATATGTCAAGCAGACTATTCAAAACTGTCAGATACCAGTAAGAAACATTACTTTTAATTAAATAAAATCTCTGTTTTCGTGAATCACGAAAGTTATCCCCCATGTGTTTTGTTTTATTTTATTTTTATAATAATGAAGCTACGTCAAAATAGCATTATATTCCTTAGATTTTTCAGATGTATATATGCATTTTTACAGGAAGCTGAAACAAAAGTGTTTCAATCTGTGGAGACTGGCTATACCCATACCTCTGAGATATTTGTCACCAGCTCTGATGCTACTAAACTGTATGAGCTTTCTGAAATTTTAACTCAAAAGTTAGATGATACGGTTACTCTAACGCCTATTACATTCTCTATCAGTTCGAAATCTTTAGCTCAAGGCAGGTGAGTGACATGAAACATAACTTGTCACTTTCTATGTACATATTTACTCACATTCTTTTTTCACTGGATTGTGGAACGAGATTTTTATGATTCCAACTTACAATTATCTGCACAATCCAAAATAAAAACTGTTAAAACTTGAAAGATGGCTCCAACAGGTTGTATTCGGGTTTATTTCTGGCTTACACAAATTTACTTTTGAATTGTATGTTTTTTGTCAAGTTCACTTAATTGAAAATAAAAATATTAAATTCCTGTTTTTATTGCTACCATAACCTGTTTTAGTATATACTGGTTTTAAAGTTTTCCTATGGTATATTATATGATGTTTGGGAAAAGCTCAGCAGTTAACCCACTGCACTGGTATATTATTTGTCTGGTTTTTTTTTTGCATTATGCTAATAGTTATTTTAATTATTTTGACGGTTTGAATTAAATTACATTTTTTGTTTGAAGGCTACAATCGGCTGGTAATGCTGTACAAAATGCTCGAAAAAAAGCGACAGAGATGGCAAGACTAGTTGAGGGTAGCTTGGGTGCTCCTCTCTCTATTGAACAAATTGGCTGTGAAGAAAATAATTTATCTGCATTCAGTGATAGTTGGCCAAACTCTCAGTTCAATAACTGGCAGCAGGCATGCATGGTTGTCAAAAGTTCCGTGATGATACTATTTGAGCTAAAACCTAGGAAACTCAGTTAATACAACAAAAAGCAAAGCAAACAACTTTTCCAAACTAATTTGAAACTTTTTGTAAAATTTTGTTCAAAACTTGTTTTCCCTTTCCAGTTAAAATGTCTCCTGAAGTTTAAATTGCACAATATTTATTGTATTTCATATTGGATTTTTAGTTTACTAGCGTAGATTGTTTTAATCTCAAAGTTAATCTATTGTTCAGTAATATATCTAGTTATTGTGACCCTCACAACTATAGCTTACTGGCTGGCTTTTGTCAAATCATCCATCTTTAAAATGTCTAGATTTTTTTTTGTATTACCTCAAATCAACAGCACTTTAAATACAGGTCAATTTTTAGTGGCTATAGCTTTTTCAACTTTTAAATTTTTTAGTTGTAGCATAAAATCCGTCCATATGTTTTTGTGTTTGTAGTTGATGGTTTTGTTTCAACTATTTTTATGTATGTATGTCATACTGCAAAGTAGATTTTTAAAAATATCTGTGTTAAATATTCTATGCCGTTTTCCCCAAATATAGCATTTAAGGTTTACCAACTGGTTAAAATTCTATACATGTAATATTTTAAATATAAAATAATCAACTGATTGTTTATTTTGATTATAGAAATCCCTCTCAAATTGTAACATGTATTGTGAGCTGTATGGTCAAAAATATTTAATTATCTTCTGCTAAATATCTTTAGCTATATAGGTAAAACCTTATGTGTGAATGAACATTACAAAATATCAAACTTTTAATATGTTGTTTGTGTGAAATTGAGATGCTTAAAAATAAGCAAGTGCTATTAAAACATGAGTCATGAAAGCAAACCTTAAAACTTGCTTAGAATTTTTCAGCTGGAGGGTCACTTATAGAACTTTAAAGTTGATAGAAAGCTGCAGTTACTTTACAACCGTTACAAAAATATTTTTAAATGTGTACATGGAATGTATTTTAATATTACTAATAATTAGTAAATTTAAAACAAAGCTAAAACCATATAACAGGACATTTATTGACTAGTGACATGCATGGGATAAAGTTAATAATTTACACCAAAGCTTATTGCTTATAAAATGGTATAAAAGTGCTAGATTAGCTTTTGACAGGGAAAAAAATTGTTGAATTACATAACCTTTGGCATTAGAAGTGATTTTTTGATTTCTGCATGTCATTTGTTCAGTTTTTTGGTAGTAATAACTTGCGAACTTTCTCAGCTGAATCTTGGCTTTCAAAAGTGTTACACCTAACGGGAAGTTACTTATCTGCTTTAAACTTGCATATAGTTTTATAACTTATCTTTCAAAATATCTCAAGAAGATTAAGTAAACTCAGGGAAATTATTTTATGCCCATGCAGTACTAGTATAAATTAAAAGCTACTTGTGAGCTGTGTGGAATATACACAGCATATTCTTTTATGACTCAAGTAACCACACAAATATGGTGTCACCCATACCAGTTTTATAGAAAACAAAGCTATCTACATGACATGTAATAACATTTTCATCTAACAACTTGTTATGCATACAGTGTTGCTCTTGCAACCAATAACTTCCTAGAAAATACATGGTTTACACCCAACTTTAATACACATTGTTACAAATTATGCTCTCTCTGTTATTGTGAACACAACTCCAGTAGTCCACAGAGGGGTACTTTATTCTAAGTGTAGATGTTGCCATGGATAAAATGATTAGTAGAATCCTAAAGACTGCAGCATCAGTTTATACCTCTATTTAAAGGCCTTTAAGGTTAGAAGTTGAGTGCAAATGTAATACTTTATAGCAAGCACAAACATTTTCAAAATATTGCATATTACAGTATTCACTTAAAACAGCTAGGTAAAAGATAATGCAGTTGCATAATAAATAAACATAATGCATAAGCAATTACAAGTAGCTATTCAGGGATAAATCATGGATGTCTTTCTTTCATGCAAAGAGTGTCCACAATGCTTCATGCATATAATTAGAAAGTTTTTAATTTATAGTTACTTTGGTCAGGTGCAGGTAGATTATGCAATGTCAAATGCCATTACATACTGCAAGTTTGAAGAAATTTATGATACTGCTAATATTATAGTTCTAAATTATTGCTTACTGTCAACATATAGTTATACTTAAAATAGATGAACGGCAAAAAAAACTCCCCTCCCCCATATACATCTATAGTATTAAATGTTGTTCCAATGAGCTTCTGTTCATTTTAATTTGTATAGATTTAGTTTTTAAATGAAAAATTATGTAGAAATTTAATTTCTCACACTATATTTTTTGACTTTGAAACCATAATATTTGCATATGATTATATAGCCAGACAAATAGTGAAAGCAATATATGAACCTCACACAGCAATACTTTTCAAATGAGTAACAATCTACTATCATCTTTGTTTGATTAAATCGAGGTTTTCTTTAATAATTTCTAAAAATTTTGAAATCTTAGTGGGCCCAATTTAAAAGAGCCATGACATCTTATAAGCTAATCAACCAGTTCATATAGCAGTGGCTTACTAGAAAACTTAGGCTCTACCGAAATTTCTAGCAAAATTTTTCATATGTTTGATGCATATGAATCTATAACCAGCTGGGCTATAAATTTCTTACTTGTATGCCATATGTATCTCTACTTTAACAAGTGTAATACGGTAATTGCTTTTAGTGAAGTTTAATCTTTATAATAATATGTTTTCATGTCTTATTGTTTACAAAATGATATACTGTTTTACTACTATGAAACAGGTATACAACTATTGTTGGCCAAAGTTATTTATTTTGTTTTTGGCTCTGTTGTGCTAGATGTAATTTATAACAAAATGCTATGAATATACTAACTTTAAACTGTATTGCATGACTGAATGTTTGATCAATCACCCATCAAAATAAAGTAAAGTACATACAATCTGCAGCATTGTGCAACGCAGGGTATCGTTTAATCAATTTATTTAGCATTAGTTATCAACTGAGTTTCAATTTCAATGCACAGCGTTAGTATTTAGATTTATTTTGTAGTATACAAGTATTTTGTAGTATACAAGCAAAATTTATTATGGATTTTCATACTACTATAGATAACATTTGATGGAGTTGTTTGCTTTTTAATTTTGCTCACCTAACCAATGGGGCTATCTCTCTTTGAAGCAATCACCGAATCCGCAAGCGTGTCTCAATTTATTGGTCAAATCATACGCGCAGAAATTTCGAATTTATTATTAAGGCCAGCTTTCTCGTTGGCGTTTCATTCACATTCTCACTTTGTTCAAGTTACAAATTTTAATTTTAATGTCGTACATGTTAACTATTTAATTTTATACTAGTTCCAATTTTATAAAACTTTGACTAGTACAATCAGTTGAAATGTCTACTGAAATCGGCTCTTAGTTTGAACTTGGTCTTTTAATTTTAGTTTTACTTTCAGTTTTACTTCTACTTTTAGATCTAGTTCTACCAAGTCTAATGCTGTCAACGACTACTTCTTCTACTACTAGTAGTACTAGGTCTAGTACTTCATTTACTTTTACTTTTAGTAAATCACTGTTAGTAAATGTAATAGTTATTATAATGCTAATAATGATAGTAATAGTAATCTTTGAGTTTGTGGTTAATGTAAAAGTAAATCTCAACACTAACAGTTACAGTAACTGTTACTGTAAGTGTAACTACTAACACTGTAAGCGTAACAGTAACTAAAACTTAAACTGTTAGGCCTCAAGCAAGAAACTTGGTGTAGGTATGCAATCTTTCAAATAAACCTATAACTATAAATATATATTCAACTTTCAAGTGATAAAATGCCTGCCAGTGAATTCGCGTGAATTGACCAAAGGCAAAACCTTATTAATATTTTACTTAAACATTACTTGAGCATTTTCATTTTGTTTGTGCCTCTAATCTCTAGCTAAATTGGTCAGTGCTTGATTCGACTTGCAACTTAAACTTCAATTATAGTTCGATGTAAATATTTAATAGTCTAAGTAATAAGAGAAAATTACTGTGTTCATTGCATAACTAAAATATAACTTCATTTTCTAAATATTTTCTTGGTTTTGGAACCAGAATTCATCACCGTAACTGTGACACACTAAATTTATACAGTATTACTATTATAATATTCTTATCTGCATTACTATTGTAGTGGAAATCAAGCACACACTTGTTTTGTTATTATTTGAGTTGTTCTCCCCTGCCACTTTTTCTTTGTATATTAAATAAATAAGTATGTGAGCCGAATTCGGAACCAAGGTACGATTTCGGATGGAGTCTGTCTGATTTTCGGACAGACTCATCCGAATTCGGACGGCGGAACTCCGAATTCGGCCGACTTCGGACCCCTACGTGGCGGGCATTTTTCTGGCAGTATATAAGGGCGAGCATTTTTTGTAACAAATGAGTCTAACACTGGAGCTCGCAGAGGAAACTACTATATACATCAATAAAGGCTATTAGAATCAACATTTTACAAAGACTTTTATTTAACAATCACAAGTATTGGCATGCAGACTACTTGTCTATTTCATTAAACCCGCAAAATCATAACACTATTCGCTTTCATCTTCATGCAACACTGACATACGGCTTAGTAATTGAACTGGTTAAATTTAAATTGAATTAAAATTTAAATCAAAATTTAATTAGAATAAATTTTGAAGTTTTAAGCCAGCTCTGTTATTAAACTGTGTCTTGCTTACATTCTGCTGTATTTTGTTGGTAGTCTTTCCGAAAGCTTATTTGTATCTTGTCAAATAACGTTTACCATGGAAGGGGAGAAAGATTTTCAAATTGATTCCATGTACGAGATGGACGCTCCTATGTTCAGAGAATTCAATGAAACGGATTACTCAGTGAATGAATCTATTTTTGGTAATGTTGTACTTTTATAGCATGGGTATTAGTTAGGGTAATAACAGTGATAACAATACCAAAATGCTATGTTAGTTAACTTGAATACAACTATCGCTGACTTTTGACTTTAAAATGTTGGACAAATATTTCATACAACAATAATTCAATTTTTTTTGCAAAAGTTACATAAATACGGTCAAGCATTAAGTTACGTTTTGTTAGATATTATATATTGAGTACACTAAATCTACACTTGAAGTTTTTGTGTATTTTCTGTTTGTCATTATAATGTTTTATTGGTTTTTTAGAGAGAAAAACAGTTGGGGAAAAGCCAAATTTTGACGATTCAACCTTGTTTAGAAGTCCCGCTGGCATTTTCCGTGATATAAGCAACACAGCTTCTACCATGAGTAATAACTCTAGAATTTCATTGAAGAGGTGTGTGGAATTGCGGTCCTTGAAAGAAGAGACTGCCTGTGAACCCATTTCATTATATAATGACTTTATTTATAACATGATCTGTGCATGATAAAACCTGTGTTATAATTCTATTTTAGTTGTATCAGTAATATACTAGTAAAAGTCTAGCTTGTTACACCTGTTTCTTGATTTATTAGCCGTGTCTTGTTAATTTATGGTTAATTTTGCTTATAACTCACTGCATTAGGTTACCAACAAGTAATTATGAATACTGATAAAGTACAGCCTTAATTATATTTACATCCTATAGATATTTTTGAGTAAATCAGTAGTTATTGTTTATGAAATGAGTTACATAAGTTAACGTAATTAGTCCTCAGTGTAAAATTTTGCAAGTTCTGTTTTAATTTGAAAAACATGATTTTTTTTTAGTAACCTCGCTTATATGACTCCACCTCAAAAGAGTCCCGCTTTGGCTAACAGGAGAATAACCCGCTCAGTGACCAAAGCTCTTCGGACTGCCGAGGACCATGAAAATACATTGATAGAGGAAGGTTCTAGTGAAGAGCATATGGAGCTGCCAGTTGAGGGACCGCCAGTTGAGGGACCGCCAGTTAAGCTGCATAATTCAACCTCTAGATCATCATTGAGCAAGAAATCTACAGAAAGTAACTCGTCAAGCTCGAAGAAGTCAACACCTGCTGTGAAGTTGGGCCGAGTCTCTGCCCATTCGGGCACACCATTCAAGGGCAAGAAATCCCCATTAAAAACTCTTCGAGCTAGAACGAGATCTCATGATTCTGCTGCCAATACTCGAAGTAAAGTCCGCCACCGCACAGCGAGTTCTTCATCATTGCAATCAAGCTCTACGCAACAAAGCTTAGCTGGTGGGAAAAGGGCTCTATCTGGATCTTTATCTAGGTAACTAATTTTAGTACACAAGTTATTGAATTTAGCTTGTTCCTTTAAGTTAAGATGAGCTCAAAAGCAGCTTTATATCATTTTTTGTTGCAAACCTGAAGCTGAACGAAATATCTGGTCAACACTTATATTTTTGCCAAAAAATGAGCAGCCGTGGTCTAGGGGTTAAAGCGTTTGCTTTGTGAACACGAAGTTGTGGGTTCGAACACCGACAAAGGCCATTGGTGATGTTAGGAAGAGCATCCAATCATAATTGCTCCTGTGCCTCATTTAAACAAGCCCTTAGCCCATTCTAGCAAAAACCCTTTCCATCAGGGGTTTCTCACAGGGATAGCGACTATAAACTTGCGTGAGTTTTTATAAGTTGCCAAAAATGTAAGTGTTTAAATATATTTTTAACACTGTTTAGTTTTAACACGAAAGTTAATTCAAATTATAAAGCTTTGGTTATATGATTTTTATTTAAACAAAGTTTCATTTTATGGAATACAAAGTTTCATTTTATAGAATAAGTGCTTCATGTGTTTATAGATTGATGAAGTGTACTGAGTCGGCTAGATTAAAGAGGCAAGGGCTGTCTCCCAGCTCTAAACGCAAAGGAGCTGTCGGTACTACTGATGTTAAGCCCCCGAAAATTCCCAAGAACACAATACCGCAATCACCATCGTTCTTAAGGCAAGTATCACCTAAATGTAAATGGGTAACAACTTCCTGTAAACATACAGTTTCATAAAACTTTGGTCCCTTTGCCTGGCTATATGGCTTTCTACAATGTATTTTTAGAAGACCTCGTAATCGAGTGACACCAATAAAATCTTCTGAGCAGCTTGAGCTCGAAAAAATTGAAAGAGAAAAACAAGAAATGCAAAGTCTTAGGAAGATAAATGATGCAGTCTTGAGAAACTCTTCAGGTGGTTCAATAAAGCGCTCCGCAAGGAATGTTACTCCCACAAACACAGGCTCGCAGGTAAACCTCAAAATTATTTTGTGCCAATCGTTTGTAAATGAATGCATAAATGAATCAACCAGTCCAATCAGAATTATGTCTTAAAGAGTGTTTTCATAACTCCCAACTGCTAGATAAGTAATCTATTTACTGTATTGAATTCTACTCAGCATGTTTTGTAGCAAAGCTCTTCCACGGTACATTTGCAGACATTTAATTATTACAATTTTGAAAATTTATTTTTAATTTAAAAGTATTGAAACCTGAACTTGAGGTTTTTAAACCCGAGTTATGAAATTAAATAATGCGATTATTTGTAAGATAGATTAATGTAATGATGTTCATCAACTGCATAATAGTACTTGTGAATTTTCATTTTCTCACAGATTTTGGTTAATGTTGCACATTAAATGGAGTATTTTGTGTCTTAGGTGAAAGCTAAGAGATCAATTTATGATGTCATGAAAAACAGTGCTGATGGCTCCAAAAAAAGCCTCAATAAACCAGGTAGTGTAAAAGGAAAAATGTGGTGGCAATAAAAACTTAAAAGTCTGAACACTGTCTGTTATGTTCAGTTCTTTTCTTGCTAATGCTGTGTGTACATAGGCCAGCTGTGGCCAGTGATGTTCTTTGCTGACAAGGAAATGTCACCAGTGCTCAATAAAGTCACTTGCCCCCCCCCACTCCTTACAGTATTATTTCATAGTTGAATTGTGCAAGTAGAGTGAAAACTGATGCAATAAGTTAAAATGTGATAGTTATGAATTAAACTCACAATGCACCTACTAGGACTCAATAAGACTGTACAAATTTCATTGAGATATCTATCAAGTTTTTATAATACCTCAAGTTTCACATGTAAATCACACTTGTGTTAACAGGTTTCCTAATCTTGTTGAAATGTACTTAGTTTCAAGTTGGGGCATATTTTATGTAATTGCTAGATGCTCCTCGGCGTGATGTATATGCTAGAATTACCAAGCCTATTAGTCCCAAGTTTCAAACTGCCAAGCGTGAACGCCCAGCTACAGTTTTGTCGGAAGCGGAGAGAGTTGAACTTGAGTTGAAACAAATGAAACAGTGAGTATAGGTTCAGCTATAATTTGTGGTTATGTATTTGTTTTCTTGTGTCACTAATGTGTTATGTTGTGTGTTTCGCTGTGATAATATGAATTTGAAGTAGCTTGTGTAGTATATGTCGGTTTAATAGAGCACTAGCAGGCAACTGACTAAGCCTAAGGCCACACGGTGCGTATTTTCGCATGCGAAAATTGAAATTACGAGTATCAAAGGTGTCCACTGTACGCGTTGAGAAAACATTCACACTTGTCGCTCAGCATTCTCAACGCAAGTGCGAATCGTCTCTGTCGTCGTCACCTAATTGGCTGGTAGTTATTCAGCGAGCCCAATTTCTTTATTTTAGTGCTACATTCCAGTAAATTGCGTTTTATTGAAAGCGAGTGCGATTTAAAAATGAATGCTTTATTTATCACGCATCACTGACGCTACAGTGGACACCTTTGCTACTTGTGATTTCAATTTTCGCATGCGAAAATACGCACCGTGTGGCCCTAGGCTAACAAGTAAAACAGGAATGAGTAAATACAATGACAACTGGTCATGTGGTAATAATAGGCCGAGTAACAGTTTACATAAGAAAGAATGACAAACCACTAATAAGAATATGAGTATATAATGGTAAACGATTATATGACAGAAATAAGCTGCTAGTCAGGTTATGTAATTGCAAGAGTATTTATACATATGTATCATAATGTAGTTTAATAGATGGTATGTTACATTGTATTGTATTTTTGCATAGACTATCTATTGTCAAATTTCTTAAAATGTGTTTGAGCTATATCCTAATTCTTTTGAAAGCATGTTTTACAATCTTTTTACTTTAGATAAATATTTTTATCACATTCGTGTTAATAGGCAGCAGTTCAAGGCAGCTCCTCTAGATAGGAAAGTTCTGGAAGGGACTGCAACTGGTACCAAAAGCAGGGAACCTGCGAAGGTGACTCAACCTCTACCAGTTCAATTTGCCACAGACCAGAGGGTTACCAGACATGCCAGCAGACTCCAAGCCGAAGAGTCCCCAAAGAAGGTAGTAACCTCTTTGTCAGGCATTCGCTGAACTTACGATGAGCCAATACTTTAAGTCAGATTATTTCTGTTTAGTATACGTCTAAAACAACACTTTCAGGCTATCATAAAGGCTCAACCAGCTCCCAAACCTAAAGCAGTGTTCAAACCTGTCTTGCAACACAAATCTACAGCCGCTGATCCTTTTACTTTCGAAAGTAAGGAGGAACTGAGATTGAGAAGGCGCGCAGAGCTTTTACGACGTGTTGAAGAAGAGGAGCGCAAGGTATTTGCCCCTGTAATTTCTGTAGACTTGCCAATCTAGGTATATAATTGTATACTAAATAAAAATAGCTGTAGTCATGTCTTTTTAATAATTGTTGTTTTGCAATTGCTTGCAGTTACGGGAATTTAAAGCAAATCCTCTTCCTCCATCTCCGGCACCCCTGCCACAACGGAAAGTGCAGCCAGTAACACAGGTTGAACCATTTCAACTTCGAATAGATGAACGGGGTGAGCAACAACAGCAACGATTCAAACAGCAGGTTAGTTGATATACCCTTTAAACTCGCTTGTATGATATTGAAGATAGAACTTGCAATGCTGCTCATCAGTTGCATTTTTATACATTCACAATTGTTTGATTATAGTTAAAAAAAGAAGAGGAAAATATGTTAGAAGCTACCATTGTCAAAGCTAAGCCTGCAGATATTCTAAACAAACCACCATTCGCCATCAAAAAGGAAGCGCCAAAGTGCACAGGTATGTTTTATTGCTGAAGTGTCTAGCAACCAGGCTCAATAATTGATAATTGTTTTGTTAGGTTGGTTATCATTCACATTATATTTCGACATGTTGTTTTTATTATAGAACCACTAAATATTCAACTTAGCTCTACTAAAAGAGCTGAAGAACGAAAACAATATGCTCTGGAAAAAGAAGAAACTGATAAAAAAATGGCCGCCATTGAGGCTAAAATGAAAAAACAAGAAGAGTTAAGAGCATTGAAAGAATTGAGGCAGTTAAGAAAAGAAACTGTTATAAAACCAGAACCGATAAAACATTACAAACCCCTGGAAATTAAACGAAGTGAAAAACCTCTCACACTGGCCAAATCACCAAGATTTGCAAAGCGCTAGTTGCTGATTAGGACTACGGCGAAATAGTATATGAAATCAAGTCATTTTATGCCTTCAATCACATTTTATTTTATATCCTAGTATTACATTTTATATTCTCAGTTTTATCCTTTGCCCAGGTAATTTTTGTCCTGTTGGCTTTGGTAACTAAATTAAATGCTACAGACAGTGTATTATTATAGTTTCACTCATTTATAAGTTGCAAGTCTTTTTACTCTATTGTTTAACTGTAAAAGTTATAAAATAATGTTCCTGAACTTCTTTATGTATTACATGTAAGCAAGTTAGTTATTTTATTGTTCTCGCTGCTCAATAGATATCTAAACTCTCTAAGGTACCAATTTTAATTTATTAGTTTATCACTTGAAACTGTAGTAGCTTCAGAAGTGTTATTGCAGTTAAGGATTACTGACAAGCTAGACTCTCAAATATTTTTTAGTAAACAATGTAGTTTTTCAACAAAAGGAAAAAACAAATTCCAGTATGGAGAGGGAGTGTACTAATTGCCAATACACAAACATGCCTGTGTACGAATAAGGACAAATTGAAATAGTTACTTATTGGAATAAAGAAGAGTTGAAATAGACTTCAAGAGTTTGCCATCTACACAAAATTATTAGTTGAACAGAATACTCAACATTACTTTTATAATGTCAAAATTCCAATTCAGTAATAATATTATATTGCAGCTTGCAAAAAATATGCTCGAGATCTGTTGATGACTTGATTCCACAATAATTGTTTGGTAGATGTATAGTGTAAAGTTTTCTTTGCACAACTCGATGATTTAGTGGTAAAAACCACTGAACTGAAACTATAACTATAGTTCAATGGTAAAAACTTCTTGATGCTATAGCGACTCCGTTTCTTCTGTTTCTGTCGGCGTGATAACTGGTTTCACTTTCAAATTCAATAGCCTATGTGCAAAATTTTAAACATTTTGTATTTCAGTGTCGACGTTGCGATTATTAAATTCAATACAATATTCCAAATATAGGAAAACTATTACTATTGCAGCTACTTAAACTACTTATTACTAGTTGTACTTGCATTAGGTTTAACGTACTCATACTGATACAGTCCTACTGATATAAATAATATAATAGTTTCAGTTTGTAGTACTAGTACTCAACTAGTAGTAGTAGTAGTAGTACTAGTTGTATTTCAACTTGAACTTGTACTTGACCTTGTAGTACTAGTACTACCACTAGTAGTAATAGAGTATTAGTACTGACTTGTAGTACTAGTACTACACTAGTAGTACTAGTTGACATGTAGTTCAGTTGTACTTGTAAGTTGTATCGATCTAGTAGTACTACTACTAGTAGTGAAGTACTAGTACTAGTAGCTTAGAGTATACTGACAGTGTGAGTGTCAGTGTGAGTGTCTTAGTTTGAGTATCACTATCAGTATGAGTATGACTATGAGTATAGGATACTGCTATCCAAAAGTGTGCTTAGCAAATGCAGAGTGAGAGTTCAAGGTGAGCAGTTGCCAGTTTGAGTTAAGCTTCACTTTGCTTCATTTACGTTAGTTATTTTGATAACAGTGGTTATGGAAAATGGAATAGAAAATGGCTCATGTTTCCCCCTTATAGTTATATAAACGTGGTGCTGTTGGTCAGCCAAACAACTATAAACCAGTTTTACTCACCAGTGTCTGCTATAAACTTTTAGAGCATATAGTTTGACACCATCTAAATCTTGCTCTGGATATAACTAGTATAACTATAAGATTGCCAATAGTTTATTATACATAATTATTATATTTGTAGATTAAATTCAAGCTTCAAGACAAATAATGGATAAAGAATTTCTCAACATGGTTCCAGGGAGCCGTTCAGTTTTGATTGTTGGGGATGGGGATTTTTCATTTTCTGTAGCTTTTACAAAGCGTTATAGCAGCCTGAATGTAACATCTACTACATTAGAAAGTGAAGCTATAATGATATCCAAATACCCAGATTTTTTGAGGAATTTAGAATATTTAAAACACAAAGGTTTGTAGATAGGCCTATGGAGCTTCTGCGTTACTCTTTTTCCCTTTTTGAAATTTCCTACTTCAACATAATAAGCAAAAAATAAGTAGCGCAGTCACTTAATATATTTTATATAAAAACACTTTTCCAACACTATTCAACTATCAATACCGTAAATGCCAATGGCTGTTGTATAGCTAACACAAAATTTGTGTACCTCAATTAATTATTACAGTTTTGTTGGCAATGCAGAACAGACTTGTAACTTTAAATAATTTGTTATGGATTTCTACTAAATTTTATTGAATTCTTAAGTTATTAATTCATTTTGTTGTATATTTTAATTTATTAGTTTCTGATTACTGTAGGTGTTGAGGTCAAGACAAGTGTTGATGCAACATCTTTACAAGACATATTCAACGGCACTCAGTTTTCTTACATTATTTTTAACTTTCCTCATGTTGGAGGAAAGTCAAACATCAAAAAGAATAGACAACTTTTAGAATCGTTTTTTAAAAGGTGGCTATTTTTACTTTTATATTGTATTTCCTAAAACTATGTCAACTGTTTTGCAAATTGTACATAGTTCTTTATGACAAACCAAGTGCAGATATAAATTGTTGGTTATTATAGTTAGAGCTATATAGCATATATACGAATGATTCTTTCAGATACCATTTCAAATTTTGTTTATTCTTTGCTGTAATTATAGGCGTTTTGTCTACTTAGTTCAGTCTTTACCTTTATTCTAATGCTGATATGTTAACAATATTTAATCTTCAACGATATAACTAGGTCAATGTTAGGAATGGCTCAATTTAGTTGATAGTCTGTTTTGCCTTTTGTGGTTTATTATTACACTTATTTCACATAATTCTATCGACTGTTAATATGATTGTTAATTGTAACGGTTGTGTTTCTTCTATATAGTGCAGTCGATCATTTAACTGATATGGGTGCGATACTGGTGACCCTATGTCAAGGTCAAGGTGGAACCAGTGCTGACAAGCCCCAACGTGAGTGGTGTAACAGCTGGCAAGTCACATCCAAAGCAGCAAACTCAGGCTTGATACTAAAATCAGTCAACAAATTTGAAGCGGCTGAAATATTTCAAGACTATTTATCTACTGGCTTTAGGTTTGTCTTTGTCACAGCTGCCCACAGCAAGTCTCTGTAAAAGTCTCTTTTATTGAGGATGAATAATATTGTGGAAAAAGGCTTATTACTGCTAGACTCTAGAGAAAACATTTTTGTTTTATCTTGAAGTAATTAAACTAATATAATTTGCTAGTTTGTTTAAACTTTGCCTTTCTGTGATCATGTTTATCATTTATTTGGAATGCTAATGCCACAAGACTATGTGACATGTTGGATAGCTGAATAAGCAGGTAGTTGAAAGAGCTTGTAATTTATTCTGTCATTTGTAGAAGTCAGAATAAAATGTTTCGTACTCAAGGATCCCTTGTTCACAAATTCATGAAGGCCAATTTCCCACCACAGCCTAATACATTCAGTGATCCAGTGTAAGTTACTCTCTTCTTTTGTGTGAAAAGTTAATTTTTATTTAACTTAGTTCAAGTAGTTCTGTATTTAAAACTAGGTTGACGTTTAATGTTTAATCTCGCTCATTTATGACAAATCTAGTTTCTATTTGCCATTAATCTGCATATTTTATGATACTATGATATAGCTTCTGGAATCTTCTGTGTATACATTATAAATCTTGTTAGAAATTATTGATTTATCAGAGATGTATGTGCTATATACTCATAAAGTTCAGCTGCTGTAACACCTCTTTATAGAGATAGGTACAGTAATGGAGTAGTTGAAAAAAAAACATGTGTTCTATTTTCGAAACATAGTAAAAGAACCATATTCTTACCAGAATTTCAACCCTTGCTTTCAACCAAAATGTATCAAGAGTTGAACGCTCCGGGCTATTAAAGTTTTTCCACTAATGCACCTAAATGTATTTATATGCACACTAATATTGTTTGCTGTTGCAGATGTTGGCCAAGTGAAGGCTGTTTGGCAGAGCAGTTAGTTTCGGTTCTGTGCCAGTGCTGGTCGGCTAAGCACGACACAAATGTAGCTCAGCAATCTACGAATGATAGCCTGTCTTCCCGCTACTGTTCAAATTATGTTACTCTAGTCCCAGATAGTTGCGAACTGGAAGCTATTTACTTTGGTGAAAATTTCAAACTTTCTATAAGCGACTCGTGCATTTCACTAGAGAGCTTGTCTAGTACTTCCCAGCATCTAGTTGTTGGAAGGGTTACCTCTGGTGGAGTTGTCTCTGTATCCATAGCTCTGATACTACAATGTCTGTTTGAAGAAGAGGATATACGGTACTTTGCAAGAAAAGATTTGAACCTTGGTAATCTGGTTATGGTTGGTGAAAATAAAGTTAATGTAGTCAAGGGCACACAACTCAGTATATACCCGCCTTCATATTTTTTCGATGTCAGTTTCTGGGTTAAAGAGAATTTTTATACAGGAATGTTCACCAGTTATGTGTATAAATTCTCCAACCACCTGGTGAGAGATGTCACCTTGATTGACACTTACACTCATCCCCAGACACACACTGTGAGTCATTGCTATAGATTAACCTACCAGTCACTAGACAGGGCATTGCCATATTCATATGCATATCAGTACTACCAGTGGATGAGGACACATTTACCCACTGTGCTAGGGGTTACATTAAGGTAGCATGTATGCTTGTACACATATATGCCTATTTCATTAAAACACAGCTAGTTTTATTCACTTAATGTAGAAATGTCTTGCGTAATGTAGAGTAAGCTCCTAGTAAGTTTAAATTTTCAGTCGCCTCTACCTGGGCTTACCCTATATGTAAAATAAATAAGACCTGATGCCACAGTACTAGGTGTGTCAAGGTTACAAGAGCCAAGTCTTATATGTAACTTTTTTTAAGTGTAATTGTCAAACTATTGCTTTTTTTCTGTTAAGTTTTTGAGATATTTATAAGTACATGATGCAAAATAGTTAAGATTTCTTAATAAAAATGTATGGACAGTTCTGCATTATGCTAATTGTTAATTATTTGGTTTTGGAATTTTCGTTATCTTACTCTAATCATTTAGTGCCCTCATTTGCATTATGCGATGTAAGTACTGCAGTGTTTGTATATATGATATTTTTCAACATAATTGTGTGCGTTGAGTAGATTGAAAGTAAGTGTACCACACATGTGTGATACACTTAGTCTCATTCAATAAGCCTTTACCAGTTGGTTTGTATCATGAATAATTACATCCACTCCTTCTACATCTCCTGCTAATGTGTAGGCCTGTGCAGTCTTCAACCCTTGTTCTCCAGCATGAAATGTTGAAAAGCTTGCCTTCAAATTTAGTCAAATTCAACAGATTTCTAGCTAAATCAGGAGAATATACTGCTTTATGCAAGGCAGAGAACTTTAACACACCAGAATTGACAATGCCTCATCCTGTTGGTTTCTAAATAAAAAAAGCATATGGTTCTTTTAAGCTTAGTTAAACCAGGGTGGTTATTACGTATCAGCTATGTGTGCCGAATCACTACTTGGCAAATTTGTTTTTTACGGATGTAGAGTTGTCCTTCCAAGCCTTTTAGTAAACACTTGGGTTTCAAATACAATTTCTCTGGTCTATATATTACACGGGTAATCTTTTATGCTATTTGGTTATTTGCAAATATATATAGCAATGCTTATAAAGTATTTATATCATTTTTGGTAACTCAGGGAAAGAGAAACCTTCGTAAAATAGCTCAACTATTATTAGTATTTTATAATCTATAAATGATAATGATAGATATAATTATTTTTGTTTATATGTCATTAGTTAGCTAATGTGCAATATACAGGTTTGTAAAATAAACTGATATTATAGCAGTTTAGCTCAATTTATCACAAAGTTGGAGCAAAAAGTGCTGCAGCACATTATCCTTACCTAAAAGAAACCTTGAATGATGTGTATAAAAAGAGGTCCTTGCTAGTTATCTTGAGCAAAGGACTGTGAAAATAAAAGTGAATCGGCTAAAAATGTTTAAATCTTGCTTCAAGGCTCATAACTCTCACTGCTTCTTAGTATTATTCAATAGCTACCCAGTACAATCTTCCAAATCTTTGTGCAAGGTGGGCCAAGGTTTGGTGTGCTACAATAGTTAGTATGTTGTATTATTGATTATGATATACCCTTATTTCTTATAATTTCCACTACATTTTGCTGACTGCTTGAATTTCAGCCTTGTCTCTATCTAATGAAGCTATAACAATAACTTTTACAAATTCACTCTTGCTTGCAAGGAAATAGAACAGTTTAAAACTACCTTTTTGCTGCCTAAATTACAGGTTTGTAGGATCTAAAGTTATAACCCTGAACTCACCAATTACATCACTTGGCTACAGTATGTATAACGTTCCTAGTAACAAATATGGCATTGCACAATACCTTAAAATATATTCATGCCATATTTCTATTGCAGCTCTTCATCTATTTTTTTATTAGTTGTCATTGGCTTTAGCTCTAAGCATTTGCATTAGATTTTTTCCAACTACCCCCACTCCGATTAGTGCCAGTGCTCTAACAATAGCATCTAACCGAAATTAGGGAAAACTGTGTTGGAGAGTCGGTATCAAATCAACTACATAGCAGTATTTTCAAAACACAATCTGTGGCTTTTTAAAGAAGACAATTCCTTTCTCTAGCGTTTTATTCCCGAATCTTCCCGCGATAGCATATACAATTGAGCACATAAAACTATGACGAAGTTCACACCCATGTGTTCTCTACTATAACCAAGCAGCATGGAGGTAGGTGTAGATTATATCCTTTGTCTCGACAACTTGAGTTCTAGATGCTCCATTTCAAGTGAATTATCAACGGTTCCAATCCATTTGTGCCTAAATATGGTTAATTTTAACTGAGCTTTCACTCTAAAATAAAATTATGAATGGTAACGGATAATGTAATGTAAATTTAATTTTAAATTAAAATAAAAATTAAGATTAGTTTTTATTTTATTATTTATAAGTTATAAATTTAAAATTAAATTTTAAAATTGAATACTATTATATTTCTTAAAAATTGAATATCAAATTTAATATGAATACGAGTGTCAGCATAAACATTGGCGTGATGTTCATCTCTAGTCTTTACTCATTCTATTTCCATAAGCCAAGGTTATCAATACTCATTTAGTTTTAGTTTTACTGTTTCACTTTCATTAACTATTACTATTACTATTAGTATTACTATTACTATTAGTTTTAGTATTACTTTGATTTTAACCATACTGAATAATAATAATAATGATTTTACGTTCAAGTAACATTACACGATTACTAAATTATAAATAACTATGTTAATAATCGAGAATCATTATTTGATAGCAATAGTTATAGTACGATTGACTTTGAGTATCGATATAAGATTAGAAATGAGTTGCAATAAAAATAGTCAATTTCATAGATGATAGAATAGATTATCACTATTATAGACCTGAGTGAAATTATATACTATTGTTCTCAGTATGTAATTGGAATGCCATCACTATGACAATGTATATTCATATGCTCATAGTCATAGTCATACTGGGAACCCTTTTGTCTGTAAGTGTATGTAATACAGATAATATTATAAGTATTAACAATACAAACACGGTTTCAATTAATCATTGTGGTTATGGTTATATATAATTAATTTACACCATTACTAGTATACGGGTCATACTATGGTATTCCAGTAACTGTAGATGGCCGTAGGCTAGTTATTTTAATTCCTATTACTACTCTCTGAATACTAGCGGTACTCTAAGTGTGTGTAAGGGTTTTACCTAATTTAGATTTTTGTAGTAGTGATAAAGCTGAGGCTTTTATCATTTTTAAAACTGTTCATATCTCTTACCGTGGAACATAATAGTCCTTTGAGAGAATCAAATCAAGATTCGACAAAATTTTGTATTTTTTATGTAAATTTTGAGTTTTACTTGAGCAGTAATCCTTTGGAGTCAGTAACAACGAAAACAGTAATATTAGTTTTACTGTCTGAACTAGAAAGTTCTTTAAAGTGTTATAATCAATTTTATAGAGTTGAATAAAGAGAAACTTGAAATTTTGCAAAAAAAAGATTAATTTTAATTTTAATGGGTACAAATCTGTCAGAGCTGCATACAATTCTTTTTAAA
Source organism: Bugula neritina (assembly GCA_964035545.1). Classification (NCBI taxonomy): domain Eukaryota; kingdom Metazoa; phylum Bryozoa; class Gymnolaemata; order Cheilostomatida; family Bugulidae; genus Bugula; species Bugula neritina. The sequence continues at coordinate 7,811,354 of OZ037765.1, read as the reverse complement.
AATCTGATAAAATGATTCATAAAAATAAGACTATCTGTATCTTTCTCACCTAGACAGCTGTAGTCTTGCAACTAATATATTATATAAATATATTTCTGGTAATTTTTATACAGACTTCACCAGCTAAAATCATGAATGGAGGCAGCACTTCTAAAGACGGCAAAGATATGTCAGGTGGTGATATGACATCAAAAGATTATTACTTTGATTCATATGCTCATTTTGGCATTCATGAGGTATGTTATAATTAACTGAACTAATTTATAACTTTGCTAGTTCTCATGTTTTCTTGTATTTTAGGTAGTTTAATGGTCTGATGTATGTTTTAATAGTTGGTTTCTCTTTCTGCTCTGTGTCAGTTGCAAGTTGTAATTGTGACTTTATATATAATGACTGTTAGGAAATGCTAAAAGATGAAGTTCGAACTGTAACCTACAGAAATTCGATGATACACAACAAGCATTTGTTTACCGGGAAAACAGTTCTTGATGTTGGTTGTGGTACTGGTATACTGTGCATGTTTGCTGCAAAAGCCGGTGCCAAAAAAGTCATTGGGGTAAGCTCTCTACAAAGAGAATTTTGTATTATCATTTTGTGTACAAACTACAATGTAGCAAAAATTGTGCGTATTTACGTATTATAATAACCCCTTGTTTATCCACCATGGCGCTTTCTTTAGATTGAGTGTTCTGGAATCATCGACCACGCAAGACAAATCGTAAAAGCCAACAAGTTGGATGATGGTGAGTGTGATTATATAACGAGTGTTCTCTCAAACATGATTATATTGTAGCTTGAAATAGTTTTAAGTAATAGTTTTTGTATATTCCAAAAGCCTGCTGGAGTTGCTATACGAATCTATATTACTTTTGTTCTGTTTAGTCATCACTCTGGTGAAAGGAAAAGTTGAAGATGTTGAGCTTCCTGGTGTTGAAAAAGTTGACATTATCATCAGTGAATGGATGGGGTACTGTCTGTTTTATGAATCCATGTTGAATACGGTTATTTTTGCAAGAGACAAGTGGTTGGTAAGTGAAGAAGTTATAGATTGATAAAATTATTGCCCAAGTGATGTATTTAATTTTAATTGGTCATCGAAGTAAAAGTTGAAAAATGATTTTTTTTTCAAACAATAATACAATTAGAACTTGCAGAAAGGCTCCTAAATGTCTTCGCATGTTTTTGAGTGTGCCATGTGATATGCTAGCTAAAATTTCATTTCTTACCCTAAAGTTGCATGAAGATATTGCAATGATTTGCTACCAAAAGTTGCTTTCATGGTTTTTATAGTAGATAAAATACAGCATAAATATCTCCCACCAGTGAATATAAATGCTGCTATAGAGACAGATCAAGTGTTAACAATGACAATGGCTAACTAATGGCTCTGCTGGACTTTAATGCTCAGTTTGCCTACATCATTAAACGATATGTTGTTGAACTTGTTACTCAATGATTCAAGTTTATATTTTTAGCAGTTTTTCTGGAAGTTTTAGTTATACTGTTGGCCGAGACCCTAGGCTTAGTTACATAAACAACATGCAGTTTTCACTTCTGTGATCTTACTGACAATCAATGTATATCATTATGTACTTTCTCACTGTAATGTAAGTGTACGTGCAATGTAGGTTGAGGGTGGCATGATGTTTCCAGATCGGGCTACACTTTATATCACAGCTATTGAAGACCGACAGTACAAGGAAGAAAAGATCAACTGTAAGTTTTTTCATCTCAACAAAGAACTGTTAGTTCTACTTCATTCACCTACGATTGCTGAAATGTTTATGGTCCCACAGTGTCCATGCTGATAATTTTTAGAATGTGAACTGGATTTTACTAGTAAATCTTTCTTGAACCAAGGGATGGCTGCCTAACATTGCAATGACTTTTTGTAGTGACCAGGTGAAATCCTCTATAAGTCAGGAATTTTTAATTCCAAATAGCAACTTAAAGTAAATATTTCAAAGTTTGTAAATATGAGCTTTCAAAGATTAACTGAATAGTCAACATTTAGTCATCTAGTTTTCTCCTCTAATTTGCTGTTGTTGAGTTTTCTCTACTGGTTTCCTATCGAATATACGTCGACAATTTATTCATGGCTACAGGTTAAATGTGTGACTTGTATCTGCTGCAGGGTGGGACAATGTGTATGGATTTGATATGAGCTGCATTAGGAAAGTTGCTCTGACAGAGCCACTTGTTGATTCAGTGGATCACAAGCAAGTCTGCACCAACTCCTGCATACTCAAGGTAAGCAACATTGTGATTAGCTTCTGGAATATTCCATTACATTCTACATAGAACTGTTCTTCATAATAGCAGCATGGACAGGAAAGGCGTGGCTGTACTATAACCATTTGTTTTTTTATTACAGGAAATTGATATTAGCACTGTCAAAGTTGAAGACCTCGAGTTTTCTTCTCCATTCCAACTCATGTGTAAAAGAAACGATTACATTCAGGCTTTAGTATGTTTCTTTGATGTCCAGTTCTCGCATTGCCATAAGAAAACTGGTTTCTCCACAGGTAAGTACCCTCACATAGCATAAGCTGTGATATCTTTTGCCTGCTGGTTTAAATGTGTGTTGATGAGTAAATGTGAGCTGTCTTGGTTTAATTTTGTAGCACCTTTTCCTAATGTGCCTTACACACATTGGAAGCATACAGTGTTCTATTTAGAGAATGACATAACTGCTAAATCGGGGGAATTCTTAACTGGTACACTGGCAGTGAAGCCTAATGAGAAAAACAATGTAAGTTAAAGTCTCCGGAGTCTGTATATTATAATCATGTTATTGCAATCTCGCTGTCAATAGGGCCGTTTGCCAGATATACTCACTGGAAGCAGACGGTCTTCTATCTTCCGGACTGTCTCACTGTTAAAGCAAATGAAGAGCTGCAAGGCACTTTTGCCTGTAGGCCAAACCCCAACAACCACGTAAGTTGTTGGTTGTCTTAAGGTCTTGGACTTTGAAAATACTGATGCCTGAAAATTTGCATCCGGGGGAGTCGGATTTTTTAGATTTAGATTGCGTTTCCTGTAAACGATGCAAGAAGTTGCTAGTATTGGTGTTAGTATTTGAATTCGGTTGGCAAGTTGAAGAATACTCTTTGATACTAATTATAAATGTATGCACATCACAAAGACTCTCTGGCTATGGTGTTCAATTTGTTTCACTCTTTTTAGAGAGACTTGGATTTTGAGCTCGACGTGAAGTTCAATGGGGAGTTATCTAGCTGCACCAACAATACAAAATATAAAATGCGCTAATCAATGCATTCAACTAACAAACTTTCTTCCGTTACTTGGCAAAATCTCATCTGGCATTTTCAGTGTTTCTACAATGGTACCAAATCCGATTGAAATGTGTCCTTCTGCATGGTCATATTTGTGAATAACCACAATATTTTTATACCCATTCAGTTGATGTCATCAGTAAACTTTTTTTTAGTTGCACAAACAGGAATTAGTTTTCTATGAAAGTGACATCTGTAGAGAGTTCATTTAGCAAGTTTTATGTTGTATTAAAAAATAAACGGTTGTCAATCGGTAATCATTTATAAATTTGTACTTTTCACTTGGTTGGCTAGAAAATACAATTTTCATGTTCATGCCAATACATTTCTATTGTTGACATACCTAGAGGTATAATAAATGTTCTATGCTATAACTATCAACTTTTGCCATAACTTAAATCCTGTGTTCTGCTAGTTGAACATTGATGCACTCGATTTACTGTGAACACATCAAATGGTTTAGTAGTGTGCCTTAATACTGCAATACTTTACTATGATCCTATAATATAATTCATTGATAATTTTTCAGGTTAGTGAAGGATCTAAGTTAACTTTAAATGTTAAATTCTGTAGTCTTTATACTGACTGTTAAGTGTAAAGAAAGTGTTTAGAATATATAAGAATATACAATTTTTTAATTGTGAAAACTAAACCTGCATACCAAGTTATTTTATTAACCTAACAAAAGCAAATTCATTTAGTTTAAAAGTCTGCCAACTGAGAAAACTATATTACTATATGAATAGCATGAAAATCTGGAACTGCTTAACTTGAAGGATTCTATTCTGCTGGCTTGTTGAAAGGCAAGTGTGAAATTTAAAAGGCGTTTGAGCATTAAACCATCCTCGGTAAACAGTTTTATGAGCCAGATTTGTGTCTGTTTACTATATATCCGTATATAATAATATAAGGATATGCACACTGAGCTGGTTTCTTAAATACAATTATAATGACTTAGTCAGAAGCCGTGTTGTCTTTTCAGCAAGCAAGGTTAGCAAAAGCATTAAATTATTATATATGCATGTATATATAATATAATTCACGTGAATGTTTGAATGTTGGCCTTGAGAAGAGATTTAAATTTTGCTCATAAAAAATAATATATAGGCCTATATAGACAGATTAATATTCTTCATGACAGAGTAAATAGAGCATCAGCACTTGTCCACAGTTTATGCACATAGATTAGAGAGAGCAACTCTTTTACACACGTATTGAACATCTTCGGGAGTCAATTGCCCTGCTAAGCAATATGCTTCATCATATGAAATGCTTGTTTTACTTCGATAATATAAGGGACTTTTAATATGACTATTCTATCGTACTTGGAGTACGACAAATCGAAAAATATACAGAAGATTGATCATCATAATGATAATGGTCAATCGACCTAAAACGGTAAACCTGGAGTCTAAACTCCAAAGGCCTCATTATCAATTAATCAATAATTTGATGCAGTTTTAAACTAATAATAACCCGAGGTAAAAGTGGGTAGTTCAACTTCACGTAAGGCTAATAAAATAGTATTTTCTTCTGTATTTTTATTTCAATTCATTTTCATCATCACAATCTAAAAGTAAAAGTGAATCATAATGATAATGAATAATGATAAATCTAAATGATAATCATAATGTTAATGATCATGACTAGTCAGTGTCACTAATGAGTAATAAGTAAATGTAATGAGTTAATCATTTTAATTACTTTACTTTTAGGTTTATCATATTCATTATGATAATCATAATGATAATATTAATAACGTCAATGATGATGATGATCATTTGCATTATTATTGTAATCTAATTAAAATTTAAATTGTCATGATAGTAATGATTATGATAATTGATAAATTATTGTAATAATAATAACATTACTATTCATTATTGATGATGAATTCAAATTTAATCATTAGTGCCAGTGACGTCTGGGGTACCTCAGGGCTCTGTACTCGGCCACATACTGTTTCTCGTGTTCATAAATGATCTCCCTGACTGTGTTGATTGTGAAGTTGGTCTCTTCGCAGATGACACCCTCCTCTACCAGCCTGTCTCAGATGACCAAGACAGACTAAGGTTTCAAAGGAACATAGATGCAGCAGGAAGTTGGGCTTCAAAGTGGGGTATGGAGTTCAATGTTAAAAAGAGCAAAATTATGGCATTCAAAGAGCAAGATATACCAGCACACTACACGTTAAATGGCACAGTTCTAGAACAGGTGGACAAATCAACATACCTCGGAGTGACTCTACAGGCCAACCTGAAGTTTGATAATCATATCCAGAGCAAAATATTGCTAGCAAACAAACAACTGGGGATGATCAAAAGGGCTTTGCACTGGGCACCCGAAAAAGTGAGACTCATGGCTTACAAATCCCTATGCCTTCCTCACCTAGACTATGCTTCTGCTGTTTGGGACCCCTATACTCCAAAAGAAATAAATTCCATCGAAGAGGTACAAACACGGGCAGTAAGAGCCATAGCTAACATCAAGGGTAGAAGAGGAGTGCGAGAAGCAAAAGAAAGACTGGAGCTGGCCGCCCTCGATGAAAGAAGAAGAACTCAACGGCTAAGACTCCTTATGAGGATACTCCAAAAGGAAGAATATCACCCAGCACTCTCTGCAGCGTATGACGAACTAAAAAATACCCCGGAAAGTTTTATCCAAACTAGAGCCCAAACACTAGGACAGCCAAGATCAGTCAGCACCAATAATAACTGCTATTATAACAGCTTCTTGCCACGAACAATCCGTGACCTTAAAGGGAACAATCCTTGCAAGACTAATTTACACACAGAATAATCTAAACATTGACAGGTTAACTTACCTGTACTAATAAACAATATTGCAACACACACTGCAACCAATTTATGGACTATTGTATGCATTTTACTTTCTGACCAACCATAAACATATGAGGCATGCCGCTTCTGCTACCTAGTGGTCTAGCATGATCGTAATCTGGAGGTAACTGGAGGTATCACTATGACTATCACAGTCAGTGAATCACTATTACTCTATTACTATTAGTATTAGTATTACTATTAACTAATTAAGTATTAGTTTTACTTTTAGTATAACTATTAGTATTACTATTAGTATTAGTATTACTAATCAATTAGTAGTATTAATAATAATAACATTACTCATTTTACTAATTCAGATTAGTATAAGTATAAAGATACGTATTGCTATGTGCATTTCTATCAACTAAAACTTTTACCTATAGCCTACGGCTATGCCTATAGGTTTGTTAAGATTTTGTACTACGTGATTACCTTACTTGATATAATATTGGCTATATTATAACTATGCTAGTATCAACATGTTCATGCCAAATCCAATAGTGAGTAGACTCAACTGCAACATGAACTTGAAATCAATGCTAATTTTTATCAAGAATAATAGTTATACAAAGAGAAACTAATTTTTGAGCTAAATCTTAAAATAATTATAGATATGCAACGTTAAGCTGGTTCTTTAACTTAATTTTGCAATGTACTTTCCAGTCTTACAGTTGCTGTAAGTGTAATAAAATTAAAATTATAATAGCTGCAACTATAAGTATACGTTTAATGACAATAGTAATACTAAGTCTGATACTGGTAGTTGAGATTTGAAATGTCTTATTTACTGTGTGTATGTCACCGTTGGAGAAATAGTGTGATACAACTGATACTCTTACTTTAAATTTACATTTTGCCAATGAATGAGTTTTCATTCAAAAATTGGGCTACGTATCATTTAATAGTCGTATTTTAAAAAATGTTTAAAGTTCTTTTATTCTAATAGATTAGCTAAACTAAAAGACAACACAATGAGTGAGATTCGACAGCGAACCTCTGGGGAAGGGGATGGCGCAGATAAGCAGACCCCACACCTCTCTCCATCTACTGGTGATGTAAGCTTTGGGGCTTTCAAGAAGTTCTGGCATGATTTAGCCATAAATATTCAAATTATATTTTAATTGAATACTATTTGTGTGACTCACCCAAATATGTGCAGAAATTACACAAACTCCCTTCATCTTTTATACTACATCAATACTAAACAATGTGGTACATGCAACCTATACGCTACTGTTGGGAAAAGGATCATTTTGTATTTTTGTTGTTATGCATAAACTGTAAGAGCTAGTTATCAAAAGTTGATTTTTAGCCGGATTCTGAAGATTCAGACAATGATGACTTGCATGACTTTGCGACTGCGAAAGGAGATAAGAGTCCGCTAGTTCAAGCTGCTCCAACCGGCACGGATGTCACTCCAGAGATTTTAGACTCTGTTACCAAAAACATGTCTCAAAGGTGAATTTGGCCATGTATCTGTAGCTGTCCGTATAACTTTAAAAACAAGAAGTTAGTAGACTTATCAGCTTTTATGAACATTTGAATTTTATTTTTCATATTTTATTGTGCTATGTATTATATGATTTATAAATAATTATTTAGATGGAGGAGCTACACTATTAGATTTGTGCTGAGCATCTGTATGATTACCAGCTTCTTTGTCCTGCTCTACCTTGGACCCATCGCTCTAGTTTTACTGGTTAGTTGAAATACTTTGCTTTAATAGTTATTTCTTCAAACATTACTGGTGCAATTTTGATCATTATTTTTCCATCCACTATATTCAAGTCTATTATTTAAAGAAAGTGTAATGTTTTGATAGGTTATGGGAATTCAGTTGAAATGTTTCTCGGAGATCATCAACATCGGTTACGTTGTGTATCGGTCTCAGAATCTGCCATGGTTCCGCACACTCAGTTGGTATTTCCTAGTGACTGCCAATTACTACATCAACGGTGAGATGATAATAGACCAGTTTGGTGTTCTTCTTCAGAAAACAGTGAGTAATTATCACTATAATTGGCTCTGTGTTCATTTATATATAGTTATGTATGTTAAAATAATTTCTAATACTATTTGCTTAAATCAAGGAAATACCTATAGTAGAATCTGGGGATAAATAACATAGTTTTTATACTCGTTTATGTGACTTGTGCTAACCTTAACCCCTCTATTGTACCATTTTAAGCTGCATACAATGAGAAAGATGTTATCAAAATTTGGACAAGGTTGTTCTTATTTATTTTTTTACTTTTAGGATTTCCTGATCTACTTTCTGACGTATCACAAATTCATTTCGATTTCCTTGTACGTAGCAGGAATTGTGGCGTTTGTGTGTAGCCTCAAGAAGAAGTATTATCTTCGCCAGTTTACACTCGTAAGTTTCTTGCATTGTTTAGTCAGTGAAGTGGAGAAGTTTACTGGTTAACCATCTAATGGTATTGTTTGTCGTTATAAGAAAGTTGCAATGCTGTCGCCTGTGATATGTTTGTTTAAACATTTACATGGTAGTATTTAAATTATCATCAAACTTTTATGACACTTGACTGGGGGAACTAAGTTTTCTAATCTTTTGTTGATAGTTTTATGCCTAATTGTTCATTTCTCTATGCTATGACTTCTTTAATGTAATACTACTCGTATTTTAGTTTGGATATACGCATGTCACTTTGCTTGTGGTTGCAGTTGGAGCCAATTTCCTTACCAGACTCATATTTGAAGGAATATTTTGGTGAGAAAATTCTTCAACTTTTTTTAAAATGTTGATTTCTCCTAAATTTATTTGAATAAAAAGTTTATAATAATGTGTCAATGTTACCAGGGGAAGTTTTTCTAGTTGTAAAAGAAGTTGCGCTGTTTCTCGTTCAAAGACATTAGTTTATCATATTGGAGCCACACTAAAAATGAATACATGTTGAAATTGATTTAACATTTTTAATACTCATATTTCTATATATTTTAATAATAAAATGCTTTACCATTTAGAAACTATATAAGATATATGCCGATTTACTGATTCCAGTTTTGTTCATACATAAGACCTAGCAAATGTTTTCCAGCTCTAAATTACTTAGACTAGATTATATTATATGTTAATTTGTATGACATAAATGTCAATTGTTTCACTTTTGAATCACATTTATGCCAACATTGGACACTGCTGGTAATATATATGATTTGGTTAGCTGTAATATAATGTCTAATGTTTTGTAGGTTTTTCCTTTGCACATCCATGATAATCTGTAATGACATCTGGGCATATTTGTTTGGCTTCTTCTTTGGCAAAACTCCATTGATAAAGCTATCACCAAAGAAGACTTGGGAAGGTTACATTGGCGGAGGAATCGCAACTCTCATCTACAGTGTTATCGCAAGTTTTACTGCTCCAAGTTTTATGATACAAATTTGTATCTAATAATTTTTGACAACCTATTATAAAACAAATGTTATAAATAAGGATAATATTGTAACTGAAATGTTATTATGGTGAAGCAGCAATCCTCTGTATTTATTTTATAACACTGCAATAGAATTTTATTTATATCACCTCACTAACATAATGGCTTAGGATTGTAATTGCCAAAATGGTTCCCAAATTGTTGTGTATATTGTAAGCTGGATTTGTCACATCACGTTATAGTACTTGCTGTATGCAGTAGAAAAGTACTGGCAAGTGTATTCTATTATGATATATGTTGTAGGTAACTAGCATCATGGTCCAGTATGACTACTTGGTGTGTCCCATAGAATACAGCCTGAAGAAAGATGGCTTATCACTTGATGAGTGTATCAGAAATCCTGTGTTCGTTTTGGCAGATTATGTTCTGCCTAAATCAGTGCAAACCTTGCTTAATATAGTGAGTAGATAATTCTATGTTGTATTCATTTCTATGTTCATTATATTCTATTGAGAACTCTACTAACACCATACACTGGGCTTCCTTGGTTTATATTCAACTCTGTATGACAGTTTGCTAAACTCTGTGTATGCCGATACATTTTACAACATGGCCATGGTACTGCCATATATACGCTACTTGCATACACACTGCTTACCTACAAGCAGGCAATACATATTGAATGCAGTCTATACTGATAGCTAGTCTGGTTAATGAATACCGTGTAGGCTGTAACTTAACAAGCTCAATAATTACCTTTTGTATAAGAGAGGTTACTGATCTTATTAACTGTTGAACATTTTGTGTAGCTAATTGCTGCATTGAAATACTATTTCAATCAATAATATGATATTGTCAACCTGTCTGTGACCAGGTTGTACTCACTATAGTTACATGTGTCCTGTTGTATTATATTAGTTTCTAGCTTACAGCTTACTGCCACTTTGCAAATTTAAATTTCACAAAGATAATTTGTTCTGAGTTTAATTTTTTAGAAACTTCAATCATCACCTTTGAAAAGAAATCTTCCAAAAATATAGTCACAGAGCATTTACTTGTACTTTTAGAGTTGTCATTGCTTGTCATTCTTGCATATTACAGGTTGGAATGCCAATGACCACCATACAGATGTATCCCATAACCTTTCATTGTATGTTCCTGGCTGCATTCTCTTCTCTAATTGGCCCATTTGGGGGATTCTTTGCTAGTGGCTTTAAGAGAGCCTTTAGAATAAAAGTGGGTATAAAATAATTGTTGTTTATAGAAGTGATAACCATTTATAACTGATTTACATTTAAGTTTATATCAAAGTTTATTAGTCGTTACCCAAAGCATAGGAAGTAAATTGGTGAATTTTCTAATAATCCGGTTATACAACACCAATAGTCTGTGTAGGAGTTGTATTCTCCTGTTGTGAGATGATATTCGTTTTCAACAGCTGTGTTTGTTTACAGGATTTCGGAGATGTTTTTCCTGGTCATGGCGGTTTCATGGATAGATTTGATTGTCAGATAATCATGGGGGCCTTCATGTACACTTATGTTGCCACATTTATAAGGTAGGCATCTATGAGGTCATGTGTTTCTCTCAGCTCATATCACCATCACATGATTGGTATTGCCTCCATGTTGCTATCTTTCTAGTGTATGATGAAACCATTGCAGTTGTGACTAACTTTACGATGTGTTTAATGTTTATACTCAGCCAGGTTAATACTCCTCTTGTTAAGAATTAGAACTTCCTTCTTTTAGTTATTGTAAAAGAAATATATTAGAACTAGCAGCATTTACTTTGCTTACTTAATTACTTGATTTTTAATTTTCCTAAAGTTTGTATAGCAAGCTCAATTGCATTTACCTGCATATAAAGAAACTGCTTCCATTTGTGTAGGATACCAAACCCTCAGAAATTGTTGACAACAATATTTGCTATGCAGCCAGAAGAACAGCTGACCGTGTTACACGCGCTCTGTGACAACCTGCAGGGTAAAGGGTTGATTGATTGTAACAGTGTGTATTCTTTGAGATAGAAATTGTCTACATGTCTTTTAGTCATCCTGTGAGACACTTTGTTGTTATATCAAACTGTTATTGTTATTTATTTTTCATGTTATGTTCAATATAAAAATTGTATAATATATTTATGGTAAAATTCAGTAAAGAATCTAGTATTAGTATTCAAAGGCTTTCAGTTATATGATTAGGGCAGTACATAATTTAAATAATTGATTTCTAAAGTTGCTAACTTCCATATGTGAATATATGGTTTTCCTAATTTTTCAGTAATTTATCTGATTATACTAATAATACTTTTACATAATATTTTGGCTGCAGTAAATTATTTTTTTCTTTTTTTGTGTGTTCTTTACAGTATAGGTTGAATAAGACCTCTGTTTTGATAATGGAGTTACAGAATTTACCTTTTTTATTTTACAACTCAGTAGTAGTAGTATTCTGGTATTGCCATCAGCAGTAGCGAAGAAATTGTTCTCTCTTGTTGTTTTTTGTTTCTTCACTATTTAATTATTTTTATTAAAAAACACTTATTCTAATTTATATTTGCTGACATCTGGAATGTCAATATATATTGTAGTGTTTTCATTAGTAATATTAAATGTCTACACGCTAATAATTTTAAATAACATTCAACATTCCTTAAATCTACCAGTAATTCCTGGTTACAGCCTTTACTTATTAACTGTGGTAGCTATTGAATCATACAGTGTTGATGTGCCAGCAATGATTTCATGGTGTTGTAGTCAAATCTGATCTATGTTTGTAGCCTGTGGTTCATCACACTTACAGGCCTTATCTCTTCCAAGACCATAGATATTGAAACTATTTTGAGTATTTAAGCTTGTAGGCAAGATTAGTTCACAACAGCAATAGAAATTCTAAAAGAATCAAATATATATGTTAAATATAATGAATTGATCTTCCTTCCTTGTTGAAGGTAATTTTTCAATCACTTGCCCAAAAGCTTTTCTGGTATAGTAGAGAGAAGCAAAACCCATTAGTAGGCTATAATAGTATAACCATAGATTATTACAGAAGAAAATCATGCTCTATGAAAACAAACTAGTCTCAGCAATTTATTTAAATAACATTTATATTTTTTGACAATATTATATTAAATGAAGTGGTCATCACATGTTATTAATAGTTTCACCAATATATTTAATATTAAAATAGATTTGGTACACTTTATTACAACTAGATTATAATATTATGGGCATCAAACCACTGTGAACGACATAGTTTGAGAGAAGACAACTTTTGTTTGAAAATATATAACTGGTGCCATGTGAGTGGTTATAATATAATAATTACAAACTGTCAATGCCATGAAGTTTCATCACCAACTTATTATTCACTTGCCTTTTATAATAGGGTAATGGCTATATTGTCATACATGTTGCACTAAATATAAATGTAAAACTATATCTATTGGCTTTTTAAATTAAATTGAAATTGAATATAATTTAAAATGAGTATAATGTTGAAGTGCATTGCACTAGAGTGACTAGTGTAACAATAATTATTATAATATGTACTTACTACATACACAAGCAAATTAACATTTAAACCTATATAAGTTAAAGTCTCAAACTATTTCATTTTATGAAACTTTACACATTTTAGCATAACTCACTAAATTTAGTTTATAATTCCTATAATATTGTTGATGGCTATGGATAAGCTTATGCAATGTCATTACTGCATACTTTGACAATGAAACAAAGCTGAGGTCAAACCATTTAGAAGTTATTATGGTGCATGTATTTCACACTTTGCAAAAAAAACTGGAATTTCTAGTTTTCATCAGACCAAAAATCAAAAGCTTTCTCTATATACGAGCCAAGGCAAAGCTTAATTTTGAAAAAAATTGCTTTAGGAAATTTCGTTAAACAATTATTGCTTCTATGCATCTATCGTCCAGTGCTTTACATTTATTAGAATAATGCCTTTGTAAATGCCCATAAATGTAATTTCCCAGTCTATTGTGGTGCCATATAAAATAAATTATTGGTCTGCTATTATTTAGAAGGCATTGATATGCTCTGTGTATTATGGTGGTATGGTGCTCATTGAGCAAATGCAATCAATGTATATAGAAATTATGCTGTAGTTATATGGCCATATTTGCTTTGTCAATACAGCAGATTGCATCAGCAAACTGAACAGCTCATGGATAGCAGAATAATTGTAGCTTTATGCCAACTACACTATACATTGCATCAGAAAATGCATACATGCCGTATGGACATGTATGCATTAAAATTGCATACTTATGTTCCATGGATATGCAAATATGCAATTTTAATTTGGTTGCAGGAAGCATGGAAAGAATACATTAGACAACATATATTATTCTACATTCACTATAATGTAGGCATAGTGAGCAGGTCTTATATGTTATAGTATGGTGGTGAATGGTGTAACAGTTTTCCATGACTGTATTTGACATAAATGTGAAGCTAAGGGTACCAGGTTTTGGGACATGAGGAATCCAAAACAACAAAAGTTCTATCTACATTATTTCTTCTTATACTTTACATGTTATATAAATATTATTAGGAAATTCTATTGATTTGTTGGCTGTAAATAAAATTGACCATTGCAATTCTAGCACAATTTTAAAGGCAAAAATTCCATGTGTGCTGAATAATGTTACTGCAATACATTAATAATTTTAATTCTGTTTTCAAACTACTTGTACTGATAAGACTACACCAATGTATAAATATTTTTTTATAACTGAAATTATTTACAAGAATGATGTATATATTAATCAATTCAAAGTACCCATTTCTACTGGTTAACCTGCCAATCTGATAATCTTATCGGTTTCTAGTTAAATTTAATTTCTCACAGCAGGCTTTGAACACCAGTTGTAACAACATGTGTTATTAACGAATAAGCATTATATGTGTATTGCATCAGCTCAATATAGTGCCGTTTCAGAGTGTAACCATAATTAGTCACATGGTATGTTATCATGTGAGTTAAAAACAGGTGGGATGATTCATTATTTGTCATACAGAAAAGTTTTGATCTCACCTTTAAAATTTTAGTTGAATCACTGTAATATTATTTCTTGTAAGTAAATAACAGTTAATTAATAGCACAAGCAGAGAAACATTATTTTGACAGCCTAATATTCCATGCAAGATTGGATTTGTGGTAAAATATACAATAGCATATAGAATCTTTCTGAAAATACAGTTAAGCTGATGGTTGTAAAATTTGCAGTTATGGTTTATTTTTGTGAAGTTAATTTTTTTTCTAAAACAGCAATTGTAGTAGACAACACCAGTAGTATACAAAACTCTAAAAACAACAAATATCAGTTTTGTATTTGAGAGAAAGCATTCAGCAGAAAGCAAGTTCTATGAAACTAAATTTGTTTTTGAAATAGCTATATTTTCTTGGTTATAAAACTGCTTTTAATTTGTACAGGAAGCAGTATATTTTTATGTAACAAGCCTCACAGTCTATTGCATTGCTTAGTG
This sequence comes from Bugula neritina, assembly GCA_964035545.1. Classification (NCBI taxonomy): domain Eukaryota; kingdom Metazoa; phylum Bryozoa; class Gymnolaemata; order Cheilostomatida; family Bugulidae; genus Bugula; species Bugula neritina. The sequence goes on along the minus strand of OZ037765.1, from coordinate 7,796,305 downwards.
GTGATTGGCTAAATATAGCAAGCACAATCACCCCATACTTGTGACTTGTCTGTTTGGAAAGCACAATTAAGGAACTATGAAAAGGATGACTATCCATCGTGAACAGAAGAATAGAAAATACAAAAGCTTTTCTATAAATTTGTTAAGTGGGTAGCTAGATGTACCTGGTTAATTAAATTCAAAATTTCCCCAAGAAGGTTCCATGGAATTTTTGGTAGGGTAGGCCACATATAAAATATCTAGCCTACTATACAAAGTTCTATAAAAAACAGTTTATGGAGCCCAGCTTTTGAATTTTTCCTGGCTATTTGAATGCTATAAGATTTCCTCAAGTAGTAAAATAGGTATGTTTTTACCATGGATTCAAGTTCAGGATTTCCATTTGTATAAATTATAATTAACAAAATCTATTTCCGACCTACTCTAAGGAAACACTTTACTGACTGCTATCATCCTATCACGGAAGTTACTGGATTGATGGAGTCAAAATTAGCAAAACAATACTGTCAACATTAATGTAGTAGTACATTTACTTACTCTGCAAATGTAACACGCTGCTTTCTAGCCAGTTAGTTATACATTGGAGAAACTCTACCCACATCATTTCCAAGAGAAATCTGCAGGCATACTGGGCCCTATAATGATCTAAGTCTAACCGGAGATAAATGGCTGCGGTTGTTGCTTACTGACAAACGCACAGAGTTGCGTTTGAGAGGCTAGCTGCACAGTAGCTAAAGCTTCAAGGTTGGCTTAGCTTTCTTGTATGTAGCAAACAAGCAGTCACTAATGCTATTAAGTTAGCCCTGCAAGTATTCAATAGAATACAAGTGAGTGTTGCAGAGCCATGATTGCTTGTTTGCTACATACAAGAAAGCTAAGCCAACCTTGAAGCTTTAGCTACTGTGCAGCTAGCCTCTCAAGCACAACTTAATGTGTTTCTCTGTAAGCAACAACAGAGGCCATTTATCTGCAGTTGGACTTAGAGGGCATGCCTAGGGTTCATTATCGCTAGGTTTGTGTGTAAGGCATACTAAGTTACATTCTTTACTACAACTACTTTGTTTCTATCATTTGGCAGCCTACAGCATTTTATTGACAAAACTATGATACATTTTGTGGCTTTTTATGTTGGATGCTTTAAAGTGCTTTATTATTTTGTTGTAGCTATAAAATTAGTTGAACTTTAAAAAAATATCCAGATACTTGTTCATTTATTTGGTGCTCAGTTATTGGGGGTGATGCAACAATTTTTAACAAGCTCTCTGATCTAATTATTGAAGTGAACCTCATAGTCAACTCAAGTTGACTGAACGGAAGGCTTTTCAATTTAGCAAACCGTAACATTTCAAAATAACAGAATCATTCTGTGGCTGTTCCGTAAATAACACCCTTCCTTCTATTTCAACTGCGTATAAAATTCGAGAAATTTCCAGCACCAGGATTGACTCACTAGAAAAGTCAATACGCAGTAAATAGTATGATGGAACAAAGCCAAAACGAAATTAGTATCAGTTGGCCATCCAAGCATAAAAACATCACATGCACCAATACTAAGTATTCATTACGTTGGAGGTGCGCAACATGATGACGTTTCATATTAAGAGTGATAATGTGAACTAAACAGGGAGGAATGTATGGGCTATCAAATATATTTCTTGCTTCAAAACAAGAGCATGGGCTAAAGAGCTGGCGCCATACACACACTAGGCTTTGTTATGAATAAGATTACTACGTGTATTTTCCAAAACATCGAGTCATGATGGTTTCCGACAAAGAACACGTACTTCGTTACTACTCAGCAGTTACAGTGCAGCCATAATATATGATTATGTACCCGTTTCATATTTTCAGAAAACATCCTTTGTTGCCTCTTTCTGATAGTCATTTTTCCTTCTGCATTAAATAACCACATTTGCAAACATAATTGAGTCTAGAGCTTAAACCATTTCAATAAACTTGATTTATTCAAACTGTAACAAGATTGAGCATAAATTTCATACAAACAAGCAGTAAAATAATATTTTTACAGCACCTTAAGACATTTTTGATGAATTTTTTTTTTCGATTGTCAATGTTTTTTAAAATACAATAAATCATGTACTATGTACATGGTGCAAATCATATACAATTACATAGAACACCAACAAATTGAGCACCTTTGCTAACAGAAGACTGTACAATAATATACAATACTATAATTGTCTAAATACTTAAACATTTGAGATCATTGCATTAGGTAATGTTATATACACATCATAACAGTTACTAGACATAAGATATATTAAGATAGTTAAGACGGGAATGATTAAAAACATATATGTTTATATATGCTGAGAGCGGCGTCTCTGAGCAAGTTTACTTGAAGGTAGAGATAATTTCAAAGCTGGTTTAGGAGATTCTTTTTTATTGTCACTGTACTCTTGAAATGAAATTCCATCATCAATTTCATGGTCAGAAAATGAGCCAAATATGAAACTGGTAGACTGATTGGGTGATGGAGTGAAGAATGGATTACTGCTGGTTGAGTTGACACTGATGCCACTTGATCTGGACTCTGAGATGGTTATTTGAGAAAGCATCATTCTGTTGAAAGCCATTGCGTTTTCAGCAAAAGTGTCCAGCAGCTGTGTGCTGCTGCTATGGTTGAGTATTCGTGGGGTATCTAGACTGGTTGTAGGCGCTGGACCGCTCACCCAAGGATGCTGTAGGATATCATTGGCCGAGTATCTATCCATTGGATCTCGAACTAACATATGCTCGATAAGACTCTTGGCATTGGATGAAATATGGTGCCACTCTTGCTGGGGAAACTCAAAAACGCCTTCTTGTATTTTATTAAACAGCATATCCTAAAATTATATGAGATTTATTAGTTATAAATCAACAAGAGTTACAGTTAGAATCATGTCAACACTAAATAAATAGCACAATTGGGCTTTGGACATTCCAAGTTTGTTCTCTTATGGTCTATTTTCTCTTCTTACCTGACAAACTTTACAGGATTCTCCTCGTTCCCAACCACAGCCTCTACCACAGATGGCGTAGAATGGAGGGTAGCCACAGAGCAGAGTATAGAGTATAATGCCCAGACTCCATATGTCACACTTCTTGTTGTAGGAGAACGCATCTCCAACCCAAGCATCCACCACTTCTGGAGCCATGTATTCCATTGACCCAACCTGCAAAAGCAATAACAAGGATTAACGGATCGGCTAGTTATCCCGCTATAACATAGATGAGGCTCATCCCAGAGCAAAGTAGCAATATCCATTGTTGAATACAACTACAGAATACAACACTCACAGGAGTGGATAGCTCAGGTGTTGTGACGGGAGACTCTTGTTCCAATACAATAGCATTCCCCAAATCAAAATCACAAATTCGAACTGGCGTGACACTATCTTCCAGCTCACACAAGATGTTTTCAGGCTTGAGGTCGCGATGGGCTATCCCTTTGTGGTGCAGAAACTCCAAAGCTTCTGCCAGTTCCTTGATCACTTGACTTGCTTCTGCTTCGGTAAAATGGCCTCGTTTGCTGATTTGATCGAATAAGGATCCTGAAAAACATGAAAATAATAAATGAGCTACCAGTCTAGGCTTTTATCACAGAAGCATTTTAAACATGAGTTAAATGATGAGACACAGGTAACACACTTGCCTCCTTTGAGCTTGTTGAAAACCAAGTAGAACTGCTCATCTTCTTCATAAAACTCATTTAGCTGAAGTATGTTTTTATGCCCCTGGCAATGGTGAAATATATCAATTTCTTTGAGTATTTTGCTTCTGTTGTAATCCAATGTTTTGTTGATAATCTGCAAAAAACAACATATTTGATTAATCAAACAAGCTAGGTGGAAATTTGAATGTTTGCCAAAACCAAAAACAGAGAATAGACAATAATTGCATTACATTCCATTGATTACCGACTATTATTGTAACATGCCTATGAAAGATAATGACTTGTTCATGAGCACAAGTCACGTGAAAAATAAGGCCATAACCAACATCGATATGATCAGTGCCAACACACAATTGGCAAATGGCCAAGCTAACTAGCATGCCTGGGCATTGCAAAGTTTATGGTTTCTACACTGGTGCATTCATTACACTCGTATGTATTAGACTTCAACTCAGATTCCTCACCTTGACCGCAAATTCAGCACCAGTGGTTTTTGATCTGTAACACTGGACAGCACCTTGAGAGCCTTGACCCAATAATTCTCCAGTAGATTCATATAGGTCTAAAACATCAGTTTTTTTAAAAATAAAATTGGTCTTGAATCAATTGATGGTCAACTATTAAAAATATCCCAAAAAAACAAACTTTCAAGTAACACATTGTAGCTACATACCATGAAACCTTTCAACAGCAGGTCGACTTCTACGCTTGCGTCGAGCTTTTCTAATTTTGCTTGAAGGAATATCAATGGGAGCACATAATTCTACACCTGCAGTACAGTGCCTTTCTGATTTAGGCTTGATTTGCTCAATACTTCTGTAATCTCTCATTGTTTAGTCTTTACTCCACCTAAAAGTAGCCAGTACGAGTATAAAACTAAGACTATTTACCCACATTGCACGGTTCTACACACCAATACTCACTATAAGTATAATACTAGTATAATAATATTGATACTCAACACATAATAATTTACTTATACTTACAGTAATATTAATAGTCTAGTAATAGTTATTTAACATCCTGAACTCAATATTAGATCACGATTGTTTTAAAAGGTGGATGTTTAAATCATTAAATGATTAATTAAACTTTACCAAAATTTCAAATCTATCCAATTTAATATAACATTAATACTTTTACAGACCTAAAAATGTTTATATATTCAAATTATTGAGTGATCAACACGACATTCACTCCGATATTACATATACTTATACTTATAGGCTATAGAGTATAGTTAGATTACAAAGTAATATGGTAATAGTTACACTTTCCGTTTTACTCATATCTAATATCGTTATTACCTACTTATCACTACTACAAATGTCCAATAATTCAACTTACCTAGCCCAGAGTATAAAGTAACTGTGAGGTCTTCTATATCAAACTCAATCAGAATGTGAATGTCTTGCTCTTGGAGTAATGTCTAGGACTATTATGGTATGAATATCGGCTGGACTAGAGTTATTAAATTCAATTCGACGGTTTTCAGTATTGAACGATATACTTATATTGTAACTTTTATCTATAAATTTATGGATATACTAATACTTATAGTATTAGTTTTACTACGTCTACGGGTATCAAGTTGAAAGGAAATGAAATCTCACACTCGATCAGATTCAGAATCACAGATGCTACTATAACTCAGTATTGCATTTAGTTTGACTACAACGTTGATTGGTAGAATATTGAAGTAATACTAATTTGTTCTATGCTGCAAACAATCCGCTACTCTTATTCTGCAAGTCTCAAGGACTGCTCTTCCCACCGATAGTACACACAAGCAGACGTTTTTCAGCAATAACAACACCAGGCGTCCAAACCGACTTTTATACCTCGAATAACATTGTCATATTAGATGACGTGTTCCGCCGTGTTTACCATGAGCTTTTGAGTCATTGGTCGAGAAGGTTCTAGGTTTGTAAATATCAGCCGATTCCTACAGCCAATCAAAGTTCATGACATGGAAAGATAACCACGCAAAATATCTATTTGCCCATTGCATAGAAAACCAACTGCTAGCACATTGTGCATTTAAATGATTTAATATGTACCTATCCATTGGAATGCGTTGATGCATAGAAACAACAGAATAGGCAATGTGTATTTTATTTTTTTATTGCACAATTTTCTGTCATGATTCTGAAATTTCAAGAAGGTTCTTGCAGCAATTATACTTAACAACATTTTAATCATAAGTGACAATTCAACCTTCAATAGTAGCTGTAGCTAATATAAACCAGAATCTTAGTGAAATTTGTTTAATAAATGTATTGCATTTGAAAGCATTAAGATGAGACATAGCCTTGTAGCTTTAAACAGTACAATAAAAATACATGACTTCTATTGAAATGAAAGTTCCATTAATTTTTCGTCAACTTTCTTTTACTTTTTTGTGTAGCATCATGTTGTTTCCTCTTTTCAGTCAGTTGTCTAACCTAAAATAACAACGTTCAAGGTTTAATGAGAAAGTTAAAATTCTAGGAAAAAACTCTTCAATTATCACGTAGTTAAATTTGCGAGACTGTAAGCAAAGTGACTGTTTTGACTTGTGAACAGGTCTTAGCCATATTAGATGTCACAACTAGCTATAAATATTGTATATATCTTCATATTAAACATAAAATACTATACTACATAGAAAAACTCCCGATATAGTTACAATATTCTACAGAGAGTCTATATCATGCTTTATCAAATTCATGAAATTTTTGACAACAGGAAAACCTGGCTTTTTGAATTGCAGGAACTTAGTAATAAAACCCACAGCAAAGACATTTCTGGCAGTTCACCAAATCAAAAACTCAACAACCTACGTCAGATTAGCTGGCAATGTCAACTTGTGTATTTTATATTTATTGGCATTCAGTAAAATTGTATGCAAATATATACATTTAAATTTGATGCCAACCAACATTTGAATGGATAGTTGAATTTAGACATCTTTTGATGGATGAAATGTTGAGAAATAGTATTATAAACTAATGCTGAATTTGTGTGAGATTTATGGTGAAAACTATTCATAAAGAATGATTTGGTACACATCTACCAAGTGATTGGGATTAGTATTAGTAACCTACAGTATTAGTGTGTGTATCTTACACCCCCTTTCTTTTCGTTTAATCTCAACATAGTACCAGATATTGCAACCTACCTCCTGGGCCTTTTTCTTTTTTGAGTACATGATCTTATTATACAGACGCTTGTTCTTCTTTGGAATCATCATTTCAGCCAATCGCTTCTCTTCAGCTTTCTGCTTTTGCTGTAGTTTGTTATAATCTACCTTTTCGTGAACTCCAGCAGAGACAACCAGCTTCTAGAAGAAGAGTAATTAGCAGTTTACAAAGACACCAGCCTGTTTAAACTTAATTGATACTGACTTTTGCTAATTAAACTTAAAAAAGTTGCAGAAAATAATAAAGCCAGGGACTACTTTTACTACACTACTGAAGTAAACAATGACTAAGAGCATCTACGTTTCCATGACGACAGAGTACTCTAATATCTAGCGGAGGTGAACCTTGGAAATGATGAAATATACTTATAATAGAGCTGTAATAATATTATTCACTAGCTAAATCCTTTGTTAATTGTTACATATTGTTATGATTTGAGAGGGCCTGATGATTCAGATAATCTATCTAATAGAAGCTACTCAGCAGCAGTAACTATCAGGAGGGGTAAGTGCTTTCCAAAAAGAGACTGCTGAGACGTGGCAGTTGGGCAAACACCATATGTTCAGAATACATGATGGTGATTGGCTGTCTGAAGACAAACAGCACTGTCTGGCGATAAGCTCACAGATATCAAGAAAAGGATTTAAAAGATGAACCTGGTATTTGTAAAAATAAAACATGTTGCAACAATGCACATTATTCTCTTAGAGGAATGTGAATTATCCCTGAATGAGCTTTTTGTAGCAAAAAAAGAGACTATAGATTATCGTTCTAAATATAGGCGTAATCTTTAGATTAGATACATAGACTACTAACTTTATTAGGCTGCTCTGGTTTAGCTTCGGAGCCAGACCCTGCCTCTTCATTAGATGCCATATCTACTCCGTCATCCTCTTCTACAACATATTGCAACCACATGTATGGCTGCACGGCAAAAGCAAACTATGTTTTGGCCAAAAGCAATCCTAATTTTGAGAAAACAGTAACAAAACTGATTGGTTTATGTTTTAGTACCTTTATTTTTATGGCTACTTAAATTACTCGTGTGTGTGTGTGTGTGTGCGCGCGCGCGCGTGTTTATACAACATAAAATTTGGTTTGAAAAAATTTGGCCCCACTACTTTTTTATTTCTGCTCAAACTTATGCAAACATTAAAACTTTGCAAAGTAGAAGAGAGTCAAATGAGCAAGATAGAGTTGACACTGTTATGACCGTAAGCAAATGCTAGCAGCCCACTGTGAAGATGGAATGTGATGATAATACTGAAGATGATGTTGCAATACTGTGTTGGCAGGTATAAATATTAATAACAGGAGGGTTATATTCATGCAGCACTTATTCACTGTTGACCTTCATAAGTAATCAATTATGGTGTTGGCCCCTATTCATTAGCCGAGTTGTTTTTATAAAAAAGCTTCAGATAAGTCTTGGTGAGCTGGGCTTACTTAGGGAATACCTGGATGAAAGAGTTCATTATGTACACAACTCCCCATAAACATGTTGACAAAAGGTCAAATTATATTTGAGATAATGGCTTGCAATAACAAGTCGACTGATGCAGTGCAGGCTGTTAGTGTCATGCATGGGTTAACTATGTTGACTGTTGCACAGTTGTGCATATATCACTGCATAATTCTCTTATCTTTACTCAGGCAGGTATAACAGCTTCTTAGTGGAAGTCACTTTACACATTAAAGCTTATATGGTTGGAGGTTTGAAAGTAAACAACCTAGTTAAACGTGATATTATGTAGAATATTATTCACTGAGCAGTGAACCCTTATACAACACTAAGTCTTGATCAATTCTAGATTGTTCTTAGGTTTAATTACTGTGTGTGATGATGTGGAACAAAACATGCCTTGAGAATGATGGATGAGGCCTTGTAAGAAATCCTTAAATGGAAAAGTAAATTGATTGTGACTTAGTTTTCCTAAAATTGAACTTGACACTCAAAAATAATTTGGTTGAGGAGTTTTAATGATGTCAAACATTATATAAAGGGATTAGATGCGACAAAAACATGCACAAGTTTAATGGATTTTCGCTATTTTGGATTTTTAAAGCTACGGAAGCTGCTAGACAATGCCAAGGCACACCTTAATGCCGTAGTAGAAAAAATATTGTAGTAGACAAAAATAAACTGCTCATATTATAATTTAAAAATTTACTCAATATTGTAACAGCCCTACTAACCTGCCATTTTATTTGCTATAGCAACATATGTTGGTGTTTAACAGAAAGCAAGTATTAGTACTAAAAACTGATTCATTAAGCCACAGAATTTGTGTGAATACCATGCAAATGCTTCAATAATGTTAACTTTACTCAAACTTTAGTAAAGAATACCTGAAGAATTTTGCAACTCTTCACCATCTTCAATTCCATCTTCATCACTTTGTATCTCTTCTTCCATCTCCACCTCTGAATAAATGAGAACAAAATATAGTAAGTACATAGCAGTAAGTCATAGCAACAATAAGACAGGACAGTTTCTGATATATTTACACTAGTGCTACTCAAACTTAATATGGCAATAAAATGGTATACTTTTATAACAAAATGGCAATACTAATGTAGGTTTATACGAGTATATATAGATATGAACCCATGACTATCACTCTTTTATATTTTATTGCTCCAGTAGTTCCAAATATTATATAGCTGAAAAATATATAAATTTTAAAAATATTTTTGAAAGATAATTAGAATTTCAAGTCTTTTGATTCACTTGACAAATTAATACCTTACTTTTACATTCAACACCCCATAACATCAACTAATTTAAAGAGTACAATAACAAATTAAAAGCAAATACTTTTATTGTGGGCAGTATCATAAAATAAACACCATTCCTGCGTTGGGCAATGACTAATCAGGCGTTATACCTCCTTTATTATTGAGTTATTGAACAAATAGGTCACATGTATGTAACTGAGTAAACAACAGATAACCACATTACAACAGGTGCAATAATATGCAAGTAGAGCTACTAAATAGTAAATATTGAAACAAAAAAGTTTTGAAATATTGACTTAAGCAATCAAATTCCTAAACAAAAACTTTATCACCAACATTTGTGTTACAAATATGCTGATTAAATTAATAAGAATATACTAGTCAACATGTACTATATTCTACAAGCGCAGGCTAATGAAGCCATTTCCTAGTGAACTTTCCTAATACCAACCAGCATGAGATTATAACAGACTAATCTCTACATTGCAGGCAGGAAACATGTTAGGATATAACGGTTTATGAGTCAAAACAAGATTTGCAGCTTGCATATTGAGCAACAGCAGTGCAAAATGGTGGACGACCCTGCATATTACAAGCTACAGATTAGTGGTGATGATTTGCCTCCCAGTGATGATGGCAAGCACACACATACTCATACTGAGTGACAAAACCTTGAGTTTGGACACAGTTGGTGTGCTTCATTCAGCTACAGTTTACTAGCACATCAAATTATTGTGCTTGGCAGGCAGGCATGAGGCAATGTAACACGTGAAGTTAAGCAGATTTTATAACATGCAGCAGATACTTGGTGCACCAGGGTTCAGTAACACCTGACGTATGCAGCACTATCACACTATCAACAGATTTAGATTTTTTACTTTGAAGAATCAGCAACTTAATTGATAGCTGCTGCTATGCAAATTCTATTCGAAATTCTACAATACATATTTAATAGCATGTATTGCATTCTAGACCCTGGACATTACACATTGAACCCGGAACTACAGGCAGCATACCTTCGTCTTCAGCTCTATTCAAAAGCTGCACTCTTTCTGGTGGCACATAGTCATCTTCACCCTCTTCTATGAATGGAGAAAGGTGGGGTGGCAGAACCACCCCTACTAAATAGTCCTTGACGTCAAGTAAGTTTCTTGCATTCACACAATCATAAACCTGTATGTAGAATGAGATACATTCACACATGTCATAACAAAAATGTTATACTTTCCCCACTAGTTTATTACAAACATATGCTTCAGACTATTTACAGTGATGTATCCCATAGCAGCATGGAATGAATACTCATAGTCTGCTTTGCCAGACCAACGCTTCAGAGGTAAGCATTATTCCTGGTTACCCGGGATTACCAGGTACACCACTAAAAAGGATAAAAATGGTACACTTAGCTAATAAATAGCAACTTGCTTACAAATCTACTAGAACACGTGAAATACAAATTATGATGCCTCTTCTACTGCTCTCCATGTTACAATCACTGAGTTTCCATAGCTTCGAATTTGGATTCTTCATTCGAGTTTGGAAACAGTTACATCGAAGGAAACCACAACCGAAAACACAAATCCATCCGTAGGAGCACCCTTACGAAGCAATGGAAACGCAGCGAATAAGCCACTAGTTGAAATTTATTGAAGATGTTTACAACTTCTGGACACGTACCCACTGGGGCTGCACATAGTAACGGTTCATATACTTCTTTGCCGGTGGCTGATTTCTGTCCACTATTTGATGAGTTATGGTCTCGTCATTCTCCAGATAAGTTGCTCCGGCAGAAACTGACGGGTCCCAGGAAACTTTCGCTCCAAAATTTCTAATAAATCGAATCAATTATTTACACAATCAAGTAGGGTTTATACATCTGTTCAATCTATAATTGGCAAAAAATCTTTTTTTCCACAAAACAACACTTTTAATTAGATTTGTTGAGTATATGAAGTAACTTTGGAAAACACTGATCATTGATATTTGACTTTCTGTACCTTAAAATGAAAGTCAACGACTCCCTGGGTGTTTCTCTCCCGAGGAAAAACTTCGTATTGCAAAACAACTTCAGCAGACGACTTCTACTTTGCTGTTCCTTTCTGATCTCCTCACTTATCCCTGACTCTTCATCCTGGAGGGTCAAAATAAACACGAAATACAAAAATAACTCAAGTTAAGTCTAATATTTTACAGCCTAGGTAATTTTAATCATCTTAAGTCTTCCAGGCAAGTGAAATAGGCCTAACAAAATGATATTCCTAATCAGAAGTAATGATTTTATGATCATAATTCTAGCTGAGCATATAATTTATGGGTGCATAATTACCCCAGTGGCGGGGAATTCATCAACCTCCGCTTGATCGATGGACTTTAGACCTGGCACTAAGGACTGTGTCATGGCAGCCAACATCTAAAACAAAAAACATTAGAAATACTTTCTAAATATAGCAGACACCTGCCAACTTCTTTTACCACAGGATAGCCAGATAAATGAGCGTGTAAAATGTCATGTAAATTGTTTACAGAACTTTATGTACATATATACAATATATCCATGTACAAACATTACAAATGTATACATACATTTATATAATTACGACAGACCAACATTTAATAAAATTAATAATGGTAATGTAAAATAGGATGAGGTTAAACAGCAATGAAGCATATAAATTTATAGCAACATTTGCATAATAAAACTATTTTTTAAATTTCAGACAGAATTAGCCAAATAAGCTACAAGCAACGCTGTGATTTCACTCACGTATCATGATAGTGAGCCAACATCACGCCAACATTAATTTTATGTAAAATCAGTGCCAACAATCACATGATCAATGAATAAATTATTCAGTAAATGCGTTATTAGTCATTCAAGTTATTAAACCAACTGTTTAATATTGAGTCAATAATGCTAGATAGTGAGGAATAGTCGATGTAACAGAAATACCTCCTCTATTCTTTCTTCCGCAGACATATCTCTTAAAGAGTTGTGCTTGTCTGTTGGCAACTCAAGTTGAGGGGGATAACTGATGTTCAGACTACTGTACAGTCTGTAGTTGATAAAGCCAAGCATAGAGAGATAGAACTCTATGAATATCGACATGACTTTGAAATCGACATCAGTAGGTTTCTACAAAACAAACACATTATGTGGTGAGTAATTCCAGCATTCAATAAATTAAACTTCATCTCAATTAATAGCAGCAATATTTATGAAAGAAAATCACTAGATTTAAAAAAACCAAACCAGAACATAGTAATGCAGGAAGAAATTTCAAAATGTTTCATTAGCTAAGCACAAAAAAAAAATATTGTGTAATAACATCTGTCATAATATTACAATGAAATACTAGCAACATCTTGAGTTAGGTATCGAATGTAGTGATGCATATTATATAAATGTTTTCTTATTCACATAAAAAATTAACTTATGAACGAACAAACTATTATTAAATTATTAAAAACCAATGAAGAAGTAGGAAGTCAACACACATCCTTATTACAATCCTTATAAGAGAAAGTGCAATAACATCCGTTGAAAAAAAGTGAAAATATTTAGCATAGCGGTGAGAAAACCGAAAGGAAATATAATCCTCAGACACATAGACAGGATATACATGGAAGAAAGGTGACAGACATCGAGTGATAACACTTCCATTAGGGAATGCTGATAATACGACATGATTAGTTGGTAATGAAAACCAAAACAGCACCACTCAGTTGCAACATTAGATAACACGATGTGCTTGAATTGTGAAATATCGTGTCATGTTCACAATAACAAGCAGCCATTTTCTATCCTTTAACAACGAAAGTCCTTACTGTACGTCAAAGACAAATTTAAAGACGGGGCACTAGGCATAATAAGCTAGCACCATCAGCCACTGAAACAACTAACAGCTCACCATATATCAGTCTGAACTAGCAAAAACAATAGCATAATACCTGAAATCCTCTAGCATGGGGAACAACCCATGTTACAGTCTGACCCATGATTTCTGCTTGGTAATAAATGCCTTTGATTGACACAAACACCTACAACACAAATGGAATATTTTAAATAAAACACATTTTGTTAAATTGCAAGCAAGAGCCTTAGCGAAGTTGTTCTATTTGAATAAACAAGTTTGCAGCTATGATCAATGAGAAGAGTAGATAATTAGGAATATTATAATAAATTGCACAACAAGCGGAATCGATTTAACAAACAGGATCATGATGCAGTCAGATTTGAGATACATATTCACCATTAGTTTGCAAAACAAGTAACTGTGTATCTCTATGTATGAGCTTAAATTATGAGGCGCAACTGCATAACACTATGATTGATTACACTGATTTTTGCAGACTTACTTTTCGAAGGGCTTTTGCAGCAATCAAGTAATGCAAGAATTCCACTAGAAAATAATAAAATGAGGAAATTAAGAAGGAAACTGGGAGATAATCTGGCCACAAGGCTACATTTAATGAGAATAATGATATGTGACAGTTTATCAACAGGAAATAATAATTATTGGCAGTGAATGTATTAAAAAGTACCAAGTGAGTTGATTACTAAATCAAGTTATAGCATTTCTTCAATATATCAATAAACCAGAAACCTCACACATGACTATACACACAAACACCGTAAGGTTTTATAGATGAAACACCACAAATGAATGATTGCGATCTTCTTATCAAAATCACCTGAAAGTCTTCGACATTTTTGAATAGTTTGAAATTTAGCAGACTGCTGCCGAGGCAAGGTGGCGAATAGGAAGACCAAACAGAGGCAGTCATCCAAATCTCGCACAGCATCAACAAAACTCGGGTATCTGAAGACATGAAGAAAATAAATGCATGTCCGCCATTCCGAAAATATGAATAATCACATTGACACAGCATAAATACATTATAACATGCACTGCTGTAATCCCTTGACATACCAAGATAATCATATGGAGTTGTCTAACCACATAATGTAATATAAAGCGAAAGTAATTCCCAAAGCTATTGAATCTTAGTTATAAATAATATACCTTTCTTTTACAATATGATCAAGTTTGTATTTAGGTTTATTTTGCCGTAATCTCTTGGCTTGTCCATCTTCTCCTTTATCTATTGCCTTTTTCAGCTTTCTTGTGTAGACCTAGACATTCCCAAGAGGTTAATATGAGACATTTAGAAAAACCAGAATTGAAGCTAATAATACAACTAAAAATGTTACAAAAAACATATTGGCTTAAATTTTAATATTCTAAATTTTAGAACAAAATTTCAATTTAAAAAAATTGAAACTACATCTAAATGAAAAATATTTTTATTATAAAACAAACACCATCATGAAACAGCAATATTTAAATACTAAATGCCAGTAGTGAGTATGTAACAACATAATGGGAGTGATTGGCCAATAGGTTTAAAATCTACACAAGTCTTACCAGCTCATTTTCTCACCCTTAAAGCTGGTTTAAACAGAATTCGTGAAGCTTCAAGCGTCCAAGGTTTTTACTCAAGAAATTGCTTATTGAATATAAACTTGAAGTTATTGGTTATAATGTTTGCTTAC
Source organism: Bugula neritina (assembly GCA_964035545.1). Lineage (NCBI taxonomy): Eukaryota > Metazoa > Bryozoa > Gymnolaemata > Cheilostomatida > Bugulidae > Bugula > Bugula neritina. Next base: position 7,781,151 of record OZ037765.1, on the reverse strand, counting down.
TTTAAAGTTTCTGAACTTATTGATGATGGGTTCATGCAATAAAAATTGTATGTCTTTCCGAAAGTAGTATGTCTTTATTGCTGTACTGCCCTTTTCTACTTTCTTTCTGTGTTTTGGCTCATGGGGATAAATTCCTTTCAGAATGCAAAGACGTCTGAAACACACAATTGCAATTCGTTTTGTTGGTTTGTCTTCTGAGATACAGAGTTATATTCTTTTAAAATAACAAATAACTCCCTAAATTTCAATCTATAAGAAGTTGTACATGGAACTCATTTTATTGTCATCATAACTAAATAAACTCTCAACAGTAATTCTTAACAAAAAGATACTGATAATTCTTAGAAGTTTCAAGAAAACTTGTGCAACTCAAGTAACAGTCAAGATCGTAAAGTTGTTTGTATTCATGTAGAATCAATACAAGACTATACAGCAAACTAAAAATCTTCATATAGTAAAACAAAGGTCAAAGTTCAATTATTTTTTATTTATTGCATATTGTAATACATTTCCAAATATTTATATGGTGCTGCTGGATATTGATTAACCATTCGATTGCAAAGCTAGTATGGGAAAATATAAATTTTTATTGGTACTTTTGACTAAAAACTTTTGTCCTAAAATAAACAATTCATTGACAACTGGTCCAGAATAAGCTATCAGAATATTACAAACCTGAAATCAGCAAGTGATAGCTGCAGCTTTTTCAATGCACGCTTTCTGGAAACGTAAGCTGTGGCTGCACCAGCTTCATACTGTAACAGAAACAACATGAAATAAGAAATTAACAATTTATATTATTGTTTTACTAAATTGGTGGTAAAGAGGTGGAGATAACACACCCAAAATTATAACAGTTCTATTACTATTATTATTCACTAAAAACCCATGTTTAATCCTCAAAACCTCTTTGTAAACTTTATACTACATTTTTGCCTTAACTGTGTAAGAAGTATAGTTTAGCTGTTTCAAAGGAGTGCAGAAGTAATTTCTTAAGTTACATATAAATTTTATTGGACTTGAAGCAGTTATGTAGCAAAGCAAGCCTTCCAAACTAAAGACTGCTTCTTTCATTATTTACTTAAGTTAGTACAACAGCATTATTAATTATTGAATTTTATCATCATATCCGAATTATCACTATCATGCTATTACATTCCATCAACACATTTTTTGAAATCACTTTATGCTGTTATGATTAGACCATTATTACCAATTTGTTCATTTACAACTTTCCCCATTTCCTTACTTATTACTAAAATTGTTTTTACTTAGTCTACAAATATCATCTGCCTGTCCCAAAATATAAGTAATAAAAATAACAACCAAGAATACTTCCAGCACAAATTTCATTAGCCAACAAGTTTACTACAAAAATGTGTTCCTTTTCTCTACAAATTTATTACCACTAACAACTGCAAGAACATCCCTGATTACTCCATCTTTTTTCAAACAAGCTAAATAAGTTCTTGTATAATTTAATAACCTTGAAGTCAGTTGAATCAACTGACTAAATAATCAAATGATACCAAATTTCACTAACATTATAGGTGCAAATCTCATTGAAACTGGGCAGAGGTGACAATACCGTAAGCTATAAGCGCTTTGGATGCAGATATGAGTATGACTTTTGCTTGGCTTATAGGTTTACACTTTACAGTTTCAATTTATAATATAAACATCTTGAAGTGTAAATATATGCCAAAAAATATTGTACAAATTTAGATATTTACCCATATAACATACTAAATGCATCTTAAAATAATGGAGGAAATGATCAATGATAGTTAAGATCATAAGACATAAATCCCATAAAATGAAAGGAGCATTGAACATGCAAGAAAAAAGAGCGAGCAAATATGGACACATTGAAAATTAACGATCAAAACAATGTAGTTCCCTTTACACATTAAAACACCTTCCTAATTTTCATTACCATTAGGCATCATAGGGCAGACCATAATCATTTACACGTTTTTTTTTAACAATTTTCAAAACATAATGACAATGACACTGACTTTTCTCTTGATTCTGCCCATCCTGCAGAAAACCAGAACTTATAGGAATAATAAGTTTGTGTAAACAGGTCTGTTGAACTCTTTTAGTTTTTGAAACTTGTGTTCAAGCTGTAAACAAAGAAAAACATAAAAATTATAAATGAAATTGAATTCTTAGATTAAAAAATATTACAGCCCTAATGGTTTTTTTTACATTTAATACTAAAGCTTAAAACAGTAACAATACTATTACTATATATTTCTATTAGAAAGAGAATTGTCACTCATTATGAGTATACAGATGTTATCGCAAGAATTTTGACCTACGCCCAAACCAAAATTTAATAAAAAAAAATTAGGCTTAAAAGAACTTAGGCTTTCTCAATTTCTCCACTACTGCTCCTATGCAGTTGATAAAGACTTGCTAGTATAAGACCAAGTACAGACAATTTTTAAAAACTGAACATATTTAATTTTACTTTGCATATCTTAACTAAAACTTTAAATCTTGATTTTCATTAATTAACTATTTGCTGACAATGGCAACAATTTGTAATCAATTTTAATTAACCAGTCCAAGTATAACTTCACTATAGTCATACTCATAGTGACCATCACTATAACATTACGATAACTTTAACGATGAGTCTATTACTATTAGTACTACTATTACTATTAGACCTGTTTCTATAACTATAAGTATAAGTATAACTATAAGACAGTCATAAGATGAGTCATTGACTTCAAGTGATAACATTAACTTCAAGTTTAACTGAGTAAAAGCAAGACTAGCTCTAAGTATTAGTGTAAACTATAAACTTAAAGTATTACAACTATCGTATCTCAATCTGAATCTGTATTACAACTAACGTATCTGAGTATTTTAATTTGAGTTTGCTATGTGACTTTTGAGTACAACTACAAGTATTTCCAGAACTAAAAATCTGAATCCTAAACTAAAACTGAAAGCAAAAGCCTCAGTCTCAGCCCAACGGCTGAAATTCAAATTGAAGAAGCAAGTGCAACTGCAAGTTGAAGTAGTGCAAGGGCAGCAACTGCAACGCTAACTACAAGGTAAAAGTCAAAATGAAAATAAAAATTTATTTTAAATTCAAATAAAATTAAATTTAATAAAACTAAATAGTAAATACTAAAAGTAAAAGTAAATCCTAAATTAAATACGACTCTAAAGTCTAAGGCCAAGCCCAAGGCTAATCTCAATCTGATAACTTTACTTCAAGTTCAAGGCAAACAGCTATTATAAATTTCAACTGTATGTTTCAGTTTTTCAACCAGGTACACATGCAACAGTATACAACAACTGAAAGTGAAAGCAGTAATAGTAATACATGTTGATGTTTAGTTTTACTTTTAATTTCACAACACGTGTTTTATTTTTAATCGTATAACCAAAACGCGATAACCATGTTTTAGGCTGACTACAGTAAAAATAGACTCGCTATACCGGTTGAGCAACGCTGACCATTAGTAGCGCATCACTATCGTAAAAAATGCTATACTTTTTTATTGAAAGCTCAAGACACTCGACAGTTTTCACAATTTTTTGGTTTAACAATTTATTAAACTTATTACTGTTAAATTTTAACTACGAAAAATATAATTTAATAAAAAGAAAACTATTTACAAAGGTTATGCAAGAGTGAAGAAGAACTAAGCGACAGCTAGTTGTGTACGAACGATTCAGTGACGGTTATTTTTTAAGAATAAACAACGATTCAACTTTTACAATATTTTCTTCGCTCACTTATGTGAAGTCAGCGTGAACAACACGCACCCTAGTCTACGCACAGTTACGCTAACACGTACAAGTTAAAAAACATTCATATTGAATTTTACGGAGTTTAAGTTTAATTTCTTAAGTAGACCTTAAACTTATACACTACGAAATTTTCAAATAACAAATTTAATTATAATATTGATAATAATGCAAAATTAAAAATCAATTTAAATAGTTTATAATTATCATTATTGATCATCATTATGATTTATCATTATCATACTCACAGTCATACTCAGACGTATCGGTATCATACTGATTGTCATACTGATACTCATACTCATAGTGATAGTCACACTCATACTGATACTCATACCCGTACTCAATCTCATAGTCATACTGAGAGTGAGTTGGCTAATATTTATATAAATATTAATCAATGTGAATATAAATATTCACTTATTGAATATTAAATAATTAATTACTATTAGTATTAGTGTATTACTATTAGTAATACTATTACAGTGAGTATTAGTATTAGAGTTACTATTAGTATTAGTATTACTATTATTACTATTAGTATTAGTATTACTTTTAGTATAACTATAAGTATAACTATAGTATAAGTAATAGAATACCAATTTAAATTACAATAAGGGCTAAGGGGCCGAGAGTAAGAAGTAGGAGTATCAGTCTTAGCTCTAAGGCTAAGAGTAACAGATTTCGTAAGTTACTGTTAGCAAATTCTAAAGTTCACTAAGTTGTTTGAAAAATGATTAAACTCATTACTAGAGTTACTGTCGGTACCCAACTTGGAGGTAGAATAAAGGGAATTATTCCTAAATTAAAAATCTACGAAAGAGAAGTTAGAGGTGGATCGGGATAAAAGAGTTAAGAATCAAAAAAGCTTGAAAAACAACCTATCAGAGTCAACACCTACAACAGAAAAGAAATATATAATGTAGATTGAATCCATCTTTATTGATTTAAATTTTCCATTTGTATCTAATATCTTTGTATTATTTATGTACTTGTAGTTCAGTCACTGATTAGTAGTACTGGCTCTTGGAAAGTAAAGATTCACTTGAATAGCCGAAGTCTGCGTCATAATGCAGCAGGATGATGTATGCTATTAACTTTTTCTTTGTTACATAAGTGTTACTTATAAAAATTATATTGGCAATAAGTATAACATTTTTAATGATAAATATTTCTATATATAGTAAACTTGTGAAACTTTTATCTTGGGTAGTCATGGTAATTGTTTTTTGTTATTATTCTTATTATTATTCTTATTGTTCTAAATCTTAGCTTTCAATGCTAATACTGATATTACTCTGGTTAAACAACGTTTAATTTTGTATTTTTTGCAGGTCATTTGGGGTATAATAAATAACTCCTTTTGCTCATTTAAAGTCAAGTAAGTTGGAGGCATACTTTACATTTTAAAATTATTTTTTTCAATTAGTTTGCTGAAATGGCCTGTGTGTGTGCGCATGCATGTGTGTTGCCAGTATTTAAATGCCAATTGTGTTTTGATGTACTTATAGCTGAATTGAAAGAATAGTCATTCAAATGCTAGCTGTAATGAATCAAAAATGTTATTGCCATTGATTTTATTTAAACGTGTTTGCTATACACATTATTACAACAAATTGATTAAATCTACATATTTTAGTGCACATCAGCCTACCAAAGGAAAGATTACATTTTAATTTATATCCATATTGCGGTCTAATTGTGTGTGCGTGCGTGTGTGTGTCACATGTCATGGTTTGTTTCTATATTGGAATTGTAGAACTGATACTCAGAAGTTCTGTCGAAATGAGTATAACTTATCAGGCCTTTGCAACAGAGCCGCATGTCCTTTGGCAAACAGTCAATATGCGACAGTGAAAGAAGAAAAAGGTGTTGTGCTGTTTATAATGCGGACCCATATTTATTCCTGCTTTGTAATAGATCTAGGTTTAATCAAATCTGTCATTCTATCAGCCTCGTGGTATTCTGATTGTAGGTGTGATATACTTGTACTTGAAAACAGTGGAACGTGCTGCATTTCCAAATAAGTTGTGGCAGAAAGTGAAGTTGTCAAAAAACCTTGAAAAGGCCATGAAGCAAATTGATGAGCATCTTATATATTGGCCCAAGTTAGTCTTTGGCACTATTAAATGTTTTATCCAACGTACATTGTCAAGTCATGTCACATAATGAATACTGAATTTTGTTATTAATAAATTTGTGGACGGTTTAGAAATTGATGGAGTTTATTTATAGATATATCATACACAAGAGTAAGCAGAGACTTCTTAGGATCAGCCAATATTTGGTCAGAATGAGGAAACTGGTTCTCAAAAGACAGTGAGTCATGTTTTTCTTTATGTGATCATAAACTAGGTCAACTGAGTGCTTCTTGTTATTTGATATATAATGAAACTAAATTAACCTTTTGCATAATTGTTTTCTCAGTGTGAACTTTTCCAGCTCTAAATTGAAAAAGTCATTTACCCTCAGTTTTTAGTGTTCTTGGTTTTTCGCTATATGAATTATGTATGATGTATGCTTAGTAAGTTTTTAAATATTTCACGAGTGAACCACACCAGAAGTATTTGACCTGTGCTTGATGAATACCATTTATTGCTGTCAAGTCCTGCTTTAGATACTTATTCTGTTATATTATGTGTTTGAATACAGAAAGAAACTTGTGCCGTTAGGAACCAAGGTAGAGCGTCGTGAAACCAGACGTGAGGTAAGTACAAAAATATATTTGATAAATCAAGTGTTATAATGTCCGCTCTTCTTCATTAATTATGGTTTAATTAAAAAATCGTTTTATTTCAATAAGTCGTTATGGGTCTAAATCGCTGAGTATTCGTGCTTAGATGGCATGCCCATCACACATGTTAAAGTATTGAATAACTATACTTGTATTGAATTAACTTCAAATTTACTGCATACTAATAATGGTTTGGTAGATTGGTTCAAAAGTTAATAATAAACGCGCTGCTAGGTTATGGATATACAGTAACATTTTCGATTTTGTTTAATTTTTACATTGTTTTCCTGTTTATCAAACTAAAACCTTAATACTCTTGAAAGATGTGTACTTTTGACATTGTTACAAGTACTCTACCAACATTTCTGATTTGAACGTTAACTTTTGAAACCATTGTGTGTGGTGTTATTGGTGTAGGTGTGGCTAAAGTATGCTAACCAATCATGTTTTCCTTTTCAGGCCAAAGCATTGATAGCTGCACGACTAGATAACGCGATTGAAAGTGAACTTTTGGAAAGGCTCAAGAAAGGCACGGTAAGGAGAGAAGACAATTATTGATGATTTGTTAAATAATTTATGATTTTATGAACTTTGGATGACATTTCCCTCTGCTTTCCCAGAATAATTGACTAATTATTTTGCATCAGATTTTGAAGAATGCCTCTTGTTTTATAGTATGTAATAGAAAATTGCATTTAACGATTTTAAAATGTCTATACTTTGGTAACTGCTTTAAGCATTCTATATTTAGGAATAAAATTCATTTACACAAGCAATATAAAATAAGCTTTTTTGCAGTATGGGGATATATACAACTTTCCACAAATGGCGTTCAGCAAAGCTTTGGAACAAGAAGAGGTGGAATCAGAGTCAGAGACAGAAGAAGGTCTGAAGGAAGGCGAAGAGGGGAGTGAGAGCGAGGCAGAAGAGGTTAGTATAACTGTGGTAAAAAAACAGGTTGTAGTTGCAGACAGGTATATGGCTGTGTTTTTTTATATATTCTGTTTAATATTCAAGCCCAGAGAAGCTTGCAAACAGTTCTCAGTTGAACTATTAGAATAATGGAATGCTAGCAAACAGTTAAAAAACTAAAAAGCATTTTGAAAAGTTTTTACTGTTTTCCTAAAAGTTATATCAAAGAGTTTTTTACTTTTGAGTTTCTAGGACTTCCTTACTAGCTTTTAGGCCATATAATATGTAGATGATTTGAGAAAATGTGATTTTATGTTATTTTATTATTTCAAACCAGAGAGAAACTTGTACATACCTGTTGTAAGTTTACAACTCATTGTCCTTGCCAAATTATCCTATCGAGCTTGCTCTATGTTAATCCTCTATGACAAATTTGTTTGCAAAGGCAAGTGAAGTAGATACAGTGATTTCGATATAGCGGTTGAAATATTTTAGCTCAGCTGGAAAGAATAGCAGCAGTTTTCTTTGGCTATAAGAATTCTTTTGAGCAGTTTTTTCCCCAATAAGCTGTAGTCTTGCTACTAATATCGCCCTGCACTCAACTACCTCCTTTATCATTACACTAGCTTCATCTCATGGACCTTGCCTTTCACATAGTCTCAATTTGTCCAGTATAAAAATCAAGCCAATAGGCCTGTTATTATTTTTTTTCAATGCAATATTGTCAAAACAGGTATTTGAACATTTGTTAGATTTTGGTTCAAAAGATTTATACCTTAGCACTCTTGTTCCTCATATCCCATCTCGATTTACATTTTGTTTTATGTTTGATGTTATATTTCTAGTTTGCAATAAGCAATTTTCACTCTCTACTGTCATAGACCATATGATCAAGACCCTGGTGCTAATTATAAATGATGTACTGGTTTTGCAGCTGGAAGATGAAGAGGAGAGTGATGTGGAATATGTTATGGAAGATGAAATTGAGGAAGACATTTCAGATCTCGAGGTAATCATGCTGACTTTGAAAGATTCGTGTTCACAACTCCAATTTTAATTAACCTTTTACAAGTGTACACTTCTTCACAAATTGGAATTTACTTGTACCCGCCAGCAGCAAATTTTTTCAGATAAATATTAAATAATATTTGTATAATATAATGCTTCAGTATTGTTATAAATACACTTGAGATCATCTTTTTCTAGGATATAAATATGAGTGAAGCGTTGGATAACAGTGATTCAGATGAGGAGCTGCCACAGCAAAGTAGCAGTAATATAAAAAATAAAAGGAAACCTAAAGTCAGCATAGAGTATGAGATAGAGAGTGAACCCAGCACATCAAAGCAACGACTTAAAAGCTGAACTGCCTATGCTTAAGTTTATTCAGTAACTTGGAAAATATAAATCATAAGAGATATGTCAACAAGAAACTCACTTATTATTTCTTTTACCAACATTACCCTTATATTTACTAAATAAAGTTATTGTACACATCATGCATGAAAAACTGATACATAGATGGATAAGTTATTTAACAAGTTTAATCCTGCACACCAAATCTAAGCTTTTTGTTAATAATAGAACAATTATTTCAATTGTTCGCAAGAACTAGAGCTGCCTGATGTGTCTTCTGAAGCAGCAGCTGCTGCCTTTTTAGCACCTCTTCTTCTAAAGTAAAGGTAGGCGACAGCACATGTTCCATAAGTTGTCAGAACAAACTGCAACAAAATCCAATGAGTTAATGTGTTCATATAATACAACGTAAATGATTTTATTGTGTTGAAACTATTTTTGATAATGCAATAACCAAAAGTTGATGGTTCAATGCTACATTGATTGAATAGTGTGAATCCAAGTAATTCAATCAATACTAGCATGTTTAGTCCTATTCTATAATGCTATGTGCTTCCTCTAGTGAATTTTAAATAGCAACCATAATAAGAAATACAATTAGTTTCTATTATAAATGCTTGCATAGTCCATACAACTTGTTACAGCTGGGGTCAGTTACTACCATTGAACAATTAAGATTAGTTACTGGTTTTCAGAACACATTACCATGTTCTTAGAAAATCTAGAGCATACAAGCTGCAATTTAACTTAATCACAAGCATTAGATAAAAAAACTCCTGCTACCCGAACAGGACCAAGCGGAGATAGGTGAGAATTAAATAACAAAACGCTAATCTTGCACTTGAGGAAATAACTCAGTGCAAAACATAACAGCAACATGGTGTTGATACTCACATTTAAACGGCCACGTTTGGTGTAAGTATTATAATATTTTGATATTCCTGTAAACTGCATCTCTTCTCCTCCAGCCATGATATCTTAAAAATGATCAAAACAAATCACTTGAGCAAATAAATCCAATGCAATTGTCTATCTTATAATATTAAAAAAAAACTAATTTTCAAACTTTGTCTATTTATCTAGCAGAGTATGAATGATATAACTATTGTAAAAATAAAATAATATAAATATATGTATAAAATTCTCAAACAAATATGAAACCCTAAAGCAAATTTGAGTGCAGTCACAGCAAGCATACGGTATCAGTCTGCTATAACCCAGCCCTGATGTAAACTTAGTCATAGCAATGACTAGAAAAGGCAACAGCAGTAAAACTAGAACTAATGGTGACAACCTCGACTTTCAATATCACTAGAAATTAATAAATGTGAATTACAGCCATGTACTACCACAAGGCCTACTCCTAGTAATATAAAACCGATAATTACTATTGGTCTTAGCACACTTGATTGAGGTTCCTGCTTTAACTACCCACTTGTGGTTGCCATAGTCAGTCACCCCAGCCATATCTAATAAGGAGATGAGTCAGACTGGGGGCCAGACTCAGACTTACAGCTAATTCACTTAGGATACGACATTGTCATTGCGACTATGAACATTTATAATTCAATCAAACTGAAACTATCATGGTCACTATGTGAAGCCTGAAGGTCTAGACTCTAGGGTAATGATAATTCAATGTTATACTTTTCATTGTAATATGTATTGCTAGATTTAATTTTATAAGTATAAATAATAGTAATACTATTACTATTAGTATTAGCATTACAATTCGCATAATGATTTATTATTATAATTATGCTCATCAGTAATAATCGAACATGAACATCATAATCAATAATCATTATTACAATACTAATACTCAGTAATAGTAATTGTAACCATAAAATTAAATATAACTAATACTATAAGTATAACTGTATAACTATAAGTATAACTATTACTATTACTATTAGACTTAGTATTAACATTAATATTATACATTAGACTAGTATTATATTCATTACATTTACTCATTTTGATTTACTTTTAGTCATTACTCATTACTCATTAGTATAACTACCGATTCAATTTCATCATCATAATGATCATTAAATTTATTCATTATGATTATCAATATCATAAGTCTTACGTTTATTTTAAAAATCATTCGTTTTCTAAAAAAAATTAAATTAGATACATTTCTGATTTCAATAAATCTTTCTAAAACTATTTATATGAAACATCGGTGATAATAAATAATAACCGATTAAATTTAATATTCTTAATAATAGTTAATTAGTTATAATTATGAAACAAATTAATTTAATTATTCAATTCCATATATTCATGATTATAATATAAATATTAAATGAGTATTTATATTCTTAGTTCATATTCATATTTATATCAAATTTAATGTTCAATTTCATACTCATACTGATCTTGAATTTAATACTCATAAATCATATTGATATTTTTAAATAAAAATACTTCAATAGAAACAGCAAATTTAACAGCATTTTAATTTTAAGTAGCATTTCATATAAACATCTACAATTATTGCATTTATTAATCCTATATTACATTTATTAACTTCATAACATTTTTATTATACTTGCAGACACTGCTTTTAGCGCTTAACCGGTCAATTAGTTTCAAGCAGTTGCTGTGCACGCGTAGCCTTATTTGAAAACAAGTCGAAAAATATTAACCTGTTTCAACAGTTGCTTCAGGCTGTAGACAAATTATTGAACTCACTGAGCTCCCGTGTCCGTTTACAGGATAGGCAACTCTAAAATTGTGTGTCCTTTTTTTTTATCCAAATTGACTTCAGAAGTCAAATCTGGCGACATTAAGGCAAAGCCTAGACTTCCCAGAGAATTGAGCATTCTAAAGGGTAGGTCACTTTCGTATCTGATGAGAGCCAACGCAGTTTGAGAGAATTACTTGTTACTATTGGTTGTATGAATACTAAGTTCTCCATGATTTCTATCTAATGTAAATATCTTCATTCTACAGAAAGTCTGTATTATAAAATGTAGCTCAACAAGTGATGATGTGAAACAATATACTCAATTTATGCAAGAAAAATGTTGTGTATTGAGCATGTGCAAGAACGATCGAAGTTGCAGTTGTGAATGAAAAAGTTGATGCGTGAAGAGAACACTTTTATTGACAATATTTGAAAGCTGTCACAAAAAATTGCTTGAAATACAAAGATGTGCTGGTGGTTCATGCCTGTTGTGGGCCGTGGCTAACAGATTTATAAACTGAAGTAATAGAAAATAAAGCTTTGTATGGACATAAAAGTTGTAAAAAATCCTGCTATTAAGTACAAAAGTGAATTGAAACATTGCAATGACATATAAAACTAAAAAATGTCCACTATACAAAACATAATTTATGGAGTACAAGAAAAATAGTTTGCAATTTTGCAGGGTTTACAAAAATTTGCTGATCTTTCGATTGTTATTAAAATTATCAATAGTTATATCACCTATATGTTTCTAATGAATAAACACAAATGTATGACAAAACAATACTGAGACAAAAGACTGGTTTGTTGGCCCGGACAACAGGAGACTCACAATGGCATCAACTACAATTTAGAGTGGGTTTGAAGGTACGTACATTGAAGTATTAATGTCCCTACCAACAAAAATGTAGGCAAAACCACCACCCTCAAAGAACAAATATGTACACGCAAATAAAATAATTTTCACACAACAATAATAAAGTACACAAACAGATTAAAATATATGTAAATGGTAAAATATTAATTCAAACTCATTATATAACAATTAAAAGTAAGATGTAACCCTAAGCAACCGAGCACATACACAGCAAAAGCAATTGCTAAAATATCAAAATTTTTAAGAGATCAACCACTGCATAAGCCTAATATTGACATTGTTATATTATAGAGTCTGTCGCATAAAATGATTAAATTTTCAACAGCTAATAATATCAGAATTGTGAAATTCACCAAGTTAGTTATTTATTATTATGGCTTACAAATCACTCATCCAAACAATCTATTGCACATACTGAGAATAACTTTCAATGTAAAAAATTAAAAAAACATTATGATTATAACTAGTAGATATTGAAGTTCTAGTATCAAATTCCACACTATCGATGAGGTTTAGTTGTGTAGTCGCACCTACTGCAGAAACCATCAAAGCACCAAAAACTGTTTATGCGATGACTAAATTTAAATTTTGTCAGAAAATAATTGTGCTGGTTAACAGGTAGTGAAATGCTAGTACTCGGCTACTGAGGTCGCACCAATAATGAACAACTAACTGTAAACATTTAAAAAACATTGAAAAGACTTGAGAAAATACAAAATATTGGAATAATTGATGGAACACAAAATAGGGAGAGCTGTAGCGATACGTGCAAAATAAACATAACTATAAAAACAAAATAGGAACATCATTAGTTGATCTAAAAAGTGAGTAATGCAAATGTTATGACCTTAGACACTTATTTTATCAGATCATTTCAACAAAGAGTTTTAAAAAATGTAACAAATTAAAAGCAATAAGTACCATGAAAAAATATTATGATTTGTGCTAGGAGATATTCTAGTGGCACATGTCTAAATTCAAAGCTATTATTTCAATAACCAAGGATTGACCTTGGCAATATTTAGCTCTACACAGCACAGCAGCTACACACATTAAAACTGTTGAAAATATTAGATCTCTTAAATTCTCAAATAAAAATCAATTTTACAAGTGGCTTTGTAAGCAGTTTAAATTATTAGTAATAAAAGGCATATGCTATTGGAAGTAGAGAAAAAAAATCAAAAACTGTACAAATGTATTGCTAAAAACAAATGAACACTCAATTACAATGTCAAGCAGTTTGTTTACCTACTGCTTGGGTGTTTCAAGGAAGCTAACACCACCTGAAAGGAACAGCCCGTGGTCTATCTGCACCTTCCTTGATGAGCGGCTTATGAAATTCACGACCTGCACGAGAGTGAATTGTGGCCCAACACTGCTCGCAGTAGTACTGCAGACATGTTACATTAGCACAGAAGAAGGGAGCAAACTTTTGATTGCAGCGTTCACCTCCACACTCATCACATAGCTGGTCATCAAGCACATATGGCTTGACTTCAACCTAGAAAGAAAATTGACATGCTCACAAGTAAAGCCAACGCAGAAAATTCCAGAAGCAGCAAAAATAATCTGAGCAACAATAGATGATATGAAAAAACCAGTATGCTAAAATCTGATGAATAAATTTTTCTTCTTTGTACAACTGCAAAGGTAATCAAATCAGCTTCAATAAACGTTTTTGCTTGGTACAACCAAATCAGCGTCACAAAACATGCATTCAAAAAATTTGGAAAAAACGAGAAAGTATCCGTTTGAATCACATGTGAGAAATAGAAGGAATTAGCACCAACTTTAACATAAACAATCCAAAGAATGATATAGCTTACTCTCTTATCAATATCGCCAAGCTGCAATTGAACAAATCGAGCACTTATTGCTGCAATGTAGCTTTTTTGGTTTGAGAAAGCTACTCGACCAGCTCCTTTAGGATATTTCAGCTCAGGGTCAGTATCTATACCAGCATAGCAGACTCCACCATAGAGCCGGTCTATTATAACTGCTAACTCGTCTGCAAGAGTCATGTCAAATTAGTGAGATAAACACTATTAAGAGAATTTCGATACCTTCACCAATAGTTTTACTAAGCTGAGTGCTTCACAATATGCCAAGTCAATATTACGCTAATTAAAGGCTGCAACTCAGACTAGAGAGGAAGTAAAGCTTAAAAGTTACAAATCTTGTGAACAGGAATCAATTTAGTCTTTCCAAGCATAATTTTACATTTTACTTTGAATCCTTTGGGAGGTTTCAATTCCATTATAACTTTTAGAATACCTCGATTAAATAACAAGCTTACACCAATGCTAATTTAAGCAGTTATGTTTAATTTTTGCAGCAGTCAAAATATTTCAAAGTGCATACTAAAGCGGTTATAGCTCATGCTAGAATCATACAAATTTTAAAATGGTTCTTACAAGCTCGAAGAGGCCGGGGTACTCCACCAACAAAAATGGTTCTCCTTGGGTCTAATGTCTGGGAGTCATCCATTACAAAATCAGAATCACTCAAACTCCATGGACGAATTTGCACCTAAAAATGACTTGGACATAATATATTGTGATTAGTTAGAACTTCTACTTTCCCAATTTAACAGCCATCATTATGAAGCAAAAACGATAAATAATTGCTTGCAATTTATTATCTATAATCACATCACCCTTTGAAATTTACACATTTAACATTCAAGCTGAGGAAAACTAACGAAACTTACAGGTTTATCCTTCATTGTTGGACTAGTGACACACCAGTAGATTTTTGAGTCTTCACTGAGGCAAGAATCAATTAAATTCTGAACCGACATCTCATCTTGGAACAAAAGGAAGCAGTAACCTGAAAGTAGAAATAGTTCACAGAAAGGCCAAGATACAACCTAAAAACCCCACCAAGTTTACCCAATCAGAGTTTCAAAACACTTGCTGGTTATAGCTTGAGTAGAACTGAAGCTACCCAGAATATAATGCATGAGATGATAAAGCTTTGTTGTAGACTTTTATTGAACAGCTGAAATTAAGTAATACAGAGCACATTATGGGGAAATAGAACTTGGAGTCTAGCAAAATCAATCACTACTTTAGAACCCAAAAACCAAACACTAACCTTTTGGAGGAAAATAAGATTTGCTTTCAGCTTTGTGAGGCCAATCAACAACCACGGGTCCAAATCTCCTAAAGCTAGCAGTTATTTCTTCTGCAAAGAGAAAATTCACAAAATAAATTTTCCCAAGAAAATAAAATGTAACCTGGGCTTCTGAAATGACACAACAATACCAAAGATAGACAACCCACCAGGGCTATTTTGATATCAAGTTAGACAGCTGATGAAAGAGGTTTTAATAATGTGAAAATACCTTCATCAATATCTGGAGGTAGTCCACCCACAAACACCTTTCTAGAATATCGCTCTGGTCTATCAGGTCTGTAGTCTGAGGAGCCAGTGAAAGCGCCATTCATTCCAGCAACTCCATTTCCTGGTCTGTGGTCATTGCTCACAGAGATATCATCACCATTGAACCCAATGTTATCATTGAATCCTACAGAACCAACAGAAGTGCGCTTTCAGCAGTGACAGTTAAAATGTACATTTCTATGAAGTTTTGTGGCAAGACTACCGATTTATAACTAAAGTAGTGAATTATAACCAGCAAAAGAATTTGACAAAGTTTTTCTGGCTGATCATTTGACACCATCTCTTCACGAAAAAAAATTTCTTGTAAAATTTTTCTTTTCTTTTTAGCGAAAATTTTTTCAACAGTGTTCGGACACAATGACAACATAAAAATTGCCAAAAAAACTCACATATTGCCATTTGCATAATTATTTACCTTATATTACACAAAAACGAATAGAGTAATGAGGGCAAACCAGTAAAAAGAGCAACTAGGATATTGGGATGCATACTACACAGGAAAATTACTCGCTTGCTTGCTTGCATACAGGTTCTTGGATTTGAACTAGAATATAGCCTAATGAAATATTTTGAACTTCAGAAATGTACTCAGTTCTTGAATTAAATAATTAGTCTGAAACAGATCGTTTTAACCATGGAAATAACAACATTTTCTTCTAGAAAAACGTTATTAATATTCTATCAAAGACAACAAGTTTATAGCTTGCTATATATCTACAACTAGGTATGAACAGCAGTTATTGCTACTGTTATTGTGAAATTGATAATACCTTTATCTTGTTCATATTGCCCAGGATGTCTCATTATGTCTAGCAGCTGAGTTTGGAGTGCATCCATTTTCATGTTGTCATTAGTCGGCATACCCATATTGTTCTAAAAATTAAAATGTGAATTACTTATAACTGATGCAAGTTGAAGGTCAATAGAAATATGCTACCAATGGTACCATAAGCTATTACAATCAAACAAATAGGAGTCAAACCATTTTCAACAGGTACTGCTTTTTCCAGGCATTAATAAAAGCAAAATGTTTCATTATATTGTGAATTTTAAACTCAATTATTTGGTAAAATCAAATAGGAACTATGTACCCTTCACAAATTTAACTGCTATGTTTTACTACTTGCTATTTACCTGGTAATTTGTGCTCATATCTGAAGTACTCATAGATTCACCTCCAACGGAAACAGGGTAGCCAGCTTTCATAGATGAGACAGGGCTACTTCGCTTACCATACCTGAGTTGCTGCATCATCATATTATTCATGCTTGCTGTGTGATTGATAGGAATACCAGATTGTCCTTT
The DNA here is from genome assembly GCA_964035545.1 of Bugula neritina. Taxonomy (NCBI): domain Eukaryota; kingdom Metazoa; phylum Bryozoa; class Gymnolaemata; order Cheilostomatida; family Bugulidae; genus Bugula; species Bugula neritina. Next base: position 7,764,090 of record OZ037765.1, on the reverse strand, counting down.
CTTTGATCCAGGGCCCATGTTTGCATTTCCACCAGGTCTATTCATTGCTTTTTGCTGCTGCAAAGCCATTGTCCATGGCGACATGTTGGGAGACATGTTGGGCGGCTGACCAGGATTTGGCCATGTATTTTGCTGATTACTCCATGGAACTCTTGGATTCATTGGCTTTCCACCCATTGACCCATAGTTGTGTTGGGCAGTTATTGCTCTTCTTTGGTTTTGACTATGGGAATTAGGATAATTCATTCCACCCATAGGCCCCATGTTGCTCATCATTGACATATTGTGCATACCAGGCGGAGATGAAAAATGCCCATGATTCGGCATATAACTGGGTTGTTGACCAATTGATCCAAAATGAACAGGCTGGGGGAAAGAGTTATTATTATTTAGCCCATAATTAGGCATTGATTGGGGAGGATTGATTGATTGAAAATGAAACATATTGCCATCTTCATGATGGGGAAGTTGCCAAAAATTTCTGCCGGAAACATCACTTTGAGCTTCTGAATTCAACTCAAAATTTAGAGGTTGTGCCATGTCATGTGATTGCATACTGGTCATCTCTTGCTCTGCAGCTGGAGAACCATGAGATTTGCTATCACTTGACTGTTTGTCACTGCTTTCATCTCCAATGTCCTGAATTCCATTTCCATTATGCAGAGCTTCTTTAACGGCTGCCCCTTCTATTCTATTTGCCTGCTTATTTGTTGATTTATCAATAGGAGATATGTGAACAGAATGGTCTTCAGTCCCTTTAGAACCTTCTTCAGCCTGCATATCCTTTACTAACATTGAAGGCGACAACTTGTGAACCTAAAACCATTTCAAATTAAAAAATGCAAAAGAGGGCATTACATTTTAGTGTGTTCAAAAATGTAAACAACATCAGCATATTTATTGAATAGCCGCAAAAAACTAATACATAACATCACATTAAACACCAGTGTTCTACAGTTTTTGAGCTCATGCTTTTATTACACAACATTAATGACAAATATTAATATCAATGCTATAAAGTCATAGCACAATGTTTACTTAATACTTTGAAGGAAAAGTTTGAATATTAAGCTACATCCTGAAGCGATCAGCATTAAAAAGATGATATACTTATAATTATTATAACTGTAGCTTATACATATAGGATTAATTTAATAAGTTTAACTCTCAATAGTAATGTCATGACTAATCACCGCGATGATCAGAGATGGATGGCCATAAAATTTAATCCAACTTAAAATTTATTTATTATATACAAAATCTATACTTAGTTTTATAGTAAATAATCAGTACTTATTTTAGTTTTAAACACAACAACCAATCAACTTTGTGTTTTAAAAAATCGCAATATTCAACAACTCTTATTTTTGAGAAAATCAACCTGCTGTGACTTTACTGCTGGCAGCCTGTGCGCAAAACTAAAACTTATTTTGCCTATGGTATGCCTTAAGTTTAACACGAGAAGGGTAGGTCACTTAGTGTCGATTAGCAGCTCCAAAAACTTCCTTGAATATACGCCCAAGAAATGATCGGGTCAACTATGCTATAATGCAAGAAAAGTCTAAGAATAGCGGGTCTCCTTGGTGACAAGTGGATATATGATGAAGAGACATCATGCGACCCCAATTTTTTCAATATTTCTCAACTTGTTTCGCTATTGTGCACTCAGCTCAACAACAAAGGGCGCTTAACTCTAGTGATAATTAGCAGTTCTAAAAGTTTTTTTTCAATATCAACCCAATTAATTATCGGGGAAAGCTTGCAATCATACAAGAAAAGGCCTACGAATAACAAGGTATCCACTGGGAAAGATTTTATGACAGAGATGACCACGTGACTCTGAGTTCATTTTGATTTCGTAATTGAAATTGTATTACTATTATCTCAATGATTATCACCCACTCTCAGTAATCGTATTCCTGAATATTCCTACCACAGTACTACCTACCACTATGGATACCAGGATGATCTAATGATGATGACATCGATAATAATCATACTGACCATGATGAAATTCAAATTGAACTTGTATCACAAAATTAAAAATGACATGCGAGTGCAACAGCAATTTTGAGTGCAATTTATCACCACAAATATAATACTAATAGTAAATGTAATAGAATTAGATATAAAATATATTGATTACTGAAAGTCAAAAAGAAATTCAAATAGTACTCCAATTTGAACTTGGTAGGTTAAAATTCAAATAGTGAAATAATCAAATACGGTTATACTTATCATCTAATGTTATACTTATAGTTATAGTATTCACGAATTTTGAATTGAAATAATCACTATAACTATAAGAGAAGGAATGATTGCAACTGTACCTTGATAATATCAAGTAAAGTGATTAGTTATACATAAACTGATGAACGAAAATTGTGAAATGCTACCGATATAAAGATCGATGTCTACTGGTGCTGTGCGTGTGTTCACTTCAGTAAATTGGACAGGCGCTGGTTTTTTGTCAGACGACGCTAGTTGTGAAAAGGCCTATCCCGCTCATTACATACTGCGCGGACATTTTCTCGCCGAGTGAATTTCTATTTCGAACTGAATTGTTTAAACTAACTTGTTTTTAAATTGTTACACATTTGAAAATAATTATATACGTTTCAAAAAATATTAAATTAATTTACTTTTGTGCATAAACTCAGCATGTTCAAACTTACCTAACAAAAACGTGCTATATATTGTTGCGCTAAATATTCGACATTGACCGTATACATAGCATAATTTTTAAAGTCAAGTCACTTATAGTAAGTCTTTGTCAAGGTCATAGCAATAAACCTGGCGATGAAGTAATATGAATATCACTATCAGTAATACTAATAGTAATAGTAATAGTAATATCAGTTATCACACAAGTTTGTAATAATTACTTACAATTATGATAGTCAAAGTGATGTAATGGCCTTAAATCATAGTTATGTCTCAGTCATCCGTGCAAACAATCAATGGTGTAACGAACTCAAAATTGTAATAGTTAACCTGTAAAGTGTAAAATATTTGGCGGTTTGCAACGTCTTACTCTTAGTCTTACTCTTTGACTTTCACTTCGTATTAGTTGTTACTATTACTATTAGTATTAGTATGAGTACTACTAGTATTACTATTTGAAAGTCTGCAAGGCCAAGTCAGAGTGCAACTAACAGTAACATTAAGTTTAATACGGATTACTACAGTAATTGTGAGAGTTTCACTATCAGTGTCACACTGATACTCACACTCACAGTCGCTGCTCATACTGTAACTGATACTTAGAGTTAGTGTGAGTATCATATCAGTATGAACAGCAAGTGTGACACTCACTCTGGCTCTCAGTAATTGTAAATTTTACTTCATAGTTCATGTTTCATGCTTTAAGTTTATGCTAATACTAATACAATAGTAATACTGTGGGTCATAGTATTAGTATTAGATTTCGTTATACTAATAAAGTATTGCTATTAGATTTAGTTAAAATTAGTATTACTTAGACCTCTTTTTAATGTTTTATACTTATTTTTCAGAAAAACTAAATGAAATGCATTTCCAGTGTATACTAATTAAGTAAAATTATTGATAATTCATCATGATTATCAATAATTAAATTAAGGATGCGCTGCTACTTTTCAAGCCAACAATGAAATTTATTAAATTATTCTTAAACATAGAATTCTAAAAGTTGGAGTAAAACTTTGATCAGTATTAGTAATTAAATGTAATAAAAAGAACTCGCATTTGTTTAGCATCTTTATCTTTCTGTAAGCCTTTGCAGCTAAGGGTTTGTAAGTGGCTAAGGGTTGTCCTCTTGTCATGCATGCAACATAGTTTGGGGACATTTGCTGTTGCTCAGAAGTAATTATGATCAAATGCTTTTCCTGATATCACCAGTAGTCATGCCTTAACTCCTATTCTAGCGCTGATTAGATCAATACTTTAACCACTAGACTATGACTGCTCCTTTAAATAACTAAATTTAATAGTCATTGTGAAAAGTATGTATACTGAATGTTTATCATTTATATGTTCTATTAAACTAAAGCTTTTTATTTGTTAGGAAGATTGACATGTCGGTTTTACCATCAACTATTGATAGAACGTTTTTTGGATTACTGGAAAGCTGTGATTTCGACAAAATTGTTGAGTGCAGCTTAAGTCAGCTGAAATGTGCTTTACCACTTCTAACGAGATGCAGCTTGTGTTCCTTGGCCGATATAGACGCTCCTCTTCAGAGAAAAAGACAATCACTCACACAGGTTCTTCTGAGTTTTAGTGAAGTAAATAATCTCATAGCCTGTTTGTCAGCTGACTTTAATGAGATAGCATTCGATTGCCATAGTCAATTAGCTCTCAGGTTAGTTGATTTTTTTCTTAGTTTTGTTTTCCTTTTTGAACATAATGTTTGTTTGGTATTACATGGAAACACAGAATAAGATAGATTAAATCATAAGCTACTGTTTCATTATTAGTTGTCATTTTATATAATTTTAGAAAAAAGCAGTGTGATGCAGGAGATTCAGTGTCTATGAACTATTCAGATGATGTCATAGCTAACTTTGAGAGCTACTCTGTAGCGCAACAGTTCAAAATTATAATAACTGAAGTGAAATGGCTTATTTCCTTGACTTCTGAAAAGGTTTGTTGGGAAAATTTAAATAATAAACTTTTGATAGGTATACAAGGAAATTTATATTGTGCAGTGGTTGTTAAAACCTAATCCAGATATTGGGTAGATACCATGACATAATTTTTTTTAATGCCAATTAACTGATGCCAAGTCTCTCAATGTTAGAATCAGCAGCCAGCTTGCACTGGTAAGTTTTAACATATGGTAAGTGGTGTTCACAACATTGTCTGGAAGCTTCATACTATTTTTAGACAGCTGATGGTAAATTCTCTGGAATAATTCCTGCTCCTATCCTCCAACTGTCTCTGTTTAGAGATTGGATTACTAAGTTGATATGTATCGCTCTTCATGGTAAGCATGTTCACTGATAACAAATTTTCTAATTTGTAGTGGTTTGGGGTTATGGCCTATGTAAGCAACTTGATTAATTTTGTATTGAAACACATTGATGATGTGAATTTTCATGCATGAGTTCAAATCATGCAAAAGTCATTGATTGGGACAGAAAAAGTAACCAATTATGATTGTGTTTACTGATATTTAAGGAAATCAACTCATTTTAATTTTTTATGTGGTTGAATTAAGAGTTACTATAACAGGCAAAAGCTTGTATCTATTAAAAAGCAATAGGCTTGGTTTGCAATCATGTTTATTTTTATGAATAGTTCGAAAAAATTGAATTCTGTCTGCATATATGTATTTTGAGTAGAATATAATCAATTTTGTCAATTCTTATTTCTACTGGAATCTATTACAATGTTAAGGCTGCGCATCACAGCAGCTGTAGCTGTTAAAGAATTATTATTTTCATTTGTTATTTATTATTATTCTTTTGGTTTTGCAGAGTTACCTTCCCTCTTTCCATTGTGCGATGTTATTGAAGCGCTACTGTATCTTAACAATCCTTTGGATATGATTTTGAGTCTTATTATAAACTCTCCTTGGTCAGCTGCTGAAGGTATGCCCTATGGTGTGCATAAAGTACTATATCTATAAGTAAATAGTTTATCCAGTATCCTAAAATAGGCATTATAATTCATGTATAATAGACAGCAATAGGGGTGAAACATCAATTTTAACTGCTTTTATAATTAGATGTCTATGTAGATTTATAAATAGAAGCTAGAGTCATGTATATACAACACACGTGATATTGTGTGCGTGCTTGTAGTGTGAACAGTTTTGAACCTAGTGTTGATTTGTATTAATGGTTTCACTAAGTTTTCATCATTATAATTTACATTTATATATTCAATTGATTTAACAAAATGGTAATTTTTGGTTTTTTAATAATTCAGAATACTTGTTTATGCATTTTCAATATGAATATGTAAACTTGTATTCCCACCAATTGTAATACTTGTATCAGCTATGACCTATTATACACGGTTGTAAAGGATATCATGGCACTTATTCAACTATATATTTACTGTAGTGTGCTGTAACCTGATTAAAAGCTCACATCTCGATCACCCGGACAGTGTAACTCAAGTCAGGATTGACATTATCCGTCATATTTGTCGACTTAGTCCAACTGCCATTTCACAAGCCACCAAAACATGTGTAAGTTTTAACTCTTCTATTGACATTTTTACAACACCTCATGTTGATTATTAGAGTTGTGTTTCCTTTATAACCATTTGTGTAAACTGTTGATGAAATCATCAATTTTATGTTGTGAGGAAATGTTTATTTTCAAGTATACTTATTACAGTAAAAGAAACTCTTGACTTATCCCATCACAAGTTATTTTTAAAGTAGTTATTTTAAATACACTGTTCAACATGCAGCGATAATGCAGATCCTATAGGCCTGTGCATACTCATCCTAATGTTGTTGATGCATCTGGGGTTGTTCTACTCTTTAGGTTACTTACAATAAGTTACCACAAGTTTTGGCCTACTTGTATATTAGTGAAGATGAAGGAGGATCAGCTTCTATTAATAAACTTTCAGAGTTTATTTTCACTCACAGAAGACTAGCAAAGTCTTTACTTGTTACTAAAAATCAGGTGATTCTTTACATTAGCTGAAATATTCATTTTAAAAGTTTTACTAGTAAATACAGTAGTTGTAGCCAAATGGTTGTTTTGCAGAAAGTATGTGCAATTATTGCCATTAGTTTTTTTTTCAATATTGGCAGTGGCTATGGCACTCACTTGGTTTGTTGAAAACATGTAAATTCTGTTGTTTTAATGGTACGTTTCTTATCTTCTTTCTATGTGATGTCTGTAAAGTTTATTTAACCAGAATTTTGCTCCTTTATCACCAGGCTTCACCTGAAGACTCGGAGCTGCTGGCTATGATACGGCGAACTATTGACAAGGAATTAGATGCGTTAGTGAGAGAAAGTGTCTTTACCAGCTCTACTTTCTACCGGCTGACTACACTTATTAGGTTGTGTGGCTGCCTTCGTGAACTCAACAACTATAAGTATGTTTAATAGACAATAATGGCTAATCCAAATATGCACTACATTCATTGTTGTATCTATTTAGCTCTCTTTGCATTTTATTTACTCGCATTTTCTTGTAGATTCACCGAATCTGAGTTAGAGAAAATGTTTAAGATATTTCCGCAGTTACCTCTAGGAACAGAAAAAGAGATGCGACTAACGATGTTGGCACTGTGTCTTGTCATAGCGAGTATACACCAGATGTCTGCTTACTCACACAAACTCTCAGTCTGGTTGCGTGGTTTGGCTGACAAAAAAACTCTGTATACTCAGTAAGTTGTCACACTGGATCCCAGTTTTCTAGAGCTTTTTCATATGTTCAAATATTCTGTTCCTTGGATTTAGTTCTTATATGGAAAATATTTCTGAATCCATGATGGGATAGTATAAATAGAAACTTGTATTGTAGTTATTTTTACTATTTAATTGTCCGTAGTAACTAAAACCATCAAGGGACCTAATTAATCTGCTTTCAGTACTTAATTTAGGCTTTTGGTTCAATGTGGTGCAATCTGAAAAGTTACACAGACATGTTAACTTCTTGCTCAGCTCATTTCTAAGCTATTTGTATTGGATTTGTCATCAATTTATTAGGTTTTTGAATGAAATTATTAAAGTTTGAGCTTAATTTTGTTTTAACAAATGACTCTTTAATTTTCCTCCAAATGCATTATTTACTCTGCATTGCTTTTCTTTATGTGCTAATAATTTTTAAAGCTGATTTCATTTCTTACATTGTGTGCTATACATTTTTAATTAGTTTTGTATGGTCATAAATTTGTTGTGTTTATTCAATACTAGGTGTAATGACACAGGCATTGGACAGTTTCTGTTGCTTATAGCTATTCATTACCATGGTAACCAGCTGACAACCATTTCTGAAATGGTAGCCTCATACTTGAATATTAAGGTCAGTTCTCTGAAATCATCTGTTAATTCTCTTTAAACTGTTCATTTATTAATATTTAGCAGATGGATTTTATATGCTGCACCACTTGTTTGCCTACAGTGGAATTTGTACTTTGTGCCTTTTTTATACCATTAGTCTGACGTGGTGATAACTTCAAACTGCTGTGTTTGTCAGTACTCAAACTTACTGCTGACAGTTTTTCAAATGTTGATTCAAGTTAATACACTAGAACTGAATATAAAATAATGTATGGTATCTATATTATCAATATGTATACATCAAGCATTATATACATGTTTTATAAATTGATAATTTAAACATATTTTGAATTTTAGCCATCTGCTGTGAAGCTTTCGAATACTATATTAAAGCAAATCATCACCTATGAAGTCTTTACGGAATCGGTATGTAAACTATTGGAAACTTTTGCAAATGATTAGTGACTTGGTCAGCTTCAGTTGTTTTGGAAAAGAATATTAGATTGGAGAAACAGTAGTTTTGTGTATTCATGATTTAGAAATTTCAGGCTAATAAAGTTATTTATTTAGTTGATATGACTCTTTCATCACTACAGTTGCTGTTATTTGTATTTGCAAAGTATTGTATTGTTTCTTTGCTATTAGGTAATATCCCAGCTCACAGTTTTACTCTCAGTGACTGAGAATCTCAATGCAAACATGAAGGGGTATCTGCCTATTCATTGCGTTTGTCAACTATTAAAGAGCCGAGCTTTTTCAAAGCATAACGTGTCTATTTCGGAATGGATAACTCAACAGGTGACCTTGAACTTTCATTTTTCACACTTATAACTTATCTGATATTTGTAAGTAACTCTTGATACAAATAATCCACATTAGCTTGCTTAACTTGTAAATGGTGTTGTATAAAGGGAGTGTTAGCTAAAGTGAAGAGAGAATTGCCATATCAAAATGTTTTTAGTTTCTAATTTTATTTAACTGTAAGTTTGTATTTTGGTCAATGTCTAACATTGACAGCACTGGCTGACAGGTTCTGGGGTTGATCCCCAACTATTGGTGATGTCAGGAAGAGCATCTGATACTAATAGCTGCTGTACTCCAGCAAAAGTCCTCAAACTATGTTTCCAGCATAGTCAGGCACTGTTCTTAGCCCACTTAGAACTCTGTCATCAGAGGTTGTTACAGGGATATAGACTTTAAACAGAACAAGTTCTATATCTTGGTGTTTAGACTGACTGCCTACTATATATGTACAGCTGGCTAATGTAGCCCTGCCTCTGCATCCAATGGTTCAGCAAATGATCACCCTCTATGTGGCCACCACCACCCCTCAACAACACAACATGCGATCTGCCAACCCCCAGCTAGACGAACAGCGAATCAGAGACCAGTTTGAGAAGAGCACTAACAAGCACTTAGCATCTCAACTGGTCTTCCTCTACTACGTACTCTCTCACCAAGAAGCTGTCTACACAGAACCAGGTAGGGGTCAAATGCCATATCCACACTATTTTATAAAAGAACTTAGGCTGAAGAAAAAAACTTGAAAATGAAGTATTTTAGTTTGCATTAAACTTGTCTCTATCCTCTAGTTGTGCAGTTGAAATAAACACTTGTTTGTAATCTAGCACTAGCATCAAAGAAACGACCTTTCAAGCCTTACAGTGGTGAGCTAATGTCAAGCATACCAACCAAACTGCTTATGGTGAAGGCCTATGAGCATCGGTACCAATGCAGCTCTCTGTATGCCTCTCTGGTCAAGTGAGTTTATCAATCAAAGTAATTCACCACTCAAAATCCCTTACTAATTACTGATTCTAGCCAATGTGATGTTTTATACACTGTGAACATATATTCTACAATATAGAGACCGAAAATTACGGAAAAGTATAATTTAACTTTGTGTTATGCATTATCTTGCTACTTCTACCTGTTAATATGCTGAAATGTGTTGTTATGAAACACATTTCATTTATGTAAGTAAATTGACCTATGACCTTCACCATATGATGAACAAACAGCATGCTGCTTGTAGGCTCCTCTACACTAACATGCCTCAGATATGCAAGGCAGACATGTGGCTGTTTGATACTTCAACTCATCAAAAGTCTAATCTGCTGGTAAAGCTATTCTCTCCCCATCTTTCAGGTTCGTTATTCAGCAAATTCAATAACTTTTCACTTCTTTGGTATGGCGTATTTGTTTTTGAATCTCGCCATTCATAGAAATACTTGCCTGTTGCCATTGCCAGGAGAGAGCAGTATGGACTCAATATACAAGCAGTACATAAAGTTGAGATTGGCATCGGAGAGTCTTTCTGCAGACACGCTGCCTGTGCTGTTAGACAGCATCAAGTTGGTCCAGTCCTCTCCTGCCGATTGCATACCCAGACATATGACGTTAACAATGGCTCAGACGTGGCTGGCTTACAGCAGAATCGCTCCTGAACGGTAAGCATGGCTGTTGGCAATGTAAGACAATACATTCCCTTAAAAAGTTTTAGTGCCACTAGAGCACTTTTTAAATTAATTTTGTTTATGTTTTGAAATGACGCATAGTGAAAATAATAATAAATCTATTTGAAAGTGATATTATGAACCAAGTGTTTGGTCTCTGATTGATCATCAATTTGTTTATTTGATTCGATGTTGGTGGTTTAATAAAATATGTGCCCAATTCTAGTAGATTTTAAAAGATCTATGAAGTAATCACTGTAGACAATTTGCCATTTTTAATAAGAAAAGAAAATTGTTGACTAATAGTTTCTGTAGCTGTTTGGTACAACTTGTAGTTGATGGATGTTAGTTAATTGTAGTCTTTATCTGGAGACAGTAAAGGTTCTACGCAATCAACATGGCTCTCTGAAAGAAGATCAGCTGGTGACAGACCCTCTGTTGGTCCTGCAGTGCTTGCCCACCTGCAGGTGTGTAGCTCTACACATGGACCTAATCTTTGATCATGTGACTAAAACATTTCCGAACAACTCATGGGGCTTTCACATGTTTATTATGTCCTAAAGTACTTTTTGATAGTTTGATGGTGACTCCAAATATGAACTGTAAATGATGGAGGCACATTTAACATCTGCGTGCCGGTGTTATTGTAGTAATAATGGTTCCCATTTCTTTTTTATGTATTTATATATTTCTGCCATGAAGTGCTGCAGCAACAGTGCATAATTTGCCCTTTAAACTGGCATTGTCTCTAAAAACAGTTATTCAGACAAATTTACATGACCTTGCTGAATTTGTATTCCAGGCAGCCGGATCTCTTAGTCATCCTGCTGCATCTCATAGGAGTTTACTCCAGAGCTTCCAATCGCTATTTCACTCTTCACTGGCAGAACAAACAGCCACATGGAACAGTGGCTCTGACAGAGGCACAGGAGATCTGTTACAGCTTGCTATCAGCTCAGGATAGCGCAACCATTCAGATTATGTTAGAACATTGTCTGCCGGCTGTACCAGTATGCAGCTTTACTTTTAGTTACTTCCTCTAAAAATATGATTCTAGTATTCACCACTTTTTATAATGAGAAGTATTTTGTTGTCTGATAATAAATTCATAAAATATTATATTTTGGATAGTTTACAGTTGACTTGACTTTAAAATCTAAATTTAGTCATTTATTTAAATCCGGTAACATATTATTTATGTTGTCAACACAATTATTTATTTTTAATAGGCCAATGAAAGCATCCTGTGTGATCAAAGAGAACTACAGACTTTAATTTGTTCAGAAGTTCACAAAATAATAATTGATAATCCCTATCAAGCCAAGTTGGTTTCATTTCAGGTATGACTCCTGTTTGACTTCATAACTCTATACTAAATCACTATCAGTTATAACTTTTTATATCCACCATTATGGCAAGTTTTTGTTAGAAACTTGTCAGAAAATTTACTCTGTACTTCATTCAGGGCTACCACAGCAAGTTAATCCCTATAGCAATAGCTGGAATACCTTCCATGCATATATGTCTAGACTATGTTCCTGAACTATTGGCACAACCTGACATTGCTAAACAGGTATGTCATATAATCTTTGTAGGGTTTAGAAATGTTTTCTGGTAGCCATGTTTAATATCGAGTAAGTGTGTATTTGTAGTGTATTTGCATACAAGATATATTTTATTCGTGTGTTTGTTGAAAACAGATGTTTGCTGTGAGACTGACAGCATCTCTGTGTGAACAGTACGGAGTTCACAAGACTTTCACCATGGCCAAACTCTGCATCAGTACTGTGGTTACCTTAATAGGAGGTGAGGACTGTCAATAGTTTACATTCACCAAGTTTCAATACAAATTGGTTCTATTTTGTTGTGATAAATTTAATTGTTTTCACCTAATAAAACAATTTTGCTGTTCAGATGAAAAGAACATCGCGCCTGTGATGGTGCTTCATTGTTATTTAACCAGCTCACTTAAAGTAGTAAGCATTTTGAAAAGGTAGTCATACTTATCACACCATCAAACAAGTTATATTTATTGAAACTGTTTTAGTGTTGCCTGCTCGTAGTGTAATCTCCAACATAATCCCCATCTTGCCGAGTATAAATGGTATGTGCCAGCATATGCCTGTTTTGTATGAAGATTGGTTGAGACTCCTTGCAATATTCCTTCCCATCTTTGCTACTTACAAAGGTTAGTCAGTATTTACTATCATATATGACAGTCATTGCCATTAAACTAGTTAGGCTGCTAAATGAATGGGTGATGCTTCGAATATTTGAAGCTTTCTCTCAACTATTCCAGATGCTTAAAGTATGAAGTCATGCAAATAACTAGCCACTATATGCTGAAATACCCAAATACTTTAAGACATCATCAAAGCTTTGCCACATTTAAAATATTGTTGAAAAAGCACCTACTAAAATCTTTAACTTAATCTGAATAAATAGTTCCCACTATTTTTTCAACTGCCACTTGGGCCCCGTTCCTTGAATAGCTATGCTACTGAGCACATGGGCCCCCATCTTGACTTCGATTGATATTATATATAAATTGAATTTAGCTCTTTTTGTGTTACTGTTGTATATTTGTATTTTTTTGTCCCTTTGTTTTTTTTGATGGAAATAAAGAAAACAAACAAACAAACAAACTAAAGAGTTAGTTTCACATGAATCAAGGCAATCAATTTTAAATAAGTTTCAGATGAAAATATTTTAGTTTTTAGTGAACCCAACCAATAGTATAGTTGAGATTATAAGAGGTTTTATCTAAAATGTGAAACGCTACGAATAGTAACAGTCCTGTTCACCTTTGTATTGTTAACTGGACCAGTACTAGTGCATTAAATCTTCGTTTTGGCATATTTATGAGAATGTATCGTTTCAATATATTTTATTATTGCATTTATTAATTTGTTTTATATATTGTAATATTTTAGACGAACTGGAAGAGATGAAGCAAAAACCATGGAGTTGCTCATTGACTAACAGCTAGTGTCCAACAAAATAATGCAATTACTGTAAACATGTACATTAATAAAATGATATAATACATAGAACTAGAAGCATTATACAGCACTTGAGTATACAGTAACAGAAGTGAAAGGTACACCGAGGTTAAATAAATATCTTCATTCTACTAGTATTTAACTAAATGTTATTCATCCTCAGTGTGAAATGCCAGGGTATAAAAATATGACCACCCTCTTAATTTACTGAAAAAGCTCAATTAATTAAATATGAATTGAAAACTAAGAATGTGTCAACTGTCCAAGGACTTTGCAATTCTTATCATTTCATGAACATCTATGATCTTTTCTCTCGGCTTGCCTACTTTATCACCCCTTCGCATTTCTTCTTCATTTATCTTCTCCCACTCATTGAAATCTACCACACTAATACCTGAAAATAGGCCAATAACTATAATGTTTCATGATTAAATGAACTCTCATTTTTACTACTTGTATACCTTTATTAATTTTCACTTTCATTAGATCAACTCATGGGAAAGAAATGCATTTATGCAGGTCTCTACGTTTTTGTAAATTTAGGCTGTGCTACAATTTGCATTTATTAAATAGTAGAACAGTAAAAAATAATTTGGTTGTAGAATGATTAAGATTGACAGATGCACTATCAATATAAACACCATTTGTACCAAAATATTGCTAGTACCTTCACTGAATAGCGATTCAGTAATATCTTTTATACATGAGGTAGATGGTTTGATAACTCCTGACTCTATATCTTCAATCACACTATCAGCAGTTTCAAATGCATCGGTCATGGTGCCCGCTATCACCCCAACAGGACCCCTCTTTGCCCAACCACTACAATACACACCTACAACACAAAAATTAATCAAAGCATATAAACACAGTAACATATGAATTAAAAATTTGACACATAAGTTATACAATTCTTTTCATAGAGAAATATATAATAAGCATGTATCTATTAGTTTGTAAATTTTGACATTTCCGTAAGAACCCCAATAAGCATTTTAGGCAGGCTATGAACTTTACAATAAAACATGCTGATAAAATGACTGGTTGTGACACTCCTTCTAATGGGTTTGATTAACCAACTTAATATTATATGGCATGCTAAACAAGTGCTATTCATCATTTGATTTGGCATACACTATCATTTATTAAATTAAAAAAATTTACCAACAACCTTTATGATTCAAAATTCGGCCATAACGATTGGGTATAGTGTAGGTTTTATCATCGAATGGAATAATATTGCCATCTCCAATAGGTAAAGTCTGGTAGCCTATACTTCTACAATAGCAAAGTGTATTATTAGCATAAATTATTGACAGCAAACAATTATTTGTGATATACAACAAATGTACTGTTCAGGTAATGAAAATAGCAAGCTTCATCAATTGAGCCTCTAATTTCAGTCATGTCAATCACAATTTATTTTATTGTTCATCAGCTACTGCAAACTCAATTTGGGCCTATAGTTTGGAAATATATACACAGTAGTCAGGTGGTTTCTAAAACCAAAACTAATCCTTTCACTTTGGTTTTGCATATCATAGAAAAAATAGCTGGGAAGCTTTCTACTGCATCACAGTGAGAACTGGATAGGAAAGAATATATTAGAATACTATGGACTTTGCCTTAACAAATGCTGGTGTCTATTATTACCAAAGCAAGTGTACCAAGGCCACTTTCTTAAAATTGGCAACTGCATTAGATACGCCACCCATGTTACAGGCTTTCGTGGTGGGTAGGTGCCTCCAACTGAATCCGCGACATTTCGAAAATGACAATAGGAAAACGGACAAATCATCAATGTACAATTGGAAAATAGACATTTGGAAAATGAAGAATCTTCAACATGTGGGCAATTTTAAATTAGAACTATTCAGTAACTAATTCTACTTCCATGAAAGCCTAACTGATTCGGTCTTAATATTTATTTTTGAAAGCTATTTTGGACCCGACCAGATGTTAAACGCCTCCTACAGACTAGGCTATGTTGAAGATTTTCATTTTCCAAACGTCTATTTTCCAGTAGTCCATTTTTTAATTGTCTATTTTCGAGTTGTCTATTGGTGACTTCTCCCTTTTCCAAATAGGTGTTTTCCAATTATTATTTTCGAAATGCCGTGTCACCGCCTCCAACCAGTTAGGCATTTTATTGTAATATTAAAACCTAAAGTCTAAAAATCGCACAGTTTCTGCCACGTGTACATTAGCATTTGATAAGACTTTAAGTTGCATAATTTCATTGCTACTTTCTACTAAAAGTTATCCGCCTGAACTTTTAAGAAATTGGAGAGTGACGATAAGCAAAATAGGGTTTGTATACTGCAGAAATATGCCCTACAATGTAGGAGAACAAAATGTCTAAAAATTCAAGATATTGTTCATCTTCGAATAATACATTCATAGTGCACATTTACATTCCTATATGCTATAATTTGTTTTATTGTGCACATATCTTTGAACTACATGTACATACATTCAGCAAATCTTCACTGATGTGAAAACATGCCAGGAGGAATAATGCTGGCCTAATAAAAATCAAACAACAGCATGGACCAATATTATTTCTACTTAACAATAGCAGGATATGCTAAAATGAATCTCATGTATGTGTAAATCACCTTATCACCAGGTTTGACTGTAGGTTTATCACTTCATCTGTGACAACCGCTTTTTGAGAATTTATTTCTTTTCCCTAAAATACAGCAAACTATTATATCTTTAAATATTAGGTTAAATGAAGTTGTTACTGCTCTCACTAAAGTTAAAATTTCATCGTTTCTAGAAAAATAAATTTTCTAAGCATGTAACCTATGTGCAGGTCTGACAGCTTTAGTTTCGGGTTGCTTTTAATTAATTAACTTTTCTTTAGGTTTTTATTTGTGCAACTGGAAATAAACAGTATGGTTATTTTCTGAAATGATCAAAATTGTACCAACTTAAAGGAGACTACATTTAGTAAAAGTAAATATATAGCCTTCAGTTACACTTGAAAAATGAAAAGAAAAATAATGGAAAATATCTCAGGCAAAAGCATCATATGGGACTGTAGCCAGTTCACAGTAATCAAGTCCCATCATTCAATATCATTCCTAATTTCTAATAAACACCTTTTTTGTATGTGCTATTTCTAAACCTTCAAGTATATAAAATTTAATGCATCAATATTCTAAAAAATCATACTTATTGCCAATACAGAGGTCCTACATCTAGACATGGTGAATGGCAACTATGAAAGAATAATAATATGTCTATACAACGTTACAAAAATTGTGGGTATTTGTAGCAATTTTCAGCTTCGTTTTAACTTAAAGGTGGCTTTTAATAGACTAGATGTCCCATTCTATAAATCTATTTCACCTGATAAAAGCATATAATTTAACATAACTGAAAGTTCTAGTAATCTTAAGAATCCATACTATTCCTAGAACGATTGATAGGAAGCTCACCTCCAGTTTATTTTTAGCAAATCTCACAGCCGAAGCATGTCCATTTTCTGTTAAAACTTCTAGTGGTGTCAGTAGAAATTCAAGACTCCAGGATTTGCTAGAAGATTTAGAGACTGTTGGATTGTCCGCCATTTTCAGCATGAGATCAGTTATCCTACGACGAGGTCTGGCCAAACCTATATATTGAAAAGGTTTAGATATTTCAAACTGCGGCAAATAAATAAAATCAGAATGTAAACTTTCTGCACAGTGTAAATTGAAATATAAGTTATTATGTTTTCAACATTTTATATAAAAATTAACCGTCTACTAAATAATACACAAAAACTCAACACACGTTCATATTCTTCCATTATTGATGTTTTCGAATCCTCTAAACAAATGTGTGATTTAACGTTAGGTAGTTTTGTCATCTCTCTGAATTCTTTGATGGTGAAGGCAGTTTGAAGAGGTCCTCTTCGACCAACAATGTGAACATGTTGAACCTTACTAGCTGCCACAACGTCTAACGCATGTTGGCAGATATCTGTCTTCTGCAAAATAACGTACACGGAATTCTTGAAACCATGAAAGTTTCAATAAATAAAAGGAACAATGTTATTGGATAACTCTTTTTTACCAAAATACAAATGTTTTATGTAATGGAAGCCTATAATATAATGTTACATTTTATTTATTCAAATGTTTTGTTTTATCGTAACATTATATGCTTTGTTTTTTATATCAAGCTCTTTTTAGTGATAAACACAGTATACACGCACCTATACTTCCACACACATGTACACACATCCATACACGTACACACACACACACATATGCATATACACATACATACATACATGAATGAAGGTATAGCGCAATGTTTCAAACAGGGCAAACTGCATTACTATTACAATTCAGCAAACTAGTAAAAGCCATAAAATATATTTGAGAAGCTAATTCAAAGGGCATGCATAGTTTGACATCAGTAACTCACAGCAAGTTCATCAACTGGCATTAGAAGTAGTCTTGCTATGTCCAGAGCAACATTACCATGTCCAAGTATAATAGCAGACTCCCTGCTCAGATCTGGTGCCAGCTACATAAAGATCACAATATTGACAATTTGTAATGGTTTATAAATGTCATAGCTCGATACAAGCTCAAATTTATTATAAATTGACTAAGTAGTTACACAGGTACCTAAATACACTATTACTAAAGCTGACATACAAGCAGACATATATAAAAGTTACAAGAAAATGTGCAATTCTTACATGGGAGAATTCAGGAAGACCATTATACCATCCAACAAATTCTCGAGCTGAATAAACACCATCTGAATTCTGCAAAAAATAAAAACCTGGTCATGTGCATTGAACAAACTACATATACCCAAGGGTTTAGACAGAAACCGGTATTCCAGTAGAAAATCTACTTACCTCCCCAGGGATGTTTAACTTTCTGTCACTTTCAGCGCCATGGCTCTATAAGAAAAAAGTAACAGTACAACTTTTTAAAATTAGAACCAGTGTAATGTGTTTCTGCAAAGGTGAGTAATGGGAAACAGAGTCATTTTGTACAAGAGACGATTATTTCACAACCTTTAAAAAACACATTCACAAAAATTACATGCGTAATATGTTGTGAAAAATAAGACTAGCACTGTAACTTACAAATACAACAATGTCATATGATTCAAGTAGTTGAGATATGGCGATGTCTTTACCAACTTCTACATTTCCTAGAAATCGGCATCTATCAGAATACTTGTTAGCTGTTTGAGTAAAAGTATTGATGACATTCTACAAATTAAAATAGTTTATACTTTAATAATTCTTTTAATTTACTCCTCTTTATTACAGTCATGTTGACAAATGTTGAAAAAGCTAGCCTAAAATATAATTACATCATTTATGTATTTATATGTATTATATGCTTGTCCAATTTTAATTTAACAACCCTAAAAATTAACTACTACAATTTTTTGCAGAAATATAACCCAATTTTTATACTCACAATAACTTTGCAAACTTTTAATGTGCTATTTAAATAAAACCAACCTCACAACAGCAAAACAAATAAATATATTGAAATATAAAACCAACAAACTTTTCAGTTACATTAGAAATATTTCATATAAGTAGAAAGACTAGGAATCTGTGCAGTTTGTATGCAATATTTAGTCGGCCAGTTTTCACATAAAAAAAATTTAGTAATAAGAAATAAGAGTTGTAAAAAATATATAGATTTTGCCTTTCTAGTTACAAGAAAACTGTTTAGAATTGAAATTTTTATTAATCAATGCAGTAAGTATTTCTGTCTAAAATATGCACTCATTATAGCATACAGTGTTAATGTTAAATGTACGTTGCTGAATTTAATACTCAATAAAGAGATTTGGGAGCTATATCAAGCTAATATTGATGAGTCAGTTATATAGTAAAAAAGCAGTATTAGGCAGCAGTTGTTGTTTTGACTCTAAGCATACTTGGAAAAAATTATGGATCAGGCAACAGTAAGCCAATTCCTTAACAATGCATTTCAATTATTTTACAGTTTCAACTCCAAAATGTAAAAAAAAATTAAAAGTAGCTCTATCATATGTGGTCTCAAAACAAAGTTTAGTGGAAGTGAGTGTTTGATCAAGTTAAAATTATGTCATTGAACACAATCCACACTAACCAGAGCAAAACATCATGTAATAAACTATTACCTTGACTTCAGGATGGTCAGGAGCCACTCCAAACCTGACAAGACCAAAAGGAACAGGAAGTTTGTCAAAAATATCCACCAAAATCTCTGAATTTCTCTACAATATCCCAACGATTAGAACTATTAAATACTATGTAATCGAAATATTTCTAGCAGAGTTTTATTACCAATACACAATTAACTATATGAGAAACATAGAACATACTCTGAGTAACCTTTGAGCAGTATAAAAGCCTGCTGGTCCACCGCCAACAATGCAAGACTTCAATTGTTTAGCATTTCTTTTCCGAGAACAGTTCCTATGTTGATAGGCACGGTTATACTTTTCGAAAATGTGCTGAAATATCCTCCTAGACATCGTGAGTGTTATAATAGAGCAAATACTAAAATAAAAGTGATAAATTAACCAGTTGTTTAATTTAGTTGAACATTTTTCCCCCAACACATATTTATCATTCTGCAATAATAATTTTAAAAACATTTAGTACGAACTAATCAAAAACCTTTTTCACATAATATTTATCACAATTCATGAAAAGATGCAATAGTCCTAAAATAGTTATAATAAAAAAAAGATAATGCTATTGAAATAAAAATAAAGCTAAAACTAATACTATTAGTTTATAGACTTGGATTCAAATACTTTAAAAACATTTTACACAAGCATGTTGACTTAAATTACAAACTTTACATGACATACTTAACGAACTGTTCCTATATGACTTAAATTCACCTGCAAGTTTTTAAAAGTCAGTCAAGTAAAAACTCAAAGTCAATGGTTTTAGCAAGTCGAGTTTAGCTTAAGTGAAGAAATTTGAATCGGCAATTACTCAAGTAAATTTGACTATGACCCAGCTCTGCCAAGTACTACTCTACTAGTAGTTTCGGTATTATCTATTCACGTTAAGCTATTGCATTAAATCACAATACTCAAATTTATATTCACATTTATTATCATTATACTGCAGTAACCCTAGCTAAAGGTAGCCAATAATGAATAAAGTTTAGATTCAATAGATTTTGACTTAGTCTTTACTCTTTTACAACCTTAATTTGTCAACTCCAACAAAAATATCATTGTTACACTAAAAGTAAAAGCATAAGTATAATTGCATGAGTGAATAACGGTAATACCAAGTATAAGACTAACTTTAGATATAAGAAATTTAGAATAACCATAAAATTAAATGATAAATATAATTATAAGTAATACTGTTACTAACTCTAACTCTAAGTACTAGTACTACTAGAATAAAATTAGAATATAAAATTAGCACCATAATAATTCCTAATGCGTTTTAACTTAGGGATCGTACCGCATACTGCAACACAAAACTTCAACACTACGCTAGGTCATTACTGATTATTTTAACTTTGACCTTCACCACAGCGCGATATATGCCCTTTAACACTTTGACGTCACAGCACCTAAAATGATTATAAACACCAAAATTTAGAATTAAACAACCTGTTTAATAATTAAAACGTTAAAAACTATTGCTTGTAATTCATATTGTCATAAAAACAGTTATGAGTGACAATTATCTTAATTCTTCCAGTCATTCTCTTGAAATTAATTTACTGTTGTGATATACCATCAGATAAGAGATATTACTATTAGTCATTATAACAACATGTATTGTTGAGATCACTGGCCACACTATAAATTCTTCAATTAATATAATTATTAGATAAGTGTATAAAAAGTATCACTCATTATTCATTGTTGTTAGCCACATGCTAGCCCTATAAACTGCATTTGTACATGGTCTTCTATAATGTTTGGCAACTATTAATGTTGCTACAGAACAAGTTTACTAGTGAGATTAAAATTGTTTCTTTCCTTCTACACTGCATTGTTGGGCACCCTCACATTTCCAATAGCATTAAAACACCTAATGCGATTATTTATAAATACTTGAAATTTATAATCTCTGGTAAAGGCTCTGTAAGAACCTGCTATAACTATAACTCTCCTCCTCCTAGAGTCCTAGACTGTAATTGGATAGAGAAGATAACTCTATCGTCTACAAATGAACATTGACCCTGTATCATCATTTAACTATAACATGTTATTAGAAGTTTTAGGCGAATTTTCTATATCTATATGACCAACATAGGTATCAAATAATTCCCAATCTTTTACATGCTATGTAGAAAAGTAGTAAATCAAAAATGTAATGACACTGAAACTTTCAAGCTAGGACAATAAGCAATTCATATAAAGTTTACATAAATAAATAGGCTAACTATATAAAGTTATTAATGAGAAAGTTTTGTAAATAATTTTTTTCTTTCTGAGTAAGTATCACTGTGACGTGTAGTTGACTGGTATTAGTTACATTTACCTGCCAAAATGCTTTTTAAAATCAGCTTGTTTTTTTACTTTTTATGAGAAATTAAGAATAGAACTGCAATTCGCACAGAGGCTGACTACCTGCATTATTGTGATGCCTAGAAGGTGGCAAAAATTAATATATCTAGCTGTTTCCTCAATATTATATTTATAGATTTTGCATGTAATTGAAAGTCAGACAAAGTTACAGTGGTTGCACATTCATCAAATAATAGTACTTTAGCAATCAATAACCACGGATGACATGATATGGTGAACTGGAACTGGTTAATAATGCATATTATACAACATAGTGTATACATTATAGGACAAACTCTGCAACACATATGCAACTTAATCTGTTGGCGAATAATTGTTCATGCTCAAATTGGTTGTTGAGACAACAATATTATATCAAAATTATAAATCATTATTCCTTTTTTTATTTTGAAAATTCTAATATGTACAAAAAAATAATGACACACGGTAGCAGCAACATTAATGTCATAATTATTACAAAATACTTTAGTTGTTTGATGTTGATAGTTGCAGGGTCTTCAAGTTTTAGAATATTTGTCCAGGTTTTCATCTTTTATAAACCAATTATTCATAGCTCATGGTTTCTGGCCAGATTATATTCTGGTATCCCAGATGCTACACCTTATGATGTTTTGGATATTGCTTTCACATTGACCTTAATACATTTTATTGATTTTCCATGTTTAAATACATTTCATAGCTGCCTACCATACAACTGACTAATTAGATTAAATGTATACATATGGATGAGTTCTGTCAAACATGTAGTAATTTACTCATTGCCTATAAGACAATTTTTATGTGCAGACTGAAGCTAGTGCTGTTGACATGTTACAGGTGGCAGCCTATACATGTATGGGTTTACTAAGGGAACCTGTCACATACTTTTGCTATAAATATTGTTCATAGCTGACCGCTGAAGATGAGAAACTGCTGGCTCACAGCTTACCTCTCCACCTTTCTGGTTTATGGAATAAGCACCATATCTGGTCAGACAAGCAACTGCATCAGCAACTGTGTTTGTTCGAGTAACGCTTCGGCACCATCACTTGGGGATGAAAACTACATCCTTGTGGAATGTACTGGCAAGTTGGCAAACATTGCAAATATATCTAATGCTGATATCCTATTTTACAAGACTCCCTTAGACCTTGACATAGTGCTAGACTACAGTGCTTTAGTAGATTTTTATAAATTGAAGTCATTAAAAATAATCGGAAATGTGCAGGATATAAAAAGTATTCCTACAATCATCACTCTTGAAGAGCTTCAAATTTCAAACTCGTATATTACTTTCATCTCCGGCTACTCACTGTATAAAATATCTAAGACTCTTGTGATACTATCTCTTTCTCACAATTTTATAAGTCACATTGGTGATGATGCCTTTCATCAAATGGCTTATTTGCAACATCTAAACCTGTCTTACAACGCTCTCACACGAGTGCCATCAAAATCTTTTGCTGACTTGAAACAACTGCAAGTTCTGGACTTATCTTACAACCTAATACAGAATGTTTTGACTTCTGAGTTCACAAAATTATTGTCACTAAAGTGGGTGAATCTCGAAGGTAATGCGATACACGTCTTGTCTTTTGTGAAGTTCCCGAATTCAGGCACATCATTCTTTGTTGGAAAAAACCCTATTACCAACTTAACATGGCATTCTACTACACAAACACAACTAAATATATTAGATATCAGTGCATGTCACCTCACAGTCATTGAAACGAACACTTTCATCAATGCTTCGATCAACACACTAAAAATTACAAATTCTCAAAAGTTACAGCTAATGGATGCAAACGCTTTTGTCAACTCTAAAGTAAACAAGCTTTTGCTCTTCAATAACTCAAACCTGCAGTATGTTGACTCTCAGTCTCTTCAAGATCTACAGTACCTCCACACTATAGACGTGTCCTACACTGGGCTTCGTGTCCTGCCAGAAACGTGGATGAACATCTCTACAGCAATAAATATCTCTGCTTTTGGCATGTTGCTGGTATGTGATTGCAGCTTTAATTGGATAGCAGAGTTCACAAAAACATCTATTTCAAAGAAACAAATTATGCTCTCTCCCGAAACCCTGTTAACGTGTAGCATTCACAGGAATTCAACACTACAACACCAAACATGTTCCCCAAAACTGCTTTACCGATCAAGTAACGTGACGGTAGTGAATGAAGGAGGTAATGTTAGGATCAGATGCAAGGTTAGTAACCATTGCATGATTGCATTTTAAAGTTTTATAGCCATGAAGAAAAAAATTAAACTGAAACTCTTTCAATAGATTGCAAACTTAGGTGAATTTGCATGGCACTTTTACATGAGCATGCATTTTTATCATGGAATTTTAGTATTGAATCTGCCTTGAGGTCTACTACAGCTTTGGAATCTTTTTTCTGCAGTTAATTTGTTTGTGTCTGTTTGCTTTTGCATGTTCAAAATGCAATTAATTTATACTTTGAAGCTCTAAACTATTTAACGTAACTGCATTAAATTCAATAATTATATAATGTAAACATAATTGTGAAAATCCTTCATAAACCTATTGTATGAGAATAATTAAAGTAGATAACACAAATCGACTCTGACAGCACAATTATAGGCTTATAAGTAATATATTATTACTACTTCCATCTTATTTTCATGTTATTTACTGTTCACCTATAGAGACACAGCATGACATATAGAATAAGGTTGTTAGATATACTACAGTATACAGTGTACATAATATATGTGTGCATATGTAATGAGTGTGAAGTTGGTTGTGTAAGCTAGCCTATAAGCTCAAGCTCATGGTTTACTTCACATTGCAGATCTGTGCACTAAAATAAGGAACTGTGTATTTTCTATTTTTTTCACATTTATTTCTTAAGGCCAGTATTTACACTGAATTTCACAACATGTTTTCATGCCTGTGATGTGTAATAACTAAATCAATCAATCAATCTTGAACTATAAATGATTAGTTTTGAAAATTAATTAAAAAAAAGTTGATGTTCATAAAATTCAAATTTTCCACAGAAACTTTGTAATTGGAAAATCGTATTTTTATGCAAAGCACAATATATTACAGTAATTTTACTACAAGTTTGTATATAATTTATACATGCTGAAATCATTCCCATGTATTGCTAGGTTGCTGGCAAACCAACTCCACTGGTGCATTGGTACTTTGGCAACCGAATGCTCCTTTCCAATTCAGTTATTGGTTTCATAAATGGCGATCTGGTGATTAGGCAAGCAAAGGCAGACAGTTCTGGCATGTACGTATGCTCTGCTACCAACAACCAAGGACCTGGTGTACGCCAAACTTTCTATCTGGAAGTGATTAAAGACGAGTCTAAGATAATCATAAGAAATATTGGTAAGAAAAGTTATTCTTTGATAAAATAGAGTGGTTTACAGAATTTCCTTCATTTTGTTTAAGTTTGTTAACAGTCTTCAGAGGTTATATTAGCTATAAAGCTAGTCTTGGTATAGTATTAGCTATAAAGTTACATAGATACAAGTTGCGCCACTGTATATGTACATATATTTATAGCCATATAATTTAGATTTTATGAGATGGTGAATAATGTAAGCTTAAATCATGTAATCTTCCAGATGACTATTTCTACAAGTTTGGTGGTTGATTTTTTAGTATATAATATTTTAATGGAATTATTGAACAACATATGTAGTATAGTCTATAGTATATGCTGTACTTATTTATAGTGATAATTCACCAAATATCAGTTAATCTAATTGTTTACTCAAATAACTTCAATTAGTCCTGTGTCGCTCCATGCAGGCTATGTCACGTATCACACGTTGATGTTGTATATAAATTCACATCTCATAATTATTATTAGGGGAAGAATTTGTTGAATTCTCCTGGCAGATAATTTATCCTTCAAGACGCTACAAAGCAATTCTCATCGAAGTCAAGACGAATAACCAGACCTCTTTTCCTATCCAATACTTTGTAAGGTCAAGGCACTCTCCCACTGGATACACCATCTCAAACTTACAAGTAAATTATTATTTCAATTTTTATTTCATCCAATAAGATATACTGACAGCAAATATCTGCTTATAATGTTGGCATTGTTTCATTATTAAAACTTTTTTAATAATGCAGCCAAAAGTTTACTTTGATTATAGGTATTGCTATTATCATTATTACAGCTTTGGCTGCCTTTTATAATATTATGTTTGCTTTAGGTTATGATAACTTGCATATTAAATAAGTTTATACTTCATTCTGACAAGTGAGTTTTGTAACGCATGGGTTGTACTTGTAATTGATTAACATTGTAGTATTAAGGTTCAATGTGCTCTAAGCTCGAATAAAACATTACTGGCTGTTAGTAAGGAAAAGTACTTTATTTTCATAATACCACAAATATGTCACTATACCCAGTTTCATACTCTAGTCTAGCTTTGAAGGTAAAGGCTGAGGAATAGAAGGCTTTAAACAAATTAAAGTTACTTTCAGAGTTTTGCTCTCAACAAGCTTTCACAACATTGTTTGAACGAAAACATGCTATGTATATAGTTTCTTACTTTACATTCTAAAAGTTTTAATGATATCCATATTGTGATATATAGCTATATATTCACCTAGCTAATGGTATATAGGCAAACTTAACCTCTTCACAACCTAGTAGCTGATGATAAAAGTACTTGTAACACTCCAATTTGTGGGATCACTGCTATTAATTAATATTACCTATGTGTCTAGCCTATATTTACTAAAGCATATATATTAAAATATATTTTATTTCAATGATTTCACAGAGAGACACAACGTACAGGCTGTGTTTGGCTTACCAGGATCAACAATTTGCTGATGGGAACAAATGTGACACATTCACTACTAAATCGGACACAGAAAATACACCAGATGGCATCACAGACTACCGATTGTATGGCATCATTATTGCTTCCATTGTCAGCGCTCTATTCATCTGCATTATAGGTAGAACCATAAAAACTTAAAAAGTCAAAGCCTAGATGACATTTTGCTTTTATTATGAAGGCTGCATTACCTTAGTCCTCAAACTTCGTGTTACACTCTTACAACATGTTACTGTTGCTGATCAATATTAACCAAGCATGTATTTGTTCACTCTTTGCCTACAGGCTATACAAGGGAGCTAATCATTTACTTGTAGTCCTGAGTGATTTTTTGGCACCCATGGCGTTCTACAACATAGTCTATACTCCATAGCCTATTGCAAATTAAAAACTTGTACTTTGAATGTGTGGAATAAGCTATAAATAGCCTATTGCAAACAGAGGGGTTTGGGGTTAAACTTGTATTCTATATACTAGGCAATCTATGAAATAAGCTATAAATATTGCAGACAATAATTATAGCAGAAGGGCAAATAGACTTGCAGTCATTTTAACTGAGGGCTGTACTATATGCACAGTGCAAACAATTCTTTTTATAAATAGTTACAATTACTTGTCCCCTGTTAGAACAAATGCATACAAAATGTCCTGGTTTTATCAGTAAGCTTTCCTTATGCAGTTTTAGCATTGTAAGCACCAATCAATTTTATTTTGGTAATTGCCTGAAGGGTTTTTGCTCTTAATCAAACATTTCCTTCGTTAATTTAATAACTGCCCTTTGCGTAGATGTTATTTGTCTTTTGCATAAACTACATATTATTATATATGCTATACATGGGTGTAATTCTATTTTGCAGTGTGTGCTTGCATTTCATCTCGAAAATACTCTAAACGCAGACAAAGTGAGATGAGACAAGGTTTGAGATCTGCCAGTACATATGCACTAATGACAACTAGTTTCAGTCAACGAAGTGGTCTTTCCTCATTATACGACAACCCTGGTGTGTCCATCACTCCTGTATCACAGATGAGCAGAGCTAGCTCCCACCGTAAAGGTAAACGAGCCGAAAACTTATCTGAGGTACCGACTCCATCCAGTGCCGTTGTCTACTTTTCACCAAATGTCATGCAGTATGACGAGGCAACTGGAATGGTTACTTGCCCTTTGAAAAAGACGGTTAGTGACCCTCAACTGTTCTTGTCATCAGAAAAGTACTAGATATGAAACAAAAACTTTAAAGAACTTGAGTAAATTAGCTATTGGTATAAGAGAGCACAGATTGCTCTGTTAGCTGGCGCCTTTCTTCTTGTCCCACTTGGCAGGGTCTACAGATTTCAACAATGCCTATGGTACATGGCAATGTATATTGACCATTGATAGGAACTGTTTGTCTATTGGAAATTTCTGCAGTAATTTCTTGCTATTTCCTGTAAGTATGGAGAAACAAAACAACTTGATGTTGGCATATAAAAAAGTCGGTAGCTTTTTGTTGGTTGGAAAGCTATTCAATCTAGTATATATGCTGTAAATTTACAAGACTTATATTTGATTTGAAAATAATATATTTTATATAGTAGGTTTCTGACACACAAAGCAACAACAATAATAATAATCAACAGCTGCATGAGGTAGATTTACTTCATGAAATTTTAATAATTATTTAAAGCAAGAAATGGTAAAAAAATAATAAATTTTAGAAGAAAAACACCAACATTATTATGTGATTGGAATAGTTATAATTAACAAATTTAAATGCTTCTTGGGTGGTCTACTCATTTATATGAATTATATAGTAGTGTATATTCTACATAGATAGTGGTTTGTATTCTATATAGAGAGTGGTGCATATTCTATATAGACAGTGGTTTATATTCTTTATAGAGAGTAGCTTATAATTTATATAGAGAGTAGTGTACATGTATATTCTAAAGAATCACAGTGCTACAGTTAGAATCTGTCATGATATTTGGCTTAGTAGTTTTATCATTCTGATGTCGTGAACGACGAAGGGAAGCTGGTTGAGACCTGCTTCTTCTCCTGTACTTCCTGTGTCTCCCCGTCTTACTCATTCCGTTCATATCTGTTGGGGGTGAAGCCTGATGCTCTTTCTGGCAACTTGTAGGAATACTACCTTGACTTCTTCGCACTGATCTCTCTACACTATCTAATCTATTAGGCTCATAGTTTCTTTGTATAAGACAGTTGCTCAAGTATGAGTATGTATCCGAATCACTAGGTAACTCATACGTATCAGCAATGGAACATATCAAGTCTATATTGTTCCCGCAGCCGTACTCAATTGTTGCCAGCTGACTAACTTCATCTTGCAAGGGTAAGATAGGTCGGGTATGCATTGGCGACCCCATAATACTGTTACCAGATAGCCTTGAAGTCAAACTCAGAGTATGATCCAGCGGACAAGGCTTGTCAAGTGAAAGAAGACGCTCGTTGTTTTGAAATTTCTGTTGAAGTACAAGTTTTTCAGGCTGATGTTCTTCAGACTCAATTTTTGCACAACATGTACTAAGCAGGTGCAAAAGATAAGGTTTATCCATCTGTGTAGAGTTGTATGTACCGTGGGTAGCAGATGAGTTAGCATGACTCACTTCCTGTCCAACGTGTAGAGTATCTGGAACCAGTTTTCTTAGTTGGTTTATCATGCTTTCTGTCTGTAATAAATACAAAACATCAAAGGAGTTAGTTGAGAGATCTACAGAGTTTCTAATAAAGTTTGGTTGTTGTTTCTCGTAAACAAACCAATGAGTTCTTATACAATTTGTATACTATTAAGATGTTTACAAACTAAGAAAGGAAGAAGGCATCATCTATTCAAAACAGGTGTTGTTGTATAGCATGACGTTGTGCTAGACTGGTCAATGAAAGCTAAACAGATGTGAAGGAGAACATTTAGTGATCTCCTGTGCAGCTTGCAAGCCATGTAGTGAGTATGAGTTGTTTTATGCAATGGCATCAAGCTACCAGAAAAGTTGTGATTATAAATAAACTTGAAAACATAAGAGCAAGAAAATTTTGCTTCAGTAAAAGAACCCATCTTCTTTTCATAGATGTAAACAGAGCTAAATCTTTTCTACTTTTTTAGAGTAATTATGCATTAAATTTATTGAGCATTGTAATATGATAGATGC
The DNA here is from genome assembly GCA_964035545.1 of Bugula neritina. NCBI lineage: Eukaryota > Metazoa > Bryozoa > Gymnolaemata > Cheilostomatida > Bugulidae > Bugula > Bugula neritina. The sequence goes on along the minus strand of OZ037765.1, from coordinate 7,734,169 downwards.
ACAATTATTTGAGTGATCTTTTGTAAATGTCCCAAAAATTTTTGGGTATTGGGTTTCTAACAGATTTCATGAATTAATCTATCAGTCAGCATACACCAAGACATTAATAAATGTAAGGCCTGCACACTGTTTATTAATTGCAATTCTAGTAGTGCAAGTGAAATGAAAATTAGAACTTTTAACAGTCGGATGTGGCGTCCTGTAATACAATATTCTAATAATATTTGGTACTGAAATAGAGTTGGATATTTAATAATGATGGGTTTTGGTCAGACTGATATTTCATAGACAATGAGTAGACAGTCCAGTAGTCACTTCATCAAGTCAAGCATGTAACGAAGCCTGAAATCAATAGCAATTAGAAATACTAATAAAGTAATTATGTATGGCAGTTTTCTAGTAAAATCCGTCAAGAGTCATAAATCCCAATAAAGTATTTACAATAGACAGATATAACAATATAACCCATATATTATAATATAATAGCTAGAGATCGACTTCAACATTAATATTATATAACTTCCATACCTCATGGAGTCTTTGTTTCAAATAATGATTTTCTCCGAGAACTTTTAATAGTTCTTCCCCTGCATCATTGGACATAGGTGCTTGTATATATTTAGAAACGGAGTTCATATATGGCTCTTTGCCTTTATTATGGTATATCACAAACATCTGCAATTTTCACAGTACGGATGCATTAAAATAGTTTGTATCCACTTACAGGACTAAAAGCAAACTAAAAAAGCAAAATAAGCAGAAAAGTGAGTTTTAAGCTCAGTTTTGCAGTTTTTTTATATGCATACCTTTTGCAGAAAAGCTGCTGATAGAGCAACAGTTGTCGTGAGCCAAGCGAGAGCAGAAGACATATAAACAGGAAGTTGTACATATTGTGGGTAGAGTGCCACTACAGCAGAGATAATGCTGGTAGAAACTAGACTCAACACTGTAGTTATTAGCAAGCTTCTTCCATCATCTAATGCAGGGAATGTCACATGGCGAATAGCCCATCTATAAAAAAAATTAGTTATGAAAATATATACTTGTATATACGGTTAATTATAATCTAGCACACATGTTGGGTATATATATATATATATATATATATATATATATATATATATATATATATATATAAAGCTGCTTATACAGTAGCCTACTCACCCTACAAAACAGGCTGCTAGTGCAAATACTTGCTTATATGCACTCAATACCAGCAGCCAAGTAGATTGAGCAGTTGAAGTACAGCTTAGAAAAGAGCATGTGAGAGGGTCGGACAACTGCCAACACAACATGAATGACGTGTCCAACACTAGAAATGCTAGCAAAGCCACTACCAGGTTCCCATCTTTTATAGACTACAAAACAAAAACTCAGCACTTAAGTTTGCCAAAGAAAGAAAACTTATTATAAAGTGTATATGATAAATGCATAGCAGGTAAATTTAAGGTAACTCCTGTGTGTTTACAAAGTTTTTATTTTACCTTTAGACTGTGCAATAATATTTACTACATGCCTGTGCACAGTAAATATTACAAACTTTTAATTAAAATCAGCCTCTTACAATATTTCCTATAATAATTCTAGTATTAAAATAAGAATTATTCTTAATGTACCCTAGAAGTTTCCATCAGTTGTTTTATCTAAAGTCTTTTTAAATTGCATAACACATTTATGAAACCTGCTATTCAAAAGTGTTGCTTCAAAACTATGCCACAAAAATGTTGCTAAAAATCAAAAATAATTTGATTTTTGACAAATACTGCAATTAATTGAAATTTGCCCACTTCACACATTTGCATTCAATGAGCAGGCAACTAACAGCTGAAAAGTAAATTACAAAAGTACTTAGGTTGCTTCTTAATATGAATTCATACCTGTTTTCTCTTCTTTTGATATAAAAACAGTCGATAAATTCGCCATCCCTTGACAAGCATTGACCCAACTAGCAGAGTGAATCCTATAGTTAACAGCCAATACTGAAGCTAAAAATAAATTTATAAGATATTTACTCTGTCAAACATGAAAATATTATTTTAATTGTAACTCAAACATGGCAAAAGTTTTACTTGGAGTCCCTTTAATCTATACTGCAGTCCATACTCTACTAGAGATATAAGCTTAAGATGTTATATTATAATGCATAGTAAACTTCAAATACTAATTATGATTCTATTATGTGTCATATATAATTGAATTGTGTGAATGTATTATATACACTCTATTGCAGGATGTAAGAGATAGCGGCAGGCATTTATATTATTTGCTTACAGCAAATACAACTTGTGTCACATGCAACATAGGCAAGTGTATGTTAAATAATATATTCCCATACACAAAAAAAATAAATAAAAACTTTGTTGGTGTACACACTGCATTATAATAATTGCAGGCAACTACTATTTGGAGCTATTACATTTTACTTATGAAGAGTTCTATATGATACAGATCCAAGTGGTAAGTCCAAACATCTACCCAGAATTAACTGGGAACATGGATATGTAAATCTGAGAAAACTTGAAACTTCTAAATTTTTGTAACTTTCATTTGGTTAACAAAACACTGGATAATGATTGTAAGAGTAACTTGGTAGCTTTGTCTACTTCTGTACTAGCTAATTGGAAACTGTTATCTTAGTGCAGCTTATTTCTACACTTGAACTAGATTCTATAGATCAACGCACACTATTTACTGTATTAGCGCAGATTCACTGCATCTTTATCTTTATAGTTTTTAAAATGTTTTTAGAGTTTATAATATCGGTATTAATCAGGGTACAATTTCTGTTAGCCTTTCAGAATGGGGCAAGCAAAAGAGGGGAGGGGATGTAAATATATAAAATGTATGATACCTACTGAATCTAACATATAGTCATACAACATGATCTGACAGGGATGACATCTGACAAAAAGTTTTATACCTCATTTGAGATCATGTGCATATCAACAGTAACCCATAATTGGCTCAAAAATTATAAGGAAAGTAGAAAAAGTTATCTGCTTGTGAAATCCAGATCCCAACTGTTGTTGCAACATAACAAATTGGCGACCTATTAACTAAAACACTTGCATTTAAAACGCAATCCCTAATAGTTAGAAATCTTAGTTAGCCAAAATACAGTGGCTTTGCATCTAAAGGTTTATTACCTGGTAATGAGACTGATGAACAGGTAAGAGAGGTGAGATGGCCACCAACATAGAATAGCTATACATTACTAAGCCTCCAATAGTCATCAGGATGTTGATACGTGGACTCGTCATCTTTATGAACCTGGAAGATATGACGTAGCATTATCACTGTTGTAGTACACTCTGGCATTGGAATTTCAACTGCAGCCCAAACCATAATTTAACCAAAAAAATTAAAGAATTTAGGCTATATTAATTCCTCCACTACTGCTCCTAAATGTTAAATTGTTTTCTTTTTTAAAATACAAGTGTGGAGCTCTATGCAATTTTGGCTGTTCCAGTTATTTGTTAGACCAGCCATAAGCAAGGTGAATGTTCACATGTAGAATATAAACTCATTAGAAAGTATTGTTTAGGCTAGAGAAATAGGCAGTTGGTGTAATATGCTATTTTTTCAGTGAAAACATAATATACGCAGATTACAAGTAGGTTTACGCCTTCATTCTTGCTACCTACAGCAGGGGTGCTTAAATGAAGGTCCCTTCCCCAGTCTATAAATTTTCAACTTCAAAAAAAGATACATGAAGCCACCTAAAAATTATAACACTACTTCTTTTTGGCTTAATTTTATTTTGAGAAAAATCAACATGGTTTGACAATGAACAATGCACTGAGTCTCCTATAAAACTGAAACACGTCTGCCAAGAACTATGTGGTAAAATACACAAAGTGTTCCTAATCCGAAACAATGCCAAAAGTGCTGCTTTCAAAACAAGAATAGTAAAAAACAGATGAGAAATATTATAGCCATACTAGCTCACCTGAGGTTTCTGTACCTTACATTGAATACTATGAGTAACACGCAGTAGATAAATCCGAACAAGGAAAGGCTACCCATCACAAGACTGAAAGATAAATGCTGTTTCTCTGAGAAGTATATTTTCTCCACAGTAGGAGTAAGTTCTGATACATCCATGGTAGAGCTTGTAGCAACAAATGTCTAAATATCTTCCAGATATCATGTGCCTGGTTAAGCTATAGGCACCAACGGCTGACTGTGATAAAGCAATAAATGTCTAATTAGAATTTGTGTTTATAAATCCGTGTATATCTTCTGCACTCAAAATGACAACAAATACAGCAGAGTTAAATGTTGCTTTCACTATTAGATTTATTGAAGATGCATTGCTCGCAGTATTGCATGTGAACAGAGGGTCTATTGTAGCCAGTGTAAATGCCAAGTCGGTCTAATTACAAACAGTTGCATTTCTTATACTAATTTACTCAAAGCAACTTATTATATTTAATATGCTCCAAATTATCAGAAATTTCCTGCATTGCACATGGTGCATCAATAAGTAAATGACTAATCAAGCTAAATGTGTACAACTGGCAGCTTCCGAAAATTACTAGTGCACAGACAAGGTTGAACTATTTTACCAATTAGGACTATTATAGTCTAAAAATATCACATTGTAGGCAAACTAAACTCTGGGAATGTAAAAGCAAATATTCAAACCTCAAGTAGAGTTTGACAGGCTACATGCAGCCAATGCAAAACAAGAACAATTTAGCAGCACCATCATTTAGGCCACCAAGCAAATTTTGAGGACTATAGCCAAAACCGATTGTTTCACCCACAATCCAGTCACGTCACCTTTGTAAAATCCCTTATTTATATTCCACTTACTCAAGTCTTAACCTTCCTAGTCCAGTATGTACAACCCTTGAATGTACTAGTATTCAATCATATTCTTCCCATACCCCAGTAAAAGATTAAAATGAGCATCACTTGTGAAAAGTTGTTCATTTCAACAGAATTTATGACAATCATGCACTTCGTTAAAATTCAAATTATTATTTTTTCATGAAAGTTCACTGCTGTTTTTATAATATATGCTGTACATAATATTTCAAGTTTTGCAACTATTTGAATTATAAAAAAGATTATGCAATCTTCTTTCCAACAGGTCACAGTCAGATAGCTATAGTGAATTTTATTTTTACTTGGTCTCATATTAGAGATTTTGCATTTATTACAATGCTGAAAAATAAATCAACAAGATGTTAGTTTTAGAGCATATTATTTATTAGGTAAGAAGTAAATCACAATCTACTCGGCTTCATCTTCACCTTTAGTAATTCTGGTGTATATAATCTGTGCTCTGTGTTTGCTCACCAACTTTATCAATCCTGCAACACAAACCTAAGCTGTACACAAAAAGAATAAATAATTTTGTTGCAGTAAACACTAGCAGATTATGGATTCAGACAAACTATCACCATTGTGTTGTATGAACAGGTCAGTGAAGTTTTCATCATATTATATCCACATTCCCAGAGGTAGGAAACTTTTTTTGTGGAACTGTGATGTTATATTAAAAGCACAACCTGGTACACCAAACTCATAAACCAACTTCTCCATTACAGCTTAAAAAAGAGGAAAAAAAGTTACACCCATACAATGGTTTTTCACATTACAATTATAAATATTACTATTGTTTCTACTAATTAAAGCTAATACCAGCAAGTAATTCAGCTTTTCACAACTCTATACTATCAACTTACTGTATACTTATACAACTCAATACCTAAGCATATTATTGAAATTTCTGTTGAGTATTTGAACCTGGAAGCAAATAATCATTATTTTTAATCTTTACGTTGGTAATTACACCAATTTATATTACACGTTCAAAAATATTTACAATCAAAACAATTTACCTTTAGAATGAAGATCAGCGAGAGCTGCTCTAGCCAAGCTACCTCTAACTTTTAGTCTTTCAGAAACAACTGATGGGGTAATCAACTTGTAAGCTGGTACTTCCTTCAGCAATTTATCATATGTAGCTTTGTCAAACAAAACCAAATTGTTCAACTTGTCTCTTACTTTTCCTTTTGACCACTTCTGCAAATAATTTCTTCAGCAATGATATTTATCACAAGATATTTCAACTCACAGCATAGCATCAGTTTGTGTTTGAAGCAATAAGTAACTTGAATCAAGTCTTCAAGCATTTAAATTGCAACTATGCCAAGCAATTTTCTAAAATATTTTATCAGCCTTTATTAAGATTTTCAAGTAAGTATTTAACAAGGTTAATTGGTTTCGAGAATGATGAACGTGAATATATTAAACTAATTAAAAAAATTTTCATGCCTACTTGTAGTACAGCTACCAAGACTTTTCTACTGATTTAATTTAATTGCAAATGTTAGATACCTTCTTCTTAGCTTTACCACCAGACCCTTCTTTCTTCTTGGCCGGCGCCTTACTAGGAGTTTTACTATCTTTACCTGCCTTCTTTGGCGGCTAAAAATATATGGAGTAGAAGTTTTACAGTAATAAAATAATTATTATGATAGTAGTATATACCATATAAGGTTAAAAAATATAGATCAATATAACAAGAGTCAGTCGGAGTAATCTGAATACTAAATCTATTACTATTTACTATTATTAGTATAACTCATCTAAATACTATTAGTACCCATATAGATTATTATATTTAACATTTATTAGTATTGGTAATACTAATGGTACTGTAAGAAATTAAAAATAAATGCAATTCATAAAATAAGTTTTGCAACTTTTAATATTGGCAAATTTAAATGCGAATCTGAAAAAATGCGGAATTCCAATCTTTAATTTTTCCACCGCAATTGGTGTCAAGCTTATTGACTTTGAACTGCTACTAGTACTACAAATACAATTTGATTGGTATAACTAGAAGTACACCGACACGACACCATACTTAATCATAGTTATACACATTAGACTTAGTACAAATTTTACTTGGCTTACTTATAGTACCATAAATGCCAACGGCTTGGTAAATTTACAAGTATCTTTAGCTACAGACAAGACAAAGATTAAAAATCAATTTTAGCAGGTTTTCACTGAAGAACATCAACATGACCATGGACTAACTCCAAGTCTAAGTTTACATCTCATGAAATCGAAAATAAATACGAGTTTATTTTATAATAATTGGTTATTCAGTACCAAATTGGTGTAACAAAAACTAATAAAAAATATTGTGTCTCAAGTTTAAAAGCGTGTTAATAAGGTACAAAGTTTCTTAAATATATTGCTAGTAGTTTTAAATATAAGCATAAGAAGAAAAAGAAAAACGTGCCTACCATATTTAATGAAGGTTTTACGTAAAAGGACGAGACTTCGCGATACTGTAGAAATTAGGACTTGCAAAACATATTTTAGAATTGGTCCGACAACTCCCAGCACTGTAAAAACTCTTGTCCAATAATTCTAGGCTTTACCATTAATTTGCACTAGTCATGTAAATAATAGTCCACTTGGCCAGGACCAACACGAAAGAATTGTACAACATTGGGTACATATTTAAGTTGTCTTATTTAGAGTTGAATAAAATAGTTTGTAGAGTTTCTATATTGCATAAATAAAACTAAAGTAAGCATTCAGATCCCACTCACCAGGACTGTTGAAAATATAGCGTTGTACTCTATTTTTTGTGATTACAGATGGATTGTTCCCAGCTTTTAAATTATAGGTACATGTCCATTTGAACATAATAATTTACATGCAACAGCAATTATATTATAATAAATATGCATTAGGTAACTAACATTTGCTTTTTTTATAGTGAATGGAAAATATTTAATATCCTGATGCCAACTGCAGCTGTTACGTTAGCAAACATTGACTACAGTCATAATTGGTACGTTCTCAAATACAAATGCCTTCTGGATTCATCGTAAACAAACTTGCATATGCTTAATGAATAATATTTAGATAGATTTATGGGGGGCAATGAAAATTTGTTGGTTATGCAAGAGAGACTATTTTCAATTATGCTAGTGAATTAAATGTGGCTGTAGGTAACTTCTTCTAATGAGTTATATAGTGATATGTAATAACTTCCTGAGTCATACTTTTTAAAATCTATATAACTGTGATTACACTAAGATATGTTTTTATTCAATAGTGTATTGTAGTACAGCTTGGAGTTGAAGAACCAAATGAAATCTCCGAAGCTAACACTTACAAGCTTATGTACAATACATTCTGAGTAAACTACATCAGCAAATCTGTATATAATTATTTAGTTATAACATAATCTAATTCCAAATTTATTGCTGCATTCAAGTCAAGTGATTTTTTTTTATATCAATATAAAAGGTTCAGCTTCACGTAGAAACTCGACCCATTAGCCGGGTTGTAACAATATTTCTACAGCCATTTGTGATACCCTACCTATTTATATTACATTTTAAGAACTTATACTGTACTAGGCATGAAACAACACTAGTACATAGTATATTATTACACCTTCAAAACTTTACAATCTTTGATGCTGAACAAAAATAATATTATGTAACTACCACTTTATGCCACTGCAATATATATATAGAACTCTGTCATAAATGAGCAATGAAATACATCTTTCTTTTGTTAAAGTGGTGTTTATTCAATTTTTTTTACTTACAACTAAACACATTAGTAGCAGCTAGAGAACACAAATAGCTACCACTGATGTAAATAGAAAATATCAGTTATATAATTTCGATTCACATTAGTTTAACAAAGTATAGTAATAGTAGTAATAAAACCATCACCAGATTCATGATAAAAAAGCTATAGTAGGGGAATAAGTAATAAAGTCAGAAGAAAGAGCTCACTAGCTTATCATTAATCATCACCAAAACAAAGATCTCATAGCTGGGTCACATTTATAGATTGCAAAAGTTCAAAATATTTATAATATAATGTTAAAGTAATAGTATACATATCAACTGTACCTGGAGGTATACAGAAAGAAAATAGATATAAAAAAGAGGGTAAGTTATATTAGTTCTACAAATTCATCTACAAACATTTCTGAAAACAGCAAGCAAGGCATTAGAATAACAGCATACAGTAAGCTGGTCGGCGGTGACAATGGTGAGCTCCTAAACTCGCATGATTTGTTCTATTAGGCACTTGAACATTCGTGATCTAATAGAAATTTTAAACAAAACAGTTCAATTTCTCGCTCTAATATTTATTCGACTTTTTTTAAAACAAAATATAGCATTTTGCAGAACTACCACACAAGAAATGTAAAATAGAGTCTAATCCAAAAGCCATCATAAATATTAGTAGTTTTCAGACGATACTAAGAGTTGATGGTTAGCTTATGAATGTTCTTGTAACAGTAACTTCACACCGAGTCAGTGTTTGTAAATGATCAGCAATCTGATTACATGGCTCCCATTTCGCTCAGCGTAGTCTCCAACTCAGCATTGAGGGCATTATAAGCGTCACCTGCCTTCTTCAAATCCTCTACAAGAGAAAAACAATAAAGCTTGTTTCAGTGTAATGGCACCAAACTTGGGAAGTTACAAATTTTGGTTCTCTAACATAAAAATGCAGCTTTACAGCAGAAAAATCGCATGCATGCTTAGGGTGGCCAAGAAACGTCAACCCAACAAACCACTGAGGCATTTGCATGAAAACCACTAAAAACTATTTTTGCTCCAAAACATCGCATGCTGTATTGCAAGAATTATGATGAATGCAGTACACAATTATGTAGGAATTTTCCACTCTCCGTTTTGCAAAATCTGCAACATTACCTACATAGCTATTGTGGACTGTATAGTCATTTGTGTATCCAGAATAGGCAACTACAGCCCAATGAAAAAAGCCACCATTTCCTTACCTTCAAATTTCTCATTCTCTTTCATTAATCTTTTACAGGTACTCTCGGCATCATCAGCACGCTTCTCAGCCTGAGATTGAAGCCAAACACATGCAGGTCAAATTAAACATGCAAAATCCGCAATACACAATACGAGGAGGCAAGACCATGCCCACACAGTTAACAACTTCACCCAGTTAATACCTTCTAACTGCTCATTATTCTTCTGCCTATCAGCAGCTCTTTGCTCAAAATCAACAGCCTTCTCTTGGGCCTAACAAATTTGCTTGAAATTAGATATTAAAGCCTCTTATCCCTTTCAGGATGTATAATATACAACAACAAAACATGGGTGATAATGCTAGTTGACTCACATCTTTAAGTCTGTCATTCAAATCTTTGATGGTGTCTTCGTAAGTTGTCTCCCTGGAAGCCGCCTAGAATATATAACATAACTCTCCAATACAGTGAGTAGGATTGGTCAGCAGCCTCTATTTATCAAGTCTAATTGCGACATCTATGCATAAGCCATGTATGGATGCGGCCAATAAATGATTAATTTAAGAAAATCATAAAGTACTATCTGGTGCATATACTTGGCAGACATCTCTACTCTCATCATACACAGCAGTACCGAGCATGGGCTACCTAATTATCAGTATAAACTCATTTAGTGAGACACATGGGGTGAGAAAGAGTCAAAATGAGCATCAGAGAAAATACAAGCATAGAAGACTTACAGAAGAAAACTCGTGCAAAAATCTATTTAAGAGGGGCAGCAAAGCATTTTAGAAAACCTATCAGTTCAGACCACCACTCACATTTGTGTATTACGTCAGCCATCAACTACAGGGCACACACACTTCACCATTAACTATAGGGCACACATATGAAGTCTTGGCGTAAAATATAAATCACATGTTTTGATCTCACACAAGCCGTCTCAGCACTCACACCTCCACATCTAAAATTCATCTGATTTTCTTGTGAGAAACAAGAAGATGCCAACAAGCCCTACAGAGTCGTTCCTTTTCTGAATGGAATCCGGGCAAATAAAACTGTGCAAGCATTACAAATGAACGTTGATGAATAATCCAGAACAGTGCAAATAAAAATCTATGATATCACACTGCAAAGAGGGGAGGGCAAATCACTCGGCGAAGGGCATATATCTAATAAGACAGCAAACAGTTGGGGGGGAGGATCCTGCTAAGTTATTTCATACGAGGGAAACCACTATGATGTCTACAATAGAAAATGGTAAAAGCAGGCACAGATTCAGAACTACATGCCATGTCCTGATACCTTAGCAACAGAGTTCTCCAGAGATTTCAAGTTGTTTTGAACTACTTGAAGCTGCTCCTCAAGATCAACTATTTTGCTGCAAAAAATTTCTAAACACAATGAAGCTGTTGCCAGATCAGATAACAAAACCTGTCTGATGTAACTGGCAGGGTGTGGTATACAACTAGACAAACAGACAGACCTTAGGCAACACAGAAGTGCAGAATAACTCCTACTATTTAAGATATCAGTCTATTGTTTTCAAGCAAAGCGGAGGTCCACACCGGTATCACAGGTAGCCGGGTGGCTACGAGGACACACTTACCGCTCCGGTGCTAGCCTCCAGTGATTTCACTGCATTTCCCACAATTCTAAGCTGCTCTTCTAGCTCAGTAATTTTACTAGGTAATGTAAAGTATTTGGCTTGAGTACAAGGCAATTTTACTGATAGCAGTCAGCTGCGCAAACAGCACAACTACCATTTTGAAAGGTATGCGAATGACAGGTACCGGGAGTGAACTTTAGAATTGAAGACTTATGTTAAAGATAATATCAGCTTAAAGGGTAATTCAGAATGTTGAGCTCAGTTTACAATCTATCTACATTACATACATAAAGATATCGGATTATATGTGTATAAGGCGGAGGTGTAGAGTATCACACTGAGCATACTAGTACAGTCTATCATCTAGTGGCATGTAAGTGGTTACTTAATTTGGGTCATCACCCTAGCATTCAGCATAATAGTATAGAGCAGTCTTTATCTTACACCACTACTATCCACCTCGAAATGATAGGCTCACTTTGATAGAATAAAGAACCCTTTATAGGGAGTGGCACATGGGATATAGCAAGTAAAGTCTAAAACTTCATATAACATAATCTAAGCCAAGAGTAGTTGTAGAAAGTGTTCAGATTGATAAAAATAGACTTTGGTTTAAAGACTGGTGAAAACTTAGAACAATAATTATATTGTTATTTTCTAAAGAACATTAGTTGGTTACCAAAAGGTACCATAAGAGCATTTTTGGTTCAGCTTAAAACATGAACAGTTTGTCTATGTTTTAGTAACATGGTATATATTGCAGTAACTAATATGACCAGTGTGAGACGCATGTACACTCAAAGTCGGATGCCCTAGAAAAAAAACCCTGAAAAGTTGTGAATGACAGCAAACTAGAGGAAAGTAAAATAATAAGAGCACACCACCCAACACACACAGAAAATGCCCCATCATGATCTATACACACATATACTATATTCTACATATGCATATATTTACTATTTACCTGAACTTCATTAATTTCTAAGGTTTTAAGACTAGAAGTAATTTCATGGAGTTGTTCTTCAAGCTGTTTGACTTTACTGCAAACAAACATCAAAGGGTGTGCACACTCGAAAGTATTCATGCAAAGCATGTCTAATTACAAAGTCAAGCATCATCTATTTGTAGGTAAAACACACTGCATAGCGGTTTCAATTTTTTTCTCTTCCCAAAGACTCTTTAAAATTATTATCAAATTATTAAGCCAAACCAAAATAATTGTACTAAAAATACATTAATAATGTTTTGCATGCTCACGCTTCGGCTGTATCTGCCCTGTCTTCAGTTCGGGCTGCTTCATTCTCAACAATGACGAGTTTGCGTGCAGTCTACAACAAACACAAGGCACACTACATGCAAGCACAGGCGGGGCAAACACGGATGCCTAAATGACTTACTGCTCGGCAGCTAAAAGTTTAGTGTCAGCACGGGTGGAGTCTCCTTCTACCATTGCCAGCTTTCGAGCTGTCTGTATTAGCAAACATGAAATATTATCAACATTAAGTCAACTAAAAGATGAAAGAAATTCTATATTCTCCATCAACCGGAATATGAGTAATACCAATCAACAAGTTTCGAAAGTAGCATACTTTTGCAAATATATGAATGTATTTTCCGGCAGGCGGACAAGGGAAACAATCTGGGAAGCATAACTAAAGCACAGAACTGCATAATTGAGTGAATAGTTGAATGATTCACAGTTGAACATCACCACTATGTACGTTAGCAAATAAAAAGGCTATCATTTTAAAACCCTCCACACATTGCATGAATACTTCACACTCAGTCAAGCATATGACAGGAGAGCAGATAAGCCAAAGAAACAATCAGAACTCTCTGCTCTTTGGTGAAGCCTCTTAAACCATCATCCATCAGTGGTTGTCACTTGGATGGAGAAGACATCAGTTCAAGTACACCAAAAGGGCATGCCAATATTCATCAGTTTCCCAGTTGTGAGAGGAAGGAAATCAAACAACACTTCAACATACTCCACAACTTGGATAACAGAAGGAAGTATCTAAAATCAGGCTCATGCCAAAACAGGGCTCATGCTGCAAAACCACTCTCTCTCTCTGACCTCCTCCAGCTTCCTGTTGGCATCTTCAGAGATGAACTGCGCTTCTTTTAGCTCCTCCTCTAGGCTAGTGATTTTAGAGCTTTCTGTTGCACCTCTAGTTTCAAGAACCTTACGGCCTCTAAAAATGCACAGCTGGTTTAATGAGAAAGGGCAAATAACACTAAATGGATCCAAGAAAGCGAATTCCTGACATTTCACCTCCATCAAGCAATGCTTGAGTAGATTAAAATTCTTGAAGTTGAAATTCATTTGTAGAATGCTTGTCTCTTAAAACATTACTATTGGACTGAGAATATATACCAACATAAAGTGCACAATTAACTGGTGAAGGTTGTCACTGTAGCCTACAATACTGCATAACCAGTAACAAAATGCTGTGGGGCGATAGCCACCACCTCCAACCACCTCTACCAATATTATTCCAGTTAGATGGTTAGTGACACAATCCAACAGTCAAGCTGCAGGGGCACCTAATAGCAGGTTTCCAATTCTAAACACACCCTAAAATTAGACATGCATGTTACATAACACAATTCTATCAGGTCATGGTCTTGAACCAAGTGACTGATTATGTATGAATAAGTGGTAAAAACGGGGCAGCGAACTCTGACAAAGGTCATAAAAGCTATTGAAAGGTTGAGCAGACAGCTAATCTATTCTCAATCTAACAGTCCCTAATAAATACAATACATTCCAATAAAAACAATGATGGTGATTACAAGACATTGGCTTAATGGAGTTATTCTAAATTATAGCAGTACAAACTTTTCACAAACAGGGTTTACGCTCTATAGCACCCGACTAACAGAAAATTACACGTGTGCAAAATTAAATTTTACAATTGCAGTTGAAAGAAGGAGCATTGAATTTCTATCAGTTACCGCTGTACAATGCACATAATACACTTGGCAGTTTGTTCAACAGCAAGGAGGCTGGCCTTTTATAATTCTCAACATGAACAATAAATATTTTATGATATATATATCCCCATTCAACATATCATTACATTAAAGAGGTAATTGAACCCAATACGGGCAATAACACCAAAGTAAAGTTAAACTCTGAAATCAGAAAAAGGAGAATGACACTTTCAAGAAACTACCACAGGGTGACTAATGGCACAGAACTATAAACTATGATTACTACAGCTTGTGTTTTACAGGATTTGAACTTAATCAGTTTTCGGAGATCAGAGATGCTAAGTCCAACCATTTACCTCTTCATACATCTTATCTCTCTCTTCAGCAGACTCTTTTATTGCTCGAAGTTGCGCCTCATTTGTCGACAACTGCTCCTCAACACCCATGTTACGGTTCTCTAATACTTTTCTTGCTCTATGCATGCAGACACACAAAAAGTGATAAACAGGGTTCACTCAAGCATATTCAACATCTATATGAATTGAATGCGGGACATGAAAAACTAGGAAACAGTTTGCAGGCTGTCATATACACTGGTATGTGGGTCAGTAGCAGTTGATGAGTGTGTCATAGATACGTCAAATGACACATGAAAACAAGTGGAGGCAGAATCCATGTAAAAAATATTGACAGATGGGGCTCAATCTATGCACTTTTTGTAACATACTTATTGGGGTTTGAGGTAAATGCATGCATAAGCTTCACTCCGTTGATAAAATATATTGACTTAAGCAGTGCTTCAGTCAAGCATAACTTTCCAAGCGGTACTGAGGGGTAATGGCAAGATAAAACACAAGCTAGTAGTGAGGTCTTATTACCAGATGCAAGCTTCGTTTAATTTATTATCATAGAAACAATACAGGGTAAAGTATCACTGATAGTGCTTTGAATTTTATGATCAACTCCACTGTAGTTGTATGGCATGTTATGGCTGTGTTACAGTTGAGGTTATCTAAAGATCACACGGCCCACATAAACTGCTAGTTCACTTGTTCATCAGGATGTTCTCCGCTAACTGCCACAAGTGTTTGAGTAAACTATGGTGAAACAACAACCTAGTTGTTTTTTACTAGCAAAAACAACTAGGTCAGACACCAGTTTACAATGGCACGATTATTAAACCACATTCTAGACTACAATGATTACTGACTGCAACCACTGTAAGCTCTAGTCATTCACAAATTAATTCACTCTACCAGCAGACTATATACACACACCCAATAAAAATATTAGTTTCATTGGTATTACCCCCCTCCTTCTCGTATGAAATCCTGCCTGACTAGTTCACCTACTAACTAATACTACTAGTTTGATGCTCACCTCTCACTCTCATCAGCCTGGTGGGATGCCTCTTCAAATTTTGAATTAGCTTGCTCCAGACGCTCCTCTGTAGTCTCCAGCTTCTCCTCTACCATTTGAAGTTTTCTATTGAGACTTGCCACCTCCTCATCATACTATTCAATGAAACATAGCATGGCCTTTACCAACTGCAGTTGTCAAATTGAGTCGAACTGAACTGAACTTAAGAATATTTTTTTAGAGTTCTGACCCTCATTCTATACTGAGTACATTGTTTAATGATCTAAATTGGCATTGATGGTTTGTCTATTGTCTTTTAATGAAACAATTCCTTAGATATATTTCAGAAAAGTGATTCCATTATTACACATTTCATGAACTTTTATGAATTTTTGTCCCACTATGCAACCATACTTTCATTGTAACTCATTATTAGTGGAGTTCTATAAACTCATCCAGTTGTTTCTGTAAAACATCAAATGGAAATCAAAACAATGTTGAGTTCCTAACTAAAAATATACTTACTTTAACAATTCAGTTAGTAGATTCCTAAATTAAAACTTTGAAAACCAATTCAATATGACCTGGCATAGAGATATAAGTAGACTTCCAGCAATTACCCAGTCCCAGTAGGTCAACAACACCAGTTGCTATGGATTCAGTCAATTCTAACTGGTTTGAGGCTGCCAAATGATGGTTTCTATTTGGACTGTTTTTTGATAATTTTATGGGTATTGCTAATAAAAACCAGTATGCCATTTAGATCAAATATAGCCTAACATGTGTTATTTTTTCCATAATATTCGCGATTTTAAGGCATCAGAACCACCAGATCATCTTGCAAATCAAAAACCTCTGGCTGATCATTATTTTTAAAAATATCTTTAAATAAAAAATCTGTATTATTAAAATGTCCATATGCAACTTCTCTTGAAGTATTTCAGATACACAAAGAGCACAGACTACATTTTAAAAATAAAATATAAATGCTAGTGTGACAAAATTGGGTAATGTCAAGAGTGTTGAAGCTAATGTCAAACATAAAATTTAGTTACCAGACTTTTTGAAATTACCATAGATACCTTGTCTAACTCTAACACCAACTATGATTGTTAGATTGTAAATCTCCTTATTTACTGATTTAGTTACTCATTTAAGGCTAAATATATTATTAAAATTTAAATTAATTTTAATCAAATAATTTTGTGGCTGTATAAATTTGACAAACTAAAGCCTGTGATGGTGGCTAGCTTACTTTTTTAAACCCCACTAACTTCATAACCCATTTAAGTGTAAACTGGCATATAATGGTGTGTGTGTAGGTAAAAATTTCTTTATAATGTACTCATCATTGCAATCAATTATCATATTTTTTAAACGAAATTATTAAATAATTAAATTTGCTGATCACCAGTATTCACACTATGCTACAATTTCAGCAGTTTACTTTATAGCAATTACTCACTGACTAGCAGCTCACAATAAGAGAAGACAGTAAGACTATAATAAGTAGTCAGCAAAGTTAAATACAATACCAACTTTCTGTATAGTCTTATATATTTATAATATTTATGCAAATATTTAAAAGTCAAACGAATTGTAAAAATAGTTAATATCAATAGTGATGAATATAATTAAACAATAAATGGTTAGGCTTACTTTTTGTTACTCATTATATGCAACTGTAGTGAAGAGCAATCTTGGAAATAAATTATACTGCACAATTGTCTTCTGCTAAAAGTTAAGAGTAGTTGTTAGTACTACACTACACTTACTGAGCTAATGTTATTCATTCTAGGTCAAAAAATAATAGAACCGCGCCAACCTCAATAAAAAAAATCCATTCTCATTTTGACTTAGTCTTCAACTCAACTGCAAAGAC
This sequence comes from Bugula neritina, assembly GCA_964035545.1. Classification (NCBI taxonomy): domain Eukaryota; kingdom Metazoa; phylum Bryozoa; class Gymnolaemata; order Cheilostomatida; family Bugulidae; genus Bugula; species Bugula neritina. The sequence continues at coordinate 7,716,592 of OZ037765.1, read as the reverse complement.
TACCCACACCAACACGAGTATCACTCATCAGTCTTAGTGGTCAGTCTGAATCTTACTGGTTTAATATGATATTCAGACTAACTGAGTGTGACTAAGGTCCGATTCTTTTATTCTTTTCATTCTCATTCTTATTTCTAATTTTATTCAATGAATGAATGGTGAATTTGAAATTGACTGTACGAGTATGAGTATGAGTTACGAGTATAACTATAACTATTGGATTCGTTGAAATTCAAATTGAAAATCAAAACAGTAAGAAACTGAAAGCAAAACTGAAGCAATAAAAAACCAGCACACCATATTGAATTAACACAAAACAAAATCCAACAGAAAGAACAATAATATATAAAATGTCTATGCATGGCAAAACATTTCTATTTTGATTTTCACAGACCTGATTTTTCTCTTCAATCAATGCTTCACATTCTCTACACTTTAGATCATAATTATCTTTTACCACATCCAACTCATCTCTCAGAGCTTGCATGCGATTTTTCACGCTTGCAAGTACAAGACCTCGATCAGCCATTGCAAATTATTTGGTTGACAAAGGTAAAAAAACAGAAGAACTTCTAGTAGGTCAGTCAAGCCGGTACCGAAACTTGCAAGCTGAAGCTTTCAACACCCGGAAAAGCCATCTTCCACATAACCGACCAATTACTATAATATATTGCTCCGCTATAAATAATGCTTTAAAATTAGCTTAAACTTTGTATTATATATTAGTTAGAATACAATAGTAATTTAAACATATACAAAAAATTGTATTATTTGTTTTATAATTAAAATGCTACAAAATATATAATTTTTTAATTGCAATTTAAATAGACTATAAAAGTTACTACGCATAGCTTATTTTCACTTTCGGTTTAATAGTACTTAAATACGGAGTTATCTTTTTCTATAAGAAAGCATTCGATGCTTAATAAGTTTGGAGTTATTTACTCCCATGTAATTTCACAAACCCATTTCTTTAGTAACCAATGTAATAAAATCCTCAAGTAATAGTAACCAAAACATGGTTACTTTTTAGCAGCTCAATTTAAATTTTTATTGGAAAAGAATGCAAAGGAAAAAAAAACTTACATTCATAGTTTATATAGTGCTACAAAAAGTAAATTGTCAGACTATAATATTAGCCAAGCAAAGATGTTTTCCCTATAATGTGATTTCAGAAATATATTTTGTCTATGCATCAATTTTACCTAGTTTTTTAACTAGTTGTACTATTTCTCAGCTGGGTTTTATAAAACAAATGTTGATTTTGATTTGAGAAATAGTCTCAGTAAAGCCTAAACCAGTCCAATTATCATAATAATTCTTTGGATTCTATTAAAACAATACTTTTGACTTTTGATTAGGGTTTTGTCTCAAAAAATACTTCACAGAACAGAATAATTTGTGCCAAAAATTTTTTGAATCTTTCTCTAAAACCCGGACCATCAGATATACTAGGGAGCTATGACTCAAATGAAATACTCAAGAAGGCTATTTTATGCTACTAAATATTATAAATAGGTGTCAATTTAATTAAAAAAATAAGTTGAAATTTCAATTCAATGTTTATTTTATGTCCCTTTTGCATGTGTTTACCTTTATAATAAGATTGCAGATGAGTGCAGTTACTCAAGGTGATGAGTATTTTATTACATTCAACAGTTGTAGAGACAGCACAAGCTATAAGGTGTATAAGCAGATGAGATTATTATCATATGAATTGCATGTATCTTCAGCCTACTAATTGGTCTCTCCAACTGATTATTTGTACTAGGTAGAATAAACTAATGCTGCATTTTGCTAGGTGTGTTGGTTATGTTAATTATGTTGATTTATGTTCAATTTTATGAATAATTTTATAGTATTTTTATTATAATAATAGAGGCATCAGTCACTGCAGAAGTTGAATTATTATTATTGTGTAATCTCAATTACTTTTTAGTAGTTGCAGTGGTTATCTTTTTCAAATGTGCTTTTATTTGCACAATAATTGTCTGTTAACATATCTTTATATTTCCAAAGCAGCTACATGTAAATTAGTTCGTACTGCAACAAAACATAGATTTAAGATAGATTTAAACTGTTGGTGAAATATTACGATGGCACTTACGAGGTATTTATACACACCCGCAGTTATAGGCAACAGTGGAATACTATTTAATGATTTGTAGGCTACTATTCCTCAGATTAATCCACTATAAGCATACATATAGTTTTTAAATTTTCAAAAGATTTTTCCTTCACAGGAAGGAGCATAGCAACAAGTGTATTATTATGTTTTTTTCCCATGCAAGTATATATTATTGATATGCTTCTGCAAACCTTTTCTTTCTGTACATTCCATTCTTCTAAGTTCTTTGTGCACTCTTCGAAGCTGGACTTGGCAGTGGTAGTGTCTGCCTCAAGCTGGTTGATTCTCTTCAATAGGGCATCTCTTTCTTCCTCAATCTATAAATGTTTTAAACATAAAAACATAAACAAATTCAGTTCTTCTATCTAACTAATGCTTCATAAATTGTTTTTCATTTAAATTCAGAAAAATAGTATTTCTTTGACAGCCGCTGATGGCTAGTCTATACAATTAGATGAAAGAGTCGTTTCTGGTTAAACTGTAGTTTATATAATTTTATACTTTTAAATAATAAAATATATGCAGATGCAAAATAGTTTTGTATTCTTATCAAAACAAACTAGAAGCCTCATTTCAAAATTCTATAACAAAGCTGAGTTTAAAAAAATTCAATAACCTTAAAAACAATAGCTGGAGTGTGCGAGGACATTACCAAGAGTGCAAAATTATGACCTATTTTCATTCGCCAATAATTTTCAAATTTATAGGCATTTATTATTTTATTTCACAAGATTTACCAGCTTGCTTGTGTAGTTGCTATAATCAAATTAAGTATCACATCAAGCTTTAAAATATTTTCTTTTTCACACTTATTTCAATCAGCTTTAGTATGGTGCTTTTAACGTACCTTTTCTTTTTCTTCTTTTTTCTCTACAAGATCATTTTCAAGTGTTTCTGCTCGATCTGTAGCAGCATCTTTGTCATTCTTCATAGCAAGCATAGCTTTCTTTATCGAATCCATTTTTATATTTGAGAGTTGCGTAGTAGCGAAATCAAGCACAGAGAAAAAGGTATATGTTGAGCTTCAGCAGATAAATGAGAAGTGAAAAAGCTTGTACGACTTATCCAAATAACATTTCAGCCCAAGCTCTTAACTGACCAATAAGACGGGCAAGCCTAGAAGAGCCCAGTAATTACCAAATGTCTATGCGGTTGAGCAAGGAAAATCACTGTTAGCTAATTAGTGAATCTAGCTGCCTGCTAGTTTACATTGCAGGTATCTCCTTCTACACGGTTTCAGTCCATATTATACACACAGCACAACATTAATTACTGCATAACTAATTAGCAACACTAAGATTGAGCTAGTACTTAGAGGTTGCAGCTCACACATGTTTTGACTTCATTAGGGTGCTATATTTTAATAGAGAAATATATGTAAAGCATTAAAATTATCAGAAAAAAAAGAGTATATATGGCATCATATGTATTATACAGAGTGCATGAACTTTCACAAATTAAAAATAACATTACAATACGTATTATGTTATAATAGAATATAAATGTAAAAGTAGTAAGTAATAAAAATAAAGACTGTTGGACGAGGGGAACATAAACTTGCCAGGATGTGGTATTCTAAAAGAGATGGTCTGCACTGCACTTGTAAAAACTGATTTTGTATATCCATCAGTTATTAACTACCATGACTAAATATTACCTGATAACTCCGAATTTTATTTTCTAAAAGCTCAAAAACTGTTAAAATTCACAAAATAATTATTTAAGAATTAGCAGCAAATATATAATACTCAAACCAATAGTTATTAGATGAGTGACGACACCTGATTGTGTAAACAAAGCTGATATGTTGTATTTATTGAAGTGAAAGCAAACAGAATCGGGGCTTGCCAAGAAAGTCATTGTATGTCTGTATGTACTGAAGACCCCAGTCTAAGTTATTTTCTACTAAATTCTTGATTTGATCAGGGTGGCTTGAATCAACTTCTAACCATAGCAGGCTGCAATCACAACATAAAATATTTTATGATAGCATTTGTTTTTATGAACTTAGTTTAACTTCATCATCAGGCTTTTAGTTCCTCAATTTTCACATTCAACTCAATTTTCAGCTTTACTAGATACCACAAGACTTGCTCAACCTCCACTCTAATAGTTACTATTGTAAAGTTTAGACCTAGATATCACAGAGTACAGAACCACCATGTGTCTATTGAAAATAGTTGGTTTTGTGTATTTTATTGTGCAGAACACTCTACATTAAATGGATTAGCTATTAAAATTGCTCAGTGCTAGGCAATCTTAACATGGAACACCTTAAAACTAGAAGTCTGAAAAATGTATGTCTACTCCTTTTACATAAACTTTAATTTATGATGCAACTCTGAAGTATTTATACTTGAATCACAATCACTTAGAAATGTCAATCACACAGCAGTGAACTAAGAGAGCAAAAAGCGTGTTTTATTGTCGACAAGCAAGATGTGAAAGAGAAAAATCATGAGAGGCATACTGGAATGCTTGATGCATTCTACATAAACACCTACACAAGTGCTGGGTGGTTAATGAATATGAAAATATATTATAATCTAACAATAATAAAACATAGGCTTACCAGATAGCTATGAAGGGTATATAAAGTACATCTCGCTAACTATGAATGTATAGCAAGGCAAATACAATATATATTAATTTGTAAGTTAAAAAATATGCACACATGCTCCCTTTGTGAGTGTGAGTTTTATCATAATTTGTGTAAAACAGAAACACCGAGTAATGAGAGATTGAATGTATTATACCAAGTATAGTAATAGTGCAGAAATAACAATAGAAAATTGCAGTAATAGTAGCAGTAGCAGTAGCAGTAGAAGTAGCAGTAGTAGTAGTAATAGAGGTAGTAATAGAAGTAGTAGTAGCAGTGGTAAAAGTAGCAAGAGTAGTAGTGGTAGCAGCAGCAGTAGCAGTAGTATTAGTAGCAGCAGCAGCAGCAGTAGCAGTAGTACTAGTAGCAGCAGCAGCAGTAGTAGTAGCAGTAGTACTAGTAGCAGCAGCAGCAGCAGTAGTAGTAGCAGTAATAATAGCAGTAGCAGTAGTAGTAGCAGTAGTAGTAGTAGTAGCAACAGTAGTAGTAGTAGTAGTAGTAGTAGAAATAATATTAGCTGAATATACAATGCTGAAGTAACATGCTCCTGGCAGCAGAGATAAAGAATTAAGAATATCCAGCTGCTGAGATACGTCAAAAAATTATTGAGTACTTCATTCTGATCAAGTTGCTAGAAATAGCCATATTAAAAATATACTTCACAGCTTCATCAACTTGTGTACATGACCTAGTCAGTATATAGTCAGTACCAAGTCAGTACCTAGTCAGTATATAGTCAGTACCTAGTCAGCACCTAGTCAGTCTATAGTCAGTATCTATTCAGTATATAGTCAATACCTAGTCAGTATATAGTCAATATATAGTCAGTATCTAGTCAGTACATAGTCAGTATATAGTCAGTACCTAGTCAGCACCTAGTCAGTCTATAGTCAGTATCTAGTCAGTATATAGTCAGTACCTAGTCAGTACATAGTCAGTATCTAGTCAGTACCTAGTCAGTATATAGTCAGTATCTAGTCAGTACATAGTCAGTATATAGTCAGTACCTAGTCAGTCTATAGTCAGTATCTAGTCAGTATATAGTCAGTACCTAGTCAGTACATAGTCAGTATCTAGTCAGTATATAGTCAGTACATAGTCAGTATGTAGTCAGTACCTAGCCAGTATATAGTCAGTACATAGTCACAGTATATAGTCAGTACATAGCCAGTATATAGTCAGTATCTAGTCAGTACCTAGTCAGTATATAGTCAGTACATAGTCACAGTATATAGTCAGTACATAGCCAGTATATAGTCAGTATCTAGTCAGTATCTAGTCAGTACCTAGTCAGTACATAGTCAGTATATAGTCAGTATCTAGTCAGTACATAGTCAGTATATAGTCAGTAGTCAGTATCTAGTCAGTATATAGTCAATACTTAGAAGATGCTTTCAATTCTGAGATCTAGTATATTCTATCTACTGTGGTAGAAGCAGAGAATATCATTCAATAAGATGACTTGTTTTTTGCAATTAGCTTTAAAATTGTGGAAATGCACATGAAGCAAACTAACAGCATCTAAGCATATGAGTTACCAAGCTGTTAAGAAAAGTGACTTTTCCTACCCAAAACTCTTGCTCAATATTACAAGACTTTAAAAAGGTTTGGCTATAGTAAACTCACAAGTGCCAAAAAAATCACAGCTGAAAAGATGAACGTAGAACAACGAAAATTATTCCATAAAAATGTTTATATCTACTGAATCGCATCAATTTCAAATGCATAAAACATATGACAATGTAAGTGCAATACAACAATTAGAATTGAAAATATAATGACAAATTCAGAAACAAACACTCCCTATTTGGCTATTATATATATGATTAATCACAATACTGTATCTAAAATTAATGCAAAATAGATAAAATGATATATCTGCATAACACATTTTTGGCTGGCATTTTTATTAAAACTATTGGGAACTTCAGGATAAAAAATATATTTTTCATTGTTTAAAATTGTTCAAAAATGTTCAAAAACAGAAACTAGTAAAATATGACCTATGTGAGTGCAAAAAAAGTTTATATGCAGCTTGCAGTCTCTACATTACCCCAGAAAACATTGAAAAGCTATTATCTAAGAATTTATCAACATGATAAAGCAATTTTTAATAAAAGAAGAAAACCTCATTCAGCAAATAAGAATTTTTTTTCTGATGTTGAATAATTTACTTGGTAAGTATTATAGACACCTGAGAAACCTACCTATGCTTATTTAGTAAGTATAATATAATCTAATCAAAACCGCAGTTTTTATTAATTAGGTAATGCATAAACTAAATACACTCACCCTTGTTTATTTAGTAAGTATTTTGCATTCCTGAGAATAGATACAATCATTTCCAGCCCGTCTGCACCACCATCTAATGCCCCAGAAACATCTTCATAGCTGTTACAGGAAATAAGGTAACAGTTAACAGTATGTTGCATAACATTGGGTGACCAACTCAAATGAGGAAAAGTTGATATGAGATAAAGGCACACATGTGAACACATAAAAGGTTAGGTGCCGAAACAGTGAGAAATTTGTAAACAGAACTGTGTACATTGATGAGGAAATAGAAATACTCACAGTTTAAGTTGAAATAGAATTATTGTTGAATAAACTTTTTATTTAGTGTGGGTGTGTAAACAAGGAAATTGTAAAATGCACACCAATGAGTTTAGAAACATTAAACAAGTATTTTACACATCATATGAAAATGTTGATTGTGAAAAGAATGAAGTGTCAATTTGGTTCCCTACTTTATACACGTCTAACAGAACAAAGTCATTGATTACATAAAACAGACTTGATTAGATTATCTGTACATAGCTAACCATTTTATTTCTGGAGGTAGTATCTCCAAATCTTCTTTCTTAATATATGGTGGGTTACTGACTATTAGATCAAAGCCATGATGAAACAACTTCTCTTCTACAACATTTAAATCTTGGTTATCATCTTAGTCTACTAAATCGTGTTCATTAAATAATGGTATAAAACATGGCTACAAGAATTTCAAGTACAAAAATTGAATATTTGTGATAAAATGAGAAGACAGAAACGAAATTGATTTTATTATAATATACATGGAACTATTGAGCTCGGTCGTGGTTAGTGGAGTTGTCTATCACCGACATAGAGAAGACAACTGTGTATAGTTGCATGGCAAGTCTGAAATTTCATAACGCCAATAATAAAGATAAAACTAAACAGTAATGTATTATTGTGTTTATTACTTTTAACAATATCGTCATTAAACTGTATGTTCTCAATGTGAACGGCTAAAGAATTGCTGTTGGCATTTTTTCTAGAAAGATCACAAGCAGCTGGGGACTGATCGATGCCGATACATTGAGATAGTGGATATTCCTTGCACAGAGATAGTATTATAGCTCCACAGCCACATCCAATATCTAAAATCCATTCCGGTGGTAGAAGGTGATTAGAAACTTGGTATTGGTGGATAAAACCAATTAACTCCTGCAACATATTTTTTATAATACATATATGGAATTAAAAATATATATAATATATTAAGTCTAAATTATACTATCTTATATTATAAAGATGAAAACCTAATTTCCTTTATAGATGTTCAAAATTTTGCGTTTTTCACTGTCAGCAAAAAATTAATTCTAAATAGACGGCATAGCCCGAGGGCCTAGGGCCTAGATACATTCACCGACCTCAGTTTCAGGTCTTGGGATTAGAACAGGAGGCCTCATTTCCAGCAAAAGATCTCTGAAATCCCATTCTTCAATGATATATTGCACAGGCATTCTGAAGATGTTGAATAGAATAAAAAACTATTAGTCAACAAATAGAATTTATAATTTTATAAATTAATCATGAAATAATTATAAATTTATAGTATAACAAAACCATATCCCAGAATAAAAAGGAATTGTCTATCTACATTAGAACAAAGTTGCTCCATGTGGTTAAAAGATATTGAAAAATATAAGAAAGTGAAAAGAAGTATTAGTTATACATACCTTTCAAGTCGCAGTAAACACAACTTATTAATCTTATCTGTTTTGACTGTAGGTACAATCTGCCAGGGAACAACACCTGCTAACTAGAAAACAAGTAAAACAAGATACATGTTCTCTTAATATATGTATTCTATTTTAATGGTAGGAAATAAGAAACTATGTATTATGTTACTACGTAGGATTTGTTTTCGCAACTAGATTGCAGCTATAAATCAACTGACTTCAGGAGATTTTTATATGATTGGAATTGTCAAAATTTTCTCAGTTTTCTGGCGAACGTTCACTGGATCTCAAATACAATATGATGAACATTTGGAGTGAAGGGGATTTTTTTCTAGATGCTAGAAAGAGAGCATAACTGAAAAATAATATGTAGTAATTAAGAAAAGGTGAAGCTTTTCACTATCACGTTTCAATAATCTCTCTAATGAGTCTAGTTATTGAATAATAAATATCATGTTTAAACGATTTAAATGATGTTTTCTCAAAACCCACCAATTAGAGCACATTTGTCAGATATACAAATCTACGAAAAAACCAGCCTCAGCTATGAATTATTGCAAAAAACCATTGCTTAGACACAAAATAAGAAGCCAGAATGTCACAATCTAATACTTACTGTTTTAAAGCCAAGAACATGAGCAACAATGAGCTCAGCAGAAACTTCTGGTTCAGGAATATTTTTATGCTTAAAATGTTCAGCCCACTTCAAACATATAGACTTAACATTGTGTATAGCACCAGGAGCAACATCTGGATTTGTTTTACAGTAATTGCTGCATAATCTGTATTGTAGATGAGCTTGATGACCAGAAGTAGGATAAAAATGAGAACAAACTGTAACACCATACAGTTTAGTATTTCTCCAAATCTGATGATTTACTGATGCAGCTAATTTAACTAGTAAAGATTTACAAAACATGCTTAACAAATTTTTAGCACCATCATCCAACCATCTACAAAATACAAATGAAAACACTTTTTAAGAATTTTCTGCCATTTAAAAGCATAAGACTATCTAATTCTAAGCAGCACAACGTATCGCAAACTGCAAAAAGACATTTTACAATACAGCAAACAAAAAATTACAAAAATCACTTGACATTGCACAATGCATTCAAATTATACATTCACTTTCTTATAACATCAAATTTATGTTTCTTATACACATATTTTAAGCTCTTCAATGATTTATAAAGTGCTTGATAGCTAAAAATTTTAAAAATGCTAATTTATATATTAATACTGAACAGATATAACTACTATTACCATTAGTAATAGTTATAGTCAGTAATAGTAATAGTAATAGTAATATTGTTAGTATAAGTTAAAGTATTACTAAGATTTATATTAATACTAATAGCAATATTAACCAGAAATATTAATATTAATAGTATAATACTAATAAAAATATGCTGTAAATAAAACAGTGACTGTAATACCAATACTATTAGTATTACTAACAATAACAGTAATTCAATAATTATATTGCCAATAGTCATACTCATACTGATACTTGAAAGTTATAGTAATAATAATACTAAATCTAACAGCAATAGTTAATATTAGTTAACAATAATATTACTACTATTAGTATTAGTATTAGATTTACTTTTAGTTTTAGTTTAGTAATACTAATAGTAATAGTTATTGACTTAGAGTAATAATAATACTAATAGTGATACTAATAGTAACACTTAAAAGTTACAGTTACAGTTAGTGTTACACTAACAATAGTTGTCAAAGTTAATTTAAAGCAAATAACTATTGCATTTATTATCGCTGTAAAATAACCAATAATTATAATAAAGAGATTTATTACTTAAAATTTGACAGTGATTTATTGTAATCATAGCACCAGTCTAAATTATTATTAGTTTAATAACATAAGGATATGTTGCGAAAAATTAAAGCCCACTCCTTTGAAAGCCTGCAGGAGAGTTGCTTAAAACAGCACGAAGTTAATGGTCTCTAAGTGCATTGGTTTGAGTCTCGAGTTTGGAGTTTGTACAACGAGGTTTATACAAAATATGCTGCACTCAGGCGCCCCCAACTTGGTGCTGCTTCTAGTGATATTTAGTCTGCAAATGCAATTAGTGGCTGCACCACAGCATTTTATGTTTCTATTGGGGGAGGAACGACATCATAATCATATTATTTACATGCTAATTTACTTTGCTTTTCAAATTTTTGATCTAAGGTTAAATTTTTAGCCTTGACCTTAAACGTGCTTTTCCAATTTTACAAAGCATCAGCCAAATAAGCAAATATGAAATTACTAATTAGTATTTATAATCTTTACTTGAACTTACAGTTACTTTTAGTCTTAAAGTTAAACTTACACCCAGTCTTACACTTGGAGTTAGTCTTACAGTTTGAATCAGTGTTATACTTACTTTCAGTGTTACACTCCCTTTAAACTATTAGCTTGAATTATAATAAATGCATCAATATGAATATGAATATCATTATCAATATGAATATGAATAACTCGGTTAATGTTATACTTATTGATCATGATGATGATGCAGTTATTATATAAATATATGCAGTATCAGTATGAGTATATTCAACTGGTTAGCTAATACTAAATAACTAATACTAAAAGTAAGTCTAATAGTAATAGCTTACAACTACAAGTAGTAACTAACTAATCAGTGAACATATTGATATTAATTATTTAATCTAATGCAGTTACTGTAAGACTATGAAATTGGATATCAATATCAATAGGCATACGTCCTACGGTATACTCCTACGGGTAAAGTCATACTCATACTGTCATAACTGTTGATGATGGTGTCTTTTGATTATTTTGTTGGAGGTCTTTTTACAAAAGTTGTCAAATTTTCCTAGGACATCCTTGTAAACATCTTTAGATTCTCTTTCCCCAAACTTGAAACTTTTGAATATGTCTACGCCTCTTGGTCCAATGGTCCGCAGTAGAATGGCTATTTTTATTTTATCCTCTTTGTCAGATTTTACTGCAGCTATTAGGTAATAGTCGAACTCTTCCTTGAAGCGGGACCATTGGGTGGACAACTCTGCACCATCTTGCAGGGGTTTGGGCATAAGAAAATCTTGTGCAGTTGCCATGTTTACAATAACTATTTCTTATCTTGTATCAGGTATCAGGAACTAGCTGTAGTATAGGTAGCGTTCAGTGTGATAACTTCCTCACTCGGGGCACCATGTTTATGTCAGTGAGTGTTCCAATGTTTTGTAATTGTTATTGTAATTGTTTGTGGATAAACAGATATTGTGATAAGAAAGTTTGGGTTAGTTTCGTGTGATAGGTAATCTTTAATCTGTCTCAAACCATAAGCCAGAGAATGTACTTGTAACAATAGAATGAAGATGGGAAGCCAAACATATCAGCGTGTTGGGTTATAACTGTTATAGGTTGAATCGCTACAGAGTGTTAGTATTAAGTATTTAGCTGATAGCCTGAGGTCTAAGTCAATTGTCAGACACCATCATCAACAATAACCATAGATACTCACACTGACTCAGTCAGAGTCACAGTCAGTGACTGACAGTGACAGACTTTTACTATTAGTATTACAGTTTGTGTTACTTAGTATTAGTTACTTGTATTAGTAATAGTAATATTATTAGTTTGCCCCCTTCTGGTGCTGTAGATGGAAGTGCTTGTGCAACCAACCATTAATGATCAAAGTTAGAATAATAGAAAATGATAACATCTTGTTTGCAACCCAATTATTGTATTGATGTAGATGAGTGAATCAAAAGTTGAGAGGTTTCTGACCAAGAGTAGTGCAGACACAAGTGAAGGAAGTTCTGCATCATTGCCTTTAGGTAGCTGCAGTCCTGCAATGATTGCTGGTGGCTGCAGTCCTGCAATGATTGCTGGTGGCTGCAGTCCTGCAATGATTGCTTTTGGAAGTGAAAGTCCCGCTCCCGTGAGGAACCCTTCTCCTCCCAGAGAAATTCTCGGCCTGAGTGACAATATTGGCGGAACAGCCTTTAGTAAACATTGGCTATTCCGTACTTTAATGAACCTTCTTAAGGCAAGACATTTTAGTTTAAACTTTAAATTTTATTTTTTTAATGCGTAATAGTTGTTGAATTCAAATTATTTTTGTTATAGGTGATCGAACAGCCTGTTGACAGTGCTGCCACTACCTCAGGTTTGTTTTTTGTTGCTGCTATTTTCAACAAGCGGCTTTAATTCAAATAATGCAATATATGATGTGAAATGTTTTTAAAGTTGTCTATTTTTTGTTACATTTTACTCAAAACGACTATTACTAATATATGCATAAATTATATAAATTATACTAAACTAGGTTTTGTGGTGTTGATAACTGTATGTGTGTTGTAGAGTCTGTCTCAAATACAGACGCTAAGGGTGATTGTGTTAAAGGATCTTCACTTGATGAAAGCAGCTCAACTCAATTGAATGATAGCAAGTCCGTGAAAGGTACTCTTATTTCATAATTGGCAGTTTATATACATAGTTGATTAGTAATAGTTTTGGATACTATGTCGACCTTTTAAACGTGTTATATGGACTAATAAGTTATGCTAAGTAAAACCTTGTTTCATTGTTGCTTTAGAAACTGCTACAGACTCACCTGCTAAAGACCGTCAGCTTGCCGGAGCTCAACTCGACAGCATTTCAACTGCTGACTCTGACATCATCAACATCAGCGATACTCTGCAGGACGAGTTGTGTCAGCTCTGGGATATGAGCTCTGATGAAAATGTAGCAAAACTTCTTCAAGAATTTAAAGCTGTAGACATTCTCATAGAAGTTATATCCAAGTCTAATGCTCCTAGAGCCACGGTACTTGTCTGACCTGAACTTGTAGCATTAATAGTTGGAATAGTCTTCCCACTTCTGGTCCATTGCAGTGTTATAATTCATAGATTTGATATTTATAATATTGTTTGTGAGAGTCAAATTTCAGTAAAAGGATACATTTGTTCCCAAAATTTATAACCTTCTGGTCTAGACTAATAGTTAGATCCCAAATAACGGAAATCTTGACTTCACCTGCAGGAAATTTTATTAAACATTCTGACACAAGTGAAACAAGTGTTGTGTATAAATAAATTTAAATGCATAGCTAAATTTGGCTAACTTACCAACTTTTGGTACTGGGTGCAATACAAGGAATTTTGATTATTATTGTATTTTAAATATCAGTCCGGCATATAAATTTACATTCAATGTAAGCTACAAGATCTAAACAGCCTGATGCAATCAGAAATGACAGTTTGTTGAATGACATGAGCTGTAGAATGCAGGTGCTGCTAGTTTGTGGCTCTAAAACGCAGTTGACTGTTATCACAGGTCCATTTAAATTTGTTTATACTACACAACACTTGTGTTTTAACTAAACAAAATGTTTAATAAAATTTCCTGCAGGTTAAGTCAGGATTTCCTGTTATAGTTGTATATTATATATTTTACCTGCAACAGTATATGTTTAGATATACACTATCCCACTGTCTGCTACAGTAAGGTGCACTTTTGTTGATAAAATGTACATTAGCTGTCAGAGTGTAAAATTTACTTTTATATTTTGTTACTCATCACTGACTCCATACTATTGTAGGAAATCGCTATTGGCATCTTGGGCAACATGGCATGTACTGCAAGTGTCTGTGAAAGTATGGCAAACAGTCAGTTTCTGGTGTAGGTTTGTTGACTAGCAATATGATAACTAGCAATATGCTAACTAGCAATATGATAACTAGCAATATGATAACTAGCAATATGATAACTAGCAATATGATAACTAGCAATACACGGACCTGTTTTCAGCACGCAAAGCTTCATTTTCACTGTAACTTACCTTTTGATAGTGTCATAACGAAATTAACTTGCTCAAGCAATGAGATAATTTTAACTTTAAAATTACAAGTGAAAACGCATGAATTTTTGTAGTTTTGTCCCACATTATGGACTTTCATTTTATTACTTTTTGACAAAAATTTTAAAAGCATATATAATCTGCTCTAGCATACCATTGTTTTCGTGGGAGCCCAATCATTAGTTTAGATTGTTAGAACAACTCATGATTTAAATAGTGTACCGTTTTAAAAAACAAACAGGTCAACATAATCAGGTCCTAAGGATTATTGATACTATTTCTATGACAACATGGCCAAACTTTCTTATTCAACCTAATTGCATAATTACTAAATTGTATTGCATTGTGTTTATTTTGAAATACTTTGACAAGGAAAAAGGCTGCACTCAAGTTTATATGAAACAACAATGTTGGGTCTTTGATTATTTTGAAATTAGCAAGTAAATCATATGCAAGAATTCTATTCGCTGGTATACTGACCATCAGTTTCTTTATTTATCAGCATACCCACTCATATACTGCATGTATACTCAAATAACTCAAACTAGCCCAACACGCACACGCACACACACACACACACACACACTCCAGTTGTTTAGTCCAAGATCTCAATCAGATAGTAGAATAACTTGGGTTAAAATTGTGGTGTATGGGCAAATGGTTATATAGTTCATTCTAATATAATATGCTTAGATATTCAACCTGAATTTTATTTTTGATTTTATTTTATTATCAATTCATAAGTTTCTTTTAGGGTATTGTCCCTTAGTTTGCTGGGAAAGACTGACGCCCCAACTCTGGTAGAAGCTACGAGATTTCTCACAACTGTTTTGTCTAATGAAAAGTGTAGAGATGTTTGGTTGAAGGAATACGCTTCGGACACCAAGTATATAGAAGATATAAAGTTCATCCTCAGAAGTTCTGTAAACAGTGAGTCAACTTTGTGTATTGAGAGTAGCATTCTAGCTGTGGAAACTGGTATCTAGTAAGGGCTGAAGCAAATAAGGAGCAAACCAAGTTTATACTTATTGTGTATAGCATTTATACCAGATTAAACATTCTAATGTATCAACTAATTCATCAACCCCCTCGATTCTGGCCACATGGACTTTCTTTACTTGAAGTTGGCTGAGTTCATTCAACTTCAAAATTTAAGTAAAAAAGAAGCTTTTAATTTTATTATCTATCTATATTTATTATATTTATACTTTCATTTACTGACACAATTTGCACATGCTATCTAGTTAATCATGCTTAAAACATTGTTTTCCAGTACTCAAATCAATTCTCGTTATATGAAGCTAGTTTATTTGTATGACAGCAGACCTATTTCCTGCTGAGTAGTGTGTAGCAAGTGTATCATTGGTTCACCTGTATATTTACCTGATACCTGTATGTTCACCTGATACCTGTATGATCACCTGATACCTGTATGATCACCTGATACCTGTATGATCACCTGATACCTGTATGATCACCTGATACCTGTATGATCACCTGATACCTGTACAGTCACCTGATACCTGTATGATCACCTGATACCTGTACAGTCACCTGATACCTGTATGATCACCTGATACCTGTATATTACAGAGGATCTTCTCACCAACACGGCTAGTCTACTAGACTACATACTAGACGTGTCAGATGAGTTGTGTAAGACTTGGAGTTCAGTCACTCTACTCGCAGCTGTAGTAGAGGCGTTGAAGCAACTGGGGTGAGTGTGTCACAGACTCAACGGGTCATGTGACTGTAGGACACGGCTGTGACAGCTCCGTGTGATCTGAAAGAAGTTGATAATAGTTTATAAATTTTCTTCATACTATCAGCAGTCAAATAGTTTGGAAAGTTTTATCATTGTGATTTACTAGAGATTTAATTGATTGTTTAATATCTCATTCATTACTCTATTCTCTGTACATGCTATTTCATAAGTACTCATAACCTTGTATATTGGCAATGCACTATTTGTACAGATTAGTAGTAGAAGAAGGAACGTTTAGTCTGCTACATTGCCTGCAGTTGATGTCTACTCAAACCAATGGTGTTGCTGCAATAATTGATCAGGTGGAATCAACAGTAGATATCCTGAAAGAGTTCTTACTGAAAATCTGTGAGGATGAAATCGTTAATCTTGAAGGTAATGTATTTGTTATTACGTCGTGTGGTGCTTACCTGTACAACCTGTGATGTGCTTTTGTTGGGTGGTTTTGCACATTATTTTATTTTTATTTTGTAACTTTTAAAATGTACAGGGTATTGCCTGTTGTAAAGGTGTGCACATATATTATCTGTTGATTATATTATATTTATTGAGAATAAATCTATACGTCTCCAGTTATAATTTGATAGCGTGCTCATGTCTGTTTATGATGTTGAAATAAGCACTGTTTTAATTAAAATGTTGAGGTTACGGTTGCAAGTATAAGAATGTAATGATTTATATTATATAGTTTGTATTATATTATGCTGTGTAATATTATTATAGCACAAGTTATGCATGATGCAAACAATATGCACTGTTTATATAGTATATAACAATGGCTTACATAAAAATTTTGGCAAGCTGTAGGATTTATATTCATGTTGTATTTATCTTCTTATACAGTATTTGCTATAATAAACACAGGTAATATTATCACCACATGCTCCCTATACTCTATGATTCTATACAGATCGGAGAGCTGGTGTTGTAGCCTCTGCTGTCTCTGTTCTAAATTCAGCTCTGACGTCATCACCTGCCGGCTACAGCTTGCTATTCTCAGGTACAACTTTATAAAGCACTCGCTGTTCACACTATGGCTTAAGTTATCTTTTGCCATTGTTCAATAAAATAACTGCTTTATTGCATGCTAGACGTTTTATTCTTGGTTGTTTGCCCTGAAGAGAAATACATATAATGTATCATGTAATAAATGTAATAATATACCATATGATAATGTAATAATATACCATATAATAATTTAATAATGTAACATATAATAATGTAATAATATACCATATAATAATGTTATAATATATCATATAATAATGTAATAATGTACCATATAATAATGTAATAATATACCATATAATAATGTAATAATGTAACATATAATAATGTAATAATATACCATATAATAATGTAATAATATACCATATAATAATGTAATAATATACCATATAATAATGTAATAATATACCATATAATAGTGTAATAATATACCATATAATAATGTAATAATATACCATATAATAATTTAATAATGTAACATATAATAATGTAATAATATACCATATAATAATGTAATAATATACCATATAATAATATAATAATATACCATATAATAATTTAATAATGTAACATATAATAATGTAATAATATACCATATAATAATGTAATAATATATCATATAATAATGTAATAATGTACCATATAATAATGTAATAATATACCATATAATAATGTAATAATGTAACATATAATAATGTAATAATGTACCATATAATAATGTAATAATATACCATATAATAATGTAATAATGTAACATATAATAATGTAATAATATACCATATAATAATGTAATAATATACCATATAATAGTGTAATAATATACCATATAATAGTGTAATAATATACCATATAATAATTTAATAATGTAACATATAATAATGTAATAATATACCAAATAATAATGTAATAATATACCATATAATAATGTAATAATATACCATATAATAATGTAATAATATATCATATAATAATGTAATAATATACCATATAATAATGTAATAATATACCATATAATAATGTAATAATATACCCTATAATATATCATATAATAATGTAATAATGTACCATATAATAATGTAATAATATACCATATAATAATTTAATAATGTAACATATAATAATGTAATAATGTACCATATAATAATGTAATAATATACCATTTAATAATATACCATATAATAATTTAATAATGTAACATAATAATGTAATAATATACCATATAATAATGTAATAATATACCATATAATAATGTAATAATATACCATATAATAATGTAATAATATACCCTATAATATATCATATAATAATGTAATAATATACCATATAATAATGTAATAATATACCATATAATAATTTAATAATGTAACATATAATAATGTAATAATGTACCATATAATAATGTAATAATATACCATTTAATAATATACCATATAATAATTTAATAATGTAACATAATAATGTAATAATATACCATATAATAATGTAATAATATACCATATAATAATGTAATAATATACCATATAATAATGTAATAATATACCCTATAATATATCATATAATAATGTAATAATGTACCATATAATAATGTAATAATATACCATATAATAATTTAATAATGTAACATATAATAATGTAATAATGTACCATATAATAATGTAATAATATACCATTTAATAATATACCATATAATAATTTAATAATGTAACATAATAATGTAATAATATACCATATAATAATGTAATAATATACCATATAATAATGTAATAATATACCATATAATAATGTAATAATATACCCTATAATATATCATATAATAATGTAATAATATACCATATAATAATGTAATAATATACCATATAATAATTTAATAATGTAACATATAATAATGTAATAATGTACCATATAATAATGTAATAATATACCATTTAATAATATACCATATAATAATTTAATAATGTAACATAATAATGTAATAATATACCATATAATAATGTAATAATATACCATATAATAATGTAATAATATACCATATAATAATGTAATAATATACCATATAATAATGTAATAATATACCCTATAATATATCATATAATAATGTAATAATATACCATATAATAATGTAATAATATACCATATAATAATGTAATAATATACCATATAATAATGTAATAATATACCATATAATAATGTAATAATATACCAGATAAGAAATGTATTCGCTGCCTACTGAAGATCTTATACGCCTGCGACAAGGAGGGGTTGGCACGACACACTCCTGCAAGTTCCCCTCACCGGTCTCTCAGCAGTGATAATCTCATCACAACTCTCAAGGAGGTGCTTTTCCTGATAGTGGCTGATATAATATCTATTGGGTATAAAGAGGTGACTATTGTATTTGTCTCTAGTTGCAAGGATAGAGCTGTGGATGTGTTATGTGCTTACTGGTGCAGCCGTGTGGCTATGCAATACTTGTATTAGCACAAGAATTACATTTTCTGACCACTTTCTGTGACTGTCAGTTTATTTTTACCATTTAAATTCTATCTGGATTGCGCACACTATTTTTGTGCCTGTTAAGTAGTTATTCAGCCTTGTATGCCAATAGTCTAACGGATAATAGAATATTTAGCCTTGATATCAGAAGTTTACTAATTTTGCAGCCATATCTTTAGCAACTCTACTGGTCCTAAGCATTTAAAAATTTATGCTGGTTCTTCTTTGTTGAGGCCCTAAATCCTTAGCCTAAGCTGTTGCTTATTGAACTTATGCAACAGTATAGCTCAACAGAATCGGGTACTTAACAGTTTCTGTTACATCTAAATAATATAATTGGAGAATGAATACACTAGGAGTAGATTCCATATGGGTTGTTTTTCTTGCTCATACATTTCATATAATATAATGATTGTTTTATAATGTAATATTTAAGGAGACGGAACTTTCCCAGATAGATTGTGCTGAAGATAGCATATCGGAGAGGACAACTCCCTCATGGCTTCAGTACATGAACGATGATTGTGAGAAAACTAGACTGAAAAGTCTCACAACGGGAATTGTGAAACACTGCAGTGTGGAAATACTGAAGTTTATCCGTACTCTATCTGAAAAGTATGAACTAACTCGATTGCAACTCGTCATAAAAGACACTTATGATAATATTCCACACACCGACTCTAACTCTAGCTCAGACTCAGATAATGCTAACAAATTACGTTAGAGCATTACTCATTGGTCTTAAAATTTAGTTGTACATAGCTTAGTCAAACACACTTGATAGAATTAATGCGAAGGGTGAGCAAGATTTTTCTGCATAGAGACTGAACGTTTTTGCTCAAGTGTGTTGGCTAAAATAACTGGAGAAACTGTGTTTTCGTTTAATAAAACAGTTTGTAAGGTTGCATTTAATCTACATTCTTTAAAATGCTATAAGGAATAACTCGATTCAATTAAACAGAAATTATGCAAGCAATATTAACTTGCATAATAAATTCACTAGTGGGTTTTATCAGGACAAACATGAGCTAGCTTTAAAATTGAAGCCAACATTTTTACATTTATCTCTAATATTACTGCTACTCAAATTATAGTCTTTTTATAATGTTGGTAGATGGTATAATTTTGATTGATTTCCTTATAATAACAATAGTTATTTTCATGCAGTATTTTTGCTGGTGAAATTAGTAAGTTTTATCTTGATTTAATGCTGTTATTCCATTAAAATTTAACATTATAATTGTATATAATTCTGTTTTTTATACTTCGTTGGTGCAATTATATTCATTTCTAGTTGAAGTTTATGCTCCATTTTGTTTCTATGTTATGTACATATATTAAAGTTACACTATACACAATAATGTATATTTTGTTTTTCTTTTGATTTTTAATATTCTCATATATTAATAAAATGAATTCATTCTATCAGCTTATTGCTGAATTTCTCATGCCTCATATTAGTCTTGACTATAAGTAGTTCTGTTACCAAAGATCCAATTCCATGTGCTGCTTTGGTGTTTATATTCTTTATCTTCTACCTGAGAATTACTGCAGTGCATAGAAATTTATTGAATACATTTGCTGTAAAATATGAGAATACTTGACGCTTTACATTATAATTGTTGTGTTATAGTGTGTTATACAGTTGCGTGGATATCAGCAAAAAAACTCGTTATCTATTGTGGGTGTATTGAAATCCACAATGCCCCAATATCAATACTTGATGTGTGTAAACTAAAAAAACCGCCATCACTGCCATTTTCAAAGCACGGACAAAAAGCAAATGATGACATATTCAATGCTGCAAAATTATTGATTGCTCTTCTATATTTGCATGTAACTAGTTTCGGTAAGTGATCAAGAAATGCAACTAATCTGTTGCGTAGCCCCAAAAATTGCTTTGTGCAATAGAACAGCAAAAGCACTAAATTATTCTCAATTGTAACAACTTGTAACGATGAAGAGTTTCAAACAATGAATGGAAGTTGTATGCTCATGATCATCAATTCCCCTGGTTTAATAACAAATCTAATAAACTGTATTATATGAGGATTGAGGAATATTCCCAAAATTGTTACGATCTTCTAATTTCATTGTTATCTAGCTGGATGTTAAGGCTTACAACACAATTGCTTTGTGCTTATAATGAAATTACTCTGTGCTAGACAATAAAATCTATTTTATGTGGGGTTTATTGTTTAATATGGAGAAAATAATAAGAACAATCATGCGATTTTTCATCTTGGAGTGGATATTGTATTTTTTAGCCTATATTTCTGCAGTTGTGTCTGAAGAAGACGTTATAAGAATAGAATACTTGGCATGTAATGCATCTCATGCTTGTGGTGCTGACAACTCCTACTGTTATTTGTAAGTTGCACTATGCTTTTACACAAACATCTATGAAGTTATTTGTTTATCGGATAAGTTTAAAAATAGTTATAATTGCAAATCTAAAACTACAGCATGATTTTGCAATGGTTTTTGAGTTTTAGGCACAGTAATTTTACATACTGCTACATATGCCATAAAAATATATTATTATTGCTATCATTATGAGAATACCTAATGAATCTAAAATAAAGGCATATAAAACAGATTTCATGAATGCTTCTAATTTTTTATTTAGAAAAATAATTTTGCCATGAGAAACCAAAAGGTTTCCCAAATTACCTTATCTAATCAGCTGAACTTACTACATAATGTTTTCTCTTTTTATAGAGGCAGGTGCAGATGCGCACAGGGCTATTTTCCTCATTATGAAGACAAAAAGCAAAGTTGGAGTTGTCAAACTAAGTTGATAGAAAGCACTTGCTGTGTTGAAGACTTTGCATTAACGGTCAATAATACCAGCCTTAAAGGTAGTAAGTTCATTTCAAAATTAGTTCTCTGCATGGGATATAAAGATAGGCCACATATGCAGTATTTTGAAGTTGAGCTGCTAGTATTTGTGATTTTCTTGTTCAAAAATATTAATTGGTAATTTTTTTAGGATTAAAAGCTTATTATTTTTTAATGTTACAACTTTGTTTAGTTTTAGTAGTCCTTGCTTAAACTTATAATTATTTTACCCTCCAACATCATTCCCATATTGTCTGTGCATTATTATGGTGTTGTGTTGTATGAACTAAAATTACCATAACTTGTTATAGTGTCGGTAGCCAACTCAAGTCTAGGAATGCACAGCGAGATGTCATACATGTCTCTAAACAAGTCATTAGACTTGTATCCTATTCTAGACTGTGAAAAGGGGAATGAGTATTGTAAAAGTATCATAGGTCCAGATTCAGTATGCATCGTCTCCTCAATTCATCAGTTTGGGAGTTGTCAGTGCGATCCTACTTCAGGTAGCCTACCATACTTCTACTAGTATTAGTCATTCAGAGCATTAATAAACTACACTAAATTGCGAATTCTGTACACAGAGTTGGGCTAATTTTGAGACATTCTGTAATAAGTTGCTAGATTCATACACACAAAATAGAAAAAAACATTTTAAGAATATCTTTAAGAATTGTTCTAAAAGTAAGTCATTTTCGAACTAACTTTTGACTATCCCAATCTTCAATATGTACATTATGCAAATTATCAACTTATATTTATTTTTCTGAGTTAAACACCCTTTGTATTTTTATATAAAATATTCATTTGGGTCATAGCTAAAGGGTTGTAGAAAATTTTTTTATAAAACCAAAATTATTTCTTATAAATCACACAGTCATTTTATTATAATACAACAGTATAACATAGTATTACAATATAATATTATAATTTAATAAATGTGGTATAATGTAATATAGCATAGTATATTATTCGTCTGAATAATGTAATAATATAATATGATAGTACGTATATATCATAATGCAATATAATATAATAATGCAGGCAGTAACATAATAACAGCAATGTAGTACACGACATTGTAAATAGTTGACCCAGATGTTTCATGGCTTCATTCACACACACGGAGAGCCCCTATTGAAGGTTATGTAGGTTTAAATTGCATTATTGTATACAACATATAAAATATCTTTGCAAGCTGTTCAGTTAGCTAATAATTTATTCTAATTCTCGGTGGGTAAATAGATATTTAAATATTCATTCCACTTTGGTGGCTTCTGCCTTCTACTCTTTTCTGTATTGTAATAATATATATAATATTCAGAAGAGTTATACTTTAATTATGTTATTCTATTGTAGACAGGAGTTATTACGATGGTGAAAGGAGTATTTGTAGAACATGTCTGAATGGCGAATACTTCAACAATACATGTGTTAGTATGCTAGAGACAGAATGTCAGCATGTCACTGATCAGTGTAGAGCCTATTTGGGCTACGATTGCCATTATTCCTACAGGTGTAGTTGTCAAACTGACTACTTCTATAACTGCACCACTAAAAGATGTACGTACAAAGCAATAGACTTATATCAGACCACTTCCTGTCCTCATTATTATCAAGGTCACCAAATTGGTGAGTCACTTTCCAGAACTACAAGTATATCAATATCGATCAATATCAATCAATCAGTCAATCAATCAGTATATCAATATTGTGTGCAGAAAAGTTCTGTTTGATAATTTCATTGTAAAGAGAAATTATTGTAACAACTTTATATTCCCAATTTTTTTAAAATCTAGTGCCATAATAAGAAAAATATCACAAGGTAAAGTTCATCCTAAACCTTAAAAGCTAACTAAGCCAAAAAAATGGCTTGATTTTGTAGGAAGAATATCTTGTGACAGGGCCTTTGGCTGTTGGAAGATTTACAATAGTCAAGGACTTACAGCAGGTTGTGTAGATGTACTGGTATCACTGCTGCCTCATAGGTGCGGCATAACCTGCTTATTAGAGTACCAAGGCTATGGGCAATGCGAAGCAACTGCACATGGAGTTATCTGCTTTTCATGCATCCCCAGCTCAGCTGGGCATCACAGAAAAGATACTTTGCTTATAACTATGACTCTAATCATTGCTTTATTCATATTATGCTGATGATTTCTTAAAACTTTTGTCACTATAAGTAGGAGTTAACATTTTCTAGGAAAGTTTTTAGAAAAAGTTTTATAACAATTATTTTGGGTAACATATGTTGCACATATTTTGTACTCATCCACAGCTTGTAATGAAGCCACTCAAAAGCAAATGATTTTAAATTGTATTTGAATTTCAAAGCACTGGTAAAGATAAACTGTGGATTCTTACGAGTTAGAAACCTTAGTGGTGTTACAATTCCATACTTATCCATCTTATAGTCTAATCAATCAACACTGGGCTATTTATTTTACAATATTTTATTCTGGATAAACATCATTAGGTAGCTTAAATATTGAATGTCTAGCCAAACCAGTTTGTATGAACTGTATGCAACATGAAAATACATTTACGTAATACAAATAAGTCTATGCTCATGGGATATTATATAAGAAGTAGCATAGCCTAGTAATTGGTACATAAATAATATACATTGACAACTACAGAATTATGTAGCGAGTTATGTACACTAGTCAACATAACATGCAAAAATAGTAAAAACATTTGATAAGTTGAGTTTGAGTTGTAGCTATATGAAATGCGTAAAACCCACGTGGTGTAATGTATGTACAGTGTATGAATATCTCATGCAACACATGAGCTACAATTAGTCTATAAAGCAGTATTAACAGTAGCTTTTTTATCCTAAAAACAATAAAGATTTATAGACAACCATTAAACCAAACATGCATGAAACTTTAGAGATTTCAAAAAGGGTGCAACAGTACTTCAGTCACTTAGAACCTTATATTTTAGTAGCATATCATACCACCAGTGGTGTAACTTTAGACTCTAAATATAACATACTACTTATTGTAATATCATCCCGGGTTTCACTGATTTATATCCTAGTAAAATATAGTATAAAAATATCTACCTTGTCTTTTGACTTGAGTAAACTGTCAAAAATATTATTACATTTTTTTATGAACTGTGTGAAAAAAATAAGTTTAGTAAATGTTAATTTGTAAGTAACTATAATCACTATAATATCAAAACTCTGGACGAACATAGAAAAATATTCTACTCAGATTCGAAAATGCTAGGATATGAAATGTTATTCAAAAGCATAACTGTGCAATATGTACAGATCTTTAATAAAAAAACTACTAACTTTTAAATAATTACATTTCTAAAATTGCAAGAAATTGTTGTATAAAAATTACAACAATGTTTTACATAAGAAATTTTTACACCCATGCATTTCCACCCTCTCGTTCCAAAATAGAAACTGCATCTTGTCGGCCCATAGCTCGGAAAATGTTTATTAATTCCGACACTGAGACTTCATCATTGTTTGTACGAGCTTCCCATAAATCCAAGATGGCTTCCGTAGGACTTGGTTTAGATGCAAAGAAATTGAGTTGTCTAAAATTCAAAAACAGGCATTCCTTTATATATATGAATAATGTGGTTTACTTGTACATAGTATGCATGAAATAATAGAATCAAAGACACATAATAAAACTAAGCAAACCAAAATTTAATAATAAAATTAAAGAACTTAAGCTATCTCAATTTCTCCACTACTGCTCCTAAATGTGCAACCAAAAGTGGGATAAGCAAGCAGTTATTCCAGCCACGTTTACAAGATAATATCTTACCTATCAGAGTTTAGGGCAGAAGCTAACATTCGCCAATCATTTCCTCTCATTTGCGGCATGTCTAAAATGCTGGCCAGCTTCTTTTTAAGTACTGTGGGCAGTTTGAATATTTGCTGCTCCCGATTGTCTATTATTACCATACTGCTGCAGCCTGAGCTAGACTGCGTGTTCACCGTCACCGTGCTGGACAAGTCTTTAGGCCCCATCATCTTGGCAGTTGACTAAATCAAATTAACATCAAGCCATAAAATCTTTCAAGAAGTCAAACTGAATTCTTAGTTTCCCTCTCTTCACTTTGTCCATGAATTTTATATAAACTTTATTTTTAATCCCAGTATTTATATACAATTAAATTGCTTTATTGCTCATATTTTTTTATAAAAATTAATACCATATTATATTTTATATATAACATAATTTTTACAAAGTGCACAGCCTATTAACTACACTTAAAATACAATTTTAACAACAAATTTGAATGATTTGTGAACAAAATTTGAAACTGATTTATCTATTTTGCTATTTTTACTAATACAGTAGAGTGTATAAGCAGTATTGTTATTACTTACTTCTAGGCCTGCACCATTGATTGTTATCTGCTGTCTATTACTGAGCACAGATTTTTGATAGACTTGGATCTTACAGCTGAGAGTTGTATTGGGTGGTGCTGAAACCCTCTCAAAAGCAAAGGAACAGTGTAGATTGGACTGTCCATTCCAAACATGGCGGAATGGAATCTCCTGAAAGAAGAATCATTATTATAGTACAAAATTGCTTTAATTTAAAAATTAATTTTTAAATTAATTAATTAATATTTATAGTACAAAATTATTTGTAATTATGACTCAACACATGAAAATAGGAATTGCTTCTGTTGATTTATAGAATATTTATAAGTATACCTGATACTTGGCTGGCATTTTACTGTCCCAGCCATTCGATATACTATCTATCATCAGACAAAGGTTGAAACCACCATCTTGGAATGATATCTGCTTGGGCTTGTCCATTAACCTAGCACCCAGTTTACTTTCTTGCTGTATTACACTCTACAAGGTGTTGTATAAACGGCATGATATAAGCTTCAACATTTGCATATACCATGACTTATTTACACACGTGCATAAAACAAAAATCTAATGGATTGCTTGTATTTTTACTGAAGTTCAACACAAAATAAGTAACCAATGATAAAAACGCAACTCAAATAATCTTACTATAAAATGAGATTCAACCAATAAACATTGCTTTCGTAGTTTAATGACAGATGCTTAGACAGAATTTAAAATTGTCTAGTCTCTGTTTCCACGGTTACAGTGATAATTTAGATGAAAATATTGATAAAATATAAGACCATAGCAGATTTTACGGTTTCAATCAAAGCAATATTTGATAATAAATTGGCCAAGTAGTTGTATTTTTATTGACTTGATGTGCATTTAATGATGTGAGAAGTGCTGAAATAAACATTTGATGATAGAATCAGAATCCCTATTTCAAATAATGTTGATTAAAATATAGATAACCACATATAAAAAACGCTAGGTGAATAATATTAAGCATCGTGTATTGTCAGCGGTTGAACATTGATTTAACATCAAACTGGCCAAGCATCATGTTACCAAGCTATGAATCATACAATATAATATAAACCCGCATTAGAAATTTCGTCAACGTCAATGATTTTGTTCAAATAAATTAAGAAGGCTGCATAGGTATTATATATTAACTGGTACACTTACATGGAGTGCGTCTTTTGTGTCAGATAGCACATACACTCTAATGATACTTTCTAAAGAAGTTGAAAAAGGTTGAGCAAAAGAGGCTAGTTTGAGCTGCTTGACTGCCTTGCTGCCGTACATAGATTCTCCAACAAGGCAATATCTCGATGCCAATTGGTCAGTCATCACGTGACATCTATTCAAGTCGAGCTGACAAAACACTGGCATGTGCAGAATCTCTTGGTTGAGAGTGACCAGGCGCTGTAACAAAATGGCCGAATGTAGCTTTTCAGTTAACAGATTTAAAAAAATCAGTACTTAGTTCAAAGGAAGTAGAAGCTGAATTTTTATGTCTAGACATGAGTACAGTTGAGTATTTCTATATGGTGTTATTAGAAACTTTATAGTCTAGTGCGTAGTCATTTTATCTCGCTATACATTAGACTAGGGTGGGGAGAGTGTCTAGTGAACTTACCTCCCATTGAGCTGGCTCGTTATATGAGCTGTTACTGCTGTAGATAGATAACTTCCACTGTCCTAGTTTCAAGCTGGCACAGTGATCAAATGAAATTATTAGAGATTTATTAAATGCCATATCTTGTGGTCCACATAGAACTACTGGACTTAGTAGCGTTTGCTTGTCTAAAATATAACCAAACTGTCTTTCAAGAACTTTTACTCTCTCAACTTTATAATTATTAAATATACAATTTTTATATATTTAATAATAACACAGAAGAGTGCTATAAACTCTAATGTAGAGAAAGGACAGTGACTTTTTTCAAAGAGAAATGAAAAGTATAGTCTTCAAGTGTAGAATAGAAATATTCCCATTAACTGGTGAATGTTGATTGTGAGTGATATGGGATGATCAATAGAGCTATCTGATTAAGGCATGAATCAGCATCTGACGAGGGTGTCAAGGAGAAGCGACTAGACTAATAGGAAAGCTGATCTTTCATTGGCAGAAGTTAAACTATTCAAATTAGGAAAGCCAATTACTTGGCACTAGGCAGACGATGTTGTTTACAATCAGGTGAATATTAATATCATTATTATAAATTTATACGAATTACTATCCAAGCTTGCCTCTATACATTCTTATTTACATTTAAATGTCATTCTAATAATTATAGATAAACAGAAGCTATTAATGACATTATTAACTATTGTAATAATAACATTATTGAGTTCACTACCACAACAGGCATGCATGTGGAAGACCGCTGACTCTGCTATCCCACACTCGCTGACTTACCCAGCAATGCTGGTCTGTCTTTATCTTCACGCAAAGCGGCTATAAATATTTCTTCTGATTGATTTCTGCCTATTGCTCCCTCAGGGACGGTTATTGACACACCTAAAATACCACATATATATACATCACAATATATTTACCTTCATTTCCCAAAAACACTTTTTCAACACATTATTGAACATTTTGCTGATAAAATTAAAATTAAGTTCAAACTTTAAAATATAGGCAGCAAGTTAGAGATAAATACATGCATTTTTTTTTGTTTCTTAAAATCAAATTGAACTATTTTGCAGTTTAATGATAGTCTATTATGAGGTTAATATTTAGCGTATAAAATTACATTACTGTTACAATCAGTACCTGTGTCTGCGACTGTGAGGCGACCCCCAGTGTGAGTTAGATTGCCCCAAGCTAAAGAATCCAAATCAATTTTAGCAGGTAACTGGGCCGACGACAAAGATTGCCTGTCACAAGAATTACAGATGCCAGACTCGGGGCTGGATGAGTCATGTGACAACTTATCATCTGTACTTTCATTTTCCGAGTCCCTCACACTTCCTGTATAGCAACCGATCATAATAAAGACTCAACTCTCTTAAACTAATTTAGTTTTTCAGGTTTCGGTGCATTAGATGAGAACAGTAAATTTTTTAAGGCAATTATTGCATTATCATATTCATAATATTTTTAAGAAATGAAATATAGAAAATTAACTTTCAGCATAAATAATTAAACAAAAGGAAACACAAGTATCAAGTTTATTAATTTTAATCCTGGCTAATGGCTATAATATTCAAGAAGAGAAGTGCAGAAAGAAAATTCAACTACTTTGAAAGATTACTTCAATTATGTCATTACTTATTGAATGAAACACACAACTATTTTCATCTTTCTTTGATCAGTATAACTATCTATCCATCTTGCATAATCTTAAAGCACCGAATGACTTGAGGCCCAACAAGTTTCTTAAACACCACCTGCTGCTATAATGCAGATAACCTCCAGATATTCGGTTACTTGTACACAAAACACTACCAATTGAACAAGCAACAAATTATTATTTTTTTAATAAAATATCGAGCCTTTGATGAGTGAAGCAAATTTTAGAGCCATCTTAATATAATTTGCATACCTATTTGCATGTAATCATGATGATCACAATTTTTACTTTGCGGAGAGATTTGCATGTAATACTCTCTCTGAGTTGGTGGAGGTCGAGGCATTGAAGATATCATTGGCTTTTTTTCAGAAGGTGTACCAACAGAGTCTGACCGAGAGGCTGTGAACGGTCTATGGTTTCTGAGAGGAATACTCCGAGTTAGCTCGGGATGACACATTGTTCCTAGGAAAAAATTGAGCGATTCTTGATCATTGATATTCTAGCTTGAAATAATTCACAGTATTTTGATCTTAATTTATCACTTTGTGTTCCCAGAGATTTCAACACGTTAAGGCCTTCAGCTGGGATGATATACTATATGACAAAGCAAACATAATGCAATGCAGCGCATTGTAAGAATTATAGTCTGTTACGCCAAGAATGCATAGGAGAAGTAGGATTATGTTAAAAATAGGAGATCATTACTGTGGTATGACAGCTTGCACAGGTGTGAGCTAGCTTGATCTTACGTATCATATGATTCAGTAGGATATCATGTTATTTCTTAAACTATATAGTACAATAAACAGCTTGCTATCTGACTCAGCTTGACTTGTATCAGTATATCAACAAATTTAATTAGCTCTAATCATAGGAGGAATTGAATGTTTATGAATACAGTGTAAGAAGAGCTACCAGTGAAGTTGCGAGCATATCATCTGTCACAAGTGATTTATTTCATGGTAACTTGGGATTTGTTAATTTGTTCATTGTGGTAATTCAAGTAGGCAAGATAAGATATATTAAATCAAGGAACTATTAGATTTGTTGGGGCAGCTAAATGGACCTACCATTATTGGCATTGTACTTTTCCTGATCTCGACTCCCAATATCTACAAAATTAATGAGGAAAGTAGAAATTATTTATAATCACGAGATATCTGGCAAAAATTAGTAAACTCGATTCAGACACATGTGTAAATACATAATAGCATAGATGTGTAAGCACACACGCTAATTGCGATTGTATATCTAACATTAAAGAGAAAAAACATCTTTCTTTGAAGTGAAATATAAAGATGAGTCCCAGTGGCTGACAGGCTACCGGTGCAATTACCTGACAAAGATTTACAACAGTCTTTGATCTAATAAGATTACTTAATTTAGCCCATGCTTATATCAAATACCGTACAGAAGCAATGCAATGCTATAAGCAGTAAAGGAAGAAAAAAGAAGCTTGAGTCCAATATCTTAATTAGCATAATATAATTTCTTACAAGTCAAGTAGATGTACTCAAATATAACATTGCTAGTACTTAATAGGCTGAGAAATGCAACTTGGCATCTAAAACTTCGAGTCAGATCAAATTTCCATGCAGTTTCAATGTTTTGAATAATATACACACGGGATGAATTAATTACGTGCTGATTGAGACACATTACACAAACTTTGACCGAATCTACCTGAAAAGTAGACTATTAAGTCAAACTATGTCTGGCCATTTATAGAAAGCTGCTCATCAGGCTTACCAGCATCATTGGAATCTTCATCATACATATTATTTCTCCTGGACCTTCTCTTCAGCAGACAGATGACAATGATGACTAGAATAACTGTGAACACTGCAATGGCTGCACATAGTACCACCCATAGTATGATATTCTCACTGTCGGCTATAAACATACAAGTACCTATCACATTATTTTATGGCAAAAATAGTAAATGTCTTGGTCTGATAATCATAGAGCGCTTTACACTTCAGGCTACTTACCTTTATTGTTATAGGTCAATACAATTATGGCTAATAAATATATTCATGAGCTTTAGCAATGATACTTCAGCTCAACTATCGATAGTCTCAACTAAAGATAATATCAACATTTTGCTTAAATAAAACATTAAGATATGATTCTATTGCAGACTGTGTTTATCTGTAGAAAAGCGGATGAGTTGTCTCAAATATATCCGCCTAGACTGAGTTTGTAAGCCAATTAGTAAGAGAGATTGAAAGCTTATTCATTGAAATATAGCAGCAAGGAACACATTTACGCACCACTTATAGAATTTCTGCTCTTATTTTGGTTATCTGCTCCACTGTAACCTCCATTTCTTGAGCTGTTGGTTAAGATCCCATTTTCGTCAAAAGCTACAAACAATACAAGTTTATAAATCAATGCAAAATGACCAAAGATGCTTATTATGCTGATATTAAATCAACACAGACAGTTACATAAATTACAATGTGCATATTATACTTGCAATAAAGTTAATAATGTATAACTTGATGGAAATACTATGTATTGAATTTGTCTTACTTCGTTTGGGACACGGACTATTGCAACTACGACTTTCAGTGTTTGGACCAACACACATTCTGCCACCTCCAACAGGGACTGGGTTGTTGCACCTTCTTTGTCGATGCTTCTGGCACACAGAAGGGGGTGTGGGAGATGACTCACAGTTTCCCCACGGGCCCCACCTGGACCACCCTCCATCTTCTGCAAATACAGACAAGAACCTCATACTTATTCTCCTCTAATACCACATCTCAATAAACTGGTGCTGACGCATGCAAAGGCAGCGTAATATAAAAGACAGTGGTGACCACACTTACAACTAGTACATGCTTTATATAGTCTCATCTCAAATGCAAACAAGGTTAGGTTTTCAAAGCACTTGAAAATGTAAATTCAATACATGCATTGCACTCTAACGCGAATTCATACACAGAATTATCAAAGGCAAAGCATATATGCAAACACACATGCTGCTTTGAGCTAGGCTTAAGCCAGAGTGTATAGGTTTATTGGTTGGTGTGTTGATGCAAAACATTGTCAGCCATTTGGCTATTTGCTAGACCTTATGTTGTGTGATAGATTAATACCGAAGAACTGACAAAAAAAACTATTTTCAATATTTGGCTTTTCACAATTCCTTCCTTTATTTCTAAGTTGTTATAATCTTTGTGCATTAATCTGGTCATTTATTAATAATTATTTTTTAATAATAAAATGGCCACTTGTAGGTTGGTTCAACAAAGATAAAACATGCACTACAGCCACCCTGTATTCTGAAAATTCTGAGGTATCCAGGGTTTTAAAACACGTGAGAAATACAATGGCCTAATGTACATGATGCAACTAAAACTCACTTATACCTAGTGCCATAATGAGAAACAGGGGAAAGCTAATTTTATTTAATCCTGATATACTTTATTCTAAATGATGATGTGGTATTTGAAAACCCTTTTCCCAATCATCCAATAAGTTCATTAGGTCTAAAATCTTATTATCCTCCTTATAATAAACAAGCACATGTCAGATAAAGTAAGCCAAATGGGTCAACTGCTGGCTAGGTTACTGTACACAGGATACTTGCAGAATTATGCTGAAAATATGTAACAAGATGGTCACCTCTAAATATTCTATAGAAACTTGCTAGTAGATTTTCATTTGCTAGACTAGTGCTTACAATTTAATTATTGTTTGTATAAAAAAGTCATTATTCAAAAAGAGGGTTAAAGGGGTTGGAGCGTTGGCTTAGTAAACACAGAGTCATGGGTTCGAACCCCAGTAGCATAGCATCCAGTCATAATTGCTGCTGGGCCACATATGAATAAGTCCTTAGCCCGATTTAATAAAAACTTTTTTCAACAGGGGCTCTCATAGTGATAGTGACTATAAACTTGTGTGATTTTTTTCATAAAAAAACGTTATTAGCTGAGAATAAAAGCAAGATTACAAAATGACATCTTGTCTAGGGCTTACCAGGATTACACTCTCTGGTACAAGGACTACTTTGACTAGCGTCACCATCACATGGCTGACCATCTCTGCCACTCTGAGGTGGATTGTTACAGACCCTCCATCTTGTTTTGTAGCCATTACCACATTTGGTGTCACAGTTTCCCCAGTTGGTCCATGTTGACCATCCGCCATGCGCTGTTAATATAATGCATCACCAAATATTGAAATATGTTGTGATAAGAAATCTTCTAGCTGTCTCATACTTAGAAAGAGTGTGGCAAGATTCATGATAATGAGCCACTTGTGACTAACTAAAAAACTCAACACTGTGAACGCTGATCTAAGCTTCTGATAGTAATTAGTATTCATGCGTCTAATCAGTCTCCAGTGAGTGATTTAGAACAGTTGTTCACAGCCCAACTGGTGTATCTATGATTTACAGCACTAATCACAGATAATTTAAAATAATCAAACTGAAGCAGCCTGGGATTGTGCACACAATATTTGTGACATGATTTCAACAAGAACAGGTAGATGTTTGTTTTCCTTCTAATCTCAATAGCTGTGATGCTTGGCTAAATTGAAACTGGGTTGATGTTAGTAGATGTAACAAAAACACAATGTTGTTATACAATATTCAACAATGTACACAGCTCGAGAATGCAAAACAAAAGTTAGGTTACGAGTGCTCATTGGCCTAAGTTAATTTACTTGTTTGAAATGCACACCACTAAAACATTTCATAGAAATTGGCTTCTGCTTCATTAACCTAAAATGACTCAATACATTTGTCTGGAGAAAATCTGCAAAAAACATCCAAGAGTTTATATGACAGATGCACCATTCAAGTGGCTGAATTATATAGCTGCAGTTGCTGAAGGTTGTGTAATATGATACTGGATTGTATGGTTGTAAGCCAGAAAGATGGGAGATGCTTTTAGACTCTAGAGTGTACACACACATGCAGACACTAATTTACAATCTCCGACTCTTCTCATATTGTAACTTTATGAAGTCTATTGTCTAGTAGTTGGAAATCTGATTGTAACATGATTCTAACACAGAGGCTGATTCTAATCGCGAATTCTGTTTCAACTCTATTCTATTTTCTAATAGCGAGCTATTAAACATACTATATACGTAGAGTCGTGCTGGATCTGTCGCTCTGGTGAAGAGATCATTGTAAGCCACACAAGTGTAGTTTGCCTCGTCGGCTTTGGTGACCTCCCTGATGACTAGCGACCCCTCACTGGTCACCAGATATTTAGGATCATTCTCGTCATCAATTCTCACTCCATTCTTTCTCCAAAAGATCTATAGCATATGCATAGAAAATGAAAAGTGAGTTTCCAAACAAGCAATAAACATGTTTATTAAACCTGTTTTGTGTAAATAGATTATTTGAACATGACTCACAGATGGACTAGGCGTTCCTTTGGGTGGTCGACAGATAAGTTCCGCCTCCTGCATCACCATCACCGACACTTCTATTGGTGACTGTGGAAAATCTTTTGACAAACCTGAAAATAAAACATGGCATGAAATAAAGAAAATTCAAACTTTTTCAAAGTGTTTATCTTAAAAACTAACTTAAAACTGTTCAATTATTTGGTCAAGTAAATTTCTTTAAAAAGTAGATACATTTTTATTAGCTAATACATTTTCAAAGTGTAGCATTGGAATGATTTAGAAGTATATTTCACACTTGATGTAAAAACTTAGAAATTTTTGTTCTCCCAAATACACTTTTCTTGACTAGTTGACCATAATATATCTATTAATATATTATAATGCACGCATCTCAGAATATTAAAAATACTATCTGCACAATATCTGGTATATTGAAAATTATGCTGGTATTAAGTTGTTCACTTATGCCAACCAACTATTGCACAATAACTTTCTTCAATTAAGCTATGTCATAGATAAACATACTTCTGACTGCTAATCACAGTTTAGATAAGAATTAATAATAATTACTTAGACTGGAAATAATTATGAGTGACAACTCAAATGAGAATTATAGCAAAGTTATATATAGTGATAATGATTGTAGTCACTTGCACTTAGCAATTATCAGTAACAATATATCTGATAATACTGCATGCAAGCCTTTAGAATCTGCCTGCAGTGTAGAGTTGATAAACATGGGTATTGCAAATTATGAAAACTTATTCTCTAACTAATAACTTCAAGTCAATATAAGTTTATAGAATTTAGAGGCTACATTGCTGCTTGTCTTTGCCTTCTAGCAGTTGACTGACATAGAAATTAGCAGTTGACAGCAAAGGCAGTCAATCATTCAACCCTGATTAGAGGGGATTAAGTTGATACGCCAGCACTTTTGTCCACCCAGCAACAGCCATTCCACTGTCTCAACTTTTATATACCATTTAACAAATTAACCTTAGCCAGCCACTCAATATATCATATCACTATTAAACTTATTGGTCTATAGTGGAATATTTTCCTTTATGAATAAATCAATGCGATATTATTGGATTAGTGTGAGATAAAAGGCCCACCGATTAGTTTGTTTGTATTTAGTAAAAATATATTTTAAGAAATTGAATGAAGCATAAATGACTTGAATAGGTCTAGGAAATTAAAAATTAATTCATTTATTATATTAATGTAATAAAGAATCAACAGCTTTTAGTATGGGATATAAACACTTTGCAAAATTCTTGAGAGGACAAAGTGGCCTTGCACCTTCAGCCCGTGCTGAGAGACCACAACAAACGCAAACGTGCTTTATTGTATATAATAATCAGCAGGAAATTTAAGACTAGATTTTTATGGCTTCACTTCTTAAAGAAGAGTCACACTGGCAGTAAAAGCAGTAGCAATGCTTCTTCATTGTTACGAAATGACATTGAATACCATAGCCTGCTGATCACAGAGTAAGCCCCCTGTTAGTGTTAATTAAGCCACTGGAAGCACAAATGTCACCAATACAAAGCTATATCCTCCTCTACTGCAAGTGTTACTAACACACGCTAGACAACTGCTGGGGCCCCAGCGCTGGCACAATTATGTCTGTCTGTATGAATGTCAGCCACACTTCTAAACTTCAGTTACACGCCAGCAATTCGACAATTAGAAAATATCAAAAGCTATGATCAATGCTCTTAAGATTTTCAACTTTGATTAGAAGTCATTGGCACTTTGTGCTCCTAGTCATTTATGCATAAAGGAAACATTCAATGAAATCATAGTCCTAGATTTTACAATTATTTATATTTTCAATGTTAGTTTTGAGTAGGCTTACTCTCTTTTTTAAGTACCTTTGGGTGGTGAAGTTGAAACAAAAAGATACGTATGTAACTAAAGCAAAATAGCCTATACTTTATTAGATCATCTGCTGCACACACACAGAGAAAATACATACATACTCAGAGAAACATTGAAAGTGTAGTCAACTACCATTAATGATAACACCTTTGATTCTGAGACTCAAGCAAATATTTGCTGAGGCTAACAACGATAAGGCTTGGAGAACTTACTAGTAAGTGATTAAAAATCCTATCTCTCATTTATTTGCAGATTAAACTGAATTTTTTCTCCAGTCAAAAATTAAAATTAAATTTTGAATGACAAAGCTTCACCTGTTGAGTTTGAAGATCTGTGAATGATTAGTATAAATACTTTATTTTCTGTGTGAAGATTGTTATAAAACTGAAATGATATTAAGCAATAATTGTCCACCTAATGATCTCACCATTCCATTGCATGCTGCATATACGCTATCTTATACAACTTTATTAATATGGTAAACTTATGACTTTCATAAAATAACTCTATTTGGAAATAAATAGCTTTTTTTAGTAAACTGGAACAGCCTAGACTCTATCGAAGGCACTTCTTAAAGTATAATTTAATTTTATAGCTTAAAAACACTCAAATAAAAGTAAAGGAAGTAAAAAGCTGGTAGGAGGAAAAAATTAAGCTGTCTACAGCTGCAGATCCTTATCATAATTAAAAAGACTCGTAGAACTCACGGGCAATCTTAATCTCTCCAGATTGGCTCTTCACTCTTCTTCCTTCTGCAAGTGAAGCTACACACGAGCACATATATCTGGCAAGAGCTTCAAACACATCATCATATGTAATGGTTGCTTCCACCTGAAAAAAAACACACAAGCACATGTAAATCAATTAGTTGTGTTATTACATAAATACTAAATGACAACTAAATCATTTTTTTATAAATTTTAAAAGGATTGTCAATAAAAACATCAATTTTATGAAGTGTCAAAAATACCAGAAATAAGAAAATGGCGGTAAGTTACCGTTAACAAATGATTGCCATCAGGGGTGTCCGTCTCAACTCTTTCAATATATGCACTGTCCACAGATTGCCCATGACATCTAACATCAATTTCAACAGCATTTATTGCAGCACACTTCACAATAACCGGACT
Organism: Bugula neritina; assembly: GCA_964035545.1. Taxonomy (NCBI): domain Eukaryota; kingdom Metazoa; phylum Bryozoa; class Gymnolaemata; order Cheilostomatida; family Bugulidae; genus Bugula; species Bugula neritina. The sequence continues at coordinate 7,677,886 of OZ037765.1, read as the reverse complement.
TTTGGATTGTTTGGTGATGTATGTTAGAGCTTTTGGTTGAATGGTGAAAAAATCACTGGCATCTGAGTCACCTACAAAACACACAATAAATACATATTCTGATTGACTAAGGTTACCCACCTCTATACATCAAAGTTCTAAGCTGCTACTCAAAGATGCTGATTTTCAAGTTTAGACTATTTCAATTGTTCATTTTCTTTTCATATCACTTGGACTTGAAGAAAATGTCAATTCATAATTTGTCAAGTTGATAATAACAGAGTATTACAAAGACAGTAGAGGTATTTCAGTCTTCTCAGACAGTCTGTGGTGATAGAATGAAGAAACAAGTCGAGATATTAAATGAGTTTGTACCAAGTGGTAATAGCATGGTGACTAAGTGTCTGGTCTGAAGATCATAAGATTTATAGCCGACTAAACCTTGGGAAGTATATTATCTCTAAACTCATCTTGCATTCCAATATAACATTTTCAACATCTAATTATCAACTAAGAGCATAATGATATATTATTAAGTTTCCATATAATATTTATTCTACATATGCTATTTAATATTTCCCACAAAAACTAATGTATTTTAATATAAAATATGATTCGACACTATCGATAATATAAAGATCTTAGTGACCAAGTACCTATTTGTATAGTCATTGTTAGGTGCTTACGTTTATAAAATGTTTTACATTGACAACAATTTTATAATCACACTAACTAGTGAAGTGCCGATGTTTGCCTGCGAGTTCTGTAACACTAGAACACTTGTCAAACAACCCACTCTAACCCAATACTGGTGGCTTGTTAGAAAAATCGTTGAGCTTTATATTGAGTGCTAACTCAATTCGGTAAACTGTATTTAGCACTAGAGAGTGGCTGAACAAATGTTACTCTGTAAACAAAAGTCTTGTATAGATCTTAATATCAAATATTTTATGTTTACGTAGGCAGCTACCTCTCTATTACATGAAGAATATATACTTATTGTTGTATACCAACTCCTTATCCTGCTACCAAGGTGGCCCAGTATTCAACTCATAGGGTTTACCTACATCATCATATTTTGTCATCAGCATAATAAAGTTTGTTCTGCAGCTAACAAACCATTGCATTGCATGAATATTTTAATATGTAGAAACATTTCTTTATTACTGAATCCTTGTGACTAGTAAATGAGCCATTTTGTCAAGTAGTCATGTGGCTTTTCTTTATTGAATTGTTCTAGGTAGCTATCCCATTACAAGGGTACAGATCATGAAACATACCCCTAACAACTGATAGTGGTGATCGTGTGGCTTGTACAAAACTCTATTTACATGGACTGCTAATTATGCAATTGAGCTCACGACCATAAGTCCCCAAGGGCAATTATCTCTTTGCTAGGTAAAACATACACAAGTAGCAAATTGAAGCAATTTTCTACTAATACAATGTTCAACAAGGTGCCATTGTTTAAGTAGACTGACAGTATACGGAATCTTGTTGCTATATATGCTAGTGAGCATGACAGGAAACCAAGCTATCAAACACACATATATTGTCTTTTGGATAAGCCAGCTTTTTATAGATGCACATGTTGAAATTGAATTGTTGAACATTTTTTAGGTTACAAAACCTTTGGCAACATTTTGAGCAGAGAGATCCCCAGTGCATTAAGCCAAAGAATCTTCAAGACTCGAATAAGATTAGGATCATACAAAAACCATAAATCTTCAGCCAAATGAAACAAATGTGGAAGAATGGCATTCTTATGCTTAAAAGTTTGATTGTTATCAATATTGTGGAACAAGCTGTACAGTGCATCTGAGAGCAGCTAAAGAAATGGAGACAATGGAATATAGACTTCACAGTTGTAGCCTGCAGTCCTGTCACTCTCCCTTTAGGTCTCGGTCCCACATTTTTGTATTGCAGAATATGTATTTACAATACTTGATTGTAATGCACTTGTTTACACATAGACAGACATATTGCCTTGTCTCCCAGTTGCACCCCAGACCCACACCAAACTATTGCAAACATCATCTATCACTGACATTTAATTTAGCAAAACATCTTACATATGTAACCTAGAATAAATTTCTCTGATCTCAATGTATGGTCTACTATAAGCCATAAATATGCAAGATTTTATGAAATGCAACTTAATTATAATGATTGACATAACCACATGGTTTGTGTAGGAGAGTTAAAAGCACCCAAGGTATTTGACTTTGCATGACTTTCCTCCAGTAATATGTGACTGAAATAATATACACCAAGGCCTAATGTGTCCAATATAAGTCATCAGCCAATTCTTATAATTATAGTTCACATGGTAATAGGCATCATAATTGTATATCTAATAAAACACAATAAATTAATCAAATAACTTGTACTTTCATAGTGAAGAGAAACCTAAGATGGAGAGGTATTAGACCGATACTTGGCAGGCTACAGCTAAACATTGACCTGTTTGGAGAACTATGATTAGGAGACCTTAACTTAGACCAGTCATCATCCACTGTTTATAATGATCACCTTCTACCAATATGTTAGGTTTATTATAGCCTGGATATTCTGACCCATTCTGGTATAAAAATAACTTAACCTAGCCAACTAGGTCAGTTAGTACATGCGTTCTTGCACATGCACATGAGTTGCAATAAAAATTTGACATTTGTAAAATTTGAGTATAACAAAGTTAATTTTTTAATCATACATTTAAATTTACGTTTGGCAATTTAAAATTTTAAAGGAATAGAAGTGCTGAGCAGTTTAAAGTTATCAACAGTCAAACAGGGACTGCAAATCATTATTGTGGGCTAATATAAGTTATAGATATGCAGGCTTAGAAAATAAGAGGAGTGTTGTATACTATACCGTTATCACTGGCAGCTGTTGGAGATGTTGAGTCAGCAACAACCTGTTGTGAAGACAGCTTCACTGCAGTCATTAGTAGTAGAAGAAAAGAGTATGCACAATATCCACACGCAGTCATTTTTATTGCATTAAAATAAACTTGAGCTGCTCGAACTAAACTAAGATGGCAGAGACGTAGGATACTCTGCATGCATGTCCAGCATCAGCGACCAAGATGAGCACTTCGGGTGAGTAGGGTAAAAATCTGAAAACTACAGATCAAATGAAGTCCGTCTCTTAAGTGAACAGTGCTAGAAGTTATAACTGATGTTTTAAAGTTCTAAGCTGATAAGTCCGAGAATTGTTTTGGTATTCTAAAATTCTAAAATCACCAGCTAAACTGACGATGAAGTAGTTCTCGATGTTAAACAGTTGTGTGACGGTTAGCAAGCCAAATAACTGCCAATTTCTTGCTACGAACAATCTGGTACTCTCTAAGACATCTAAGAAGATAAAGTAAACAGACGACGTTGTTAACACAGTATGGCTAGCCCGTGGTTTCGCTTATAATGACTAGTCGTTTTAAGACAACAGACGTACGGCGTGCAACTAACCGACCAATCAAAACCGTCACTGTTTAATGCCAAAGTTCACTTGACTGCAGTTGTAGCGCATAATTATAAGTTAGCTTCTGTAAACTACACACAAATCAGGTACGTGTTCAGATGTTTTCTCATCGTACTTCAGTGCTCAAGAGCACTTGAAGCAGTTTAATAAGCCACTCCCTCATGCCAAGGCATTGGCTTAATATTGCTGAATACCATACCCTTACAAATTAACTCTAATTTCGATGTACCATGATTTGAAGCAGCTAATTAAACAAAGTCAACAGCTTAAAATGTCTGTTGTAGCTTTTTCCTTTACCTAAAATGCTGATTGTCAATAGCAGCTGTTTTTAAGAACACCCTCCATGCATGTACCAAGATCTCAAAATATACCTATTTCATCTGTTCTCTTAATTACTAGGCTTTCCATTGACCTGTAGTAATTTTCCTCTTCATTAATGTATATTGGAAATATTGTCAATATTTGCTGCCAAGTATAGTATCACCGTATCCAGTTTCCCCGGCTTGAATATATTTCACAAACTGGATGTTAAAGTACTATTTGGTTTTCTTAAAGTCAGAATTAGCATCAGTCGGTATCAACAACTAAAATCTTTTGAAGGTATTTAAGAAAATTTAATATAGATCCTCAATATCAAATAATTAGTTATTGAACTACATTAGATCATGAACTAATCTGTGAATAATTTCTTAACAAAAATTCTTGAGAACTTGGGTTATTTGAAGGCTGCAAAAGTCATCTATAAGAAGCTGCATGGGAGCCAAGAGCATATTTTAATAAGCAAAACCAAGTTAAGTGTTATAAGTAATTAACTTATACATCCAACCACAAGATTGCGAACATGATACAGAACTGAAGTTCAACAAGACCACATACGTCTGCCTAGTGTAAATACTAAACAGTGTCTTATTATTACTGTAGTACTAGTTGGTGACAGAATTCAGAATACCACAGGCTATACTTATTGGTACAGAGGAACCAAAGGCTTCGGTGAAACTCTAAATAAAAACTGCATATAACAGGCTAAAGATCAAGTACTTGATGACTGCCAAGTTTTTATGACTAAAAACTGCTTAAATTTTAGACTTTAGTGAATTTAGATTACATGATAACAATTAAGAATATAAATACAAAATCAATAGTCAGATCCTTGAGCTTAGAAAAACTAGCATCTAATATTTTTAGGTAAAATATTACAATAGCATGAATTTATAATACAGAATTACTGTAAGTAGGTAGGTAGGTATATTGTACCCTGCACATTTATTATTCTGTATAATAAGTTGGAATATTTTGTGGACAACTATAAATAATAGACATATGAAAAGATTGACTACAAATTATGGTGGTCCTTGCTTGACCTGCTCAGTACTATAATATGCAGTGTTCATCAGCTTATAGCACTGACTGTATGTTTGTATGCATTATCAAAATCTGAAAAGGACTGACTGCACACAGTTGTCATGAATAGCATCTTTATTATTATTTGATTTAAACACAAATAATGTTTGTTTAATTTGAGTTAAAAAAGGTCAATCAATTATGAAAAGCTACTTTATTAGTAAACTTCTTCTATTCACAATAATCACCTGGTGTTATGGCACTAGCATGGCTTTTAGAAATCACTACTTGTTGAAATAATGAAGTGCTAACTTATATTCGTAAGTTATTGTTGAATGTTATTTGAAATTTATGTTTTGACATGCTCATGTGCACATACATAAGTAATAAGGTAATATGATAGGCAGACTTGGTTGTGCACTTATGACTAACGATTTACTAAATAACTTTCTAAGCAAAATGTTTTTAAAAAATTGAACGCTAACATACTTTTTCTTTTTATATTTTAAAGTAATTTCTGACGTTAGCTATCTCAGAAAGATTTAATATTTGGCTATTAAGAGTAAATGTTGCAAGAAAAAAATATAATTAATTGGGTTTATATGGAAGTATTTAAAGACGGAGTTGTGAGCTCTCATTTTAACACTCTAGTGGAACGATAACTTCTAATTAAAGCATGTAAATTAAGACCTGCTGAACTGGTGAAAATTGCATGAATTTGTAGATTGCTTTCAAATCTACAAAACATGATTGAAACTAAATATAAAGTATATATAATAAAATGAGTTAATAATTAGGTACTAGTTAATGTGAAAGTTGCAAGTATTAGGGTGCTTTGATGACATGCCATGGAAAGTTGGTAATTAATAAGTCAGATACCCCTCAATATTGACCCTTTCATTGAACCATATATAGTAGGACAATAGATGACTGCTTAAAATATACTTTGAGTTTAACAGTAAGTCCATACCATCACATTTTTACATCTCATAGTACATAGGGAATAAGCCATAGGTGGCTGTCAATAAACTATAGTTTAACATTCAAACTGAAAAACCTGAGCTTGCATGTTATTTGTTAAGCTGCATGAAAATGCAATTATTGAATTTTTTTATTTCTAAATTTTCCTAAATGATGTCCAACATTACGCTCACTATTGTAGCAACTATACAAGACCAGGAAAGCCCATAAGTTAACTGTTCATTATCGTATATATCACAAATTCAACAATAATTATTGATAATGCCAAGTACTATTTACTAATTTTAAACAGAATGATTAAAACTAGACATTTTTCTGCACATGCAGTTCAAAGTATAAAATTGCAAAAATTGAAAATATGCTTCATTTCTTTGTCATGTGAATGTTAATAAATAAAGAAACTTCAGTTTAAGGCAGATCTCTGTGTGAAAGAACAAATATTAACTGCTCTTCATTATATGAGAAGTTATCTCCCCATTAAAAAGATTCCCACTTGTAGAAATACGTTAGAGCGACAGCCTAACTAAATGTTTATCACTTTAATCCAAAACTATAAGTGACAAGTAATTTAATAAAGATAAACAATTCTTGAATGTAGCATGTGCATACCAAAAATATACAGTTAAATAATTCTGAATCTCAATATATATAACATGGTATTTTTCAGTAATTAGAAAAAAGTGCTTAACTGTCAACAATTGTACCAAATTTTTAACTTCAAATAACAAGTGATTCGAAGACTAAAGACTACTACCATTAATATAGATAAGAATTTATAGTGAAATAAGCTTAAACAGAAATGTTACTTTTTAAACTTTTTAGTATAGAATAACTGCAGCAATAAATAAAATGATGGACCCGATGATGAGCCTATAAAAAGTTGAAGATCAGCAGATGAAAGCTAGGATTTCTATACTGGGAGAAACTATAATATACTATTGGCAAAGTGCAGGAAATTCCAATTTAGAAAAACTAGTATAATTGGTATTTTAAAACCGTTTACAAGTGTGAACTTTTCATAAAAATACCAGATAAAGTGTAATAACGCCGAAAAGAATTACATCTTTTAACAATTTTGAATAAATTAGATAAAAGGATTTTTCTATAAAATAAGTGAATATTAACAACAGCAAAAATATAGCAATTCAAATATTCATGACTGATTATATAATATGGCCACCAGCACAGAAGGTTTATCTCATAATACAACTATATATAAGAAATTATATATAAAAAGAGAAGGGATCTTTTTAAAATCTTGAATCTAAGGAGAGTAGGTGTGACATTTTCCGATTAGGCCCATAATGTCCTGCATCCGTGACCACAGAGCATATATAACACTAAATAAATTATGATAACAACCGAATAAAAATCAAAGCCCGAGCTTATAACTCGGGAGCTTGCACATGCTCACAGAAGCTATTTATTTGTAGCTACTATAATATTATAGTTAGGTGTGCAGTTCAGGAATTTATAAACTGAAACCATTAGATTATGAAATGTGTGAATGAGCATTGCAAAAGTGTTACTAGCAATTAATTTTAAGCATTTGTAACCAAATCAAATAAAACGAAGGTGAAAAAATGCTACTTTTGTTTTCTGCTGCAGTTGCAGACATTTTCAGATTAAAAAGCAGGTAGTTAAGCTATATCTACTACCTGTAGTTGTTGAATATCGTGTCCTAACAAACATATAGCACTGCAATGCAGTGTATGACGATGTAATTTAACCTAAAACTGTTGGCGTGACGAAAAACATGGAAGTTTAGAAAACCAACAACACCATCATGATATGACTCAACTTTTAGGAGCCAGGCTTCATATATAGGAGGTAATTATGTGTTTAAATCAGTCAGGCGAAAAATCAAACTAGATGGAAGCTGATAAACAAATATCATATTAATTTTTTATTATAGCTCTTTGATATACTAAGATACTGGCGTTGACTAGCCAGTGGAGCTAGGTTGTGTAGACCAACCGGCTATACTCTACCACTTCTATTAACTCAATTGTTAGACGCTCCTCTTGAAAGTATGCACTAATAAAACCATTTATTGAAGTCTAAAATCGGATTGGTTTTGAATTCAGTGAATGATGTACAGTGACCAGCAATCAGCTACATGAGACAACAAAATTCAACACTCAAAGAGCCCTTTGAAGATACTTGAGTATAAAGTCATCAATATTATTACCATAGCAGAAACTGTCCCATACCAGTTGCTAGTCCCATACCAGTTAAATCCATACAGTCAAACAAACAGTAGACTACACTATTATACAGTGTTGAGCTTTTTAATTTTATGATATAATATAAGGTAATGTCATGTTACAAATTGAATTTCACTTTATTCCAGGAATTTAGAGGACAAAATGTAGAGACCAGATTTTTTATTTTTATAACAAGAAAGGCATGTTTGTAGGGGATGAGAAAATTATTGTATGATGAGTCAAGTTACACACTTCTGCATTATATACTGAAATAGAATTATTGAAGGTTTTTTCCTGAAAATGTTCTACTTTAATTATTATTTGCTTTGATTACAAATTGGTTTGTTTATGAGTAAGTAAACCACTTTTATAGAACCATATATACTACTAAAAAGAGCTCAATGCAGTGCAGAGCAAAGTGAAAAAAATATTTTATGATAAAATTTGATTTAAAACACTTCATTACTATTAGTTTATTCATGTGCATTATATATACACAATCTTCAGATAAAATGTTAAGATGTAATCTATTATAATTATATAACATATATATGAATAAGCTGTTTTGTATGTTATGGTACAGATATGGACACTTGACAGGTTTATTACGATTTACAACATTCTCTGCTCACTCTTTAGCTTCTACACAGTCTACGTTGTTGCATTGTATTTGCTACTCTTGGCCAATTATCAAATTCCTGCCAGTTCAGCCAGTTATACTAGATATAGTGCAGGTTGGTAACCCTATACTCATATATGACACAGCTGTATTTACAGCCTTTGTTCAGTTACACCAACATAGACATATTATAATGACTCCTGATAGAGGCTGCCGTACAGCTGCCAAAACATATAAACAAAACAGTTTAGTAGAGAAAAGAACTGAACTTTTACGATAATTATGCTTTAAAATAGTTGTAAGAACATCACAGCAAACAAAACAATGTTGTCTTTCCGTATACAGACTAAATTGTCTGCTATAAACTATGCCTGTTTTAACCTGCAGACCCTATAAACAGCACTCAGTAGGTCTATGCAACAAGTACACACATTTTTTACAAACATTTTGACGAAAGAGTAATTAACAAGGCATTACAAAAGCAGATATTTAGAGTATATAATATGTAGCATAGAGGATTCAAAGCAATAAGTGTATATTTACACTGTTTATAGACCAGTGAGTACCTTAACCTCAGAATTAATGTTGTTAACCTAATTGCATCGACCAGTGTTTAGGTAATTTGACTATTGAATGACTAAACATTGGCTTGTCATTATTGTGCTCAACTAGAATTTCTAGTCCTGTGGCTTAAGCTTATGTTGTTGTGGTAAGATCACTGAATCTCGGTTGTAAGAGTAGACTGTGTATTTACTTCTAAGCCCTGACTTACACTATAATATGGTGTACTAGTAATTATTTACTGCATATCATTCTACAAAATACTATTTCAGTAGTTTACATGTCAACGATACAATAAACCCTATTCTGTATTCTGATACCAACTATTGCATGGCTAGTTAGGCAGTCAACGTAGTGTGTAATTGTGTGAGACCAAAGAAGAATTTGAATTGCGAACTTTATGAACAAAATTAAACTTTCTCACGATTGTTTTTCTATATGAGTTTTATACAGTACAATGTCAGATAAATTTGAAATTCAATTAAATTAGTAAAAAGTTATAATCTGTTTCTTCACTTAATGCTTATCATCTGAGATAAGTGCAGGCTTAATATTTTTCAAACTGTTTCAGTCTCTATAAATGTTTGTGGCATGAGAACTTTTCTGTTCATGAGATGAACTAAATTCAAATGCCAGCCTCAATATTAAAAAATTAGAAACCAAAAACATACATTTGCTCTCCTAGCAGTGCAATGCACGTTTACTAAAAACCAAGCCTGATAGTTTTGAGCTTTTCTGTTTTATAGATTAACTATCACCTATTGGAAAACTTTAATAGTAAAATTAAAATAGCTAGGACTGAGTAAATATAGCTATATATAGAGAACATTTTAATTTGCTATAGATAATAGATAAAGTTTCAAGTTGGGTATTTTCATTATATCATGATATGAGTCTATTTACGATCGGACTGTTTGTGTGTAGATGGCAGGGTATATATCATGGTACAGCTGTGCTTTACCCATTGCCTTACTACTATGTGACCTGTGCTAGTCTGTTTCAATAAACTGGGTAAGACAAAAGACTAAAGACTAAAGTATATCAAGAAATGAAATGAAGATTATTTCACTGTAAAAATAACGCTGGGTGGAAACGGTAAAGGATTAAAATGCTGATAAGTCAAGAGGTATTTGCTCAATGCAGATAGTATGAAATGCTATATAATATGCTATCTTTGATCACAACCTTTATTAAGTCGAATGAGATATAAACAGAGGAACAGAAATATGGCATCAAGCAACCATCTGCATGAGTGAGTGCAATGCCAGATCTAATAATCCTGTACGCCCTAAACATGATGCACTTTTCATCTTCCTAATCTGTTAGTGTGTTTAACAAAAACATTCAATAAACAAGCAAAGCTATTCCTTGAATATTGCTAGCATGCAACTAGTAAAAATGGCTTATAATATGCAGGAACTGCTTGAAAAACTACAAAGTGCGGTGCTCCCTCTGTTTTTCACGGTAAGTTCTCACGAAAATCCATAAGGCACGATAAGGGCTTGTACTCCTGTTTTGTGACTTAAAGGCATGTGTGTATGGAGAAAAAATGGCTGAATTTAAGTTGGGTATTTTGCTATGTGATAAATTGAGATTTCGGACCTATAGCTATAGCCATAGCCCACAGCTCAGTGGTCTGCGGTGTTCCATGAAGGAGAATACTGAATGATTATCAGGACTATTACTGTTTACATGCAGTCCCACACCCAGATTATAGCCAAGGATGAGCTAATCTCTCTTCTCATTATGCTGTCAAATGTGAAACAACATGGTCACTAACCTACAATCTACACGGACACATAAACTGTTGTTTTGTCACCAAGGTTCAAGGCTGATAAAGCAGAATCTATGCGGGTTTGATTCTAGACTAGAAAGTCAATGGAAGTCAACAGCTTTTCCTCTAAGCTATGCAGACTGCCATGACATTGGTATTTTATATGACATAAATTATCAACTAATTACATTTGTTGAACCAGCATATACAATAATTTCTTGTTATTGAATGCTGAATGTACTTGAGATAATTGGGGGTGATCAGCATTGTGGGACTACCTCTATAAACTTCTCATACTTCTCCACATGATGTAATCCAACTACTATGCAGCTGCAAGTCTGAGAGTATTCAATTGTTGCAAGACATAACATGGCCTTCACTATTATTTAATATTAATTAATGACCAGCTGCAAAACTTAAAGACTGGAACAGTGACATGAATTGAAGATTCCAATGGAGCCAGATAAATTGCCTGGCCCAAGACAATGCATTATGGACTAACAGTTTATGTTATATTATATTGTATTGTACTATGTTGTATTATACTACAATTATATAATACTACACTGTATAATGTTATAATTATATTAAATTATATTATGTTCTATTATACACATATGAAAACATTTTCACTCATACTAAAATAGTGTTAACATAAGTTTTCTCATAGTACAACAACATTGAAAATGTTTTTATTAACCCATAATAAATCTGAACATCTATTGGCCACCCCATTGTGTTACTGCTTGCTTGCAGACTTGATAAATAGCAAAGTATTTGCGTAGAATAAAATATTTGCTTCAAAATAACTCAGAAATGCCTCTAACAAAATAGGGCAGGATTGAATACATGTTCCAAAACTATACATCATGGGCTTCAGTCAGGTTGTAAAGTTATAGAGTAATTAAATTAGATTAGTGCATAATAATATTATACATTGTTTTTCTACCAACCTTTAGATCTGCCACCAGCTACTCTGTAAGTGTTCGACAAAACAAGTGCTGTCAATATGGTGAAAGAGAGATACTCCATGTCTTCTAAACCTACGCTTGTAAAGAAGATTGTTTTCTAAAACCTTTAACTTTAAACTATGTGTGATAGTCCAGTATAAATGAAAATAGACATCACAAGATATTTTGTTACAGACTTGTATGTCTCAGATATGTCACTGTAAAACAATACTACCTGCTACTTAAGCACCAACTAAATGCGAACAAAATTTGAAAAGGCAAAACGGATGGTTTGCTACAATAACAGTGCCATGTGATACTGCTGCTCATCCAGCCAATCAGTTGGCAGGTAAGAAGTCAATATTGTTAATTATCCCCTATTATTGGCCAATAAACCTCTTCAGCATACTAAGCCCGGCTTAGCAATAAAATACTGATAACAGTATTATATTTTTGTTGAGATTAGAGTATATGTATTCATCCGTGGCAATTACCCTCGACTGAGCGTAACGTAGATAAAATGAAATGGGACTGCAGTCTCCTCTACTCCACTTGACGATTGGCTGATGACTGGAAGCAGACGAGACAAACCAGATTATATGCTGATGTACTCCTTGCACCTACATGACAGTTTTATTTTATTACCTCCACACAATACAAGAACGTGTTACCTTAATTTGTATCAGCATTAAGGACTGTACTTCAGCATAGAGCTTTTAAATTTCAGTACAATTTAATTAACAACAAAGTAGTGATATGGGATTTGAAAAATCTAAAAGTCTTTGCAAGAGAGTGTTATTGCTAGTAATAGTAACCCCATACCCAGACGTTCTATTTACACAATTCTTATAACATGAATTAAAACAATTTTTCACACTCATCTTTGGGTTTAATGATTAAAAACAATATAAATAAGCTTTAATTGAAAAAATTTTCAATTGATGCTAATCATGAATATGAAAACCTCTAAACAAGTATGGTTATGATATATGAAATTTAATGAAATATTTCGCCTTTGATCCCCTTATCTATCCAATAACTTAATCTATATTATATAAACACATATCCTTTGGTCAACAGCGTAGGTTTGATTTTACAATTAATTGTATAAATAATTCAAAAATATTGTGCTTGAGTATTTACTGTCAGAAGTTCAAGAACACTTAGCTTTATATCGGTTGTATAGACAATTTCTGTGTACTACTTGTAAAGGTAGACACGCAGACAAGTACTGCAATTGCAGAGCCAACATTTGAATGACTCTAAAGTCTGAATCATTATTAGAAAAGACATTCTTGAGAGGTATTGGATTCAAGTATCGCAGTCGATGATAAGTATTTAATGTTATTTTATACTACAGCCAATAAAATTATGTATTTTATTACGATTCTAAAATAAAAATACTACGCTTATTGTCTTGACTTATAACTAAAGGTTTGATCGGAACTATAATAATTCTTCAATTGCAACAGGAAAACAGAACTAAATAAGTAACAATATTTTCATACAGTTTATATTTGATGTTGATGATGTAAACTGTTGGATATAATTGTCTCTTAGTGCAGGTAACATCACCAATGAGCTTGAAATTTTCTTTAATCAAGAGATGGTCACCTATGAGCATAGTATTATATAGTCTACACACCACTGCTTGAATGGTGCTAATAAAAGCAATTAAAATATGGATTTAATCTAATAAATAACCATCTGAGAGAACAGTTTCAGATAAACAAAGTTATGTTTATTATCAGCAAAGGCTGCAGCGCATTTAATCCGAGTCTTAAGACAGTAATCTGCAAAAAATCGGGTACAGAGTTTCTAATTAGTTAAAAAAGCAAGCTGTCTGCAGAAAAAAATATAGGAATTAAATTAGCAAAAAATGTATTTTGCAAATCAAAATTATTGCTCCAATTGCTGTAGAACTCTTGACTGATTTGGAACTAACTGGTGGGAATCATACTAGTTGTTGGAGTTTTAATTTTCAAATCATATAAATGATGTATAAGCAGACCTTTTGCAATACAGCCACTAGTTACTACTGACTGTTTGAGAAGAGATCATGTATGTGAAGGAGAAATATTAAGGCATCTGATATCAGAACTTGATACATTACTAAAGATGCAATCTTGTCAACTTGTTACCTCTCCACTAGTGATCAACACTATAAATGTTCCAGATTTTATTGTATAAATATAAAAGGGTTGGTAATATGAGCAGTGGGTCATAAAGTCATAAATTATGTACCATCATTGAAAGAAAACACTCACACAGAACAAAGATGAAGCAGAACACATTTATGGTAATGAGTTAGTGTCACAGTACGCTTATGGTGCCTCACGTCTGCATGGTGTGCGTCTGCAATACCAGACTACCTGCGTCGTGTTGTATATAATTATGTACTATTCATAAACTTTAGTTTTTACATTTTTAATAAATATTTTCGCTTGTTTATATAAAAATCACAAATACTAATAACTTATTCCTCAACTAATTCATTGCAGCCATTGAAATTTTCTGACCATATAAGGAAACAACACTTATGTAAACTTGTATTAAAATTACACAATTAGTATGAAAAATACTGCAGTACGTTATTAAGATTCGGTTTCAGACTTCAGAATAATCTTATATTTATAACTTTGAAAAACTCTGATCATTCAATAACGTAAACTAGCTATTTGTAGTAAGGTAATCAATATAAATAATATTATTAGTAGAATTTTATTTAAATTCCTAATAAAATAGCTTGTTGCCCCTTTAATGGTTGATTGCCTTGCATTCTATGGGTGATGGGATTGTTGAGGGTGGCATTAAATGTCCCTTTGAGCACTGTGTCTTGAATAAGGGGAGAATACTAAAATACACACCAAATGAAATTTAATTATTTTGAAAGGAAAATTCTCAACCAAATTTGCAAACAATTTTAGAAAATCAAAATGCCTTAAAACTAGCATCTCAAATAACTTGCAACTTGAAAAACAAGTATTAGAAAGTAGAGCAGATAGTCAAAAGATAAGCTATTAATATAAAATTGTTGTGCTACTTTCCTAACAAATAGGTTTGAGCCAACACGAAATAATTCGTGCATGTGGTGCAAGTTGACATGTTTTGAAATGTCAGCTGCTATGATATTACTTTCACTTTAGAAAATTGACCAGGTACACATATTTTATTGATTCATATCACAAAGCTGTTAAATAAGTTTTTTTACATATCTAATGAATAAATAGATAAACTTAAAAAAAGTTTCTTGGCAGGTCATGTGACCAAAACATGTATCAAACGATTTGACCCACAAATGTTATAAACCTGATTAATTGCAAATAATTGTTTGTCATAAATTAATAATCATGTAACCACATAAAACAATAGTTTCTTTAACAATTATGTTTAATAACCGTTAGCTTTATAGTAAAATCTCTGAGAGAATTTATGGTTTTAATGATTATGTTCCACATAATGAGAGAAATTATAATTAGTGTGATTTCATCGCATGGCTTTAATTTTTAATAAACAGGAAATACCTCAAGTTGAAGTTTCAAAATTGTGATTTGCAGACATTAAAAACAAGTTTACCTCGTAAGTTCCTGGACCAGGAACCTCTTCTTTGGAAAGGTCCTTAAAGCGAGTTTCTTTATGTACTATCTTTCCGCCCTTATTCTGGATGGCGGTCACCTTTGGATCATACGCAGCTGGTCCTGCAACGAAGTAAAATTGTTAGAACAAAACTATTAAAACTAGCTCAGGTGATCTACCATCGGAACATATTATATATATAACTCACTCTGAGCCACAGCTTAGAATAGTGGGTATTTCGTTATAATTTGTCGTAATGTTTATAAGAGTAAAGGCAGGTTACAGGTAGTCAGCTAGCTCATTTGACACTTTTTTCAAAAAGTTAATATGGCTTTTCAAACAGGAAAATGATGTTGAGTCAAAATATTGCAAGTCAAACAGATAAAGTTTGTTTTGTAATTGGTTCTATAAGCAAACGCTTATTGCATTATTCAATGAAAATTTGGAAATAGGAGTTAGTTTAATGATAACTTAGAGAAATTAAATACTTCAACAATGTTGAACGAATACACCATACTTTTATCTATATGGAAATAGTTGATTTTTTCTGAAATTGATATATGGGTGTACGAATTAAGATGATGGAGTCAAGTTAAATCTGATATAGAAACATTTTAAAACAATGACATTCAGGCAAGATGTATGAGTAAGAATACACCAATAGCAGACTGCAGCAAGGCTGATAACAACGCTATTTACACTAAATGGCTCAGGCAATGTGGCAAAACCAAATGTGATAATTTCAGTCAATTGCTTTAACTTTTTCAACTGCCTTCAAGTGCTTGAGGAACTCTTCAACAATAGACAAAGTCAAGTCTGCCAGTGTGGCTAAGTTGACTCTAATAATCTTATATGTCATGCAGACTTGAGTGATCTGGCTACTTAAGTTCTTATATTCATCAGGCACAGCCCTAATATATACAAACTAACAAGATTGGTTTAGCCAATTCTAAATATTATTACAGATAAAAAGATAGTTCAGTGGCTATGACTACAATTAGTCAACATATACCACTGCATGTTTAAATCCTTTGATATTTAGTAATTAGTCTCTATGGGACAATAGCATGAAATACTTGTTTATTATTGCTAAATTGCACTCTTCTTGATAGATAAAAGACTGTCGCATCTCAATCAGTCAAACCACCATTCATTGAGTAGTGAAAAAACAGCATGGGCTGAGATTTCAAAGTCAGCCCTATAAGCGCATAGACAGAATTTTTGCAATAGAAGTTTGTTGTAATTACAGAGATTTAAGGAGAAAGTAATGATTTTTCTGTCTAAAAAATGTTGTCTCCTGGGCCTTTCAATGGCTTTTCATCTTTGTATAAAGTTCAAGTAGAAAGCATAATGTCTTTATCAGCTTTTATCGAACTAACTGCAGATACTACAAAATGTTCAAATTTAAGGAAAAATTTTGAAATATAAAACACAAATTTTGAGATTTTGGGATTTTATTCGAATTCCAATTCTCCATTGAAGCTGTTTTTTATTGCTTTATCAGTTATTAAACTTGCACAGCCTTTTTATGAATTTGCAAATATTCCTTAATTTCAACGATTGATGTGAAAACCCATGTCAATATGCATGTCTAAATTCTTTCTAATTATAGAGACAGATAGAGGGGGGCTTGGACTGCGGAATAAAAGGCAAATTATTCGTACTAGAACAACCAACCAACAAAAGCTCGTATAATGACTAAGTATTTAGCTCTCAATAAATACCTTGTACCAGCCCATCAAACTATTTACAATACTCTTCACTTAATCCCATATTCATGTTTATATAGTTCATCATAAAAACCCATTCAAACATTTAGTTATCTTTTTGCTACGTATTGCAGTATAAATTATAAGCGAGCACTTCATAAAATAGCCCAAGTTTAAAGCAGCCCTAAAGTTCACAATCATACTATTGGATGTGCTTCTCAGAGTTTACAATTAAGATACTAAGGCTGCTGGCTCCAGCAGCCAGCTTCTAATTCCCTGCCACACATAGATTTACCAGGACTTATACCTCTTGTACAGCAGACAGGATTACCTAGAGCACCTGTAAAGCACCTTGCATAGAGCACCGACCCACTAGTGACAGTAACTTTGTTTTATAAACAGTCATCTCACGTTGCTAAACATTTTTCAAAAATAATCGACTGGGAGCGAGATACGTTTACAGCAGACGCAAAACAGCTACGCCTGCCAATTACCTGAGAAACAAACGCTGCTAAATCACATTTTATAACCGAATGATAAAATGAATGTGTAGTATTCATTACAGATATCTGATATTTTCTTTTAAATAATGACATGGATAGGTATGACACATGCCTACCTCAAAAGCGTTATGCTACACCTTGTAAAATGTAGATAACACTTTCATGGCCTTTTAATTAGTGATGGACAAGCAGAAAACTTTAGGCTCCTATATAGCATGCCAGTGTGGCGTAACAATATAATCATATGATAGATTTTTAGGGTTTGTGTTTAGGAATTCAAGTTAAATCACATTAATGCACATATTAATCTTATTACAACTAATTTAAAGTTAAATATAGATGGGTAGAAGCACATTAAATACTATCTTTAAATTTTTACTACGGCCCATAAGTAAAGTTCAATTTAAAGAATAGAAATATTATAGCAGCAAACACGCATTGTAGAAGCTGTGGTAATATGATTTGATGTGCAGGTAATATTTTTTAGAATACAAACCAGGGCTCTGCTGATAATCTTGGTTTAGTAAAACGCAGTATAAGGATTAGCTGAGATTATTAATGTTGATCATCCACGTGTTTTTGAAAAATTTGAATAAAATATGGAGTGAAACACCTGGTCTGCTCTGCTTTCCCAGCCAGCAATCTACGACTTCGTTGGTTTATCAGCTCAACTTACTGAGCCTACTTCAGCCAGTTTCATACTAACCATGTAATGTTTTTTATAAACTTATAGAAATGACTTTGGAGGATTAAAAAGCCAAATGACACAAAACGAATAATAGCTTCAGCCTTGCAGTAAAAATACATGTGATTAAATGAATTAATTAAAACATTTAATTCAAAATCACAGTGCTTTTTGTCCAATTTACAAAGCCATTTTAGTGGAAAATGTTTCAATATAAAATTATTACACAAGAAAAGTTTTCCTTGATGTTCGATGCTATATATGTGAAAAAGTAAATTTCTAGGAGAAGATAGAGTAAGCGATACATACCAGGGTTAACTGCATCTGCTTTCTTGATATGTACATCTCTCGGAGGAGCAAACCTGGATGAGGAAGTGGTAAAAGCTTCTTTCCTTTTGGCAGCTGCTTCATTGCGGGGAGGTGCTGGTTCCTTCTTTAGCTGAGACTGAGCATATGATGCGTGAACATCATAGGAGCCAGGTGGAGGAATGGCCTAAAACATAAAGCATCAATATGTTATTATAATGTAATGATAGTCAGATAGTCTAAGGTGTTGGTATGTAAGAATGTTTTATATTTTATTATATTACACCCTATTATGTTTATTTCACCAATATTACACTAAGACTCATAGGTAAAGCATATGTCATATCCTGAATGTAATCACTGTAAATGTTGGTCAAATGTTTGCACTGGACTGAAGAGATGCAGTGGCCAGTATATTTAGAATGTTATGCAGAATCTAAGCTCAGTTATTCAATGCACTGGTGTTTGCATGTGAAACTACGATTATGCTGCAACAGTTGCTAAATCTATGCAAAATTGTCAAATAAAATTTCCTAATCAAGTGTCATACAAAGGGTAATTAGCAGTGCCACATGTGTACAGACTTTGTTAACAATAGCTGTGAATACCATCTATTTATCCTCGCAGACACACTGGCAGAAACAGAAGGTCAATGCCAGACATTCTATTCTACTTCAGTCATTGCAGGATACAGATATACTATAAGCTAACATTGTGCAAAGGCTTAAAATGTATAGAGAAACAGAGAGAAGACAAATCTCCTTCAGCTATTGGCTAAATACTTGAGACATGTTGAGAAGGTAACAGGTGAATGTTTAAACATACTAGTAGAGTAGTGGTTGTAGAATACATAGAGATAAGTGTTTCATAGTTTAACCTACATGCATGCACTGCAATACTAATTACATAGCCTTGCCACCTCTGTTCTATACAAAAGTAATACATGCAGAAATGGGCTATAGTTATTGTTAATAGAGCTGAAGCTAAGAAAAGTCAATAAGGCGAGAGAGCAGGTTGTCAGGCTGAAGATGCTATATAGAATGATAAGCAGAGTAATGCTGCATTTATAAAGCCTCTTCACTCAAATCTCAACAGTCAACATAATATGCCAAATACATACTTGTTTACACAAATAGGCCTAGACTATACCCCTACCATAACATACATAAAAACATCCACTACGTTGTTCACCTAGATCATTTTCTGGGACATACAATATGCATCATTGAGAAGGCTTTTGATGACACGGACAACTGCTTTGAAATCTTTCATATATGCACATAATATATATATTGGTTATGTCTCCCAAATTATAGGAAATTTAAAAAAGAGATAAAATTAGTAAATATTTGTAAATGATTAAATCATGATTTACACATGCTTCAAAACTAAATTTGCTGTTCTTTTTTCAATGAAAAAGAAAATAAGCATCATATGTCAAGAGGTTGAGCGTTTTGTGTCCGATCCAGTTCACAACACACACTCATCTAGCTAATTATTATCTGTACACAAAATGTGATTTGATGTCAGATTATGTTGATCCGGTGAACTGAAAAAGTTTGCACTAGTCAAGTTGAACCGGTCAGATTATCATAATATATTCAAGTAGGTTTGTATAAACTCTCTCAAACACCATAAAAAGATAGTGTCATGTTTTGCAATTATTCTTCCTTTCAGTCAAGAAAACATATTACCATGTTGTAATTACTATCTATAATTCTTTTGGTTTCAGTCATGCAGTCTTTGTGTTTCAGTTACGGATAACTGTGCATTCACAATGGAAACTATTGTTACAATGCTACACCATGAACTGATTTTTCAGGAATTTTATCAATTTCTTGGTTTGGCATAAACAGCATTTTAAGCAGTTTTATCTTACTTGGCAATGTTCAAGTGCTACATAAGAAATTCAATGATTTATGCTAGTGGTTTCAAGTGCCCAATCCTTCAGTAAAGTTAAAGTCTATTGATACTTGAAAACATTTGTCATTTGATCAACAGTATTGCTCAACTAGAGTGCATATTTGTTTTACACGGAGTTAGGAAAATTCATTATATTTACACAAAGGGTACTTCATTTACTGCTGTTATAGCCTGTGCCAGATTTAAAACAACCTGGAAAGTCCAGGTTTGAAACGGCAATTTTTGTTGTTGAAACCAAATAGGAATCTATTGCTCATTGCACTATAATATGCTTGTAAACAGGTAGCTTCTGATTACCTGTTCAACAATACTTGGGTCGAACAAAACAACAAAAGATTGTGGAATATACCAGAACTTCAAGGATTATCACATGCCATGAACATAATATGTACTTCTTAAAAAAAATTAGAATAATGTATTTGAGTATAAAAATGAATTAGTTTAAAGGAAGCAAGAATTGATAAGCAAAAATCCTTGTATTTGCCATTTTTATCTGCATTTTGACTGCATGTAGTTGCAGTTACCTCAAGTGTGCACAGAAATCTTCCCACTAGAAAGATGGTGTGCTTAAAGTTGAATAGAAAACTTCTGTAGTCATACTCTTAATCATAACAATCTAGAATATTCACTAGATTACCTTGGCTTCAACATCTTCATGCACTCTGTTGGTCAAAGAGGAGAAAACTCCCATAGGAGGTGCTCGCTTAGGCTCAGCTATTTTACCAGCTTCCTTTACAGTGTAATGAGCTGGCCCTGGTAGATAATAGTCATCTTTCTTAACCATTGCATTGATTCTAGCAGAAGTGGTTCCAAACACGCCACGACGCGTGCTTTCAATGTAGGCCTTCTTCATACTCTCTTGGCCAAGGCCAGTTTTGTTGTAAGCCCCTGGTCCTAGGAGAACGCAGAACAATAGCATTAAAAACATACACATTTTTCCCTCATGAGCAGCAAAGTAAATTGTTTCTAAATGATGTAAATGGCTATAGTTAGCAAGCAATAACATGGTGACATATTATGATGGTATATACTATGTACCATATAGCCCTCAAGTTCAGCTTGGCCGGATTGTAGAGTATGCAGTACTATTATACTTGTTTATACAACTGTGAGGCAGTAATAATTGTACACCTCACAATATCACACTGTCTAAACATATTCTAGTAATATTATAACACATAAATATGTACATTATATTATATAATCTAAGGAAATACGTAAAACTTGAAAATTTACTGATTACTTTAGAAAATTTGTCAGCTAAACATTTTTATGATCTTCATATGACCGATTGGGCTACAGTTACAAGTAAGTCGAAAATACTTCGGCTTGAGTCAATGCTGAAAAATTAGTTCAATATTAAAATGATTACCCTGCATATAATTAATTTCAAAGAAGAGTTATTCACCTGGGGTCTTTCTAACATGATGTCCTGGTGAAAATCGCACAGCTGTCTGCCCGAAAGGACTTCTCTTTAAGCCTGTGATTTTCTTTAAAGCTGTCAATGCCGTCCTGGGGTCATTATAAGTGCCGGGTGAGGGAACATAGTTTTTATTAGCGCCAAATCTTCTGGCTTGTGATAAAAATGGCGGATGCTCAACTTCAATACCTTCTTGGTTCAACTTCTTAGTTTCAGGGTCAAAGTCACTAGTAATATCGTATCTTCCAGGACCAGGTACAGACTGAGAAAAGAGGTAAAATACACTAATAAAACTCACACAAGTTTATAGTCGCTATCCCTTAGAGAAATCCCTGTTTTTGTTTAATCGGGCTGTGGAATTATTCAGATGGGGCCCAGGAGCAATTATGACTGGGTGCTCTTCCTAACATCACCAATGGTCTTTGTAGGAGCTCAAACCCATGACTTTGTGCTTGCTACGCAAGCACTCTAACCCCTAGACTACAGCTGATAAAAATAGAGTCAGCAAAATAAAATATGCGAACTAAAAAAGATTTAAAGTTGATAATCATTCTATTTTATAATGCACTACAGTCTACCTTTTTCTCTTCTTCCTTTACGACCCACTCGTGGTAACGAGGAATCCTCGCATCAAACTTTTTATTGTGATCCGTATCTCTCATATTCAAGTGTTCAGTAGTGAGAGAGTTATCGTATTGAGGATCATATTCTCCAGGACCTGGTCCAGCCTTTCCGCTAAAGTCTGTTCTTTTTGTTGAATATTTTCCCCAATGAACACCTTTGTACGTATCTGTCACTTTTGTTGCAGGCTACAAACATACGCATTCAACTATATCCAATTGATTTAGAGTTTCTAATGAAAACAAAATTATGAAAAAGTATATTAAAATTAACTTTTATTAAATTAAAAACAGTTATTGCCCTCATAAATATTAATTTAAATATTTTGTGTAACTTCAACTCAAACAAATATATAACTATGTATGCTAAATATGTATAGCTCCTATTAAAAAAAAAATCGCTGGTAGCTGAAGATAACCACAATTTTTTAAAAATAAAATTAATTGATTGCTTCTATCAGTTAAACTGTTGATGTATTAAAAAGAGCAGTAAGTACTTTGTTTGAATTATAAAAGGCTGGGCCGATAGTCTTGTCTCTATCTGGAGGCTCCTGTCTTCGCAAAGTTCCATCTTCATTTTCTTCAAATCCATACGCTTGGCCAGGGGTAGGAATAGATGGCGCCTCAGGTTTTCTGACTATGACAAGCCTTGGCTACAATTAGACAACGTCATGCTAATAATATAGAATATATAAGGGTGTGACTAAAATGGGTGGCCACCCGGTGTCGCGGTCCGTGACACCTATTTTAGTCATAAAGGGGGGTTTTGACTAAAATGGGTGTCACGGACCGCGACACCGGGTGGCCAGCCATTTTAGTCACACCCAATATTTAATAAGTAAGGAATTAGTAAACTGAGCTAGTATTTAATTTTGCTTATCATATTTTACAAATTTCTTAAAACTTACAACTAAAATTTCCAACTTCTAAAGCTACTTCAAAAGTAATAAGTCACTGTTTAGTATTCTTGTGATTGTTTAATGCATATGGATGTTTAAATTCAATTATCTAATATACAACAAATTACAATAATGACATGAATTGTACTAACTCTGCTTTCTGGAGGCACTGGCTTTTTTGACTTTCCATTTACTTCTATTTTCCTTAGCTGGTAAGCACCAGGTCCTGGGGTGAGACCATCTTGTTCAAGAAATCTTGATGCTCTGTTTGCCAATGTAGAACCACCCTAACATAAACAAGAAAACAGCCCAAATTAAAACCTGAAATCTAATGTTGTTTGCTATGTCATTCATGATACCCAAACACACACACACACGCACGCACTCGCGCACGCATAAATATACAGTCAAAATCTACTTTCTCATGTTAGATTTTAACTATTTTTCTTATGTAAGCTTAGATTTATTATTTTCAGTATGCTCTATAATGAAAATAGCAATTTATGTTTTTTTGATTACCTTAACATGTTCACGATAATAATGATTGTCGTAATGTCCAGGTCCAGGAGCGGCAATAGATGTATCATGTAAGTTAATGTGTGTATCTCGACTTGTCATTGAAGAAAATGGTGCATATCCATCTATATTTTAAAACGATAAATTTACTTTAAACAATGAAGCATACAACTTTCTATTAAAAATTCATTATTTTGCTACGGTATTGAATAGTTTACATTATTTCTTAGCAGAGACATGTTTATGCAATGCATGTGTATCAAAGTTTTACCTGATCTAATTTTAGATTTATCAGTAAGTTCTACATCATAAGCTCCAGGACCAACATGGAGTCCAGTTGAACCGATTGGCTTAACAGTAGGCCGGACAGCACGGTCATAGACTGACATGATTCCCCTTTACATCAAAAATATTGCAAACATGTCAGTGGAAAATGGTGCACAGATTACAAGATATAATTATAACACATAAGTCAATCTTACACCCAAAAAGTGTTTATCAAATATTTTAGTAAAACTAAATCAAAATTTTATTGCTTATTTGCACCAACACTCAAAAAATATGAGCAAAAATTTTACAGTTGCTTTGCTTTAGATTTTAACTACCAGATTAGATATTCTGTAAATCAAATAGATTCATGTGTACTTATGGGGTAATGTTTGATATAAAATAGTTGAATAATGATTAGTCAAGCTTTTGCTAAAGAAAGTTTGTTCAAACTTAATTTCACTATTTTGGGAGAAAAATAATTTCATTCTAAAATAATGAGGGTGAGTAGACAGATAACTTTGCTATAAAAAAGCTGAACTGCAACGCCTGCTTATATGTTTTGAGTTTATGTTTAAACTTGCATGAGTGTTTATGTAAAAATTATTAGGTATCACTATAAATATATAATTCAATATTACTTTCCTTATGGCTCATCTATATGAGTATGAGTATGAAAAAATAACATACAAATAAAGGTAACAACACGTTTAAAATTAAAATTAACATGTAATAAACTTAAAACTGTATATAATTATAATAATTTATAACTTTTACGCCTGCAGACTGTAAATATAACTATACTTTAATTTTAAATTTATCAGAGTACCACTGTTAGTATTACTAGAGTACCACTGTTAGTATTATCAATAGTCTACTACTATTACTGTGCCTGTAGAATAGTCTACAGCTACAAATACAACTATAAGTATAACTATAAGTTAGTATAACTTAAACTATAACTATAAGTATAAGTAACTATAACTATTAACTATATGATTGTCATAATTCAAACAGTATATGTAAGTTATTTACGCGAAATTATACTCTTTAATTTATTCTATTTGCACAAAAATTTAGATCTTGGTAGTCACTTGCTGCGATAGACAACAACTGAACCATTAAGACAATAAAATCATAACATGGTGATAATGATAGTACCAATATTTGTTCGTTGCTATGACCTAAAATAATGGCTGCTGTTACTACGCAAGAGCCTGTTGCCAATAAAATAGCGAGTGGTTGCCTTAAAAACCCGACTGATCAAACGATACAACTTGTACGACCCAAGAAATTATTTAGCAAGGAGTTGTATTTTCTCGCAATTTGTAACGTCAAAACTAATATAAAATTATTAACACACGTGCTAATCTCAGCCGTGAACCGCACTTGTCATTATGATTATATATTTTATATTCAATCACTCAATGTACAATTAGTTTATCACATACAGGTGGTAAACCTTGGCTTTAAAAATTACCACAAAAGTCCATTTGATTTGATACTTCATCGTGATCATGATCTTCAGCCTCAGGTACTTAGTACTTACAGTTAGTGTTACTGTTAGATTTACTCTTAAATTTGGAGTTGGTGTTCCGCAGGCGCATGTGAAACTGAAAGTGAAAGCCAAAGTGAAAGTGAAACGGAATGCCAGTTCTGGTCATACTCGATACTCGACACTAAATTACTAATACTAATAGGAATAATAATACTAATAGTAATAATAATATAATTCTTTCTTTTCAAATTTACATTTAATTTTATATTTTATTTTATAACATTTTGATGATTGATCTATATTACATTTAATAATAAAATGAAAATAACTTTTTACAGGCACAGGGACAACTTGAACTACAACTAGTATTACTATTACTATTAGTGAACAGCATGATATTGAGTATCGGTATGAGTCATGCTGATACTCAATATTATGCTGCTCACTAATACTAGTTGTAGTTCAAGTTGTCCCTGTGCCTGTAAAAAGTTATTTTCATTTTATTATTAAATGTAATATAGATCAATCATCAAAATGTTATAAAATGAAATATAAAATTAAATGTAAATTTGAAAAGGAAGAATTATATTATTATTACTATAACTAATAGTAATAATAATATAATAGTATTAGTATTATTATTACTATTAGTATTAGTAATTTAGAGTTACTATTACTATAGTAATTATTATTACTTATTAGTATTAAATTAGTATTATAATTATTAAATAATTTAAATTATCATCATTGCCATAATGATAATCATTACCATTATCATTATGCTTATGTTTATACTAATACTTATCCTAATTTATAGTAATACTAATAGTTATACTTATCCTTATAGTAATAAATAGAATTAAATATACAAAGAAATTTAGCAGTGTAACTAATACCATTACTAGAAGTATAGCTATAAGGTTAGGTATAAATAACTATTAATGTTACATTTACAGTTACTAGTAGTGTTACGAATAGTATTAGTAAGAGTATTAGTATTAGTGAATTACTACTAATAATAGTATATATATTGAATTTAAAACTTCTGATCTATACTTAATTTGGGTCTAAAGTACTTTTTATACTAGTAATTTTGTCCTGAATTATACAATGGGCTATGAATCGTATTTACTTCTTTAGTATAGCATTAACTGCAAATTTTTTTCTGATCTCTTGATCATATATATCAAGCTAATGAAATTTGAAATTTCACCCAGGCGCATAAAATCAATTCAATATCTAAATTTTGACTTGGGTGGAAGCTTCGTTATTTTATCTGTAACTGAATTTGTGTATCTAATAGAATTGGGAAAACGCTACGTGTACATGTCCATAAATGAACCCCATCATATTATTGTTGAATTTTTGTAAATTTTTTTTATATTAGGTTACCTCTATGATTTTTGTTAATTTTACAGAAATGATTTTTATAACCAAAAGCCTAATGCACTTAATGAGTATTTGGGAATCCGTGACAGCCCAGAGTTCCTTGGCAAACTCTAGAGCATGAAGATTGTCAGGTATGTCATACAAATTTGTATTGATGGGGGCAGACACATCACAACTGATCATAAAAGAAGATTCGGTATCTACCCATGACTGCCTAGTACTCACATTTCTCCCTGAAGGAACAAATCTGTTCAGCTCCTCATCAAAAAGATAGGAATTTATGTAAAGAGAAGTAGAAAGAAAATGTAAATATCAATTAAGACATTCTAAACAACGTTTACATTTCATAATCATCTTGATTCTGATTTAAAAATTTATTATAAACTATTTATTTGGAAAATACTATCACAAGTGATTACCACTAAAAGTTATAATAGAAATATTTCTATTTTATATTATAAATATTATTTGTTGTATCACAATTTACTATAACTGTTGCGAAAATAAAATTTTGTGAATTATAACAAAGTTCGTCATTTTTTATTTTAACTGAACTTCATTCAACTTCTTCCTTGATGTTTGAACAGTTTTTATTCACATTTACATTGTTTTTAATGCTACAAATAGCAGATAAAATATGTAATAAATCAAGATTATTGCGCCGTGATAACCAGAGAAATTTGTTATAGAGATTTCAAACATGTTTAGATCAATTGAAGTATAAAAGTTAGCAAAATTTTCTCATTAAACTGAGTTTTTCAATGCTTGGTAGAAAACCATCAAGAACTATAAAAGTAGGCAACTTTTTAACCAGATTTGTTGACTTTGATGCGATGCAAAGCAACTCTGAAAGCCAATCTAAGCCAATGGGATGTCAACAGGGTTAAGTTGAAAGATTTCATTTGCCATGCAGGTTAGAAAGGTTGTAACTAGTCCACTTTTAGGATAATTCTTGTGGTGATATTCCACAAAAGGTCTCTACCATGGCAATTCTATTAAATACAGTCGCTGGATTACAAAGATATGGTGAAATATTTGCAGCATTTTTAGCAGCCACTGAGTAAAAACTTGAGCCCGAGTAATATAACAGAAGTAAGAGTATAATTTAAAGCAATAATCAAATAATAATTGTTTCAAGATTATTGTGCATATTGTAAAATGCTACTGTGCATATCTCCAGCCTTGTTGCATATTGTTATATCTGCCCAGATTGCTTATTGATTCTGTTACAATCAATCAATATTTTTTATTGGCTTTCAGTTCACATGTAAAGCATTCTGTGATCACGATTATAATATAAGCAAATGCCGACAAAACCTATTATGAACAATAGGCTTAGAACTACCATATTATTACTATTGTAGTATTGATTATAGGTATTCCTCCACGCTTTTGCTAATGAAAACCCTTGTAGTTTTGAAGATTGAAAGCAACGACACTTGTGCTCAAGTTGTGGTAGACAAGAGGACTGAATCTGTTGGCAGACACCGCATTCTGTTGCTGCTGAAGAAAAAGAGAGCAGAAAAAGTATGTGCTTAATGTATTGTAAGCTCTATTGTTTTTTAATAGCTTTGTTTATTTTTATATGTTGTGAGGTGTGATGAAATTGAACGAATTCGTTAATCTTTAAAAACCTCAAGGCTATTGAGAGTTTTAGTAACAGTATTAATAACATTTTGAATAATTGCTAAAGTGTAGCCCTATTTCTTATATCGTAACTGCTCATTCGTCTATGGGTTACATTTAAGTTGTTCAATGTTGCAGTTGGTGGCTTGCCTCCTTGGAGAGTAGGTCTGATGGGCTTCACTAAACTGAACTGAACAAAATACTGATTATAGGCCGGTGTATGTTACACAGAATGATTGACACTAGCAGGTTCTTTCTCCTAATGGTCATATGGTCAACCATATTTTCTGCATGTAAGTAATTTAAACTTGTTGTGTCTGATCAATTTAGTATGACATATACCTATCAAAAGGCTGTAAGACCTGTTTTCTACTTTTAAACTTGTTAGATTTTGTCAACTTTCGTGTATTGCCAAATAATTTTTGATGAAATATAAATTCGGAGTTATTTCCTGAATTTTTACCGAACTTGTTTAAATTAGTTTTTAATTTAAAAATTGATAGTTGACTACTAGTATTGCCTACCAGCTTACAAATTCTTTTAGATTCAGGCATACTTTTGACATTGCATGCTTTTGCTGTTATATGGAATATTCAAATAGTGCTGTTTTTCATTAAGGTGCAGTAACGGTGAAATTTCGATAGCCCAAGTTTCTCTAACTTTTTAATGAACTTTAGTTAGAGATTTGGGCTGCAACTCTCATAGGAACATAAACTTCTTTTGCAATTTTTCTCATCAAGAACTCATGTCTTTCCAAATGTCTCAATTACTGCATCCAATTATCTCCATCTACCTCTGCCTTCTTTTGATTACTGCTCCCAATAGGAAACGTGGTGGTATTGATGTTTGGAGAAGCCAGACTGGCTCTCTAAACCAGTCCAGCTGGACTTGATGGTGTCTCTGTTTAGTTGCTGTTATGTTTTGTGATTCACTGTGGTAATATGAAATTGAAGTAGCTGTGTAGTGTATGTCTGTATTAATAAAGCACTAGCAGGCAACTGGCTAACAAGTAAAACAGGAATAAGTAAATGCAATGACAACTATTCATGTGGTAATAATAATAAAATAACAGTTTACATAAGGATGAATGACAAACCACAAATAAGAATATGAGTGTATATAATGGTAAACAAATATTTTACAGCACTAAGCTGCTAGTCAGGTTATGCCATTGTAAGACTATCTATAAGTATGCATCACTCCTCCCACACAATTCATGGCTCATATCTTTCAGGAGCTTTTCTTATGCGTTGTGGATAGCGTCTAGTGGTGGGATACTGGCTATGCTCAGATGTTGGCTCAGCATCTATGCTCTCATCATTTGGCATACTTTCAGTTGCAAGTCGAATTTGCAGTTGGTTACAATGTCTCTTCCAGATTCCTCTATCAGTGTCTACTAAGAATATTGTGTTGCCAACTCTACGAATTATTTTACCGGGCACCCACTTTGGTCCAGATGAGTAATTACGGGCATATATGAGTGAATTGACTGCAAACTGGGATGATGTGTTGTTGTTACTTTTTGTTTGGTAATTGTGATTGTTGGAGGGGTTAATTAGAGACAGCAGGCAGCGTGGTTGACGGCCATGTAAGACTTCAGCTGGTGTTTTCCATTCTAGAGCAGGGTGTGGCAGAGATCTGTATGTAGCAAGTGTTAGTCTAACACTGTCTGTGAGAGGCACTCCTCCCACACAATTCTTTTCAACTGATTTTTTGAAAGTCTGTACGAAACGTTCAGCCTCACCATTTGATGGCGGATGATGTGGTGGAGATGTGATATGGCTGATGCCATGCTGTTTACAAAATGCCTCAAAATCACTTGAGGTGAATTGTGGGCCATTATCAGTGACCACAGTGTTAGGAAGTCCCTCCAGGCTGAAAATGTCTTTAAGGACTTGAATAGTCTGCTTGGCAGATGTTTGTCCAATTTCCATTTTCCCCATGTACGGAAACTTGGAGTGGGCATCAATGCATATGAGCCACATTTTGTCTTTGAATGGCCCAGCAAAATCAAGATGAATACGTTCCCATGGGTGTTCAGTTTTAGGCCATTCAGTAAAGCACTGTGTTGGTGCAGCCGAGAGTTGTTTACAAACGTCGCAAGCTTTTGTGAGTTTTTCAATGTCTGCATTCAAAGAGCTCCACCATACATAGCGCCTAGCCAGCTGTTTAACTTTAACTACACCCCAGTGAGATGAGTGCAGGGTTTCTAGAACTTTAGTTTGCAGGGCTTTTGGTACTACCACTCTTGAGTTTGTGTCTCTTTGTAGGAGTACGATATTATCATGAAGGACAAGAGACTCCCTTTGTGCCCAGAGTAGTTGTAACTCTGGCTCAGCAGGTTTGTTGTTAGGCCAGCCCTCATGAATCCATGTGACAACTTTCTGAAGAGTATCATCATTCTGGGTTGCTCTTTTTATCTGCATTGAATCTAATGGAAATGCATGAATTTCTTCCCGTATTGTGTGTGATACTTCCATATCTTCTTGATGCTCTGCAGCATCAAATTGCTCATCAATACCTAGCGGTAGCCGTGAAAGGGCATCCGCATTACCATGCTTAGAAGTCTTTTTGTAGGCAATGTCATACTGGAAAGCCATTAGTGTTAATGCCCAACGCTGGAGTTGTTGAGCTGTTGTAGAAGGGATATTTTTCTGCGGTGAGAAAATACTCACAAGAGGCTCATGGTCTGTTATTAAGATAAATTTTCGGCCATAAAGGTATTGACGAAATTTTGTTAGACCGTAAATTATTGAAAGTGCTTCTCGTTCAATCTGAGAATACTTCTTTTGGGTCTCTGTCAGAGTTTTGGAGCTGTAGGCAATAGGAGTTTCATTACCGTCAGCATCTTGTTGTGAGAGAACTGCACCAACGCCATAAGAGGAAGCATCAGTTGCAAGCACAAGGGTTTGTGACTCGTCGTAGTGTGACAGATTAGTAGCATTAATGACGTCTTCCTTAAGCTCTGTAAATGCTTGTTGGCAACCATTTGTCCATGCGAAAGGAACTCCATCTTTGAGGAGATTGTACAAGGGAGCTGCTTTGTCAGCCAGATTTGATATAAATCGGCCATAGTAGGTGATTTTTCCAAGAAAAGCTTTCAATTGTTGAATGTCTTGAGGTATAGGCAGTTGTTTTAGTGCAGCGATGGATGACTCTGAGGGCCTCTTGCCTTCTTTGTCAATGACATGGCCCAGGTATCCCACTTCTGACACCAACTGTTATGTTTTGTGATTCGCTGTGGTAATATGAAATTGAAGTAGCTGTGTAGTGTATGTCTGTATTAATAAAGCACTAGCAGGCAACTGGCTAACAAGTAAAACAGGAATAAGTAAATGCAATGACAACTATTCATGTGGTAATAATAATAAAATAACAGTTTACATAAGGATGAATGACAAACCACAAATAAGAATATGAGTGTATATAATGGTAAACAAATATTTTACAGCACTAAGCTGCTAGTCAGGTTATGCCATTGTAAGACTATCTATAAGTATGCATCAGTTGCTATGCTTACCTGAAATTAGTATGAGTGTGAAGCAGCAGGTTTTTATGTTTTGTTTGCAAAAAATTGGAATCCAGTAGAAGTCTTGCCAATAAGAGTTCCTATTGACTGAAGCTATGCTGTTTTAAAAGTATTAACTAAAATATTCATTTCTAGTCATGCTCACTGACTTTGTGCATTAGCAGTAATACCAGTTTTACCCTTGTAAATTTAGGACCAATTTCACAAAGTGGAAATAACAGTTGAATATGTCTAAAAGCTGTTAACTAATATATATTTTTCTACAATTTGGTTTCCACTAGTTTGATAAGGATGATCTTGGATGAAAATACGTGTCTTTTTGATTTTCTCTTTGTTGTTTTGGTTACATTTTTTCATGCTAAAATTCTGTGTGCAGATTTGCTGCTGCATAAGGGTATTAATTTTGATCTAGTTCTAAGTTACATAAATGTATTGAATTTGAGTATTGATGGTAATAGTTATTTTGATCCATACCTACGCTATGTACTGTGACAAACATGAATACAAAGAATTGCCTCACTTCATTGATATAATCATATTATTGACTACCTTTTCTTGTTACATGGCCATTATTGTTTAAGTAAATCAATCTTTTTTGCTATCATCCTGAGATTAGGTGCAAATAGTCTACTCCAAATAATGGTCAGAGATACTGGAGTAAAAGGGTGATTAGGTGCTGAGTGCAAGTTTTCCTCTCTTGATTAATTTATAATTTCTTTCTATGATTGTTTTAAACCTTTTGAATTGTGGTTTAGAAATTGTAGAAGAATTTATCCCTATACATTGAAAAAAGTTGTTTATGATGCAGTATGGTATTAGCTAGGCATCCAATATCCCATTGTTTAATTTTCTCTAATATTTCTAATAACGATAGTTATTGTTTATTAAAGTTTATACTATTAACGTTAACTTTAGTTAAATAATAATAATAAACAAATACTAATTCAATTTCTATAGTTTTATAACTTAGTTGAATTTAATACAAAATGTGATTGTTGAAACATTCGTCCGCCCTGCCTGTCTTAAAGAGATCCAACACATCCTTTACAGCTAGGATTTTACTGAACTTGAAGAATTTTAAAAACCATCACTTTTTTTAGCAAAAATCATCGAATGAATGCTTCTTGTATTTTATGATTTTTGCTAAAATGGTAACTTTTCTTTACAAACTACTTGATGTGTTACATGACAGATGGCCAACAAGCAGATAATCTGGGGACGGAGTTTGTTCTTGTATTTATGAGGAATGAAGTGGAACAGCCACTAAACTTGCCTCTTGAAATATTCATTACTACACCAAGAACTATACCTGTACAAGTCAGTATCACAACACAAGGCTTTACGGCAGCTCCTCTTAACCTCCAAATCTCCGTGGTCTCTGGGCATGTTGAGAAGGTAACTACTAACACAACTCAGAATAAAATATATATATAGTATTGCGTTATCATAGTTATTTCATATACTGGATATGTTATAATGTCTATTGATGATCAGTTAATATAGGAAGCTCTCTACATATTACATGTCAAATCTAAATGGGTGACTTCATTTTTTGTAATTGCAGTTCAATTTGTTAAGTTCATTACAAAGACCACTGGAGGGGGTTATTTTCAAATTATTTTAAACTATACTGAGCTTATGTTTCTATCAATATAGTAACTTACAAAGGTAGATTATCCTTCACCAATTTTCTTACAAAATTGTATCATTAAATAGCTGTACTACTATCTGCAGGTTGAACTGAATCATTTACTCAGGCTAGGATGGATGCGGATTGAGAATAAAGTCATTTACATCCACTCGGATAACGAAATTGCAGTCTATGGGTTGAACAAGGAGAAATTTTCAACAGATGGTTTTCTTGCCTACCCAGTGGATGTCATGGGCTATGAGTATTACACAGTCTCGCACAGCCCCACAGCATCTTTCTCCGTATTTGCTGTCGCCTCAAGGTACGCCAACTCTCAAGTCACCATTACCTTACCACCTCTTCAATCTGGCAACCCACTCAGAGTAGAGTTCAACTCTAAAGTTTACACCAACTCCGACACATTTGACTTGATTTTGGACGAGTTCCAGAGCTTCCAGTGCTTGTCCTATGACAATGCTGATCTTACTGGCACTCACATTACGTCCAACATGCCGATTGCCGTCTTCTCGGGAAATGTGCGGACATGGGTTGGGTCAACTTCCTCTAGGGATCACCTGGCCGTACAGCTTCCTCCCGTGCAAGCCTACGGGAAAGTCTTTCCGATTATACCCACTCCTGAAAGGACAATAGGCGATGGGGTGAGAGTTATCTCATCTCTGCCAAACACAACTATATCAGTCGAAAGCCTAACAACTCGAGCATTTGTCTTGTCTCGGGCCGGACAATTTGTAGATTTTGAAATCCCAAGTGATGTGAGTAGTACTATATCCTCTCAGCAGCCAATTCTCGTCGTTCAAATAGTACAGAGTCAGCAGTCTACCAATGAGAAGGCAGATCCTAGTATGTCTGTGGTTACTGCTCGGTCCCAGTACATGTCAGACTTTGTGTTCACCACTCCTCAGTATCACAGCTCAGGTCAGTCTTCCTGCAGTGTTAGTAGTTGAAGCAGATCAACAACTACAAACATCAGCATACTATATACCTTGTAATATAAAAGTTTAGTCCATTTAATCTACCAATAAGAGCTCATACTAGTTTCATATGTAAGCTACCCAATGATGCACCTATGAAAAGTGAAGGCTCCCTGAAGTGATTTACACTACTATTGTCTGGTATTAACAATATAGTTAGTGAGTTGGTTTAGTTAACAATTCTAGAAAATATAGTCTTTCCGTCTCAAATTTCAATTTGTCAGTTTTTGAATGAATGCCCTGTGCTATTATAAATACTTATTCATGCACTTGAAGAGTTTTCCCAAAGTTCTTGAATTCAGTACAACATTTTCAAGTTAGTTAAAGATATTTTGCTAAAAATATTAATATTCGTGGTTTAATATTACAAAAGTAGAAGTCTTGAAAGCACACACAGATAATAATAATAATCAATGTTGGTAATGTTGGCTAGAAATACTTGCTGTTTTGATCATTGTCAGTTTTTTCACTAAGAAGAATTTTGTTGTTAATATTTCAGGCAGCTATGATAATTGGCTGATGGTAACTGTAAATAAAGATGTTACAGGTGGATTAATGCTGGATAACAGACCAATGGCTGAGCTTCTACCAGTTTGGTCACCTCTACCAGGTACACTATTTGGTTAATTTGTTTCTTGAATGTCGCATTATTAATGCAACGTTTTCAAATAACTGATAATTAAAGTAATATGTGGTTCTAGATTTGTAATCTAGAATCCAATATACGGAAGAACTAAAGTTTTAATAGTGAATTCGACTCAGTTGTCATTTGTTATCCTTACACATTCAGATCCTCATATTCGGTGACATAACATTTTAAAATAAAGCAACTGTAACCCAGTAACATGCATATACCTGTTACCTAGTAGCAAAATTTCTCCAGGATTAAGTTGAAGCGCTACCAGAGTTCAAGGCAAAGTCTATGACTCAACTAAAAACTTTTCATTGGAACTTAGCCTACAAGCTTTTATTATATCCATGTTTGCATATTTTAATGTATAAAGTGAGTTAACATTACGAGTGTATGGCCTTATTTACTGTTTGTTGAATGTAGCACAACTCCAGTTGTGGCATCTATCCAACATTTTAGGTACAGATCTTGTGGGAACTCAAGTTCGAATAGCTGAAGGGGCGCACGTTATTCGCCACGTGTCTCCAGTTGTTAGGTTCAGTGGCTATCTCTACGGCACTGCTGATAGAGAAAGTTATTCTTTCCAGATGGGCACTAGAATGGCTCTAATAAACCAGGTGTGCTGTTCTCACTACTTTCTAATTGTAATTATTTACATTTAACTTTTAAATTCAGCAGCTCATTATGACTGATTATTTTTTAGCCTTGTCTTCCGACCGATTCCGTGTGGGGAGATGGGCTGGATAATGACTGCGATGGAAACATAGATGAGGAACTGTGTACAGGAAGTAATGCAAATGTGGATACTGATGGAGATGGGCTCGCTGATGAAGACTGTGCTATAAATAGAGATATTGGGGAGGGTGAGTAGGTATTTGCTAAAAGTTACAACTCTTACATTACTAAATTGCACTTTTACTAGACATTTCAAATTGTGTAAAATTAACGTCAGTGTAATTGTTTTGATAGTTGTCTGCTCTCGATTTGGTGGTTTTAGAATTGCCTTTCCCTTACAGCTGTCAAATTTTCAGCTATCTTGTTTCTCTGAAGGTAGCCTAAATTAAGATTTGAATTATTTAGCAAAGTTTAATTGTTCAACTTTCTCTTCTTGCATTGTTATAAAAACCTATGAAATGAAGTGAAATTTTTTTGTTAGAGTTATGTTACCAGTGGTAGGGTAAACCAAATAATCATTTAATATTTGTATGGGACTTTACCACCCAATGGTAAAAAGTTTTTGTTGCTGAAATTATACTATTGTTAGATTTTATCCTCAATTCTTAAAAATATGGGATTGAACCCAAAGCTGAAATATAAAAATAGAATTGGTCAATAGTGCTCAGTTTAGATTAATATAAATCTCACAGATAATTCCAAGGAAAATTTCACAGCATTTGTCCAGCATTTTGATTGTATAAAATCTGCACGAAACAGTTCCATTTTATCATTTGTAGCAAGTTTTGTGGAAATCGGTTCCATGTAACCGGTCCTTTATCTGGAAATGAGATGCTGTGTTTTACCTCTTTGCACAGGTGTCCCAGACAGTGGTGGGAGACAGTTTGTGATATTCTTCATGGATAATATAGTGGAGGCTCCCAGGTTCGTACCTTTAGAGGTGTACGTGACGCCCCTGAGAGCTCGAGTCACCAACGTCCAGATTGAAAGTCCGCTGTGGTTTGAACCTTTTGTTTTTCAAAAGGCTCAGGTAAGTCTAACAGCTGGACTTTGTTGGTATTTTATTATATATTTGCTGGTCAGTTTAGTGCTGCCATTTAAAAGTTTTATTAATTTAATTGAAACATGCTAGTTGATTTTCACATATTTTTCACATATTCACATATTTTTTCATACATTCTCACATATTATGTAGTGATCACATCTTTATAGATCTCGTTTGGTCAAGTCGAGACGTTTTACTTGCCGTACACAATGAGGGAAACTGGCACTGAACTGACCAGCAAGGCCCTGTTTATCACCTCTGATAACGACGTTGCTGTGTACGCTGTCAATAGGGAGAAATACTCTGCCGATGCCTTCTTAGCTCTACCAATAGATGTGCTCGGCAAAGAATATTACACAGGTGACTGCTACTCTGTCATACTGTCACCGTATTCTTCCTTCTTTTGCTCATTATTTTATTCTTTGTTTATTGTTATCACATTACAGCTATAGTTCTGTACTTTCCAATCGCAACCTCGGTATAGTGTAACTATCTTTCTCTACTGTAGCAGACTTATAGTATCACTATTGTACTCACAGTATCACTATTGTACTCACAGTATCACTATTGTACTCACAGTATCACTATTGTACTCACAGTGCCATACTCACAGTATCACTATTGTACTCACAGTGTCATACTCACAGTATCACTATTGTACTCACAGTGTCATACTCACAGTATCACTATTGTACTCATACTATTGTACTCACAGTATCACTATTGTACTCACAGTGTCATACTCACAGTATCATACTCACAGTATCACTGTTGTACTCACAGTATCATACTCACAGTATTACTATTGTACTCACAGTATCACTATTGTACTCACAGTATTACTGTTGTACTTTCCAAGTCCTTTACTTATTGCAACTAGTTGTCTGTACACTTATATGGTGTCTAGCAACTGAAAATGTGACATGATGTCATTTGAACTTACTTGCAGTGAAATGTTGTGTATCTGCAGAATAAAATTCCAGTACTTTTCTGTGTGAGTTTGCGAAGTCCACCTCCACTTACTGATATATGTTTGGTTATTTAGTCACTCATTACCCTAATTCTGACATATCCAAGTGTCAGGTGGGGGTTATCGGCATACGCGATGGAACCGGTGTTGATATCACATTTCCGAACCTCAAGGCTGGTTACCCTGCCATTGAGATTACGTATGGAGGTCGGACGTATACTAATGGTGACACATTGTCTGCCGTATTGAACCGATACTCTACACTCCAGCTGCAGAGCACAGGTCTGATACAGTAATGTTGTAACTGTGTACTTTCTGAATATACTAAATATATCATGTAGCTGTTCTTTCCAGTGCCCCTTGTATTATGATTTTAAATTGCTTATATTCTGCATTTGTTGACTAGAAGAAGAGGTAGAATAGAATAGGGACCATAAAATAGTTAGAAAGGACTTAATAATGTTGTGTTGATTTAAATAATCAGCCAAAATATTGTGTTTACCTTATTTAAGTTGTTTCAACTTTGTGAAAAATTATAAATAATCACAAACTAATGATGATCTAAATACCATTTCAGCTGATTTAACCGGAACACTAGTGAAATCTACGCAACGTGTTGCTGTATTCAGTGGGAATATTCGTACTGCAGTTGGTATTGGGACTTCCAGGGATCATTTGGTAGCCATGATTCCACCAGTGGAGTCATGGGGGATGTCCTACTGCACAGTCCCTATCCCAGGTATGAGGTTTGGGGTTTGTGATGGCTGACCAATTTTTGATCAATAAAATCAAAACTATTGTAATTTTTTTCTATTTTTAATAAACGTTGCACATTAAACCACATGGTGTGTTCATCAATCAGTCCTACAACTTACTTTATTTTTGCTTCTCATTAATATGAATGCATCGGAGAGTTCATTGTATCTATAGGCAGAACTACTGGTGACTATTTCAACATAATGGCTGCTGAGAATGACACAATGGTGGTGATAATTACTAAAGCTACATTTTACCTGAATGCGGGTGAAGCCAAGACCTACATTATACCTTCAGACGAGCACTTGTCTATTTCGTCTACAAAACCAATACTTGTAACACAGGTATAAGTAGGAACACTTTCTGCTATTCTTAGTGCTTTTGTATGAATCGAAATACAATACTGGCAGTTCTGTTTGATGTACTATTTTTTGTTTGATGAGTTTCCCCTTCTTACACCTTCGACGGCTCATCATGTAAATGATATGCTAAAATTTGAATATTTTTCAAGAAAGCTGAATCAAACTATAAAGATTCTATTATCCTTTTGATTAAAATGATCTGGTTTCAAATATATTGATATCCTTTGGCAACTCTGGTACATCTGCACTGAGGTTGCTTGAAAAACCTTGACATTTACATGTTTATTCCAATAATGATCATTTGCCACTGCATTTGTGATTTCATGGTCCATGTGTTTCAGTCATTTACTTTCAAATTCTTTGACAAAAAGTACGAAACTTGTCATTATTCTAATTAAATCAAGGTAGCCATTGTTAAAATATTCTCGGGTACTGGTGCTAAGATGTATGTTTGGGGGCGGGGGTTCAAACGTGCTGCGGCTGGTTATACTTTCATATCTATGGCTAGCCACAATTCCACAACACATGACTGTAGATTTCTCAGAGTCAGCGAAGTGTATCAGAGGTAGGGGACCCTACCATGATTATATTGCCTGCAGTAGAACAGTGGGCTAACGCGTACACATTCTCTACCGCCGGCTCTACAGGAGAAGATCCAAGTAACTTTGACACTGAAGACTACATGGTGATGGTGTGCCCAGCTGATCAAGTCAGCGGGCTTCTCTTTGATGGCCAGGTGCTGTATAACCTCTACTCTAGCTGGCTACTCGCTTCTGATATGCAGTATACTATTGGTTCTCTCTTAGACCAAACATAACACGGCTTGCTAACGTTTTCAACATAATAACAAGCACGAGTTCTAACTCACTAGCAACATTTGCAGTGTTATTATTATATTAAGTGTGTTATATATAAGTTATATATAACAGGGTATGTGTGTGCAATGTAGCTGTTGGGTTGAAATTTCAACCCCCCCCCTCTCCCGTAGTGTAATGGGTAGTCACTTGGTTAAGTTAGAAGTGTGAGGTTTGATTCCCCGGTGGTGCAATTACTTGACAGTAACAATATGTTACTCACTTTAGATAAGGTGTGGTGTG
Organism: Bugula neritina; assembly: GCA_964035545.1. Taxonomy (NCBI): domain Eukaryota; kingdom Metazoa; phylum Bryozoa; class Gymnolaemata; order Cheilostomatida; family Bugulidae; genus Bugula; species Bugula neritina. The sequence goes on along the minus strand of OZ037765.1, from coordinate 7,637,370 downwards.
TTTAGGACAATTGTGATGTGGCAGGAAGCCATGGCAATACTGTATAATTACAAGCTACTTTATTACAGCTGATTGTAGGACTATCTATCATAATCTATTTATAACACAATAGTTATAAATATGCAATATTATTTATGTTTATAGTCATTGCTGTTGAGTACTGTTCAGAGTGAATCATGCATTGGTATTTTTAGCACATAAAAAACCTCTGAAGTTAATAACTAGATGAATTTTTATTCTGCAATTCTAAATTTATGGTCTGTTTATGAGAATAAATGAGTCTAGCACTATTTGCAATTCCCTTTTCAATCTGCTAGTTCATTATGAGTTGATTCATATTTTACTTAGTTTGAAAACAACTAGTCATTGAAATTGATTTTGTTTCAAAGTCAAAGTAAAAAATCTAATAAAGTCTAATATCATTTTAATTTTGATTGGATTGTGTTGATGTAAAGGCAAAATATTATGTATCAAAAGTATAGCATAGAAACAATTGAGTATCAATTAAAACATTAATTTCAATGTTTTAAATTAGATAAACAACATTCCTGGAACTGATTAATTAATGCTTTTACCTATATCTGTAAGTTTTGAAAACAAAAACGTCATATCTAAACGCCATTTTTTGTCTAGCTACTAGAATGGATTGCAAAGCTTTTATTGCATTGAGAGGCTTTAGTTTGAGAAAAATATTGCAGGTTTTTTTTGTAAATGAGATCTGGAATTGTGCTTATTTATTGAGTGTAGGTATGATAAAGTTGTTTGAGATTGATCATGAGACATAGAATTTTGAAAATTAGATGAGTTGAATTTTGGTTTTAAAGTAATTCAAGATATGCTTTAAAAAATTCAAAGTGGCTATAATAAATTGAAATAAAAATATGGCATGTAAAACTAGCTAAAGATTTTTCTTAGATACATTTTTAGAAATTACTGCTGGGTAAACAAATGCTTTTATTACTCTTTCCTTTTTTTGCTGTGCTTACTGCATAGCTTATTCACCTGCTTTTGCTCAATATTTGCCCAGTTTTCTTGAAATTTTCCATTACTTTTATATATCAATAATTTGATATTTTGGAGTTGTCTTTCTTTTGTTAGTGCTTTATATGAAAAAATAACTCTGTACATACTAAATACCAGCCGTTGTCTTTCTGTAGTATTTACCAGAGTTGTTCAGCACATGGTACACCGTGACAGGCACAGACTATGTTGGTACGTCATTCCTCATCAGCCGAGGGTCACACACCATTCAGCATGTTGACCCCACGGTGACCTTCAGTGTACTTGTGTATGGGAATGCCGATAAAGAAAGCTATGGGTTTGCTGCTGGCATGAGACTTGCTAGAATAAACGCTGTAAGTGGATAGTATTATCACAGTTAGCAGTAATATCAGTGCTAGAGTTTCACAGGTTGGTGACGAGGCCGTTTGAGGTGCAGCAGTTGTAGTTTCTATATAAAAACATAGGATTGAAAAAATATTATGGCTTTTTTAAAGCACTTACTTATACACACAATAGCAAAGTAGTCACATTTGACATATAAATGTATATATAAAATAAACAGGCCACAATGATGTAAATGATTTGCGGTGTGTTATGTTGACTTGCCTTCTACAGAATATGAAACTGGCTGTTTTTTGTAGTATTATTATAAAAACACATGTCAGTTTGGTATATCGATGGGGAACTTCTCATCATTTTGTTTTGCAATGCAACTTGACGAAAAGAATGATTCTTTTGGTATCTATATTTCTGCATTTCTCGTTAGCCAACAAATTAATTTAGATATTTTTTGTTGTTATGATGTATTTATATTAAATAATATATAGTTTTATATTTCTCATCGCGTTGATCATTCTGGTCAATTGTTGAATCCCTGTGTTTGACCACAGAAGCTGCGTAATTCGAAATGATGTGGGCAGTTGCAATAATTGTCTTAGTCACATAATCAAAATCATGTTGATAATTAATGCAAGTAGTTATGTGCATGTGTCACAGGCACGTAAAAGTTCATCACACATCCTGTTTATAACAATAGTGTAATGAACTTACAATGTATTGTACACTGGTTATGTACATAACAATTAAACTTTTCATTATTTACTCTTCAAGTTCATGCTCAGGGGTCAAGGGTCGTTCTAACATCATTTGGATGATTCTTCTTCAATGATGTAGCTGTAATGGAGAGCTACAGGAATCATTATTTGTAAACTGAGAGCTTGACTTCAGATTCTTTTTCAATCAAACAGTTGTGAGGGTTATACCCCCTTGACCTCTGACAAAAAGAACTGCCTTTGGAATGCTATCGTTTTCTATTGAGTTCCATTTTCAAAATTTGTTATCTTAGCTCTGTAGTCTCTAAGAGTATGAAATGGGATATGTGGGAGTTGAGAATTTCATTAACTTGTGATCGGAGATACATGTGTTAAAAATTGCAACATGCTGTAACATAATATATTGTGAACACACAAGAGCTCTGTATCTAGATAATAAAACTAACTATGCAGCATAAGTTTGTTAGTTGAGTTTTATCTTTGAATGCGTTGTGCTGATCTAGTATATATTAATGTGTATTTTTATTTTTGCTTTTTATAGAATATAGAATTATATCGTTCATTACACTAGATTGAAGACTTTCATTTGTGTTCTATATACACTTTTAAGTTTTCGTTTAAAGCACCTGTTAAAAACTTTGTTTCGCCTTGAAATATTTTGCTAACAACTGTGAGCCTCAACCCACCAGCTGATTTCAAGTTTATGTGATTTTTGCATAATAATCTTGCCATAACACCGTAATTTTCTTGGTATACGCAGCCTTGTGATGTTAGCCCCACTCAGCTAGGAGATGGAATTGACAATGACTGTGATGGAAGAATTGATGAGGAGATATGTGAAGATGACAACTCCGAAACCGGTGCGGAATATTTTTTGTTTGTTTTTTTTCCTAATCAATCTGTTGCAACTTATTGCTTGTGATATCTACTGATAAACTTTATTGTATTAGATTTTAGTTAGGCTTTTTTAAAAAACCAATATGCCTGTATCTACACGTTATAGTGCCAATGTTATAAATAATCTTCCTTCTACGGCTTTTGTTATTGGTTGGTTGGTTATAAAGTGGTGTGACAGTATGACTTCATTTACTAAATTTAATAAACTTACAAACTCACAAGGCTTGTATTATCTGACAACACCCAAGCATTAAACATAGATGAAAGTTCCTCCCATGACAAAAGCAATTTAATTTAATGTCACAGCCTCTCTTTTCTTCCTTGTTAAAATATCATTCATCTAGCATATTTCATTATCCGTTTCTGTTTTTACATCTGAAATTGTTTAAAGTTATTTACATTTCAATTTATAGATACTGATGGGGATGGGTTGGTAAATGAAGACTGTGCTGTATATATATCAGTAACACTTCCTTCAACAGCTGTTTCAGAAAGTACCTCTCCCACTGAGTCCCCTAGTACAGGTGGTAATATACCTGGGCCTCCAGGTATTCCAGGCGAACCTGGTCCACCAGGTGATACTGGTGCACCAGGAATTCCTGGTAACGATGGTTTTCCTGGCAGTCCTGGTAAGAGTGCAATATACATCAGATATTTAACTTCTCAATTATAAGTAGATAATATCGATGCACAAGTGTTTGGAATCGTGAATCATTTTTAGGGCTTAATGGGATAGATGGTAAAGATGGTTTAGATGGCAAAGTTGGTGCTTCTGGAGCTTCAGGAGTCACCGGCTCTACTGGTGCTACTGGATCTACAGGACTGATGGGTTCCATTGGAGCAACTGGATCAACTGGAATACCAGGACTCGAAGGCGAAAAAGGAGCTAAAGGTAATGTCAGAAGCTTTGATCACCTGTTATTGCATACATCAATTCTTCACAAGCAGTATGGTTTTATTTTTTGGTGTAAATTATCATTTTAGTTACTTCCTTTGCTGTCAAAAAATGGAATACTTCAAAAGGTGTGCAGATAGTAGTTGCCAATTGACTGTGTAGCTACAATCATTTTCATTTTAGTTGCATTTTAAGCAGAAATTTTGCAATGGCAACTAAGAAATTTAGTGTATGGACGTTTGTATATTTTTGGCTCAAATTTATTGTATAATTTTCCAATTATTTAAAACAGTGTTGTGTGTACATCTTGTGATCATATATTACAGTAGCGTCAGTTATATCAGCGTGTAACTTGAAGTACTGAAGGAAATATGATGCACAGCAAAGTAGTATTGAGGAAATGTGACCATTCTCTTTCCTGCAATGCTTGTAAACTATATTCTTCTTTTACAGGAGCCAAAGGAGCTCCAGGTGTGTCCATCAAAGGTGATGTGGGCGCAATCGGTGCTCCAGGAAACATGGGTGCCACTGGACTCTCTGGTCTTGTTGGTTCTACTGGCTCTACAGGAGCAACTGGCATTCAAGGTGCTACTGGACAACTTGGCTCACCTGGTGCTAAAGGAGACCAAGGCATAAAAGGAGAAATGGGACCAGCATACCAAGGTCAATAGATTTATTGAAAGATATATTAATTCAATATGCATATTAAAACTTGCATTAAGTAAGATTGTGATAGACTTTACCATGCAATGTTCTTTCATTTATTCGCCATAAGCCCATGTCTTATATCACTATACACTATAAAGTATCCTGGTGTTATATGTTGTTAGTTTACCTGTACACTGCACTTCTGTAGACGAGGATGAATGTACAGCTGGGAATGCTCCTTGCTCTGACATTTGCATAAACACTATTGGAAGTTTCTACTGCACATGCCCTGGCGGCTATAAAATTGATGAGACTGAGACAAATTGCATTGGTAGGCTTGCAACTATTCTTACATTTATCAAAAGAATTGCTTGTAAGGAAGTATTTATCATCATTATTGGAGAACTATTAACATATTATAACATGAATATATGGTGACTAATACAAAGGATGTGGAAATGAGCGAGAGATGAGTAATTCCAGGAACAATTAAAGTTATGAGTTTGATCAAAAGTTCAAAATGTTTTCAAGACTTTGGGCTTGAAAGAAAAGTCAAACAGCACAAGGCGTTTTCCTCAACACCCGTACTGCATCTTATCTAGCTTAGGCTATTAAATGCAAATTAATGCAACTAATTAACAGATTAAGGTTTGGAAACACTTGTTACAGGTTTCAGCATAGAATAAGATCTGCAATAGTGGTGATTGATTGATGAACTTCCACCTGTTATGTTTTGGTCACATATAGCACTATTCATTACACTTGGGTATTAAGTTGTTGTAACCACTGAATTAATTTTAGTTAATGAATTTCTGATACATCATAGGTGGTAATTTTAATCAAGTTTTATTCTAAATATTCCCAGGAGTGTCTACACAGTGTGCCTCAAAAGGTAGCAACTTTGTAAAATGTTGATAGCTGTTTGGAAAAATAGACATGCTTCCTGATTGAACGAAAACATGTTGATATTCTATACAATAGTATAGTACTTCTGCGTTGCATCTCATGTGATCACTTGATATCTGGCAGCTTGTTGACTGGGCGGCCATATTAAAATTGTAATATCTCAACATCCAGAGTTCATCATTTGCATTCTAATGTGTTGAGGGTTGAAGTGAATTATTGTATCCTCTCCAATAAACTTTGATGTTTGTATTGATGCCAATACTCTTACATGGAGTGGGTTGGTGGGGGTGGAGGATGGTGTAGGTTTTCTAATTGACAATTTTAATTAGTAAATAAATAATATGATATATGTTACTCATATTACAAACACATAATATAGTATGAATAACATTGTCCAACAAGGATGCAGCTTTGGTTTTGTAACCCTAATAGCTGTCACACAGAAACATACATTTTCACATTGCTTTAGCAGAAATAAATAAATTAGAACCTACTTCTTTCTTGTGATTTTGATTCTAGTAGTTATATATGTACAGGAGGACTGAATGTTTATTCTACATACAATACAGGATTTAACAATGGAATAACCCAAAATCTGCCATAAAAAGAAAAAAACTTGATACATTCCCCTGTTTTAATTATTCATAATTGATCTGATTTATATAGCTTTGTATGAAATCTTTTAATTAGTTCTTGTATCAATATTTTCTTTGCTTTGAGTTAAGGGAGAGAGGGAAGGTTGGTTAAGGTTGCAACTTTCGTTGCTAAGGTCATTACCAGGGATATTTCAAACTGAAAGATTCTCTTCATTGGTTCTGCTGTACAAATGCTACTGAATTTAAAGTATAAATTCTCAACTGTGGAAGCAGAGCTGTGTTTATAAATAATACTGCATCAACTGCCAATTTTTAAATCAATTTTACACACTTATCAGTTTCCACCAAACATTTTTCTAGTAACAAAATTGTCATATATTATTGATGTGATAGAATGGCTGAACTCTACCACTAGGCTTTCTACTAGCCTCTCTTACTTCTGCTGTAATGTTGACTATGACCTTTTAGATCTGAACGAATGTGCAGTGTATAATGGAGGATGTATAGATGAATGTATAAACACTGCTGGGAGTTACTACTGCCTGTGCACACAGCCGGGTTATGCTCTAGCCAATGACAGCAAGACATGTATCGATCAGGATGAATGTCGCGCTGCCACACATCAATGTTCTGGGCAAGAGACCTGTGTGAATAGTATGGGTAGTCATGTCTGCGTTCCCTTACAGAATCTAGTATCCAGTAAAGGTAATCATGCTATATGCCTGAGGGTGCATATCAGAGTCTTGTGAACTTTGAGTGATAAAATTAACTGCTAAGTCATTGGCTGACCTAAAGATATTTGCTCTACTAAGCATATTGCTTCTATGTCAAAGAAATACAGTTTACAATACTGCTTTAGCAACTTTGATTCAAAGTTCTCAGTATTTGAGGTCCTAAATTGCTAAAAATAATACACTACGTGTTTTGCTATTTTGTCTCACTTGATACCCGTAAACAAGTTCTGGCTATATATGCTCAGCCGAGTGGCTGGTGTTTGCTGGTACAGCTGGATATTAAATTTTTTGTAATTAAAATCTATAGATTATAGCAGAAATTTTGAAACCCAACTAGTCAGATTCTTAAAACTTCTTATCACAGCCGCTCCATCACCTCCTAACACAATGTATACCAACATCTTCCCAATACTCATTGACAAACTGATACTATGATCAGCTACTGACTGTCTTTAATTTTACTTCATATATTTTGATCTCAAACAAGTTTGAGTGGCATTAGTTGACAGGAAGCTGTCTAGCCCTTGTCAGCAGGGAGACGGCAGCACAAGAGATACGTGTTAAAATGTTGGCACTGACAACTGAAGACAGCACAATGCGCATTGTTTTTAAGCTCAGTTTTGCTGCCTTCTATAAATGAACATCTGATTTCCTATTGCCGCAGTTTTTATTCCATCAGCCTAGGTGTGGTGCGAGGAGTGTCATATCTAGGGTATTGCGTTGTAGAAATCTAGTCTTAAGTCCTATTGCCCTTTAAGTTATGTAGTTAGGGTTGTGAGGTATTTCTGAGTTGTTACATAATGTTGACCTGTACTGTGCTCATGGTAAAAATAACACACAGCTAACATATTCCGTGCATTACCATTTTGGTTATGTATTAATAGGTCAAAAACTACCATATTCTATGCTTTTATTTCTTTAGTAGTTTTTACAACAGATGGTATTTAGGGTGATTACAGTGCAATGTATTTGTGGAATATTTGGGTTCTGTCAAATTGTTGCTGTGTTCATGCTAAGTCTTCAATATTATACTTTTAGCTACAGCGACTGCAATTCAAGCTGAAACATTGAGTTGTCCGGAGGGTAAAATTGTGGACACTGTCTCCAACCAATGTATAGGTAGGTTATGGATTTGAAACTGAGGCTTCTTATAACCCCTGATTTGCATTAAGTCTCAGACTTTCATTACTATCAAACTACAGCATCTGTAGTAAGCTGATGGAGTTACATTTCCTTTATGCTTGCCAAGTTTTAAACTGCTGAAAGTTGACATCGAAAAGTTGAATCTATTTATAACCTACCAGGGTATGAAATATACTTTTCAGTCATTTAGCAGAAAGGATATTGCTGGGAAGATATCAAACATGAAGCTGAACGTGAAAATTGTTAAAAATAATGTTTGTTTAACTGATGTGGCATTTGGAAATGCAATTTTGGTAGCAAAATGTCATTAGCTTAGTCATCTTTCTAATATTTAATATTATTTATATACACGTAACTAGAAATCTGCAATATGCTTATAGATAATATTTTGTAGGCGTGGCTTGTAACTTCAACCAGTTGCCAATAATCTTTAAAAGCTTATTTCAATGCAATTGTTTTCATATTATACATATATAAATAATTTGTTTTGGTGTTGTAATGTAAATTGACTAATTGCTATCTCTACAGTCATCTACATTGTATTATAAATAACACCATGTTTCTTGGCACTCTATTTAGTTTATAAAACGCCTGTTTAATCAATGGTTGACATCATTCATTATTATTTTGCCATGAGACCAAATGTTTTCCTCATCTTTCTAATTTGATATAAAAATTTATATTTATAGCTTTAAAAATATATCTATTTTAGTTTTTACTTTATTTTGTATCTGAATTTGTCTCTTTTGAAGCTAGAGGTAAGAAGTTGATTTTAACTGCATGCCTAAGTGTATAACAGATAAAAAGCATTTACAATATCTATTTCTAGCTTTTCATCTCTCATTCTAGACTCTATTCAGCAGCTGTTCAAAGGGCTGTCAGCATTGTGTTTGTGCAGAATTGACTTTTAGTTGTTGGAAAAATAAATCATTCAAGTTAGTTTAATGATGCAGGCCTACCAATATAGCACCAAGCATCTGCCCTATAATCATTTTGCAAGGAGTTTGGTGGAAGTTAAACCATACTATATCTTGGATGATTAGAAACGATATCACCAGCTGGTGTTGACTCTGCAAGTTAGTACTTGTACAGCTGCAGTTTGTACTTATAAGTCTCCATCTTCAACTGCCTCTTACTAATCATCAGCTGCAACAATATCTGAATATTGTAGTTTATAGTAAAACCTTGTTTTGGCAACTTCTCCAAAACAAATCAATCAAAATGCAATATTGGCTAATACTGTACTGTAACAGCTGTTGCCCAATCATGCATCATTTGTCCAAGTGCTAGATTTCAAGGAAAACTATTTTAATAATTGGTCATTCTTTGGTCGTCATTCACGAAATCTCAGTGACATAGAGCGTTGTGCTCTGCCTGGTTCCGAGTGATTGTTGCAGGTGAAATTTGGAGTTGTATATCACTGTTTGCTGTTGTAAACTGTATAGCTAATCTGCCCAATTTCTCCAAAATGTGACTATTGAAGTATGACTATGAAATATTCCAATTGTGGACATTTTTTCAACTCACTACTTGCATATAACCAATAACTTGCCAATATATTTATCGGAGGCACGATTATATTGTAAGATTACTTCCTCCTTCTGCTTTATAGAAAGTTGCACTCCTCACAGCTGATCGGCTTTTCACAACTGCAGTAACTTATGCAACTTCTTGGAACCAGGCATAAAGTGTTGAAGCTCAATGTTTTTGAGCTATTGTGAATCACCAGTTTACGATAGCCATAACTGTCACAGCCTGTTTCCACACGCTCTCTTGACACCCTTACTCTACCATACCTTTACCTTCTGTTTTTCTCCAATCATTTATCAATTTCCCTTGCTAGATATGTCAAGAAGTACTTTATTGCAGTATTATTCATTGATAATGAGAGTTTTACAATCAGCTGAACACCCTGTCATCTAGTACTAGTACTGACTAGTTACTAAGCAATAGTGCATTTCAGGCTATTTTTGTTTCTCTGAGTAGAGTTCTCTCATTCAACTCATACCTATATCTTCACAGGTTTTAAAGTTTGATACATTTGAAATAAAATGCAGAGCAGCTGGATTTGATTTTAGTTATCAGCAATATATTTTAAGAATCATTGGTAAATTGTCTCTGCAAAACATTTCTCTACCAACTCTCCTCTCTCTCAGCCCTACTGATGCTCCCATGTGTTGACAGACTGACTAAATCACTGGATAAGTTTCTGGAGATACTATAGTGTTTGGTTGCAAATGCTACATCATTGGAAAGTTTTAATAATCATTTCAGGCCTAATAATTTATTTGATAAAACATGGTTGACTAGCTTCAAGAGTTATGATTAAACTATCTAGACGAAAATATTTCAGTAGTAGCAACAAGCCACACTTGAAGAGGGTTTATGAATACATACACCTGTACTAGAGGGAAGATAAAGCGGGTAGATGTACCTAGTATCAACTAGTAATAGTCATTTATTAGAAAATTATATATAAATCTTTTTGTATTTATATATTGGCTGCTGTCATGCTGTTTGTCTTAGCTTACATGATGTATATTCTCAGTGAGTCAAGATAAATAGTAGATATACATTCACAATCTTTTGTTTGAGAGAATGAAGAACCTGGAATTGAAATACAAGAAGCTTATTCATCTTTTATTTTTCTTGTTAGTCACTTTATTACTGCTCACTCACAGAAGAATCATTAGGTTGCTAAGTATGATTTTGTGTTTTTCACCAAGTTCATTGTGACGTGCACCACATTGTGTAACTTTGAATGCCATTGTTCAAACTTTGTTATCTTTTTAAACTAAAAGTAGTAGTGACAAACTACATTTTATTTTCATGTGCATCTCATGTTTAAAATTTGTTCAATGTAAATATTTTAAAGTGAATTCAAGTTCTTTGATTTTTACAGATTTCTACTAAAATTAGACAATTTAATTTTAGGATAGTTTTGAACTCTGACAGTTAAAATGTTGTTTATTTCATAGTAGCATATATATTACTGACAATTTTCCAATATTTTCTAGATATTGATGAATGCTCTGAAGCAAATGGAGGATGTGCAGATAGGTGCAATAATCTAGATGGTGGCTATTACTGTGCTTGTTCCGACGGCTATGAGCTGGCTAGAGACGGTCACTCGTGTGTAGATATGGACGAATGTGCTGTGCAATTCAATGATTGTACTGAATCTGAGATCTGTATTAATTCCTTTGGAAGCTATCTCTGTTTAACCCCTGCTGGTTGGTATATAATGCTTCATCAAGGGTTTTTTAAGGTCAATTAATTTGTTTAAATCATTAAAGGAGAAGTAAGTTAAGCTTACAGATGATAACTTATGTAATTGTAAACGAGAGAAAAATATCCCCTTTTCCCCTTTATTCTATGGTCAATATTGCATTGTTCTTAGAAATGCAGGCTTTTTTACTGGGCAGTGTTGACCAGTAAACTATATTTTTGTTACGTTTGAACTCTTGATGCCACCACTAGGGTTATTTCATACTAAGCTTTGAGGTCACAAGCCCCAGAAAACAAGTAGAAGGAAGTTAAATACTAATATTATAATGTCTACTTTTTGTACTTTAATCTGGAGATTTCATGGGTTGTGTGTGTATGGTTTTGTTTAGTGTTTTTATGTTTCTAGGATATTTGTAGACTCTTTGGCATATTTTGTAGACTCTTTGGCGGGTGCCCAACTCTCCCAGTCAGCTTCAGGATCTTTGGAGACTTCGAATGGCAACATCTTGCTGGGGCTCCTAGCCTGGCTGATCGTTATATCAGTCATTTTAATTTTACTGATAGTTGGGTTTTTTAGACAATCATATAGTCACAAAATAAGCAAACAAAACCATATGGCAGAGCTTTCGCAGATTTTTCATTCTATAACCAATCGAATTCCTTATGAAAGATTCCAAGACAGTTAGCTCCACACGTTACGTCATACGAAATGCAACTCTAACAGATGTGAATTGACTAGATTAGACTACATTAGACCCTAAATTTTCAGCTAAAGTCGGTATCAGCTTTTAGAGTATAATATTAAAAAGACTTTTAGTACTGCTAAAGTTTTTAAATTCATGTTTACCACTTGCTATAATCAAAGGTAATATTTGAAAAATTAAATGTTATTTGTAAGTAGACTATTTATACATCTTCTTGTTTTATTTCAGAAACTAAAATATCTTTGAAGTTGTACTTTTGATTGTTTGAATATGCAGATAATTATTGGAAATGTTATTTTTAAATTTTACTGTTAAAGTAAGCCTATCAATGTAAAAAGATATCTAGTTTTTTCACATATTTTAATTATGTTTTATACTTGATATTTAAATTTAATATGTAAGTAATTAATATGATAACAATTCAAGTAACACACCAAGGGATTGGTTGCTGAATACCAAAGTTACTAAATTTCAATATTTTGTCGTGTATAATTTATCAGCTATATTGTTAATGTTTATAACAGATCTACCAGTATTTACCAGCTTGTTCACATTCTTACCACCAGCACATAACACAAGAAACATAACATATACATATATTATCATGTTCAAGGCAAAACATAATTCTTTGCCCAGGCCAAACAAAAAACTGAATATGACTCTTGTGTGAAAAAGTCAGTTAAAGCTTTCATCTTGAGCCTTTCATCTAAAGAAATTAGCCAAATTCTTCTCACCATGCAATGTTCACTGGTAACGGCAGTTTTTATAATGGTAACATAATGTTCTAGCATGTCCATTCGTCATACAGTCTTGGTGACTGCAGTAAGTAAGAGAAAACTAAAGTCTTGTAGAGTCAGTCAAATTCTACACATCCTTGAAGATTGCTGCTTAACATCTTTCTCTATCTTTTGACTGGCTGTCCTGGCTTAAATGCTGCTATACCTATGGGCTGTACCTGTAGTCTATGCTCAATGCGCATCTTACCAAAATTGTTGCACTATGTAATTATTCTGCCATAGAAAACTTGGCTCAGACTGGTAATGGAGAATTAGACATCATATTTAATAGTATTACAGCAGAACTAATGAAGTTTAAATTGGATACAAATTAGTTTAACTGTTTATTATTGCATGATAAAATGTAATGATCTAGTTTGTCTGCCATCTTAGATAGTTCTCAACATCTGCTCATTGATGAATGAGTTGTTGGTTTTTATTCTAACTAGACTTTAAAGTCTAATAGAAATTATGCTAGTGGCTATATTAGACTCAAATTGTGTGGTGAAGCTACAAGTTGGAGATAATTCAATCAGCACTAATTAGTAATGATTGCTTTTAATTCATTGTGTGAAGAGTCTTATTGAAATTTTTAAATGAAGCATTGGTGATTGAATTCAAAGCGCATCTGTGCTGAAAGAAATTCAATTTGTGACCGTCTTGGAAAGAAGTTGAAAGTTTTACAAAATTGTAATTTCATTCTGTATATTATAGAGTATACACTTTCGAACTAAGCTTAAGTCTTGATTTGCAAATTCTTTAAACTTTAAACAGCGGTTGCCAACTAATACCTAACTATTAAACTGCTGGCTCATTCTGTATTCCCCCCCCCCCCCAATACTTTGCAATTTTAGTGATAGTGCAAATAATATTAGGCTTTAATCAACTAATTCAGTCTATCTATCTTTTCAGCAGGAGCTCTTACTTCTTATAAGTTCAATCAGAAAGCAGTTTCTATAAAAGATAGACAGATTTTATTGAATTAGTGGGTCAGCTATTTTCTCTTGTTTTCTGAAGGTTAATTCAGCAGGTTGCTAACTGTATAATTGTAATTTAGAAGAATACATAAGAAATTAGTAAATGGTGTGCCACGCTGGTTACTAGACGTCATTAAAGCTTTGCGAAACATGTAAGCAAATGTGTAAGAATTGTTAACCATTGCTGCACATATTTTAAAGTAAAATACATGCAGCTTATGAAAAGCAGGTGTAAACTTGTAAAGTTTGTCTTGCATAAAAAAATGGAAAGCAAAAATTCTCAGACCTAATAGGCTTACACAGAATTTACCTTGTTTCTTTAATGTGTGTAAAGTTTGATTTGCTTTTAACTTATATGGTATTCTACTAAATATGTTATTGTTGCATACATCTCTGCATAGCTACCATTCATTTTCTGAACAACCAGTTAAAAAACTAGTTGTTATTATATATCTCAACACTCTCCAACAGAAATATGCTTTTCTTCTACTTTGCATATAAATTATATTTTAGTGAATAGCTTATACGTATGTTTAGAAGCAATATATTCCCATTGGTTTTGCATGTCATACATTAATCATATATCTGCATTTGCAACGTGTTTACATGTTATATACATGTACGTGTATATAATAGTGCAGCATCCAGCTAGATGTCCAAATGCAAGCTTATTTTTATCAGTCAAGAATATTTAATTTGATTTGTATTTCATTGAAGCACGTGAGAGTCACTTAGACTTGAAGTTGAAGCATCCAGAAAGCTGATGTGTCATGAAAAAAGAGACATACAAAGTTATATAAACTAGTTGCATTGTTTAGGGACAAAAATCAGTCTTGAAGCTGCAACACTTTCACATATTTTTGCTCCATATTAGCATCCTTTTAGATTTTGAAAGCACAATTTAATTGTTTTAAGACTGAAAAAATTGATACGGGCACAGAGACATTTTACCCGAAAACTTTAGAGCCTGGATGTTGTGACCTTTTGCGTGAAAATAAAACCTAACGTGTACGTCAAGCAAAACCAGTCACTTGAAATTGAAATTTCTGCGAATTTTGTTGTTATTTGCATTTAGCATATTTTCTTCAAAATGTAACAAAGATATTGTAGATGAATACACTTTCCTAAATGATCTAGAATAGATACAGAAACAGTTTTTATGTATATTATATAATATATATAATTGTGATACGTTATAATTATATTTTATAAACTCATATTATTTTATATAGCCCCAGTTCCAGTAAGAACCTGCGGTGGCATAGGTGGGCTACAGGAATTTTACCTCAAGCTATGCTGGTAAGATTGCCTGAGGGCTTTCAGAGTAGCACAGGATCTACATGTTGATAAGTTTTCTAGGTTATAGCTGCTCTTCAACAATTAGGCAATAAAATAAAGTTTAAATTATTGTGTATATGTGATGTTATAAGAAATTTTATAACATTAAGTTACATAACACTATAAATACAGTAATCACTAGGATCAAAATATTTGATGTTTATTATATATGCACCAAAAATACTAACATAGATGTGTTCAAATGGAAAGTACTATAGAATGATGGTGACATAATCAACTACAGCTTGAATAATTTAATCTTTCTAAATTATACTCAACTGATTTTTGATTTAGATTTGCATCAAAGCAGTTTTACTATACAG
Source organism: Bugula neritina (assembly GCA_964035545.1). NCBI lineage: Eukaryota > Metazoa > Bryozoa > Gymnolaemata > Cheilostomatida > Bugulidae > Bugula > Bugula neritina. Next base: position 7,622,151 of record OZ037765.1, on the reverse strand, counting down.
TATTTCTACTATTCATTTTAGTTGTTCCATTTTATACCCACTACAGTGTGCTCTGGAGAGAGAGGTAAAGGCTGATAGTTTGAAATTAAAATAAATGAAACTAAAAAATGATAACTGCTGCATAATGGTTACTATATAGTTATATGGTTATATGCTATATGGTAATGCATATTACTATTTTGACTGCAGAAGTACTTTGCCTTCCCTGCCAAAACATCTAGGCTCTAGAATTGCAATGACCAATAGGATGCAAATAAAATGTTTTGATATTACGTCTGGTGCAGAGTGCGTTTATTTCAACCAATCGTCATTGGGACTTTAGCCAATCGTATTACTTAGCACAAATATACACGTGATTTCTTTACATGACCATATTTTATACTACTTGCTATCCTTGATATTGCCTATTTTAGCTTTTCAAATGACTTGTTGAAGTTTGTTATTTCTATGATTCCATGGAAATAGGGTAACAGCTGGAAAACATACTGTTCAAAAAGTTACTCTTTCTAACTGTCAAAGATATAGTTGCTACGTATTGATTGTGGTACAGCATAAGAACTTCTCTCAGCAGCCATCTTGATCTTGACTGCTGGAAACCACAATACTCAAACTCTCCAACACTAGAGTCCAAATATCGTATCTGTAGACTAATTACTATTGGATTGAACCTTCATTGGTACGTATTGGTTATTTACCTAAGTAATAAATCTTGACTTGTATAATATAATTTCATATGGATATTATTATCAATATAAAACCACCAGCTAATAGTAATTAGTTATGCATAAGCATTTGAACCATGGCTATATCCTCATTTTGATATAATTTAATATTTACAATTTACTATTGTGCTCTTAGTTCATGTGTAGTAATAAATTCGGCTGAACTCAAATCATTGCTTGAGGTCTTACTAAAAAAGATTCCTAATAATTGATAGACTCATGAAGACTGATAGACTGTTACTGTTAGTGTTAGTGTTACTCTGTTAGGCCTAGCACAGGTTTGTAGTTTTATTATGCTTAGCATTTTGCATTTTGAAACCCTGTTTTTTTTTCTTGTTTAATTTCTTTTCAAAGTGAAAAACTTCCCACATATTTATGTTAACAACTCTTGTATTGAAGTAAGAATCAGAACGTGGGTATATAGTGGACTTCAGTTTAAGTCTGGGTTTTGGTGACAAGCATACTGTCACTGATGCTAAAAAGTTGGAAATGCTTAGAACTTAGGCTATTGAAGTTTCTTAAAACTTCTAGCTGATTCATATTAACCTATTTGTATTACACTCCCTTTAATGTAATTATGTTTTTTATTTTTATTCTACCATTGAAAATATAGGTTTCAATTAGTTTGCTCCCAGGCACTGTTGCTAAATAAATAGAAGATAAAAAAGCTATCTTGAGACCTAGTTTTTTTCTCTATCACAAAACGAAAATTGCTTGTTCTTTTCATATGCAAGCTCATTTAAGTGCCTTGAAATTGGAGCTTTACAATCTGTTTTTCTTGGAAACACTTCCTTTTTGACATGAAAGGCGTAGTTCTATAAAGTTGTACAGTCTTGAGATAGGAAAGTGCCCTTTGTTTACATTTTCTAAACTCTAAAGCCCAGTGGAAGCTAATGGGAGCAAGAATAACATCCACACAAAAGACTTTAGACTTAATGCCTTTTGCTCAAAGTTGTACACCTTTCATTTTTCATTTCAACAAATACAAGTGGGTGATGATAGCCATTTATAAAGTTAATATTTGCTGCATTTGTTATTGCTTATTCTCATTAATTTCTTTGACTACTACATATTATAGTAACGGGACTATGAGTGTGGAAATTATAACACTTTAGGCTTCATCAGCGGCCATCCGTGTCAATTTAGCCATAATAGCGATAATATTGTGTAATTGTGATTCTTTATCACTAGAGGTTGCGGTCACTGATATACTCTGATGTACACACTATGCTGCACCAAATTTGATGTAAAGTTTAGAGTAGAAGCCATCTATAATCTGATAAAGTGTACCCACTAGCCAACAATTTGAACGCCCTGTAAGGAGTTAATGCCAAATCCCAATCCAGGGGCCTAATATCAAATCAATTGTTGCTCTCTGCTGAATTTGCCTGTTCTTAGTTTGAAAATGATGCATACTGGGGACCTACAATTAAACACAACTGATTTTCATTAAATATTGCACCAGTGACTTGATTAAATGCAGCTAGAGATTTTGTTAAAGTCCAGAGCATAACATCCTTTTAGTTTTCTTCTTGTTCTGCAGATAATCTCCAAAATTATCAGAGTGTGACTGTTTCGAATATGACTTTAATATCGGGTGTGATTTTTCAGATAAATTGATGATTAACTAAAAAGTTCACTGATAAAAAACAGAAATGTTTAATGATGTACATATGTTTTTGTTTTTTGTTTTTAGTTGGAACTGCGTAGGATAGATTTAGAATAATGTTGCAAACAGCAACTAAAGCATAAAACCTAGAAATTTCCCCTATCTTCTAGTGTGTTTAACATGATAGGCCCTTAATCTAACTAATTTATAATTTATGAAGCTATGTTTGAAAGAATACATATTAAATGATGTATGATATGCACTCGTATATTAAAGTAGGATCACAATGATTGCCTGGCCAATAGTGAGTATGTGACTCTTGAGACGTTTTGTGTTTGTGTAAGTTCTTCTCTTGATCCTTACTCTAGACTCGGGAGTCTATTGAGCATGCTCAGCACCGTCGCTAATGTATTGTCTGCTGTCACAGCTTCCAGGTCGACTGACTCAAAGATTAATAGATGAAAAATTAATATATGCATGTCAAGTCATAATTTTCTCTATAAATAATAATTATTCATATGAGTGCTTTGGTCTGAAAACTTTTTAGGATATCTGCCTATCTAGAGTTTAAATATTTTTTAATTGAATATGAAAGGTTTTTTGTGTGTTAAATGTGCACTTAATCAGATGAAACACATGTGGCTTTTAAAACTCTAAAAGAACAATTTGAATGAATTTTCTGTAAACAAATTGAAGATGTCCAGCAGGAAGCATGATTCTCTATATTTTAAAAGACTGACATGGCCAGGTGTGCCAAAGTGCTTCCAACTACCTTAGATCAAAGCACAATTAAGACTCCATTGTGACAAGGGGCCATTTAGAGCAGTTTTTATTTACTCGAAATGTACATTAACCACAATTGGGCTGAGTAATGCTATATACCTATTCTAGTTTGGATGGGTAACATTTCTCAATAACTATGAATTATGAAGTGCATTATTAGTATTCAAATGTGGGGAAGCTGGATATAAACCTGACACCACAGTCTTTAGTTTTCGGATGAATTACTCATGCATTTACTGACAAGCTCTCCACTTACAGACTGACTGACAGAAACTGATGATATCATGCCATGTCCCAATCTAATTCCTCTCCCATTCACTGGCCAACTCTCTTTACCTATTAACTAGTATTGGCTCATAGTTCTCACTGTTTTAGTCTGGAGGAAGAATGATGTTGATATCTCTGATGATAGTGCTTGGCCTTGATGTGCTTGTGAATGGCTACCCTGTTATCGATGGTAAGTAGTGCCAAGATTCATGTTTAGATACCCTGCACAAATAGAATATGTCTGAGAGTATATACTGTTCACAAGACATGCTCTGGAGTTGGATTTGGTAAAACATTCATTGTCTTTCCATGGATAGATCCCATTCAGATTAATTAATGGAAAGACAGTGAGTGAGAACTGGTTGCCTGGTTTTCCTTTACAATAATTAAAACTTTATCAACAAATGTTTTGTGTATGGTATTTAGGGGTCTTTCATTAGTGTCTTTCTATTCTCCAACCAATCTGTACAATCTACTAACCAGATTATGCACCTCGGCTTCACACCACAGAGTGGTTGTTTTCTAAAACATATCATCAGCTGCCAGTGGCATGTGGTTTTGAGTGTACTTGTTTGTTATTCTCTCCTATGAATGATAATAGTGATTATGGCATGACTTCTGGTATCTTGACATACTAATTATCTTTTTATTCCATAACCATCACACTTTTCAACAGCCGTGTACAAAGTGCACCCCACTTTTCTCACTCTAATTTGTTGTAACCTAAATAATTCATACTAGTAACCACCAGTTGTTCTAAAATTCTGCTCTTCTTGTTCAGTAGCTCTGATTTTATCCCAGACTCCAGTATAGATCACAATCTTCTATAATATAGACTATAGAGCACCTGTAACACCTGCCCTCTGTCTATTCAAGTTGTAGTCTAATCTTCTAACTATAAAATTGAATCTATATCTCACTTCTTCACACCTCTCACTGAGGAGGTGGCTTATTGGGTAGTATGTAGGTCTAGTTTATGACTATCGAGACAAAGAGAAAGTCATCAAGTAGAATAGGAAATCTGGCATCATCCCGGTCTGTAGGCTGTGCTGTAGTCTACGTATAGTAATTGTATAGGGTGTATATACTGTCAGTTGTCACTGTATAGTTTACAGCTGATATTGTATAATTAACAGCTACAGTTGTATAGAATACATAAGTATGTGTAAGTATAGTGTAGTTATACTTGTAGTTGAGTGGTATAGTATGCCAACCCACAGTATAAAGTCAGAGTAACTGTGAATTACTCATCCTCGCTGAGCTCGTTCCCTTCTGACTAGAGTGTACAAACTTATAGTAGATCACTGACCTAGTATATTATACTATTATATTACTATATGTTGTAATAGCAATTATTATTTCGAGTGATTCTCTGGAAATAGATGGGCTTATTTTTAAGAATTGCAAAATATGATGAATCATTACATGACAAGGACTTTCTGCCTTAAAGCCATATATTTCAAGGGTTTGCTCAGTTTTAAGGTTTTTATAGTCCAGTAGCAACTTAAAGTGACTCCATGAGCAAGCCACAACTTGGAAGAGCCTCTTATAAGTTGAAGCAATGCTTTATATTCAGCCAAGTTCTATTGGTGAAGGCATTCAGTCACTATCAATGCTAAGGGTAGACACTTAGCTTGACATTCACTGGCTGGTAGAAATGATAACCAATGCAAATGCAGATGTAATATTAGCTGAGAAAAACATGCATTTTTCATTCATCTTTCTGCCATGCCACACTTTTATCCCATACACACATACACATTAGTAATTTCCTCACGTATTTTGCTGGCAACCCTGATAACAATAAGCAGTAAAGATGAAGCTGTAGGCAAGCTGATGACCAAATTTTTCCTAGATAGAAATTACGAAATCTAGCAAAACAGGTAGAGATTATTGTTGTGGTAACAGAAACAATAAAGGAGGGCATATTGTGCCTGTAATGTGAGTGTGTCTGTGCAAAGTACTTATATATTATAGATGCAGAGATGATTTTATTTATTTATTACTCTCTGTTTATACCAAAGAACAGAACAAGAAACTCAGCTAGGCTCTGTGACTTATAATCGTTGCATCTTTTTGTGTATTCTGTAAACATTGTTATCTCTGGAAGCCTTATTCTATGGCAGATGGTGTTGTAGTCCGGTCTCTAGAGAAGGAGAAAATCTAATTTGTCAAATTGGTTGCTATACAAAGTCTCTGAGCAGAAACAACTTTAATTTGTCATTGTTTTACCTTAAAGCTACTGGGAATTATACAAATGAATTGTCTCTATTTAATAGTTATTATTTCATTGAAATTGATTACCTGGTGTTGATCATGCTTATACTTTAATGGTGGAAGTCAGTTCTATTATTAGATTTCTATTTTAATATGTATTGCAATACATAAATAATAGGATTTATCTTTTAACTGTGTAGAATGCATGCTGTATCCGTGATCACTAACATGCACACAGAAAGTCAGATCAACTCCCATCAACAACTCTGCAGTACCACGTAGTATAAACTTACTAACCAAAGCACAGCAACTACTCTACAGCATTGCATTCATATTATTTTATCTGTTATTTTAACTTCTGTCAAATCTCAAATTTCCTGCCAGTCAGCCATCAACTTGACTTGAGAAATCCAGGGTCCTGTGTTACTAATACCCTAAATTCAAAACTGCCTTCAAGTCCTGTGAAACTTGATCCACTGATGTAGCTCTCTGCTTACAAGCTAGCGAGGCTGTAATGCCAAACACATATAATAGTCCATGATAACAAATGCTAATTACACATTATGAGGTGATATTACCTGCAGTGCAGAAAATAAATAATTATTTATTGCATTATATTATCAATTATGATAGTGCTATTATAGTTATGCCAGAATTGTATATTATTTTATCATTACAATGCTAGTATTATGCATTAATAATAGCTTTTATTACAATAGCTTGAGCTATTATTAACAATGAAGGAAAGCTTATTATAGATAGTAATGCCGTCACTGGTGCAGATAATTTCTATGCAGGGCAATAAGTTGATAATGTCTATTAGAGCGAAAGGTGAAACAAGTTTTAAAGGTGATTTCCCTTAGCATTTCACCTTTGAACTGGCAATTATGCTATCAGCATATTATTAAAATTGCTCCATGTTTATAACAATCTCTCATTTGAATTTTATTGTTTTGTGTTGGCATTAGAATGAATCAGTGATGTGCGTCAGTGAATGATATAGTTTGCAGTTTTGTGCTGTTGGAGTAACTCTGGGTAATGTTTACGATAGCCACACATATCTTTGATCAAGTCAAGGGTTTATCAAATATGGGATGTTAAACAAACAACGTGCATCTGAGATTTATAAATATGTTGATCTTGTGTACACTACTAGTGTAAATATCATATCGTAAGGATTCAGTGTCTGACCCCCTCTAGCATCTGACACACCACTTATCTTAGCCTTAGTTATCTGACCTAATAACAGCTTTCAGTAAGGACATCAACCATCAATGACCAGCTCAGTTAGCTGCAGCTTCTCTAGTTCAACAAGATAAATGAAATCTCGAATAGTGTTTCCAGCATACCCAAAACAGGTTTAATAATCATAGCTATCGATTTGTCTTATACAGCTATATACTATTATTTTAAAATTCTATGTATTTCTACTCCTTGAAAACTTTGTCTCTTACAGTAGACTATAAACTTAGAAGAAGTGGGACAATGCCTGGCCTGGTGTCTCGTTGCATGTAAATATATCTGTGACACTAACTCGCTATTAAATATGCATAGTAATTTATATTGTTCCTTCCCCACTTCAATATCAAGTGTTTGCATATATAAGAATAGTATCATTTTAATGACTGTCACCCTTAGATTAGATGACAACTGAGATGGCCGTCTCTCATACAAACAACCTGTTCATAAACTGTCAACACAGTTTCCAGTTACTTAAATTAGTCTAGAAGCTGCTCTAGTTTATCATAATAACTGCCAAATATTATCAAACTCTTAAGACATAACTATGGATTTGTGTTCTTAGCAAACAGTTTATGTTAGAAAAATTATATTTCTATTGCCAATGATTTCATGTAAACAACAATTGGGGGAATTATATGTATTTCAAATAATAGAGTTATAATATAGATTAATCAAACTACAAAGATATATAATAACATGTATTCTCCATGAGTTGTTGCATTTCATAGAGTGGGGAAACAACTCTCTATCTTAGTAGTGCTCTTTTGCAATGGCAAGGCTTCATTTAAAGAGTGCATAACTCCATTATGTATTAAAAATGAATTTATGATCTAGTAGTAAATTGTAACTGAAAAAGACTATTTGTAGCTTCATAAATGATTTAACATAGTTTATCTGCCTGTTATTCAACCGATGAGGATAATAATTGATAGTGTTTCTATAGTAAGTAGTGAAGCTGCTTTAGCAGTTACATGTTTCATTATCAAATATCAGTGCTGACTAGTTGTGGCTGAGTAATGCTAAAGACTGAGGTGATGTCAGATTGTGATTATGATGGGTTCACAAAGAGTGAATGATCAGCATTCTAACATCATTTTTATATTGCTACATTATAATATATAGGTCAATTAGCTCAATTAATTATACCAATTATATATTTATGTATTTTGAATGCTAGCTCAAATAGCTCTATTTTACAATTAGACATTATTCATCATAGAAATTAGCTCTTTCTCTCCTCTGACTTAACTGGCAACACAACATTTTAAAGCATGATAATTATTGTCAGTTGGTTAAGAGTTGTCTTTCTAATGAGTGTCCTGTAAAATTTGGAGTTGTCTGCACTGTCGTGCAATAAATGCGTCCTGTGTAAAACCCGTGCGCAGCAATAGCCACATCGCTGGTAATTATTAAATTGGAGAGTAGAGTGCATTGTTTGATCTTTATTGTAATGAGACTAACCACTGAATTATAAATGAAAGAGCTGCTTATAATGGCTGCCTTCATTACCCTCTTAGAGCAGTAAATTGTAATTTAGTTCATTAATTAAAAGCTTTATATTTTAAATTTTGTGGTTGCTTGTATTTTGGGTGAAAAATGTAAAAGTTTCCGGAACAAAATGGAATTCATTGTTTAGCAAACAAGACAGCATCTGCTTTGTGAAGCAGTGTTTTTGTATTTTATTAATTACTTGTTAAAATGTTTCTATTATACCGCAGCTTACAAAATGATTAGTTACTAAAATAGCAAAATATCTGAAATACTCCCAAAACCACTCAATGAGCAGAGAGAGTTACTAAATTATTGGATGTCATGACTTTGCCAGTGATTCTATTTATTCCATAGCAAAACAGTCATATACTAAACTAAGAGCCTATTACTCATTATTTATTATTGGGTAACTTGTCATCAGCAAAATTTGATTAGATTTTATTTAAGTTGACCAAAAGTCACAGATAAGCTGAAAACTATTTGTACATTCAGATAAATTATTTCTAAGTAGCACAATTTCTTGATCCCGTTTCCCATTGGCCAATAATTTAACTTGTAGTTAGCGTAGCTTAGACATCCCTACCACCGATACGCTACAGAGCGCGCGAATAGCGCCATTAGGTGATTGGTCAATAGCTCATAGCCATTGCTGTAGCTCTGTCGTTAGCTTAGTGTAGCTGAAGTAGTGCCACCAGCTGCATTGTTACAATCTTGTTTGCATTGGCTAGCTTTTCTACAGCTAACTCTGAAACTTTATTTAGACTAAAGACTTTTCGCGAGCTAGGTTTACAACTAGGTTATTCAAGGTCTTGACACGCCTTTACTGAACTAGTACTGCCTTAGCATTGCGTGTCAGCAACGACTCGGAAAGCTAAAGACGAGATTAAAAGAGGATTAAACCTGAAGAGAGATTGAATGTTTATACCTTTTAAATTTAGTGCTTAGACAAGCTAATATTTATTACCTGACTGGATATTACATATCTTACCACTGCTTTTGATACCAGCTACATTGAAGAGTAGAAAACACGGCAATGCTGTTGCAACCTTTAAAACTGGACAGGAGATTATAAACTTGAAGTATTTCTATAAGAAACTACAAGTATAAAAAGAATCAAATAAATGGTCGAACTTGATTTGAATAGTTATAGTTTTTGATTTCTAGTGATTTTTGAACATTTAAGCTTTTAATTTATCACAAATGACCATGGCAGCTATGATGTTAGTAAGGATATCCAACATTTTCCGATTTTTACTTTGGTGCTCAACTTTATTACTTATTGGTACGACCTTTGGAGGACCACATGGTAAGAGTTTAGGCTATAAAAATCTAATACTCATAGTCTGCAAGTATTAACAGTCTGCATTTTCATTCACGCTAACACCAACGGCTGTGTTTTATAGTTACTGTCAAGTGCCGTATGTAATTTCGACTTAGAGTATTAGAGTATTTAACAGCGTTTTTTGAGCTGGTTCATGCCTATCTTTTCACTAGGAATTTAGTTTCATCAAGCTCACTGTGTGTGCTCATAGTTATAGTTATACTAACAGTACCTGGTAGCATGCACACATTTTCGCTCTTGGCTACATTGAATCTCACTAACTGAATAGGGTCAGAAGGACAGTAGCCTTGGGCTATAGTACTTATTAATTTTAATATTATATAATATTATTTAACTCATAGAAACATTTGGGTCTACCATAGTATTTATATACCCCTATAATATATACTTATAATATATAAAAATAGAAGTGCTGATTCTACAGTGAATGTAGTACAACCACAGGTTAAGGTGTGAATTGGCCTAGTTTGAGATCAGAATGGTGTGTATTTGGGTTACTATATCAATATGTGAACGTGAACATGTGTGCTCTGCTGGACATAATAATAATTGCATTACGTCACATCACAATGCTAATATTTGATAGCAGTCATTTAGGTTACCCTCACGTGTATAAGGTGATCGTACCACTTTCATTCATCACTGGTATACTAAGTACTAGTACTAGCCACTAGGTACTAGTAGTTGATGGATATTATTATACTAGTAGTGATACCCAAATAGCATGCCAACTAGTGACAGCCACATGGCATAGAAGTAGACCAAAAACCTTTATGACACCCTACCACTTATGTCAACTTGAACCGGCAATTCATATCTTGTTTTCATTCATTAGTTTGACTTGGAGTGTATGCTACAACAGCAAGGCCATGAATGCTTGACCTGCACCTGTACTGGGTTTTGATTGTTACAAGTAAAATCACTATTACCAAAAAATTGAGTATGTTGTGTATAGCAATGACTGTGTGAAGTCATATCTCCTTGTATACATACTGTGCATATTTTCATGTAATATCATTGAATAGGGCCAAAGTTGATTAAAATAGTTATATTTATTGTTTTCTGTGCTGTAGATACAAATGCAAAGGTATTCAAGACCAGTCAATCTCCAACTGATAACATATATTTACGGATATTGCATGTGGAAGAAAGCTACTTTCTTGTTGGCTCCAAGTAAGTGCAAATCTCACTTTACTTTTATACTCTGAGAAGATGGCCTCAACATATTCTTTCAACTTGTGAGCTTAGACAGTAAATTATATAAAATGGTTCTAATGGTAATGGTTGGTAATGAAAATGGTAATGGTTTTGTCCTTGACATAAATAGCTTACAAAAATCTGATCTGTAGACAGCTTGAGCTGTACTAACCTGACTAGGTCTATGCCTGGGGCATTCTACACAATGAACCGTGTGGTTTAGACCTTAGGTTACACTGAAGTAGCTATTGTCACTGAAAGGCAGTATCAAAGATTCAGTCTAGCTTACCCTTTGAAGTAATGTTACTTGATGAAGCCTTGATGTTATGCTAAATCTCTTTGAAGATAGGATTTAACACCTTTTGAAATCTCACACCATTTAGTTATATAGAGGTATGTTTACCCTGTGGTGGTCTTTTCAGAAGCAATTTGTACAATGTAAGCACGGAAACCATGACAGTCAACAGTGAACAAAGATGGTCACCATTTTCTGAGGAGATTTTATACTGTCAAGGAGAAATTGAAAAGTTTGCTCAGGACTGCAACAGTTACATAAGATCTGTCATCAAACGAAGTGACTCTTTGTTCCACGTCTGTGCCAGCAGCTCTAAGAAGCCTCAGTGCAGAGAATATCGGGTGGTTGATGTAAGCACCCCTACTAGTTCTAGCAAATTATAGCAACTCTGGTGGTTTCTCAATTGCGTGTCAGTTAATTTGACACTCACTAATGACTCTTATGTCTTGCAGGGAAAATGGAATCTGACAAACACTAAAGTGAATAATGAATTGGTTCAATCCCTCTCCCCACTTCTGCCTTGGAATGAGATGATTGTTATGACTACAAAAGACACAAATACTGTGTACGTGGCCAGCCATATACTCAAATCTGCCTCTATTTGGCAGCCGAGCTTTTTCAGGGGTAATTCAATCAGCACTGCCACTAATGCAGTTGTGCCTGGCCTGAAAACAGATTTTAATGACCAGTTATTCAAAATAGGTAAGTTGAAACTTTTTTCTTGATATACACACATAAAAATACCATTACACCTAATTTACTCTGAATAAAGATGTCTGCTTTTTGAAAGTGGCCTTTCATTTTACCAAGTCTGGTTTGCTCTCTATATTCTCCACTAGTTCCATGTATATGTGTTGCTTGTAGATTACTACAGTGAAAGAGCTACAGAATTTACCAGCATTTTCGAGACGGAAGACTACGTATATCTGACTTACAGTGAGCCAGCAATTGAGACTCTCTCTAGCTTAAGTTCTGAGCCAACTGCTTACTCGAGAATAGCCCGAGTGTGTAAAAATGATCGGGGTCGAGGAAAAGATGATGAAAACCCACTTGCTGAATATCTCTTTGCGACTCTGTTTAAAACCAGACTCATGTGCGGTGACGCTGGCGTTCTGCTGCAAAAACCTTCTTCCGGATATCTTTCACAACAATTCTCTGGTTACTACGGAGTCTATATCAATGAAATAGGTTTGTCAATCACTTTTTTATACATTTTCTTTACAAACCTAAACTTGTTAGGTTAGGCTGATAGTGTGAATTATCGACTTCAAAGCTGAAATATATTCTAGCATTAATTTGTAATTAGTCTTATGCTGGAGTCACCAAGTGATTTGGTGGTATTGTAAGTCTCTCTGATAAGATCTCTATATAAAAGTATAATGTTGATTTTCTGATTTGATAAACATGGCTGCTTTTATTATTTAGCCGATACGTCTGCCCCTCACTTGTCATCCGTAACTGGTGCTGATGGCGAAAAGATAATCATGGCTGTCTTCAACTCGCCGAAGTAAGCAGTTAACTATATCTACAGTGTGTTTTAATCTACACTACAGCCCACCATGTTTACAGTAAAATATCAAAGCTGTTTCCTTGCCTAAATAAATCACACACAGCAGGCACACAGTTTTTTGGCAGGTAGTAGATTAGGGCTATCAAATTTCTTTGTGTAGGACTGACCATTAACTTGCAGTTTCAAAGATGGCTAGGGGCTAGTTTTTCTAATGTTGACTATCTAGTGATACCGAAATCTAAACTGTGTTTGCTTTATACTTTATTAATTAAACTACCAACAAACATTGCACATCCCTGGCTCTAGCTAATAGTGTTTGGTTGTAGAGCATCAGCCATCTGTGCCTACAGAATTGCCGACATAGACAGAATATTCGACACCAGTGATCAGATCAAATTCAGCACAAATCAAGTACCCCAAGTCAAGAGCATTACTCCCCCAGCTGCAACGGTAAACTTTAAGATACTTTTACTTATAATTTCTTAGTTTCAGATTACCAAGGATTCTAGTGTGAGAATTTAATAATGTAATGAATGGCTTGCATCCAAGAAATCAGTACAACAAACAATAAATTTGTGTGAATTCTATCAAATAGTTAAGCAAGCACATTAACCTGTTTACTTTTGTTTTAAATAACTTTTACTTTCAATATTTTATAAGTGTTCTTTGTGCTCCTGTATTACAACTGGTTTGCTATTTAAAGGCAGTCATAGTGGTTGATTAGATTTATATTAACTAGTATTGTGTACTTAGTTATTCAGTCACTGCTAATGATAATAGTCATACGTATCACCTGAGCAAATAGTATTCAGCAATCAGGTTTAAGAAATAAAATCCTTGGCCTCAATCAACCCTGCAGCTGTTAGTTATTTGAATTTTTTGTGCCTCTACTGTTAATAAATTTTATGGATGTCAGCTGAAGATGATAAAGGGCATTCATTAAATTATCTTTCTCTATTTGATGTGTTTCAACATCTGGATTTACTCATCTCTAACTGAAGCTGATGATTCAGTTTTAGCTGACATGTGACAAAACTATTGTGTTTTATTCAGTGTTACGAGGACAGCAGAAATCAAACCAGTGAAAGCCGAGCTAACATGAACAACTATCTGTTAGCCAATCATATCTACCCTATCAACAATCATTCCCTTTTCTTAGCTTCTACTGAGTAAGTTGCTTTCAACTGCCATTTCTACTAGCATATGGTAAACAATAAATGTACAAAACATACTTGAAATACTGTAAAATAATTGATTGATGGCTCTCTGAATTTTTGTTGCATTAATTTATGTGAAATTCATTGATCAGCTACTGCTGAATGCAATTCTGGCAATCTACTAGATTTTACAATTTCCTCTGTGATTTGTAGTTATAGAATGACACAGATGGTAGTAGAATGGCAGGTGGAGAGCCATGATGGCAAAAAATATGATGTGATTTTCATCTCTACTGGTAAGTCTGGTTGAGCAGGCAAATTATTTAACCATCACAAGCTACTCATAATTATAATAAACCTATTTTATGAAGATTTATTATATTTGATGATAAAATGTAATTAAGATTGCCATAATTATGTAAATGCTGTAATAAGTATAATTGATCATCATTTCAGACGATGGCCGGCTCCTTAAATTGGTTAAGTTTAAGAAGCTGAATGAGATGGCAGAAAAGTACCATATAGTTGAGGAGAGAATCATCTTCCCAGACAAGGCTATAGTAGAAATGAAGCTAATTGTGGATGTAGAAGGCAAGAAGCACTTGTTAGTCAACACACTGGAGGAGATCAAACGTGTAGCACTGGAGAAGTGCCACTTCCATTCAACGTGTACAGACTGTGTGGCTCTGCAGGATCCATACTGCTCGTGGAGTCCATCCATAGCCAAGTGTGTCTCAACAACTCACGAAGTTCAGGACAAGTAAGTTAATTAGCCACATTGTCTCACCTCAAACATTGGCTGTCTTGTTTATACTGAATATTAAACTATTTTGGTTGACAAGTCAATGTATATCAGTCACTTATCTTGGATGACATTCATAAGAGAATTTGAAGTTTGAATGTATCTTAATTTTGTAACATCTATTTTAGATATCAGAATATATCAAGTGGTCACAGCCCTGTATGTGTAGAGGATAATATAAGTAAGTAGTGGTTGGAACTTATCTCTTTATCATTCAACAATAGTTAGTTCTGTGTACTTATTCCAGTTTTTATCATACCAACACTAGCGGTTATGGCACCATTGGAGTCTTATCTTGATTTCACTTCATATGCTTCAGGACACAGGGCTAAAGGCACTAGTTGGTTGATTAATTTTTAAAGTTGATCAACTGTAATCTTGTATGTTTATAGCTGTCCTAGAAACCTACCCAAAGAGAACGTATTTAGCTGGTCAGTGGCTTTGATGAAGGGTTCTGCTTATTTTTGTTTGGGTTTTGCTGTGTCTTTACAACATAACAATGTGAACTGAAAAACTTATTGAGTGAGGGCTTAGCATGTTTGGGTTTTGTATAGATTATAACTGCCAGTGTGTATGGAAAGCATAATATTTATGTTGGAGAAAGACAAATGTAACTGGACACTTCAACCCTAACTCGTACTACAATAGTTTGTTACATTTGACTCTCAAACTTGTTGTAAAACTGTCTTTCATGAAAGTTGGTTTTGGGTCCAGTTAAGAAACCTGGGTACAAGTCAAGTCAATAACTTTCCATTTTGAATACTATGTAACTCTCAATTCTGAGTAAAGCAATGTCTCTACTGGTCAATTATCAACTTCAATGCCCACATATAATGCATCTTTGATGCTCCCTGCACTGTAATGCATATAGGATGGGCATGTCTATTGTTATGGTTTCATCATGGAGAAATTTATTGTAATAATAAGATTAGTTTTGTTAGTGTACTGGTTATATGTTGTAAAGTCTCCTACTGGCTGCTTAGTAGAGTCTCAGCCCTGGTGTAGAATGCCCTTGACCCTTTGAGCAGCACACCAGCCTTGTTTGGTTTGAACTCTGGCAACAGCAAGTTTTTTAAGATTAATTCCTAGGAAATAAAATGCAAGTAAAATTAAAACAAAATCAATAAAAGGGAGTGTCAACAGGTGATGACTTTGAACTTTTCGACAAACTCAAAATAAACTATTGAAAGTAAATTTAAGATAGGCCGCAATACCAAGTCAAGTCAAGTAATTTCAAGTCAAGTCAACTCAAATTAAAGAGTTTCAAGTCCTCAGGTCAGCAAAGACTCAAATTCAAATTATAGTCAAAGTTTAATGGACATCAAACAGGTTTTAATGCATCAACTTAATTCATTTACTATATTGTTACAGCTGAAGAGCCCGCTGTAATTGAACTAACAACCAAGCTTCCAGAAGGGAATGTAGTAATCGGTAAGTTTGTTATTCTGTAGCTGCTTCAGAACTTACACAAGACATGTACAAGTATAAGTACTAAGTAGTGGTGTTCACAAACAGCTCGACTGTACCTGGAGTATTCTATTGCTGTATATATACATAGTTGCAAATAATGTAGCTTTTATACTGTGAAAGTATTAGTCATCAAGTTCTATTCTATTTTTCAGCCAACTCGGGGCAAAGTATGACAGAAGACATGGGCCCAAACCCAATGAATCCAACCAGCAGCTCCGTGCTCATTGCTCTGGTGGTGATCTTGCCAATACTGGTTGCTGTCTTGTCTTTTGCTGCTGGTTACATGTTCAGTAAGAAGAAATTCTCCAGTTCAACACAGCATTTGGATCAAGAGTTAACTAAGTCTAAAGAAGATCCATTAAATTGTGATGCCTACCAGATCCTTCCTAAGCAATCCAACCTTCAACTGATGAATAATCTGAATGGAAAGTTGCCCAATGGCGATGCAGGGGACAGAAATATGAATAAACAGAAGCAAGTGTATGTGTGAGCTTCTGTTTGATCCATTCCACACTAGGGCCAAATGTCTTACGAACTATAAGTTATTGGTTAGGGGGTTTAAATAAACTTTCTTATTGCTCAAGCCATCTCATGGTCTCTACTGTATAAACATGTGTATGTCTATCTACGTTCTACTGAATTACTAACCTACACCAAGCTACTTATTCAGTTATAAATTCCTAATTCTTTATACAATATGTTTATTGTTATTATATCTTTTAACAAAGTTCTTGTAAATAATATGTATATAAGATCTAAAATGAATTCTTTAGAATTTGTATAGTTTATTTTTTCAAATGTAAATTAATTTTATGAAAGGTATGTTTATAATATACTTTATTGAATTGAGTTTCATTCAAAAATTCGACTGGTTTGAAGTGATTCAACTTAGAAACTCTCTGTTATTTTGTATTGAATACAATCAAGTCAAGCTGAACAATTTCATGGTAAAATTTGAATATTAACATTATTTTCTTTTGAAATACTATTTTTACCATTTTTGAAACACCATCACTATTTGACAAAATTAAAACCTTTTTTATAACTTTTATATTTTTTCATTTGTAATATTCGAAAACTAATATGTATTTCATTGGTCATTGTTTTTAATAAAGCTAATGCGTTTCACTATAGGGCACTTCACAACTCAGTGTAATAAAATAAACATTTTAAAAAGGCCTCGAAATTGACATCAGCTGACAGGCACTTTGACACCTGTGTCATCAGCTGATGCAGATATATATCTCAATGAACTAGAATATATAGTAGTCTTATACTTTCATATCCTTCCAATTAATCCTAGATTATATCACTAAAACCATCATTCGTTGTGAATTCATAACGTGCATTTATAAACACATAACCAGAACAAATCTAAATAATGGAAAAGGATGACAGATTTTCATTTAGATTTTTCTCAAAATAGACTAATTAATCACGACTTGTGGTAAAGTGACATTTTGTTAGAGATAACATACAATATCTCATTAGTAGTACTAACTAGCTTGGCATGCCGGTGTTGAGGTAATCCAGATGGGAATAAAATCTGTAACTCGGTCCTTTACAAAAAAATGAAATCTCCAAAGTCAACCAGTGATAGAGATTAAGTAATTAAAAAGCCCCTTTTCACCTAAATGGGTACTTCAATGCTTGAAGAGGGCAAAATCAACTGAAAAATGTGTATTCAAAACCAGGTTTTAGACTTCTGAGCTAGCAAAACCAACATAAGCATAGTTGCTACTAATTGAAAGTGGGTCACTCTTTATGATGCAATAAAATTTCAGACTACAAAAATGCTTCAACTTAGGAAAGCTATAACTCAGTTCTTTAAATGTAAACTTTCATTTGTGAAAGACAACAAGGGATAGGCAATGTATAATAATATTTATTTTTAATTTATAACAGATGCAACTTATAGTAAATTGAGTACAAGTATAAAGTGAATCTGGTTGTTGTATATATATATAACAGAGTATCAGATAGCGACCTGGTTCTAGTAACAGTAACTCCTCAGTTACAAACCCAGGCAGGCTACTAGATGTATTTTATTACATGAAACTGTCTTCAGAACTCTTCTGGTAGTCAGTTTATTAATAATACAGAATATCAGTCACACCATGGCTCCAGGGTGACGATAACTATGTCAGACCATCTAATTGACTTTGTATTGTGTCTAGATGATTGAAAAATTGATACAATTCTTCGTGATCAAATTCAATTTGTGTTCTGTCGCTGGTCTACAAAAGATAAGAGTAATTAACATGATCTTAACCATTATAGCAGCTTTTTAAAACATTATTTACATCAACACTAATAAAACTTACAAAATAAAAGTCTGCCACGAAAATAATTGTGGTTTATTTGACTCAAATTTGTAATAAAAGGTTTGCTAGCCAAACACTTGATGGGAGGAAATGGAGTGTGACAGAAGGAATTGCAGGATCTTACACACCAATGAAGGTATTGATACCAGTGAAACTTGCAATATTTAAAAATATCAATTACAAGTATACAAAAAATAGTATTTTTACTATGAATAAAAATGATTACAATTGTTTGAATATACTTTTAATGGCATATCAAGTAGAAAAATACAATTTATTAAAGCTAAAACTGTCAATTTCTTGGCTGTTAAGGAGTCGACAGGTGTGTGTGCTAAGAATTATCATCAGTAGCTGCACTGTGAATGGATTTGAGGTAACTAAAGACTTAGACAAACAAGGTCTAAATAATCACTCATATTTGTCCCGGTATTGTGTTTACAAAAATAAGTGTATGTTACATTGACATAATATTTACCAAGCAGCAAAATACTAAAACCAAAACTTGAGAAAAAGACTGCTGCTAATTTTGGTATTGTAGCTGGACAGCAACATCCAGCAGGGAAGTCTCTCCACAATCAGTGCATATAGTTTTTCCAAGTCAAAAAATAAGGATGAAAACATAAATAGCCAGTCAACTTTGAAGAATATCCACTTTTCAACACATCATTTTAATCATATTATAATTTACCAAGTCAGCCACAAAGCAGAGTTGATTGAAATTACAATAAATTAAAGGCAATCTCAATGATTAATGTAAGCTCATATTAGTGCCCATCATTTCCAAAGTGCACATCATTATAAGATGGTGAGAATACAAACTCAACAGTTAAGTGACAGGGGCAATAATCGTAGTAATTAGCTGTGGAATTCTAGGTGAACCAGTTGAATAAAAGTACAGCCAAGGAAAGCAGACTTCAGCATGTACAATAAGATTGATGTAGAAGAATAGCCATTAGTGTCAAGATGATTTGGTTGCCACGGATACAATTAAAATGCAAAAAAACTTTCAGTTTCTATAATTAGAAAAGTATCAATTAATCTGGTTTCCTTTATCAACAAAGAGTTTTGCTGATGAATACATTAGAGACTCTTAGAGCTGTAAGCTTTCAGTGAGCTTTCCTAAGTTTTATAATCTCAACTATTATTAAAATTAACTTTCAAGAGAAACTATCAACAAGGTTGTTTGCTGTAGAGACTATTATTCACTGAGGTTTTGTTTTGTTAATTACCAAGTTTTGTTTAAATACTTTAAGCCTTATCATCCAGTATTTGAAGCTTGCATTCACAATATTATGACAGCCACTGGGGTTTCATTGCATGTGTGTTAGAAAAACATTGCTGGTTTATACTATTGTACTTCAAATTTACTTTTCTAGCCCATGAATAGAAGCTACACGATTTAACCTGCCAACGACATAATTTAAATTTGCTATCAAAACTTTTTGTACACTGCAAGGGCTTTATTCTTTACTGAGACTTGCTTTCTCAACTATTTAAATTGAATACAAAACTAATGAACTGGCTTTATCTCTAATTACCCATTAAATTTAGCCCTGATATCATGAAATTCACTGTTTGTTTTGCTACTATGTATTACATTGCAATCATATTTATAGCATGATTGTAGTAAATATAGTTTCAATATTACAAAATAAATGAGCTACAACGTCTTAATGCCATACATTGTACATAGCACCCCCTGACCCACACTTGGATTGTATTACTCGAACTCAATTCTATTCAAACCAGCCAGCTGTGAACTAAATATGTTGACACGAAGTTAGTCACTGCTGTTTAGTTGGATTATGTTACAAGCTGCTCATCTCTTATATATGTTATCTGCTGATGAATGTCTTGTAGTTTAACTAGTGAATAACCTAACGAAAAACACTTAAATAAATGTAAATGAAAACTATATTGAATGAATTTTTTACTTGGTATGAATATATATGTTTTGCTCACAAACAACAAAGCAGGAAGGTAAGTGCAGTAACTGAGAAATTGAGAAAAGCCTGTGTTCTAGATTAGAAATGTAGCAAAAGAAGTCATGCTCTTGTGAGAATTTCAACCCACCTCAAACCAAAATTTAATAGGAAAATTAAAGAACTTAGGTTATTCACATTTCCTCCCTACTACACCTAAATAAAAGCAGGGTGTTACTTTTTCTAGCTTGTTGAACCACAGATAGTACTAATAAGTAGTTTTGTTAGCATAAAGCTGTACATATGTAAATTTGTAATACTAATATTTCTACGACTTATTAAGATATTTCATGACACATTAGTAATTAATTCCAGTGGTTGTATAAAATTATAAAATGAATAGAATTAAATATAGTAGTATATTCTTCAGAGTGATAGGAAAAGATACTGTAAACGTATACTAAACATGATATGACAATTCCAAAACAAGGAAGGAAGGAAGGATGGCCTTTGAAGGAGGAGGCTAGCCTTTCATGTGGAACATCAACATGAAATTATTGCTAGAGGGGCAAATTTCACCTGCATATTTATTTAGACAGAACACAAGAATTTAACAAACGAACAGGTAAATAAATATCCTTTCAAAAAGAAAATGGAAGGGGACTTTAATCTACTGTTAACCAAGTTAAAACTTGAATTCAATGCTTAGAGTAAACTGACTAAGAACTTTATTAGAAAACTTTGGAAAAAGAAGGCAGCCAGGTTAGTTGAACAAAAAAAACATATAATCAATAGCATTTCAATACTCAGGGAACAAAGTTTCTGATATACCAACACTTTGGCTGCTCGGCTTTAAGAATCTAGATTCATTCGTCTCACTGATTACATCAACGAAAAAGTTTCCAGTCAAAGTGATCACCACTTATGGAAAAATTTTATATTAAAACAGGTTTTTTATTATCTTTAATCAAACTTTTGTATTTGGGTAATGAAGTTTATAATGTTCTTCCTTTATCTCAAAAACTGACATGTTTTAAATTTTTTACCTCAAGTTGGTAATATTATGTTACTAAAAGCAATTACCACATGAATATAAAAGTCAAAACTATTTTATTATTTATAAAAAAAACATTTAAACTTGGCATTCAGCTTGTTTTCCTGCTGGTAGTAACTTGACTACCATTAGTCAAATAGCAATTTTTCGTAAATGTTCATAAGGGAAAAAGTTGTATCATAATACGATATGTGTGTTTCCAAATTCAATGTGAGGAATTTGACACAATAATTACCAACATAATGTAACAATAACAAACAGAAAAAAATAAGTTCCTCATTACAATAAGGCAGTGGTACCCACTCATATTTCACATCGGTATCTACAGATGCCAACAAAATATTATTTTTTGG
The DNA here is from genome assembly GCA_964035545.1 of Bugula neritina. Lineage (NCBI taxonomy): Eukaryota > Metazoa > Bryozoa > Gymnolaemata > Cheilostomatida > Bugulidae > Bugula > Bugula neritina. The sequence continues at coordinate 7,600,394 of OZ037765.1, read as the reverse complement.
CCAATTTTGATATATTTACAGGTTATTCAAACATAAAATATATAGATATAACATGTAAATACTGAAAATAGCATAATTGAGTTATGCCTCAACATTGGCAGCATTAGCAAATTTATTTCCTGAAAATACATTTAGTAATAATATTCTTGGGATCATGCCAATATAATCTGACAAAAAATGTATTATAACCATATTAGTATCACCATAAACATTAATATCTAATCATATATCTATATATCTGCCATACATATATCTAGAAAATGTGCATAAGCCACTCTGTGCCCAAAACGAAATGTGTCCAACTAAATTCTGACGATGACCACATTACAAACAGTAGACCAGCCCAGGGCTATGATAGGAGACTAAGGAGTTCCACAATGCTCACTGGTTTACTCTCAAGAAAACCCATTAGTTCAGGAATTTGTCAATTTTCAAGTAGCTAAAGAATCTTTGCAAATACTGGAAACAATTGTCTGAATAAAGACGCACCAGTTATTGTTTTTAGCACACTATATTAATGTTCAAGTGATTTATCAAATTGATTGAGTGAAACTCTTCCTAGATATGCAAGCAATGCTCTAAAGTCCACACTTTTTACGATTTGATGGAAGTATGTAATACATATTTGTATAAACAGTTTTTATAAGTTTTGGGTGTTGTTTTGAAGTGATTTATACAATTCATAGCCAGTTATCTCTTTAAAGGATACAATATAAGATGTAGTTATGTCGCAACAGTGCATTGTGTCACCAGTTATAAAAAATTGCATGTTATAATGAAAGTTTATCCCTTTGCTTATGAAAAGGTTAGTTGAAGATAAATATTTGTAATTCTTTTAGCATTCATAGATTTTGAAACTGGAGTCAATGTAAAGTTTATAGTTCTGGAGATATAATAGTTTAGTATGAGGTGGAAAGATGATACAGTGATACTTATCTGTGTGGTGAAAGAAATAGTATCATTATTACAGAGGTCAAGCATTGATTGTAACTGTAACATGGTATATAGTATAGCATAGTATAGTAGCCTATAGCATAGGATAGTATAGCATAGCATAGCATAGCATAGGCCATAGAGTATAGCATAGCATAATATAGCATAGTATATAGAATAGCATGGTATAGACTATAAAATATTGAATAGCATATAGTATATAGTATAGCATAGTATAATATAGCATAGTATATAGAATAGCATAGTATAGGACAGTATGGTATATAGAATAGCATAGTATAGTACAGGGGTGGGCAACTTCTTTTGCTCCAGCGCCAAGTCCAGAAGTCAGCCAATACGAAAAGACACATGATTTTACACATGATGAATTTTATCATAATAAAGTAATTTGCCACCTAACCTGTACTAATCAGAATAACAGTGACAGTTTGTACTTCTTTTAAGCATTAAAAGGGCCACTGAAAAATGGGCAAAGGGCCATAGGTGACCCTTGGGCCCCCAGTTACCCACCCCTGGTAAAGTACAATTAGCCAAGTATAAATATAGTATATAATATAGTTTAGTATAGTATATAGTATAGTATGCTATTTACTATGCTATATACTATACCATACATACTACACTATACTATATACTCTACTATATACTATATGGTAGAGTATAATTTAGTACAGTATATTATAGTATAGCATTTAGCACAATACAAAATATACTATATAGTATACCATATAGTATATATAGTATAGACTATAGTATATGCTATACTATATAGTATAGACTATAGTGTATGCTATGCTATATAGTATAGACTATAGTGTATGCTATACTATGTAGTGTATAGTATAGCAGGCTATCTAGTGCTATAGCACAGATGTAAAAATGAGGGCAACTGTTACCTGTTTGCTGCTGTCCTTTATTCCCAGTTCAAAGACAGCGCGGGGCGTTTTCTGTTTAGTTTTAGATTTCTGAGCAATCTGAAGGCTGAGCTGCCAGTTAACGGTTTCCAGCTACAAGCAAGTCTCAACATACAACAAATATAATTTTATCACTTATTAACTTGTTACATTAATTTTACTTTCTTACTTGCCATTACGTATTTGGTGACAAAATTTCAACATTTTACTATTATGTTGCAAGTGAGTGAAAGTTGTTTCCATTGAAATTACGAAATTCATTGCTCATGATGAAACTTGATACATTATAAGTAACTAACTTACTAGTTGAAAAGCTGACTAGCCACCTGTGTGATGGCAAACAAGGGTTAGACGTAATTATTATGCTAATAAAAACAGTTATAGACCATTTCAATTATTCTAGGGATAATTTATGAATATTTTATAGGGCAGATTTAACTTTGAATATTAGAAATTGCTAGTTGAAGTCTAAACTATGAGATAAATTCAGTCAATTCTGAAATTTGATTGGGATTTGGGATAATAAGCCTAAGACATGCTCACTTTCAACTTTAGACTCCAACTATGGATTATCTCCAGTATTTTTGCATAAAGTAAATTTGTAAATATGGTTAATGAACATAAAGCATATGAAACTTTTACTTAGACACTAGACCTGCAGTTGTCTGGACTCACCATAATGTGACTACTCTTTAATCTAATTTTTAATAAAGCATGTTTTGATATCATTATTTAGTTTGTCTTTATTTGTAAAAAGTGAACATCTTTTATATAAGACCTTTTGTCGTTGAGCACAGCTAATTTCCCTCCAAAAAGGCTGTACAAAGACTGTGTTTCATTTAAAAGCATTGCACAACACTTAGAATAACCTTGGAAACACAGAAGTCAAACATGTATAAGTCTTTTGTTAAGGGAGTACAAAAAAGCTCTTTCTTTTACGTAACAAACTCATGATTACATCAATATTGCCTTAAAGGTGTATTTATAAAGCATGCACTTATTCCAAAGGTCAATCATATCTTCGTTCAAGTAATTCAACTACCACATGAAAGTTGATCTACTCTGGATTATTTACATGGCATTTCCAAACTATAAGAACCCATCACCTGATCAGGACATGGCGGTGAAAGGTGAACAATTCCAAACTATAAGAGATGTCATGGCAAGTGATGTCCCTAGATGAAGACAGCAACAGTAGTTTAAGTAGATTATAGTAGTGTAGTTTATTAGCCACTATATCTTAATGACTACTATATTGATTGCCAACAATTTTGAATTAAAATTTTGGTGGTAATACTGACATACTTAGCATTGTTAACGCAATATTTGGCATTGGTGATTTGATTAATTGGTGGAAAAAACTGAGTTAAAAGAAATTGAATGGTTGTAAGCATGGAATAATAGTAAATGGTTGTTAGTAGTGAAGAGCTGGTAGTTGGCCTGTCCCCAGGTGTTTTGGTATTTGTTTTAAATATCTTCTCTACCATCTCTGTCAATATTGAGAAAGTTTTTGTGGTATTGCTGGCAAATTAGTAGTTTATGTACTTGCTGTTTACTTGTTTCTATGTACTTGATATTGACTTGTTTTTATGTACTATTGCCACATAACCTCAATGTACACAAAGCTTCTGGTATTGAAGCAAGTCATAATAAAAAATACTGAATACCAAAAAACAGTAATAAAAAATTAGTACCAAAACCCTGCTAAAATGCTGTTGAAATGCTAAAGCCTACTTGTTGGTATGTTAGATAGCAATTATCTCATGAATGGCCAAGCAATGGCAAGTGATGTAAGATGAGCAAGAATTGAGCAAGAGAAGATATTTAGCAGAATGAAAAAACAAGGGTCAACAGTTCAATAATATCACGAGGTTTGGAAATAACTTCCCAAATAATAACTGTGTGTTCCTCATTTTATTATAATGACTACTTAGTAATTACTATCAACATCTTTGAAATAGAATGAGCGGGTGACTAAACAAAGTGACTATGATAACACCGAAATTGCTTCTAGCAAAGTTTTGAGACCATAAAGGTCTATATTTGGGGCCAACCAACAGTATACTTATACGACTTTTTGTGTATGCAGGTGTATTTATGTATTTGAACAGCTTTAACAATACCATACAACATTGGAACACTAGTAAGCTGCTAAATTTAGTGTACATCTGATAAGATTTCCTGGCATGAGGAAAGCAGATTTTAGCAATGCAGTGTTGCTTATAATAAAACACAAATGCCATTTATAGTTGATTTATGAGTTACAGTAAGAGGCAGGTGTCAACCAGCTTAGCAAAGTTTATATAATTACAACAATGTTTTGTAGAGTGTCATAACTGTCTTCAAATTCATCTTTAGCAAATTCTTTTCTAGAAACTTCTATTTCCTAATACTTGCTGGAATTTTACTAAATCCCAATATAGAAGCAAAATAGATCCTGGGATTTGATGATTATGTTGGATAGAAGAGTTTTAACTTAAGACAAGAGTTATTATAATTTTATTTGGGCTTATATGAATGTTTGTTTCAATTCTATAATTATTGGTTGCCCAGTAATTTAAACAATGAGGTTTCAAAATTATGCTGTATGTTAAATACAGTACAAATAAACAAAAATTTTGAAAAATATACAACTTTAAACACTAGTACCTGATTTACAGCCATAGATTTTTGTCTGAGTAGAGAGTTTATAGATTTCCCACTCTCATCCCACACCTCATGGAAAACCATACATCTGTCTTGGTCCATCCCTATACTAGCCAAGTGCTTGGCAAATGCACCAGGCTTGCTGTTATGGTACGCAGCCTAAATATGTACGTAACACATAGTATAAGTATAGAACAGAATATGAAACACCTTGAATAGCTTGGTTAACATTCCTTTTTCATAATTTAAAGTGTTTTACAATATGAATTGTCCTCTGCTAAAAGTTGTTCCAATAGTTTTATTAGTGGGGTTTACAATACATATAACTATATAGCTCATAAAACTAAACATTCTGAAGTTGACTTCAAAACTTAGCCATGTTTAGTCCAGTTAATCATTTACTACTATATAGTTGCATTTTACTCATCAGTTTATAATAAGACAACTCCGAAGTGTACATATTAATTACAATTTCATTATAGTTATTCAAAGTGAAAATGGACAAGCAAGATCAAGTATTTCAAACCTTTGTATATATCATGTCTATTCAAAATGCTTTGTGGAATTAATAAAAGTAGGAAGTTATATACAATGTATTGATGAGATGTCAATTCAAATTGACTCAATACAAATTTTCATGACTTGATTCGGTAAGTCACAGATTTGACTTGAGGCTGCGACTTGACCAAGCTCTTCTTATAGGCTTAAGATAATTATGTAACATAATCATTAGGAAGTTAGCAATAATATTGATTTCACATCATTACATACAGTAACAACATTTCACCTGCGACAGAAAGAATTTGCATGTTGTGAGCACTAAATCAACATCTTCTTTGGCCATTTTAAACGAACTGCAAAGTTTGTTAAGTTCTTCTTCACTAAATGCTGCTTCATCCTAAAAATAGATATTTTAGTGTCAACAATAGATATTGGAAGTAGAAGCAGCTAGATTAAAATGGCAGCCAGGCTTGATAGAGAATGGTGACAGCAACCGGTCATAATAAAATTTATTTCACAGTTCAATCTCGCAATTCACAGAATTAGCGTAAGGGATTCCCTGCGCGGGTCTAAATTGCGGGAAAACCCGTCTTAGGAGCAACCTGCCACACACAATGAGTGTGTTGCAAGTGTGGAAATTTATTAGCTAATGATCTTAGAGTTTAACTTTACTGCTCGCCTGCAGACACTTGTTTTTAAAACTATGTCATCGGCAAAGTAACTTTACATATTATAAAAGCGGAAATGCAAACTATACGAAACTGTTTTAATTCAGTTCACTGAAATAAAAAAAGTGTGCTCGCTAAATGATAATGTGCTAATTAAATAAAACCAGCATGAGCTTTCTGCACTTGCCGCTCAGCATGTTATCCGCATGAAAATCCTCACACCACTTCCCATTTTTAGGCTAAACGGGTTTTCTAGCACGGACCGGGCGGGTAAATCGTGTTGTGTGGCCTATGCTTACCACATGAATTAGTTAGCTATTATGGTTATTGGTTAGGTTAATAACTTGTGTCATAAAATTGGTAAACATAATATTGAAGCTTTACTTTTATTAGTGTTTAAAAAGACCTAGTTCTAAAATTGTGCATAAAGGCCTGGCCTCACACTTGTGAAAATCACACGAAACTCGTGTGACAATTTCCGTGAGTTATCCTCTCGTTATGACCAGCCACACGGACGAAACACATAATAAATATTCCCTGAATGAGTCTTGCGCGAGATACAAACAGCAGAAAATTGGCAAACAGAGAAACGTGGTAGAAATGAAATAATCACTGTTGCTAAAATTCTATTGACCAATCAATTGGTGCTTATCGTTAATCGCGATTTTTCGTCCATCACCTTCGTTGGGTGCACTCAACGAAAACGATTTCATTTGAATTCCCTCAAACTTGTTCGTACGTTTGTGTTTTCGTGTCAAATAGACGATTTCGTGTGATTCTCATGAGCGTGAGGCCAGACCTTAATAATTAGTTGGGTAAATAAATTTTATTACAAATTTATTCCACAAAAATGCAAAATCAATACCCAATATTCCAGAGCTAGTATTTATGTTATAATACAATTTTGTTCATTTCTAAACTTTAATTTTAATACTTTTGAACTTAGCTTAGATTCAATATTTTTATAAGTTTGAAATTGATGCTTCTGGTGCAACATTCATAAGTTTTGGGTAGATAACTTCACATAGTAAAAATATTTGGTAGAATGCAAGTGTCACTAGAGAATGATTCGTGTAGAGTTATACTACCTAAATCAAACATTATTCTAAACACTATGTTATAAGATGGATAGGAAACAGATGGTCATTAGAAAAATAAATTTAGTGAATAACCAACCAGTGAGCAATCAAAATGAAAACAAACCTGAGTGTGAAAATTTTCTACTAGCCTCTTGAGAACTAGCTGTAACTTGTTTACGGATATGGTTTGAATAAGTGCTACTGCTCCTTTCAAGCTGGAAAATAAAAAGTACGAGATTATGTGATGTTCAAATTTAACATGAATAACTGATAGGACTAGAAAGGGCCTGTAATCGAAACTTTTCTTGAGCTACAAAAAATAACTACTTTGCTATGTTTCCTGCACAACTTAAAGTAACAATAACATAATTCTAATTCAGATAAATCAAAATAATGTCATTGGCACAAACATACTTTATTTCAAAATTTAAGCCATATACTGTTACTAGCAAAACGATTTAGAGTTCAGATCAATAATCATTGATACTAATAACCATTGAAACTAGCAGGAAAATTTTTGGGATGAACACAAAAAAAATAATTTGATAAGTTAATAAAATTATTTCAATACCATAAAAAATTGAGTGTTCTCACTTGTATTGTTTTCAAGAAATTTTTTGGCTAATATAATTATTGTATTAACTTTCTTGAGTAACTGAGAAAATGAATAACAATGACAACATGATTTAGATTATCATAATCATTATAACGTCAATAAATCGCTATCACTATGATATTCAGATTGATAATCATAGCATCAATGATACTATTATTAGTATTATAATTAGTATAATTATTACTAATATTAATGACATTGACAGTGCAGTATAATTATAATCATAATTTGAATTTCAATGATAATCATAATATAAATATTAATTATTACATCGAAATTATGATAATGATTAACTTTAAGTTGATTATCACTACAATTATTAATATCATTATGATTATCAATATCATTATGATTAGATTACGCTACCATTTTGTATCACATTGACATTGTGATTGCCATTCACTCATACTCATAGTCATAGTGATAGTCATTGGACTTGGGTTGGGCATTGGGCTTGGCATTACCATTATCAAAACAAATATTTAAATAACTTAGCTTTTCAAATTTTAGTTACTTACATAATTAAAATAATAAATAAAACTATTTATAGTTGAACATTATAACAAAGACATCTCAAATAGAAAATATGAATTATTAAATTATTGCTTTTATTGACGCCCACCTAGCAGTTTCTGTGAACATAGCCATGTTTTAAAACATTGAGCTCTTCAAAGCAGATGAAAGAGCAAATAAATATATTATATTTCAGAACAATTTAGCTATCGTGGTGACTTTACATGGTAAGATAACTCTATAGTAGCTAGTCTTCCTGCTTTCCATGCTAAATAATGTATGATGATGGCCAAGTCACTGTGTAGTAAAACATATCTGCAAAACTAAACTGCCTACATAACCTAATATTAAATGCGTTATACGTTATGACCTATAAGGCTTCAGAGTATAAGATACCCAAAAGTGGAGAACTTTTCCAATAATAGCAAAAGCAAATAGAGCAGTCAAGGTTTAGTGGTTAAAGCACTGGCCCAGTATGCATGCACTAGGTATAAGTTTGATTTCCCGCCATACAAGAAAGAGCACCTGATTATAATTGCTCCTGTGTAAAAACATGTACACTTATTAATATAAGTAAAAAAAGCTTGCTGGAAGTTGCTTACCCGAGCTTTTGGGTTCCTTGCGTACAGTAGGTATTGCCAATTAAGGAATGTTGAGACTCCATTCTATTTTGTGGTGAAATTAGAAATGAATGATTCGAAAAGTTCTACAAAAGTGTTGCTTAGCCACGATCCAAATTATGCATTAGAAATATATATTATTTATTTGTCATTTAAGATCAAGCAACTCTATAAGAAGATATTAAAGCATGCAAGCCATTTCGTTATGTTGAAGATGTATAGTAATAATAATATAATATTTTATTAATAAACACTCATTACTAATTCGGTTTTAATGAAATTTACCTGATGCAAAATCTATAATTCTATGCAAGTTTTATGACTAAAAATATGCTGATAATAGATATCCCTTCACAAATATAATTTATCACCTATGCTTTGTTAAAAACTTGATTTATATTGAAATTCCTACACATTTGCAAGCATTGCAGCAGGATATTATTTTATTTGGATAGATAACAAAGCTTAATAATTTTCATGCTCAAGCATTTTGTAAATCATTTACTAAATTCATAAAATTTCAGCTCCATAAGATTTGAACAATGATTCTCTTTTTGTCAGCTGTTTCAACAGCTCAATTAATATGCCTCTTTATTTTTATGTTTTAAAAGCATACAAAATTAATAATATTACAATTATAATATTGTAAACAAAGTATTACACCTTCCAATTCTATACCAAAATAATTAGTTTATTTTTATTTGTAGAATAATCATATATTGGATAACATAAAAAAGTAGAGTAGGCTATAGTATAACAAAGTATAGCATTTAAAAAATAAAAATACAATAAGTAAAAACCGCTAAAGCAAATTATTACAAGATAATTGGTTATTATAAAATGAGATTGTACAGTGGATATATATGCTATAGCATGCTCTCACTCTTTTTATCATATCACAAGCAGTTTGATGAATTCTATTATAGCAATAATAAACTTTGTGGTATGCATGGTATTGAATAGCTACTATAAGTGTAGACTGCAGAGAATATCGTAAAAAAATTATAAACAAGTTTGCACAAAATATAATTTATGTGTAGAGAACACAAAAATTCATAACATAAAGCTTAATTAATAATAAAGAATTTACATACATATATACACTAATAATAGTTATAATAATAACAATAATAATAATTATGAAATATTGTGAGTGTGGTAGATATTAAAGTTGGCAAGATGACTAGCTGTAGGTAAATTAAAAATAATGAAATTATAATCATGTTAAGTTTGCCTGTACGATTATCTGACTAAATAGCAATAGAACTAAAGAAGTTAAAGATATACTTGAAGAGTTGTTTTCTTTCGTATACTGGCTTAGTCTTGGGGGTGCCTTACTAGCAGTGCCTACAAAATAGTTGATACATCAAGTGGAAATTAGGCTACTCAAAATTTATACCATATGTGAAACAGTATTCAAAGTTCATGCTTTTCTAATTTACACTTGCTTGCATAAAAAACACATGTCATTTGAATAAAGTAATTATTGCTACTGCTTTAATGTTGCTATTGATCATTAATTAATATAATTAACTGGATCAAACTTAAACAACATGTGTTTTTTCCTTTTTGAGTGAAGGTAAGATACAAGTGTGGAGATATCAAAGCATGGCATATGAACAATGTCATATTCTATTAATTAATGGCAGGATATGCATATGATGTCTAATGAACTATTTAATGAGAATCACTTGAGGACTGATTGGGGAACAATAAAGTATCCACCCAGTGAGTCTTAGCTAGTGAGAGAGGGCAAAATAAATACCAACAGCTGTTAGCCAGAATATGTTTTGATCAAACTTATTGTTTATTAAAATACAAGCAAACAATCATACAATTCCATATTTACCTCTTCTTTTATTCTTTTTGTCAACCTCAACTACAAATGTATTAAATACGTGATATAAAATTAAGATATGGAATGAAAAATATAAGTTTATAGTTGTTATTAACAAAGGCAGTTGCTCTATAGTGAAATGGATGTCACATGTTTTTTGTTGTAATGTCTTTAATTTTTACCACTACATCTCCAATATATTAAGCATTTTCTCAGAGTACTGTCTCGTATTAATAGAACCAAATATCTAACATTACTATGCATATATTATGAGGCTAGCAATTATTTCATAAAAACACAATAACTATAATTAATATAAATTATAAACTCCAGACTTTCTATAAAACTAGTTTAGTAAGGTTTACATAAGATCAACATAAGCTGAAAGATATGTGTAAAATATATGTAAGATATTTGCAATATATATATGTAATATATAAGTAATATATATGTAACATTATATGTAAGATAAAATAATATTACATTATAATATTAAGACTTACCATTGAGAATTCTAACTGTGACTTCATCATACGCCATCTCCGTGTTTCGGCAGATATATGTTCCGGCATCTTCCATCACACTCTTCTCTATTATCAGGGTGGATAATCTCATCTTCCCGTAGATTTTGTTGGTAACAACAACATTGTTCAGGCTATTGGAGTCTATGTGCTGCCCATCACCCTAAACACATGCTCAGTAGGATGTATATACAGCATGTATAGAATATTTATTATTCAAGTTTTGATTATAGGAATATTATATAAATATACATGATGTTATTATATAAAGCTATTTTATTAAAATATTAATAAATATATTTCATTTTGTACAAAGTTATTTAGAGCAGTAAAAAAGGCAGATTGTCATATGGAACAATACAGATTCTATCTGGACTATATACAATAGCTATAATGCCATTATAATAGTTCTATCTCTGTTAGGAAATTGCTAATAAAATTGTTTTCAATTTAGGTTTATTTATATGCATTTAACTAGCTGTTAAATTTGACACGTGCTTGAATGTTGTTAAACAGTTGAGCTGAAATTATTATGTAGATATACACTTGATTTTGAGTTGCAATCCCCTGTCCATGGATATAAAAACGAAAAAAATATCTCCCCTACTAAAGTGTGGGCTGACGAAATATTCAGAGTAGAACAAACTCTGTGCATCAAAAAATGAATCAGCTTATAATTTAATTTAAGTTTAATGTATTGTAACATACTTGAATAAGTTAATTATTCCTAAACATATCCTAATTGACTAAGCTTTCTTTGAATATAATAACAGCTTACACAATCACAATATCTATTCAAGAAATATGTACATGTGAAATATTTTTTATTAAATGGTTGAATCGATAAATCTCAAGCAACAAAGAAAGGGAAGTTGGCTGATTAAGGATCAACTTAAACTGAACAGCTACTTGGTGGTCACAAACAGGATGTGGGAAGGCGATATGTTAGTGCTTACAACTCTTACTACCAAATGATTATTGTAAAATACTTGATACTCTCATTAATATTTAACAAGCAAGTACTCAGGACAAGATGACTGTATGATCTATATTTAGAAATGTGAAGCTGGAATGACTGTTGTGTCGTAAGCATTTAGAATAGCATTGGCAATGTATAAACAGAGTGTTCATTAGGTAACATACATTTCCGTACCATGCAGTTAGCAATATAAAGTGAAGTTGAAGAAAATGACATTTTAAAGTAGATTTGGCCAGTTATAGTGTGGAGTTATGTAATATATGCAAATATTATTTGAATAAAAAATTAAGCTACATGTTATTGAGTTAATTGCTATGCGGAACCCTCGTACTCATGCAAAGAGTACAGTGGGAAGATTTAAAAAACCAGCTAAAATATTATTGTAATATAGTCTCCAACCTTGAACCATTCTACTTCTGGAGGAACGTTTGCAAAACCTGGAGGGGGGTCTTCAGAGAATGTTGAATTGCACTGAAGCCTCAGCTCCTGTCCTTTCTCAACATACACTACAGGCTTTTTACCCAAGGTCAAGGCTGCAACAAAATGAATTGCAGTTTTAAACTTCTTGGCTTAAAACTTACGTTCATCAAAAAGGCAGCCTCAATTATTTGTAAGCAAAAGCTTTGCCTAAAAACAGTGGATAGTGGCAACTTTAAATTCACAGCCAAAGTCATTAAAAGGTTAATAGAGCCATCTGGTAGTTATAGTTGGACATAAACTAGTATAATAGCAAAATAATATTTATTTAGTTAATTAAACAAATTATATTATTGCAGCTGCATTTAGAGCTAACATGAGTTATTGTCAACATTTCTTATCTTTTAAAGAACCACCAGCTAGAATAACCATTGTATATATAAATGGGGAGTTGTCCAACTGATTAGGAGTAAACTGTAAGTTTCTACATAAACAACAATTAGATGACACTACTTCATCAATAAACTGTTGATAACCAAAAAATATTAAGTAAATTATGCATTAAAAAACTCAATTAATTTCATGAAACAGACTGTGTTGGGTAATCGACTAAAGTTTTAAATTTTTCTAATTTGTTTCATGTTTTTCAGCTCTCTCAGAATATCATTAGGAATCTATAAATTCGTCGGTGACATTCAACAACAGAGAATTTAGTCAATAAGCATGAATAAGCATGAATAAGCATGAATAAGCCTGCTCTCATACCGAGTAGTAGAAAATAATAGGCACGGCATAGCTGACAGAGTGTTCAGTGAAGTGTAATAAGCAGCATTCACAGTAATGGCAGTATAACAATGAATTAGTCTGACGGACATCAAACGGAATAACAAAGAACTTGCATTCTGCCCTCAAAGGCCACTTTACTGCTGATAATTTATTTGATATGTACAACACATCCTATTCATATTCTCGAATGTTAACCTAAAATGTCTGTTAAGACAATTCCTATTGATTTTTTATTGTAAACATGAATTTTTTATAGTATTTATTTGCATGAGCAATCAGGGTAATTAGCGATGAATAGTATTACAATCAGTAATGACTTCCCAGCTTTATATAGATGTTAGCAATTAACACCTATTCTTTCGGCTAACATTACAAAACTTTCTTTCACATGACTAAACATGTCAATAATATGTTTTCATACACTTTATTCTACCGCCCAGTGCACCAGATTACTTGTTAGTGTGTCTATAAAGTGGCACATCTACTGTAATTTCTAAGCATTAAGTTGCTACCAGGCAATCTTAAAGTAAAAAAGCACAACATAAATTTTTTTAAAAGTTATTATATAAAACATAACTCAAATGGCAGCCAGCACTAAAGTTTAAGGTTCAAAAAACTAAAAGCAAACAAATAACTACTTCTAGTATTATGACAGGTTCTTAGCAGATGTGAGGGTTAGAAGATGACAACAAAGGCATTTAGCAACTTAAGATCTTACCTGGGATATCGACAGGGACCTTATCTAGAAACAGATTAACAAAATCGTAACAAAATTGAAGAGGGTCAAATTATTTGAGGAGTTGTCCTCACTTTTTTGACTACATATGCTACATGACAACAGGTTACATGAAAGCAATCATGAACTTGTTGCATTTCAATTTATCGGTGCTTTCTACAATAATATCATTGGAGCTGAATTAGAGAGTGCTACAAGCAGGCTAAAGAAGTTTCAATTGAACCAAACTATCTAATTTGGGTAGTACCTCAACATTGCAACTATTACTACTTACTAAGTTAAAGCTTTATTGCAAACAATATTATTAATAGATTTTCTCTAACTATGTCATTTGATATAACAAGATTACAATATGTTTTTCTCTTATAGATCTATAGACAGATGACAGCAGCTAGAGGGCATCTATACTGGTATATTATTCTGATATGAGTGAGCATGTATTTTTATAGAATCACTGCTGTGTTACGTTATTATGTAACTAATATTTTCATTATAAAATCTATACCAATCTAATCAGCTTTTCTGTCTACACATCTTATTTACCAATGACGCTGCATTGCAAATAGTAAGATGTGAAAGGAAATAGAGATTGATTTAGTGCTGCTTTTAGCGCTAGACAGCTTATTATGAAAATAAGAAATAATATTACACATCACTTGTAACAATTGATATATATATATTATACATCTGTGAGCGTTGAATGTTACAAAGTCTGTTAGACATATTGTTATATAATGTCCTTATAGTTTTACCTTTTATTTTTCATCAATATAAAAACACAGACTTTTTAATAGTTCTTATCATTGTATTCATAATTCGCATCCACATTTTACCTAGGTCGTATATTTTAGGTGTACATGTTTTATTAAAGTGAATGACTAATAAGAAAACTATTCTGTAACATATGCCAGCCTGTCATGATTCATTATCCACATACTGACATATTCAGGCAGGTAGTTGCTGTATGTCATTCTTTTGTGTCCATTTCTTTTTTTACAAATGACTATCTTTAGACATGAGTATGTTGAACAGTGATGTAAAGTAAGAGGGTTAAGATGATATATAGTGATTATAATAATTTGTACGTATAGAAACCACTGTAATATACTAAGACGAGTGCAAATATAAAAAGCTATATATATTATTCAAACTATATTATAGGCATTTCTGTTGGTCAACTGAGATTTTTATTTAAGTAATTTTAATTCCTATATTTTGCAATGTAATGAAATAGAACTATCTGTAAAGCAAGTACAAGAAGCAGTGTTGAATACAATGGCTGCCTCATTATGTCTATTACTAATATTGCAAAGAATTGCTTTTGTCTTTAAATCAAATATTTTGACAGAACAACAGTATTTTGGTAGGCCGTGTGTACATGCTGATGGTGTTTTGCACAATGCTAAGGAACAAACAGAGGCTTTAACCTCTAGAGACACACAACAAATACACTGAGCAGGGAAAGCTGTTTGGAGATCAAGCAGAATAAGACATATCTCACCCTTCACTGTGAGATGTACTTCACGGACAAGTAGGGCTGTTTTTGTCGCTACTTTACATTGGTAGATGCCTGTATCATTTCTCTGTACTTTTTCAATTATCAAATTCCACTCTGAGTCTTCATCGTGTTCTATTCTGATCGACCTATCTGAGAGGAAACTGAAAGTGGAGACCGTCAAAGGGTAGTGCTGTCCTTTCTTTTGCCAGGTAACCTAAAGTATATTGATTACATGTTTACATCTCTATTATTGCCAGACTGCAGATTGCAGACTGCACGCTAGACCAATCATTTAGGAGCAGTAATAGAAAATTTAAGATAGCCCAAGTTCTTTAATTTTATTATTGCTTGTTGGTTTGGGGCGTGGGTTGAAATTCTCAAGAGAACATAACTTCTTATGTTACATTTTTAATCTGGAACACAGGCTTTTCTCAATTTCTCCATTACTGCGCCTATCTCGGACCAATGCAAGGAGAAGTAGGACTTGATTGTTGATTGTCATCAAGTGTTACAGTTCAACTCTAACAAATACACGGTAAAGTCCACAATGAAGGAGAAGAAATTAAAGGTTTTAGAAAGGAAAGTAGATCTACAACAGCCAACAGCACAAAACAAATATAATGACTTTATAAATTGGCTAAAAGCTTTTCAATAAAAGTTTAATATGAACTTATTTTATAATAGCAGCTTGAATCACCTACTTCTGTGCATCAAGCATCTTCCGCGAGTTTAATGCACAATATATTAGGTAATATGTTTTATATATGCAATAACTAATAATTATGTTATTTCAATGAATATAATACTTTCAAATAAATTGCCTAGATCAGTCTAAATCAATGTGTATTATAAGCAGCGTAAAGGATTTAGAAAAGGCAGTCAAATGCTGAAGGTTATTGGCTCCGCTGCCTTTCTTATAAAGTTACAGGGTGGCAGTTGGCAAGCTGGCAGTTGCTAAAATTCATCACAGCAGTTTTGTTCCAATAGTCAGGATTGACTAATTGGTCTGATGTCAGGATATATGTAGCCAACTAGAAATATCTAGTAGGCATCAATGACCATAAAATTAAAACAGTTGCCTACAATGCAATGATTCAACATTCATTGAAAATATTTATTACTCCATTCTATGATGATAGTGACTATATGAACTGTATTATGTATCTACAGAATGCCTTATATTATAATACATATTATGTCAACTTCAAAGTGCTTTACCCTTTGCAACCCAACTTGGTTCTGTGACTTTGAAAAGCGCATTTAGCAGGTTCTATCATAATAACTCACATTTCATTACAACTTAAAATGATTATTTTGTTTTTTGAATTAAAATAACATAATTTTTTGCTATCAAAGTTTATTTGGTAAAAAGAATTATTAGCGTTACAATTATATTTAATGGTAATTTATTTGACAATGCTATATGTACATGGATACATGCATGCAACTACACCAACGATTATTTAAAAGCAAAATGCAACACCATATAAACAATACTAATATCAGCAGCTGGTGGTGCCAATTTAGCACAAAGACTGTAACCATTCTGAGTATTTTGATTTTAAACAATCATTTACATATTTTTGGCATATATAGTTTTTAATAAAAAAATTCAATATGCAAAGCATATTTAAACTGTTACTAATTTTATCTAGGCCCTAGGGTATAATTTAGTTCAATAATGTGATGTTCAAATACTTTATAATTTAGATATTTATGTTAGTTTAATGGAATTAGAAATTAAATGAAAAGCTATACTGTCCTTGTGTCACCATGAAGCACAAGAACTGATTTATACTAAAGTCTGCTGCTATTGACTGTGCAGTATACAAAATAGCCGCGTGTGCATGTGTCGAATATGGTATTCATATTTTATACTAGATTTGGCAAATACTTTATTAAGTCTGAAAGTTTAAAAGCTGAAAGTAGCAATATGCTAGTTTGAAAAGTCATAAATGTTATGCAAATATAGTTTAAAAAGTGCACATCATATAAATTTAACTCATTTTATTAATCTGCAGGTAATACAGGCTATGCTATATGAAAAGTAGCAGTCCTGGCTGAATAACTTTTGTATACGAAAAATTATATTATTAGTTTGTCAGCGATGACCATATCAGCATTTCAACTTCTCTGTCAGTCATCTACCCTGCCAGTTAACTAGTCAGTCAAACAGTCACTCAGCCAGTCAGTTAACTAGTCAAACAGTCGGTCAACCAGTTAACTAGTGAGTCAATCAACTAGTCAGTCAAATAGTTAAATAGTCAATCAGTTACTAGTCAGTGTCTACTATAGTAATTGCCGTTGTACTAATATTGACAGAACGAAGTCCAGTACCTAGAGAAATGGCTAGCAGAACACAGACACATTTGTTCAATATATATTATCTCTATGTTGTATAGCTGCTAGCAACAAATAAAGCGCATCTATCAAATTTCTCTGCACCTGGTATACAATACAAAACGTAGAAGAACGTAGCCTAGCTGGAAGCTTTAGTTCATAATGCAGACAATTAAGATAATATCATAAGTATTAATAGATATAGATATGAACAGCTATGTTTCTTTAGCTGTTTTCCTACCTTCTTGTTTTGTAAATTGTAAACATGGCATAAAAGTCTAGCCGTTTCTCCTTGATAGAGGGTAACATTTTGTGGGGTGGATTCGTTGAAGCTAGGCAAGGCAGCTCTATCTTCGGCTAAAATAAATGATTAGAAGTAAAAATAGTATATAACTTGAAATGTTGGCCTAATCAGTTAGCTGAATTAGCAGCAAATTACCCTTGCTTACTCAGTCTGATGTAAATAACACATTATATGTGTTTAAATATACAATAAATTACGTAAATATATAACTCTCACTCATCACTGCTATAAATTGTCTACAGCTATAGTCTTTATTTAACGTAAAGTATTTTATTAATTTTGTTAAATTAGTATTTATTACAATAGAATGCTGTATGCTGTAATATTTGTGTTCAACATTTATGCTCGTAGGACTTCCATTAACCTATCACTTTCAGTTTATCCAATCCAACTGCTTAGTATTTAAACTGTTTATTGTGGAAGTTCTAAAGTTTTTTTAGGCTTGCAGTCTTTTTTGTAACATTTAGTCGCACCAATGGACTAAACATTATAAAAAAGTATTTAAATTTACTGTGAATCTATGAATACCTCCCAACGTGTAGAATGTATAAATTTAGAGACTCAAGTTTAAGCAGTTTTCGTGCTGGTTGTTGGTTGACTTGTTATTTTAATCTGTCAGTCAAACATCTAATAATCCATGTTTGAACGTAGTACTGTTTTTTTACAGCGGCCGTTGTATTATAAATCCACACATTTGCACAAGCATGAGATTATTAGATGAAGTTTTATTAAATTACTTTTTTACTATCTGAGAAAATTGAGAAAATACAAATTAGTAGTATAGTTTGTCATTGCACTTAGTTGAATTTATAGTCCAGGCAAGTTACAATCACCTGCTTGTGACAATTTCGTTAGCTGTTTGTAAGTCTTACTCAATACTAAAGAAATAATCTTTTAACAAATAATGCCTTTGTTACTAAATTTAATAAAATTAGCTTATTATAACATGGATGTGAATTACTGAAACATAATTGCAAGGTACTTTAACATGTGACAAAGATTTAAAGTGTTTAGCTTTTATTAGCTAAAATAAACTTCATTTCTAATTATGAAATCTGATCAAAAATGTGAAAACAACTCACCTGTTTCTCCTACAGTAATAAGTGTAATCACTAAAACAAATTTGACTCCTTTAAACATCTTAAAGTTTCTCTAAAGGAAGTTGAGAAGTTTTACAAAAGAGGAGACAAAAGCAACTGCTGAAATGGCCGTCTATACAGCTTCATTCATAGTTGAATGCAGTAATAAAGAAAATTCCAATTCATCTTCTGATTGGCTATTCAGGGAAAAGCATACTGCTCTAAATTAGCTCGTTCAATAGACTTTCAATAAGTGGTTATTGATATCTCGTTAACTCAGAAACCACTAATGTGATCAACTATTTCTTAAAACACTGAATAAAGCTGGAATCACAGCAGGCTCTCGTGCTACTTAGCTAATTATTTATGTCATTCAGCCAATCTGCTACTGAGAAACCCACATTTACTTTGTCTCACTGCTCTGAATTGTATTCAGTGAGTGGTGTAACCTACAGAGTAGCAGTTTTCCTACAAATTCCTGTTGCTTATTTTTTGCAGTAATTTAACTGAGTATGAAATCTATTTGTTTTCACTCAAATTGTGAAACAACTGTAGTTGTGTTCTCTCAAGGTTAAAAGTACTATATTCTAGAATAACACCATTGCAGAGTCTGAGTTGAAGTAAATGCTGGCTACTTATTGCAATGGCCTAATCTAAATCATTTACTAATTAGATAATATATAATCAGCAATATTTTTATAACCTGGATAAGTAGGTAGTTAGCTGCTATTATATTTATCTTTTCCAACAAGCACATGCTAAAAATAAAATGACCACGAATATGTAGTTACAGCTGCCCAAACAAAATAAAGTTAGTGAGCAAGTCAACTTGTTTTAAGTGATGCAAATACAGTGCATTATCTTATTTAAAATTTTGTTAGAATAATATAAAATTATAGAATTATATAAAATGTTTGAAAGTTTATAAATATAAGAATATTTTCTGCAAGCTATTGCACAAACTGTTCACTGTTTGTTGACTACAATTCCCCAAACTTAGATTATATATACTCTAATTTCGATTTTGTAAACATTGCTTGTGCCTATAGGCCTACTGTTCATAGGGTTAATGCACACATAAGGGCAGTAAGAACTACATTTTTGGAAATAATTCTAGTATTTTCACATTATAGCAAGATAAATTATTTTTTACTTACTTGAATATGTATGATCTACCAGATACAAGGCATATGCAAGAAAAGTGAATATTCAACAATCAACTTGTAAAGAGTTTGATGTTAATGTTATGCAAAAACATAGAAACCTGACAAATGGATGGCAATCATTCAGTTATTTTGCTTTGAAAGCTGCCCATATATGCAGACATTCTTTCATTCCTGAGTGCATTACAGTTATTAATTATACATACATGTACATATAATACAGACATGTTAGTCTGAAAATGATAAATGAGAAAATTATGGTCAAATTTTTGTATTTTTACCTTTAAGCTGATTTATATTATTAACCTATTTGGCTTTGAAATACTTGAATTCAAATTTGAAAGAATGTTTTTTGGCACAGGGTTAAAAATTTTGTTTCACATTATCTAATAAAAAAGCTGCATTTTGTAGATTTCTGTTGTGAATATATTACTCCATGTATGTAATCATTTGAATTTTAAAGCTCTTGCCTGATTATGTAAATAATGGATGTATCCAAAATCAGTTCTCAACTGCAATATTTTCATTAGTCAAATAAGCTATCCTAGTGAATTTAGTATTGTTTAGATAATTGACTATAGTTTGGCAGTAGATTAGAAAACTAATAATTTATATTAGGTTAGACTATATAGTATGTTTATTTGAATTGATATCGAAGTATATACTAGTCTTTATACTACAGCGTAAGATATAAGTGTGAGCTAATAAGATCTTTAGCTAAAAGCTCTTAAGAGAGAGTGAACAGGCAAATAAAGGTGAATGCTATTTCTTAATACTTTAATTCATCATGAAATTTTACAATAATATAGTATAAAGAAAGGATATATGAGTCACTATTCTATAATACTTTAGCAGACGGCCGGTGAGCTCCTAAAAGTCACACTAAGAGAAAAGAATAGGGGAAAGAAAGCAAAGATAAAGATTTATTAAAAATAGTAGATATTTATTCTGCCCCATGAAAATTGCTAGCAGAAAATTTGTTATAGCTCATTGCTATTCATATGCAGGCAATTCAAGTTAAGACAAGGGCTAACTTTCGTAGCATACTAAGAGCTCACAGCATGATACATGTAGGTTTCCCCCCCCCCCCCCCCCCCCCGAGTATTTCCTGGAGATAACTCCCAGTTCCCCAACCACAAAAGTAGATTGCATAAAATACATGCAGTTTTACTTCCGTTGCATGAACCATTGTGTAAGAGTAATAGCAATTAATTACTAATTATCTTTTTTTATAATCAAATGTAGTGCCCTATTTTTCACTTATATGCAGTTGCATACTAATTAATTTACTATATCATGTGTAGACAACTCAACAATTATGGCATGAATACAATGGTGAAGGCTTGATATTATTGGATGAGTTATGAATAGATAAATGGTTTCTTATAGTTAAAAAATATATTCTATTATATGATCACATTAATTCAAGCGTGACTTATTTATTTCGTAGTATTATGCTGCAGTTCTCATAGCAAGATTACTAACTTTACAAAACATGCAGATAACGAAATAGAGATATACAATATATAATAGTGATAATAGTAGGAACACAAAGTATGTACGTTAACATCTTACTTGGTTTTGTAAACTGTAGCTCTATGCTCAATAGGAGCCAGCCAACAATGTTTTTGCAATATTGAAATATTTAGTTCTAGGTTATAATCCATATAAATATTTATAATTATTATAACCAAGCATATACTTACAGTGACATATATTATAATAACTAACACACTTACCCACACACTCTCCCCATCGCTTATGTAGGTCATAGTTCTCAGTTGTCGAACACCACAGGTTATCGTGGTTAATGCCAATACATGTTGTGTACTTTAAACCCTCATATACGAAAGGAAAGTAGCAGTCAAAGCCATTAGAGTTACCTCCCACTGTTTCTCCTAAAAACATATAAAATAAAATAACTTATAATTACATGGTGACCTATATTTGTTTCACAGAATGTAAAAGAATATTTTTTAGTATTAGTAAACCAGAATTCTTTATATTTTTTATTATTCAAATGTGTTTGGTGGTAATATTATACAGCTTTAGAAGGTGACTGGCCAAGTTTGGAAAGTCTATATTACAATAGGAGTTGTGTGCTCTTATATATTGATATACTTCTAGACATAATATCATGTCATAATTTAGCATTAGAGAGTAGAAACATGTTATACTATGTCATTTCAACATGCAGTTGTATTAATGAATAAATGAATGAATGATCACAACTAATTTAACTTCATATTAAAGCAATATATTACATAAGATGTTCTTGTTATGCAATAAGGTTGTTATAAAGGGAAATTTTACTCTTTACTGTTTATTAGATTTGTGTTTTCAAAAGTTACTTTATTTCAATAACTTGCCAATCAACAGTTATGGGTGAAACTTACAATCACATAACTAAATAATTAACATTTCTCCTAATTGTTTTTATCATAGTTATGCTATAATAGCTATGTCATGTAAACAGCTATGTTCAAAGGATTCAAAAGGTGCTAGGAACAAAATAAGTTATTCTTTGTGTTAAGTTATTTACTTTACTTAAAATCACTAAGTTAGTTGTCAAGTTGTATAAGCCTACAGCGATGTCTCCAGTACTGAGTCTTTAAAAGCTATGGTTTACTCTGTCGTGATACAAATGACAAGCAGTTGTATAGAACTGCAAGCCAAATGGATATCTATTTTTAGGCTATGCTCTACAACTACTCCATTTGTATCTCATCTATACAGTGTTAATTGTTGTTACTCTTTACAGATGTTCAGTCAAGTATTAGCTGGATAACTTTCACTCTTATTGGCATACTTTCAGAAACATTATTGACTTGAAGTAAATGGGGCAGAATATCTGATTCACACCTGAGCTATATAAAGTCATCAACTCTAAGCAATGCTCAGTGGTGTACTGTCAACTACAACTCGGTATTTGATGTATAATTCTCTAGAGCCTTGACTTATCCATAACCTGTGTGTTACATATAGACTTTCTAGTAACAGGCACCTTTGACCTTTAACCGATTATATTATATTTACTACTATGACAGCATTAGTACCAAACTGCCAACTCTGCATCAGTTACCAATAAATAAACTCACAGTTTGTCAAACGCTAAATCAATATCACTATATGCAGCACAGTATGCTTAAGTTTTTATAATATTTAATCGTAATTATCAGAAAATTTTTATTTGCAACAATTTTATTCTTATGTAATAGCAGCTGCACTTAAAAGAATTAAGTGCGATGATTCATTTACAAAAATTGTAGCATGATGGAAATGATTGCACTTCTGATATAATATTATTAAGGTATTACCTTCGAAAATGTACTACAATTATTACATGTATTATTGTACACTAATGTTTTGCAGCATAGGTTAAGAGAGCAAATGATAATTTAATCAAAAATATACTCTTATATTGTGTAACTTGTAGTTCTGTTATACTCTGCATTATATTGAGTATTCTGATGTCCACAATATAAGTATAATTTGAACAGGTATTATGCTTTAAATCTATATATATATCTATATATAAATATATCTATATATAAATATATATATATATATATATATATATATATATATATATATATATATATATATATATATATATATATATATATATATATATATATATATAAAAGATACATATATAAATCTATATATCTTAGAATAATATATTGCTATATCTAAACAACTGCAAGTTCAATGTTTTTAGTCATTGATCAGCTACATACGCATATACTATTATTTTATTGCCGATGAGGTTAGAGAAGTACAGCAATATCATTCACAAATGTTTACAATAAAGTTAGAAAATGAATTTGAAAAATATATAAAGCTGGAGTGGAAATAGTAACCGCCAACTTGCTAATTTATTAGTTCCAATGAGCTCTGATGGTTAGCTTGAGTGAAACCAGCTTCAGTGTGCATCATAATTTATATGTAATGTTCATTCTATACCCCAGGGCTAATTCGTTGTTTACATGGATTAGTGTATGTATTCTGTAATTATTATATACACAAAATTGTGTATCATTAATTTCTCGTTTACAAAATTTTCAGATCCTTCGATTTTCAATTAACTATTAAAGCTAAAAGAAATTCTCATTCTGCTCCTCTAATAAACGCCATCAGTGTGTACATCACATCTTATTAATATAATAACAATATTAAAGGGCTAATGAGAGTCCACCTCTTAAAAAGGTGGCAAAATGGAATTTCCCCATATTATACCACCATCCAGTATATGTGATTGTACAATTCATTGAACAAATTCCACTTTTAATAAGCAAACTGAGATTGGTAGTTTTATTGATTAGGAAAAGTCACTCTAAGTTATCCAAGCTGCTACATTGTGTAAAAGTGCTTTTATTATTTTCTTTCTTCAAAGATGTTTTGTCAGTGTTGGCAGCTAAGATGGCTGGTAAAGGATACAATTTTTCTAAGTTAGGCTATTTCCATTATTCCCATGTCTTTATGTGTAATACTTTATTCTAAGTATCATAAATTATGCACATACTTATATAATATAGCAGTTTTCAAATGAGAATAAGCATTATCTAAATTTAAATATTGTAGTGACAACGCATAGAGAGTGTATACTTTCACATTTCAGTATTGAAGTATCACATTTAAGTGTATATGCATATAGAAAGGGCAATGATTTCACTGTAATATGATTTATTTATTAGCTGGGAGTTTAAACAAAGATCTGTTGATGCGTGAGAATAATGCGCTTGTGAGAAAGACATGAATTTCTGCTGAACTTAATGAAAATATAATATCTTAACCATACTTATATACTGTATGTATTGTATTATATCTATCGAAACAAAGTTGAAATGAACATTTGATACACTTTGATGTTTTAGATGTAAAAGTATTAGCACTTTGAAGCAAGAAATCTTCAACGAAAAAGATTTCCGAAACATATAATTATTAAACATGATGTAACTTGGTCATGGTTAATAGTAAAGGTATGAGAATGGAAATAGTTTACAAGTATATCATGCTATATACACTCCCAGAGGAATCTTTGTCGCTACAAATTCAGTCTTAATTTCATTTCCCTGAGGTGTCTACTGTTCAATACTATATTGTCAACAGCTAGTATACAAATATATGCCAAGAGCCTCAATTTAGTTTTTTATTATTGTGTTGATGATGCAATGCTAAGTCAATTGAGAAGCTCTTAATTTTAAAATCGGTTATCAGGTATCACCAAGTGCACATTACAGCTATATACTAGTGACAACAGTTAACGAGTTTTTATATTTATTATATTTAATATTTTTCTTATTTAGAAAACTCTGCAAAATTTCAACTCAGATTTACAAACGCTAACTTTTATTACAGCTGATTTTTCAAATCAAGAATCTAAAATTAGAATACTTTTATTTCATATTAATTGGGAGTTGCCTGCTTATTGTCGGACAGTTAAAAGGCCCACCCTGCAGACTGTACACAGGATAATAAAGCTATCACAGCTTTACAACTTTACTATCACAAGCTCTAACTATAGCAGGCACCTACTTGGATCTGAATTATATATGTTGCTTTTACAGCAAGGTAATAAGCAAGCAATTAACTTTCATATTTCCTTCCCTCTAACAACAGACAAAAGTTTTTTTTAATTTAACACTGAATTTTCCCTCTACTCTATATCTGTATTTTATAATAAAATTAGAAATAAATAAATGATATGTTAATCTAACAACACTTAGCATGTGGTGCCTTATCAACTAGAGTGGAGAGCCCTCTTGCAGGTAACCACTAACACTTAGGACAGGTAGGCTAACTTTCTTATAGTGATGCTATAATATCACCACTAACTTCAACAAAGTACTCTCCTTAACAAATATATTAATAAATGTTTGGATTCTTATTTCTTGCTTATCTCCGCAATTGCATCACTGGCTGTTATACTTTTATACCAATAAATTACCCTTCTTGATCAGCGTAATTATAAGTATGTAGTATGGTATACCAGTAAATATTTACCTCTAAATAATTGAAAACTCGGTCAATGAATGCATATAAGCAAGTAAAAATTGAGCGTTAGTATTTTAGACTACACTGGAAACACATATCATATAACAAATAGCGATTCAAAGTTGCTACAGGCAAGTTTATGATCACCTGAAATGATGGATAATGTATGTTTTTGCTTTACCTACAGCTTTGTTCTATACTATAAGAAATTATTGCTTAAATATTTTAATATTTCTACTGCTGTAAACTCGATCATAAGGTTCAATATAAACATGTTTGTTATTTACAATTATACTCACCATAAACAGAATGGAATGGGTAAGAGAGAACTAGCAGGACTCCAGCCAGAGTAATCCGACACATCTCTAGCATTTCACTTGATGAAACTAGCTGTTCTAATCTTGTTTTCTAACCTACAGTAGCTCTCTGCTTCAGCGAATGATGATGTAGCAAAGTCAAGTACGATAAAGTATAATTTGTATAAAGATTCCTGTATTTCCTGTATTTACTTATTCTATAAAGTTTCTCTCACTGCAGTTGACATGGTTTACAAAGAGGTGTAATACAGTTGCATCTACTAAATATAGCAGAGTGGTTCCTTCTATAGTATATTCCTCAATGAATAGCAGTCTGCTTAATTTATGAACAGAGCAAAGTGGAATAATAATTAGAAATATGCCTTTCATTACCTGCAAACAATATTATTAATAATATACTAGTAGCGGCAGCCAAGGCAGCAACAATAGAAACTGACTAGTGAAAACATGGTGATAATAATGATTTTTTACATTTCCACACTTACATAATACTGCTCCAATAGACATAAACAATTTCAAATTAAAATTAGCTCAAATGTTGCTCTATGCAGGCAAAAAGTATATGGACTGGGATGACCCGGTGAGAAATAGTCGAATAGTCGTTCATGCTGAAACACCGGAATGTAGTTACGTGAGTGAACAATGGTGAGATTGATTGAGCGAACAATGAATGATGGTAATACAGTGTAGTATGATTTCAGAGTAGAGCTATCTTGGGGGTTAGTCTCTGTGGAGATCGATTGAAACTTAGGCTATATCGAGACACAAATATATGCTGACTGTACGGCTATCATCCATTAAGTAGTAAACTAACTACCTAAAGTATGGCAGCCATGCTTTATCATGATGCCCTGTCTGTCTTCTCATCAAGTTTAGACTGTTGTATGTAGTCTGTGGATAGTTTCATGGGCTACAAATAACCATAATCTGGCAAATAATAAAGGCGAAATAAATATTTTTCAAAATGAATAATAATTTTTCCAAGTACCTCATCATTCAAGAGCATAAATAACCAACATAATTTTTTTCTCATAATTTTAAATTGAGTTAATATTATGAAATTCTAACTTCTTTTAGAAATTAAGCACTTTGTGGTTGAGCAGCCGAACTTAAGAATAGAATTGCCTTTCTGTATTATACAATCTAAAGTATCTGCTTCAACAGCTTTAGCCTTGCTACAACAGGATATACATACATATGCTGCTATCTGCTTTGGTCACATCCTATTACTCATTCTCTTTAGCATGCCTCGGATGTGATGCTTATTATATACTTATTACTTACTTGTATTATTACTTATTTTTATTATGTGATACTTATTATATACATTACCCTAAAATATAACAATGTTTAGCTTATATATTAATTTGTGATATTGTAAATTATCATTAAAATGCAGTAACTTTGTGTAATATACTTTTAGCTTTACTGTTTTTACAACAAGCAAGTTTCTGAGAGCATGACGCCTATTTGATTATACCTGCTAGCTGTAGCGCAAAGAAACTAACATATTTTACAGCATTCAAAGTTGTAATATGTTTATTAATTACTAATATTTTAATGTTTATTAGACTAACAACATGCAAGAATTCTTAGTCCTCCATTTAATGAAACGCAGTTCTTAAAAGAAATTTCATCATGTATCTTTTGAAATGCATATTATTTCATGTCACGTACACTACTGTATAGTTAACATGTATAGTTGTTGTGAAAGTCAATAGCTACACCATTATATGATCCTTAAAACACTGCATGACCTAACGTTATTACAAGAATACAAAACAATGCAAATTATATGTTTTGCTTCATAACAAATTTCTGCTCAAGTTTCAAAACAGCTTTTTGCACTTACCAGGTTTTTATTAGGAAAAAGAAAATCATCTGCATGGTTACATCTGTTCAGAAAAAGAAACTCGCCACTTTCCAATATAGCATGCAATTTCTTTTTCAATCCAAGTTCATTCGCCCTCAAGTTGTGAAATAGAACAATTCCTAGTGTAGCAAAACAGTTACATGTATAAAGTGTGGATTGGGTTAGTGAGGTTAAAACAAATAGTTCGGACAAAAAATGTAAGTTTTGGTTTTGTGACAAATTTACAGAAACGAAACTAAGGCTAGAATTGGTTTCACCAAACTTTTATTAAGACAATCATAGGTTTTTCTGGTAAAACACTATCTAAAAATAACTTGAGTGAATCAGTGGTTTACTGTGAAATACATTACATATGGTATCGGAGTAAAGCTAATTTGAAACACTCTTTATTTTTTAGCAAGAGCACCATATTGTGATTCTTTAAAATAATATATAAAACACAACACAATAGGTGTCTTTTCATAGTATAACAGGTATAATACCAAGCTGCCATTTAGTTACAAGATCTGGTATATGCAGTAGTGCATTTGGTAGCCTTTCTGTTAGTCTATATTTGGTATATAGTTTCACAAAGTATTGTTGTTAATTTTCTGAGTATAATTGTGTTATTTGAATAATTTGATTTTTAAACAGAAAAGATAATTTATAGTGTTATTGAAAGATGCACTTCCGCAGCAAAGGTAACAGCTCTGGATATCATTTGGTAAATTTAGGAGTTACTTCCCTAAAGAAAAAAGATACACACACACGCACACACAAACACACACACACACACACGCACACACGCACACACACACACCATGCACACACACACGCACACACACACACACACACACCACACGCACACACAAACACACACACCACACGCACACACGCACACACGCACACACGCACACACGCACACACACCACACGCACACATGCGCACGCACGCATCTATATGAGTGAAAATTCACTATGGGAGTCACCTACCACACAAAGAGTAGGAAATTTACTACCTATAATGATATTTGAGTTAAACAATTTGCCGTTCGCCTGCAGGCTTTTGTTTCTATAAATAAAATGTCTTCTTCTTTGAAACCAGATGATGACTTTATATAAGATATAAACAAGGAAAATAAAAAACTCAATCTCAGTTTGCCGCATGTTATACACTAACCAGTGCTTTATTGCCGTGTATTAACCTTTTTCATTATGCTGGCACTGAATTCATTCATTACACCAGGGATATCCGATGACCCGAGGATGACTTTAGAAATTGTCACGTATAGACAATACTGATAGAAAAAAGATTCATCATTGACTCTAAGTATACACATTTGCCATTCTAGTATTCCTACCAACTGTCATTAGCAAAAGTTCGTATAATGCACTGTGTATTATGATTGCTATGCTGACATAAGTGAGGGCACTTAGCATGCCATAATAATTGTTCTGCTATTGAGCCATGCTGCCGAGGGGCCAGAAACCCCAGATGGCCCTGAGCTGTGTCAGCAGATGCAGCATGTAGTCTGCAGTATATTTTATTGTACCTACTCAGTAATACATCCGGAAGGAGGTCATAATAGAGAACACAACTTATGAATTAAACATTTATATATTGCTTATAAAAGCTATTTGAAATCTATTAATAGAATTGGCAACACATAGCCATTGATAAAACAGATATGCAGTAAACTTCTATAATTTTCTTCTAGAAATTCTATTTTTTTATAAGAAAGAGACAAGTGTGGTGCCGATAGTATGATTTCACCAACATTGTAGTTATAATTGTAGAGTTCTTCACTTTTTGAGATCAACTTTATGTATTTCATGTGAACAAACATTCACTTTTGTTCAAGACTTGTTTATTGCTGATATATTTGTAATTATCAGCAATAAAATCATACTTACTGTAGTAAACTCTAAGTATATAACCTAGACAAAAATAGTATACAGCTTGATTGAATTTTACTGCAAGATCTTCACAAACAAATAATATATAAGAATATATTTAAGTTCAAAAGTTATTGTAGAAGTCATATGCTAGCTCTCATGTTTTTTATAAGATGTAGGGCACATACAAAATTAACTTCAATTTTACTGCTCTTACAATATTATTGTGTCATCATTCTGTTTTGAGCTCGAGTAGATAACTCCTTAACTCTTCAATAGCTTTTTCATTGTTATTGTAGTAATTACAAAATACCTTCCATATTAGGTCTCTGTTAGCGCAGCAAGAGATTATAAAAATACATGTAATTATAAACTTCTAGAACTATAATCTATAGGGTGTA
Source organism: Bugula neritina (assembly GCA_964035545.1). Taxonomy (NCBI): domain Eukaryota; kingdom Metazoa; phylum Bryozoa; class Gymnolaemata; order Cheilostomatida; family Bugulidae; genus Bugula; species Bugula neritina. The sequence goes on along the minus strand of OZ037765.1, from coordinate 7,569,761 downwards.
TAGATGGCTGCAGTATATGCTAGAAGTTGATTATTACTTCAATAAAAACTTGAGCAACACAAGCTCATTATTTTTGACACTTTTATTCCAGCTAAAACAAAGCAGAAAAGGAAGGCCAGTGTGCAAGCTGTAGACCTGAGTATAATGGTGGACTCTACTCATGCATCATAAATCTCTACTATCTGCTACCATATTGTAATGTATAGGCCTATTGTGTGTTGTGTACATGTATACTATTATCTTCATGGTTAAAGAGTAGACCCCGTGCTAAATAGTTACATGCATAGCCATAGTATGGGTGTTTTATGCTACTACATTTCAACTAAGCATATCAACCATACACACACATACACACGCACACACACACCACGCACACCATATCATATTGAATATACACAGAACAGAAGATAATTTATATAATTTACAAAATTCAAAAATATTCTAGTTTTTTGGCAAATCAAAGTGTGCTGGTTTAGCTATGTATTTCACACTTAAAATAGTTTAATTACATTATGTTTCAAAAATATAGAATAACAACATAATTATTTATTATGGATTAAAATATTAACTGCTGATAGAGCTTTTTTTGTATTCTGTAAACTACTAAAAACTTTACCATTTTTATTTAGTCTAACTATATAACGGAACATAAGTTTTGCTATCAAAATGCTATATACTCTTTGTTTACAAGTAGCATTGATATAACTGCCACTTGAGTTCTCAAACATATGGTGTAAATAAAGTCTGTAATACAACTAGCAATGTATATATGAGTATATAATATAATTTTCCTGAACTTACACTATATAAGGCAATAGTACAGCGCAGTCATTGTAGTTGTCAATAAAATAAACAAGTCCACTGCATGCGGCAAAGGGCATGATGATATATTTTGCATGTGTATATACCAGGGGGGAGCAACTTCAACTGACAAATGAATAAAGGGCCATGAGTGGTCCTGGGGCCCTCAGTTGCCCACCCCTGGTATATTCGTTACTATTTGGCAAATTACATTTAAGTAGTACATTATATTATTATATTATAGAGAGCCAGAACCCAATTCTTACTCTTAGGGTTTGAATAAATAACATTTAGTAATAAACTTGGAAAGTGCATATACATACAATATTAAATAATAAACTGAAAAATACATAATAATATTAAATGAGTAGTTATAATGCTATAATATGCCATTGTGTAGCAGAACATTTTAATAAACTAATAGTTATAAGACTCTGTATTAATTAACATTTTGTTTTGTCAAACAACAAATGGCATAAAATAAATAACATAGCATAAATGCTAAATTCTATTACAACTATATGAATTAATATTCCAAATAATTATTATACTCAAGAAAAATAGATTCTTATATGTAAATGATATTGGATATAAAATATAGAATTTAGGATAAGGGACTATTATATAGCATTTATATTATGTGCTGCAACCAATGAGTGCTAAAATTTTGGGTTCTCACAAAAAGGTTACACAACTCTCAATAAAATACAAGTTGTATTTATATTATAGGCTAAACTGTTTGAAGTAAATAACTTATTGCTTTTTAGTCTTGTGTATCAATCAATACTCTCATGCAAGCATAGCCTTACAAAATGTAGAGAAAAGCAAACATCAGCAGCCAAACAACAGAACTATCTCTGTAGACTTTACAGGCCGTGGCTGAGTTACTCCGTTTTGTTAGTAGAGGCGGCTTTGGAGGTACTAAAGTTTGAGAAGGCAAATCTAAAAAAGAGTGTTAAAAGTAATGATCTGAGAGTGGGCACATGCTTCAAGTGAATTAAAAAAAATTAAGAATGAACTCAGGTCAAAAAACAAAAGATTGGCTTATTTGCAAAGCAGAAATATTATTAAAATGTAGCTATAAAACTGGCCTACTGTGTTTAGACATTTGTCCAAATATCTTTTTTGTGTAAAACACTTGCTTACATTGGTTTTACTAATTTAGTTTTCATTATTCTGTGCGGCAATTACATTTCCAAACTTACCGTTGATATTTATACTTGTTGGTGTATTTGGTTTGAGGGTTCTTCTAGAGAATGCTGTTGGCTCATAGTCATACACTATGGTCAGAAGTGAGTTTAGGGCAGCTTTACTTTCTAAAAGTGCAAATATTTCTTAAACATACTACAGAGATTAATAAAATTGCTCACTTAAAACCTGAACTACTTTTTAATAAATTATATTTTTAAGTGGTATATGAGTTGTTAAAGAATTTTGCCAAAAATATTGGCTAGTGAAGTTTAATCAGGGGTACAGCTGCATGTATAAGCAAGTTGACTTCCTTGTTTTTAGTTAAATATTTAAAAACTTAGGCCAACCAGTGAAATTTTAGTAAAAACTTCCACAAAATGAACTAATCTAATCAGGAAAACATGAACGTTTTAGCTACGATCATAGATTCTATACACCTAACGTATTCTTACAGATTATTCAAAACCGTGTAATAACATTTATAACTAATGTTAGCTTATTGGTTTGATATTATCTTACCAAGAGCCATGAACTTGGTGCTGTATCCAATGTTGTTAGACGCAACACATTTGTAACTGCCATAGTCGTTACTGTTGATGTCTTTTATATGGAGACTCATCGTGTGTGTCGTAGCATTTTCTGTCTACATAAATTGTTGAAAATATTTTTTAAAAAGACAATTTCAAACCGTAGCACCTTATAACAAATACCTGCAGGTGTATGTATATGTACATGTGTTCTATATAATAAGCATTGTATTTCAATTCACAAGTAACAACAGTTTAAAGCTATTTTATAACAGGCATAAATTTTAGCTCTGCTTATGCTTACATTAGCTAAACACCTTGAATGATGACTATATTGTAATTTGAAACGAAAGTTAATAAACAAGTTTTTGAATTTAGATAAAGAAAGAAAAATTAATAATTAGAACACTTCATTGGTGTAGTATTTTACTAATCAACACATTTATTCATCTGGTTGAGCAATTAGGATGCTTGGAAAAATGTCCAAGAATGTAGAGATGCTATGCCAAGGAGCAAGGCTACGTTTGCATTGATATTGTTTGTTGACTCTACATGTTCTTAGAAGCAAAGTGAAATTATTATTGCACTCTTAGTGGTAATCAGCTACAGCTTCGTTCGCCCTTCAGTTTATAGACTCAATGATTATGTTGACTCCACTAACATAAGTCCTACATACTGGCAATGAGCTGTGTAATACTTTGAGTATAGATTCTACTAAGCCAACAGTAGATCTCCAATCTCCACACTCACACTGTGCATATTGAACAAGTTCTAAACTGGTGACAATAATATTGTGATGAAATGAGGTTTATCAAGCAATAGCTTATAGGGTACAATATTTGTGAGGTCATACAAAACTCTAACAGGGACCTGGGCTATCAAAAGATATAAATAGGTAGCATAATAACATTAGTGATGCTTGTTAGTGGCAATAGCACCCCAAGGGAAGGAAGCCAGTATTTCATACCTTCTGTACAATATTTTATGATGCATGTGAATGTTGCAATCAAAACAATAACATTGCTTACAGTGTTTTCATATCTGAATTTTCCCCCATAAGACTTGTGTGGGATTATTACTCCGTTTTTTGACCAGTACATGTCGCCCAACGGATAAGCACTGATGATGCAAGTGAGTTCTGTTGCACGGCCAGGGTCCTGGTAGATCTCAGAGTTTGGCAGTGTGATTGACGGTTTGACTACAAAAGGAATTGAAAGGTTAAGTCTAGGAAGTTCATTAGAGCTAAAGCCTAAACACTAAGGCACAGGCGAAAATGTGCCCGAAATGAAAGATAATATTGCTGTTGATCTAATATAATTGCTATGTTGCACAAAGTGAAATATATAATGACTGATAATTTAAAAGTGTTTTTAAAAAGTTACAGTAATTAGACATCACTTACATCTTACTCTAACTGTGATAGAGTGTATATCTGCCTTGCCTATACCATTAAAGGCTTTGCATGTATAAATATAGTCGTACAGCCTTGTGGTATTGTATGCCGTCAACACCTCACCCTTGGTATCTAATACTGTTGAGAGAAAAATACAGTAATAAGTTATATAAATATAATTTACTATCATATATAGTATTGTTTAGATTATAAGGTAAATATTAAAACATATTAGCTTGCTTTTTCTGACTAATAAATCTTCTTCAGTATTGTAGTTTGTAACAACGTGCTTTGTTTACAGCTATATTTCATTCAATAATATATTTCTTTACTTCAAAGTTTATTTCTCCAAGATAACTGCATGTTACAGTAATTTGTGAGTCCAATGCATTTAAAATATGCACTTGAATAGCCAATGGTAGTTTGTACCGAAATAAATTCTAGTACCAAACTACAACAGATTGTATAACACAAGTTGTGCATACTTTGTTGCTACAGCAAATTGTAGCAAGTTGAAAGCCACTGCTGCTTGAAAAGTGTTGAAAATTTATATTTTAAATTTTGTTATCAAGTTAGAAATATTTGTATCCTATAAGTAAGCCTTTTGCTAAATTAATGAACACTATTTTGATAAAAGAACCTCTTTTTTCAGATATCGGGTCGCCAATCCTATGATATGTCCAGGTGACGTTAGGCTGAGGATTTCCAGTAGCATTGCAAACCAGCGAGACGTTCATTCGTTCATCAACTGAAATATCTTTACTGGAAAGAACTCTGTCTATCCTAGCAGGCTCTTCAATGATAAAGATATTTTATCAATTAGCACTCCTTCATACCATTAGAAAGCTTAAAATGCATTGAGTGTGCTTAGCAAAAAGATGTGGGCACCAAAAAATGAGTTCAGCATAAAGGGAGGTGGCAAAGAAATCCCTTGCTTGCAATAGTAAGATTTAAAATTGAAATATTTCTTAAAGACGCTTTTAAACATTTTTTTCCCTTGGGCTGAAAAATGTATTTCTACAGCTTGAAAAACATCATGCATGCTCAATTAGTTTCATTAACTTATAGTTAAATGAGAAAATGCTGAAAAGTAGAAAACTATTACTATGCTATAGACCAAATAATTGATACTGCAGCAAAATAACATGTAGCCAAAGTTATATTAAATAAAGAGAGAATGGCCAGCTATATCACTGTAAAGTGTAGAACAAGCTCTAGAAATTAATGAAAGTTTATGACTTAAGGTGCTGTCACATGTATCTGACTAGTATTTCCTACCCAATACCACAAGGTCGTAGTAGTAGTGTAGCTGAAGAGGCTGAGCATTCGAGAAGCATCTATATTCGCCAGCATCTCTTCGAGTGACATTTCGAATTATCAAATCCCATTTATTACCGCTGTGGGATAATTCAAACCGGATATCATCTATCACATGGTTCTCATTGTAGTAAAGGACATTGTCGAATTCATCCATCCAAACCATCTACAAAAAATAACAATATGTAGTCACTATTCAAAGCATGCAATACAAATAACTTTAAATATATAGTATAAATACATCCCATAGTTAGTTTATTAGAAAGGGCAATTCTAACTGGACTTCATTGATGCGATTTGATTATTATTGACTTTTTGTATTTTAAATTGATACGTATTGACAAGCTATTAATCCAAATTCAACTATAGTGATTGATATTTAAAACCCATTGTTGCTATCATGCAACTGTTTCAAAAAAATTCCTGTAATAAATATCTGCAACTATATCATGTATACAATACAGAATTTCTTACTAAGATGGCAAAATAGAGTCTATTTCTATAGATTCTACTTACTGTAATTACTGTGTATATTACCGTGTGGACAACCAGATAAACCTTATTCATGATTTAAAAGAAAGCTCTAAATATCATGTACAAAACAAGTGCTGGCAACATATTTGTTTTGACTATAATTGGGTTTGTTTATTACATGTTTCATAGTGCCTCTATTTTATACAATTATTATACTTTATATATTAATATGACTTTAAACATGCAGAAACAAATATCTGCTTCATGTTTAAAGATTTCTAAAGAAGAGAAAAGCTTTCATATTTTGTGAAATTGAAAAGAAAAGCTGAATGTGCAAAATAAAATATTACTTATGACAATTCAAAGCAAAATATTATAATATTTAATAACATAAGCAAAGTATTGCAATATTTATCAATATAAGTAAAGTAAACAATGACTCACATTAGTTCCACTGTAATCTAGTCTACAGGAAAGTACCACATCTCTGCCAAGAACACAAGTTGTCACCCTAGCAGTGTAGCTGTTGGTGAGTTTACCAAGTGCTGCAAACAAAATATACATAGAGAGTTTCAGCAAGCCCATGGCTAGTTGAACATGTAGCTCTAAATACTAGAGGACCGATCTGTTCTAGCTACAGTAGATGCAACAGCTAAGAAATTTTTTCCCTGAGGTATAATATATAAGATAATGGTGTTAGTAGGCTTTTGTTGCTTCTAAAGACCTTTTATATTGCAGATATATCAATAGCATTAATTATTTCTAGTTTTTTATTATATGTATTTAAAGTCAGCACAAAAAACCATTCAATGAAACGATGAAAAATCATTATAAATTTAATCATGCAAGTGTAGAATTTTAATGCCATTATTGCTCTTCTAATTACAGTATGAATAAGCTACACTACTTTCACTGCTGGGTTAATGTAGCTCATCATGCATTAAAATAAAGTTTTGATATGCCAATTAAGTGAATGTTTACTTTGTGCAGCTAAAACTTATAAGGTAAATTTACTCTGAAAAATTCGTTTTCAACTGTTCTAGTTGTGTGGTAGCAATCAACACTATTTACCATACAGTCATATGAATAAAAATGTTTTATTAATTCAACAACAAACTCATGGTACAGGTTTAATCATTTTATCTTTAAAAAACATCATATAATCCTTAAACTTGCTAAGGTTTTTAACTTTAAACGCAATACAATGTCATGTGAGCACCTAGAAATTTATCTTTTGCATAATTATAATTAATGAAGTTGGCGGTTGAAAAACAAACTTTCTAGCCTGCTTTGTTTGAAACCTAAAATGCTATTAAATTGAATGCTACGACCATCACTATAGTTTGCAAGGACACTGAACTCTACATGAATAAAACAAGTGATCAAGTAAATATGTGTTAGTAATTAGCTTGTGTCCATGACATTTTTAGATGTAGAGGTTGTTGTTCGGCATCAAGAAAACACAAGGTTGTCAATCTCTTCAATCATTCTTATTGACATTAATTTTCCCTAGATAACTTTCAATTTCTACTCACATTTTTGTTGTTATAGATTACTCAAACACATACATTTACCACTACGATTCTAGATACTGGATTTTGTTATTTCCAGTGAACTTTATGATTTAAGAAAAACATAAACTTGGAATTGTCTTGCTCTGTCTATAATTATTGCCCAATTACTGTATTTATTGAGCATTTCATAACTCCCATATTGTAAACTTAAGGCTAGCTGAGAAAATCTGAGTAAATAAATGAAATAACAAATAAACTGAGTTTATCCAACACTAAGAAATTCTAGAACTCTCCTTCGTGAACATATGGCCTCTATCATGAGTAGAAACAAAAAACATTTAAGCTACCACTAAGAACACAAGTCAATACATGGCAACTAGAACAATATAATAAATAATTTGAATTGTTTTTAATTTACAGAAAATAGAATAACACAATTTAGCCACACAGCAAGTGACATTGTAGAATGGAGATAACAAACAAAAGAAATTAGTATATAAGCAGCTTACATTCAGAATCAATATCTATGGCTGAAACATAACTTTTATGAAATATCTTTGTGCTCAGATAGAAGAGAACTGTAAGTGGAAGAGCCTTCATTGTGCTGATCACTGTCTATAAGACTGAAATTGTGCTTCTGGTGACTTGGAACTAAGTAATAATTATTAAAGTAGACAGTGGAAGAAAGGAGTTGAAAGCATTGACATCACCGCATCCTGACAATCGTTGCTAATTATATTTATTATCTCTTGGGTGAATTAAACATCTACTTTGGGCTTAATTAGTATGTGTAAATCTACCAGTAAACTTTGATCAATTTGTTGTTAAGTGTATAGGCAAACGGCAATTAGCATGTGGATTCACAGTAACTCTATCTTGTTTCTTGAGAGGCAGCAGAACATCTTTTATTCTCATTGTGTGAACTTACAATGCAATCAAAGCCCTTTTATATCCAAACATTATATAATATTGCAAGGCAGCTGCTGTGAATAATATAGAACGTGACTAAACCATACAATTTATTTATTAGTTATACTACAGTGATAACAACATATCTCAGCAAGAGTTACAATGAAATGAAGATATTATGTGGGTAAAATTATTGCAATACTAAGCAATGATTCAAAATAAAGACAAATTTCCAAACTAAAATCATAGGCATAAATGTATTACAGAACCCACAAAATGGATTTGGACTAAATAATGTAAAATTTTGATAAAAATGCTGAGATAAAATAGTTGCATAAAAAGGATAAAATACTAGGGCCATGTGAGAGAGATGCTAAGTTACTCATCCATCATATTATAACCAAATATACTGTGGTACAAGAAAAGTGAAATATACCTAATATTTAATATGCTTATATAAAGTGAATGCAATAAGCCAATATTTTAGGAACTACTAATAAAAGGAGAATAAGGGGACGATTCCTAAGAGCCCGTCTCCACAGCTCTCTGTGCATAGTCCTCTATGATGGACGACTGTAACTCCTCTATCAGACTGATTTTCATGAACTTTGCATGTTGATACTTTAACCTCACCGCCTACAACCACCAGACATGTGCAACAGCGTGTGAGAAATGGTCTTTAGCAGCCAATGATTTGGTGCATTCATGAGTATGCAACCTTATTTAGTAATATAATGAAGATAGAGTAATGTTCAACACAGGATATGAGTGCTTGCATGCAATAAGTATAGGAGAGATGGCTGAAATATCAAACCACACATTCACATCAAGATGAGAAAAAAACATAAACACTACAAATGCAAAACCACAACTGAATATTCACAAAGTAGAGGGTAGGAGAGCTTTACCTGCTGCTTGGAAGACACAGATTTCCACACGAGAAGTGCAAGACGACACATGGTAGGCTCCAGCTGCTGCTCGGTATAGGTGCTGTAGAACTGAGCCGTGCTGTCCCAGTCCTCCTCTTCCTCACAGTCTGCATCCAGCAACTTGATGGAGAGACAGAGACTGGCTGCGGACACCTCAGATGGGTTGACATGTACGAGTTGATAGTCGAGGATGGACAGCTCGAGCAGGTACTTGGCCAGAGTGTGTTTCATGGAATCCACCTTGAATGAGATTCAGAGAGGATATACAAGTAATGTATAATGGTCACATGTTTATTGCGTATTGCATGTTTACAAGCGCCGTAAATGTCGTAGTGACAAGTATTTGCCAAGAACCGCTGACCGACTCAACACCGAGCTAGCAATAAGCAATATACACAGGTCTACTCACATCTGCCGCTTTGCTGTATCTCCTGAGAAAATGGAGAGGTAATGGCCGACCAAGGTTGAAGTCCAGCCTGTTTAGCATGATTCTCTCCATTTGCCGGATGGTACTTTTCGTATATGTATCGTCAGTTATATATACAAAATCTGCTATCTGTAAATGTATTCCAAATAGTTGATCTACACCTGTATTACCAAGTGCTGGCACTATAGTTTATTAATGTTAACAACAAAATAGAACAGAGTATATGGAGAAGAAAATATAAGAAGTAATTTTTAGCGATGTATAAAATAGTGTCGATTCCCTTGGTGAACATTGTGCATACGTTCTCCAGCATGTGTATGTCTTACCTCAGGTGCGTACATCTCTTCATATTTACTAGCAATCCACATGGCAGTAACACCCACCAGCTGCAACTTGTTTTTGCTCACTTCCTCGAACTGAATGCAACAAAACAGAAAAGATGTTAATATTTATTATAAGCGTATGTCTCTTTTTTATTGTAATGCCTCACAAAAACAATTCTACATTTCATTAAAAAACTAGTCGAGTTAAATAACAGCTGTAATAAACTGCACGTGACAGAGAACACTCAGGTCTAAATGATGCCAAACATACAGAATTTGAGTTGCACGATGACCGAGATTGGCATAGATGCTAAGATTTAAAAAACGTCTTACTTCTTACTCGGTGTATTATGCAACAACGAAACATGTGAAGTAAACAGTACGTTACCTGAAGAAATCGATCTATAATGGCTACAGTTAGATAGAGTGTTTCCTGGAGAAGATGGAACCTTTGGTGCACCTGCACTAACCAGTCCATCAGGATAGTCCTCATACGAGACGTGATGGTATAACCTGAATAAAAGATGACATTGCGAATCAGCAACAGAGTGAGACACCCCGTACACGACTTGCTTAATTATTGTATCACCACAAGTGCTGGCGGATGGTTACATAAACGCCACAAAACTCATAAAAATGTTCAATAATGTTTCAACAAACTTCAGAGTTGCAAAAGAACTCAATAGTTGGTCAAAAAATAATGGAGTCATGTTTGCAAAATCTTGATTGCGTAAAATAAAAAAGTTAGTGATTTTCCACCCTTTTTAAATTGATCAACATATTAACCATCTATAAATCATGACAAGCTTTACAAATTCAATTAATCAGCCATGCAAAACAAAAATAATGTACAAAGAAATTAGGAGTTGCTCAATAATCAATGTATTATTAATTATAGCAAGTGACCTTTCATGTAATCTGGTTTAATAGACTGTGCCTGCTCTAGCTGTCTGAGATACACATAGATTTCATTAATATATTCCGACACAAGCTGAGGGTTGTCTGCACACGCTGAATCTATATCTCGCACATCAGCTGGTCTCACTGGAGCCTCGATGATGTAAGACTCTAACTGTTTAGTAGCTCCAGATTCCTGCAAACAGCACCAGAATACGGAGAGTCTGAGAGACCCACTTAATATACAAACAACAGGTCACAGACTGCGTAACTCATCACACAACCACACCACCCAAATTTTCATCACTAGATCAGAAAGCAGTTGAGTTGTCCCTTGAAACAAACTGCACCGTATGCACAATTTGGCGAAAATTCAGAGGATTTAAAGACATACCTTGGTGACTGGACCACTAGCTTTAGGCTGTGAAGCTGACTCACTGTTGACCTGCAAAGGTTAAAGTAGCATGTGGTTAACATTTAATCTCATATTCTGAGTCTGAAACAATCTACAGAATCTTCTAGAAAATGGTACCCAGATGGCTAGAAAAGAAAAGACCTTTAAACTAAATGTGCTCCCCAAGTCAATAATTTAATTATCTAACCTCAACATGCAGCCTTAGAAATGATTATATTACATTGTATAATGTATGCAGTCTTGAAACTTTGTGCGCTTAACTCATAGGAATTTTTATTGTCAAGCCGTACTATGGCAAAAAACTCTGAAGACATAACAAATGAAGATCAGTCAATTATTCTAAAACAAATAATGTGGACAACTACAGAGCAGTGCACAAGCCATGGAAAATTAAGCGCCCTTTTAAGAGCGACCATATTAAAGATTAGTAATTTAAAAAAGACAACCTTTTTCACAGCAGAGGTGTGAGTTTTGGGAACAACTGTAACATATGACTGTGTCTTGGATGCGAGTGTACCTTTGACCTGAAAGATACAATACAATGTAAATATTGCACAATGGTTATATACATGCAATTTTGTTATAATTTATACATGTATTGGCTCACCAAGGTTTATGAAATGTCTATTTAACACATATACACAGATCTGTAATGACCTCATTATAAAAGAACAAGCGATTAATATCAAACATTATCTACACATATACAAATGCAACAGGACTTCAGCCTTACTGTTCTGTGGGAAATCTGGGCACGGTTGGCAATATCTCCCAGCGCTCCTCTGGGCTGTCGAGTAGATGGCAGCACAGACTTGCCAACCTTATGTTCATTCTCACTGGCAGTCTACAATAATTGAGAGTCTTCACTAGCAGATAAATGCTGAAGAACAGCTAGTAAAACAAAAGCTAATCTAATAGAAATTGAAAGTTTTAGTCTGAATAATATATGATTATTTATTACTGCAAATAATTTTACGAGTAACATGAGGCTAACATCATAACTAATTATAACCACACACCAATCACAAGAGTTGAAACAATATAAATATTATTACAATACTGAATACAGTATAGGTTTTAATGCTGACTCTAAAGGACTTAGAATTATAATAAGTATAATGGTATTGCCATAAGGATAGCATCAGTACGAATGTTAGTACCAGTAAAGCTTTATTCAGTTAGCGTTGAATTTGGTATATGACGGATACATGATGTGTATATAAAAATACTGCTCACATTACAATACAATTATAATAATAGCTATTTTATAAAAAATAAACACAATTTACATTAAGTTTTATTTAAAACATTTTTCAAAAACATTAAAACTATTACTTTGTACTACACAGGCACTACAATGAACAATAAATCCTTGTGTTAGAGTTGGTACTTACACTTCTGATTCTCTCTCTAATACTGGTGGATGCCATTGTCTTCTGATAATAACTAGAATTACAAACACAAACTGTTAGTCAAATAGCAGTTATTAATAAATTATAATTCTTGCATAAACATACAACTGACCGTAATGCTACAACTTTAGTACTAGTAGTCTAGTACAGGTGAATGATTAAACAGTAGTGAGTAAAACGAAAGCTATAAAGCCATCATGCAATTGCAACAATTTTAACTTTTATAGCTAAATTCAATCAAATATTGACTACAAATACAATTACACATAATTTTAATTAGTCTTATAATTAGTATTCCACATATACTGATATTCAATCTTATACTGACACTAGGCAAGATGAAGAGACAGAATGAGAATTAGAGTGAGCATCATATTCGATAACGAGACTCAAACGAAAATAATTTTGTGTTTTCATGAAAACAAATGAAAACGTAAAATTATATTCATTTATCTTTAAATCATCATTATAATGATCATATTCATGGTCATTATGATTATCAAATTGCCATACAGTTGATGTTTCAGTTTGCTGAATAAATTGTGAGCGATATTCAACCTCAGTTCATATTGTAATGGATTTTAACGCTCTAGTAATTATATCGCGTCACTATTATAATGGACTTAGCGTAACTTTGTAAATACTGTAAATGCTGTAATTATAGCTAAGCTCCTTGCGTAGCTTTCTAATGCCTCAAATATTGTAATTATAGCTAAGCTCTTAGTGTAGTAAATAGCGTAATGATTGTGAATTGCCCTTTCTATTATTTTTGTTTGTTTACTGTAATAGTTTTTGTGAGTTGTATTCCCTGCCACTTTTCTTTTTGTTTTATAAATAATTAACTATGTGAGCCGAAGCTCGTCCGAAGTCGGAACCGATGTCGGAGGAGCCTGTCCGAAATCGGACCGGATATTTCCGACATCGGTCGCCGGAACTCCGAACTTCGTACGAACTTCGGACCCCTCTGTATATAAGCGTGAGTTTTTCTAGTATGAATCAGTCTAACACTGGAGCTCACAGAGGAAACATCAATAAAGACTATTAGAATCAATATTTTACAAAGACTTTATTTCTATCACAATAACTGGCATGCAGACTACTAGTCTATTCTTATAATCCACAAAATCACAACAATATTCATTTTGAGTTTCAGTTTGATAGAATTAGAATAGAGATAAGGATTACTTAATCATTATCATGAGGATTATCAATACATACTCATAGACTAGAGTTGAAGTTAAACTGAAACTCAAAGACTACAACTAAAATTGATAACTCGTTAGCCATCAGCATCAAATTTACTCATTATTATAATAAATTCATCATTCTGAAATCTTCAAACTTTAAAGATACGCAAACTCAAAGCCAGAAGGCATTGGCTTTGGATTAAATTTGATGATTTATTGGTTGAATATGGCAAGTATGCTGGCTCATGCTAGAGTTATTGCCCATGCCTTATTGGCATTGCTAAAACGAAAAGTAAAACTAAAACTAAAAGTAAAAGTAACTTCAACTGTCATCTTGATAAGCACAACTATAACGATGTAAATGTTATTTACACTTGATGGGATACTTACTCTTACTTTCAAACTTACGAAAAAAGATTAGGTCAGTAACACTAACAGTAAGTGTAAGGTAAAAAAAGTTAACTTACTTGTCGACGTGTAGCTTTGCCTTTGGTTTATACTTGTAGTTGTTGTAAGACTAAGTTCAAGTTGTTAATGTTATACGCAGGAGTAAAATTATACAGATTACCTAAAAAAACATCGGTGGTTTATTTAAACAGTACTAAAATATAAGATATGGCTCATAACTTGCAGCAATTACAGTATTTTCAAAAACGTGCACTATCGACTGACCTTGCTATGACTCTAAAATTCTCACAATGCTGGTCAGAATTTGAAATATCGGTAAAAGTTGAGTCTGGATTTTAATTGGCCCATTGGTCTCGTAACGTTGGTTGCGCGTTAAGCTGTTTTTTTCTCTCCACTGCCTACGCCCGAAATAAATGCCGCACTATAATATTATTAGTTATTTTTATGAATTGCAGTTGTGTTAAAAAATTTTGAAAAAAAAAAAACGATTAAATCATCTGCATGCCACTGCTCTTTTAAAACAGAAGCATGTTGGATGATAAAGAAAAAACTTCATAATTTAGTAGGGGAGAGTGGGGCAGATTGAGATTAGGGTTGATTGAGACAAGTGGATTTTAGAATGAAATTAAGAGTTGTCTTACATGGTCCTTGTTTTGTGAGGTACAAATTGTGACTACTTCATGTAAGAAAATTGTCCATGTGCTGAAACCAAGGTAAGTTTATATTTCAACAATACCACTTTTTAAAGATATTTTTGGTGGAGCCTAGCAATTTTTAAGAGCTTATAACTGTAGCATTTGCTAGTTTATCAGTTAAAACCTTATAGAAAATAAATAAGCTATTTGTATACTGCAACTTGTCAAATTATCATGGATGCTCTGCGATTAGTTCTCACCAGTGACCATGTAGTAGTGTGAACTCACTGCTATCATTTACGCTCCAGTGGGTAGATTGAGACATATTGATTGTGGGTAGTTTGAGACTTGGCTCAAACTGGACACCTTATATATGTAATATATGTGAGTTGTCTCCTTCTGATTCTACCCCATTTGGGTAATTTGAGACTTCGTCTGAAATTACCCAAGGCTGAGTCTGAAACTACCCACATATGTGGCCCTCATTACATATTGGTCCGAACAAATTTAGATAACTTAATAAGTCAAATTAGATGTTTACTATCAAATTCAACTTTTTAGATACAGCCACTATGCCTAGAAACTACAAAAGAAAGCGAGATAGGACTGAGGAGTCAACAATGGAGCTAGCCGTTGGGCTTGTTGTGAAGGATGGTTTTACGCTAAGGAAGTCGTCTGAAAGAACAGGTGTCCCATTTCAGACTCTTCAACGTTATGTGAAAAAGGTTAGAGATAACCCTGGACATCGAGAATTCAAGTCAGTATATAAGAAGAGAGTTCTCGATTCACAGCTGGAAGGCAAAATGTCAGAATACCTGATGTAGAGATGGCAGGAAGATGTGCTTGGTAGAGTACACATTCAATGAAACCCGAAAAGTGTATTATGTTTCAAAAGTGCTAGAAAACAAGGAAGAGCAAGGTGTTGTAGTCAGCAGTATGAGAAAGTCTAAACTGTCCACGAGGCGTGACAAGATTTGTAGTACCTCAAATACCTGGCATTAATTTGATTGAGCTTCAGCAAACCAAAGCAATTTTGCAAAGCTAGCCACTTTTGGAGGAACAGCAAGGCAAAAGTCCACCTACAGTTTTCCTACAGTGGTATTCTCTGTTAACATGAACTTGAGATAAATAGACTAAGATTTACATGTACAATTACCTGTATCATAATTAGCCAATAAACTGAAATAAAACTTCTTGTCTCATTCTACCAGCATATATATTTCCACTTGTCAATGTTTCATAGCTAGTCTCAATCTACCCCATCAACAAAATCATTGTCTTAGTTTACCCATACATGTTGTCTCAATCTACCCTCCGTAATTATAGTGGGGCAATTTGAGACAAAAATTTCAACTTTAATTTATGTGAAAACAATAGTTGCAACAACAAAAAATATTCTGGTGATGAAAGTAAATTGCAATAGCAGTAATTTTTGATGGTTTTAATTTATATACATGAAAATGATTTTAGGATAGAGCCAACTGTAAAAACCTGTCTCAAACTACCCCACTCTTCCCTACCTATCCTAAATTATAAATGCCAACTAGGACTAGGAACCCTAAAGCCCACAGAACATAGGTAGAAACTCATATATGTTTATAGTCTCCATCCCTGCAAGAAGCCCTAAGGAAAAAGACGTAGGGTACCTACTGATAATTTTGTTCCGTTGTGGCAAAGGAGCAAATGTCTTTTTTAACTTCACCAATGACTTTACGAGGGAGCAGACCACTGACTTTGTGGTTACTAAGCCAGACCAAGGCTGTTCCAAAAAATTTGGTTAATACAAATGCATAAAATTACCATAGTTATTTAACTAATTTGCATAATATAAACATAATTTGTGATATTTGCAGTGTGATCTGTGTTGGTCGCATACAATAATATTGGACTATGGCCACAGGTTGATTGTCATAAGTTAAAATTCTAACAGCCACAGAGGCAAATTCAATCCTTGTTGCTCATCCATTTTGTTAAATGGTAATATAGTATTATTTTACTTTCACGAATATTAGAATATTTTGTTAGCTCAGTTTTTATATACCTATGTAAAGTAATGATAAAACATGTATTTTCTGTGCCATATATTCGGCTTTATGGTGGTCTTATATGTTTTTTTAGATATTCGTATTGCAAAAACTGTTGCACCGCTACTATAATATTCTTAAAATTTGTTTTATAGACGATGTAGCTATAGACCTGTTAACCAAAGATGCTTAAAATAAAAAGTTAAAAAAACAGCTGAATATAACAAACAAAAAGCCAATGCAAAATTGTGTACAAGCAAGATTAGCTTATATTTATACTTTGCTACTGAATAAATTAAGGCTGTACTTGATGTATAGTCAATTTTTGTCCTGTATAATAATAATATTTTAATTGCCACAGTATAGTACTGAGGGACCCAAGAACAAGCCAGTGATTTGAACATATGCTATCTTACCTAATTGCTATTAAACTAGCAAATAATTAGAAATAAACGCATAAACAAAAATCTTCATTATTTTTGACATCCAGGGCTAGGTGATGATGAAATCACCTATCTATAATTGAGTTGTGTTGAGGATTTTGCCTTATTTCTGTATCCAATTGGGGAGACAACACCAGCAATCTGTTTAGTCTGTGTTAGTACAGATATAGGTTCCTTAGTGCAAGTAAGAAAAGTTGTCAGTATAAAATACATCACACAGCTCTGTTCATAGCTGGAGGTTCTTTGTCTGTAGGAAGGGGGGGGGGAGGGGCAGGTGTGACACCCGTAATGTAAGCTGGTATAATGAATGGTTAGACAACTCAAGTAATTACAGACTAATTCCTTACAGTACAATAGTAACATATATGTAGTTGTCCACTAACAAAACTGTTAACTGTTATGTGATGGTAGAGGAGATTATGGAGAATTAAAAAATAAACACTGCAATTACCAGCATTTACATAAGTTGAGCACTACACAATAACTACTCAAACTATAAAGCTCTTTTCACCATCTAAGGAGCTGACCTTCACAGACTTGCAAGACACATGCATGCAGTGCTTTTTTCAATAGCTGGACGTGCAATTCTAAAATTAATCTATTCTTTGCATCAACATATAATTAAGGCGAGTCACTAAATTTTGTAATCTGACAACACAGGTTATGTGTCTGCTCTATTACAAGTTTCTCAAACTAAACTAGATTTGTGGTAATAACAAACCTAAAATAATTTCCTATGCAATCCACGTACTATTTTAAACAAGTATACACAACAGTCATGGCCACACATTATTAAAAGAGCCTTGGTTAAAGATAGAAACCAATTGACAATAAGTTATTATAGCCCTGCAAAGTGAGAAATTTGCAAAATAGTTATCCACTCAAATGTACAAAAGAAGTTGCTAAGAAATTTATTTATGCCTACTGAATGTTGTTAGAAACAATAGTTCAACACTGTGTAATTGTATCCTTGATGCAAACAGAAATTAACTTAGTAGAGTTTAGAAAACTTTATAAATCACACTTAATTTTTAAATTGAGTTAATTTATTCTTAACAACTGCATGTATTGTGTAAAAATAAATATTTATTAAATAGAATTATAAAAACACCAAAGTATATGCTTAACCAGCAACAGCTGGATATAATTCAAATAATAAGCTTGAACACCTACAAAAAAAAATTAAATAATTTAATAATAAAAAGTAAGCAGTATTGTAGAGATTCACAGCTATTAAACAGAAAATGTTGCACTATATTAAGCAGCATATTTGACAGCAGTATTTTTATCTGTAAACTGGTTTGGCTGAAAGCTCTCTTCTCAAAGTTTTGTTTACTTTGCTAAGCAGCCAATGCTTATCTTTTTCTTCCTGTAAAATACACAAATAACAAATGTGAATTTGATATTGTAAATATAAATATTCAACTATACACCGAACACTGGAACAAAAACTCAAATTATTCCAGATAGACGCTTCCCAGTTAGATGCTAGCCTAAATTTCCCATTTAGGCTAGCATCTAACCCAAATATAACAGTTCACAAAACTCACGACGCTACAGTGGACACCTTTGCTACTTGTGATTTCAAATACGCACCGTGTGGCCCTAGGCTAAATATGCCAAATATTTATCAAAGTTTCAATCAAAAATTTTAAAATTATAATTGAATATTTAATCTTAAAATTATTGCTTTCAAAATTTGAGACATTTATTATAACTGGAAACTTTCTCATCCAATGGGGTAACAACATTTCATAGAAGTGTAATGTATTTTTAGATATTCGTCCGTTTCTTTTCCATGCTATAATTTTAGGTATTATAATAATTTTTATTTAAAATTTTTGTCACCTCAATTAACAAAAAATTGAAAATGATCTTTTGTACAATTATTTCAAGCAAAAGCAGCCACACACCAAATTAACAAATTTGGTGTTTGTAACTGTGACTACATACATAACTTGTAACTGTGACTAAATGCATAACTTGTAACTGTGACTACAGGCATAACTTGTAACTGTGACTACATGCATAAATTGTAACTGTGACTAAATGCATGACTTACTCTCTTCAGAGTATCCCTCAGTAACTCAACTAGCCTCTTCTGCCCTGAAGCCCTTGCTGCATATATATAAATCACCAACCTGCAAATGTTATACATATGTGTTTAAAGAATATCATAAAATAATAAACTTATATTAAATTATTTATTATAAACAATTATTATTTATACCAATTATAAATTACTTCAACAGTGAAACTAAGTATCTAACAAGCATGAGTCAATTTAAATAAAGCGGAATAAAATTAAATAGGTCGAATAAAACGTGGTATTTAAAGCTGAGAAATGTTTAGCACAAAGTTCGGGCTCTATGAGGCTCCTAAATGCTCCGTGAAATTGATATACATGAAATATCTTCCTTACACTAGGCTGACTATGAGAGCAGCTAGCAAGGGTCCAGAAGCCAGAAAGGTGATAGCATTTCTAGGAAACTCTGGTAGTAGAAGCATGCTTTCAGCAACTGCACCGAATATCGTGTAGGGCTCATCAGGGGCACCCCCTCTAACTTGATTAATGGTACTGTGTGTACGGAATGGACCACAGGATCTGGAAGGGGTGACACTACAACATTTCACATCCTAATCTATTAGTCCGAGCAACTCACCAACAGCAGCAGACTATCAAGTGTGCAGCTTAATACACAATTAGAAAATGTTAAATGACAACAAGACAGTTTAAAGCTTTGAAAGCTAATTTAAGCCAAATTAAGGGTATGCAGTGATGGTTGAAAATCATTTGATTATTACTGCAATTGTATTACAATAATTTCAATTTTAATGGAAGTTTTTACATGATTTATATTGCTAGTAGAAGTATGCTACAACTAAAACCAGCCAAATGTACTTGTTAAATCATATAAGTTTATGGTATTCAGCAAAGTGGCCTGATCAGTGATGATGCAATGTGCCTGATATATTTTAATTTAGGTTATACAGAAATTTATTGGTTTCAAGTCTAAGAGGTGTTTTTTGTAAAAAAAAATCTGCTTTCATATTATCTAGCAAAACATATTGCATAAAATACACTTTCTGTTGAAAATTGCCAAGCTGAAATTCATAGGCCAGCTGACTTTTATGTTGTTCATATTTTCCAAATACCACAAAAAACTTCTTCAACTGAACTTTTACACCAGTGATCTCAATCGAATTTGTAAAAGAGTCCTTAACATCCGATTGGTAAAAAGTGATATAGATACATAAATAATTCTAGAATAGTAATAATTATACTCACACTCCCACTGACACGCCTACTCCGAGAATGGCTATGAAAAAGGCTAGGGTTAACACACACTTGAAGAACAAATTCATACTAGATGCCCCATAAGGTGAGACGGCAGGTTTTTGATTGTGAAAGAGAGAAAGCTACAAAAGTTACAGAAAACTTTACTAACTCAGCAAAACAGTTTTGCAACACACAGCTCAACTTTACAAAACTTTGTATACCAAGAAATTAGAACATGAATATTTTATAATTGAAATCAGAAATAATTGTGAAAATCAAAGAAATGAATGAAAAAAATCTAATAAGTTCCAAAGTGATGGGATTTTTACCTTTCTAACAAAGAAAAATATAATAACTTTAAAAAATGTGATGAATGGAAGAAGAGGACTGTAGAAGGAGCCGAGCCAGCATAGAGTTTGTGTGTACACCATGTCCATAACATTGACAGGGATATCAAACTCCTCTTGTCCAATATACGCTATAACTTTATTACTTCTGTGGTACTTCTTCCAAATCGCTCTACAGATTACCATGAGTGAGGAATTCACATAAATATTCATTTAATTATAATTGAAACAGGCTGAGCACAGTTTAATAAATTGTAAAATAACTGAACGCCCATATGAGATCATAC
The DNA here is from genome assembly GCA_964035545.1 of Bugula neritina. Lineage (NCBI taxonomy): Eukaryota > Metazoa > Bryozoa > Gymnolaemata > Cheilostomatida > Bugulidae > Bugula > Bugula neritina. The sequence goes on along the minus strand of OZ037765.1, from coordinate 7,548,621 downwards.
AGTGATATGACTACTATTTTTGTTAAAGAGAGAGTTTAAACAAATAAAGAAATATAGCTCATTAAAAAACTATTAACTTACTTTCGAGGAAACTCTACTAGAAAGACGACTCCCACAATGACAAAAAAATCCAGAAGCACAAGCTTGTAGATCTGTTGTCCAATAAATGTCTCCCAACACTACAACATCACCGGTGTTCACATACAAGTTACTTTACAAACTGGACACTGGAGCTATAACTTGGTGATACAATATTGAACATGTTATATTAGCATATTATTTTAAAATTATCAAGTGAAAGCAACAAAACTTTGAGAAATTAACAACATAACATGTGTATGCTGTACACCAATACATAAAAAGATTATTTAGCAGTACTTACATATATATTTTGGCAGTTACCACATATGTCGGCCTTATGCTCAATATCACATTGCATGACATCGATGTAGATAGGTAAAAGTAAAAGAAAGACGGTGCCTAATCTCAACAACACTATCCTAGAATACATGCAACAGCGATACTAGTAACAGGTCTGACACTAGAGAGAGATAACACTGAAAGAAAACACTGTATAATTAGAAAAAACTATAAATAAAACACACTAAACATGAAAGTCTGAAAAAAAGAATTCACAACAAGGTAATCCAAACTTACTCAATAATTTTAGACAAAAATTTTAAACAAAAAAAATTGAAATTTATATGTGACAACATTACACCAAATCCTTCTACAACAAAAAGTATGAAATTTGTCTTGAACTTTTACTATTGGACGACAGCTACAAAGCACAAACCTAGCAATAGTGACGTTCTGCTCGGTGGCTGGATAATATCTCTCAAGCTTTGCCAAGCTCTTGAAGATGCCCGGGAATATAGCGTACATTACTGTGATGAGGACAGAGGGGAGGTACTGCCAGACCAGGTCAGTGAAGGCAGCAACAGCGGATGAGGATTGTCTAGAGGTTGTCTGTAGCAGCTTTAACATAAACAGGATATGTTGTTATCTAGGTCACCACAACACTTTGATTGGTGTATTTTTTACACCTTAACAACTCAGACAGGGTTATTGTTGCTATCCCTGTGAGAACCCATGATGAAAAGTTTTTTTAAAGCAGGCTAAGGACTTATTCAGATGGGGCACAGGAGCAATTATGACTGGATGCTCTTCCTAACATCACCGCCAGTGTAAGACACGAACCACTGACCTCATGTTTACCATGCTAACCCTCTAACCACTAAACCACAGCTGCTCCCTGTAATTCTCATAACATATGGCCAACAAATAACATTAATGAATTAATACCATCATCACAACTTGGAAACATCATGGCAAAACCCTCTTGCACAAATAAAAAAGTTCTGAATCTTCCTGTTGATTCCACGGAGTATAACAAAAAATTTTAAAAGTTGAATAGATATGAAAATAACCCCCACAGTTATTCAGAGCTTGACAGTTTTACAATGTTAAGCATGAAATATAAGTAAAAAAGAAGTAAAAATTGTATACTGTGAGATTCTCACTCTTTCATCGGATGCTGTTTGTGAGAAGTAGACTGCCGCAGCACAACCACACAACACCAGTATAACCAGCAAGTTGATAGCTATACGTATCATGTATATGGTGCACCTCTTAGACTGAGTTCTGTTCTGATACTTCTCTGATCTCTTCCTCTCCGCCAGGTCTCTCTGTTCACATACAAAGAAATATCAGAGTAATGTTTGCTGCGATTATCTACAAACTATGAATATCACCACCAGTTTCCAAGACCACTCTATTTCTATTCCCTCACCATTATTTCAAGCCTAATGAGAGATTTCTTCACCCGAGCTGCTTTCTCTTTATATAATCCGAAATCCCAGCCTGCAAAGACTTGGTTAATAGACTTATAGTAGACCAGTTTATCAGCTAACAGATTGTCTTCCAGCCCTGAAGAAGTGCTACAATAAAACAATTTCTGTACTGCAGTTGTCTAAACACTGCTGTTATAAATATCTAACTCCATGTTTTGTTCAGATATAAGCCGACGCCAACCTTTATGAACTGGCATAAACAGCAAAGAAAGCTAATATAAATGTTTATAACACAGAAAATAAATAAAAAATATTAGTAAAAACTTACCTAACAACAATAAATACGAGACTAATAATAAAGAACAATGCTGTAGCCATTGCATATGCCACAGAAGTGTTATAGAGTGGATAGTTGATATTGCCACCAATGCCAGAGGTTTTGTTGAAATAATAACCATAAAACAATGGAGTATATTCAAACATCCCCTGTAACAGTCAAATAATCATGGTTAGCTTAAAGTTCAACCAACACATTGATAGAACATATTGGTTGAACATTTTTAAATTGACCTCTAAAATCATTTAGACAGGCACAATATTGGATAAATCTAAAGTTAATATTAAAATTGGTAAACTCTGCTAATCAAGAAAGGGCCATTCACTGACAATCTTCATTACTATAACAGAAAGGATGTCACAAAACTCATGTCAACTTTCGCCTTACTACCAGATATGCCCGTGAAGAGTGTAAAAGTTAAATAAATTGTTGTGTAGATGCTGTAGAGTTGATTAAACTTTGGAAAGTGATAAATTTCAGCTAAATAGAAAATAAAACAATGCAGCAGTACCTACCGTGCCTTGAACGAAATCCAATACGTTTATATACCAGGCTGAATCCGAAGTACTGAGATAGTCTATGTAAACTGAAGTACAGTTTTTAGCCAGCTCATGGTCATGCACAAGACTGTTTAGCTGGTCGAGACGCTCAGCAAGTGTCCCGGAAATATCAACAGGTGAATCAGTAGAGGTTAAGGAAAATGAAGTTGCATTTGACGCTGAAACATTTAAAAACCATATAAAAGAAAAATAGAAAAATACAAGTAGGACAAATTGAAAACATGAAAAAAGATTGCAAAATGCAATACTTAAAACACTACCACACAAACATTTGCTGTTTTGAAATCTCATTAATTCCTTTCTATGTGGAAATTGTTGCAACAAATCTAACTTTTGGAAAAGTTGACAATTTTCATACATACAATTAGTAAAGGTTGATGGAAGAGATGAAACATTGGCAGAGACGAATCTCTCATCAAATGAAAAAGGCTCTAGAGTGAACTGTGGTATAATAATGAGCAGCATAGGGGTGCAGAGTAAGAGGTTGAGAAACACCATCCATTTTACAAGTTTGAAGTATTCCATGATGCCGGCTCCAAACTGACCTGCCAACACGGAATGCATACACAGTAGTAGCAGTATTAGTAGTAGCAGTAGTATTAGTAGTAGCAGCAGCAGCAGTAGTAATAGTAATAGTAGCAGCTTTAGTAGTGGTGGTAGTAGTGGTGGTAGACCTTACATCTTAACCAAAAATCAAATTTGGAACTAGCTTTGGCAGCAGTGCAATAAACAAACAACATAATATAAAAGCATGAACATTAGTTTGAAATTAAAGAATAACAAAGATGTATAAGTATAGTGACAGCATGTATAGACACAGTCATGCTGTATAACATAGCGCTGAATATAATACAATAGAACTAACCTTCTATCTCCTTCAAAGTACCTCTCCATATGTCAGTGTAATGTGAAAACTCACTCACGTTATTCCTAATTTTCATCCATTTCTATTAAGTAAAAACACAACCCCAAGTGTAAATTATTTAATAGTACTTCATCAAATGCCCACCTACCAATATCATATTTATTTCTTAAACTGTTTTCACCATAAAAATGTGCCATGATGCTCCATTACTTACTGGAAAATTGTAACTGAACAACATAAAGATAGAGTGAGGGTTAGCTGTAAAGCAGAGAATTGTGTTAATTCACCTAATCACTGGCCTCTAGCATGCAATGCCCTAGCCTCAGGCCACTACCGCAAAGGCCAACTCACCAGTAACTCAACAAGCCACAATACAGACAGACAAGGGAGGGGGGTATGCAGAACTTACCTGCTGTTCTCTCTATAATATATGGGATGAAAGTTACTCCACACCAATAAGTACAGTGTAGCAGAACATAGTGGTAGGGTTAAAGGCTTATCTATGCATATATATGTCACATATTTTCCTTTCTTTATTCCAACTAAGCTTCTTTTCATTGTAAAATTATTGTGGACTATTAGAAAAACAGTGTAGCAGCTAGAAACACTTAAAGACACTTGTCTCTGCTGAAGGTTTATCTGTAATTAGGAAATGCCGTTGAGTGAATAATGTGAAAAAACTAAATGCTTTTACTAGTTGCTTGATGCAAGGCATAAACTATTTCATTAAATGTTAGCTTCTGGATTTACAATGTCTTTAGTTATGCTAGAAGGTAATAGAAAAGTTACACTAAAATCATTTTATAAGTTAGTAGACTTCCTAGTTGCTACCCTGAAACACTTCTCATATTTCCATGTAACTTTTGAGCATTTAAAGTACCACCCATTTTTTCAACTTTCGCTTAACGACAAAGTTTACATCTAAAATTGTGTGTGTGTGTGTGTGTGTGTGTGTGCGCGTGCGTGTGCTCGCTAGTGCGAAACAATATAGTAGGTTAAAACTGAGTTATATTAAACTAAAACATAGATGAGTGACTCATGAATGGCGAGGTGTTTCACCGGAAAATGTTTTGGGAGTTGTCTTTTTTGGATAAACACAGGCAATAAGGATAAGGGTTAGCAGACAAAACATTGGTTGGTCATGATTATAATGAGCTTTAAACTTGATATAAATGAATTATAATCCTACAACAACTGTACTAGCAAGAGCTCACAATGCAATATGTGTAGAAAACAGGTAGACTTTTACCAACTCAAATATTTCAAACTTATATGTATAGATAGGCCAATACGTGTGGTATTTGGATAGGGCAGTTTAGCTGAACTACAATTAATTGTGTGTATTGGCAACATTTATCTAGTAGCTACAACCCCACATTTCAACAGAGGGAATTTCATCTAAAGGACGTTAGCATCTATTATGTTCGTAAATTATGGGTGGTGTTGTAAGAGACAGGAGAGCTATGGGGTGGGAAATAATGTGGATACGTGAAAGGAAAGTGAAAGCAAAATGGATCTAATAGAGTATTGCTATTTAAAAATTGAAAACACTTTCAAATTCCAATACATCACTCTAACACTTGGTCCTTCGATTGCTATCATCACCAGTTCCATTGAAAACAAGCTGTACTAAAAAATTGCATTTTTTCAAATGTGAAAAATTTACATCCAGATGTTTATAAAAACTGCACTGTTTATATTTGTTACCCGAGTTTGTATATTATAGGCTGACGTAAATGTTGAAATATGATATGTAGAAGTCTACCCTTACGCAGATAACTAGATTGACCAATGAACTCTACCTTGTTAGCCACATGCCTAGCCAGAGTGAGTCCGGAAGGTTCTTTGACATGATAACTTTTAACTTGATCTCTATAATCTCTCTTCTGGCTCATAGAAAGTGTAAGTGACCTACGAGTAAAGCTCCGACATTATGAATTGACAATCGTGAGGCAAGATAAACCCTTATTCACTTGGAGATCTCATATTTGTGAAAATTGAAAGTAGAGAAAAATAAAAGACAATAACAAGTTAATGCAGGAGATCATACATCATGATACTAGCTTAGCACTAGCAACTGTTACACAGAAAATAGTTGACAATTGCAAAAGATATAATCATCTTGCAGTATTAGATTTAAATAATTGATTAGAAGGAAAATTACAGTAGTTGTGAGATTATATGCATGTGGACATGCAAAGAGACGACTATGATATTATGATAGACAGAAAGTTATAAAGAGTCAATTGAAACATACAGAAGTGCTGTCACAAGCTGACTTACGAAATCGGAGAAGCACCACATTTGTATGCACGGCGAGGATAGTGTTTAGCGTACAGCCGCCTGTATTAATTCGTATTATAAGCATACATGCAGTTGAAGAGGTTAGGAAGTTTACAACACGTAGGTATATATGCAAATTAGATATATATGTGAGTAATAGCTTATTAATATATGCCACAGACCATAAAATTATCCCCTTCAACACAAATTATCATAAATTAAAGCAAAATTAGTATGATTATTCTTCTGATGAACTTTGGTGCACATTTATAATGAAAACCTGAGTAAACTGATATAAAGATGTTTAGATGAGATGTATATTAATCAGCATGACAACTCATTGGTGATAGCATTAGCTCTTCCCCTACACAGCTTGTAGTAGAAGGGGAGATATACCCATAGCCCACACAATTGCACCTGATGTTCTGCAACTCCTTGAACTGATCCTCTGTAGATACAAGATGGTCAAACTCTTCGGCGTTGCTGTCGACATCATCCAGATCTACCGTTGGCTGCTCTAAGAAGACTGTGGTGGGCTTAGTTGTCCTGTCTACAGTAGAATACCACCCAGCTTAGCATAAAGCATCAGTGAATATCTAACATCCTGCCAATCACTAGTCTATGCATCAATTGTATATCAAATACTGAAACTATCTATTTGCCACAAATATTTCAGTAAACCTAAAAAATACATCAATATATGTTGACTAAAGCTACACTGTTTACATTTGTTGCTTAGCCATGATTTAAAACAGTGTTGATAAACATTTCTTTTTTATTATTGAAAAAACTAAGTAATTACTTCATAGTCTTAAGATTGCTTTACACTCATACTCGAACAAAATGAATAACATCTACATGTAGTAGGTACTGTATAAGATGATACGCTGTAAGCCTGTAACTGCTACAGACAGTGCAGACATGGTATACAATAACTGATACAACTGAATAATTACAAGGAATGACACTTTAGGGTGGGCTGGCAGTAATTGTAATAATTAGGTGGTTATGGGATAAAGTAACAGGTATTATGTTCTATATCTCCATGGGTAGTACACCAAAGGTCTTTTTAAACACTGTATCCTGGTCCAAGTTCAAAATAAACTGTGTTAAATAGGCCAAGATCTACAGTTATAGGGATAAACGCCCAAGTGTGGTCAGAGCTTTAAAGCTTTGATAGCTGAAATATGAAATAAAAGCATCACTCAAGATAAAGCCACTCAATGTGATACTTTATAGTTTGTCTTAAGAAACAGAGCGAAAAAAAAGTACAGGGGGGGGGGGGGAGAGGGGAGAAAAGCATTGATGATGAAACATTAGCTAGAAAGGTTAAGAAATATTTATGTCTGCCAATCAAACTTGACTATTAAATCCAGCTTTTTCTTTTAGTGGTTTACCTAATGTTGGAGGTTTGGTAGACTTTCTCCGTACAAGGGCTTGCCGAGTTGTATTGTGCCGTTTTATACTAGACGACTTGCGCTGTACTTCCTCTAAGTTTTTACCCAGAACTAAGGCAGCATTGTTGCTAGGCAACTGAAATCTAATATCTTTGCCATCTCTGACAAACTGATCGAATATATCCAGATAGTCATCGTCTGAATTATCACTATCTTCATCTGGATTATTCCCTGCTAGCACCAGAAAGTTTATCAGGCAATAAAATGTAGGTAAAATAATATAAATGACAAAACGAAAACATATTATAATTACAAAGATAGACCTTCATTTGTTTAACATTATCAAATCACTTTTGCTGAATGAAAGTTTCGACAACATAAATTAGTTTTTAAAATATGGCAATTTGATTCGCATAGCTCTATACATAAACAACAGAGCCTATCTGTATAACATCCCAACAGCTAGTGATAGCAGCATGCTGTAAAAATTAGTAAGTCAGCTTTCTCAGAAAATTAATAATATAAGGATACGAAACTTTTTCTTTTAAAATGTTGATTTTATAGCAGCCGCCACGGTGTAAAATTGGCAATCATGAGCATAAGAATGGCAGCAACAGTATTGTCTAAAAACTGTGAACTTTAAAGTGGTACTTTCTGTAGCTAACCTCTTGAGGTAGATGGAATCTGAAGGTCATCCATTGATCCTCTCCTTGCGATTAAAAGTAATTATATAATACGTAGACTAATACCATTCCTAAAAGTCAACTGCAACAGAAAGCATTACTAGTACTAACAGCTGATTCCAATGCATATCAAATCAATCAATGTAATTAATGCTTATACGTATTTTGAAAGCTATTATGACACTGACTAACAAGTGTGACATGCCAGTTGCCACACATGACAGGCAGACACAGTTAATTTGATTGCCTGGTGAATGATCTAAAAATTTCAGAAATAGAAAATAAAATCGAACTATTGCAATAGTGTTTTGACAGGCTTGGCATGATGAACTCTCATCACTACCACAGATATAATCATAGAACTGAACTCATTGAATAAAATCACTCAAATATGACTGAGTTTGAATATAAGACTATTTGCATATGAATAGCATAATTCAACATCTGCTTCATATAACAAGTGTTAAATTTTAAATATTTTCTAAATTTAATTGCGAATAATGTGAAAGAAAATGAAGTCTTTTACAAAGCAGTTGAAACCTATTTTATACTACTTCAATTGTTAGGGACAGTTTTTAAGTGTAATTTCTGAAGCATTCTTTTTCTCGATAAAACATATTATATAGTAACAATATAACAAACATATGTGGGCACACCGTTGGCATCGAAAGCCATCATTCATCTGAGTGTTTGTTGAGCTGAGCCTAGTCTTTCGTCTTGCTCTCAGCTCTTCTCTATGTCTCTGTCTCTCATCATAAATAATCTTCACACCACTGTGTAACATAGGTCTCAACCTGCTCTTTTTGGTAGCATTCCATTATCGGGTTTCTGCTCTGATATGGCAGCGCTTCATGCCATCTTTCAATCAGTCCTTTAAGTGCTTAATACATCCACCTTGGGACCTCTTTCCATTTGCAGTTCCCCAAAGAGGATTTGTTTAGGTATATGTTTGTTGTCCATTCTGACCAGATGGCCAGCCAATTGAAGTCTGTTTTTAACGACAAGACTTTCTAGACTTGGTATCTTTGTCTCCTGGTGCACGATGCTGTTTGTCCGCTTATTGGTTTATTTGATTTTTAGTAGACCGCGTAATTTCCTATGGTAAACTTCAGGATTTCCAAATGTTCATACTGTAAGTTGTCCAAGCTTCTGTGAGTAGTGAAGACGAACCATGGTTAAAAATTTTGAAGGACAGCTAATCTTTCCGAGAATGTTTTAGGGCAATTTCCTGTTAACTGTATCAAACGCCTTGGTAGGGTCAATGACGGCCAAATAAAAATATTGGTAAGTGGGTAGTATTACTACTATTAGTATTACTAGTAAATAACTATAAGTTGATATAAGTAATGCTAATACTAACAGTAATAGTATTCACTCACTAATAGTTATAGCAATACTAATTGCAAAATTACACTTCATACTAAGTCTAGTGAATCACTAATAGTATTACTTAGTACTAGATCAAGTAATAGTACTACTACTACTAGTACTAATACTAATAGTAATACTATTAGTATTACTATTAGTGTAACTCTTACAGTTACACTTACTGTTAATATTTCAAGGTATGGTACTAGTATAACTACAACTTATTAACTATTACTATTAGTCTTATAGTTATTATAAGTATTACTATTACTATTAGTATTAGACTTACTCTTAGTCTTACTAAGTTACTCTTGGAGACAAGGTTACTCATACTCAGAGTTATACTGTTACTGTGTTAGCCATAGTGATAGTCATAATCATAGTAATAGTGTCTATGTCAGTAAAACTAAATAGGCCTAGTAATACTAATACTAAATAATTAATAAGTATAACTATAAGTTATGAGTATAACTATAAGATTAAGTATAAACTTAAACTTAAAGTAAAAGTATACTTATGATACCCGTCCTATGGCTATGAGTATGACTATCACTATCAGTATGAGTATCACTATCAGTATCACTATGAGACATGAGACTGAGTATGAGTATCAGTATGGGCTATGGCTTTTACTATAACTGTTAAAATAACATGAAAATAAGCATAGATAATTCACTAACTGAAAATATAAAAACTGCAATTACAGAACGTTAGTTTATAATCATAATCTTAATGATACAATCAGTATCATGATCCGTACAGTCAGAGTCTACAGAAAATTAGAAAGTTCAAGTTGTAGGTCACAATTGCAGTTTGTAACAAAGAGGAGATAACCCCGTAGTTTGATAGCCTCGTTAAAGGCGTGCCCAGATATAATTGGATGCCTGTAGTTCATCGAGATATTATTGACACCGTTGGGCACTATTATAATATTAAAAATCTGAGTCATTAGATGACGTCAATCACATCAACCCGACTTGGATAATTTTAGCAGTTGGAAAGTCAACGCCCTTTTACTCACTTAATTTGCAGTAGTCAGTTATTGCAAACCATAGTGGTGTATTTCCTTAAAATTAATTTGAGCTACCTTGTACACAGTAACTAAACTATAATAATAATATAATCCATGCATGTATTAGGCAGCTGAATGGCTGATTATTAGTGCAGCTTTGGAACAAATCACATGGTTATCTAAAAATGAGTGCATGAAAAGTTTGATGCTGTGGAAACTTTTCTAGATTTTTTATTTTCTGGCTATTGTTATGTAATGTGCAAACATGATACATCAGCATTTATTTCTTATTTCACAGTTGGCCTTCCTAATCCGGCCTAGTCCCCGCCTATATGTATTGGATATTGGGACTATTGAGATGTTATTGGAAAGCTGTTAACTAATACATTTCTATTTTGTTTATATAACCGTGTTTTGAAAAACTCAAATTTAGAGAATAATTTATTTGTATACAAACCAAGTTCATCAATTTACTCACTCACTTCTTAGATCATTCTCAATACATCACTGATTTACTTTTATGAATAAGTACGACAAAAGTGATAACCAAAGTTTTAACTTGTGAGTTTGGTGCTAAATGTATTTTCAACTAATGTGTAACAGCAGGTCAACTGATATTTTGCTATTATTCAACAGAGAACAATTGCTTGACACCAGCCCAACACAGCTTATAGTAATCATGTTATTAAATTAGGCAAGAAAAATTAAAACAATGTAGTCCGTGCTTACCGTCATCAGTGAGTTTTGGATTATTAAAACCATCCCTTTCAAAGATATTTCATATATATTATGCAATTATTATTTTTAGTATATTTTGTGAAAAATAATGTTTGTCCAACATGTTCAACACAACATTTGAATTAGTGCCAACTAAAAGTAGCAAAATATTATTGAAAATCTTTGAACATAAATTTAGGCTGAAATATATTCTTGAATTTAAAAAAAAAGTATTATCAGGCAACATTATTACCAATAAAAGCATAATGTTTGCAGACTGGTACAGAACAAGCAACAACAGGAAATACAATTTCGTTTGTTGAAATGTTCATAAAATTTATCACTTGAAACATAATCTTTCACAGGTTCAGCAAGGAACTTCTTACAAATTAAATATCGAGAGATTTAGGCACAAAATGTAACATTACAACCACATGAAGCCTTTATTCTATAGACAATCACAGACATGTACATCATATTCATATCACTACATTATAATTCTTGGATTACTACATGGGCAGTTGTAGAGTGAGCATAGTGCATAAATACATACAGATACTGTAACAAAGAGTTCGAAAGATTGTGCAGTATGTGAGAACCAAACATTGCCTGCAAAAAATTGCTCAGCATTTGCGTTTTACCTAGGAAGTTGTTCACTATATATCAGAGTTCATCGTGACCATCATAATCATCATCACTGTCTTCATTGCGCTTATCCGTATCTTCTTGAGGTCTAATGTAAACACCTTCGGCGGTTGTCCAATAATTAAAGTCATTAGGATTAGGATATGCACAGATCTCACTTTGGCCGTGAATTGGACGTCCAAACGTGTCTCCCGTTACGTGTAAATATCTGCAATAACAATAGTAGTGCAACTTTAATGTATACCAAGTTTGCCAAGTATTAATAAGACTCCACAATGCTTTTTAATACCAATTTGTTTTAGTTATCCATAAAACAAACCAAATTTGTAAAGATAATTAAAGTGATGAAAGTGATTTATAAATTACTGTGAGTGTATACCATGTGTATATTATATAGTTGTATATAATGAAAATTATTTACCCTCCAGTTGAACTATGCTTAAATCTCACTTTTGCATCTCTTTCCCAGTACATATCATTACAGGTGACCACCCAATTATCTCCTACATAAAATATAACAGCTACATAAATAACTGCAAATAACTGGAAATGAAGCATTATATAAAAAAGTCATGTTTGGTGAAAGTGCCAATGTAGCATCGCTACCTTCATCTCCTACGCCATCTTCACCGAATGCACTGACTTCATAATTGTTAGAGAGAGGAGAGTTGAAGTGGTGACTGTGTAAATTTTTTCTTGTTTGAAGATGCATAAATCTAACTGTCTGGCCACACTTGACAGGTCGTCTACAAACATAGACTAGGTTTTACAAGTCAAAAAACACAAGACGTTGAATAGACAAACATTAGCTACTATATGAATTAATTTTTAAATTCATTTTCTGATACAAACCGAATATGTGAATCAACAGACAGTAAAATTTAGTCAAAGGATCACTAATTGCAATTATCCATGTATCATTTCGATTAGGAATAATATATGAAACTATGTGCAGCTGAATAATAGTAGCTAAAGTTTGTATTGAGTAGCTGGTCTGTAAACTATACAAATATATATAAATATCTACAAGCTATCAAACATAATCGGCAAAGAGAAGGCAACTCTCAAATAAAACGCAAGTGTCTAGTTTGTCTATAAAAGGTCTTTAGAGTTGAGTAACTTATGACATAGATAATATACATCATCATTGCAACATTGTCTCGGGTGATAGGAGCATTTTAAAACAATCCCTTCAAAATGAACATTTCACAAAACCACAATTAATTGCCCAACTACAATTAAACGGCATATTTTTTTAAAACTTCAAATGACGATGATTGTCTGAGGACTTGAAAGAGTAATTATCTTTTTAAATGAAACCTCTAAATGGTAAATATTTTATAGTTAATACATTAAATGGTAAAAATTGCTTAAAGAGGTGAATATAGAAAAATAAATTACCCTCTTGGACACTGGACTCCTTGCTTTGCATTTACTTGCCAATAACTGTTGTGGTCGTCTGTTGAATGGACTCCTGTAACTGACTAAAATATAAAAATTTAAAATAAAAATTGAAAAAAATAAGTGAAGGTTATCAATATTTTATAAACAATTGCAGCTCAAAACAGTAATCCCAATAACATGCAGAAAGATAATGCAGTTAACCAGTAAGATTGCAGTAAAATAGTGCAGTTAAGCTCACTAACCTGCTGTCCACTACCAGAACCATATTTGACATCATGAGAATGTAACCTAACATCACTTCTTGTGTTGACTAACTTTAATACTGTGCCACAAGTGACGTAGTCCAAGTCAGAAGCTTCTACAAATTCGTATTTTTCAAGATTAATATCATAACATATATAGTAATACTAATAGTAACTACTTTTATAACCATATAATTTTATTATCATAAAATGTAATGCAAATTGTAAACAAGTTAAAATATAATAATGTAAGACTTAGACTAAGTTTTACTGCTAGAATACATATATACTGCATACACGAGCGCACACACATAAATTAAAATAATTATCAATATCATAATCATAATGATAATGTAGGTTCAACTTAACTTGTTGAGTAGTAGTCTATGATTTAAACTTGACGCTAAAGTAAGAAGCGACAACAAGACAGACCTAAAATAATTATTCATCATAAACATAATACTTATACTTTAACTTACCCTAAGAAAAATAAATATAATACTAATAGTAATACAACTTTACAAGTTCATAATTATAAAATTAAATATAATTATAATAATAAATTATATAGTCTTACTATTACACTATATTAATACAAGTTATATTTAATACTTATCATTGATACTATAAGCATGACTTATGAATTTAATATTAAGAAATCTGAAATGTAATATTTATAATTATAGTTATAATAATTATAATATTATTAATATTATTACCAGAAACAGAAGTGGAGATCGTCAAAAAAAGCCAAACTCCAGCCCAAAAATATGCAAGCATTATTTTTTTATTGATTTTTACTTGATGATTTGTGTTTTTATAAGTGTGCAAATCATTGGCTATTGAAAAGCTTCCAAGATACACTGAAATGACTAGTAATAGCAACAATTAAATCTAATGATCTTTTTACAGACTAATAACACGTCGACTTTAATTTCTTTTTCAAAATACTAAATACTGAGAGAACTACTACTTGTACTTACTCACAAAAGAAATAATAAAAGCCAATCAAATTTACGCGAAGAGTAAATTCGGAAAGCCGGGGTTTGTAATGAAACTTATCATAGCTGAAGTTTTCATTCACACATAATACAGACGAGAATAATTTAGAACCCATGCTATATATGTCATATTTTGGTGAATGTAGGAGTACAAAAATTTCAAAACTCATATTGATATTGGTGTTGTCAGATTAAGAATATCGAGGTTATGATTGCTTCAGGCTTTACTCTAAGTCTAATAACTGATGTAGTGTTACAAGATGAATCGTAATCATAGTCAGACTCTTAGAGACAGAACTAAATAATTATTATAATAATATGAATTCAAATTGAAACATGATGATGATCAAGTTCATTTTCAATCATCAAATTCAATTTCAATTTGAATTTCAATCTCAATCTGTCACTGCCAGTGTCATAAAATTCAATTTCAATGTCATAAACTTAAATTTAAACTTGAACTGTTGAATTTACAGTGATGATGAAATAATGAATATCAACATCACTATAAATAAACTATAAGTATATGAGTAGTGAATTGAATATATTATTGTATATCCCATTTGTGATTTGATATTTATTAATTAGCAATTTCAATTTGAATTCCATATCGAATATCAATATGAATATCGTTATCAATATTAAAATTATTCATATTGTATTCATATGACTTAGACTATTACTATGTTGCATGTAAGTGTATCAATATTAATATAACTTATAACTATAAGTATGTGAACTTTGAAAAAATATAATAATAAATATTATAACATTAACAATATGAATATTAATGATTAATTGCAAATGCATGTGTTAATTATCCTTTTAATTCTACTACTAGTAGTGGTACTAGTACTAATAGCAGTTCTAACAAAGTGGAATCTAATGCTAATACTAATAGGCCTAGTAATAAATATTAATATTACTTCGCCTATTATTAAATTTAATAGTAGAACTATACTGTATAGTGTATATACAGTCTGTGTGATTTAGCCATTACTATTACTATTACAGTAAGAGTATTCGTATTATATTTACTCTATTAGTATTAGCTATTACTATTAGTGTTACTATTAGGCTTTTAATTTGACTTTCTTTGACTCAAAAAAACTTTTACAGTTTTGATATTTGGTTTTAGTCAATGAAATAAAATTTATGTTTAATAAATTTTGTAACTTGTGAAATTATTAGACTGTGAAAGTCGAGGAGCTACAGAGTCAGTTTAGCCAGTTGTGCATAAGCCTGGAAATTCAATGTAGTGTTAGCAAAGCTAAATGCTCTTTAACATTTATGTCTATCATATGTTTTATTATATAGAATCAAGTGTGACTGTGGCCTATGAAAGTATTGCTTTTCGGTAGACCGACTCTCCTATATTGTTCTAGGTGTACAGTATTGAGTGCATATTTAAACTTAAAACTGTTAGCTACAGCTACCATAATACCAGTGTACTGCCCCATTAAAATTTATTGTTATGATGGCTGTAATTTAGCCATGAAAATGGCTTATCTATGTAAATAAAAATAATCATATGGTAAAACCTTTTGTAATGGTTATTTTCTCATTATTACAACTCATGCTTATTTATAATATCACTATTTTTGACAGAATTTTATATTGAGGGTTTTTATTTACTACGGAATGCCTTCACCTTTAGTCATCCTGGCAATATGGTCCAAGGGTTTAAAGTATTTATCAAGTAATTTTGATTAAATTGCTTT
The DNA here is from genome assembly GCA_964035545.1 of Bugula neritina. NCBI lineage: Eukaryota > Metazoa > Bryozoa > Gymnolaemata > Cheilostomatida > Bugulidae > Bugula > Bugula neritina. The sequence goes on along the minus strand of OZ037765.1, from coordinate 7,532,593 downwards.
CCAAATGTTACTAGTGACCTTTGATGTGGACCAACTATTAGCTTTGCGCAATGTGCGTCATTCAAGACTCTGGTTGTTTCCTGTTATTATGTCATATTGGCAGTAAATGTTTGCAAATAAAATTATACACCCAGTGATGATGATAACTATGGAGGTCAAATAAGATTTTCTACTAAATAGATTCATTGATAAATGTTCATAAAATAAATAATGGTTTTAGCTATGGTGTTTGCTGTCTAAATTTCAACCGAAAGCTTAAGAAGTTTTACAACTGTCCAAGTCTGGTTGTTAAAATTGAGGCCTAATTTAGTAGCCCCTGATGAAATTATAACATGGGATCTGTGGTAAATCATTGATATTTTTTCAACATAGTTAATTCTTGTGATACTTAGTATTCATTACCAGTTATGTTCAATGGTCAATGCGAATTCTATCTTGTTTAATGAACTTCAGAGAATTTCGGCTAAAATATATCTGAAATGAATGATCAAAAATTCTGTGCGCTGTTTTAAAAAGATATTTTCCTTCTGCATTTCTAGCACAGCCCCATAGTTTACTAGTAGTTTATAGGAATATCATCAAGTATTGTATCCCTTTGCAATGCAGGTGGGAAGAAATGTGGTTCAAAACTGTCTGAAAGTTGACCTATTTGCATCTTTCTTGGGAATTACAAGTGCCATAGACCTAGTTTAGTAAATATGGATGATGTGGAGATTGACTCTATTCACGAGTATGACTTTAGAAGAGTAAGTTAGCTTATTTAATAGACTACGTTAATATTGTGCAGAGTATGGTCACCTCTTGCAGCTTTCAAGTGGACACAGGTCTCGTTATCAAAGCTTGCTATAGGTCCTTGTGTGTACTGCCAGTAATTGTAAATGTATAATTCCAAATACTATCATAATAAAACTGTTATCTTATCAGATTATTCTACTTTCAACTATAGTTTTTATTGTTCGTATAACATGGTGTCTAATTGGGTAAATTCATTCGTCTCTTCAATTCTTGCCCTTTAATATAAAAACTTAGTAAATTGAAGAACCCGTTAAATGTGTATTTTTATTTTGTTGAGCTTGAAAGTTTCATTATTTTTTATGTATTAGCTTCAACTGTTGAGGTGAGCCTAGCAGTTTAATGGCCCAGTTTTTTATATTATATTTGTATTTTGACTATAGTTGGTGCAAATCTGACACTGTTGAAACATTTGGTTATTATTCTGTTGAATCTTACAGGCCCGGCTCTCAGTTTCACTTAAGTGGCTTCTCAGTGCAGCCTTTGGAAGGGATATTCCCGAAGAGCTAAGAGATCCTCTTCCACTCAAAGATGTTAGTTGAACAATCAACTATCACTCCTTATAGTTTATATTATAGCCCAGGAACTATTAGTCATTATAGGCCAGGGGTTGGGTGCTCTACTGATCAATGAGTCATTAATATAGCATAAGATGTGGGAGGTTGTCAGATAACACATTGATTACATTCCAACGCACCTTATATTAGATGCACCTTGTATTATTACAACTCTTAAGCCTATCCTCTTATCAAGTTTCTTCTCTAATCAATTACTATCAGCAATATTCTTTAAGGATTATAGTACTAGTAATAGTAAGACTACTAGTTCAATGTACTTTCCGGTCTATACTGCTGCAAGACCATGTATAAACTACTTATCTACTACAGAACAATTAGTAGTACTGCTATTGCTAATAGTATTTACAGGGTTTTGAAAGTTTTAGTCTAATAGTTTTAATGCTGGGAGTGTTGCCACAGCTATATGATTACCTGGTTTCTCCTTCGGCATAATGTATTCGGGTCTTGATTTTTTGAACTTTCACTCACAAAACATGAAATTACCAATAAAAATTTGTGCACAAGTTACACGCAGTTTTAAAATTAGAGAAATATTTTTAAAAATGTTGATACCCTTAGTTTGTCTTTTAAATACGGCTCAATTTTTTTCCTTGAACAATAATTCATTATTATACTAGTTAAATTTTATATAATATGAACTCACTAACGGACATATGTACTCTTCTGGATGAGGGTTAGAATTACTGTTCGTTACAGAAGGACACAGTTACTGCCATCTATGTCAACACTGGGCTGGTGAGTCTGTTGGTTAACTCAAGACTCTATATGCTTACTTGCCATTCTCTCTTCCCTCACCTTTCCAGCTCTTTACAATCAGGTTGGTCTTCTTCACTGTATAGATTATACATTCCTGCATGCATATTAGGTTTACATACTGTAGAAATGTGGGGTTGCAGTAATGTAGTTGTTTAGAACTGGTCTTAACATAATACTGGCTCATTTCGCAACTTGAATTTTTTACTTATTCAAATTATTCCCATTGCAATGTGCGTATTCATGATGTTCGTAAATAAACCTCAGCTAATGTTATGACATTTCTGTACAGCACTAATACTAACTAGGTTTGTTGATTGTTGCATTATGTTATTTCTGCTATCACATATGTCAACAAACAACAATTATTTTGTCGAAATTACCCTACAAACTATAAAGTTCACCCTGTGTTATTACAGGTGGCCACTGGGCTGTGATACAATCATTATCTAGACTAGGAGTGTATGTTGAAGATGATCATGGGCAGGTAATTACTGAAAGGGAGTTGGTGCAGACGAACCCATTTCATCTGTCTGCTCACTTGTCACTTATAGAGGCCATCATGGCTGCGTATATCAACACAGTGGCTACAACTGAGAGAGTAGTTCAGGCAGTCAAGTAAGTTAGGAACTTATACTTCATCAGTCAGTCAGTATACTTTGTATGTACTGTGTGTACCTTGTATGTACTGTGTGTACCTTGTATGTACTGTGTGTACCTTGTATGTACTGTGTGTACCTTGTATGTACTGTATGTACCTTGTATGTACCTTGTGTGTACCTTGTATGTACTGTGTGTACCTTGTATGTACTGTGTGTACTTTGTATGTACTGTGTGTACTTTGTATGTACTGTGTGTACCTTGTATGTACTGTGTGTACTTTGTATGTACTGTGTGTACCTTGTTCTGTGTTAACAGAGTATTGCTATCCTAAGCTACTGGGTTAATATTTCAGATATGGTCATGTGACTATTTCTTAATTTGACACATTGACAGCAACACTGAAATATTGGTACAACAATTATGCTGATTATTTTTAGTCATGTGCTTCATATTCTTACTGTAGAGCTGTAGGCCCTTTCAATGCGTCTGAGGACCTACCCATAGATGTAGAGGATGGCTTACTGGTTTGGATGAATAAGGTATCCATTGCCTGTGCGAGGCAGCACCAGTTCTCTCTGAAGCAGCGGTTGGATAACAACAATCTGTCTGCAAAGGTTAGTAAAGCTTAGAATTTATATCAAAGCAGTTTTGGCGAGACAACTCCCGACCATGCCTTACACCTCACACTAAAATACTTGTGTAGGTAAAAGTGAACAGGCGGCATGTCAAAGAAGTCGGCAATTCTTCCACATCCGTGCAGCTAATGGAGGACATACTGAAAGACATCTCTGATGGCTGTAGCCTCTGCTCTCTCATCTCCTTCTACTGCCCCAACCAACTCAACTATTCAGGTTTGTAACTTTGAAATTTGACTGAAACTTATGCTAATCTCTATTACTCTGTATAAACCTGCAAGTGGGTTTCACCTTTATTTCACCAGCTGTTGGTTGTAAATATCCAATGCATTACTTTTAAAAATTATGTAGTTCTTAATGTAGAGCTTGAAATTTCTGTGAATTTTATTTCATTTGACTTTCATTTAGTTTTTGAATCTACTGCTTCTTCAACATTGTCCTGGACTAGTGTTTTGATTCATGTTGTGTAGTGCTCTTAGAGTCATGCATTTTTAAGGATACGAATCTTAGAGCCAAAGACTTCTCGATTTACTTAATAATGTTGACCTGCTCTTGTAGGTATTTAACCTTTTCGTATTCAATTGACAGAGGCTAAAGTTTTGGATAGTTCAGCTGTTATTTGCTATTAAATTGAGCAGGATTTATGAGTCCATGCTATGTGTGTGTCGAGTGTAGTGTTGAGTGTGCATGGTCTGTAGCCATAATACAGTAAGCACTTTGGCCTGAGAATCGCCTATTGACAAGATCTGACTTTTCTCTGAACTTGTAATATAATAAAAACAATATTAATATTATTTCAACTCAACAAGTTCAAGAAATATGAGTATAACAGGCGCTGGTTTGGTTGATATTCTTGCTTATTTTTTATAAATCATAGGCACTGAAAGTTTTGTTCTGAAAGTAATTTTTGATGTTTTCCTCATAATTAGACATTAAGTGCAGTAGTAGCAGTAATAATATTACTCTCTTGCTTGGGCATTTGTAGTATGTGAGTTTAACAAACTTGATTTTAGTTGTTAAACGCCCTCTTCATCAATTAATTCATCACCATGTGTTAAATGCTGGCTATCTCAACTCCAAATGAAACTGGTGAGGCGACTAGGATAGCCGGTATAACCATAACCTCCGACAGTTTTTAAAAAGTTCATCACGTGAATGAAACCGCTGTCTGAGGCAGCATATATAAATACAACTGAACTGCAGCTGCTGCTGTTGACTTAATTATTGGCATGTTTATATAAAGTTGTCCTCTCTTATTTATTCATTTGCATGAATGGAGCAAGCTATTATAAAGCTCAGATTGTTTTCAATGCATTCCTTAGTTTATTGGCACGATTAATTAAGCCTAATTTAGATTAGGTTAGTGCTTAATTATGCAACAGTGTGTTTTTGTGTTAGTTTTATAGGTTCACACTATTCAACCCCAGCCAATGTATCACTGCACGCCTATATACTCAAACACAAAGGTCATTAGTGTACCTAGCCTATCCCCTGCAATACACACTGCCTGTTGATTGATGAGAGTGAATGTATAATACTATACACACTGATTCACATTGCCATACACTTCCACCTAGTAGTGTGCTCTGCATTGTTACACTCTTACAGCGTACATTGTTGTTCTATAGATATACACATAGCTGAGGTTGTTGGGATTGGCGATTCGCTGCACAACATTTCATTGGTGAAGGAGTTTTGTGATGGTTATCTGCCTACGGGAATCTTTCACTTTACTTATGAAGATATTCTCTTCAGTTCTGATACCATCAAGCCAAGTCTTTTGACTTTCATAACTCAACTGTTTTATTACTTTGTTGTACATCCCTTGGACATTGTATCTCCGTGTGATCTTCAGACCAACATTCATTCCTCACAAGGTACCTGTAATATTCGTTATATATTGTATTGCTGTAGCTGCTGGCTGTTGGTGAATGAGATTGATACTGGGGCAGTTTGGGATACTTGCAATATTAATCAGTAGATAGAATTCATGCTTATCATTTGGAGTAATAGAGATCATGTAGTTATTTATATAAAATGATCTAGATTAATGAAATGAGGTAAATGTAACTAGAATTATATACAACCGATGTGATACAGTTATAATTCAATTCATAACATAGGAGTTCTAAAAATGCATATATGTGCGTGTGTGGTTGTACTTACATGTATATTTGTATATGTATGTGCTCTGTATATATTATGTACATGTAGATTTATATGTGTATAGTCGTAGTTGGTATAAAAAGTGTGTGGGCTTTATTTTAACGCAATCAGGCTGCTGTTTTACACTAAAATTGATTGTATTGTGGAATAATAGACAGGTATATGTAGTAGAAAGTTTACTATAGTTACTATGTTTCCTCTTAATATAAACTCGGGTAGATAACCTTATAAGGGCTGGTAGAATATCTCCACACTGTAACATATAACTAGTCCATCATATTAACTTGTGCACTGATCAATATTTATACGATTTGGAATTTCGGACTGAACTATGTGTGTAGTGCAGTTCGTTATCAATTCTCATCATCACAGTGTGCAATGAGTTCTTCACAGTTTAGTGTAATGCTACATTCCTTCATTGATTTTACTTACATACTACTACATAACATGGTGTACTCCAGTTCTATGCTGTAAAGGAATTGTTTAATGTTTAGTTAAGACGCCTGCAACTAAACACCCGCCAGTGAAGTCAATTGCCGCTCACAATTCTACTAACATTTCTCACGAACTCATCAGCGAAGCTACAAAAAAGAGTTTTTATCCTGAATTGTCTTCTCCTTCTCTTTCTCGATTATCCAACAATGGGGATCACTACGGCTCCAGTTCAAGGTTAGTTCCACCTTCTTGTGTCCAGGAATCTACACCTGACATGTTCAACCAAACATGAGTAAACGTGTTTTGTAATATTTTTGTGTCAAACGCAGTGTGGGCGGTTAAAATGGTACAGTGCTCTCTCCGGATCTCACTAAGCGCAACTTCAGTTTGTGACTTAGTAGAATACCAAATTTAACTCCGACAAAATGGCCAAATTTAACTCCGTTAAATTTGGCCATTTTGTCCTTATACACACAAACATAAGCCACAGAATGGGGGTCCATGTCCTTCTCCTGACCACTAGAATTTCGTGAGAAATAGAGGAATCACTGTATATTAAATGATAATGCTCTCTGTAAATACTATTTGTATTAAAATACACTGTTCTATTCAACTTCACCTTACTGTTACATGAGTTGTGATTCGTATCTACTTCAAGACATATTCTGTTTTTTTTTATACCTGAAAAATGACTAAAGGTATCAAATCACCAATATTCAATATATCTAACCTATTACATGTGATATTACTTTCTATTGTGGATTTTTTGTTGCACAAGCAGTACCTACTACTGGACATGTTTAGCATTCGGTGTCTTCAACTAGATTCATTTACGTTTGGATGTCATATTAGCATTGATTATTCAATGGTAAATTTTGTTACATACATTATGTAAATATGGGCTAAATTTGACACTGCTTGGCAACACACTAGCTGCTCTAAGTTATGCGAGTTTCTTACGGTTCAGTAATTTATCTGAATTCAGAAGGATCTTGTTAAGTTTTAAGTACTTAAAGAGTCTGCAACGGCTTCCCAGCTGCCTTCACTGGGTGCCTGTTACAATGTGTTTACTGTGTGGCAGCATATATTAGATTATAGGCAGCGTGATGCCAGGGGGTGACTCATAGCTGCCTATGAATTGTTGGGAAGGTACTAACTTAGTAGTGCCATTGCTGCCATTGATTTTATTGACTAGTTTATTATACATTATATTGGCAACTAGTTAACAGTTACATTCTGTTCTAACTAAGACCTAGTAGTAGGACTACAGCTAGTAATACTGTAGGATCCTAGTCATATAACTAAACACTAGCAGTACAATCAAGAATAGCAGAACCTAGTGTCTGTCTGCTATTTGCTTATTACTGATACACTAATTTTGTAAAATTGACTTTGTATTGATTATTAATGTATAATTTCCCAGTAGCACATGCTGAGTAAACAAAATAATATGCTGTATTATTGTAGCCTGAATACTTCAGCTAATAGACTCCTTCATAAGCGCCCGTCTCAAACCGATGGTATTGATATGCATGATACCTTGTCTCCAATAGTTGGTGAGTTTTATACCTGCTGATTTGTTGTGCATATTAGGCATGTATGCTTTATATAGTATGTGTGTGTTTCATATAGTGTGTATATATGCTTTGTATAGTGTATGTATGCTTCGTATAGTGTGTATGTGTGCTTCGTATAATGTATGTATGCTTCATATAGTGTGTAGTAGATGTGTGGGTGTGATATGATGGCCACCCACTGTGTGATGTGTATTATAGCTCTACCAATACTCTACATATTAATGTTATGTTGATAGATCATCTTCCTCACATTCTATCCATATTGCTTTGCCATTTATGTGTTATGATATTTTCAGTTAGAAAATCTCAGTCTATGGGAATTCTCAATATTCCTGACCCAAAGCAATCTCTAGTAGCATGGGAGAACAAATCCTACTACATTGACAGGTGAGTTTGGTTGATGTTGGTTCTGTGACATGCAGTAGCTGTGGTGTGACTTCTATGTTAGGATGTGCTGTGAATATCATTTGCTGTTGCTGTACATCAGGTGATGGTAGTTTACACAAAATTAACGATACCTCTCCATTTAGCAGTTTCCCAAATCCACTGCTTGGTTTTGGCTATTGTTGCTACTAAGCTGTAAGACAAGTTAACGGCTTTTATTTAAAAAGCTTAAATATTTGAAGAAACATATTTATGCATCAGAAAGTTATTTATGTAATTGTAACTTCAATGACTCAGGTAGAATTAACATTGTAAATATATATTCATGTTGTAAAATGATATGTTATTGAAATTAAAATCATGTTGCTAGAATTTTTGTTGAAATTTTTATTGGAACTACTTCTATAGAGCTTTTCCTGTAAAACATAGATTGCTATTGACCAATATTTACATATATAGCATCTGTCTGCCAATAAGATTGTTTATCATGAATATAGTTGTTTGTGTACTTCTCTGCTGTATGCTGCCTGTGCTGTCAGCTCCAGAAAGATAAATTTGCTGACTCTCAGTAAAGTCTAACCAAATGCTGTTTCAACTACAACACTATCTTTATATATATCTAATGCTGTATGAAAATGTATGCACTGGAATCTGTTGTACTGAAGCTGTTATTGTTGTGTTTATTCATCTCTTCTGCTTGTACAAAGTGTTGCTGAATTTATCTGCAGATCTAAAGCTCAGAATGCTAACAGAATGTCTACCACTTCGAATGGAAGCACAAGTCTGTTATCTAATGTGAGTTTCCACGACGCCAGTGATGACAGTGATGGGGACACGCCCCCTCACCGTGCCAAGTCTGACATTAGCTCAGTGAATGCAGGTAAAAGTGTGCAGCGCAGGCAAACTGAAAGACTGAATTCTCAGACTCCGGAAAGAGGGAGGAGTGGCGGGAGTCAGATGAGCTCCTCCTACCAGAGGCTACTCGACAGAAGTCGTGACCTGGAGAGTCCGCTCAAACAGTTTGCTCAAAAACATGGCTTCCAACTCTCTCCGAAATCTTCGACTGCAGATGCTAATTACGGGGAGGGTGAGAAGCCACCCTCACCCGAAGAGGTCACAACCACAGAGTTTACCAAGGTTACGCCCCGAACAGACTCAGAGTTGTCCCCTCGTGCTGGGAATACCGACCACAGAAATGCCGGCGCTGTTGGCCAGAGTTACGTCATCAGTACTGCATTGACTGCTGACGGAGCTTATGCTGCTGGCATACCAGTGATACAGAACAGTGTGTCCGATACGTGTACTGAGGTCTCGCTTAGTAGTCTAGCTGATGGTGAGGCTGGGCAAGATGTCCCCCCTCACTCTCCCATACAACTCATTGAATTATCTGGTGCTAATGCCGACAAGTCCGAAGCTACTGCTAACCTCTCCCAAGCTGACAATGTTACTTGTTTCGCTGACTTTGGTGTATTGAAGGGATCTACTGCTCATTCGATTGCAGAGATTTCTGGTTCCACACCCCCTCCACGGCTCAAACAGCGATTCGAAGATCAAAGAAATACTTCTGCGGACGGTGAGTTCTGTAGTCAACTTCATTAGTTGTGAGGGTGTACATCTCGGTGTTTTATTTTCGTCACATTCTTTTATTTGTTGCTAAATACAGGAGATATTTTATATTTTCAATTTCTTTGATTTATGAGAGTTTATTTATTCCTGTAACTAGAGGCTGATTCTCTTACATTTATTTGCAATATTTCTTTGCACTTTTTTATTTGATTCAAATTTAGAGTAACTTCACTGAAGTTCTGCAGCTTTTCAATGTTGAATACAGAAAAAAAAGGATTGTCTCACGACCATTAAACTAAAATAAATGTTTTAGAAATTTTACTACAAACTTGATATCAAGTCTCAGTGCGTGTTGCTATACTCTTCTGCTATGATATTTATAGTGAAGCCAACGAAGCGCACCACCTTCTCTATCAACCAGACGACGTGGTCTGAGAGTAACAGACTCCGCAGTGATTCAGAGGCTGACTCTGACACAGTGTCTGAGGCATCAGAGGCGAGTGCTGACGTGCGTCTGCTCCTTGAGGAGAGGAGGAAGGTGGGCAGCTTTCCAGCTCTTGCTAGTATTTCCATGATGTGAATTGATGAATGGAAATTTTTATAAACTCGAGTTTATATTGCTTTTTATGCGATCTATCATTTTAAATACATATTTTATTGGTTTAGATATTTTGAAATAGAAATCTGTCAACTCTTCAATTTCTCATTCATAACATTTGCTCTTCTTCACCAAGCTTTACTGAAGTTGTTGTTTGGTGAGCCACTAGCTTAGTGTGGGAAAAGGCTAAACAGAATATTTTATAAAGAAAGACACTTACTAAAAATAGATTAGCTTGTCCAACCTGCCAGTTGCCGAGCATGCTCAGTGAGTATTTGTATCGCAGGCCATGGCTAAGAAGAAATCTCTTGAAGAGCTGGAGAGAACTAAAGAGTTGAATGCTGCCAGTCAGCAGGCGTTTCTCCAGGCTGTCGCTAAAAATAAGAGTGAGAGAATGCAGGGAGATGGAAGGTATTGTTTAGTTATATTCTCTTTATTATCTGCAGGATATTCTGTGTAGGTTATTATCTGCAGGATATTCTGTGTAGCTTATTAACTGTAGTATATTCTGTGTAGGTTATTGCCTGTAATATATGCTATTGTCAATGTAATTGAGTAGAATATATGGTATACATTCTCGTAAGGGCATCCAGTGGCTTCTTCACTTTGTAAAATTACTCGAATACAAATATGTATTTCATATGATATCATAGAGTCTAGCAGGGATTAGGAACCACATGTTCTCACTTGGTACGACTTCTGCTTCTGCTTGAACTATCATCAGCGAAGTTTATCTTAGTTTAATGTTTGTATTTACTTAGCTGACTAATGGTTCTATACATTACTTATCTAGCAGAGTTACTGAGTTGTTGTAGTATTTCAGTTGAATTTAAATAATTTCCAACAGAGCGGAAGCTGCCGGTGGTTTCTCAAAAGACAGCATATCTAAGACTATAAAGGATCTTCAGGACAAGTGGCAGCATGATCAGGAGAGTAAGTCTAAAAGGGTTGCTGCCACTACGTCAGCAACTTCTATTAATGTGACACCTGCTGCCTTGGATAATATTACAGAGGTAAGCTAATTGTACTGCGTCACTTTCCAAGTATACTAAATTATACTAAACAAATCAAATTAATATAGTATAAGTAAATTATACTAAATTATCTTATTGAAATTTACATCATTGCCAAACACCCTTCCCAGCATTCTCAATAAATTTATATATTTTAAAGTTTAAATTTAAGCAACCAGTTTTACTGAAAACTGATTTTTTTTTTCATCATAGGGTCTCATTTTAAATCCGTTATAGATTGTTGATTTATAAATCTGCATCATTTTTGTTTGTAAAGTAAGATTTACATGTTATTGTGGAATAGTTACATCACATATGGTCTAGATTTGCTATTTATATTCATAGTTGAGTGAGTCAGCGAGCGAAGTTGAGTCTCCCAGAGTGCCTTTACCAACCATGAATGGGATCGGCAGCAGGGAAAGAGCACCGAGTGGAGACAGCAAGCAGCATGAGGCGCCGGTTGATGTAGAGCAATATGGACTGGAGAAACTGAATGCTAGCTTATCGGAGCTGAAAGGTGATGGAGTGTTGAGTTTTGGCCTCTTGTTGAATAATTAGTAAATATGTGCATGCTTGACAAAGTTGTGACTAACTCATTACTTGTGGCAGGTGTTCAGCAGGATTTATTGTGACCATGTTTTATTTTCATCAACATGAATTTATATAAAAATATTAATATATAATATTTTATAGTATAGTATAATCTTTTACAATATAAATATAAATTATAATCTATTATAGTTTAATTGCAATATTTTAAAATATAATTAAAATATTCTATAGTATAGACTTATTGTAGCATGTTTAGACTAATTGTTGTTTTTGGTTTGGTATTTTACCTACCGGCTTTATGCACCTTTAAATATTCTCTTTGTGAATGTAGAGTTTGTAAATTCAGGTGAAATGAAGAAACTATCCGAAGAGCAGATGCGAATAGAAGAGCTACAGACTATGTTAAGCGCAGGTAGACCACAGAGCAGGTCCACTCCCAGGTCTAAGAACGCCGAGACTATCAGCTCTACACCTCTGGCTACTCCAGCCTTACAGTTGACTGAGAATGACCCAGCAAGAGACAAGACTCTTCACCTCTCTGATCTTAATCAATCAGGTTTTTCGAATTCCAAGTGGCAGACACACGATGATTCTATGAGTAAGAGCCTGCAGATTGTGTCAGACCCATTCAGTCAGCCCAATATCCAGTCTCTGTCACAAAGCACCACGGAGCCTTTTATTCTCCACGATACAGTGAAATCGTCTTCTGAAAAAGTGAAAACAAAAGTGAAGAAAGATCACACCCATAAACCAAGTGATGACAACTCTCCCAAACCTGGGCCTATGAAGAGGACCAGCTCAAATGGCTTCCTCAGCAGCTCACAACTCAGTAGAAGAAAGGCATGTTTATTCTACTGCCTTTGTCTTTTGTAATGTTTTATTTTTGATGTTTCAAAGTATATTAATTTGATATTTGAACATTTAATTATAATTTTATCCATTGTTGCATTGTTGCAGACGCCTACAAACACACCACAAAGTTCGTCTTCAACGCCAATGCCTGACACTTCCCTCGACCAATCAGCTGGGAGGAAGAAATGGAGTGCTGACAAGGCACCGCTGTTCCCAGGATACGATGACACTGACTACTCACCCAGAGGTGACACAGGGGGACCTGAGTTGGCCACCAGAGATGTCCACCAAGCCTTCCAACCTCCGCCTGATACTATGTCTCCAGCTAGAGTATGTAGAGCTTCTCAGTTTATACAAGTGTAGTGCAGTGTTGCAGAAATTTCTGAGCTTTTGTTGTCAAACAAATAAAGTTTTTCTTGAAAAAGAGTTGCCTTTATGGTAAAATGGAAAAACTTATTAAGACTGCAAGAAATTTGGCTGTTGAGAATTCCCGGGTGCTGTGAATATTCACAGACTACTTGGCTATAGTTTGCACCTTTAGGTGTTTTTGGCTACTGCTAGTAATATGGACCTTAGGTGATTTGGATATAAACTAGCTCAACTGGTGAAACTTGTAGCTGAAGTAGAACTTATAATCACCTAATAACTTTAATATTGATATTGTAGACTATATTTACACGAAGACACAGCAGAATTGTAATAAATCAAATGAATTTTTTATGATTTGAGTTGAAATTTCTTTATAAAATTTGTTTATTTTATGTCAACACTTGTTTTAACACTGAATCTAAAACTAGCTGGTGTTTTATCCTTGCCTTGTATAGTTGTTCAAGTGCCATGTACCTTGTGTTGTTAGGCCCCTCATAGGCCAAGGAGACCATCAGCGAAGGAATGTGCCAACCAGTCGGATATGAAAGATGAAACTCTTCACATACAACAGTTGCCTGGCCGCCATCTTCCTCAGGAGCTCGTGGAGGATACACCAATGAGAATACACTCTCAGTATGGTCAGCCTCACACTAATACCCCTCCCAATTTAGATATAGACACCTCTCTTGATACCCCTATGAGGGAAGTAAGCTTACCTCAAGGTGGATATCCCATTGAAGCAGATACACCAATGAGAGAATATTATGCACACAGACCAGATGTCAAGAACAGTTCTGTCAAAGATTCTCAAATAGATAGCCTGGGACTTGCAGCTGCCTCTTCTGATGCCGATAAGTACGCTCAGCTCAACTTTCTGCAGAATAAACATCAGCAGTTGCGGGTGGATCTCTCCTCAATAGACACTCCTGAGAGAGAAGCATCGCACATGGCGAACTCTCGAAAACAAAGACCTCACTCTATGATAGAAAGAGTAGAGAGAGACCGCTCCACGCCTCCCGCTATTGGCTACGGTGTGAGACCAGAACCTTATGTTAATTACTCCAGTCCTCCCACTAGAGATGGCTCCTTAGTTGCCAGTCTGGATTCATATAAATATGCAGACATAAACTGCATGTCTGATACACCAATGAGGCAGTATGCTACCTCCAGGTATGGGGCCGTTTCAACACCTCCCCAAGCTGTGTCCAGACACGGTACGGTGCACGTGGACCCCCAGGCTTCTCCTACAGCTGATACCACCAGGCTAGTTAGAGCACCATATGAATATGAAGCGCCATCTGAATCAGCCAAACCAGCTGGGCAAGGCTTCTATAAACTGAACACTCCTTATGGCACTGCTGATAACGAGCTGAAACCAATGGAGGATGGTGTATCGCTCAATGCGGCCATGGATGCCATTCAGGCTGACTCACTCAGGCAGCACTCCGACTCACTGAAGCAGCACTCTTCACAATATCCTAATGCTGATGGAACTCCCTTCTCTCCCATGTCTCAGTCTACAAGGGATCCGCTTTCTCATTCTACTGCTGATCAGAGGCTGGCCTCGCCACACCCCCCTACCACACCATTTCCATACCCAGACCCTGCGCTACCTGGCCCAGGTGCAACATATGGGGGAGCTCGTAAAGTTTCGTCTGGTTCTTCTGAAATAGAGAATGCGTTTGCGGAAATCGGCTCAAACCACTCACAAGGAGCTGGTCAGCTGAGCAGACCAAACTCTTCAAGTCACATGACTGCATCTGCGCTCCACCGTCAGCAGAGTGGAGATAATGATGACAAGGTTTCTCTTCATTCATATGGCAGCGGTAATGATCTAATGTTCTTTAAATATGTAAATAGCATAGGTATATGGAGGTTTAGTGAATAGTATATAATAGATATTATATATAGTGAATAGTATATAATAAATGATGAATAGCAAAATAACATATAATAAATAGTAAATAGCAAATAGTGAATAGTGTGCGGTAAGTTACAGGTAGTATAAGTAGCAAATTATAAATAAATGAATAAAATGTAGTTATATTTTACGGATTTAATATCAAAACTTTAATAAAGGTAATCAATAATTATTGTTTACCATGAATTATAAATTTCAAAGACCAACGGGAAAACATTCCATTTGAAGGGTCTGCTGAGAGTGAAAGCAATACGTCACGAGGCAGCAGTAAACCTAAGAGACCCACTTGGGACATGAGCACTCCTCACGGGGACCTTCTCAACCAGCCTGGGGTTGGCTTCATTGTGGCAGGTCAAAATAAGGTAAGACCAGAGTATTAGTTGCTGAGTAAATTAGTTGAAACGGTAGAATGTTTATTACCAGTTACAGTCTGCCACTTGACATTTTATATTAATAGAAAGTTTATGGTGTTCTGGTTTTATCTAACAATGTTTCATATAATATGGAAATATATTATGTGTTATAGGAAGATAAAAAGGCCACAAAAATACGTTGATATATCATTTCATCTGCTAAATGATGCACTCTTGCCTTCTTGTAATGTATATATTATTGCTCTGATGCAGTTTTTATACCAGGTAAATTTAGTAAATACCAAATCTTCTAGCCAAATGGTACTGAGTGACAACTGTGCTTATTTTGCCTACAGTATCGACATTAGTACAAGCTATCAACGTTTAGTTTTAATTCAAACTCACCAAACTATTTCCACATGTAAGAAAAGACCAATACATTACTTCAACTAAAAACTAATGGGTTGTGATCAGTGATTGTTTTCATTGTAATATAGTAGATGGCTGCTAATAGCAGAATAAAGTGAGAACTCCAATGATACAAGCTGGGAGCATATATAAATATTTTAATGAAATTTATTTATTTATATACTTGGCTTTTAAAACATTATGTGCACACTATTAAACTTCACAGGAATTTCTGCTTCATGAGTTTATTTATACAAAGGTGTAACTTCTCACTTGGTATTTTTACTATTCATTAAACAACTCATCTTCTGATGCTCAATTGTTATTGATAAGTAAATTAGCTTTCTAATGTACCACCTTGTGCTGTTCTAGCCGTTTCAATGATTCTGTTTGTTCAAAATAATAAAATAAATCTTGTAGATATCCGAAGAGGAGTTAACAAAACGCAAGGAAAAGATGCTGATGCTGCAAATGAAGAGAAGGGAAGAACAGGAGTTGAAGAAGCAGCAGAAGGCAGCTGACCTTGCTGCCAAGGCCGAGGCATTGAGAGTCAAGGAGATGGTTAGCTTCTATTTAGAACATTTCTTTCTAAATTTTGCCTTTGTCTGAAAGTCAAAGTGACTATATTGATAAAAGTGTTGTTTAGGAAAAATGTTTTTGATGTAGGAAGCAGAAAGAAAAAAGATGGAAGAGAAGGCGAAAAAAGAAGCTATTTTGCAGCAGTTTCAGCAAAAAAAGGCTGAAGAAGATTTGCCCCCAGAGTTCAGGGCCCAGTTTAGGCAGCGACAAAAACCCAAGAAGAGCGCTCGGCCAGCTTCCATTCACTGGGCTGGTGAGTTGAATGTTGAGTTTTAATCATGTTTAGATCTGAAACTTAAACTCAAATATTTGAAGGGGATTTTTAACTGGTGCATTTGATCCACACTAGATTTTGTAGCTCAAGAGAAAGTTATATTCATCCTCATTCTTTAAGCAGCTAATAATACTGCATTTTTGATTTAACAATATTGCTAGCAAAGAAAACTGCCTTAGTAATTGAATTAACCAATTCTATTGGTATGGGGTTGTGGGTTTGTTCTCTCATTTCGATTTCTTGCTATTGTGCTTTAAGCATTCACTCTTGTTCTGATTAACACTTGCTTATAGCAGTTAAATTCCTTGTCTGTACTTATTCATCATAATATATATACAAGCTTGAAACCCAAGTATGGCATTGATATCGTGTGCTGTTAGTGAAATTAGATGAAAGTCAAAGATTGCAGTACTGATTGACAGCATGTAAATTAGATACAACACTCAAATAAAGAAATTATTGGCAGGGAGGGGTTGTTCATATTTTCTTTCTGTTTTATAATGGATACACTTATTTGATAGAAAATCTCAAATTAGCTTCCATGCATTTTGAAATAAATTATTTCTTGGCTAGTTCACCTCTCAGGAATTGTGCCTCGTATGCTAGACTCTGATTTGTCAATTGTACTGTCTCACTGACATTTCTATTCTCCTGAAATTTAACGATTTTGTCAAATGAAGTTTAGTCACTACAAGCTCTGTGATGTGTCATCACTAAACCCTACAACTCACTCAGGTTTACAATCTATCAGACAAAGCTTATTGTCATTCATCTTACGAATTTTTCTAGGTTCTTCGATAACTGATGAAAACTTTTTAAGAAGTTCGGATAACATTGACTCAGCTGCGTCATTTACAGTGTCCATTGGATCGGGAAATCTCACTCATCGTAGAGTGGCCAGTCCAGTCTGCTCGTACACAGGTGGGACAATATACTCTATTTTTTCCGTGTAGCAGCTCTAACATTTCAGCTAAACTACATTGTTTATATAACCTACTGTGTGTGTGTTTAGGTGGCAACATTAGCAGCAGAAGTAGAACGTCGGCTATTGAAGCACCTCCTGACGAGTACACGGGGCCTAAACTGTATGTCAAGCCTAGCCAGAAGCAGAGATCAAACAGAACGATAATCATAAATGCAATCAGCCACTGCTGTCTAGCTGGAGTTGTCAACTCGGACAATAAAAACAAAGTTCTTATGGTTAGTTTAGAGTAATGTGCATGTGGTGTTATATTCTTTGAAACTCTTTATTGTCCAAGTTTGGTTCCTTAAACAAAAGGGTTTAAAAATAACTTTTGATAATTGTATTTCTTATTAATAATTTACCAGATATTTGAAAAATGGCCATATCAATTCTTCGGGCGTAACTCAGCTTCCTTTAGTATTTCAATATATTTGGTTGACATATTTTTCAGTAATTTATCCGAAATTATACCGGTGCATCAACTATTGTTTCTTGATATTTCCATTTGCTCCTTTTGTAAAGATTTTGCTATCAAGCAATTATGTAAAATTCGCAACATTTTTAAATTTTAAAATTCTGTTTTTGCAAAATGCTATTAATTTTGTCGAAATATTTTACAGGAATTAGCTAAATCTGACGGGAAACACTTTCTGATTCTCTTTCGAGATGGAAACCAAACATACAAAGCTGTGTACAGTTTTTGTCCCGACTCACAGCAATGTGTCAAAGTGCATGGCCAAGGGCCAAGGTTTATCCAAGATGACATGTGTCACAGGTTCTACAAGTGAGCATCTATAATATTCTTAAAATTGATTAGTTAACTTAAAATTTGTAAGATTTTTATTTAATTTGTATTAAATTCCATTCCACTATTGGTTATAGTTGTGGTAAATAGAAAATATGTGCCTCATGTATTTGACAGCAATGCAAGCATTTCCTCTTTTTCCTGCAACAAATCAACTTTTGTGAGTGTACTGAAGGTTATCAATTAGAAATAATTCCCCAATTTAACAATGATGTTTTTCAAAGCTGTTACACAAAATAGTTTATCATGGTGCAAATCTAACAATGTAACTTAGCTTGGCTGGATACAGCTAGAACCTTGATGGCATAATATGACCACTTTGCTTCTTTTCTATGTGGTAGGGCATTGAATAGGAAATAATTATAATTTTACATGTATTTGAAGATATAACTCTGGAGGAAAGAATTTCACAGAAGTTTTGTCAACCAAGCATTTGTCGGTTTCTCTTGATGCAGTTACTATTCACAATCATCTGTGGCAAAAGAAGGCCGGTGCTCAGAAGAAAATAAATTATTAATCAAATAGCATATCAAATGTTATACTTGAACTATTTGGCTTTTAGCATTCCTGACTACTACTATTTCCATTATTTCTTAATGACAAATCTCATATGATGTAAATAATACTCATTTATTTCTGCTGTTGTTTTTTCTTTACACTTGAAAGGTACTGTTTGCATAGATTTCATGTTGATATTATGCATTTATCATTCCCTTTATAGTATGAAATATAGGCTTTAGTTTGCTCCACACTACGTGCCAATAAAAATGGAGTTAGAACACTTGTGAAACAATGGTTCATACTTGTGTCAAACATCTCAAGGTGATTCTACAGATATTAATTTACATAGGTACTGTAGCAGAGCTGAGTTGGCATCACAAAGGCTACCAGGAGTCTTAATGTTGAGTCAAGTTAAGTTTTTTTTATTTTATCAGGAAATTACAAGAACTAGTCAAATTGAAATAATTATCTGCTTTGTTTAAGTAGACAACACAACACATAGGCAGCAGAGATGGTAAAAGTACAAATGTTCTAGTGAAATATTAAGGTACTTGGTATTACTTGTACTTGCTGTGCAAACCCACCACTTTTAGTATGCCTCAAGGCCTAATGTATTACAAAGAATTTGATTCGTAGTTGTGCTCTCTCTTCACAAATTTAACAATTTTACACTTGAAGCCAGTACCTGTTAATTTTATGCATTAAGAATATAGCCCTAATGATTTACCATTATCTGCACTAGTTACTGCAGAAGAACCTTAAGAGCTATAACTTTCTCGAGAAGTCTAATTTTAGAAACGACACATCACAATACCTAATGTACAAGACGGCCATTCTTTCATTGCTGGGCCATGCTATTCGAGTCTATTAACAATTGTGTGAATAGGACACATAATACAGAGAATTTAACTATGTGCCTATACATTACTACTAACAAATGAGAGCAGTTATAAAAGCCATGGTTACTCATTTACATGCATGTATATAATACATATGTCTACTATATTTATGAATATATAGTAAATACCATAGTAAAAAATGCATTATGAAGTGTATAAGAGTATAAAACTATTCATCCGCTAGATTACTTCGAGAAATAAAACGGGTGAAAAGTAGTGACTTATAGTCTTTACAGTGATCAGGCAGATTTGGGTGAAGCCTTTTTGCAAGTATTACGATTCTTGGATCTCAACACTCTTTTGGCACCTGGTGGAGTTATCATAGGCACAACTGGGGAGGCTTTCACAGACTTAGGTGCTACTTCCTTTCCACCATTTTGGGACACCTTGGGAGTGGCCAATGCCGACTTACGAGCCTTCTTCACGTTTGTAATTTCACTGGCGCCGTCATCTTTTACACCAGCATCTACACTTTTCCGTTTGTTTACAACCACGACAGATGAAGTAGACTCGACATTATTCTCTTTCTCACTTCCATTCTTACTAGGGTCACGTGCTTTTTCACCAGACTTCTTCAATTCTTTGACGGGCAAGCCCGGTGAATTACCATCTCCAGTTTTTGCAAGTTTTGGTGTAGCCAATTCCATGCCTTCTGTTTTTGGGCTTGAAACTCCTTTGAGTGTTACTGCAGATTTTGGCGTCTTTGCAAGTTTTGATATAGACTTGTTCAATTTAGTAACTTTATCAGCGCTGGTGACGATACTTTTAGGAGTAGCTGCGTTTGCATCTGCATTACTCAACGCAAGCTTTATTTTTTTAGCAGACTTGGGTTTTGGGGTCGATTTAGATACGCCACTGGCATTCAATGCAGGAGATGCCTTAATTGACATCTCAGCATCTCTTTCTACTAGTTCAGAAGCAGTCACCTTCTGAGCTAGTGGAGATGCCTTGGAAGCCTTTGCTGCATCTTTCTCAAGTTCAACTGAAGGACTGCCGGCATTTGAATTCAATTTCTTTGCTGATTTTGGCGGCACTACTGTGTCAGAGGCTTTTGGTGTCACATTCTTCTTCTGTTTTGATTCAGCATTCAGCTGTGAATCTGAAGCTGCTTGTTTTAATGCAGTTTTCACTTGCTTCATGTCTTCTGTTTTTGGGCTTGAAACTCCTTCGGGTGTTACTGCAGATTTTGGCGTCTTTGCAAGTTTTGATGTAGACTTGTTCAATTTAGTAACTTTATCAGCGCTGGTGACGATACTTTTAGGAGTAGCTGCGTTTGCATCTGCATTACTCAACGCAGGCTCTAGTTTTTTAGCAGACTTGGGTTTTGGGATCGATTTAGATACGCCACTGGCATTCAATGCAGGAGATGCCTTAATTGACATCTCAGCATCTCCCTCTACTAGTTCAGAAGCAGTCACCTTCTGAGCTAGCGGAGATGCCATAGAAGCCTTTGCTGCAGGACTGCCAGCATTTGAATTCAATTTCTTTGCTGATTTTGGCGGCACTACTGTGTCAGAGGCTTTTGGTGTCGCATTCTTCTTCTGTTCTGACTCAGCATTCAGCTGTGCATCTGAAGCTGCTTGTTTTAAGGCAGTTTTCACTTGCTTCATGTCTTCTTTTTTTGGGCTTGAAACTCCTTCGGGTGTTACTGCAGATTTTGGCGTCTTTGCAAGTTTTGATGCAGACTTGTTCAATTTAGTAACTTTATCAGCGCTGGTGACCATACTTTTAGGAGTAGCTGAACTTGCATCTGCATTACTTGACACAGGCTTTAGTTTAGATGCAGTTGCGGGCTTTATTTTTTTGGCAGACTTGGGTTTTGGGGTCGATTTAGATACGCCACTGGTATTCAATGCAGGAGGTGCCTCAGTTGACATCTCAGCATCTCCCTCTACTAGTTCAGAAGCAGTCACCTTCTGAGCTAGCGGAGATGCCATAGAAGCCTTTGCTGCAGGACTGCCGGCATTTGAATTCAATTTCTTTGCTGATTTTGGCGGCACTACTGCGCCAGAGGCTTTTGGTGTCGCATTCTTCTTCTGTTTTGATTTAGCATTCAGCTGTGCATCTGAAGCTGCTTGTTTTAATGCAGTTTTCACTTGCTTTGCTTGGGAAGGACTAGCTGCCCCCTTAGCTACTTTTCGCTGTTTCGCTCCATCATCAGTTTTCAAAAGTTTTGCTCCTTTTTTAAGACGTTTTACCTTCTTGGAATCTTGTCCCCCACCTAACAACACAATACACAATGGTAAATCTAATCATACGCTATATTCTCTCTTGCAGAACAAAGTAAAAACAAATAAAACGTTTTAAATTCAGTAGCCAATGAGTTGCTAAACATCGTCATATTTTCCAGCCCATCAAAAGACGCTATTGAAATATTTAGATTACCAGGCAGCATACATAGGTTTTAAAACTGGTAACCAAATGCCCTGATGTGAAATTTTTCTAGTTGAATAATGCATGACAAAAACTTTCTTTAACAATTTTTGCACGCACACAACATTTTCATTTAGTAGAAAGTGTATTACAGGTCAATATTGGCTAAAATTGAGCGAAGTGGAGCTTACAAAACCTCTTTACATGTTAATTGTTTTTATAGGCAACTCCTAACACTTTTTACCAGAAATATCACTATTTCTACAAGATTTAAAGTAGCAATGGACAACATGCCTATAATACGCGAAACACGCCCATTCTTTTGGTAAATTGAAACAGTTCCATCTTTTCCGATCTTGACTTTACCATCAATAGTAGATACTTCTTCTACTTTGGAGGTTGGCTTAGGCACAGACTGTTTATGGAGCTTGGGTATTGGAACAGCTGATCTGTCCACTTGAAATATAAGAATATGACAAGTTCTGATGATCATAACTAGGAGTACCGCACAATTGACCAACACCAATGAGATTATTCATAGGTGAAAATGAAAAAAAATCAATAGGTACAAAAAGTTATTCAGGCCAATAGCCTAATGAGCAATGTGTGTTTATTGTATGAATCTCACGAGTTTCACACAAGAAGAAATGGGGTATTTTTTTTCTATGAAAAGGTAAGCTCTAGAAATTTAAATTTTTCCCCGAAGTATTAAAAGACAAGTTTTCTACAAAATCCTTAAACTTTATATTTGAAGAGGACAATAACTGTAAAGATTTTAACAATCTAATATAGGCCGAATTTTTACAATGAAATACAAAAAGCGCATTTTTTTATTTTAGAAAACTTACCATCAGAAACAAAAACTGGCAATGATGGCAAATTATTTAAATTCAAGTGGAATTTTTGAATGTTGTTTGGTCCTCCAATGCCATTTTCAGCAATATTGAGCATAGCGCTTCGTATATTCTGCGCCAATTCTTTGTCTTTCATTTCAAGGTTGCCCACTACGACTGAACTGTAAACAAAGATATTTCAAAGTAGTATTTAAAATCATTAGCAGGTAATGTATAATCACCTGATATAAACTATAAACATTAATATGGAAAATAAAGAACAGTATACCTACAGTTTCAAGCTTTACTCTATTAAAATTAGTGAATACTCAAATTTAATATTATTCAAACATTAAACTTCATAAATAATAACAATTCATAAAATATTTGCTTAGCTAACTTCACTAACTTATTACGAAACAACTTTCTACCCAATATATGTAGTTTGAAGAGAACAGATATCCAAATTGAGTATATATTCCTCAATTTATATATATTTTTATTAAAGTTGAAAGAGACCTCATAAAAAGCATTATAGAAGGAACAAATGTCAAGAGTAAATTTAGCAGTGACTTTTTACTCACTATGAATTCCCTTTGTAACTAATTGGGCATGTAACAGTATGCAAAGCTTTCTTTAGCTCACGTTCCATGCAACTTTCTCCGAGTCGGACTTGGAGAGGAAATCTGTATTGAAAATAATGAATGATCTTCCAATATGACTAGCAAAGTTATTATCAAAGTGGCAGGAATGACTGGCATGACTAGCGGCCAAAATATATAATTGCTTTCCATGGATAATTCATGTGCACATTATAGAATAGTAACAAGCTCCTTGGTGCATGACAAATTCAAGTACATATGTAAATGCATCAAATTGAACACTACCTTTATTTACATCATTTCATAGACTTTTTAATAAAAGATATCATTTGCAAATTTTAGCATTTCTCTCTGCAAAAAAACTGACTTTTGAAAATATTGAAGTGACATAAACATAAGAGAACAAAAAGCTTTTGAAAACCAGATGAATACCTGCTAAAGCTATCTCTTTGGACAAGTAAATAAATCGATGATGGCATAAGACAATGAAAATAAAGTTATTATTTAGATAAAACTTTTTGGAATGGAATTAAAATTATGAAGGAAATAAAAATAAACTATGTTACTGCCAAAAGTTCCAACACTTTAGGTCTCTGGGACATGATTTTTTTTTCCTTGGTAAATAAATACATGTGCTATAGTACTATCAAATTTGTAGAAACACCACTCTAGAAAATAAAATTTTATTATTTAGGGTAAATTTAGCAAAAACACCAAATTTACAAACATATGACCAGCCTGCTACATAGTCGACTATCCAGAGTAAAAGACATGACTACACTTACTTGTTCTGTTGAAAAAATGATTTC
Organism: Bugula neritina; assembly: GCA_964035545.1. NCBI lineage: Eukaryota > Metazoa > Bryozoa > Gymnolaemata > Cheilostomatida > Bugulidae > Bugula > Bugula neritina. The sequence goes on along the minus strand of OZ037765.1, from coordinate 7,508,399 downwards.
CCAAGCAGCGAAGGTAGAAGCCTCATGATTTTCTCGTCAGCGAAAAAGCAGTCATATCTAGATGCCAATGCGCGTCTAGCTTCATACGTTTGGTATTCTAGTTTCAACTTCAGCAAAGGAATAATCTGAAAGATGCACGAACAATATTGTTAAAGCAAATCACATGAAAATTTGGAGCTCGTATCGAGGATTGTGCACAATGTATAATGCTGCCAATCAGCATACCTCCTTGACTTGAGTTATGCCCAGCTTTGCCAACTTATTCTCATACAGTTGACAGACGTCATCCATCTTAGTCCTGTCATATTTAGCCTCTAGTCCATCACCAACAAATAGACAAACATCCTCGATGCCCAGGGAGTGAGGGAGAGCTCTATACATTAGATATGTAATTAATTACAATGCCATTTTTATACATCAAATACAAATTACATTCAACTACTTGGAAGAAATGTAATTAATTAAAACCAATTAAAAATTACAATTATCTCAACCCTGCAATGTATCCAATATGGTTATTAGTAGTAATAGCCGTAAAACAACAGAACAAAGTGTCAATATATTGGGTGTTGGGATAGAAAATTAAAACTATTATTTGCCCATTTAACATAATTAAAATTTCAAAACATGACAATTCCATTATCGAATAAGTTACGTTAACCAAAAAGATAGTTGAATCTAATAGTTACAAGGGCACAGCAGCAACTAGCTTCTTTTAAATGTGGCAGAAGAACTTTAACGAAGAAAGGGCAATTACCGCACCATTTAATCAAAATATTATATGAAATGATCTCTTGGTACTGTCTATAAATTCATCTGATCTTGAAATTTAATAACGTGAAAATTATAAATCTATCATATATAATTATACCAAATATAATTATTAAATATTGGCATCAATGATTGTTTCCCTGAATTGTTTTAATAAACTTACATTTTCAGCATTTTGGAATTTTTTGATGCTTGGCTTGGAAGTTTCAAGAAAGAAAATGACAGGCGGATGTCATTTGAGCTCATGAGCGACATTTTGTCTTTCTTGGCATCAAGTTCACGGAACACTTTGAGTGCCTTTATTATCTACAAGACAGCAAAAGTAAGATGTGAAATATTGTACAGGGAATGCAAAGTTACAACCAAGTGTAAAATAGTAAAAACATTTATCCTTTTGATGACCAACCAGGAGTGTAGCGTTTCTATTTCATTTCTATTTATTAAAGCAGCCATTTTTTCTGCTAGAGCATGCATAGATAGAACCAACAAAGCATATTTCAATTGTACATTTTTTAATAGAAAGAAGGAAAATACTTATATCATTACTTTTGAATTCTGACACAATAAGTGTACAATAACTCTAAGAGCAAGTATTGGGCTTTTGATGACAAGCTTGCAGGGCTGCATCGGTAAAATTTTAAGCTTCATAAAATAAAAATATATTTCAATTTCAAAATGTAAATTAGTGATAAGACACAAAGAATCTTTGTAAAAAGCAATATCTTCCATTTTATAGGTGTGAAGCCAGCAGTAACAAACTGAACAATCTTTTATTAAAACAACTACTTCAATACTTCAAGTTGGGCAATCAAAAATTTTGTTTCAACCAATAGAACAATAATAAAAATGCAGTTGCTTGCCAAAGTCAGGTTTGAAATAATTTACAATTACAAATAATCATTACTGAACATGAACATAAAATCACTATCAAAATGATCAATAGACAATATCAAATTCAATATGAATATTAATATGAAATTCAAATGACAAATTGAATATTATTCTTAACCCAATGTATATAAAATTCAAATTGACTGGCATTCACATTAACTTTCTTATTCAGTTTCCCTCAATCTGAATCAGTATCACTACCACTACCAGTATCACATATTAATTATGCATTCACTTTGACGTTAAGTTTCAGTTTCTCACTTGCTGATTCAGATCAGGTGGAGGTTTACAAAATGAAAATAAAGATGTAACGTAACTAATACTATAAGAATCGGCGTTACTAACCTGTTCATCTGGCACTTGATCACAAATCTCAGCCATGTTATAGCAATCTAAGGAACAATAAATTGGAAATAAGTGTTGTTGAAAAGTTTGTCGGCTGAATTGAATTTCCCAACGTTTACCATGTGCGAGGAGTGAATAAGCGGAAACGGTTATATATCATCTTGCCCTAGGCTCGATGAAATCAAGTTGTCGTTCGGTCGCACCGCAGTGCTTGTGAAGGCGTTTGGTCTAGTATTTTAGCTATTTATGAAAAGATAACCCCGTATTTTGCATACGTAAAATATGATCGTCTTCATGTGTATGTATACGGAGTTATCTGTTTTTGTATAAGCTTGCTTCTGTTCTCGTTAATAGAGTTAGAGGGATAACTCTATAGTCACATTTCGAGAAGAGGGTGTGACATAGCTAGTGTTCAGAAACTCATCGACTATTAATCTCGAATAACAACTCTAACACATTTGGTAAATAGCCGTTATTATGATATATACAAATCACAGTCTAAGAATGCGCCAGAGTTCATCGAACAAGAAACTGCAAGTGCAAAGTAAATCTGAATCTTAATCTGTAAATATTAATTATTGATACAAATACTAATAGTATAGTAAATTTTAATGGAAGTACGGGTATGGGCTTGCTAGAAGTGGTCTGCAATGTATTCTTGTTTTTGTGAAATCACCTTCAATTTCACTGTTTATGTTATTAATATTACTTATGCTTATACTAATACTTATAGTTATAGTTAATGTTATACTTATACTTATACATTAACTTATAGTTATACTAATAGTAATACTTATACTTATAGTTATTACTTATTAACTAACTTATTAATATTATTATTAATATTACTATTACTGTATTAGTATTACTATTAGTATTAGTTTGAGTATTAGTTATTAGTTATAACTAATAATTTATAAGTTATACAAATACTAATACTGTAATAGTTATTCACTTATAGTAATATTATTACTTGTACTACTACTAATACTTATAGTTATACTTGTAGTAAAAGTAGCACAGTAGCAGTAATAATTATGATAATATTAATAATCGTAATGATTATCATTATGATTCATGATTGTGATTAATATTTATATTATGATTATCGTAATCATAATAATAATGATAATCATCACAATCATACTATTAGTAATTCATGATCATGGCCCATGGGCATGGCTATAACTCATAAGTCTTAAGTTTTACTATTAGTATTACTATAACTATTACTATTAGTATTACTGTTACTATTAGTACAACTTTGAGTTTAAAATTTTGAATTACAGTAGCTTACCAATAACTTAGTGAATAACTAGACAAGACAAGACAAGACAACTATAAGTATAACGCTAACTATAAATTTGTGACTGTAACCTTTAAGGCAAAGCCATACTCATAGAGTGATAGACATAGGCATGTGCGTATGGGCATGGCTATGTGGCATATGTTAAGCCATATCACTTTAATCAGTTAATGTCACACTCACAGTCACTGAGTCTGGCATGTTCAATTGTTGGTTTTGTAATTATAATTAAAATTGATTAACTTAATTTAATTTTAGTTTTACTACTAGTACTATAATTAGTGAATCACAAATGTATTAGTATTAGTATAAGTAGAATATAATATTTTCTTCCAGAAGTAGAACTAGATGAACTTGAAGAAATTCATAGCTCATAGACAAAAGAATTACCAATTTAGACTATTAATACATAAGCATAATGATAATGTTGACTAATAATATTTATGACATGTTTATAATAGTATTATTTATTTAATTTTTCAAATTTGATGGTTATTATGATTATTGTTTTATTAATAATCATATTAATATAAGATTAAATATTATCATATTTATTAATTTTATTAGATCTGACTTTTAGTTTTGCATAGTTAAATTTGATGCATTATAATTACATAATATTTTTAGTAATTATTATATTATTATATTTGTTATACTTATTTTACTTGCAATAGCATATAATGAAATCAGATCACCAAAATTTGACAATTTCTAGGTCTGCTGCCCATGGTCAACTAACATCTGTATATATGCAACCTCACAAATATGTCATATTATTTTCTTACCAATTCTCATCTTTTCTTAAATGCAATGAAAGCTTGATAACATTTTATTTTTTTAAGTTATTAAGTTTTAATGTTTTTATATTAGATTTAATGTGAGTATTAGTATAACTTACAATATATTTATAATTGAGTGTTATCATGAATACGGTAATGGTATTGGAATGGTCAGCTCTCTACATCAAATACAGACAATTTTGAATTCTTGCCTATGGCTTTAACAAGTGCTTAAAGTATGTAAATATTTATTATTGCTTTCATTATTATGTAAAAGTTTATTTAGTTCAACAACTGTCAGTGCTGCTAATACTATTATCATATAATTGTTTTTCAAGCACATTTAGACAGTAGAGCTGTCTATAAGTGCTTGAGTTATTTAACCATTTATTTATCTTATCAAAGAACCTTTAACTATAAATAAAGCTGTAAATTATATGGTAGTAAGGATCCTGCTTAAGTATTTTATACTAGCGACATCTACATTTGCAATTTCAATCTGGATTAAAGCAAACTATAAAATCACTGGAATTGTGTTCCAAATTAGTGGGTTGAAATCTTGGCAAAACACCTTGATATTTTATTTATACTGAAGAAAAAATTTTCCTTGCATTAACATTTGTCTTATCTGTAAGTTCAATACGAAGTTAATAGGTATATCAATGTGAAGAAAGCTTTTAAATGATTTGGTTTATATAAATAGTACATGGCTCTGTTCACATAATTTAGTACAAATCCTTAATGCCAAACATAAAACTTTTAAGCTGTCTAATTTCAGTATTTTTTAGCTGTGAAAGATTGTAATTACACTTATTTTGTGTAAAACCCTCTAAATAATCTGAAAGAATAAACATTGATAACATGCGTTCAACATTAGACTAAGAAATTGAAGTTTACTGTGGTATTTTGTACTAAATATCTTAGTGACATTTTTGAAGTTTCAGAGGTTTTGTTCATTTAACAAGACATAGTTTTTATCAAGTTCATTAAAACTTTACATTATTTATTTCATTTTGTAGAATATGTTTTTCTCTTTTAAACAATATGCATATTGACCGGTTTTATTGGCGTGGTTGCATACAATGTGATTTTGAATGTTGAAGTTAACTCAAAGTTCACCTCTCCGTTCCTCTTCGTGCAAATGGATAACCAAATGGCGCGAAATTACTGCGGAGTTGTCTGTTTATTAAGCGACTTACTTTCAAAAGTCTTGTAATAAAAATAAAAACTAAATTTAATTTCTCTAAAGTTTTATTTTTATTTCGAATAGATATTGAGAACTTGTTGATAATTATATTGCTGCATAAAAATTATAGTTATTTGTCAAATTTCACATAGAAATATTGCAATTCAAGTTTGAGAGAGATTAATCTGACGCATCCGCTTAGCAACATTTTACGGGTTTCAAATTGAAATTCAATTGACTTGTTGAATTAAACAAAAAAATATTCCTAATCTCTTAATTAACCTACATCCTACAAATAGGTGAGTGTTTCATGACATTTAATCATTTGGTAGTTTTAATTTATAACTATAACTATTTAGTAGGAGTTGCAAGTTGTTAATATTTGACTTCCTCAAAATCCAACTTTTACGATTACAGTTTCAGTTTGAGTTTGAAATTGATGATTATCAATATCGTCATGATTACGACTATTATAATCCATCAATTACAGAAAATTAATGCAAATGATTCAATTCAGTATAAAATAGACTCAGATATTTTGCAAATCATATAAGCACCAAGACTTTTTAAGAAATAATGTTTATTATAGGTGTTATGGCAGTTACGGGGTATAACAGAGGCGAAGATAATTTTGAAAAGTTGGCCAAAGACTGAAAAAAAATTATACAATTATAAAAAAACAGCATATTTTTTATTGTAATAATTTCAATTGTATCTTTTCAATTTGTTAATGAATAATTTCTTTTGTAATGCATCTGATCATGTAGAAAATCAATAAATTCTATTCTGCTAAAAAATTAGTGTATGAAACATTCACACAATATATGTACTCATAGTTGTTTATGGTGAATAAATTTGAACAATTTTCCCTCTTTCAACCAGTTTAAAGTCAATTTTCTGTTTTATTATACTTTGTAGCTCATGAATAACAATCTTACCAGCCTAAAGCTCATGCTATGTATACTGAAATTGCTGTAATGTCATATACCTACTTGACTCAAACTGTTGGATTACCCACTCAAAACAATTTTTTACATATATATTTGAATTCAGCTGGTCAAATTACATCAGTTGGGCAACTTTTGTCATTTTCAAGCAAAAAATAATTTTTGCCTTGTTTTTCCCAGTTTGTACTAAATTAGGCAAACATACCCACATTTAACATTAAAAAGCTCTTTAACCTTTTCTTTGACACATTAAACTACTACATATAATTTAAAATTTTTATGTGCTGTACGATGATGGGAACCATGATCTTACTTGAACTATAAACATTAAATTTCAGGTTTTAGTTTACATTGTACTGTAATTCTAGTTTGATGCAGTAGTATATTTTCAAAATTTCATTTTCTTTTGAGTTCACTTAAAACCATGTAAAGACTGTAGTAAATTATATATATGTCAAACAATGAAATAAATTTGTCTTTTTTTATCTTACTAGGTTACTGTTATGGCATGTAGTAGCAAGTTATACTAGTGGGGAGATCTGTGGCTCTGCACATCATGTCTGCCAAAGGGTTTCCTGTAGTAGAAGATCTTAATCAGACAATTCGCTCTTCTTCTGGTGGGAAAAGAAAGGATTTTAAAGGGAAGCCATTTACGTTCAAAAAACTTCCCCCTACTGAACCTTTACCACGAACTTCACAAATGTAATCATGTTATTATATTGTACTCAGTGTATCATAATGCATCTATAAAGTGATATCAGTATAAAAAGCATTTGTTTCAGTCTTTTCAAGCATATAATTTTTAGCTCATTTCGTTTCAGTAGCTAACTGTGTATGTAAGGTGTTTTCTATATTGTGCAAGTTATTTTTTCACCAATTTCATGTCTACTTAATGGCTTCTGTAGCTGTTCAAGCTATTTAATCTTGTTTCTAGAGCTCTGTTTTACACTTACACTGCAGCTATATTCAAAGCAGAATCAACTCTTATTTTTTCAGTCCATGGGAGTTAGTATCAACCCTTACCCTCCAAGGAGTCAAACAAGCTTGTAACCCAAGTGATTTAGATATATGTGAACAATTAGGAAGAGGTGCCTATGGAATTGTTCACAGAATGGTGCATCGTGCCACAGGCACTGTAATGGCTGTAAAGGTGTGGATATTATTTACTTTGTAAACATTCATTATTGGCTAAGCCTAGTCAATCACATTTTAAAGTAGAATTTTTGTATTTGCTATGCATTCTACTGAACATTGCTTTTACATAAAATATTTTCAAAATTTTCTAAATGTGTTCACTTAGGGCTATATTTTCGAAAGTGAAGTTACTATATCTGATGTTTTAGTGATAGGTTTTTAGGACAGTCTTGTTTAGAGGTGCTTAACTTTTGTATTAAGTAGGTTATTCAAATTTTATTCAGTATTGTTTGTTAACAGAGGTTTCCACTCACTCTGGACACTAATGAAAAGAAGCGAAACTTTATGGATCTTGACGTGTCAATGAGAAGTGGCTCTTGTCCAAATGCTGTCAAATTCTTTGGTGCTATGATTGAAGAAGTATGTTGATGCATGTTTAGTTTTAAGAAATAGTTTGTTCTTTACATTGCTAATTGTGAAAGTGAAACACCTCCTTACCACTTGTAGGGAGAAGTCTGGATATGCATGGAGCTAATGGACTTATCTCTGGACAGATTATATAGTATTGCTCATTCCAATCATTATGATATTGGTGAGCACTTCATCAAAAAGTTGGCATTCAGTGTAAGTGTTTTTCAACAAAACTATGTCTGGGACTTTTTCCTCAACTCTGAGTTTTTTAAGCATAGTTTATGAGATACTAGTAGTTTCAGAATCTGTATACTTACACCTGAAATTGGGCGGCAAAGTTTTATTTTTGTTAAAAGAGTTGTAGAAAAGTATGGATTGTTTGGTCTAGGCATGGAAATCAAAGCAATAATAATGTAAAAGTAAACAGTAACAATGTTTCAGGATGAAGACACTGTAGCAAAGCCAATGTTTCGTAGGGCTTTTTTATAAAATATTTTTGATGGAAATTTCATATATTTGCAGTTCTCAATTTGGTTTTTAAAAATGTTGTATTAGAACCTGTTGTATGTTTCTGATGAATAACAATTCTTTATATTTACAGATGGTAATTTTCTTAATATCTTTAGGTTGTTACTGCCCTGAAATTTTTGAAAACTCAGTTGAGTGTAATACACAGAGATGTTAAACCGTCTAATATATTGGTAAATCGAGCGGGTGAAATTAAAATCTGTGATTTTGGAGTGAGTGGTTATCTGGAAAACTCGTTGGCTATGACAAGAGTAGGGTGCAAGTTCTACATGTCAGTAAGTTGTTTGGCACGTGTCTGTAAGTTGCCATGTCTACATTATTCTAATGACTCAAACCTGAAGATACAGTTGATTGCTTGGATATTTTACAGTGTTACATTGTTGTGTTAAGGTTGATTGCTGTCTTTCATTTACTTGTTAGCCAGAAAGAATTGACCCTCCAGAAGGTTGTCGAGGTTTTGGGATAAAATCTGATGTTTGGAGTTTTGGAATAACTCTGGTATGTTGGTTGAGTTTTGAATTTACATTGAATAAAGCATCAATCAATGTGCTGGTAAAATCTGAGACTGATCTAACAATAGGTGCTACATATCCATTTACTTGTACCTACTATTAGTCCAAAAAGAAGTGTAATCACTATATTGAGCAAAAGTAAATACAGCCACCTGCAAAAATTTGATTTTCTTGGCCATTTTACATTTTTAAACTCAAAACCTAAATTTGTAATAGTATTTCAATAGTATTGTATGATCCTTCAGAAGTGAGGTATCATTACTTTAGTTGATAAGTATCAGCAAAAGTTCGTAGCTACTTGTAATTTATCTATGCTTGCTCTTTGATACAGATTGAGGTTGCCACATGCGCTTATCCATATGATCAATGGAAGGATCCTTTTCACCAAATAAAACAAGTTGTTAATGGGCCACCACCAACTATTCCAGATGGAAAATACAGTCCAGAGTTGCAGCAATTTGTTGCAGTTTGGTATGTGAAAAAGCAACCTCAAAATATTTTATGTTCCCAAGTGTTAATTGTTGTAGTTAAGGCATCGTTTTGTTTTTAGTTTACAGAAGCAAGTGGAACTTCGTGCCAACTATGACCAGCTGCTTGCTCATCCATTTTTATTGGACCACGAGAGCATTGATGATAAGTCTATTACTTCGTTTGTTTGTACCATGATTGACTTGAACAAAAAACCTACATCAGGTCCTTGAACTGAAGAATACAGTGACAATCATCATATATAATCAACTCACCTCAGAGTAGGCCAGGAGAGGAGGGGGGGGGGGCTGAGACTAACAATTGTACACATACATGAAAATATTTTTAATCAATTTCTGGCTTCACATTGTATTTAGTAACTAGAGGTTTAATCGTAAAGAAAGCCTTGAAGTCTTTCACCAGGAGCATATTACCCGTAAATAATAGCTTTAATATATTACTTAAAATTGGGAATTTTTAGGGCTTATTATTTGTAAAACAGACCGTCTAAAATATTATTTAAATCTTCTCATGTAGATTTTCTAATCTTTAAAAGCTTATCTGTGAAAATGTTATACATTGTAAAGCTATGCATTTTATAGTGATTCTTTCTCAAAATTGATTTATTTTTTAATAAAAACTCTGTCCAAGATATTTTTTCACTTTCTATGTTGTATACATTGAACATATTATATTTTACTTCGGCTATCACTGGAAATGATGACAATACTGTGATTTATATTAGCGGTAACATGCATGTAATAAATCGCGATATTTAAGTGTTCAACATCAACTCATTACATTACAAAGCTAAATAAAAGGTATAAACTCAATCATACAATAATTTTTATTTACAAAATGAGGTAAGTTGCTGTCCTGTATATTACATCTATGTAAACACTTGAAGCTATAGCAAATGAAGTCAGCACGCTAGAATTCTCTTCTGTGATACTTGTCTGGGTCAAAGTAAGATGTGACTACAACTCTGTTGGAGAATTTCCGACCAGCAAGATTTTGTTGCGCTTTCTGTGAATCAGTTACATTACAAAACTCTATGAAAATCTAAAAATAAAAAATGAAATTATTATGCAGAATCACGAAATTACAAGTTGTTTTTCAACACAGTATTTGAAAAACAGGAGAGAACAATTTCATATTTAAGTAAATTGTGCATGATTCACAAGCCAGTAATGATCTAGATACAGAAACGATTAAACAAGCAGATATTAGAATCTTGGCAATATGCTTCTTTTTAAATTAGGAATAGAAGCATTAAAAGAAGAATCGGTATATTGAATGCTTACCTTTCCACAGCCCGGTACATCCACCCCTTTTATAGGTCTTGGTATCTCCAGACTTCGCACTGGCCCATATTTACTACATTCTTCTCGCACATCCTCCAAAATTTCTAAAACAAACGCCACAAAAATAAATTGTGTAAACCTGTTAATAAATGTTTTCAAACCTTTGTATAATAGTAACAGCCAACATTAAACAGTCGGAAAGTACACAATTACGACTTTTATAGCATGTGTGATCAGAGTTTAACCTGGAAAGCTACTATAGTTACATCAAAAGTCAAGTAAGACACTCTGTGATGTACACATGTGTTGAACTAGCCTATATTTGCTAAAGTCATACAAAGGGCGTGGCTGATAACTACACTATTGTATTTCAATACAATTCAAACCTATATTAGATTGTAGACATAGTTATAAAAAGCAGTCATCCATGCTTTGTGCCTTCAATGTTGGTGAACTAAATAGCATTTTATTAGTTTGATGTCAAGAAATTGCACACTTCTTATCAACTAAAAACATTATACCTTCATATTCCTCCTCGTCAGCCAGTTCGTCTTCTGTTATCATGTTCATCAGACATAGAACTTCTGTAGCCTGTCCCGGGCCGGCAGTCACAACTAGCCCAGGTACCTATAAACATGTGTGTAAGAGGAGGGGCTGAAAGAATATCTTGTATATCTGAAAGACTTTATAGCACAATCCTGCACTCCAACACTTCAAGCAAAACTGGTTGAAATTATTTTAAAAACCTATTCAACAAATGCTAGTCAAGAAGCTGGTAAGCAGCAAATAAAATCAAGCCATGTTTATCTACTGACGGTGCACACTGCAGTGCCACAAATACCACAGATGTGTATATGAGAACTACAATAATATCTACCTGGACTTGTACAGGGGCCTGTATACCACTGGCTCCCTTAGCACCAACACTAGCTCTCTGGACAACCAGCTTCTTGTCCCCCAACTGCAGACCACTTAGGCCTTCACATGCCTATTTAATACAGCAATTAGTCATTAGCAGTTAGTATTATAACAGAAATAATGTATGAATAATAGCAACAGTTGAACAATAACAGAATGGAGTTTTGAAAATCGAATAAATATATGTATATCTGCGCCCTGACACATACCTAGTCAGTAACATACCTAGTCAGTAACATACCTAGTCAGTAACACACACCTGGTGAGTGACACATACCTAGTCAGTAACACATACCTATTCAGTAACACATACCTATTCAGTAACACATACCTTGTCAGTGACGCATACCTGGTGAGTAACACACCTGCTTAGTGACACATACCTGGTGAATGACACACACCTGCTTAGTGACACACACATACCTTGTCAGTGACGGCTGTGTCTACATATTCACAGAAGGCAAACCCCTTGGAGAGGCCAGTGGCACTATCTTTCACTAGATTGAAAGATTTGAGAGCTCCAAACGACACTAGCAATTCTTTTACCTATAATACACTGGCACAGAATAGAAATCTGCAACATTTGTGAGTATTTGGATTACTAAAATGCTTGCATATTCATTTTCACCATAATTGATAATTTTGTGGAAGACGTGTTGTAGGTAACTTTTAGAAACTGTGCCACTAACCTGGTCTTCATCCAAGTAGTTAGGTAATGCACCAACAAAAATTTTATGAGGAGTATCTGCTACTATTGTGGACACGACTCCAGTTATAACTAAAGTGAAAGGAACAGGATATGAGTCAACATGTGAAACTAAAAATTACATTTCAGATAAAGATACAATAGTTTAGATTTAATAAAAACTATCTACAAAAAAAAACCACTTCACCAAAAAACTTTATGCCAGCTAAATGTGGAAACTTGTATGTTCTATAAAATTATAATTTTACACCAACAGATCGCCGGAAATAGAATGAAATATTAGTGAGGATGAGGCTTACTTTGAGGCACTCCACCACCACCCTCCTCACTGACACCTGGGATAGGCTGGTAGTCCCGGGGACGTCTCAGCTTTAAATATTGACCTTGAAATGGGATTCCATCGAATGCCAGAGCGGCAGTAGTTTCATCGACTGAGCGAAACTGATACAGAAACAAAAACCAACGCATATCAACCTACAGGCAGGTGTACGCATATAATGAAACGAAAATCAGGAAACCTTGCCATGTTGAACAACCAATAACTTTAACAGTATTGAGAAAACGTAAAAAATATCTTTAGTATATAACTTAAATGAATAGCATACATTCTACTTACTTCAAGAAATGCAAAGTTTTTATCCAAGTTGATTTGTACTGCAATAATAGGGTTACCCTCTGCCTGCGTTAGACCAGTGACGGTCATTTGCTCGTTAAAGAAATCCATCATCTGTTGCTCTGACGCTCCAAATGGTATGTTTCCTAGCATTACACATAAAGATGCCTATTGAGTGTCTATAGAATATGACGGTGTTTTTGAGTAAATAGAAAACAAACGCAGTGTTATAAGAAAACAGTATAACCCAAATAATTATTCATAATTTAACAGAACATGCACAGCATTTTCAAAGTAAACTGTTAAGAAGTTAATCTGCTTAGCTTACAGGAAAAACTTAAATAAATCTACAAACAGCAGTTGTTTTAAATGACATGAAGATCAATTCCAGCAAAGCACTGATTTTTCTAGAAATACCTACTCTGTCAGACATCAGAACTCACCAACATAGAGTCTGCGAGCCTGTCTAGAGATAGCGCTGCCAGCAAAAGGGATGTTGGTGTTGAGAGTAAGGGCAGCGGCCGGTACCTCAATAGTCTGAGCTATTTGTCCAGCAGCTTGCATGGCCTACATTATAGCAACAGTGAAACTAACACAACTAATCATAATTGCGAAACAATGCAATTCTACAATTTAAAAGGTTTTTCTACTGTCAATAATCAACATCAAATTGTCATAATCCCATTTTAAACTGTAACAAAAATTTACAATGGAAAAATTCTTCTCATTTTGTTTACAAATACACAAACTAGATTTAGGCTCACTAATGAAATCCTATATGTTATAGACCAACTCTTGACTGATTTTTATGAGTAGTATAACAGAGTTATTGCCAAAATGATGCCAACATGACAAAAACATTGTATAGCGGAACTATTATAGTTATAAAACTGTTTGGAAAACTCCGGGTTTAAACATTTTTAGCAGTTTTGTCGGACTGAACAATGTTTTTCTCTGCATAAACATTTAATAAGACAGTGTGAGGACAACGGGTACAACATGAAAATACAGGTAGAAAGAGGTATGCACAATTTTTTCAGATAAACTAATTACAAATCTGGTTGACATTTTCAATTTCTAGTCATTTTGATTGTTCAAAGCCATCATTTACTGAAACCAAGGCTAATACTAAAGCCTGGACTATGATATTTACTGCAAAAACCTGAGCAGTGTTGAATTCCTGATTTACTATACATAAAATTATTAAAACTAAAGCAAATTTACCTAATAGCAAGTTTTTACCACCCATATTTATTATAAGATAGAATTAACAACAAAAACTTATAATATTCAGAGAAAAGATCCCCTACCTTATACTGCATGGGTGTAATGTGTTCAAAGCCCACAGGTGGAATATCCCAGTACTTGAAAGGTTTCCTCTTTTTACTGTCCCGTTCCCTGGAACGCCTATTTAAAGCCATATATAACTTAGCAACATGTAACTTGAAATATGGTAAGCTATTTGGTTTATTTTCGACTTGCACTAGCCTAATACTTCACATCATCTACTTTGAAATCACATTAAGTAAATTTAGCATTCTTCACCAGCAATGCAAATAATTTTTTATTATAAAAATTGAACTAAAATAATGCATGTATGACAGTTAATATAAATACTGAAGCATTTTAAAAAGAAGAAAATAGTACATTCTACCAACTAGCTTTGAGATTTGGCCTAAAGATAAATTACTCTTGTTAAAAAAAAGCTACGACTATACAAGGCTATACTGTCTAACCAAGCTCCATCACAGTAATGCAAGATTGACAGGCAAAGTGTGGAGCATTCTTCAACAGACCTGCCACGGTCTCTGTGTCTATCTCTACCCTTAGAACCACTTCTTGATCTGGATCTAGATCTGCGTCGACGTTCTCTATCATGCTTGCTGGATCTCCTTTCATCATCTAGTTTATGAACACACACAATTGCACTTAGAACTGCACATTATTTTCCTCAAAACATTGAGAAATGAAAATAAAATCATTTTGGTTGATCAAATCGTATAAAAAAAGATTTTAAATATACCTTGGCCCTTGACTAGGCATTAGATTAGCAATTGCCATGGCTGAAAATACAACCAAAACGTATACATCAAGCACAACTAGTTTGATCATAAAGACAGAGATAGGAAAATGTGGTATCTTGAAGCAATGAAAGAGTAATTTCAAAACAAAAATATCAATAGCGTGTTAACATTTTAAATAGAAGATGAGCTTTTTGAATAATTAATATGAAACAAAAATAGACCCAATATCATGAGCAGCCAGGTTATCAAACGACACCATGAAGTTGCTAATGATATCCCGGTCACAAATAAAATTAAAGTACTGACATATCTTGTAAAAATTTTAGTTAATGAACTGAAAATTTCTAAAGCTCGAAACACAATTAGCAACACAAACCTGACTCTCTGCCCATTTTAATGGTATATGTAGAGACCAGCAATGGCAACCGTGAGGAGCAAATGCAGAATGGTGCTCAAACCCTACTAAACAACAGCACATTCATCAATATCACCCATAAAATAAAATAATACAGACTTTATATCAAGTAAATAATATATTCTTGGGAAGAAACCATTTATGTACCAAAGACTGAATTAAACTAGTGAAACAAGAATGCTAAATGCTAGAGGCTCTTTTATATAAAATTAAATTTTTGTTATCACTATGCTTTTAACAAAAACATTAATCTGCATTGAATCTGAAGCCGAAGGTAAATTTAGGCACAAACATGGCAAACTGCGACTGAAACTTACAACAAGTACAACTGAAATAATTGGGTTTCATTAGACTTAGTTCATAATAATTGTATTCTACAAGTATATTACATTTTATAAGTATAAGTATAACAGCATAACTATAAGTATAATCTTAAACCATAAATGTGCATTTTCAGCTCAATAATTTACTATTATTATTGGTTATTACTATGACAATATGAATATTATCATAAATTAAAATAATCATTATTATGATTATGATGACACACGGAATAATAATTATTATTATAATTATCATAGCCTGAAATTTGGATATAAATTAAGATAGAGTAAGAGTATCAGATTCAGTATCACTATGACTATGACTAAGAGTATGAGTATCAGTATGATCACTACTAACCGATTAGACTAACAGTAATGGACTAATAAACTATTAGTAAGAGTATTACTAATAGTAAATGTAATTAATAATAATAACCAGTAAATGTACTCTGTAATCAGTAATGTGAAACTGGATGTCTAAAACTAAATAAGTAAAACTAAATCTAAAAGTCAAAGTCAAAGTCAAAGTGAAACTAAAAGTAAAAATATCATACTTATACTATTAGTATTATACTTATTATACCATTAGTATTATAGTATTATACTATTACAGTATTAGTATTATTATTATACTTATATACTTATACTTATAGTTATACTATTACTATTAGTATTACTACCATAACTATGAAATTGAATAAATTTCAAGTTTAACAATAACGTAGTCTTATATTAATACTAATAGTAATACTAATAGTCATACCTACTACTACTAGTACTACTAGTTCTAGTACTACTAACTCTAAGTAGTACTAGTAACATAAGACTAAGAGTAAGATGAAGAGTAAGACTAACTCACTAAGACTCAGTAAGACTAAGAGTAAGAGTAAGAGTAAGAACTAAGAGTATTTTCATTTTCATTTAGTTTTACTGATTTACCTTTTGTCTTTTGAGCTTCAGTCTTACTTTTACTTTTAGTGATTTACAAGCCAATATGAATCAGGTAACATAAGAAATATATTTTATTGAATAAAAATGCTGAGTCTAGCACGAGTGACAACCTTAAACCGACAGACTTTTGCAAAATTACACAAATTAGAGTGAGTGCGACTATTTTCTCTCGAACAGACAGACACCAAAGTTGTAACAAAAACGGCAAATGAAATCTGTACATCTATAAAATAAAAGGGAAACTATATTTGAAAAGTTTCGCGCTAGTGAACTGCGTTGCATTAAAAGATTAGACAACTCTACAGGCGTGTGCGCGCGTGTGTGTAAAGCAGTAAGTCAAGCATGTATCAATTGTATATTAAGGCTATAATTTAATTTAGTTATTCAAATCTGCTTATATAGAACAATATATGTAATGATTCAAAATAAAATAATCTTTATTGTGTTGAGTATAAGCACTTATCACCTATATTTTGCTAAATATTACATGTTTATAACAATGCTGTTTAAGACTCATCATTGAGGGGGATATTGAAAATATATTATGAAGCTTAGAAAATTTCTGGTGTTTTGTATTATATGATTTATCATTACATGTTTTATGTATGCAATTATTATACTTTGGTTTTTTTAATCTAATAATTCTATTGGCCAAATTTTACATGTATCTTATCCATGACAAATGTGACATAAACTAAATTCAATATATAGTATTGAATTCCCATCCCATTTATTTTATGCAGCATAACATAAGCCAGAAAAGTAAAGCTGGCTATGTTTACATTATATGTTTAACTAATATAAGTTACACACAGTAAGTGTGTTAAATTGGTGCTGATGAAAAAGTAGGCATCTCATAGCATAATTGTTGTATAAACAAATCAAAATAACAACAATTTATTGTTTGCAGTAATGTGAACAAAACATACAAGTAACAACATCATATTGGTTTTCATAATTTATACACATGCACTATCACTAATAACTGAAGACATGGGTTAAATTGCACAGTCATCCTACAGATTTATCAGTGGTAGATATTTAGAATATTTATTATCTAGCTTAATTAATATTTTCGTGGTAGAAGCAAGATTACTTTATTCCATAGTCAGATAACTATTCATGTCACAAATTTAAAAAACTATAATTCTCCACATATAGACCAAACAATAAATACATGAAATAAATATTTTTATAATAAAAGTGAAAATTTAGATACAATTTGCATGAAACCAATATCTTCTCATACAGGACAATTTGAAAGTATAGAATCAATCTGCAAAATTGACAATACAACTTATTACTAGAAAAATATTAAACTTTATACCAATAAAAAAACCAGATTTTCATTCAGATAAAAAATTGGGCATCTTCGGGTAAAAATTGACATCAACTTTTACACTCAAGATAATCATTTGAACTTGTGACCAAAAGTTTGACCTTGTCGATTAGCAGGTGTTTAAATTCTTATTGTAAGAAATTTTAGCTTAGCATTGAGACATAAGTACACTTTGCCGTGAAAGTAAGCACCATACAGCAAAAATTTTATATAGATATTTGAAATGATGAAAATTTTAAACTGCTTTATGCTTATAACTATGTACTGAATAAATACTTAGTTGTCTACCTGACTTTCAATTTTTTGCATTTTGTAAGCTTCTGATTGTTCAGTTTCATAGTACCGCTTCTTCAGTGTTCTATATTTCCGTAACATATACAGAGCTTCTATTTCTTTAGATACAAACTCTCCTCGGTTTATCAGTTCATCAATCTTTCTCTGGTCAATCTCTTCTTTGTTGTTCAAAAAAGCAGTCCTTAACCTTTTTCTAAAGTATTCATATCCAGCCGGGTACTCTCTTCCCATGTACAACAGCTAAAAACAACTCTAAACATAGAATGACGTCATAAACTTTTATATTAGAGTTCAAAAGAAAATTTCCATTAAATATTATATACAAAACGATATAAGTTGTAGTCTCAAACTTTCTTCTGAAACACTCTGTGCGCACTATGAAACCTTTGGGGCCACGTACTGTAACACTCATAAACAAAAAATAACTTACAGTATATTAATTTCATCTGATGGCAACACCAAGTAAAACTCTTCTTAAGTTAAAGTATGGTAATAAAATTTGAAATGGAAAGTACATACGTTTTTGTACAGCTGTATAACATCTGAACGCCTGTATGCCATCACTATGAGATTATCTTTGTACAAAGCGTCCAAGTACCATGTACAAAATCTATAACGAAATACTGATAGGATGGCAAAACTTGATGGGAATAAAAATGGTGTGGATAAAGTTTCCTAAGATGCAATACCCATGAAGCATACTGATTATTTCCATTTATTTTAGCTAAAAAAATCAAGAAAGGCAAATTTTAATTTTAATTCAAACCGACACTGAACTCAAAAACTCATGGAGTCTTGTCACCACAAGTTAATTATTTTTCACCATGAAATGTCCAATTAAACAAAAGGGTATGCTCAATCACCTGAACAATCGGGAGAAAAAAATAAAACAGTTTTTATTCTAGAATTAATTCTAATTATTATGTGACATAAATAATAATACTGTTGTTACAAGTTCTGTGAATTCAAAAATTAAGTAGGTAACCTACCATTAGTCAGTTATGCCAAAAGAAAAGAAAACAAATGTTTTTTGTGGGTTGAAAAGATTTTCTAGCATTTATCTGAAGCTTCTGCTGTACAACGCAAAATCACATTACATATTATCTAGAGAAAAAACTATTTTCAAAAAATGTTGGTTATCCAGAAAATAGGAATTTGCCATGAGAATTAAACACTTAATCAGACTTTTCTCCATTATTGCACCGACCTCTTGATATACAACACTACAAAAATTCCCTCTTCAAAAGCATGACAGTATTATATTTATTATACTAAGTCTAATATTACACATCCTTTGTATTATAGGCCTCAATATTCCCTTGTATTGAATGCTTACATGCATTCTATTTTGTCCATATTTATATCTTTCAATTTCCATACATAGTGTACTGCATATTATAAGAGCAACATTAAATACACCCTTATGGAGGCCCTATATCATAATACAGGACAAGCATTTAATTGCTAGAGTTGATATATAATAATAATTAGTTGAATAACGGCATACATACCTCCACATATGTTAACATATAAACTTTTGTACCTGGACTTCTACCCTAAGGATCACAGCATTTCACTCTTTAGCTATACGGAATTTATCACTTTGTTGAACTCACCTTTATGTCAAATATCAGAGCTTTAGATATGATGAGTAACCAAGGAGAGGGCCTTCTGAATTGATGTGGCAGCTTTAGAACTAAATCTCTTATATGTTATGCACTGGAGTCTTTCCTGATCAGATGTGACTGAAGAGTAGAAGCTTCTATAAAAATTGCGCCCAGTTAGTACTTAGTACACTACCAACATAAATATATACTAAAGCGATATCACAATATAATGCACACAAGTACCTATCGAGAATATGATTGTATGCGTACTTTACGTTGTAGTGGGTACTTAGCATATCTGAAAACACCCAGTAGGCCAGTATCTAATATAACAATTTAATATTAATATAACACGCTTACAGCTACTCACTTACTAGTTACTGGACATGCTTTAATCTTACTCGTAGACCTAAACATCATATTCATAATGATAATCAACATAGATTTATCAGAACATTAGTTTCATTTGAATCTTTCATTACTATGAGTAAATCACTAAATGTAATACTAATAGTATCAGTATCAGTATGACTAATAGTAATACTTATACCATCACATTGACATTCACTATGACTATGAGTATGAGTTTTACTTTCAAAAAGACTTTCACTTTGAGTTTGTTTAATGTTTTTAGTAGCAACTTTATTGAATACTAAAATGACCTAACTATTCAGGATTTATTTCATTTAATGCAGCAAAAAGCAAGTTATTATAATAACAAATATGATGATATTCCTGTGAATAGATCTACTGTGAGTGTGACTCACATCAAGTCAAAGGCGAGCTTCCCAACTCACCTTTTTGCAGTGCTCTCATCAACAATCAAAACTCTTGCACTGCGGAAGAAATAATTTCTAGTTGACTCGCTACGAGAAAGAGTATAGCCAGCTATTATTACCTCAATTGGGGCTTTTGGGGCTGTGAGAGTTTTCAAAACACAGCATTTCATATTTTTTGACATGAATGATTAATTTCTTTTACGTAAAAACGTTAATAATTTTTTTATTTTGCTTTAATGTTATAATAACTGCATTTGTTCTTATAAAAGACTTAAAATATTGATATAGTAATTTGCTACTCCTCTTTGCCAAGTTCTGAGAAATTTGTTGTTAAGGCGCCATGTTAATTTTGGCTAACAACGAATAGTCGACGCCTTCCAGTTCACCATTAGTTAAATTATTGCTAAAATCATGGTTAGTATTTTCTACATCTATTAAAACAGTTTTTTTAAGAAATAAAAGCAGAGTTTTTACTTGATATCATATACAGCTATGATTTATAGTGGGTGCTATTTTTCATCGATGTTTTGTGTATAAATCTTCATTGTCAATATGAATATATGAATATCAATATGAATATGGATATCAAGTTCAACATGAATATGGATACCAACATGAATATGGATATCTAGACCGTAAACTTAAAGCGTAAATTTGACATTTGTAGTTTCTGTACACTAAGTTTTTTACAAAGTGAAAACATAAACAAGTGCAGAAAATTGAGAATGTTTGTTTACATCAGTTGATTTGTTATCTGTAAAAAACTAAGGCAACAAATGGTTAAACAACATAACTGAAACCAGTATCAATAGGATCAAATCTTTTAATTTTAGCTGAATCATTAATATTTATTACTTGCATCTTTTTTGGTTTCAATTGAACTTAAAAATGAATTGAATTAAATATATTTAGATAGATAGGAGCTGAACATAATTATACAATCATACATTAGAAACAATTTTTAGCAGATATAGCAAAATTACACAGTGATTGTTTGTTTAGAAAATGCTAATAATTATTAGTGCAATAAGTTGAAAATAAGTTCTACAGAATACAAAACTTAGTTACAATACAGGCACATTGTTATATTGTTAAAACTGATTTTATGCCATCACTAATGTCAAAGTAGAACAGTTTATTATGCTTTGACTATAACAGTAAGTTATAGCGACTATAACAGTAAGTTATAGTCAAAGCATATTGTAGTTAGTTATGCTGTAATGCTAATCTTGCTATATATTTCTCAACAGCCCAAAAAAGGAAAAAAGAAAGGAAAAGTAGTACAATACTTTTAATTTCAATAGCAAAAGTTTAAATGTTATTACTTCTTATGTTGAACTTTAAAGTTATTTTGCTTTTTTATTTTCTTGATGATTCACGTGTTTTATTATTTATTTTGTGTTTTTTTTGTTTAAAGAAAATAATAGTAGTGTAGGTATGCATACTTTTGCTATCTGCCACAGTTGATCTATTACATTACTGCATTAGCATTGTGGCAAAATAACTTAACTTCATTTTTATTTCAGCCTCCTAAATCTGCAGCTAAAAAGAAGCTCACTAAATCTGAGAAAGATAAACTAAAGCAAGAAGAAGATGAAAAAAAGTTGCAAGAAGAAGGTTGGGAAATTATAGTATAATTTGTTTAAATAAACAATGTTTCTCTAATTTTTATAATATTTTTGTCAATATAAGTATTAATGTAGTCAATGTACTAATTTTATTTATAATTTGTTAGCAAACATAATGAAAAGCTTTGAGGTCTTCCAGATATATGTGATCTTAGACAAACATTTACTTTGAATTATACTAAAATAATACTGAGCAAAGGCTTCTAGGTAGTATAAGAGCAAGTTTTACTGTATGATCTTTATAAAGTCCGTTTAGAATTAAAATAAAAGTACAGCATCATGATTTGTAATATAAACAACCATCTCTATTTACAAGAACCTGATGGTTCTTTTTAGAATATCTTAACTAAAATGGAAATGCTTCAAGCTTTATTGTTTTATTAGCCTTTTGTGAAGTTATTATTTCTCTGTTTATAGAGGAAGAAAAGCAGCGCCAATTGCAGGAAGCTAAAGAAAAAGCTGAAAAGGAAAAGTTAGAAGCTGTTGAGCGGAAACAACTGGAAGCAGAGGTAATTTGATGAAAATAATGACATGGTGAAGTTGTGCCAAAAACTGTATAATAGTTATACTTTTAAGTAATTGCATAAAAAATATTTGCTGCATAAAACTTTTTTCCTAAATTAGTTGTTGAATAATATAATATACATTGAAATAAATTAACCAATTCTGTTAGGTTTAGTATTTTGTGTGGCTGTGTGCACATATATATTTATAAATTATATGCATATATTATAATGTAGTCTGAGTTCATAATTTATTACTTTAGTTGCAGGTATGTTGGCTCAAATAGCGCAGGTCGCAGGTACTTTGTATAACCTCTTGCCTGCTACTCAATCAATCTACAGTCAGAATCGTGTATTCATGACAAATAGCTGGTTCTAGAAAGTAGAGTCTTACTAATTTCAACTTAGGCAGCTTCCACTATAGTCAGCATCAGCATTTCTAACCCTTTAGCTTATTCTCAGCTTTTAAAGTGTATCTTATTATTTTAAAAAGACCTTAGTTGATGTCAATATTAGAAAGTTGTCTGATTTACCTAGAAATTGCGATTAACCAAGTATGTTACAACAGGAATCAAAGAAAAGAAAAGCTCAACTGGACGAACTTCGAGATTTGATTGACAAGAGCTTGAGCATAATAAGAAACAATGATGATGCCCGTCGGAAAAATGCCAAGGTTTCAGTATATACCTGTGACTTATTTAACTTTGCACTGTTCATATTATTGTCGCACATAATAGTGCTTAAGAACTATATGGTGATTCAGCAGATAGTTTCGTTTTCATGGATTTGTTATTTTTTAAACATAAACATAAAAAATAGAAAATCTATAAAAGATAGCCTAAATACTTTGTGTAGGTTACAATATCTCTAAAGTTGATAGTTTATGCAATGTTGGTTTTTTTAGTGGGAGAGGTACATGCGATGTGATGGCTCTGCAGATCCTACTATAGCAGGGGAGATAAACACCTATATAAATTTGGAAAGAGAAGACAATCAAAGTGATGATATTGAATCAGTTTTACCTAAATGCAGGCATACAAGAGATGTGAGTGTTGTGGTTTTCCCTGCATAATGTGTTTAACAAGTTGTAGAGTCTAGAGTCTCGACCTAACTGTGAATCAGCAATCAAAATTTATATTCATTGACTTGCATTGGTGATGGGAACTTTGTGTGTTATAAAAGTGTGATGTGTTCAGATAACTTTGGATATAAAAATGTGTTTATACCTGGGTTAATCACATAAAAGAGCAAACATTCCAATGCATTTTATTGGCATTTGGATGCAAAGTACAGTTTCTCTTAGATTATTAGGTATGTAATTAGTGTAATTAGGACATGTGAAACTGGTCGAAAATTGTACCAGTTAAAATAGCATTTTTATAAATATATGCTGCCTGCAGATTAAACTATATAAGGGTGGGTACTCTGGCTGTGTATGTGTATGCATATAGTATTATAATTTAATTTACTTTGCTCTGCTTAGCTGATAGAAGAATTGGAGTTTATCATTAATGACACTCCCAGTGGTGAACTGTCTGAAAGCACTATAGAACGATATCAGCAGGTAAACACTTGCTATGACCCTCTATAATTAATCCTCTTTCAACAGGCTATTATAGTCTGAGAGTTTATTTTGGTGTAATGAGTCCACCTGTTTACCAAGCCTGAAATTGTTTGTCTACTAGTGTATAGTAATGTGCTACAAATGAGATGTGATAACTTTTGTTGTAAGATGTTGAATTATTCATACTATTTTATTGTTACTTTAATCTTGTTGTAAGTTGAACTTGTCTTACCTTGTACAGCGTCATTGTATACACATACACTGTAGTTGTCTAATTTTTTAAATCAATTAATTTTATTACTGGAATCACAAAATATGTTTTATAAAACTGCCATTATTTGCAGACAATTAGAGAGCTTCAACTCCTCATTAACGAGAAGTTAGACTTGGCGTCACATGATGTCACCCTGAAGGCTACTAAGTTGATGAACTCTGAGACTCTCAACCTGCAAAGTGTCTTTAGAGATGATAATGTCAGACTCTATATATGGGGAAATCTTAGCAAGAACCCCAGGTTGGCTTTTTCTTTATTTATAATTGTCTATATTACCTAGTATTTAGAGCAGCCGTGGTCTAGGGGTTAGAGCGTTTGCTTAGTAAACTCCAAGTCATGGGTTCAAACCCTAGTAAAGACTATTGGTGGTGTTAGGAAGAGCATCCAGTCATAATTGCTCCTGTGCCTCACTTGAATAAGTCCTTAGCCTGCTTTAAAAAACCCCTTCCATCAGAGATTCTCACAGGGATAGTGACTATAAACCTGCATGTGTTTATATTACCTACTCTTACAACTTGTTATTCAAAAGTTTTGATAGTATCTTAAGCAGACATTCTGCAGTCAAAAGCTTATCTAATTTGAAGTCTATCATGTACCTGCATATGGTTAAACAACTAATTATATGCAATCTCGTATTCAGCTTTTGCTAAAAAATAAATAGATAGAATATCTAAGGTAGCATTACTAAAACATGTTTGATAGAAATACAACTACATCCTTATTACAAACTATTCTGCTTTAAAGGCAACAATTATTAATATTTATTTTTAGAATTAAATCATTTGAGTTCCCTGAAAGTGAAGTCTCATTTGACATACCAAAGATACTGACTTTGAGCGACGTAGCTTACAGATGCCTCATAACTAAGTTTGACCATTTTTCTCATCTCTCGAAAAGTTATCTTCCTCGTAAGAAAGTGCTGGAAGAAACACCTGCTGAGCCAGGTATAGAGAAATAATATAACTTTTTCTGTTTTTTGAAATTATAATAATAACATTCTTATTATTATTCTTTCAATTAACAAAACATGTGCATGTTGTTTTTAAACCAGATTAATGTGTTTTTAAAATATTATGTTTTGAAATGATTGTTTTATAATTATTTGTTAAATTCTTTTGACAATGCAACCTGGTTTATATATTTTTATCCAAAAAATTATTTGCTATGTGATTTTGATAAGAATTTTTTTCAACCGTCCAATCTATTTCTTTCAAGGTACTCTTTTGGCTAACATTATTTTTGTTGATTTCATAGTTGTTTCATAGTAGAATTAACCAATTTATTGGCAACCACATAAATATTGCAAGAATTTGAATTTTGTTTATGACCTGATGAGTATTTAAGATGGGGAGAGAATCAATTACTTGTTTGTTAAATTAAACTCATAACCCATCATCAAAAGCATGAATTTCTTTGCAAACAAGTTTCCTATTCTTCCATGTAACATCTGTGATTGTTATTTGGATGAAGCATATATATGATGTATGGCAGTGGACAGTAGATTGTCACCAAGTGTATTCATACAACAATACTTTATCTTATAAATTGTAGAAGTTTTATAATTTCCGTAAAACATAATGAGGTGTTTATGAATTTTTAGAAGAACCCACAGCAGAGCAAAATGAAGAAAAGAAAGATGAAGAAAATGGTGAAGTTGGCGGAGAAGGGAGCAGAGGAGGAAGTGGTAAAAATGTTGCGGAAGGAGAGCCTGAAGCAGATCGGGAAAATACAGAGGTAAACATTTTTATGATAGAGTTATGGCGGCACTGACTGAATGTTTTCTTACTTTGTTCAATATTAAAATATCAGTTTTAGATTCTTGCTGATTTGTATTTCATTATAAATAGAAAACTTGCAGATTGTACCACTGAGTGTTATATTATATCTAACTAATGCTGAGAATTTTACATGTCACCTTGTCAATACCAACCCCTGTCTAGTCTCATAGTCTCATACCTGTATTACCTTTTATTTTTAACCAGAAATGTTTATATTTAAAACAATAATTAGCCAGTCACCGAAGATGGTGATATCTCTCACATAGAAGGTCGAATGGATGTATGTACCCGTGTTATTATTATTTTGATTTGCACCAGTCAACATTTATTGATTCCTTTGCAAAAATACTTGTATATATTGTGTATATATATCAATATTCTTAATTTGTTGTGAACTTTGTTTTTTAAATATATTATATAATTCAGATTGTATTAGCATAAGATATTTTTCAAAAAAATTTTATGCATGTCTGTTGAACAGTAACTTTCAATTGCATACATGTAGCATGAGCACTTTTGTTGTTATGTGTAATCCTATTTCTCAGCCGTGGTATCTCAAAGTCAATATCACAGACATTATTAAAGAGATTACTGTTTTTACTATGTGCAGATGAAAATAGATGTAAATATAATATGTGAATATAATTTGTCATTCTCAGGTGTGGAAGTGAATAGAGGAAGGCACTATGTTTTATACTTTGTTAAATGCACCAGATCTCTTATAGTTTTACTTCTGCCACGCATATTTATTTATGATTTTTGCTTGTTTTGTGTCTTTATTGCCAGATTTTACAGCCATAACACTATGCTGTGGTGACTGTGTAAATCTCAAAGCAAAATATGATAATTCTTTTTTTAATGCTCATTCTACAAAATGTATAGCTTCTGAACTGTTAAATTTTTGCTTCCAAGTCTCACTTAGTACTTGTACTGGTAGTATTTCATTTTTAAATTGGCAATCATGTTTCTCCTTTTAGTTTTAACAGATTAAATTTAATAGAATTACTTTTTTGCAAGCCCAAATTATAGTTTTCACATGGTGTATGTATACTGTAATCTGCTGTCCATTAGTACTGAATTCTATGCTTTTATTTTCCTAATGCATAGACTATCTCATTGTGATGAATTTCTAGGATCTCATGGCTTTACTAAACAAGCCTGAAGAAGAAGACGGAGAAGATAAGGAGGAGAAAGCTGTTGAAGAACCGCCTGAAATAATTGAAGATGACCTGATCCAGACTCCAGGTGTGACAGATTTAACATCATTGAAATTCCTGTCAAGTTCCTACATCTAGCAACTAGATCCTCTAAATTTTTAAACTTTCTTTGGCTGTAAGAAAATAGTGTACACTTGCATGCATGCAGTTTGAATGTTTGATAGCAGTTTCTTTTAATGTGTGTGTGCGCGTATAATATATATATTGTATATTATAACGGAAACAGTTTTCGTTGTGACTTAATTTCTTGGAATGTTAAGCATGTTATTGAATAATCATTTAAATAGAAGATACATGCCCACACATATTATATTATACATGTCTAATTCTCTTCATTGTAGGCTTATTGAAAGGTATATTCTTACTATAATATTTAATAAATACAATATAGCAATTACATCCTTTTATTGCATTACTACTTTTTCATGTAAGCTTGACTAGTAGTTTAATCGGAAATCTTTAACTCCTAATGTTAAAGTTTTGTTAGTATTTTTTAATTCACCAACCTGTACTTCATGATAATTGTGAATAATGTTAATTAGCTGCTAATTTCCTCACAACTAGAATTAGGTTATGCTGACTTACATCTCCTTACAAGTATGTTATAATTTTATCTTCTTTCTGGGAATACCTTTCTAAACCTTTCATCATTTATACACAGCATTATTTAGTTTTCTCTTGAATTGCCTTAAGAGTCTTAAAATCTATTTTTTAATTTTGGGTTGCCTATAAAATTTTATGTTCCTTGATTTCTACTTTTTCAAAAGTTACCTTAACTATTGCTTTTAGAGCTTGAAGATTTTGAGGACTTTGATGGAGATGAGGATATGATAGATCTGAGAACATACAGACCTCTCGGGGGTATCATACACTTCAGTCTTTTACATTTGCCACCCCAACCAAAGACAGTCAACTCCTGGACTATTACTCAGCGTATGTAGACACTGCTTGCTTATGTATAGCTTCTAGTTAGGAAAATATATATGTCAGACTGTAGGAGTTCTTAATAATTAGCTTTTGTTTAATTTATGACAACTAAATTTCGAAATTTTTCATGCATATGAGCAATGACTCTAGCTGACATAAAAGTTTGCTGTTAAAATGTTACCCGACATGTTTTATCCCATAGAAAAAAATGGCATTCATCTTTTATTTTAGTTTTATACTTCAACTTGAAGATTTGTAATTTTAATATAAGGTTTTTCATAATCCTTACCAGACCTGTGCTTGCCCTACAGTGTCACAACTAATTGCTTTTTCATAGCCCTACAACTGCCTGCAATCAAATGAGTTTCATATTATATAATTCTGTGCTAGGCTCTGAAGTTTTTAAAAAATTTGACCAAATGGTCTGGTTGCTTTGCTATTTGCTTGTCAGTTCAGTTTTACTCAACTTTTTGGTATTTAGCATTAATTATTTTGATATGTTCTTGTAAAAAAGTTGTTTTTATCATAAAGTCGTTTTGCTATGATGTTTAGTGCCCGCAGTTTAACTATATATTTACCAGATGCCCAGCCAGCCCATCTCAACTTCTACGACTACATTGCTGATGACGTAAATCCCCAGGTGCAGGCCCTCAAAGCACAGGCACAAGCCAATGATGACCCTGCAACTAAAAAAGAAGAAAGGTTGTATAATTAGTTATATGAACGTATAGCATTATTTGTAATTATTGTAACTGCTGAATGAAAAATTGAAACATTGTATTGCATGCATTTCATAAATAAGGTTTTGATTTACAGGCCACTGATAAACGTGCAGTTCAAAATTCCAGAAGATTCATTCTTCTTTGAAGATCCAACCATTGCACGGTGGGATGATCAGAAATTAGTGTGGCGTCAAGATGGCTTCCAAGATACAACATTTGTTGAAGGTACAGCTGGTAGTGTACGAACACTGAACCTTTTAACATTACTTGCCTATGTTTAGATTATTCTAAACATAGTAAAGATTGTTACTTTTTACGTGTTTATAATGTATTTGGTTTTTACTTCTAGAGACTCGGAGGTTATCATTCAAAACTTGCTATTTCGGGACATTTGCATTGCTTCAAGATGTTCACATTAACATGCCATTTCAATCCTGGGAAATTCGCCCCAAGGGACTCAACCACTGTCTATTCACCCTAATTGCTGCTATAGTGGAGTTAGAGATAGAAGTTAAAGTGAGTGTAGTACACAGTTCATCATTTACTCAAAATTTCTGAATTTTTATGCATTTTGCTTAGTTTCAAATAGCTACGAATGAAGTTTTTTCTGAACCTATCTAACTACATAATGTGAGATGTAGGGTAACCATTTGTATGATATTATCTAATCTTCATTCTGCAGAATGCTTTGTTGACATATTTATAAGTTGACAAATCATAATCTCTCATTGTTTCATTAAATCATATGTGCATCTTGCTGGCAAAATCTAGTTTTGTGTAGTTTGACTGAAAAAGTTTACAATGTGTGGCTGCACTGTGTATAGAGTCTGAGTTTGTTTCAGGATACTGAATGCTGTCTGGTGGCACCTGTAGACAGACCAGAAGTTGCTCACCTGAGAGGCAAATGGATGTCACTGAGGAACTTCCAAGCTGTATGTTTGATTTACACAATAATTGGTAGTCGTAAGCCTTAAATGACACAAGCATTTGATTTAGACAATTGGTAGTTTTAGACCTTTGATTAAAAGCATCTGATTAAAAGTTTTCTGCTACCTAGAATTTTCTTAGATTATTAAAAAATGTGAAATTTACATACTTTAGCTAGAATGAAGATATGACTTCGGAGAGAAAGTCTCCTATTATACATGTATTGTTAAATGATGTATTTATATTTTCACATTGTAGAACTTTTTTTTTTATAATAAACAAAACATTAGACTAATTAAAATCATCAACTTTCAATTGGTTTCCAAATAAAAAAAAGGTAAGTCTATTAACTAGAAACACAACCAGTTAACTATATTTTGCATTGTAGGCATTGAGGGAGACTGGTATTAACATATTTCCTAATGACGACTCTCACAAGTATGTCACGATACAAGACAAGAACAGTATAGCCGAGACAAGACTTTACCAACAGATGGGGCTCACAGCTTCTGCTATGGCCTACAGTTGGTCAAAGTGGAATGGTGAAAAGGAATCAGACAAACTGATCATCCAAGCAGCTCCTCATATCAAAAATGAGCCACTCATAGAGGTAAAGCACCTACAGTTAAATATCTGTTCACATGTATATCAGAAGTGTAGATTTTCTTATATAACTTTTAATGAGTTGCTGATTTTTTTTATAGGATGATTGGTCTCTGTTTATGATAACAAGAAAGAGGTCAATGAAGCTGAGGATGTCAGAGTTTGATGAAAATTTTAGCGAAGATTTTGCTGAGGGCAGCGAGGTAATTACTCTATATGGTAGTACTCTATTCATTAATTTTTTTCATTGTATGTTCTCATGAAAGTACACATATGTTACTGAGAATTAAAGAATAATTACAAACACTTCACAACAATTTTTGCTACCAAAAATAAAGCTGCCTGTCTTCTTTCCAGTTCCATGCCGATATGTATCACATGGCGCAACAGATATCTTCAGAGGAAGGCCAGAAACGTCTGACGGAATCGTCTACATTCTTCACTCACACAGTAGCCGAGCTGTTGAGGAGCACACGATTCCTTATATATTCGTAAACTCCACAAGTTCAGCTGGTTTATTGCTTTCTTTCTGTTAGCAAGTGGACACTTTTGCTACTTGAATGAGTTTGACTGTATATAAGATGATAACTTATTTATTGTTAAAAAACAAGTGATTTTTACAAAATACTTTCTTCAAAGACAACACTGCAAATTATTGATGGTGTTAGGAATAAATATGAATAAAAGTTCCACTCAACTACTCATAGCCGAAATGCTTTTTACATAACAAAAAAAACTCTTGGAGATAAATCCTAAAAGTAAACTTCTTTAGCCTCTTCAATCCCAGCAACTAACTGTAAGGGATAGGGCGCATCGTCGATTTCTCCTAAACTATCTTCATATTCTAGACTATTCCTGTGAACTTTCAATAGATATCTGGCAGCAGGTTCCAGGGTACTGAGTTTCACTCCGAGGTCCTCCAATGTAGGACAGCCAGTGAGAATATCAGAGCTGGCTTCCTAAAAGCGCAAATTACTAGTACAAGCTACTGTAGTTTGCAAATATTATTCAACAATAGATCCTTTTCAGAGGACCCCACCCCCCCCCCCCCCGATGTCCCCTTCACAATTAAGAGTTGTGTCCTCCCAAGATATAAACTTTAAACAAAATAAACTTGTATAAGCTACTGTAGTTAGCAAATATTATTCTACAATTGCAGCTCAACAGAACAACAAATCATTTTATTAAATATTATATTTTTCTTGTGACTTCAATCAATGTCATGTCTACATACCCTGATAAGTTTATCTCTAGTCATAATAGGAGTAGCAGGGAAAATAGTCTTACAGACTTGCGCTTTCAACCTACAAGTACATAAGATCATAACATGCAGCTTCTGGAAACTGATCTTTGCCTTACAGAATATAATGAAAAGCTGGTGATCACCAACCACCATATAACAAAGTCTTAGTTGATGATAGATGTGCCTATAGTAATTAGAACATCAACAGTTTAAAAAACCAGTTTAGTTGAATGTATTGCTGAAATTGCTATTTTCAAGTTTATATGCAGCTGGTTGTAACAAAAAGCAAGTTTCTGTATCTAGTTGCACTCACTTGGTCTCGAACTCTCTCTGCCAGCAAGGTTGATGACAACATTAGAATACTTCATAGCTTTTCTTATGAATGCCTCATTTTGGAGTTAGAATGGAGTATATAAATAATATTAATTGAGTCAAGTCTCCCATAAGTTTCAGGTGTGATCAACATTATACTATGTTTTGCTGAGTTGGGGTCAAGCTTTTGACCAGTATATTTATCCATCACATTTTAACATGCAGTTCATTTTTATCTATTAGATTTATGATAATTGTCATATCGGGTTTCTATAAAGTTTCTTTACTACAATGATGTAGTCTGGGTTTTCTAGTACAGTAAGTAAACTTTACCAGCTAATTATTTCACTTTAACAGTTAAAGTTTTTATCACATTATGCAGATACTGGTATTCATTGCTATTTAATATTAGTTACAAGTTCAATTGAAGATTTATTTCTCTGCATGTAAATTTATATAAATTGTTATAAAATTCATACATAACTGCCATCTATCTCTTATAAAATTTGCAGTAAGTCCCTAGTAAAGACACTTAGAATTAAAAGAGAAAGAATGAAAACTCAAATGAAATGTCAAATGAGATATGTGGCCTTCGCCATCTACAAGAGCAGAATTAATGAAGCTCTGTTTTATCAACTGATTCAAAAATTGAATTACAATTTTGTAAGTAGAGCAGTAGAACATAGAGCAGCTAAGTCTACAGGAGCAGAAACCAAGTAAAGACACTTAGAATTATAAGAGAAAGAACAAAAAATTAAATAGAAAGGCAAATGTGGCCTTTGGAAAACTAGCCACACCTTCATACCAGCCTCCATAATTCAACAGGATTTTAACAAATTTCTGCAGAAGGCTATTACATACAAGGATAAGAAGGAAGGTGCAGAAGCACTAGCCGAAGATACCATTGAAACAAGTTCAAAATAAACTGGGAGTATTTCTCAAACAAATGATGAAAGTAATCCAATGACCAACAGCGTCATAGCCAAGACAAGAAAGATGCCTGCCAGAAGCATCAGTGAGATATCTTTGAACTCAGAAGAGAAAAAACAAAGAACAGTTGAGATTAAACTAAGCAAAGATGGAATTGATGGCAGAGTCTTTGAAATAGATGAAGTCAATGATTGCAGAACAGTGTATTGTAAGTGCATAATTATTCAGTCAAAAGTTTCCTAAATTAGCTTACTAATGTTGAGCTATCAATATAAGTAAAAATTATTTGGCTATATATTGAAACTCAAATTTATTTAAGTTATTGTTCTTTGTTATAGATAGAATGGAGCCTACAATAAATCAGCCAAAACAACCAGAGAGGCAGAAGCTAAAGACCAGAATCTGGAATATCATAATCTGTAACACATGCAAAGCTGAGTGAAGTAGTGAAATGAATAAAGTAGTGGAAGGCAACTAATTAAAGAGTGACTTTGCAGAAGTTAATAGCTGACCCAGTGTACTCACAACTATATTATCTAGATAGGTGGACTTTGCTAGTCGAAAGTCATGTTCGAGTGTTGTGGTGAAAAATGTTCTTCAATACAATAGCATGCATAGTATCTTGCAACTTTGAAAATACGACATATTATTAAATTGTTCTGGTTTACACATTGTTGCATTTTTGGAGATTCAACAATGCTAAAAATTATATTTGCACAAAACAATCTAAATGTGTATCTTGAATCTCAGATCAATTATAACATTGGCAGTAATACAATGCAACATATTAAAGTTGTGTCTGATGAATAATAACTAAATATAACTATGATCATGAAATTACCAGTTACATGCTAAAGACAGAATAAAGCACCTAAAAGCTGCTTTATTAAATATATCATTTCTTTTAAGAAATGAGTATGTTTCATTTACTGTTCAATACTCTCAAAAAGATATATGCATGTAAATAAATTTAGTACCTTTATAGGTGTGGCTGCTGTCAAAGGTGCTTGCCTGCACAAGCGTCTTAATGGCTTGATTTGTTGTAACTAATTTGTGTAGTTTTAATTTTAGTCATTTGTAGGCGTTTATACAGTGCTGTGCAAAAGTTTAAGGACTAATTTTACAACATAATAAAAGCATTTCCATAGGCATGGTGCCTATCAAAATGATCCTCAAGATCTCCTTGTCTCATTCATATAAATTATTAGTGTCTCTTTTTACTTCCTTCCAAAATTTGGGTGAAACAATGAGATACTATGCATATATGGGAATTATTTGATGCTCTCACAATTTGTGTGTACTGTATGACATTAGAATATTTTACTTAAAATATAGAAAAATATTATATACCTACGTGATTTGTTATACACCTTATAGCAGCATTGCAACACACAGTGCTTTAAATTTTAGCATCAATGTTTTGTTGGCTAGCCGTTATTCTTAATATCACATGTCGCATCGACTCGTACAGCTTCTCCAACTCGTTTTCAGTCACAACATGATACCATGCATGAATTACAGACTATGTGAGTGTCACCTTAGTTGTTGGCTTCTTTGAAGAGACTACCTTAGCCATTCTGGGCCATAATTTTTTTATTGGGTTCAAGTCAGGGCTTTGTGCTGGTAAGCTAAGTGTTGAGACCCTCTGCTTTTTCATCCACTCTTAAAAAGTCTTTTGCCCGATGGCATAGTGCATGTCATCTTGAAATATGTAAATTTCATTTAAAATAAGAAGTTTTTTTTGGTGATTGGAAGAAGTTTAGCATTGAGATTCTCTATATATTTTTGGGCAATAACATCATTCCAGAGCAAATAGTGAGTTGGCCTACACCTTTTGATGTTATACAACCCCAGAACATAACACTGATAGAGTACTTAATTGCTGGACGAATACATTAGGGGTTATATTCCTCATACTGGTATCTTCTAACAAAACAGTTTCCAGCCTGATTGTTCACATTAATTGATTAAATGTGGATTCATCTGAAATAATTACTGTTTTTCTAATCATTCAGCGTCCAACTAGCATACTCCCTGGCCCACCGTAGCTCGGTTAGTAGAGGCTTTCTTTTTGCTTTGCAGCCACGTAGACCATGGCTCAACAATCTTCGTCTTATCAGGGATGTCAGAACTGTTGTTCCTGTTGATTCTGACCATTCTTAGCCAACTCAGGACTTGTTTTATGATGATCATTTTTGCTGATCCCAAGGAGAACCTTGTTATCTCTGGGTGTGCTTATTCTTGGTCGTCCACTTCCAGGTCGATCTGCTACACATCCATAAACTTCTTGATAATTTGACGTACAATTGTCTTTGCTTTTGCCAACCTATTCAAATATTTTCCTAATTGAATAACCTTCCTTATGCAAGAAAATTATTACAAACCTTGCTTCTGAACTAAGATTTACTGCTCTCATTTTGTCTCTGTGCAGCACCCAAGTAGACACCATGTAAAGCTCACAACTTAATGACAGATTTCAAATTATGGAGGAAAGTCATACTTTATGATATCATGATGCCATGCACAAAGTCAAATTTCACTGTTTAGCCTTTTGTGGTTATCAAAAGTGATAAACTTTGGGAACATAAAAATACAGGAGTTGCGCTTTCCTAGCTGCTTGTGTAGTTAGCTCGAAAATGGGTGGAAAACATCACAACAGTAGCAATTTATAAACATGTGCACATTCTAGGGGCCATTTTGATATATAGAACTTACAGGAAAATACCAAGAACTTACCAGAAATGCCTACTAAACAAGATACATAGAAATTCTGCAAGCATCCTTAAAAACTTTTCACAGCACTGTAGGATGTGAATCATTTACTGATTTATATTAGGGTGGATGAATTATCATATAAAACACAGTATTTATATAGATCCAATAAATGAGATAAGCTTACAATATATTCAACTATCATATAATGACAACAAGCCTGCCATGGAGCTATTCTCTATAAGATTCATAGAAAACAGTTGAACGAATATATACACATTATCGTTACACTTTCACTTAACAGTGAGGAATTACACATTTGTTGCAATTATGACCAATACTAGTAGCAGCAAAATAATTATAAATACAAAAATAAGTTGAAAGTGCTGCAGGCTATGGCTCACAGTTACTGACACTAAATAAGGAATACTATAGCTGTGATACAGTTTAAAATATTAATTGTATGCATGGAATTAGAAGTGCAAAGTATTGTTTGATTAGTGCTATAATGCTGAGGCAAAATAGCCAAAGCTTTATACCAACAGATGGGGCTCACAGTTTCCGCTATGGCCTACAGTTGGTCAAAGTAGAATGGTGAAAAAAATCAGACAAACTGATAATCCAAGCAGCTCCTCATATCAAAGATGAGCCACTCATAGAGGTGAAACACTTTCAGTACATCATCAATTCACAGCAAAAGTTTTATTTTGTTTGGAACTTTTCCCAATTAATTGCTGGTTTCATTTAGGATGATTGGTCTCTGTTTATGATAACAAGAAGTTGAGGATGTCAGAATTGCTGAGGGCAGCAGGTAATTATTGTAGATTTTCTTTCCATTGGTTTTTTGTTGTTGCATGTATTAATAAAAACTTGCACAGCTGTATCACTGAAAACTTACTTTACAATCACTTCACGACAATGTTTCCTAGCCAAAAAAATAGTATATAAGATAGTAATTTATTTATTGGTAAAAACAAGCGATTTTTACAAAATACTTTCTTCAAAGACAACACTGCAAATTACTGATGGTGTTAGGAATAAATGTGAATAAAAGTTCCACTCAACTCTTCATAGTCGAAATACTCTACACATAACAAACCAAAAAAAATGCTTAAAGATGAATCCTAAAAGTAAACTTTTTTAGCCTCCTCAATCTCTGCAACTGTAGGGGGTGGGGGTGCATCGTCGATCTCTCCTAAACTATCTTCATATTCTGGACTATCCCTGTGAACTTTCAATAGATATCTGGCAGCAGGCTCCAGAGGACTGGGTTTCACTCCCAGGTCCTCCAATGTAGGACAGCCAGTGAGAATATCAGAGCTGGCTTCCTAAAAGGACACATTACTAGTACAGCAACTGCGGTTTGTATATAATTTTACTCAATAATAGATCCTTTTCAGAGGACCCCGATGTCCCCCTTACAATTAAGAGTTGTGTCCTCCCAAGATAAAAACTTTTGAACAAAATAAGCTTGAACTCATTTTTGTGGTTTTGGTTGCTGAGCAATGCAGACGTGCCACTTTACCATTGCTCAATAACCAAATCCACAAACATGCTTTCAAGTTTATTTTTTCAAAATTCTCCACGAAGAAACTTTTTCAAATTTTTTTGTACTGCTAATATGTGTGCTTATATCAAAATATCTATCTCTTAAAAGAACAATTCTATAGCATACATAATTAGAATTTTAAGTATCAGTCAAACGTTATATTTTTAATCAGTTGGCTCTTTATACAAAGATTCAACCTACCTATTTGCTTTGGGAGGACACAACTCTTAATTGTAAAGGGGACATCGGAGACCTTTGAAAAGGGTCTATTACACAATACATTTGCAGCTCAATGGAACAAATCAGTTTATTAAAACGATTCTTGTGACTTCAATCAATGTCATGTCTACATACCCTGATGAGTTTATCTCTAGACATAGGTGGAGTAGCAGGGAAAATAGTCTCACAGACCTGCGCTTTCAACCTATAAATATATATCAGCATAGAAATATGTAAGATCATAGCACAGAAATGGTAAAATACTCTCCAACGTCTTTCAATATCGAATGCACATTAAAATAGTGAACAAGGTAAAAGATTCGCACTTATATAATAGTGTACTTACAGTATTTTAGCAAAAAACTACTTTCTTGTTTTATACGAGTGACTTACATGAAAGAAGGTAAAATTGGGATCTTTCTGATGTGACCCATCCTCATCTCATCAAAATAATAGTCGACTAAATCAGATAAATAGTAACTTGATGGCCTAAAAGAAATGATACATATTTAATAATTTATTATAATAATACATTATGGTTTAAACATCTAAAGGCATACTAAAATTTCTTAACAAACTCAAATCTCAGCTTACCCTACACATTCAAAGGTGGTGCCATTTGTGCCTTTTTCTGTAATAGCTTTAATAATGCCTTGAGCTACATTTCGTACCTGTTAGTAGAAGCAAATATAAAAATACCTATAGCTCATGATAATAGGGTTATTTGTGAATAATAGTATAACATAAAAATAATTTGAATGAAACTTGAAACAGGGTCAGGTCAGCAAAAGATTTTCATGTGCTAAAATATTGCACAAGAAAATCTCTACCTTACAAGATGCACATCAGCTCTTTCAGTATTTCGACAAACTGTAAAAACATGATTGAAGAAAAACTGTTGTACAATTTAATTTTATCTATTATAAACTCATGATTTGTATAGTATTATTGAATTGCATGTGTCTAATATGCGAACAGGACAAATCGGAGATAGGAGAGAGAAAAAATTGCATGTGTACAACTTACATCAACTGGTTGCTTTATAGTATTTTCGCCTTTTTGCCACAAAGGAAAGGAATTAAAGTGCCTCCTGTCTACAATGTATTAACACAATTGGATGTTAAATTACTATAAGCTTTCACAGATCATATGTGTGTAAAACTGTGTAGGATATGTGTAAAGATCACAAAAAGTGAATCAGTTCTGAAAATAATAGCTGTATCTTTGTTTACCGGGAGATGAATTGTAGGGCTATACTTACAAATTATTTCAACATGGATAATAATTAAGAACATTGGTGAATAAAATCCTACTTTCACTGCCCAATTTCAAACTACTTTACTGTAACATCAAATTTAAAGAAATACATTTTTCTGAAGTTCCACATAGAAAAACAGAGTAAGACAGCATTTAAACAGTCAATTATTATGTTCTAGTGATAGTACTTACAGTGACTAGCGTAATAATTGAGGTATCGATCTTCATCACCCCACATATCTGATGGTCTCATTATAACAGCTTCTGGGAACTGATCTTTTACAGCTTGTTCACCCTTACCCTACAGCATAATGAAGAGTTGGTGATCACCAACCGCCATATAAATATAATAACTCATTTGTAGATAGACCTATTAGATATAACATCAACAACTTAAAGAATCCCTGGCATACTTTATCTATGCAGTATTCAAATATTTATATAGAGTATTCCCCTTCATATCTCATGGATCCATTTCTCACGAAATTCCATAGGTCACGAGAAGGGCTTGAATCCTAGTTTTGTGGTTTATGTATGTCTGTATCGGGACAAAATGGCTAAATTCAATGATTTTAGGTAGAAGAGGCACAGGTAAAAACGGCACAAATGGCAAGTAGGTAAAAATGGCAAACTGATGCTAAATTTTCCTAAACCCCAAACTCAAACCCCATCCCCAAGCCAATTAAACCCTTACCACAAACCCTAATATTGAAAATGTGCCATTTTTACCTACTTTTCCATTTGTGCCATTATTACTTGTGTCATTATTAACTGCACCATTTTGACCGGACACTGAATTTAACAGCTCTGCAAGTTAAATCCGGCATTTTACTATATCCCGAATTTTATAATAAAATATGTCATTATAAATAAATGAAGTGTGTCAGAGATTCTTCAACAGCCAAGCTCCAAAACGAACAACAGCACCAAAACCCCACTATGCTACAACGTGAGAGGTACAAGGGTAAAGGTCAAATGCAATAATAGAAGACAAGACCAGCTCACCTTGCTAACAGTAAACTGAGAGGCCTTATTCCACAGTGTGTACTGAGGGTCGGAAGCATTTATAGCTGATAGATGAATGAGTTTCTCTACACGCTGTTCTGCTGCAACACGGGCAATGAGCTCTGCGCCAGCTACGTGCACGTCATCAAATGTAAAGTTCCTGAAATTGATAACAAAACTCCAAATGGTTGTTTATGACTAAATATATATATAATATACTAGATACACTGTCAGCTTGTACATAGAAACTAATGAGAGACTGAAGCTTCAGCATAACCGGCTAATGTTATTAGCAATAGGATATTTTTAAAAAATTAAATACTTTCTATTGTAATTTGTAACTGCAATACATTTTACTTTATTTGCTATGCCTTTAAAGTTTAATATATCAAGTTTGTCGCCAATCTTATAAAATCCTAGCTGCTATCACCATGTGTTTTTTGCCTTAAAGTATTGAAATGTTAATAATTATAAATCAAAGTAATTAGATATTTTTCAAATCTTGCTACATTTTGTTCATTTTTTGAACATTTATGAGTAGTAAAACACAAGTTTCTGTGATGATTTTAGCATCATTGTTGGTGAACCTCATTCAGTCATAAAAAATATCCCTATGTTCAGCAACAAGGCTAAATGATCAACTGATGCAGAAAGTAGCTACCAACAACAGTCATATACAGCTGACCTGTGAAGAGGCAGTCAAGTTTCAATTTAACTTTACTATCAGTTTAGCTGAATCACAGTGAGCTGGCTATAACACAATACAAGTTTTCCGTATTAAGTTTATCACTTACTTGGTCTCCCACTCTCTGCCAACAAGGTTGATGACAACATTAGAATACTTCATTGCTTTTCTTATGGACGCCTCATCTCGGAGGTAGAACGGAGTAAATAATATTTGACCCAAGTCTCCCATGAGTTTGAGGTGATCAACGTCATACTCTGGACATCTATATGGTATCACCACCTGGGCTCCTATTTTACCTAAAAGTAAAATCAACTCCAACATTTTAAATAATCAACAACAAAAACATTTACTACCAAACACACAAAGCACAAACTGGAGGTAAGGGCAGTAATGGAGAAATTGAGAAAAGCCTGAGTTCTAGATAAGAAATGTAGCATAAGAAGTTATGCAACCGCGCCCCAAACCAAATTTTAATAATGAAATTAAAGAGCTTAGGCTATCTCAATTTCTCTACTGCTGTCCCTAAATGACAATTAATTGTAATGCTGATACAACAATATATTACCCAGCTGGTTTACAACATATCGGCCCAGGAATCCAGAAGCACCAAACACTGTTGCTACGATCCCACTGAATGAAGATCTTCCACCTCTGCCTCGTTTGTAGGCAGTCAGGTCACTTTTACCTCTCCTGTTTGTCAGCAGTGTAGAACAACATGGCTGCCCTCGACTCAACAGAGCTACAATTTATAATAATCATTCTAGAACTTTACCAGCAACTCTCTAATTGCAACATGTAACATTTTGAAATAATTAAATATGTTGGTGAAAGTCATTTAAACCTCTCAGACGAAATTCTACCTGAAACATTCACACACATCTTATCAGATTTTCTAGCAAATATGTAGAGCATCTAGAAAAATTAAAAACATGTATTCAGCTTTATTCATCAGAAGTTTGTTGTTGCTTATGTATAAACCCCTTTTCAACAAACAGAAATCCTATCTTAAAGTTATTTTTTTCAAGAAACTTCAGCTACAAATAATTTTAATTTTATTACACGCACATTCACAAACACAAAGCAACACTTTACAGGTGATTCATAAATTAATACATGAATTGCCAGCTGTTTTTAATAGTTATTAGAAATCTCTAAGTATGAAAAATGAAACTAATTTTCTCCAATTTGCTTAGGGTGAGATTTGAAACTGTTTTGGACTATCTATATAATATAAATATGTAGTGAGCCTGTTTACTGCAAATGTTATCGTAGAAAAGTCAAAAATTCTATTTGACATCAAGTATAATTACAAAAGCTTCAACTCCTTCACAGAAAAAGCTCATAGGACTTCATGTAATCTCTGCAGAAGTACATGTTGGAAGGTTTTATTCTAATAGCAGTAGCTATAAGAAACGAGCTGAATCTGCATATTGTACCAAGACTATATCTACACACATCCATTAAATGGAACTCTGCTTATTCTTGGCTCTACACTTGATATTTTTTGAACTAATAAGTTTCTTTGCAATTTTTGCTCTTGATGCTTAAATAATTATACTGCCATAGTTTGGGTGGATATTCATCCTAATTCATTCTTATATAAAAATTTATAATTTTTAAAATTCCTCATTCATCTAACTATAGCATTATAACATTACTAAAGAGTCCAGTGTTTATGTTTTGCTTTACACCATACAATGATTTACTTCATGTCATGCACTTAATGCTACACTAAGTTGCTGTCAACCTTATAGAACCAGTATATTTTACAAATACATTTTAACATGGAGTTTCTTGTTAATCTTTGGACCTTTATTCAATATTTGAATTATAATGAGAATTGACTTATCAGGTTGTTACAAGGTGTATTTACTACAATGGTGTATTGCCTGGTTTTTCTAGTATGGTGAGTAACCTCAACCGGCTAATTATTTCACTTCAATAGTTAAAGTTCATCACATTAAGCTGATACTGGTATCCATTACTATTTAATATTAATTATAAAAGTTTACTTGAGAATTTGTTTCTATTCAGTTTATAGTTGTTATAAAAAGTAGACATAAAATGCTACAATGTATCTGCACATACTGTTTTAAATTTTGCAGCAAAAACCTAGTAAAGACACTTAGAATTAAAAGAGAAAGAATGAAAAGTCAAATGAAATGTCAACTGAGACACGTGACCTTCGCCATCTACAAAAGCAGAATTAATGAAGCTCTGTAAAGACACTTAGAATTAAAAGTGAAAGAACGAAAAGTCAAATGGAAAAGCAAATGTGGCCTTTGGAAAACTAGCCACACCTTCATACCTGCCTCCATAATTCAACGGATTTATAACAACTTTCTGCAAAAGGCTATTACATACAAGGAGAAGGAAGGTACAAAAGCATTAGCCGAAGATATCGCTGAAACAAGTTCAGAGCAAACTGGTGAAATTAAGCTAATGACCAACAGCGACATGGCCAAGACAAGAAAGATGCCTGCCAAAAGCACCAGTGAGATATCTTTGGACACAGGAGAGGAAATTAGAATCA
Source organism: Bugula neritina (assembly GCA_964035545.1). Taxonomy (NCBI): domain Eukaryota; kingdom Metazoa; phylum Bryozoa; class Gymnolaemata; order Cheilostomatida; family Bugulidae; genus Bugula; species Bugula neritina. Next base: position 7,465,257 of record OZ037765.1, on the reverse strand, counting down.
ATCTAAGCAAAGATGGAATTGATGGCAGAGTCTTTGAAATAGATGAAGTCAGTGATTGCAGAACAGTGTATTATTGTAAGTGCATAATTATTCAATCAAAAGTTTCCTGAATTAGCTTACTAATGTTGAGCTATCAATATAAGTAAAAATTATTTGGCTATATTAAAACTCAAATTCATTTAAGTTATTATTCTTTGTTATAGATAGAATGAAGCCCACAAGAAATCAGTCAAAACAACCAGAGAGGCAGAAGCTGAAGATCAGAATCTGGAACATCATAATTTGTAGCACATGCAAAGCTGAGTAAAGCAGTGGAGTGAATAAAATAGTGGAAAGCAACCAATTAAAGAGTGACTTTGCAAAAGTTAATTGCTGACCTAGTGTACTCACAACTATATTATCTAGATATATCAACTTTGTTAGTCTAAAGTTATGTTGAAATGCTTTATTTTAGAAATGAGTATGTTTCATTTACTGTTCAGTACTCTCAAAAAGATATATGCATGTAAATAAATATAGTACCTTTAGGTGTGGTTGCTGTCAAAGGTGCTTGCAATGCACAGGCTGCTTGCCTGCACAAGCCTGCCATTTACTTTGGTAATAGAGCTATTTTCTATAAGATTCATAGAAAACAGTTGAATGACAATATAATCATTGTTGATACACTTTCACTCAACAGTGAAAACCTAAACATTTGTTACAATAATACGACCAGTATTAGTAGCAGCGAAATAATTAATGATTTAGGATTTAAATAATAATGATTTAACAAACGTTGAAACATGAAAGTGCCAGGCCATGACTTACAGTTACCATCATTAAATAAGGAATACTATAGCTTTGATAAACACAGTTGCACATATTAGATGTATACACGGAGGTGTAAAATGTTGTTGAATCAGTGCTACAATGCCAAGACTACAAAAACGGTTTTTATACTGCAACTGGAGAGCAGGCGCTTTTAGCAGCCTAAAGCGACATATAAAACGTTGTTCTGATAATGTTACTCATTGTCGTAATACAAATTTAATAAATATTATATTTAATGATAAACTTCTAGTTCTAATGATAAAATTATCTTATTATTAATCATAATAACAACTTGATAGTTAGTATCATTATAATGATTATTCATTATGATTATGACTATAAAAATGCCAAACTTATTACATTTAATTTCAAGCTCAACTTCAAGCATATGATTTTTATTTTATTTAATTTTATATTATACTTATTACAATATTACTATTAGTCTTATAGTTATACTTGGCAATGCCAATAATAGTAATACTAGTAACTGCAATACTAATATTTCTACAGAGCTATACTCCTATGCTCAATCTTATACTATTACTAATACTGAGTTATACTTATAGTAAAAGTTATGCTTGTAGTAATACTAATAGTTATAGTCACTTTATTATTTTACTAATACTTTAAGTGTGCAGTTTATACTTATCATTATACTGAACAAATACATTATGATTATCATTATGAAAATAATTTATAATATTAAAATTAATAATAATAATAATAATATAAATAAATATTTGTTCATGACCGGCGATCAGTATTACGCTGAAAGTTAAACTTATTCTTAACCCTAATTGGCTAATGTTAAACTTAATGACAATGACTTAGTCATGATAATCGTAACTTACTAACTTAAACTGTAATGTTAATGATTATCATTACCATTGCATTAACTTTAACTTTAAGATTATGCGACTTACTGATATCCGCAATCATAATTAAATTTAATGCTTAGAGTTAGAGTTAGACTTTAACAGTAACTAGGGTAAAAATAGTCGTAGACGTAGCTCATTAATTTTAAATTTAATCATTAATGATTAATGAGTATCAATATCTGTGTACGGAGGTATAACTATTACTTATTTAGTTATTACTATTAGTATTACTATTACTATACTCTAAGAGTAAGTCTATACCTATAGTTATACGCCACGGCCATACGGTATAGCTACTGCTAGTAGTAGTTGATTTTTACTTTATTTGCACAGTAACGTAGTGCATACTATTACTACAAGTATATCTTAGGATTAAGCATAGCAAATTGAAATAGTAATACTAATACTACAAGTATAATAATTTTATGGGGTTCTCTATCAATGTGCATGACTCGCCACTAATATTTATATTCTTAGTGACATCCTGCCGTGTAGCAGTGATGCCCATAACACACTACAGTCGAAACGCGACTGTGGCGGCCATTTTGGAGCTGCTTGCGCATGCCTTCAACGTCACGTCCTACTTTTTACTGGTCACACTACAGTTCACTACGAACGATGAAAGCTAACTGTCTCTAGTCTCGCAGTAAACTTTTAAACCAATAGGAATGCCATAAACCAGTTTCTGCAGTATCCACAGTAACCAACAATTAATCTTAGCGCAATTTTTTGAGATTTACTAGCATAATTTAATAAGATTTTCTAGTTATTTTTATTCTAATTTACTAGCTTCAATTATTCAAAATTACTAGCTTTATTTAATGATATTACTTAGCTTTATTCAAGCTCATTCACTAGCCTAAAGAACTAAAATAATAGTTATAGTACGCTAATAAAATTCAACCAAATTAGAAAAACTAAATATGCAGATAAAATTTAGCAAAATTTATCTAATGAATACTTATTTTCATGATTTATTGAAACTTTCATACATAACTTCATCATAATTATTTTAAAAGTAAATTAATATAATTTTCGAAGAACCAAATCAAATAATAATGCTCGCTAGTAGCACGTGGAAAAAGTAAAAGCACTTAACCAATCAGGGTTTACCTGGCCAGTCAGTGATTGGCTGATCGCTCAACTTCAGCGATGACAGTTGAACATGTTGAACTTTCATCGCATCGCGAAAAACTGACTGTTGCGTTCAGTTGTGACGTCACAGAGGTCAACGCTTAGCCTCGAAAACGCGTTCAAGATGGCCGTTTTGACTGTAGTGTGGCAGCCCCATGATGCTAGCCATCTGAGACAATCGGAATCGCCGGTACACTCCGCTAAAAAAGTTTTCTTTTATGTAATTAAAATAAAAATCAAATATTAATGTTTTTTATTGTATTTCTTTACTATAAAATTTGAATACTTTTTTATTCAGATCATTTAATTTCAATCGGTGTTTCATTTAAAAGAATGTCTACCTAGTATTGTTATATTTCACAGGTTGAAGCACGTATCGACCAAAAGGTTCTGTTGTCTTCATATAACTTTTACCATCGTTTCTATAATGTGTGGACCGCTTTCACTTTGTTAGGTTCACGCGCTATAGTTTGTTACTTTTCACTCTAAATTGTTTTATAAGCAGCTTTGAGTTGGTAGTGACTGAGTGCAGTAGTTCAAAGTTCTCGAGTTTGAAGTTAGGGTTTGTCCAACTTTGAACGCGAGAGTCGCAAACTATTGCACTCAGTCACTCCCAACTTGACGCTGCCTATAAAGCAATTTCACTACAAATACAACAACAATCGCGATCAAAAGCTGTGTTGCCGAGGTATAAATTATATAATAAAACTGAAAGTCACGCTGAAGCATAAGTCAAATACTTGATTTCAAATCAGCATTTGCTATTTTTGTCATATTCACAATTAAATGGTGAAACTTGCTATCAAAAGTTGTTATAACTTAGATCTCTGACATTTCCATGACAATTTAATTTAAATCCAATTTGAATTCCATGATCATGATGATGAAGTGATGAATATCAATATCAAGATGATTATAATCAATATTAGTTTTGCTTTAACTTAAAGTTGAAAAATGTTAATCTTTTATATGAGTATGAGAATGAGTTTTAAATCTAAGCTTGAACTAAAAAAATTAGTAGTAAGACTAAGATCATTATGATTAATGATTATTACTTAAAACTATAACTATAACTATAAGTTATAGTTCATTACTGATAATGTTTATAAAGTTTAAAACACCCTTATCATAATCATTATGACTATTATTATGATTATCAATGATTGTAATTAATAATTATCACTTATCACGTTATCAGTAATTGTAATTACTGACAACAAGTTTATGATTATGTTTTGATTTATTATCATGATCAAGTGATAATCATTGAAAATAAATGAATCAATAAAAGCTTTAAAATTATGCAAAACTTAAAAGCTTATAGTAATAGTTATATTCTATTTAATAGGTAGTGTTGAAAGATGATACTCAAGCCATCCCAAGTCAGATATTTTTGGAGAATTTGTCACTCAGTATGCAGACATTGTGATTGTAAAGCAAAGTCTAGTGCACCAGGCAGACTTTATTTTTCCAACATTAGCTCACCAATTCTTCGTTGGAACCATGACAAGCACATGCAAGTAAGTAAAAAGTATAATAATTTATTTTGGTCTATTCATAGTTATATTTCATCATAAAGACTAGTTTACTGTGACATATTGGATAAAAACAAATCCATACTTGGATTACTTGTCAGAATGGACATTTTCAAATTATGCAATTTGTTCAAATATTCAAATTTTCTAATAAATTCGGTCTGTCATATAATTTTTCAACATAAATATGCCAATTTTATTCTTTAGACCAATAAGAGATAAGTTAATTTTTTAATTCAATTCAGCATTTATGTTCACTTTTCATAATATACTTTTATGAAATGTGACTGGATTTTTACAGTATCCGGACCATAATTTAATTTTTCCGTTTTTGAGATACAGTGTCATTAAAGATATGCAGGATTTGTGATTGAGATATGATTGCTAGATTATTGAATTACTTCAAAGAACCTGTAATTATTTTTTGTGGTTCTATGAAATATTTATTTTTGATAGCTCTACAACTTAGCTTCAGTGAGATATCAGAGCTCATCCAAGAAACAACCTGTAAGTTTTTTCTTTAAAATTTTCACTCTTTTTGCTCGCAGCTTCGCACTTGTTATTAATTTTTAATAAGACACTACTTGACCAACTTATATTAGAATTATATGATATGAAATATAATTTAGATGATTTTAAATTAGAGAAAATCTGACTCAAGCTTGTGTTGGCAAAAATATAGAATGGTAATGTGTCCACTAAGCAAAATATTTTCAGTTCTTTTAACAAATAACTTTAAATTCATGTGACTAGCAGTGAGTATAAATTATTTCTTTTATCACATAATAACAAGTACATATATTATAGTGAATATCCCAATGCTTAATGTATGTATTGTTTACTTTTAGTTAATAAACATCACACCCATCAGTATAGGTGTCTCAGTACTAATAAGTGCTGCACTCTATGGTTTGTATGTGTGGCTCGAACAAGGCAAACAGTTGTGTGAGTTTGTTATTTCTTTACTTCTTGACTTTTCTGCTCATCTTGTCTGGTTATTTTCAAAGTTATTAGTAAAGTAACTGTCACTTGATGATGCTCTCCACTTCACTGTTTCTAGTGAAATCAGAGCAGAGAATATCCGCCCTTGCAGAGTCGGGGGTGGGGAGTCTCAACTGGTCCCTGACAGACCAGCACGGTAAACGTAGACTGTTTTCTGACTTCACCGGCCAGTGGCTTATGCTCTATTTTGGCTTCAGTCACTGTCCAGATATATGTCCAGAGGAACTAGAAAAACTCATGAAGGTTGTTCAAGGCATTAGTACGTTTTTTATATCTCTTATTGCAATAAATGACAGAGGTTTTTTCTAAAATTCCAAATATTATTTAGTATATATCCAACAAGCCAATATTAATAAATTTTTTATCTATATGAGAAGTACTATTTTATACTAGTTTAAACTCTCCACTTTCGTAGGTTTATCACTTGTTAAATATGTTGCGCAGGTAAAAGTTCAAACTCAGTGAACGTGCAGCCAGTTTTCATCACCTTGGATCCCGATAGAGATACTGTAGATTACATGCATAAGTACTGTAAAGGTAATTTACTGGGTTCTATAACATTGATTACTGCTCATCAATGCTAATGATACTAATGCTTTGAGTTTTTACATAAAAGGAAGTAAATTTTGCGTTTGTTAAAATATAATATTAGTATATATACTTCATTATTATGTTGGTTGGTATCATCGTGCATCATTGGCTTTACAGATTTTGAGAATCTAATAGGATTTACCGGAAGTATGGATGAAATATCGGAGGTAGCTAAATCATACAGAGTGTATTTTGGTATAGGAGAAAAAGACAGCGATGGTGACTATATAGTAAGTTTGCTGCTTTTATGATTGCTTTCTCTTCTTTTGATGTAAACACATTTTTTTCTCTTATAACCTTTAATTTAGTTTAAGCATTGATAAAAGTCGATTTACGTACTATATTTGCCCAAGTTCCTTATTTGTACACTGCGGGTGTAATCACCGAGTCACCGCAGTGGCTTTGAATAATATAAAAATACATTTTAAAAATTCTTTTCTTGTATAAAGTATTGGTTCCCTATTGCAGGTAGACCACACAATATGCATGTACCTTATAGACCCTAAGGGGCAGGTAGTAGATGTATATGAAAGACGATATGATGCCGAGTCCATTGTCAAAGGGTCATTACAACATATCAAAGATTATGCCAAAATGAAGAAGAAGTATGCTGAAAAATCCTGATAGTCTATGTTACAGCTGGAGTTAGTAAACCTATGATTAGGAATATTGTTTGTAGCAAATGTTGGAAGAGTATGTTGCATAGATGATCTCTCATACATGTTACCATTGTAGTTATGTGTGTTTATACTTCATTTTTATAAAGTTGATACGCAGGAAGCCACCAATGTTGCCTCAAAATGTCATGTTGAACTCGAGATTTTGTGACGTTTAGATTTTGTTTTTTTCCCAATCCCTGGGTTAATCTAAAACTAATATAAATGGCTTTTAGTTTTATTTGTGCCATCTTTAAATATGATATTCAAATTTATTCATGCAATAGATATGGAAAGCATATACATAATAAAAATATCTAAATGTATAGCATATATTGTATAGTCACTAAGAACTACAAAACAAAGTTATATTGTTTCAAAATAATAGAAATGAACACCGAATTATGTAAATTTTATGCTTTGCTAATCTTTTGGCTAAACTCTATTCACATTACAGTGATCATCATCATGGTTTAGTCATCAAATAAATTAATAAAGTAAAAAAATCATCTACTCGGTGCCACATTCATTATTGTTTATGCCAGCATATAATTATAATGCTTCCAGTTGTACGATTGTTGTTCAATCTATTTCCCAGTTTTAATTTTATTTCATTGACATTTTAAAATAATATATTGTGTATTGCAGTGTGTAAAGCTATACCTAATTCTACTAAGCTCGAGTTAGATGATAGGTTATGTGTTGGTAGTCTGCAGCAATCCATCTTCTTTGAAAGTACTTCTTAGTTCATCTTGTTCTCCAGCAAATGGAAAGCTACAATGTAGTGCCGGTTTAAGTGCTTAACTTGAAGCTTATACAAATTATATAATTATTCCAGTTTAATTTATAATAGTTGTAGTCAGATAACTTCTTGTACTGAACACTTCCTTAGAACTAACACTCCAAAAGTATAATATACCGTAGTTTTATATTTACCTTGATATATCTATAAGCAGTAATATTATATTACGGTTAATAAACTAGTGGCAGTATCAATGCATTTAATGGTATTTTCAGAAGAGCCAAAATTGGTGCTTAGGCGCGAAATTGTAAATAAATGGGAAAACAACTCCTAAGGTTAGAGTTTTCTATAAGATAAATTAACTAAAACTTACCTTGACTTATTGGCTTCATGCAAATTCACTGGAAGTTTCCTTTTGTTAGTTTCTGGTGGAATGATGTGCATCAGCCCAACACCAACCATTAACACCACAAACAGTGATGGCAAAATGATGTCTTCATTGGGCACATTAATGTACTTGTGCTGTAAAGCAACAGTTTAGAGTCACTCAACCATCTCAATGTCATTATATTAAACCAGAACATATTTTTAAATGATTAAAGCTTTCACAGTAAAATAATATTGTGTATTTACCAAGTCAACCATGTAGGGAGCTAGAATAGTGCCGATACGGCCAACCACACCGTTGAGAGATGTCAGCATGCACCTATGAGTCGTCGGGTAAACTTCACTCTGCCATACAAATATTATCTGCCATGCTGCTGATATGCAGAACTTTCCCACAACACTAAGTGCTGTGATGGCTCTGGCTCTAGCTAAAGTCTCTAAATAAGAATTCAATACCATGTTTACCAGTTCCAACGCAATAACTTTGAGCTGCCAGATAAATTAATTTACATTAACAACTACTGATCATTAGTAACCCTGGGTCAGTAATTATTAGACTAGCAATTATATCTTTTTATAGCAGAGCATTACTTGATATTAATTGTGTAATTGGTAAACGGTGGTTAATTACATGGTGTCTTTGTTTTAATTTAGCAAACTATAGCAACTACTCTTGTATTGAACGGATATGCAACCTTTGATAAATTTGGTAAAAATTTAAATATATTTCATCATACGTGTATTCAAAATAATTTAGTTAATATAAAAGCAGATAAATACTATACCAGGTGCATAAAGCTGTATTATAATGGATATCAGAAGACTGCACCCTCCTGCCAAATAACTTCCAACTGTAGGCACTTTTCGTCCAGTGTATGCTATGACGAAGCAGCACACATAAGCCAGGGCTTCTACTCCACTCATTATAAAGTTATTGAGGTACAAGTTACCAGGAAGGTTTGTCACTCCAAACGATAAAGCATAGTAGCAGAATGCACAAGCTACCCTAAAACAGAAGATTTATGATAAACATAGGATGGAAATCTGCAAATTTTTCTAACTAAACTACCAAGAAAGTAGGTTACAATGTAATAGCTTCAAAAACGTCTTTTGGTATATATTTAATGATAAAGTGTGTGTGTTTTTGCATTAAAAACTTTTTCAAGATGATAGCTACATTAATTTTTAAGTTCTCATCAATTTTAGAACAAAAAATACCTTTAATGATTGTCAGACTGTTTCATGCCTGGCCAGTTAAAACTTACCACCCCAATGAGTACACTATCAATCTGACAATCACTCTTTTGTGGCGCCAGATGTCACAACAGTTTTCTCTTGACCCACCAGCCACTTCCTCAGTTTTAAAATCTAGTTTGCTTTCTTCTCCGGGTGAATCTCCACGGATAGCATTAGGCATGTCTACTCCATTCCATCGAGCCATTTTATTCAGCAACTCAAGCAACTTCTGCTCCTTGCCATTGATTGATAACCAGTGGGGACTTTCTTCAAGCAGCCTGAAAACAAGGGTTTAAACTTCGAAATTCTAGACTTGAAACTTGGAGTTATGCTATCTAGGCAAGCATTGAGCATTAGTATGAGTATTAGACATTTTTGTTTCTCAACTATTCACTAGAAATAATAAATTACCTACCAAAAGGAAATGATGCCTAAAGGCACGCCGATAATGCTAATAGCCAGCTGTAAGTAGCGCCACTCTCGAATTAGGAAGCCCCACAAAGAGAGAGAGCTGTAGCCCAGCACCCAGAAGAGGTCTATAGCGTTTAAAGCCTGAGATCTCTTATGAGGGGATACACTCTCCATCACTAGAAAAAAGAGAAATTAATTAAGTTATAGTCCAAAAAATATTAAACCTATAATGGCGATTTGTTGACAAACTGTCAAAAGAAAAGGAGTAACAGTCGGAAATAGCTATAAGGTTTAAATACATTAATTTTTTGGTAAAGTTCTAAAAAACAATTATTATTTGATAAAACCATGATGAGCTAAGCCTATTAAAATAGCATATATCTATAGGTTCAAAGTTAAAAATTGGCTCGATGTAATTGTTATAAGTTACAAGGCTAATAACTAGTATAAAAGGTATCAACCAAGGAGTTTCATTTTATCTGTTACACTAGAATATCTTATTCTGCTAAACAGCAATTTCACTGCCTTTTGAGCCTTTAAAATACTAATACATGAGCATTCAGTAATATAATTATAAAACTCTCTTGTAAAACACAAGTATAATTTAGCTATTTATAAGCAACATAACTGCTAGTTATACACAACAAAAAACTCTCTGTAAAATTTCAACAGTCAATGAGTATAGACCATTGCTTGCCGGTGATAGAAACATGTACTGCTCTAAGATGATGGAGAATAGAGGTACACTATGAAGCTAGGAATGTAGTCATCTAACAGCCAACCATTAGTGTTACTAAATATTTTTGCAAGCATAAAATCATTCCGTTCGAAGGCGTAGCATTTTTATTGACTCAAAAAACTGTCATACATTTTTATTCGCCCAGTCTCGACTTAAAATGGATACCAGCATTATTATCTGGCATAGTTTATATAGATATATTTATTTACTGTTCATCATGGTAGGTGGCATTACTAAATTATCTACCTGTATTTCACATATTTGTACACTGTATTGGTCATGTTGTATTCAGTTTTTGTCTTTTTGACCTTAATTATTCATCTCAGTGTGCAGATTATTTTTTAACCTTATGCAGTCTGAAATACAGAAGCTTCCCATTTAGCATACATGCAAAGTATTGTAAAAAGTCGTAAAGAATATTTACAGAGTGCTGCAGCAGCCGAAAATCCAGCAAAGCAGACAAATCCCATGATACACCGTATGATGATGTACATGGTGAGGTTAACAGAGGAGGCGGTCACACTGCCAAACACTCCAATCGTTAGATATGTTGCTATGACCATTGGCTTTCTCCCATATCTGTAAATCATGATGATGATATGGTGATTATATATATATATATATATATATATATATATATATATATATATATATATATATCTCAATCTGTGGACAGCAGCTGTTTCGGAATTTGTCCCCTCATCAGCACAGAACAGAGTACCATGGCCCACACCTTCGCAATAGTAAAACTTATAGTTTTACTAAAGCATATTTAAAAGGTGTGTAAACTCAAGCCAGAGTGCTCAAGTGACTCTAGGGGTCACCTAGGAGTCATGAGCATTGCAAAATGCTAGCATATATATATATATATATATATATATATATATATATATATACACACACACATATATATTTTTTTTTTCTTTTTTTTGAACATTCTATGTTTTTGTATGAAATGTTTGGTAGTAAATCATTGAAAAAGTACCAAACAGAAATGAACAAAAACTTTTGATGTTGGATTGATAAAATGTTGAATGCAACATAAAATGGAAAATCTTATTTAAGATTTTCCATTTTATGTTGCATTCAACATTTTATCAATCGAAGGCAGCAAAACAAAACATACAAAACTACCACAAACATGTTTTAGCAATATTGAAATATGGAGTTTTTAACAGCACCTGTTACAAAATTTCAGAGTATAAATCACCAGTATTGATGTTTTTTAGCTTCAACAAGGTTAAAATAAGAATAGCCTCTGGTACCATTACACAACTCAGCCTATAGTGATACCCCTAATGTTGTAATTTAAATAAGAAATATTTTTCTATATGTTTCGCAACTACAATACTCAGTTTCACAAATTACAGCCTCTAGGTTTGGAGTTGAAATATTATGCAATGCAAAGCCATGTCACCTCACATTAAATTACATTGATAATTCACATCCTTCAACAAAGTATTTATATTAATGTTGTTTATAAAATTGCCCCTCTTTTCATCGATGCTGATTGCAAACATTGTTACATCACCTGTCACTAATGTAGGAACCTAGAAGAGCTCCAACTCCTTCACTGGCCATCCAAGCCATATTTGCTATGGTAACATAATGTTTCCTATCGCAGACCAAATCAAACTAAAATTAGCGCTGAAGTTGTATTTGAAGCTAATGCATTGTCAAAAATATTTTGTCAATGGCATTCTAGATCATGCGTGCCTTATTATAATAATACAGACAAGCATTGCAAGGATAGTATATAATGATGTATAATAGTAAAATGTAACACACCTGAAAATAATATTAGTAAAATAAGTTAAGGAGAGAAATTATAATAGGTCTATAATATGAGTAATTGATCAGCGGTATAATATATTAGTATAAAATAATAATAGTTATATGGGGAATATTTATACTTTATATAATGCGCAACATTATATTATGCTATTTTAATATTATAATACTACGTCAATTTATTCTTTAGAATTTATTGTTCTGTGCAGTATATGGCAGTCTATAATGTAATATATAATTATTCGTATTGAAAATTCAATAAAATGATTTTATATCACATATGTATAGTGATATGTATAAGACATTATAGTAAAAAAATTATAGTTTAAATATAGTTAGAATCATTTATAAACAGTTTTTAGTATCAAAAGTATGCAGTGTTATAAATATAACATGTAGTTTCACGTGTCATCATTGATTGAAGTACTATATGCACAAAGCATACGCCATACAATATTATTTTGACAAGAAACCATATAAAATTGCATTATATACTCACATCTGTAACTATGGTAGACATAAACATACTCTTGTCATAGTCAAACTTCGTGCACCACTCGCCATTAACTTGTACATTACAAGCATCAACAGCTATACTTTGAGTAGAATTGAAATCCTTTGAGTTGTTAAGGTTCTCCGCGTATTGGCATCTGAAAAAATAGTGAAAACAATATAAAACGTTTTAAATTGAACGTTTTTGTAGCAAAACAAAAAATACACAGCATAGCGTAAGTAAACATCAACTGAATACAGTTCAATCAGCTATGTAGTACTTGTGCTTTTAGGAAGTTGTATATATTATTAAGATGTTGGTAGCGGAATATTCTTCAAACATCAACTCTATAATTATTCTCAAGTTATATTATTGTATTGAAAACTGTATTTCTATATGGGATGACAACTGCAACTTAATACCAATTATACCAATTATAAATAGACTATTTCACTTACTTGTAATCTGGTGTGCCGTGAGAAAAGATAGAGACGAACATCTGCATCCCGAAGCATGCAACCATCATGCCTGTGAGCAGCAGCTGCAGCCATTGGTATTTCCCGAAGTTGCCAACTATCATCAAGTGATTGTCTACATCCAGCTTAGCCATAGTGTGTTCTGTAGCTCGTACTGTCTTACACCTTTTACACAAGAGTTTTAACAATATTTTAGAGTACGTATAATATTTACAATTTCAAATCTTTTTGTTAAAAATAGTTCAAAAAATATGGATAACTATTCTGGGTGTACTTTCAAGAGATAATATTATGTTTGGTTAACTGCGGATGCAAACATGTTTTAGTTATATATATGCAATCACACCACCTCTAATTACTCCTTATCTGCATACAGTTAGTAATGATGAAAACTCTTTAAAATTTCAAATAAAGATCTATTTCCTATTTTAAATTTTATTTGTAAATATTAACTTACAAGATTTTTCTTTGCGGCAGGTTGTTTCACAAGGCTACTTACTGGACAGCTAAAGTTGGGTAAAGTTAGATGCTAAATATAAACTCTAACATTTAACTGCTGATAGGTTGAATAAAGCCTTATACCTGCATATAACCAACTATAAGTGATTCAACTGAATGGAATTCAACACGTACATTTCATTATGATTGCCACATGTAGATGTCTTGACAGGCTATCAATAACTGACAGCAAAATTAACTAATTCAATTTTCAAACAATAAGAAATACTGTAATTTTTCTAGGAATAAACAACACACATTGTAAAATAAAATAAACTTTGTGGTGTAAAGCTATGCTGTGTTACAGTGAACTATGTACATATATATGTATGTGTTTTTACTTTTCGGAATTCATTTTTAAAAAAATATATATATGTATATGTATGTATGTATATTGCACCAAACATAGCTGAGCAAACACTTTTGAAGATTGAAAAATGAAATGCCAAATGCAACATAGAATTAAAAATATTGTAGTCTGAATTTGATTCTGGAGCTTCTCCCAGCTCTTGTTAAAAAGCATATTAACCTCCAAGTTCAATTATTTTGTATTTTAAAAATAGAATAAAAATGATATCACTTCTAGTTTCATACGTACCTCAACCTCATACTGATACTGTGTAATTAAGCTAATTATTACAATTCAAAAGAATTTATTGCTCTATATGTTTTGCAACTGCTGTACTCAGTTTCACAGTCTACAGTATCGTTGTTTGGAGTTATGTGCCCAGATGAAAAACGCTGCAGTGCAAACAGAGCCTCATCAACTCTTTTTGTAAAATGATAATGATATTAGTAGACTAAGAATAAGAAAAGGAGAGAAATTGGAATACATTACACGAAATAAATCAACAGGATATAAACTTAATGTAATTAGTATTCCTTACATATCACAATAAGAATAGCTACATAAGGGGAATATTCATATACAGTCAATATTGTAATAGCTTTTGAGGTAATTTTTAGAAGTTGTTTTTTCTTGTATTATGTTTTTACCTGTCCAATTTTTTTTGTTTTGTAAACCGATCCTTAGCCGAAGTCGGAGAGTACCGAAATTTGGGCATCTGATTCCGTGTGCCCAAAGTTTGGGCATCTGATTCCGTGTGCCCAAAGTTTGGGTATCTGATTTTTGCCCGACGATTGGTGGTAAATTTTAGAAGTCGGGAGTGTCCAACTTTCGAATCTAGAGTATATACGGAGGCGAGTTTGCCAGTGTAGTTCGGTCTACCACTCACCGAGAACAGACCTAGGATAAAGACTTTGCTATTGTATTCTCTCCACCAATAAAGAATTCTACACCTGGTAAACTTTTCCACTCCCTTATCTCACTCACAAGGAGTTATGTTCTCCAATTAATTATTCCAGCTCGCAAGGCTATCACAATAATATAATTATGTTAATGTAAAGTAGCAATTTTTATTAATTGAGAATTCAATAAAAGGATCCAATATATATGTTGTATTGATATAATATTAATAAGATGTCTTAAAGGGCTGTCAAGATTTAATACACAACAATTTATGTAATTTTTAATAATTTAAAACATGAAGATCCACCCCCTTTCTAGAAATACGCCTGTAGACACAAAGCTTAATAAAATTAAGTTCTAAAACAAAACTATACGTGTCACAGTGGACAATCATAAATATACTCCGTACTGAGGCTGTTGTTTTATTATATTATGCAATTTGCACAAAATAGTTTAATTTTCAATAAAGCTTCCATATATGTAGCTGCAAGTTGTAGTACCTACAAAGGCAACTGCGAAAATCGTTAAATATTACTTTTATTATTTATTTTTTATATATTTAATGTAGCCTGACCCGATTTATTATTAAAAAAAGGTAGCTACTGTTTTGCTTTAACTAATTCATCAGTGATAAAGTTTACTCTTCAGAAAATATTAGCAGGTTGCAAGAGCACTAAATCTTTATAGAATAATGAAGATTCCTTCAGTTCATTACTATTTTTCATTTCTAAATGGTTTTACAACAAATCTAACACCCACACTTGAAAATTGTAAAATATTTTATCAATTGTATATAAGACACAGGGTGATTATAATATATTATATCCCACACCACTTTCACAGTTGGTTTAAGGTCATACTTTTCATTTTCTGGCTCTTTGCCAGGTGCTTTATGTTCTATATGAACAATGTTCCACTGATAGCTCGAACAGGTTGAATGTCACAGGAACAAAAAAAATATGAAAAGATAAAGAAACTCATGTTCTCCAATATACTTTTTTATTTTTTTCAAAAGCCAATTCATGTTTAAGTTATAGCTTGTTGAAAAACATAGTCCCCCTTCCACATTCTTTTCAATTTATACGCTCCTGACTTGTTATTGTGTCTCAATAATATGCCTTGTATTTGAGTGCTTGTTAGTCTCGCTTCACTAACTTTGCCTATACTTCACAAGTGCCAGTGCTGCTGGCTCAAAAGCTAAATGTTATAAACTGTCAGCTAAAACCCAATCTTGTATTCCTCGGTTGGTTGGCCTAAATAAAACAATAGTCAAATCATGATTTCATGTTTTAAAAATTTACTCTATTCTAACCTGCTGCCTAGCTAGTTCTCTTTTTGATGTATAATTACAAAATTTGTGATACATTTTTTTGGCAACCATGTGATTTATAAAATGCAGTAATGGTACTTATAATATTATATTATTATCATTATAATATATTATATAGTATTATGTGTGTTTTTATTATACTGCATAATATCTATTTTATTATTGTTGTTGCGCAAACAAGTGCAATTAACCTAGTTTTCAAAATGTACCTCTAAATTATCAGAATATTAGTTTAGATATTTTCATGCTTTGTTAGGTAAACCTAAAAAAAGAGGCTGTATTCCCAAAGTAAAGGGTGTTGAACTATGAACTATATTAGATTAGCCACTCTGCTACCAAGTGCATCAGTATAATATTATATGAATAGCTCTGATGCTTTGTCTCCGGTGGCTGGCTGCGATATGATAACTTGGCCAACTTCCAAGAGTTTAAAATTGGCGCAATTATTCAAGAGGTTACATGCTGCACAGAGCTAGCAGTGATAGTAACCTTGCTATTGGCAGTACTTATTACAACTGCCAGCATATAAGCTGCATTGTAGAATGCCGTTGGGGTAGGCTAGTAAAACCAAATTCTGCTCTCTAATATACCTTAGACACAATGCAGCAACATAATTGTTCATTTCAAATTACATTGCCACCCTTACATGAGCTGTGGGCTTCATAAAGATTCATATGATTAGAGATTTATGCTATAGGCTAGCTATGATGAAAATAACACACCATTGTCAAAGTTAACTTCAAGTATGTTGTTTTCCAGAAACTCAGTAATGTCCATTTATCTCTCGCATACAAATACTTATGTAATAGCATACAGTTTAAGTTTTATTTTAGAGCACATCTGCAAACTCTACAATAAGAGCTTGCTTTACCAGTCTATTTCAGACCTGTTTTTGTAGCTAGTAATACGCAAGCTACTTATTTTTAAACTTTTGGGTTATTTGTTCAAAACCATTTGCTTTGACTGCTATCAACATGAATTGACAGCCTAATAATTATAACCCATTTGCGCGCGAAATATTTATGTAATGATAGTGACTCAAATAGTGCACGTTTTAGAAGCATGACTGCGTGGTCCAGAGGTTAGAGGCGTCAGCGACGAGTTGGTTGGTCATGGTTCAACCCTGTTTTGTTGCAATTTTTTTTGTCAACTTATGCAAATCCTACGCATGTATAATAAATATGGCTATAATTGTAAAGTTTTTTTTTAACTTTTGTTCAACAGTAAGACAACATACATGCATAATAATTAGATACTGAACACTAGACTAAACCTTAAATTGATCTTATAGAATACAATGTACTTAAAATAATCATATGTGAATTAGAGAAACTGAAAGTATACACCTGCTGCGCTATAGACAGACCTTTACTGACAAGACTGCAAAGTGAAGTGATTTAGCTGAAATTAACTCTGCCAAACAAACAAAGAATTATGTTGTGCTGAGGCATTTTCAATATATTATTGTAACATAGTGAGATGATTCAGCTAAGTGCTAATGTAAAACAGGGAACATTATATTGGCAGAAATCCAATAGATTGCCAATTTGTGCGAGAGGGTACTATATGTTATTGTGATAGCGCAGAGCGGCAAACGTACTAGGAATGTTATAATTAGTCACAGGAGCGTAGCTAGAACCACCATATGAAGAATTTAGAAAATTGCAGTGAAACTTGCAAAATGGTGTATGTTTTTACCAAATTGTGAAGAGCATAAACAGAATTTCAAAAAACAAAGAAAGTATATTAGAGAAAACATATCAAGGAATGTCAAGTTTAACTTTTAGACTTTATAAAATGAATCCCCTGTGCTACAGCAGTGGAACATGGAGGGTGTAAAATTTTACTTATTATGCAACAACTTTCTCAGAAAATTTTTTATTGAAAAATTAAAAAAGTATATGAAAGAGGAATGCAAGAGCTATCTTTTCATGTAAAATTTGTTAATGTGAGACAAAAACTGTTCGAGCTATCCCCTGGAAACCGTTTATATATAACATAAAGCAGTGCATGAATCTGGAAAGTAATGACCTTAAACTAACTGTGTTTCTATCCTTATCAGTAATTGTCATCTGTGAATTTGTATTGTATTTTTATAATTCTGACATTGCAATATTATATTCTATGAGTCATTTGACACCTTGTAACCAGCTAGCTCAAAAGAACTTGTCTAGAAATTCAAACTGATTCAATATGTGATTATTTCAATTCAATTTGAAAACTTGAGTGTTCTATATTCAAACTTGACACCCAGTAAATTTGCAGCTTGCGAATCAAATTAAGGATGCAAATCATTGAATTTCTATTGGTGTCAATGCAATTTCCATCTAAAGCAAATTTTAGACTTCAAAATACGCGAGTTCTAAAGTCAAGTACTCTATTAAAGTGTGCTAAAGCTACCTGCTGCAGTTTTAAGCACAAGTTGCAGAGTAGCCTATTCACTAGTTAATTGATATTAAAAAGCATTTGTTATACCTGCAAACTTAAGAAATGTAATTATAATTAGTAATAGCTTTGTGACCTTGGCATAGCCTTGCCAATAGTCAGCAGTAGATTGGTGAACCTCATGCTTGTCCCAGACTCTAAAGTGTAATTGAACTATAATCATAACTGGTAATGAAATGCCCCATCCATCTTGTTGTGAAATGTGCTATATTTTGCTTGCTCTGTTTCTTCAGCTTCTTGCAGACAAGCTGTGCCTATATACAGCACGTCCTCGCTATTTAGTAAAACCACTTGGCTAAAATCTGTGCTATGAACATGTCAAATGTAACAAAATGAGCTTCTCTAAAAGCGTTTTTAATATTAGTAGTTAAATTGTGCATTTATTAACAGTACATTTTTCTTGCTTGCAACAAAATAATAATATTTGCTTTGAAGTTTGTATAAGTATCGTAAGTTTTATATGTTCACAATTTGTTTTTGTTGAATATCTTATCATTGTTTTTAGTTTTAATGATGCAAAGGGTGTAGGTATACCACCCCTTGTCCAAGATGTCAGTCAGTTGTAAGTTAAGTGTAAATGTATATAAGATTACACTCCAGTGAAGAATTATACTGAACACCCACCTAGTTCACTATAGTCAAGATTATTTGCACAGCTTAAGATTCTTTGCACATTTGCCGTGACATTCAAGTTTTCTCATCCGTGCAAATCAGCTGATAAGACTCTTGACGTACAATAGATATTTACTATACCTATATAATATGTATTTAGTAACTAAAGTTTGTTGTGGATATATGCTTAGATTTCTTAAAACAGCATGAAACTTGTTTCATACAGTTGATAATCTATAATTACACACGCTTTTTATGGATTAATATCATAACATATTTTGCATCTGCACCACTGCAAGTGTTTGAGTGAGAAGTTTGCCCACTTGAAGGCATAAATCTGTATTAAAACACAGCTGCATTTTATTCTTAAAAGTTGGTGATCTTTAAAGCACGACAAATTTAGCACGTTCAAAGATGTCTGAATAATGAGAAGTATTTCAAAGATGAACTGTGAATAGCTGAGCAGGACAAAATTCTTTCCTTACAATGTTTGCTGTAAATGTAGTTTAATAATGTGTACAACGTCAAATAGTTTTATTGAGTACACTTTTTTCAGCAAGAAAATGCCATGCTACAACCTATATCATTATTGCAAGTTTATTTTTGTGATTTAAAAGCTGTGTTTTACCGGAGAAATTGCCCCAAATACATATAAGTCTTTATCTTATCAATAACTTTCTCTACATGACAACAAGGCTTTTGTTACGTTAACTTTGTATATTTGTATACACACATAATAAAATAAATATTAGGTTCAAATGCTCAACTATACTGAAACTAATGCTGCTACACGAATCATCACAAGAAATTAGTACAATAATCTTATGATGCCTTAATTACTTAGTAATGCAGCGTTCTCAACCATATGCTTTTAAAGGCAAAAACAATGTAAATCTAATAAAATTTATTGAGTTTAATTACACATTTTGAAATGTCTTCTTTGATTCCAGCAACAGATCGCATTTCTCTATTTCCTCGTCCTCACTCATCCCATTTGTATCACAAGGCTGATCAATGACCAATGGGAAGCTACGTAAATCAGCAAAACAATACTAGTAAAATTTTACAGATGTGATAGTCTAATGCCAAAAGAGTCTAATTCGAGAAAAGTATATTGAACCCATTTTATTATCAAGCAAATAAAATTAAAAATAATTTTTATATTTTGGCTGAAAAAGTTATAATGAGAAAGAAAGCTCACCTGGAAACATTAGCTTCTTCACTTGTTTCTGGTAGCCTACGTCGGTTGGTTTCTGGTGGAATTATATGCAAAATGCCTCCAACCACCATCAGTGCCACAAATAAGATTGGTATGATCAGTTTCTCATTTGGAATATCAATAAAGTCTTCCTGTAAAATTTTACCGCTTTTACACTGCTTCATGTTTTACTTTAATTTAATAAAATTATATATATTTCAACATAATACAAGTTTGTAAGTGATTAAGTACATATAAATAATAAATCATGCATATATATTCATATACATAGTTTAAAATATATTCTAGTTTTTTGGAAAACATTGAAAAAAGTTAACCCAAATAATAACCTAGTTTTCAAGTGAATATATGAAACTCACAAGCTGAAGAATAAATGGAGCCAAGACGCTGCCAACTTTAGAAATGACTGTATTGAGAGCAAGCAGAGTGCACCTATGTGTGGTTGGGTAGAGCTCACTTGACCATATTATGATTATCTGCCAAGCAGATGTTATGCACAGCTTTCCCACCATGCTCATAGCAGTAACCAGCATGTCTGGATCTGTAATATTGCAGACAGTTTCTATAGTATACTCTCTCTCTCTCACTCTCTCTCTCTCTCTCTCTCTCTCTCTCTCTCTCTCTCTCTCTCTCTCTCTCTCTCTCTCTCTCTCTCTCTCTCTCTCTCTCTCTCTCTCTCTCTCTCTCTCTCTCTCTCTCTCTCTCTCTCTCTCTCTCTCTCTCTCTCTCTCTCTCTCTCTCTCTCTCTCTCTCTCTCTCTCACTCTCACTCACTCTCACTCACTCTCACTCACTCTCACTCACTCTCACTCACTCTCACTCACTCTCACTCACTCTCACTCACTCTCACTCACTCTCACTCACTCTCACTCACTCACATTGCCTCTCTCCCAGATATAGAATAATGAAATAATATTTTAAAGATGTGCAATATTTTAGAGAATTACACTTTGTGGCTTTCAGTACCAAAAATTAATTATTTGAAAATCTTGTAAAGTAAAAATTTTATGAGATTGTATTTAAACCTTATATGACAATCAAGAAGCTACAAGAAAACGTAAAACTTACTTGCTGAGAAATTAGACACCAACACAGAGGTCAGCATTGCTGCACTGCCAATCAGAAAAGACAATATGGTCGGCCATTTTCTACCAAGCCACGCAACAAGAAAGCACAAAAGATATCCCAAAGCCTCAACAGCAGCTGAGATAAAGTTGTTAATGTAAATGTTTCCAGGCAGTGTCCGTACGCCAAACATCAGGACATAGTAGCATATAGAACAAGTCAGCCTATAAACCACAGCAGAAGTGTGATGCAGTTGTAACTTAGGTAAGTTTCATTTGTATTGGTCAGAAACATAGAATTTATCTGCAAAAAGATCTTACCTTATACTTTTTATAAAAAGTCAAAAATATTGTAATGTGTATTTAAATTATAGAGAAAAGCGAAAGTTTTAAACAAAGATTACAGTGACAAGATATTATGACAGCCTGCGTTTTCAGCAATAGCATTTTTTTTAAAATTTTCTTGAAAATGTATGTGCAAGTATGCGTGTGTGTGTGTGTGTGTGTGTGTGTGTGTACAAAGTGCCTTGATGGATGTTAAAGTTTTAACACAATGTGTATAAATTAAAACTGAGTTTTGCTGATTTCTGTCTTACCATCCATAAGAGAACAAGAAGAAGTGTATCACAAGCCTCTTATGCCGCCAAATTTGCAGAAAGCTTTCCTTGCTAGCCGTTTCTTTTGTAATGTCATCATGTCTACAGCCAGACGTCTTGAAACCTAGCCCTGAGGTGTCTATGTTCTTAGCTTTGGCAATTTTCTCTAGTACTGCAAGTGCTTCCTCTGTTTTCCCAATAGTTGCCAGCCAGTGGGGACTTTCATACACCCCCCTATTCATGTAATATGAACTTTGAGAACACATAATTTAGATTTCAGGCCAGTAGTTTAGACTGTGCATAAAATATTGAAACTAAATAAATCATTCCCATATTTAAAATAGTTTCTGATGCAGAGATTGCATCCCAATAAACAGCAATAAGATACTACTATTTTATTGCTGATTATTGGAATGTCATTCAAAGAAATATCATTATATTAAAATGGTATCTTTTTTAATGAAAACGTATTTATAAGGGTAGATAAAGTATTGTAATAATATACTGTAATATTATGTGTTATAATAAGTATTAAATTTGATGGTATATATAACTCATAGTTATATATATATACTAATTACTAGTAATTTAGCAACTAATGGAGTGCTGTTGTAATATAAGGTAATATGAATTAAAGTAAATTAAGTTTGATGGTATATAAGCAAATCATGAATATATATGCTCATAGTGATTAGTGAGAGCGACTTTTGTTATAGCTTCATATGACAGTAAAGTGCTAACACAGTATTTCAGGTACCAAATCATAGCGATTCCAAATAGGAGTCCAGGAGCATAGCAGAATAGCAGCAATTTCCACCAATCTTTCAGCAAGTAGCTAATCAGGGATAAAGAACTAGCTCCAAGTATCCAGAAAATTGCCATGCCATTTAAGATGTCTGGACGTCTTCTGGGAGAAACTATTTCGGTCACTAACACAAAACAGAAATCCTTGTAACAACTCACTAAACTTGGCAAGCAGTCTAAAATCGTGCTTTTTATACTAGATTCAAAAAAACTTTCAACAACATAATATTTTAGCTATTTGTCAAGTTGTGAAACAGTTTCTTCATTTTTATGACATTGCATTGCATTGAATTGTGGTCACAAAGCTTCGCAAATAAACTCTTGTCTGAGAGGTAGTTACCTGCTAAATTTTTCTACATCTCTCAAGCTAGTTGTTCGAATTAATTCGTTTTTACACACTTGGAATAAAAGGACAGCAAACAAAAATTGGAAAACAGATAAAAATTCAAACCTAATCAAAAGTTTTAAGTTATTAAGTATAAGGTAGTAATATTGTTGATGTTCTTACACAGGGAAGATGCTGGTGAATAAATGCTTGCTATAAAGAATCCTGATAGCAGTCTAAATACTACATACATGGCAATATTTACTGAGAAAGCTTGAATGATGCCACACACACTAGTAGTTAAAGCAGCAATAATGATGACAATCTTTCTACCAAATCTACAAAAAAACAAAAATTATTGTATTGAAATCTACAATTTCAACTTCAAACAGCGGATTATCAAAATTGAACTAGATCTCCACAAAGAATAATAATTAACATCTTTATTGAGTTGCTGATCATCTATATATAGTGACAATGTTAAAACAACTTCAAATCATTTCTTATATGCCACTTGTAAATAAAAAAGCTCATGTGAATTCATAATCACCATTACTGTGGGAACTCTGATAGAAGTACATTACATTTACATTCTCTATAATATTGTGTACATATATATATATATATATATATATATATATATATATATATATATATATATATATATATATATATATATATATATATATATATATATATATATATATATATATATATATATAATCAAAAGTTTAAAGGACATGGTTATAAAGTCTAAGGATCGAACTATAAGCATATCTCAGTTCCAAGCTGTTTATTCAAATAGAACCAAATTCTTCCAAGTTTCAACTTCCTCTCTCTTGTAGACCTTTGTCAAGAGGGCAGGTTTTGGCCATTAACTACAGACAGCAAAACACAACAGGATCTTTCAGCTAATTTGTATAGTATCGACCAGCTTACCTGTCCCCAAGTGCTGATCCAATCAGACTGCCCACTCCAACTACAGCCATATACACCATTTCAATTATAGTTGTAATGTGTTTCCTGTCGCACACCAAATTAAACTATAAAGTATCATTCATTATATATTACTAATAAATATATTACAAATAATATATTATTAATAATCATATTACAAGCAATATATTATTATTAAGAACAATATCAGTAATATCCATCTGATGGAATGCTTCAATATTGAGAAGACGAAAGTATTACAAGTGGATCTCCTGGAGTAGGACTTGCATATCTGTAACATACTTCTAGTCACAACTCACTATAATACTGTGACTACACTATTTTGGAAATAAGCTGGACTATGTGACTGACATTTGCAGCATAAGTAATCAATAATAAACGAAAATAAAATTAGGAGCTAGTAATAATCCGAAAATTTTAGATGAAATTTTAACCAATGCTATTTTATCTAAAATTTTAGAATAATACTGAGCCAGTTGTATCATGCAAAACTATTCAAGCACTTATTACATATACGAAAATAATGACAGATCTTGTTAAATTAGCTCTATTTACTATATGAAGCTATGTAAACTCTATTGGTATTTTGTGTTGCAAGCCTAAACTAAATTTGCATTTTCATATCGTAAAAGGAAATTCATTAGAATGGCAATTTTTTTCTAATTTTAATATGTGTTGTGTGGATAAAATATAATGAACGTGAAATTTACATGATTGAAAAAACGCATTGCTTTGCTTTAATCTTAAGAGTAAGTCATATATACCTTTTCAATAACCGTCTCACCATACTCTCCGCTGTAAACAAATTTACCACATTTCTTCACCAGGGTTGTATTATTTCCAATATAGGTGTTATAGGTGCACTGGTCATCTTTCCATAAATCAGATGTGTTAGTATTCAGCACTCCGGTAAGATAGTCTTCATCAACACATCTACAGCATGTTACGATTATATGTTCTATAAGTTGACTTGCAGAAATATCTAAAACTGTTATATACTCTATAGACTCCCATAGCAATGCTGCAGTAACAGTGCAGTTACCCTGCCCATTATAAAGCTGCATTTGCATGTGTAAATTGCATGCAGATATTTTGTATGTTTATGCAAGCCAAGTATCAGTTAAAACTCAGTAGACTGCATTAAACTTTTTAAATCTTTTAAAGAAATACATACAAATTATTCACATTCACATTTTAATTAGTTATATAAATTTGGAAATCAAGATTTCTATTCTATTGGCTAGGTAGAGTGTATTATAAACTTTGTTCTCTAACAATTCAAGAGCAGTAGGCCTAATGGTAGATAGACTTGATATATATTATACAAAATATAAAAATTTGTTTACTTTCAAGTTAAAGAATATACATTTTATTTTTGTATCACCCTCAATTTAGTTGTTGCTCACTATTATGCTATCTGTTAAAACTAATAATACGTTTTATAGGACAAATGTAATTCAGCCTCATTCTAATTTAAAATATCTATATAAATCTGCAGTGAACAGGCAACACAAAGTTGATCATACGAAAGGGGATTGGCAATGATTACAAAATCTGAGCCTGACGATTGTATAACATGGCATCCATAATTCAGCTACATGTAGTAAATGTACCCCTAAAATTAGCTACAAATAAAAAGAACGTATAACTTGACAAAATAAAATATAGAGACATTCTATGGCCTTTACACTTTAGTCAGTCTACATTAGAATGTTTTCGTGCAAACAGAACTAGAGATCCTGCAGGCATGATGTCAAAATCGCCATGACGCACACATTCAAACTTGTAATTGTCTTCAACTAGGAGATTTTGTTCCTTAAAGATATTATGTATATTCAAGAGGAAAGTATAAATGTTTTGTTTATATGGCACTTGATGGCTTGCACTGACTGAAAGCCTTGTGAGAAAATATGCTTGCTTTGCATATTTTATACCTGAAGGTGCAAAACCTAG
This sequence comes from Bugula neritina, assembly GCA_964035545.1. Lineage (NCBI taxonomy): Eukaryota > Metazoa > Bryozoa > Gymnolaemata > Cheilostomatida > Bugulidae > Bugula > Bugula neritina. The sequence goes on along the minus strand of OZ037765.1, from coordinate 7,439,325 downwards.
TGTTTAAAACTTACTAGAAACACCAACAGCTAAAACGGGAACAGACCATTACCTTGGTAGCCATTAATTACCCATTCCCATGGAACTTTGTTATAGTACTTATATACAACACAAAAAGTATGAGCTGCAACATTTTGCTTTTACTGATAACAATTTATAGTATTGTACTTTTTAAAATAAAATTGTATAAATTTCTATCACATACCTGAAATTTGGAACTTTGAGTGTAAATATCACTGAAAGCATTACCCAACCAAATTGCATTACTACACACCCTATGAGTATAAATGCAATCCATTGCGGGCGGCCAATACCCCCCACCACAGTCAGGTACTGGTTCACATCTAATTGACGAGCCATTATTGCAGATGAATAATTCAAGCAGCTTTACAGTTGGCAGCTGCGATACAGCATCCTATCACCTTTAGCACGTGAAGCTAACTGCTGATTCAAAAATGTGGCTTAGGACATTACATATATTAACTTGTGCTTCAATGTTCTATTTTCTAACCCATGGCCTCATAATCTACTTGCTGACATTGTTAGAAATTGTAGATTAGGATCAGTAGTGAACATTACCTGCAACTTTAAAAGGAATTTTGTGCTTTATAGCTTATATATTTTTAGAATATAGTAGTTGGATGAGATCACACTACAGGGGCTGGTAGCTCTCTGGGCAAAAGTAAAATATGATTATTTATCATACATGACTATTTCAAACAATTCCATAGTTATTGCATTTCTCTATACCTAATGCAAGCCCTGCACGAGTAGACACTTTAATTTTCACCAATTATCTTGCACTACATACATGTTTATAATTATTACATAGATAGCACTGTATCTTGCATTTATGGTAGAACAAATCAAACTATAACTTCATGCTTCAAACAAACAAATAGAAGCCAGCAATAAGTTATTGAAATACATGGACCAGTTCGTGTTCAAGTTTATGAAAGAATACTATCCAGTGATTACATTATAGTATTTGATTTGTGATTTATAGAATTTCGAACTTTCAGCTAGTGTTGGGCCAATTATATGGTATTGGAATAGTTGTTGTTGCTGCACCAACAAGCGTATTTTCTCTGTCATAAACCAATAATCATAGAGGTTTGGATGCGATCAGTCAAACCGTTATAATTTTTTAACTCTAATAATAAGAATTGTTGTTATAATTAGTCGCCAAAAGGTTTTCAGTTATCTCCCTCTGTCAAACAAAGCATCCTCGGTGTTTATTCTTATCGCCATGCAACTTCAACCCATGTGATCATAACAATGATATTAAATATGGCGGCGAGTGCACTGCAGCGTTGCACAATCACAAGTCTTTTTAGTACAATATTGCTACTTTTAAATTTAAAGTATGTAAATCCTTTACACGCAAATGGTATTTTAATGACTACAGGAGATAGTGCTGTAAGTATTAGTTTAGTAGCATCACTATTGAAAATAACTTAAACTGTTGTTTTACTAGCTGAAAATTGGTCACAATTAAATTCAATCAAAGCATTTAGCAATAAATCTAATTCAAAGATTTCCACATAGACAGGATTAAGTTCTTGTTCAGTAAATACAGCTCAAACAGTACTAATTGTATCACTATTGACCAATGACTGTCCAACATATTACCCATATACGGCTCACCCTTTCCTTTCCTTTTAGTAAAACTGTTTTAGTTTTAGTATTGGTATTACATTTAGTATTACTATTAGTATTACTATTATTATTAGTATTGCTATTAACTTTAAGTATCAGTACAAAGTATTAGTATGAAAAAATTAAAAGAATACTTGAAGATTGAAGTTAATGACAACCTTATATTTGCAGTTAATGTTATACAGTTTGAGTTGTAATGCACAGTGAAACTGAATAGTAAATACAGGATAGTAAAATGGCAAATTGTTTCTAAATAAAGATTTACATTTAGTCATTTCCTATTGGTTTTACTATTCCGATTGAAATTCTTTTTGATTTTAAGCTTTATGCAACATCAGTATGAGTATATTTATGTAGTGTTGGTAGTATCACAAGTATCAGTTTGAGTATGAGTAAAACTAGTGTAAAAAGTAAACATAATTGATAATTTAATTAATGCTAACATGATGAATGCAACACTTAGATGATAGTGATTGTTGAATTTTCATTTCATGCTGTCAAATTGAATAGTCCTGGCTTGAAGTTTTACTCTTCCTTTTACTCAGCCACACTAAGTCATGAAACTTTGCATCAAATACTGTCAGGTTTCAGCGAATTATGAGTGCAAATAAATGTCATGCTCAAAAAAATTAAAGCACTCACTTAGTTACTAGTCACCGTCAAGTGGCGGTTTCATCCCAGTTAGACGCTAGGCTAAATTTCTCACTTGGACGCTTCCCAGTTAGATCTAAAAGCTAGGTCTACTTAAGTGTACGCATTTGAAGAAATTACTGCATTAGAAGTGAGTTGCTCTTTAACAACTCTCTATTACTACCAATTAGAAGTGTTGAACTATTTGAATGCAGCTCTGGTTAATTGAGATAATATTTGAAGACTGGTAGTGTACCTTCAAATGTCGTATGAACCAAAGCTGCATTTGACGGATCAAAATTTTCTAAGCCGAAAGCTGTTGCATTGTTTTTGTTCATTATTGCAGAGCAACTGGGAGTTTTTGACTCGGTTTTGTTTCCTGTCTAAAGTTGGACGCTTTGAGTTTGAATTCACATACCCACAGGTGAAATGTGAAAAGAATTTAATACTCATTTATACATATAATAATATACTTCAATGTTTCATATTGGTTACTGAAATTTTGCTGCAGTGTTCACCAGTTAAACAAAGCTTGCTATTGATAAATATAAATTACAAAATTGTAATTTTTTTCTTACCACGTTATTTGTAGTATAATTTTGCTATATATTTATAAATCTGATAGTTGCGTAAAACTGTTAGTGATAATGCTTAGGCGCTTATAAAGCTCCTAACTCAGTGGACATGCTAAGCGCTCTAATGCGTTAGATTCATACAGTAGAAGAAGATTTTGTCAAACGTGTTACCATTTTTTTCACAGTAGTTGAAAGTCATTTTTATATAACGTGGTTTGCTTGTAGAAATTTGACCTGGGATACAATGCTGCTCAAAACATTCTCTTATATTCCGACCTTCAGTGGCCTTCCGTTTATCCTCGCCCTACTCTCAAACGAAAGGTTACTTGACACATTTTTAAATTGATTTACGTATTTTTGGCTTTCTTAATGTATTTTTGTACTTTATTTGCTGATAAACTCTGTAGGTTTTTGTATAGCTTTAGTGAGAACAGAAAACAAGAATTAAAGAGGTAAGAGCAAATGGCTATATTTGATGCCAAAGATGCCTAGTAGAGAGTTCTGGAAGTTGAAGCTTCTCTGTTAGATACTTAAACCTTATAATAAACTTAAGTTATTATTTAAACAAGATAAAGTTATTCTGCACCCGGCAGGGAGGGTCTAACTATAAGTTTTGTAGACTGACTGACCAAAGAGTTTCAATAAAAAATAATACTGATTTAGAAAAAATAGAGTAAAAAGTCATAAGTAATTATCTCAATAAAATCTGCATGTCAATTCTTTTGGAAATTCTGAAATGAGAATCAGAAAAGATAACTCTTGGGAGAATTCATTAGGTGATGAGAAGGACTAGAATAATGCAGCTTTCTCTTCAGCTACTCTACTGGCTTATGTTTAGTATTTTACTCTTTCTATCATGTTGTAGTAAATTATTTTAAAGCATTTTCTTGTTTAGTTGTCATTGAAAAATATTGATAACTTAGACTATTTTTCACATATAATAAATTATATTGTGACATTTAATTGTTTTCACTTCATCATTTGAATTGAGAATTTTATTGAAGCAGCTTTTTTATTGAAAATTAACAATTATTAATGAAAAAATAATTCGAATGTTGTATTTTACAATTTGAAATTCCTCAAGTATTACTATTTAACATATGCATATGCATATGCGTATATATGTTGTTTTGGATAGTATTGCAGGAATTTAGGCTATTAACCAATGCCATTTTTTATTTAAGTGTAACTTCACAACAAGTCTACACTCTGGTTATGCTATTTGTGTGTTAGTAATGTGTATGAAATGTTAGGATTAGTATATATGCCTTATTATTTGCAATGTAGCATTATATAAAGCAATATTTTACTCTTGTCTTATTATGTTGCAGAAAATGAAAGAAAATGCATTGGTAAGTTCAATTACTAATAAGTATTTTTTAATTCTACAGAGATCCGTTTAGCAAAAGCTGCAAAAAAATCAAGTTGAATAAAATAATGTATAAACTGCTTGTATATTGGAAGTTATCCTCTCTAGTTGAGTGTCAATTTAGTATATACTGTAGTTTCTTGTGCTAATTTTATCTGCCTTAGTGAATACCACAGTACAAGCGTGGCAATTATCAGTCAATCTGATTTTCTTTTCTTTTTTAAACACACAGGTTTGTAAGTTTTTAATAGTCAAATTTATTACATAATTAGGTGTGATTACATGCATATGTCACCACCAACTGCTTCATAATACCTGCTACTTTCACTTTCTCTACATCTCATTTATTCATGTATCTGGAGTACATATTAATATGTTTACTTTAACTAGCACTGTTATGTTTACCTATTGCCTCGTAAAATACTCACAGAATGCGAAGAATTGCTCTGGTTTTAGAGTTGCTATGACAAGGAGTCCTTTCTGGTGCCAGAGCACAACCAGGTAATTAATCTGACAACCAGGTACAGGTGGTCTGGCTGCAGACTGGAGACTATAGCTGGCGAGCCCTGGTACACGTGTAAGGGGGGCAGGACGTTTGCCTCGTCCAGGGAGAGATGGTGGTACATCGTCGTGAGCAACTGTGCTTCTGAACAGGTCAGCATATTTATTTCTAGTGTATTCTAGTGTGTTCCGTGCTCTACAAGTTGCTGTCCCACTGACTAATCACTATGAAAATGTCAATATAATGTTCAAGAAATTTTGCTGCTCAGTTTGTATATAAATACTCTTGCAGCAATAAGATAAGTTACAAGGCTATAGGCGCATGTCTGGTAGTATTGCTGTAATGCTATAAACGCAGTATAACTTACTAAACTTGTGTTAACTTTTCAAACTATATTTGAATGTGCACCATGCCATTAGCATCTACACCAGCTATTTATGTGTGTGAATGGTGTGTATATGTTGTGTATAAGTGTGTATATCAATGTTGTAGGGGCTGTATCTAAACTATTCTATCACTATGACTAACTCCATCTCAAATGATATTTTCTTTAAACATTTTTCCGCTGATGAATTTTGTAAGTATTACAACATATATATTCAAAGTTATGCCTTGTGTGTATTCAATACAACTTGTCAGTTTTTTATAGCTAAGAACCAGTATGTGTTTAGTTTATTATATGTTGATTTACTAATTAGCTTGTAACTACTACAAAGTTTATAGCCATATATCGTCAGGGATAGTCATTCCCCATTCCTCCTAATAGAATAATGTAAAATTGTCTCCAATGTTTTATATTTTAAAAATTGTTTTGCAGGTTTAGTTTAAACCAAACATTCATGATATTTAATCTATTTAAGTTGTGTCATATATAATTAAACCCTGACTGCTTTATGTATCCTCTATTCTAGATATTATACATGAAACTATAGGATTCTTGGTTGCCTATACTTTACTGATGGTGTTATCCCTATATGTGGCTTGTAAGTAGTTCTATATTATGTAATGTGCATAGTTTGTAAAAGGTTCTTGAACTGACATGGTAGTCAACAGTACAGCATGTGAACTCATATTGATTAGATCCGTATTCACTGAGAGCTGCAGAAATGTAGAGGCTTTGTCATGTGTTATCTTTTATAATATTTGGAGTGAATGTTACTTAGTTCATGAAAAATTAAGCATTAGTAACTTTTCCTTCTGTGGAAATATATACCGTCATTTGATATTTTGTTATCCAGCCAGTATGAATAAATCATGGCTGCCTGAGTTTACTGTGTTTAATCTACTTGTATAAACCAATGTTGTAGCAATAGTGTGAAAATTTGTAGAAATAACAGTAGAAATAACAATGCATTGTATTGTTAGTTACTGAAGGAGTCTGATATCTATATAGTAGCCTTCTGTCATACCTATTCCCTGTAATTGATAGCATGCTTATACGTGTTATATATCTATATATTTAGATTCCCTGCACATCAGACAGCTCTACCACTCAACGTATAAATTGTACCTGTCTTCATTGTTCTTTGAGTATCTCGCTTTGTTGGTTCAGATTGCATACTGGGCTTCTTATGCACGCTTCGGCTTATCTCGATTAACTTTAAAAAACTTAGGTGAGTATATTATATAGGTATCTTATTAATAAATGAGAAGATTTTACCTTTGACTGCTATAAAATACTTGGTACTCTTTCACTAAACTATTTATTCTTCACATTATTTTTAAGAAGATTTTAAAGTTGATCATTTTGCTTTCATTTCATATCCAATTCGTAGGGCGTTGAAAGCACAGACATTAAAAATTTTAGGAGTTGTCTTTGTAAACCATTAGCTACCACGTATTGATTTATTTATAAAATAGAGAAAACAACTCATAATACAAAATAAAGTTTTTATTACTTGTTTTCAAAGAGTAAACAACTCCTGAAGAATAAATATAAAGCTATTACTTTTTTGTTGTTGTGTAGACTAGCAATATATTTTACAGGGAGATTTTTAGAGTTTACTGGGCAGTTTTTGTTTTTGATTCTATTAATACTGATGGGGAAGGGCTACACAATCACCAGAGGGCGCATCAGCGCTGGAGGTGTTATCAAGATTATCGTCTTCTCCATTCTCTTCCTTGTTGCCACCATTGCTATGTTTATCTGGGAAGTTGCAGTAAGTTAGTAGTTTGTAAGGTGATGATTTGTCACTATATTTTCATGCCTTTAAATTCATCAGAACAAAATCTGTTTTTTATAGTAGTATTAGCTCTAGTTGCCTTTATGTTATTAGCGATATTCAAATTTAGGGATAGTAAAAACTTGTTGCAAAAATGGCGTACTATTGTGTAATGCTATATATTGATTTTAGTTTATTTTGAAGGCGAAATTTTTATCTACATTCTGTGTATCTATGCTTGTAGTCCTTTGATCCTGGTCTGGTGCTCTACATCTATGACAGTACGCCCGGATATTGTCTTATTGGCATCAAAATAGCTTGCTGGCTGTGGTTTCTTTATGGAATTGCCTTCACTTTAAAGCATTATCCTGAGAAAAAATTGTTTTATATACCATTTCTTGTCCTATATACTGTTTGGTAAGCAGTTTGTATTTTGATGTCTACATTTAAATTTTACTATGATGTATGCTACAATTTTCACAAAAACTTTGTATATGGAATATCATTTTTATTATCCAAATTAGTAAATAACTTTAATTGTACTAAGCTGTGTTTCAACAGACTGTAACTTAGATATAAATTCTAAAATTTTAAATAAATAGAAGCACAATTTGCTCTAAATAATATCACAGGAATTAGCCGCATTGCCATAGCCGTGGAGAGGTGAATTAACCGTATAATGCTTTGAATTGTCAGCAATATTCATCAGTACAGAGTAATTAGTAAATAATTGTTTATTGGATTAATCGATCTAATATTAATTTGGATTTATAGGTTTTGGTTTGGTGCTTCTGTTGCATTAGCAGCAATCAACACGATACCCAAATGGATGAAAGAAAAAGTTGTTCAAGGTTGTTCATTGGCGGCCATATTTATTGGCCATCTTATATTTCTGGTAAGAGTCGTGTACTTGTCACGTATTTGTTGCGTGTTTCCGAGCTCATTTGTTGATTCATTGCGGTCTTGTCAGATGTTTTTTTATTCACTTCGTGAATAATAATGATAGATTAGGGAGATGTCAAACTGCAGCTGGTCGAAATATCAACAAAAGTCATGGCAGCAGTTTAATTTTCTGACTAATTTATTGGCCTGTATCCGTTATTTTCTTTGTTTTAGATACTCACATGGCCTACCATGGCAAATAAAACGTTTCCATACCATATAAAAACAACTCAGGTAAATTATACTTCACTTTTTATGTCAACTAAATATTCATTCAGTAAAACTTGGAGCTCTAAGAATTCTAGCAACGGTGTAAAGTTGTAAAAATAAAAACATCTGAAAAATTGATCAATAATGTTATTTTTATTTAAATGTATTGATATTGAAAGTAGTCTGATTAAACTTATTGTTCTGTTGATTGTTTATTCTCTATGTCATCAGGTGGGAGCAATGTCAACAAACAACAGAAGTCTCACAGAGAATGGCGGATATGGAGAATCAGACGGGGCTTACCAACCAACCAATAGTACAAAGTTTGACGCATACGAACCTGCTGGCGAGAAGAAGTTCATAAATATGTTTACAACCAGCCAGTCTACTTCTTCTGGCAGCAAAGCCCCGGTGGTGAGTGTTAAGAACATGATTGCTGTTTCAAGATATTGAGTTCAATTGTTCCTGCTTTGCCTCTCTGCTCTCGGAATTAAGCTTCATCTTTCAACACCACACTTAGCTTTTACACAAAGTCACATCAGGTGAAGATTGGCTTTTGAAATTCACTCATCAGCTGTTTACTGAATATACTACTTGGTACTAGAAAAAACTCACGCAGGTTTATAGTCACTACCCCTGTGAGAACCCCTGATAGAAAGGTTTTTTAAAGCAGGCTAAGGACTTATTCAGATGGGGCACAGGAGAATTTATGACTGGATGCTCTTCCTAACATCACAAATGGTCGTTACTGGGGATCAAACCCATGACTAAGGGTTTACTTAGCAAACGCTCTAACCTCTAGACCACGGCTGCCTACAACTACTTGTTACTAGACCACCATTTTATTTCTACAATAAATGTAGTTGTATGAATGTCATTTGCTGCAATATTATTATATTTATGAAATATTGTTATAGCAGATGGTTAATCCTGATCGATTCCCTCATGCCACGCCAGCATACACTATAAGTTAACTGGTGCCCAACCCACTCATCAATGCTTCCTTCCAGAATACTGATTGCCTTAAAACATGCATTTCAAGTACCTTTCTATGACCATAATACTCTATGTAGCATGTGCAAGTCTTGGCGTGTCTTTACCTGTTATAAAATATAATAATTGTTGTGTCATAGGTTGCTGGATATTCTAAGAATTACAAATAGTGTATGCTATTTGTGAAAGTGAAATTATATCTATTGATATAAAATATTTTAAGGTTTTAAAAATATTTTCGCATAATATATGAATTTATTTTGAGTCATAGAAATATATTTTTCAGCCGTCCTCGTATGATATATTTTTGTATTGTTTGTTGTACATTTTGTCCTAATAAATACTTGAGCCAAAGAATTACTCAAAGTAAAGCTGTTTTGTCATATTAAAATGTTCAAACAGATTTTTTATTTAGGAAAAGTTAGACATGAAAAACAAAAAATATTAGACATTGAGTGAAATCTTAAATTGTAGTAAAAATAACGCAATTAAAATCAATTTGAAGATTTTAAAATTCAAATTGGATAGGAATTACAATAAATAACACGATTTTATGCATGAATTATACAGACATTATACATGTGTGTGTGTGTTATAACTATGTTAGCATTATAGCAAAACATCAGTATAGCTGTGCAACTAATGCACATAATACTTCAAACAAAATATTGACACCATGTTGCAAAGAATTAGACTAGTTATCTGACACTTGTTAAAACTTTGTTGGGGGTTGCTATCTAGAATTGAAGTCAGCACTTGAATGGCACCATCGCAAAGTTGCTGCTGGACGAATTTTCTTATCAATTATAGCAGACCTATTACTGCATTTATATCTACCTTTGACTTATTCACTTTTTGTTTAGTTACTAACTTAAAGCTTACATGTAGTGCAGCTTGTATTATGCCTGATGGATCATACATCTAAAATGACACAAAACATTCAATGGAACAATTAGATCACATTCACTGGCAGTTCTTTTAAAAGAGTTTCAAACTGCCAACTTCGAGGCAGCCTCATACATATTAACTGCTTAGTCATCACATATAATATTTGCTTCACTTGGTGTCAGCCAAGAGCGGAAAGACCTGTAACACATGCATACGAGTGCAGAATTTCTGCAGGTGAAACATAGACTCTATATACCATATAGAGAAATACAGCACATTTGTAATGCGCAGGTGCAGAAATGTCTGCGCATCATCACGTGTAGTCAGCCCAACACAGACCCTGAGCATGCAGCTTGTGAACATAGCTGGAGTCACAAAATGAAATCTCAGGGAGGGTGTAAGGCAAACCAACCCATCAACAGGCAGAAACTCCAAAACTAGCTATGGAATCTTACCATTAGCTTGCTTACAGTGTTGCTTAATATATTAATATAGTGAGATTTTGGCTATTTGAACTAAGCCTGAAGAGAAGATAAACCAACAATGAAAAAATATCTGTCAATAAAGAAAAAAAATTAATAAATTATAGCAGAAAAGTTCACGGTCTCTTAAAATACTTTAAACCAAAATAGATAAAACATTTCAAATCAGATGTTGTATCCTTGAAGCTGCGTTGATGTAGTACAATCGGTTTTATTTTTGACTAGTAGACTTTTAGTAGGCTAGTAGTTAGTACATGTATTGCTCGGACTAGTTCTAATTAAGTGATTGCATTACTTCCATCATTACAATATCATTGCTATTACTTATAGCTGTGTCACTGCATAGTTGACAATATACCAGAGCTATAACTGCTACAATTTAGGAACACCATTAGTAGTACTATTTACTAGATTACTAGTATCAAGAATTTTCAGTAATACTAGGAACGTAGCTCTACAATGTAAGTTATCTAGTGTTATGCTGTAAGTTACCAAGCTATACGCTGTAAGTTCCACAATAAATGTAGTCCTGTGGTAGAACCAGAGCTGCATTATTTCTTGCAGATATTCATAGTATAGAAAGTTGTCTGCTTGTGAAAAAATTAATGGCACTTCAAATTTAAATGTAAAACTTATAAACCTAAGCTAAACAAAAATCAGCAGCATTTATGGCCAAATGGGTAATCTTACAATCCAATCCGCACAGCTCTACAAGTACTATATGGTGTCAAAGCTAGGAGAAAGTTACCTGCTGTGAAGTGTCAGAAAATCACACAGCAGACAAGCTCTTATTCACCCAGTAAGGGGGTAGTTGTGGCACTGCAGGATACATCTGCAACACCAGACATTTCAGCTAAAGAATTTTTATTTATTTTTTATTTACTCAGACAAAAGTGAAAATAACAAATTTAAAAAGCTTCAGAATGTAAAGATATCACAGACATAATAGGTAATTAAAATTCTAATATTTCTAAGAAAAAGCTAAAGCCAAAGATATTAAGAGCTGCAACTTTGACACCAGTTGGAACCAGATTTACAACGAAGTAAGCAGATCGGTTGAAACAAAGAACTGTCCCACTTTTTCGAGTGTCCAACATTCTTTGTGAGCGTCAAGTGCAGAAGCTGAATCTCCAACTAGTTAGGTGGGAGGTAGAAGTTTGAACAGTACGACTAGTAGTTACTATACAACCTTCTACCTCTTGCTAACTTGCCAAATCATCCATAAAGCATATTCTCTATTTCCGCTGTTCACAGATTGATGTTATTGCCATGAAATCGGGATATGTTATAGACTGCAGGCATGGTTTGGAATCCTCTTTTAGCTGCGGGCTATACTCAAACACAATCTCTTTGAAATACTCCATTTCCTTCCTAAAGTGTTGACTAAAATGAATATGCTGGTCTTATTGCACTCTATCTAACAAATAATATGATTCACGCACCACCTTGTTGGGTATGATGACGAAATAATTAATGCTATTTCCAACAAACAGGTTGAAAGTTGGAACAAAAACAATTTTTTTATATATTTTCGTGCAAGAAATGCAATGAATCAGTTATATAAAATTAAGAAATCCAATACATACATATATTATTGAGTTAACACATAATATGTTTTGTTTGAATTTCAACGTTTTGATAGCTGTTGTAATTTTTACTTTTAAAATTGAATGTTATGGCTTTAATAATAGTTTATAGAATTTTGTATTTCAATTTTAGGCAGTCCAAGCGAAATACAAAGCAAGTGCCTTTTCAGGTTTCTTTCATCACCCTTACAGTTGGAGGGTGATGAAATTCAACACTTTTAGGTTCTGTAAAACTCTCGGAGTTCTAAGCTGACTGGAACTGACACGCCACAAATGTGTATTTCTGTTAAATATGGGCGATGAATCTATGTCAAGCTTTGACAACTTGCGGTTACATGTTGCAAAAATTAACTGACACCAGAGAAATTCAATACTTCTATTTTTCAGCTTGCTTATTATCCGCTATTTTAGCCATACTGTGTGACATAATGATTCAAGTTTAGGTCCATCCCTACCTGGATCCATAAAAGTATTTTCCATCAACTGGCACTTGCAAGCAAAAATCATAATACAATTAGTCAAACATTATTGACAGCAGGTGGTTTGAAAGTTAACATGCATATTTTTTAGTTTCAAATATAGATAGGAGCAGTTATATTTACATAAAATCTGTTATGTAGATAAGAAAGACAAACATTTTAGTATATGTAAGTACAATTTCAACATATAATATACAATATTTCCTTCATTAAATTGCATATTTATTAGGCAAATTACACAATTTATTACAAAATGCTACATATTAGTAAATAGAGAGGTTCTTGGTATTTTCCTTATTTAAAGTGTTCAAACCAATTCTAGGCTTAAAATATTAGGTTATTATGAATAAAATCAATAGAAAAAATGTACAAGCTACAATTTAAGTTAAGTCAAGTTAAGTTACTCAAGACAAGTCGAGCTACTTGAGAAGCATTAAGTATTGTTTGACTGTTTCAATATTGAAGTTGATTAAATGTTGAAATAAGTAGTTTTTGTTTCTAACCAATTTGAACACTTTTCAAATACGATGATGAAATCGGTACCACATGTGGCCGGCAAAAATGATCGCGGCTCTTATAGCTACCGCCATTTTGGTTTGGCTGGCAAACTAAAATTAGCAGTATTAGCGGTCACAATTTCCATGACAACAACATACTGTCTGGATCATCATTTCCTATGATTAGTACATGTAACTGTAACTGTAAATTTTATAGAAAACAATTCTAAAATTATAAATTTTCACATTTATTATATAAAACAGTATTTGAAAAACAATTTGAAGCTTCTGAGCGCTAAAGTTGTAACAAACTAAGAAGATACAAAGTTGTATCCCTGTCTTTCAACTAGACAGGCTGTTATCAATGTTTTGACACAAGTTAAGCTGACAGTTCTTAGCTATGCGTTTTGTAACCTATTGGTCCTTGGCGCTACACTGCGCTACCTTGTAACTTAAATGGAAATCTACTGTAGTAGAAAGAATGGTGAATTATTGTGGCTTCTATAAATGCAGTAAGATGTGGGGTGATTTTGGTTACCGGATGGGCAAATAGTGTAGCATTGGAAAAAGTCCTATTTTAATTTTATAAATGGTTAAATTTTGTCGATAACCCATCTGAACACTTTTCAAGGTATGTCTTTGCTATATTGACAGCCTGCATTTCAAACTGAAATATATAAATTAAATGTTGGAAATAAAGAACCCAAATGTCTTAATTTGCAAATTACAGCTAATGCACTTAGTGGCACTTTTGGGGGGACATAACTTTAACCAGGTATATTATGGTTGAATTATTGTAATAAAATTGCATATAACTATAATTGTTTTTTAAATAAATTTGCAAACTTTACTACTTTAAGGCTAATAGATAACAAATATCTGTGTTTTAAACTACCAACTGTGACCTCATCTGTTATATGAATAGAAAAAACAGTGAGCAAAACACACAAATATTTCAACTATCATACCATTTATGAACAAGTTAAACAATTATCAAGCATTTGTTTTACAAAACATCAAGTTTCAAAAACTGCTTTTCAGTAGTCAGAATACTATGTGCGTATATACCAAATAACTGTCATGTAAGAAGTTGCCCTCCCATCTGAACTTGGTTATTTACATGTAACAACTAACAAACCTAAGCCGAACCGCACAAACAAAATGAGATTTGTTTACATGAACTATGTGCTTACCCAGGTTTAGATAAATGCCAGTACAGAGACTACCAGACATTTTTGTGTGATTCTGAGCGATTCCTAGAATAGACATGACGAAATCCCTTTCCTGTTGATCCGTAAATGCATTGATGGTCTGTGAATATACCAGAACTCTGCCAAGTTCAATGGTGAAAATAATTTGAATATTGTGTAAAAACCTTCATGAAAATGATAAAGCATTTGAGCTATAATTCATAAATATTATTCATGAGTATTAAAAGATTTTGTGGTATAAAGAAATCTAAGACCATACCAAACATATATGATTATACCACTCATAATAATATAAGCCTATTAGAGCTTTTCCAAAACATTTACAGTAAAATTGACTATGCCTATAATTGGAACTTTTATCAGGGTTCTGTGAGTCTTTTCATACAATTTCAATATAAATCAAAAGCTAAGTCTTTCATCAGTTTGATTAAATTACAAACATCGACTAGTTATAAAACTTAAGAGAGAGACACTGTTTTCAAAGCAACTTAAGAAAACTCTTCTTTCCTATAAGATACAAAATCTGACCAAGGAAGTAGTAGAAATTAAATCTTTAAATTAGGTGTGACGTATCAACTGCAGTCCTACCTAGTCAGTTCACAATGCTGTGTGCAGATATTTACATTACATGTTGCATCAAGCAAGTAAATTATTCAGAAACATGCAATAGAATAAATAAATAGGTAACTAGAGTATATTTGGACATATTTGCAATCAGTACACCACCATTTTGCTGTCATGTTCACACATCAGCAGCTGAAACTCTGTCTAGACTGTTATTAAGTTGACTATCCAGTTACATTTCATAAGTACCAACTTACTATACTAATCCTTGGCAGACTAAGGAAATTGAGGCTAAGAATTGCAGTTGCCTGGTCATCCATATCCAATCATGTGCAACAAAGATTTTATCAGTTAATAATTTAATTGAACAAAATGCTGTATCTATTAAGAGTGCATAAATTTCATCAATACAACTATAATGTAATACTTTTTTATTATACTTAACAGTTAACAATGCCAGACTGATGCAACTGTAATAATCATTATTATTACGAATATAAAACAAATATATAAAGACTTGACTGTATTAATGTCCAAATGATGAGGTAGAGATAATGAGCAATGTGACAATTGCAAAGATAACAATAATTTGTCAGAATTTTAGCCCAAGCAATTATTCCTTAGGAATAGATGCTTAAAAATAATTAGACTACAACCACCCCCACAGATTCAAATGTTTACACTTTACTTCCTACCTTTGCTTTTCTTCTAGTCTTATTCAGTGAGAGTAGTAGAGGTCACTAGTAGAGGCTTCACATACACAATCAATATGAATAACTGCTTTATACTAACATTAATTCAATAGTAGTGCAAGTAATGCCTTACCTGAATATAGACTGCCAGTACTACTACTACTAAGTCTAATGTACTACTAAACTAAGAGTAAGAAATCATACATTTACAGGTGGTAAATTATAAGTAAGAGACAGCATTGAGTTGAGAGCCAGAACTAAGCAATACTCACTGTGAAAACAGTCCTGCAACACAGCCAAGCCTGATGCTTGTAGCCCACATCCCCGTCTAATGGGCCGATAGAAGTAAACACAGTTCTAAATTTGCTGTCTAGACCAAATCTGTAGGGAGTAAACCTCATCTAATCAATCCCAGACATACCAATGACACACTTCAAGTACATTTATAACAAAGAACCAGTTAGCTTGTCTATCATTCCAGTGATAAAAGCAGCTGAGCCTAACGTTGATGTATCACCAGCACATACCATATATGTTCACTGTTACTGTTATCTATCTAATGTTAATGTTATATTTCAAGTCACCCAACCATTACTTTTAGATTACCATATTTGCAAGTAGCAGCATATACTTACCAGCTTCAAATATTCCATTTAGACACTTTAGATACACCTGTGTTTGTAAAATAAGACGAAACCTAGTTAGTGATCAAGGACTATTCCACACCCCAAGCTCTACTTAGTGGTTTTCACTAACTACAATACACAACGCTCATAATAAAAAGATGGCGGCAGGCTTATAGTTAGTGACCTTGATTGAGGTTGTCTGAATATTATATAGATTATGACAGCTGTGACGCTGCATGCTATTGGTTGTCGCTCAATTACACAATGCCAGCATTACCCAGTAGAAGACAAGATTATGTGAAATATGCTCAGCCTTTGAAACAAGTTATTATAGTTTTTCTACGACTTTAGCGCCTATAAACTGAAGTAGACAGGTTTGACGGCGGCCAATGGGCCACCGCAAACAAAATTTTGTATTTTGGATGACAATTTTTACAGAAAACTAATACAAATGGCGACATATTTGGCGGCAACAACTTTAGAGTAAAATATTTACGCATTAGCACTTTAAAACCTCGTAAATTTTAATGATCAACTGACATAATTATATTTAATGGGTACAATTATAGAAACAGAAATTATGTGATGTCTAAAAAGCTTCTAGTAACATTCTGAGCTTCTCAAAGCTGCCATAAAAACAAAATAAGAATGTGAGAAGTAATTTCACTAATATCTTATCTACGGAAATGATAAATTTTTTGCTAAGAAAATGTTAATAATAATAGCAACTGATAATATACCCTATGTATTTATATAAAGTATGATATAGAGGGCAAATTGTTCTGCTGTGAAAAAATTAGCAAAAAAAGAGGAGTTATATAAACGCATCACAAACGAACAATATTATTGTAAACAAACTAAGACCCAATTTAAAAAACAGGAACCCCACAGTTATGATTTCTTCCAATGTAGAAATATTGTTTAGTGAGTTACTTGAAAAGGTGTACCGGGTCCAGTTCATAGGATGCGTACATCTCATGCAAAACAGCATTCAACAAGTCATATAATGATCTTGTCTGGCGAGATCTGTCCACTTCTGTAAGTCTATAACACCAAAAATGGAGCTCCAACAAATGAAATAAGAAATAAGATTTGATCTACTTATTTTCAACATTTTTTCTTAAATTGACAAGGCCAAAATTAATTAAATGTTTGAGTATTCAATTGATCCATCTGGAAGAATTAATAATTTACAACATGTCATCACAGAGCAGTAATAATTACTTCAAATGCCCATCAACACTACCCTCGGCTAACCACAACCTTTAGACAAGGTCGCTTGAGACTGCAGCCTTCATTGTGTTGTATTGTCCTTTCTTAAGAAAAGGCCTCGTCTAAATAATAAACAATCGACAGAAAGCTACATCAGCCTGTCAACAGTCAACCGGCAATTTAATGATGGACTAGTTACCGAAACACTAGAAGATAGGCTGGTGTAGTTGAGAAAGTTTGGCAAAATAAAACGGATAACTTAAAAGTGTAATTTCACTTAGCATTTACAACTTTCGAGTTGATGCTGCAAAACATTGTAGTTTTGAGTGCCAGGGTACAATAAATTAAGGCTATGAGTTTTGATACTTATACACACCTCATTCGATCAATTGTCTCCTCTTTAATTACACGTGGCATATAAATTAAACATAGCGAAATCGTGACAAGTAAAACATATTATATACTTGATGAAACAACTCCTACCAGTACAATGACAGTGTGGAAAGCTCTAAATAATATGCTGATCCACAACTACATTTTATAGTTTAATGAAAACATTATATATAGAAATTTTAAATTATTAATGCATAATTTTTAGCACAACAGAATAGAATGTCCAAGCGTTCAAAAAAAATTTTTCATTCAGAGTAGAAAAAGCAACCACTCGTGGCATCATTATGAAACCTTTTCTTCAACTATGCATCATACTGAATTTCAGAATTTAGCTGCTTTCAAGTTAATTCTTGGTTACTGTTCCATCACAAGCATATGGGTAAAATGGCTAATTACAAATATTTTAAATGACATATTCATCTTTTTTACTTAGTATTTATCTGCAACAAAGCTTAATCTATAATTTAATTAATTCACCATTTGCAACTTAAAGCACTTAATATATTATTCCAAATGCACCTCCTTTTATAGTTCTGTGTTAATGAGGAAGATGGGGCTGAAATAGTATGGGCATGTTTACGAGAAGACAAAGAGGACATGAGAGAATCAACAGTGCTGAAGATAAGACACACCAGTGGATGAATACTATAAGGTTGAATATGAAAATATCAATAAATACACCTAAATAATCAAGGCTCTTCTTAATTTTGCTTGATTTCCCATGTTTTTCTAATTATTCAGCTACTTTGGATTGCGGACCGTTACGAAAAAACCGTAACAGTCCGCAATCCAAATTAGCTAAATAAATGGGAAAAAGCATGAGAAATCAAGCAAAATTAAGAAGAGCCTTGATTATTTAGGTGTATTTATTGATATTTTGCTAGTTTGGACAAAAACCCATGTTCATTACCAGCTAAATTGTAAAAAATAGCTAAAAACTGGAGATTTCCAGTGTGTACTAAATTAAGTAAAAGGACCCCATTCTTGATGAGTTGGCTATGCAGAACCCCGTTATATCAAGAATACTGCTGGATACCGCCTTCAAGCCTGGATAGTGACGGGGGTGGAGAGATCTCTATGAACCACCCCCAAACTGGGTAAGTGTCTATTACATGCTAATATGGCTCCTCCAAAGGGAAAGCAACGAACTGGCTCAGAGGCTGAAACCGACACTACAGCAATGTTTCAACAAATCCTTGCCGGACTGAAATCTATTAACAAAAGAATCGAAACCGTTGAGACAAAAGTAAATAGCATCGAGCACAGTTTGGAGTACCACACAGAAGAGGTTGGTGAACTCAAGGACAAAGTCAAAGTATTAAGAAGAGAATTCCCGTCGACAGTAAAAAAAGTTCACAATCTTGAACTAAACTCTTTGCAAAAATCAATCGAGATCCAAGGCATACCTCACGATTCTGAGGAAAAGCTTAATGATATTGTGCTTAAATTGGCTGAGCTGAAAACGATATCTATGGACAATAACAACATTGACCTAGCCTATCGAAAAAAAAGCAAGAAATCTATTGTTATCCGTTTTATGCAAAGCCACAAAAGAGATGCTTTCTTATCTGCTTTTAAAGAGAAGCACGATATCACTGCAGCCTCCTTAGGATTCCGGAATTGTTCTTACAAAGTATATGTAAATGAACTTCTCTCTTTTGAAACCCATAATCTGTTTTACAAGGCTAGAAAGCTTAAGGAAGAATTTCAGTACAAATTTGTATGGACTGTACACCAGAAAGTTTATATACGTGAAGATCAAAACTCAAATGCTATCCGCATAAAAAATGAATGTGAATTGATTGCATTAAAGAATAGCAGCTAGAAGCCGTAATCAACTAATCTTTCTTAAAAAGTTGTAAAAAATTTTTTGTTCGATATGGCTGCTATTCCTGACTGTATGAGTTATACTGTTGATTCATTTAATAACAATATAAGTAAAGGTTTTCGTATTATACATTGTAATATTTGCAGCATCAAAAAAAACTTTAATCATCTTCTTGAACTGTTGTCAGAAATCAAATCCCCTTTTCACATTATATGCTCAAGTGAAACTTTTTTATATGACTACCAACACTCTTTCCGATTCCCAATTATGTATTTGTAGGTGAAAGTCGTCCTACTAGATGTGGAGGCGCGGGGTCTACGTGCATAATAGCCTGGCGGTCACGGAGATGTTTCCAGTGGAGCTCGCTGGCCAGAGGTTGTGTCGTTGAGGATTGCTGGGACTGGTGCGAGGTCGCTCATTCTTACATCTATCTATCGTTCTCCAGGGTCGGATGTCGGTAGGTTTCTTACAGATCTAAACCTGTATATGGCCACCCGGGAAATAGAGAGGCATGATCATATCATCACTGGTGACCTTAACATTAACACCTTCAGTCCTAATTCAGCCGACTACCTTGATATCATTCACCAATATAACTTTTACAACCTGATTACTGTTCCCACTCGCATTTCAGAAACTTCTCAAACATGTATCGATCACATCCTAGTTAATTTCTACTCTCACAATAGCACATCTGGAACTATTCTAAAAGACACGTCAGATCACCTTCCTGTATTCGCCATTTTTGACAAATTTGAAAATCAAAAGTCTACACAAGTATATAAGAGGTGTTATAAAAAATATAAACCAAAAAAATTACATGAAATACTTGGGAAAACAAATTGGGAAGAGCTGGTTTTTAGCATTCCATGTGTTGAAACAGCTTACAATAACTTTTTAGCAAAAACCTCCAAAGTGTTTAACTCTGTTGCTCCAATTGTGGAGCATGACCCAAGTGTCAAAACACTGTACAAAAACCCCTGGATGACGCCTAATCTGTTGAAGCATATCAAGAAAAAAAATGTACTTTTTAATAAGCATAAATCATTTCCGTTCAGCCCTAAACTGAAGTCTTGTTATGTAAAAAAGCGCAACAAAGTTTCCCGCTTGATAAAAGAAGCCAAGGCAAATTATTATGAGCTTGTAATATCAAAACAATCATCAGATCCCAGAAAGCTGTGGAACACCATCAACACAGCTTTAGGCCGTAAAAACAAGCCAAAACAAGCTCTCAATAAAATCCAGCTACCAGATTCAAGCGTTGTCACAAATTCTAAAGAAATAGCTTATTCTTTTAACAAATATTTTACTGAAATTGGCTCCAGTCTAGCTAAAAAAATCCCGGAAATATGTAGTAGCCCTGCAACACACTTCACAAAAGACTTTAAAAAATTTGAATTTTCAATTGTTGATGTGGATGATGTTTTAAAGCAGATGAAAAATATAAATGAGCACAAAGCGGAAGGCCTAGATGGAATTGCTCCTAGACTAGTCAAAGATAGTGCTGATTTTCTTGCGGCCCCTTTCACACGCATAATAAACAACTCTACCCTCAGCTGTATCGTACCATCTAAAATGAAAAGCGCCAAAGTTTTGCCTATATACAAACATAAAGGAAATAAGTTATCTTTAAATAATTATAGACCGATATCGATCCTACCTATTTTTTCAAAGATTTACGAGAAAGTTATCAACACCCAAATTCAAAATCATTTGTATGATGAACAAATAATATCAAGCTCCCAATAAGGATTCCAAAAATTGAAGGGAACTCACGATGCCCTGATTAAATTTGCTTTTAATGCGGTTTCCGCCCTAAACTCGAGTTTGGTTGTCCTTAGAATTTTTATAGACTTTTCAAAAGCTTTCGATACAATAGACCACCATATTCTCACTAAAAAACAGGGTAGTGTAAATTTTTCTAACGAGTCTGTCAAACTAATACAGCACTATTTAAGTGACCGAACTCAATGCGTTTTCCTAAACAATGTTATCTCAGCTCCACTAGAGAGCAGTTGTGGGGTACCGCAAGGTTCGATTTTAGGTCCTACATCATTCCGAGTATATATAAATGACTTATTTAAAAGTGCGCAATTCTAAAAAACCATCTTATTTGCCGATGACACAAATCTTTTTTTTCATAGCAAAAATCTTAATGACGAAATTTAAACAATAAATAGAAATCTTGAAAGAATAAAGATCTGGTGCTTCACAAACAAATTAACCCTCAACATCGAAAAGACAAATTTTCATTATTATTAAGAATCCGCAAAATAAATTTCATATCTCCCAACCTCTTTTTATAAACAACACCGAAATTAACAATGTAGAATCAATCAAATTTCTAGGAATCACAATTGATAAAAATTTAAATTGGGCTACCCATATTGAAAACCTTCGAAATACACTCCGCCAAAATCTGGGACTGATCTATGTAGCTTCCACCTTCCTACCTCGCAAAGTTTTAATTCTATTATATAATAGCCTAATAAATAGTAAAATTGTATACTGCTTAGAAGCCTGTGGCAATGCCCCATCCATTTACCTAGATAAAATTTTAACTATTCAAAATAGACTACTTCGTATAATTTTTCACAAACCACCTCGATTTCACGCAGCACCTTTATATAAAGAATCTAAAATATTACCAATTTATGAACTCTATAAACTTCGAATTTGTCTACTCGCCCATTCTGAATTTTCGTTACGCCTAGCATCTAACTACCTTCCTCCCTACCCAACCAGATATGCTCCTCTCAGTCTCCCCTTGCCACTCTCCACTACTGCGTGTGGCCATAGACAGGTTACCGATCAGATGGCTGATGCCTGGAACTCCCTCCCAAAACATCTGAGGGAGATACGAAGTAGGAGTGAGTTTGCGGTGGCCTTGAAGCAGTTCCTGCTTGACACTGATTTAGGGTCCGCGTCACGCGGGCTCTGCTGGCTGCTACCTCTGGGTCCAGCACCTCGACTAGCTTCGCTATTGTGCATATGGACCCTCATCACTGATTTTTTTCTATTTTTCAACCTATGACATAAACTACTATTTGATGAAAAATACAAACAAACAAACCTGCAAAGACTACAACATATTTGGGGGGAAGCGGTGAGAATATACAGTTTTATAAATAAATATGGTCAATTTAGTTGAGTGAAAATATCACGTGAAGATGATATCTCAGTATTGTGAATGGGAAGGGATTGAAGCAAAATGGAATAATAATATTTGCATTCATCTATATAGCAAAACGCATACAATCGCTAGAAAAATCCACATCCAAAGAGTGATTTGCCTCAGTAAAGTCAAAAACCCACTGATGACATAAAAAATGTCAGTGTTCATATTAAATTATCTTCATTGATTGATAACTATAAATAATAGGAGCACCCAATAGCTATAATGCAATGACTCTCAATCGATTCCACTAGTACTATGGTCATCAAAAAGCACGGCCCAGCCAAGATGCCTTTGTTGCAACTGAAGGAATTGAACCTTCAATGCTTTTGATGTATTCAATTCAGAAAAAAAACTTGGTAATGTATCTGAGACTAAAACTCAAACTCAATTTCAAACTTCACTTTTTATTAAATAAAATGAACGAGAATTAAAATCACACAAAAGCCAGCACATATTTATTTCTAATGGTACAATGAAAGAATCCTTTTATTAAAAAATTATGTGATGAACTATGCTGAAGAGAGTCATAAATGGTTACCGATGCCAAAAGCAGTTGAATGCCAACTTCAACAATTATTTTTTGGCTGTTTCAAAAAAAAGTAATGTTGAGAAGCTACACCCACAATGAAAATTGATACAAATAAAATGAAACTTGAAAAGCAAGCATTGCCCTTTTGAGCGTGATAATATTATATACAAAAATTTGACTAATAATCATCACACCCTATGAAAAACGATTTGCCTCTTTTCCTCAACAATTGGAATATGGAATTTAGAAGATGTACAACTTTTTTTTATCAAAATAATTGAGAATCTTGTGACATGTTTTGATGTCATTTTATAATTTTGTAGACATCTTAATTTCTTCATTCAAATAAGACTTCAAAGCATTGACAATATCTTGCTTTCATTTCTGTCCAAATAATCAGAATAAGGAAAAAGGAGAGAGGGTAGGAAAGCTGGCTAGCTAGTATTGCAGTAGCTTTGCAAGTCACATAAATAGATGTTTGTTGTTTTACGAGTTGTCTTTCCCCTTCCACTTCTTTTTGTATCATTCTGGATATTTTATGTGAGCCGACTTTCGGCTGAAGTTCGGCAGTTTCGAAGTTTAGGAAGCGGGATTTTGTTCTAGCGTCGGACAATTTCGGCACCGGAACTCCAAACTTCATTCAGCCCAACTTCAGAAGGAGGATTTTTCCCTGTATATAAGAGGGCAGGTTGCCAGTATTTTTCGGTCAACTACTGGAGCTTGCCCAAGACACATCAAGAAGCAATAAAAGGTTTAATTCAAGCACAAAAGGCTTTCATTTGGATAAATAGTAATAGGCATGCCGATTGCTATTTATATATTTCCTAAGCACCACCCAAAAATATTACAGTATGACATAAACATTATTTAAAGTCATTGTCTAAGAAAATTTGATCAGGGTGCGGATTTTTGGTTAGCGGTTGTTGATGGAGAACACATAACTTTTTTTTAACTTGCAGCAATCCCACAGCTCGACCTCATAAATAGGGTGAATGAGGTAAGAGATTTGATGATTATACTATTGTATACTATTGATTGTTTTCACTAGGTTTTAGAAAAATGGGCAAAAGCAAAGGGTGACCAGGAATGGAAGGTGAAGAAAAAAAGGGAAGAGGGAAAAGCCTGTGGTACGAGGGAGACCACCAACTCTGACGTGGGTACAAGGACCACCAAGTCGTACTAGGTGAAAAAGGATGAGAAGGAGATTACTGTTACTGCAGTAATCATTACAAAGTATGACCAACCTCGAAGGGTCCTGTATAGCAACAGAGGCAAATTGAGCGGAATTCTCCGCAGAGTTAAGAGGGACCATATAGCGGCCAACTGTCCAGGGCACTTCTGCCAGAAGTGCTGTGAACATGGTGACTGGTCTAGCGTCTGCCGCCGCAACACCCAGTGCAAGTGGTGCAACAGTAGCAAGCACCAGGTAGTGGAATGTCCCTTAGGTGGTAAAACTTTCACAACCACCTCGGTCAAAAGGTCTGCTGATAAGATTAGGACGACAAGTACACCCACAGGCCCCGAACCTGCCATGGTGACAAAGTTAGAAAACACTAAAAGAAGCTATACTTCCAAAGTTCCACCCAGAATTCCTGCACTGCTTTGGTGAAGTAGAACTTAACCACAGTATTCCATTCAGTGAACCAGCCCCACATCAGAAGTTGACCTGAGTGCTGCAAGGCTCTGTCTCCCTTATTACAGTTTTCAAGATATGTCGTGAAAAAATTGCCTTGCATTAGTACTAGCTCAAATAATAATTATATTTACTTTGCATATAATTACATTATTTCAACAATGTGCTGACAATGAAAGTTATGTAATATATACATGTATTTAATTATAAAGCAAAAGATTTGTGGCAACGATAAAAAATGGCCATCGACTTACTGATCATAATTATTTTATTAATCTTATCTCTGGAAATTTCTGAGAAAAGTTCTGTAGTGTTTAATGATGAACGCATTCTACTAGTAGTGCCCAGTTTTATTCTTCAGTGCAGGTAAGCTCTAAGAAATGCTGTTATTGCTTAGGTCTTACATATTATATATGTATTTTCATCTGGTGAAATATGATTTTATAAAATTAGCTTGTTCCTACATTCTATCTTTTCAGAGTTGCATTCTTAAAGGAGGGCTTAATGAAACTTCTCATG
Source organism: Bugula neritina (assembly GCA_964035545.1). Lineage (NCBI taxonomy): Eukaryota > Metazoa > Bryozoa > Gymnolaemata > Cheilostomatida > Bugulidae > Bugula > Bugula neritina. Next base: position 7,413,966 of record OZ037765.1, on the reverse strand, counting down.
CTCAATGAGCTCTGTTAAGATCGAACAAATAGTCTATCTGCCTTTAATATGTGCCTTGAATTGACTCAATCCCTACTGCTTATATTCTTCTCTGAACTATTGCTGAATTTCTGGTAAATATGAGACTCAGCTAATGCTTATTATAATATTATGCTGCTTGTCTCTTGTTTTTGCTGTTTAAATGAGAACATAAATATTAGTGCTTATAACATGCATATAAACAGATTATTAATATATGTTAGTTATTTTTAAATAAACTGATCATTCCTTTTTACGTTTACTTTAGTTGCATTAGTTGGGGTGGCGAATTTTACCTCCCCATATTGACAGTTAAATTGAATTCGATGATAAAATAAAAAAAGATATCTGATGAAAAATGCTGCAGTAAGTTCAAAACGCAGTATTTTACAGTGGGGTGTAAATGGCAGCATGTACTGAATTTAAATAGCAACAAACTGCAGAATTAGTTTTTCAAATGCTTTAATGTCAATTTTTATTTTCTTTAGGATTTTGGTTTTTTGTTAAGATGAGTTATTTTTAATGGTTAGTAAGGCCTTTAATTGGCAAGCACTCATCAGATTTTCAATATCTAAAATTAGATAACATGATGAATAAATTATATTATGGATTTAAGAAAACTTTCATTGCGTTGCTTGTAGCCAATTTTGTTGTTCTACAATGAAGTTGAATATTGAATATTCTTACCCAGACAATGCAAGGCGTAGGCTTCGTAAGAAATTAGGAAAAAAGTTTGGAATTGGCAAGACCCACAAAAATGAATAGGTGCACTGTAACGCTATTCTTGTAAGTCCATCGATCGCAAAATCCATTCTTGCATATTTGGATTACTTGCATCACGGCATGAACACAATGTGTAATGTCAACAATTCGAATTTTTTTCTCACAAGAAAATAAGAAATTTTTTCTACAAGGCACCACTCAACACAAATAAAACTGGGAAAGGATTGTTGTGACTGTCAAAGATAGAGGCAAGGTATCAAACACTAAATGGGTTTGCTCAATTAATAAGATAAAAGACTGGGCTGCTATTGAAACAATTTGATGGCAAAAGTCGGATCGAAAAAGGCCATCAACTGCATGAATCGGTACAACTGTCTTATGAATAGCAGTAAAGGCTTGCCTAACATGGAGTAAAAATTGTGTTATTGTGAACTGCCGAAACATGACACCGTGAGAAAAATTTCACCGCCATGAAAAACATTTGGGGTGAAATACCTGTAGAAAGGAAGCAGTAGAACAGAGGTGTGCTGCTTTCAAAGAGTGGCTGAGAGCGAAGGACAGACTGAAGATGGACTCAGGGGAGGCTGAAATGAAAGAGAGAGAGACTATAGAGAAAAGAATGAAACAGCAAAGGAGAAAGTGGTAAAAACAAAAGAAAAGGTGTATAGCATGTTGTATGAAGATTTCAAAGAATATGGCACTAAGATGCTCTATAAGCTTCCCAAAACCAGAAAAATGAGATGTCAAGATGATCTTTCCGGAGAAGTAAAAATTTTGTGTGAAGACGATATCAAGAAGAGATGTTGGACTTGCTGGGGCACATAAATATTGCTGACAGCAGTGTAGAGTACGAAATCTCAAACAATCTGTTACATTAGGAGATGGAGTCACCCATTCTCACTTAGCCAGCCCAATTGCAACTGCTCCACCAAGTCCCCTACAGAAGGGTGTGATTTTCAGACTGATAACTCGGGAATCGGAACAGTTGAGTGAACGACAAGCAATTTTTTGCGTACCATGTATCAGAAAGCTTACTTTCTGATGGTGGGGGTATGATGGCCGTCAGACATGTCATACTACCCCTCTTCCCCCACGTCATACTTTGAACTCCATCTATGCGTTAGTCACTTGGAAGTATTGTATTATGAACAAATTGTATTATGGCATTGCAAGCCGTGTGCGGCACTCTGGGAAATGCCGCACTCACTACCAGCCACGATAGTCCGTGGCAGCAGCCTGTGATGCCGCACCACGGCCTGACAACCGGAACACACAGCCAATCAACACGAAGCTCTCCTTCATAAGAAGGGCACGCTGTGCGCCCAGGAAGAGTTGGATAGTAGAGTTACTAATGCAATTACTAGTGTACAATTTTTACTATCAACAAGTCAAGTCAGGCATCAAGTTGTCTTTCGTGAAGACAGCAGAATAATTAGTACAAAGATGATAATGGCTTATCGATTTTCCAAAATCAACTCAGAAGGAGTGTTGTCAAACAAAGTTCCACCCAGAATTCCTGTACTGCTTCGGCAAAGTAGAATTTAAGCACAGATTTCCATTCAGTGAACCAGCCCCACATCAGAAGTTGACTTGAGTGCAGCAAGGCACTGTCTCCCTTATGCAAATACATAGCATGCCTGGAAAAGAGAACTGGCTTTCAATCAAACTTGTGGTTTCAAAATATAGCTGACCAAAGAATCAAAAAGTTGATTTGTAAACTAATTTTCTAGAAAAATGAAGCATTGAAATTTGAAGAAAAAAAGACATCACAAAAACTAGCATATCAACAAAAAAGCAAGGCCAATATACTGAAAAAGTAACGTAAGCAAATTACTATTACGCTCAAAAGCATGTTTCCTTGAGTAACATAGATCTCATTGTGAATAAAATTACTGTGACAGTTTTCAAGATATATCGTGAAAAAATTGTCTTGCAGCAGTACTAGTTCAAATAACTATTATAAATACTTTGTATTTAATTAAATTATTTCAGCAATGTGCTGACAATGAAATTTATGTAATATATACAGGTATTTAATTATAAAGCAAAAAATTTGTGGCAACGATAAAAAATGGCCATCAACTTACTGATCATAAATATTTTATTAATCTTATCTCTGGAAATTTCTGAGAAAAGTTCTGTAGTGTTTAATGATGAACGCATTCTACTAGTAGTGCTCAGTTTTATTCTTCAGTGCAGGTAGGCTCTAAGAAATGCTGTTATTGCTTAGGTCTTGCATATTACATATGTATTTTCATCTGGTGAAATATTATTTTATAAAATTAGCCTGTTCCTACATTCCATCTTTTTAGAGTTGCATTCTTAAAGAAGCACCGATGCGTACATCACAGGTGAACACCAAATTTAGACATGTCTACAAAGACAATGGAGAGCTCAGGAACACCTGAGGCAGACAACTCCTAGTACCCACAATGCAAGGAAAAATGTGTCACAACAATCAAGTACCGGTCTGGAGGCAAAATTAGATATGCTAAAACATGCCGAACGAAAACTGGAGTTGCTGAAGCAGATTTGAAGGATTCCGAAAATAAATTGAAATCCTTTGATATTATGTGGGAGAATTTGCTTAACAATAAGGATGAAGAAATTGCTGAAACTTAGTTGGTAAAAACAAACAACAGTATCTTGGAAGAATGTTTAGAAGTATAATGCTAAGTCAAGAAAGCCGACAAGGAGGGCTTAATGAAACTTTTCATATGCTCTCTTAAGATCAAACAAATAGTCTATCTGCGTTTAATGTGTGGAGCTCAATTGACTCGATCAGATTATAATCAGTAGGGACTCAATCCCTACTGCTTATAATCTCTGAACCATTGCTGATTTTCTGGCAAATATTATGAGATTCAGCAAACGCTCATGATAATATTATGCTGTTTGTCTAATGGTTTTGTTGTTTAAATGAATAGAACATAAATATTAGTGCTTATAACATGCATATAAACATATTATTAACAAATGTCGGTTCATTTGAAATAAACTGATCTTTCCTTTTTATATTTACTTTAGTTGCATAAGTTGGTGTGTCAAATTTTACCTCCATATTCACAGTTAATTTGAATTTGGTTATGAAATAAAAAGAAATGACATCCGATCAAAAATGCTGCAGTAATTTCAAAACACAGTATTTTTACAGTGGGTGTAAATGGCAGTATGTCCCGAATTCAAATATCAACAAACTGCAGTACTCCTAAACCAGCCATGCTCAACCTGCGGCCTTTTGACTTTTGGCAGTCTTTTGAGCTGGTAAATGTGGCCTTTTGATCTCTTAGTAAAATGAGAATTCAGTTCAGTTTCAATCCTTCCTAAATTTTGCTTTTTACTAATTCCGAAGTTTACTATATGAATCACGACTGCTAGTACATATTGATGTGAACAGTTATTCTCTCGAATGGGATTTGCCCAAAGTAAATTCAGATAGAGGCTAACGGACTTCTATCTGGACGATATTCTTTACATATCGGCATCGGACATTAAACCAAATTATCAAACCACACTGTGCTTTGTACTTTCTTAAACAATTCAAGTTATTCTCCTGGATCTGTTTTTCATGACAAAATAAACACATAAATTTAAAAATAAGCTTTAATGATATATGGAGGGTTTTGACAGTGAAATTGACATTGCATTTTCTAGTGGCCTTTACGGTGGCTCAAATTTTTTGCGGCTTTTTTTTTCCAAAAAGGTTGAGCACCCATGTCCTAAACAAAGCTCTGGAAATATCCCACCAATTTCTAAACTGATCAGCTGCTATAGTTAGCAACAATGAGTAGGCCAATTGACAAATGAAAGCAAGCAATATAAATTAATAAATGCATACCGCATTTACCAATGGATCATTCCATCACTAGAATCATAAAAATTTTCAAGTTCTTGAAAAATTTTATTTATATTTTATGTCGTGAAAATGTCAATTGATCATTTGAGAATTGCAGAAAAGGTTGACAGAAATTTTTTGTAGATGCCATTACAAGAAGCTAAATTAGCTATTGTGCACTGTGGGGGAAATGAGTTTTGAAAGTCTTCAGTTATCACTAAAGAAACTAGCAGATTTTTTAAATCTTGCACTTGTAACATAAAATTTTGTGAAGTAGTGAACAGATGGAAACCAAGGGGTACGTCAGCTACTAGTTTACAGCATCAGTATGCCGAGCCTTTCAACAAACATTGATGAAGTAGTGTGCAAATACTGTGATAAAACTAGCCCGGTGCCATCAAAATTTGAAAGGGAAGCCCCATATTTTGGGTCCTCAGGAATATTGTACGACTTTAATGTGTACCAAGGTTCCAAAGGAACGACGCAAGCTTGAACTAGGGGCTGATATAATCCTAAAACTTACAGAAACTCTGGCAAGAGATTCGAACTATAAAGTATATGCTGATAATTTTTTTACTATTCCGAGGTTGATAAAAGCTTCAACGGAACATGGGATGTTTTATACACGCACGGACAGAGTCAACAGAATGGCCAACTGCGAGTTAATTGAAGAGAGCAATATAAGCGCAATGGTTAAGGTTCCATGGACTTCAGAGTGGAAGAGAATAATATAATTGCTGTTCGGTAGTACGATAATCATCCTCTCATCTCTTTACGAGATTGGAGCCAACAGCAAAAGTAAAACGGTGGGTAAAAAAAAGGAAAAAGCATACCAAAAGTCTCCAATGCCAGCAATTGTAGTAGACTATAACAAAATATGGGTAGCATTGACTTGGACGTTATTGCAGCTGCGTACAAGTTCAAAATATGGTTTCGAAGATGGTACATGTATCTTTTCTGGCATACCCTAATACTAGCAGTGGACGCATGGAGCATCCTTCGGCAAGAATGGACACTATTGGGGCTGCAGAAAAAAGAGATGCTGAGTTAGCTAAATTAGCTATTGTGCACTGTGGGGGAAATGATTTTTGGAAGTCGCCAGTATCACTAAAGAAACTAGCAGACTTCTAAAATTTTGCACTTGTAAAATGTAACATTCTGTGGAGTAGTGAATAGATGGAAACCAAGGAGTATGTCAGCTGCTAGTTTACAGCATCAGTGTGCCGAGCCTTTCAACATAAAATTGAAAAACATAATAGCCTCTTTCCCCATTGTCATTATGGGCACAACAAAGAAATGAGCATTTTGGTTATTTAATTTTCAAGTATTACGTGCGATGCAGATGATAATGTAAAACAGAAGAAATGAAAATGCTACATAGGTCAGCTTGAACTCAAGGCCGATACAGTCCTAAAACTTACAGAAACTCAGAACTATAAAATTAACTTGGAGAGGGTGAATGTGGTGTTTGTTCTGAGCTTTATAGTTGAGAATCAGTGATACACAAAGCCAGTATGAGAAAAACATATCTGGTGAACCTGTGTGGGTAAAAGTATTTCCGGAAGATGAAGGTGTGAATGCAAAACTGCTTTCTTGATATGTGGAAAACAGAGCAATAGATGACATATTTTTATCGACAGAGTTCAATTTCTAGGTTGCAGAATAAAAAAGATTTTTCAATCAAAATTCTGTCGCAAATGCTTGGTGAACAGAAGTAACTGTGGCAAACTAGGCTCAGTTGCTTTGATGTCAGTGAGTGGTCAAACAACCAAGTTCGAATTTATTTGCAAGTGTTACTCCAAACTCCCTTCTCATTGGCTCTGGCATTCTGAGCAGCTGAGTCTTTTAAAATGTGATGGGAGAGACATTTGATGAGATATTTAAAAGGTAGAGACTTGTATGATTTACATTCTGAGCGCGTTCTACTCAGTGAGGTCAGAGGCGTTTCCTTTTCAGTCTCCATATAGCTATACAAGCTGGGATGAATGTGCATAAAGTTTGCAGGCACCAAAGCGCCGCAGAAAATCATAGCGTTGGTTCTTGACTTTATTTTGTATAACTGGTTGCAACAAAATCAATACAAATAGTTATATCTTTTTTCAACATTTCAGATAGAATATTGTTTTGGTGTAGTGAAAATTAATTTTTCAAATGCTTTAATGTCAATTTATTTTCTGAAGGATTTTGGTTTTTTTTGTCAATTTGAGTTATTTTTAATGGTTAATAAGGCTTTTAATTGGCAAGCACCCATCAGATTTTCAATAATTTAAAATCAGGTAACATGTATGATGAATTAATTACATTATACATTTTAGTAAACTTTCACTGTGTTACTTGTAGCTAATTTTGTTATTCTGCAATGAAGTTGAATAGTAAACATTCTTACCTAAACAATGCAAGGCATAGGCTTCGGGAGAAATTAGGAAAAAAGTTTGGAATTGGCAAGACCCACAAAAATGAATGGATGCACAATACGCTATTCTTGTAGGTCCATTGATCACAAAATCAATTGTTGCATATTTGGATTGCTTGCATTACGGCATGAACGCAATGTGTAATGTTAACAATCTGAATTTTTTCTGTCACATGACAATGAGAAATTTTTTCTACAAGCCACCACTCAACAAAGCAAAACTGGAAAAGGATTGTTGTGACTGTCAAAGGAAAAGGCAAGGTAACAAACATTAAATGGGTTTGCTCAATTAATAGGATAAAAGACTGGGCTGCTATTGAAACCATCTCATCAACAGTTTGGCGGCAAAAGTTGGATTAAAAGACTATCAACTGCATGAATCGGTACATCTGTCTTACGAATAGTAGTAAAGGTTTGCCTAACATGGAGTAAAAATTGTGTTCTTATTGTGAACTGCCGAAACATGAGGCTAACGTGTGAAAAATTTCACGCAATCATATGAAAAACATCTGGGGTGAAATACCTGTAGAAAGAGTCTTGGTTTCGGAATCCAGTGATACAGGAAGCAGCAGAACAAAAACGTGCCGCTTTCAAAGAGCGGCTGCGAGTGAAGGACAGACTGAAGATGGACCCAGGGGAGGTTGAAGCAAAAGAGAGACTATAGAGAAAAGAATGAAACAGGAAAGGAGAAAGTGGTAAAAGCAAAAGAAAGGTGTATAGCATGTTGTATGAAGATCTCAAAGGACATGGCACAAAGAACCTCTATAAGCTTGCCAAAATCAGAAAAATGAGGTGTCAAGACATAGAAAAGATGATCTTTCCGAAGAAGTAAAAATGTTGTGTGAAGACGATATCAAGAAGAGATGTTGGACTCGCTGGGGCATTGTATTATGGACATATTGTATTAAGGCATCCCAAGCCGTGTGCGGCACTCTGGGAAATGCTGCACTCACTACCAGCCACGATGACCCATAGCGGCATTCTGTGATGCCGCGCCACGCCGCGCGACGGCCTGACAACCGGAACGCAATCAGCCAATTAACACAAAGCTCTCCTTCATAAGAAGGGCACTTTGTGCGCCCAGGAACAGATGGATAGTAGAGTTACTAATGCAATTACTAGTGTACAATTTTTACTAATATTATTTTACCTTGATAGTTGATGTAATTTTAATTATAAAGTGTTCTTAATACAATTTATTCTCTCACGAATTACAATTTGAATTCTCTCTCTCAAACACACAAAGAGTATGTTCTAGTTTTGCAACACACGCATAACCCACACATTAGTAGTTCAACGCAGAAAACTATTACATAATAACTATAGGTATTTTTATTGATTTAATTGACTTTTAGTTTTATCTTCAGTAAATCACCAAACTTGTAGTTATCCTTAAAACTCTTACACTTACAGTTACTTTTAAGTCTAAAGCCAAGCCCAAAGGCTTTGCAACTACATTTACCTTTACTTATCATTTATAATTTATTGAGTAAAGATTAAGATACCTTAAGTTTATTATTAGTTTAAATGAGTAAATAAGTTCTCACTATCACATACCACTATCGGTGAATGTGATACTGAGTATCAGTATCACATTCACCGATAACTACAAGTTACTCACTTAGAGTTAGTCTTACTGATGATTACCTAGTTAGTATTACATCCAATAAATATGATTATAATTATATTATTATTTATATTTATAAAAAATATCATTAATAATCACCAAATCATAATTGTATAATGTCGGACGACTGAAGATTAGATAGCACACTCTCTTTGTCTAAATTTCAGCGGTTACTTCAGTTTTTACACTTAGAGAGTCGAAGGATATTCAATTTCAATCTTCAAATTGAAATCCGAATCGCTTTGACCGAGTGTGCAATTAAAAGTTTAGCTTGAGTGAGACAATCATAATGATAATGATAATGTTTATGTACTCGCTAATATTATTATTAGTCTTCCTGCTAGTACTGTGTTGAAGCTAAAACCCACAAATAACTTTATAATAGCAATAACCAGATTAATCCTGGAGTGAAGGCGGTGAAAGGTGACGCATAACCAGCATGGTTTAAAAGGCACTCTGGTTTATTCGACCAGAAGCACGGGCAAAAGGTTAGATTGCCAAATAAAGAGGACAACTCGAAAGCTTTTCGCTAACTTGGAAAAGTTAGCCTTCCTCCGCCAAGCTACTTCTTTGCGGAAATGCGTCCATGGCAACAACATTGCGAGGTTTTCAATTCGTCTTCTTAGTACTTACTCAATCTGTTGTGTTATAATTGAAACCCCTTGGTTAAAAATGGAAAACCAAGAGGAACTAAAGGATCAAGCAATAGCATATTATAACAACAATAAAGTTCCAATGCGTATGCAAGAAGTTTTAAATGCTATGTTTCATGTGCAGCCCGAAGACGTTAACGGATATGTCAGCAAGTACTTTGAAGACTTGTCCATGGCACCTACTATTTCTAAGGCAGTAGCAATAAGATCGTTAGACAATAAAGGATGCTGCTCCATTCTAACTAAATTATACTGTAAAGTTCGAAACAATGAAAAACTAGTAGGAGAATCTCGTGTTTGCATTGATTCAGAGTTAGTAGACAGTTGCAAAGATGAAGATAAAGACACTGAAGATGGTCGAACAGCTGAAGTAGATGATGCTATCAATATGATTAACGATGAAATCCAAAACATTTTGATTTTGAAAAAACCTACCCATCAACACGCACTTGATGAGGAAGTGTATTCGTTTGTTGAAACTCGTAGACTAGCTTTGCTGGGAAAAAATGAAGACAGGCAAGCTGAAGAAGCAACACCACAACCAGCCATTGATGATAATAAAAAAGGAGACAAAAAGTCTGGTAAAGGCTCGGGTAAAAAGAAAACTACTCAGGTAAGTAAAAAATTTTGTATAACTACAAAATTAAAAAAGCAGTACAAAGGTAAATTGAATTTTTCCTAAACATTTGATATAATTTATAAACACAACCGAACAAACTAACATTTGCATTTGAAAAATATCTAAACCTGGGGATCAGTTGTTTCTATTAAGTGATTTAAATTATAGGCTAGAAAAACTCAAACTGTGCTTGCATGTGTTGACTGCATTATTTCTTTCTCACTTGACAGCAGTTTGCGGAATTTTATAAAAATGGCAACTTGTTCACATAAATAGTTTTTACTTTTGATTTTAGATTGCCATTGTGCCTGACAAAGTGAAAGAAGTTCTATATCCAGGTTCTTCATCTGTCACTGCATTATCTCAGGCCTTCTGCACTGCTAGTGCTGTCTTAGCAGGTACATCTATCTTTGACCACCTCATCCAAAGCTCTGGTGGAGATGATTACTCCATCTGTTTGCCATTGCCGGTCATCACAATACTGCATAGTGGTAAGGCGGCTTTGGGTAAAAGCAATTGCGTAAAAGAATTTATGGTAGTGCCAAGTCCAAGTATAAAATTCGATGAAGCCATTCCCGCTGTGATCAAACTGCATAGTGCTTTGATGAAGCTACTGTGTGCTAAAGGAGGAGTCACTGCTAGAAATGTGAATGACTTTGGAGCTCTTTGTCCTGTGTTAGACAAGCCTGAGCAAGGTTTAGATATGATTATTGAAGCCCTATCTCAACAAGGCTTAGAAATGGGAAAAGATTTTTTCTTTGTTCTAAACTCTAGTGCCCATGACTATTTTGACTATGAAAAAGGTAAATACGAGGTTGTTACTGGTGCACTCAAAGCATCAGAAGACATGGCTGATTTTTGGACAGACCTCTGCAATCGATATCCTTCTATCATAGGAATAATAGATCCTGTGAGACCAGAAGAAGCTGCTTCATGGAACAAATTGTGCTCTGAAATTTCTGATCGATGTTTGATTATCACAGAAAAAGGATATGATCGTCCAGGCCTGCTAAAAAACCAAACTTTGGATTTGCACCAGTTTGCCACCAGTGGGCTAGTAATGAGATTAACTGGCTGCAACACAGTTACTCATATTACAGAGTGTGCTAAAAAGATGATTGATTGTGGAAACACAGTCATGCTGGCCGGAGGAGAGAATGAATCTAACAGCACTCTGTTGGTAGATGTGGCTGTTGCTAGCAAGGCTCGCTTCATTAAGTTAGGAGCACCTGCAAGAGGTGAGCGTATTGCAAAGTTCAACAGGTTGTTGGAATTGGAAGAAGAACTTGGAGAAAGGAGAACACAATGGGGCACTCTGGAATTTCCCGTGATTCCTCCAAAGTTGCCTACACCTTCTCCAACTGATGAAAATGAAACTTCTGCAGAAAGCTAAACAACTGAGCATCTTTATAATAATTTATATTTGAACTATTTTTGATTACACATATATGCTATAGTTATAGTTATAGTTATATTAAAATTTTGAGTTTTATGTATACAAATAAATTTGCTTGGAGATATACATATGACTACATTTATCTGCAGTTTTAAAAGAGTATAGTTTTATACAAGTCTTTCGGCATATTGTTATAGCTGTATTATGTGTATTTGTGTAAATACAATAGCATTTAAACAGCATTACTATGTTAAGTAAAATATTGCACTAAAAATATACCTATACTAGTTGTGTACTGTAAAAGTTTATCATAGCATTCACAGATATTGTCATCAAAAAACCAATAAATGAAGTTGGCAATGTTTATAAATTGAGCAGATGAAAGCTATATTTAAAGCTAACATACGAAAAATAGTGAATTGCATCAAGTTTCATTAATTATATAAAAAACAACACATAAAAGCTGAATGTTGCATTTAACATGCTAACACAATCAAGGACCTATGTGTGACACATAGAAAGAGTCTGACATATAACAGTTAAGCTCACAATATAATGTGCTATAGAAAAATTCAATGAATGAAATTGTCAGCATTGAAAACTGCACACAAAGATGTATAAGCATAACATTGTCTTTGTGGTGTGCAGTAGACAGAAATTTTACTACAAAGACTGTTTTTAGATACTATTTAGTTTCAAGCTGACCTGAGAGCAAGGCAAAACAATTCCAACCATTTGCTACGCAGTGTTCACTGGCCAAGATATAATATAGGTTACAAAGCGTCTTGACTAAACCTGGATAATATAGATTTTTAGTATGCAAGATCTTGTCATGTAGAAAGAGGAAACGTTTCAGACTCTGATCATTCCAATCCAAACCCTTCAGTGTTACTAATTGCCATTAGCAGTTTCTGCTGCATTACTTTCTTATTGTTGTAAGCTGGTAAGACTAAATGATTGAAGCATGTGTGGGCAACAGGCAACCTGACAGAAGAATATAGTAGGTAGTTGTAATTTTCAAGAGAAAAGCTATTGTAATATACAATATAAGCGGCTAACTAAATGGTTTATTAGCTAGCACTTACATACTATAGTTTCCAAATAACCAGTTCAGTTCAAGTTGTAAAGTTTGAACACTTTTATGGGCTAACTTACATTTCAGGGTTGTTTACTCTAGAAATCTTGAATGTCATATCTTTGAACCCTCCAGCTGGAATCCGATCACTTCCGGTAATAAATCGCAGCAAACTCTTTTGGCCTTTTTTATTTAGTTTGTACAGGATTTCCCAAAAGTCTCTAAAAGATTTTGTCATTTTTATTTTGCAGTATGCCATAGCAGCTGCATGATAATGGTGCTGAAATGATATGTTAAACATGATTTATTTCAATAGTTTAAATTTACATGACATACTTGATGTTTTGATCTCGTTGGTGGTAGCCATCATATCTGCAAACTTTCTCTAACTTGTCTATCTCAATGTTAGGACATCCACAAACCAGCACCTCTACTTCAACTGGTTTCAGTGTCTAAAATTCAGTTAAGGTCTCAGCAATCTGATCAACACAAAATTAATACGCTGATACAATAATTAGTATATGTGGTTTACTAGCACATTGTATTATTGTTGTCCCATTACATTATGATATACTATATATTATGTTTCTGTGGTAGCCTACAGTGTTGCAAATAATTGTAATAATTAATTTGTGATTTAATAAATTAAGGATAATTATTGTTTCGATATGAATATGTTTAATCATCAATTATAATATTATTCTTAAGCTAATATTACTTAGATTAAAAAGGCTAGTCTGACTTTTCTTAGAGAACTTTAAAAACATTTTTGCGTGCGTTGAATGCATTCATATATCATATACAATTGCTATACTCACCAACAATGCATTTGAAGCGCACACACTGTGGAAGCCATGATAAAATGCCCGAAACACCAAATAAATAGACTTGTTTAATATCCAGTCTAAATATAGGTCAACGTATCCTTGTCTGTTCTCATTAGTCACTGCCATTTCAGCACCACCTAACAGCATATTTATAAAAAAAATTATTGTAGAACTTTACTAATACTTTATATTCATATACTGTATGCTTATAGGTTATGTTATATTTACAGAGATGATGGTTTGAATGCATTTTAGTGAGAACATTGTGTGAATATGTGATGAAAGATTTCAACAAAGCTAATAGTTTTTATAAAAAACCAAGTCTAATTTTCTTCAGACCTTTTACTAGCTCCTCAGTGATCATTCGCTGATTTTGACCAATGCTTGCTTGAAAAGTGAGGCAGAGATCTTCTTCAACATCTCCATCATATTCTAGAAGCTCTTTTAGGCTATGAGCTACATCCTGTGTATTAATAAGTAAAATGTAATATTATAACATAATAATATGTGTTATCATGACTATTTCTACAGGCCGTAATTTCCCAGTAACCCTTACATTCTATTTGCTCTACCACCTAATTGAATAGTTCTGAAAACAAAACCAACTTCAAGAAAGATTTTCAAGTTTTAAATCTAAATTTTACTGATGGTAGATTTTTCACCATTTTTATTGTAAATAGCTCAAAAAAAATTGTATGCATTTATTATTTAGTCTCATTTGAAATATTGAACTTTTGAAGTATGGACATTTTTATGTTTTAATTATTAGCATTTAGAATTAAAGCCACAACATTACAATGTTACATCTATTATGAACTAACAAGTACTTATGAAATATAAATAAACTTGAAGGTAATGCATTCGAGTTATCAGAACCCATAAATGATAATACCTCAAATATAATCAATACTAGTCCAAATATGAATCTATATAGTAGTGTATGGTTTAGTTTTCAGTTCATAATAATTCAATAATGAACCAATAAAGGTTCAATTACTAATCTATAATAATTCAATAATCAACTGTCAGCTAAATGGCAAACCAATTCTACAAACCGGCATTACAGATTCCAAGTCATAGATTGAAGGTTTAGGAATGACTCCAACTGTAGCATTGGGGTTGTTGCAAGGAACTACTGCAGGGGACAGCAACTTCTTATATGCTATGAATGGCAGCCTGATATCAAGGTTGATGCCATTGTAAACAGCAAGTCCCATCAGCTAGTCATGTTAGTGAAGGATGAAATATTTTACTAAACCCATCTTTTATACAATTAAATTTTTAAAAGCAATAAAATATCAGCTGTGATCTAGTGGTCAGAGGGCTGGACTAGTGTGCACTATAGTAGAGCCTTTAGTGATGTCAGAAAGGGCATTTCATCAGAAGTGCTCAGACTTTATCTTAGCATACACAATCCTTAGCCTATTTAAATAACTTTTACCAACAGCAGATGGAAACTTAAAAACAGACTTAAGTTTTTTAATTTAAGATCACGTCAAAGTCACAATTGGTGTAGACAATATAGAGGATACAACTCCAATAAGGTTGAACTCCTTCAGTTTGGCATCTCTGTTATGTAGGCTGAACCAATAGGTGTCAGCGGACTTGGTGTAGACAAACATGCCATACTCTGGACGGAAAAGATCTCGCAGCAGAATGAGGAACCACTCCTTCGTCAGTCCTCCAAGATCCAACCCTGGCTCTCCCACAAATGTTACTTTCAGCTTCTTCTTTAAGTCAAATTTATGTTTGGCAATCTTCAACAAACATACATTTATGTTATGTATTACTGTACATGTAGTATCTGTATGTTTATTTATGGCTATTTACCACATATTTTTAAGTTTTTATGGAAAAAATATTATCAAAATAGACCAAATTAAAAAATGAATACTGGCAAGCTAAGAGGAATTTTCCTAATATCTGTACATATAGTTTTATTTTTATCTTTCTACAAAGATTAAAATGATAGCTTCAATCTTTCCAAATATTTCAAATTATTTTGCCAAATATAATGCATCCAAAAATATTGTTTTCTGCTTCTAAACTAATTATGCAGCCAATAGAGAGATTATATAAATGCACATGTATCTGGTAAATTGCATACAAATGCATAATATATGAGTGCCATGTTTTTTAGTATTTCTGCTAAAACTAGTGAGCTGCTAAGTGTATTTAGTGTCACTTACTTCTACCAAAGAATCACTGACTATGTGCTTTCGTCTCACGTTAAGGTTTAGAAACAAATTGTCCATATCAACTTTTTGTCTTTGCTGTACAACTGCTTTGATGGTTTTCTAAAAGTAGAATTGTTACTTATATAATTACAACTAACATTGCACCAAAATCTAAACATATCATTAAAAACTGGTCAATAATAAACCCTGCATGCATTAAAAAGTCTGAATATCTCACCTCAGCCTGTTTTATCATTTGTGTCTCAGAATCTTTTTGGAGGATAGTTCGTTTGCCAGAAATTGTTATGAGAAAAGGATATTGGCAAAAGGAAAACCCTCCCTGATACTCTGGGTTTTGCCAGTTTTTGTATTCTTGGAGCAAATCAACATTATCCAGAATTTCATTATAAAAGTCTGTGTGAAGGATTTTAGGTGGCTCCATCAAGTTGCTTGTTGCATCTAAATGTAAGTTTGTAATATACTCATTAAAATATTTATGAATATGTTTGGCTAGCACATGGTATTCTTTGACAGTTTTATGCAATTGGTATAGTTATAAAATTAGGCGGGGGGGGGGGGGGGGGGGATTTTTCTGAAGGAATTTTCACCAATGAAAAATAGGCTTATTCAAAAAAATATAGACATTGCAGCAAGCAAAGCTGTGCTCACACATTGAAGCAGGTATCTTAAAGATTAGAAAAGTTTATTTTTTAATTTATTTCAATAACAACATACTATAGTTGTGACTTGTGAGCACAAAGCTAAGAATTCACTCTCAACCATGCAATATACAAACATACAGATATACATTAATATGCTGCAGATATACATTAATATGCTGCAGATATACAAACACAGAAGTACAGAATACTATTCTTACTGAGAAGAGCTAAGACTTTGCAGCAGCTGGGGATCCACCATTGACACTTAGACATGGGGGGTAAATCAGTAGGGTTTGCAGGAAACAGCCTCAAACTTATAAACTTGTTCAGTTTCTGCACTAAGCTCCTGAATTGTTCCACGCTAACACTAAAATAACATGTCAACATTTTATTGCCAAACTGAAATTCATTTCATTATGTTCTATAATTTTGCTAAATACAGCTATGTGCAAAATAACCTAAGCACCTTAACCCCTTTAGTTTGACATATATAGCCTATAATAGTTGTTTATATCATATTATCCTTCTTAAAAAAAACCCAAAACATCTATATAATAATATATGATAGTAGAGATGACAGCCGGCTCTGTTAAAAATTTGCATCAGAAATTCCCAAGGTCACTAACGGAATAAAAACCTGGTCTGCTAAAAGCCAATAACTAAGCTAAGAAAATTATACAAAATTATGTAATATAATAATATATTGTAGGTATATGAAATTATTTTTAAATTGTTGTTTAGCATTAAATCTGCCCAATCAAGATAAGAAAGACACTGTATAATGTATATGTGCATGTCTATTCATCACTAAACATAGGGTGCATCAAGACCCTAAAACTACATATCAACACTGCAAGAAAGAGTCTGGTAGTATTTCATTTAAGGAGTTATCTGTACTTTACTTTTTAGTATAATCTTCTACATTATAGATTTTCAATTTTCTATTAAGAATTAATCATCCATAATGCATCTGATGAGTTATAGAGCCTATACGTATTCTCACAACATCAATATAATTATACTAAATGGTTAGCATTAGCCTGGACAGTATATCTATCATTTATACTTCACTGAAGCTATCTTATATAGATTTAATATTTATGGAAACAAATTGGGTAGTGATGTGTATAGATTCATTGTTTTACAAAATGCTATAAAATTCTGTAAAATGAGTACATATTGCATCAATGTAGATAGAATACTATATTGAATAAGTAACACTAGTGTTATAGCAAAGTAACATAATATGTAATACATTAGTTTGATATTATCTCTATTCAGTATATACACTGTCATACCTTTTATACCAGTGAACTAAGAAATGGTGCCCTTGGTCAGATAGAGAGGAAATCTGTCTCAGTAAATGAGCAAATATAACAAAGGTTGTTACATTTTGAAACAGTGGATTCTAAAATGCAAATATTAAATATATAAAAATAAATATAATATATATAAAATAAATGTATATTATAAACTATAACTAGCCATAACAAATCTCATTCAGCTCAATACCACATTATAATCATTTACTTATTTATATAAACTTACGAGTGAAAATATGAGGTAAGCTCGGAGTTCATCTTTTCCCACATTCACTCTTGCTTTAGTGGTCTCCGAAAGCCTATAGATATTGATATATAGAAAATGTTGCTCAACCAGTTATCTAAACCTGATTCATTTATATTTGTAAAAAAAGCCACAATCATAAGTGTGCTTGTTCAAACAAAATTTCATTTGTATGACTTAAGAATCTAGAACTATATATTATAGTGTCATATAATTATTCTAAAGATAAATCACTCTATATACATTTCATAGAGCAAATAGCATTTTGTGGAAGTTTAACTGACTAAACCATAATACATAATATATTATAGTATTATATTATTATAATAATATATCACTATAACAATATATAATACATTAAATAAAAGCAGTGTATTAGAACTTAAGAACTTTTAATAATTTGAAGCTACTCACCCTTTATCAGATAGCAAACAGTTTATGATGGACTTTAGAACAGCTTTCTGTATATCACTTGGCTGTAAAAGGTAAATTTTGCTTACATTTACTCTTTTACATTTTCCTTTACATTTTATCAATTAGAGTCTTATTAATTGTGATAATTCAACTGACAAGAATTAAGCAACTTTCTATGCACTGCATTTTCCTGGTCGATATTGTAATAGATGGTAGCAAAGCAAAGTCATTTTGAAAGGGCTCTCAATTCTTTACCATAGTTTCTTTACTCTACCTATATCTAGTTGCAACATTTTTGTATTTCTGTCGGAATTTACGAAATGCTCTACTTACCGCTTTTTTCAAAATTTCATAAACAGTCTCAACTAAATCGAGTTGAATTCCAGATTCTTCAGTCGTGTCACATTCTTGACTTTGTGGGGCCTTCTATAAACAAATCGTTGATTTTGCAGCTATATAGCAACAGAGATGCTATATAGTAATTAATAATGTGCTTGTTACCAATATTAAGCTTATGGGTCTTACTAGTAGCAAAATACTGCAATGCAATTATATATGTAATGTGAGAAGTCTAACATTCATCATGTTAAATATATAACCAATGGAAAACATCAACTTTTGGAACTGTTATTAGACACTAAATTTTGTATTGTTAATAGAGTTTTTATTCATCTCATACAGAATTTACTAAATATTTCATTACAACAGAATAAAATATAAAATAATGCACATCATTTAGTAATTTAGTGGTTGCATTTAATAAATGCTTATTTGCCCCATTATTCTCCCTATTATGTTTAAATGCTTTGATTTTCATGTATATGTAAGTCATGATATTCAAATTTTAAAAAGCACAGTCTAATAAATTATGGTAGCTGCTATGCTTGTTGTTATGTTTTTCATTGCAGACAAGCTTGGTTATCCGAAGGTTGCATGAAAATAAGAAACTTATTTAGGCTTTGTTCAATATTACAGTTTTTTAAGCTTTGATTTGTGGTGTCATGTAAATATAAAATATTAATAAAAGAATCACACATTACCTTGAATGTGGCATTCACTTCTGCAAATGAGTGAAACATCAAGCTGTACATAGAACTGAGTTCTGTCCAGTTCTCTGTATCCTTGGCAGTTTTATACAGGTGCCTACAAGTTATAGGAAATGGTGGCATTAAAACCTATTCTTCCTGCACACTGCTATAAGAGATTTCAGCGTGCTAATGTTCAACATAGCTATTTCAGTTGCTATACTAAACTCCAAACTCTAAAATACAGCATATTCCATAAATAATCTATATCCATACAATAGCCACAATGGTTTCTATGGCTTATTAGGGCTTTAGTGTTTCATCAGCATAAAGGTTCTGTGCAATATGCCTACTTCAGTTCCGAGCAAGTCCAGTTACGTTCAGGCACTCTTTCTTTTCCTCTCGACTTTTTAGCTGCGTCTCTAGGAGTGGAAGGAGGTCTTGGGCTAATCCCAGCACTTCCTGTTAAGCTGCCTCCATTCTGATCGATATCTGGCAGCGATACAAATTCCAATTTCTGGCTTTTCTTGCTGGAGCCAATGTTATTGAAGAAGTTTGCTATGCTTTGTAGAGGGCCGCTAGATGTCTGTAATGTGTTCATAGTGTTTAATATTTTTTTGCTGATGTTACATTTTCTAATATTAGCTAAACCTTAGCTATAAATTAATTATTTTATGCTGCAGCTATAATGATCTATTTAGTGTTCAAGTAAAGTTTATGTCAAGCTATTAATTGTTGGAAGATATGATATTATTGCATCACTCATCAAAGCTCCTTTTCAGATTACAAGATCTAATCTCATTCTCAAACATATAACATATGCTGAGTATTCCAAGTATTAACTATGAAACTGTTTTACAGCTTTTCCTATGCCATGAAACTATAACTATATTATAGATTATTATATTTTATAAACATGGACCAATCTCATTTCCTGAAAGCATTCATGGCGAAGTTTTAAAGATGTGAGTTGAATATTCAGAAAACGTTTTAGTCTTATGATAAAAATCAATAAGACATTACAGTTGGTGATGTCAATGTTTGCTGCTGTATATAATATGATATAATACTACACAATATTTTATGCTGAAAAGCTTCCTATGTAACAAAGTCTTATTATAAGCTTTAACAACAAACAGTTATGTTGGTTATTTAAAGAAACTACAAGGATTAACTAAAACCTTTTCAGCTAGAATTATTGGATGTCCATTGTGCACATGTAATTGTATAATGCTAATTGTGAAGCTGAAGAAACAATTGCAATTTTAGGTGCTATATAACCTCAAGCATAAGCTTCAGCTCATATACACTACACTGAAATTAAAAAATAGATGCATGTATGACAAAAAACAATTATGAATGATGTTTTATTTTCAGTTCTCTTTAAGCCAAGACCTAATCTTTAAACTAACCTCTGATTTCTGTTGCTTCATCGATTCCTTATCCATTTTGTCTCTGTGTAGTTTCGCATATCGATCCCTCAATTGATCGGATTCTGTGTGTCGAAGACGGCCATTTTGAAATTTTCGAACATCGTTGGCAACTGCTGCATCATAAAACGAGCCGCAACCAGGACTGTAAAAAGTAAAAGGCATTTTAAAGTATAATAAATAGTTAGGCCACTACCGCAGTAAATATAATCTAAATATACAGAATGGCTATATAATAAACATAACAATAACCATTTATGCTCAACGTTTTTAGCTATACTTTAATATTAGCCCACAATATGTTATGCATTTATGCAGCTTTAAATATTGACTTTGCTGATAATTTGATAATTATGTCGGTAACCTATGAAGACACATTCATAAAGATATAACACTGAAACAAAAGATTTGCCTCCCCCCCTCCTCCAACAGTTTGCATCTATTTTGCAACTATCACAAATGCCTAATATTGGTTACTAATAGTCTATACTATACTCTACGCTGGTCTGTACAACATGTTAATAATTTTATATTGTACTGCGAGTTTTTATTTATATGTTATGTATATATAGCTAGAAAAAACGTTTGGTAATAAAGATATAAGGTGCTATAAAATTGAAAATATGTTGTTATTATGATGTATATTATGATTATTTCACCAGTTGTACAATGGCTTAAATATTAAACTTACGTTATACCAGATTCATTTTATTTATTAATTAAACCAATTAGCCTTATATTCACAGAGCTACAATGACCTTTATTGAGGTACAGTGCTTCAAACCTACCATATTGTCCTTCTTGTGCCAGGTGGTTGGGCTACTGAGAGTTTACAGTTAGAGCATGTCTTTGCAGTGACAGTGGAAGGAACGGCTGCAGCAGTGGCAGATTTACCATCCATTTTGAATATAACTTCAACTCAGGTGCTTATTAGACTTGGTCAAACGATTTGATATGTAGATTGGTCCACATCTATGGCAATAGCATTCTAGATATAAGTAACTATGTAACTTCCTCATCTTATGTAATTCGAATACAGTCATTACAGCTGTTATTATAAACTTAAACACACCCTATATGACTCTTTCATATAGCTGCTTAACTCTATCAAACTGAGTCTAAATTTTAGTATCCATCAATCGTTTGATGCATGTATTTGTTTGATTTGATGGCTAATATTGTATTACCGGTGGCATGGCAACTATATAATAATTAGCCTAAGTGACAGTTATATTGTTTAAACAACTATTTTCACATCAAGTTGTAATAACTAGGCTTTAGTGCCAAAGTCTATAATTTTGAGATGAATAGGCATACTTAATTGAAAATCGCTTTGAATCTTTTATAGTAAAAGCTGTATATAAAAGCCTGATTCCAGCTTATTTAGTTTATTTAAAATTTAAATATTTAACAATATTCAAATTGAAACAATTTACAATATTTGAACACCTAAAATAAGCTTCAAAGTATCTGGAAATAACAGTCTTTTATAGGGCAGTTTGTGGACATCAACAAGGAAATTGGTAGCTAAAATCTCATATGACAATCTGAAATTTCATATTATATTACCTATGATGTTAAGTTATTATGTTATAGGTTGTATATTTTATGCTGTGTGCCTTTGACTAGTCATGGAATTTCTTAGCGTATTCATGTGACACATATGACATCTTCTGTAGCTTTACCTCACTAGTTAAAGAGTGTGCTAAGTCATGAAACTTGCTATAGGAGCCATACACAATCACACCCAAATGTCCCCCTAACCTCAAAAAAGCAAAGAAATATATTTTTTGCTTTCTTGAGATTGGTGGAGAGGTGAGTGTGATTGTGTAAACAAAAGAAAAAAACGAAATGGTTAAATAGTTTGTCAAGTTAACCTTGTATAGTTCACTATAGATAAATCTCCAAACAGATGGTGAAAATTCACGTTCTATACAACAACATAACTTACTTTTACCACGCGCGGCATAGAGAGTTAGCTGATTTCCAAACTGTTAAGAAGGGGACAACAAGCTCTAAATAATGAGAAAGCAGCACTGATTCCCAAGAAGGCAGCTACGTACTAACTTCAGGTAAAGTCAGCTGAAGATACCTGCGACAGCAACTATCTAATAATCAATACGCAGCAACCATTACTCTGTATTCAATCACACACTGCACTTCTTTTGAAAAATACAAAATTGATTTTTGCTCATTTTATTACGGTTATGAGCTGTTTGCTTATCACGAGAAAACAAAAGAGTGTCATGCACAATACAATAAAATCATCGGCTTTATCAGGGTTGAACAAGAAATGTCAGAAGTTTAGGTGATCGCTCAGTAGCAGTTCAATTTCCAATAAACTGATATATTTATGCAGTGTGGTGTTATTGTTTTGTATTGACAACATGCAGTAAACAATCACAAACAGATTATAGACACACAACTACATCTACTATAAGTGTACAGCTTTTCATCAGAGCTCACAAAGCGAAAACAATGAAAGATTGAGTCAAAAGCACTTAGCTTCATTTTTAACTTGTTATAACTTGTAAATTACTTTTTTATGATTATTAATTTGTCAGCATATTGTTTTGTAATATATGTGTTGAAAATGCACACATGTGGAGGACAATCGAATGATCTGGGAGAAGAAACTCTAATTATGCCTAAATAGCCTCCACTGCATTGTATTAAAATTGATATCTTTAATTCTGAAATGAAATTCGAACTTCCATGTTTATTATGAATGAAGCAGCTTCTGTACATAAAAGGCTCACTTGAGACTAGACTACCCATTTGTGACTTGGCTACTCACATGTGAGTCACATGCTAGTAGCGAAGTCACATGCACATTATATAGAAAAGGAGTAAGTGAGGTTGAAGGGAGCAGCCGTGGTCTAGGGGTTAAAGCGTTTGCTTTGTGAACACGAAGTCATTGGTTCGAATTGACAAAGGCCATTGGTGATGTTTGGAAGAGCATCCAGTCATAATTGCTCCTGTGCCTCATTTAAACAAGTCCTTAGCCCGTTCTAACAAAAACCCTTTCCATCAGGGGTTTCTCACAGGGATAGCGACTTATATAAACTTGCGTGAGTTTAAGTGAGGTTGAGGCCAAAGTTGACATCAAAGTATCTGATGACAACTTTATTATTTAATATAAGTCTAGACACTCAAACAGGAAGTGAGGTAAAACATACATAGAACATTTTCTAGTACAGGAAAAATGACACAATGCAAATGTTATAAGTGACATTTATGTATATAATCCATTATATAATATATATTATATAATCCATTATATAATATATATTATATAATCTACTATAGAACATATAAATAAAAAGTTTGTTTCCTCCATCTCAGTCACAACTAAACAATATTAGTATAAGTTAGTAACTTTAAAACACTCTAACCTATAATGAGTAGTCAGAAAATCACAAGAAAAATCATAAAAATCAATAGTCTAAGAGTTTTTAGGCCGATTGTGTTCTATTGAGTCAGGCATACATCTGTTGAGTCAGTCTTTTAATAAGAGGTATCAGCTTTTCTACACTACTGTAAGCATTTCCTACAATGAATGGATGGCTTAGCAAGGTGTCTGCGGATGCTCTCTTCTCAGCTCTCTTGGCAAGGCAGAGATCTAAAAACTTGTCTAGCTCTTTGGAGATTTTCACTTCTTTCTTCAACTTTGGCCGACCTTGTTTTACAATTTTTTGCATGGCTTTGAACTGGGAATCATTAATATACGGAGGCTCACTCTGTATCATCTCCATCACCATGATTCCCAAACTCCAGATATCTGCTTTTTCATTGTACTCTTTTCTGTATAAATATAATTATCTAAGTATAATGATTTAAACAAACATTCAAGTTACTTTGCAATAAGCCAATTATATTTTACTGGTTATCAAGTATTTAGGCATAATGCTTAATGATTTTTCAGCACAATCCTCTTGTGGTATGTAGACATACTAGCTACAAGAAACAATTGAACTCTATCATTTTAATCAAAAAGGTTCTCTCAATTTCAGCTTGAAATGTGAAGAATTGTTTACAGATGTGGAAACCTTTTCTAGTCGAACAAGCACACTTGAGCAAAATTAATGTGGATGCATGGGTGAAGAATTTTGCTTGAAATTCTTTGCTGCAACGTATGAAGTGGTACCCGGTACATTTTCATTAAATAAACTAGCTTTGCACTTATACTATATACATTAACCTTGTGAAGAGTAAGTACAACGCTTGTCCTTGATGTTTTGTATAGCACAGTAGACAGTAAACTGAAGGTCTAGAGTTTTACTGTTCAAAAAACTCACTTAAGGGATCAAGAAGTTGGAATCTAAACCAATACAGTATTATCAGCATACCCCGCAATGACTTCCGGACTCATCCAGTACGTAGTCCCTCCATAAGTAATTCTCTTTTCTTTACCTGGTCTTAGTTGTGCGCAAAATCCAAAGTCAGCAATTTTTATGGCGCCATCATCTCCAACTAGGACATTGTCACTCTACAATAATGTTGATAGCTGCAGTAATAGCTAAGTTGATAGCTGTACTAAAATACTTTTCTCAAATAACTCTAACAGTTTTACTTGAAGCTATAGGGCCTTAAAATTATTATGCCGCAATATTTTTGCTACAAAAAATAATACCAACAACATATTATTATGTTTTGATTTTAAGAAGTTTCAATAACCTTTCAACATTGGGAGGCTCAAGCATTCACCAAAATGCAATTTTTAATAAAATATTAGTTGAACGGTGAAACAAAAGTTTCAAGAAAGTAAAATCAAACAGCAGTCAAGTCGTTGCCGGATGTATTTTTAAGCAGACACATAGTTGAAAATTCGTAGTCTATCTAGAAACAGGAAACTACAGCTATAATGAACTTTTACACTTGTTCTAGGTATCATAAACTTACTTTAATATCTCTGTGTATTATTCCATGAGAGTGCAAATAACTTAAGCCACGTAGAACCTCTCTTGTAATAGTAGCTATTGTTGGTTCATTCAATACTACATGAGTGCATAACGATGTCAGGCAACCAACTACAATATAAAGTTGGAATAGAATTATAAGGTTGGAATTTATAGACAAGCAATCGGTTGTTCTTCTGTGTTATTGGTTCTAGTTGGAATGTTACAAAATAGATAGTTTCAGTAGTTGCCATGGAGCGACAAAAACTTCCTGGATTTATATAGGGAAAGATTTTCAATTTACTGTTCATCAGCGATTGTTAGCAAATATTATTATAGGTTAATATAATGTTGTCAATGACACACCTATAAATTCTAAATATCCTTGTGTTAATCAGAAAAATCCCAGAAAAGTAGAACTTATCTACGCATTTTTATAAACACGATTAGTACAGTATTATATATGTTTGTGAGATTTCTGTGAACAGTTGTAGTTGAGATAAAATTCTTACATGGAACAAAATCAGAATATAGCATAGTCAAACCAAGGGTAGTTAGTGTGAGGCCACATTGGATGAATTTCTTGCATGTGGGAAAAACTCACTAATAACACTAGAATTGAAGCTGCTGTTGATGCTTACCGTCCAAGTATTCCATGACTATCCATAGAGTTCGGTTGACAAGGTAGCTGGCCTTATACTCGATTACATTAGTATGTGTCAGCAGACTCATAGCCTCTAGTTCTCTAACTATCACACTCAGTTGCGGCTGCTCATCTAAATCCACTTGCTTCACAGCTACTACCTCATCTGTTACGTTGTCTCTCCCGATGTAGACAACTCCAGAAGCTCTAAACACATAAATGATGAACATTAGTAAAATATCTTGATAATAGTAGAATTAGTAGCAAGTTAAATTTCAAAAACTGGTTTTGCCTCACAAACTATTGCACAAACGCATGATTGTTTAATGTTTTTGCTCCTAAAGTTTATTTGTTTCACTCATTTTTATTTTTTATATGGTTTTTGTTTTGTGTGTGAGCACTTGCTATCTTTTTACTTTGGTTAAGAAGTTTTGCTACAGAATACAGATGCATGCAATGATTTTCAACTCTATTTATCCCTCAAAGCAAAACATAAACTTCACTCATGTAAAGCAAAATTAACATTAAAAGTTTATTCACCCCTATACTAAGTACTAAAACAGTTTACACCTAATCATATGTCCCATAAATCAGACTATAGAACTCTGTGATCAGTTGAGCACATTATTCAGTAAATAAAGAATACAACTCTCCTAGTTTTGGCAATATTAGGAATACCATAAGATGGTTGAATTATAAAAATTTCTATGACTCATGAGATACAGCTACTTTTACATTCTGATTTTTCCTCAGAATTAAATAAGTAGTAGCTACAGCTTCTGGGTCAATTTAGTTGCTAGCTAGCAGTCAGTAAAAGCTATTAGGATGTTTATTGCTACCGAGACAATATCACGAGGTTTGTGCAGTTACTTGTACTTTGTGTTGGTTAGTTTTGTGTTTTCCTAGAGTTGTGGAAATTTAAAGTCTTAATAGCAAAATTTTAGGATTTCATAATAATTTTTGATAACTGAATTCAAATTCTCGCGGCTTGGTACAAATTACAGAGTTTAGAGTGTTGCTCAGGAACCTACCCTTCACTAACTCTGTCTCCAAGATTGTACCGTTCATTTGGATCTACATCCTTCTTAACAATGTTACCTGAAGCGAAACAGAACTGAAACATTCAGAGCATATCTAAAGCAAAAAGCTTTAGTGCATTGAAGCAAAACAGCATTAAACTTATAGATTCTATAATGGTAACAGGAAACTACGACATAAGTTGCATTACTTGTCAAATCATCAACTGTGAGGAATGTGCCTAGTATATCATGCGCTGCAGTGTAGCAATGTGCTATTAGGTCAAGCTGAAACATACTATCATACACAATCATGCTTGTTTTTGAAGAGATAAAGAAATTTCTTCCCTATTGATGACATTATTATTGGCTGTTTCGCATTAATTATTTTTAAATAAACTTTAGATAGTATACTGTCTAATTTATTTCCTTGGATGACTGGTAACCAATATAATTAGTATATTATTCTATAACATTAACATTATCCTTTACTGAAATTATATAATTCAAGGCTTACATTGAATTTAGAACTTACCAATAGCTCTCATTGCATCATTCCTAGGCTTAATAGTGGCTATAAATCTTTTCCTCTTTCCCTTTTGTTCTGCCGTTTGAGAGCGCTCATTGTCGGCAGATAAAGATCCCGGATCATCCGAAGAAATATGAGGTGGAAGTTTGCAAATTCCTTTCGGTTGTTCTTGGCAGAATGATTGTCCCAAAGAGTAAAATATGTGAGTTGAATTTACCAGCATCGATTGTATGGCCCCAGTCCTGGGGTTATTCAAAGGCTTCAAGTGTTCAAACGATGCACCAGAACTCAAACTCAAACAGTCACTTGATAATTCTGATGTATTGCTGGCTGTTGAGGAGACTGAACTCTCTGTCTTTAGGCTGCCAGAAACAGATTTGGAGTTGGCCAACATACGTGATTGCTTATGCATTTCTCTAGGCTCTGGCGCAAAGTTATTTTTAGATACAGAGCAGCTGTTTTCGAAGGAGTTAGGTAGTGATGATGAAAGCCTTTCGCCTTTACAATGTAAAATTTCATTGTCTACATTAGATGATCGAAACAACTTCTTGTGACCTTGTTTTACAGAAGTTGAAGATGTCCCACTAATAGCGTCAGAGTGCTGCTGTGACTGCGTACTGGATGTTTGCTCGAGACTGGCTGATCTTCGGTGGTCTCCATTCACCATCACTCCACAGTCAGTTTCATCATGTAAGTTCTCCTTCAAATAAATATTGCCCACCCATTCAGTCATGTAGATTTAGGAAGCATCACTCAATATGCAATAAAGATTAGCTCAGTTTCACCTGCTTTTCTACACTAAAATACGGTATAGTACCAGACTGTGACAACTGATAAGCATTATTTATCTCTTAATCATATTTCTTGTAATTTTACTTGTTTAAATTTATGCTCACCTTAGATGATACCAAGCACACTCGAGGTGAAAGCAAAACGGTTTCTATTTCGGCCATGTTTGGCAAATCTTCAATACTTTGACAACGAATATCCAATACTTCTGTAAGAGCGTATCTAAAGTCTCTCCCTTAAAAGTGATCAGATACTGTGATGCTATGCTATTGTGGAGTGACGGCAACTGATTGGCAATTGATGCTGGGTTTTACGTTGTGCCGTGGTATTATATAGCCTACTCAAGCGGAACCTTGTTAGCCTAACTACTTTGCATAGTTCTATAGCTGTCCTATAGATATTTCCTGTGCAATCAATCAATTTTAAAAAATTGGGGTTTGCCAAATCACTTAATGTTTAGAGCTAATATATACATAATAGTAGATTTCTAAAATAGTTGATGATAAAAACATAACTTGGATAAGCCAGTTTAGACAACAGCTATGGATAACATGTATATCTAGCATCTGAAGCTAAATTAATTTAATAAACTTTTAGATAATAATATTATATTTCATTATATTATGTCTAGATACTGTTGGTAGTTTTTGCATGTCCAGGCATAAAACACAAGAATTTTCTTTTAATATTTTAATGTTTGTAATCAACAAATTTATCCGTGTACTGCTAGAAAATATAACTTATATAACAGCAAATAAAGTACAATACATATCTGAAGACACATTGGACTTACCTTTGAAGTCATCCCCTATTTGTAAATACTTGGGCAACATCAGTTGACCGCTTTCTTCAGACTGCCCTTTAGACGTGAATTCTTGAAGGTCATTTATTGGTAGTGGAGGAGGAGGCCTGTAGGCTCTCAAGGTGGAGGTCATTCTGGTACAAGTGACCTGCTATAATCAGTTCCTGGTCTTATAACTAACTTGGCACTAGTTACCAGCAAGCAGGGATCTTCTAAGCAGTGCTTTGAATTAATGAAGCAATTACTCTTCCACTAAGTTATTTATAAAACAAAACTGTTGTTACTTCCTGGACAAGTAATACTACTTTCTATACGGTTATAGGAGTGCCGTGAAAACCTTATCAACATGACAGGCGTCATTGAAGTGTAAAAGTGAGGTAATGCCCCACACTACAGCTAAAAGTACGTGTTCATTGGTAATTAAGTTGTATCCTTTTTGTAGCAGTTCACCCATAAAACGAATCTAGTCTTCTCGCCAATCAACCTAAAAATTAGCCTTTTTTGTAGCAAGCAACAATCAGCCAAATTTACTGACATTTCATGTAAACTTGCAAAACATAATTTAACCAAAGTCACCAACAAAATAATGTAAATAAATTACATCATGTTCCTATTTCTTAGTATAGAGCCGATTTCTCATAAACAAACCTATATGCTGCTTATGTCATAACAGTTTAAGAAAATCTAACATAACTTTATCATCTGTGCACCTCTTCCTCAAAGGGAAACTAAGAACGTTGAAAACTAAGCCTCCATTTATCTCAGCCTCATAAACTTTTTAAACACTTTTAGAATAGATGTAGTAAATATTTAATGGCTTCATGCCTAGCAACTCCAGTATAATTGATTAAGACAGGATATATGGCTACCAGGTATATTATGGAGTGTATAACACTGCCATAGTGATTAGTAATGTGTGTATTGTCTGTAAGGTATTAAGGCAGAGTATTGTATACATGCAGTCAATCACTTAGAATTTTGTTTTTATATTGAAAGCCTACATGCAATATAGGTCTAATTTTGTGACAAACATATTTTCTATAAATATCCAATTTCTAAAGAATAGTTGTATTGGTTATTAAAAATACAATTGGGTAAGATTGGTTGTGGTTTTACTTGATAAACAAATCGTTTTGACTTGAACATATTGTTGAATAAATTACAAAATATTTCAACAACATAACTAATGCATTTTAGAACCTCTTTCCTAAATTAGTGTTTTATTGAATATTTCTCATCTAGCTTTTAAAAAAGTCTATTTAGCCTGCCATAACTGTGTTTTTCTTTTTTAAGCAGAGCTAGCGCAACTTCGTTTAATTGCAGTTTGAATGACAAAATAAAATAATATATTTATTTTGGAGCTTCTAGTATACAATATGTTACGAATAAATGATCTAGCTGTGATTTGCATAATGTTAAACTGTCAATCAATTTGAAAAAAGTCGGTTTATTAAAATAACAAATATAATATCAACTGCTTATAACAATGTACTACTATTACCAGTTTTATTGGTTTGTTCAAAAGTAAGTGGAAAAGATGTATGAGATTACAATTAAAATTGATAGTTTCACAAACATAAATATAGCAACAAACATGTAGCAAGGCAGTAATAGTCGTTTTGTATACCATAAAAGTAAAATCAGAATTAGTTTGTGGAGTGAGCAAAATATCATCCAAGCAAGTTTAGTTTTTATTTTATACTAAATAAAATGCCAACAAAGAAATTAATAATACATGGCTAACATATAGGACTGCAATATATTCTCTAATTGTTTATAATACAATACAAAGTTAGACACAATAAAAGCTTTCAATTGAAGCCAATTTTTTAAACAACAGTTTTAGATTAATCACAACTTACTATGATACATGAACTTTTAAAATGAACTTATACTGGAACAAAATCAATTGTCAAACAAATTGTAGAAGCGCTGCGTACAGCTAATTTTTTTAATAACTACATTTTATGAAGAGCTTTCTTTGCGGCAACTATTAACGGGACAATAGTTTTCAAATCAGTGCACTTAGACATGAGATCCATGCTTAGCAATTCAGAAGTACTGGCTCTTTTACTAGCCTCCACTTCAAGAGAGCGATCCAAAAACTTAACCAAGTCTGGTGATAACTTTTGTTGGTCATATTTAGGTTTTCCATTGTTGGCAATGAGAAAGAGTGCTTTCATGGGTGTTTCCTTCAGGTAGGGTGGCTCTCCATCTATCATCTCTATGATCATAATTCCCATTGACCAGACATCTATCTTGTTATCATACTGCTTCCTGGAATTACAATAAATAGTTATGTTGATAGAAAATTACCTTGTAGAGTTGCAGTGTGGTGGAAAAATGATCAGTGAAAGCTTATTTTTATAGGCTTACAATTGCGCACAGAAGAGTTTATGCACTGAAAAATGTATACATGCACTTATGGTACAATGTTAACAACCATAAATGCTAAATGATACGTTTTACAATAAATTAATAATTTGCTTGGTCTATCTAGTTTTACAGAGTTCATACATCTCTGAACATTTTCTAATACCAATTATATGTTAATTAATAATTTTTGACAGCTATGGAAAAATTATGCTATCAAGCTATACTTTAAATCCAAATATTACGAACACTGCAACCTCGATACTCTGAAGATAGGTACAGCTGCCATCATGCTATAGTGGCAGCAATGATTACACCAGAGCAACGTGATCACACAGCAGTCATGTTTCTTAATAGTGGAGGCAACTTCTATTTCCTTTTGCTAGATTAGCTAAGATCTAAATTATGCTTAGTTCTCTGAACTTACTCGTTTAGTTTTTAATTTTAGGGTGCATCACCACCTGAGTTATCACGCTATAGAAATTATGTGTACTAAAAAATCGTAAAATATAAATAACATTCAAATTCAATTCAAAAGCTTCTTTTTGAACAACAAAGTAACATAGAAGTTTTCTTCTTTTGTAAATGTGTTTTACACTTGTTCAGAGTCCTGATCTAGAACTTCCTGTACGTATTTTTCAAGATGATAAATGCTATTTTTATAATATCGTAAGAAGTCTTAAAGTGTGAATATACATGTCTCAAATTTTTCTCCGGTGCACTTGTACTAATCATACACAGTGATGGGTACGGGTTTATAGGAAGTGACAGAGTAGCAGGATATAATATTTTCCTGTTTAGAAAATAATATTGAGGAATTAAAAAATGTGTAAGAGATGATTAATTTATCCAAGTAGATGTCATGTTTTTGAAGTTATGTAACAAGCTATGCATGATTGATATGTAATTGAATTCACAATTTGAGAAATGTGTTACAGAATACTAATATTTCATCTATTTTGTTTAGACTATGCAACTGTTTGTGCTGAAGGATGTATTGTGAAGTAAAGGCTATACTAACTTTTGAACCACTTCGGGGGCCATCCAGTAAGGCGTCCCAACCATTGTCTTCCGCTTTTCATCAGAAGATAGCTGGGCGCAGAATCCAAAGTCTGTTAGCTTCACCTTACAATGACACAATTATATATATATGTCATGCCCACTAATAGGCTTTGAGGTATCAAAACATACTACGTTCTATATAATGTTGTATTGTATGATATATAATACTATATATATTGCATAACATAAAATAATCTATAATATATATTATGTAATATATTGGTATCTAGTACCCAATCTTCAATATCTATTATTGTTTGCTACGTATTTTTTGTTTAGTATAATAAACAATTATTACTAACTACAAAAAGACTTTCTCATTTTTATTACTATATTCCTTAATGTAATGTGTATTATTATTATATTGCATTTATATTGAAACATCAATTATGACATATAGGATTTCTATATTGTATGCTTACTTTATGGTACAAGGCAAATCGATTATAGTAAAATACTTCAGCTATAACCAAATACCAAAGTTATGCATTATATTATGCATTGTACATTGACTACTGACAAGTTGTTGCAGGTTGCTGCAGGTTATGATCGAGTCACATATCATCTGCTTATTTTTACCTACAGCAAGCTAACAAACTGAAGTTTAATTATATTTAACATTATATTATCATTTTGTCCCCCTACAATAATGAACCAAACTAATTCGCATTTCTAAATTACTAGAAACAAGAGTGCCTTACAAATGACAAAAAGACAAGTTATTTATGGCAATACTTATTTGAAAGAAGAGGTTGAATGATTAGCAAAAATTAGGAAAAAAGACTTGAAAACTTTTTCAAATGAGAATTTTTTTAACTTAGCAGTATGTTACCAATAAAGTGTTTTCAAAAACAATTTCTAAAGTAATTACTGGTTACAAAGTTTAAATTTAGGCTAAAGTTTTACTTAGAGGTACCCTGGATTTTATAAGCTATTAAGAGTTACCTCGCCCTGCATTCCTAGTAGAACATTGTCGCTTTTTATATCTCTGTGAATTATATTCCTAGCATGAAGGAACTCTAGAGCTTTCAAACATTCTCTGGTCACGGCAGCAATCTGTCCTTCATTCATCAATGTTTCCGTCACCACATCTGTCAGTGCGCCTCCTTCCAGGAACTCCATGATTACCCATAAGTCTTCACTCACCAAGTGACAGTCGATAAAGTTCACTATGTTGGGGTGATGGAATTTTTTCATTACCTATGCAGAAAAATACCAGTGTGTGATCTTTCTAATAACCAATTACAGTATGGTTCATTTCTAATTTACACCATGATTTTATCAATTCAATACCTATGCAGGTTATATATTATTTAAGTGGATAATGAAAATAGAAAAATTATTTTCAAAACTCTGCCCATCAAATAGAGATGAGCATACCTCTTCCCTTTTAAGCGTAAAATACCTGTTCTATTAAGTTTTCTAAAGTGTTCCTGATCATGCTGCTTTAAACACTTAAAAAACCTGTATGGAAACTTAAAAGTCACTTTTTAAGCAATTTTGGTAACTTGTAACTGCAGCTAGTTTCAAAAATTTTCCAAAACCTAATTCATTGGACTCATAGAAAATTGTCTGGGCCAATTATTCTTCAACTGCTAGTGTTTCACCCTATACCTCTATCTCAGTGATGATGAGCTCTTTCTTGGGTTGACTGGCTAGATGCATTTGCTTGATGGCCACCATCTCTTCATTAAGCTTTTGCTTAGCCTTTACAACCGTGCCAGATGCACTACAACAATGCTTAAAAACTTTATGTTTTTCTGTCAAGCTTGATAACCTACTCCATTCTAATGCATACCATAATAGTATAAACTTAGACAGCTGAAATACAAGTGAAATTTATAGCAGTTTAAGTTGTAGCTAGTTTTCAGCTAACTCACCCGGCTCCTAACTTTTGAAATACTTTATACTCGGCTCTGGCATCAATAGATTGGTTCACTACTTTTCCTAAATGAAACATTAGAACGAATGAACAACGGTAGCTGTTGAGTTAACAGACATAATTATATATAATTTATGTCTTTTGGTATAAAATTTAAATATCAAAACTGACCTCTATTACAGTCAGTAAAATAGCAATGTCAATTATTTGTTGAATTTGCAAACTATCTAATTTTAAGTATAACAAACTAATAACAAAGTCAACATTATTATTTAAAGAAAATGAAATAAAGCCAGGGTAACCGTAGAAAAAAATCATAAGTGTAAAACACTATTATAAATTTAAAACCAAGTATATAAGCAAATTGCAACATTAGTCAATAACTATTTGCAGCATTACAAAATTTGAATAAACTCTGTTGTATAGTTATAGAGCAGCAAGAAATACATACCATCATATAATGTAAACTAAAATAAAAACTCTAATTATAATATGACGTACCAAGCATGGACATGATCTGCGAGTCACTGAGTTTTTTCCTTTGCTTATTACTTGGCTTTCTTACTTTGACTGTGGTTTCAGCTTCTGGCTCACTTTTAGGGACATCTTTGGCTGCTGGAACTTCCTCCGATGCACCAGATTTTAGTTCATCGCCAACACTTGCAGTTGGGGTTGTCTCCTCACTATCATAACCAGAGCTGGCACCTACTTAGGAACAGGTACTAGCATTAATATGGCAAATTTCTAAAAACGCTTTCATGCGTATTCTATATCTATATACAGTAGACAAATAAGATGCACGCAACTCAAATTTCGCTTCCTCGATTTTTTTTTTAACCTAACTTTTGGATTTTATGTTTGCTAAAAAATATTTTTCGCAACTTGAAATACTTTTATTGCAATATTATAGCTACATGTTTTTTCATTTAGTTTTCTGGTAAATTTTAAACTTATGATAAATTTATATAACACACCTTTTGCTTGCTGTTAGATATACATAATTTTGCATTTTAGACATACAATATTTATAAATAGGTTTATAAATAGGTTTATAAATAGGTTTATAAATATCAGGTGACTAAACTGTGCGCTAATTATAGCACAGATTTAAGATACTGCTGACATTTAAAAACAACGATGTTGTGCATATTTTACTTCTAATTTTCATTTAAAGTAAGAATAAAGTTGAAATTTTTATCAACAGTTTATTTCTAACTTTTTTCAAGGATAAAGCACCATAATGAAGTGAATCTACATATATGGTAAAAACAAATCTCTCAAAAACAATTTTTTTAAATATAGGATTCTAATTCTCAGGTTTTTACAAAATTTACTTTTCGTTGATCCAACATGGAGATAAAATGTGTTTAATGTTTTTAAAATACAAGCACCATTAACACCTATTAGCTTCACTCTTAACAAGTGTCTAAATGTCACGTATCCATGTACTTTTGATAAATGAATTAGTTTTTGTAAATTTCAAATATTATATCCACGGATTTCATTAATATGTCTGGCAATATTTTTTAATCTAAGTAGCTCTCATGACAACGAACTCTTAATTCTTATGCATTTGAATCTGAGTAATAAACCTTGCATTCTCTTTTTATGTTTTTTTTTCCGCTTATGTGCCATAAAACTAAAATATACCAGTAATGTGAGTTCACTGAAGTTATGGAATAAAATCTCTGAATTTAAAACTTTTTTATATTAAAAAAAAGAATTACAGTTCCACGTATCCTTTAGTCTAAGCTCAAATCTTCTAACCATCAAAACTTGACACATAATGAGGAATATATGTATGTGTCAGTCCAAGGTTATACACTCATAAATGTTGAGTGAAAAGGTTCAGGCAAAATAGCTTAGACATTGGTTTTCAGTATTCTGTTAAACAGGAACGGAAGAATAGCAATTAGGGTCTGCAATAACTATCTAGCCATGATCAAAGGATTATGGTTTACAAAAAGTAAGAAATAATGAAAGATACAATATACCAGGCATGCCCTAAAAATACTTGTATTTCTGTAAATCATCAATTTGTGCATGTCTCAATAGCAGTAGCTAGTAAAACCATCTATGATAGTCAGATATCTGTGACTACATTGTTTGCAATGTGTGATAACATCTGTTTTGATCATTTAAATGAGGGTTTTTAAGCTCATGGGATGTTTTTGAGAGGAAATACTCCTTCAGCCATTTAGTAGTAGTGCTACAAGGAACTAACTAAATTGCATGCACTCAAATCAATAGGTTTTTATTTTGCTAAGTCAATGAATGATGCTTACCTATTTGCATTAAAGATTGTATCTGCTTTTAATATTGTAAAGGGTTTAAGATAAAAGTTGCATAACTTGACGTCATTTCTACAATTTGTATGGTATATTCTTCATAAAGTTTTTCATTTTCTACTCACAAGCACATAGTCATCTACCATACTCTGCACATTATTATGAGGGTTTATTTATATAAATCGTGTGATTAATTATAATCTATATGGTACTTGTATGCAATTCTACTTGGTATACACCCCTATAATGTATACTTATATAATACATTTTATCTTGAGTTATCTAATAGTACTCTGATACACTTAGGAAGTTTTTCCTTGTTGCACATGAGAGTTTTGTACAAACTGCTTTTTTCTCTCAATATACCTGAATATCTCTGGCATACTAAAGTATATTTATTATATTGTATAACTTAGAACTTTGTAAAATAACGCTTTTGAGGTGTTATTTCCTCTAACACAGAACCAATAGTGACATAAAATTTATAATTATTGTTCTATGCAGAGTTCAGCTAGATTTTGCATTTAAGTACCCAGTATGCTGCAAGACTGAGCTCCCTGTATGCCAGCATGAAGAGTGGAAACTCGTAG
Source organism: Bugula neritina (assembly GCA_964035545.1). Classification (NCBI taxonomy): domain Eukaryota; kingdom Metazoa; phylum Bryozoa; class Gymnolaemata; order Cheilostomatida; family Bugulidae; genus Bugula; species Bugula neritina. Next base: position 7,376,634 of record OZ037765.1, on the reverse strand, counting down.
CTAGCTTGAGGTGAAGGATGCTGTGGCAAAAAGCAAAGTTATTGATAATAAATGTCTAGTCTATTATATTGGTGAGTGCATAAAGGAACTTGGGGCATTTCATGCTGCCACAGAAATCTAATTGTTTTTATTTCAAGTTTCATAATCATCTGGACATTTACCCTACTAGAGTACTTACTCTACTATCATACTTACTCTACTAACATACTTACTCTACTATCATACTTACTCTACTAACATACTTACTCTACTATCATACTTACTCTACTACCATACTTACTCTACTACCATACTTACTCTACTACCCTACTTACTCTACTACCATACTTACACTACTATCATACTTACTCTACTATCATACTTACTCTACTGCCATACTTACTCTACTAACATACTTACTCTACTATCATACTTACTCTACTATCATACTTACTCTACTAACATACTTACTCTACTATTATACTTACTCTACTATCATACTTACTCTACTATCATACTTACTCTACTAACATACTTACTCTACTAGCATACTTACTCTGCTAACATACTTACTCTACTAACATACTTACTCTACCAACATACTTACTCTACTAGCATACTTACTCTACTAACATACTTACTCTACTAACATACTTACTCTACTACCATACTTACTCTTCTAGCATACTTACTCTACTAACATACTTACTCTACTATTATACTTACTCTACTATCATACTTACTCTACTAACATACTTACTCTACTAACATACTTACTCTACTATTATACTTACTTTACTATCATACTTACTTTAATAACGTATACTTACTTTACTAATATACTAGTGTACTAAAAGGTATGTGTTTTTTCAAACTGTGTACTTCTATGCAACCAATGTTATACAAATATTGCTTCATTATTACTAGTTTAAGATGAACAAAGAGTATGCAAATACATACTATCAGCTAGTAGCTTACTCTCTGTGTCCATGCAGCTAATAAACTTGTCTTCTTCTTCACCTTCTTGCAGTTTCATATTTTCTAAAAAGTTGCAGGCGTGCACCAAGGCATGTGGGTTTGCTTCTTTCTCCTCTTTTCTGCAAACAACCACCACTAGGTTAAACGATGCACACAACATTATTCAGAACGGGATTTGTGATAGCCATGGAGTGACACTGCAAATAACTTGAATGATCAGCATGTCTACTAGGTCTCGTTGTTTTGATACCAAAACTACTAAATTGATGTCATGTATTTCACACCTATGCATTTGGTCATGCATAGCATTATTAATTAAAAAAAAGCTAATTGTTGTATGACTAGGGAAGATAAATATCCACAATTCTCAAATTTATATCCAAGCACTGCCTGTTCCTAAACCACAATAAAGTCACCAAGTTGCATGACACAGAATTGAATGATTTGGCCAAGTCTCACACTTGAATGATGTTTTTAAAGCTTTTTAATTTTGCAAAACCAGCAGATATATCCATGTTGAAATGAGACTATGAAACAACTTCATCTTAAAGCATCACCTATACTTGCCGCTGTGTTTTTACTCAAACGTAATCTTCAACAAATATTTACCCCTTCTACAGCTTGCAGCTGCACTTTAATGTAACCAAAGTTGAACGCATTAACTAAATTAAAACCACGCTGTTACTTACGTTAAGTTTGACGTCTCAATCCAATCTTGCCACACTTCCGGCAGACCCTCAATCTTTCCAGTATCAGGGTTGAACACTGCATGGTAGCCTCTTTTCACATCTACCGGTGATCCTATCTTTACTGGGAAGTCATGGCTTGGTTCAAATTTCTTCTTGTGGTGAAACAGGCCTCTCAAGCTCTTCTTCATTTTAACTGCTCTGACTAGTACTATAGTATGAGGAAATAGATGTGGGCTGTTGCTTTTTAAATACTGTCAGCTGATTTGCGGAGCTTATTCTAATCTGAAGGCAGCTTTCTGACAACACATACAAAAACTAAATCAATCCTCTTGACATCCCTTCAATTGACAGTGAATAAGGGGAAGCAACTTGTTACCAAACTATAGCATCCCTAGTAGTTTTATTTATGCACAAATAATGTAAAATTGTCTTTTTTTCAATAGATTTGTTATGGAGTGTATATTATGACAATGAATACCCCACATTGTTTGTTGGAGTTTTGCATATATTTTCTCTAATTGCCATTGCTGCTATACATGTAGCTTTTATAATGGCAAGTTTCAAAAATCTGTATAACATTTATATATCTTTTAACAAGGAAATTTTCTTCTTGTACATGATATTTTGATTTCAACTGGTTAGTTTACAGTGTAGTTTTTGCAACCATCATTACTGGAACAGCGCAACTCCCCAAAACACATACCTATATAGTATATACTAACAATTAGTATATATATATATATATATAAATATATATATATAAATATATATATATATATATATATATATATATATATATATATATATATATACCCCAGCGGCCAGTAGCTTTACAAAAAATAAGGTACAAAAATAGAGCGAACATATATTTATATATATGTACAGATCTATAATGCTTTTGGGTGGCTACATGCCTGTATAAATAACTCTAATAATATATATATTGATGTCTCTCACTGTTAGTGTTAACATCAACTGTTTGACATGTCAAATCCTACAGCTCAGCACATACAACTAAATCCTAGTCTCAAAATTGGCATTCATCAACCCACGACAAAAATTTGCTTAAAATTTACACCTCTCAATCAAATTACTTTAGTTGATTTATACCACTGCTGAAAAAAGTAATGAGTCTCAGCTAATTTCACTTTTCCAAATACCAGTTTGTAGTTTTACTGAAAATCATATTGATGCGGAAGCTCACTTTCTAATTGTGAAATATGACTCGCCTAATCGCTATTTGACTTAGGAATTTAGCACAGTTGATAGCAGCAGCTGACCTTATACTGTAAGGTCAAAGTTTAGAAAGCTGTTTCAAACTATGGATTACAATATGGCGACCATAAGCTGACTTTACTCACCTCTATTTTGCTGTCTTGAATACTAGTGTGCCACACACAAACTGAACAGTGGCTAATTATTGCTATAGCATGATATAAGTGAAGCTACAAGGAAGTTGTATTATTACCTTGCTTACTTAGTAGAATATTTTGATTGTGTACTTAATTCAAAGGAGTTCAAATGCATTCAATAAAACAGCAGCACGCTATTGGTTGGCTGAGTAATTTGTTGCATAATGCATATTATATGGGCTATGACTGTAATGGGAAAACATTGTTGTTTTCATTTAAATCTCATTGGCCTCTGGATGTGAAATATAAGATAGAATTTTCAACAAGGAAGATAAGTTAAGAACTATGCAAGATTAGAAGCTGGTTTTGCAATTTTTATTTCAGTATTTGATCTGGAAATTATATGTTCAGCATAAAAAGTTTTGAGAAAAAATTGTTTAAGAACACAAACAACATACGGTTAGGCAGAAAAGTCAAAACATTATAACATGTTTTAGCAAATGCACTCACTTTCAGATAGTATAACATTTTAGTAAATACATCAGCTTAGCGAAAGCATAAAGTTTCAGCATGAACTGACAGACCCAGAAACCAGCCAGTTGTGATAATAAAACAGAGCTAAAAGAGGTAGAATTATACTCTTAGAAGCAAATTAAAAAGATAGCCACTATTTTAACAAATCGAAAATGTATTAATATATTGTAAGAGAAAGCTAAATAAATGTTTCTCCCACAGAATGCATAAGTATATGTAAATATGGTAAAAGGTTAGCGATGGTAAATTAAAAAAAAGAAGATGTATAAATGAGATAAAAAATTAATAGGTTAAAATCGTTAGTTTTAGTAATGCCCTTGTTGTAGTGCTACAAAAGTAAAGTAGCATATCTATTGGAGTAAGACAACTTCAAAATAAACACAACCAGATGGAACCATGTAAAATGTAAAGTTAAAACACCAACACGTGACTAATGCAAGTAGATATTAATCAAAGTTAGATGCTAAAGCTCTTAGGCATTTTCTCAATGTTGCATAGTAAAGTTTAATTTTAAAAAAGACGAAATGATTAAAGTAAGGTAGGGGACGGTGTGTGTGCTACCCTCGACTGACTGCAATTTGCCTGGTTGAGATTGCAGCCACTAAACCTGCGCCAACTCCACTACCATCATTTGACAGCTTTAATTGAAACTGAAACATAAAGTAACTTATATATATTACAAGTTGAGTATCTCATTATAATAAAGTCAGATAGTAAATGTGAATGTAACATAAAACTCGCAATACCTGCATTAATAATTAGCTCACAAAAACAGGGTATAATAATGATTATAATTCATGCTCTCTATATTATGTGTAAGTATGCTAACTTCACCAATTGTCTTGAAATATATATATATATATATATATATATATATATATATATATATATATATATATAAATATATATATATATATTACGTTCTTATATTTTACTAACAGAATGCAGTTAATTAACCATGTACATTTTGTACTTTATGCATTTTGGTTGAATTCGAAAAACAAAGTGTATTATGTATTTTATAATGAATATGTCTATTATCTTTATTTAATGAAAGAAAGTTGAAATTTTTTAATTTTTTTGCTAGAAATTAATTGAATCATGGACAAAAATCAAGAGTTATCTACTCAATTTGCAAAATAATGCTAGTTTATAATCAGATATACATCAAGGATGTTGTGCACCTGTATAAGTGTGCAAATATAGATATAGTGTCTATTAACATTATTGTGCAACAGTTTTAGATCATATTATAAGGATAGAAATTGAAAGGCTTAATTAAGGAGACCAGCTAGGACTGCTACATAGCACCCCCCCCCCCCACCTGGCGGCTGAGATAAAAATAGCCTCATATTTCTTCTTCAACTAAGGAAGTGCAAAATGAATCAAAAACCTTGAATTGTGAAATCCATTCTAATCACTAGTTAGTGAGCAGGTGTGCTATTGAACAACTTTGCGGTGTAGTGTATATATGTATATTGCTACACATGTATGCAGGCTTTAGCTGCACATTTAGTTTTGTTTACAAAAGTGAAAACTAAAAAATGTCATCACCACTTTGTTTCAAACTTTCAGATATTTAAACTTCAGATAGTTGTTTAGATATATGATACAGAGTAGTAAACGCTTGTCTACAGGCAATTTTTCGCAGTCCTGAAACTTGACAACTACGAAGATAGTTGCTCCTTAAAAACCCACCTTACTGTCAGGTAACAGTTTCTTGGTCATCTCAGTCATGTTGTCGTGAAATGTAGGATGGTATCTGTACAAGGATCCGTCCACCGCTACGGTCACAAAACTCCTGTTGACTCGCTTCAGCAGAGAGACAACTCCTAAAGATTAAAGAGAATTTCTTTGTGAATTAGAGTTACGGCTGTGTGGGATTACAAATACAGATTTTCAGTTTGCAGATAATCATAAATCTAGCAAATATTTGCAAGATGTAAAATTGTCTAACGCATACATGCTTTAAATCCAAGCACTCTGCAGTATGGCCTACAAGTTTACATATGTGAGAACTATACAAATAGTAAATGTAAGAACTAGAAATGATCTAAACTCAAAATAATTGCTAAAAATAGGTGTCATTATTATTCATGACTCATCAGCCAATAATCATGATCATTATTATTGTCAACACTCCATTATCACTACTATTATTATTCCCATTAGTGGTTATAGATTTATTAAAGTCATTAATACTATTATTTTGCAACTTTTTCTATCATTTAATTCTTATATCATCAGTTATATAACACTTTTATTATTGCATCACTCTTATTGTTTACAGCTAGCTCAAGGTTTTTATTTATTTACATTATCATGGTTTCAAACTATTAGAGCATCATTATTTTCAGTCATTACACTTCACTAGACTAGCTGTTTAGCTCAGGTGTAAAAATGTTATTTAATAGCCTTTTACTCATATATGCTTTAAATAATTAACAAAAGTATATCAGGTTATGAACTTTATACATGAGAGAAATTATTGTTATATAATATTTTAGTTATTAAAAACTATAGTGGTTTTATACACCACATATTTGTTTATAGGAAAAACTAAGCAATAATAGGCAAGATGAGTATAGTATGGTATATATAGAAGAGAAATGCTATGTATGAAATGATATTGACTTGAGTTTAAACGTTGATTTTAATATTACATGTGTTGAAATAATTGAGCATTGAACCAAGTAGAATAGTGTTTTGTGCCATATGTTACCATTACTAATGGTAGAAGTTTCCCATTACCCATTATCCTAATTATTCTGCTATAATGAGCATTATAACATAATATTCTTCATTTACTTATCTAAATTGGTAAATGAAGAATACTACATATATTGGCTGAAAGCATATTGTTTTCAATTAAAAGCAATTTCGACCTAATATTTTCTTTGAACTCAATTATAAAGGAATATGACATTGACAAGGAAACCAGGCAAAACTTATGCAATATATATGTTTCATATTTTCTCTAAAATCAGAATTATGGATCTTGTGATATTATGAAATACTATTATGCTGTGCAATGTTAGTGGTTATGAAACTATAACATAATTTTATAGCTTGACATGAGTTGTCCATGCATAACCAGTTCTAGGGAGAAGTCACTATAATATACATACTTTTAGCAAAATAAAAAGATAATTTTTCAACTCCTGTCAACATCAACTGTCAAATCTAAAATTTACATAGTCGAAATCTAAATCTAAATATTCACATACTGATAAGACTGGTTGGGTTGATAAAAACTGATGACTATAGAGTTACCTGCTGCCGATAAATATGCTGCCCGTGTGGAGACAACTTTGCACACTCTCTTTATTATCATGCAGTCCTGGAGGGTGTAGTTGTATATATCCAGCTCCTCCAGTATCATTTTGATATTCTTAATCTCAGACTCGTCTTCGCTGCAAATGAAAACAGAGTTCAAACTGTTGTCAAAGCCAACCCATGTACCAAACCAAAACTTTATAATAAAATTGAAGAACATAGGTTATCTCAATTTTTCCACTACTGCTCCTAAATGTTGATCTTGCACAGAAATTCAATACAGTACAATTACACACAAGGAAATGTAGTTGGTTCAATATTATTTTTGCCGAGCAATATGATAAATATCGTACCTTTCAATTTCAGATAAGTATTTGGTGTAGAACATCATGGGAGTGTTTAATTGGTCGGAAATGTGGCCTTTAAATAAGCAGCCATCTTTAGCCAGCCGCACTAACACTTGTCTGGCTACTTCGCCCAAGTACATGCCAGATATCATCTTCTCATAGCTGAAAGAAGAGGACAAACCATTGAATTCACGCTGAATGATCATGACAGGCTGTCACCATGACAGATTGAAGAGCTCAGCTGACTAAATTATGAGTGTTCCAGCTTATGACCTGTCAATGGCTGTTATTCACAGCCATAACCTCATGATATAAATTATAAACCATCAAAAGATAAAAATAATGACTATGTGCCAGAAATACTAGAACTAGAAACAGTTGATCTCATCCAGAATTGAATGACAAAACCTCAAAGTCTCTTTGTTTGATTATTATTCTGTGTAAACAGCATTATTCTACTTGCTGTAATAACCAGCTAAAAATATCTAGTTGTGTTACTTTGTGTTACTGGGTTTACGGTTAGTATTGAGAAAGGCTTGCATGGGTGTGTCATTGAATCAGATCATCTAATTGGTCGACAGAAGATTGCTAGCAAACAAAACTGATACACTAAATAACAGTTGTGGTTAGCATATATTATAATAATTATTGTTATCAGATATACGCGTAGCTGAGAAAATGCTGGCAACATGAATCTCAACCAAGAAATCAGTGACTGGTCTGAATGTGTAAGAATGGGAGTAGAAAAACATCCAGCTGGAGGAATGTTGTGTTATGCAAATATATGAAGTTCCTAGCAACCACAGGTCTAGTAACTGAGATGAAGGCAGTAGTGACCTCTGGTTTAAACCTGAGTTAGTTGGCTGAGACACCAGATGTTCTCAGATGTTATATCTAGATATACAGCAGTAGTGAAGAAATTGAGATAGCCTAAGTTCTTTAATGTTATTATAAAATTTTGGTTTGGGGCGCAGGTTGAAATTTTCGCGACAACATAACTTCTTATGCTACATTTTTAATCTAGGACACATAGGCTTTTCTCAATTTCTCCATTACTGCACCTACCTCAATTTCATCTCCCCAGACTTGCAATATTCTAATTTAATTCATATTGGACTTTTAAAAAGTTTTAAAATGTTTATGAACAGTGTAGATGTGCATCACAGCCTATACCACTATATTGTGCTACTTCTAGTGAAGTCCAAGGTTACACCTACATTTGCTCTTTGGGATTTTTTGAGATGAGGTCCACTCCTCTGTCGTAGTCTGTGACAATAAAATCTAGGCATCCATTATTTCCAAAGGCCCCCCACTCAGTGTTGATGACAACCTGCAAATATACAAGCAATTTCAGCACAGACCAACCTTACTACAGCCTGGCTAATTAACTAATTAATTTGACCTTGTAAAGGTAAAATGAAAAAAGCAGAAAAGAAAGTAACTTGTATGAAGATTAAGAACTATAAACCCTCAACAATCCACTCCTGTCCCTATATAAACCAGTGTTTGATTTATTATAAGCAATTGTTCTCCATAACAACTGACTGATGTGGATAAACGTGAATGCCGCTCACATGTCAGTGATCCTGTTGTGAGAGCACGCACTGCACGCATGCCATCACGTTTCGCCATAAAATTGTCTATTATTATTACATCCAGGAGAAGAATAAATTTGCATTTAGTTACTGTTATCTTAGCTGCAGTTCCAGATGTTTTCAATAACAACTCTTGATGGGCGTGTAGTATAATTATTATAGCTGGTGCTACTTTAGTTTAGAATATGGATGCAGGGCTTAGTTTCCCAGCACAGCATTATAGGGCGCTTGCACTTACTTGTCTATCTTTGTCACCCCTCCACTTCTCAATTTTAGATGTGTTTTCCATGTAACATGCATTTGTGCCTGTACCTAAAATCATTCAACATTCTGTAAAAACTGAAACAATAGAATAAATATAGTTTATGAAGTATTAGCCGCTGGTAAAATAAGTTATATGTAGCCCAAGTCCAAAAATTCTCTCCATATACCAAGTAGTGACTCAGAGGCTTATATAACAGCTATATATTGCTTATTACGTTATGAGGCAAAATTATTAATTTTCCAAATTACCAAGGATAATCCCAATTTGGCAATCTTCGTCAAGGTGGGCACCAGCCAGCAATGCTCCTACTGTGTCATTTATCACAGCAACACACCTCACCATCAGCTTCTGTAAAAAATGCATGACTTTGAATGTAAACAACGTTTTTAACAGTGTTTCAGCTGCAATTAGTATGATATAATACTTGTAAACAATAATTTAAAAAAATTGCCAGTTGGAGCTCAAAATTGCATAATTTTATTGGCGTTTGAGATTTTTGGGTTCAACAGTTAAAATTTTGATCAGTATTTGAGATTTTTAGACTGGAAGCTTACAACACAGGGGTTATAAGTCACGAGGCACACCCATCTCCAACCTCAGGCTTCAACTAAGGTATTTCAACTATTTTTAAAACCAAACTAGTGTTTTATAAGAGTCTGTTTCGTGAGGAAACCAATGTGTCAAACACGCTGGTGCATGCATATAACAATAGTTCAACAATAGTTCAGTATTACTTTTTGAGGTGTGGCTTAATAGACCAATCACAGCATCACGCCATACTACCAGCATAAGAACATCTTGTGCAATGTGCACTCATCTAAAGCAATTAATAACAAGCTAAGTAACTGTAAGATAGAACGTAGCTCAGCTCTGTAGAAAGCCGTTAGTTACTGACCTGCCTAGCAATAGCTTGATGAAGCAAGACAACAATGTCTTCCCCTTCGACCCCAGAGCACTTGAAGCCCTTGGTCCAATTCACAAGCCGAGACTTGTTTAGACCTTCTTGGCTGCATGGAAAAGAAAATGTAAATCCAAGTGGCAATTGCTCATTTTCAATCCCCTCATTCTCCAGAAATTCTCGAATACACGAGGCAATGTGGTCAAACAACTAAACAGAACACAAGAGATGGTAAAGAAAGAGCCAAATCAAGCGGATGTAGTCTGCAAGCTTCATAACTAATATTATTTAAAAACACCTTAAGGTTAACAAATCCAAAGTCCAATAAACTAGCCATATTTGGTATCTATCCAAGAGTTGATACCTGCGTATAGTTCTAAAATAACACACCTGTCTAATAATATGAGACACATGTTTTATATGAAGAAGGTTGGTTTGATATCAAACATTTAGCAACATTTTATAAAGGCTAAGGATAATATTATTACTTCAAAGGGCAAAAAAGTCATTGGAATACCAGCGACAGCTTTTTTTACACGTGACTATGGCTATATTATGATGTCTATGAAGCAGTAGTGTAGTGAATAGTAAGCAGTAGAATAACTGTAAGTATATCAATACACTGACTGCATATTAAGTATATCAAGTATTTTGCATTGACAACTTATTGGCTCACACTAAAACAATTTAAATGTAGCATTTTATTATCAAGTCTATGACAGTTTGACAAAACTGGTTCATGAAACAATCAAACAAACCTCATTTCCAGGACCAAGCATAACGGCCTCAGAGATGGAATAAACTTTACTCGTCAGAGACATTCGACCATTTTCCAAATTAATCAGCAGCACACGGAAATTGGTTCCACCAAGGTCTAGGGCCAGAAACTTTCCAACTTCTAATAATAAAAATAATATAAAATGTGATATTTATTATTAAATAGGTATATGGTGTTGATGAGCACCTGCAAGTTAAAAATAACGTGAATGACTGAAATAAAGAGGCAGGTGCAGTAATGGAGAAATTGAGAAAAGCCTGTGTTCTAGATTAGAAATGTAGCAAAAGAAATTATGTTCTCGCAAGAATCTCAACTTGCGCTCCAAACCAAAAATTTAATAAAAGAAATTAAAGAACTTAGGCTATCTCAATTTCGCCACTACTGCTCCTAAATGAGCTAAATAAAAATAACAACCAACCTGAGCCATCAGGTAAAGATCGAACATATGTGATGTACATCTTGATATCAGCAGAGAGATCAGATTTCTCTGTTAAACCATCATTCATTGTTTCATCCATCAGAGCAGCCACCTGTTCGTAGCAGGACAAACTGGGCTGCAAGGGACGAAGCCTCTTTTCAACCTAAAAATTAGACAAGACAAAATAAAATAGGGCAAGAATAATGTCTTAATAATCTACATTTTGTAATACTTATAATTGAATAATTTTTAATAGTTGTCAAAGAGCAAAATTAAGCATACCCAATTTCACTTATACTAGGGTGTAGGCATTGAAGGCAGAACAGTGCAATTTGAAATACTGAGATTACTTGGTTAACAATTATCACAAACTTTAAAACACTGACAGTATCAAAGCAGGTTAACTTGAAAATAAACTTTATTTAAAAATTCAAGATGGATACATTAGAAACTATCAATATTATATAGCATGTGCTTACCATAAAAATTTTTGCTATGAATTAAATTCAATAATAAACAACTACAAGTTGCATAAAGTTAAGTACATACTACTGTCTACTGCTCTGCAAAATTAAATTTACTTATAACCATTTGCTCATGGCTCTTAAAAATGATATAGAGCAAAGTTCTATATTTGAAAATAAAACAAAAAAAACTTGAAACCTCAACAGCTACACAGTGAATCTTGAAGTTAATAATTACAATAAATAATTTATTTGTAATTTGTGACTTACCATATTTTCTATATCCAGTAGAGAAACCATAGCTTGTTGAAACTCTGATACTTTCTTTATGATAACTTTGCAATAAAGCTAAAAACCTTGATATGAGACCTTCGTTTGAGCAGGATAATTTTTTGTATACACTATACTGTAGGCTATGCCGCAATGGTAATGGTAAAACACTTGAAATATATAGATGGAGATAGATACTGATAGGCAAATTCACGCTTGAATTTGATTGCACTGGACAGAATCTTTACTTAACCAAGTTGATCAAAATTGTTTTGTGTTTAAAATTAATGCCAATGTGGAAGATAACAGTAATGATCTTGGAAATGTTGATAAAATAACCTTTGCTAGATATTGTCTCAAATAAAATGCTTTAGAATATCAATTTACAACTTATGTTTACAACTTTCCCCCCACTTCCACAAACCTTGCCAAGTAATATACTGGCCAACACTAACGCCTGCTCTTGGCAATAACAAGTTGCGCAAAGAATTTCTAGCAGTCTGCAAGTTCATTACTTTTGACTAAAAGCCTGCACGTGGTGTAATGTAATCCTCATCGTAAAGATTCGAACAAATTACGAAAAGATACACTCAAATATACGACTACTAAACAGATAATAATTTTCAACTGTGGATTGGTTAGGAGCTCAATTTACATTAACTGCAAGTATAAGTCGAAAATGTGAAAAGAGATCATTGCAACATGGCCAACCTTAAAAAGCGTTCACGTGAGGAGACTTCAGCCAAAGAAAATGCTGGTGTTGTAGCTAATAAAAAACGAAAGACACCCACTGTTAAACCAAATCCGTCCACTAAAAAGGAAAAACATAAACCTCACAGTAAAAAGTTTACTGTAGATAAATTGAAAAGTAAGTTTCAAATCAATCTCAAGTTACTGTCGGACAAATCAGTTGTTGTTAATCACAAATGAAATTCAAATTCAAATAGTAAATGTAATACTTATACTAATACTAATACTAATGGTATTAGTAATACTAATAGTAATAGTAATTGTTGTTTTTCTTAATTTTGACTGAAGATTGAAATCACTATCGGTAACTCCCTCAAATTAAAAGTGTAGTAATTTCATATTCAGTAATTCATATTGTTATTGTAGCTGTGGTGCACTAGGCTATTACCTATACTCGTACTCATACTGATGCTGAGTCTGATACACTTAGTCTTACAGTTGCAGTACTGAGTACAGGTATTCTCAGTCTCACTATTAGTATCACTGGGTTATCATGATGATTAAGTGATTATCAATATGAATATGAATATCATTATGATTATGATTAACAATAGCAGATTGAGATTGCCATTATCACTCATTATGAATATGATACTGATAATATTCAATTATAACTGTATAGCTATAAGTATTAGTAATCAGTGATGGTATAAGTATATTCAATATTGGTAGTACTACTACTAGTACTATCAGTATCAGTACTATTATAATGATGTCTAATATAAATATTACTATCATTATTACTAGTATTAGTATAAGTATTAGCCCTTTGTTATGTATTAATAAGTATTAGTTTGAGCATGACAATCAAGTATTTCAACAGCTATGAGTATCTTAAATTATGTAATTGTATATTTTACTCTTTTACAGTTTCCATGTTTTTATCGGAGTATTTACACTCATCCTTTATACTTGAAAATAATTGTACCATAGATGAGCGTTTTAATATTTTACTACAGTAAAAGTATAATTTAATAAATTTGTATGCTGGTTCATCAATTCATCACCAATTAAAGTTTCCCCAATGTTTATAGAGCAGCCAAAGCCTGTGAAACTGAGCAGCAAAGAATCTCATGCTAAGGCTAAAAGTTTGCGAATTGAGAGGAGGCAGAAAGATTGCAGTCACTATGATGTCACTGTTGAAATCAAGAAGTTGTGGGAGGATTTGCGCAGGCAGGATATGTCAAAGGATAAAAGAATGCAGCTGTGTGATAAAGTAAGATGTTTTATGTGGTACTATTAAGTCATTTTTAGATTTTCAATTCCATTAAATTTTAAACAGCAGCATTCTTTACAAATGTATATAGTTATAGTGGCAGATTATTAGTTTGCTATTTACTAATTGAATTATACATATAGAGTTTCAGTCGTTCCACTTTCCTTCTGACAATTATTCTCTTCCTTTTCCTGTTTATAGTTTAGGTGATAATTTTGGAAGAAATGCAAATATTAGTTTTTGTCAGGAAGTTATTCCTGTTCTATAGCAAAGCATCCCACAAATGATTTACAACTGCAAAGCCTTTACTCTGCATAGAGTGAACACTGGTTTTGTACATATTTGTTATTTTCACAATGCCTTGGTCTTTTAGATTATGACATTAGTCCGAGGGAAGGAAAGGGACTTTGTGTTTGCTCATGACACCACTAGAATATTTCAATGCTTATGTAAATATGCACCTGCAGTTTTGAGATCAGAGTTATTCTCAAGTCTTAAGGAGTCTGTGTTGGAGATGACCAAGTCGAAATACTCGGTATTCTTTGTCAGGTCACTTCTTAGGAGAGGAACTAAGGAGGAAAAACATTTCATCATAGGTGTGGTACTTGCGAGTTACATTTACTCTCGAAATACATTTCACAGTGTAATTATATTGTGAATGCTCTTTTTCTAAGTTCTAAACATATACTGGTTAGTTTCTGAATGCTTGTGATGTTGTGGAGGAGGTAAAGTAAAACTTTGTTGAGACATGCGCATGTTTCCAAGGTCATAATAGTTGGCTAAATATACTGGACTCTTTGCTACGGCTCTATTACATCTATACTGGATATTTTTGCAGGAAAGTTGATGGAGAATGCGAGACGACTCCTGACTCATAAAACAGCCGGCCCTGTAGTAGAGTATGCGTACAATGAGTATGCCAACTCTCAGCAGAGGCTCTCCTTCTCTAGACAATTCTATGGGCCTTCATTTATGCTGGTCTCCACAGCCAAGGACCAGCCGCTATCTGAGGCAGGTTTATTCCTGACATTTCACTTGACTCTTAGACGTATTTCTGTTATTTCATTTCCGTGTTACGGGAAAATGGTTGTTACCATGTCCTGACTGCTCAATCGTACTTTTGTTGCACTCTTGAGACTGAATCTCAACTTTTGTGAATCGTACGTGAGAATTTATAAGGCCTGGCTACGTTGGGACGGTTTTCTTAAAATACTTTAACATTCTTAAACATTGGTGATGATCAAACCGCAGTACACCTTCTACGTTGAAAAAAATCGGAAAATCTGACGATTGGTTAAGCAGATTGAATGTAATTATGCGCAAGCAACATTTATTACTAGACAGCTGTAAAATGTTCCAGGCTCTTGAATACACAAACTTGTCAGTAAGAAAATATTTGCATTAAAAATGGCTCCCTTTATTTTTGGCAATGGCATAGTTCATGGAAACTGGCAACCTGGACAAGCATATAGGCCTACAATGATACTAGTCTGCTGTAGATAATTTGAAATGCTAATCTGCATCTGATGCTACATTATTTACTGAATTCAGTGCTCTATTTTTTTTAAATGTGTGTGTTGTAAAGCTTTCGCTTTTTTTATGTAATATGTTTTTCCACCAACTGAACCTTTAATTCACAAGGTTTGCATTTTCTGTGTACTTCTTTCTATTTCCTGTGCTGTTTCTAGGTGCTCAATTTGCAGCCAGAAAAGAAGCCGTTTATTTTGAAATACATGAGAGAAACCCTGGAGAGTATTATTCATAAAGACGCTCTCAGCTATACTTTTGTTCACAACTTGCTGTTTGAGTACCTGACACACTCAGATGACACTGATCGTCAGGTTGGTAGTTGACATACTAAATATCTATAGTCCGTCACTGGCTGTTGTGTCACAGTTATTTATATGACAATGGAGTTGATAACTTTCAGGAGGGTAAAATCAAAAATTGAAACGCATCAATTAATCATACCTGCCTCCGTTTCTATCAGATATAATATACTATCAGATGTAATAATATACTATTAAATGTAATGTAGCCTACTATTAAATATAATATAATGTTAAATATATTACACTATCAAGTATAATACATATATTACACATACTGTAACTTGTAGCTGTGTCCTGCTTTGTATGATGTTTCCCAATTTATATAGAAATAGCAAATGTTACAATTAGAATTTAAAAAGCCTTGCTTGGTTTGTCTACACTGCAGATTGACAATTATGCTTAAAAAATTGTTTTTTTTAACTGCTTCTATACTCCATAGCATACAAATAATTGTGACAGCATACCAAATGCGTAGATTGTCAATTGTGTGCCATATTACTGACTTGAAAAACATCACGTTAAATATTTTTCAATAAAGCTGAACAATGTTTTTTTATATTAAATTACTTCAAATAGAGGTTACTGCATTAAATTTCAAAGCGAATGAATGTTCAGTTAATTGATTTATTAATGCCATCTATAACCTACAGTACCCACTTGATATCTACTGGTAGTACAGAACCATCTTTTCACAATGTGTACATGTATAACAGTACAGTACAAGAATTGTGCCACTATGTAGACATTACAAAGTGGTTTCTACATACACAAGTGTTAGTAAATGTATATTATGATTGCAGGCACTAGCCGAGTGTCTCCAAGAACATGTTCCTAATATAGTTCACACTAGAGAAGGTGCTAAGGCTGGCATGTACGTCGTGTGGTACAGCTCAGCTAAAGGTCGAAAACTTATAATAAAACAGATTAAGCCATACATTGAGAAGCTACTTGTGGAAGAGTACGGTCACATGCTACTCTATGCTATATTTGACACTGTAGACGATACAAAATTAGTTTCCAAGGTAAGAAGTTTTATATACTTTGTTTAGATATACGTTTTCTCTTCTGTGTATTTTATTTGCTTTTGTTTTAATTGATTTCTCTATATTTTGTTCTCAACAGCTGATAGTGTCTACCATCATTGAGAAAATGCAGGTGTTAGTAGATGACAAATACGGCCGCCACGTTCTTCACTACTTGCTGAACGCTCGAGATCCCCAGTGTGTTAATAAAGAGATCAGAGACTTCCTGTCTATTGGTGACGCTAATCCATTTAGTAAAAAGGATTCGGATATCAGACGAAAAGAGCTCAGGGATGAGGTATTGCCATTTGATTTCTCTTGCACTATTTTCAAAGAGGTGTTCGCCATGCCCATTTCTTTACTATAATCAAACTAGCAATATTCACTCATATAATCATATCAAGTTGGTGTATCAAATAGATTTTGTAGTGCAAAAATTTCTCACTAACAGGTGGCTTCATAGCTTTATAACTGTCAAAGGCAAATGACTGCCAAGTCTGGCATATGTATGTCTTGATGATAGGATATATCTGTGTCAAGCTGTGCTGCAGATATTATTTATTTATATATTATTCTATATAAATCTCAGTCTAACTATTGATTGTAGCAAAGTGTAGTGCATTTTATAATGAAATAACTCAACTATATAAAATACTATGAATTTATGTGTTTCCTTGTCCGGATTAACTACAACAGCTACATTGTTATTATATTTTTGTTGCTGTGTGTCAACTTTTATCAATTGTTTATTTCATTAGTCTGCTAAATACAATGTTAACAGTTTGGTGTAGTTTTTAGAATTCATCTGTAATTATTCTACTTGATTAAAATTTAAATTGTGAAAGCGGAAATATTCATCAGAATTGAATTTATTGACAAATATTCCTACTTGACATTCTTGTAGATTTCATCTGCCTGCTTGGCATACGCTGCTGAACACCTCGACAAATTGATGTCTAATGGCGCTCTCAAAATGCTGCTCTTCTCAATTCTAAAACACGCTTCAGGAGACCAAAACCCTCTACTCAGTAGAATAGTCACTCTGTTTGACAGTCCTTACAGTGAAACTGCTAGTAGTCATGTGTTGAATGATAAAGCTATGCGATTCTGCATTCAAAAGTTGATACAGAATGATGCTACTGGTGAGTGGTGGTTAATAACTCTGAGTGTCATTATGACAAGGCAGTGTCTGAAATTATGTCCATTGTAATATGGTCAAAGAAATTCTCTTAATCAACTTCTGACAAGTGTGAGTTATATTATGGATACACTACTTAAAAACTATTTATACGCAGGTGTTTATCATCTTTCAGATTTTCATCAAAATATTTGTGGTTATGTGAAATCTAGTAGGCAAGCTGCTTGCATCATAGACACATGAAATTGTTCATAGTTTTTCTTCTTGGCAAAAACACACTAATAATTTTATTCTAGTGTATAAACTTGGAGTAATTCCATAACATTGGCCAATGTTTCACTGTTATTGTCACATTAGCCATCAACTAGAAATTAGATTGACTTACAAGATAAGTGTGGTTTGTTTATAACATATACCAGCAAGCAGACTTGGCAATGTCTCTCATATTTGTCTCATATTTGCAGGCTCTGTCGCTGATCAGTTTGTTGATGGTATAAAGTCTTCTCATCTTTCAACATATTGTCAATATGAGCAGGGCTGTTACCTAATCCTTACGTAAGTCTGTCTTGTGTTACAGTGCATATATTCAACACTGTATTATAATTTTACATGAAATCAAACCACCTTCTATATATATATATATCAGTATTGTCCTTTATCGTATAATACTTTTATTCACTTTGCTCTGAGCTCTTTGCTGGGAAACTATACATCATTATATATAATATATATATATAATTGACTTGTCTACAGCCACTTGCTCACTATGACATGGTTATGATTTTTGCCTCAGGTTGCTCAATTCTTCCATCAGTGATCAAGGAAAGACAACTCTTGTCAAATTACTTGGGCAACACAAAGATGCAATTTCTAAACTCGCCAACAGTACATTAAAAGAGTCAATGCTAAATTTTATCTAGATATTTTTTTGCAAATGATGAATAAATCGATGTCACAATATTTGTCTTGGCAAATTACTTCATATGCTTCGGTCATGTGAGTGATGCTTAAATTTGAAATAAAATATTTAACTAGTAATACTATTATTACTTATTCTTGTCCAATAGTATATTTACAAGAGATGAATCAAATGCTTTTTTCAAGTAATAACCAACAATTAAAAATGTAACACATGCTATAAAAAATATTAAGTCGTAAATCATTTTGCCACCAAATGCTAAAATTGTAAAATTATTAGCAATGCTATTTTGATACTAAAAAATTAAAATATATATATATGTGTATGTCAAAATGCAAGCCAAATTCATCGCATATTTTTTATCAGTTGATGCTCTTTGGAGAGGTAGGCACCTTCAGCAAAAGAAGGCGGCTCACAAGGATCTAACCCTAGTTTCTTCATTTCCACAGCCATTTCGAACAGGTAGTCTAAGCACTCGCACCTACAAAATTAAAGGCGGGTGGAATTCAATCTTAATCATAGGCTAAAATTCTCCTTAATTTTGGACACTTGCAACAAATAAGTAAAGCTGCATCACATTACATCTACTCATTGTGTTGAAAAGCAACTCTAAAGTTTTATATAGAAAATATGGTAAAAGCAAACATTTACAAATTGGTTCAACAAATAAAAGTGTCACTGAATTCATGGACATAATCTTCAATTAGTCATTTGGGCTGCCAAGAAAAACTTTCCAACTCACATAGTTTTAGCCTTCTGCCATGTTGGTCCCCACACATAGAGGCCATGACGTCTGACTAATACAGCCGGGCATTCTGGGTAGTCGGCCATAGCTGAAGCCATAGCACTAGCTAACTCACTTTCAACACAAGTATTCTCTATTATGGGCACCACTAACTTGTCATCATACTTCAAATAAGTCCCTGAAACAGCCAACCGTTTTGACGGCAAGTTTTGCAACCATGAAAAGTCGCAACAGTGCTACTACAAAAATAATAAACTTTTTTTTTAAAATATCGATAGAATACATGATTGTACAGATATTTTCTTAAAGTATTAACATTAGTTTCTAAACTACATTATATGGTTTTGTGAAACCAACATTTGTCTTCTACTTAAAATACACACAATACATATTGCTTAATTTGGTTACCGCTTGCATCTTGCCGGATTCCTTTTATCATTTCCTGGTACTGGATTTTAAACTCTGTGCCAGGATATAGTAGTGTCGCTAGAACTGCATACTTTGAATGAGTGTGGATAACTGCTCCAGCATCTAAGAATTTGAAAACAAGGAATGAAGTTCTGCACTACATATATAGAGCAAATAACTCCAAAGCATGACATAATATGTATTCTGTTGGTCAATTTTTGGTGTTGGTAATTTCGGCATTTTTAATTATCACCAGCTCCTAAATTATTTCCAGTTAACTTAATCATTGTAAGTTAAAACAATGTTGTTAACATCTCAATAAAATGCATATGATAATATTTAACGAGATGTTTAAAATAAATATTTTACACATTACAAATTAAATAAGTTTTTGGCAAATCACAACCATTCTATTCTTATTTGTTTAAAAAATTTAGAGAAATTTTTTATTGCATTGAAATTGAAAAAATTGACCATATTTCACATCTGGTTAATACAAAAATAATATTCATTATTAAAAGCACAACATAAAATAACAAAGCTTTATAATATTATAAATAGGCAAATAAGGATTTCCAATTTTTAGCTAAAATTACAGGTTCTTATTGCACTACAGTAACTCACACATTGACTGGGCTGCACAGTAAGACAGCACACCTGGTTAAAAAATTAACTTGGCAATTGGAAGTTATCTACTCTAAATATTTTTGAAACTTGTTAGCTTGCTTGCTGGTACAAAAACATTTGAATCCGCGACAATTCGAAAATGACAATTGGAAAACACCTATTTGGAAAATGGACGATTGGAAAATACATATTTGGAGAGTGACATTTAAAGAATGAAAAATATTCAACATGGCTTAGTTCAGAGGGGGCATTTAGTATCTGGTCGGGTTCAAAAAGCTTTTTGTAAATGTGAACAACTGTAAATTAGAACTACTAATTCTACTTCTATGATAGCCTAACTAATTCGGCCATTATATTTATTTTTAAAAGCTATTTTAGAATTGACCAGATGCTGGACAACCCCTCAGGACTAGACCATGTTGAATATTTTTCATTTTACAAATGTCTGTTTTTCAATTGTCCATTTTCGAAATGTCGTGTCACCATAACATTTAGCAACTGATCTAATTCAACTTGCTTTTCAAAATAATTTTACAATTTAAAATAATCATGAAGTTAGGCATAATGAAAATGTGTTGATACAAAAATGAGTAGCATTCATGCTCAATATATCTCCTAAGCAATAAAATCTCTTTTACCTACCCCTTTGTGTGTAGGCATTCATAAAAAGTGGTGTGCATTGACTTTGCTTGAGTTTCTTCTTTGGTGGAGGGCCTTCTATTAAATCCCCATCACTAGACAGCTTAAATATGTCTTCAGGCTAAAATTCATACATTATAAAATCAATTTATAAAATCCGAAACTAAATTTGAACAAAAGCAAAGTGGTGGTACAAATATATACATCTTTTTACTCCGCAAATAGTATTCCCTATTTAATTATTTTAAATCTATATACACACATGTTATTGAGAGGAAAATAAAATATGCATTGGCAATAGTTGCAAAGAATTAGTAAGTGCAACCAAATTTATGGGATAGATCAATGCTGAATTGTTTATTATTTTGATGACTGAACTATAAATTGCATGCCAGTCTCTGATACAAACTGCTCATAATTAGTACTGATAAACCATTACCAATATTCTTTCTTTTTGTACACCAGATGGAGCCACATATATATCAGATCTGAAACATTTAACCAACTCACCATTAGAGCAGCATGTGTTTAGCATTATCTCAGTAGATAGCCCAACTTGAATGTACAGTATAACAGTATAACAGTATAATATATAACATAGAAAATAACAATGATGTTTTACATTAAATACTTTAACTACATGAGCGTATACTGACCCTGATTTGATGCTGATACCACCACCAGTTCCAGTTACCCAACCAAGCTGATAGAATTGCTGGCATAGTTGTGGGATAAGAATGCTAGGGTGCTCCTAAAATTCTATAATATGTTTAACGTAAATCACACATAAAAAAATCTTAGTGAGTATTTAATTATATATTTTAAATTTCTTGTTATTTGCTTCCACTGAGCAATCTTTATTCAGAAATTATTTCATAACAGAAGATTAATAGAGTGTATTCGCCTTTATTTAGCTATTTATGATACTAATAACCATGAAACAACTAATGATAGAAAGAGAGCTAGGTTATAAAATATGACATGAACATCCTGCAAAATAGAAAATATCATATCTAGAGCATTAAATGTTATAAACTTATAAGCTATATTGGTTACTATTGGTTACGGTTATTAATGTCACCTTATCAGCCGTCATTATCCTTTGCACTCAGACCTCTTCTGTACAAAATCTATAATTAAAAATTGTGCAAGTTTACAAGCAATATGTGAAATGTATAAATAAAACTAATTAAACAAATAGATACAAATCCGAAATTGTTTAAAGCCATCGTTTAAAGTAATCTGAGCAGTTTGCTTCATTCCAGCTAGATGTTTTATAGCAAATGTAGAGGAGTTTTCAGCACAAAATAATCAGTAGAATACTCACTTACTATAATAAGTATATACATATGCGACACATAGTCATTTCCTAGTAGTTAGCATTCTACTGATGAATTTTACACTGGACACTCTTCTAGACTTGATAGTAATACTAATAGCCTAAGAATGTTTCATTGCAGTTGTCAACACTCAAAACCAACATTGTGATTGTGATACTCTCACTGAAGAGTGATGGTGCGACTAAAAGTAAAAGCAAATCTTGAGCTAACAACCTTGATAAAAATTAAACATATTGATAAAATATTGAACTTGGATATTAAACTTTATATTGTAAATATAATTATATCATTAACTTTAACTTCAAGTTTGAATTCAATCAATTATTAATTTAAAACTTATTACTAATACTATGACTATTAG
This sequence comes from Bugula neritina, assembly GCA_964035545.1. Lineage (NCBI taxonomy): Eukaryota > Metazoa > Bryozoa > Gymnolaemata > Cheilostomatida > Bugulidae > Bugula > Bugula neritina. Next base: position 7,353,794 of record OZ037765.1, on the reverse strand, counting down.
TTATCACTCAAACTTCAAGATTAATTCATTAACATTTATAATCAATCACACCTGTGGGCTATGGTTATGACTATCAGTATCACTACCAGTATCACTATGGTAACATCAACTTCAAGTGAAACATCAAAATGAACATGAAGTTGAACAGGCGGTCTACCACTACTTATATTAATATACTTCTAGTTCGACTTCAACTATTACTTCGTCTTCTAGTTAAAGTATGACATTTACTATTAGTATCCCAATGGCCAATGATTCACCAATGGACAATGGGCAAGCGCCGATCATGGCCAGTGACCATCACAGTCACTATGACTATTTCTTTGAGTATCACTATCAGTATGACCTCCAGCCTCAGGTAAATTTTACTTTGCAGCTTCAATAATGAATTAAGCAATTATTTAAAATTAGCTAAAATAATTATAATAAATTAGTTGCAGTAATCCTAATAAATTGCTTTACCAGGGATGAGTGACAAGCGATGGGCAACATGGGATTTCACAAGTTGATAATAATTGTTGCGGTTGTGTGCAGGCGCAAACACGTGTGGCTGTAGCCTGAGTTTTTAGTTAAGCTCGGGCAAATAAGAGGACATTTTATTTACAAATTGGCAAAATAAGCGGGTGAAACAAATTTATACCGACTTTTGTTGCTATCCATCATCGAGTTCCAATAAGCAAGCAAAGAGTTAACGAAGGATTAAACTTGATACATAGATCACGCTGAGGATTAAAAGACACAATTCCAGAGTGATTTATTGAACTTTAACCCTTTGCATATCTCACTCTATTATGCAACTGTAGCTACCTGCTTTTGTATTGAGACTCTAGTCTCAAAGGAGTAGAGTTAGTTTCTAAAACTAGAGTTACCTCCCCTGTTTTAAATAGTGCCATTTTTAATCAATTTTGTTTTTCAATAGAGTTGACACAATTGTTGCATAAATTGAAATTAACTTTAGTTTTATTTACTAATAGCTTATGTTGAATATATAGATGATTAGAATAAATATTGCTTAAAATATAACAACTTGAGACTTTTTTCTTTCTAGATTAGTAATTAAAATTAAGTTTATATCATTTGAAGATAAATTATATATATTCTGAAGGTTACAGACGTGGAGAAAAAGTGATCTTATGAACTTTTCAACAGGCTTATCTTAAAATAGAAAAAATAACTAAACAATGCAGCAATCAAGTAGTCCTAAGGAAACTGCTATTATTGGTCTCCTTGCAGTGGAGATAAAAAATTCTGTACTAGTTTTATTTATGCAATAGAATTAAGGAATCATTGTACTTCTCAAAATTTAAAAGAAACAGTGTTCAAAATTTATTTGAAGAACTTTTTGAAAAAATAAAGTAGCACTGGAGCAGGGTAGAGCTTTTAGTAAAGCAGAATTTACCAACAGACACAGTATGTTAATAGATGGCAATGGCAAAACAAGCTACAGCATCATGGGGTCATTTATATGACTATTTGATGATAGGATTTAAGTAGCTAATCTTGGAATAAATTCAACATACTTGTCAAAAACTCAATTACTTGAAATAACCACAAAATTAGATAAAGTGAAAGAAATATAATTCGTAGTGACATTCAGTAAGTGCCTGGAAGTCAATAGAAATGCTTTATAGATATAGCAGGCAAATGTCAAGACCTTTTGCTGCTCATAATGACTGCAACCTACCATAGGTTTTGCCAGTTATAAAAATATACTGAAAAGTATTCATCATTTTACCAATAGTGATATTTTTACCAGATACACCACTGCTGCATTACTGACATTCATATGGTAACTTATAGCTACTTTAATATTTATATTATTGTTTATCTATTTCTGATGGCATCTGTTTAAAATTAATTGGTTACTGCATGCAGCTGTCAAAGTGAAATATTGATATTTTAAAGTGTTTTTGATTGGATTAGACAGCCTAAAAAGAATTAATTGTATGATTTACATATATTCTTGATATAAAGTTGGTTTGCTCATTAACCAAATAGCTATTGTCATAATATTATCATAGTATGCTCATGATAATTGGAATTGTGGACACAACTCTTAAGTAATTAAAGCTTTCATTCATGGGACATGAAAAACGGTTTAGATTTTAAAACCAACATTTGATAAATTGGAATAAGTGAAATGTCATATGCAATTGCAGGATGGCTAGTTGGTTTGTGCAATACTTCAGAACCCCAGTGCTTGTTACCCCATTAGTGCAGTCATGATCGATTTCTAAATTATATCAAATCTAATTACCCCATTATTAGAAGCAGCAGAATTTTGATAATTTTCAACATACATTATTTAATTCGCCCAAACTTAATATCAATCCAATATATTTTTTACAATACCAGTATCTCCCAAATTGAGTAAGGAAGACATACTACCACTTTTAGAGACAAAGCTTAATTATTGTAATCAAAGGAATTGAATTTATGTGATCCTAGTTTCGGTTATTATATTGTAAAGCAGACTGGTCACATAAATAGTAGGGGTATTCCATCAATTAATAATTTTAATACACCATGTGTGATAGTTGCCACCTGATCAGGACATAACAGTGAAAGGTGAACAACAACTTGTGATAATTGAAAATTAAATTTAACCTTGATATGCAACTTTTTATTTTTAAAACACAATACATGTATGCACCGTATGTGTACAATTATACCGTATTTATTTTAATCAATTTAATGATCAGCTCATTTGCCTGTAAATACTCACAAACAGAAAGTAGACAACTGAGGCAATGAGTGTAATACATAAAAAATTAAGTGTTGCTAACAAAACAAGAAAATAAATGGACATTAAAAAATTAGTCTGTCATTAAAAGTTGTTAAAATTAGAACTTCAACGCTCAACTCTCCTTTTTAGACTACCCAAGTCACTAGAAGACTTTTGTTTCCAACTATTATTTGAATTGGACTCTGCCTTTCGTTTCCTCGAAGTGTTCAGTATACATGGATTGTTAGTATAATACATTTCATCAGGATTATATTTTTTCTGTTTAGGAATTCTTTTTCCCAGCTCTAGAGGGAATTGCTTCACAGAAGCTGAAGTTGAGAGTCCGGTATCAGGTTTAGCGTCAGACTTAGAAAGACGAGTCTCACTAATTTTCTGCAAAGGCGCCCGCTTTGTCTCAAACAGTTGTTTCCTTTTTTTGAACATCTGCCAATACTCTGAGTCTACGGATACACCTATAGCCTCTATTCTCTGTCGTACTTTCACTGGAACCAACTAAAACATAAACCAGCCAAATTAAAACCTTGAGAAAAATAAACAGCCACATAATCTTTAACATTGTACACCATTGCCATCATACCATCACAGGTATGATGGCAAAAATATCTACAATCAAGCAGATGCAAGCACTATAACTAATCTTTAAGCTAGATGTTTTTCATAGGAAATTAAATCTTGCATATCTTAGCAACTGAAATATTAAACGAATACATATATTTTTGCACATGGTTCGTAAGATACAATGCGTTCTAATGCCCATAAGAAAAATTAAGACTTGCCTGCCCCAACAACAGGATCTTTGATGAACTAATCTAGCGGGAAAAATGTTTTAAAAGACTTAATGAAAAAATCCCATTCCCAATTTTAATTAAAGTGTATATGAGCAGTAAATGCAGGTTTGATATATATTTTGCAGCTTTAATTTCCAAATTCCAAAATACCATAGCAAAGATAACTCCAATATTAGCAATAATAAATAGTGCATCATATTTACTACTGAAAGCTCACCTTTTGGTTAACATGTTGATGTTTGGTGAAGGCTTTAAGAGTAAAGAAGTTATTACAGGTGCAGCACCGAATACAGATAGAGTGCAAGGACTTGAAGTACTTCAAAAAGAGGTCTCCATCTTGAGACAGAGTGGCAGCGTTACGTCGAGGTATGAGGTCAATGTGTCGAATGTGCACCACTTCCGACTGCTCGATGCTGTCCAACACCAAGTCTGGTGTCAAAACATCTCCCTAAAAGTAGAACACCATCTTGCAAAGGATGTAGATACAAATTAACTTACATAGCAAATTCAAGTCAACATAAATATTGTGTTTCAACTTTTGCAAGGCTCTCTTTACAGCCTAACTGTTATATACTTCTAGACAAAGAAATAAAATTTAAGAAGTAATATTCACTTAATGTACTGAGCGCTAATTTTGGCAATATGATCATAATGCTGAGCAGAAATTAGGGGGTGAGGGCATACCCTAGACTGAGAGTTAAAGTCAGTGACATCTTCAGAGACTGGGGCACTTGCAGAGGGTGATGCAGTGGGTGTAGGAGCTAATGAGCTGTCATCATCTACAGATTGCTTCTCACCAACTTCACTTATTGAAGACTTGACAGCATCTGCATATTAATATCAAGTTGGTCAACAACAGCTGCTTTCAAAGCAACAACAGCAATACTTAATGACATTGATAACCGATAACTAATACTTGATATTGCAGTGGGCTAAAATCCTATACAAAAACATTTAGCAACTAAACAAACACAAACTAAATATAAAATAGCATCTGCTCCACCTAGCCAATGCAGTTATTTATCATTGGTTGTAGTTGTAGCCTCTCAAACATGCCATGGGACTGTGCCTTAGCAGCATCCTTAATCTTTAAGTCATTTTTGAGATATGAAAAATGATTGCAATGTCATCTCACAGTTGGTAAATTATGCTACAATTTCAGGATGTCACTTGTGTTGTACCTTGAGACGTAGAAAAGCCTTTACGAGCTGACGCTTTACTGTTTTGTCTCCCGGCTCTCATTTTCCGATCTTTCCGTGGTTTAGCGTGCAGTGGGCGCTCACTCAGACTATCTGGTGACTGGTCGGAGTGATAGCCCCTGTCACTAGCATTCTCCTCTGTAAACACACAGCTAGTAGCCTCAGCACCTGTAACAGAAAACATGAGTTATGCAATGCTGGAAACTTGCATCATTTACACTTCATATTCACTAAGTACATCGTGTACCATATACATAGTATGTGGTTACATAAGCATTGCGATAGTCATGTGATCAGTTATTGTATTTAGTCAGTCTTGCAAATGTCATTCCTTAATTCCTTATGTAAGCCTGCAGCTTTCACTATAGAATGCATAGTGATAATCAATGGCGCGAAGCATGATAACTATCTTACTGCCCGCACATGAGCTACAAGTAGACTATCATAGTCACTGTACTATGCTACAGGACACATTTTGTAGACTGTAGAGACATGCAGAATACTGGCAGTAATAGAACAAGTTGACTTTGTGTGTTACTTGCATACATTAACACAACCTCCTACTTTATGCTCTGGTATGAGGAAAAGTTCATATATACTGGGGTGCACAACAGGTCTATTGAATGACATTTCATATCGTTATGTATTTACTCCTGCCATTTCCCAAAAGCAGTTACTAACACAAGTCTATTTCAGGCCAATAATAAGCATACATACAGCCATACAGACTAAACAGCACTTATTCACCGAAATGACATTTTGGTATTGATTGCCTTTTAGGAATCACCGATAATATAAGCATAGAAACCAATTTTAATCCTTCAAAATTGCTACCACTGAGAAAGGAGAGTATACAGCACCATAGTAACACTCATGACTAGACTCACAGCTGTGAATTACTAGAAGTAGCAACTGAAGGCATGGCAACAGTGTACACCAGCACATACCACCAGTAGACAGCCTTGCAGTCATACTGAAGCTAACAGCTTTACCCTAGACTCTGGTCCTACATGTTCTTGCACCATCCAATACCTGCCCACACCACACTAGCTCTCCAATTTTGTTATCACTATACAAATAATTGCCCAAGCAAACAAATTGCTAACCAAATCATAACAAGTAAAGGTTCCTCCAACAAACCCTTTAGTTTTCACTGAATGGCCAGCTTAAACAAAGAGTACTATCTCCATTGCTGTATATGTGGATGTGCAGAACCCAATAACTGCAGCTATTCTAATGCGGCTGACAAGATAAAACACAAAGGTTGGGTGCAGAGGGGTAGGTGCATCTCTGTTAGGTGCAGAGATGTAGATTTCGTGCTTAGCTTGATAATTTTTAGATTGGGACTGATGGCTTTATAATGCATGCTGACATTTTGCTATGGTACTAGAACTAGCACTGTTTGAGAAATCTGATTGTATCTACCTCATGAGATTAGAATACTGAATAGTGTGCATGTAACTAGCAACAACATAAACAGATGTGGAGTGTTGTGTACTGGCACTAAAGAGTCACAGCAACAGGCCAGTTGCAGGTGAAGTCAAGCTTATCAGACAGACAGCTGTATAGCTGTCCCTCGAGGATTCTACCCACTAGTGAAGGATATATGTGAAACAAGGCTATTGGATGACCAGAGAGAAAGAAAATTTACTTAGAAAAAATGACATAATTAGATATTCTATAAAACAAAGCCCTCATCTGTACTAAATGAACAGCAATGATTTTGTGTATAGTATTTGGGTTTCCTTCATAAGAGCAAAGGCCTAGTGAACAGGACATAATATGTATTCTTCATCACTGTGAAAGCTGGGATTGAAGCTGTTGACACCCCAATGTCAAGGTCAAACAGAGCTGGTATAAACAGTATATTATAGAGAATGTTGAAGCAGTAGGAGGGTTCGTCTTATCTACATTGTAAACTAATGATAAGCAAGTCACCTACAGCTCCTAGTGATGAGTGAGTGACCTATATTTTACATACTAATGAGTATGTTATTGCTACCATTGGTACTCTGTGATGTACATCACTAACTAGCAAAGCTACTGGTATATCATGATATCATTTAGACTACTACTATAACTGCAGTGTGCCTTTACTTACATACTTCAAGTTGTGTAACATAAACATGAAGCACAACTAAAGTTTGTCAACCACCAACACTACACACAATGCTACTCATTATAGAATCAAACCATTCTAATGTGTATAATGAAATCAACATGTAGAAGGCTATATATAATGCACACCTGCAGCACAACCAGAGTTCGTAGGGCCAGCTGTTGGTGTAGAGCCAAGGCTAAGAAATCTTCGATAGGAGCTCTTTATCTGGCGAAGTCTAGATGATCTCTCTGGTGCCACAGGCTCATGGGTCGCTGAGGGAGACTTGGTATTCCCAAGACTACAATTACATTATCATACATCTAGTCACGTTAGATGGCACTGGCAAAGTGTAGGTTGAATATAATTAGACTTTATAATAATGAGCATGGAGTGAGTGCAATGTGATAAATATTAGATAGGAAGGCAGTGGAAAACAAAGAAGCACTGGAAAGGCGAGGTAGCAGCTCAAGTGACACTTTTCAATGGAAAGATACCGGAGAGAAAACATTTTAGGTCACTCCTGACTGCCCATGAAACGCGGAACTCCCATTACTTATAGTTTGTTAATGTGATAAGGATTGTATTGAACTATTTATCCTAAACTCTATCACATGAAATGTCCAGTATAGTTGATGAGAATGTTATTAGTTGGTAGATGATCCCACCTGGACTGTTGGAGAGGCTTGTGCTCTATGAGGACCTGAGGCATCAAGGTGACAGGTTCAGCAGGTGCCCTGACACTAGCAGTGGTGGTGGATTTGCTGTGGGCCAACAACTGCTCGAGAGGAAGTTCGGGTGCCTTAGACAGCTCCTCAATCTCGCTTTTCTCCATGTAGGAAGCTATGACTTCGGCGGCACAGGCCTCCGTGACCATGAGGGTGGAGCGGGACTGACAGGCAAATGCGTACCTCACAAGCAGGTTCCGCTGCAGGTCTGTACAGTTGGTGACTTCGTACCCGAGAGCCTGAGCCCTCTTCTTCAACAGACCTGTGACACAGCATTGTTACACCAACTGCTCAAACACATTTACTGAGTAGTCATTACCTGACAAGCGAAACTTTCCCACAGAGGGCCAGATGTTGAATCTAGTTACTTTTTCTTAAAGGGATTACATTTAAATTTACAAAAAATGAAATTTGTGAGAAATTACAGAAAATTTAGTCACAACCATTTTCTTTAAAAATTGAAAACGGGTTTTTCTATCAAAGCTGGCAATTCAAAACATTATCCAGAATGCACCAACTACTAAACTACCCAGACTATATACTTGTCCAGAGGGTGGGGGGTTTGCACAAAGTACCCACCTGTTTCTTTGGATGGCAGAGCTTGTCGTGAGATGTCAATCAGACGAACGTATTTTACACCTTCGAGTAAGAGAGCAGGAAATGTATTCCAGTACATAGTCACTGGTACCACTACAGGCGACTGGGTGTTTGTAGAATCTTTCTTGACAGGAGAACTGAGTTGACTCGACAATAGGTTGTTTGGACGGATTGCTTTAGGTGGCGTGGCACCCAGTTCGTTTATCAAGTCAAAGTTAATGGTTTTGTCTGATGCTAAAATATCTGCATCAGTAAAGTCTAGTGAAATGTTGCTGGTTTGACTTTGCTGTGAGAGATTGTTAGAACCATCTGATGTGTTCTCAGACTCTTGGCTGGTTATTTTAATATTATTTGCATAACAAACTTCCTTGGCCAAAGTAGATAGACTCTTCACTACATCCTCATTACCTGGTTGACTCAACTCCATCTGTAATAATGCCAAATGAAAACCATGAATAAGTAAACAGTATTTAGTGCTGTGCAGTTTCTATGTGATAACTGATACATACCCTCACTTTGTAATCAACTTTAATTTCGTATCATTATAAGATCCAAGCAGCTAGAAATAATTTTCACTTAAAACTATGAGAGGGGACAAGAAAAGAATAAAACTACGAGTTTAAAGTTGCCACACCTCTACTTGGTCTTACTACCTAATGGAGTAATTTGTAATTTTCCACTCCTGTGTTGGCTAATTAAAACCTTTTACAGATGATGAAGGACTCATTGTTTACATATCCGACATACTAATGTGTAATTATGCTGGGAGACAAAACATCTCTAAGTATGCTATGCCAAGCTTTCACCCAGCCACCACCCAGCACTCAATGTAAATAGAGTGTCAGTTGTGAAGCATAGTAATATTGACAAGATGTGTTCAGTGTCTCATCTATGCCTACTAGGAACTTACTGTTCAATGATCAAATCAATGAAACCACAGCCAGAGTATTTAGTAACTAGACTGCATGCACGTATTATAATACACTATTTGCTACAAGCTACAGCATCTAAGCAACCAGCAGCTATTAGCAAACTTGATTAGAATCTAATAAGTATTTGCAGTGTAAACCCTACATACACAATAAACCAAGCAGAATTTAATATTATAAACAATGGCTCTGTCTAGCAAATCGTACAATAGCACACATTATAGTGTATAATATTAATAAATGTGCCATACATCATGCTCTTTATAAACTTACTTCTTTAGGGGACCCGCAGTCAAACACTTGGTGAGGCTCCCCTAAATCACCAGTATGAAGACCTGAGTCTACGTCTAAGGCTAATATTAGCTCGGAGACTTGATCCATGGTGATGTCTTGCAGCAGATCATCTAGCCCGGCTACTGCAGATTTACCATTATCTATCACATCCAAGTTGACCTGCCTGTCTGAGGGGTCGCTGTCTCCAGTGCCGAACAGCTTGGTGTCCATGTCTGTGGTGACATCACACCATCTCTCAGTGCTGTCTACGCTCTCAACTGATGATAGACCTACACACAGCGTTGGAGTAGGTAAAGTAAGGGGAGACAATACATATATAAAACTAGACAAGTAGCATCAAATTGGTTCCAAAATATGGTAATGAATGATCTTTAAAACACAAAAGAGTTCAAAAAGCCTCAATTATTACTGATAAATTACTAGAGCTGTACAATAGTGATACTGCCCACTACATGTATATTGCTAAACAGATTTGAAATAAACCCGGACATCAGCACTAGCTGGAAATAGTATTCACAGTGATGACAATCAATGATATACTCTCAGCATAGACATGAGGGTCACTAGTACAATGTACATCATGGAATGCAGTTGAAATACTCATCACCCGGAACTAGCTAAACCAATGTGGACCAGTTAGCATTTGAACACAGATAAGTTGACAAGACATGCAGCCAAAACAATTTATTTTAAGATTTTATATACAGTATTCCTAGCAACACTACCAGTATACAACACTAACCAGTACACAGCATTATTGCACCGACTAAGCATTATTGATTGAAAGGCTATAACCACTGCTGTAGAAAAGTTGTTAACACCCTGCCTGTCTACAGCCAAGTTGCTGGATAAGTAGAACAACTTACAAGTCTGAGTGATTACATAACATCAGGGTGGGTTGGTCTACTTATAATAGCCAATGCTGCCATATGCAACACACAAACTACTAGCTACACTACTTGCTGTCACATGTCACACACAAACTATTAGCTACACTACTTGCTGTCACATGTCACACACAAACTATCAACTACATGTACTTGCTGTCACATGTCACACAAACTATTAGCTACATGTACTTTGCTGGCTGAAACAGAGCACAGTATGTGGTAGAACCAACCTAATACATCAAATACATCATTCATCTCCTGTGATGTATTGAGCATTAGATTTGGAGAGAGCACACTAGAGCTCTCCATGGAGAGGTGGCTGGTAGAGCAGGGCATATGTGTGTTCTGTGTGACCTGTAAATGCACAGATAATCACATCACAAAGTCGCTCTATCTGCATGGCAACACATCTTAGTATGACTACTGCTGCACTACTTACTATACACTTACTATACACTGGTAATAACTGCGAGAAGATTTATGAGCACAGCTAGAACTGTATATAATTAGTATATACAAGGCAAATATTGGCTACACCCAGCCTAAAGCCTAAACTCAATACTCCTTTGTGTTCACACAGATAGAGTTAACAATGCTGTGTAGTGGCTTGTGTGGGCAAGTCTTAACCACAAAGACTGATCATTGTTCTGACAACAGAATGTGTTGAATAGGGTGTAGCGACTGCTTTTGAAATATACACTCAGACCTGCTCCTCTAGTAATCTGAACCTCCCAGCACAGCAACACTTATACAACCAAAACTAAGATGAAAATAACCTGCTGCATGTTTGAGCCATCATTTTTCACAACTCTGGTCTTCCACAAATGCTGGTTCGGTTCTTCAACTTTGTTCATATTTTGCCTTTTATGTTTCTTAGAATTAAACTGGTCTTTCAATTCTGTCTTGTGGTTTATCACAGGGTTTGTTCCAGCAATATCTTCAGCCTACAAATGTTAGCAGTTAGCAACAGCTTGCCAAGTGATAGCCTAGGTATAAACAATGAGTCACACATGCAACGTGGAGCTTTAATATTCTACTAAAGCAGTATAGTTCACAATGAAAACACGAGCTAACAAAGGCGATAAGAGCTGTATATTTCATACACTGGCGGGCATATCTGATATTTGATTAGCTATAATGGCATATGGGCAGATGTTGAGCAAGAGTCATGTGATGGCTATGCTTGCATAGTCATGATTTTATTAGCAATACAAACTTTACACATGATTGCACACGGTAATGCTTGCAACACAAAGCACGGTAATTTATTTAGATGGAACATTCATCACACATGGTTACACCCTAGTGATGCTTGACTCAAGCGACTACCACTTGATAATTGTTCATACACTCACAGCACTAGAATATCACCGTCCCACTATTGTGAAACCAAAATTAATAGGAAACATACATGCTAAGAAAACTGATAAAATACAAGCCTGTTCGCAGAGCATAAAACCACTGACGTATCAAATGACAAACAGAATGTACACTATTGACAATAAAGCACAAATACAATACCTCTTCATCACTGTCAATTTCCACTTCAACAGTCTCACTTGAGTTTCTCTTTTTGCTCAATTTCTTCTTTTGCTTATTAATTTCCCTTTGCTGCAGCTCTAATTCAAGCTGCTGAATTCTGTCAAGCTCATCCAAAGCATTTTCATCTCCTTCGTTAGCTTTTCGCTCAAGACTCAATCTTCTTTCCGCCTCCAACTCTTGAGCTATTACTTTTTTAGTTCGATACTTTTTCTTTATAGGCTTTTCATCAGCACCTGAAGCCTCTTTAGTCTTTTGCTCCAATTTTAACTGTTTTTGGGTTAACTTTTTTGCTGCATGTCGTTCCTTGACCAACTTTGCAGAGGCTTGTACAATATCACAGTAGTTTTGATAGCAGTAGTCATGATCTAGCAAAGGAAAGTCGTATGGTATCGCAGTGATGCTAATGTTTGGTGACTTCCGCAGAACAGTTTTTGGCTTTACCAAAGCCGGTGACTGATGGACAACCTTGTTGGGTGCCAGTGCGCTGCGGATAGTAGCACTACCAAGGTTTCCAATCAGCAAGCTGGATACTTTTCTACTTTGCAATAGGCTTGGCACATTATCGGTCATCGTTAGTTTGAAATTTGGAAAGAGAAGTCGGCTGACTTGCTGTGAAACTGTTTGTCCTGAGGGTACAGGTGAACTAGCCCTCACTAACTTCTCCATATTAACACTGTCCGGCTTCAACGCAGACTTGCTGGATGCTGGCAGTTGGTTACTTCTCAACTCTTCAACAGCTAGTGATGAGTTTCCTGGTGAAACAGCTGTATTGGTTGATTGGTCTGAATCTAGCTTACTAGCATTCAGGGCTATTATATTCACACCATTGATATTTATTCTAGTTTCCCCAACAGTGTCTTTTTGCAAGGCTTCAGTCTCCATGTTCTGTGATGGCTCCATATTTAATTCAGTATTAGACACATCTACAGCGGTAGTTGGCTCCTCTGAGTTTACACCAGTCATTTGTGTTTGCGCCTCGCCATGAATATGGTCTTTGGAACTGGTGACTTTAGACACAGTCAAATTGTTGTTGACGTAAGTCATTTTTTGTACAGCTTCTAACTTACAGAGCTCAGCTTTCGGTTCTACAAAGCCCTTGCTAAAAATAAGGTATAAAATGTTACAAGTGAATCAGAAGGAGAAAAATAGTATTATCACAGTATTTAAGATTTGATGGAATCTACTTGGAAGCTCAACTTAATGCTAAAACAAGCTAGGCTATTTAATAAAACCAACAAAGCCAGTACCTGTGCTGTGGTTTATTGTTCTTCTCATCATCTGTGCAAGAAACTGCTACTTCGGCTAGCAGATCCAGTGGGTTCATCTCTCTCATAATACAAGGTTGATGAGATAAAATTATAGGCACAAGACTGTGCAAATGACGCCCAAATAAGAATCATTGAATACTGGTTTGAAAAGCTTCTATATCTAAAAGAAATAAATGAGCAATGATGATGAAACTCTACACAGGCTCTTGAGAATGGAACAACTCACATTTCAGTTTGAGCTGTACTAGAGTATAATCTACAGGTTCTATGAAGAATGTTTTGTAAGTTTCCTAGGAAATAAATCTATTAACTGTTCAGATGTAAATGAAAACTGAACAATTGACAAATGTGATTTCTATGCATTAACTATGCATCATGCTATTACACAAAAAGCTTTGCATTTATTAAACTGTATCCATGGATAGATATATTGCAGGTACTTCATAACAATGCATTTGAGATTTGTAGTCTTGCATCACTAATACTCTATTGGTTACAAGAAACTAATTACTGAATATTTTACAGTGATGAAAATCATGCCAATCTAACAATAATTATTTCCAGCCTTTTAAAGCCCAACAACAACAAAAAGTTAAATCTTGCTTTAAACTAATAAATAATTCAATCAAATCTCGAAAGAGTCAATTTGTAGAATATAATCCTCAATAATGGACACTACAGTGGATAAAATTCATACATCTAGTTTTGTAAGAAAGGCATCAACTCTAAAAGTAAATGAAATTGGGGTTGTTCCCAGCAAAGTTGAAATAAGGCTAAGCAAGCCCCATTACTATTAGCAGACAAAAACTCATAGGAAAATGCAGTGTTTTACATTGCTACAATCATCCTGCAGCCGTAATACACTCAAGCTGTGTATTATATTATTATGCAGCATCTACTGAGATTAAATGCAAAAATACAAGAATGCAAGCTATAAAATGTGGCAGCTTCAGCTTGACCTTGTAGTTAAAATGCAAGAATTGCAGTAAATTCTCTGCTGCTAGTGCTTTTAGCACTATATTCGATTTTCAGCATTACAGAAGAGTTGGTGGTATTCACTATCCACGATTGTTACTTTTATTTGGTAATTCAATATACTATTAAAGTATTAGTATTACCATTAGTATTGGTACGCATTGATATTATTATTTGAATTGAACTAAGAGCAAGTATTTTGTAACGAGTTTCGAATTAACACATCGAGTTCAACGTTTAGTTTTGATCTTAAATTCAACTCTAAATTTCAAAACACAGACTACTAATAATTAGTAGGTTTTTAGAATACTATCACCAAGTTTAACTCTTTAACTAGCTAACTTCAACTTGTGGTAAAGCTTGCTAAGTTTAACTTGCTTACACCAACTCTAAGTCCCCACATTACAACACAGTAACGCAGACGGAGACTCAAACTGTAGTGTTACTGTTACAGTAACGCTTACAGTTACTGTAACTGTAAGTGCACGTCAGTGAGTTGCCAACACTAACAGCACAGTAAAACTAACTGTAACTGTAAGACTAACTTTAAGTAAAACTGCAAGCGAATATCAATATGAATATGTAGTTCAAGTTGTAAGTCTAAACTCTAAGTAAAACTTCCAACTGAATAATTCAAAATTGAGAATTTCAAGTCCATAGGCATAACATTAACATCAACTTCAAGTTTAACTTCAACACCCGCTGTATTTGTAAGACTTTTACTTATAGTTATACTTATACTTATAGTTATAGTCTAGCTACAAGTTCAAGTTGAAATGCAATTGTATTATAGTAAATGTGTTAACTGTTGTTAATATTATCAGAACATTACTGCTAGTGTTATTCGGCACTGCTAGTGCTACCCTAGGCCTAGCAGTAGCCGTAGCACTAGTTAAGCCTGAAATTAAGATACAAAGTGAAAGTAACAAACTCAAAGTCAAATTGAAATTAATTTAATTTCATCAATATTTTTATCTTACATAGAATTTAAATCAACTAATGCAGAATATGATGTGAACATACATTTAAAACATTAAATATTACAGTTATTCAGTCTGATTAGAGTCGAAAGAACTGAGAGGTAACGAAGTTGAATGGATGAACTGTCGTCTATTACTATTAGTATTAGTGTTACGCTTCCTTCATCGAGATGGCGCGCAACGCTGTGAGTGGCGAATGTCAAATCCAAAGTTAGCGTAATGTCATACGTTCATATCGAGAATCCAACCTTTTGTAAACGCTTCAAGAGACGCGCGTTACGTCGTAATACCGAATTATAAAACGGCCTGCGAAAAAGACAATAGATTTTTCAGAGCTCCTATTCCAGTGACGTTTTCCTCATTTCCTGTTGCATTTAATAGTAATAGAAGATTTCAACCATAGCCATGGCTTTGGATTTAAGAAAAAACAAGGAAGCAATAATCTCGACCTGGAAAGATATATCAAATGTTGATTCTGCTAATACTTGGTTAGTTATTGTTTTAAAAATACATATTCAATATATAGAAACAATAATTGAAGCTTTCATAGCACACATGATACAAATAATGAAGTATGAAAATGAAATAGTCAAATTCAAATTGAAATACTAATAGTAAAACTCTAAAAGTAAAACGAAATAACTATTAGTATTACTATAAGTAATACTAATAGTAAAATCGAGAAATGTTCATATAAAAGTTTGCTACTAGTAATAAAATCTTGTTTTCAGCTAACTGGCCTGTTTCAATAACTATCTGTACTCGATTACTCGGCCATATTAATATTATTATTATTAATCACATTTGAATTTTATTAATGCAATAAAGTTAAATATAATAAAGTGTTTTAATAATTAAATATGCTATTTTATTTTTTTTAATAGACTTAGTAGTCAAAGTTGTGTTGATTTCAATTTGATGAGCATGATAGATTAAAATAAATTCAAATCAAATTCAATTATTCAAGTTAATCCATGCAATGACATACCTGGCAATTCAACGCCTGAAGTTAAAAATTGATGCATATAATATAATATATATGATGTATAATTAGTTAAAGATTATGCATAAGACATTTCAGATCAAAATAATAAAATTGGCAGGTTTTTATTTTAGGTTATATGTAAAACATTTATATAAAACATTGTAAATACCTTAAATAAATAATGATAATCCAAACAGAAATAGATTGTAGTCATATGAATTCAAGTATTTTTTTGTTAAAATGTTTGACTTGTTTTTAACTTAGGATTTATTTAAAATTTCAATCAACTTTCAGCATGTGCTTAAACTTTAGGCAAGGCAAAATTTTAAATTTCATAATATAATTTTTGCAGTTTTTAGCAACATTTGTTCTTGTGTATTGTATTATGTAAAAGCAATCAAATGGTAGCTTTTTACTAGCTTCTAATGGAACTTTGTTAATATTCTGCACCACAATTCAAATATAAAATTGCACAAATGCACAAAGTTAATGCGCAAAGTAAGTTATTTTAAATAAATATTATTTTATACATTTCATTATTCTGTTTGACTTGGCTGTTTTGCCTTGACTTTGACTTGGTTTGGCTTAGCATGAGTTGGAATTTGTGCTGACAACAACAAACTATGCTGACTTTTACTTAACATGTATGTGGGAAATTTAGCTAATTGGTGTGTACTTTGAAACACTTAGAAACTCATGTGTGCTGTTCCCTATATGGTAATGGTAGCTCATTAGGCTCAGAGCCATGCTAATTATTATTACACCGGCATATTCTAATAATCTTAAATGTAACTTAATGTGATTTATATTATAGGCATGTCATAAACTATATTATATAAAGTAACAGTTCAGAGCCATCAGACTTGATGAAAGTAATTTACAATAAAGCGCTTAAAATAATAAATCTTGACTTAAAAATATTGGTGTTAATTAAAGTTACTATCAGTAATTATCATTATTGTATCCATTTTTTAAATGAAAGTGCTGTCGAATTTGACATACCTGATTATGATGACAATATTATGCATATTGGCTATTATTTGTCATAGGGAATAAAGTGTTCAACTAGTTCACTCTTGTGGTAATGTTTTCTAACTTTTGGTACAAATTACCAATGCTAATTATTAGTCAGTTGTCAGTTTAATAATTAATGAAATGTTTTTCAAAAAATAAGATGATAATAGGTATTTAATTTCCTATACTGCACATAGTAAAGTTCTTCAACTTGTTTTAGGGCGATATTTGGGTATGAAGGTCAAACAGGAGTATTGAAGGTAGTGGAAACAGGCGGTGAGATGTTTAATTCTGTGAAGTATTGACTTGTATAGAACCTGGTTAAATGTTTAATTCCTATCAGGAAACAGTACCATGCTCAGTACCATGCAAACAATCTGTTTGGCAACGACAGTTTTGGGAATAATATCCGTTTTTATGAAACATATTTTGTTCCAAACTGGAAGAATATTTACCCTAGCAAGTTTTTTTCCTATAGATGGGGATTTTGAGGAGATGGTGGACTCCCTCAATAGTGGGAAAATACAGTATGCTTACTGTAGAGTAACAGATCCTAACACAGGGCTAGCTAAGTTTGTTCTGGTCAACTGGCAAGGAGATGGTGCGCCTGATACTCTCAAGGGAAGATGTGCTAGTCATGTTAGAGATGTAGCGGCACTTCTGAGGGTAAAATATGTGCACCTCCATAGTATGTTAACCGCTTGATTAATATCAGTTCTGGAGATTATCTCCAGCATCCTGTCACTCATCAAATCTTTGTCAGGGGTGTTTTTGCAGGACACTGTAGGAGGTTTATGGTAATGAAAGCATAAATAATTTTCTAATCGTTTATCAGAGAAAAAACGAGTTTGTTAGCCGGCAACTATGCTTATTGGTTTTCAATATCTTAATTTGAAAAATGAATTAAGAATTTATTAAAAGAGTACAAAAATCCACTAGCAAGTCAGAAGTTGAACTAAACACATTTTAGCGAAATGCGGATTGATTATATGAACTGAAGATTTTTTTAGTGAATTCTAATATATCTTTACAAATATATAAATATATGTTCATATATTCTTAAACATATATTAGGGGGAAATGCTATCCTAAAGAGTTGAAAAATTAGGCATATTTGGTAAAGCTTTTAGAGTCATTACCTTCTAAAACTTTTCATGTGAGAATCTATGTATGGCTCTTGCTTTGGTTAGTAGGTCAAAGCTGAAGCTTCTTAACTCAAACTATAATATAGATTCCTCGTGCATCAGCTGAGAATATTTTTAATAGAATTTTACACTGAAGTAAGCTTCGGTTTATTACCAGTCACATGTGTTGTGTTACTTAGGGTGCTCATGTTACGGTGAACGCCAGGGACGAGGCTGATCTAGATACAGATGACATATTAAAGCAAGTAGCAAAGTCTTCAGGCTCCAATTACAGGTATTTCTCTATCAAACCTTCATACCATGTAGAAAAATATGAGGAAAAAAAATATGCTAAAAGTTTAACAAAGTTGCGATGCTATAGGTTAAAGACAGAGTTACTGTAATATTGCTATTGCTGCACTACTTTTACCTTCTAGTAGTCTCACATCAATAGTTTTATGAATAGCAATGTGACTTCCTAGGTGATTATTTAACAGGAGAATCAAATTTAGCGGATCAACTCCTTCTATAACTATAGAAATACTTCAATCGTATTCTCATTATACTATTAGTTAGTTTGCTCTGCACTGTGTTATAACGTATGAGAACGGTTATCATACTGTGCAAGTGAAATGCCTATAAATTATAGCAATGGAACTTTTTTAGTGTTCACAAAGAGAAGGCCGTGAAGATGGAGGAAGCTAGTGGACCTATAGGTTCTGTTTATAAGAAAACTTTGCCTGCAGCAGAAATTAAAATAAGTGCACGGGACCAGTTTTGGGAAAAGACTGAGGTACACTATTTGTGTTGCATTTGCATCTTGCCTACCACTCATCACCTAGCAATGGTTATGGTAAATTACAGTATCTGCCAAATTTTGTCTGCGTTATTTCTATAGAAGGAGGAAGATGACCGGAAGAAAGCAGAATTACAAAGCAAGAGAGCGGTTCAGCAGAAAATGGACAAAGAAAGAAGAGAGAGAGAAGTAGGTGTTTATGCCCCTCAACCAATAATGTCTCAGAGGATTGTAACATCTTTAGTTGTTTGGTCAACTGATCTAATAGATGTTATTAGCAATGGGATTTTTTTTCTTTAGCTGGGTTGCCCTCTAGCATACAGCTGTAACAGTATACAATGATGAGTTGTTAATCATTCATTATGATCATGTATTAACATGGAAAATCAAATGCATTTCCAATGTTTCGATAGAAGTGCAAAGGACCCTTGTCTACTTGAGCTTAAACTCTTTGAAAATAAAATTTTATTATACTAAAGTTATTAAACGAAACAACCTTTTAATTAGTCGTAACTAAAAACATTTTGAGTATTTTTCAGTTGAAATTAAGATTGCGCTATTTTAAATTCGTATCTCCTAATTTTAGCTAAGAAGTCAATTTTATTGGAATTGCTATTTTTGCATTTTTTCTTTTTTTAGCTTATTGAAGCTCAAGAACGAGAGAAAAGAATTTTGCAACATTCCACTCAAGTGAAGCAGCAGCGGGATGCTGAAGCTGCCGCTGCCAAAGCTGGCCAGCAATCGAGTCGTGTTAATCAGCAGCAAGATGATGATAATGACGAAGAGGAGCGGCGGACTCGCAGTGAATCACTACGCAAACAGAGAGCTGCTGTGAGTTGCTAGGATAAATTTAGTCCAATGAGAATAATAATTGTTGATAGTAATATAAATGATGATGATAATAATGTCCTATTCATTCCAGCCTAGTGGAACTAGGTCGATAGTAGGAGATTGCACCAGCAAAAACTCAAATGCTGTGATACAGCTAATAATAATAAGAATAATGGTAATGGTAATGCAAAATGTGTGTAAAAAGTTTCAATAACAAAGCGTTGTGATCTTTCTGCAGAAACAACTATTTTATTCGTTGTAATAAATAGACAGAATTGTTCTCTGTATTAAAAAACGCACATCCCTAGTTTCATCATCAGCAACTTTTTTGGCATGATGTGGCTTACATTTTCATTTATAACAATATTTTTTTCACCTGCACAGATATTCTGATATTGTTGTGTATCACCAGGTGCGCTTCTATATGTTAATTATTGGCATTAATACCTGCATAACATAATCCCTTTTAAACAGTACACAACACTTGGAGTGGTTCTAACTAGGAGTAAACTGTATATTGTCAATACATAAACATCATGTGATTATGCATAAATCAAGTACCTCATCAATCATTCCATCAAACCTATTGCTTCATAATCTCTTCTGCTTTCATTAACAATTTAATCAACTTTCCGGTGGAATAACAGTATCCTACTTACAAATCAAATAAATATTCTTTGCAGTTTTGAAACTGAAATTTTGGTTATTGAAGACCTCAACTTTGATATCTAGTTGTTCTATGCAATGATTACCGTGTAAAACCTAAGTGATTGAGCACACCAGCACTCTCCTCTCATCATGTTCAATAATAAGGAATTCCAATGAGCTTAGATAAGCTTGCTACAAGCATGAATAAGCCTTCTATAAGCATAAATGAAAAAGATAATTTGAAACTTGGTTATAATTTTCCTTAGCAGTCATTTCATTTACTGACCATTTTGAGGCTACCAGCTGGTATTTAACCCTCTTTAGTTCTTATTTTAAGTTGAAACATTCATTGTAACTTTTTAAACTGAAATTTGTTGAGTTGAATATATTGAAAATTACCCCTTTTTGTACTTGATGTTGGTTTATATTTAGGAAGCTGCACAACTTGTGAAGTCAAGAGAAAACAATCCTAGAGAGATGTTCAAGCAGAGAGAACGGGCAGCATCCAGAGAAGAGGTACCCCCTCCCGCACCACCAAAGTAAGAACTTAGTGTTTAATACTGACTGTGGCGCTCTATGTTTACAAAGCATATTATATTAAGTTCTTGTGTAGTAAAAACAGGTTCAAATTCTTACCTGGGCAAGTTTTGTTTTTCTTAGGCTAGACCCTTTTCCATACTTAGCCTTTAAAAACTTTGAATCATTATCTTTTTTATTGTTTTGAGTAATGTCTTGAAGCATTGTTGTGCATAGACTGCATTGTAAAATTAAAGCATTTATTATTAATAATTGACATTATTTTATTTATCAATAATTATGCTATTAGTAATAAAATGTACTTATGTAACATTAGCTGTAGCTGGTATATATGCTCATTTCTTTGCTAATAACTAGCTTTGTTTTTCTTTTGTAATAATCTACCCTCCCCCCTACTCCCTGACAGGTAAATGAATATTTATAATTGCCTGAGTAATGAAATATGGGATAAATAAACACCAGCAATAAAAGCATGCAGCATCTTTGTTAGTCACATATTGTCATGATAGGAGGAATTTCGTATGTGTATTATGTGTATTACCTGCTTCAATGCAGCTGTTACACTTTATTTTTATCTTTTCTATGGAAGATATGCCTGCTATGCACTGGCAATCTCTACCAAACATTCTAGTCATGGCTTTATGTGTTACGAAAGTTGCTATCTCCACACAACATAAGCTTATCAACTATATATGATTATTTTCATGATATCATAGAGTGTTGTAGATGTAAATGCATAACATTTTTGTAATCAAGTATGGTTTCTGTGCACACACTGATCCTTAGGCTCTCACCATACATAAAAATATTACTGCCTATAAGACAGTATAAAGTATTTTAGTGTATTCAATAGAAGTTTTTATGTTGTAGAAAAGTGGTGCGGCCATTTAATCCTGTGAAACCAACACCACCGCCTCCAAGAGAGCCATCCCCACCGCCTCGAAGAGAACCATCACCACCTCCAAGAGAACCATCACCACCACCTCGAAGGGAACCATCACCACCTCCAAGAGAGCCATCACCACCCCCAAGAGAACCATCACCACCTCCAAGAGAACCAAGTCCATTGGCACCTCCAGTAATGCATTCCATGGTTCCTCCTATACCAGATTCAGACGAGGAGGAAGAACAAGATTGGGATTGTAAGTGGTTATTGTGCTACTTTCTACACAATGGATAGAACCTATTTTATGTCTTGCCTGTACAGCACTAGTATGCAAGAGCTGGTGTTAATGTGGCATCACATTGTCAATCTTCTAATTTTTCTGACAATTTTTTCCTAGCGTGTTCTATCAACAACTAAGTGAAGCTTTACATATTTATATACGTTGTAGCACCTGTGATGGAGGACCAGGGTGATGTATCTACTTTCCATCAGCCACCTCAGTCCATACCATCACCAGCTGATGAAGATGGTTCATCTCATCAGGCTAGAGCCCTGTATGACTATCAAGCCGGTTAGTGTAATAATTAACTATTTACTATCTCAGTGTGCATTATTAACTTTAAAATCATAATTAAACTACTATATTTAAAATTTTCATTTGCTCTGAAATTTTCAAACATTGTATCTGACAAATACGAGGGAGCAGCCATGGTCTAGAGGTTAGAGCGTTTGCCTGGTAAGCACGAAGTTATGGGTTCAAACCCAGACAAAGGCCATTGGTGATGTTAGGAAGAGCATCCAGTCATAATTGCTCCTGTGCCTCATCTGAATAAGTCCTTAGCCTGCTTTAACAAAAGTCCTTTCCATCAGGGGTTCTCACAGCGATAGTGACTATAATCTTGCATGAGTTTTATCTGACAAATACTGCCAAAAGTGTCTATTCGATATTTCTACTAGTTAAGTTATTGTTGAAATAAAAATTAACTCAAGCTTTTTGTTAGTTAAAATTGAAGGAAAAGTTGAGCTAGTGTGCCTCCCAGCGGAACCAATATTTTCTGTGTAGGAGGGGATTTCACACAAAATGAAACCGTCAATGACTTTAGGCTGTAGATATGTTTACAAAAACATATCAATGAAATAATAATAATCAGTGAAATTTTATCTATAAGAGCTGAAGGTTGTTTTGCATAACATTGATTAGATTATTTGTTCTAGAGGTCACCTAGTAGCTGAATAATGTTTACTTTCTTATCAACCATCTCTGAATTATAAAGATGCTTGCCTCCAACTAGCATTATAATCTCACCATTTGCAGAACTTTTTGTTAAATATTTGTGTAGAATCAAACTATTCTTTGTCTTGTTTTAGTTTTCCTATTTTTATTCCATTCTAGTTGTGACCACCATATTGTTTAAAGTGATTAATACTTGCTTCCCATGATTGCTTCACTGTTTTTTAATTTGCCATGATAATCATTCTGATTCATTGTCATGAGTAGAAAGCAAGAGAGTTGTACTAGCTAATTATGTAATCCAATAGCATAGGATGTGCGTTATATATATATATATAATCATAAAAACTATATATATATATATATATAAATGCTATGGTGTTCTTTGTTTGCTAACCATTTCATTGGCATCCATCCATTGTTGTATAAATAGTGTCAATTTTATCATTGATAAATTTTGTAATATCTTGCACAATGATTTGGAGCAAATTTTGCAATTCTTGCTTTTACAATCATTATGTGAATAGGCATGTTTGTAGTTATTGTTTGCATATAATCAAAATAAACTGTCACAATTAGCATAGAAGTATTGATTTATGAATATAATCACTTTTAATGAATAGTTGTTAAATTGGTAGAACTCTGTATAGTTTCTCTGTAAGTATTGTTAGTATGTTGCAATTTGTAAATTCATAATCTTCTAGCCATATCAACACTCCATTTTTCATGAATTTTAATTCACTCAGAATCATTTTCTAATATATTGTAGAACTTGTATATCAAATTACTAGGCTTCGAGCACAGTTTTTTTGCCTATTAGAGCTGTGGGAGTAGCAGAAGGGTTCTTAGATCTGTTGGGCTTCACCAGTGCCTTGCAATATTTATTAGAAATAAATTGTTCTCTCGGCATAGTGATCTATATTTGGTGCTTATATTGTTATTGCAGCTGACGATGATGAGATATCATTTGATCCTGGTGACTTAATTACAAATATAGAAACAGTAGACGAGGGTTGGTGGATGGGCATGGCTCCCAACGGGAAAAGGGGCCTGTTTCCTTCCAACTATGTAGAAACAATCTGATTGGTACAAATTAGTTGTGCTCATTAGATATACATGTATTATGCTTTATTCTAACTGTTTGGAGTATTCTATACCATCAATATGTTTTATTTAATGTGAAATGATTAGACCTGTATTCTTATAATACTGTGCACTTTTCTGCTTCATTTTGTTAACACTGGAAAATATAGTAAATGTATTATATTGTCATTTTCTCAGACATCCTCTTGTGTATAGTAAAAATTGTTACGAAAACATATACACTCTCCGTCTTCCATGCCTATGCAATCTTTCACTTCTGAGGTTTAACATAGTAACACTACTGCATTAGGGCTTATGCTAAGTTTGATGGTGAGATTCAACATATTGACTTTAACTTATTGCTTATAGTTTTTTTTACTTTGTAAATGTATTATTTACTATTAATATTTCTTAATAAAATATGACCTTTTTTGTAGATAAATTGTTTGCAGCAATTCTTTTTCGAATTAAGCTCACTAACTTATTTTCAAATATAGAATTTTCATCTACAAAACTATAATTTTTATTTCTGTGACCTAAACTTTATACTGATGGCACTTCTAGCTTAGGTCTTATTCAATTCAAACTTTATGCATTATTCCAGTCAGTGCTATTCCATACATGGATATTAGGCTACAAAATACTCATTAGGCCAATAATTGAAAATTATATTATAATTCTTAAATGCTATTAATAGAATCATTTAAATGTTAAACATTTTTCTATGTTTAAATTGAAGTGTAATTGGTATTATAATTATCGTATTTTTAGTAATTATGAAATATGGGGACCAACAATCCAAAGCTCTAGAGCTAATGTGAGCAACCTACAGTCGGTCAAAATTTTCATTGCTAGCTATTTGTAGAAAATAAATTCTTTCTGCTATTTTATAGACTAGTAATACATGGGCCTATAATTTATAAACATGAATAGCTTATGAGATTAGCAGTGTATAAAGACTCCTTCTACAATGCCAATGGAATTGATACCAGAAGGGCTCAAACCTCAATAGTATCATATGATTTTTATTCTCCTATATGACTAAAAAGAACATCTTTAGTTTTATTTATTCTATATCAATTGTTATTGCAACAAGATACAACATCTGTTGAATACCATGCATGTAATATTTTGTAGTTTATATTAAATACAGGAAAAATTATATTTATACAACGAAGTCTCTCAAGAAATTTATTGTTTTAAGTTGGCCCTTATGATGCTTAAAAGGTTACCCATTCCTGTTCTAGGCAGAGTAACAGTATAGACTCATATTATTTAATCCTTTAGCAAGATAATAGCTCTCAGTGGCAAACTAAAGTGATGAGTAAGACAACTCTAATATAATGACGGAGTACATCATTCACGAGAACAGTTGCTACGGTCAAGGTAAGAGTTGAGAATTCAGGCTATAACAAGTTTTGCATTATTTACTTATTAATTTTTTCATGATTTTCACCATCGTTATCGTAATCATCGGATTGCAATTTTATTATTATTTTTCTACTCTTTATATTGACATTCATTTGTTTATTGATTATTGTTGTGGTTATTAATAGCAAATATTTTTATATTTTGCTTTCATATATATGAAGCCAAATTTACTGCGTTACAACTATATCTATTTTCAACTTTTTGTTATTATATTCAGTATTCACTTGCAGTTTCAGAGTTAATTTTATAAATTTAAAAAAGTTCATGCACTTACAGTGGATTTCAACTCAAACTTCATACTGGTACTAGTTGGTCTCATAGTCGTAGTAATAAAATAGTCGCCATTGCTGTGCCAATCCCTGGTGGAAAGGATTTTTTTAAGTGTGCTAAGGACTCGTTTTCTGTAAGTGTAATCATAATGGTAATGATATTTCAATTTGATAATCATAATGATAATCGCAATGGTAAAGGGACAATTATGACTAAATGTAAATCACTATCAGTAAACTGAAATGCTAAAAGTAAACCAGAATGTCCTTTCCATCATCACCAATCACTAATAGTAATACTAATAGTCTTTGCTGGAATTGAAACCACGTGCACTGACCTTTTAATTGCATTTCTTTTACTATTTAGTTATACTTATTAGTTATTGGTATTACTATTCACTGTTAGTGTTTTGATCACTAGACCACAGCTGCTCTCGACCTAAATGGCTAAACATTGTTGACTTCAGAGTTTAGAGGTTATTAGAGTTGATTTGAATTTTAAAACATTAAATATATTTTATTTTATTCATTATTCATATTGTGATGGCTTTTATTTTAGTAGGATAGGGGTAGTTGATGTTGTATTTTGGGCTTAGCCCCATCACCATAGGCCATGGCCCATTGGCATGTTCATGTTGAATTTCAACACACACGATCGCACGACTACGCGGTCACATAGTCTTACTGTAGCCAAAGCTATAAGCTACTAATTTTGTTAATTATTACTATTCCCATATTCTGTACAGGTTGGCTTGTTTGGTTTGGATCAATACTATATCTACTACAATTATTATCAGTTTTTATATGGACACCAAAATTACCATAAACATTAAAATTACAACTGTTTTAATATGATCTTTTAAATTGAACCTCCACTCATAATGATCATTGTTGTAAGGATGTGTTTTGAGTTGTTATATCTATAAGTGCCCCAAAAACATTTTTTGTTTATGAGGTTTTAAATGTGCAGTTTCAACAATATAAATTATAAACTTTTATTTAACAAACCTAGTCTGAGAGCAATGTTTTTACAATTATAGCCTTGTTCAACTGCTAATGAAGCTGGATTTCTGCACAACTTTTTGATGCTATAAAGTAGCATATGACTTATCATAAGAGGGCATAAATTATGTAAATTGTCTATACACCACATGTAAGTAACATATTTTTTCAATGTTCAACCAATTCATTGTAGGCTGTAGTGTGAACAAGTATAGGATCAAGAATGCTTATCAGGTATGAAATGTTTCTGTGCAAGCAAAGACTTCAAGTGATTCAGTTGTCTTAAGTATATTTACATAATGCATATTGTTCTTACATAAGTGGGTTCTTTCAGGCATGTTTCTAAATTTTCTGCGTCTTTGTAGTCTACACTTACACATGTTTTTCGTCTTTACTATGTCACATTTTATTATATAGATTGAATCTGGTGCAAGGGCTTATACTACACTCTAGGTTTTCACAACAACTTGGTTGCCAGTGGAAGCACAACTTCAATGTGCTAAGAAAAGATTATTGGAAGTTTTTACAAAGTAAGAAACCTCAATGTCGATTTAAACAGGTTTGTATGCATTGTTTGTAAAAGCTACATTAGCCTATTGTTTCCTAAAGAAAAGTTTATGAGTAGAAAGCTAATGCTTGATTAGAGATATTTTATCTAGTATAAACAAAATTCTTTTAATTATTAGCCAAAGCCTTCTTTAACAATAATCTGATAGTATTTTATTTTTCAAAGTAATTGCAATTCTTATTGAAATAAGAGATTAAACTGATAGATGGAAACAGTTTTCTTTTATTCAAACTCCTGTTTATTTTAGAGTTTACAATATAATATACAGTATATAAAGATGCCAATTTATATGCTATGCAATAATAGTCACACATTTCGATCGTGTTTCAAGAGTTTTAATAAAATTTTTGTTCAATTTTTCAGCTGTATTATATTGCTCTAAGCAGTTGTAAAAACTAAGTTTGATTTTAAAAATTTTGTGTTATGTAATATCGTTTTAATATTCACTCATTTATATTGCTTGCAGGTATTACGAAATACAGTGTTATGTACTCTGGCTATACCATCCACTTATTACTGCTTACCCACTGCTAAATGTGAACAACTCAAACGCTCCGATGCAATCAAAAAACCAGTTATAAAAAAGGCTGCGCTCACATTTTGCTGGAAAACGTTGTTAAAGCTGCTATGGCCAGAATTGTGGTATATTTTGGCAGCTATTGCGGTAAGCATGCAGATTTTTATATCGATAATATTTGCGACTCATTGTATTTATCAATATTTCTAAATGAAGTAAACAGCAACTCTTTTCGAAACATTCTGAAGGGTGTTTAAAGTGAGTTTATTGGTTAAAATGTATTTTGCATGATTTATTATGTTTTAGAGTGCGATGGTAGTGGCATTCGCTAATATACAAATACCCCTGCAACTTGGAGTTATTGTTAATAACTTGACTAAATTCACAGCCAACAATCAGGGAGACAACTTCTGGAGTCAAATGAAAGAACCTGTTTTCAAAATACTCGTTACCTACTCTCTTCAGGTGAATTTAAATATTATTTGTCCACATGCAGCTCATGTATAACGATTTATGTATCATTTTATTTCCATCTTTCCCTGTTCATAAATTAGACAATAATTTAATGTATATGATTTGATGTTAGTATGCTTCAATTGTTGATTCTGCTTATTGTTTTATACCAAATAATGTTAGAAGGCAAAGCTTTAATTTATACTATTTAAATCAAGTTTTAACCGCCCTAATTTAGTTTTGAAAAGTTCTATAAATTTTGTCATTATTCACTCTTCCCTGACATAGTTTTTTTCTTTACTGTGCACCTCATTCTACAGAATTTTATTTAGTTTTAATTTTAGTTAAACATACACCTTGCTGTATTATTTTAGGCATTATTTACATTTTCCTACATCGCATTGCTGTCACACAGTGGAGAAAGACTAGCTGCTAGGATGAGAAAAAATCTATTTAACAACATCATCAGACAAGATATTGCTTTTTTCGACAAGAATAAGACTGGTGCTATTATACACAGGTAAAAAGTTTATAGGTTACCTGACCAGTATTTAAAGATTTCTTGTTTTATTGCATCACAGCAGTATTGGGTTAAATAGTCCGTAGCTAGCATGCTATAAGTTGGAGAAAGATTCCCTTTACAAAAAAGCATTTGCTTTCCGAATTTTGTCATGTTATATCTTTTATTTTTATGAATCTCAGAAAATAGATTATCAAAATTCTTAGATGTGTTTTTCTTGAATGTCACAATATTTTGTCTGTAAAAGTGCATGCTCTATGCATAGCAATTGTTGTAAAAAGGTTACCGTGATGGCAAAAGTTCTGATTTTGGAAAATCTGCAGCATTTCGATCACATCTGTTTTTTAACCTCGTCGCTTAGAAATTATATTATGTTTGTAGATTAACAGGGGATGTTCAGGAATTCAAAAGTTCATTTAAAATGTGCATATCTCAAGGTCTACGGGCTGTGACACAGGTAAAGAGTTGAAAATAAATACAAAATTAGAAGTTACATTTAATTTCATTATGAGTTAACAAGTTGTTCATTGGTAATTAACTGATGTCAAAGGAATTTTCAAGTTGTAACACAGTTTAAAAAAGTTGTAATGTAATGTATTAGAGTGTTAGACTGTAAATCATAACGGAGAGAAAGTGTGCTGATTTATGCTGATTTCTCGAATACGTGAAGATAAATTTGTGTGAGTAGAAAATTTTGTTTCGCATAAAGATTTTTCGGCTAGATATGTGTTTGCAAACAATTTGGAAAGATGGTGTTTTTGGCCTGCTTTCTAAGTTATCTGCTAAAATTGCATTTGCATTGTGTGCAAAATTGATCTATGTTTAAGTCAAAATACTATGTGAAAAATAATATTTCTATATAATATAAAGAATTTCGTTTAAATATTTTTCAAGTCACTAAAAAATCATTATAACTTGCAACTGAAAATCTTATGGTTTGAATATACATTGAAACGTTTTTACAATGAATAAATAGTAGCAATAATGGGCAGACTATTGTTACATGAAAATATTAATTTTATTAAAAAAAACTTGGGAACTATTATTTTGTAATTTATTTCTGCTCATTGAATTAAGTCTAAGTTGTTGATAAGTTAGTTGGATATTTTAATGAGCATTACGTATTTAAAAAATAGAGCTCTGTAATGAAACACTTGTTTATTTGTGTTTGAATACATTGAGAGGTCATTGGTATTTTAAACTTACAATTTTGTAGCGGTGCAAATGATTATACTTGTACAAGTATATAATGTGTGGCAAGGAGACAAATGATTATTGGGTGTTAGCAGTACGCAAGCTCTCAACCTCTCTTAATATTACATTGTCTATTAGTCTAAGTTTTATCGTTGTATAAAGCTGTTAATTCTATTGTTGTTGCAATGACAAACATTACATAAAAATTTTCATGCAGATTGCAGGCTCAAGTATAGCTCTAGTCTATGTGTCACCTGGATTAACCTCAGTGTTGTTAGTACTAGTGCCCGCACTAGTCGGCTGTGGCTGGGTTATGGGAGCTGGGCTAAGGGCGTTGAGTCGCCGATCTCAGGAACAGGTTAGTCAGATATTTACACTGGATTTACTGTAAATATTTTTTTTAATCTAATCATTCAACAGAGTAACCATTTCAGTGTATGTGTTTTTCAGTTGGCCTTAGCTACAGGGGTAGCTGATGAAGCAGTGGGCAATGTTAGAACTGTCAGAGCTTTTGCTATGGAAGATAAAGAAACAGAGTTAGTTGATCATATTATTGTGTGATAAGACTATAGTGATGCTTATTAGCAGAGTTTTATTGGTTTTTTGTAATACTTTTTGTATAGAAGTTCATTATTTTTATGGTTTTTTTTACTCAAAATTTTTCATGCGTGTTGCAGGTTATTCAATAAAGAAATAACAAAGTCGTGTATTCTCAACCAAAGGTTAGGATATGCTATTGGAGTGTTTCAAGGGCTTACGAATTTTTGCTTAAATGGTGAGAATAAGGTTACAAATTACTTGTATTTTGGTATCACCAATTCTGTTGTATTGTGTTAAATTGCATTGCGCCGAGTTGCTTTTTGTTACTGTATTTCTGAGTAATAAGGACTTTATGTTTTATAGTCCTGCTCTGTTTATGTTGTAATACAATGTCATTTTGTATTAAACATATATACAGTGCTCCCTCCACATCTCACAGGTCCATTTCTCATGAAATTCCATAAATCACAAGAAGGGCTTGGATCCCAATTTTGTAGCTTGTGTATGTGTGTATAAGGACAAAATGGCCGAATTTATCAGATTCGTGAGTTAAATCTGGTATTCTAATATGTCACGAATTGAGGTTTAGGGGCCCGCAGCTTAGTGAGATATGGAAGGAGCTCTGTATTAAAGTGTCTGTGCTTGCTATGTGTGTTACATGGCTGTGTGTTAATGTATCATGGTATGGTAGGTATGGTACTAGGAGTGCTGGTGGCTGGTGGAAGTTTAATGGCCGGCAACCAACTTACTGCAGGAGATCTTATGTCATTTCTTGTCTCCACACAAACCATACAAAAGTATGTTGTTTTCAGCTTTACGTTGTTTACAAGTAGTAACTGGTAAACTTTAAAAACACTATAAAAAGTGTACAGGTTTCAAATATTGTAATGTCATTTTTTTCAACAGTCCCCTTTAAATGTGTCTAATATATGGTTTTGAGATTTGGTATTTATACTAGAGATTATCATAGTCATAATCATAGTGTCACCAGTAGACCTTTGTGGTAAGCTATAGACATAGTAACATTCTGTATTGCCTTAGGTCTCTAGGTCAACTATCTCTACTATATGGACTGGCAATCCGGGGAATGTCTTCTGGCTCTCGAGTATTTGAGGTGAGAAACTTATATTTCACTAGCAATGCTTGCTTGCTGTACATTTCAGTGCAATTTAGACATAGAAGTGTAGATACACAGCCTAGTAGTTTTAGAGATGGACTGAAGCAGAATATTGTGTATTTTTTGCCGATCACTTGGCACTATGTATATACACAATTTATTCACTCCAAGAAGTCATATGACGAGATAGCAACTCTTGAAAAAATGGCTTTAAAGTTTTGTAGTTGATAAAATTGAAGCAATAAAGCCTGTGAGAGAAATTAATTTGTTTGGTTGATGATAAGTCTAATTTTGAACTTATTAAAGTCATTCCAACAATAAAAAGACAACTATACCTAATAGTAGACTAGTTCTAGTCACGGTGGTTAGTGAGTCATTTTATTAGTGTTTGAATGCTTTGAATGATAGAAATTCTCTCATCATTTTTAAGTGCTAATAATGAAAATCAGCTTTTCTTTGCACACTTGATTTTGGACATTGCTATTAACAATATTAGTATCGACCGCAAGTGCTAATATTATAAAAATTATATTACTATTAGCACTCAAAGAATTTATGTTACTATATCTTTAATTAATTTCTTCAAAATGACATTTTTTTTATTATTTATAATAAATTCACAAGATGTTCTTACCTTACTTTAAGGCTGATCAGAATGTATAATCCTTGATAATAGTATTGATTCTATTTTTAGTTAGTTTTTGAAAGCTACTCTTTAAAAATCAAATAGTATGTTTGAAACAGTACTGTGTGTCATGCTGTTGAGTTATTCGTTATGTCTAAAGCATTGTTAATTTTTATATCAAATTTTTTGTTACCAAGCTACAATTTAGGGACTATTGTTTTGTAGAGTTTACTTTTACTTTGCACCTATATTGTTTTTCTATTACATAATATTTTTATATGTAATGTTTTACATAATTAATTTTCCTCATTTGTTCATTGTTATTTTACTCTACAGTAACCATTGCTGACAAACTTTGTTATTTTTGTTTTCTTTTACAGTATATGAAGCTTGTTGCATCTCTCTCTACCTCAGACAAGGGTCTCACGATACCCTATTATGCATTGCACGGTGATATAGAGTTTAGAAATGTTAAATTTTCTTATCCAACTCGTAAAGATCATGTAAGTTGCCTCCTCAATCATAATCATGTTACGAGCCGGTACTCTTTTTCCATTTTATGTTTCAAACCACTACAAGCAAAGTTACATTAAGAATGATATATAGTATTATGTCAGCATAATTAAACGTGTGCAAAAGTTGATTAGTTGTCTTTGGAGTCTGATTTATCATGTGTTATTATAGTTATATTATTTTTTTTCAATTGATAAATTTGGATAAATATTTAAAAATTAATGTAATTGTGCCGTAACACTGAAGATATATATTACATGTGATGTTTAACCTGTTTACAGCCAGTGATGTCCAATCTCAACCTTAAGATTCCTGGTGGAAAAGTTACTGCTCTTGTCGGGCTTTCTGGAGGAGGTAATATATTACATAATTACATTAGATAGACATGTCCTCTTTTAAATCACTCATACTGTAGATGTTTGCTTCTATTGTGTTAATATAGTATCTAGTAATAAAATATAATACATTATGTACTTGAAAGTAACTCTACTATGGCTCTTCTTCTTTTGATATATTTTTATATAATAATATTTTACAACATTAGAATATTTTGTGACATATATATATAACATTATATATTATAATATTTTATATCATATTATATCATACACTGCTGAAAGATTTAATAAACACTCACATTTTTATACCATTCAGTTAAAACTATTCACTACTGTATTCGTAAGCTGGTATTTTGTTGCAGGTAAAAGTACAGTGGCCATGTTATTGGAAAGATTTTATGAGTTAGATGGTGGAGAAATAAGTATAGATGGTGTAGACATCAGCAAGTGCAGTCCTAAATGGCTAAGAGGTCGTTGTATTGGATTCATTAGTCAGGTATAGTTATTAACGTCTGCTTATGTTGAATCTGCCCAGCAACTGGTTATTGTGTTAAGGAAAAGAGCTGTGTGTATTGTTACTCTTCTAATTGGTATTATAGGAGCCAGTGCTGTTTGCTACGTCAGTTATGGAGAACATAAGATATGGGCGGCCAGAAGCAACCGATGCTGAGGTAAATATTCCGAGTGTACTGATTGTGTCGCTGCTGCTGATGTTTGATCATAAGCATTGATTACAAACGATGTTGCAGCCATTTTATTTTGCGAGAAAATCTCTCTGTAGGTAAAAGAAGCTGCCATATTGGCTAATGCTAATGACTTTATAAACACATTCCCTGATGGCTATGACACAGTCTTGGGTGAGAGAGGTGTAACAGTGTCCGGTGGCCAGAAACAGCGTATAGCCATAGCTAGAGCTTTATTGAAGAATCCATCCGTCATGATATTAGATGAAGCAACCAGGTATGAGTGTACATTATTATAATTGTGTAGCCATTCTACTTATTAGATGTTTGCTATGTCTTCTATACTGCATCTCAAGTTAATTTTTACTTTTTTTATTTGATGATAAATATTTTGTAATTGTCGTTTGAGTTTTGCTCATAAACCTATGTTATGTATATTGTGAAGGTAAAGTATTAAATACTTTCCTTTGGTTTTAGTGCATTGGATGCTGAGTCCGAGAAAGTTGTCCAGGAAGCCTTAGATCGAGCTATACAAGGTCGTACGGTAATTGTGATAGCTCACAGGCTAAGCACTATTAAAAATGCTGATTGTATTGCTGTCATGGACCACGGCAATGTAGTGGAGGTTTGTTATTAAAATATTATACTCAGTGTGAAAGAAAGAGAGGTGTATTGGGACAAAACATCTTTGGCTATCCTCAAAATTATTTTAAGAAATTTTCTTTTCTGCTAAAACCATTTTATATTTGTGCCCAAAATAGTACATTTCAGCATTATTTTCTTAAATGGAAGTAAAATTGTATCATGTAATTTTTGTGTGACTCTAATGAATTGTTCAATGCTTGCAACAGGCTGAACTGTACTGGGACAAGCTAGTGTGACATTTTGAGATACACATTTTAAAGTGCCCCATTATTTTAAGCTGAAATGTTAATAAGTCCATGCTATATTTCTGATATTTTTGAATGTGATCAGAAGTAAATAAAGACTAAAATTATTGTGGTAAACGGGCTAGCAACTTCAACACTTAATATATGTGAATAGGTCATAAGAAGGACATGTGTGATGATATTAGACTGAGATAGTATTGCACAAACTTTATGATTGTTTGTTCTATTGATCTACACCTTTATTTATTTCCAAAATACCTCTTTCCCTCTACTGCTTTTATATTGTGGGTCGTTAATAACTGGGTGTGTGTTGATCTCAGCATTTTCTTTTATGTAATAACTTTTTCTTATTTTATTTACAGTTTTCTGCTATACTTCTGGGGCTGGAAATACATATTTATTATAAATCAACTATCTACATGTTATATTTATGTTATTATATAAGAATGTTACAGCAGATTTAAAGTAATTTTCAATATCAAGTGGATCTTCTTATTTTCTACAGGTGGGAAGTCATGATGCATTGTCAAAAAAGAAAGGAGCCTATTGGAAACTAATTACACATCAGCAAACCCCAGAAAATATTTAACATCCAACTTCTTGGTTGAAACAACCAACAAAATTATCGAAGAAATTGTTTAGGAAGATGATTACCAGTTGCTTTGCGGACGCAAACAGTTCTGTTAATATTTTTTATTATTAAACTTTCACAACTAATTTCTGAGAGGAGTCTACTCTTTGGTAATAAAACAAATATTGCAGATATGTTGACAGGTAGAGTTTGAAGAGCTGTAACAAGTACCTGCATGTCTTCAGAGTTTAAATAGATTACAGCATGTTTTTATTGTTTATTTAATAACTTTTCATTTGTAAACCTGAATTTGTCTGCAATATGCTAGCTCAATTTTGACTGTGTGTGCTCAAATCTAGACACATCTTTTGCATTGTTCATTTATTATATTCATTAAGCTGTTTTTCATGGTTTTTTTAATTTTTGCCTGATGTTAATGTGTCTACTAGATGTTTTATAAATTTTACTTTTCTAGGACTAATCATAGTTTGCTAAGGTTTTTGCTAGCATTTATATTTTACTATCACAGTCTAGATTCTAGAAGATTAGAAATACACTGTAAATTGGAGGTGAGAATGATAAAGAATCCATTCTTTATTATTTCTGCTTTGTATTTTGTACAATGGCAATAATTATTTAATTTTGATAGTGATTTCACAGTTTACCATCCATACAGGCTTTATATAAGTTCGTAATATATCATACAATGAAAATAATAATTATAGAGGCATCATAAATGTGAAGAACATTATTGCCAATTGTAATGTTTACCATAGTTGTATAATAAAGATTATGGTAATAAAAGTTCAAATTTTAATTTCTCCTAACTTAGATAAATAAAATTAGTGCTGTGTTAAAATCAAACTACTTTTTATTTCATTGACTGTAACCATTACTACTTTATATAATAACTACATAACGTCACTATAAATAGATTTAGAGTTGTCATCTTCCATAAACTTCAGGGGTAGTTGGTTCAAAGTAGTTATTGAAAGTTGTGTACCCATTTAAGAGCTAGTACACCTTGCACATAATTGGGTGATCTGACTTCCGGCGAGTTGTGCTATTGCCAAGGTGCGTGTTTCAAACGTTGCAGGCGAATACTCAAATGCTGGAATTGTAAAACAGTTGTGCAACTAAAGTTTACTATTCAAAAGTTCTAAAGGAAAAATTAATATTCTTGGCTTTTTAAATCTTACCAACTGTAACTTTGTAAGTGTAATTGTGAGTTAAACACAAAGTCACTTTGCTGCAAGTGGATCAGAATGAGAGTGAGACTGAGAGTGAGTGATCATAACCATCATGATCATGATCATCATCATCATCATGATGATGATGAGTTGATGATCATGATGGTTATGTATAATCATAATGTATGTACCTAGCATCAACAGTAGCTACTACTTGATAAGTATTACAGTCTATTGTGATTATAACTAAAATCTTACACTTAAACATTAACTCTAGGTTTATACTTATACTTATAGTTATAGTTAATGTTATAGTTATACAGTTATACGGTTATAGTCCTAGACTATCACTGTAAGTGTAATAATAATATTTATACTAATTCTAACTATAAGACTAAAACCAGTAGTAGACAGTGCTAGCTAGTACTAGTAAAGTGTTATTCGTAGCAGACATTGTACTTTTACTGCAACTATAAGTATATTCTATAGAGTATAGAGTCTTGCTGTAATTATTATGTCTGTTAGTGATTGTACTATTAATGTATGTATATTGGAAACTCATTAGTCTAAAGTGATTAGTCAATATAATCATTAGCTGATTAGATATCAATTTCAAAGATGGCCACAAGTGTTAAAATCTATCATTCCTAATTATAAGATCACTCAACGTCTACAAATAGTGTCTTATTATTTATTTTGATTTTAGATTTTTCAATATTGACTATAAATATAATAATAGCATGTATATTTGTTGACAATATTTTAATTCATATTAAATTTTTACAGTAAATGAAAAGTGAGTTGCTTAAATTTAGCATAGGTATATGTATGCACTCTTCAACTTGCCTATCTGTTTTGAGTTCACTATTGGTATTTTAATAATAATTAGGCAAGTTAAATTTCATACTAATAGTTGTACATAATATAAACGAACTTATAGGCTTGTTCAAGTTCTCAGGGCAGGTGAATGTTTACTTCGTTTTTATTTAATGTTTAAATGCATTTTCGATTTCTTCTCAACAGTAACTAGTGATTTTCACAGAAATATTTTTAATTTTTGTAAAATTTCAAAATGTTCATAATCGATTATTTACAAAATTGACTATGCTGTACTGTGTGTCTAAAACAGACTCATAAAATAATTATTTAAAATACATAGTAGCATATTTTCTCATGAAAATGGAATGCTAATATTTATTCAATCAAATTTCATATATTCATGTTTAAAACTTTCATTTTTTTAAATGTTGTATTTGGTATTTTTCACTATGTTAATGATGTAAATTTAATTAATGTATTTTTTGATTATATTAACATATTTGGCTTTGAAATTCGGTCTAGATATTAGCTTAATTCAGTTAATTTTATTGTAATTTATTGTAGTATGGTAGGTTGCCAGTGTGTTGCTATTTGGTATATTCACTGTATTCACTAGGCTGTAACGCTTGATAAGCTGACAGTCTTTATTAAGGTCATTTTCATAGTGGCACCTTTGAAACCTTAAGTTAATTAATTGTGTAATGTAGTGTGAATCAATACACATGCTCCAATAAACATGGAAAAGCTTCTAAAGCCATACGTAGTAAATTAATTTTTTACTAGGTAATTTTGACTAGCAGTTTTGAATACAGAAATTCCTAATTCTCAAACTACTTGATGACTATTTCCAGTTTTTGCAACTGATGAACTGTTTATATTATAGCTAAACAACCTAGCTGCTGCTGCTGTAAATCTAGCTGAAAGTTAAAAATTGTAAATCGTATTTTCAACACAAACAGTACCAAATAGATTCACGATTTTACTTTTCTTCCCAAGTTTCTGAAATACCCCATGCCTAAGTAGGGTGCGTTTGCAAGTTTTTCACCACTATCACAGTGAGCTTGGTGGTCATAGTGAAATGTAGCTATTTATAGCCTTTGATTATTGTAGTTGTAGAAAAGCTAGAAGTTGGGTAGTGAAACAAACTTAGACTACTAATTACCAAGTATGTAGAACTGTGAATTCCCACCATCTGTATCCCAAGTGATAGTCAAACTTGCACATATGCAGTTCAATGTCTACTAACAGTGCCACTAGTACTGCACTTATCAACTATGGTGAAAGATAACGATATCCTTCAAGCTGTGCGAGAGCGGAATATTGATAACTTAAGCAAACTTCTTCAGAAAACTAAAAATGGCAAAAGTAAGTTTCATTTCTGGTATTTACTAAATGGTCTAATTCTAATGTTGCCACCTTGAAAATGTTTTGATATAATATTATCTTAACTACTACCTATTTAAACACATTTATGTGAAAATATAGTAATTAATCAAAGTATTTTTAGCAGATTGTGCAGGTTTCTAAATGTCAAGTTTTTTATTGCAATTTATATACAGTTTTGACAGTTTTAGGGTTACTTGACTGTTTAAATAAATTTATGTTTCTTGACTTGGAGTGCAGTTTATGTCAGTCAACCAATTTTAAAAACAGGCAACTGATGTCAGAATAAGTCACTTTCTCAAACTGCCAAAATTCTATATAACTTTTACCTTGTTGCATTCATAGTGCTTTTTCTACATTTCGGTAATGACTAACAATATAGTCACTTAGGAGCAGTACTAGTAGAGAAATTGAGCTAGCCCAAAATTCTTTGATTTTTTTTTTATTTAATTTCGGTTTGGTAGAAATTCTTGTGATAACTTAACTTCTCTTGCTACTTTTCTAATCTAGAACATAGGCTTTTCTCTATCTCTCCATTACTGCACCTACATGTACCTCAATATAGTATTTCAAAAGTAACTAACCCTGTTTCATATTGCAAGTGTTTTAACTTAGTTAGATTGTGTCTCCCTTTTGATACAGGCTGTAAAATCTATGCTTGTTCGTGTTATTCAGTAGTTATTAAAATTGATGGCAGGCAGGCTACTGTCAAGAATTCAATATTAATGTGAGATCTGCAGTAACACGAGTACTAGATGCAGGCCTGATTGACTGGGTGTGTTTTGACACGCATCCTAGCTTGTTTGAGCTTCAGTTGAGTATAACATTTATGTTATAGCCTCAGCACTAACATTAATCTCTGTCCTCATCTGATCAATGAGATAAAGAAGAGATTGTTGTTGATTTTTGAAATGGCTAAATGGACTATCAGTGTTGATTCATTTGGTGACAACTTGGGAAATGGTTTGGTGTGACCATTATTAGTTATTACTTATTGCTGTTATCAATTTGAGCTGGTCAATGTTTAGTCATTGTTGATATAGCTAGGCAGTTATTTTGTTAATGTTTGCTTATAAGTTAGTATTTGCCTAATTGACAAGACTATAGTCAGTGCTTATGGGTTAAGCGCTTGGCTCTATATCAGCTAACTTAGCATTGTTTGCCAAGGTATTGTGTTAAGTTTTGGGATCGTTTTTTTCTTTCTGAATGTTTTGTGTAGTTATTCACCATTGGTGATATGAAGTAAGCTATTCAAACTAGCCCATGCCTCTCAAGCCTAACCTTAGCTCATGTTGAATGTGTGCCAATATTGGGGGTGGAGAATTTGATAACCCAACAGCTGTATTCAGCTGGCCTTTCCATGGGTTCAGCTCTATTCTTTCCTGGAAGAAGTGAAACCGAGCCTGGTTGTTGCTGAATAGACATTGTCAAGTCTGAAGCATTAAAATAATATAATATATCTTTATTAATACACTTTAACACTTGACCACTGTTTCAGCACTTGCCTGCCAACTTTCCGCCTGATGGAGAGGAAAAACTAATTTTTTAATTTTTATACCAACGGTTAAGTATATATAACAGCCCTTGCCTTTAGAGTTTAATGTACTTTATGATTGCTGCTGCTCTAAGTATATCTATATGCTGTCTTTTGCAGAACTCTTGGCCTCCTCAAAGAAGTTGAACATAAATTACCAAGATGAAGAGGGGTGAGTATTTACTGGGACTATACTTGTATGCCTAGATTTACTGGCAACTAGCCAAAATCCAGTCTTTTGTGAGCAATAATTGTTACCACCACTCCATTTCCTTTGACCAATGTCAACTGCAAGGGAACAGTTTCAATTGTCAGCACCTGTTGAACAATTACCTGCCTCTACAAGTGGATGCAGTTGATGGCCATTTAACAGTATTGTCAATTTTAAATTGCTTACCATTCTATTGTAATTAGTTGCAATGTGTATCGAATTATATATTATTATGTTATGGATTTCATTGTGTCGCCCCTCTATGCTGTCACTACTCATATGTGTCCCCATGTTTTCAGAGCAAGTAAAGCTGTTTGTAAGAGTGAAATTGGGAATTGGCTATTGCTCAAAAAATAATACTGTTACTGTTGATTCGTGTTTATTTTATAACAACCCCCTGCAGAAGTTTTCAGTGCAGTGTAGCAGCACATGATTAAAACATTTGAATAGAAACCTGATACTGCCTATTAGTTGTAGTTGTGGAAAAATACAAAAGACTCTTGACCCAACACTTGAACCTTTACACTCCAGTCTTAAGAGCTTCGGCTTTCTACTCTTAACAGTCTAGTTTATAACCACACAGTATAATATACCACATGCTCAGCCACTCTGCCCAGTACGTGGTAGCCTCCCATACAACGTGTTTACTCTTACTTAGACTTGGCACACTGGCTAAATACAATATAAAATATGGTCATGTCCCATCACCGCACTTATTCCCTCCAGTCACGTAACTCTGAGTTCACTGGTTCTAGAACCCTGCCCAGCTGGTCTGTAGAATAATCTCTGATTGTAAAAGTGACTGTGATTTTGCAAAAGTCTCTTAATGATTTATTTTTACTTCGAGTAACTTTTCTGACTTTGCAAGCAGTTTTGTTCCATCTGCTGTGCTGTGATTGAGGCTTTTTAAACATTCTCTACTCCTAAAGATGTTAAGTTAAACATTTCTAATCAGCTAATTTAGATAGTTGGGCCAGAGGTGCTCTGAGATAGTGAGTATTTGGTGCCTGGTACTTACTCACCTATAAGTCTATTAGTGAAGACTATGCAGCACTACTTACATCAGCTTATTGTTTGTCAGTAGTAGTTGCAGGTGGACAAAAGTACTCACTGCAGTTGGTTTTGGTTACCAGCCGACATATGGATTTACTAATACTATTTTATGGTTTACTTGCATTGCAGTTTAATTACTCTGAAGTATAATTATTCCCATAATAAACAATTAATGGTGTTCACCTCTTGTAGAATGGCAGCCATTCACCAGGCAGCATTGCAAGGTAATGCTGCCTGTATAAACCTGTTGATAAACAATGGAGCTCAGGCAGATATAAAGGATAATAAAGGTAAATTAATGAAATATAAGTAAGTGCAGTCTGGGCTGAACACACTCTGCTAGACTTTCACTAGTCTCATGTAGGGTTAATGTACAGCAGCGTCTACTAAATAGTCAGCTAACTTGTAACTATGTATGATTTAGTTAACATTAATATATGATCTTGGCACAAAATTTTAATAGCTATTTTGCGTGGCATACAGGTTCTGAGTGTCAGAACATATCAAGAGCAAATTTTCGTGTTATACTAGTTGAATCAGCTGTTTACTAACTTGCTATCGCTTCCAATAGTGTAATAGTAAGCTGTTGCCATGGTTACAATAGTCTTTTCCCATTTAGATGTTGTTTCCTTTGCCTAAGTATATAATGCATTTAGTTTCAGAATTGCCATGCTTCATATATTTTAGTAAAAGCGAGGCCCTTCTTTATAAACTATCATCAATTTGTTGAACTTTTAACCACTTGCCTTCAGTTTTATTCAATTTTGTAATATCTTTTGAAAGGGATATTTTTTTGTAAAAAGTTATATCTTATTGTAAATAGACAAGGAAGATAAGCCCAAGTCTTTGATGTTGATCTGTAAGAATTAAGTGTAAGACTGGCTCCTTCCCTGGGAATTATGTTTTCATAGCACATTAGTCTTTTGTGCCATAATGTTGTCTCAACAGGCTAGTCAATGTTGAATAGAAAAAAGATTAGATCAAAAGTCGCAGCTATTAGTTTCAATTCTTTATTTTTTGTTGTCTCAACTTAGTTTATTGTAAGGCTTACAAAAGAGTCATTATGTTCTCATATTGCAAGTTGTCTCCCTTATATACTTTTGACAACTTTCACCTCCTTTAGTCTATGTGAGTCACTTATAATTCTTCTGTCACTAAAATTGTTTACTTTATAGTCATGGAAAGCTCTCTGTTGTATGAAAAAATATATTTTACATTTCTTAAACTCGATATATTGAAAGTGAATTACTGGTAAAGTTTACTGGTGAACTCACTGGATGATGTGTTTGAGTGTCACCTCACCAGGTGTGTATGTCTCTCTGCAGGTATGAGGCCCCTGCACTATGCAGCTTGGCAGGGGCTGATGGAGCCTGTTACATTGCTACTACAAGCTGGGGCATCACCTGTAGAGCCTTCAAACAATGGAGAAACTCCAATACACTTTGCATGTCAGCATGGACATGTGGAAGTGGTACGTATCTTGCAACGTTCTAGAGAAAGAGTGTTTAAGATGATGAAAACAATGTTGATAGTTAAAAGTAATGGCGGTACTAGGCTATAGTATAGCCTCAGTATAATAAACACTGTATTAGTAGTTGGTGTAGTAGTAGTAGTCGGGTAGGTGTAGTAGTAGTAGTAGTAGTAGTAGTAGTAGTAGTAGTGAGGGTAGTGGTAGTAGTAATGGTAGGAGTGGTAGCAGAATAGTGTTGGTGGGAGTAAAAGTGGTAGCAGCAATGTTGATAAGTAGTAATATTATCTCCACCTGCACTGCCTGTAGTAAATTGAAAGTTTAGATAATTTACATAAAATAGGAAGATTGCATAGGGGAGTTGGTTATGTTGATACTCACTGCACCTGGAGCAAATAATGCTATCGGGTACTTTTCCTAAGTTTCATGGTTGAAGTTGGGTCCTGGTAGCTGTAGTTGACTGTTGGTGAACTCATATTCTATAGATATGCTATCTCTATTGGGCAATATACTTGACATTCGCTTTGAAGAGGCAATCATCACAGGGAATTGAAAAACTCATATGATAAATGCTTAATATTTGGCAGTGACTGACTTTAGTACACTATTGCATGTATTTATGTATTGTAGAGTTGTACCCTTGACCTTCTCATTGCAACACTCTGTAGAAGGAAGTACTTTTCACCCCCACCCCCTCCCTGTAATAACAATATTTTACTGTACATTTACATTTAGCAGTCTTCTCTCTCACTCTAATATTCTATTTGTTGGCATTAGGTGCTGCTGCTGTTGAAGTACAAGGCAGACCCAACTGTCGAAAGTCATGCATACAAAACCTCTCTAGACTTGGCCTGCGAGTTTGGCAAATATCACGTGAGTACCCACTGACCTTATGCTATTCCAGTTCTGGGTGCAATGCTGCCAGCCAGTGTTTTGGCCATGCTGCCTGACCAGTTTTATACCTTTAACCTCAGTTTTGTGCGGCAAACCTTATTTTGGAAGTGGTTTTCTTGCACTTCTCTTCTGCTCAGCCTACATCACTATCTGTAAAGCACAGTCCACTAGTTCAGTAATAAATTACCTCCTCAGCTCCCCAAATCTTGTTTGTTTGTGGTGAATCTTGCCCCTGATTTCTGTCACCTTCACCACAGCCTAATATCCTTAGCAGAGCTACCTTTTTTGGTCAATACTAATCAGGATATTCTCAGCCATCTCTTCTCAGTCACCCACCCTGGCTCTACTTGCTAACCTGTCTTCTATGAGTGGAGTTTTTATTACCCAAGCACCTGCTACCAATTAAACTCATGTCCCATAATCATAGATCTGCCATCAACTTGTACACTTCAATCTTACTCAACAAATACTTGTTTGATACTCAAACTTCTCCTGTAACTAACAGCTGATTTTATAACATTGATGGATAAATGGTGTGGAGTATGGTGTGTTTTGATAGCAGTATGCTAGGCATTGTTTAACTGT
Organism: Bugula neritina; assembly: GCA_964035545.1. Taxonomy (NCBI): domain Eukaryota; kingdom Metazoa; phylum Bryozoa; class Gymnolaemata; order Cheilostomatida; family Bugulidae; genus Bugula; species Bugula neritina. The sequence continues at coordinate 7,309,257 of OZ037765.1, read as the reverse complement.
CCAGCTAATAACAAATGATTTTGATATTTTACAAGGTAGTGATGGTATATGGTTTTGTTGAAATGTCTGCCCATCTAAGAATCTTGTTGTAGTTCAAAGCCTTAAATGACTTATATTTTGTTGGTAGTCTACTTTGTAGTAACTGTTTAATAGTTAGAACTTTTTAAAGTTGTTGTATATTGAAATAGTAGAATACCAAGTGGGTCAAAACAAATAGCAGCACTGAAAAATCATTTAGGAGCAGTAGTGGAAAAATTGAAATAGCTTAATACTTAAGTTTTTTAATTTTATTGTAAAATTTTGGTTTGGGGTGCAGGTTGAAATTCTCGCAAGAACATAACTTCTTTTGCTACATTTTTAATCTAGAACACAGCCTTTTCTCAATTTCTCCATTACTGCACCTACCTCTGAGAAATGGATGTATTGTGTTTACAGCGAGCAGTAAACCTTCAGTTAAAAAGGCTGGCCACAAATCATATTCACTTCTACATTGAAATGTATCTAGTTGAATGTAACAGCACCCTGTGGTGTAGTAACCTGGTAGCAGTTGATTGCTACTAATTATAGCACTCTATTATTACACATTGTATATTACCAGGTTGTAGACCTACTCGTCAAGAGCACTCTATGTGCCGGCCTATTACTGGACAGGTCTGATCTCAGTGCTGACACTAAGAGGTCTACACCTCTTCACCTGGCAGCAAGAGGGGGCTTTACAGACATACTCCAGTAAGTTGACTGCTGTATTTCTATCTGACCTTTAATGATTTCTTAGAGGCCTTATGTTTATCTTCTGCTGAATAAGCTGCCACTGCTAGTTTAACTCAAAGATAAAACTTCTATGTAGTTTATTTGCGTTTTTAATTATGCGAATGCCATCCTTTGTTTTGATTTATAAATAATTATCAGTTTATGCTTGAAAATTATTGTAATTCTGTAATAGACCATGTAAGATTGGTACATTTAGTACCTTGAACCAATTCTAGATACTCACCACTATAACTTATATAAACTTCTGCAAGTTCAAATGCAAAATGCATACTTCTAGGAAATAGCTGTGCAACTTTTATTACATGCATTATTTTATTTCATATCTTAAATTTATGAATCATGAGTTCATTTTTCAAAATGTTTAAATTAAGTGCTTAAAAAATGCATTTAAAGAATGTATTCCTGAAAAATTACCCTGGAGCAGTTTGACCACAACCCCAGCTGTTTTGGCAAAACACATTTAATGACATTTTCATCGACATAGTGGTAAATTGGCTGGTTGTTTTTGGCAGATGAGTAGCACGCTGGCTGGCTGCAACTTTATACAATTCTGATTGGCTGGACTCTACATGACCAGCTAATGATTGTATCTGATTGGCCTAATAATGTAGAGTTTTATATAAGTTATAGTGGTGATATTTTAGAGTTGGTACACACCCCTTTTTTGGTTGAGTTTTATAATCTGATCACGCTGTAGTCATCTACAACACTTCAGTGTATGGGGAAATTATTAGTATTGCGAAATCTGTTTTGGCTTATATTGCTATGCCAGTTTTCTGACTTGGTTTGTAATAAACCATAGGCAGCTATATAACTTAGGTGATTTCATCGAAGGTAGACACTGTTTAGGTGCAGCGAATCAAACACTGTTGTTACTATTGCAAAACAGTAGCAATAGCATAGCACAGTCAGCAAACTGTAATGGCAGTGCTGCACCATATTTATCATCACTAGCATATATTTACAGCACACTGACAAACACATGTATAAGCATGTGCTAAGCATAAATTATAGTTGCTTATGTGCCCACCATTATTTTACTTAAAAAAATTACAACAGTAATTTTTTTGACTTGGTTGCATATTTATTTGCAGGAGTTAAAATGCACAGCTTTTAGCAACAGAAAACATAGACGATTTATATAAAAATGAGCTTTAACCTGTAGTGCTTGGCATGCTAGTCTATACTGTTACTTGGTATCATCACCAATTTGTACATGATTTCCTTAGTGAAACAGCATGTTTATCCCACAAATGCAATGCCATCAGCCATAGGACAATATAGTCCAGTTTTTTCAACTATGAAGTAATTTTGTTAGCAGCTTGCTTCATTTTAACGTGAGCTTCTCAGTCTCAAGTCATTGTTCGAGGAAATATCTGCACCTAGCTCTGAAGCTATACTAATGAGTTTTCAATACATGTTTTTCCTCACTCAAAGTAATCATCAACCACCATTGAGGCAGGAAGATGACAAAAACATTCTGAGGGCTAGTATCCAATACCATATGCCAGCCATTAAAACTTCACTATAGTGCTTCCGGAGCACACCTATTTCTACTACATGGCGATCCTCTTACAGTATTTACTTATTTCCTGGCCATGCCACCTGGAAAGAAAGGCCATTTTCAACTGACTAGAATGCAGTAACTCTAAACTAAATTAATTGCTATTCTTAGAATCCAGGTTAAAAGAGCAATCAACCCATAAAGGACTTGATATCCTAAATAGTCCTGGAGCTTACTGTTTGCACCTCTTTTAGAAAAGATTATAATAGTCTGCTGTGCTTTCTGCAGCCACCCTTGGTAACCAATAAAGTGTAGCACTTAATAATATTTTTTTTGGTGTGCTATTGTATATGCATGTGCTATACCACTATGCTTTGTAAGCTAAAGTCTGATATTAATGGTTTTTGGGTGAAAGAAAATGGCAGCTCAGACTCGATGCTTATTTTGCAAAATACAAACTCATATATGGATAATATTCTGTTGGTAACAATGTTGTATGCAGTCAGTGTTGAAATATAATGCCTTCATTACAGTTTTAGTGGGATCAGCGTTTTCTCTGTAACTATCATGTTGCATCACACAACATGAAAAAATGTTCATCAAATCCAATGTTTAATCATCATTTATTCTAGCATATACCAGAGAACCTTTGTATTTTACCCAACTGACTAAAACATGTATTGAAAACTCATTAGTAAAATTGTTGATGTTATTGCAGTAGCTTCACAGCTAAGTGTAGGCACTTCATCCAGCAATGGTTTGAGGCTGATTACTTCACAGTTAAAAGAATCTAGAGTCTAGATTCTAGACTATATTGTCCCACGGCTGATGTCATTACATTTGTAAGATAATCATGCTGTTTCGCTAAGTAAATCGTATACAAGAAAGGGTTATCAACATGGTATTATAGGTGATGATACCAACTGGCAATATAGACCCACATGCAAGGCATTACATGTTAATACTAATTTTTATACAAAATGTCTACATTATCTGTGCAATTAAACTCTTGCAGATTAATATGTGATTGATTAAAAAAGCTACTGCTATATAAATTTAAAATAAAACAGTAGTGAGTACACAAGCAAATAATTTATGGTTAGCGTAGGTTCATGCATTTGTAATATGCATGTGAAGCAATTTTTTAAATTATCACATTAAAGTAAACTGAAGCGCAAAATAATCAGACTATGAGAATGTATTCAGTAATATGCATTGATTTAAAACTAAATCATGAAATGATTATCATTTTTGCAACCTCTGTACTTGGTAGACAAGATAGAGAGGGGTGATGTGACTGCTGTAACTGTGTTACTGCTCTACATACTAACAGACTAGGCTAGTGTATTTAAGTGCCTTACATAAGATATTTTAATAAAACTGGTGAGTTTAGTGTGGCCACTGCCATTGCAGCTAGGTGACTGTGCTAGTGTGCTATGCTCTCACTACTGCTTTGCAATAAAACCAAGTAACAGCAGCACTGGTTGATTTGATGTTCTAAGGTCTAAGTAATGTCTACCTTTGATGAAATCACCTAAGTTATATAGCTGCCTATGGTTTATTACAAACCAAGTCAGAAAACTGGCATAGCAATATAAGCCAAAACAGATTTCGCAATACTAATAATTTCCCCATACACTGAAGTGTTGTAGATGACTACAGCGTGATCAGATTATAAAACTCAACCAAAAAAGGGGTGTGTACCAACTCTAAAATATCACCACTATAACTTATATAAAACTCTACATTATTAGGCCAATCAGATACAATCATTAGCTGGTCATGTAGAGTCCAGCCAATCAGAATTGTATAAAGTTGCAGCCAGCCAGCGTGCTACTCATCTGCCAAAAACAACCAGCCAATTTACCACTATGTCGATGAAAATGTCATTAAATGTGTTTTGCCAAAACAGCTGGGGTTGTGGTCAAACTGCTCCAGGGTAATTTTTCAGGAATACATTCTTTAAATGCATTTTTTAAGCACTTAATTTAAACATTTTGAAAAATGAACTCATGATTCATAAATTTAAGATATGAAATAAAATAATGCATGTAATAAAAGTTGCACAGCTATTTCCTAGAAGTATGCATTTTGCATTTGAACTTGCAGAAGTTTATATAAGTTATAGTGGTGAGTATCTAGAATTGGTTCAAGGTACTAAATGTACCAATCTTACATGGTCTATTGGTAATACGTCTGCATGTGACATGCATTAAATCTAGGAGTAATCTGCTCAGGTTGAGGGAAGTTGGTGTTATTACAAAAGGCCCCCTAACCTACCAAGTGTGGTAATTGCAGAGTAGTTTCTGTTGATTACACTCCGTAGTCGGAAGGTCACCAGGGAAAGCTAATAAGCTAATTATTCTCACTGTATAATGTTATTTATTGGGTATATATTGATTATATCTACAAATGACTTGGAAATTTTACTTTTATATTCTGTTGATAACTGCTTAATGCAGAAAATGTTGATTTTTTTGTTTTTTTTTCTGATTTGGCTAAGTAAACTAGATTGAAGAGAATTGCACCTTAGTGTCTTAGCAGTGCTTCCAAATTATACACTTAAGTTGTTAGCTGTGGTCATATACACGGGGGGGGGGGGGGGGGGGTTTATTTCTACAGCAATTATGTATAGACTGCTACAACCATCAGCACCACCACCTCATCTTGTTTTTGAGTTACCTAGACTCCTTCCTGGTTAATGTGTGATAGATATACCTGGCAATTTTGTGTCAGCAGTTTCACAAAAAAGTAGCGATTTTTACTTTTACAAAAAAGTAAACAAATTATACTTGACATGATTTTGTTTTTTTACTGTATTTTATCACTGAAAAATATAATAGATTATCTACCAGCTAATAATAATTTAGGCCGGTCTTTTATCTATTTTAAAAGTTGTCTTCTCATAAAATTCGTTTTTGTACATGAAGAGTTTAAAATTTCACTGGTCGTTTATGGTGCAGTTTTAATATGGCTTTACTTACAGGCTGCTCATGGAGACTAACATAGACATCACGAGGCAGACTCATCAAGGGACAGCACTTCATGAAGCTGCTCTTTGTGGCAAAATCAATGCTGTCAAGTTTCTCATTAATGTGAGTTGAATGTTTTAACTATAAAGCTATATTATATGTTTCTTTAGCTTAGAGTAGGAATGTAATACTGTGTATTGTTGTTAGCATGAGTAGTGTTTATCTTAACTTGATATCCCTCTATGCTTGTGTCTGCTTGCATTTGTTTTACCTCCAAGTGAAATGAAGGAGTAGATTTTGTAATAGTATTCTTGAGTAAAAAGTCAATAGCACAAACAAATTAATTTAGATTTTTTTACAATAGTTGTCGGTCACTGGGGCTGCTGCCATATGATAATTTTTGAAAAAAGTTGATTACATCCTGTACAGGCTTACATAATCAAGTAAAGCATGAGTTTTTTTCTTTCTCTCCTTCCATTATATGTAATATCTGCCAAGACTCTTTTGGCATTCACTTAGGAGTTATCACCACGTCAATATTTAGGTAAACGCAGCCAGGTACCTAATGATAATGTTAAATCTTTCCAGGATTTGTTTTAACCCAATGAATCAGAGTAAAGCAGAATATAAACAAAAGTGTTATAATTCATTCCAAACATTTTCAAGCTGCCAATGTTTTGCTTAGTTGCAAGCAGCTATTACCCATTCAGCTCCATAAGCTGGTGGTGGCAGCACTATATTATATAATTGCTGCTGAATACCTGACATATTTGACAGGCAGTCTGGAGAATTTATTGCTTGCAAAATAAGACCTTCTTCAGTTTGTTAACGGCTGGTAGGACCTATTGTATGTGTGTGCCATTATCAAGCGTTACGCATTCTTCCACTATATTAAGAACATTATTTCATCAAATCCCTTCTTTACGTTGTGTACACAGCACTCTCTGGTCAGTTAACTTGTCATCTGAGAAGTTTATCTTCTATATTCTTGCACATTGTGCAAACACTGCTTGACAGCTAAATCCTACCTGATTATTATATACTTTCATGTCTGGTGTCAAGCTGCTATATTTTAGAGTTGTTTGCTCTTGAATCTATACTGCTTCACTTCTATTCATGTTACGTTATTCTATGTAAATCCTAAACCTGCTGTCACCACTGAATATTTTTGCACACATATGCTAATGTTGCAATTTCAGTTTTGCTCCATATTTCAATTTTTTTTAAAACCTAACAAACTATGCAAATACTGTTTAATATTACATTTTAGAAAAAAATCAGGAGGTATATTAAAACTCTTAATAGGAGTAACACACAAAAACTTTCGAACAGTTTTACTCTGAATTTGTACTTTTTAATTTTTTATTTTTTGCTAAACCTTGTTACACCTAGACATCAATGTTGTGATTATTCTTTCCAACGCAGGCTGGCATAGATGTGAATATTCCAAATTCCTATGAACAGACTGCCTTAGATATTGTACATAAATTTACAAGGAAGGCTGGTGCAAAAGAACTTAAAGCAGTTCTTGAAGGTATGTTAGCCTAATCCTAGCGGGAAACAGTGAACTTTTAACTTTGACTTGACAACCAATAATGTGAAACCATCTTTTTACTTAGTTGGAATTGTATCCTCCTGGCATGGTACTTGGGCATACAACTCCTTGTTTCATTTCTAATCCAACAGTTATTTCTAAAATAGGGCAACAGCTATCATCTACTATTAGGAAAAAATGAAAGCCCACATTAAATTTTTTTTAGGCATCAAATTGCTAACAATAATGTCCCTTTTGCATTATTGATCAAATTTTATCCAACTTATATATGCAATTTATTATTTAAACATATTTAGTACAACTTGATATTGCAATACAATGTACAGAAATAGTAAGGAATATAGGCAAGGAATATAGGCTTATACAAAGTTGAACTGTTACTCTATATAACCAGCTAGTCTATGGGGTTAGTTGCTTCATTGAGTACTCATTGCTAGTGTAATCATTGAAAACTGGACGAATTTCTATTTTTATTATGGCCAAACTTAAAAATCACCCCTAAAGTTTAGTACCCCTTTAGCACAGCAATTATATAATAATTTGTTTCCACTTATGCTCTGGTGATCAGCCTTCTGCATGGGTGATTCTCAGTTTTTTAGCAGACTGTAAACAAGATTATCTTATTTCATTATTTTTGGTGCCAGTCATACTCAAAGAGTTGGCATTAAATACTTTACTTAGCACACGCTGGTTGCACGCAAACTTCAATATTGATTACACAGTCTTCAGCCTAGTGCAGCCATCACACTTAATAGACGAGTGATTAAAATCCAGTCAGGTGTCTAAATAAGGTTATGAGCTCTGTTGGATTAGATTAGGCTGAGCTTTAGATATCGCAATAATTATAATAACACTATAATATCTAAGAAGGTTATTTGTAATAACTTATATTTGGATGAAAACCTTTACGTGTGTTGAAAATTTTCAGAGAACGTAACTGCTTTTGCCACATTTCTCATCTAAAGCACAGTACTTCTCTATTAATGCATTTACTTAAATATGTATACATTAAGTTAACAGTCTGTGCAATCTGTGCTAGAATGCCTACATGTAAGCTTGGACTGTACTCTGTTACCAGTTACTAGTGTGTAATGGTGCATCTGGGTTTTAATATTCAGTAATTGAAATAGTATATAAGTACTGCAGCTGTTCAGATAGTAAAGACTGAGCTGAAATAACTGGTATATAAGCAATAGCTTGCCACCTGCGTGATGTATGCCACTTATCAACAAGTTATCACCACTGTCACGTTTGTCAGAGAGGTTAAGGTGTACACACACAAAATGTCTGCAGTTGTGCTTTTATGTCAGATAATCTACCACCCCCCCACCCCACCCCCTAAGAAGTATACATCTTACTAAATGTTTATAAATATTATCTTTGTTGAATTAAATCTATTTCCTTCAAATCTAATAGCCTAATATCATTCAAAAGTAATGATGAATCACAGTTTTACGTAGATCTGTAATTGCTGCCAAACTACACTGCTGCTTTGTAGTTGGGTACTAGAATAGATAATAGAGTAGCTTATCTCCTGTACTTATGTAACTTCAGTCACAGCTAACTGCTCGGATTTTCCGGGTTACTACCAACTTACTACTTTAAACATAGTTTTTAGAAATAATCTCATTAGTGATGACTTTAATTAAAATTTAAAATATCCTTTATACTTGGTTTCCAGTAAAACTATGGTCTTTTTTCAGTTGATCTTAAAAGCCAGCATTAGAGCCATTATTAGCTTGTTCAACTATTTGCATTGTATACAGTGTAAGACCACAAAAAATAATGTCCTACTTATTTTAGCATTAGAAGGGCTCGAAATTCAAGTACGATGTAATTTAAGTGAAGAAACTTAGCTTGAAAGAATGACGTGCTTGATTGTTGTTTATATTTCATCCTGTTTTTCGAAGTTGGAATCAACAAACATCATTACTTCTAATAAACAAAGTCTCATCATGCTTTACTTAGCTTATTGTATGTCATTGTATTATCATGTTGATGTAAGTAGTTTTCCTAGGCAGTTGAAAAGCTGAGGGGGGTCAAAAATTTGAACCCCTGGTTTATGGCAGGTTTCAAATTTTCAGTTTACACTAAAAAGAAGGGAATCGAGATTTCTGGACAGCACGTGGCAATTAATTATGATTGGGTATTTTGCAACAGTTTATTATCTGTTTTCATAAAACTGCGCCAAACTTCCTATTATAAAATTGAGTTGGTGTTGTTTGGAAACTATTTATCTCTTGCAAAATCGATGTTTGTATTTAGTAAAAACTGATATTTGTTCACAGCTTGTTTTTGAAAGGATAGTAACCAGTCCTGCAGGTTGTTACAGACAAACTTAATTTCTGTAATATTATAGCTCTTGTAGCTGGAGGCATAACTAAATTCTAAGTTAACTTAGCGTAGGTTAATAGGACGGTATACTAAGTGGAAGAGTTATATAGAAGGGCAGTTTCATGTATTGCTAGATCCATTGAACTGAAAGTAAGCTTTAGATGACCTGTGTTTGTCTGCCATAACGCTGTCTGACACCATCACCAGGTCATATGGGAGACAGTTACTCAATCTCCCAGGTGGAGTTTTTACATGATCAAAGAGCAGTTATTGTAGACCTTAAGGTCTTCTTACAGTTGCAGTGTTTTTATTTTATGTAATGCGATGAAGATTTGGGTACATAACTCTTAAGGCTATTAGTTGTATTTTGATATAGTCATGATGATTCTTTTTATAGATTTGAAAATTAATATCCAGAAATGTGATGCCAATTTCCATTTTTGTTTGTTGATCGCAGTTGACATGCCATGTGGTATATTCAAAGATACTAAGTGAAAAGTGTTAAACAGGAGACATTTAGCAGATATAGGTTTCAGATTCTCTGTTTGTTTTGTAATAATTTAACCCTAAGTTTATTGACATAGCCATTTTATTCTTGGCAATATGTTCCACCTGCTATTAGTTTAGTTAAACAGTTGTCTTCCTGCATCGGATCTCCAATTAATGTTTTCTCAATTTCTCTCATTCATTTTTGAGTGGGACACTTTGCTTAGCTAGAATTACCTGCATTTGCTTGCTTACAGCCACGTAATCTTCATTTAGTTAGAATTTCATTTCCACTCAGCCAAATGGATTGACACAGAAATTGGCTGCTAATGAATAAAACTTGGTAGCTGATTAGTTGCGAGCTCTCCTAACCTATAGTGCGTGATTAGCCTATTGTGAGAGTGGGAATAAGCATACTAGGTTATCTCAGAGACAGAGGGCAATTTTTAGTGCTGTTGTAATTCCTATTAGCTCTTCAATTCATTTAGAAAGTTAGGCTGAGAAATTGCTCTTTTTTTTCTCCAAAATAGAAAGTGACTGGAAATTATACGTACAACTGGTGTCTTACTGGGAAGTGTTAGACAGTCAGTCGTATGCCATTTATTTTGTTATATATTTAGTAGTAGACAGACGACACCAGTAGAAGGGCAACAACTGCTGTGACCAAAAAGATAATATTTATTTTTATTGCCTAGCAAACTGCTAGTTGTAATTAGTATATACTGTTATTTGATAACTGGGTAAACATTGGACTGTTTTTGACATTTAAAGCTGCAGAAATGTAGCCACAACTCTGCAAGAGACCTACTAAAGGCTGACATGCTAGTGTTGGTTATAGGGGATAGCAAGGATATTGGCACCTCTTGTATAAGAAACCGGTGTGCACAAGTTACTATTTCTCACAAATTGTCCAATATAAATCTTGGCTGATCTTTTTGATCTTTGACATATAAGATTGATAATGTTTGCTAGTAGTTTCAGAGAACTGGTTCTACAGAGATAAATCCTTTAACTAAAGTTGGTCTTATTCATGGTGGGCTGTTCACCAATGAGCCAAACTTCATTAACATTAGGCGTAAAAATGCTAAATTGATAGCAACAGTCGGTTAATTAACCTTGGCGTACAGTTATTCAGTCAATTTGTGATTTCACTATATCTGACTTGAGTTTATAACTCTTCATCATTGAGGAGAATTTGAAACCTCGGCTGTGACCCTGGTCAATTTTTTGCTCATGGCACCTTCAACCCCTAATAAGAGCAGCTTACTATCACCAGTTTGGTTGGTTACTTAAATATTTCCTACATTTTGACACTTGATATATTAATGATCATCTTATAAATGTTATTGCATCTTCATCTGGAGTATTATAGCAAATTATAACATGATTTATACTTGGGTTTCGCTCATCATTCAGATTATTTTTAGCATTTGGGTAATTAATCAAGTCCAGATTAGGCTTAGAGTGGGTTATAAGCAGGTATCAGTATAATTATACAATAACACTAGCAGCAATGAAATGTTAAAAGGTTTAAGACTTTCTGGGATTGGTTTGATAAAAAGTATATTAGGTTGATTTATAGAGGATATATTGCACAACATTGGGTGCCCATTCTAATAAATCATGCCGTAATGATATACAACTGTTCTTGACGGATTTAGTTAATTAGGTAGAGTGTTTATGTACTGATAAAACAAGGTGGATGTTGGCTAGTTTATATTGAGGATTGTAGCCTACTGGAAGGGATAGAGCTGTGGTAGGGAACCTGCCAAAACTTACCAGTTTTTGTAGTATAATAGTAATAGCTTTTTAACCATCCCTGACAGGCTTTATGCCCATTGCAGTACGATTTTTAATTTATTTCAACTTAAATCCTTCTTCTTAGAGTAATCAGCTCAGGAAGATTTGTTTATGCTGGGCTTAAATTACAAAAAAATCTAGATGAGTATAAAAACTTAGCTCAACTATAAAACACCTGGATTGGGTACAAAGTTTACTGCAGCAGATATAAAGATTATTATCTGCCATTTGCCTGTCACGTTACCCTGGTAATTCGTACAAGCTAGAAAGCCTTTTATTTGGTAATTCATCTGTCAAAAGTGTGTAGATGAAAGACTCATCTGTAGACAGGAAATGGGAATGTATGATGCCATGTGTCTGGAGCTGTATTGTTTTATTATTTTATATTTGCTCTCAAACTGCCATCACTAGGTTGTCAAGTGGCATTGTGTCTGTTGTAGAGGCGAGCAGAGCCATCACAGTCAAGGCTGTGAAGAGTTACAGCAATGTAAACGATCCGCAGAGCCTCACTTTCGTTGCTGGCGATCTCATTACGGTAATTTTACGCATTCCAAGATAATGTTGGACGAGTTGATTAGTCTCAATGGATTAAACTTAGTGGCATAACGCAATAAAGGCACGGAGTGTATCATCGGGGTACACCATCGGCCTACTAACCCACCGCAGCAGCTTGCCATAGTTATCGTGTTGAAGTGTCACCCTTTTGGCAGTGCACAACCACGTGATTTATTACAGATGACATTGAGATAGTAGAACCCTGGACGAGCACTTGCCTTATTATGCTATATAATCTTTTTGTCATTTGCACAATAGATTTCAAAGTGATTGTTAGATAACAAAGTTGGCAACATCATTTAGGATACTCAATTTTTTCCAGCTCAATAGATATTTGTGGACCAATGTGAAATTTATGAATACATTTGCATTCAAGTGGTTTCCTATGTTCATCCACCCTCAATCAAATTGATTTCTAACTTTTGATAACTATAAGTATTTTTGGTAACATGAGCTGACTAAAAATCTTTGATTTTTTGTTTGAACTAACATTTGTATTAAACTACTACAATTAGTGTTTCCTTTTGTTACATGTGGGTGATAGTTTCAAACTTCACTCAGCTTTTAGTAATGAGTTACTGATGATTCATACTGTGATTCAGGGCTGAGTCACTCCCCTGCACTCGATAAAATTGATCACATTTGTTGTGCACTCTACTGCAGTGAATAAATAAAATAACCCGCTAGCATTTCAAAGATAAAACAACCAAACAATGGTCAACTGTTCAAAAGCGCATGAAGTAAGCGTCCCCAAAACAACAACCTGTTTGTTAGCGGGTAATACAATGACTTAGTGTCAAGGGCTAGGAGTTGTGTTTAATTAAGTCCTGTATGTAATCAAGTGTAATCATTCTGATAATTGTTAAATTGTGCGAAGTTTATGCAACTTTGAATCTCTGAAAACTGGCGGTTGAAGCTTGCTGGTGTTATGTTTGTAGGTGATAGACCAAAAGCCAAATGGGGTGTGGCGAGGGTTTGTCATGAAAGATGGCAGAAAATCTTCAGATGGCTATTTTCCTTCTAATTGTGTGGCAGTTCCAGACCTCTTAAGTAAAAGTAGGTCAATTTTAAAAACTATTGGCTATACCTATTTTTGCACAATATAGTAAGTAATAAATAGGTGATGGAATAAACTTGGTCCCAATATCTACTTTCACTTTTTATGCATACAAGCTTGATAACCAATCATGAACTGGCTTCCATCTTCGAGAGACATTGTGATTGGCTTAGCAGGTGGCAACTCCTTGGTGAGAGCTCAGAGCTCATGCTGAAGGATTTTAATACAAACATTATTTCATTTCTGCTTTCTAAAACATAATTTTACATTTCTATAGTTTCTTGTTGCGAGTATTAAAAATAAAGACTGGGATCTTCTCTCTAGAGCCCAGGCTAAGCTCTTTTCTGCAGTTGCTCACATCTTGATGATTATTATTTTGTGACATCTGCCACTTTTTAATTTATGTATAACCCTATTATGTTTATGGTTTTTCAGTTCCTTTCTGTTATGATTTTGCATGATTATATTATGTTTTACCAGCCAGTAGCGCAACCGAAGGAGATCCGGCCAACCCTGGTGCTATTTTCAGAGAGCCCCCTGTAGCCTCTCGTCCCTGGTACAGCTCTGCCACTCTAGCAAATGGTGATTTGGCTTCCCCTACTCTGCGTCTTGCTGCCCCTCTAACTCCTGGTAAGTGCTGACGTCAGCATATCTCTTCTTCACTAAATGGTGGAAAGACTAATCCCCTCTTCCCCCCCCTCCTTGTGGCCTGGCACTTTAGTTCCTTCAACATGTGTGTTGTCTTTGAGTTGGTTGTGTTAAGCACTGCACTTCCAACTTGCAAATGGATTGTTCATTCATGTTGGGAAACAGTTGCATCAAACGAAACCACAAATATATTCATTCCAATAATGCAAGTAATGGAAATGCAGTGTTTGAGTTGGGCTGGTAGGTATACAGATGTTGCTGTTGGCTTTTAATTAATCACATGCTGAGCTTATGCAATGCACAGTGTGAATTTAATTGGTTGAAAGATGTACAGCAAGGAAAGTATGAACTGCTGCAGCGGAAGTATTGCTGATTCTTCCTGCATGCTGAGCTCGGGGCAGCTGTATGAGCACATCTATCACTGATCAAGTTCACTGCTGCTCTTTATTATTCTAATAAAGTTTATTTGTCTTTGAAGGCTGATATATTCAGTTACCATGGCAACACTAAGGCTGGTAACAGTTGCCATGGAGACTAGTGTAGTACAATTTGCTTGGTTACAGAATGTTTGTGTTCTTCTTTTCTCTATCTTTTATAGTCTTGAAGTAACTGCTAATTTTGTTGCTAAGCGCTTTGAACCATCGAACTGTTGAGCCTATATTTTATTTCTCAGGATGTGGACTACATATAAATAAATGGATTAAAGTTTAATCTAAATTGCCTGGATGTTGATTAATCATTTGTTATTGGGTTGAAATCTGTCATTTAAATTGGCACATCTGCGCCTTGTTATTAATACCCTTATATGCTAATCAGAATCTTAATCATTGATGCCCAGCCCCAGGCCACCCTCCCCTCCCTTTGAGACTGTGATTTAAGTTGACAATCATAAATAGTATTCGGAGAGAACAAACTATACAACTTCTAGTTTACCTATTCTCCAAAAGTCTACATTTGAGCATTTCACTTGTTCAATAGCTACTAGAGAATGTACATCCAATAACTATTCCACCTGCTCCTTCTCATGTACACTTTATACTTCATATGCTATAGAGTATTGACTATAGTGTATGGACTATAGATAATTGCTTATAGTCTATACTCTATGCTCTGTAGTCTATACTCTATTGTATATACTCTGTATTCTATACTCTGTAATCTATACTCTATGGTGCACATCCATATAATACATTCATAAATATATATTATATACAGTCTTTGGGTGTTTGGGTGCAAAAACTTGCTTGATTTAGTGGAATATTGTACATGCAAGCCCAAACTTCCAACTAGTAAATAGAAATTTCAGTCAACAGAGAAGTAGCACCAGATTATGAGGGCAAAGTTCTAGAGAGAAATGTCAAGTTGTCAGGTTTTGACAGCATAGCAACTGTTAGTTACAGCACAGTAGACAATAGTAGTAGTCAGTTGGCTCTAAAACTTACAAGCATGTATCATGTCTTTAAGTTGCTGTTAGGAAATGCCAGTAGCAACTGCCTTATAGCATCAATGTTACATCCTGCACGAGGTACTGAATGTTCAGGTATCTTACCCGCTCCTGTTACATTTTATTACCTATATTCCTCATGTTTAAATCTAAAATGTGGTCTGAAATTGCAATTCTTTCAGCTTGTTTGATGGTAGCTTGAGCTTCAAGTTGGCGAGGATATTTTGAGCTTATGTTACAGTCAGCTACTGAATAATTTCACCTTTTAATCACCATTTAACTCTGATACTATTTGTAAGGCATACAATAGTTGACACTATTTGAAAAACTATTACTCTTTTCAAAATTTAAGATGTTATACAACTTATAGTATTGTCGTAAAAGTGTCAAATTATTTTATTAGCCTTAGGGCAACTAAAAGTTAAATATCGTTTGGTGTGTGTGCGTGCCAGTCCATTGCGTTTGTATAGGAGGTTGTATTTCTACTGGCTACGCGCAGTTCAACGAAGCTAAGCTCCGCCTTTTTTGGCACGCAGAGTGTAAATAGACGCAGTGCCAAGATTTAGGAGGCATAAAATTA
The DNA here is from genome assembly GCA_964035545.1 of Bugula neritina. Taxonomy (NCBI): domain Eukaryota; kingdom Metazoa; phylum Bryozoa; class Gymnolaemata; order Cheilostomatida; family Bugulidae; genus Bugula; species Bugula neritina. The sequence continues at coordinate 7,293,551 of OZ037765.1, read as the reverse complement.
TTTAATGCATGGCGCTGTACGTTATCAGCTGTAGCTTATAAGTGAGCAAATAATTTTGTGTACCTTCACCACACAAGGCACCAAGTAATAGTGAACCACCAGAATAAACATGAAGTTTGTATTAACTGGGCATGAAGTCTCATCTGAAGAGAAAAGTTCACTCTTCATTTTGGGTAAGATTCTAGCTTGAACTGGAAATAAGATTTATAAGCTTAATTTCAAATTGAAGTAACACACAGCAGTGAAGATCTCAATATTGTGTGCTAGTTGAAATTTTACACTAAGTTTTTCACCTGATTTTTAGAGAATCGGAATTCTATTACTAGCTGTAAGTGTGTAGGTAGGTTAGACCTGAGCTTGAAGCAATTTTTATTGTATGATAACTTCCAGTTTCTGTTAATTATAATAATTATAATATTAATTGCAATCTTCATATTCACTAGCGAATAGTTAGTTATAAGTTGGAGAAAACCTGCCCTTTCAGCCTACTTGCTGGCAAAGCTCGACTTTTATTGCCATTAAACTTGGATATCAATCAGATTCAGCCAAACATCACCAGCATAAGTATTGTGTGCTAGCAATAGCTTCCTATCCAGACTACAGAATGGTCTTGTTATTTTCTCAAGGAGAGAGAGACTTGCCACCTATTCTAGTCAATGTATTTTTATAGGGAGGATAACCTATCATTCTGGTTGTACATCTGCCATGACAAACAAAGTGATATATTTGGTGTATAAACAAGGACACATTCTACAAAAATATTATTCTCTTTGTTTATAGATTTTATCCTGTTATCAATTTCCTAACTCTATGTTTATCTACAATCTGTTATACTTGTATATCCTCCACTCAAGGCCTTTATTTAATCCTATACTACACTTTCGACCCTTGAATCACTGTAATGTAAATAGAAACGGTTTTTTTTTTATTGTACTGACTTACACTGCCAAGAATATTCAACACCAAATGTATTTTATAACAATGATGTGATCCACAGCACTATCAAGTATCTGTTTTTCACGTGCAACTGACAATAACACTGGTTAACCTCTTTTTCATTTTATTCGGAATAAGCTGTGATTCACTCAATAACAACTTGGACACGAATTATATGGAGCATAGCTGTAGTCATTATTCACTTGATTTAGAATTGATTACTATGACTATCACTGAGATTGCCTGTACCACAGTAGGCTGTGTTCACTAGTAACATATTATGCCAACACAAGGCTGAAGGATTGGTTTATTATGCACACCTCTTGTACTTGAATTGAAGCAAATTATTTTTCAATCATATAACAAATGTATGTATTTTTAAGCCCTAGTTTTTCTGGATTATTGAAAGAAGTTTTTTGTAGGTTGAGGGAGCAGCCATGGATTAGGGCACTGGCCTTGTAAACATAATCTTAGTGCTCTAATCCAGGTATAAAAGGCTGTTGGTGATGTTAAAGGGGTCTTTGCTCATAATTTGCCGCAATAGAAAGAATTTCTTATTAAAAAGCTCCCTACTATGGGGGGGGGGGCTTTTGGGGGCTGGAGACTATGAACATTGAGTTTATATGGGTGATAAATCTGAGCTTATTGAGGTTGTGCAACCAATTCATTGCTATGCTAATTTTAGGCAATATAATCAGTGCAAGTTTTACAATTTAAGCTTCCTTTACACCTCGTGTTAGTTACTTTTTGTGACAATATGGGACTGAAGTGCTTGTGACATTTGTCAGTCACGCAGCTCATTATTAACCCATTGAGTCTGAGATCTCATGTTTCACCCTTGAAATTTTTATCAATAAAAAGGCTTTTCTATTTTTGAAGTGTCATAATTTTTTTGTAATCTAAGGTGCTGGGAAGTTTACATTAGCGCCAGTTGTAATGCATATGTATGACAAGTTGAATCTTGCTGCAATAAATTATTGTGGATGCTGTGTTTTGGTTTCTCTAAAGTATTTTAGACACACCAGCTGAATCCTTATGTATAAACAGATCAATTATTATCAGTCTATATATAAATTCATGTTATTATGTACAAGGAAAAGTTGTTGGCATCTTGGTGTGGTGCCATTATTTGATTGATTTGATATTGCAAATAAAAATTATCACAAAACATCAAACTGTAGCCAGATAAGAGGTGGTTACATAGGCCAGGTTTAGAGACAATGTAACGTCTAGTGTCAAACATAATTTAAATCCTGTTGGTTGGTTAGTAGGTTGAAGTTACACCCAAATCACTTGGTATCTATTTTTGTGTTGCTTCATCATGTGCTTTGTTATAGATTCTTGCAACAGTACAAATGGAAGCTATCACTTTCCTCCACCCAGTCCATCATACAGAGCACCTGAAATGGCAGTCATCCCTGAGAATAGAATATCAACGTGTAGCAGAAGTAGTTCCAACAGTGGTGATCACAGAGTAAGTGTGCATTAGTGATAAGTCACTGTACTGTGGGAACCTGGCATTTATTTCTATTATTAGCTAGGAAAACACTTTTAACAGAAGTCACTGTTTATCATTTATAGTTCATTAAAATAGTAATTATAGAATGTTTAACTGTGCATTTGGTTAAGTCTGTAGGAGCCTCCCTTCAAAAGGGGCAGCAAATAATTATAATAATTAGGCTGTTTCTAGCACTGACATGTTAATTATATTTGGATGCTTTCATGTCCTTAAGAACAAAGACTGTGCTAATATAGCAAATGAACCACTGCACAGGGTATTTGTATCTTAACCGTATCCATGGCAACTGTATGCGTACTGTATTGCAGTTAGCCATGTATACCGCCTGTATTGTACACATGTGTGTATACAGTATGCATGAGAAGGCGTACTGGTGATTAAGATGCTCTATCTCTATTCACTTTGACAGATGACATATCTCCTATTTCACTGTCACTAGCTGCTATGTTAGTAAATCTGCAGCTGATAAAAGATAGCATCGCATGTCATCACCTTCACACACTGTCTTGTCTAAGTGGCAGCAAGCTGACTATTGGCACTGATGATAAAAACTAGTTCATTAACCAGCTGGGTTTTGGAAGCAAACAATTTGTTAACATGCAGCATTTCTTATTTTATTTCTTGGCATGGCTACTAGCTGTATGCAAGGGGGTTGTGGACTCCATAGTTGACACTGTTTTTGTTATGTAGCAGCCATATCCACAGACTCAGCCAATGGCTATCAATGTCAGCGTGAATGTTGGCACTTACCCCCAGAGACTGTCTAGCCACAGCCTCAGCGACCCTTCTCGGCAAAGCTACGACTCTAGACAGAGTTACCATAGCAACTCCAGCTCCAGTATTGGTAGCTTGGATATCTTGGATGAAACTGGCTTTTCCAGCAACGTAAATGTTGCTGAACTCTACCGAAGGGGCATGTCTGTAAGTAGCATTTCTTCATTACGGGCCTGAGTTATATATAGCTGTAAGTTCTGATTGAAACTCAATCAATGAGTGAAGAGTAGGTAGTGTTTAATTTGCAATGTGTATTTTATAGGGCCCCAGTGAGTGTATTGATCGTTTTTTGAATTAGTTTGGATCAATGGTTTAGCATTACAACATTATGGCATCTTTGTTTGACTTTCGTGAGATTTCAAACTTTCAGACTTTACTTGCAATGGGACCCTAAAGAGAATTGTGTTAAATAACTGGAAGTATACTTTGGGTTAGTGATATCATGCAGGTGGCTGTTGCAACTGTTCATTCTTAGTGTGGTTACACAATGCACAAGAAGATACTTTGTTCTTTTGGCAATGCCAGCAATGAGTGGCCAGCATGTCATGTAAATTTCAATTCTAACAGGTATAGTTGTTTGTTTTAGGATGCTGATATAATCTACACTTGGCTGAGCGATTTAAGATTTGACATATATTTTGAAAACTTTCTCCAAGCAGGTTATGACATGCCAACTATATCCCGAATGACGCCCGAGGTATGCAGGTTTTACTGATGTAAATAAATCATTTGTCTTTTCAAATTTGTTTCCTTCAGTCTGGTAAACAAAAGTGATCATCATTCACCTTATCACTGTTGAACGAGCTCCTCTTTGGCGCTCTTTTCAATTTACAGCCAACTGGCAATTGTTTTTAGCAGCCTTTGAAACTGCTAAGCTAAAAGTCAATATAGTATTATTGCACATTGAATGCCAACACCTAGGCCTTAGGCTTTGATAAAACAATCAAAGCTCAATCAGTCAACCACACATTAGCTCTTACCGCAGAAGTCTTTGTTTTGATAAAAAATAATAAATAATACCCTGGATAGTCAGGTCTTAGTTACCTGCTTTTTAACTGCTAGACCTAAGCAGTCTTTCAATACAATGATCAAAGGTCCTAACTTGTAGGTAATGTGGAGCAGCAATATAATTTATCATATCTGGCTAGTCTTGTTAAGAAATTGCAGTTGTGTTGGTCAATAGAAGATTATCTGGAGATTTCTCAATGTATTGCATGCAATAAACTTGTTTTTTGTGCTTCTTTTAGGACTTGACTGCCATCGGTATTACTAAACCCATTCACAGGAAAAAGTTAAAAAGAGAAATTTCTAAACTGAATATAGGAGATGGCATTCCAGATTTCATGCCAGTGAGTGTCAAATTTTATTAATTTAAACCTGTAGACATGTACTTGTTTTTTCTTTATTGAATTTTGAAAATGATTATTGACAAAGAAGTGTTGCATATGTTCAGACGCCACATGTTGCTAATTTTTATTCCAAGGGTAGTTGTAAAATATATTGTATTAGCCAGGCTAAGTTTATGTTCTGATCTTCATTTACACTGATTATACTACTAGACTGTCAGTTTTAATCAGCTCATGGAGGTAATCAGCGCCTTTGTTATTTTGATTAGTCTTCAGTACTAGAATGGCTGCAGTGCCTGGGTCTCGACATCTACTATGAAACTTTGCAAAGCCAGCAATATGACACTATAGACAGCATAATTAAGATATCATGGGAAGACTTGGAAGATATCGGTATAAATCTCCTAGGTAAGAAACAACTGGATTATCTGTTGCTCTGATTGAGAGCTTTTTGCTATTGATTTGTTTTACAGAAGAGTTACTAATTAACCCCATGTGCTATCTGAAACAATTTGTATTTCTTTGAGTGTATAAAGATGTTTGTGGCCTTTTAGCATCCATTACTTTTTGTTAGCAATAAATAGTTTTAAGTTGCAAATGATAATTGCATATTTGTGGCCAGCATTTACTCCTACTACAATCACTGGTGTGCTATAAAATGTAAACTGTTTCACCAGATAGTGAAATAGTAATTGAACTTGACTGAAAGATAACCTAGCTTTGGTCAAGATTCTCAATTTACCTATTGAGCAATTTCTTGAGAATTTTACAGATGTTTCTAAAATTTGAAAGTTTTATGACTTTCAGTGAGTAAATTGCCACAGGTTTTAACTCTTTTCTCAATGTGTCACCATTAATTTGTAAAGGCTTTTGTATGTAAAAACAAAGCTTGTTACAACTTACAACTAGGGTAATTTATTTAGTGTCTTGTTTGGTGTTGTGTGCAAAGAGCGGAAATTATCAAGCCTGGACAAATGCCATTAATAGGTTACAGTCCCACAAAGCTAAAACCTTTTTGTTTCTAAATCCAATATAATATAATAGTTTCCCTATAGGTTATAGTTACGTATGCCTTAAATAAACCTAGTGTGTTTTTTTACTAATCATCAAGTTGGTTAATGAACACCCCCTTGATGTATGTTTTGGCACAGTAAAATCTATAGTTCCTATTTTAATTGTTGTTAAAATCAAATTATTTATGTTATTCTTTCTTTTTGCTTCATTAGGCCACCAAAAAAAGATATTGCTGGCTGTAAACCGTTTAAAGAAATTTAACAAAAGGCAATCTCATAGTTCAAGAGATTCGACTCCAGTTACTGGCACAATGCCAAGGTGGTCAGCTGACATGGCTGCTAATAGTGGATATGCCATCAATGGACAGGTCCCTTACAGGTCTCATTCAGGAGAGAATATGTCCGCACAAGTCAGAGAGTGTTCCCCTTACAGTGTGGCAGCCAATAATTCACTCAAGGAAATCATGAATCACAGGTTAGCTTAAATCTCTGTGAAACAATGTATTATCAGTTGAATTAAAGCCATAATTTACTTGCTTTTGAAATGCATTTTCAACTATTTGTTATTTAGATCGAGAAGTAGGCATGTCTCAGGAGGTGAGGTAGTGCCTATAATGACAAAATCTGGTATGTCTAGATCCAGCAGTGGTAATTCTGTCAACAGTAGTACAGACTTTGGCCTACCAAGGTGTCAGTCATTTGGTCAAGCTGAAAGGGATTCTACACCACCATCCTCTGAAGATTCTGGGTCTTCTTATGGTGGCTCGATGCATAGAAAGTCGAGTAACAAAGGTCCTATGAAAGGTATACACGGTCTTACCATGAGCAAACACTCCAGTCAAGACTCTATAGACCAACAGTTCAGGAATTCTTTGGACAATAATGTTGCTCAATATGCCACTTTACGTCGCACCAATTCTAGAAAACAGAGCTCACAGTCAATAGAGTTGCAGCAGTTTGGGGCGTTACCGCCATCACCCATATCTAAAACTGGCTCAAGTACTTCTCCTGGACTGGGATCATTGCCTAGTCCTTTTGCTAACTTTCGTTCTCCGTATGCCCAAATTCAAAGTGGAGAAATTAAAAATCAATTGAGTAAAGGAGAAAACCGGTCAAGTTCCGTGCCTTCTTCACCGGTAACCAAGGGAGCCACTCTATCAAATGATGTAAACATTAAAGCAAAAAAGCCTCCAGCTCCACCAAAGCGAACTATGTCAATGAAAAGAAATAGTGATGAGCAAGTTAATTGTGAGGTTAATGAAGATGAGGAAACACCTGAATTCCCACCACCGCCACCTCCAATAGCATTCAATCTCCAGGCAATGAAAGCAAATCAGCCAAAAAATGGTACTAGAACCAATGAACATGTTGCAGAGCGTAGGACATCGCCATTTCGAGAAGGATTGAAGCTACAGAATGTTATTGAGTCGAGTCTTGCTGCTAGGCGACGGGCGAGTTCAGCTGAGAAAGAGGCAAGAAATTGCAATAGCAATAACAACAATGAAATGGACATAACACCAACAAATCAATGTAATAGTAGAATAACTGATAGAAGTAACTCAGCAACACCAAGAAATAGTATTGAAAATATACCATTTGCCAATGACAATGCAGGCACTATAAAACAAAAGTTTGGTCAACCTCCACTTACTACTGGAGGTAGTGCTGACTGTATTGAAGATAGTCTTGATGATGCATTAGAATCTGAAGATAATGAGGATGGTGAATTTGACTTTGATACTGTAAAAAGAATGCCAAAACCAGGTATGCAATTATTTTATGTATAATTTTACCTTTTATCTGCAAATTTACCATTATCACTTAGAGTTTAACTATGAATGAAATAAAGTTTGTTTTATATTTTAGTGATGCACGTGCAGCCTGTATACAACGAGCAGAACCATATTAAGCTAGTCTCTGAGCAGTAAGTTATTACGTTGAATCTACATTAGAATTTATTTTTCTAATTTATTGGATTTCGATGTTGGTTTTTAATACCTCAATTGATGGGAGAAAATTTAATTCTTAGATTTCCACCGTGTGACCCTACTTTTCCATCAAATAGGTATTGGTGAAAGAGTACATCAGCGCAGATAAATTTTTAGTTGTTTTTGGTGCAAGAAGACCACTAGTTCTTTAACAATTTAATAAGGATATCTGATTGGGATACCTTTGCACTGATATTGATGTTTGTTTTTTGGTATTTGTTATCAGTTATTGAGAAGATACAATAGCCGAACCCTAATGGATCCCACCCAGTTAAGTTGAGTACACCAGGTGTACAAGCACCTTGACAATCATTTTGAGCTACCACTAACAACTAATTATGGCCAAAAATTTAGCCACATTGCATTGCAGCCTCAAACACCTTGGGGCATAAAATTTTGCTTTTCACTTTGGCTTCTTGCTTATCCCTGCAGTATTTTATTTAGATTTAGCTAGTTCCCAACCATTGCTTGCTAATTGTCACTAATTTTTAAAGCTGGTAGAAAAGTGATCACTTGTTTGCAGTGAGTGGTAAAACTATTGCCATGTGCATTCATTTGACGCTGTATTTTTTAAATATATGTAACTCCTGGCTCTATTTTGAATTACACTTCATTTTAGGCCGAGAAATGTGATGGGAAATGAGAAGATTCAGAGAGATGTGCTGAATGACATAGGCTGTATGTTGGAAAACCTCTCGTCGGAGTTGGATGCAATGCTGGATACAGAAACTGGATCCAATAACTAACATTTTCAGTGTTATCTTGATACCGTCGCCCTAACAATATCAACCTACAGTTATTTTCATGGTATAGAGAAAAGTTTGATGAAAGCAAACGAAGCTTCGAGTTTCATTCTTAACTACATTTTTATTCTAATTTATTAAGATTATTTTAACTCCCTAAGTGTGTTGTCTATTGTGTAATTTAGAATGTAAATACTATATTGTAACAAATTTTCCATATGAATAGAGAATTTGGTGGAAAAATATCTTTACTTATATATTTTTTCCTACTTATTTTAATCTTTTCCAACGACCAATGATTATGTTTCAATCATATGGGACTAGATTAATCTCCATTAATTTTTCATTACTTCGCCTTGGCATTTTTATTATCGATAATATTTTGCAGCAGATGTTTTCAAACAATCATCACACACTGTATTGATTGATCCTCACTGTATTTTCTAACAGATCATTAAATATTGGTGCTATGTACATAATGATCAAGTCTACACTCACACCCTCAGATTAAGTAATGTCACATTATGGACTAGCTGGCTAAATTCACATGACATTTTGTAGCCTCTTTTCTACTACTGTTTTGGTGAGCTCACTATTTTTGTAAAGCAATACAACAAATAATTAATATGTTTGTCTCTTGTTTACTTCCATTCATTAGTATACATCAGCTTCTTCAACTGGACTTGGTGTATAAGCCAGTGCAGTGCCACAGCGCCAAAGGACTGTAAAATTTAATATTTAAGCCAAGGTTCTTTACAATCATGCTATCGAAATGTGTTCTAACTATGCAATTTAATGAGCTAAAATTTAATATAAATCAGTGCTGACTTGCAGGCACAGTATAAGCATAACATGAAGGCTGCTAGCCGAGATAATGAACACTTCTCGGGTTTATACACAAAGTAGTAAAAAAGTTGATTGACAAATACGACTATTTCCATATTAACCAACAAGATAATGCTCCAGTTACCTGAGGCACAACTATGATTAAGGAAGTGAATCCAATCAGATCCATTTTCTTTTCAATCCAATGTTTTAAATGAGCATTACATCCAATAACGTAAACATTGCTTGGAATTGCCATCTATAAAATCATGCAAAAAACTCAAGAGTCAAGAACAACTTCTACAAGATGAGAAACCATATAACTACAAGGAAAATTACACAGCTGACCTATACATGTATGCGGCTTACATACCCCAGTACTTTCTTCTAAGGTGTAATGGCATCTTTCTTTCATATGGTTCTTCAACATAGAATGCATGTTTTAATATTACAATAAAATTATAATTTGAGCATAATGAAGCTGGGAATTGAGACGAAGTGGAGTGGATGAACAAAACCTCAGCAGAGACGTCTCAGAGTTTATGAAGAGCTTGGAACATCTACCCTTTATTACATCAATTATATCCATGTGTTATTATACTCATATATAATGCACATGTATATAATTTATGCCGCATTTATTATATAAATGTATTTAGAGCAAATTAATTAAGAGCAGTTATTACATGACAACTTTTATTGTACACAGATTCCATATAACCAGAGAGTGAAAGTCAGTTATAATTTAAAAGGCTCAAGAATCTTAAAATAAAATAATTAACAGTTATTTTCAATAAAAGTTATTAAAGTATGTACACTTAATTCACATCTCATTAAAATTATAATTTTACATAAAATTCAGGGTATTTCCTACACACTTTAGAATATACATCTATAACTGTTTGAAATGCCTTTTGGTATATGTTGTATGGATTTATTATTTGGTGACAATTTGTTTGTATTTTCCCCCAACAATTTTGATATATCACCTACCCGTACATTGGAGCAGCAAGAATCAGGGAGAGTGCATACTGTTGGGATAGATGACTCATCACAGGTATAATTACGTAATGTGCTCCAATCCTGAAAGCTGCTATATCCACAGCATTGAAGCTACCATATAATATTTGTGTTAGCAATAGAAATAACATATTCTGTAATAATATTTATATCTTAAAAGCCATAAAGTATTTTATTTTTATAGACAATAAAAATATATAATTTTGACACCTTATGCCTATGAATTTCATTTGAAAAGCACTGGCTAAACTTTTGTGAAAATACATGTTTTATTATAAAAACTAATTGCATCACACAATGAATGCAACAAGACCCACTAAAAATAACCAGCAGCTAAAGATGTGTTTCACCACTAGCACCAGGCAGGCAGCATAAGGAATAGAGTGAACTACTTAGTTAATCTAATGATAATAACTTTATGAATTTACTTACTTTAGTTTGTAAATTGTCGATTTCATTAGCCATCATAGTATTCTCAGAGTGATAATCAGTAACATCAAAGGTCATGACTCTAGCTACGTGTTCATATGGCTTGAGGGGAGAAAAATTGACTAAACTTTCATTAAGAAAATCATTATTTAACAAAATTCATGAGAATAATCAGTTATTGAAATAAACAAAGGGATCAAAACTCCAACTTTTTATTTCAATTAACTACAATAAATATATACTGTTAACATTATAATTATATTACAATGCTCATAATCATCACTTAATAACAAAAACTCAGTTTGGTATTCAGCCTATATTAATTATTTTACACATAAAGTAGAATTAGAGCTAAGCTGAGCTTGTAATTAAAAGCATGCATTGTATTTTATACTTACGATTTCTGAATGCATAAAGCACATAACTCCAACAGAATATTCAGCTAATATAGCAAGGCCAACAGCTAGTCTAAACTGAAATAGATTAATATATATTATTTAAGTTTTTTATTTCTTTCAAGTTAATAATAGTTGTCAATTAATAGGTACACTTAATGTTAATGCTCACCATTTTTACAATTCTCAAGTTTAGTGTGCATAAGCCGACAACTCCAGTAATACCGACCATGAAGAGATAAAATGCAATAGTAGCACTTAGCAGTGTAGGCAGCATAGAAACTTTACAGATTAAAGCATACTGATGTCGAGTCACCTCTATTAAAACACCAACAGTAGCCAGTAGCAAGCCACTTGTCTAAAAAAAACAACAGAGAAAAACTAGTAATTGGTGATTATGTTTAAATACTAACTTACATTTAGAAATAATCGGTCATAAGTCATAACATCCTTTCTTAGTTTTTATTATAGATATCAGCGCAGAGGATAACAGGTTTTTAATATTTGGTTAATACCACTGAATGCCAACTTTGCTATATTGAGTTGTATTTGAAGCCCTGCACCCATATCTACTTGGAACTTGTAGCTATAGCTCCTTTTTTCTGAGGAAGCAAAGTAATCGTAATATGTTAGAAAAATTGGTAAATAAATTATCAACTGGCACAATAAACTAAGAAGGCAGTGCCCTGTCAGTTACACTGCCTGTCACACTAGAAGTTACACTGCCAGTCACACTGGGAGTTACACTGCCAGTCACACTGGAAGTTACACTGCCAGTAACACTGGGAGTTACAATGCCAGTCACACTGGGAGTTACACTGGGAGTTATGAACTGTTCACAATTAATATCTACATGCAAATATTGAATGCACATTTGAAAAAACAATGTATATTTTTGTAGTTCTTATCACCACAAGACTTTATATTAAACTGAGTTGTGAATATTTACTAATTTTCATAAGCATTTTCAAGGTGGCAAGGTGGCCTGCACAGTTAGTATGATAGCCATCTCATAACTGGGAAATCGTTGGTTTAATACAACTCCCAGTGTAAAATATCTTGCCATAAAAAAAATATTTACAGCAACACAGCATATATAAAATTTTGAATAAAAGACTCTGTTAACCGAAAAGTTTTTAAATTTGTTGCATAATATTGGGTGATGAGTCATGAGCTTACCATTAATATAATAGCAAGTAATACAGAAATTGCCTTTGCTAATTGTGTTTTCTTTGTATCCTCCATGCTGTCTGGAGTATTTTTCTGCCAACTCATAAACTGGTACACATCAGCAATAAGCTATCAACAGTCCAAATTAAGAGCGGCTCTATAAGGAATACTAAAATTCAACTTTGTGGAGTTTGATATATTGTCTTTTTATTGACTAGACTTTCAAAAAAAATTGGCAAAATTATTTCTCTAATAAATTAAGTTAGCTTCCAACCAGTTATATATGTCACTTCAATATTACATTTATTTATCTTGTAACACTAATTATTCATAATTATTTGGTTGCAACACCATAACAAGTGTTTAGTTTAATTTTCTTATTTTCAATGTTATTCATACCATATATGCGTGGTAATTTTTATCTTTTTTATAGATCATAAGATCACTTTAATGTTTAACTGACCCACCTGTATAGCTTTTGTCAGTGTAAAAGCAAACCTAAGATTTTTCTACAGCATCAATTAAAGTAAAAATAGCTCGAAAAGGTCTCCATCCTTAAGATAAGCAAATCAAACCAAAACAGCAAACTAAAAATAATTGAAAATTTTAAAGCACATAAGTCATCATATTTATCCTTATCTATATAATTTTAGCTCATAGTAAAAAAAATTAGAGGATGTTCATAGTTGCTATCACTGTAGAAAGTTTATTAGCTCATGCGGCATAAACAGACTTTCTTTTTGAACCTACATACTATGCCTTCATTGCTCTTACAAGTACAGTTCTACTTCCTTATCTTACATTAATATTTTTACATGAATAGAGCATAATTATTTATATTAAATTACTATTATATTATTATTATTATTATTATTTTAGATAACATTATTTATTATTATGAATATAAATGGCATTTGTTAATTCAATTTTACATTTAATTTTACAATAACTATCACTGTGTCTATAATTTTATTATCAATAATGATAACAAAATCTAATTGTAGAAAGCTAAAATATTTAATAGTTTACTCTTCGATTTCAACTGCAACATCAAGCTTTGCTTTTAGTCTTACATGTAGACTTGAACTTAAAGTTGAACTTGTTAGATGTTTGCAAAAGTAATCCTAAAGTTAATACTATTATTAATAGAACCAATATGAATATTAATATCAAATTGATATTAATATTCATATTGACTACACAAGCACTACTATATCTTTGTATATTATAATTAGTTTTACTATTACCATAGACATTACTATTAGTACTATTATTAGTTAGTAAATTATATGTATTATTCTTACACTTACTTATATTACTATTACAGTATTACTATTACTATTAGTATTAGTATTACAATTATGTACTAAAAGTAAATAATTATTAGGATTATTCGATTACTATTGCTATTAGTTTTACTATTACTAAAAGTGTTAGTTAATGTTATACTATTATTATTAGTATTAGCATTACTATAACTATTATAAGTATCATACTCATAGTAAATAAGTATAACTATTAGTATTACATTTTGATTTACGATAACTATAAGTATAAGTATAACTATTAGTATTAGTATTATCATTATGATTATGATTGGACTTAGTATTACCATTAGTATGAAACTAAAACTGCAAGATTAAGTATAACTATAAGTATAAGTATTACTATTAGTATAACTATAAGTATAACTATAAGGTTAAGTATTAGTATCAGTATTACTACTACTATTAGTGTTACTATTACTATTAGTATTACTATTAGTATTAGTACAACTCTAAGTCTAAGATTTAGATTAAGTATAACTACAAGTATAAGTATTGATATTTTCAATTCAGAATGAGGATGAACTTTGAAGACCATAAATAATATTTTAAAACTAGTTACAGTTTGGCATATTACTTTACCATTATGGCAGAATGTTGAATGATGATAACAATAATATAAACTATTTCTATTACTTTCAGTTTTAGAGTTTAGACTAAAAGTCAGAGCTCCGGAAATGGTCTGCTACACCAACCCGTCATCATAATATGACACGTGACTATAATTGATACAATTTGGTTTAGATGACAACTCCATAATAAAATAAAATGAGGCACGGAGTGACTATACATAATATAATTTTACAATCCACAAAAATATTTAATATTACTTGAATTATTTGTGTTGACTTGATCATATGTATGAAATATTATATTAGAAAATTGCTTATGTTGATATCTTGATTTTAAACTTGCCTCGTTATAATAATAGAAGGTAATGTTGAAACAATAACAGCCTAGTTAAATTTCTATAGCACACCACTTGATATAGATTATAGACTATTGGATAAACTTGTATGCAGTTGTTTCTGTGCATGCTAATTTTAGGCTTCTTGTAGTTTTATCAGCTTGTTGGGAGGCTAAAGAGCAAGTACAAGATTTGTGCATGTAGTTATTAAAACCATTACTGATTGGATATTCCACAAAACAGATAATATTATATAAATTATATGCTTCATGCAGCATATTATACAGCTAGTCTTGTGACTTGCAACCTGCCTGCTTTAAAATGTATTTGCATGGTGCCAAACAATATTATAAATATATACTGTTATGATAACATTCAGATTCAATGAATAACATCAATATTTATAACTTACATTATAAACATGGTCATATGCATACTACTGCTGTAGCTTGGAATTTCATTATTAAATTTATTTTATTTTACTTTATTTAACAGTATTACAAACTCACAGTATTACAACAGTATTACAAACTCGGACAAATTTGCCCACACTACTTTTTTGTGACCTTTCATTGTTGCAGTGATTAAATTCACAAGTTAAATAAAAAAGTCCACTGTGAGTAATACTATCAAACAGATTACCTTTATTTGAATTCTAAAAGATATCGGTTTTGAAAAAAAGCTCTTGCAAATATTAATGGTAGATTGCCTTAGTATTGGAATTATATTCCCTTATTTGTTTATACATACTGCATACGTGTGTGAGCAACTCATACTTATATGCTATTGGTTCTTTTTACTGTCTTCAATTGTTGATTGGATAATAGATTAAATTTGCAAACCCCCGAGGTATAACTATGCTAACTTCCTCTCACATCCATTTTAATGTGGCTTAATGTGGATAATTATTATCATCTAATAACATCAGCTTAAATTATAGAGATAAAACATTCAGTACAGCTCCCTAAAATTATGAATACATTATAATTGATAATATAATTATATAATAATATAATATAATAATATAACATTAGCCACTGTAAATCTAATGTGTAATAACTTTTAAAAATTATTGAGCTTAGCCTTGGGCACTGGCATTAAATTTATTAACATAATTTTTAGGTTTATGCCTAAAAACTTTTGGCCAAACCACCATGCACATGGGCTGTTTTCTGCTGAGGCATAGTAAATTTGTACTTAATTCACATATATTGCCTAGGTCCTAGGACATTTACAATATCACTTGTCAGTAAACTAGCTAATGGCATAAATCCCAAAACTTTTCTAACCGCAAGTTGTACTGTAAATATCATTATGAATATGACAGAAAGTTGGCTGAATGATTCATCAGCTTCTGAAGGGGCTCAACTTCTACTGTACTACAATTGTTAGATTGTTTTGTAAACATCTAATCGTATGGTCTGGTGCTCTAGCTGTTTAAAAGTTCTATCAAATTCAATATCAATATGCATAGTATTATATAATTGAGTTGTGACTGAACAACTGTTATTATTGGCATTGAATTTGATGATAACACTTGCATGACAGTCTTTCACGTGATCAGATTGATAAGGGCCGAGTGTAAAAGCCAACGCGTTAGTAAGAATTATCATTACTTGTGGCAGAATTTGTACAGCACGCACAGCCGGCAAGCAGACGATCATGAAGCTGATAATAGTCGTAATAGCAACGCTGTGTCTCAGTCAGTCATCTGGATATACTGTACATCATGGTAAGAGAACTAGTTGAACCACTGTGAAAGTTTTCAAACTGCCTAATCTAACCGTTTTCCTATAGGCATAGACGAAATGACACCGTAGTACTAATATGTAAATGAAATTAAAATGGTTTGTGTAAAACTTTTGCCCCCACTGGGATTCGAACCCGAGACATGCAACTTGCAAGCAAGCTCGCTAGTCATTGCACCATGGAGACTGCGAGATTCCTAACAATAGTGTGATTTCATGCTATAAATGGTCTGTAACTAGTATCTTGTACTCTCAAACTTGCACTTGAATTGTACTCTATACCTAAATGTCCAAGTTGCTTTGTAAAACACATAATTATACAGGTACCAAATTTTAGTAAACATTTTGTACATATCCAGCCAATCATGTCAGCAATATCAGAAATACTTCTTGTATTTGCCTCTGCGTGTGTATCAAGCACATTTGGACTAGACTTATTTTTATCTTAAAAAACTTAGAGAACATGTGAGGGAGCCACCACTGTCCAGTGGTTAGAGGAGTGGCGTAGTAAGTGCTAGGTCAAGGTCAAATCTCAGCAGAGCCATTGGAGATACCATAGATGGCATCTAGTCATACTTACTCCTGTCTTACAAATAGAAGGGCCTTTAATCATGCTGGTAACAGGATGAGGTGCACAGTCCATGGCAGCCCAAAAACCCATCTTCCGTCGGTCCTCACAGAAATGGAGACTCTAAGCAAACTGTTTTTTTAGGGAATATTTGTAAGATATTAAGTAAAATAAACAATTTTAGTTTATCGTATATAATATGAATTGCGTTCCATGAAAGAACATAAGTTTAAAAAACCCTTGTAATGTCATACCATACAGTGTGTAGTTATATTGTGCTAATATTCTGTAGGAACTAATCATGGCAAAGATAGGACTGCAGCTAAGCTGGTAAGTAGCAAGATCGCAGTTTCTACACATGAAATAGCTAGATACTATGGGGACTGAGCAATATTCTGAAGGTGCATTGCTCTGAAGGCCCATTGTTCCGAAGGTGCATTAGTCCGACAGTTAGTAGAAACAGGATTATATCATTGAGAATATCATAAATTTCACTCACAATCTTGCTATATTATTGCTAGTTGTGGGTGGCATGCGTGTTGCCTACTTGTGATTGTTTAGCCTCAAATTGCTCTATGAGGCTGCCTCAATGAGGGCTGCATCATCTATCTACATTCTGTTGTGGCTGCTCCATAAACAAAGTGCACAGTAAGCTATTCACTAGCCTGTCAGCTAGCAAGCCTGTAATTAGTAGTCTGTATGCATCAGTATCTTCTCATCTCTAAGTGTTCACTGCTGCATGAAGTGCTGCGCAATGGTGATTACAGGCTTGCTAGCTGACAGGCTAGCGAATAGCTTACTGTGCACTTTGTTTATGGAGCAGCCACAACAGAATGTAGATAGATGATGCAGCCCTCATTGAGGCAGCCTCATAGAGCAATCTGAGGCTAAACAATCACAAGTAGGCAACACGCATGCCACCCACAACTAGCAATAATATAGCAAGATTGTGAGTGAAATTTACAATATTCTCAGTGATATAATC
The DNA here is from genome assembly GCA_964035545.1 of Bugula neritina. NCBI lineage: Eukaryota > Metazoa > Bryozoa > Gymnolaemata > Cheilostomatida > Bugulidae > Bugula > Bugula neritina. The sequence continues at coordinate 7,275,860 of OZ037765.1, read as the reverse complement.
CTGTTTCTACTAACTGTCGGACCAATGCACCTTCGGACTAATGCACCTCCGGAACAATGCACCTTCGGAGCAATGCACCAGTGAACTTTTACTTTTCTGAGGATCAAAATGCTTGAAAATTAGGAGTTGTCATTACTTCTCATAACTGCCACCTAAACCTATTATTACAGTTGAATTGGAATACATTCATTATTTTATCCCTTATATTTCATTTCAGTGACCACTACTTTATTCTTTATCGTGCTTTATTGTATAGTACACTGCTTTATAATATATTATATTTTTGTAAACAGCATAGTGAACCAACTCTGAGAGGCAAACCAGTGAACTGTCTGTTTTGTGAGTCAGCGATGTTGGCTGCCGAGAAGTTCTTCTTGGCAAACACAACTAGTGAGCAGCAGCTAGTCAAGGAAATAGCCGGATTGTGTGAAATTCTGACAAATGGCAGCTCCGTAAGTGTCTGATTAGTCAGTGACAATGTTATGGTGGGGGGGGGGAGGAAGCTGTAGCATGTTGTCATACACTCTTAGTAAAAGTATAAATATAGAATTTCGGGTGAAAGGTTTAAGAGGCGGTCTGGAGATCATGGAGCTATGTCACTGCTGAGTCTCACCTTTTGGGTGTACAACTGGTAGTATAGTGAGCAAGAACTGAATTGACTATAAGGGCTTATTTCATACCAATATAGTCATAAGTTTCTGAAACTTAGGAGGTCAAAAGTTCAACTCGTTGTAGGAGGAAGTAAAAAGCCCTCATGATCCGAAGTTTAGATTCAAATCAATATTTCCTCAGTCAAGCTATTCAACATGTATTCATCACTATTAAAGAAATATATTTCTATAAAGTGCATGGGTATAATGGACTGAATGTTAAGCTAAGCATGTTTTGTTAATACCGTATAAATGTTTTAAAAAATAATGATCAAGAAACAATTGTGATGAAATAAGAACTGTGCGTGCCAAGCAATTGGGTTTAAGAATTTTGTATAAATATAAAAACTATAATTTTGCAAGACCAACAAGTATAACAACTTAAAAAGAGGTAAATATTGTCATGTACGCTTACCATATACTGACAGCAATAACAAAACTTTGGTATAGCCTGCAGCCGCTTAAGCATAGGTTGAATTGTACTCACTAGTACTTCTAGTTTATGGCAAGCTCAGCAGACCAGAGCCGTAGTCTGATAGTAGCTAGCCAGAAGAGATAGAGTTGTACAAGATAAAACTGTTCAGTAAGAGAGATGGCTGTGGTTTAGTCATAGCTAAACCATTTTGACAGCATGCACCAGGATTGAAAGACAAAGCAACTAAAGCAAGTAAAAGGGAAAAAAATGTATTTAATTTCTGTTGACATTTTTGATGCCAATATTCTGTGAAATTGTCAGCCACACAGATGCTAGGAATTCTAAATTTGTTGATTATAACGGTCAGATAAACTATAAACTAACTCAAGACATACAATAAACACAGCTTAGTATCAGAAATTGAGATTTTTTTCAAAAGCATCAATTTATAAGTTTTGCTGTTAAATTGTAACAAGATATACCATTACTTATTACTGCATAATGATTTTTAAAATTTAGAGTGTAGGTCAATTTAGGGCGCTTTCAGATTCCCTAGAATAGATATGTTGCTTCTACTAAGTATATATAGGAGTAGTAGAGATTCTCAGCTGGAAATATTCTTAGTAAAAGATAGAGCCTGAACTTTCTGTATTTGGGTAATTGCAGTTCTAGTATTGAATCTCTTCTTTGCGCTATGGGCCAATGTCTATAAAGCCAAAATATGGCTCATCCATGTAAGGGCTGACTTACTTTTCTTAGAATTGTTATCTGGAGTTGTTATACTTTTTTAGATACTGAAGTATAACCTTCCACTATACTAATTATTATAGGTGTGTGTAGGAGTTGCCATAGGCATAGCTCAGCAATTGTGGAAATATAAAAACTTTCCCCCTGAAAAAGCTTGTCAAAGGTTCAATTTATGCCCAAATACAACTCTCAAAGGTTAGTAGTGAATATCCTATGGTTGATTGTTAGTATAAGCACTATTACAACTTTGTCTTCTAATACTAGTTTTTAGCTTATATAGTAGCCTATATGTATAAGAAAGTTGATTGTGTATACGCCTGAAAGTGCACATTGAACCTGCATAGTCTACAAAACTGGTAGTGCATCAAGCTATTTGAGATTTAGGTATCATATAAAATCTGTTGCATTTGAATTCAAGCACAATAACCATACAGTTTTATTAAAATAATATTATGAATTATTCACGTAAAATAGAATAAACTGGCCAGCTTTAAGACTGTAGAAAATATTTAGTTTTATGAATAAATGGTATACTTTGACTTGAAGATTCAAGAAAAAACTTAATTTATTTATTCAGATAAGGCAGTCTAATAATTGTGTTAAAACTTATAGTTTTGTACACAAATTATAACTTAGCAGTGGCTATAGAATATAGAAAAAACCTGGTTATTTGGAAATAAAAAAAAAATAAAAGTTAAATTGTTAGAAATTTTAATGTAACGCAACTGCTTTGATTTTAAAATGGCATGCAAGTCTATAAAGCTAAGAATTGGCCGTTTTGTGCAATGGCAACAACAAGATTATTAATTTTAAAGTTGGTTATTATCTTCCCAGAGCATTGTCTACAAGACTCCCATACAGATGCTTTCCAGAGAAATTGTTCCTCTTGTTAAATGATTGTCTTAGAGCCAACAGCTGAATTTATTATTTTATGTTTTGTTTGCATTAACTTCAATTGCATACACCATGTTATAATATAGCAAAAGGAAAAAAAACTCACCAGTTTATTGTGAAACTGCTATAATTATAAATTTTATACTGAACTTTTATCGGAATAAACTGATGGGAATTTTTTCCTCAAATTGCTCAATCTTTAAAAAGTAAAAATGCTTGCATAGGAGTAACCATTGTAATAATTTTGAAATGTATTTTATTTTTACAAATCAAGCACTTGAATAGTCTTATGATGTAAAAAATTCTTCCTCTTCCCTAAGGTGTGGTCGGAGGTAGTAAAGCTGGAAATAACAGCTTTACCTGTTCTGTGTGCAAAGATGCTGTTTCAGCGCTAAAGTTACTAGTAATAGCGGAACAGGTATTTCAAATATGTTGTAATCAATATTAACCTCTTGCCTTTAAGAAATACACATAAAAATTCTTGAAAATCTTTCTATTCTAATTTCAGAAATTCAAAAATGACTTGTATATGATTTTTTGTATGATATGCCTGTTACTTCACTAATTACAATTATATAGATTTTGTTGACAACTTGCCATCACTTAAAATTGTGTACCTTATCTTATAGGGAAATATTGAGAAAGAAATTGTCACTGTTTTCTGTGACCATCTGCCATCAGACCCTGCTAAAGCGGTAGGTTAACTCTTACACATCATATATATTATGTATCCTACCAGTGCAGCATATAGCCAGCATATATTATAAAAACTAAATGAAGCTTTGTAGAAATTGGCCAATTTCCACCAGCATAAACTCTTCATTTTCCAAGAACATAATAGGCTATTGGGTGTAAAAAATTATTGCTGATGTAACATACATTAGGTGAAAAGTTTAATACTCTCACACATTTGCAAAGCTCCAGCTCCAGTGATTGATAAATTTATTTATCAATCATTGGTTGTTGAATCGTTTATAGTAATTATGTATAAAATATATGTAATGATTGTATCCGTTACATAAGTTGTATAACTATGTAGACTAAGTAGTTTAGCTTATTATAAGAGATCATTGTGCACTTTCTTCTAGAGTAGTTCTGGTTCACTCTACACTGCTGTCCAGACATATTAGAACCAATGTGCTATAAAATATTATTGTAAGCTACATTTTTCAGCACTTTTCCCTGCAACAAGTTAAACTATATGCAAGCACATATACTTAGTCAAAAATTTCATCTTGCAAGACTTTCAGCATTTGTTGGGTTAAACTAGTGTTGTGTATTATAACATTTTTGTGCTCTCTATTATGTTTATTTGTAATGATATCTTCTGCTCTTTTGTATTTTGATTGATATGCTTAGCACTCATTATTTAATGAGCCATGTAATGGTACTGGCACGTAGTTCAAAGAAAACAAAAATTCAAGGATAGAAGGATTTTTGTAAACTAAGAATTTATTAAAATATTCCAACTCGATGGCTCTTTGAATTGTCGAGTCAGAAGTTCAGAATATTTCAATAATTTCGTTATAGAAGTGCTTTTAATCTTTGTGTATATAACTTTGGCCAAAAATTTTTTAATAAGCTATATACCTTTCTAGCAATTTTTCAAGCACATCATCTAATGTGTACAAATAGCACTTATCTATACATGTATAATGTAGCAGTTGCTTTTTATTTTAGTGTGAATCTGCAATAAAGGAAGATTTCCCTGATATAGTAGAGAAGCTTTTGGATTCTGATTTGATATGTGGTTTACTTAAAGTATGCTGATTTTAGTTGTTTCCAGTTCAATTTCTTTCAACATTTCTTAGGCAAAGCTAATGTATCAACATCATCTTATATGACAGATCAATGATGTAAAATATAAACATTGAATCACTGACATCAAACATAAATTGAACATAATTAATAGTTTATTAAGTTGTTATAATTAGTACAAACCTTATAATAAAAATATAAATATTTTACATTTTTATGCTATTTAAATACAGGTAAAATAATATCGCCAGTCAAGATAAAAATGTTTTGAGGACAAATCAATGATGCTTGCAAAAGTATGCCAAAAATTGTCATCAAAATACAAGTAGTTAGTCAAATATACTCGAGATATTACATTAAGTAAAACACTAACATTGTGAGAAGAAAGTTCAGAAAAGTGGGTAGTGAAAAAGTTGCATATTATTGGTAGCATAACTCCTAGAACTTCTATTTTTAAAATAAAAACAGAGGTTCGAATAGGACTGTTTGCTCCTAGAGACTATTTATTGTTCAGCTCTCATACAAACAGTATTTAGTGTGAAGACACTAAAGCTAAACCCTTTGATAAACAGCTCATTAACAGCATCCTTTCTTAGATTTAGATGCTTTCTTATTGAGGTTAACATTTCCTGTGTCTCTGCTGTCTTTCAACAAATCCTGTCGCGACTTCTTATCTTTCAAGACAAGTTTTGTGATGGACACAAACATCTATAATCAAATAGCACAATGATAGCTGCTCACATCTCTAAACAGTAAGTCAACAACTGTAAACATACAAGGATCGATTTCTGCTGATGTACATGTTATACTAAAAAAACATTCAAAATTAAAACTTTTATAAAACATCTAAGGTCAGATTATGAGCTTAATGATTATACTTAAAAGTTGGCAACAATAATATTTTCAACTAAAAGTTCCGATAATGAGTGTCAAGATCATGTGTCAGAAGAGCAGGGTCAGTATATAACAACATGGTTGTTACAGACACACCATACAACACTAAGCTGATAAGAGTAGAATAATTAGCATTGAGTATATATAAACCCCATCTCACCTCTTCCACATTTTTGTTCTCTTTGGCACTTGTTTCAAAGAAAGGAATATTGAGTTGCTGGCAATATTTTTGAGCATCGCTGGTGGGTACAACCTTTCTGTCGGGTTCATCATCTTTGTTTCCCACTAAATCAACCAAGTATAAATTAAATATTGCTTTTTATCAATTAACAGCTATGACACTATTTTCATTAATAAAAAGACATACATTTAATTTGTATCTTATATTAATTGAGGAAATTAGAGAGCAGCCGTGATCTAGGGGTTAGAGCATTTGCTTAGTCATGGGTTCGAACCAGAGTAAAGGCCATTGGTGATGTTAGGAAGAGCATCCAATCATAATTGCTTCTTTGCCCCATCTGAATAAGTCTTTAGCCCCATCTAACAAAAACCCTTTCTACCAGGGGTTCTCACAGGGATGGTGACTATAAACTTGCGTGAGCTTTTTGGTAATTGGAGAAATTGTTGGAATTTAGTTACAGTGAAAAAGATTAGCTTCTAATTACTGCATAAAACTAGTAGAGCATACAGCAGTAACAGTCATACCTAGTATCCTTGCTACATTATCACAGTTATTGTCTATCTCTTGTATCCATCGCCTGATGTTTCCAAAAGTTTCACCAGCACAGACATCGTATACTACTATAACACCGTGAGTGCCCCTGTAATACCTGTGAAAAATGCAGTATAAAACAACAGGTCAACAAAATATTAAAAGAATTTATATGTAAATATAATATTAAGATATCAACATTAAATCTTTGATCAACAAGTACCTCAAAAGTTGTTAATTCACCGGCAAGTGTTGGAATACACAAAACTAACACGTGAAGTTGTTGAACATAGGGACCACCCATCACAAAATTATTAAAATAAAAAGGTGACTAGGCTATAATATCTTACATAGGCAGCTTAAACATCAAAGCAAAAATTACCAGCATAACTAGCTAGACAGAGGAGGCATATATATGAAGATTGTGTTAACACATTTATTCCTACAGTCTCCAAGTGCACGAATGAGAAGTAATGTGAGATTATGCCACTAGCAATATATTACTAACACTTTACCAAAAACTGATAAATAAATTGATAACTGTTATTTATTGAAAGTACCAATAAATAGTAAGGAATACAGCAGATAAAATTGCTTTAACAAGCGTATTTGTGAGCAACAGACTTGCAGATAAACTATAGTACTTTGGACTTTTAATCAGGAAGTAAAAATAATGTAATGGTTGATTTGCTGAATCTACAAATTATTATCAGCGTAGAAACAATTAGGATAAAATGATTCAATTTATGTACAACCACAATTTAATAAACCCAGAAAAAGTTCCGCATTGTGTTTAAGAAATCAGTCTTTTCAAATCTGCAGATCAACTGATTGAAAGCTAAGAAAAATTAATGGTCACTTTCCTACCACTGTGACTATAAACTGACCATGCAATCTAGTAACTATAGAGTATAAACAAAATAACTCTAATTTCCAACTAAAAATCAGTAACTAAAAGACCACACCCAGTGAGCTGGTATTCAACAGAGAACATAAAATAAAGTTAAAAAAACTCTTAGCTTGATGGAAGTAAAGCAGCAAAAAAACCTGAACATACATTATACCAGGCTTATATCTATCAACAGCAACTACTCAAATAACACTAATTTAAGCTATTTTGTAAATATTGAATGTATGACACAATCGAATGTATAACAAAGAAAGAAGTCAGCTACACTAGATGATTGTATTTGGTAATTAAATACATATGTGATAACCTATCTCTCTTGAGTCACTATAGTATGACAATACATAATACCAATATATACTATAGTTGTGATGTCACAGTATCAAATTCACACAGAATATTATAGTTATGTAAAATCTTCTAGTCTATATTTAATTTTTTAATAACAAACCAAAACCCAATTTCGGCTATATAAACATTTTTAATATAAATTACCCAAACATTTGCAACACTTACGTGGATGTGATTGTTCTAAACCTCTCTTGACCCGCAGTGTCCCAGATCTGTAGTTTACATTTTTCACCGTCAATATCTATGGTTCGAATTTTAAAGTCTACACCTATAGTTGTGATGTATGTGCCTACAAAATAGCAACATTTAAATCACAGCTTGAGTTGTTAGTAAGAAAAGATATCCAAAATTTCTTGTAACATTGATCTGACTTTTTTTCAGAAGCAAACATAAAGTAATTGAGTCGGTTTGTATCTAAAAAGAAGCACCTGAAAACCTGAAGTGAAATGAATGGACTATGACTGCTTACCACTAAATGTGTTATCAGCAAACCGTAGCAATAAACTACTTTTCCCAACACCTGCAAAACGTTAGAAAAATGAATAAAAATAATTGAACTTATTATGCAAAATATAAACCAAAAGCTCACTTTGAAATTAGTTCTGCAAATTAAAGATTTGAACAATATTACAGTTAGATAAGCTTTTTCTGAGAAACATCCAGTCAAGCAATAAAAAAGCTGCTAACTTTGTGTTATACCTATTCAATTCAGTATCTAATAGAAAAAACAGATTGAACATTTATTATCAATGGCCTGACTCATAAATAGTTTAGAAACAATTTGCAGAAATACAAAATATGCATGTTGTGTGATAAGCATATAGTGGCAAGACAAACTTGATGATAAAGTCATAAAAACAACTAATGATTTACAATAGATATTAAACTCAGTACTAACCACTGTCTCCGATGATGAGAAGCTTGAACAGGTGGTCATACTCTTTAACAGCAGCCATCACTTTTTGTTAAATAATAAAAATGTCACTTGCACTCACTTGCAATTACACAACTTTACAGCAAAGGTAATCAGGTTTTCTTGCAGCTTTACTTGAAGCTTAGTTAAAGCTTGAGCTAAAAATAATACAATTTAAATATAGAGCAAAATGATGCAACGAGTAACTCAAGCATGCAGTGTAAGATCATCAACACTTTTTTAAAATTAAACATAAATGTGGAGTTACAGTGAGTGAAAGTCATGCAAGTCAATGGTTAATCAAGTCAATTTAGAAAAAAATTCAAGGCAAGCCTAAATCTAGTGAATGTATAAAATTAGTTTAAATGGTAAGTTTTTGATCAAGTCAATATATATATATATATATTATAGAACTTTTTTTTGTTTAACACCACAATATTTGTAAGAAACCCAGTAAGAAGATTAGGTTCAGTAGCATTGAGAGTTATATTATGCCACAAATACAATTATGACACCATCAATTAGTCTGTTAGAACTTGAGCTCATTATCATATGAAATAAGGTATCTAACCACCAAGCCACATCTGATTTGTCGAGTCAAAATATATAATGTTCATAGTTAATCATTTTTATTATCATTTAGTTAAAACACAGTACATATATCAAGGAACATAGTCAGTATTGTAGTACAAATCATAGAATGGGGACTAAAGTAATAGTGAGAATAAAGTCAAGCTTTAGCTCAAAGTAATAGACTATCACTTAAGAATTAGATTTAGACTAGTGATGGTCATAATCATAATGACTATTGCAGTTCCACCTACTATTACTTTAAATTAATGTTAGAAGTACTATAGCTGTTAGTAGTACTTGCTCACACCAATAGTCCCAATAGTTCCGTTTGACTTTTCAATAACATTAATAAGGAGTAAAGACATTGAATTTTACATTCCTATTGAATTTGATAATCATAATGCTAATACTAAAACATAACTCATACTCATAGTGATAAACATATGACTATGACTATCATAAGTGATAAGATTAACTTTAACAGTGGCCTACTGCTAAATCAGATAGTGATACTAATAGTAATAGTAATTGATGAGACATAAGACTATCTGACTAAGGCTGCACTGTAACTTTAAGAGCAAGTTAGTATTACTATTACTGACTAACTATAACTATAAGTTCATGAGTATCAGTAATTGTAAGTCTAAACACCAGGTCTAGTAATAAATCACTGTTATTGCTAGTTAGTAAAACTAAGAGCAAATGTAACTGCAAGTGTTAGTCAATAAGACTAAGTGTAACATTGACTGCGAGTGTGACTAACACTATGACCAAATGATACACTGTAAATGTAATACTAAGTCACTAAATAAAAATGTCAAATGATCAGATAAGGTAGAACTTCCTTGCAATCTGTGTTCAAATATGATAAAAAGCATCTATTAGTATTTAGGTAGATTGTTTGGACAGGTTATAAATATATATTCATATTGCCAACACTAACAGTAACACTAAATTTTAGTCTAACAGCATCACCATAAGCATAGCCCATAATAACAATGATAAGCCTAAGGTAAGTAAGCAGAATTACAGATTACTGAAACTCATACTCATAGTCATACTCACTATGACTATCAGTATCAATATCATACTGATTATTTTTATAAATTATTGATATGATAAATTAAGATAAAATTAAATTAAAATAAAAATATTAAAATTAACTTTATTCCGTCATGATTATGCACAATTATAAATGATCATTAACATTATGATTATGACTATGATGATAAATTTAATTTTATTATAAATATTATTACTATAATTCAAATTGTTCAGTCAATTTGATTTTGACTTAAGCTTAGCTAAAATTCTAAGTTAATCACAAGACTAGGTAAGCAAAATGATTATTTATCATTTTTTATGAATTATGTGTTCTTGCTTTTACTTCGACGTTCGAAAATTCTCACTTGCCCTTGATGATGTTTAACTATAAGTACAAAACTAAACATGTTTTACTGTAACATTGACTTTTAGACTAAAATAATAAGCGGAAGTGGAAGGCGTATGAAGGTTCGGTCAAGGATATTTTAATGACCTTATAGCGTGCTCTTTTCTATGTAAGGTAGAAATGCCTGGTTACCAGCTAAAATTAAAACAAATCAATGATGGAAGTTTTTCTTCAAGTTATAATCATAATGTAAATGATAATGATGGCTGTGACCATTTAAATCTAATTATCCGTATCGACTAAATTTTAAATTGATAATTGTAGATATTTATTTATAATAATTGTTTAAGTTAATTATTTTACTTGAATTGAACAATATTCAATAATACTAGCCGTTTTAACCTAAATGAGTAAATCCGCATAAGCTATTTTAATTTAAATTTCATGTTGAAAATTAAATTTAAAGTTAAGCTCATCAAATTCAATGACTCAGTCTATTGTTCTTCAAATTGGCCAGTGTGGTAATCAAATAGGATGTAGGTTTTGGGATTTGGCTCTACGAGAATATGCAGCAAATAATAAATTAGGTTTATTCGATGAATCATTCAACTCATTTTTTCGAAATGTGGACGCCAAGTCAGGAAGAGAAATTCGTGTTGGCTCTGGAAGAGAAAAAATTAGCAGTTTAAAGGCTCGATCTATACTTGTTGATATGGAAGAAGGTGTTATCAATAATATTTTAAGCGGGCCTTTAAAAGAGTTGTTTGATTTGAAACAACTTGTTACAGATGTGTCTGGTTAGTATTAAAATTACTCATAGTCATAACTTCCACCCATAAGCTTAAAGTGTTACTTTTAGTATAGAATTAAAGTAAGTAAAAATTGCAGCAAGTCAAATCAATTCAGTTTAGACAAAACAATAATGTCAAATCCAGCAAAGATTTGAGTAAGTTTAAATTTTTGAAGTCTTTGGTATAAAAACCAATTGTTTTATTTATTTAAATAGTAAATTCGATTTAATAGTATCAAAACGACATAAATAGCTGCTTAAATTTATTTACTTGGTTGTTCAAACAAAAATCTTTGGTTTAAGCTAACAAAATTTTGCATGTATTTGTATTAATACAAAAGACATTACTAAAAGTAATTGTGTATACGTTTATAAGAATGTTATATAGATGGCTTTGAGTAATTTGAATAGTAAATATTTAACATTATATCTCGGTTTTTACTATACATTTAACAGTTAGAGTAGGTGATTTTGATTTTTGATTTTTTAAGTAATCGAATCGGTAAGTCAGCATGGAATAAACTCTGCTCTTGTATAAAACTAAGGTGAAAACTAGCCTGCTTTACTTTGCATTATAGGTTAGTAATATTAAATTAATGTTTGTAATTAGTTTCATATAGGCTAGTTTTAATTATTTTATTGGTGAGCCAGTCACTAATTATAATTAACATATCCTTTCAGGTGATGGTGTTAATTTTAATTCTATGATGATAATTTATAAGTATTAAAAACTATTGGTAATTTTCAGCAAGATTTTCAAGGGTAAGACTGCATTTGTTGTTTTTATTTTTGCAAACATAAAAAGATGTTTTAATAATTCAACTTTTGCCAGAATCAATCGTGCATGTGTATCTTTTTGTTTTGTAGGCAGTGGAAATAATTGGGCAACTGGTCATAAAGAATATGGAACAAAATATAGAGAAAATCTCACTGAAGTAATACGTCAAGCTGCTGAGCAGTGTGATTGTTTGCAATGTTTTTTTCTAATTCACTCCATGGGTGGTGGTACTGGAAGTGGACTTGGTACTTTTGTGCTGAAACTACTAGCAGATGAATATCCTGATGTTTATAGGTCAGTTAGATGAATTTGCTTGTAATTTCTAATTCGTTGTCATGATATTTGATTATTTTTTGCCTTAAAAAGGATGAAATTTTTCTGTTAATTAACACTTGAAAAAATAACTATGAGTGTAACAAACTTATAGGTTTATATAAATACAAAGAAATTCATGTGTGTGTATATATATATATATATACATATATATATATATATATATATATACATATATATATATATATATATATATATATATATATATATATATATATATATATATATATATATATATATATATATATATATATATATATATATATATATATATATATATATATATATATACATATATATATAACGAGCATGTGATAGTAATGTATCTAGTTCCATATACTCACCTTAATGTAGTTGATTGTATGAGGTTTTTATCATCTACCAAGATAAGATATATTTCAGTCACAATTAGTGTAATCACTTTCCCATTACGTCTTTGATTATAATTATTGCTATTTCTATGCAAATGTAGTCTTTCAACTAAGATATAAAGAAGACTGGTAGATGTAAATTTGAGTAATATATTTGCTTAGATTTGTTACTGCTCTTTATCCGTCACATGATGATGATGTCATTACATCTCCGTACAACTGCGTGCTAGCCACAAGATGTCTCACAGAGTTTGCTGATTGCGTCATTCCAATAGAGAACCAGGCACTGGTTGATATAGTCAACAAAACTGCAGGTCTAGCATATTAGTACTCAATATTTATTATATTATATGGTTGACATCTGTAATATATTAAATTATTTAATATATTATTATAAAAACAAAAGCTCAAGCTTAGATTTCTAAGCGTAAGAAAATGTAACTTGCTTATATAATAAAAAGTATCATTTGTCTTTATAGAAAAGCCCAGTCTGTCTAAAAAGGGGGGCTCTATTACAAATGATCAAGGGTGTGTTGGAACAGAGAAAGAACGGAGCTCTTTTGACTCTATGAACAACATAGTAGCCAACCTGCTGCTGAATATAACCAGCTCTGCACGGTTTGAAGGTGGCTTATTTAGTGTATGTGTACAGTAGTGATGTTCCATGTGTGCCATAGTAAATGTAAAATACAGAAATTATGATGTAGTAGCAGATCTATCCAGAGTGTTGCCAGAAAGATAAGATAACTCATAAATTGTACTGATTGGGCTGTAGCATTAGGTGCAGAAAGTATGTATAGCCTCAGTTTGTGTAATACTAATTAATAGTATTATGGGAAACATGGGATTAGCTTCTAAACAGACATAGTTAACTTACACTGGTCCTTATTGGCTTTATGTGTTGAAGCTGAAGTTCAAATGTACTGATTAGGTTTAGAATATGTTGCAAAATTTTTTTGTTGGTCGTGCTAACATTTATGAAGAGAGGATTGCACCTTTATAAACATCATGTTGCATAGTGCAAAGTACTTTACAGTGTATGTGTCACGTTACACTCACCAAGTTAGATATAATGTTAATTTCAGGTAGTCTGAATGTTGATTTAAATGAGATAGTAATGAACTTGGTGCCGTTTCCATCTCTACACTACCTGGTGACCAGCCAGACTCCACTGTACACACAGGCTGATGTGAATATTCCTCTTAGAAGACTTGACCAGATGTTCACAGATGCCTTCTCTCCTGATCATCAGCTGATAAAAGCAGACCCCAAACACAGCATGTACCTAGCCTGCGCTCTAATGGTCCGAGGCAACGTTCAAATATCTGATATTCGCAGAAATATAGAAAGGTGCATTTTAATAAAAAGTTTCATGCTTATCAAAGCTCTAGTTGGTGCTTCAAAGACAAATGTGAATTATTGTTAGTTTGAGTTTAACAAAGGTTAGTTTTCTAGATAATAATTGAGAATATAATATTTGAATCAATGTACGTACAATAAAGTATTGTATGGTTGACATTTATAGCGAAACCTGATTTTAATATATATATATATATATAATTCAGATGTGTATTAAATGAACTTTAACCTTACCTTGGCTTGAATTCTTAAAAAAATATATTTGCAATAATTGCCAGAAATTTTGGTTGTGTAGACAACTCCAGTACTGATAGATTGTTGTTGGTGTAATAACTCCACTTGTATCATAATTTGTATTTGTGCAACATCTCCATTATGGAAGTTGAGCCTTTTTAAAATTTTTAACCAGAAAAAGTTATAAGATTGAAATTACACCAAGCTGTGTTAAACCATTTGACCATGTCTAAAGCTTACGGAATATTTAATTTAACTTGACTTTTAGCTCCGAAGTTTTTACTATAGATTTTCCATAACATATTTTTACAGCTGTGTTTATGCTCCAATAATAACTCTTAACATGCAATTGTGGTGATGCCCTGACTAATTGGAGAGATTCGTTCAGCTAGTTTGAGCATGTTTTTCTGCCAAAGATGTCTGCAATATTCTAGGGTGCCTTTTACTAAAATTGCTTGTTACATGAGTTCCTACTTTATCTATTCAAAACACTTCGTTTGTCTATAGTAAACAAAAAAGAGGTTAATGTAAGTTATTGATGAGTGAAAAGTTACGACATGCTTTACTTATGCTTTTTAAAACTGTTGGTAGTAGCAACACATTTTCACAATCTACCAGACAGACTATAGTACTGACCAGCTTTAACATATATTAATAAATAAGTAATAATAATAAATAAAATAATATACATGAATCATGATAAGTAATTTGTTGCAGGTTAAGACCAAAGCTGAATTTTATTCACTGGAATCAAGAAGGGTGGAAGACTGGACTGTGCTCAGTCGCACCAGTAGGCTACCCGCACTCCTTACTAACCATGGCTAACAATACTTGTATCCGTCTTACATTCAGTGAGGTTATGGGAAGGTTTAACAGATTGTACAAACGTAAAGCACACATTCACCATTACACAGCTACTGATGGCATGGAGCTGAGCGATTTTACAGAAAGTCTTCATTCATTAACTGGTATTGTCAAGGAATATGAATGTTTAGAGAAGCAGATGAACGTCTCTTTTCCTGTTGTTCCAAGACTGAGAGTCCCTTCAAATCCACTATAATTTATTGTTGTTAATGTGTGTATATATACTGTATATTTTTTAATGAACTAGTTTTTTTTAGCGAAACCCTTTATTTAACATAATTAATGCAATAATTTCATATTACCATAGTTTTATCAAGTGTGCCAATTGCAATTTCTATTGGATAGTTTAAAACAAATTTGAAATTTTTCAACTTATAACACAAAAGGGAATTAATTTCACCGTGATTAAATTTAATTTAACCTGCCAAGTTTCTTAATGTCTTAGTTCACCACAAACATAGTTGAGTTTTTAAATAGAAAGAAACTTTCAAAATGTAATATTTTAAAATAAAACGATCACATAACTTGACTGAAAACAAGTTTGTTACATGAATCTTGCTGTTTGTAATCTTAAAAGGAAAAATTCTGACTGCAAAAGTTATTATAAATATAATATTTAGACAAAAAATGATTACTAAAAGCCTCATTCTTATACATTTCTCCATTTAATAGCAGCTTGAACAGGATCTGGAAATATACATTTGACTGCATGACAACAAAGTTACAATATAACAATAGTTGGTAGATAGAATATTCCCGATATTTTGTTACCATCATTCATAATCAAATGAAATAATGACAAAAATAAGGTCACAAATTTTGT
Source organism: Bugula neritina (assembly GCA_964035545.1). Classification (NCBI taxonomy): domain Eukaryota; kingdom Metazoa; phylum Bryozoa; class Gymnolaemata; order Cheilostomatida; family Bugulidae; genus Bugula; species Bugula neritina. Next base: position 7,260,104 of record OZ037765.1, on the reverse strand, counting down.
TGATGAAACTTCGAGATTGCTTTTTATTGAAATAATTTCAAATGCACAAGTTTTCTTTGTCAAATTATAATCAGCATGTCTTTTCGGAGTAAAGATGTACAAAGTGAGTTTTGTCAAATGTTCATGTATTGAGACAATATATAGAATTTAGATTAGGATTTTTAAAGTGAGATTGTTGGATCCATTTTTACTCTTGCCCTAAAAGTTATAAAAATGAAAAGCTGTTTATAGTTTAATAACATCAACTGGTGGAAAAAACAATTGTGTATAAATTTGTAAAAACAAACTAATAATACTTCATGATAGTCACCATAACAATTTTCAAAAAATGCCAAACTTGAAAAAAATTAAGTTTCTGTCGTCATAACTTTTAAATATTGTAGGGCATTTTGGGCAGCACTGCTCTTGGCATCTTCAGGACTCATTCCCGAGCCGTAACACACAGCGATTGGACTGGTTGCAATTTGTACAAGGCACTGGTATTGACCTAAAATATGATAGTACACTCATGATGTTGGACTAACAAAATACCATGACCAAACCATATACAGCACTACCTACATTATAGATTTCCTGGCATGCAGTGTGAATAATTCCAGCAATAAATAAAAACAGTTGTTTCTTTACAAGCAAAGACAAACACAAGTTATAAATATGTTTACTGAATTTAAAATAAATTTTGAATGATCTAATGGCAGCACTCATCTTTCACAAACTTATTTAAAATGAGTGATTGCTGGAGTGCATCAATTGGCTGTATATGATTGCATCACCCAAGGGTTGAAGTCGTAAAAAACTCTGCTTATTGAGAATAGCTCAGGCGTTTTGAAATGACAAGTGAAAAACTCCAAGTTTCAAAATCCATGACTTAGAAACCAATCTGCTTAGTGACTGTAACAAGAGATAATATTTAGTAAAACAACACATTTGCAAAGGAATAAGCTTAGCAAATAGCTTATAACTATAAGTTCTCGTAATCAACAAACTCCTACAGCGTAAAAAATTCAAAGCACATTTAAAATAAGACTCTGCAATATATCCTTAAACCTAGTGATATAATCTAGTCAAACAGTAGCCAAGTTTTCTAAGACCAAGGAGCTATGAAGGAACATTTAAGAACGTTTTAATGAATAATTTTCTTGAAACCTGAAGTTGAATTTTACATTTATAACCCCCCAGTAGGTTTGATATTCACCGGTAGCCAATTAATTACAATTTCTTAAAGACGTACTGCATCCTTCTTGTGTACTTCATTTACCTGAGTAGGACTTTTCTTTAATCTCAAAATAGTTCACCATAAATTTTTTTTCTTTTGCGAATTCAGCCAACAACTTGACTGAATTGATGTTGTCCGAGTTAAGACCTTGTAAACTTCTACAACTCCCCGGAGCTGTAAAATGGTAAAGAAAAGCATGTTTATAGAATAACTGGTTACAACACAAGTTAGTAATACACAGTAAAGTGTATCCTATGCAGTAATTGAATAATTCAAGTTACAGCACAGCACCAGCTGGTGTTAAATAAACATATACATGCCTTTACTGCTGAACTTTAACCTATCATAAAACTCCTGCGCTCTCTTAGCATCTTCTGCTGTCAAAGTTTTAATATTTTTAGTTCGAATTCCTATTTGTTGTAATTCTAATGGCTACAAAATAATAACTTTCGTGAAATACAACCAATATTGTATTAACAATGACCATACAAATGACTCTAAAAGCAAAAAGTAAAACAATAATGCAATATATTTTATTTATTCTTTCATTTAAATTCTAACATAACATAAAACCATGTAAATCAACCAGCAACAACAACAGATTAACTTTTTTCAACTGAACTATGGACCTACATGAATATTGTTCTTGTTATTTACTGCTACTCACTAACCAGTGACAATTCCTCTTCTTCTTCATCTAACATAGCTGTCCCAGTATTATCATTTTGTAGTTGTCTGACAGACTGCAGCAGTTTGCTAGCTGCTGCTCTTTTAGCTATTTTCTTAGACTTTCCCACTGCTGTAAATTAGCACATAGACAACGTAAAAACCTAAATATTATGTCAAAAATATAGAGTTTCATACCATAACCAATTCCAGCTAACTACTGACAATTCTGATCACATGACGGAACTTTAAATAATTACCAGTTTCTTGTAGTTTAGCCAATTTTACGGTGCAGACAAACTCTCTAGCATGGGGCGGTCCTTGTTCCCCGATAAACTGATATTGTGGAGGCCGTAGCAAGTTCTTTTGTGTATACTCCTGAAGTTCACCAATAGGATTACCCTGCATGTCCCCGTCAATCACACTAGCATTCAGTTTGGTGCTACACACACAATATAGACTCAATACACAAAACATGATGTGATCTGAATATGCTTTACATAGAAAAATTGAATGACTAAATCGCCTTTAATGACTTATCCAACTTCAATATTTATGTTGCTTATTTCTTTGTTTATAAGTAAACAGATGCTTTTTTTAAATTAATTTCACCGAATATAAATGCTTTTGCAATGAACCATATAAGTTTATGGAATAAACAATATTGCAAAGCATATAGGCTATGTTGAAACATGAGTTTACTAGCAATGATATAACAATAAGCCAAACAAGTTTAAAAAATCTAAAGCCACTGACAACAACAGTTGCATAATATCTCAAGAGCAAAAAAAGAAGCAATATCTTCAACTATGAAATAACAGAGTGTGGCATACACACACAACTTACTCAGTGATTGCATAGTTATTCCTGGACTCGCTGGGTACATTAGATACACTAAATGATGTCCCTTCATCTTCTAACTCACATTTGATACCATGCATAGCACACAGTAACTGGGAGGCGGCATTGTGCTTAGCCTTTTTCTTACTTGATCCCTTCCCTGTTCCTAAAAAACAATTACACTACTTTAATTTCATCTTTCAACAAAATGGTTTACAAAATAATACTGAAACAAGGGTAGCTAATGATATTTTGAGCAAACAAAAGACTAAATATAATAAAAATGCAAATTTATGTTGTTGATATATTTGTATGTAGTACTAAGCGAAGAAGTGTCCATGTATCATTACACAATGAAATCCCAATAACTATTGCAGGCTGTATGTTTTGTTCGTGTATATAAATTTATAAGGCATTAAAAAGGTGGTTTTTCAACTCTAATTCATATATGTATGCAAAATAATTTTATTTTTATGCCTTTGAAGGTCATATAAATGTAGGCTGAGGGCCTGGAGATTCTTATTGGACAGCCCTGTACCAGAGAATAGCTAATTAGCTGAGATAAACATTCACCTTGAAAATCTCCTGCTTGCGCTCTCATCACAAAAACCGGTTCATGTACTGGACCCTCATTTGCAAGCACATCGTAAGTGGCTGTTAGTTTATGTTTTGAACAGTACTCCTGCAAGACACTCACTGGAGTTTTGCCATTCAGTAGTTGCTCTAGGTCAGTCATGGTGATATCTGTATCAACAATTCAACATATTTGCGAAATACATATATGGGCAATGCTTTTTACATAACACACATTCTTCCATAATTTAGTCCATATTAATAAACTAAAATTTTTAGCTTATGCACCAGCGTCCAGAAGAGATTCAAAATTTACATGTTTCACGGCATCCAATGCAAGTTTTCAATAAAATCGAATCTGGTAATCACACCAATATACCATTATTCTATTTTATTTTACAAGCTGTAAATTTTGCTAGTTTAAATTTGAGCAATTCCCAAATTACTTAAATCAAATCTACAATCAAGTTAAAATATTTGAAAAATAATTATATTAGATTTGTTTACATTATATATATATATATATATATATATATATATATATATATATATATATATATATATATATCTCAATCTGTGGACAGCAGCTGTTTCGGGATTTGTCCCCTCATCAGCACAGAACAGAGTACCATGGCCCACACCTTCGCAATTGTAAAACTTATAGTTTTACTAAAGCATATTTAAAAGGTGTGTAAACTCAAGCCAGAGTGCTCAAGTGACTCTAGGGGTCACCTAGGAGTCACGAGCATTGCAAAATGCTAGCAGCTTGAGTTTGTGACCATATATATATATATATATACTAAGAGAAGCAAGGACTGATTTATATAAAACTTTAATTGATATCAATAAATTGATAATGCTGTTACTGAATAGCATTTAATTTTTTTCATGTTGAATACGTCTATTTAATCTATGGCTTTTTTGAACATAATTATAATCATTATGATGAGAATGGTGATCATGGAGATGTATTATTATTATGTATATATTGTTAAAATATTCATATTGCTACTAGTATCTCAATTATAATTACTACCATAATATATTTATAGTAACAAAAATGAATAATATTATACTTTTATATCAACCAGTCTTTATCTCCCTTAATATTAAAGAAAAACAAAACTAGTATGCTATATGTGCATAATTACTTTCAGAATGACTGCTGCAGGAACAACACCAACAGCATCACTTGATTAAAGTGATTTGGAAATTAGTATAAGTATTACCTAATTATAAAGTAGTAGCTTAAAATGAAGAGCAAGTATTTTTAGCAGTTATAATAATTATAGTTACGCTAATTATCCAGCTATGCCTATTAGAATTTTCATTATGTGCTTAGATCTGGAACATCGTGATCATCAAAAGAAAAGTAACGATTTATTTTTAATAATATTCATATTTCCTTTCTTTATATATAATATATACCTGTCGAATTTACTTCCCACTAAATCACCCTGTTGGGTAGAAGGGGTGTGCCTCATTTTCAATCATGGGTTATATGTTTGTACTTGTGGTCAGTAAAGATATATTTAAAAATAATGTACAATGGATGCAAAACAGGCCTGCTTAGCCTGTCTGTGGCAAGAGTGCAGTATGGGACTGCGCTGTAGTTGCCGTAGTTGATTCAATGTTCAAATTTCTAATTGTCTGTGGTAGTAAACTATTGCAATATTTATTTTGGTTGGCACTGATTGATCTCGACATTCTTTAAGCCTGAGACCTAGTATGAACTGTTGACGATGCTTGTTTAACCAGGTGATCATATTGTAATGGCTCATGGACTTCCGAAGCGGAGGGAGGGACTTGTTCCTTTCCTCCTTTTCCTGCTAACGCATATCGCGGCTGGAGACTGGTCATGGCGTTCCTCTATATTCCCCCCCCCCGTTTGCTATACGGGGACCACGTGGCTGGTGATGTTGACTATTCCCTAATTCTCCCATCAGGATGAAGGCCAGCCTGTGATAACGAGGGGAAGGATCCTCCCGCGTCAGAAAGCACCGGTTGGATGAACAGTAAAGACTTGTGTAGATAATTGTGTGACCTTCTGGACTCATGAAAAGTTTTCTTATTATTGTATCTTGTGGTATAAATATATTTACTTCTTACTCTCATGCAATAAACCTGTGGAGTTGATTATTTAATTGTCTTCAATGCGCTAATTGGATTATACATGAATACCCACACTAAAATCTGAAAAGTATAACAATATGATTTGACGAGTGCTGGGTGGTATTTCTCTTCGGCTAAAATCTAGAGAAGCAAACAGACGCGTTTATTTCTTTTTCTGGGTGTTAGCGGTATTATTCCAAGCTTTTCCATAGACAAATTTAAATTTGTCCGCCCTTTTAAGCTGCATATGAAGCAAACAACAGCATCTAACTAAACACTTTACAAGCTGGCAATGTCGCTTTTACAAACTGGGTCCCAGACAGCACAAGATGTGGTAAACAGAGAGTTTATTATGCGAGCCAATAAGCATGCTGTGGCACAGAGTATAGTGCTCTTCTAATCACTCCAAGTTGTCTATTTGCTTTTGGAACTTTCTCATGAATATGTATATCAAACTTACAATCAGACTTAATTAGCACTGCGAGGTATTTGGTACTATTTACGCGTTAGAGCTTAAAACCATTCAAGGTGTATTTTTGAAAGTCTTGGGCAGCATTACAAGCCACAATTTTACTTTTGATAATAATTTACAGCATAATCATTATCACTTCATTATTGTAATAATTTCCAGGATTATTATATTGAGGTGGATTCTAATGTGTGCAATTATTGTATCAGTCCAATTGCGTAACTTAGTAGAAACTATGCAAGCTTTTACCGTGAAGAAGAGTAAGTATATTTCGTACAAATATATAAACAGATGACATCTAGTTAATCTGGCTTAGTGTAGGGCCACACGATGCGTGACGTGCGAGAAATCCCATTAGAATACACGCTAGTGACCTGCCACACACATTGCATGTGTTACTAGTGCAAAAATTTATTAGCCAATGATGTTAGCGTTAAACTTTACAGCTCGCCTACAGACGTTTGTTTTTAAACTACGTCATCGGATTTGGCTATTATAAAAGCGGAAACGCAAACTATATAAAACTGTTTTAATTCAGCTCGCTAGAAGTTGAATCATAAATTAAAATAAAAAATGTGCTAGCTAAATACTACATGGTAATAAGCCAATTAGATCAAACTGTGTCGCACAAGCGTCTAGCACTTCTCGCTCAGCATGTTAGACGCTTGAAAATCCGCACGCAATGTCCAATTTTTGGGCTAAATGGGATTTCTTGCACTTCACGCTCATTGTAAAACGCGTCGTGTGGCCCTACACTTAATGTAGGGAAAAAGGGTAATACTGTACAAACGTGGTCCTTGTGCTATCAACTACATTTCCTAACTAACTGTCCGAGAGCTATCTGCTTAGTTGGGGGGGGGGGGGGGTAATCACGTGCCTCAACGTGATTGGAGACTCCTATAGTCTATCGTGCCTCCACATCCTAATACGGGGACCTGTGAAACTGAATGTGCACCGTAGTTACACTTCCACCAGCCATTACATTATAAACTCAAACTGTTTATCAGTTTATGATAATCATTAATAATTATCATAATCACTATTATAATGAATAACATGAAATCATTGTGATTGTCATTGTGATTGATAAATCAAAAAATATAATCATAATATTAATATTAATTAACACTACTCTCAGTCTCACTCTCTGAAGTCTGAACACAAAATGAAAATTCAATACCGATAATCGATATGAATATGCATAACATAATGATAAACATTAACACTAGGCCTAGCTGAATAAGCGCTAAAAATCTAATTTTCGACATTATACGCATAGTTAAGTACCAATTCTAAAAGCAAATACTAAAATATTACTAGTAGGAGTAAAAGTCGATCTTGAACTTACCGTAGCCATTCACAAGCACAAGGAATTTCAAGAATATAGGGGTGTGATCTCTAGCTTTTTATCTTCATCAGAAAAAACACACGCTGGTGACAATTGCAAAAATGTGAAGCACACGTAGAACTAGCTGTTATAGACTAAATAGAAGGCATAATTACAACTTTTATAATTAATAATATAATGTTTAACTTTACATTTATGATTTAAAATTGCCCGACTGGGCATTTAATCACAAACCCCAAATGTGCTTTCTTTTCAGAAACAAAAACTGAAAGGGATAGTTTCATCATATATGATGATCATGTAATAATTAACCTGCAATCGAAATCTCGGTAGAGTACCTTACCTCGGACTAGAATATTATGACTTGAATTCAAGTTATTTCCTCTTTGTTTGACGGGAAATAATTATTATAATAATAATAAAGTTGTGAAATAACGGCATGCTGTATAGGCAGAGCGATATACGGGATACATGACCTTTAACCCTTTGATTCTATCTTTATACTGAAACTATACATGTCCAGTATAATTATTCACTTAGAAGTTATACAACCTCGCTTTCTGAAATGCCTAAATCCAGCGTGGTTATGTCAAAGTCACCGAAGGCAAATGCCAATACTTATCAAAATAGATTGAGATATAATATTAAATACTATTGTTATATTATAAATCTCATTAAATAATTTATTACTGTCTAAACCCTTTTTTTCGGAGTCCAAACGCTAAACCCCTATTCCGTATTCGTACTTACTCTAACTCTAACACTAACAGTAACTCTTTCACTTTCACTTTGTCTTGAAGTTACAATTAATGATAATCATAATCCTATGGCTATACTAATACTTATAGTTATACAGTTGATGTTATACTTAATCTTGTACTTGTAGTTATACTTATACTTATAGTTATATTAATAATAATACTAATAGTAATACTAATAGTAATACTAATAGTATTACTATTACTATTAGTATAACTATAAGTATTAGTTAAACTATTTGAGCATTACTGCATTACTCATGACATTAGTATTACTAAATTTAATATACCAACTATTACTAGTACTCAGTAATACTAATAGTTATACTTATAGTTATAGTAATATCAATTAGAATTAGCAATGCCAATACACTATGACTATCACTATACATATAGTGATATACTAGTAGTACTACTACTAGTAGTAGAACTTATACTAGTAGTAAAACTAAAACTAATAGTAATACTAACAGTAACAGAAATAGTACTAATAATAATATTACATAGTAATAGTTATACTTATAGTAGTGATAGTTATAGTATTACAATTAGTATCACCGTAAGTGTAAGTAACTTGGTTACTTACACTTACACTAGTTACTAACTATAACTATAAGTATAAGTATAACTCCATTACTATAAGTATGACTATTAGTATTACTATTAGTATTAGTGCAACTATCAGTGTTACTATTACTAATAGTAATAGTATTAGTATTACTTTTACTTTTCACTTTTACTTTTAGTATTGCTATTAGATTAGATTTAGTATTACTAAATTACTAATACTAATAGTAATACTTATACTTATACTAATAAGTCATAATTTTTATTTAAAAAAATTAGTTTTACATTTTTATTCAAGTATGATTATCAGTCTTATGCTAATCTTGAAAACTTGTGTTACCACTTACCAATACACTTAAAGTTAGTATTACTGGTAGTACTCGTACTAGTAGTAGTTGTAAGTTTCTGGTGTCTAAACTCACTCTGAGTCTGTTTCTAGTCCTAGAGTCTAGAGGCTCTACACTACCACTGTCTACAGAAAATAAAATCATACTCAGGGGCAGCAGAGGGTAGTTACTATTTGAATATGTCTCCAAGTTAATAACAAAAATGTAATTAATGTTAGGGTCTGTTCTTGTCAACTTCTAAAGTGTGTAAAACTTTTTTAATCTAAGACAATAAAGGATACTCATACTAAATTCGATAGGCATCAATGGCAACCATGGGCTATAAAGCTTGTCTTTACTGAATTATCTTATAACTGAATTATGTCAATAGCTGTAAACTATAATGTTAGCCAGGAAATTATACTGACTGCAACTCCAAATTTAAAGGGATTTTCTGTTTTTTCTCGTAGAACTTTTGATAGATGGAAATGTAAATAAGCTAAGCATTTAATGTGGCCCAGTGATGGAATCCTTTAATTTCCTGTGACTATAATATGATTGCCATCTCCAAAAAATGTAATGATAATGTTGAAAAGTTGTTCTGTGACCGTAGTAATGGTGACATACCTTTTTATCACAATAATAACAGATGCCCAAAATTAGCAAATGATAACATGCTAATTTTTATCATTTTTTTAAGGCTTACAAATACACGTGAGGCGTCATTAATCATCTAATAGTTCTATTAACATTTTTACCAATCCAATTCTAGAAAAACATCCATCCCAATATAAAGCTTCAATCTATTCAATTTTTCGTGTTGGCATATTTAAAAATTTTGATTGCCTGTCTTTTAGCCAGTAAAGTGTGATTTCTTGTCACAGTTGCATGTAATTATAAAGTTAATGTAACTATATTTTATTGTTTTTCTAGCATATGGGTGGAAAAAAGGAAAAGAAAAAAGACAAAGGTAGGTATTCCACAGCAAAACTAATTTAGATTTTTACACTAAATAGTCTAGTGTCTTTGTATGGGTTGTTTTCCAAGTTGCTAGTATCTCCAGACATACTTGAGAGAAGTTTAAAGGCTGCTTTGTCTATTTGTAATAAGCAGTGGTGCAATTAGCAAGGGAGCAGCTGTGGCCCAGGGGTTAAAGAGTGGTTTAGAGGTTCGAGCGTTTGCCTAGTAAGCACGAAGTCATGGGTTTGAACCTCTACAAAAGCCATTGGTGATGTTAGGAAGAGTCATAATTGCTCCTGTGCCTCATCTGAATAAGTCCCTAACCCTATTTAACAAAAACTCCTTCTATCAGGGGTTCTCACAGTGATAATGATTATAAACTTGCGTGAGTTTTAGTGGTGCAATAAGCAAGCATCAGGTTTCCTCATTATGCTTGATGTCAACGCTTTCTACCAACACCAATATAATCTACAGTGCTGTGAAAAAGTTTAAGGACGCCTCCCTGTTTTCCATAATAGCAATGTTCCAAGCTAATTTTAAGACATAACTAATGCCTTTCCATAGGCATGGTGCCTATCAAAATGATCCTTAAAATCTCCTTATCTCATTCATATAAATTATAAGTGCCTCTTTTTACATTCTCCAAAAACCTGGGTGAAACAATGAGATACTATGCATATATGGGAATTATTCAATGTTCTCACAATTTGTCTGTACTGTAGGACATCAGAATATTTTACTTGAAACATAGAAAAATAATATATGTGAATTGTTATACACATTATAGCAGCATTGCAACACACAGTGCTTTAAATTTTAGTATCAATATTTTGTTGGCTAGCCTTTATTTTCAATCACAAGTCGGCAGCGACGAGGCATCGACTTGTACAACTTCTCCAACTCCTTTTCAGTCACGACATGATGCCATGCATGAATTACAGGCTCTATGAGTGTCACCTTAGTTGTTGGCTTTTGTGAAGAGACTATTTTAGCCATTCTTGACCATGAATTTCTTATTGGATTCAAGTCCCGGCTTTGTGCTGGCCAGTTAAGCGTTGAGATCTTCTGCTTTTTCATCCACTTTTCAACAGTTTTTGCCCAATGACATGGTGCATTGTCGTCTTCAAATATGTTAATTTAATTTTAAAAGAAGTTTTTTATGATTGGAAGATGTTTAGCATTAGGATTCTCCATATATTTTTGAGCATTAACATCATTCCAGAGCAATTACTGAGTTGACCTACACTTTTTCGTGTTATGCAACCCCAGAACATAACTCCGATAGGGTGCTTAATTGTTCGAAGAATAAATTAGGGGTTATATTTCTCATACTGGTATCTTTTAACAAAACAGTTTCCAGCATGATTGTTCACATTAAATATGGATTCATCTGAAAAAATTACTTTTTTTCTAATCATTCACTGTCTAATTACCAGGCTCCCTGGTCCACCGTAACCGGCTTTTTTGCTGCTTCTCGGTTGGTTGAGGCTTCCTCTTGCTTTGCGGCCATGTAAACCATGGCTCAGCAATCTTGCCTTATCAGGGATGTTGAAGCTGGTGTTCCTGTTGATTCTAACTACTCCTTGCCTACTCAAGACTTGTTTTATGGCAATCTTTCTTGCTGATCCCAATGAGAACCTTGTCATCTCTAGGTGTGCTTATTTTTGGTCGGCCATTTTCAGGTCCATCTGCTACACTACCAGTGTCCATAAACTTCTTGATAAATTGATGTACAGCTGTCTTTACTTTGCCAACTTTTTCAGATATTTTCCTAATTGAATAACCTTCTTTTTGCAAGAAAATTATTACAAACTTTGCCTCTGAAGGAAGATTTACAGCTCTCATTTAGTCTATGGGCAGCACCCAAGTAGACACCATGTAAAAGCTCACAACTAAATGACATATTTTAAATTATAAAAGAAAGTTATACTTTATGATATCATGATGCCACGCACAAAGTCAAATTTCACTATTTAGCCTTTTGTGGTTATAAAAGTCGATAACTTTGGTTACATAAAAATACAGGAGTTGCGCTTCCCTAGCTGCCTGTGCACTTGGCCCAGAAATGGGTAGAAAAAATCACAACAGCAAGAATTTAGAAGATGGAAATTGTAGAGCACATTCTAAGGGTCATTTGGATATACAGAACTTGCAGGAAAATATTAAGCACTTACAAGAAATGCCTATTAAACAAGATACATAGAAATTTCTGCAAGCGTCCTTAAACTTTTTCACATCACTGTATGTATGTCTTTTGCTGACGTTTCGAAATGCTTGGATCATTTTTTATGAATGTACAGGTCGATATAAATAAATGTTAAAAAATGTTAATTGAATTATATTTAGATAAGTCTAAAAAGCGAAAAAGAGCTGCAGCTGAATTGGTAGATGACTACAATGAAGATTCTTTGGATAGCGTTATTAATGTTAATGAGGCTGGTAAGCTGTAGTTTAATATATAATACAGAAAATAAATTTTCTTTCTGGCTAATAACAATAACTATAATTAATTGTAGTATATAAATGATATCTATTCTGAAAGTATTGTTTGAAAAGGAAGCATTTAATTCTACAAGATTATCATATCTAATGTTATAATTTGACTTACATATTTTTAAGAACAGAGTTTGTGTCTATGAATAGGATTTAGTTGGTAAAAGCTAGAAGAAACTGGCGAAAGTTCACAAACTCTCTGTCTATTGGACCACATCAGTGTTGGTTCACTATTCTACTGTAGCTGATTGGACCACATCAGTGTTGGTTCACTATTTTACTGTAGCTGATTGGACCACATCAGTGTTGGTTCACTATTCTACTGTAGCTGATTGGACCACATCAGTGTTGGTTCACTATTTTACTGTAGCTGATTGGACCACATCAGTGTTGGTTCACTATTCTACTGTAGCTGATTGGACCACATCAGTGTTGGTTCACTATTTTACTGTAGCTGATGTGCCGGAAGCTGCCAAGAGAGACATTGAGAAACTCGAGTCACAGGAGGACGAATTTGGTGCCCGAGATCTCAGAACTATTCTTGATCTGAAACTTGATCATAACAATCGCCCTCTGTGGGTTGCCCCGGATGGCCATATCTTCTTAGAGTCGTTCTCTCCTGTATATAAACATGCCCATGATTTTCTCATCGCTATATCCGAGGTACCACATGCCTTAATTTAATTCTCAAAGTCAATATTTAATTATATATTAGATAGTGTTATCTTAAAATTAACAACCACTCATTTTATTTGTAATCAGTGCTAGGCTGGGAAATATAGAATGGAAAGTGAGTCATTTTGCCCAAAACTAGTAAAATATCAATAAATACCGTTATATAAACCAGGTTCTTCTTAATTTTGCTTCATTTCTCCTGTTTTTTCCTGTTTAGCTAATTTGGATTGCGGACCCTTACGAAAAGACCGTTGCGGTCCGCAATCAAAACTAGCTGAATGATTAGGAAAAAACAGGAGAAATGAAGCAAAATTAAAAAGAACCTTGTTTATATAAACGTATTTATTGATATTTTACTAGTTTTAGGCAAAAACCCATGTTCATTAGCAGCTAAATTATAAAAAATAGCTAAAAACTGGAGATTTCCAGTGTGTACTAAATTAAGTAAAATAATCCAAGTCATAAAAGGGTTGGGGTCCGGTTTAGTTATTTATTTTTTACTAGCACATTAAAACTGTTACAATATCGCAAGGACAATATTTGAGTAAAAAAAGCTGCTGAAGCTGCCCATAATTATGCTAAATTGCTTCAAGATGAACCTTTACTTAACAAATTTATGTACCTCATAGTTTGCATTGATCTCCCCTTTCTCTGTCACCAGCCTGTGTGTAGACCTGAGCACATACATGAGTATAAGTTGACTGCCTACTCGCTCTATGCGGCTGTCTCGGTTGGACTCAAGACTGAAGACATCATTGAGTACCTTAGACGTCTCAGCAAGACCTCCATACCTGATGGCATTGTTCAATTTATTCAGGTAAATCTGTATGCTATGACTAGATTGTATCATGAACTACTTAAGTTTTCTCAAGTCCCAGTAACTTATTTTAGACGTACATCTGCACGTACATCTGGAATGTTGCTAGAAAGCACTTGCTTATTATAGTTGTTTTAAATTTTAATTAGTGACTTAATAAATGTTCTGGAAAATTATTAGCTCTATTTAATTTATGTTTTTAAAATTTTATTTGATTGTGAATAAAAATAATAAGCATTGTTTAATATATTTTTAATTTACATGCATGTCGGGTTTAATATGGGACAAAATTTTCTTGCTGCAGAACTTTGTGTTAACGTTTTAAGCTGGTTATTCAATTTAGTAAGTCTACATGCAGCTAAAAAGTCTGTGTTGTGTAAAAATTATATTTTTTATTTATTACTTTACAAATATCCTGTGGCAAGACATCATTAAATTAGCTTTTTTGCCAATAATTAGTTGAAAAATTTATATCAGTTTCCAAAGGAGACTAGCTGCTGTCTAAGCTGCTCAGAGCTAATCTGTTGTTGCTCTACCAATGTCTTCAGCACTCCAGCATCGGCTATGGCATTGTGAGCATCGTATTCATACCCACATCCTAGGTAGTCTTTTACTAAGTTGTTCAGACTATTTGATTTCCTATCTGGATAGATCTGTCTAAACATTACCAGGGTGTCAATGCAACTGTTTACCGAGTCTTTCAATTCCGTCTCCATTCCAACATTTCTAGCAGCTCCGAGCAGTATTATGTTGTCAAACCTTATAATGTTATGTCCAGCTAATACAGCTGGATTTTTACGGTTTTTAATGAAATCAATGAACTTAGCTATAGCTTCTCGAATGCCCACTGAGTTCAGCACTTCTCCACCTCGATGCAGTTGTCCATCGTTCATCGTCAGTCCAGAAACTTCACTAGCTCCACTAGAAATTTCTACTTGTGGCAGAACATAAGTTGACCATTCACCTCCCCGGCTGTCTATGGCAGCTATCTGAGTGATATGAGGCAGCGAGCTCTGTGGTACAACTGTAAATTATGTAACATTCATTATGCTGTAGTCAAGTTACTTGCAGGTTGTAATACTAATAGTGTGGTAACTTCCTCATTTCATGGACATTAAAACCTTACAAGTTTGAAGTTGTTTTTGAGTATTACTCACTTAAACCTGTTGTCTCCAAGTCATAGTAGATCAAGTCAAACTCCTCATTGCTTGCCATGATATGTTGGATAATTTTTTTCAGAATTTTAGCTTCTTTCTTCCTTCTAACTGCAATGCATAAATACGTTTAGAGTGTTGAATGTACTGTTTTGGTGAAGATCTTTGCTTAGCTTAGTTTTTTTACATTTAGTTATGGTTCACCATTGTTTTGTTTCATAGGCAGACGATTTCTCAATCAACAATGATCAGCTAGATTGCTAGAACTAGCACTATTAGAAAACCCGTGATTTTGTTCCCATCTTTAAATATAGTGATTGTTGAAGATAGACTTTTTAGGCTTTAGATTGAAGTAATGATTATACTTACCCCTTGAACTATCAGTATATACAGATAGAATATGCTATGTTCGGTGTTGTGTTGTAAATAATATAAGGTAGACTTGGGCTATGTAGTATGACTGTAGTGATATAGCACTAGATGACAACTGAACAAGTAAATGCGATGACATGTGGTACTAATTGACTAATTAACAGTTTACATAAGAATGGCTGACAGACCACTGAATGGTCACAGTTTATATTATATAATACGGCAAACTACTGTTACAGAGCTAAACTACAAGTCAGGTTATGTGATTGTAATTATATATGAGATTAAAATAACCTATACTTACTCCTTGAATATTAGTACTCTGCTGTAGTAAGTTTACTCACACAACAAAGAGTAATCTGCAGACGTGTGGTTATCAACCACCTAGTGCTTTTAACCGCAACCATACAGCCATTCTGAATTTAGATGCACTGAATGTCTTTAGAAATCTACTCAGTTGATCTTCCCATTGTAATAAGCTTATTGTGTCTGTTTACTATTGTTTCTTAGTAAAAAGACTTTGTAGATTGTAGATGAATCAATTAACAAGAAGTTATTTAAGATAAAATTGAAAATCACATGTAACTGTCAACTTTTGTCAACCATATACTGGTTTAATGTGCACATAATTTTCACCTGCACAATACCATGTTTCTACCTACGAAAGAACTTATTTGCATAAATCCAGTCTGCAATGTTATGTAACAATGCAGGTTCTGGTGATGATTTAGTATTATTCTTGTTGGTAGATGTGCACAGTTAGCTATGGGAAGGTGAAACTTGTCCTCAAACACAACAAATACTTTGTGGAGAGTCAGTTTGCTGTGAGTACAATTTTTGTTACCTTTTTGTACTTAAGCTGTTACTTAGGCAGCTGTGTTGAAAGTAAATATAACTAACGAGCTGCTTTATGTTGAAGTCGATGCAGTAACATAGAAATTGGGCAAATCGAGTATTTTTGATGAGAAATATTGTGGAAGAAGTTATGTTCTTGAGAGATTGTTAGCCCATACCCAAAATTGAAATTCTCAACAACAAAAAAAAAACTATTGAAATTACTCACCTAAACTTCTATGTTGCTTTCCCAGCATACTATTTAATGTTCCAGGATGTAATTCAAAAGCTATTGAAAGATCCCGTGGTACAGCAATGTGTGTTGAGAAAAAGTAACACTGAAGCAGATGAACTTGTTGAATCTCAGATTACAACCAAGAATGCCCTTCAGGTTTGTTAGTCTATATATTCTTACAGTACATTAAAATTCATGCAAAAAGGAAGTAACTCCCAATCAACAACATTGCCCATAGTATAAATTGTTGGTGTAGTTTTGCTGCAATGCTTAGCTTGAGAGATGAAGCATGTTATTGCACTTGTGCAGTAGATACGGTGAACAGTGTTATTGAATTTCCCATAATAGTTTGTTTTCTTGAAAAATAAAATCGTGCTTTTATTAGTTAAAGGAATCAAAAGTTTTTCTATCTAAATAATGGAAGTAGCTGGTGGCTTTTAATTATGTAATACAATATTATTTAAATCTTCTTCACATTATAAGATATTGCATTAAATGCTTATCACGTGCCAATCTGTTTGTTTGTTTGTTTGTTTGTATTTTCATCAAATAGTAGTTTATGTCATAGGTTGAAAAATAGGAAAAAATCAGTGATGCGAGGGTCCTTATGCGAAGCTAGTCGAGGTGCTGAAATGCTGATTCTGATGTCAGTACTTTCTGATGACTTTTGATTTCTCTACTTTGTAACTGATATATGTTGCTGTTTGTGAATAATCTAGCTGCCGAAGCCCAGCACCTCTGCTGACAAAACTGGTGAGAATGTAGCCAATGAGGAGACGGAAACCGAGCAAGTGCCTGATGACATCTACGATTATTATGACAAGATGGATAAGGAAGATGATGAGGCCGTGGATCTCAATACTGTCTCCTTTGAGGTTATACAGGATCAGATAGAAGTCTTGCAGAAGAGGTCTGTTGAAATATTCCCTAACTTCCTCGATATGTTCTCTCAGTTGTACTAGCTACTTGTATACTAACTTAGTTATACTAACTACTAGTGTACTCTCTCAGTTGTACTAATTACTTGTATACTAACTCAGTTGTACTAACTACTAGTTGTACTAACTCAGTTGTACTAACTACTAGTATACTAACTCAGTTTTACTAGTTACTAGTTTACTCTGTCAGTTGTATTAACTACTAGTTTACTAAACTCACTTATGGAAGTCATTAGTGTAATCAGTCAATGTACAATTTGTAACATTTTATGAGAGAAAGCATTTGCCTTTGCAATTTGGGACTCGCATTAAGTTTACATCTGTAATAACTGGGAGAAGCAATTAACTTCTGATCACACTTCTCTTGATCAGAAAACTAAACTTGGCAAAATAATTAATGTCGTCTCACAATGTCTCACCTTTCTCCGCCATGTCCTGATCAGGTGTAATATACTTTATTGTACTGAAAGAGGATTTGATTTGCTTCTAGGTGTATTGAATTGGAGTATCCTCTACTTGCTGAGTATGACTTCAGAAATGACACAACCAACCCAGATCTGAAGTAAGTTTTTATGTGTATATATTTAACTTAACATGGTGTAGTGATTGAGAGGATTAGTAGATTTCTCTACAGATCGTATCTAGACAATTTCCAAAATATGCTAAATTTTTATGCAAGCTGTAGCTGTTTACTTTTGTTGCTCGTTTGTATTATTTCAGAGGATGACAACTCCAACATTTGCTTATTAACACAGTTACTATTGCATTTGTTAAGCTGCATTAGCTGTCCTACTAGAAATTAGATTTATTTTATATGATAATTCAAGGGTTTTCTTACCTTACTACTTTGTGCTTCGTACAGAATTGAATTTTTTGTGGATTCATGATCTGTTTTCTATCTGCAAGAAGGCGCCCAACATACGACCAAATATCACACAAACTTGTTTAGGTTGTTTACATTAGGGTTATCGCATTAATGCATTGTCGCATTTATGCATTGTCACATTAATGCATTATCACATTAATGCATTATCATATTAATATAGTGTTTTAGAAGCTTTGTAGATTACACTAGTTTAGTTGGCCATAAAACATTTGAAGATGCAGTGCTCTGATTTACTAGGCATTGTTTTGTTGATGTAAATACTCTGTGAAAGCTGCCATGCTGCTGCTGTCATATAATTCTCTCTCCATGCCCGCCATTGAAATTTTGCTGAACAACCACAGTTTCTTTTAAAAAAGCTGTTATCATTGACACATCCCCATTCTAGTACCTTTCAAGCTGAGACAGCTACTGAGTAACATTGTAGAGTATGGTCTATATTGAATGAGACATGTTAACTGCTGCCTATCCGACATATGTAAACAAGGTCATACAGTGTGAAGTTGACTTATTCTCTGTAAAGTTGTTGAGTTTCAATTTTAAAAGCAATTAATTTTTTTTAGTCTGTAAATGGCTTTTTTTCAAGTCATTATTCGTTTTCTCTTGCTTAACACTAAAGATATACAAAATATTTTGCAGCATAGATCTGAAGCCGAGCACTATGCTCAGGCCTTACCAAGAAAAAAGTCTACAGAAAATGTTTGGAAACGGAAGAGCAAGATCTGGTGTCATAGTGCTGCCTTGTGGTGCCGGGAAGACACTGACAGGTGTTACGGCAGCGTGCACAGTGAGAAAGCGATGTCTGGTCCTTTGCACTTCCGGTGTGGCAGTGGAACAGTGGAGGTCACAGGTATGGGCAGCACTGTCAGTAGCTTAGGTTAAAGGTCGTGTATGGTGGCAGCATTACATGAAATGTGTGCTAACTGCTAACTCACTGGTTATGTAAGGAGCTATAACTCACTGGTTATGTAAGGAGTTGTCCATTCTTTTAACAGTTGTTAAAGCAGTTTATAAACACACAACTCCAAATCTTTCTGGCTATAGCTATTCTGAAAGGGAAGGTGGATTATTAATATAGTAATAATTACTGTGCATAGTTGGATATGGTTGTGCATATTATAATAGAATAACGTAATGTATTAGTATCCTGTTATGTAATTCAGTGTATAGTTGGCAGTTCTCTCAGTATACCTGTTTGCATCATGAAATTAGCAATCGTATTGAGGAATTAGGAAGTAGTATTATAAATACTGTGCCATTGAAGAAATAATGATTGAGTGAGTCAAATTCAGTGAAGGTGGGGTGGTGTGTAATACTCCCTACTTTAAAATTATCACCATATTGCCCAACTTGCACCAGGAATTGCCCTCACACTGTTTGCTTCCAACCAATAGCTCACGATTTGTTTCATACAGATATTGTATCGTTTGCTGAAATAGGAAATAGGTATTTAGAGTGTTATTTGCTGATCCAGCTCATTATCAGGGAGTAGTGTCAAAACAACTGCTGTTGTCACATTCTATATTATATCTGCCTGGTATGAACCTGAACTGTACGTGCGTCATACTGCATCAAGTAATGATGCAAGCAATGCAGCTATCTCACTCATCTAGGCATTCTTTGCTGATCTACCTTGAAAATTCTTAGAAAACCCGGTGTTTTGTTACACATGCCTAAGTTTTATTGGGCAAACCTGTTGGTGTATACCAGAGATAGATGATAACTAAACAATGAGCATTTGTCTTACAGCTTCCATGAACTATCCCAGGCAGTTGTCCAATTTGTTTAATGACACATTTTTGTTATTGAATCTTAAAGAGAAAGTAATTTGATTTCTGTGTAATTTTTCTCAAATCGAAGTTGTTTTTCGACCTTGCACAGCCCAGCTTATCTTGTAAACACTTTACCAAAATTTTATTCTTTTTACTGACATCCGATTCTCCTGTTATTCTACCTGGACTACGGATTATGCCAATAGATAATATCTCACTGTGATAAACATGTTGTTAAGAAATCTTATATAATTCCTATTGAAGTATATCCAGCTTCTGTTGTCACTCACATTGTTCTTTTTTGTTTGATTTTTTTTGCATTTTAGTAATTAGAAATTCATACACATAGCATACGCAAGTTACTGTATATAAGGGGTCTTTTTTACATTTGGAATGTGCATTGTTAAGATTGTTTTGACCAGTTAATAGCGTGAGTAGAGAATTTCTTTAACTTGCAGTTTAAGATGTGGTCAACGGCCGATGACAGCATGATATGCAGGTTTACGTCAGACGCTAAAGACAAACCAATGGGCTGCTCTATCTGTATCTCCACCTACTCTATGTTGGGACACACTACTAAACGCAGCTGGGAGGCTGAGAAGGTGATGGAGTGGCTGCAGACCCAGGAGTGGGGTTTAATGCTACTCGATGGTGAGGAATAGCTCTATAGCCTTGTGTAACATGTTGTATATGTGTTGAGTATTGTGTAAAGTTGGTAGAAACAAGAGTTTGAAGATATGTAATATGGAATATATGCCTTATATAAGTCTATATAAGTAGATGTGACTGCAAAACTAAAGTATACATTAAATTATTACTATGAAGCAAAAATCCAGGAAATAAATTAACTAAGAATGAGCACGATTACTAGCAGGTGGCGTGATGTTCACAGTAATTGGCAATTAATTTTGACCAAAATAATTGATTCTATATTTTTTAAAAGACAAAACCATTTATTTATTCTAAAAAGACTATAATTTATTTTAAAGCACACCAGTGTAGTTTGAATGAAAAAGTTTCTTGGTGGAGGAATGGTGTGAATAAAACATGTTAGAAAAGTTTCCCTTCCTTAATATTAGTCCTCCATTTACAGAGGTACACACAATTCCTGCCAAGATGTTTCGTCGAGTTCTGACCATAGTACATTCGCACTGCAAGTTGGGACTCACAGCTACTCTGGTCAGAGAAGATGATAAAATTGCCGATCTCAACTTTCTGATTGGGCCGAAGCTTTATGAAGCTAACTGGTTGGAGTTGGAGAGGAAAGGCTACATAGCCAAGGTCCAGTGTGCTGAGGTGAGCTAAGGCTACACAGCCTCCGGTGTGCTGAGATGAGCTAAGGCTACACAGCATTCGGTGTGCTGAGGTGAGCTAAGGCTACACAGCATTCAGTGTGCTGAGGTGAGCTAAGGCTACATAGCCTTCAGTGTGCTGAGGTGAGCTAAAACTACATAGCCAGATGTCATATAAACTTATCTTGACTTGTTGCAGGTCTGGTGCCCCATGACAGCCAAGTTTTACAGAGAATATCTCAACGTGAGGCCATCCAAACGCATGGTGAGTTTAGCACTCCGAGTGCTGATTATGTTTCTATAGAGCAGGGGTGGGCAACTTCTTTTGCTCCAGCGCCAAGTTCAGAAGTTAGCCAAAACGAAGGGCTACATGATTGTATACATAATAAATTTTATTATAATAAAGTAATTTGTCACCTAACCTGTACTAATCAGAATAACAATGACAGTTTTTACTTATCTTAAACGTTGAAAAGGTGACTAAAAATTGAGCACAGTTCCCCAAGTGGCCCTGAGGTCCCCAGTTGTCCACCCCTGCTAAAGAGTATTTAAGAACTTCATAGGACTTTACTCTAACAAAGTGGGGACTATCTATTCTGTAGTGAAACAGTTTATGTTCTATCCATTTGAAAAATAGTATTTATATCATGTGTAGATTTTTAGTTATGAGTTCTTATGCGTTGTTTGTATGTTGTAAACATTATGCCATGTTCTACAGATTGTGTACGCATGATGTAACATAATATTTTAGTTTTTATTATTGTAGTTGTTTTACGTGATGAACCCCAACAAATGCAGAGCTTGTGAATTCCTCATCAAGTATCATGAACAAAGAAATGATAAAATCATTGTGTTCTCTGACAATGTGTTTGCCTTGAAAAGTTATGCAATACGACTCAACAAGCCCTACCTGTATGGACCAACTTCTCAGGGGGAGCGACTCCAAATTTTACAGAATTTTGTACATAACCCCAAAGTTAACACAATATTTGTCTCAAAGGTAACTCTTTTATCTTAAATTTTCATTAGCAGCTTAAGTAGCAACTTTTTTGTAGTTTTCATTATCTTATTTCCAATATTGTATAGCTATTTGTCATATAATTACAGACCTCATCTTTAGTTAATAACGGCTTTTATAGAATTTAATCTTAATGTTCACATAGCTCAGCTGTTCGATCAATAGATGTTTAAGTGTTTGCTATGGAGACCTCAGGGTAAATTACTGAGGGGGGTATTATTCCCACCCCAACCAAGCGTCCTTAGTTATCTATTGAATTGACCTCACAAATAGCATAGAAATGCTGCTCTTACTTTACTAACAGTCATTTGCTGGGCTACACTAGTTACTTATTCAATAATAAAAAGATCTGTTGGGCATTTTATACTCAACTGTTACACTAAATGAACTTGGCAAGATTTTTTGTTTATGGAATTGTATATTTTTGACTCAAATATGTGCATATTGTGTGAAAATACTGTTTTACATCATCGGTATTTATAAGCAAAGTGAAGTTCAAAAAAACCTGAATCATTTCTACAAAACCAACGTGCTCTGATTGGTAGAGCAGTATAGCAATTACTCATTGTGAACGTAATGCAATGAGTGCCATGGAAAGCATTTACCTATTCCTATTAAATACACCAACTTTTGCCAAAACCAAAATGTTTATTATAAATTTTTTTACTGTGCTTCCATGTTTTATGGCTGGTTCCAATAGCAATGTTTTTTTTTCAAGACATGTCCCATTGTGGTCAAGCATTTACTTGGAAAGCATTCACACACTAAATGTATACATTATTTTTTCATCAGTAACCTATGTCATTTCATCCATGATGTAGTAGATAGCGCATGCAGAGCGTTTTGGCCACATAATACATAACATACATGCAGCTACAATGTTCATCCAAACAGACTGTTAAACATAGGCATGTCTACCTAGGTGAATAGAAAGTATAGGAAATGGTGTCACTCCCGGCCAAGATACAATGTAATTTATATATGCATGAAAGTTAGTTTTTGAAATAAATGCATCAACAATTTTTTGTGTATTTCATTTGTCTCAAAAATAGTAGTTTTTTTTAAATAAAATGGGATGTTTCATTAAAAATTTTTGTTATTTTATAAAAATTGAATTTAAATTCCGTTTGCCAATATTTTACTTTGTGTGATTCACTTGCATACATTTTTTAACCAAGTGTGCTGCAAGATGAACAATGTACAGCTTATAAAACTTATTACAATTCTTAAAATTTTATTGAAATTATTTTTCATACGTATAACTGCACACCTATTGGATAGCTTGTTTAGTCTTGTACTGTTGTTCAACATGCAGTATTGTTTAATCTTTATTAGAAGACAGCTTAATTCTGATCACAGTCTTTTAATTGGAATTTCCTATTGCTGATGCACTACAGTTTCGCTGAAAAAAAGTTACATAATTTTACTACCACAGGCATGGCACGTGGCACGGTGCATGAAATGTGCAGCTTTTTCTATCTATTTTAATGTATTATGTTACATAACGTTATACTTTGTCTTAATAATGCATGCCAATGTTTCTTAAGATCATTGGCTTAGTCTTAGAGGTCATTTATCTCTTCAATCAACCACAATTATATTTATTATACCTTTCACTTTTATGTCATTGGCTGTAACATTGACCTCATAATAAACTCCCTTAGATAGAAGACTACTCATTCTTATGTTATGCGGATATAGATTTCTCATGTCACTCTACCATATCATGATGTAATAACCACATGTGTCTTGTTTCACTTCAAAATCCTATAAAATGTTGGATGTTCTTATTTCTAATTCATTTCACTTCTCAATTCTAATGAATATAGTTGTTTGGAACACAGCATTACTAAAACATGGGTTACATTGCATCTGATACGGAGTTGTTTTGCGTTAATTATATGGTAAAGTATTCCATGCTAGTTTATTTCATAACTTATATAACATGTCTTTTGTATTCAAATCGTATTTATTTTCAAATATTTTATTTTAAAAAGTAAATATAGGTCGCAGCTTTGAATGATTTGAGTTGTCTTTTCTTTGCTATTGCAGGGATTCTTGTAAGAGTAGTTGAAAAGGGGCTGAGTTTTTCTAATTCTAATTTTTCAAGTCGATTTATTTTACTTCTAGGGTAGCCTTTTTGGGTATCATTAAATTTCTTCCTAATTTTTAGATAAAAGAATTTCAAAATTGATTTATAAAATTTAAAAATTAATTTATTGTTTTAAATTGAAAAAAATTAAATATTCCATATTATGTAATCACTATTTTATGCTAGGTGGCAGACAACTCCTTCGATCTCCCAGAAGCTAATGTACTGATACAGATCTCATCTCATGGTGGATCGAGAAGGCAAGAAGCTCAGAGACTGGGCAGAATACTGAGAGCAAAGAAAGGTATTCTTTGTAGTTATTATTACCATGTCGGGAAAGGAGGGGGGGGGCACACATGAGCCTTTTGATCAAATCTATATTGAAATATCTTGGTGTTTATAATTTGATGGGTAATATTGAAAAAATTGTGAACTTACATACAGGTGTTGGGCAGCTAAAAGGTGGTCATTTGACTTTCGGGCTCAGTTTGTATAGCTAGCTATTATTTTAGGTACAAGTTATAATTTTCACCAATGGTTTACACTCTTGCAAGATCTTATAAATTCTGTCAGATGTTTTCACATCTTAAGAATTCGAATGCTTCTGAACAGATTCGACTTCTTGTAACTAATTACAGTGAATATTACTCAGTTATAAAAGCTTTAAAGTTATATAAGCTCTTGCGTTATGTAAGCTCTAGTGTTGTCAGATCTAAATTTATGTAAGTTTATTTCCTTTTCATCTAAAAAGTCGGGTGTTAAATGCTTCTGAAAAATATGACATTTGCAATATAGTCATCACAGTGTAGCCCTGCTGTAAATAATTCTGCAAAGTAATATACGGTAAACAGGAGTTTGACCCTCGGCTAAGCTGTTTTATTTTAAATTCACTTTCACCTGGCAGTCGCGAATCAATTTTTGCTTTGTATTTTATCTCAACTCTAATTACTCTGCAGGCTATTGACCAGGCCTGTGCCAACCTGTGGTGTATTGTATGCAAATGGACACACATTCTTAGTACGTGACTGT
Source organism: Bugula neritina (assembly GCA_964035545.1). Classification (NCBI taxonomy): domain Eukaryota; kingdom Metazoa; phylum Bryozoa; class Gymnolaemata; order Cheilostomatida; family Bugulidae; genus Bugula; species Bugula neritina. The sequence continues at coordinate 7,234,665 of OZ037765.1, read as the reverse complement.
GAGCAGAGCTAGGCAATGCATACTACTAACTATTAAAATTTTTAGCTTATGTAATACTAATTGGGTTTAATGACTCCACTTTCTGGTCACATTAGTCATAGGCGGTCAACTGGCATGAATAACTGGAGCTCATGAGCTCCTCTATATTTAATCACATATCAATTTATCATTTATTTACTATGATACATCAACTGTGAATGTGTGTAGGATTTGGTGCCAATATCTTTTGAACTATTTTCGGGAGGCAAAGAGCAAAGTCAAGATCTATAATTAGAGTAGTTATGGAGATTGTTCTACTTTAGGATTGCTTGTTTATGTTGACTGTGTGATGAATGTATATTTGATGGGTGCTGTAGGCTCAGTTGCAGAGGAGTACAATGCTTTCTTCTATACGTTGGTATCTAAAGACACACTAGAATGTCAGTACTCACAGAAGAGGCAGAGGTTTCTGGTCAATCAGGGATACAGTTACAAAGTAGTGACGCAGATGGCTGGCATGGATGAGGTTGGTGTGGCTCCTCTGGTAGAATTTGTTAATGAAATTCATTTTGTATGTAATTGATGAGTACAGCATATCCATTTTGATCATGGCCATTCAAAATAATGCATTAACCTAATACAGTTAGAATAGTAGAAACATAAATAAGTAAAATGAGGTTTTGATAAAGTAAGTGCACTGATTTGAGAGTGAGTGGGTCAAGATGTGGTTTTTGAAATCTTTCAAATTTTTTCTTAGAAAATAGTAATTTATATTTATATATTATATTTATTTATATATTATATTTGTTTTTCTTGAGAACTGTGTGGTTTCATGTTGCTGCTGCATGGACGTAGCAGATGCTGTTGAGTTGATATGATATAATCAAGGGTATAGCGTATATATATTGTAAAGTATATATATATTATAAACTACATGTTTTATATAATATGTATATTAAAAAGCATATATAGATATACATTATGTTGTATAACTTATCAAGTTTTGAGGTGGAACATGCTTGCAAAACTTGTAAACTAGTTTTTACACATGTATATATGTTCAAACCTTTATACTCCATTATACATTTCACAGTCTGAATTGGCCTATAGTACGATGGCGGAACAAGATCAACTGCTGCAGAAGATTTTAGCTGCCAATGATACGGATAACGAGGCAGAAGATGATAGGGGAGACACTAAGGCAGCACTTAGCATGAAGGTAGAATACCCGTAGTTTCTATCGCTCTTGAAATTACCTCGTAGTCTGTAACTGTTAATATTTCTTAACTCATCTGATAAATGTTTAAAAGAAGACTTACTTTTCTCCTTGAAGACATATGTTCTACAATCTACATCAACCAACTTTATTTATTTAATGAGCATTTTAAGAGTTATGCATCTTTTAATTGTTATCTAAGTTGTTCAAGTAGTGAAAAAATATCAGATGTAAAATGGTAGCAATGTCAGAAGTTGTCTGCTTATGAACATTTGCCACAACCATATTTTACTGCACGGCACACCTAATACATTTCAATGTAGCTTAGAGGGTGGCTTTCCCACAGCCTGTGCACTCAACTGATCTGGTGTCTGACATAGTTTTACTTTAATCTAATTTACAGGTAACTCGGAAAGAAGGCAACATGTCATCAGTATCTGGGGCAGATGATCGAGTATACATGGAATATTCTAGACCACAAAAAGTTCATCCACTTTTCAAAAGGTTTAGACGCGTGTAACAAAAATTGTTATGCCAAGTATCTAATTATAACTCAAAAAACTTGACATTCATAGTATAACACTCTGAGTTATGTGCTCGTGTATAAAAAAGGAGACAACTGCGTCTGGTTATATAAATCTTATGTATATGTTTATATGTAAATTATAGGCCAAGGGATAGGGTTTAGAATGACTTATTATTTGTGAATTTTTTGTTACAAAAAATAATTTTGAAAACTGTAGATAATGTTATTTGAAACTATTTTGACATGAAATATACTTGTAATGGAAAACTACAAAATTTGTATTCTTATCCTTCACAGTCTGCACACCAACCATATTGAAATGTTTTAGTTCTAAATATTTGCTGTAAGTTATCACAAAATATTTGAAAAAAATACATTATTCACATAAATTTTTTTATTGTGGCATCTACTAGTAATATTTGTCACCATTTTCTTATGAATACGTTCTATACTTCTAGTGAATAAGTTAACCTAATGAAGCACAGAAGAATATTCAGTTATGGTCTGTTCGGTCACTAAGCATACTAAGATTTCATATTAGCATCACTACATTATATTTGTGCACATAACTCCATACTAAGGGGCACCATCAGCTATCAGGATAGACATACTAAATTTATATTATATGGACAATAATGCAGCTTCTTTGATGAATAAGCCGGTCTGTGTAAGATGAATGTTGTCATTAAATATATTTATAGCCAACTACTGCTGCTTTCTAGCTCAAATTTTTTTCATATTTTATTTTACCTTTTCAGGTTGGTAAACTTTTGCATTACCTGCTTTACAATATATAAGTTGTTGAGTTCAAAAGAGTCCTGGGATCGAGATGACTTTACCAATTACCAAAGTTTTTTAAAGACTGTATAAACTTTCCACTTTTTTGCTCTCATATTTTATAGGTATTGGTAAGTTTCAATCACTTTGACAGTCTCTCAATGATGAGTTTTATTTCAAATTTTATGTATTTGGAGAGGTGAGCTGTTAAAGAACTAGTTGCAAAGTGTTTGTTTATTTTACAATATACTCTAAAATGTAAGGATTGTTAGATTCTGATTTTCATGCTATGCAGTTCCATAAAGCAAAACGCTGAAAAATAATTTTCTAAAATACTATGTTGTACTTGACACTAGTTCTAGCCTCTTATCGTAAAACATAAATCCATTTTCTGAAAAGGATATTCCTTATGCTTGGCCGTGTTTGATGATTACGAGCACCATGGTTACCATGGTTACAAACAGCAACTTCTTTCTGAGTAATGTGTTGGTAATGCATGCACCCTTATCAACTCATTAAGCTGCTTGTTCCAGTGAGCATATCAAGCTCTCACAGTATGAATAGCGGCCATACTGGGTTAATTCATTTATCAAAATCATCCGGAGCTAGCAAAAATGTGCATGACGTGTATATACGCATGACTAAATGGCTGATATATCATCACTTTCAATTAATAATTGCCCGTGAACCATTGCTTATGTTGAAACAAAATTATTATTGGAAAGTTGAATAAAAAATCTCTCAAAACTATTTTATGTGCACGTTTCAAAACAAACGTCAATAATTTATATTGTCACATATTGTCACATATTGATACTTAGTATTGTCACATGTTGATACTTAGTATTATCATATGTTGATACTTAATATTATGACATGTTGATACTTAATGTAGTAGTATATACTTAGATACTGACACTTGGTAGTTTTATTGGTGGTCTAATATTATCAGATACATATTGAAGTTCTATTCAGAAAATGTAGTACCTACGACTTTCGTAAGTATAAATGTTATGCTCTCGTGTTGTGCTCAGATTTTAATGATTTGCAGGTTTTAATTAGTTTTTTAGCTGCACTTTTGCTTTAAACTAAGAAAATGGTTTTATAAACAAATAGTTCAAGCAAAAGTATTGAAAAAAAATGATTATTTTCTGTGTTGCTACGTGAGGCAGATAAAAGGGGAGTGAACTTCCATGTAAACTGTTCTAATGATATTATATTGAATTTTAATGATCAATTTTTTGCAAGTCAATTTATATAAGGCAATTGGCGTCTGTTTGTTGTCAACACTACTATGTTTTGAAGAATTTATATTAAAAGGCAGAACACATTATGCTTTTTTAAAAAACTGCCTTGCATGCACTGCATTTTTCATAAATTTATAACTAGGCTGAAAATGTTGTATGCTTTTGTAAATTCATGGGTTACCAAAGTTGTATTAATAGAGTATAAGTTATAAACATAGGATTACTATGTGAATAGCATAAGAAATGACTCTGACATGTAATATATTGTATGGAATCAGTAATTAATACGTTTTCAAATGCAAAAGTTGGTCTGCATGTGTCTAAGTTTGATGAATTTATTATCAGGGTTTGGTGAATTAACCTACAGGTTACAATCTGTGTGTAAAAAGATGTAGCTGTTTGTTGAGCATAGACTTCACAGTTGTAGAACGACATTTTTAGGTTTAAAATGTTTGTTTTCAAAAACCAGACAAGTTTTCATACTATAAGTACTCACTATAGCAACAAAACTATCTAATAACAAGCTGGAAATCTACAGTCAACTTTACTCACTGAATTCTAAAGATAACCTGACTTGAGGTGAATTAGTAGTTATATATTTTTGTACTATATCATTGTACTGAAGGTTCCTTACCATGTGGAAGTTAAATGTAGTGGTTTGCAGATTACTGGTGCATGATGACTATACGTGTTCATGGCACACCTCGTTTAGCTAATTGCCCATGCAGTATATGCACTGGCTTATACCATTATGTTTGCTTTTAACCATTTTACTGATTGTCTAATCCAGTGAACCAGAGTAACAATGTCTATTGGCTAATAGTTGGTTTTGTTACAACCAGATTTATTTTGTAAGGTAACCAGTAAAAACCCTTCATTATGTAACTTACCGTCATTACTAGTTATGAAGCCTATAAGAAAGCATCGATATTTACAAGTAGCATTGCTGCTGACAATTGGTGTATATCTTTTACTCGGTTTATCCAGTGTGACTCTGGTAAAAGACTTCAGCTTTGGACGATTTAATGGTGGCAATTATCTACAACTTGAAACAGAGAAATTTTCTTCGGCATCGAATACTGCTGCCATAACTACTGCTAACATTTCAAATCATCAATTAGCAGATGGATTAAATAAGAGAAAATCTGTATTGAGAGGATTAGTATTTACTAATATAACTAGAATCAACCAAAACTACAGTAAAGAAGAGTTTGACGTGAGAATCACTATTTCAGTGGTGAGTCATTATAAGTTTACGTTTATAAACAGAAATTCAAATTTAAGGTTAAAAGGTTAAACATTTTGTGTATTGTTTTAAAAGAAGAAATGATAATGCTGGTTAATTAGAAGCTACTAGTTAGCAAAGGATTATCTGCCTAGATTAAGGATATTGCATAAGCTGAGTTATGTAACAACAAGAGGGTCCACCTGCACCTCAGTTAGCCCAAGTACTTCACAAGTGTTAAGTACCAGTTGATTAGCCTACCGTAATCCCCCTTTCTTGTAGAACAATAGAAATATTATTGCATTAGCTTGTACAGTTATACTTGCACATTACTATGTTTATATATTATTTGCTTGAATATAAAATATGTTACCTTTATTATTTTAATATTTGCCTTCCTTAATACTACCTGCATTTAGTTTTAGATTCTTACAAGATGTAAAGAAATGATAGTTAAAAGCTTAAAATGTTGTGAAGTTGCTTAGGAAATGTTAAAACACTGCAATGCATAACTTATAGTAATAGTATAATATATATTATAAACGGTCATCATTGTGTGAAGGCAGATATGTAACTGCTTCATTTAGGAAGTATCACTTGTGGAAATATTTATATTTATATCTAGTTTAATCACATTAAAATCTTCATAGCAAAGTGTATAATATAGTATAACTATATTCTATGATCAGGGTGTGTTACTCTAAATTTTGTTAAAATCTAAAAATCAGTTATCAAGGTTTCACTTTAATATATAATGATTATTATGTTTTTGATCAAATGCTGGGCTCCCTTGCTGTTAAAGATTTAAGATGTTTTCTGTAGCAACTTTTATTTAGCTTACATACATATGCAGGTTAAGTCATTCTCACCTTCTGTTGAGGAGCATGTAAGAAAAATATTCAACGATGAGTACAAGGAGTGCATGTTCTATGCAACTCTCCCGGCCATGGTAAGAAGAAACGGTAGAGTTGAAGTTGTTCAGAGAATATGGTTGGCACAGTATGAGAAGTTGTCTACACAATATAAAAAAGCTGGTGAGTATGTTATTATTTAAGGGTGGGTGTTAGTGCTGCACAGAAAGACTGCAGCACTTTGGATTTCATGCTAACTAATTTTATAGTCATTGCGTAGCCTTAATCTTACTTTTTTTCTAAGGCTGAAAACACAATGTGGAAAATTCACACCATAAAAACATAAAAATGGCATGGTACGTTTACTATTAGAGCTGAAAGTTTTTTCTATATTGTTATTTATATAAGCAGCATTAGTAGAAGTTGAGATTATTACATATTATGTGTCTCAGTGTAGAATATTCAGGACTAATGCGGTTCAAGTTGATAGAGGCGCTGGTTTATCACGGCAAACGCAAGAATTATATTGTTAAAAGGACTTCATTTCAAATTCACTGCGAAGTTCATTACCTTATTATCAGGTTACAGAGATTGTAAATAAGTTTGATCTTTTGCTAAACCAGAATTCCAGTAGCACAGTAAACTGTAACTGGCTATATAATCTCCATTTAGCAATGACTATTGTGTCACCAAATACAGCCTAGTGCAGCATACTATACTGCTACCTCAGTCTTTGTAACAATTGATACTACAATAATTATTATAGGTGGCTCTGAAATAATAGTAGTTAAAATAAGGTAATTGTTTGTTAATGACAGTTAATGATCCGTTTTATTAGCTTAATATAACATCTTTATTACAGTAAATTACTTATCAGCATAATTTATAGCTACTAGAAAATGGAGAATAACTGAAATCCACCCTTCCATGCAGCATTGATCATTTTGCATAATCAAAATTATGTTTGTTTCTATTTTAAAGAACAGATCATTATTCAAATGTATTTAAAGTGCAAATTCAGTTTATGATATTTTGAAGCGCCTAATCACTTTAATTAGACTCTGTAAGTGATCATGGACCTATTACTAGAAGTATGGTTACTATATTTTGTTCATCTCGTCTACTTTTTATCTTTTTACTTTTATAAACCTTAATCATTATTAAATAAGTTAAAGTTAAAGTAACACACCCTAATACACAGTAAAGTATAGAACAAAATAGAAAGGCAACCTGTAGAAATTGCCTCCTCCTATAAATTCGCATGAATTATCACCTAGCAATCCGGCATAAATTGCTAAACTAATCATAGAATATATTTATACTATATCGTACACTTTGTAATGTCAGATTCACTTGCTGTTTTATTATGCAACTGCAGGTAAAAATATGCATGACATGGTGTATGCGTGGAAGAACACATGGCAGGAGAACTACCTCTATCAGTTGCATCTGGATGAAGAGTACAATCAAATAGACGCAGGCAGCATCATGGGTATTCCAACTACTACTAATGCTGCCTATACATATAAAAGTGACGGACCAATGGACCCCAGGTGAACCTTGAAAATATGATGTGCATTATATTTATTAGCCTAGGGCCACACTGTGCGTATTTTCGCATGCGAAAATTGAAACCACGGGTAGCAAAGGTGTCCACTGTAGCGTCAGCGATGCGTGATAAATAAAACCGTCATTTTAAAATCACACTTGCTTTTAATAAAACGCAATTTACTGGAATATAGCACTAAAATAAAAGAATTGGGCTCGTTAAATAACTACCAGGTGACGACGACAGAGACGATTCGCACTTGCGCTCAAAAACTGAGCGACAAGTGCGAATGTTTTCTCAACGCATACAGTGGACACCTTTGCTACTCGTGGTTTAAATGTTCGCATGCGAAAATGCGCACAGTGTGGCCCTAGGCGTACTCTGAGAGTTTAATATGCTACACTATTTGTCATCATCTGTAGAAATTGTCTGTGCCAAAATTATGATCATGGGTCTTTTTACTTGATTTAGTACACAATCGATATCTCTAGCCTTTTGTTATTTTTCACAATTTAGCTGCTAATGCATATGTTTTTGCTCTAAATTAATAAAATATTAGCAGGTACAAATAAATAGTCAATATTTTTTTAACTTTTGCTTGATTTTCTATGTTTGTTCCTAAATCTTTTGTATTCATTACAAATAATATGTTAATAAGTTCAAAGAGCACATGTCTTTAGAACAGAGAGTTGTGCCAGCTGCTGCCATGTTGTGCAAAACTAGAATAATTTGTATTTTCTTTTAGACTTTTCACAGTTGGAAATGAGACTTATCTATCATTTCATACTTGGCTGGTTGACTCAACGTACAACCACCGTATGACTGGTAGATTACACCTTTACGATATGGACAGACACATAAAAATGAAACTGAAACTAGATGGCAATCTCCTCAGAACAGAGATCAACTGGATCCCTTTAGATCTCAATGGACAGTTATACTACACATACAGCCTTGACCCTTTGAAGGTCATGAAATGCAATACCGCCACTGCTGCATGTGAGTTTGTCTACCAACAGGCGGAATCATCTAGACACCCTTTTGTATATTCAAGTGATCATTTGAGAGGTGGCACTCCCTGGGTTCTTTACAAGTACCCCTACTACATTAGTGTCGGACATAACGTCGTAGTGACCAAATACCCTCATGTCAACTATAGTGTATACAACTCCAACATTATAGTAATGTCAGTGGAACCTTGGCGAATAGTATATGTTAGTAGAAATATAGATTATGATCCGGTTTGGATAAACTCTTCTCCCATTATACGCAATCAGACTATTTTGAAACCTTTCTTTTATCCTTGTGGCATCCTTTTGCGGGATGACGATACTCTAGACGTTTCAGGGCACCTTAACGATGCTGCCGGTTATATATTAAGATTCCGAGGAATTAGACGCCTCATGACTCAGATAATAAATAGAGATGAGTCAGGAAATTGGCCAACACCACAAGTCAGGACTATTCAGCAGTATGTCTTGAATAGTATTAAGCAAAGCCATAGAACCTGGCAGTTTTTTGGAGATATTGGTGCAGGTAGTGTTGAAAGTGCATAGCTTTAGAAAACCTGCCAAAGGACAGCAAAACATTGTCACATTCTTCAGGACATTTTAATAAAAGAAATCACTTCATGAGGGTCGAGATGACAACAGAGTTAGTTGTTTATAACCTGAAATACTTTGTGGTAGAGTGGAGGATGGTGTGAAGTTGTATATGTTAATAATCAAGTTGCTTTATTGTTCTAAAATGAAGAGCACATTAATATTCATTACTATATTGTATTCAGTGACATAGGATTACATTTGATAACAAAATCAATAACCCATCTCATTATTTAAATATTAAACAGCAGCCAAAGAAGTTTTGAAATGCTTGAGTCTTCATTTATATAGCTGAGGTAGTGAAGAAATTCTATTAGCCTAAGTTCTTTAATTTTCTTAATAAATTTTGGTTTGGCACAGGTTAAAATTCTTGCAAGAACATAACTGCTTTTGCTACATTTTTAATATCAAGCGAAGGTCTCTTTTCAATTTCTTCACTACTGCAGTTACTTCAACACTTTAAGCTCTACAGTCATCAAAAATAAACTTTATTTATTTTCCTTGGTGTTTAGATTTTCTCAATTTACTTATTACACCAATTTGGTTTCCTTAGAAACCAGCTTATATCTCTAATTAATTTTTGTGTCAATCGATGATCTAAAGGCACTCTTTTTTGTTTAAAATATCCATCTCTTTAAGCCGGCTGTGGCCTTTACCTTGCAGGCTTACTTCATTCTATTATGAGAGGGCTGATGTTTGGAGCACAGAAGCAATTATGAATGAATGTTTTTCCTGACATCTGTAACCACTCTATGACCTATGACCTCTATAACCTATGCGATTTTTAGGCCCTCCATTTTGATTACTAAACCACAACTTCTTTTAAAGCTTCAAAGCAGCATTTATTATTCTAAACTTCCCACAATCATATTATGAGCTAAAATGTTATGACAGCTAGTTTTAGTTTCATATCCATGCTCATAGTACTTTAACTAATATTTTATAACATATATTATATGCATTATCAAACTGCAAAATATTTACCAAGAGTTCCAAAGGCAAAAGAGCATTTGAAAATAAGGTAATAAAGGTAGTAATGTAATAAGACAATAAAACCTTTGTTTTATTTTCAAAATTCTAGATGTTCCAAAAAGCTATCAACTATCTGCTAGATATAACAACAATTGAAGAATAAGCTGATCATGCAGTGATCACATAAATTTACTTTTTAGCTGGCAAAGCTATTTTATATATGCTACAATTTACAATTTAACGTTTTTTGGCAATTTCAATTCCATAACGTACCAGTAGCAATTTCGTAGCAATCAATAACAAATAAAATTCTTAGGCCTCTTGGTTGACTAGGAAGCCTTTTACATGTAACTGATGTATGTTTGCTTGCTTTTGATTTAGGCATGATCTATATAGCGTTTATTTAAATTAATAATTATAAGCATTCATTCAGTGTTTTGATATTACAATACTTTAGTTGGTGTCAAACTCAACAGCAAAGTAACTTTTAAAAAGAGGCTAACATCTTAAGAGTTGTCTTTTTAATATCTAATTACACGCCGGTTGTTGCAACTATTATGTCGGATAATTATTATAAATTTCGTGTTTGAAAATTAGTCTTTTGTAATTGAGACTAGCGAGCTCCTTAATTTACACTCTTACTAATTTCCTATTAAAATTCACATCAATCTAGGTCTGGTGACAGACACCCTAATCTTGCCCATGCCCATGAATTTTTTTACCAGATTAGCATAAATTGCATTACTAATTGACTTTATATCAACATTGATAATTTGAAATACTTTAGCTACAGTAATAAGTGAAAATTCTATTGGTATTATTATTATAAATTCAAAATAATGTCAATCAGTATCACTATCAGTCAACTGAAAGTGAAAGTGAATATCAAATTCAATGTGAATATTTAATTTTACATTCAATTTCATATTGATTTTCAATCTGCATATTCATATTGATATTGATAATTTAAATTTATTTGTTAATTTATAACATAAACAGTCAAATCAATTTGAAGCTGTTTAAAATAAAAAATGAGATGGTTAAACATTCATTCTGCTTTTGTAAATCTAGTTTTAAATAAATCTCAATCTATTGCAAAACTAAAGCCGAATGCGAGTTTTTTTGGGCAAGAATATAAGTATTACTCTACTAGTAGTGCTAGTACTACAACTACATCATTGGACTTGTCAGTAGTTAATAGGCTTCAAAAACTGATGAGAGCATATGAAGATTTTGTGGGACTAACTGTTGTTAAACAAGCACAGAAACATGTTATTGAGGTGATTAACCGATTTGCATACCATTTTTGTATGTTAGGATGATGATTCACTGTCAAACTTTCTTGAAACTTTGCCTCCTTCATCATTATAAATATTGTTATATGTTTGTTACTTTTTTAATCAAAATACCTTAAGTTCTTGTATATCGTCCAATTTCAATTTTCGATGTTGGGTCCTATTTGAGAAATGTTGACTGTTGGCCTCTATTCTCCTGCAGAGTATGATTATGTTTACCCTTGCGTTTTTCTAGTTTTGGATTTTTTAACCAGTTCTTAACAATGCTGGTCAAAGTTGATATTATCCACTCATTCATATTTTCTCCTATGCCATTGTGTTTTTGCTAATGCATAGCAAATCTTATAGTATTAGTACTCGAAATATTTTTTAATCAAATAATGGAATACTACTGTTGCTGAGTAGACATGAGTTTGGTAGGTAAATTGTTCATGACGAAGTTTAACTATCAATAAATATAATACGATTGCTAATTTTTGAAGGCAGAAGCAGATTTCCTGCAGGTTCAGGAAGAACGTAGAACAAAGCAACAAAATTTATCTCAAATTCATAAAAGGTAACACTATTGCGATTTGAGAAACTAAAAATTTTCTATCAAATATGCGATAGTAAATAACTCATTTATTCGGTATTTGTTTATAAACAGATTGAAAAAATTGAACTCAGAGTTAGAAAAAATACCGAGAACTGATGACAGGTATTTGCAGTTGCTGACAGAGGAGCATTCTGTAATAAAAGGAGAGCAAGTTTTAAGTAATGAGGTGAGATGAAATGGGAAATTATTGGTGTTGTCAAGTTTAACCAAGTGTAGTTGTTAGTTCCTAGTATGTACAACTTTTGCAGAGTTGACCCATAGATTGGCCTATATGAATAGAGCAAGAAAATAAAATTAGATGATGTTTAAAATTTTGATTCAAAATTTTTATTGCTATCATTTTCATACTTAGTTGATACAGGCAGTGATAATGAAAAGTACTACATGTATCAATTTAGCATAACACTAATAAAAAGTTTTTAATCACAATTTTAAAATCTAAAAAAATTCTATACATATCCTGGCGGGGGGGGGGTCAAACCCTGTACACTTATTAAGTTACAAATATCTGCAGTCAATAATATTTACTATATTCTCTTTTTACATTAATAATATTTTATGTTAGTTTTCAGCAAATCTATGATTTGCCTTGTCTTGTATTTAGTTTCAAATTAACATAGCTGAGTAATTGTTGTCCTTCAGGATGATGATGTACTAATCACTGGTGTTATTTTAGCGTTTTAATTAGCGAGATTTATCTTGGGAATTGTCCTCACCCGATTCTGACATTTAAGGTTATGAGTGATGAATACAACTTCTGCTATGCAGGTTGAAGAGCTGGAAAATAAGGAGAGACAGCAGTTTATGCTGCTATCTACTGCCCTGAGGGATTCTCACGAAAAGGAAAGTGCACAGGCAGAGAAAACAAAATATTGGTCTGTCGCTGGTTCCGTTTTAGGAGCCTGTATCGGTATATTAGGTTTGTTATTTAGTTGTCTAGGTGAGAAGTAATACTAGTTTAAACACAGTATAATGCTGTACACTCACTGGAGTAATAAACTTGAAATATGCAGATAGCAGGCCTGTGAAGGTTACAGTTTATCTAGTTGTATTGTAAACTTTATAAAGTTTTTCTGAGTTCATTTATTAATTTGTGAATTTAAATCAATACAACAAATTTTAATCTATCGTTTGTACGTTATCATGTTTTTGCTTTAAGCTGATAATTTATTTCATTAATGGTTAGCATGTAATTATAGCAGATTCGTTGAGTTAGTAAAACATACAATGTGTGGTTTAATAGTATTATCATGCTTAAGAAGTGCCATATCATAATTTTTATCAGAAATTTAATTTTTGGTAAAACTTGTTAATGAATTAGTACATGTGTATCAGTCAGTACTGCGCTTTGAATTTAATTAGCAAAAAACTGCTTTAATCTAAAGCTACTAATTGATTCACATGAAGTTGTGTATTGTGCTTAGAGTTTGCTGAAATTGCGATATGTTCATTTCCTGATGAAATTCTATCAAACACATACAATTATCAATTTCCCACAATAGTTCGTTGGCACTTAAAATGTCAATATTTATATTTTAGCTATTCCATAGAGAATGCTTTCTGTAAAGTAAATAATGTGGCTATAATTAGTTGTGTATGTATAGTGAATCCTTATTGGCTGATATGCTATTGAAATGGTAAACTGTGGAAGGCATATGAATAGTTAAAGCTTGTGCTGCTATATTGTATGTGGCAGTAGTTATTTTTCCTATCTGTTGATGACAATTTAGCTCTATAATCTAATCTACCTGGACACTAATTCCAGCTGTACCTTGCATCACCTATCATGTCAATAGTAAAGGTGAATATTACCTTTAGATTTTGATGCTATTACTTTTGGAGCTTCTATTTGCAGGTACAACTTTAAACAACAGATTTAGAATGAGAGAACTCAAGAATCTTGTGACTTCAAAAGAGTCAAGTAGTTTGCTAGTTGTCGACAGACTAGATAGCATTGAGTCATGTGTTGACGAAATAAACAAACAACTGTTAGCTGAACCAGACTCTTCTAACTTCAGCTTCAACAACAATGTTGACACACAAACTGAAATCCTTGCGCTAATTGACCATAAATTAGATAGCATAGAACATAAAATAATAAAAACTGCAGTATTTGGATTTGCAGCGGTTGGGTTAGCTGCTGTAATTTCTAGGTTTTTATGACATACCAAACTTTTTAGGTTTACTTTTGTGCAGATCTGTATATGAATAGATTGTTGTTAAACAATATATAGATTGGATTTAATAAATATTGAATTTCAGAAAATTAAGATAAGTATATATTTTTTGCAACCAATTTAAAAGCTAATATTGATTTCTAATCTCATGAGACATAATCTTTGAGAGAATATAATCTATACTAGTGCTGTGTATGTTTAATATAAATGAAACCAGCCAAGAATAAATATAAATTAAATGTATGAATAAAATGTTGTTTATTCTATTGAAAAGTACAAAAGTTAAAATATAAAATAAGTTGTATCTTTCAGATCTCATGAGTTTTCATAGCATCGTGAATGTATGCGAAGGTCCACCATTGTCGGTCAGCTCTATTACCTTATAAGGCTGGTTTTGGTCAGTTTGGTACAGATGGTTGCCATGGTAATCTCCTTCTTTCTCATCCAGCGTGATATGGATATCTGTGGTAGAGGATAGTTTTTCATCTCTTAAATTGCTCTGTTTGAGATTGTTGTTGATGGTGTGTATTAGAGAAATTCCATTATCACCTTGATGTGTTTTTAAGTGACGGATCTAAAAAGTAATATATTGCCACTCTTCAACAATAGTTGCCTTATCAAATCATAAATATCAGGAGCTAAGCAGGGCGATGCGGCTAGAAAATTATTGGTTGATTGTTCAAAAGTATGTATATAAAAGTATATTATCTTTAAACACAATGATATATCAGTGTAGACAATTATTGGCTACAATTTTATATTAACATACCAAATTTAATTTGAATCAAAGTTTCAATCAAATGCAAACATAAACTATTATATAAATCTGCTTTTTAACGTGCCAATGCTGAACTAAAAGTTATATGTGCAAGTCGATTAACAAAGACTACATCATTGTGCACCTCATTTAGCTTATAAACAAATATCTTGAAGAAATTAGCTATAATTTACAACGACTCACAATTGATTATTAGATATACCTGGGATTTATTACGTCTAGTTTTGCAGCAACAAGACGTGTCTACGGAAGTGAGAGAGCCATTGCAGGACATTAGAGGTGTGGTAGAAAGTGGAGGCTGCATAAATTTGTTCTCATTTGGTATGGAAGCAGCCATTGTAAACTCATGTCCCTAAAATAATCGTTAAGGAGTTATCATTCCATTTTTATATACGCTCATTAATGCAAAATTTCCACATAGTATTCCTAATCTATTGAACCTACTGTTGTTTCCTCTAAACATGTTAAAAGATGATGATGTTGCATATCAAAAGCATCTTTCTCTTCGTCAAAGCTTTCCTTCTCCAGCCCATTTGCCCTGGCATACTCCATGTTTGCTAGCTCTTTCTTTGCCTTAAGGAATGCTTGGTTGCTTGCCAGTTTTGCCATCTTTATTTTAGCTAATCGAATTTTCTACGCAGAAGAAGTAACACTTATGTAACTATGATAAAATGTATAAAGCAATGTTAGTGTTGTTGATACCATTAAAATTATCTGTAGCAAAGTTATAGCACCTAGATAATTATGGTAATTTATTAACTCAATTATCCAGTTAAGCATTCAGTAATTGTTGTGCTCCAACATCTGCAACGTATCATATTGTATCTATCTGACTAGTAGCAAAACAATTATATTCCAGGGAAGACCGTTCTAGCAACCAGGGAGCCTACTATCTATAGGCTGTGAGTGGAATGTTGTGTTTAAGAAGGCTTGTTACAAGTGTTTCACTGTTAGAGAAAATTACACCATTTTTCTTTAGTCAGCCAGTCTGGTTTACAATTAAATCTAATCATGTCTAGCAAAGGTGTGAAAGTGCAAATTGAAAGAACTGCTGGGGTTAATGTCAGGTCACACACACACTCCTTCAACCGTGGTTCACTCAACGCCTGCAGTGAAACTACCTTGTGAGACTTGACTTGCTCTTGTCTGTGGTTCTGAGCAAGTATTCTAGTGAAGTTGGAAACAATTACCGGTACAGGTAAAGCAATGACCAACACCCCACAGAGTGCACACATACCTCCAAATACTTTACCCATATATGTATTAGGTGTCATATCACCATAGCTGTAACAATTACACACATGGTCAACATATTCAATGAATGGTGGATACAAAAGTCTTAGTGCCGTATGGTTGAGTACCTTTTGTATCTTCTGCTTCTCAGCTCTTTGACTTTGAGAATAGATTCTGCTAAAGTTTGATACAATGACAGGCACTGGTAAGGCTATTACTAGAACACCACTGAGCGAACATAGACTGCCAACCAGCTTACCAGGTATAGTACTTGGTACTATGTCACCATATCTAACAAATAGATAGCCTCCATGCTGTAGACAGACACTTCTTAATATAGACATGGTGTTACATACATCCTTGATTCAACATGACATGAAAGGTCAAGTGTGAAGCAGCTTATTTTTAGATATTTTTAATTGAGAGTCATGACTACCTGATTTTGTTATCTAGGCAGCAGTCTTAGCCTTGTGAGTCAGTGTCCTTGACTCTAGCAGAGATGTTGGTGACATCAGAAAAACATTGGTCATAATGCTCCTGTCCCCCAAACCAGCCTCCAGTATGATTTGAGGCATAATTAAGCTTTACATTTAGAACTCTCACAAAGATTTAGAATTTAAATTAAGTTTTATAACTGCATGATATTATTTAATGATACCCAGTTATAAGTTAGTGCAACTTGCTTATAAAGTCTAGCCTCTAAACATGCTGACAGTGTGTAAATATTTCATGATAAACAAATACAACTTTTTTTATCTATTTTTATCCATTGGAATGATTGAACTATAAGAATTAATATTTTTTTATCTTTTTATTAAAGTCTAGATAATTAACAAATTCTCTCCATTCCCAAATGCTTGTAATATGAAAATGTTTTTGAACCCACAAACAATATATTTGTGTACTTCTACATCTGTTTAATAACTACAATAATGCCAGAGTAATCCTCTATAGATTTGTAGTGTATATAAGTGGAAAGCCATCGCTATGTTGATTGTATTTCACACAAATAATCATCTGGGGAAATGCATAAAATGTAATATAGTTACTCGTTATAGAGGCAATTTAATGTGCATGCTCTTTATGGTTTGTAATAATGGGTTTATGTTGACTTTGCAACTTTTAAAGCACTGGTCACAGTTACTGTTCTAATGCTGCCATCATGCCTTCTGCATTCACAAGTCACGGAATATCATGATGTATATACCATTTTGCACAATTTACATAACAGCTGCACTAGGAAGGTGCTTTGCTAAGTTTTTATTAAGAGAACAACTTTTTATACTGTTGGAATGTTTATTACATTTCACGGCTTGAATATAGCAGGCATTCATTTCGACTATTAATATACTTTGTATCTGCAATCAATATTGTTTGGACTCTCAAGTATTAATGCGGGTCAGTGCTATAGTCATCTAACACCTCATAGCATTAGCAAAGTTATTTTTGATTTTCTTCAAATCTTACTCTTTTGATAATCTTCCATCCAAATATTGATTTTTAAAGCAATTTTTAATCCATTGGTATAAGTATAAGATTTCATTTTATGACGCAACTGCAAGCTGTGTGGGATATTATATTTATATTAATTAATCGGATAGTAAACCTGGTATGGGTGTTTTAACCTCTTTAATTTTTATAAAGTATTAGAGGGGAGCTAAATACGTACCATGTTGGCTACTAATTCATTCTATTTGCTGATATTTATATTTGTATAACTCCAACACAGCAGTTGGCTCTAAAACTTACCCTGTTTTGTCATGCATGTTAGTATACACGCAAGATTGACTAATTGCAGAATATAAAGGGGGCACTTGTTAAACATGTCATGTTTGACCAGTAGCTAGAATTCTATACGGATTGTTAGTAACATCAAACACATCCAGTCAAAGTTGTAAGTTTTTGCTGGCATAGTTTAGGATAAAAGAGTCTATAGGAAGTCTGACAATTTACAAGCAGTTATTATTTCCCTCCACAGCATGTCCAGTGACTATTATATAAGGTGTGGGTGATGTCAGACAAGTCAAAGTTCATTTACCAGTCAGCATCTTATGTATGTATGTGTGTTGAATATTCAATAAAGAACATTAAAAGTAACAATAGAGGATAGCATAGCAATGGCTAACTTTACTTTTCAAGAGTTATAATTTACAGTAACTTACCCCAATGTGGTCATAGTGACTATGGTGTACCAGAATGCCGCAGGAATACTTATAAACTTGGTATCTCCAACATTCTTCTCAGCATAGTACATGATTGTGGAGAAGATAACAATAGCCATGCTGATAGAGAAGAGGAGAAAGCCTAACTCGCTAGCGCAGCTCTTCAGTGTGTAGCCCAGAATCCTTAGTCCTTGAGAGTGTCGGCTAAACTTGAATATTCGGAACACCCTGAATACTCGTAAAGTTACAAACG
The DNA here is from genome assembly GCA_964035545.1 of Bugula neritina. Classification (NCBI taxonomy): domain Eukaryota; kingdom Metazoa; phylum Bryozoa; class Gymnolaemata; order Cheilostomatida; family Bugulidae; genus Bugula; species Bugula neritina. The sequence goes on along the minus strand of OZ037765.1, from coordinate 7,216,229 downwards.
CACCACTCACGTCGTCATTTTCTTTAATCATCAAGGTAATATAGTAAGGTAAAATGGCCACTATGTCTATTAGACTCATAATACTTTTGAGAAATTTGCAGCGGTTAGATGATGCATAAAGCCTTAGCAGGTATTCCAGTGTAAATATCATGACGCAAGCCGTATCTGCAACGAAAAATGCTTCTACGTAACGGTCTCCACAACTCAAGTTCTGATTCGTAACAGCATTTAGTCCACAAGGAATTGTCTCCACAATATTGGCCAACACAGATATAGCAATAAAGAATCCCGTGACGTAATAAAACACTAGAGCAGCAGTACTAGAATGTGGGTCTTCAAAAGACTTGTTCATCTTTTGTCTAAATGTGTTTAATTGGTTCAATGGAAAGTCTACGGTTTCTGTATCTTTTTCAGTGGTTCTTTCTTGCGCTTCTCTTTTTCTATCTCTATATTCTTCAAAACAACAATCTTCAATAACATCTGGCATAATTCCAAAAAATGACAATTCTTCATCAAAACTTGCTATGCACTCAGACTTTGGTAGGTGAAGTTTTCCAGTTCTGTAATAATTTAGTATATATTTGAATATGTCAGGATCACGATCAAAGAAATATTCACAAGTTTCTTCACAGTAGAAGAAGTCTCGTTCATTCGATCCTAATAATGTGTCCGGGTAGTTTTCTAGTGTATTTCTCCACACTTCAAACTCTCTACCACTAACATTGATTCTTAGCCTCAGATCTGACCTGTGACTGTTACTAGTTGTTGGGGCTGGAGGTATCGGACACTTTGCTATAGGTACCCAGCCTATAGCCGAGGCCCTTGCTAAGGGTAGCCACGCAGTAGCAGATGCCATAAACCTGCAAAATATTTTATTAGATATGATATGAGTCCTACAGCTATTTTACATTAAAAAGTTGAATGTTATATATATATATATATATATATATATATATATATATATATATATATATATATATATATATATATAATAACTATCAGAGAGTACCAATTATCCTAATAAAATATCATATATAACATCTGTGATAAAGTATCTACTTCAAACACTTGCTGCCACTGATTTATAAACCCTGGTTAAATATAATTAATTATATAACTCATAGTTGTTTGTACGAATGCATATAAAAACTAACCAGTCTATCTGAACATAGTGCATACAGCATGCTTGTATTATATAAAAATTATTGTAGGTAGATTATTACATAGATGTAACTATAATAGCTCTTAATTTGAAAACTGTAAGCTTTTAGGTATAATCATAGAAGATGATTGTAGTATTCCCAAAACTAAAAATTGTATGACCATGAACTATGGAAACAGAAAGCAAATAATAAAACAATTATATTCACAAACTTATAGGGAATTAAACTTGTGAATTAAAAATATAGGATAAATGAACAATTTGGTCTATAGCAGACACGGTTCTTAGCATATACTTATTAAAATATAGTGAGCAACTGCTAAAACTTATGCTAACAAACAAGCAAGTTATTTTTTGCAACTTGCCTTTTTCAAGTTCAAAACTGCTCTTCAAGGAATAAATATCATAATACTTAGTGTAGATGTAAGTTTTTCAATAATAATTTGGGAGATTATTTATAATTTACTGAAATTTTTCCTGTTTAGAATCTGCTTCAAAAAAGATAATATTTTCAGTACTCATCCAACCACCTCAAGTTGACATAGAAAATACCGATTATGCATTGAAAGTTATGTAACATGTTTCAAAACTAAAAGTTACTGTATGATAATAAAAGTTTTTAAGGTGCCCATTCATATAGCGTATAGCACTTGTAATATTTGATTTGGGATATAGAAAAATCGACTAGCTCTCTAAGGTATATTCAGTCTGATGCTACATCCCAAGGTGTGGTTATCCAAACACTTTAGGTTTCAATGTACTCGGTTGTATTGTTCAGCACATCACAGTATATATATATACAGGTGGATGATCTCTCTAAATGATGCCTATTAAAGCAGCACACTCATTAACCTTGATACTCTTTTGTAGTTTGTGTTTCTACACTTTTCACTCCACAGTAATTATAAACAGTTTATCTTGTCTCACCTTGTTTATGGTATACTACGTCCAGTCTGTTCTATTATTCACTGCGAGCTGAGTCTCTAGTACAACACAGCATCCTGGCATGCACCGCCTTCTACCCAGCTGCCTTTTACTACCTGCTTCACAGGCACCAGTTGTGTTTAGTTTCACCAACACTATAGCCCAAAATCTAAAACAACAATTACTGGAGCAGATGATTACTGCTCTAATCTTGAAACAATTTTACGAGGGACAGCGGGCTATATTCGATTAAGCTTTAGCTGTAACCGATTAGAGTGTGAGCGATATTCAGGAGAATTCTATAGTTGCATTAAGATGACCTCTGCTGTTAGTGTAAACACTGAGATTTGTATATTGTATATTTGCATTTGTATTTGCTTACAATATGCCAGAGTATTAGACTTTTGATTTAATTGTATGAGCAGCTGTAACCTTGTGACTCTGCAATATTAAATTACATTTCACAGGTTGATTCAAGTAAATCACATGACATAAATAATTAAAACAAATTGATATCTGATTGTTTGCTGTTATTTATTGTAAGGAATTGTTAATTTATTAAGAGCTGTACATTCGGTAATGATTATATATTGTTAGCCACTAAAAAGAGGGTTGAAGGAAAAACTTAGCTACTTGTAGAGTATTTCATATGTAGCTGAGAACTTCGTCCTTTTAATAATTAATATGCTTAAAGCTGTATATACTATTAGAAAGCAAGAAAGTCATTGATTCTAACCAGTTGTATGCTGCAAGCATGCATTCTGAAAGGTATGACCAACTAGCCTTATGTAAAAAAGTATTTCATCATCATTATATTTTATATTATTGAAATCACTTTTCAATGCATAGAAATTGTCAAATTTCGAAGATTTTGTAAATTTTAAGCTCTTTTATGATATAAAAACTCCAAGCAGAAAATTGAAAAGTTGAATTAAACAGGAACAACTTAGCTACAGTCCTAAATCTTGTTATATTGACTTCAATTTCAGCAGAATAATAGAAGATAAGAAAGATAAATACCTGAAGGAAATAGACCTGAGTAGCTTTATAAAGTGGTTCTTGTCATAACTATTTAAATCATGAATATTTATTAAAGATTGTTTTCCATTAATAAAGTTGACTACTGAAGTAAGTTATTCTCTCTTTTACACAGCATAGTTGTGTCTGTTAAATCAAGTAATAAGTGACATGCTTTGTATGATATTCGTATTTAAATTACATAATATTCATAATCATGCCATGTGAATATAAAGGATATGCGTGTTATTATGGTCATTCATTAGTGCTATTAACACAGTACTTTTTTGTTTTTAAAGTGTCTAATGTCATAACACACACCATTATTTTCACTTTACAGGTTGCTAATATTAAACTTGATTAATATCAACTGTAGTAATGCTTAAAAAGCTTTTTTGTTGTTGGTGTTATATAACCAATAATACAAAAGAATGTTGTTAAATTGTGGGAACCAAGTTAGCATGGCAACAATGTAATAATATCCTGCATTAAAGTATTATACAACAAGAAAAATAAGCTAAAGTAAGATGATACTCGCAGGAAAGTTCATGTTTAGTCTCACAACAGTTCTTCAAATTAATTTGCATTTATAATCACTAATATAATACTCTTACCTCATTAAAAGAAAACGTCTTTTGAATTACAAACCTTCACGTTTTTAATTGGAAAAGATAGCAAAATCTGTTAATAGAAAGTATAGCATAGAACTTTCTTTATATCTATAACAGCATTTATTCGCATCTAGTTATTATGAATAATGAATGTAGTATGCAGTAGCCGATGCTTATATTCTATCTCTAGTATTGATTACTGGCTTACTTCCAAGTCTTAGGGTACAAACTGAGATATGCTTTCATTATAACTTAGAATATAGACTATTATGTCAAAGTATTGAAGAGGTAAACGTAAGAAAGTATGCTGAGAGGAAATTTTGTTTAACCAACTGCTTTTTGTGATAGCTTAAAGCAAATACTTGATTCCGCTATTTGTTGTTTACCTTGCTAATTTGAACTTACAGTCAGTGTATTGTGTTACGTTTTCCATGACAATTTCTTTCCCCCCAAAGACTGAGCCAACTGCATGCATATGTTCTAATTTGTAAATAAACATTTATATTTGCTTTCTTGTTTTGGGACTTGGTATAGATCTGTACTTTATTGCTTTAACTTTTGGGCATGTAATTTGCAATTTAGTGAATATAAAAACAGGCAAAGTTACCATAAAGATAAGATAAAAGTGAAACAATTTTTAGAGTTCCAAAATTTTTAATAAGCAACCCAGTGTAGCATAGGGTAGTGTAGTGTAGTGTAGTGTAGTGTAGTGTAGTGCAGTGTAGTGTAGTGTAGTGTAGTGTAGTGTAGTGTAGTGTAGTGTAGTGCAGTGCAGTGTAGTGTAGTGCAGTGTAGTGTAGTGTAGTGTAGTGTAGTGTAGTGTAGTGTAGTGTAGTGTAGTGTAGTGTAGTGTAGTGTAGTGTAGTGTAGTGTAGTGTAGTGTAGTGTAGTGTAGTGTAGTGTAGTGTAGTGTAGTGTAGTGTAGTGTAGTGTAGTGTAGTGTAGTGTAGTGTAGTGTAGTGTAGTTCAATGTGCTGTACTCTCCGTGCTGATAATTGTTTAGTAACTCTCAAATCTTGTTTGAGTTTCAAAGTTTAAATCCTCTATAATAGTAGTAGAAAGTTACTTATTCTTTAATCACCAAAGTGTGTCAGGGATTAAAATTCATATTTTGTCAGTTTGACTATTTTAATAAGTATAAAATTAATTTCAAACTGATATATCCTAGTAACTGAACTCATTTATACTTGTGCTGTATGGTGACACACTCTGTACATGCTACAATAACTCTTGAAACTTATCATGTCATAAAATCTTCAGTTTTATAAATTGTGTTATATAGTTATTTCATATATCTTATATATTATAATGGTAAAATAAACTCTGCACCAGCTAAGGTAATGGAGGACTGAGACTAGAGTTGTCTTCTCTAAACTATAAATGTGCATAATAAATAGTACCAATCAGTTCTATTAATCTCAAATTATCTGAAAACGTTATAAGTGTCAGAGTATTGCTGTAGCACATATATGATAGTATTTAGATCAGATGAGCATATATAATATTGTATATAGTAATAATCAAGATAGGTTATTGTAACTTAATCTACACAATGACCCCACTTAGATGGCAAAACTGCTCTTATAAGCAAACCATCTGACTAACAAGAAGAATGATTTCTAATAAGACAGTTCTAATACATCCTAATCTAGCATTTCAAGCACAGTTTGAGCGTTCTCTGTTTAACATCGTTAGATGCATTACCAAAGACTTACATTTAATTTTGTTCTTCAATGTTCTTTAATAGTATATATGTGTTTGTAGATGTTTATTTAAATTAAGCTATGCAAAGCACAATGTTTTACAATAATAATTGTAACTATACATTCACATATATAAATTCAATATAGTTTATTCATTTAAGTTAGATATGCCTGACCTAGTAAACTAAATCGCTCTTACAGTATAAATTCTAGAAAGAATAGAAACACCACGTTCCAGTGTCACTTACTAATGCCCCTGCCTGTCATCTTTTATATTGGAGAAATACCGTCATATCTCAGACAGAGAAGAATCTTGCAATATATACTGACTTAATTTATTTACTTCAACGTGAGATGACAGACCTTCGCCGTAACATACAGAAATGGAAAACAGTCTTTTTATTTTGCCTTAATTTACCATACATCACTTTGAATAATATAATATTAATATAATCAAAGCATAAACAATAAATAGGATAAAACAAGAATGTCAACACAGTTATTATACTTTATGTAAGATCAAACTTTATTGAAAGTGTACTATGAATATATAATACTAGTAATAAATAAAAAACAATAATATTTTCTTCAAGTTTTGTATGCTGCATATTAACAAAAAAAAAGTTTTAGACATGAAATGTAGTAGGCATTAATGTGCTTAATTAGGTCACCCATCTATAAAGAAAGCATGTTAGAAATTGACATTAAAAATAAAGACACTTATAATAAATGTTAGCGTATTTATAAGTAAAATGTAATTATTGATATTCTACATTCCATTTCAATACAAGAGAGCAAAATTGTTGCAAAGTATATACTCTTCCATTTATCAATATTGACAAAAAATTAAATCATTTAAATTAAACAATACTGTAATATAATATTTAACCATTGGAACAATATTAGTTTATATAGTTAAGAACTTATCCGAAACATGCAGTAGTCAGTGGCTATGTTAATAACATTCTCAAGCATCAACTGTCAGTATTCTTATCGGCAAGAGATCAGATGTGTATCATCTCTAAACCCGTGTAGGTGCATGCCTCTACCAGATAAACACCTGCCTATGCACACTATAATACGTAGCAAATTGTAGATAGCCAAGTAAATATGGCAGGTTGCAAGAAATAGTACATAGTATAGTTTAATTTTTATAAATTGCCTCTGCTCTATTTTTGTGACTTATCGATATATGATTTAAAATTAAACATCTACTTTTTGGATTAGGAACAATCAACCTAGTTTCAATTATTTCTATCGGAAAGTTGTGAGACGATTAACTACTGTATATAAATGTAATGCAAGACTGCTACAACTCAAGTGCCTAAAAGTTACATACCTATATATAGCTACATTATATACTAAATTCCTTCAGATAATCTGATTAGGTTTGTTATGACAGCCTAATACTCTTGCAAATAAACTTCACGTAAACCCAAATTGACGCAAAATATTATAACAAAAGGATTATATTATATAGGACGTCACAGGTTTAACTAGACTTGAACGATAAATGATTATAAATATGGGTGCAAAAAGGAATTCAAGTCCATAATTTACTAAGCTGTGTGCTGCTATGCACGTCAGTTAGTATTCAAAAAGTCTAGACGCATGAAACTATTGTGAATAACCAAAATCAAATTAGAAAATTATGCTTGCTTAATTAAAATTCATTGAAATTCAATAGATTTTTTCCTTCTAGTTTTTGATCTTCAATAAATTAATTATTGCTGAAATTTGCTGCTATATAAACAGAATAAAAATGAACTCTGTCAAATAAATTGCTTATCAGTTATACCAATTTTTCTTGTGTTTATTTGCCAGTTGTTTTGAGTATATATAGCCTGCAGCAGCTTTAATTCCATGATGAATATATCTATATTACATATTCATGTTTTTGTTTCATAAGAGATGTACTTTCTGACCAGTTCAGCTTTTCTAGAGTATGATGTTTGCAAATAAAAGTAAAGCTAAAAACTAAAATATTGAGGTTGGTTCTGATTTTAATCTTAACTATTAGCTTAGAAATTTTCATAACAGACTTGGAAAGTTTTCAATTTAAAACTTATTTCTAACTTTTAGACTGTGAAGAATACACACTATAGTGTACACTGTAAAGCCTTTATAAGATAAATTGAAATATAATATCTTTCTGTAGCATTCGCTGCGTTTATGACTGTTGAATGATCGAGTGTAACAAATACTGATGGACAGGATAATAAGCAAGTTGCAACTTTGACATTTTGAAAACAATCAACTGTCCCGCAAAAAGGGAAGTCATTCACTTGCAGCATATGGAGAGTTGGTATAATTCTACAAAATTTTATAACCTAAATGCCCATTTGCTTTTCTAATATAATTTATTATGTAGACTGCTTCGCCCTGCCTTATGACCTAGTATTACATAACCTGGATAAATGTAAGAAAGACTAAAGAGATACTTTCACTCATCAGCATTTCACCAGTCTGATGTAAGTTATAAGCTATCGGCTATCCACACAAAACAATAACCAGTTGATTAAAACAATATAAGATACTTATTTTAACTGTAGCTCTATTCGGTATTTATAGGATCTTGACAACAACTAAAACTCTCTTCCTAGCTGCAAAAGTATTCATGTTTTCTATGTTGAGCACAGATATTCTTATTTATAATTAGCTTAGATCGAATGTTTTTGGTTTGGGTATGAGCTTGGAGAATGAGTGCTTTTTTCTCAAATAAGCAACTTGTCATGCTATAGATACTTTCTAGAAGTACTTAATACCTATATCCGAAAAATATTCGATCTCATCTCCATAATATGATACAGAAGTACAACTTGCTATGTTGAACTCTGCGATCTTGGCCGAATTATAGTAAATGGAGTTATCTAACCTTAATACCCGTAATTTAGCCATTAATCTTTAGCTAATATACGGTATCAACTTAATTTTTTTAATGTTCGTTTCCGGTAAACAGGTATTTTTCTTCAACTGTTCAAGGTGCTACAAAATGAAAGTTTATCTTATTCATTGAATATTGTTTTATTCTTGGTAATTTTATTACATATGTCAATTTTTAAATAAGAATTTGTTGATATTTGGATTTTACTGAAATTTTAAACCATTTTTCTCCACTAGTGGTACTAATACTGTAATACTAATATTATTATTAATAATATTAATACTAATAGTAATACTAATAGTAATAGTAATAGTATTAGTAAGTATTAGTATTACTATTATTAATAATAATAGTAATAACATTAACTAATATTAATACTAATAGTAATAGTAATACTAATGCTATTACTAATAGTAATAGTAATAGTGTAACACCAACACTGTTAGTATTAGTGTTAGTAACAGTAACAGTAAGTCAAAGTGTAACACTAGCTGTGAAATTAGATATTAAATCTAATATAAGATTATAAATATAGCTTAAAATAAAGATGATTAAATGTTAATAATAATATTAAAGTATTATAAGATCAATAAATGTAATTAATTTTATAATTATATTATTATTATTATAAATATAAAATTAGATATTGCTAAAATTAATATTAATGATATTATTATTACTATTTATATTTTAGTAATTAAAATAAATGCTTAAAATTTTAAAAAAGCCTTAACTTAGTCTTATACTTATATAGTTATAGTTTATAAGAATATTTTATTATTTAATTTTATATTTAATATTTATATTCATATTGATAATTATATAATTATATCATTGACAGCACTAAGTATAATACTAATAGTCATGACTAATACTGATAGTAATGCCAATACTATAACACTGATTAATAGTAATAATAATGATAATGAAAATAGAAAGCTTTAATGCTGTCCGTCTGTCACTGTTAGTACTTTACAATCACATAAGATGTGAATAACCCATAAAGTGATAATCAAGTTCACAATGGTCTTGTAGAAATTCTTAAGGTTAGTAAAAGAGCACCTGGAAATGGATACAAATGAACTAAACACTTCACGGTGTTCCAAGCTGGGCACAGGTATAAAACAACTAGATGAAAAGCTTGCAGCGTCAGAGATGAGGGAAATGATCTGGTCTCCTAAGATGGATCTTGTAGCTGCCATAGGTCTAGCAGATTTAAGTGAAGTTGTCCTCTACCGACTTCACGCTCTGAAAAAGATGTGGACTTATTCTCCTCCAACAGAGGGTGCTAAAGTCACATCTTTAGTGTGGGATCCAATAGGAAAATGTTAGTTAAGCTAATGTGGTAAATGTTTTGCACCTACTATTATCACCTTGAATGTTATTATTTGTTATGTAGTTTTTTTTGTTTTTCTATAGGTATTGCATTAGCTTACACCAATAACCAAGTGATTATACTTGCTGTTGAGAAAGCCACAGTGCTATATACACACAGTACATCGTCAGTACCAAGAAAACTTACATGGTTATCTGTTGGCGAAGCCAATCATCATGAAAACATATCATGTTTTAAGGATGAAAGTGAACAGATGTTACCAAAGTTACCTCCAGTTCAAAGAGAGTAAGTAAAAAATAATTATCACATTGACTAGTATGCGTGTCAGCTATAGAGATAGCTGAAAAAAGTTGTATTACTCACTTGAAAGTTATAGGGATAGAAAACTTATTGCTCTTGCAAACAATGCTTCTCTCTGAGTGTATGATAATTATTTACATAGTCAGTAATGGAAAGAACTGTTGTGATGGGCTGTATGTGACTTAAAAGTGATCTCATTGATGATTTGTTATTTAATATCACTCTACACTCACTAGTGTTGGTTTTAGGTGATGACAATGATAAATTCAGGAGTATTTCATGGGAATATTGTGCTATATTAATGTTTTCAATGATTTTTATTTACTAATTGTTTGATGTGCTTCATGTGCATCATTATATATACTAACAAGTACATATATTTTCAGTTATAGTTTTTGCAATGAGTGCACCAACAATAAATGATATATGTGAGTTTTTAGTGTGCATAAGCATATAATTGTACAGTTTTATGTGTCAACTCAAGAATTCTATACATATCTTCATCGATTTAAGCCATTATTTATCTACTTGTAGAACTGAAATGGATCCTAGTTTCAAGATGATCAACCGTGAAGGGTATTCATTATTATATTTATATGATCTAATTGTAGTTTCTTGCTGAGTTGCTAGTTATCTTGTTTACTGGATCTTATATAGTTAAACCACGAATATGTTTTTTTATTGTTCTATATAACTTTTGTGATCCAAGCATTTTGTTACAGATTAAACTACCTGGTTGTGTCGGGTGATGCTGGCTTGTTGAATATCTACGTCTATGGACTGCTGCTAATAGCCTCTATTGATAAGGACACGGGAAGGTTACAAGTAAGCATGCTTGCAATCGGTCAAAAATTCTAATGCAGTTATACGTCAAATATAAATCTGAAATATCTCTCAGACTTCAAGTTTTTATGGCTAGTTCAACAGATATATGTTATATTAAACATTGTATTATGCTTCTAGTTATTTTCTTTGTAATAAAACTTACTCGTATATTTTGCACAGCTATTTAGGTCTTGTGTATGCAGAGAAGTTATTTGGTAATAATTTTACAGGAAAAGACTGTTTACTCCTCGTGTTTAACAAATTCTGGCAGCCACCTGGTCTCTGTGTTGGAAGACAGTGTTGGAGAGATCTACTTGTCTGCTGTAAGTATGAGATATGCTTATTATATACGCTTTGCGGAAGGTAGTTACTTACTCTCTTGTTTGTTCTGGATTTTTCTACCCTTGTTATTGTCAAAATCATTCACTGTTTTCAAATAATTTTGTATTGTTTACACATATTCTGTATTCTACAGTTGAAGACAAATCTCCTATCTAACAGAAGGGAAGAGATAAGAACTATTGCAGATAAATTTGTCAAAATTATCAGTCTCTTGGAGGTAAATCACTCCTGTGCAGTCTTGTCACTTTATCCAAAATATGTGTTAGTAAACAAAGTATTTCCAGGGTTAAAAATGTTGGTTTTTAGTGCGTTATAGCTTATTTATGCCATGTGACCATATATGCTTGTTTAGGTTTAGAATATTTGCCATTATTGAACTGGCCTACAGTTATGTATGCACTTCTATATAGACAATGTGGTGACAATAATTATACTACTACTAGTGAAATAGGTGTTCATTCATTTGTGGTCAGATTGGCTTGATAGAATTTTGCCTTCTGCAGCATGTTTTATGTATCTTAATACGAAGATATACACTCATATACACTCATATACACTCATATACACTCATATACACTCATACATGTAATTTGCTCATCTTGTAATACACATTGTTAGCTCACCTTGTAATACACATTGCTAGCCCACCTGGTACTACATATTGTTAGCTCACCTGGTAATACAATTGTTAGCATTGTGATGCCAGCATTACAAAGATGACTGAAGCTTGGGAAGATGGTTTGTTGGAGCTAGACCGCAAACTCAATCATTTTTCTACACAAAAACAGGTGAGTTAGTGCCAAAAGCAATCTCTGAGTCTTGCATAGTTGCAAGTATATAGTTTATTAATGTTTGGAAAGGTTTTGCTGTGCTGTAATATTTAGTATGTTTTAATATCTAGATTCTAGTTGAATAAAATGTGCAGCATGATATAGTGTGATGTGTGCTATAGTTTGATATGTGCTATAATGTAATATGCGCTATAATGTGATATGCGCTATAGTTTGATATGCGCTATAATGTGATATGCACTATAGTTATGTTATCATGAGCTGCAATGAATAAAGCATGATAAAAGTATGTGTTGTTGTATTAGCTTGCAGGGGAAGGAACAGTGTTGAACGACTTTCTAGAGCTGCTGCTCTTTGGCACCCCGAGTGAAGAGTTGAAGGTTTTTCTAACCGACACCATCACTGAAAGGGGTATGAAGAAGTTAGGAGTTACTCTGCAGACGTATTACAAGACTATGCAGGAGTTACTAACCGTAAACATGCAGGGGTACACCCACTCTCTATTCTAACTAGTTTTGTTTTGTGTATTGTTGTAGTTTGATGTCATAGTTTCACCGTTTATTAAAATTTAAATTTACTGCTCAATGTGGTCTGTTTGTTAATGCATAACTTTGTTTCTTCTAGATTACTGCAATTTATTTTCGCCACAATTTGATGCCTATTTCAGGCATATGCATTAGTTGTGATTGTTTAGACCACTTTCTCTTTTTTTTAAAGTTGTATTAATTAATATTGTTCTATACTTGAAAAGTATTAAGATAATATTGAGGCTTGAATTACATATTTATTGGGTAGCTTTTATACTTTACATAATAGAGTAAGATGAATTGAGGTATTATTGAACTTGATAAAAAATATGTACAAAGCATTAAATTTTCCAATAAAATGCCTGTCATTTATCAACTTAGATAATGTTATGGTCTTCTATTTAGATAGATATTTTGTTTTTATATCCACAGTGCTGTAGAGGCAATATTTTACCATCTGAATGACCTGCACGGCCTTTCTCAATGGACGGACACTTTCGGCGTCATAGGGTTAAACACCGACAGCGTGGAGTCTGCTTTGTATGCGTGTGCCAGCCTGAGACTGAAAATAAATGAAATGCAAGGGTATGTGTTAGTTCTAGGTTTAGTATGACTGATAGTTATGATATACAGATGCCGTGCAATGTATATGATAGCTTGAACAAGTAAACTGTAGTAATATATGAAATTGGCGCATTCGTTGATCAGCTACTAAAGCTCGTTTTATTTAGCTTTTACCTATTTTTATTTGAATTTGATGTACAAAAACTCGCGTGAGTTTATAGTCGCTGTCCCTGTGGGAAACCCTGATAGAAAGTGTTTTTTAAAGTGGGCTAAGGACGGTTTCATTATTGTGGCAAAGGATGACTAAATGTTCTTTTTAGCAACACCAATGAAACCCATGACTTCGTGTTTATTAAGCCATCGCTCTATCCCCTAGACCACGGCTGCTCCCTTGAATAAAATAGAGCAGTTGAAAATGCATATCTATAAACTAAAATATGTACGACATATTATATGTCTATACAGACAGTATTTTATTTTTGAGATGTTATAAAACTTACAAATATAGTTAAAGGTTTTGTTTTGTATTAAGTTTGAATTTTGAAAATGCAGTATTTGTATTTCATGTAGCAGAATAATCTGGCCCTAACTAAAATGGATGTTATTTTTCAAATATTGAATTATGAGCTTTAAGTTTATTTACGTGAAAAATTTTCATTTAAAGCTTCTGTTTAAAAGCTAAACAAATATTTATTTGAGTAAAAAATTTGATGAAATAAAAGCGTATAGTGTCCCTCTCGACTGTTTAGCTTTATCTTAAAGCAAGTTTCATAGTTGCCTTTTTTTATACAGACTGTTATCTAATGGAAATAAAAATCTGAAGTCTTTCTCCTATTGGCTCTATACTGGTAAGTCTTTCTCCTATTGGCTCTATACTAGTAAATCTTTCTCCTATTGGCTCTATACTGGTTAGTATTTCTAAGTTTAATTTATTACTTTACGAGTCTTTGGTTTGATGTCATAACTAAATCTATATTTAAATGCATACCTTGAAAAGGCACATGGCGTTTGACAGTAACATCTTCAAAGGCACAGCCCTGGCTCATGTTGAAGACTTGACTATTTCAAATGCACAAAGGTTTTTGAAATTTTGACATGAGTAGAAAATTGCAATCACCCAATTTAATTTGAGAAAAAGACAATCTATTGAACTATGACTATTTAAAATTATTCTAATAAAAATTACTTCGAGTCAAGTTAGCAATAAGTTGCCAATGTTACTATATAGGTGATTTAAGGACTGCTGTAATTAGGTAAATGTTTTGACTGTATTATTTGGATGTTATTCAGTTAATATAAATACATATATGTATATAGATTTGAAAGGATTCAGGTATATCATTTTCTAAACTTATTAGCATGTTTAACTACATGTATTTGTATATTTTTAATAAGTATGTTAATATTTGAATGGCTATTACAACTATTGACTCAATTTTTTATTCTATATGAATTTCACTTCTTTTAGTGCTTTTGTGTGAGTCATGATTTGACTTGACTAGCCATGAACTTGGTGTGACTTAATCCTACTTGTAGAGAGAGGCTTAGGTAGGTAGTTTAAATTAAATAGTTAGACAAAGTTATCTTTAGTTTATGTTTAAAAATTTTAAATATTTTTTTTATAGTTATTTTGAGAATCTCCAATCTGCCTGTTCCTGATTATTACGCCTCCATTGATTACAGTGACGTAGCTGATTTTCTAAACGACAATTTCAAAGGACTAGAGGTATGTGCAACTCTTGTACCACTGAAACTGCTACACGTGATTGCATGTTCTATTACTACTCACACTGTCTACGTGTACACATGCAGTGCCGAAGCTATTTACTCTCACTACAACAGCTATGTAATGATGGTAGAATATCACTCTACCAGTTGATGCAGTCATTTATAATAATTGCTTTTTAGTCTAACTATTGAACATCATTGCAATATGTTGAACTTTCTTTGGTAGGCATGTTTTACTGTATGACTTTTGTGGTCACTGGCTGTTTTCTGAAATGCCTGTCTATAAAACAATAGAAACAAACAATTTTTTAACCAAAAGTTTGTGCCAAGTCTAGTTAAAGTTGAAGTTGTAGCCTCATGATAATATAAAATCAAAATTTTCCCAACTAAATTTTTATCTTATATTCACATAATTTTGATTAAGATGTCGAAATGCGTTTTAAAGACTGATTCTACAGTGTATTTGTACTTTATTTTAGGACCATGGTTCCCACATCAGGTTAGAAAGAGTAGGTCAGTATTTGAAGGATGCTGACCTCACCTGCCAACCCAAACCTGCAGATCACAGTCTATGGAACACATTTCAGAGTTGTCCCAACTTATCTGGTAATTTCCACTGGTAGAAGTAGGAATGTACAAGTTTTAATGAGAATTAAAATGATGTTATTAGCTAATGTTTATGAGTATATTGTGTTAATTATAAATGTAATGATTAAAGTCTATTTGTCAAAAGCTTTTGTAGAAAATTGGCAACTTTTGCAATGCAAAGTTTTCTTTAGTTTGAAAACTTTGAAATTTTGCTGTAAAAATCACACTTGCTTAAGTTAAAGTATTGTTTATGCTGATATAACAATTAATTATTAATTGCAAGCTTTACAATTACTCTATATATTTAACAATTCTATCATTTTTCAGTAAGTCATTGTGATTGTATAGCATGTAAGTTGAATGACTTATGCTAAATTATATTCATTACCATTTCAAATATTTGCTAAGTTGAAGTTTGTAGCTGGTCAATTTTTATGGCTTTCAAGTTGCAGATTATCATGAAGTTAACCTAAACCATTTGAATATTACTGCTTCAGGACTACAGTGATGCTTTGTTGTAGATAGCCAATTCATGTTCAAAGCACAGCCCACCAAATCATTGATTCAACTCTACAAACAGTTATCAGAAAAATTATTGGAGGCCTTGACTACCCCCTCAGTAAGTTTGTAACCTTTTAAAAGTGGGCTGCATCTCTGTTCAGATCTTTGATAGACTAAGTCGTAACCAACTCTATTAAAGTGGGGCCATATAATTTTAGCATGTGAAACCGCCACACACAATGCATTGTCAGCGGGAGCGGATATTTACTAGCCAATGATATTTGCAGTTGACTTTACTGCTCGTCAACAGCACTTTTGTTTTCATAGTTACGTCTACTGCCTTCCAGCGTCTGTTGAGAACATTTGGATTATACTGCTGTGAAAGTAGAAAAACGAAATTGTTAGAAAATATAAACTTTAAACTCAAAAAGTGGGTTTGCGAAATAATAATTAGCAAATACCATTGGCTAGTAAATTTCCACTCTCGCTGACAAAGCATTGTGTGGCAGGTAGCTCCCTTAGCGAATTTTCACAAATGCGGTTTCGTATGCGGAAATCCATCTAATGTGGCACCATGCCAAACATCTGTATTTCTATACTCAAGTTTGACCTATGCTGTCTCTATTATACTCAGTGAGCACAGTATTCTATGCTGGCACACGGTATATTATCATTACATAGACAGGCTATAAAATTGTGTTACGTTATTTAAGGGTAGGATATTGTGTGTTATATCAGAGTTCACACTTTGGGTTACAGCCACGACTCCTGAGAAAAGCTCTCTGTCTAGAGGAGGAAGCTATTGTTAATCTGTATTATTTTTTCACAAGTAATAGCTAGATGTGTTTTTGACCTCACCAATGACCTTCACTGAATGACATCACGGATGTGTATGGGTTGGGTCATGACTTGTCACATATTCTATGTCCTACTAGTGACAAGTTAAAGCAACACCTTGTAACTTCCTTTTATTTGCTATTGCAGAATAGAATACCAATACAATACTGGTACATGGTTAAAATTTAATTTAAGACAATATCAATAAAGCGTATATTTCTATCAATAATGATATTTAATTCTGATGATAAAATTCTTCTATTGAAATTAATTTATAAATAGATTCATTCAAAGATGATTTTTTAAATTTTTATTTGTTTATGCATTACGTTCTATTGTTTAGATCATTTTAAACTGAATTGTATGAATACAGGTGACAATAGCTAAAGAGGTGGAGATACAAACTACACACAAACTGATCGGTAAATGTGAGTTACAGAAGTTGAGACAGTGAGTTTATATACATATAGTGTGTATATAGTGTGTGTATAGTGTGTATATAGTGTGTATATAGTGTGTATATAGTGTGTGTATAGTGTGTATATAATGTGTATATAATGTGTATATAGTGTGTGTATATTGTGTATAAAGTGTGTATATATAGCACATAGTCATGTTATTTACATACATGTGTTCACTATTTGACTAACAAAATCAAGACTTAATTCTAACGCCTTTCATACTTTATTGTCTTAGTAACTTGTTCATGATATTGCCTATTTTTTGCTGTTGTATTTTTTGCATTTACGATTAATTTTGAGAGATACTTTGAAAATTATTTTAAAGTTGATTTAGATGACACAGTCTCTGTATATTCAGCTTACTTTGCTCCTTCTCTTCCAAAGTTTAAATTGCTAAGCTGATTGATAATATTTCCTCCAGCAACAGAGAGCTCATCTCTGGATGTCGTATGCATTATATTAACTGTGGTAAATCTCCTCTCTTGTCTTTCAGGTTTCCAGGAAAAGACAACGATGGGATTCAAAACATGTACTCCATTTACTTGATAGACGGGAAAGACAACTCCGAATCACGATTATTTGTAACCAAACTAGCTCTTCTAAACCATGGCAGGTATTGAAGATTTGACAGTCAACTAGCTTGTTGATGTTAGCTGCTGTATTGTAAACGGAAAACTTGATTGTTTCCTTTTAGAGGATAAGAATCAAAAAGTGAACTTTGTATTACGTTGTGTCTCGGAGTATATCATATCTTAGATATATCTTTTATTATCTCGTGCATTGTGTATCCATATGTTACTTTTATTTTATCAAACTGTTGATAAGGTATCTTTCTTTCATTTCTGTTATCAGCTAACATAAGCTGTGGTTCATAGTGCTAAGATAGTAGAATTTCTCACATGTTCTGACAATGACTCAGTTTGAACAAATTTGTTGAAATGAGGTATTTTTTTTATTGAAATTTTGAAGGTTTTAGAATTGAGCAGTAATTATTTGTTTTTTTGCAGTGAATTATACAAAACTGAGCTAATATTTGGTCTATTGGGGCAGGACGAAGAACTGTATCCGTAAGTTCATGTTTCTTAGCCTCAGTGCCATATAAAGCTTGTAGCTTACATTCTATTCTTGCATTAACTGCGGTATCTGGTGAGCAGCAGCAGTACATTCTCCGTAATATGTTGTGATATGATATATGAACAGAAAACTCTGCAAAACAAACTGTGACTATTAATTATCCCTCTAACTTGTGGAGTTATCTTTCCTAACTTCTTGATGCAATGAGGCAATGTGTACATAACTTACCGCAATTGCTTTTTGAAGCAGGTGGAGATAACAAATTCTGCCAGTTGTTATATGGCTAAATAATAATTGCAGTGCATTTTAAGAATACTTGTTAAAGTAAATTTCATGTTGAAATACTAAGAGCCCATCAACTCTCTAAGCATATCTCGTTTGAGTATCTCAATTGTATTCTATTGATGCTGGTAAGAGACTGAGAGAGACTAAAGTTGATTTGGTGTATGCTTTGGCAATTAAACTGTAAAAGCTGTTTTTCTAATGAAAGCAGACAAAGTGAAGATGTTTTAAAAATTTGAAAATCTAAAAATAGTTAGCAAGTGAACGTTGTATACACTATTAGTTAAGACTTTGGTAGATCTAAGGTGTGAGACAGAGTAGCTATTAGTTGTGTTGACGAGAGAGGGGTTTTTCTTTGTGGGAAGGGGGGTATGTCAGTGAGGGGGTATGTCAGGGAGGGGATATGAGAAAGGGGGTATGTGAGAAGAGGGGGTATGTTAGGGAGGATAATTTTGAGACAATTATAACTGCAATGCAGAAATAACATGTAGCCTGTAATCATAATACTAGTGTAAAGGTGTCTTCACTAAAACATGAGTTAGACTGAATATGTAATGGTAAAGCATTACTGTACAGATAGCCTGTCCATCTCACTCGCCACTCATCAGTAATTAAAGTGTAATACATCATGCTGTAAGTCCAGTCTGTACAGTTATACTACATAGTCGTGCAGTCATAGCTGTAAGCCATACTAATACACCTTGCTAGTAGAATTGTACAGCTCCATCTATTTACAAGATCATTAATCTTAACCAGAAGTTTATTATAACAAGCATTATTTATGTTGCCTTTAAGATCAAATGTATTGCTGAACTATAAATTTAAATTTGAACTAGATTCATATTTACCCATTTTTAAAATCTCTTTTAAATTGGCAATTAATGGGTAACTGAAATTTCTGCCTAGTCGCAGCAAGTGAAGTGAAGCTTGTCAGACTATGTCAGCTAGATATTCTCAGACTATTGCCAATTCTTTTGCCAATCTTGCTCTAAACACTGCTAAGTACCACCTGCTCTTTTAGCTAACATTTTTCTAACAGAATGACTTCCAGAATAAATAAACAGTCAAGTGCCAAAGCAGAGTGAATAGACACCATATTAGTTCTACTAATTGGAAAAGTTTCCCCCTCACTGCCCTGTCAGTGTCACTTACAGCGGCTCTTCCCTTTTTTCTGAATAAATTCTTGGCTAAATTAACCTACAATACAGAATCATTTGAGACCTACCATACAGAATGTGTCGCAGTGCTGCATGGCTACCCATATAAGACATGACTATAGCTTAGTGGCAAATGAGTATAAAATATAATATGTATATACCCAATGACCTTTACTATTATACTATTTAGGTTTGATATCTGGGAGTAAAGCATTGAACATTGAGGATATTGGAGTGAAATGTTCAGCTCTAAATTGTATATAGTTTTACCAAAACGTTGTCTACTGAAATATAAATTGAAAAATTTTTATGGAAAGATATAGTGATTAAGGTCTAGTCTGTGTTACTATAGTAAAACCAAGCATTCTAATTGCTGAGACAGTAATTGTACTATAACAAAGACAGAATATTCTCTACAAAAGAATTTTGTCCAGAACTTCTTTCAACTTAATAAGTAATCCTGCAATAAGTGCATACATTAATAACTTTTTTGATTAGCATACAGTGGGCAAGAGGGTTGCTATTGGATTAGCAGTTTTAAGGTGGTTCCAGGAATTTTGTTTGAGTATTTTCATATTTTTATTAACATATTCAAATTTGATCTCTAAGAAAGCAATGCTATACTATAAGGTAAGCAGAATAAAAATTCCAATGACAAATAAGGATGTTTTTATACTATAAAAAATGCTAAGCCGTCACCTGGACATGGATACAGGACAGGCATTTCACAATGTCTGGCGTGGCTACTCTCTGGCCATGGCTAATATCTCCTTAAATAATATTTCGTAAGAAAATTGATTTTTTTTTGCACAAGACAGTAAGCTGTTGAACTACTTCTAGCTAGTTGACACCAAAAAACAGCCAAGTTTTTGCCTAAATTGACTCTGTTCTAGTCAACAAATTGTTTTGTAAGTTCCTCTCTCAGAACTGGTAGCACCAGAAGGCACTGAAAGCATCGAAGACAATATTGAATTTGCAAACTGCAATTATTAACCTTTCAAATTTTAAGGGATTTGATTTGAATTAGCAAAAAGTGCATATTATATACCGAGAACTAGATTGTAACTATAAAAGAAATTTCTCCAATTATAATACTCCCAATATGGTTATTGCTAGTTGACAATATAGATGAGTAATTATTACCTTACTGTTAGAGCAGTGTGAAAGCTTGCAAATAGCAAGTATTTCTCATTATATATGACATTCATGAATATTAATTTTCAATCATTTCCACCCTATTAATTGGTTTATATATCTTTTTACTTGTACATTCTTTCAATTATAAACTGCTTTGCCATGCATCTATGACTAATGGAGCAGAATCTCTTTTTATTACATTTCTGGCTATTGGAAAATTCTCAAAGATGATTTTGGCCACACTAGAGCTGGGTGACAGTAGCCAGATAGCATCTTATACTGAAAAAACATCTGATGTCTTCCATATCTCTGCTGTAATTAAGGGATATAACAAAGGCTAACAATTACAGTAGCTGTGAAGTTGACGGCCACAGTGTTGATGGTGGCACCTCTGTGGTACTCATACTCTCCTTGATCAGTTATTATGGTTTTAACTACAATACTCTGGCCTCACAGTTGTTGAGAGCAAATTGAAGTACACTTCATGAGTGCTTGTAGCAGTTTTAATGGGTGAGAACAAACGACCGTATCAAAGAATTTACGTTTCTCTGTTTTTTCTCCATCAAAAGCAAATACTGCAGCTGCTCTCTTAGCTGTAGCTGTGTACTGAGAGATGAGCTTCTCTTCAAATATTGTCATTTCTATCCATTGAAATGTAAATGTTATCACAGCTTCGTTGCTTAATCTCCAAAAATTATAATAATCTGCCACCTAATACCACCTGCCTCTTTTCAACCAATCACAGCAGTCAAAAGTTCTTTTTTATAATTGATTAGCCAATCACCAGTGATGTGTGAGCCACTGCAAAGTTAGTAAATAGTACTTTGAAATAACCTAGCTTGGAGTTTGACCACAGTTTATGTAATTAAATTCAACAATCACAAAGAAAATCTTCTCATTGTTGTTCAATGACAAGATTTGAATGTCAACTTATATTATTTATTGAATGTAGTGTAAGTGGATGATTGAAATTCATAAATATAATAAAACCTTCTTTGCGTGACACAAAAGATGAAATGAAGCCTCTCTCTATCATAAATTTGTGAAATATCACAACTGAGTTCAACCATACATTGAAATTCACACCAATGTGAGCAACGTGTGCAACCAGTGTCCACGCAGTCAACTTAGAGATGAGATAAGCTGATTTGGGCACCTAACAGCACGGAATGGAAGACATTGACTGTCTTTTTAGTTATGTAATACAACAATACTTCAACCACCTTTGGATTACCAATCGTATCTGAATTTATTGAAAAAAAACCGGCAAAATAATTATTCATTGGATTACATAAGTAACTCATTACACATATAAAGACTAGATAAGTTACAGAGTATATAAGTGTATAAATGCATTCAACATCATAATTATAATTTGGTCAGGAAATCAGACTTAGTTTCAAAATTTAAAAAATATAATATGTACATTTTAATCCCCCCCCCCCCCCTTACGTAATTCAAAGTTCGAGATTAAGTGATGTAATTGAAATGGTGCTGTCTTTCATTGCTACAAGGCAGCAGGTTTCTATATACATCTGACTCTACTCCACTCCCTTGATATCCATATACTACCTTTGCTTTCAGTATCATCCTTTGTTCAAGACGGGCAACTGGAATCTGAAATGAAATAATTTGAATTGGTGTAAAGCTATGTGTGTTGCTATACGATAGAAATTGAAAAACTTGACTCAAGTTGAGTATAAATAAGCGATCACACCCATCTGTACTATTTAGTTAGATTATTATTCAACCAGTGTGTATATTTGCTTAGAGAGTTTAGTAGACTGGCTATGATAAGATGTATAATTAACATTACAGTATAAAGGCTAGCTAGTCATGACAGATTGTGAGCTCAAGTGCTATATAGAGTTGTATATTATAGAGTCTAGATTGTAGAGTATATTAGAGTAGATGATAACGAATCCCTCACGCTGTGTTTCTACTGATAATCATCCATACACAGCGGATAGCTGTTCACTTTACAGGTGCATTCAAACCATGATTTATCTGTGAGTTTGCAATCCTAAAACTCTTTTCTTTCACTCTTCATTATAATATTCCTACTGCTAATGGAATCAAAGGTTTTTTACATCTTGTTTGAACAACTATGATTTTAGTGACCTGCGGAGTATTTGTATTTACATTTGATGAAAGCTTCTTTTCTTTTACCATAGAAATATTAACACGTGGACTCAAAGGCCTGCAATATCGTGACATAAAATGTTTGTGCATGAATTATACGCTTGAAAAGGATATTTTGTCTCACATTGTACTGTAAAAACAATATTAGCGTTGCACATGACCAACTCTGGCAGCCCATCTGCTCTGCCCATTTCACACTCACAATGATCCAAGAAATGTTTTACTATATTTACATCCCATTAACCTCTCCAATTTCTACCTTCACAAATCAGGCATATCCTATTGTAAGAGCTCTTAAGATGTTTGCCTCTACTTTGTGCTCCAAAACTTTCAAGGGCCATTGAACAGCAGTTAGTTTTCATGTAATGTTTGGACTGGGAGTGAATAATGTATCTTATAATTGTTAGATTATAAACTGTATTTTGTAAAGTCAACAGTGAATTAGTTACAATACTAGCCACTTGCCAATCTGCACACTTTTCACCAGCTGCCTGTTGGCTAGGGACGTGGGAGTTATGCCCCATGGCAGATGAACACCTGTTCGTGTTCAAGCTGGTATCTTATCTGTAGGTATAACTTACTATTGTGTTTACCAGAACCATGACTATTACAGCAGATGTCACTTGATAGGCCCACACACCCAGTATTATGTAAACATTGCTCCTTTTCCAACTATTTTATCAATGATAGCATCTTTAGGCACAGCTAAATTTATCTCTTTGTTCAAAGAATCACTGGTGGATAGTTGAAAGGTTGCTCTACAGTCTACACTAGCTCTGCATGCTGGATATATACTACTTTATGCTGCATTTATATAGCTTTATGCTACATATACACCACCTTGTGCTGCACATACAGTGAATGACTAATATAGTTGTGCATTCTGGGACTTATAATTATGACTTATCTTTTTCCTGCTCTAATAAATTATTCAACACTATCTCTTTAGCATCCATGCAGCAGATGTAATTGTAAGAAGAGCAATTCTTATACAATATATTAGGAAGCTAACCTCTATTACCAGTGAGTCAAAATATTATCAAGAAAGGCTTTAGTGTTCCTATGCTTTGGTTATAATGACTAATTTTCAATTCATGCTTTGCACTTCATATTCACTGGGTCACTGGGAACCAAGTTTTGTTTCTATGCCAGATTCCCACCAGATCTAATGTCTGAGTATATAATTTATATGGGATTTCCTTGTTTAGTATACACAGCTATATATATGTTGATCCTGGCGTGCCATCATTATGTACTTATATGTTGAAATGTTTCAACATTATTTATACATACATTAAATACCACAAGAAATGTGTTCTTGTTTAGTAGACGGTTATAATTTCTTACCTGGCAGTTCCCAGAATTCCACTGAAATAAGATGGTGCATCTTGCCAAGGTTTCTTGCCTCGAATACATGGTCACAGTCCCACAATGCTATTCTTGCATCAGCGTGCTTGTTTTTGTTATAAAATGCCACGAATCTGACGATACCACGCTTTCCTTTCAATGTTCTTTTTGGTAAATCTGGGTCCAGAGGGTCAGTTCTAATGAGTTCTGGACTTTTATATTTCATGGCAAGGAAAGGGCCGAAAGCCATGGTTCTGTATATGTATTGCTGACCGTCTCTGCCCTTCACACTGTCATGGTCAAATGTCTTGGAAATGTGGATCTCATCTGTCCCCAGTCTGTGGGAACCACCCAACTTATTCAGGGCAAAAGATAATCTTAGCGCACTTGTATCTTCCTTATCCTCGTCTGGTAAAGGTGCCTTGCCTAGTCTGAGAAACAGTTCTAAGTTTGTATATTTCCCCTGTCCTTTGTGCTTATAGCCAGGGTAGCTGGTTGATAACTGTTTCCATGTGGGCAACTTTAACTAAAACATAGAAATTGAATTTCAAACAATATTCCAAGAGTTTTTACAGATAAGATTTCTAGTCTAAATAACATTTAATATTGTAACTAGAAGGTGCCATTAACTGATGACTTGAACAAGGAATTGATGTTATCAGCAAAATGGCAGTATTTTATTGACCCTTAAGGTATAAATAATACTCATACATGGAGAGAAATGCTTTTATCATCAGGCAAATTGTTGTCTTTTGAGAGTTTTATTGCCACACTTGTTGTGTATTGTAGTTACTTGAGTGAGTAAGATCTAAGATAAGCTTTGTTTGGTTGCTTGGTCTCTAATAAAATGGCAGTTTGAATGTTTTTGATATTTGAGTAGTTGAAATGATTACATATCTTGTTAAATTGTGTGTATAGCAAGTAACTAGCTCACCCACTCAACCACCACGCCATATTGCACCAAGAAAAAGTTTAGCTTTACAATATGAAATCGTGTAAAAGTATAAAATATTTTATAACTAGCTTTTTTTTGGGGGGGAAGGGGAAATAGTTATTTATTTAGAATGCAATGTACTTTTTAACTCTAATCTTTAATAATTTATTAGCCCAGCCATTAAGTTTTAGCTCCAGTATATTAGCAAATGTACACGGCTATTATAGCTGTCAATACATTATTGATGGCTTGGTGTGTAGTGCAGTCATATTAGTTCTTAGGATTTATACCTCAGGATATTACCACAGCAACCCACCATCCTTGTCTTTTTTTAACTCTTTGTTCAGTCTGAACCTGTTCTGTGGTATGAATTGTCTATCAAAGCCTCTATCCTTTGAGAAACAACTAACATTAGTCAACTGCATGTCAGAAGAAAATTTACCCTCAGCTGATTATGAAATTTATCTAAAGTCTTCATGAAATTTTTAAATTTTTAATCTCGGCAGACAATCATGCTACTGAAATAAATAGCCCCTTTACCATACTATGTTATCTCTACTACATCACCATGGAAACGTTATAGCAAGTGCTTGAATTTTATTCTATTTTACTGGCCATTAAAATATCTGTTACTATAGCTGTAATCCTATGTTATGGTAGTCAGCTTCAGTGTGAAGTGCCCGTTGTCAGTGTCATGAAGGCAGCACTGTCTCCTGGTGCCATTTGATCTAATAAACTGCTTATCTCTGACATACTGACTGTAGATGACACTGTAAGTCTGTTATTCAAAGTGTTAATTGCAGCTATTTCTGAGAAATAATACTAATTATCTTCTTCATATCTCAATCTCCAACTGCTTGAAAATAACATATATAAATAATGATATGTAATTACTAATAGCTTCTGGAGTAGGTTCAGTCCATTCACAGCTGTCAGGGTGATGTAAAAATAAATTTAATATTATTTACAATTATAATCACTTTTTATAGCTGTTGATTTTAATTTAGGGTTACATTATTTTACCAGGTTCAATTATATTTATATGGAGATGATTCAAAATTAGTTTTGTTACATAAACAATAGCAATATATCATACTGTGGCATCCATGTAGTGTAAATTTTGCTGCCTCAATGAAACTAAAGTTAGCTATTTTTATGATCACCTAAACATGATTGGAATTTCTTAGGTTTGGTAAATATAAAATAACCTTTTGCTATATCCATATTTTCAATCTCATGATTATCTCCGCCTAGCCATCAACAATCACAAAAGATGGTTAATTGAAGAATAACAAGGTGACTCTGATATATTGTGCAACATCAGGTTCTTGTTTGATGCTCAAATCTGGGGTTGATTTATCACCTCCTGGTTACTGCTTACTATTAATTACTTCTACCTTGACCTTTCAGTCGTTTAAAATTTAACAGAAAAAGTTTGGTGTATACTCCATTCTATTAAATATTTAAGTTCTAGCTGTTTTAAGTTTGATGTCATTATTTTTTTAAAAATCAGATGATATTCAAAATACAGTCTATTTTTCAAAAGCAGCATAAGCTTATAAAATGAGAAGTTCAAATATAAGTTTTAAAAATGAAAGTTTTTCTTTCCAAGACCCACTGCGCACAATTTAACAATCAGTTAGATCACATAAATTTGTATTTTTTCGATGGCTAATTTTAGTAACCTTGAAACAAGATAATATGGATATAGGCCTTCATTTATCCTTCAACTGTTGATAGGTGCATCAAATATAAACTCAATGCTAAAGCAGTGCTTCAACTGTTGGACCTGAAACCCAATGAATACTTGCTGGTACATATTAAATTAGAAAGTTACTTACTGTGTGAGTGAGGCTTATAAGAGTTACCAAAACTACCACCAGTCTTTCCATTTTCCTTCCCGTGTGTAACCACTGAGCCATTTTATTGAAGTAGACACTGCTAACTTTATACAGCTATTTATCATCACCAAATATTTCCTACTTTACAACGCTCTTCTTTTCAGCCAATCAGCTTGTAGTTGTGAGAACGCAACTCTAATATTGATTTATTCCAGTTTCCAAACAACCTTAAAAATGATTTTCAAGCCATTTTATTCAACTCAGATATTTTGCCTGGTCAATTATAATTAATAATTATATTTTCCAAAAATGTGTTATCGCATCCCATTACTTATTCATTTGAAAAACTAACATGCGTTTTATTTTAATAGTTTATAAAAGTAGTGTACAAACCTCAGTAATACATGGACTGGCTAATAACAAAATGTAAATGCCATTTTTATTTGTAGAGCTGTTACTTTTGACATGGCTTTATGTTAGTTGAGACATTTCAGCATGTAAACAAAACATTTATGGGTACACTTTAGCATTATTACTCAAGGGCAGTTTTATTTAGTAGTTAAACGATGTGTTTTGAAGAACACATTTTACCATTATTAGTTTGACCTTTTGAATCAAGAAATTTAACTTCTAGATTCTCTAGCATTTTAGTGAAGAATTTTACAAAAAGGAACAACTATATCACTATTTTAACCATGGTCATCATTGCCTCCATGAATTCTGGCAGATTTCTTATAGCCACTGCATGTCTGTGAAGGAAATGTTTGTTACTAAAAGTTATTTTTGCTATGTGAATCTAACTAAAATGCAATTTTTGTAGATGCCAACAACATAGGATAGTCGACTTTGATTACTACCAGGATGAGGAAATAGTAGTGCTCCTTCAGCAGAAGATGGAGGGCTACAAATCATTTGTAACTGTAAGGCTCAATCTTGAGAGTTTAACTTCACAGGACTGGGCACGAACCAAGTATGGAAATCTCTGCTACTGTTTCAACTATAAATACTTTTTTAGCACTTTGTCTCGTATATCATTTGATTAAAGGTTACCTCTTGACAAAAATTGTTTAAAGAAAGTACAATTAATTAATTTTAATTATCAAAATACACTTGAAAGTAGGCCTTTCGCCAGTAATCAATAATAAAAGAAAACAACTCCAAACCAATAAAACAACCACTTGCAAATTGGCTAATATATATTTATGATCAACTCTTCTTATACCTGCATATACAGACAATGCCAACAAAATTAAACTTGTCACTATTTGAGCATCTGTTGCATATTTATTTCAGTGAAGCTGTTGAGGCAGGAAAATACGTGAGTCCATCCTACATCAAAGTGCTACAGAATGCGTTTAATGCTGTGCAAATAAGTGCAAGTGGCAAACGAGATATCAGCAGTGTTGTAAGTATTTGAATTATTTAAAATGCATTTCTTGTGTGAATTTTTAAACTTATAAAAAAGGATAAAACAGGTGCATCAACTGATACTTGGAACATATAACATCAACTGCTTATTTGAAAATTTCCACTTGGGTAGCAAAATGGTAAAAAATTATATACCTAATTTGAACAATTGATTTTTCATTATTCACATGCATGATTTATTAAACTGAAAATCGTGGAGTAGATAGGCTTCAATACCAAGTGAAAATAGTTTTTTTTAAATTTGAAATGTAACCATCACATTTTCACCAGCTCTATGCTGCTGAACACACACTGCAATGAAGTAGAGATTATTTTTATTGGACAAAACAGTGTGGTTTTTTTTTTTTTGTATTTATACTGGTAAACAATTAAATTGATGTTGTAGATGCTATCTAACAGAAGAGTACGACTCTTTATTTTTGATGGGGAGGATGACTCCGATGAGGAGGGAGAGAGTATGAGTCAAGACCCCTCAGCTAGTGCAGATGACGATGCAATAAGCAGTGATAAGGAAAATTAACATTTACGGTTTTTGATTTGTATATATTTAATGTATAATATGAAGTTTATTACTTCCAATAGAACAAGCATTGCTTGAATTGTATATACATTTTGTGCAGCATCATGTAAAATTAAGTGTGTTAGACACACCCTGTAAGTATGGAACTAGAATCTTTTTGAAAAATTACATGCAGCAATAAAATTTATATGAGCAAGCATTATTCAGCCTTTGGCATGCTACTATAACAATTATAATCTGCTGTGTAAGACATGCAGGGGTAAATGGTACGGTGTTTTCACTATCAATTATTAAAAAGAGTTTACATACAAATGCTTAGAGCAAAAAGTCCAATACTCCTCCTGACTAGTAAGTCGAAAAATACAACTATAAAGACAAATTGACCTTGTGAAGGCCACTTTAGTCTTTGTAAAAACATTTATCAAATCTACACTATTTAATAGTCAATGCTGTAAAAAAATTTAGTTACTTAAAATATAAATCTGATAGTTTATACTCATATCCAAGAGTGCAACAAGAATAAAAATATCACAGTTTTAAGCAGCAGAAGTCTGTGGACATGCCTCACTGGTTTTGTATTCGCCTCTCTTTTTTTCCAACATGCCTCGAACTTCTTGGAATTGCTCAACTGGCACCTTCATGATAAAGCAAATAACACCTTATGCCACTTCACACAAGGTTCAGAAAACAACATAAATGATATTGAAACATTGAAAAGTATTTATTATGTCTTATCAATTTAAAACTTTTATTGGCATGCAGTGTTCACCAAAGAATATAAAAACTGAAAAGAAATGAAACAAACCGATCACAACTTGAAAAGAACCGGTTTTTACTAAAGTTCTTATTTTCAGTGAACATCTCAAAAACCTTGAGTCAAGCTAAGAGCAAATTTTAACTTGAATTTAAGATTTGCTAAACTGATAACTTGGCTTGAATTAAATTAAATTAAAATGCTGAATTACTAGTAATAACTAAGTGATTGTAAGTTATTACCAAGTAGCTGGAAAAATTGTGGTAGCAGTGTACGCTGGTTTATTTTAAAACAATTTTTAATTTTCCCAATCTGGGAAAAAGTTGGAATGCTGATATCAATTGCTTAACATCTAACGTGGTTTTTCCAGCTATACTGAGCTGATCTATCAAGCAATGTTTACTTTTTAGAAATCTGTTAACGTCAAGTTACTGGTATTTGAAATTCAGCTTTGAATAGCATGACCCTGTAAAAAAGTATGGAAAGCAATTTCCGGTAACTTAAGAATTAACTCACCAAAGCGTGTCCACAAGTGAAAGAGGAGATGTAGTACTCAGAGATGTGTGCCGAGGCGATGGGTTCCGATATCTGAGCTACTATACCAGCTTCTCCTGCAAAGTAATATACACTAGAATCTTATACATGTACTTCAAATTGTGTCACAGTAGCTTTCTATAGCTGATGATTTGTTATATAACACAGCTGTAATACATACTGAATCCCACGTCATCTGGCATATCAATTTTTATGATGTGCCAATACTCCCCGTTGTTGAACAAGACCTTTGGTGGAAATCTACAATAAAATTAACAAACATAATTTTAAATTTTACCAAAGGAGTAAGTGGTTTCAAAATATTTTTTTTGTTAGAATTAGAAATTATGGTATAATAAAAGTTACACTTACCGATGAAGTAGAGTGACATCAAACACCAGGGAAATATCTTGATTAATTATACTCAAATTGAAAAAATAACCTTTGTATTTCTGTTTGCCATCTGCAGTGTGTGATCCATCACTCTCAGCATACAACAACATATCTACAATACAAATTTTATAGCATTTTTAAGCAGCAAATGAAACACTATGTGAAATTCCAGTTTTGTCTTAAGTTGCCTTTATACCTTCACGATTTTCGGTCAAAAATTCAATTTGGCCGGGTTGAAATTTCTCCGAGTTGCATTGCATTGTAAAAGGCACTCGTTGAAATTTTTGTACTGTGATAACTTAATCGGCCAATTTTAGAATAGGAGTAATAACTCCTTGTAAACATCGTTATTTAGTTATTACTTTGGCGATTAGACAACGTACTTATACGGTTATAATTATATAGCCTACGCTTTCTCAATTATCGCTTTTATGCTTTCCGCTTCACTAATTCACTACGTTTACAAAGGGCATCAAATAGCTATTATGCGAGTCAAATTTCAATTTCAGAAAGTGAGCAACCGCATCAATATGATTTCAACGAGTTTCAGTTTGACTATAAAGGGGTACCCGGACAAGCATTATTAACTTAAACTCGGTACTTTTTTCAGCAGAGGTATAAACGCAACTTAATAGATAAAACTGTTGTAGCAGAACTCATTCAAACACTCAACTTTCTCAACGTTTAGTTAAACTTATCCATCTGCTAGAAATCACTAGAAACCTGATGTCATATTAGTACAAAATATAAACTGAACACTTTCAAGATGATATCACGTGGTAATATGTAATGAAAAGACAACTCCACAAAACTACTTGAATTTAACTCCAAATGCTACCATAGTTTACTAGAAATTGAAAAATAACTGAATAAAAGCCGAGCCACCGTTAGAACAAAACAGCTTAAAAAGTAACTTTCTCTTTAAAATTCCTAGTGGAGAAGAACCATTTTAAAAGCAATAGACAAATTTTTTTCTCTCCTTTAAACACCGAAACTTTGACTATTACATTGTTGCTATTAAGTTGTTGTTTGACCATATCTTGTTACAAAGTAAAAAGCAGACTCAAACAAGCTAAGATGCCCATTGTTGCCCATAGTTAGAGTAACACCACTGGTCGGCCCAACTTTGCTAAAAAAACATTTATCCTGAATAACTGAAAACGGGAACATTTTTCCACGTAATTCCTAGAATTTGATTGATAGGAATATATTATCATATGATTAGATAGCAAAAACCAAATGTCTCTAGGGACTTAAAGGTAATATTTGTAATTATTATTAAAACCACTAGTTGTTAATCAAATGCTGAACCAAGGGAGTGACCCAACTAAATGCTAAATACATTTTCTATTTAAATGTGTATCACACCGCCAATAAAAATATTGTAGATTATATTCTAAGCCAATGTTTGCCAAATTCACAAAAGTAAATGATATATAATTCTTGTGTTTTGATACAAAGTGCCTGCTCTGTATAATTCTGGTAAATTTGAGACAAACTGAAGGATGCATTTTAAATAAATCTGGCTTTACTTGAAGTATAAAAAGACATAATAAGATTAATATTTAGACTGTAGTAAAAAAAACCACAAGTATGACTAACTTGAAACCATCAGACCTAAAAGTCCACTATAATTATTTCTTAATTCTTCTAAGAGAAGCTGCTGCTAAAAACACACTGCTGCTAAAAACACATACTGCTGCTAAAAACACATACTGCTGCTAAAAACACACTGCTGCCCGTGTCTACATCAGATAGCTGTGCTCTCTCTCTCACCCATAAGACTGGTTCGAGCTGCATTACATACCATAACGGAAGGTACTAGTCAGTAGATGATGCAAAATAAACTCCATAATTGTGCTCACCTATAATGATTAAGGCTTGAGATCTGAGACTTTCGCTATCCATAGAAGTTATGCAGTATGTACTCTTATTATTGCAGTCAAAACTATGAGTTATGGGTCTGGAAACATGACCATCAATACGGCTGGTCCTCTTTATTCTTGATGGGTCCACTATAATCTCTAGACTATCTAGGATGCCTTCTTTTGTGATCCGAAAATTCTCGGCTAAAACTTCACAAGCTTTGTTGAAATCTGTTTCCTTTATCTATAGATAAGGTCACAATTATATAATTTGATTGAAAACTCATGACAACATCATGATGTACATCCAGCACATTTAGTGGAGGCAAATGGCTAAATAAAATCTGTCAATATTCCAGTAATAGAAAGTGACTAAATGCCACAACTGTCATAGATAGGACAGGGTGAATATTATAGTGGCATGTTGTTTGATCCAGACAACTGACAACTTTGAAATGACCTTCACATGCACTAAAAATTTACTAAATATATACATAATGGTTCACCAACTGGAATTCACTTCTGCACGTTAGTATGTTATTTTCAGACAACCAGGAACAAATAAATATGTGTTGTGACTGCTATAGGGGCAATGTGGTTAGTAACATAGACTGATTAATATTACATAAACGAAGCTGGAGGTAAAAACAATTTTTAAGAACATCCAAAAACCGCCTTCTGATTAACCAAATGGGGGGATAACACCCTAAGGCGTTGGGAATACAATGCAACAATTATATTTATTATAAATTATATTTTATCAGCTCACTGTTGCATCAATACAAAAGCTGCAATGAACATTTAAACTAATTATTAAATAATAATTGTCTGGTCTGAATACTGGGGTCAACTGCTACACGTGACTGCAGCATATTGTTTTCCAGTATATATGTAGATGTGTTTTTTAGTAGACACTGTTTATTTGAGATTTTTGTATAAAGTAGAACAGCAATCCTCAGTGAAGGCTATTGTTGATTCTACCACTCAAACAGTTAACCCATCATTCCCAAGCTTGTAGACATCAAATAGTGCATAGGGAAATGTACACCAAGTCAGTTGTTTTGATTAACCAACTAACTGGTCTATTTTTAGCTACTTGATAGCTTTGATTTATGGTGGATGAGTTGGCTGGATATTGAAGCTTTGCTATATTTACTTTTACCCACTAATCCAATATAATGTCACAACACGGTCATGACTTCAGCATAAAAACTAAGCAAGTTTATAGTCACTATCCTGTGAGCAAAACCCGGATGGAAGGTTTCTTTTTGTTAAATTGGCGCACAGGGGCAAGCATGACGGGATACTCTTTCTAACATCACCAATGGCCTTTGCCGGTCCCGAAGCCATGACTTCGTGCTTACTAGGCAAACCCTCTAAAGCCTAACCCCCTAGGGCATGGCTGCTCTCCCACCACTTCAGCATAATATCCGTGGAATATTTCAAAACAAATACAAGTATATAACTCCCTGGGCTGCCTCTCTATAAAGCACTGTGGTATTATTTTGGTAAACCAGACTAATTTTGAGCATAAGATTTTAGAGTTGCTGCCGTGAAGACCCAACCTGATTTACTTATAACCTGCAGCATTTCAGGTGAAATTGGCTAAAAGTAAGTTTAGGTTTAGTAGAGTTCAGTGTGACAAGTGTGACCATGCACTACTGCAGTGTGCATGTCACATCACATGAAACAGCCAGCACTATCCCAACTATCAATAGTCAAACTAATATTATTTCATCACCAAACTATGCATTTAAAAGTTTTACTTGCCGAGAAATCTCAGGCAGATGAGGAATTGTTTTCTTCCAAAATGGCACCTGCCTTTTAACATGAAACACAAAGGCTTTGTTTTCATGCAAATTTCTTATCAATTATTGTAAAAAATGATTATAATATTTTTTTTCTATAATATTTAATAATTAGTTAAAATTCCCTCTCAAAAATTCTAATTGGCAAGACACTTCTTGAAGGTATGTACTACTAACAGCTACGACCAAAATAAACCATTAGCTATTAGTGACGGAGCACCACGACTTGCTGAATGTTACTGTAGATGATAACTGACTGGAACTACCCTGCTGCACAGCTTATCTAGGGTACCTTGACCACCTGCCAAAGCCTGCGAAGGGAGATAAACACAATAATTTTAGAATCAACAAGATGGCAATTAAAGCAGTGTGAAAGGCAGGTCATCCAGAGGGTGGCACAGGTTACCTATCCAGAAGTTGTCAATCAAGTGACCAGACATTTGCTTGCTGGATAAGTGTGTGCTAGCAATACCAACTCTACACTTCCAGTATCAAGTGTCAAGCCTAACAAATGCTGTCTTCACGGAGTATAAATAGCAACATTAGAAATTCTCAAAGGAAATATCCTAATTTATATCTGTTTAAATTTAGACTTCTAGTTTGAGTGGGGAGATGAATGAGGTATAATGGTTAGCAGGCATTGAACATCACCTTACACTCTCTTATTATACATGTATACTATACAGGCTCCCAGATTGAATATCAAATAGCTGTTTATCATGGGAAAGGTTAAAATCTAGGTATAAGTTAAATTATGACATTCGGATGCAGGCCATAGGCCATCCTGGTTAACTTTTACTGGTTTTCCACTTATTGATGTCAGTTCGACTGCTGCATGTTCAGTATACGAGTTATCGTCAAAATGAACATTTTTCTAGTCATTTTCAACTCCTCTTATGTGACAATAATGGCTGGTCTAAGGTTGCATTGAGTTCGAGATGAGCTAAGACCAACCAAGTTTGAATTCTTGCCCAGTCCCCAAGCTCTGAACTGGCTACATGCATGGAGAGCAGCGATTATATAATGGGCCCAGACAAAGTATAGCCAGGTATCCATCAGCATCTAACACTGGCCAACTTTCAGGTAACCCAAAAACTTTCAAAGCACACTCTGCGTATGTATTACCAACTTCAGTAATTTTTAAACTTGTAGGAAATGGAAAGCTCAGAGCTTGTAACTGTGTCGTGAACTCCAAGTTTGGCCTTTTCGGATAACAGAAAATTGTGTAAACAAGTTCTAAAATTGGCATTCTAAAAGTTTTCACGTCTTTATTATTAGGCCCTGAAAGAAATGATCGCCTGGCACTTTTATATCCTCTGCATTTGAAAAATAAAGCAATATGTTTTGATAATTGATAGCAATTATTGAAATTCTTAAAAAACTAAAACTACTAGCAGTTGACCATTTAACAACATAATACTGTACTTTTCAATTTGGCCTATTTAAAACAGAACTCCTTGGAGAATAATTTTTATAGCAATCATCATTATGACTACAACGAAGTTAAAATAGTTTCAAATACTGCAACCCAAGTTCTTCTAGTCTGTGTGATTATTTTAAAATCTAAATCTAAAAATCTGAATAAAATAAAAAGTTCACTTCATCACTTCCCTCCAAAATCCAGTAAAAAAAGATAATTTTACAATTAAAGAAAAAACCAATCATAAACTTGTCCTTAAACAGAGCCAGCACGTCATAATGTATATTTGTAAATTCTCTAAGTTTATAAAATACTGGTAGGTATGAATTGATGTCATTTTATTTGCTTGGTTAAGTAGGTTTGGTAAACATGTGAATTTCCAATATTAGTAATGATGTTGCATGTGTATTATGTATGGTAGAGCAATATATTTCCAAGTTAGAACAGAGTGGACCATAACAATTTACTGGTATATGCTAGAGAGTAGCATAGTTTATTATCACACCTGTTCAAATAATTAGTTGGATTAGCTTTTATGATATGAAAAGACACACCCCAGCATCCTTTCTGAACATAAATGATGTACGAGCAGCAATATTACAGTCTGAGGAAACTTCTATCTGTATGTAGTTTTCTACAAGACTGGCGAACCGTAGCAACTTCTCTAATGGAATAAGCAACTCCCAAGAGACCAGTTTACGATAAGACCGCTCCGCAATATTATATAATTGATTAGCTGTTTGACGCAAGTTACCAATTTTATTATTGACTTCGTAGAGTAGACATGGACTAATCAATCACTCATCTACCCTACAACTTATTTGTTGGTTTGCATACTGCAAGTTATTTTCTATTGTTTGTAGAGGTTAAGGGACTTGCTGCTTCTCCAACTGTAGGCACCTCACTCTTGTCAGAAAAGTCATACCAGCCATCAGATGGCAAGACATTAATCTCCTAGCCAATAAGAATGCAGCTTAGCATTTTCCTCTATAATTTCACTAGTTCACCAATAACTGAATTTACTAACATAATTTAGTCAAATTTATTAACATAATTTAGCCAGATTGCCGAATATGATTTATAAAATTCTATTTGGGATCGGCGAATTTTCAATTAATCAAATAATAAACCCCCATGAAACAACTCAGCCAATCAACATTGAGGCAATAGCCAATAGAAATGAAACACAGCTGAAAGCACACAATATAACTTCGTGATAGTCAAACTATTGAACACATTGCTAAAAACAGACCTTGGTCTAAAATCAGACAGCTATCACTTAAGCTGTGATAAACTCTTATTTTTACCTGTAGCTTGAAAGAGGCACAAGTTGAAAACTTAAGTTAGAAACACTATTCAGCTGATTTCTATTAAAATATTCTAGTAAATTACTGTAAATTTATCTTTTTCCCATGGATTTTACAAACAAACTTGAATTACAGCTCGAATACTGTTATAATTTGATTATACAGAAATATTTTAAAATACGTAAATACTATTCCATATCATTAATACAACACACTTTTTTTACTATTATAGAAAACAACAGTCATTCAACTTCCTTTAAACTCCAAAACCTGAAAAACATTTCTAGCCAAAAGAAAATAACTGTAAATATTTTTTTCACTGGTAAACAGGTTTTTCACACTTGCTATTCTAATCTGTTTGTTGTAGCATAGTTCTGGTCTACCCTACAACCTTGCTGTATTCAACTCACTACCGCTACTCAGATATAAGACGGCAACTTGTAAAGCCGTCACCAGAAGTGAGCTCTAATCTCTGTGCAAATAACTAATTACTGCTGCAAATTCATATAGCTATTTGTTCTATGTTTGTTCTTTAAATTGGGTCTATACAATATCTAGTTTGATCATTTTTTACAAACGAGAAGGAAAAGAAAGATAACGGTTTACCATAATAGAGTGTTAACTGGGGTATAGTTTGCATTATTATAGAACTAGTCATTACTCGGAGTCATTATCGTGCCTGGATTTTTATGGACTGCCCTGGATGCACGTCGTTATATGGCTTTGTGCGCGGCATAATCATTATTGAAAGAAGTGGATCAACTGGTCTGATAACCTGACGCTTTGATCACGTGGCATTAATTTGCGGCGCGACCAGTTGCAATAGGCATGCAGATGCTTAGGTTGAGTATTAGCAACGTCAAAAATATCCGATGTACCATCCGATGTATAACTTTTGAGATAATGCCAGAGTTAATAGAACCATTTGGAAAAGCTACAAGTTTTCGCATAAAACTCCAGTGAAAACAGTCATATCATTTATTATTAGCTCTCCCAACGTCAGTAGGTTAGCTACGGCTATTGAGCAAAGTGAAAAGAGAGAGAGCGCAAGTAGCAGTACTAACCAGCACGTAGTCAGTTCTGTATGTTGACAGGGGGTAGACAGATATTCCCTGGTCGGCTAGAGGAATTAGCACTGAGTTGGCAATCTTACTAATACCAGCAGTTGTGTGCTCTGTTACCATTGGACCAGCACTTGCCACTAGAGGCAGCCATGTTTCTTTGTTCACCACCAAGCCTTCGCTCTTTAGGTCAAATGCTACAAACACCATTGAATATAAGGCGACACAAAAACAAGAGAACGGGCTTTAGATATTGAAATATTAGATATTACTCTCCATCCAGACTAGCCTTGCTGGCTGCTTAATTTTAGTTCGATTGTGCTGGGTATTGGGATTCACACCACTTTGATAAGTTTCAAACCCTCTTACAGCTGTTACACATGCTAAATTGGTAATTCATTTAGAATGACTGGAAATAACACACAGAAAACTACTATTCACCACAAAACTCAAGGTTATTTTAATTTAGTTGGGAGTATAGCAGGAAAAGCATTACTTTATCAAAATTTTTAAAATATAGAACTTCAAGTTGGCAGACTTATTTAAAAACACACAGAGTAGTATTTGTACATTAGCAACAGGCATCTCATTTTTAACACAATTAGCAGAACAATTTATTTTATTTGGAAGCAAACAAGTTGGTGTTGGTGGAAATATAGACTGGGTAACCAGTGTCATTCAAGCTTGTCATACCAGCAGTATACATATTTCCAAGATATGGGCAACAGTGCGACAAATTCCACTGGATTCTAGCAGATAGATAAGTAAAGATTATCTATAGCATGATGTCAGTGTTAAGATGTCAGCCAATCTCAAATTCCAACTCAGTGCTCAAAATGCATAATAATAAATGATACATCAAAGCAAGCTATTCCTACATACATGATGTTAGTTCCTAACAACTTTCACAGCAGATTCCTAGTTACTGTCTGTAAAAAAACTTGAAATTTCACAAAAATTTCAACTAGTCATTACTTTATAACTACCCCAACAAGCTAAGCACAGAAATACATAAAATATAAGCCATTTTCCAATATCCAGAACTGTTCGAAAAATAATCTTCAGACAAGTTGAAAAAGGGATTGGCAGAATGATGATGACACCATCACAATCACAGCTGTAACAGCTGGAAGCTAATAGCTCAGCTGGTCAACCAGATTGGAGTGGTAGACCATTAACTGTGTAGGATGCAGTGACTAAAGTAGAGTCACAACACCTGATAGTATGGCCTGACATTGATTACTACTAGCTTCAACTAACTCATCCTGACAGCTTACCTGACAGCTACAATGTGTTGCTTAACTGAAGTACAAGTTATATAATATTGACACAGAATGTTTACACTGCAATATGAACACACAAGTCCATGGCGCTGCTAGATGCTAGCTACTTGCTATTACTTACCGTTGAAAGCCTCCTCCTCCATGATGATAGAGTACTCTTCCTGAGTGGCAGTGATGCTGACAAACCTGGAAAAGAAAATATTAACCACAACTTTATGGTAACCCAACTAGCAAACATCTTACCTACCTTCCAAACCGAAGAAACCTAATTCTAATCCTCATGTGTGCGTATATAATAAACATTCTAATTTAGAAAATCAGCCCTAGAGGACAGGGTAAAAAGATTGCAATGAGACTGGGTTTGCTAGTCATACAACATAAAATGGCACATGGACTACTCATTTAAGGCCTAATGTTCTCTATATCAATGTAGTTGTAGTGAAGAATAGTTAGTTCCATAAAAAATAGACATCTACATCTAAAATTTACTTTGTTTTGCAACCAGACTACCTGAGGTTATTTTTAGATGACCTTCTTCAATCAACTCTTATGAATAATAGATGTTTACAGTATTGATTTCAGTAGAGATGCTTGAGGAGATTTCCAATTTTCCTTTTGAGTTAACTTATTTAACTACTTGAAACTGTCAAAGTTAGATGGTTGCTATGATGAATAAAGACGTAACTATTCAACAAGCTGTAAACTATATGATATTGCTCACCCGTGATGCTCTTTGTAGTTGTTATTATTTGAATAGTGTTTCAGGAATAAAACATCAAGTAGAGAATGGGTAAACTTTCCAATGGCCGACTTACTGATGGTCATAACTCTAAGCCTGTAATCCAATATGTTTATCTCCATTCTCTCATCCATACTAGCTTTCATGTTCACCATCACACTCACAGTTGCTTTGCACTAACATATAAAATATAAGAAAGGGCATGATGCTCTAGGACTTGATAAATTATATTCATCAAATATACTTTACAACTTTACAGCTTTATACAGGAGGAAGAGAAATTTGAATGTAGACTGAATGAAAACATTGCTAGCATGACAACACAAAAAATTACAAAGTAAGCATAATATGAGCTAAGTAGACAAGTAATTTTTCAACACAAATGAAAAGAGATGCTAGTTTTTGTAAGGCTTAGTTTCCAACTAATGGTCGCATTTTGATAGAAATTTTAGAGAGCACAGTATTTAATAATAAATTAGTTTTGCAGACATGCTAGCATTACTTGTTGGATCCAAAGATGTACCAAATTTTACAGTTGTCAAATTAAAATTTAATTTGCTGTTGGATAGATTCAGTTTTTAACATTGAAAACAAAAAACGGCAAAATGATTAAACACAACCCTATTTTCATTATAAAAGTACGGTGTATGCAAGATTCATATAATTAGAATTTTGAATACACTTAGAAGTAGCATATCTGAAACTCAAACTTAATTAAGATAAAAGTAATTATCCAAAAAATGTTCATAGTCAACCTATCATGACCTAGAAAAGCAATTGAGTAGAATTTGTTACCTAAGGCTACTATACCCTATGCAATACAAATCACCTAAACATATTGATATAGCTATAATCTATGTAAGTCTGCATTCTTCAAACTTAAAACAATAAAATCATAGTATTTCAGAACAAACCTACAGTAATTTCACAATTATTGTATTTTAATTCAATCTATTTTCAGCTGAGTTATTTGAATATGAATAAATAAATCCTGATACTGTAACTGCTGAATAACATAAGATATATATGTGGTATTTTCAAGCTTGAAAAATATTATTATTGTTGTCATATGTAGCATATGATTATTAATTTAATTTCGCTTTAGCTTCAATATTTCAATATTTATGCCAACAGTCCTTATGAATGCTCTTTCGATTATTGAGTAACCATTAACAAGGTCACAGAGTAAAAATTAATATGGTGAAAATTATAAATAATTATAATCATATGAAGATTTATATTTATGCTCATACTTTCATTGTTTTTTATTTAAATTTAATAGCAACCATCGGCTATATACCTTTAAAAATAAATATTGACAAATTTAAACTTTACAGTTATAGAATAAGAATTGCTATCAGGGATTCGTACTCATAATGATTATGATTGATACTAATGCTGCGCGTTAGGCAAATATAAAAGAAAATTTATATGTATTATTTGCAACTGCAACTAACATGGCTAACAATGATTGTTACTGCAGTTGTAAAATAAAATCAAATGCATAATAATAATATAAATCATGATTCTTGTGGATAATCATAATGATGACCACGCTTGAAGTTGATAATAATAATATTATGAATATGATTATAAATACCATAATTTTAAATATGATAACCGTAATAGTGAAAATAATTACTAATCAAATTTGTGGTCATTGTGGTTTCAGTTAGAAGTAATAATTATTAATAATATATTATAAATGTAAGTATTACTAATACTAATAGTAATACCAAGTGTAATACTAATACAGTAATAATGATACTGATAGTAATACTAATACTGTTACTAATAGTAATACTAAAAGTAAAAGCAAATCTAATAGTAATACTTACACTAATACTAATAGTAATAGTAATACCAATAGTAATATAATAGTAATACTAATTACTAATTACTATTAGTATTAGTAATAGTAAGTAATAGTAATACTAATAACTAATAAGTAATAATATTAGTATTGATACTTGAAGTTGACAGCAATAAGCAATACTAATAGTAATGTTAATTTAGTAAGTACAACAGTAACTCCAAGTATTATTACAGTTACAGTTTGATTAACGATGAAACACACATTGAAATTGAATACTACTACTAGATTTTAAAATTAATATATTATTTTTTATTTCAATTTGATTTTGTGTTCTAATTTTAAATTTCTATTTAGAATTATATTTATATGCTTAAATAAATAGTCGCGATATATCCGAAAAACTTTTAATGTGACTCAAAGGGATAGAAAGGGTATTTTTAGTTCGCTTTGAAACTGGTAACCTTAACTTTAAGCCGGCTTCAACAGTCACCCGATAATCAGCTGATTGCTTTGGGTTATTTATTGTAATTACATGGAAAATTTCCGTTGCCTTTCCGCTAGCATAAGGTCAAAGTTTATTCTGTAACCAGCAGTATCATATTCATGTAATAAAATTATATTGACGAGTTATTATTTTTTAATTTTTTTATTTTTTTTTAATTTTTATTTTATTTAATGTATTTTTTTTAAAATTAAGCTTAAATTTTAAATAGATTAAACATTTTATAGTCTCATGAGCTCTCAACTTCCGTACAAGCTTATGTTGCTTCCGTGACTTAAATTGCAGTAAAATTTAAATTTTATGTGTTGATAATTATATTATGCTTACATGAATCATACGCAAGCTCTGAATTATTAAACTAAAATTTAATTTAGCATTAAATTTATAGTTAGCGATTATGTTCTACTATAACTTTGCAATAATACAATATGAATATAATCAGCCACTAAAAGTAAAACTAAATATTGATAATATTAATTGAATTTAATATAATTATTTAATATAATCGTTTAATTTTAGTATAATTATCTCAGTAGAGTATCAGTATGATTACAGTATGAGTATTACTATTAGTATGACTACGAGTATCACTATGACAGACTCATCGCTTATGAGTTATGACCATCAGTATCATTATGACTATGAGAATGAGATAGTCTTACTCTTATTACTAATTTACTTATAGTTATACTAAATATTAATAAAATATTAAATTTGATATGATCGTTTACTTTTAGTTTTAGTATAACTATCTCAGTAGAGTAGCAGTATGACTACAGTATGAGTATCACTATCAGTATGACTATGACTATGAGTATCACTATGACAGACTTATCGCTTATGAGTTATGACCATCAGTATCATTATGACTATGAGATAGTCTATTACTGATACTATAAGTTAAAGTATTAGTATAAGTATCAATATCAGTATCACTATGATTATGTGTATTTGGTTTGATTTGAACTATACTAATACAGTATTACTGTTGATATACTCTTACTGATAGTAATACTCTATAGGCATAATAGGTATAGTTACAGTGTTACTATTACTATTAGTTAGTCATAGTAGTATGGTAATGTGCTTAAAATTAACGTTAAACTTTTGGAGTTATACTTGAAAGCATATATCAAAGAAAATACTAGATGCTAGAAGTAGAAGATAGTGAGATATGGTTAAAAGAGCTTTCTACTGGGCACCTGAATGGGCACAGCTGATTGTGTACAAGGCATTGTGTCTTCCACACCTTGAGTATGC
Source organism: Bugula neritina (assembly GCA_964035545.1). NCBI lineage: Eukaryota > Metazoa > Bryozoa > Gymnolaemata > Cheilostomatida > Bugulidae > Bugula > Bugula neritina. The sequence goes on along the minus strand of OZ037765.1, from coordinate 7,172,524 downwards.
TAGCGCAGCTTTGGACACAGCTTGCAGGAAGGATATTTCTGACTTAGAAAAAATACAAGTGGATACTGTGCCATTCATAGCCAATATCAAAGACCGTGGAGATGTCGAAGCACCACGAAGAAACACTGCCTACATCTCCTTTAACAAAGAAGGAAAACATTTTAGCAAAGATGGACAGCATCCAGCTTTCAGCTCTTCTTATGAGGATTTGCTGAACAAGCCAACTTTAGGTGCTAAACAGACTCGCTTCCATGCAAGGAGGCAGCCCAATCAGTAGAGGCTAACAGTACCAAGTAGCTGAACAGTTTGCTCCAAGGACTATCAGGGATCTAGAAATTGGTCACAATTAAGGCAATAGCCCAAATATTGTACGGCTGGGTTTTTTAACCTTTGTTTGTCCAATAACTTCGGATAGATTTTCATGGCACAAACAGCATCAGTTGACATATTTTTGTTGTTATCTAGTAAAATTTTAAATTAAGGTTAAACTCATTATCAATTATAACGTCAAATAGTTGTCAAGTTTTCAATGTTGTAGTTTTATAATTCAAATGTAATACTCATAGTCAATAGCTATGCACTCTGTTGTAGCATATATTTGAACCTCCCTCTCATTATGCACAAAGGAATTGAATAGCCAAATCTCACAACAAACCTTTGCTGCCAGGGAATATTGTTAGTAGTATATTGTTGGTAGATACCTAGTTATAAGATGTCTGCTGATAAGCGCCCACCACCCCCTCCTCCACCCTCCCGCAGAGGTAAGTGAAATCTTTTAGAGTAGTTCTGTATAATGTTGAGGATTGAGTAAGTACTCCAGTTGTGCTATAAATAGTTCTTGACTGGCTTTTTCTATGCACATTCGTGGATCCCACTGCAAAGCCAACTTTGCATTTCTTTCATCACTGAAAGACACTATGGTTAGCTATGCAATGGCTTCCATGTTCTGAAAGACAGTAATTGTTGTAAAGTACAAATTATATAGTTTTGGTATACAATTATTTATATACTCTTTTTTATATTTTATAATTTTTTTGTATATATAACTTAAAATATAATACCCCACTACTCGAACAGGATAGAGCGGAGATAGGTGAGGATATACGCGAAATACAATGTTTTCCAACACTTGCATTCAATTTTTAGTGCAAGTAAAAGTGGTAAGAGCAATGTTTAAGTACACAGCCACGCAACCGGATGAGCTTTCTTTTGAGGAAGGCGATACCTTGTACATCACTGATTCGTCTGATCCTAATGGCTGGTGGAAAGCGAAATGTAACAATCGAAGTGGGCTCATTCCTAGTAACTATGGTAATAAAACTAACTTTTTTGGATTTATTGGATTGTTTGAGGAATTCTAAGTTGTAATCTATGCAGTTCAATGTTTTAGCAATTCATTTATGGGCATGGATTAAACTTATAGGCGTTTTATACTTCTCTACTTTGGATACTTTTAAGGAAGTAAATGATGTGTGGACCAGTTTAAATGTGCCATATTTTCAATAAATTCCCGCTTAGTTGATGGCTGCCACAATAGCAATATAAGCAGTACCAGGCTTAAAACAGGTTTCAACTTTGCCTATTTGTTGTCTGATCAATGATGAAATGCAAGCATGCAGTTGTTGTAGGTATAATAAATAACTTTTGCTTGTGATTTTTATCAGTTTTGTAAGTTTGAAATTAGATTATTTTTGCACTTCAATTGGCATGACTAAAGTGAAAGTTGAGAAAAAGGTTTCAAGCTTCATATATGAGAATAGACAGATGGGTTATTTTACTTAATTTAATACCCAATCGAAAAACCGTAAAAGTCTGCAAATCCAAATTAACTAAATAATTTAGAAAAAACATAAAAGATCAGGCAAAATTTAGAATAACCTTGATTATTGAGTTGTATTTATTAATATTTTATTAGTTTTGTGCAAGACCCATATACATTGGCAGCCAAGTTGTGAAAATATGGCTAAAAACTGGAGATTTCCAGTGTGTACTAGATGAAGTAAAATGACCCAGATATTTTTTGCAGTTTCTGAAAGCATGGAAGCAATTGACAACCCTTTGCATGAAGCTGCTAAAAGAGGAAACTTGCCATTTCTGCAAGAGTGTTTAGCTAATGGCGTTTCAGTGAATGGTTTAGACAAAGCACAGTCCACACCTCTTTATTGGGCAGCTCACGGCGGGCATACGGAGTGTGTGCAAGCACTACTTAATGTACCCAACATTTCTCTCGACTCACAGGTAAGCATTGTTCAATGTGTGCTATGGCAACAATAGATAGAGCATAGTTCCAAGTGATATATTGTGATTGGCTCAGCATATGGCCAAAGAGTGTCTATGCTTCAAACATCCACTTGAACACACTTGTTGAGACAAGAGACAACTTTTGAATGTGCGTGCATTCATCAGCATTATTCATTGTGAATATGGTCAACACTGTTATATCATATGAATCATTTTTGAGTACTTTTTGGTTATGTTCAATCTATAGGGTCCATTTATATGTAGTTATTTGATTTTATATAAATACTTGATATAGGAATTGACATAGTGTCAGTATATTGGAAATTTCACCATCGCTTCATGCTAAACTTGGAGCGTTTTGTATCTGTTATGCTGTGGTAAGCATGCTCTAAATTATTAAATTGTTGAACATGTTTTTTGCAGAACAAATTGGGTGATACTCCACTACACGCTTGCTCATGGAAAGGACACGCTGACTGTGTTGGCCTTTTGTTAGATAGAAGTATGTTTATCACTTTTGTATATCTAGAAAGAAATTTCGGATGTCATTGTATGAAAATAATGCAACTGCTCTGCATCTCTTGCTTTACAGTAGTTGAGCTTTCTCGTAATTTCTTACCATGTGCATTGCTTTGCAGTAATATGCCTAGTTCATAAGTTTTTTAAAACCAACATAGCTACATGTATGTTGTGAAATTCATCCAGAAATCCTGAAAAGGTGTCGGAAAATTATTTACCAATTCACAGCTAATTCTTTGTTTCCAGTGCATTATATCATAGAGAAGTCTACTGGCAAGATGGGCACTGGCTGTGTCATGTGTATCCTCAAAATTGTTGTTCACTATCAATTGTCATGGAAATTTTATTTTAGATGTTAATCCCACCATAAAAAATAATGAGGGAAAAACTCCCTTGCAACTAGCTAGGAACCCGGCTTGTGCTGCCCTATTACAGAGAGCAGGTAAAAAGCTTCTTACTGTTTGTTTAATTGCTAAGCAATCCAATTACCAACAATAATGAATCAGTAATAAAATCCCATTATATGAACAGTAGTCATGGTAGTTTTTTTTCCCAAATCCATTTCTTTCTAACTTTTAGTTGCTAGACTCTGTAGCAACCAAACAGTTATTATTATTACAATACAGTCTGGTGATAATGCATTTTAAAATTATTTTGGGTGTCTTTAGAAATTTGATAAAGTATTTATCTTTTGTTATGCGTTGTAGTGAGGACATCGAAGTGTGATGATGAATATTTGGACGAAGAAGACTCTGACTGAACTATCATACACCCATTCTTCCAGAATACATTTTTAAGAAACTGACATTTTCTAAAATTGTAAAGTGCTGTTCACTAGCTTTCATCCTTCTAATGTACATCATCTTGAACAAGGATATATAAAGTTGATGCTAACTAAAATACTACACAATTTTATGTTGGCAAATATATTTTTAATCTATATATAGTTTGATAATGTAAAATTAAATATAATACAAAGATATTTACTGTTTTTTTTTGATATTTTGTATATACATAGAATATTTTTGTCATAAATCTGTAGTAATTGCATACATTATAAATTAAAGTATTTTATTTACTATAGCAATGTTTATTCATTGTTGAGTTGGCTGAATCTTATCCTACTGCACAAAGTTTAAGCAAGCACAATTCTATGGAAGGTATACTTTAGAGTTGCTGCATAACATTCCTGAGTTTTATGAACATTGGATGAATACCATCTCTAAAACATAAGCCCATTAACCTGCAGCTTATGCACCATCATGCTTTTATTTCCTTTGCAGACCAGTGAACTATTTCAGCTGTGAGATTGTCAGTTAAACCAAGCAGTAGTAAAACCTTTCTTGAGCCTCATTTGTTCCAACCAACCCTGGGTCTGCAAAAGGAAATAAGGTTTTCAATAAAATTTAACAGTGATTTTTTTAAGGAAACGAATATTTGAGTATTAGCTGCAATACCTGGTTAGATAATTGAGTCCAGGGACTTTCTGACATTAATTTATGCAGATTAATCTTGAGCAATGCCGGTAGCTGTTTCCAGCAGGGTTTACCCTTGGCCCAGCTTATTACAGCAGAACAGAGAATCTGCAGCCACACCTCACAGTACTGTAATCACACAGTGCATATAATTACAATAACAATATTTGCTCAAAGTATTCATTCAGTATGCCTAGAAGATTCAAGGCTAGAATGAAGGATTAAAGGCATATGTGTTGAACCTAACTGCAAAATATGTTAGTGAAAACATTAAAAATATTGGAAAAAATTACAGAAAACGCCAATAGAGTTAGCAATTACTTGAATTAAAATAACATATAATTGGGATATTTAGCCTTGAAGTTTGAAGAAATCATTGTAGATTATTGTGTAGTGAATCTTCTAGGTGATGATTTATAATAATATACCTCCATGTCACAAGAGTCCCGAGTTAGGTTCTGTACACTGACTAAGAACTCCATGCTTTGATTAGATGTCAAGGCAGCCCAGCAAGGGTAGGTCAAACGCAAGAGCCATTCTGTATCACTAATGATAATATACAAAACATCAAATCATAATGGCTACAACGCTATAGCCTAATCGGAGAACCATGTCATAAGAAAACAACCTGAAGGCAGCATAATATATAATATATTTGTCTTTTTATTTTACTAATTCAACATATTATATATAATACAAACCATTTCAAGGCTACTGCCTCTATAGCCTGAACTAACACTTCCAGTGCAGACGTTTTATTCAGCAGTCTGCAAGCTAGATAGAGTGCTGTAGTGCTATTTCTCAACTGGGTAAATATATGAGCAGTGAGGGTGCTCTCACAACTGCCCAAACATGTGCACAGCTCATCTACCAAATTAATCTACAACACAATTCAAGAGAAGGTGAAACCAGTTCTTCTATATAATACGCTTTCTGCTGGCTAAACGCAGCATCTGTTAGCAAAATATTTCATCAACTTTTAAAAACTATACTCAAATTTCATGTCAAATACCTATCAGACAAACCATAAATTTGACGAAAAAAAATCATCTTTGAGCTTTTACAAATGCTTTTGATAAAAACCAGACTTTCTAGCAAACAAAACAAATTAAAATCAATGTTTAAATGAATTCAGACCAAAAAGTTACATTTCAATTACATGCATTATTGGCAAAAGTATGGCATGTGATTTCCATATTTGATAATTCGTTCATAAGATAAAAATATTTATTAGAAAGATATCTCCAGGTATATAAAAATGAAAAGTGACCATTTATGCACACAGCTTGAACATCTGTTTGAAGGACAGCTATTCTGAGATAAGTATTACATACATAGAGAGGGTGATGAGTTGAAAGTCCTTGACATAGCTTAATTAGAGTTTCACAAGCAAACGTCTGAGTGGATGGTGAACGGAGAGTAAAATTCTCCACTATTTGGCGGAGAGAGGCGATCAAGTAAAGAATTGGAGGCTTTTCAGATTCATTTTCCTAAAAACAGCCAAAGACTTTTGTATGAACCACAGATGTGTAAATGAGTAACTTTCAACTCCAACAATTTTATGGAGAAGATGCAAGAACAAGCATGGTGCTTTTATACTGCGTATTTATGTAGGTATATACATACATACATGGGTCATTATACTTAATTTAGTACACACTATATATCTCTGGTTTTTAGCTATTTTTTATAGTTTAGCAGCTAATGTGATGAATAAAGCATCGCTACCGTGTAACTAAATTACTAAAAATATTAGGATAAAACAAAGAAAATCAAGCAAAATTAGGAAAAAACCTGGCTTATTCAGTTGTATTTGTTAATATGTCATCAGTTTATTGCAAGAAACTATATACATTAGTGGCTAAACTGCGAATACACGCATACATACATACATACATACACACATGCCAACTCACACATGTACACATATTTTATATATATATATATATATATATATATATATATATATATATATATATATATATATATATATGACAAGTATATCAATTACACTTACCTGTAAAAGCATGGGCAGCCAACATTGATCTCTAAATGCATTCAATTTCGATACTCTTATATAATCTATGCATTTCTCAAACACAGTCAATAGAGACACCTGAGCGCCAAGCTGCAATATTAGAAACAGTAACTGCATGCTGTGGACAATCAGTATAACAAAGTAAGGCAATTGACTACAACCTAAGCATACTCACACTCAATGTGTTGTACAGTTGGGGAGAACACCATCTGGAAACAAAGGCTGATGAAAGAAGACAACCCTTGCATTGACTTGCTGCTATTCTTATACACAAACTCTGAATCTCATTGCTTTCTAAAATGCAATTTGAACATTACTAGATGATTGCATATTGTGAATATGAGTGAGAATTACTTCACAGCAACTTGATAGGGTAAGTAGTTTACTAAACACAATGAATCATGAAACGCATAATATTAATGATATTGAAAATGCACCAGTGTCAAAATTTGTCAATATTTTACCAATACTTTTGATATGAAAACTTAACAGAAAACTTTGAAATGCAAATGAAAAGAATACTCATTCATACCTACAAATGTCAAGATTTATTTACATAAAGATTGTTTTGGTGCACCAGACAAACTTTACCTGAAGACTGTCTCATCAAAGGTAGGAGTAGAGCTGACCATTGAAGAAGTGGCAGCTGCTTCACCTCGGCAGCAGCTGTAATGCATCGCAGTAAAGCAACCAGCTGCTGACTGGTTAGCTTTAGCTTAGCCTTGACATAGCCGTGTAAGCTTTCAACAGCATGTCTCAATATAGAGCTTTGAGGAAGGGTGTGCTTATATGTAGGAGCCAAGTCTCGACCTAGAAATTATATTCAATTATAAATTAGACAACTCTTGTTTGTTTCAAGTACTCATCCCTGTGAAAACCCATTTTTCCACACCCCCCCCCCCCCCCCCCCGTCGATTACAAAGGATTTTCAAGAGGGCTAAGGACTATGCCCTAAACAAGCTGGCAACATGGTTTGAGGACTTCTACTGTGGCAGAGGAGCAATTATAATTGGATGCTCTTCTAGACACGGACTCTAACCCACGACTTTTGTCATACTAGACTATGGCTGCTCCCTAATTATAATTTAGGCAACAACTCGCAGTAAATGCACAAGAGTTGAATGAAGCATTATTGAACTATGGGTAATAACACATGAGAAAATCTAGTCGCAAGCACGAGAATTTAGCATAGAGTCAAGCTTTGATGTCTGCATTACACGCCTTGTGTATCATTTAAAATCTAACATAGAGATAAGTTTACTGCAGCAGCAGATTCTCTGACACAGGAAAAAATATTTTTCAAAAAAGTATCAAGTTTCATTTAAACTCTCTTCGTAAAGCATAGCCTCTCGTATAAGCTCTCAGCATACAGTAAAAAGTAGTAAGGCACTTCTTTATCATGCAGCATTATCTTCACGGAACTCATATAATAGTGAATAATGACCCCAGAACATTAGTAAGAACAGCTCATACTGTGAGAGGGAAATGAGGAAGAATTGAAGACTCTGTAGAGAGACGCCATCATCCAGACTTTAGAGTTGGACTTGACATCAGCTGAAGACAGCACGCCGACCAGCTTCTCTGCAGTGGTTACAGCTAGAGGGTGCAGGTCTGTCTCTCCAGGCTGTAATACATGACCAACTAGTCATACAATATAATATAAATAAACCCTGTAGATATACCTCTGTCCTATCAGAAACACTCTTTCACATACACTATCCTATCAGAAACACCCTTTCACATACACTATCCTATCAGAAACACCCTTTCACATACACTATCCTATCAGAAACCCTGTTTCATCAGAGTTGGTCTTATCAGAAACAAAATCTTTTGCACAGATACTAGCTTTGCAACTTTTAAAGCAATGGTATAAATAAAAAACTAGTAGTTATTAAACTGCTGCAATTATATAACATAACCAAAGTTAGATAACTTCAACAGACTATTCAAGTGCTGATATATAAGTGATTAGCCACAAAATCCTTAATCAATGCATATATATATATATATATATATATATATATATATATATATATATATATATATATATATATATATATATATATATATGTATATATATATGTCGTAAGTACCTGCAACTGCGTAGCCCCAGTCAGAAGAAAGAGTGCGGAGAGGTGAAGGTCGGGAACATTGCAATCACTTCCTGTACTCTGAAGACAAGAAAACTACAGGATGTGTTATAATTGATTGATGATATTGCATATATAAGCATATATAAACATATATAATAGAATATAAGCATATATACACCTACATAAGCATATATAAGCAAATATAAGCGAATACAAGCATATACAAACATATAAAAGCGACTATAAGCATATATCAACATATAGAAGCATATATAATATTGCAAATAAAAACCCATGACTTGAGAGTGTCAAGAAATCACCATCAATCAGATATTTTTCAAAAAGCAGAAAATGCTGTGCAGGTAAAAAGAGACATTCCATCTAAACTACGTTTAAGAAGAAGAAACTGGGGGGTCAAACAACAGACTGACAAACTTACACCTTCACATTCTGTCAGTAAAAATTCCTGCAGAAAATGGATCCATTTAGCAGACGACTCATGATATTCTTGTGCTAAAGTACTAACCAATACACATACACCCAAGTGGGCTGCTTCAACCTACATATACATGATAACAATGGCAGCAGATAATAATAAAATTTAAGTGAAAAGCTGTTTGTTCTAACTCCAGCAAGTAACCAACATGAAAATAGTGTAATAGTGACAGTAACAATGACGTAATGAAATAGTCATCAGTCTGGAACTATCATAATATATGTAAAACAAAGCATCTCACTGATTTTTAAACAAATGGGTAAAAGGGTTTTGGTGCTGAATATCAATAATATATGAAATTATCATAATATATAATTACAAATTCTATATAAAGTATACTAGTAGTACATATGTAATATCAGCAATATATTACAGTAGTAATACATGCGATATAAGTAATACATTATACACAATACCAGTAATATATTATAGACTATATTAGTAATATGGTATACAAGATACTAGTAATATATGTGTGTGTATATATCAGTAACATCAATCTAAAAAATTATTTACACTAACCAGAGACAGACGTGACAATAAGTATTCCACTTCGTCACTGATGTCTCCATGCCACATGTTAAGTAGATGCAGCTGAGCAGCGAGTAGACCTCTCGCATACCAAGCTACCTGCAACATGTTACATATACTATAAACACTAGCACTCAGCTACTGTAAGTAACATAGTAACAACACAACATGTAGTAATGTCTTGAGTTATTGAAAAATAACTAAAACCATCAGCTTGGAGTGCATCTAAATTGACTTTCAGATATCAATGTTGCAGAAAGAATCACACATTTAACATGTAAACACTAATGTGATTCTAGTAACTTAAATCACTTCGTCTCATCTAGCCATAAACTCACAGAGCTGGCGTCAGCATTCTCTGTTTGCGCTGCCAACTGATCATATAGGTCACGTATGTTATATCTGATACTGTCACTAAGTAGTGCTGGCAGCAGCTTTAGCATTCCCAACGTGCAGCCACCCCTGTGTAAGACAGCGTTAATCCGTAAGCATTTTCAATCATCGCTACAACTTAGGAGAAAAACATGAAGCTTACATGTAAAAACTTACGTATGACTCAACTTTACACCTTCTGTTGTGAGGTACTGTACACACTCGTCTATTTTCTCAATAAGCTATAATTAAACAGACTATAATGTGATAATGCCTGCTAAAAATAAGTTACTTGCAAGTTTGAAGGTAAGGATAAGCAATCATTTAGCAGTGTACCATCATTATTACCAGATAAATTCTAGAAAGGGGGCTGAGCAGCAATAACCTCTCGCAGAGCTATCTATAGACTGAACACCTTCAAACACACACATGTATTGAGATATGAAACTAAACATTCATTAACAAAATAAAATGGAGATAGCAAGCACCTGATGGTCAGCAATATCTTGATAACTGTGGCTGAACAATTCAGCTAGAATATGGCCGAGAGATGTTCCAGCAAAGTGGAGATTTTGAGCACCTAGAAAAGAATTTAAAATTTAAATGACAAGCAAATTTGTAAGGGAGCAGCTGTGGTTTACTGGTTAGAACATTGGCCTAGTTAACACAACGTCGGTGGTTTGCGTCCAAACACCATTGGTGACAGTAGGAAGAGCATCCAGTCATAATTGCTCCTGTGCCACATATGAATAAGTCCTTAATCTGCTTTAAAAAACTCTTTTCATCCGGGGTTCTCACAAGCCTAGCGACTATAAACTTGTGCGGGTTTCTATAACAAGTAAATATACTGTTGAGATTATATACCTCTGATACCACCAGACATAAGCAGATGTGTGACTCACTATTTGTACTTCAAGTTGTATTGTGTCTCATTTTCTACACTCAACTAAAAAAATGGTGAGCTGAGACGAGGAGATGACTCACCTGCTGCCTTCGACAGCAGAGTGTCTAAAAGGAAACCCAGCACAGTATAGAGAGCAGATTCATTGGCCACATACACAGAGTAAGGCAGTATAGAAAGGCAGCAGAGTCCCGTGGAGGTGATTAGATCCGACCCAGAAGTGGTGAGCCACGGGAAACCAGTCCTAGGTCAAGAATATTCTATATATCGAGTGAGTTTAGTAACTCGCTTAGAGAAGTAACTTGAACAAAATAGCACAATGTGTACTATACAGCCCTCAACCAACATCTAAGAGTGGAAAAATAGAAAAAACAGTGTCTATATGCTAGTAGAACTTACTTGTAAGGTTGGCCACACGAAGTTGCTATCAGACCTTCCAGAACGTTCTGTTCCCATTTAATTAGAGAAGTTGGGAGATCAGTGTGTTTGACTCCATCGAGTAGCTGTCTGATTACGGAGACTAGAGAGGTCAATGCTATGAGAGCGCTGCTTTGTGTAATCTCATCGTGCTTAGCAGACGTGCAGATGACGGTGTCCAGGTGATCTTTAGCCAAACAGACAAGTTCAAGGAAGGGCGGTGAAGAGGGCTGCAGCAGAGCATGCCATTGGCAGATTGAGAACACAACAACAAATTTCTGGCTATATGTTTAGAGAGGGCACAAGTTGTATATTCCTCCCTGCTAATTACTTGAGAGAATATAACTCTCAATTTATCTTACTTTCTAACAACTTCTTTGAGTCAAGTAAAAGAGTAATAAAAGTTATTAATCACACAGCCAGATGCATGTACCTACTTGGTTAGAGATGACAAGGTTAGCACGCCTTCCCTCTATACACGTCAAGAGAGCATGATGGATGTAGGATTTCCAGCCACCCAAGAGCTGCTCATTAAACAACCAATTTTCTGCAGACGACAGCGAGACAGAATTCATTATAAATCTGGAGAGCATCTCGGAGGTCTGTTTAGACATTGAATAAATTCGTCTCACTTCACTGCTGGATGAACCTTCCTTTAGCTTTTCGGTAACTGTGCAGCTCAACATCCCAACTGAAACACAATGATTATTTTCATGAATTTTAAATAAATTACTCGAGTGGTTAAATGCATATCATTTTGTAATATATTGCTTTTTAACTTTAAAATAAGTGGTTTATATTATGTTTATGATACAAACAAATTTCCAGTCATATATTGAAACAGTTGAAACATGTCTGAAATAGCAATGGTATAATGTTTTGCAATAACTTTTTATAATTATAATTAATGTGAATTTATAACCAACCTATGCTGTTGCCAAGAGCAACTGCTGAGTTAGGTTTATTTTTCACGGCTCCATATCTGCTGTCGATTAGCTGTGGAATCTTCTGGAGAGATTTAGGAACAGCTGACCTGGCGTTTACAGACTTTCTTGTAATGCCAACTCCTAAGTTACGGGCTTCCTACCAAAGTATATAACATAGTGAAATACAGGTGAAACATTAGCAACTATATATACAATCTACAGAACAATATACAGTATAATACACAGCACAATATACATCACAATAGCGATACAAGCACTTATTAAAGAGTGAAGAGTTACATTGCTGTTACTGATAGTGATACTCATATACTCAATGTGCAATGGTACTAAATTACAATTTAATACTTGAAGCAAACTGCAATGTTTCTAGCAGTATTGTGTAGTATAACAGTGTTCAGGGAAACAACATTCTTGCCTACTAAACTAATCTGTCCCTGACAACATATGTTTATACTTGTATAAGAGCACATGCTATAAGTATGCATACTATGAATGTGTGACAGTAGTAGGGGAGGAGGGGGGTGCTATACATGCTCTACTGGATAGTGGAGTAGCACCACAGCATATGGTGACCTCAGTGCTGTATGTATCCTCAGAATATATTCACTTACAGCTGTGATTAGGCTATTCAAGAGGGTCTGGTAGCCTTGCAGGCTGTCAGAGTGCTGCTCTGTGAGAAGGTCCAGTACGGCAGCAGCATTGATAAGACCACTATCATACTTCTCCCTGTTGTCACTGTAATCGGCAGCGTAAGTCAGCTGTGTCTAAAATACACCTCAGAGTAAGCAGATAGTTGAATGTGTCAGTTCAGATAGGAGGAATACAGCATTAGAAACATACTAAATTGTACAGCTGCTCCATTAACTGGTGGCAACAGCAAACATCTACAATTCTGTGACAATGCTTCACACCTGTTTATATGCTCTGCTACAATGCTCTAAACCTGCTACAAACAATTTCAAAACATGTATAAAAACTGATAGAACTCTCAGTATAAGGTTCTATAAAATAAAGCTAAAAAGTAGCATAAAATAAGAACATGAAAATTCTATCACAAATAAAAAACTTTATGGTGAATCATGCATTTTATATACTTAAATGAAATTGCATGAGCAGAAGGTTTAAATAGCCAGAAAATGCATGATTAACTCAATTTGTCATTCTTTTATTGATTAATCTTCATTTGCCAGAGTAAAACCATAGTCTAAAATGTACGAAGACAAAAATGTCCAAAAATATCATCATTAAACCCCGTACATTCTTGTCTTTCCATACCAGGGGATTCATTTTTCTATGTAAATATCTTTTGATTCAGTAAAAAGAGTAGCAGAAAAACTTCAAGAATCATTAAAAACACGCAAAATACTGCTGACCTATGAAAATCAGCGTCTGTGTGTATCAACCCAACACTGACCTGCTCAGACATGTGGCTGTACTTTATGCTATCAAAGGGAAACTTTGACAGAGCAGTGAATGCTGCAGAAACAACCAAACAGCTGGCATCTGAGGTGTACCTCCACAGTGTAGAGAGCGCCATATCCTGAAAGTTCTACGGGAACAGAAATATATAAAACATTCTATCCAATCAGCATCTTTCTGATTAGCTAATTATGTATCAATGAAGTAATATTGAAAGTATTATGTAATATAAAACCTGCCTTTTTGTTCAAAAACAAAAGTTGTATATAAACTCGAAAATAATGCTTGCTGGGATACAAAACAGCCTGGCATGGGGTATATTAGGGAAGATAATTTACTTGTAGTGGTGGAGTCAGTGGCTCTTTGAAATCAGCACTTAATCCAAGAAACTCACAGATTCCAGCTACTTCCAGTGGTCTGTAATCAATAAAGTTGGTGAACTCCTATTGGTCAGTTAAAATTACAGTATCACACCATATAATACTCCTGGCTAGTTTCTCTCAACATATATTAAAAGTATAAAAATGACTTCACTCAAAGAAAAAAAATGATAACACGAGCATGAAGTCATAAAAAATGGAATATTATACAGCTGCAGTCTATGAGGGAGATAATAATAATTCTAGCTATAAGTATTATCTCCCCATGTTAACTCAAATAATATTTTTGACACTCTAGCTGAAGTGTTGGGACTAAAAAATTAAAGATTCACAGACAACTTCTTTTGAAGGAAATTGTGAGTATAGTAAGCCTGCCCAAGTCTCAACTAACTCAAGTTGACTCATAAGCGTTTGTTCAACACCTTACAATGTATTATCTGAAACACTATCTACTTCACAACAGATTCTCAAAGGTATGTACCTGGATTTCTGAGCTGAAGAGAAATGGCTAGCAATAACCTCCCAGGTAGACATGATGTCTAGTACCTCATACTCTACTAGGATGCACAGAGTCTGTATAGAGAGCAATACTACTTCCTCTGGTTGAGAGGTCCGGGTGGCCAAAGTCTGGTTTAAATCAGGCAAAACCTCAGCAATATACAACTCTGGTCTAAAACACATGACACAACCACAGGTTGATCTGGTGCAGTACTCGATATTCAGTATTCAGTCTGGAGTTACATCTGGTTTAAACTGAACAGTAGAGCTAAGATAAGTAAATTAGAACAGCCCATAAACCTTATGAATTCTAAAATTCTGGCTTTTATTCAATATCAGTATTATATTATATTGACTTACATATTAACATATATTGACCTATATTGACATATATTGACCTATATTGACCTATATTGACACATATTAATATATATTGACACAAATTGACGTGTATTGACATGCATGTTATATCCAGTAGAGCTGTATTTGCACTAGCTGGAGAAGCTCATTAACATATTAAAATATATTACCTGTTTTGAAATTATTTTCAAATACTAGTTTTAGAAAAAAGTTACTACAAAACAGATGCAATTCAACAAAGCTCCAATACACTATATATTGGCTGTGACCATTCAATTCCTTGGATTCTTCTAACTACAAATTCAATGAAGAATTACTAGACCGAAAAAGCATACAATCAGCTGGAAAGTTGAACAAAACACAAATGCTACCCCAACACACTGGTGATGGTTTACAGAGATGACGTACCTTAAATCACAGATGTGGTAAATAGCTTTGGCTTTAGCCACCGCTACAGAGTGAGTAGTATCTAGCTTAGTAGAGTGTATAGTCTGCATCAGGTAGGGTATAGCCTTAGGTTGTAAAGTGGCCAGGTCACAGAGTAGTCTAATAGATAGCGGGCTGGTCTGAGAAGATGTCCCCAGGCTAAGCAAATACTTGATCACCACAGGCAAGTTGTACTGCGGACACAAGAAATATATACCAACATGACAAGACAATTCCTCGAGGGGCGAAAGTTGACTTGAATTCTACACAAATTGTAAAAAACAGTCCTGCAACTGCATGATTGCAGGGGAGATTATGACAATGAGAAGATACATACTTATAGCAGATATTTCATACAACAGGCTCGTTATAAAACAGCATCGTATCAAGAATCATCAAGAAACTCGAGGGCAGTGAAAAAGCACAAAAATACATGACTAATAAATCAATAGATAATAAAGTTATACTATGAGTGTGTACCTTGTGTGTGGCGAATGATGGAAGAGATAATAAAGCAGACAGAGTTACATCTGGATGTAGATGTCGTTTCTTCCAGTGTATCACGACGAGGAACAGACCTGAGCTCTGGAGAAAAATAGCAATGCTTGGTTAATCTGCAATAATCTACAGTGTAATCAATGTAACACATACAATACAGTGTAGCCAATGTAACACATACAATACAGTGTAGTCAATGTAACACATACAATACAATGTAGTCAATGTAACACATACAATACAGTGTAGCCAATGTAACACATACAATATTGTCCTACAATCAAACATATCATGTACCTGGTTTGGCTGGCTGATAACCAACTTCTTTATAGTATCTATAGCAGCTAGTTGAACTCTGGTACTTCTTGTTGATACAAGGATAGCAGAGGTCATGTATACCGTTAGGGTGGAGGGTGCACCCCCAGCCTCTAATTGCAGGTTTACTGATTGTAGGTAAAGCAGAGCAGAATCTGAGTTTATAAGTATGCTGTTGAGGTAGTCAGGTGAGAGCAGGTGCTCCGAATCTCCTAGTTGTGTAAGATATCTGCTTGCAGGCTCGCACTACACAGCAGAAAACTACGTCTATACTAGTGCAAATAGTACAAGAGCACACAACTTCTATATGCACAACAATTTTCATATTTACTATTCAACAATCACCTTATTTCAGAATTTGTAAAAAGTTAGTCATTATATTATAAATTGACAAGTGACATAATGGGAGTGAAGCAATTTTGAAGGGTGATAGAATAATAAATTTCTTACTGGAAATAAAACTCCCTCTAACTCCTATGTATACAGTTTCTGAATATAACATAAGTTTAAAACAATACATCTTATGTAAAAATTTCAAATTTCATCAGTTGTAAGCAATGACCATATCATAGTATTCAATTACTTGCTGTTGGTATTCAGTTAGTAACTAAACACTATAATAAGTTACTATAAACTACTATGCTGGAATATCACGGACTATAGACAGTAGTACACATGTACTGGCAAACTAACTGTGACTGTATCAGATGTTGCATCAACAGAGTCATGTAGAGGAAGCTGACTTTCTATAGCCATGACACATTCTTCAACTGAAGACATCAAACACTTTTCCGTTGGTTTGCAGATACTAAGAGCTGAAATCAGCTCCAACAGAGGCAGCAGGAGAATACTGGCAGTTGGCGCACTGCCAACTGTTACGGCTCTTTTAACTGAAATTATAGCATAAACTTAAGTTGTTTTTATACCTTTACTGAAAAAAGTTCCGCGTTTCAGTTAATTTCACTCGTCCGAGTACCCTTTTATAGTTATATTGAAAATTGTTAAAATCATATTGATGCGGAAGCTCACTTTATAATATTAAAATATAACTCGCTTAATCGCCATTTGATGCCCTTTAAAAAAGGTAATGAATTAGTTGAGTTGACAACATAAAATCAATAATTGAGAAAGGCAGCCGATATAGTTATAAACATGAATACCAATATCTACAAGGAATTATCATTCCCATTGATTGTCATTCTGAAATCGGCCGATTAAGTTATTACAAACCAAAAATTTTGACGAGTGGCCTTTACAATGCAACGCAACTCAGTGAAAGTTCAACTCGGCCAAATTGAATTTTTGACTGAAAATCGTGAAGGTAGATATGTAACTTTAGCTCAATCTTCATTCAATCAGCCAATCTTTAAGATTTTAGGATCATTTCCACATACATTGCATTATGAACTTTCAATAGATTTTTGCTAGAGTAACTGAGTTTTAAATAACCGACTGCATCAACCTGACAACAAAACAATATTATAGAAACTTTCAGCACATTAAACTTGTGTTCATGTTTTGCAGCAGTTTAATTAGCTGAGTCAGCAGGTCAAGGCCAACTGTGCATCTCCTGTACAGGGTCTAGACTTTAAATTAGCACATCTATTGATTAACACAGAGTTCACACTATCCACATGCCTCACTTCAAAGACAGTTTTTAAATGTCACTGTAATACAATTAAAGGGGATTCAATAAGTTATTGGCACATCAAATTACAAGCTGTGCAGCAAAATCAAACTGTTTCAATTGATTAGTAAGTTGGAAGTCATGAAATAAAATGTATTAATAGGAGTTGTCGTCCTACTCGTAAATACGTGAACTGTACACTATAAGAATGCAGAAATTTTGTGAAAAATTTCGGCGTTTAATTTCTATATATCATCAAAGCCATAATGATTTTATGAGTAAACTTACTTAAGTTTAGAATGCAAGATAGCACTTGGGATTCACAATTCAGGTGGCTGTGAAGGAGAACAGCTAGCAACCTGTGATGATTGTAAACTGTAACCTGCACAAAAGTCATAAAGGAATTTGTGTAATTTTAAAAGACATCATATTTATAAAATAGGCAACGTATCAATTTTTTATAAGATTAATGAATTAAACTTTTCAACTCTCGAAGCGAATTACAGATGAACTGAAATGCACACAACATATTCCCTACTGGTCATCCAAACACTTTCCGCTTTTAATTACGAAGCACTCAAGAAACTAATTTCCTTTCCTCTCTTGCTTGAAGCTGTTTAATTACTCACAAAATTAATTTCAAACATCCAATAACAAATCCAAATGACCAGAAATTGAATTTTTGCTAGACAATACACACGTAAATGAATTATGCTTATTTTAGCTGTTGACTTTGCTGTTTAATAATGAACCGCGTGTGCTACAGTAAAGACATGCATTGTATGTGAGCTGGGAAATTAGTTTCTAGACTTGACGTTCAGGGTCAAGCTGCAGTTGTGCTAATAGACAAGTCGCAATAGGAGTAATTCGGAAACCTGGCAGGTAAGTAATTGTCAATTTCCTGTTTTACACACTGACCTCTAAATTCAGTACACTGTGTCGTAAAAGATATAGAAATGATTGACAAGCACGCCGTAATGCTTAAAACAGAAAATACTCTTGGGAAATAATTCGTCTGGTAGCATCAATGAATACCAGACAACAGGCTGCTAAAGGAAGTTTCCATTTTCCTATAGCAAGAACTCAACTTGAAATGCTGGCATTAATCTAATGAGTAGATATTTGAAAGCCTACCGTTTGAATAGCCCTAGAGTCTATGAGTTTCCAGATGTTGTACGAGATGGTACTGGACACAGCCACTGCCAGAGTGAATTCTAACAGCAATTCGCAGGTTCTTCCACCTGGTGTCTGCACACCAACAGCTTGCCACAGTATCTCCAACACCATCACATTGTTACTGGAGAAAATGTTCTGAAATAGAACAATCTTTACAATAACTCTCTCTGCAACTGATGCTTAAAATTTCCGTGAAGTTTTCTAGACTAAGGTTTACGCTCACAATTATATACAAAAACTTTCTACAAAATTTTCAAACAGAAACGAAATTAGATTAGTGTGCAACTTTAAATGAGAAATAAATATGGGCTGTAAGTATTTGACAAAACAATAATACAAAACACAGATAGCAATAAACTACTACCTACAAAACAAGGATTATCACTAACAAGTAATGAAACAGCTGCACTACATATTATGTAACAAAAACATGCATAAACAAGGTTCACAGGTCAAATAAAAACATACTGATTTCTGAAAACTAAGATTTGATGTCATTACAATCAAAACATTTCCAAATTTAACTCCTTGTACAAGTAATTGAACTGAGTATGATAGGGAAGAGAAACATTGTAATCATACACTATTCGAAAATATCACCTCACCTCTCCAATGTATCAAAGGTGCTGTTAACTGTTATAGTTAAGTGTAATTATGCACTTTAATTGCTACGGTATGACACATTATTTTCCCAAACAGAAGGTGTAAAGTAACAAAATAGTACACCTACCGCAGCAACCCACAGTTATAGAGCTTTACATCCTAAACAGTGTATAAATTAGCTTATGGTAATCTATTATATGGATATATTAGTTTAGATAAAAATGCACTAAAATTCAATAAGATTGTGCTTTGTTGAGAAATGTTTTAGTTTCATGCAATGTGGTATTCTAAACTAACCTGTGTCTGCTGGAGTATTTCAATGAGGGCACAGATGGTATAGTCTAAGTATTGGTGATAAGAAATGCAGGTAGAAATGGCCATTGAAAGTATTCCACTACATTTATTAGTAGTACTAGATACTAAGGCTTCAAGAAAGACTTTGTGGTATGTCATTAACTCTTTCCATCCACATCTACACTCACACCATAATAATATTATGTTCAAATTTCCTTAAATGCTAATTTAGATCAGAAATTCGAACTTTTGATCAAACTTGAAAAAACTGAACATTTAGAAAAAAATTTCAAAGAAAAACTAATTAATTAACAATATTATTAACTTATTCTTCTTAAATTAAGAAAACTTCTCTCTCTTAAATAAATATTTGTTTATGTAGAATTAAGTTTTCTGCCGTGGTCTCAATTGAACATTATTTTACCCCAGACTTTATGGTTTATGAATTACTAATTTACACAACACAGTCCTATACCTGTAACATGGGGTAGGCAGTAGATTCAACCAATTAGATACTAGAAGAGTATACTCACTCTTGCTGACTGGCACTTGAAAATTTGTTGATGGTAAAGAGGGAGTTGCTGAAGGCTACAGCTAGTTGCTGCCACTGGTCAGCGGATGTGATCTCGTAGACCTTCACCAAAGGGTGCACAGGGCAGCTGGATACAAATTACATGTTATATAAATTTTTACTCTTTATGCTAACGATAAAGATATACAAGTGTTACATTAAATATACATGTCTGATGGTCAGATTTCTTTCTGGAAGAGAAAAATAATATTCAATAATCTTTCAATATTTTGAGGAATGCTTTTGTATGCAATTTTAGATTAGTCTAAAATCTAAGTGTCTAAAAAATGCTGTAGGTTTACGAGTTCAACCTAAATTAGTGTATAAATTTATGAACATAAATTTACAACTACTAATCTTGAAAGTGCTAAAACCACTCACAAAAACCTGCCTTTACCCAGTAAAACTCATACAAACATACTTCTGCTAACACAGAATGTAGAATAATATGTTTATCATAGGATGTAGTTGCTCTAAATACACTTCAACCCCAATTAGCACAACAAATGTGCCCATTTACCAAGAATACACATTCCAATAGGCACAACACAGTTTCAGTTACTAGTACTGTAAATTTTATTAAAAACTGCTCAAGCAATATTTTGAAAAATTACAATGTCATTGCATAGCTTTTAATTTAATAATTTTATTTCGCTGTACTGCTAGTCTAGAATATTGCATATGTTGCAAAAATAATTTATTAAAATAAAATTTAATATTGGCCTTAAAATTCTCAGAACTTTCTGACATACATAGTAACAAAATAAACATTGTTAGAATTATGATTGCAGGAAGCTCTAAAGATTCCGAGAGCTCAAGTAGCATGCTAGATATCTTTCAACTACTTGAGTGGTATAATTATTTGTGACACAATAGTGTCTAAATTTAATCCATAATAAAGAGAACATGATTATTCCTGTAAAATTATGAGATACAGCATTGAGAGATTGCTGCAAGCTACAAAAGTCCTTCACATACACTTAAACTTACTTTAGGCCCATAGATGTCATCTGCAGCTCCATCAGAGATACCAAAAAGGTCAACATCGAGGTTAAATCTCTATAAGTAAAAATTTTAGCTTATTTTGTCAACAGTTTAGGTAAGTTAAAAGAACCAAAAGTAGTCCTGACAAACTACTATATAAAAGCTTATCTAACAACAGTCTGCTCTAAACCAAACTTTTGGCTTTTACACTAACATGTATACAATTTCAAAAGGTGGAGTTCCATAATATTAACAATTTTTATAAACTTATATAATATAATATCTCAAATGTCAAGCGTTCATTAGAAACTTTGAACTTTTGTCTGTAGTTGACTGTAAAAATGAACATAAATGCAAGCTGTTACTGGCTATTAATGCTACATAGAACTTATAGCATAAACTGGCTAATATATTCAGTGATACGCGGCTCAATGACATGTCGTGTCAAAGTGTGGCATGCTATAGGGGCACTACAGTAGCCTGTTGAAAGAATTGCAATAACTATGTTCATTGCTCTGCAACTATTAATTGAATAACTTTGTAGGGATAATCAGAGGGAGTCAAAGAGAGATAAACAGCTGGTTATAAGACAGCCCCACAGCTTGATAGCATAAGTGAGGTGCAGGTGGAGGGAGAAGGGCAGGTGGAGGGAGAAGGGCAGAGGGTATAGCAGGGTACAGGAGAGCTCCAATGTCTTTCGGCAGACCGTCACTTTCTTGGTTAAGGTGAGTGAACAGTGTTGAAGGCTGTCAAGCTAATTTTTATAGTTAAAATATGTATTATATATATATTTCTGGCTATTATACACTTTTCTGTACTTTGACAACTTGTTACTCATTCCATCAGACATAAAGCTACGTAAGCAGTGCTTAAATAGAATCATTACGTAAAAGCAAAACTGTAAATACAATATTAATTTATTGTTATTAATACATTTAGCTTGTGAATTATAAAAATAATATGGGCCCAAAATATCAAAATATTATGTGCAAATTAGGCAATACAAAAAAAACCTTGCTTGAATGAGTGAAACACTAAAAAGTTGAGTTAAAATGAAAGGATAATTCAATTAATTTACAATAATTCACTGCATAAGATTGACAAGGGCAAACATTGTACATACGGGACAGTTGAGACCAGCTTCAATGTGTTCTTAATACACCCTTCCAGATCTACCAGGTTTTGAGTAAGCATAGAGACCATACACTGTTGTGCTGTTTGTGATATAGCCACATCTCCTTGACAACACAGGTTTAAGAGATACTCCAACTCAGGCACCTGTGCAATTATAGCGGAAATATACAATATTATTGTATATATAAAAATATCTACACCTCAAATAAAAATACACTCCTTTTTCATATATTTTATGTTCAAATTGTGCTTATAACTAAAATATGAGTCTGATAATTAAACACTCTGCATATTTTAAAATATATATATATATTTCCTTAAGTTTCTGTCATATAGATGCTTAGTGTGCCTAATACAAAGACTACCACATAACACCAATACGTGGACACATGTGCAAGAGTGTACAATAACATCCAATTAATGTAAATGACAAGACGATTACCCTTTTATTAATTTACAATGGCTTGAAGCTGCTCAGTGTAAATTACAACTTTATACACAGAGAATCTGGCAATCAACTTGTCCATAGCTGCACACACTGTCATTCATTATTTATACAATGTAGGTTATCAACATTTAAAAAATATTCCACATAAAGATCTCCTTCATTTCACACTATTACCTGAAAGAATACCTATTCCTCTAGAGTCTAGGATATCAGCCTAAATAACTCGAACGCTTATGTATAAATGAAGCCTCTAAAAGTTAACTTAACATTTCTTCCTCTTTTGTAATTTGACAACTTTTATTACTGAAAGTTATAGTTTTAAAATAACTTCAGGAAACAAAATATAAATTGAAGGTTTGAGATCTTTATTTTGTTTTTGCTACTTTTAAAATAAAATAAACTAGTTTAAAAGAAATGATACTTTTTCACTGGCTAAAAGTTGCTGAATATACCTGGTGGGTAGATTGAAAGCCAATTATAGACATTTTACGAACTTTTGTTTCAGTCATCTTGTACAATGCGTGAACTGCCTAAAAGTAGAAATAGAAATTTATAAGATTAGGTGTTGAAGGCAAACCAAAAGTTCTTTTCATAGAAGCCTAACAAGATCAAGCAGGCTTTCTAGCCTTGCTATGTGCAACTTTAAGATAGCTTGATAATTATAGTTTACTTTGATGTAACACCCTGAAATGCACTGCTCCTAGTAAGCTTAATTGCAGATTAAAACAAAGATTATATCTAACTTGAGCCATATTCACTTTGCAGCAATTAATTTCAACCTCTGGCTCCACAACTGGCTGTCGGCTTTGATCATGGCGAACTATACCCAGATGCACAGAAGCAGTGCTAACAGCTCTATGACATTCTTGCAAGTTCTTACTCAAGCGGAGAAGACAGGAGATGCACTAATCCAAAATTTAGAATTTTATTTATCTGGAATAATATTGCTTATTATTTGCATTCTTGGCTTAATCTCTAATGTCTTGGTCATGTATGTTTTAACAAGAAGATCAATGAAGAGCTCAACAAACTGTTTTCTATTAGCGCTGGCAATCTTTGACTCTCTGGTACTGATCTGTACGACATTGCTGGTTTGTTTGAAACCCCTTTCCCTTGTATACCAGGAGCTGGTTCATGCATATGTAGTTGTGTACGTGTACCCTTTAGCACTGATAGCCCAGACGTGTGTTATATGGATAACCGTATCCTTCACTGTGGAGAGGTACATTGCTGTGAGAAACCCTCTGAAGGCTTCTAGTCTGTGTACAGTTAAACGTGCCAGGATTACAACTTTCTGCGTTGTGATATTCTCAATGGTATACAACTTCTCCAGATGGTTTGAGTACAGGAGCGAAATAAAAAGAGATGCCAATATGACCATCATTTTCATACCTGGAACTAACTTGCCATCATATAGGGCAATCCAGAACAAAGTATTGGCAAATCAGGCTTATGAGTCCATATATTTCTCAGGATTGTATTTGACTGTCATGTGCATTATTCCGGTGTGTTTACTAACTGTGTTGAACTACTTCCTCATACAAGCAGTAAGAAAATCAGCAAAGGAAAGGAAAAGTATGAGAAATGAGTCTCACACAGCTAAAACTTCCAAGGAGAACAATATAACCACAATGCTTGTGTCAGTAGTGGCTGTATTCATTATATGTCAGGTAACTTTAACCTTGCAAACCTATGTTTCTCCAAATTTAAGCAGACGATTTTTCAGTTGGTTGAGACAATATTAGAAAATGAATTATTGCAAGTAATTGTAGCTTTACAAGTTTAATGTAAAATTTGGGGTCTGGCAGTTTTACTCTGCCGATTATTTACATATGTCTTAGAAAAACCAGGTATTACATTGCAATGATGCTTAAAAATATAATTAGTTTTTAAGAACAATTTTAGTTAGCCTTGACTTGACAGAAGAGAGTGATGCCACACAATATTATATATTCACCTGATCCATGAAGTCAGTATTAGACTTCATGAATAAGACTGAACAGCTTTTACTTGGCCACCAGTTGAGATAATATACTTTGATTTAAATAAATTCCAAGGCTAACTGTATAATTTTCCATAAAATATATGACGGTTTCTAGCCTTGGAAATTTGAAAAGATCCTTTTACTGCTTTTTATTTATACTGCTATTTATAAAATTTGACAAACACCCATCTATTTATGAACTAAATTATTGAGTGAAAACAAAATATCAGTATGAAATTGTTTTATTTACATATTTCATCTTAAATCTTTTTAAAATGTTTTAGTTATTAATATAAGTTGTAATCCACAAGTTCTTTCAATAACATATTTGATAAAATCATTTATTTTAGCTGCAAAAATTTGTTCTTATTGCAGTTACCGGCTTTGCTTTACAATGTGGCAATTGGAATTGATAGAAAAATGGTGACCAAGAGCATTGACTGGCAGATAGTCTCTATTGTTCGCAACTTTATGGTGACACTAAACAGTGCAATCAACTTCATTCTATATTGTGCTCTTGGGCAGAAGTTCAGAAAAGTTTTTTTTAAGACGTTCTGTAAAAGGTTCAGAAGACACAGAGAAACGTCGTCAGAAAGACGAACAGTGAGCAGCACAAATGGGACAATTTCAGTGCACATACCGATGCTCGATAAAAACAGCAACTCAAAAGTCAAGGACTTTTATGATGAATCAGATGATGTAGATACACAGCTGTAGCAGAAGATTAACTTGTAGAACTATTTAACAATTTTTTTTAAGTGCTTTACATAGTAACAGGATTGATAGGAAATTGATTTATGAATGAAACTGATTTATTTTTCCATGCTGAGATATAGATTTATTATGACAATCATTGTGAAATTTTACTGGTTTATTTCTTTTAGTTTACCTGAATCTGCTGCAGCTTATCATCAAACAGTAAGTGCCTTTTGACAGCATCCATAACCACCTTTTGCCTGGTTAATATAAAACATTTATACATGATATAATTGTTATAACATGTTCTTAAAACAATGAACTATCATCAACTATAAACAACAATTCAAACCTAAAGCAAAAAAATTGTCATTGATTTCAACGAAAACAATCTCAATTCAAATTTTAAAAAAATCTTCAGTGTAATAGGAAAAAATTTAAGAGCTACAAGTAGGTTTTGGGGATAACTCCTTATAATTAAATTGAAACCCCCTTTTATTGCTAATCTTGAA
The DNA here is from genome assembly GCA_964035545.1 of Bugula neritina. Classification (NCBI taxonomy): domain Eukaryota; kingdom Metazoa; phylum Bryozoa; class Gymnolaemata; order Cheilostomatida; family Bugulidae; genus Bugula; species Bugula neritina. Next base: position 7,146,566 of record OZ037765.1, on the reverse strand, counting down.
AAAATATGTTGCACAATAGCATATAATTGTCCAACATTCAACAAATAGGTGAACTCTAGCAGCTGAATGAACCACTTTTTCTGAAGTAAGAAAATCTTAAGAGGTATTATTAGCTGTGTTTCTTGCGGCAAATTTTTTCAACTAACTGTAAAAATGAGAATGATATTATTTTAGAATGTATTACAGCCCAAAGAAGATATCACCAACATATGTCATAAAAAACTAGTCCTTAGTCCAGAAGAAATAGCAATGAAAGTCAGGGAAAGTGATTGCAAGTAATTATTTAAAAGAAATTAAATCAGAAAAAAAAGTTTCATACTGATGCAGTAACCAATGAGAAAATTAATTAAGAATATAAAAAGCAGTAAAAATCTATTGTTTAACTGCTATTTAAAGCGGATAGCAATATAAAGCCTGCATATATTAGAAAATAAAAGTCAAATCATATAAAGATACTAATAAGTTTCAAAAGTACCAGCAAAAGTGCAATAGGTAGGTTTTTTTATATAGAACCGCAGTTACATTATTTATGAAATACTTTGCTGTATTTACTTAGACAAGTTAATGATAATTTGTTAGCAACAAACCCCCTCCCCCAGCAAAACTTGATTATAAGAAGTTATCTGCACTTTGTCAAAAATGAGTTAATGCAACAACTCCTCATGTGTAGAATTGCCCTCTCTAGAGGATTAGAAGCACAATCCCACATGTAAGAAAACTAGAATAATCTTAACACGAAGACTAGCTTAGACAACAATTAGTGACAGTTCTGTTTATTTTTCAAGATATGGACAAAGTCACAAAAAAATTGTGCAAAAATTTATTTTTTAAGTAGCTTATGTCATGCTTTACATTTTATAATGAAAGTAGTTTCAATTTACATTTCCTGGTTAGGAGGTTCAGGCATGACCAACATTATAACATAGTCATAGTGTCATACTAAGCGCAAAGCCACATTAAACGGATTTTCGTGAGCAAAAATTGCACGCAGGAAGATTTGCTGCAAGAGCTATGCGCCACCTACAATACGTTGCCAACGAAAGCGGCACCTACAGCACGTTAGTTTCCATAAATACATCTGCTGCAAAAAGATCACTACAGATAAGATCAATTTTGGTAAAAAGTAGAAAAATCTAATTGTTAATCGGTGTCCATTTGGGCAATGAAATGGCATAATTAATGTAAAACTGAAACCCTAAAAGTGGGCTTACTAAAGAGTTATTTTTTAACTAGGCCACGACAGCAGAGGCGATTCGCACTGGCCATTTAGCATGTTCTGCACAAAATGGCTCCTTTCTTGGTCTGCACGAGTTTTTGTCAGCACGAAAACATGTTTAATGTGGCACCACGCTAATTAGTACTTCAACTGAATCCTATTTTCCATAAGAACCTTTACATGGCAATCTGTACAAAGGACAGTTTTTTTTTCATTTAGCTTTTTACAATGCAGACATTAATACCCACAGCAATACTCGTCTAACTATGGCTATGATTATGATAGTTATCATTATGAACAAAATAAAATGCTGCAGATTAGATATTAGATAATGATAATCAAACATAAAACATGAACATCACTTTATGAATTATTTACACTTACATTCAATGACTTATTCAATGAGTCACGAGCCCATACTGATAGTAATACTAATATTCAACCATAGTGATAGTCCATAGAGTATCATAGTGATACTTAGATAGTTTAAGTTTTAATTTTACTTTCAAAATTAATGTAGAAATAAAACTGAATGACCCAAACTTGAGCACACAAAATATTTATAACAATTATAATATTATTAATATTAATATTATTAATAAGATAAAAGAAAACGATAATACTAATAGTAATACTAATAGTAATAGTCAAACTGAAAGTGAAACCAGAAATATCAAATATATAAAAATTAAAAGTATAAATTTAAATGCTAAGACTGAGAGTTTTAATATCATTAAATTGTTGTATTGCTTATTGGCTATTGGATTTGGTCTGGAGGTTCAAGTTGGTACAACTTGAACTTCTAAATCCGTCACAGTAATTTTGAGTAATACTTATACTAATTGATTAACAGCAGCTGTGCGTCTCTAAGTGGTTACCAAACAACAATAATTACGAATGCAATAAGTATATGCAATTCTATGATAAATTTATAATCATAATTCTGTAAAATATCTATGTATCAGTATCACTGTGAGTACGATCATCATAATTATTGTCAATGTGATTGCTGGCAACTGTTTGTGTTGGCGCGCAGACAATTTATATTTCCGCCGATACCAAAGAGTGTAACTTCGCAATTCACAGTCTACTGAAATTTTATCCTGAAGTTTAATGACACAATTTTATACTTCGATAAGACATCAATGCTGTCAGAACGAGGTTCGTGTAAAGGGAGTCATGGTGACACCTTATTAAAATGTACAAGTAATTGTATTTTGTATGTACTCTTTATTTCAAAGTAATAGTTATACAAATTCAGTAATGATATTAATATTATGTGTTTTAAAATGTAAGTGTTACAGTGAACTTGAATCCTTACATAATTACTTAATAAGTTTTAGGTGCTAAAAAGTAGCAATAGCTATTACTATTAGCTATGCCTATGGTTATACTTATACTTATAGTTATAGTTATTGCCTACTGATTATCATTATCATTATAACTATAAGTATAAGTATAACTGTATAAGTATTGACTGTCACTGTAATAACTAATACTGTTACTATCAGTTATTACACCTACAGTAGTAACTATGAGTAATAGCTGCAGCACTACTAATACTACTAGTAGCAGTACTATTACTTTTATTATTAGTATAGTATTGCTATTAGTATTACTAGTATAGTATAAGCATAACTATAACTTTCATTAATACTATAGCACTAAATTTAATACTAAGCATTCTGTTTAACATAAATGTAATATAAACAAGTTGTTAGTAATTTTAATTTATTTTAAAATACTTAATGTAAATTTAGTATAATTACAATCCTGATTAAAGTACGAAGAAGCATCCTTATGACTTAGCAATGACTATAACTATAAGTGTAACTTCAACTAATTATAAGTAAAGTAATAATGTAAAATAATTTAATGCAAAACTTTGTTGATAATTAGTTGTTTAGCAATAGCCAGTAGCATGACAAAAATGGATTATTATTCATAAGTTCTATCACAATTACATTAGAATTATTTTGGTTGCTGCTGTGATCATTATTGCAATTGCTACCTAATTAAGCAGAGCTTGAGTTTAAACTTTGCATTCTAGTCACTAATGTTGGTGTACAGCTGTATATAGATATATACAAATCAGTGATTTTGTTAGGATCTCAATATAATTTGTTATATTGGTTACTTTCTATGGTAATAAACATAGTTATCAAAAGTTCAAGTTTTATTTATGCTTCCATCAACAGTCAACTAAAACAGTATCACTGTTACAATCAGTGTTAAGGTTAAATTGCTAATACTTGTCATGGTTTTATTCTTAAGTAAGGAATATTACAATATTAGCTGTTTATTTAACTAATAGTTATAGATATTAATCTTGCAGTTTCTGTGGCTATTGACTAATTATCAGCGTTACCATCAGCATCTTACCAAGAAATTCAAGCACAATATTAATTATGTCAATAAAAAACTGCTGCTCATTTGTTCATTTTGCTGGGTCAGAATATTTACTCTAATAAAGTAAACAATGCATAAGCATATACATATAATTGCATCCAATTTCCAATTGCAGCATATTTGTGTAACTAGTTTTAAATTTCAGTGCTGTTTAAGTAACATTGATTTACTTATAATCCTTAGTTTGAAAACTAAAATTTTGTTATAGTGTCAAGTAAAACAAATATTATATTATGTTACTATTTAACCTTTTTATTGATTTGCACTGTCTGTATATAATTGACCAATAAAATTCTATAAAATAAACAAACCTATATGCTGGTATAAATTGCGTAAAATGTCATTCCTGATTTTGATAAATATGTAAACTTTAAACTCTAAAATGCACAACAAAATGTTTAGTCCTTTATTGAATATTAGGAAAAATCACTAATATTTTTAAGCAGTGTCTTCTAGCATTAGAATTAGAGTTTGTTCCTAATTGTTTTTAATTTTCAGACTAAAAATTGTAATTTTTATCAGTGTAATATATTTTTTCTGTTAATTTAGGTGTGACATGCTTAACAGTTAGTTGGCAGGCTCCAAACTAATATAAATGACAAATGATTATTGGAGCAAGTCCAGATCAATCTAGTATGAAGGTAATCTTTTCAATTATTAAAGTATTTAAAATTTATAAACTTTGTGAAATTGTAAATTGCATCAAATAAAGTAAAGTACCCAATGAGTATTACTATCATTATACGTATAGTTTACCTGGTTTAGGTCAATGACCAAGTACAAAGACCATGGTCATCACGTGATGGACCCATGAATCTCATTACACTGAGTCCTACTCTGTTAGATCAACCAATTGGTGACACTGCAGCTGAAAGGCTTGAAAGCAGTAAGATGATTATTGTGTTACTAATATTATGGAGTAAATAGTGAAATATTTTAGATAAAATATAATTGGTTATTGAATAATCTTACTTTTCTAGGCCCTTATATCAAAACAGATGTGTTTCAACGACAATCTGCAATAAAACAAGCTATTAAAAGCCACCATCAAAGGTAAATTGTATATTATCTCAAGTGTTATACCTTTGAATTATGTTAAATCAAGCTATATTTCATACCTGTAGATTTAGTGCAATCATCATTTTCTTGCTATTTTATAAGACGAGTTTATCGATGAAGATTGCTTAAATTATTTTACTACAAGTATTTTATTTTTTGTGTTTACATTCACACTGACTGATTTTGTGCTATTTTGAATGTAAGACTTAAGAGGTGTTTTTAAACTATTGTTTTGTATGTTTTGCAACTTGTTGCTTTTATTGAAGGCAAAGTGCAATGGAACATCATGAGTTGGAAGGCAGGAGTAAGACTATGATCTCAATACATTCTTCATCAGATCGAAAACATCGGAAATTTGGCTCTGGTGCAATAAACATTAATTTGGAAAGATTACAGAATGCCAAAGAAACAGCAGAAAAAGCGATTAAGGTACTTTCATTTACATTAATCGTTTCACTAGCAAATTTGAGTTAATATGAAACTCTACTCATGTTTTCTATCATCAGAAATTACCGACAAATTTAATGCTTCACACAAACAAGATCAGTTGAGCTCATAAAAATTGATAACCCTTTATAAGTGTAATTTTCTTCTTTGTTTCATTTGTAGGCTAAGAAAATTTTCACTATTCAAGGACCCTATTCTCATGTTCGGGAAGCACTGAGACGCCGGGGTTGGATAGAGAAGTTTTACAAAGTAGACCCTCCACTTAAGAAGTCTCCGAGGAACAAGAAGGGTAAACAGGGAAGTGATGACTCAGATGGAGATGATGATGGTGATGATGACGATGGAGCTGACGATGACGGTCTGTACTTCTGCAGTATTATCTTTGTTGATAAAATTCGTATATTCGTAATAAAACCAAAAAAGCTTGAAGATTCTCTCTATTGTACTATCGTACTTACTGAATCTAACATTGTAGATGATGCTTTGAAAGAAGATGAAAATGTCCCTAAACCATGGGAGGAAGAAAATGGAATCTATGGTATTATGGTGAGTCAATTTTTCACTTTAGTGGTACGGTAATTTTTACTGCACGACTAAAGCACATACTTGGTGTGTAAACAATTATCTACATTTTGTTTGTGTATGATATAAATTACTTCTAGTATGTCCCTTGAAAACTACAAAACCTGTGCAATAATGTATAGTTTATTCTCATAGGATGAGTCATATGCTACTATACAGGTAACTCTGCTTTTTACTAGATTTCTTCTGCCATAGATATTAGTGCCTGTTGGCTTATAACTTCTTACTTGCATTTCTTCCAATGAACAAATTTCTCCAATTTTCTATAATAAAATTTAATTTTTTAGACTTGCTCATAATTCATTATTTATAGTAAGAAATATGTATAGCATAAATAATTCACACTGAGTATACCATTATTGCTGCAAAGTATGTTTACTCTGCAGTGAGAAAGTCCAAGCAACCTCAAACTATTCTCGTAGCTAATAATTTTTTTTCTGTGGTAGTATATTGCATTTGGTGGAATATTATTTAGTATTATTAGCTTATTAAACTTTGTTAACTACTCTTTTCTGTCAAATAGATATGTAAATTGCATACATGGCTGCAATAATTAACCAGTTGTGTTCTGTGTATAGAATAGAACTTTCCATCGCTATACCAGTATTAGAAAACAAGTTCAGTTGCATTATAGTAGCTTAGTACTTTAGATTTGATTAACAATTTATGACACTTTTTATATTTAATAAATTAAGAATTATGATTTTAAACTTTCCAAAATGGCACTTGATTTTATATGTGGAGTTGGCAGCTAGTTTTAATGTTCAATAATATCATTATTCTCTTCCCGCCACCCGCGCAGGACCACGGCGGTGAAAGGTGACCAAAGGTGACCAATATCATTATTCTCTTATGAAAATTTAGTAGTTGACTCTGATAGATTACCTCGGATATTTTTTTGCAGTGTTATACTTTCTGCACGGACACCAAAATCTGCTTTATAGTCAAAAGATCAACAAATATTTTATGTGTTCTTAAGCTGGTTTGCATTATTTTAGTCGAGAATGGCTAGAAACTGTGCACCTCAATTCATATGGTGTATTAGAAGAGATGCTATTGACTTCCGGTATCTACGGAAAGATCAAATGGTGAATCACTATGGCCAGAACGGTGCCTTCACCACCAAAGTTGGCTTGTGCACTAATCTCCGAAGCTCACATTGGTACCAAAATGTTGGACATGAAACGTTTTTTCCTCGATGCTACCGACTCAGCCATGAAGAAGAAAAGGGAGCTTTCATAGGTAAGTTTACGGCAGACATTGGTGTCACTGCGTGCGCTTAGTCTGAGTTTTTCTTTTGCCATATTGCTATATATAAATGTAGTCACACTGCTTTAATTAATCGTTTCATTAACTTATTACAATAAACTCTTTGGTTTATTACGATGAAATGTTCACAATAGCATAGTCTTTACTTCATTGTTTTAATCTTGTTTTCAAAACAAGTTTTATGAGCTTTATCAACAAAAAGTATTATATGCGAGCTAACATTAAAACTGGCAAAGTTTCAGTAGTGTTGCATGCAGCTTCGTTTTACCTGTGCCTGACTTTTCTAGATATTATTTGTTAATAAATATTTTTTTACCTCAAATAACTTCCTATTGAGTGAGTTGTAATCATTTTGATTTCAGATGACTATTATCTGACGGCATGCATGGGAGTCGTGAGATGGGTGATTTTGAGAAATACAGAAAATTTAAACTCCGACGTTTTGTCTGATGAAGAGGGTGAACAGTCTAAGGCAGCAGCCCATAACTTGCCTTCTGATGCTGCCGTGGATGATGCGTCTGAGAAGAGTAGTCCCAGAAAAGAAGAGACAGAGCAGCATGGTGAATCTAAAGACAGTCTGCCTCAGCTAGTGCATCCTTCTGTTATCTCTAAAGATAGCAAAACTCCTAGAAAAGGTAGAATGAGGCTGTTTTATTTTTCGTACTTGCAATGCTTTTTGGTTGATAGAAGAAACTTGACTCACAGTAGCAAATGCATTGCAATCTAGTACAATAAAAACGCTGTGTTTCCTATTTTTCTAAAAAGTCAATCATATGCCAATGGAAATGCAGAAGAGAGTATTTGAAAGTTTTAATTAAAACTTTTTGCTAGTTTAACTAGTATATTCAATTTATAAATTCTAAGAAAAGAGATTTAACTGCGCTCAAATTTTATTTAGAGGAGAATGAATTAGAATATTTCTTTTGTTCCACTCCTGTTGAAGTGGAAATAGAAGAAGATGAAGGTAGAGTATTGAAAGAAACATAATATGCATTCTATAGCCTGCTTCACTGCACAAATTTCTATCAGTTTTGCTGCTCACTGTTCCATTTATTTGCTCAGTGCAAACACTTTGGCAGGAGGTTTTCTGACACTTTCTGTATCCACAAAGAGCTTGAGATTTACTCAATCTAATGTAAAACATGTGAACTATTAAATTGGTTTTATGAAATAAAAGAATACATTTGTCCAATTAATGTTCAAAATGGTACTGTAATGTGATAACTTGTTTTTAAAAAAATTTTACAATGCAAAGGAATGAGTAGTTTAAAGTTTTCTACAAGGATTTCCAGGTATCAGAAGACCTTCCAGTTTCACTGTTATTCCATATAACTTTATGTATGCATTGCTTGCATTTTCAAAACTCTTACCCGTGCATTTAAGCAACCCAAAACTTTTGGAAAAGATGAACGTTTTATTTTATATATTTTCATCAAAATATTTGTAGCTGTCGTTTTATAAATTAGTAATAAAAATGGTCAGTGACTTCAATGATGTAGAATGCATGCTGTTTTTAATTTTATTATTTATAATTTATTATAATTATATAATTAATGCTCAACTGTAAACAGATATTTTTTATTTATTCATATTTTATTGATGCATGTTCCAGAAAAAAATAGGTAGACTTGCTGGTTAAAACAAGACAGAAGATAAAACATTTTAAGCGCCCAATGCAACTTACACCACATTATGAGCTTTAATGATTATTTTCATAATATTTTTCTCTCATTTAGAAGTCTATAAATTGTATTTGTTTACTTTAAGTTTGAAAATTCTTCTTTGAAGTCAACTTATTTTGAAAAAAAGCTACTTTTTCACAATGTTTATGCAGTATTGTAAATTAAGCACTATTTTAATAGAAATTTAATTTAGCAAAGAAGCAAATTATATTTTAGCTGTCGGATGCAGTTAAATATTCCTATTACATTCTTCAAATCATTTATTACTTTCACCTCCACAAGGTTATTGGTTTTATCCTGAAAACTTTTATCTGATAGTTATAATTGGCGCTATCTTTATAGAGAAGAAGGTAAAGAAATCACCTCGTCTTCCCATGTCACTGCTAGACACAGCTTTGCTGCAGTGTGAGCTCTTTCTGAGATTTCGAGAGAATGAGGAGTTGGAAGATCTCTCTGTACAGGAAATACTCGACATTGACTGGGAGAGCTTCCTCCAGCAGTACTATCTCTTATGTCAGTAAGTCACATGCTAATCTTCATCATTCACAAGTTACTAGACTCCTAGACTCACATGTGACTAGAAAACTGCTTAATGGAATTAATATTTACATATCTTTTTCCTGTCCAACTAACAAGGTAGGTGCAGTAATAGAGAACTTGAGAAAAGCTTGTGTTCTAAATTAGAAATGTAGCAAAATAAGGTATGTTCAACCCGCACCCAACAAAAATTTAATGAAAAGAAATAAAGAACTTAGGCTATCTCAATTTCTCCTCAACTGCTCCTAAGTGCAACTAACATACAATTTGTGAATTAAGTGTATGTATGATAGGAATTTGGTTATGACAATTATAATAAATTGTATTACCAACTAACCTTCAACAAGATAAAGTTTACAGAGCGTAACTGTATTATTTTACTGTCTGTTTTTTATGTTTAGTAACAAAGGAATCATACCAGGTACTGGGCCAAGACTAGAAGAATGTGAAAAGATGGCGGAAGAGCTGCGAAAATACTGGCCACAGTTTGATTTGGATGGTATTAAAAACCTGTGGATAGTAAAGCCAGGAGCCAAGTCTAGAGGAAGAGGTAAAGGCTATGATTAGAACTCTGATATGCAAAAATAAATATTTAAATTTGTCATTTGCCAATTTAATTCTGTAATCTTATCAACACTGCTGTTTGTTGAATCACAACTCACTATCAAGTTTCAACCCATTATATGCTTATATATGCAAGTTGCACAGCATTACTTAATAATTAGTATAGGTAACTGTATAGGTCACACTCGCTGTATTATTAAATACAAATGTCCATACTGCACTAATCTTTATATAAATTTAAAAGGTTTGCTGTTGGTAATATAGGTTCAACACACCCTACTTTTACAGGTATTGTCTGCTATGACAAGCTGCATGATATGCTTAAACTTGTGGATTCAGTAGTGCGAAAAGACAGCAAGTTTGTTGTACAGAAGTATATCGAAAGGCCTCTTCTAATTTACGAAACAAAGTTTGATATCAGACAGTGGTTCCTCGTAACTGATTGGAATCCATTGACCATCTGGTGGTACAAAGACTTCTATGTACGGTTCTGCAAAAAGAACTTTTCTCTTGATGAATTAGATGAGTGAGTAGAACTATGCATACGTACATAGTGCACCATAATACTTGCTCTTATTATAATTCTAGTCAATATTTAGCATGATTATAATGTATATTTGAATTTCTACAAATAGAAACTCATTTTCAAGCAAAGCACACCGCTGTTCTTTCATTTAGGAGCAACCGTGAAGAAATGGAGATAGTCTAAGTTTTTTTATTTTCTTTTATTAAATTTTGGTTTGCGGGTGTGGGTTGAAATTTTTGCAAGAACATAACTTCTGTTGCTATATTTCTAATTTAGAATACAGGCTTTTCTCAATTACTGCACCTACCTGGATTCTTTATTGATCTAAACAAGTAAATCAGTTTTCAGAAGATTTAAACATGATTTATATTTCAGCATCATTCACCTGTCTAACAACTCAATACAAAAGCACTATGTAGTAGACCCTAACAGAAGTAAAGACATACCTTCGGACTCTATGTGGGCGTCAGATGATGAGTTTCAACATTTCTTAGAGTAAGTAACATGCAGACTCTTGCCTTGGAGTTATGTTCTAGCTTACTTAGTGTTGACAGCTTTCCTATTTGCTTTGCTTATTATAGCTTTTTGTTTTTGTATTCCATAGCTATCATTTTTCATTTCGTAAATGTAGTGACCATTTTTTTAAATTTGAAATAAAAACCTAATTACCGCATGTATAAAATTCTTCACAATGGCTATGCTGATTTATTTGAGGATAATCAAAGTTGGCAGAATATCAGAATGTGTATAAATAGTTTCTGTTCTTAGTTAAGATATGTTAGATCAAATTTAATAGTAAAAATTTTGAATTTCTGACTAGTTGGACTGTTCACACAAAGTACATGTTTATTCACAGCTGCAGGTACCATATACACTAGGCCCTGCACTAGGCTGTACTGTTTGAGTAATATTTTTTGTCTTCATAACTTTATTTGGTTGCAGCAACAGAGGGGCTGGTCATTACATGGAGGAAAGAATAAAGCCAGGAATGCAACAGGCCGTTATTTGCTCTCTCTTAACCACTCGTGATATTATTGAATACCGAAAGGTTAGTTGACACACCCAGTTAACATCTAGCTGCATGTTAAAATATTATTTTCATCTCATCTAAGTTTTTGTGAATGTAAGTTTTGATGATGAAGCTACAGAGGACCATTTTGTTGGCTAAAAAGTGTAATTGTATGTTCTTGTTAGCAACTGCAAATTTTTACTCTAACAATGCAATACATTTGCATTAACTAGTGATAATTAGTGATTGCCGTTTTCTCATTTTTAGTGATACAAAAGATGTACAAGCTCAAAACCTTACATAAAAATATTTAAGAATGCGGATTTCATATGTTTCAGAGCTCATTTGAGTTGTATGGTGCAGACTTCATGTTGACAGAAGACTACAGGCCTTGGTTGTTGGAAATAAACTGCAGTCCTACTCTAGCCCAAAATACACATGTCACAAAAAGGCTTTGTCAGAACGTGGTTGAGGACACCATGAAAGGTATGTTGTGTGGCATTATATCTATATGAATAGCTGCAATTTCATTAGCTTGACAAAAAGTGATGGGAGCAACAATGTCATGACTAAAGCTAATTGTTGATGTCATACTAACATGTGAAAATGATTTTAGTCTGGCAGTACTAATAAATTCTGAGACTTTCAATTTTTTCCTAGTCAACAAGTATTTATTGGCTGTTTTCATAATATTTTAGTTGTACTCGACAGAAAGCTGGATAAGACATGTGACACTGGAAATTTTGAGCTTATATACAAGACAGCTATGGTGGCAGTTCCACAGTACTTAGGCATGAACCTTTCTGTGGAAGGGACAAGTCTGAAAAACCCAGTCCCACTCACAGTTGCACCCAGGTTAAGGCGTGTTGTCGTACATGAAACACCATATCAGCATGTTTCTTCAAAAACTGATGTCAATTCTTCAAATGCAGCTGCAAACAAAAAAGAAAATATTGAAAAGAAACGCAAGCCATCAATTAAGTTAGTTCACAAAGAGCCATCTCCTCTCGCAGATGGCCTTAAAGGAAAGAAAACTCCGGTTGATGCTACAGAAAAGACAACTCCCACTCATCTATTAGATCCCATAGCAGAAAATAAATCATTTAGTGAACCAAACAGCGCCAAAGTAGAAAAGAAAGAAGGCTTGTTGCTAAAAAGGAAGAGAAACTCCTCCAAATCTATGGAAATGCAGCACAAAGCTCAGTTAGATTTGATGAAGCCTACTGATTCCTACCTCCGAAAGATAAAAGAAGGTAAGCAGGAAGTAGGTCAGGTGACCTTCATGTTTACACATCGAGAGACTTTTGTACTTCCTGAACTAAAGAAGCCTCCCGCACATTTACACAGTCTCTCAATTAAAAAAAATAAAATGAGTAACCAACCTCAACAAATCTATGGCAGTCAACGTGAATGTAATCGAATACTCTACTATATCAGGGAGCTGGCTCAACTCAAGTTCCCTGAAATATGCAAAAATAAATTCAACCATATGCAAAAATAGACAATGTTTGTTTGCATCTTGCAGCTTTTTGTTAATCTTAGGTTTTATTTTACCCTAATCCATATGTAACTCAAGTATTCTTTTCCTTTAGCTCACAGGTTTACTAGCATAACCAAGTATTACTACATCGGTAGAGCTAGCAAGCCTATGCTCTAACTTGCTCTAGAGCAATGTATATCCGCAAGTAACCCATTATTTGACTCACAAGTTTTGTGCCTCTGCAATCTTATTTCTATTTGTTCATCTCCCGTTTCCTTCAACTCAATAAGGCTTCAAGCTTTTGCAGTCACCCGCCATCTTTTACTTTAGCCCAGGCTTTCAAACTGATCTGATTTTGCTTATAATGCTGATTCAGAAATCTTAAAATTCCCTTCGCCTATGTATATTTTTTATAAACAAAAGTCTCTTTTCATTGCAAAGCTCTTTTTTTCACATGCTTCATCAGTTTATGCAAATGCGTGCTAAAATTTTTACTTGCTTTTCATTTAGCTTTGTGAATGTTTCAAATACTATATAGAAGTGACTAAACCATTATTTAAACTAAATATGATTTTGACTCTATAAGTTTCATGTTTTGTCATTTTCCATTAATCCTGCTTAGAGCTTCTGCTAACATCATGTTTGTTATAATATTCTAGGTATTGACAATGCACGTAAAATACTGAAGATTGAGCCAGGAGCTACAGAGAAGTCTTTCTGTCCAAAGTGTGGAAGTAATGGTATCATTAAGCTGGCTAATGAGGCCAGTGACTGTACTTGTAAACAGGATTGCATACAATCCGAATACAATGTTGATAGTTTAGTTCCCTATCATGTCCGGAATAGTAATGGTGCCACATCTACTTCGGGCAGTCTCAACCATTCTGCTAAAAGTAGAGTTTTAAAAATGCTTCAAAAAGATATCTCCGCCCAGCTGGTGGTGCCACTTGCCCCAAGAAAACTGGTTATTAAACCACCGGATGGTTTACCTCTAGTAGCTTCTGGCAATATAAACAGATTCCTTAAAGTTACCCCTGGCCCCGACACTCTACCCTATCGCCCTACAAGAAAGAATCTCAATCGTAATTATAAGCTGCAAAAAAGTCTTCCTGACCAGACAATGTTTGTATTGGCGGAGAGTTACTCATCTCACCGACCTCCATGATATACTTTGTGGAGTATTTCTGCGTCCTGGCAACTTCAATCAAGTGTCGTGTTGATCAAACTAGCTAAATTTATTTTTCTAACGTAGCAAAATAAGTTATTTTTTCTTCATAGCTAACACTTTCATGTCCTGTATAACTTGCAGTATGCAGTTTTGAAACCTCTCCATTTTCTGCTTTCATACTGTGCTTGCTTTACTTGTCACTGCAATGGGTGGTTTATAAAAACCTTGCATCATCCCAATAGGTTTGTTTATTAGTGTTGTATGCTTATTTATTTTAGTAGGAGCTAACATGAATTAACTGTATTAAAATGCAAGTTATATTTTAACGTTGACAGCTAAAAAACAGCCCATTTGTGAAGCAATATTTTTAATGCAGTTTGTTGGCACTATCTGGTAGCTAAGTTGTGCCAAGGATTCCAGTAACACACTAAATACTTGTGTTCTCATTTACTTTAATCGTGTGCTGTAATGCCATGCATTCCTCCTACGTTAGTTCCTCCCATCTTCCAGAGCTTGGCAATTTTTAGATTTGGTGTTGAAATTTCACTCATAATTATTGTATTTACTAGTCTTGCTATTCTACCATGTTAGACTATTACCAAATATTACCTATTACCAATATAATGACAATACTGGATACTAAATTATTTTCAATATACATTGATAGAGATGGAATTTATTTTGATAATGATGTCTTTGTTAGTACTGTTCAATTTTCACCCTGTAAAGAAAGGTTGGTAGTTGTAATGCAAGTATTCAAATATTTTATAACTTATTATCAATAATTGCAGTATTTTCAAATAAATCATATATTTTTCATGTTAGAGAATATCAAAATAAAATCTTGTTTTAAACCAAGTATCTACCACTAAATATTATGTTGTTTATTGTTTTATTCTCAACAAATTGAGACATGAAGCACATAACCTAATGGCGTATTATCTTTTTTGTTAAGTTAGCAATAAATGATATATCTTTCAAAGCCATTGCTGAATGTCCAGAATACATACTAAAGACAATAATTTGAAAAGAATATATTCATATATAAATGAACATTGCATCAATAGTAAATATTTTCTGGTTATAAATTTACACTAATTCACTTGAACCCTGTTGAAATTAACTTTTTAACAATGATCCAACTCCAATGATCTTTTTTTATAAATCGAAACATTTTATTTGAAATTTATATAAAAGTAATATTTTGATTATTGTTCAACATAGCAGCTGCATGATGACCCGACATACCAAATGCAAAAACATCATTCTGCATTTCATTCTTCAAAGAGTTGTATAAAACCGTAATTAAATCATAATCAATTGTTAAAATGTACAGAATTTTGTATACAGAATATGTGATAATAACATGATTCAAGTAATATCATCACAAAGTTTCAACATAGTAAACATATAGAAGATATTGTAGCTGTACTGTCATACGTATGCTATACAATGAGACCATAAACAGAACAGTGAAAACTGACTGTGTAATACTATACTACATACTACTACCAAGTAAAATAATGGCAATATCCAACATATTACATAGCATGTTTCAAAGAGTATTATTGCATACAGCCTGTACTATTTACATTAGGAGGTAGTTAGCATTACTTTGTGTAGAAAGTTGACCATTATTCCACATGGAGTAAAGCTAGCAAATGCTATACTTAGGGATACTTTCTCTAGACAAAAATATGCTTCATCTATTGATAAGTATGTTAGGAGCTGAATAGAAAAGTAGCATTGTGGGAAGGACGGCATAGATATAAAGACATCTATGAAATTGAACAGAGTGTAAATACAGTTTATATACAATAGAACATGTCCACTCGAGAGCATAACTCCAAATTGATGAAAGTTTTTCCAACAGCTTAATACAAAATCTAAAGTTACTAATACATTTGGTACTATATAGAAATTTAAAATACTGTTCAAAATGACAGACACCGGATCATTTGCAATGCCTATCTATCAGCTATAAAAATTATAAACTGATCAACTAAATATAATTATATTATACAAGAAAATCATGAATGATGAGCTGATGGGCTCATTTGCTATTTGCTTGTAAAATTAGGCAGCAAATTAAAACAAGAAACTACCATAAACTCATTCCCAGAGCTTTTAACAATTAGAATCATTTTTTGAAGAAATAGAATAGCAATGCTCTCATAATCCACGAAATACTGCAGTTTCAAAGTCACTAAGCCAGCTCTGAAATATTAGAAAAATACGTCCAAAAATTTGAATAGTTGTGTCTACAATATAGCCCCAACACTTGCTCCGTAACAGTGCCTAGTAGCTCGATATTTGTGTGACATCACAACTAGTATGTCATACCACTAAGATAGCCCATTCAGTACAGTACTCAGCCATCCACTGGTCGGGTATTTGAAGACAGAAAGGATATTTACAAGAACCGACCAACATAAAAGTTTTGCAAATACTTCTGCTTCCCTCCAATAGTATTGCAAAGAGATAAGCACCTTACACGGCCTCCATAAATTCCTTAAATGGCCTCTGTAAGTTCCTTACATGACTACCATCATTGAAAGCTTTTCAACCTCTAAGAGCTGCTTATATGGCTTCCAGGGGCTCGGGAGGAAACACGTCCATCTTGTCGTCGCTAACAGAAGCTGTAAGCAAGCGTCACAACGTCTAAGTTTGCTGAGCATCAAATGCCATTAAATCAAGAGACAGGCAGTCATAATAATTCTTAGTTTAAAGAAATAAAAATTCCATGAATTTCTAAGCTATTGTGCATTTAAAGTCAATGTTCTTACAAAATAAAAGTGGAAGAAAAACTAAGCCAGATTACAAGCATGAGTTGACAGCCAATAAGCATTATATTCTAGTTTCTAGTATAGCATTAATTATAGCATGCCTGCAGATGTATTGTCGGGTATAAATGATAGAAGAGATGGAGCAGTTCAACCACCTGTTACACTAGTTACAATTATAAGGTGGGGGAAGTATTGGACTCACAAGTTTGATGGTTGCAAGGTCGTATGACCAGGTCTGACATTGATATACTCATATCTTCCGAGTCGCTGCCAACACCCATGCTGTGGTGGTTACACTCTTCAAACACATCCTCTACAACCAACGTAGAGGTAGCTTTCACACACACCACTTTCACAGCATTGAGAGTGAACATAAATAGCGCCGACAACCATTCCCTAGTGAGTTGCATATATAAGGCATGCTATATCAGAAGCGTATATTAAAAGCTGTGCTTAACACCTACCAGTTGAAATAAATACAGAGCATGTAATGTAATTTTTTGGGAGCAGCCGTGGCCTACGAGTTGGAGCGCTGACTTAGTAAACCCAAAGTATTGGGTTCGATCCCCAGTAAAGGCCATTGGTGATGTTAAGAAGAGCATCCAATCATAATTGCTTCTTTGCCACATATGAATGAGTCGTAAACCAGCTTTAAAAAGACCCAGGGGTTTCTCACAGGAATAGTGACTATAAACTTGCGCGAATTTATATAATGTACTCATTTGAATTTGCAAGTCATGATTATCTAGAATTACCTTCCTTGCTCATTTTAGTTAGCAGTGAATAGCGCTGCATGTTAGAGTGCAGTGTATAAGGGGTGAGTTATAAGCCAGTATACTGTAGTATATGCCACATACCCGAACAGCTTCCATTGCTGAAGCTTCCAGAATAATGCCGGTCTTCACATACAAGGTAATTGAGTATATCTGAAAGGGAGACAATTCCCTCAAGTCTATTATCTCCATCAACTAACACCAGCCTGTGTGCCTGTAAAAAACGAGATAAAAGCTTTAATTCAACAGAAATCTTTGAAATGCAGATACTCAGATTTCATTACTTGAAACTCTGTAAACATAATATTAGTATTACAGAATATTTAATGCTTAAAACCATGTAATAGCATTGTGTTTAACCTTTAGATAATTCAATTCACTCCCATTAAGCAATACATCAAAGCGAAGAGTACGATCATAAGTAGGTCATATAATGATGATAAGTAGGTCATATAATAATTTAGCTGTAGTGGATACATGTATAGCAATACAGTGTGCGATGCACCAACACACGTGCAAACAAGCTTCATAAATATATAGTAAGTGATGAATATAAAGAGTTCTTCTATAACTGAATGAATGAAAGATATTTACAGATTGAAATAAAAGATATAATATAAGTAATACTTATTACTTATACAGTAGTACATACATAGCAATTTTTTCATATAAATTAACTGTATTTTAACTAAAATTATAGAAAAATTGAGTCTCCGCTAAAACAATGCAACAGAATAAGAATATAAGAAACAGCCACCTCAGTACGGACAAGCTTCTCCAAGATGACTTTGAGTGAATCATTTTTAGAACAAGTCTGGAGTGGTTCTGTAGGAGATTTCCTCACTTGAATGGCGTGAGCCATCGAGATTTCTAGGTTGGTGTAGAGCTTATCCAAAGCCAGGTTCTACAATGTCAACGGCATGCTGCAATGGACTGATATTCAATGGTTACTATATACCATCATTGGCTACTAAAAGTTGGCAAGTTAGGAGTTATGTTTTCAATTTTAAAGTGCATGCAAGGAAATGTGTAGATCTGTAATAACGGCTCTTTAACATATTTTCAGTTGCATCACTTCTCATACAGTTTAATAAATCTAATTTATTTGGCACTGGAAAGGTGGAACCGTAATGAATTTGGATTATTGTGGTTTATTTCAGATCATTTTTATGAAAACACACCTTTGTAGTGCCTATTTTTCACAGCAAAACACTGATTAGTACATGGCAATTATATTAATTGCCATGTGAAGATTTCAAAATGACAAATTAAAGTAGTTCATGATTTTACGAAAACCAAAACACTCATGATAGATTAGCGACCAGGGTTTCGGTTTCGCAATTTGCAAATAATAAATATTTCAATTCATTAACATTGTGTGCACTCAGTGCCAAGAACTTTGCCAGCAACACTTACAGAGTGTTAAGCCTTTGGATGACTGCCTATTTGGAATAGCAATGCATTCGCCAAGGTACATTGAGCCCCAGCTATGAACTAGCCAACAGTAAAGTGACTTGTGACTATTTTTAAACCACTAAACCAGTTTTTCTTTCGCCATTTCCACAAGTGATTCAAACTAAGAAGAGATGAACTTACGATGACATCAAACTTAGCATATATGTCCAGCACTTGGTTCACTTCGTTCAGCACAGGCAAAACAGAGACCCTTCTGTTTACAAACATGTTCAGGGCATCAATCAGCTTAGTTTCCATGGTAACCTAAGTGAAGCACACACAAATAATGCTAACTAATGCTAACATTTGTTGCTATGAAGGAAATGTGTGTAAACGCCATGTTGAGTAATAGTGGCATGATAGGGATTTAGGAAGATATTTATAGACTACAATAAGTAGGCGCATTGTCAACCTTAATAATATATATTTTATAAAGCTGTTGGGAAGTTGTCTGTTCCTGGGGCAACACTTCATATACGCTATACAGGGTGTATGATGTACTGTTACGCATGCAAATTTTAATGTATGCATAATAGTAAACTATTGCAAATAGTTTCAAATTTGATCAAATTACTGCTAGAGTCTAGAATGATGCCCACATAATTGTTTTATCCAGCTCTAAGGCACATGTCTGTGAGTCATTGAATACAAATGTCAACATGTATGTATTCTATCATAAAACCAATAGAACTCTCATACCTACCAGGCAGAGTAAAAACTACATGTAATACATTAGTAAGTAAGTGCACTCAACTAATATGCTGCTGGTACAGAGGTGTAAGCAAGTTGCTGTAAGTTGAAGTGCACACAATACTATCTAGTAGAATGCTATGCTAGGTTACTACTATAGGCTGAACTAACCTTAGCTAGGTTACTATAGGCTGAACTAACCTTAGCTAGGTTACTACAGGTTGGACTAACCTTAGCTAAGTTACTATAGGCTGAACTAACCTTAGCTAGGTTACTACAGGTTGAACTAACCTTAGCTAAGTTACTATAGGTTGGACTAACCTTAGCCAGGTTACTATAGGTTCCAATTTTCAACTCATCTAGAGATTGCTCCATGTACATAGGTTGTGGAAGTCGTCTCATCTACACAAACAATTGGTGGGAATACTCTTAGTCATGATAATATGGAGTAAAACATGACACATTTAGAGACAAGTGAAACAAGACAGATTACAGTAATTTCCAAAGTTACTTACCAAGTTTATTTAAATCTAAATTCCCTATTTAACTAGTAAAATGACTCATGTAATCAATTACTGCAAATAAGTACTCTCAAATTGTGGTTAGAATTTCGAAAACACAGTTTTGTTTAATGAAATTAGGAGCTTGAAACTAACTCATCACTCAGGTGTGCAGTGACGCACAGCAACAATCCCCGCTTCAGGAGGAAAAAGAAAAATCAGCTCGACCTTTCTACTACCCTCAAATGTTTTCTAGTTAGTGTTCTGTTTATTTACTTTCTTTCTGCACTGGATATAAATATCCAGACCTGCATTGAAATGTCACTGATACAGACACGAGCTGCAGGTGTTTGCAAAGTTGCTAGCAGAATTGAACTGATGCCAAGAAACAAGCCGAGGGTAAGCCATAAACCATACAATATTAATAGCATTCGAGCTGTGATTGTTTACTACTGCAATTAGAATGTCAGATATAAAAGAGAACAGCCTACTTAGGATTAGTTGAAATATTACATCGTTGCCAATAATTTTGTTATTATTACACAATTTTATGTCGAAATAAAAATCTTTTTACAGTGTGTCAGGATTTTAAATAAAAAACACAGCTGGCTGCAAAAAGCAGTTTCCCTGGTGCATAGTTATTAAAGACTATTATTAGAGCAATCATGCATAAACAGATATGTCAACAAAATAATATCACTAAACTGTAGTGGTTGATGGAAGGGAGTTAAGATGACTCACATAAAGGTAGAGGAACTTGAGAACGCGTCTGTGAGTGAGAATGTAGAGAGCATTGCCGGTGAGAGGGTCAACTATAGGAAGTCTGTGTATCCTGGTTCTGAGCAGAGTCCTGACTGCCCGGTGGAGACTGGCGTCTGGGGATATGGACACCAGACCCTCGTACCTACCAGACATTAGTGTATGCCATGTTGATATCTTATGGTCCTCCAGATCAGCTAACTTTGCCTGTAAATGCAACGGTTGAATTTAAAATTTTCTTAAATGTAGTAATTTTAATAAAAATGCAATTATTTTTAATTTATAAAAAAGATATTTTTACATTTAGGAGCAGTAGTGGAGAAATTTAGATAGCCTAAGTTCTTTAATTTTCTTAATAAATTTGGGTTTGGGGCACCAGTTGAACTTCTTTTGAGAACATAACTTCTTTTGCTACATTTCTAATCTGAAACACAGGCTTTTCTCCATCACTACACCTACTTCTATCTTTGAATTAAGTAAAAATAACTTTGGATAGACTTACAAACTTGGCATATTGTAGCATAGAAGCTTGGACAAAATTATAAGCTTACTTACATACAATAATATTTTACTTGAATAATTAACTGATTTTACTTTGACTTATTGATGGAAAACCTCAACAATTAAATAATGAGTAATACTTTGGACACTGAATACATTCCCCATTAATTTTGGCAAAAAAATTAACAGCTATGCAACAAGTGGCCAAGTTTGCTGATTGGATAATATAAGTATACCAAGTCTACAACTGACTGCGATTTAAAAAATTATTTATGATGCAGAAAAATAAATTCTTCACAGTGAATGCAGAAGATTAGAATAAATTGAATTACGCAGAAACGCTGCTTCAATTTCACCTGACAGTTGGCCTCAGCCCTGCATAGAATTATTAAAAGTAAAATATGTGTTGAAATAGTCATATAAATGTGAAAAGTTGGCTGGCAAATCGAAATCAAAATAGATTTGGCAAATTGCAAGTTTTGAAGCATTCAATAAATTGCAATTGTGTGCAGAGTTTGCAAGTTAGAAGATCCCATTACATAGATTGTGGCAAGTACTGCCCAGGCACTGTGTGTTTACTGGCCAACAACATTAACAAAATAAATTGACATGCAATGATATCTGTACACAGTAATGCCTGATAGATATGCACAATTCACAGAGATGTCTATACTCAATGGGTAGATATAAACATACCACATACTAAACATACCACTACACACTACAATATACCACTACAAGCTAAACATACCACTACACACTACAATATACATACTACACAGCAAACACTACACCAAAACTACCAAAACCACAGCATTTAGGAGCAGTAGTGGAGAAAATGGGATGGCCTAAGTTTGGGGTGTGGGTTGAAATTCTTATGAGAACGCAACTTCTTTTGTTACATTTCTAATCTAGAACACAGGCTTTTCTCAATTCCTCCTTCTTCCTGCACCTACCTCCACTACAGACACCACAGTATACACACCACACAGTATACACACCGCACAGTATACACATCGCACAGTATACACACCGCACAGTATACATGCCACACAGTATACACACCGCACAGTATACACACCACACAGTATACACACCGCACAGTATACACACCACACAGTATACACACCACACAGTATACACACCACACAGTATACACACCACACAGTATAACCAACACACAGTATACACACCGCACAGTATACATGCCACACAGTATACACACCGCACAGTATACACACCACACAGTATACACACCACACAGTATACACACCGCACAGTATACACACCACACAGTATACACACCGCACAGTATACACACCGCACAGTATACACACCGCACAGTATACACACCGCACAGTATGCACACCACACAGTATACACACCACACAGTATACACACCTCACAGTATACACACCGCACAGTATACACACCGCACAGTATACACACCGCACAGTACACACACCGCACAGTACACACACCGCACAGTACACACACCGCACAGTATACACACCGCACAGTACACACACCACACAGTACACACACCACACAGTACACACACCACACAGTACACACACCACACAGTACACACACCGCACAGTATACACACCGCACAGTATACACACCGCACAGTATACACACCGCACAGTATACACACCACACAGTATACACACCGCACAGTATACACACCACACAGTATACACACCACACAGTACACACACCACACAGTACACACACCACACAGTACACACACCACACAGTATACACACCACACAGTATACACACCACACAGTCTACACACCACACAGTCTACACACCACACAGTATACACAACACACAGTATACACACCTCTGGGGTCTTGTAGTAGGTTGTGAGGAGGAAGATAAAGTCGGATATAGTCAGCATTCCAACAAAGTTTTGCTTAGAGCTGTCCCAGAGAGGTGCTGCCTTCACACAGTTGTATGAGAGGGCGTAGAATGCCTTCTTCACCTGCAAGGAGAGATAACTCCAACAGTAGATTTTATAGACAAAGCGGCAAGACTGTGAAATAGTGAATTTTATTTCAGTTTTTACTATATTAATGCTAGTCAATTTTTTTAGTTAATGAAAAGGCTAACAGTTTAAAGGACTGACTTATTCTATAACTGATGTAGTATTGTTATTGTTAAATAGGGAAAGATATAATCTTGGTAAAAGAAGCCACTCTGGAATTTGAATGTGAGTTGCACCTGCGGATAGTGAGTGGGAGGCAGTTTCAAAATGGTGTATTCGTATTGATATTATTATCCCTACTCTACCCTACATTACCCTACTCTACTCCATAGTACCCTACCCTAATCTATATTACCCTACTCTATGTTACCCTGCCCTACCCCACAGTACTCCACAGTACCCTGCCCTACCCCACAGTACCCTACTCTACAGTACCCTACTCTACTCTATAGTACCCTACTCTATTCCATGTTACCCTGCCCTACCCCACAGTACCCTACCCCACAGTACCCTACTCTACAGTACCCTACTTTACTCTATAGTACCCTACCCTACTCTATAGTACCCTACTCTATATCACCCTGCCCTACCCCACAGTACCTTGCCCCACTCTATCCCCATGTTATGTTGTTATACTAAATTCAGATATAAAAATCACTATTATTGTTTATAGGTTTATGCAAAGCTAAACAATATTTTTTCAATTAAAGAATATACTGTGAAACTTTGATCAAGTATTTCTATTGCAAAAAGCAAATTACAGATAAATGATAGTTTACACTCAGTTCTTGTTGATCAGACTAACATAAATAATGGTTGATCAGACGGATGGCTGAAATATAAATAACCATGTATGGATATTAGCTTTATTTCAGAGGTTGGACTGTGATCAAAGAAGAGAATACCATAACTGAGCCATATGTTTTCCCATGCAAACTCGGCAGCTATTTTGGCACCTGGCTGCTCTTAGAGTTCTGATTAAAAGCCAGGCTTTATTTGAAGAAGCAGCACTTTCATTTTACATCAACTGACAGATGGATACACTTAGTTCAAGGTCATTATGTAGAGCTACTGCATATCATGTGGACATAAATCAAACCGTTGCAGTTAGCATCACTACCTCCCCTTCCCACCTAAACCAGTGAGTCATACGCATGGAATGGGAAGTCATACTAGGCTGGCTGAAAGGGTATTATTGCATGACACTCAACAGTTTATATTAGCAAAGGTTCAAGGAAAAACTTGTAAATTAATCATTTTAAGACGTAATAGTAAACATTGCAATAGCAGCATTGTAGACAGTCGCAGTGAGTTGAGAGTTAAGGACTGCTAGATACTCACACTGAGTGGAGAGTTAAGGACTACTAGATACTCACACTGAGTAGAGAGTAAAGGACTGCTAGATACTCACACTGAGTTAAGAGTAAAGGACTACTTGATACGCACACTGAGTAGAGAGTTAAGGACTGCTAGATACTCACACTGAGTGGAGAGTAAAGGACTACTAGATACTCACACTGAGTAGAGAGTAAAGGACTACTAGATACTCACACTGAGTTGAGAGTTAAGGACTAGTAGATACTCACACTGAGTTGAGTGTCGAAGACTACCAGCTTGGCACTGGCTGGTATTAAATCGTAACACTTGTGAGCCTTCAAGAATTTATTAAATATTTCCGTATCTCCTTTAACTACAATCAGACATGAAGAAACAGTAAATAAAACTAGAAGGAAGTTAGACTTTAAAAAGAATGACATCCATTTAACAAGAAGAAGTTTGTATTCAACGGTAGGAAATTTTTCAGTAAACAAAATGTCAGCAAAAGAGGGTATTGAGATAGTCTTACGTAAGGCTTTGCAGCAAGCAAAACCAATTCACGATATATTAAATATTAAAAAAATTACCTAGATCTTCAAATTCTGTTTCCATTACATCAGCTGTATTCCACTAAAAAAAGGTAAGCAATTTGATTAAACACAAAATTATAAAATTATACACGGTTTTGCTTTAAATTTATAATTGCGCCCTAAACATACAAAATACTACCCACTAGCAGCTAAGATTCAGTGGTATATTATTAGGTCAAGAAACCAAACACTTGCAAATTTTGCAACAGAAAACCACAAAAAAACCAAATGCTACACAGCAGTGAGTTTTGGCAAGTGAACATATCATTAGTCACAATTTCACCAGAATATTATCACAGTTAATTAGGATTTCCTCATCAATAGAAGTGCTTAAAGATAAGAGCTTTGGCCAAATATTGCGTGCATCAGCAAAACTTAACAAACGCAACACAACATAAGAGATGTGAGTTTTTAGCCACAAAAAGTAAAGCATTCAGCTGTGCACACTCCTCTATGATGAAATTGTAGCAAAAATAGAATGACAAACAAAGTAGAAAAATAGTGTACGATTACATGTTCCCAACAATAAAACCAATAACAGTGCAACCATCTGCTTATGTCCAGTGAAGAAAATTTAAGCTTTGTTATTCTGCATGCACACGAAACATTAAAACAGGGGAGACAAACCTTATTATTTACAAACTGAGCCCTTCTGGTTTTAGAGTTGGTAGGTTGAGCCACCTATGATTACGAATTTTGCTTTAGCAAATAATGCTGCTCATAAAAATTGCAAAACTACTTAAATAAACTGTTTTAATTTCTAACTTAGCTAGCAGTTTTAAACATTACTAACGGCTAAAAAAATAACAGCTTGTTAATGTTGTGTAAGTTTGTTATAATGAAATAAATTGTTGGGAAAATGGGAAAATTTATTGAATGAAATTGTTGACCCTCTCTGTTTTAGTGTAAATAGCACATTCGAGACCCAATGGCTACAGTCTTTCTGGTCCCATAGGCTATAAAAATCTCTTATAGGACAAACATAAATGAAGATTGCAATACTAATGGTTAAGGCAGTAAGACATTATCTCAAGTAAAGCAGATCTTAATTCCACATCACAGATGTAAATACACGGATTATAAGCTGAGCCTTCAGCTTATCTATATATAGCTTTGAACTGTGGCCCAAGTGTCACAAAGTGCACATTTCCTGTTTAAACCTAAACAACAGGTCTTTGCAGTCTCTCTTGCCATCCCTTGGTTGACAAGCTAATGTTGAGAGCCAAATGCAAATGCAGATTGCTCTTCAGGAAAACACTTGATATTTTAATGAAGGAAGCAGCTTACTGATGTGGTGGGGCTGCACAGTGTTTCTCTTAACATAATCTATTCTCAAGATGATACACCATCAATAGTGACTACTGCAAGCAGTGACTGCTGTAATCAGTGACTACTGCAGGCAGTGACTACTGCAGGCAGTGACTAATGCAAGCAGTGATACTGCAGGCAGTGACACTGCAGGCAGTGCTGTTCACAGCGACTACTGCAAGCAGTGACTACTGCAGGCAGTGACTACTGCAGGCAGTGACTACTGCAAGCAGTGACTACTGCAATCAGTGACTACTGCAAGCAGTGCTGTTCACAGCAACTACTGGAAGCAGCGACTACTGCAAGCAGTGACTACTGCAAGCAGTGACTACTGCAGGCAGTGCTGTTCACAGCGACTACTGGAAGCAGTGACTACTGCAGGCAGTGACTACTGCAAGCAGTGACTACTGCAGGCAGTGCTGTTCACAGCGACTACTGGAAGCAGTGACTACTGCAGGCAGTGACTACTGCAAGCAGTGACTACTGCAGGCAGTGCTGTTCACAGCGACTACTGGAAGCAGTGACTACACAGTATCAATAGCCTTTCATTACTAACCATATTAAAACTCATATCCGCAAAATCTGTAAAATAATTTCACAAATTTTAAGGGCATTCTTTAGCCCAGTTCTTGTTTGGAGGAGGCAAATTTTACCTCATGATGATGCAAGATGCTTAGACATGCTTAAAATAATTTATCATGTAGATTATTCAGTTGCTATTAGATTTTCTAAATTATGTTTTGTGTGCTTTTCAGGGCAAATGACAGATTATGATAATTTCTGGTGCAAAAACATACTGTAAATATCAACCATTAGTAAACCTTAAAGCTATCAATAAATGAACACTTTGCCAAATCCAAGTTCAACTGGATTTATACATTTGCATTTATGGTGAATTATTTTGGATCCTACTTAATAAATTTATGGCACTAATGCAAAAATTGCCAACCAGTCTTTCATTCTTGTTCAATATTCATAAAAGTACACTATGAAATCAGCCTTTGTAAAAATGTATGCTATAGAAAATATTGATTTAATTACTTGACATTTCAATTGCTAGCCAACATCATTGATTTGACTTCAATGATTTATCAGTGCACCAGCTGGTAAATACAATGATGTCTTCAACTTTCAGATTACCAAGTATTTGCCCATAAAATATTTATTGCACAATATTAGAAATTATTTATTGGTAATTTTTTTAGTATTCCAAAAATCTGGAAACATCCTCATGCCTGTAAAGGGAGGGTTGCCAAGGTCTAAACTAAACTTCTAAGTAGGGTTGGCACTACAACTGCCAATGGGAACTGTGGACTCAGTTGACAGTTCCAGATTTATCGAGAAAACTATCAATTTAGTCCACATTTGAGTGTGCGGAATGGATGCTTTTTCCATCACGCCCACACACCCAAATTTACTGAAAAATTAGGATAAAACATAGAAAATCAAACAAAACTAGAAAAAACCTGGCTTATTCAGTTGTATTTGTTAATATTTTATCAGTTTAATGCAAGAAACTATATATAATATACATTAGCGGCAAAACTGTGAAAAATAGCTAAAAACTAGCGATATATAGTGTGTACTAAATTAAGTAAAATGACCAACAAGCATATCTACTAACCTGTCTCCTGGAAGGATCATCGATTGACGCAGCTCTTTGCCAGATAAATGCTGCAATAGGCCCAAAACAAGAATAGACATCGTGTGGGCGTTGAAAACTACTTGATAAGGAAGTACATTACGTATATGATAACAAGTTTCTAATACAGGCAGTTAAGTTGTAACCAAAAATAAATATTCATGCCCAGCTAACAGCTTCCCCAGCCATAAGTATGCAAGTATGTTGAAGAAAATAAATCAAAATACTTAGTGAAATCATCCTCGTGGCACGTCTTGGGAAGTGTTTGCACAAATAAAGTAAACAAAGTAGCACATATAATTAATTGAAAAATGAACTTCAATATTCTACTCAATTGTAGGTTTTACTTGGTCAAAATCAAATTAAAATATTTGATATCATCTTTGTATCCTATAATAGATGTACACAGAAATTTTAAAAACTTCAAATTTTAAATGAAACATGAGATTTTGGGTATCCTAAAAAAATTAAATAGAACATTTGAATTCAAACCACTAAGTAACAATAAAAATATTGAAGAAAATATTGGAAACTATGAAAAGTTGAGCGAATAATAAAGATAGGAGTGTTTAAAGTAGTATATTATGATTCTTACCTTTCCCTGTAAACTGGTTGTCAAAGCTGCCTGCTGGACTCTACAAAAATACATCACTGGTACAACAGCCACCAACAAATATATATATTTTCCACAGACCACTACTACAACCACCCATTAAAAAGATTTTTAGCAGCAGTGAACACGGTTTACTATGACTACCAGCAAACTTGCAAACCAAAAACAACTCAGATCCCAAACGAGGTAGTGAAACGGCCATGTTGTTTCATATTGCGGCATTTGCTGAATTCAAGTATATTAGGAGTAAGCTTGGAGGCGTGTGCAGTCAGAATATGAAGATGTAAACAGTGAATGAGTAAGTTTAAGGGTATGTACTGGTACAAGACATATAGCTACGTCAACTATTACAACGAGGAGGATTTTCACTAACAATGAATCACAGAATGACGCTAGAACATTGCTGTTAGCGGCAGCGATGGCAGCTATCATATAGATGAATTGCGATTGATTGCAAGATGCGACTGAGAAAGCATAATAATATTTCTTTCTGAATGCTGTGCCATATAGCAAGGTTATTATTGTACTGTTTTACTTTCACCTTTGTCCTAACTTAAAGATGTACGAGGGTGTAAAAGCATGGCATATTGCCAAGATAGGCGGCTGGCTGGTAGATAGACTGTAGGCAAACTTCCACATAAAGGCTAGTCTACTCGCATTAATAAATCTACTAACCTTTCAATCAATCAATAACAATCATATTACTTATTACTTATAATAACCAGCGACTACGAAACTGGAACAATGCCAAACCAAATAGTCAGAAGAACAAAGAATCCAAGAGTCGTACTATTAAGCATCAAGTAAACATTGGCATTGCAAAACATAGAGTGTTGCAACACTGACAAAATCTCTGCAGTTGTGGTTACCATAATAATAATATAATAGTCATTGTTTATCACCAGTGACTTTTGACCACGTCATGAAGTAAAAAGATGCTGAATGAGTTAGCTTCATGTAGACTGCAGAGGAAGTGTGACACATGAGAGAAGAAGCTATTACGTTATGGGCACTGAAGGGTGTCCAGTATACAGACACTGAGCTTTTGAAGTTTACTTGTGCAACTGATTGCATGCAGAGTGTAACTAAGTCCGAGCTTTGAGTGGTGAAGGTATTGGGAAGGTGAGAGCAGGTACTCTGAGGTGAAGGTTAGATGCAGCGCCGAGGTGGAGGTGATGCATCGAAAGTGAAGGCATTGAGGTGCTGGTATGGTCAACTTGCGCACACTGCATAACCAACACCAAATGTGAAAGGTTGTTAAACTTCACATAACACAGCCGTAGGTATACTGGTACTAGATACATCACTTGAATGTTTTACCTTCGGAGGTGACATAGAAGGCATTGGTTGCCATTCTAAATCCATCATTTTAACCTGAAACGGCGCATGTTAGTTTAGCAATAGAGAACATGCCAGAAGAATGTACGCTGTCAATAGAGCAAGCAGCAGAAAGGTTTAATAAGTTAAGACAAGTAAGAATGCAGTGGCCAGAGAAGTAACCTCCCAATAACCTAAAGCCATAATAAACCAATGCCAGGAAATGTAACAGCGCTAATGTTTACCATGACCACAGTTTGCCATGCTTAGCCACAGAGTAAGTAATAAGTAAGCACATCATTAAATTACTAGCTCCTTATTGACCTACCAACGAATTGTAAGCTAAAGACCGGGATCTTATTCTTTCTTTCTAAAATTCATGAAAGTTGCACAGAGATTACAGTTCTATTTTAATTCATTTCAGATTCAAGTCAATTCCACCTCTAAATAACCAGTAAATACTACAACTCCACGAGAAACTGCAAAAAATTCACAGAGCAATAATAGCGAGCCTAAGATTTTCAGAATGATAAACATCAAACCCTCACCCTTTCAACTTTTCTGTTAATCGGAAGACCACCACCACTTAGTAGCTGACTCATAGGTGTGACAGCGCTAGTTCCCGGACTGCCAGATATCCTCATCTGTTTACTCATGGCCAGCTTCTCTTTAGCACCCCACGACGTAGACCGACTTCTCTGAACCGGAGCATGGTTGTTGTTCAACACGTCTGCAGGTGTGGCCACCATCTGAGAGCCTAGACTACCAGCGCCCCCTGTGCTGATATGCCTCCGTCGCAGCATCGCGTTCCTCACTGCAACAGCGTCAGACTGACTTCGTGGTCGAAAGAAAGCTTTCAAACCTTTGGTATTCTTCTCTGAGGTTATGTCACCATTAGCTGCAGGAGTGGTGGTGTTGGTCGTAGCACTGGAGGACTGGCCGTCTCCAGACTTGCTCTTAATTCTCTTGAACAGACTCTTGAGGCTTCCAGAGCCAAGTCGACCTCTGAACTCTTTGCCACAGCTATTGTTATTGTCTATCTCTGAGGATTCCTCCGCTACTTCTGGTAGTATGAACACACTAGGGTCCTGCAACAAGCATAAGGACTATCTCGGTCATATACTCTACTCTAATATGTCTATTCTATATGTATAACATACACATGTTTACATCTACCACCCTGATGGGAAGATGTAAGCAAATATATTCAGATTAATACGAATACAGATAAAACAAATGGTTGTGATGTTTACAAAATAATTAGTGAGAATTTTAGAAGATACCAGAAGATGCTTTGAAAAATTTAAATAAAAATATATTGAAATAAAAATATGTATATTGAAATAAACATTTATTGAAATGTTGAAATTTTATCACTGCATTTCCATTACATTACTTCGTTTCCATTACTTTGGAATGGATGCTCAGCCCATATGAAAGAATTTGTGGTTGCAGGTCTTATTCGATGCAACTGTTACCAAACATCAATGAAAAATCCACATAATCACTACATTTCCATGATTCATGCGAATGGATTTTTCATTCACCTAATGGACACATTTACATCGAAGGAAACCAGTGGAAAGGTAAGTTTGCAAACTGCTTTAATGAAGTTATTAGCAGTACAGAGACTGTCCTAGGAGTAATGCACAGAATACATAGTTGTATCGGTTTGTGTTTGTGTCTGGTTGCAAGATATGCTTTAACTACTAGCCAACTTGGCAACAGGTTTTCGAGTTTATTAACTGTCAAATCGTACCCTATAAAATGGGAAACATTAGAAATTGTATAAATAAGTAGTCACAATATAAATCAAAATTCAGAGGAACACTATGAATATTACAGAACCAAAAAATTGACATGAACTATTGTAATTCTAATAAACTTACAATATTGATGCGTGGATAAAAATCTTAGCCATCACAATACCGAAACCGATAGTTTATTCATACAAAGAGTGTAAATATGGCGGTTTGATCATGATACACTGACTCATGCAGTACAGTGAATGAACTAGCTCTGCCAGCTAATAGTAGCTTTGGTGAAAGCTTTTGAAGCTTGAAAGCTTTAATGATTGGCTGCCTGCCAATACTTCTGGGTGGCATACCAATACATCGGTGGGGTCGAATTGTTTGGCAGATACTATTCTGACAAATATTGATAAATTATGTAAATCAAAACAAACAAAACAAACAAAACAAAATAGGATCAGTCACAGACCATGAAATTCTTGCACCAATCCGCTGACCCCTCCGCGCACCAGCCCGTCCCCCGAAAAATGGTTGAATGCAGACCCCTCCAGCGACACGAGCGTACACGCGGCCAAGAAGGTAGATCAGTCATTTATGGGTTCACTTCAGTTAATAAAGCCAACCTATGCACGCTGCGGGTTATGATATTGTCTTTACAGCCTACATAGTCCCTCAGTTTCCCTGCTACCTTATAGTTTTTGTAGGAAAAGGCTACTTTTCTTACTACGCCATCCTTGCTCGGATATACTTGATGTACTCGAGCTAGTTTATACTGATTACGCAGCTGATTTGGATCCATAACCACTACAACATCTCCCACCTGAAAGTTTCGTCTTGGGGTATGCCACTTTTGGTGATGAATCAGTGTGGGTGCATACAATTCGGTCCACTTCCGCCAGAAGTCATCTGAGACTGTATTTACCAAAGCCAGTCGCCCCCTTAAGGAGTAGTCTGTATTCCAGTTGCCAGGATTCTTGATGAAGGGTCGTCCAATAAGTTGACAGTTAGGTGTTAATATGTTGATCTCAGAGTCTGAATCTGGCAGTAATCCCAATGGCCTTTCATTTAGTGTGTTTGCAGCTTCAGTGCAGATTGTGAGAAATTCTGTAGGTGAAAGCCGGCGGTTGCTCTTTGAAAATGTGAAACATCTCTTGACAGCCTTTATGAGTGATTCAGCAGCGCCCTGATACCAGGGGCTGTCACCAGGTCCAAATTCCCATTGCAACCCATTTTCTGCACTGGTTTTCTTGATAGAATCTTTGTCCATGCGTCTCCACATATCTTTGAGTTCTTTTTCTGCTCCAGCTAACTGTGTTCCAGGATCAGAATAAATCTTGGATGGCCAGCCACGAATGTTGACGAATCGAGTTAATGCCAACAGGAAAGAATCACTGTCATATCCGAAAACTGCTTCGATGTGTGCTGCTCGTGAACTGATGTCTGTGAATATTACTTCATAAGCTTTGCTCGAAGTTCTAGTCTGTTTTTCTCCTCTCACAATATACGGACCAAAAAGATCTATCATTACATTGTTGAATGGCGGTCCGGTCGTTAGTCGTTCTGTAGGAAGACTTCCCATCAGTTGATCAGTAAAGCGAGGTTGTTTGAGTCGACACATTTGGCATGATGTTACTATGCCCCTAGCAACCTTAGATCCTTGCATAGTCCAAAACTCTTCTCGGAATCTTGCGAGTGTTGCATCTCGGCCACGGTGATAGCTGTTTATGTGTGCCTGCCGCATTGCCAAGTAAGTAAAGTAGTGAGAGGTGGGAAAGATTGATTGCGTGTGCGTTTTAATCGCTGTCATGGGGTTATGCCTTAGGAGTCTACTGCCTACTATCCATACTTCACTCTCTGTCTTAATGGGGTGAAGCCTTGTGTATTTCTCTTTAATCTTGCTCAACTCAGAATCTATAGTGCGTTGTACCTGCTTCAGTAAGTAGAGTTTGGTCTGCCGTAGATCTTCCACGGTGATGAGATCAGATTGGATTCCCTTAAAACTTTTGTATTTGAAGATGTTGCAAACTCGAGCTATTGTCCATGTTAGACTCTTGAGGCTGCTGAAATTTTCATATTTAATAAATGATTGGACTTCTGTTGATGCAGTGACGGTGTAAACTATTTTCTTCTCTCCAAAGACAAGCTCATTCGAGTCAGATGGCGATTTTATATCCCATTGATCCTCAGGCAGATAGAGAAAATTTGGGCCTCTCCACCATTCACTCTCAGGTCCAATGTCATTGACAGGCTTCCCTCTTGTAAGCCAATCTGCTGTGTTTTCCTTGCCACTTACCCAGTGCCAGCAGCTCATATCCCCATTGGTTGCTCCCTGAATTTCTCCAATGCGTACACCTTCGTAAACATGAAACCTTGTTGACTTCTTTTGGAACATCTTGAGCACCGTTTTAGAATTGATAAGCTGATAAACTTTCTCAAACTCATAGCGCATTTCAGTCTTAATAACTTGTCTGCCTCTCTTTGACCATACGGCCGCATTGAGTTCTAGTTGAGGAATCTTGAGTTGTTGTTTTATGGGTGCTATACGACATTTAGCTGTAGCTTTGTTTACCCCTTTAGCAGTCGCTTTAGATTCTGCCCTCTCATTGGCCGGAACAGGCGTGGATTGTGTGATAGAGGTACTGCTAGTAAATTCATACTTTCTTTTAATCTCTACAGACATGGACATAGAGTCATTGACTTCTAAAGATCTGTTCAACTGTCCAGAACCGATTTGTCCTGCAGACTCAGTGTCTGGGTCTCCCGGGCTCTGTAAAGGGTCGGAATCATCGGCTGACTCAATCATACCACATTCAGTGGCTATAGTATGTGATTCACCATAATTTATAATAGTCTGAGGTCTTGAAAATGACTTTGCAAACTGACTGGGAGATGCGTCGGGACTATTGACACTGTAAGTTGGCGTAGAAACTGTAGACAATTCAAAATCACAACTGTTGAGCGTGTCGTTGTGTATGCTTTGAGTGAATTCAACTTCCTCTAACTTCTCATGCGCCATGGTAGCCTGTACATGAAAAGATGAGGATGGAAGTGTAGAAAAGTTGCTAAGGGTAGGGTGTGATCCCTGCACACACAGTCCAAAGGGTCCGGAATATACATAGAGGTGAGGTCCTGCTTGATCAACTTGGTGTTTTGGATGCAATCCAAGAAGATCGTTACCAATTAGCAGGTCGATGGGTCCCGTCTTCTTCAATAGCTTGTGAGTATCTACTTTCGGGAAGAGAGATTTGAGGATGTTTGCATCAAGTGGCCTGTTGATAGCCCCTGTGAGTTTCCGAAGGCTGTAAGCTAAAATCGAAAAGGTCCTTCCCTTTGGAGTTTGTAACTTTACTTCATAAATAGTAGAAGTTTCGCTAACTTCATGTTCACCAAGTGTGTTCATTTCCAAATTCACCTTATCTATCTGTCGCGCACCCCACGCTTTAGCGGCTCTCTCCGATATGAATGAAGCATTGGATCCGCCGTCAAAGAATATAATAGCTGTATGAGATGTACCCACTACTTGGGCCTGCTGAATGGCAAATACTGTAGCATTTCCTGGATGATTGTGCGCTCCATGATTGGGAGACACACGGACCGTGGTGCTAACAGCAGACGCTTCAGAATTCTCGTTACTCTTGTGCTTAATTTGATCAGCTCTTGCTTTATTCTTGTTGGTATTACAATTGGTATGTGTATTAGTTTCAGCTGATTTGATGCACAATAATACATGGTGGGTTGTTTTATCACAGACTGAACAAGGGGTTCGGAAATTTGGACAGCACTTGGGCTTATGGGCACCCAAGCACCTAGCACATAGAGAATTAGTTTTTATTAACTTGTATCTTTCATCTACAGACAACGCCAAGAAATTTCTGCACTCAACAAGACAATGACGCTCACTGCGATGAATAAAACAGTAATTCTCACTATCAATGGTTTTGCTATTATTAGTAGACCTGTTACTACTAGACTTTGGGCCACTGCTTTCAGTGTGGAACGCTTTCACCTTCTGTTTATGCATACTGGAGGACTGCGGGTTTACGGTTTCTATGCGTCTGAGGGCTATCTGCCGTTCTTGCTCTAGAAACCTCATGAGGTGTGGGAATGGCTTGATTCTCTCCTCGTGAGTAAGTATGTGAAAGTGTCTATCCCAGTCCCGTCTAATGCTTGTAGGTAATAGGTTTGCAAGAGTATCGACCTGTGGCAGCATAACAGTTTGCAACAGTCCCACTTCACCGAGTTGGCTGTACGAACTTTCTACTGCATTGGCCATTTTGACGAGTTCTCGTGCATCGCCTTCTTTTACTGGCTTTAGTTCTTGTAGATTGTTGAAGACTGCTTGCACACTCATGCTAGGATCATTGTAGACCTCTTCTAATCTACACATCATTCTCTCATAAGCTTGAGGCTGAGTTGCAAAGATTGGCTGAACCATCTCCAGAGCTTCGCCTGTGAGAAATTTTTTTAATTCACAAGCCCTATCGACATCATCGTAAAACATAGTGGCATACCTTAGCCACACTGACCTAAATTCCGGCCAATGGTATCTAGTGCCGTTAAATGGATTGGGTTGTGAATGAGTTTTATGTATAGATGAATTGAAGTTATTTCCACCTGTATGTCTAGAGTCATAACTTATTTGACTAGTTCCATTAGGGTAGCTATCATATGCATTGACAACCGAGGAAGTTGCGCCGCGAATCAAAAATTCAGAATGAGCTGCACGATCAGTACTACCATGTAGATCACGTACTGAGAATGTAGAAGAACGAACATCTCTGACATTGGTACTTGCTATGACACCTGGATTTGACGCCAAAGCTTCACCGGATGTGTGATCTTCCCATAGTACCTGCCTATCACTACCGCTTGCTGTGACACCTGGATTTGGTGCAAGAGTAGCCTCATGTGTGCTAGGGTGTGATCTAGAAGAAAACAACCGACTCGACGCGACCATAGTCGGTGCATGACTCGCGCCGTCTGAAGGTGACTCCCCACCCACACCACTCTCCGCAAGACCGGACCGGACTACGGACGGATCAGATTCACGGTGTTCGAAATTCATGTTCTGTGACTGAGCCTTTGACATAAGAGTAAACTTAGACATACAATAATCTAAAGATAAAATAACTTCATCTAGTTCTAATAATAAATCAGAAAAACCTATGGTATCTGCCAAACTTTCTGAAAGAGCTACACATTTCCTATGATGTTCAGTGATAAGAGTATTGTCAGTACAATCAGTGACTAATCCATTGGCTTTCTTAATCGCTAAAATAAGGCTGTGCTTGATTTTATAGAATTTGCTATGCCAAGTATTACAGTCAGAAATAGCTTTGTCATAACTAGCCTTTACAGTTTGATAGTACTCTACTGGACTCATCTTATTAACATAAGCAATGTCTTCCATAGACTCATCTGATGAAACGTATTCCAAAAAGTCATAATGGATAGTTAGAAACTCTTGATATGTAGATTCAAGCTGAGATCGCAGGCATTCCACTTGTGTAGAGTTGCTACTAGAGATTGCTGATTCTATGAGATTAGTTAGCATTGTTACCTTAGACCTCAGAGTAGTACGTTGCTTCTTGAGATTAACTATGTCCTGTCGGTCCATGTCAGCCTCAGCAATATTGGTACTGTATCGGTTTGTGTTTGTGTCTGGTTGCAAGATATGCTTTAACTACTAGCCAACTTGGCAACAGGTTTTCGAGTTTATTAACTGTCAAATCGTACCCTATAAAATGGGAAACATTAGAAATTGTATAAATAAGTAGTCACAATATAAATCAAAATTCAGAGGAACACTATGAATATTACAGAACCAAAAAATTGACATGAACTATTGTAATTCTAATAAACTTACAATATTGATGCGTGGATAAAAATCTTAGCCATCACAATACCGAAACCGATAGTTTATTCATACAAAGAGTGTAAATATGGCGGTTTGATCATGATACACTGACTCATGCAGTACAGTGAATGAACTAGCTCTGCCAGCTAATAGTAGCTTTGGTGAAAGCTTTTGAAGCTTGAAAGCTTTAATGATTGGCTGCCTGCCAATACTTCTGGGTGGCATACCAATACAATAGTGTAGTAGATGATTAGAACATTGGTTAAATGAATAGATACTGCCATGCTGGTAAACATCCAACAATGACTAATTTACCGACTAGTAATAACTGTACTACAACATGACTTGAATTACATCATATTCTACTAGATAAATTGCTGATTAGTGTAACTTAACTAGAAGCTTTTGGTTTTATCAGCAATCAAACTTAAATTCATGTTGAAACACTCAATGAATGATGGCAGTTATGTAGAGCACTTGTATAAAGTTGTCATCATAAATCTAATACAATACCCAATAGCTGATTACACAAAAATTGATCGATATGTGGAGTGATAAATACTGCAATATATATGATGGTGTTGACTTTGTACAAAACATTATAATCATATCAGATAGAGGTGTAGTCCAAGTATTGTCAATTCCATTTTACTAGTGGCTCATTTCAGTTTTGTTACTTTACATTAGACTTCAAGACCAGCAGAAGAAGGTTATTTATAGCAAAAGCCTGCATCTTTGATTCAATAGTACGTTGTTAGTATCAGTAATACCTATCATTCAACAACTCTTGTTTAATTGGTTACACTTGCAGTTTATATTGACATTAAGTTTATTCACTACCATAATAATAATAATTATCAATGATGAAGTGAGTCGATGATTATTGCAAAACGAATATGAATCAACATTAATATAATGACAATAATATAAGCAAATTAGAGTTGTAAAAGTTCAAACCCACTGGTAGCATAAGCATGTTATCTTGAATCGCCTTTGATTTAATATATTAAATCAATTCTTTATTAATATATTCTAATTCATAATAAATAATTACAATTATTATTTATTGGGTAATAAAATTTGATACCATAGTTAATAAATAATCTTATTGTGACTATTACTATAAAAATCATGATATCAACAACTTGATCATTAATATTCTAATTTATGTTAGAAAATGAATATCATAATCAATATGCACATCATAATCATATTTACTGAATATAAAATTACTAATAAATAATATTAATACACAATATTAAAACCTATATTGCTTATCTTGTACAGCATAGCTTATAGCAAATGTGATAGTTCACTTCTAGTTATATTTTTATCATTATTATGAAATTGAGTGTGAATGCTACACTTATGAAATCATGATAATACTAATAGTAATAGCAATAGTAATAGTCTTGGTAACATTAAAATGATTAATACTAGTAGTATTATTGATTCAATGTGAATCCGTAAAAACATAATAAGAATTAAGAAATGGTGCAATATTAATTAATAATACAGCAATACTAATACTTATAGATTAAAATCATCATTAAAGTTATACTTATACGCAATTCCATTGTCATTGTGATTGTCATTTGTCTTTGATCACTCCCCGTGATGTTTAAGAGTAATACTAATAGTAATACTATGTCTAATAGTAATAGTGACTGTGGTGATGACTTTGATGACTTTCAGTTACATTTGGTCTAAGTCTTACAGTTACACTTGCACTTGACTTCGTCTTACACTTATAATTACTGGTATTTACAATCCGAATCTGAGTCACTCAATCTCAAAGTCAATATCAATTACAATATGAATATGAAATTTCAAATAATCACCATAATACTCTCATCATGATCAATCAACAATGACCATGAGTCAAACTCAGTCAATTACGATATGAATATCAAACTTAATATGATTTTATGAATATCAAATTCAATATGAAATTGAATTTATACTACTGCTAGTATAACTACAACATTAACTATAACATTAACTATAAATTATTAAGTATAAGTACAAGTATTACACTTACAGTTTGAGCTACACTTACTGTTAGTGTGACTAAAAGTAAAAGTAAAACACTACTAGTAGTAATACTAGTACTAACTTAAACTTACATTGTGATTTACAGTGTTAACGAATTAGTATAAGTATCATGAAAAAAATATAACTAATGTTGAAGCTATCAATCATCAAACATCCACATACCCATGCAGTTGACTTGCTAAATACTAGTTCCGCAACCTAATAAGGTTGTCAACTTTTCTACGACCGTAAGTTTGGAAAAACAAAAATGACAACACAACCATTCGCAAGATTTTACACATTAATTACTACACCATGCGGCCAAACATTGTGATTGACCTGACCTATAATTCAAATCGAGGCAATGTAAATAGACATTGGCTGATCGTCTCCCTTCCGTGCCTGGGATTCTTTTGCAACAGGCATTTTGCTAGTAACCATAGCGATTAAAAACGAGAAAACAACTCTTAAACTCTATATTCATTACTTGGTGTACAAGTGCACAAGTTTTAGTAATTAAGTTTGTAAATTTTATTTTTAGATTTATATTGCTATTCATACTGTCTTGTTATACCTAATTATCATTTAACTTTAAATTTCCGTTGCACACTGGTACTCAATTGAATATATTATATGTATATGTAACATTTTGAGCATGCCAAAAGTTAATTTACAGCCCATAATATATAGGCTTATGTTGGTAATACTATACAGATTTATACAATTAAAACAGCCTATAACCACTTGTCTATACTAATGGAAAAAATAATTACATGAATAATATTGTGTACTTTTGTTATAGGAGCGTAGCAGTCTTGTATTGTAGCAATAATTGTTTATACTCTACAGTGTTTGCCATTTTTCATTGATATATCACTTTAATTTTATTATATTTTTATTTATAGTCAAAATAGCCTTAATAAGAGTTCTTAAAGAGCTGTAAAATATTGAATGATGTGCACTTTAAGCTGTTTATTAATTTTGTTTTATACTGAGATATTATAACAGTAGACAAAGAAGTGTGTCAATTTGTCACAACAACTATAAGAGAAAGCAAGTTTTTCAAAGTGAGTTATAAAACTTACATCTTTACTGATGGAACTTTGCTGAGATGATGAGCATGGCGAAGACCGACTC
Source organism: Bugula neritina (assembly GCA_964035545.1). Classification (NCBI taxonomy): domain Eukaryota; kingdom Metazoa; phylum Bryozoa; class Gymnolaemata; order Cheilostomatida; family Bugulidae; genus Bugula; species Bugula neritina. The sequence continues at coordinate 7,105,595 of OZ037765.1, read as the reverse complement.
TTATGTAAATGATGATGTAAGATGCCATCCTCACTAACTGGACATAGCATGGATCGCGGAGAGGAAATACAACCCTCAAGACTAGTTTGTTTCTTTTGTCTGGCCAACATGCTCTAACTTTTCATTTGAATAAAAGGCTATAGTCATATAGTCCGAGACCGTTCTAAAAACTCCTAATACATCACATCTGGTGAAGTCTCATTGTTGAAGATTCTATGTTGTAACGAGTATAAAATCCAATATCAGTTGCTCGGAAATATCTTACTTGTGTGTTTGATAAACAGAGTAATAATGGAATCAAATACCGTCTATAAATAGACTGTATACTACTTTCGTGTATAAAGTTCACTTAAGATTAAGTTTGTTTAAGATAAAATGACGAAACACTGGCATCAACCAAACTGATATGCATTCCACATTCCTAGTATTAGCAGTTGCCCTTGAGAAGCATGATCAAATAAATTAACAAATTATAATGTTGAGCTTGTGAAAATAACGCCTATTGTAAACCAAAACAAGTGCCTAACTAGACTTAGAGAAATTGATTATTATGGATAATGGCAATTCCTAAATAATATTAACAATAACAAAAGTTGCTGTAAATTTCAACAATAAAACTTACTGCAATTTGGCTGATGTAAAACAAAAAGCTTACTAATGGATCATTGAACTTTTGGTGGCTGAGGTGTGTTACGTTCAAGGCTAATGATTGGCTAGTAAAAACTGTTCCACCCATTCCATGTTTCCTTGCTTATGGCAATGAGCCAGCCCTATGGAAAGACCTTTTCTATTTACATATATTATATAGATTAGACTACTTGGAGCTCTGGGTAAATGATGTTATTTACTTTCCGCTACTAATAATATATGTGAAGTAGCCTATAGTAAGTATAGAACTGCACCATTATGATACACAGGCTGGCTAGATCTCTCAAGACAGATAACCTTCTAAAACTGCTCTGGTTGACAACTTTTTGAATACAAAACTTAATTTTATCAATTTTCTGATTTTGATGCTTCAATGTATCCGAATAAAAAACAATTAAAGCTGTTCTTAAACGCCTGTTTAGTTTAACACATGCTAATTGAATATAAAAAAGAGTCTAAGACTATAAACTTACTAGTGTGATAGATTATTAAAGCCAGTTGTGTAAGACTATTCAACATTTTATAGCACAGATGGTGGAAACAAACAGAAAATATAAATAAACAAACCAGAACGAAAATTCTTTATATCATTTGCTGAGCTGTATTCAGCTTGCATCTTCCTTCCATTTCCACTTGAGGTAAACCACTTTGTAATGCTTATTCAAATACCAATTATTATATAAACACTAAGCATGCATGTCTTGAGTAATTAGCAGTATTGTAAAGGTACAAGTAATAATGAGAACATACTTAATAAGCATACAGCAATTTGTTAGATAAGTAATTACCAATATATGAAGAGTTTTACTAGGGTGTGTTTAAGATGAACTAGCTGCATAATATAATACAATTCTGTCATGACTTATTTTATCATTGCTGCATGTATGATAATGGTGCGAAAAGATAAGAAACTCAATCAAACTGATGTCAAACATTTTCGTTTATCAAATACAACTGGGTTGATACTGGGAATTAGATAATACTAAAATCTGTAAGCTAGCTCTTTCTGTATAAAACGCAACAGTGTATACTACATAGTATTTTATTCCACATATTTCAGAGAGAATAACTCCACAGATTACCTTCTAGTAAACTCTGATAGATCAGAAAGGAAGTGACCTTTTTAAAAATTCAGCAGTAAAACGTTCATAATAAGTCTGGCATTGTATATAAAGTGGTTGTGTGTGTGTATATGTGTGTGTGTGTGTGTGTGTGTGTGTGTGTGTGTGTGTGTGTGTGTGTGTGTGTGTGTGTGTGTGTGTGTGTGTGTGTGTGTGTGTGTGTGTGTGTGTGTGTGTGTGTGTGTGTGTGTGTGTGTGTGTGTGTGTGTGTGTGTGTGTGTGTGTGTGTGTGTGTGTGTGTGTGTGTGTGTGTGTGTGTGTGTGTGTGTGTGTGTGTGTGTGTGTGTGTGTGTGTGTGTGTGTGTGTGTGTGTGTGTGTGTGTGTGTGTGTGTGTGTGTGTGTGTGTGTGTGTGTGTGTGTGTGTGTGTGTGTGTGTGTGTGTGTGTGTGTGTGTGTGTGTGTGTGTGTGTGTGTGTGTGTGTGTGTGTGTGTGTGTGTGTGTGTGTGTGTGTGTGTGTGTGTGTGTGTGTGTGTGTGTGTGTGTGTGTGTGTGTGTGTGTGTGTGTGTGTGTGTGTGTGTGTGTGTGTGTGTGTGTGTGTGTGTGTGTGTGTGTGTGTGTGTGTGTGTGTGTGTGTGTGTGTGTGTGTGTGTGTGTGTGTGTGTGTGTGTGTGTGTGTGTGTGTGTGTGTGTGTGTGTGTGTGTGTGTGTGTGTGTGTGTGTGTGTGTGTGTGTGTGTGTGTGTGTGTGTGTGTGTGTGTGTGTGTGTGTGTGTGTGTGTGTGTGTGTGTGTGTGTGTGTGTGTGTGTGTGTGTGTGTGTGTGTGTGTGTGTGTGTGTGTGTGTGTGTGTGTGTGTGTGTGTGTGTGTGTGTGTGTGTGTGTGTGTGTGTGTGTGTGTGTGTGTGTGTGTGTGTGTGTGTGTGTGTGTGTGTGTGTGTGTGTGTGTGTTATTTTGAATTTTTGGATATGCAGTGGGTATGTTTGGAGTAATTCACTACTACAAGGGAAACAATTAGTTCAGTAATTAAACTACTATTTTGTTTACATAGTGACAGCTTTAGATGGTTGTGAAAGGTCAGCAATGTCAGCTACTTATAAACAAGTGTTAATCAACAGCACAACTCATAGACAACCTATAAACATATTCTGTTGTGTAAAGATTAGCTTTTTCAAACAAAACCATAAATTAATGTCACAATTCGTATAGTTTTAATAGGTCAGCTTCCTGTTATATTTGTATTTAGACCCCATGTGAATTTTTACATGATAATCACTTTTGAGTAAAATCTGCGGAAGCAGGCAAATAGTTGTGTTTTAGAATCACAGCACTTCACACTTTACCCTTTATACGAGAAATATATCACTACATTCAGCCTTATAGAAAGGAGGAATGGATAATTACTGCTTCCCATCATGCATTACATAACTAATCAATAATCTATACAAATATCTATCAATTTTATAAGGATGTTTTAGCAAACTATATGGAGTTTTATGCCTACACACTTATCACACTACATTATATTATATTGTATCCTATTATATTGTTTATTATATTATATTATACTATATTATATTATATTATATTGCATTGCACTTTATTATTTTATATCATTTTAGATTCTACTATATTCTATTATATATAATGTTTCAGTGAACAGATAATATTATTATGTACATAGGCTTTCACATATAACCTCGTAAATGCTTGTATTTAATTTATGGTTGGAAGAAATTAGCAATGAAAATGAAGCATAAATAGAAACATGCTTGTATAAAATGTACATCTAACACACGCATATACTTATAATTACCTAAAAAACCTAAAATATTAAGACTGAGTCTACGTTATGATCATTAAGTGTGGTTAGAGATGTTCAATTTATATTAATAACTCAGAAAAAAGAAACAAATCAATTGTACTTTTAGATTGGTGAAAAAAGACTAAATATATCTTTTTTAAATTTTAAAAAACTACAAATTAATCACAATAATTTCATTCATATGCAGCAATCATTAAAAATTTGAAAAATATCAAAACAATGATGAACCTAAATTTGTTTCAACTGTTTTTAATTAGCTTCAAACGCAAACTTCTAATTTTATGCTGATCAACAAAATGTTGGAAGAATTCTTTAGATTCATTGTTTACAACCATGAGTTATTTCGTATCCCAAGTTATAGTTTGTCTAATTGAGAAGGAGCAAAATATACATAATAATTGGTTAGTAATGACTTGTAGACTGGTTAACTTTTCAAACGAACTATTTGATTTTAAACAGAAACATGTGGAATACAACTTATAATTTTAACTAATTTATTTAATAATAATAGCAGCTACTTTGGTATACACACCCACCCATATTGAAGCTAAGTTAATAATAGTTACAAGAATGATATAATTCAACAGTTTTAAGTAGTTGAGATTTAAAAAATGTTGCTTACCATGTCAATTCCGTGGTTCATCACAGTTGAAAATATTTAAAGATAACCAAGTTAATATAACAAGTGCATAAAATTCTGTATTTAGCTAGTAAATTATGTTCATATCAAATACTCTATTGGGCAAGTTTCAGCAACCCAAATGCAAAAAATATTAGCAGCATAATAATTTGGAATTACTCCTCTTCAATAATCTGTTAATTATGCCTAAAGTTCATACTTAATCAATAATCACATTAACAGAAGCAACACACATCAGCAAAGTTGAATGAGAATAGTATAACATCTAGTGTAGCCTACTTTCCACAATTTATAGCAGGTCGGCTCATAACAACATAATTGTTTATTGAACAGTTTTTCTCCAATGAAATGCAATGTTGTACTTTGTAAAACACAAGTAAGTTGGGTTAATACAAGACTACAGCTTACACTAACAGCAGCCTGTAGATTCATTATTTTTCGTTCACCAGACATTTAGCAGCAAGCTGAACTAGCTAAAAGTGTTTTCAAAGTGATTGAATATTTCAAGGGTTCACATTAGTCAATCAATCAATAAATCAATGGTATGCTTTAGCTAAACCCTGGGATAATTTATAATTAAAAAATATATATTCAAAAAATTAATACTAACTTCTGAAATGACCAAATCTCCCAGTTATTATGTATACAACCAACAGTTCTATGACCTTACTTTATGCCTAATGCTGGTTAATAAGGAAAATTAGTGAAGCACTTGAAAGCCACAAACAATCCAGCTAGTGTGACATGATGTTCCATCTAGGTGCATATAAAAGAAGAAATTAATACACAGTAGTATTTCTATGGCAGTAAGTCGAACATACACAAGTAAGTAAGTCAGTAAAACATGGTGGGTAAAACTTACAACAGAGGTGTATTAATGTCCCAACGTTGTGTTGAAGCCTATATAATATAGGCATATACTATTTACTTACAGCAGCACATATTGTAATATCAAATAATCTTTCAACAGCAATTTTTATAACATTAAACTTTTTTTAAATTAAATAAATTTACTGATAAACCAGGACAGCTGTGCTCGAATAGCTGTGAATACCAATACTACATTAACACTTGCCTAATTATTTTGTCAAATTTACTCCTATCTATATAATAATGTTTTTGCCATATGCATATGCTTATTTCATCAACACAATTCAAGTTTTTGATTGCACTGATTGTTGCTAAAAGACATGGACACTCTTAATAAATCTAACATTTTTCATAAGCTGTTTATTAGCTGTCACAGTAGTTATTTCATTTCAGTACTAGAATCATTCATAAACTGTTGCGAGGCAAAAAATGCAAAGATTTTCATTTTTTCTCACAGTAAGCTATCACTATAGACTGAATCGCCAGTTTTGAAAACAAGACTTAAGAAATTAATATGCATGATCAGTCACTTTATAAAATTGTGACGCCTACACATACCAATTTCATGTTCTTATGTTCTTATGTTTAATCTGAATAGTCTTTTTCATATAAACGTTTGCATCTTTGCAACAGTCTTTGCTCGTTTAAAAGAGACATTACTGCCAAGTTCTAGTAATTTATTATCAATTGCTATTTTCAGCAGACGGAGTATTTCTATTTAACGGATGTAACTTGAGCACCCACCAAATGTAAGGGAAGCCGGCTTAGCTCCCTACCCAGCAGATATCTGATAATTCCAGTTGTATAAGACTAGGAACGCTTCATGCCATGAATTGACATTTATATTGTGTTATAAATATTCCCATCCTGTTCTTTTTTGGCAAATTCATACAACCGTTCTACAATCTGCAGCAATCTAATCTATTTCGATAGACAAAAGAGGCTGGAGCATTATACCTGAATAAACCTTCAATTAGAATAGATACTCAAAACTTATAGAGCATCATATTATAAAGTTACAGCTGTTCTATATTTATCACCTTAAACTTAATGCTACTGAATAAAAACTATATTAAAATGGAATTCAATAAGTGCTTATATAATTACACTCTGTTACACCCCACAGTATATGCCTTAATATCCAGGTAATGTCAGTAATTTATTTTATGGAGTATGTGAGAACAATATAATATACAATCATAAAATGTTGTGGGATACTAAAGCTGATTTCTAAAGAATAAATGTGCAAAATTCGGATCTCTTTGTAACAAGGAAGTTGAAAGTTCAACTAAGAGAAGGAATATTTACGATCTAGATGAGTTTTACCTTACACCTGCTGCAGAAAGCCTTTTTCTGCTGCACTGTAGCCTTAATTGCATAGTTGTTTCTTGATCCTTGAGTATCGTGATATCCTGGTGGAGAGATGCATATCGTGGGAATCGAATTTGGATTTTCATTCGGCAGCACAAGATTATATGGCTGCCTCTGTCGATAATGAGCCGACATTGCTGTAGGTATAATATCGTACAATGACAAAAAGACTACTGTTTTCTCTTTGACTGTAAACAAGTAAATGTTGATGCAGTCATGTGTGTAAATCTCAGCTGTGTTGAATTGTTTTGTTTCCATATACTAAAGATGTTGGAGTGTCATGTATAGCTTAAGGTTTACGATGTACTGGTCATTTACAGTTGATGGAACATAGCTCATATGTCAAACTAAGGGCCTAAGTCTTACAAAGCACAATACTTATCCTACAACTTTCTCAAAAGATATCTATAAGCTTGTAAACAATTACAAAGGCAGTGTATTTGTGCAAAAATAGTAAAAGTAACTAGGATACAATTTATATCTGCATTTGCCTTCAATTATCAACTTCACCACATCACATGTTGAAAACAAATTGTTGCAAAACTTGTGGTTGATAAAAACCTAGGGACTTACCTGATATTAGCTCTCTGCTGTAACTTTGGTTGTTTATTTACTACACCTTTAAATCTTTTGGTATATATTGTATTTGCTCAGCTTCTATTTAGTGTTGACATTTGACGACATTCAAATTTAAAATGCAAGCGCTGGGTTGGTTATGTACAACTAAAAACTAATAAGTATGTACACCAATCTACTGGTTAATGCTAACTGATAAGAGACAGGCCAGCTAGACCTAAAAATTGCCAGGCATTTCATTTGTCAATGTGACTTTATTATAATCAATACAAGCACACATTTAACAGTCAAGTAATAATATTATATAATAGAATATGCAGAATAAATAATTAAGTTTCCCATGAAAATAATATAAAGGGAGAAAATAGATTATCACAAATAGTAGCAACTAGTAAAACTCTTATTAGATGACTCATGAAAGAGAAATTAATGTTGAACTGCTGACTACAAAATATTATTCAAGGAAAAACAATTACTATGATTAAACTGTAACAATACAAACATAATATGTTGGTTAATGAATGGCCAATACAGGATCACATCCATATATAAGTCACTTGTATTTCTAGTTCTATTATTATTAACTGCCTTCAGCTATTAATAACAATTAAACAACAGTTTCTTATAGCAAATTATTTCTCTATTGAATAAAACCTCATCTCAAGCAAACACCTTGAGTTAATTGCTTAGGATCTCACGCTATTCTTAATAAGCATTTGGTTGTATTCTTGGGCTATATTTGAACACTTTTGAGTAAGTGGCCTGTAATCACACTCCATGGTCTTAGAGGCTATAAACTCTTTCATCACGAAGTTGTTTTGCTCCAGATGTTGCCATTTTCTTTCCAAATTTCCTAACTAAAAATAACAATGACTAGTGATAACCTCTAGGCAACCAGTATGCTGAGACAGACCAATGACCTAAGCATAGCGTGGCGGTGACCACTACAGCCCTGGATGTAGCATAAATAAACCGGCTAGCTTGGAATAATACAAAGGGCAATTGGCTAGTTATAAGAATAAAAATATAGTAGATTAACCAGTATGACTTTTTGAACTCTTCGCCCAAATCTGACATATGACATCACCACCAAATAAGGCAGAAATAAGGCCCTGGTCAACAAGCCTGACTCATCTTTCAGTAACGGAAAGTTACATATTTGCTAAGGGCAGTGTATGCTTATATTTATGTTTTACCTAAAAACAAATCAATTAAAAGAACAGATTAATCTATCACACATTTCCATATCTGTCACTTGCAGTTATTTTACCACAATGATTACCCATGTAGTTGAACTCTATAACCTGATAATATTTGTTGTTTACTATAAAACAGTTGAGAATAATAGCAAGCTTGCACGGGAGAAAACAATTAGACAGAGTTAACTTAAAACTAATGCCAACTTCAACAAAAGAAGACAATTTCAAAATGATCAACTACTGAGAATAGAAACATACCTGAGTGTAGGTCTCATTCTCATTAAGTGAAGATTTGAGAGCCTCGTATGAATTGGCCAGCTCTGATACAGTCAGTTTTATATTGGCCGACCTCTTGGCCAACACTATTCGCTCTTCCATCAGTTTCTATAAACATAATTACTATTAAAGGAGAAGAATTTGACCAGCAATGTTGGCATCACTTGTGTTATACTGTATACGTGTCCCTTTAAAGTGGATTGTCAGTTTTAAAAACAGTAAATAAGAAACAGGTTACAGGGATTTTCTCACAGTGTGAAGCTTACCCATACCTCAACAAAGCTTTTCAAAGCACACAAGAGAGATAGTGGAGATAGTGTCAATGAATTTTTTTTTTAAGGAAGTAGTTCTATTAAACCAGATTAAAACATCTTCATTTTGATTATTGCTTGACAGAAGCAAATCGTTTAAATGTAAGCATGAAGTAGGTCACATGATCATCAACCAGTTGGCAACCGCTTAAACATGAATATAGTGTGCCTTGGCCTTAAACCTAGTAAATTACTTTATGGTTTTGAAATGGAATCAGTTCATGGAAAAGAGCACAAAATTACAGCAACAAAAACTATTGTTCCAAGCTGTCAAATTACTATTAAGGTTGATGACCCAGTGAGATGCATGCAGGCACATATCAAATATAGCCTCTTCCACAGACTTGGGTCACTTGCCAGTGCCGTTGGTTTTAGTTCCTTTGACACCAAGTACAACGACCTGCATTAATAGGTGTTCCTCTACAGACTTAATCAAATCCTTATCTTTAAACTATTAATTTGTATTAATGGCGATTTGGTTAATCTTTGCCTGGACAGATTCCTTTTGATAATTTGACTGATACTGAATGTGTAACACTACAGTAGTATAGACTATTGGCAACAACGTAGTCTGACACGCAGGCACGCACACAGGTCTTTTACCTGCTTCAGGTCATCAGCCTCCTGGCGCTGCGTCTCAAGATCAGAGTAAGTAACCAAGTCTTTTGTCATTTCATCTATTTTAACTCTGAGGTCAGACAACTCCTTTGTAACTTTACTTTCTAGCTGTTCCACTTTTTCCAAATCTAGCCGCAGCTTCTCATCCTCTGAATGAATGAGTATATTAAGATTAGCTAAATACAATAGGCTACCCGCTATGCATCTTTAATCAACATTTTACAACATGTATTCAGTTACCAGCATTTAAATATAAGAAAAAGAATAAATAATTGATTACAATAAAACATATTTTTTAACAAAATATAAAGCCTTTTTACCTTATGCAGCTAAAACACTTCAATCTAATTAGAATTCTTCAATTATAAAAATGTTTATGCAAAAGTGCTGAATACAAAATTATGCCACTACATAGACAATATGTACTTTATCCAGTACATACAATGCAATAAGTTGAAAATAACATTATATTGAATATATTTGGCATAAAATAGTCTAATGCAGTACATATATTTTAACAGTGCAAACAAATTGTAACTGTCTTTTGACAATTTATATATGGCTACAAGAATTTTTTTCAGTCAGCCATCATAAATTATGCAACTATCCTAATTAACATTTCAGCTTTAAAACTGTTCTCAAACCTTTAGCTAGTCCAGTTGCTGTCATTTCTGAATGTTTCATTTCTTGAGTCTTAAAAGATAAATCGTCTTTCATGCTACTAAGCTCTGCAGGTGTGGGCAAGCTGTGCGTGCGGGCCATGTTCTGAAAACAAAATTTGTATAAGGATTATAGAATCAAAATCTATAAGTTCATAAACATTATATAAAGTTTATTGCGTAATTAGCACTGTGTCTGAATAGAGCCGTGATAATGTTTGTAACCATAGCAACACTATCTAATTGTATACATATCAAAGAGTTAAAGTGATACATATATCACTCTATACATATTGACACAAGCACTACATGTACACTTGAAGAGCTGGTCAGCTTCCATACCTTTAGTGTTTACTACAATTTGAAATATTGTGGACTAAAATATGAAAGATTTCAAATTTAAAAATATGAGAAAATCATATTGAAACTGTTAATTAAAGATTTAAATTTTTATAACCCCTAAATAATTATATTCTCTAAATATAAATGTTTTTGATAGATAGATAGATATATTATAATATGATATAAAATAGTATTGAAAAAATATATGTGTGATGTATAGAATCAACACGCTTTAGAGCTTTCCGCATTATTAGAGCAAATGAATAAAAACAACTTTCAAACTAATGGATGAATTTCATGCAATTAGCAATAACTTATGAATGACTGAGAATTTTGTGAAATTTTTTTAATTTAATACCTTAAATTTTACATGAAATCAGTAGACTACTTGTCCTGATATTAACTATTAAAATTTTATTAAAATTAGTTTAACATTTAAAATTTTTTAAGATCTCTCAAGTGACAGAAAAACAAACAATATTTTACTTACTCTGCTTATATTCTCAAGTATAGCAACCACAGCAGCTTCTGATTGGACTAGCCGATCCTATAAATAAATAAATATATAAATAAATAAATACATAAATGAATAAATAAAATATATTCTATACCCTCACATTGATATACTATTTTACTGACAATATGTTAGTCAACCATAGTTTTGAAAAGTGGCAACATGGTCGTTACATGAAAGACTACCTTTTTCCTCATAACTTGATTTATTAGGATTTACCTCCTCTGATACTTTAGATTCTTCGTAAGTATCTAAGAACTGGTTCATTGTCTCCTCTCTCTTCTTTAGTTCTTTATATTTCTGATTTTTCTCTCCAGAGATATCTTCCAGGTCAGCGTCCACCTGTCTCAAGTCATCCTGTATTTTTTCAATTGAATCGTTCAGTTCAGCTGTCCTATAAGAAATAGTTCACCCTTGTGAGAAAGGACATTAGCATGATTTAATGTTATTATAAAGCAACTTTAAGCATATGAAATTGTCTTTCCTTTCTAAAGTCTAAATTCAAGATTTAATACATTAAAGTAACAGGGAGCCCTTAAAGATTGGTGTCGTGAGAATACATGTGTTTTATATCTACTCAGTGACACTGAATTACAAATTATTGCTATACTGTATATTCAATACAAGTGTATTTATTGACATCTTATTACATTTTCATAAGTAGGTCAAAGCAGTAACGCCAAAGGTCTGGTAACTGTGCCGGAGTATTGCTAAAAATATCACAGCCTGCATTATTCAAACTGTAAACAAGAAACTTGCCAAAAGATTTGCGTTACTCCTATATACTATAGTAATAAATAATAATGTTATATATATTAATAAAACATTAACAAACTAAAATTGTGTGAATTTATAATAAAATACAAAAATAAATGGTTTAGCACAGCCCTGGATGTCATGCTTTAGTTGAGTAACTTCATCGTTTATTTAATCTGCAGGTATTACAAAAATCTAGTCCAAACAAGTAATTTTGAAAGTAAAATTGCAGTATAAAAAAAATAATTGTGCTCTATTAATCTTAGATTGGCTTCATTGGAAATTGTGCTTTTTTTAACAATAACGGTAGCAATTTAACATTCAATGATGTGCACAGCATTGTGATGAAACTCCTGCTAATTTTCTGACCACGACTATAGAGGTGAAAACTCCAAAACGTGCTATATTACATTTTTAATATCATGATGAAATTGCAGCTAACTTTCACATTTGTATCACATTAAAATGGCATTTTAAATCATAAGTGTTTACTTTAGTTTTCCTATAAAACAAAAGCACAATATCGACACTGCATTTAATTTAGCTTGGCTCAAAAGAATTATTTTATAAACCTTAAGGACTGATTATTTGTCTTAATGATGATGGCGAGGATTGATCATTAACCTTAATTTGATAAACTGAAGATTTTCAGCTAAAATATATGAAGAACTTATAGTTAAAACCAGTAAAACTGCGTACAGCTTTACACAACTTACTGTCTTTCCATAGTGTTGATTTCATGATTGTCTTGCTTGACTTGTTCCAATAGCCGGTTACGGATATCATTAGGAGATTCGTTTGACTTCTGCTCTTCTATGATGGCTGATTTCTTCATTTGCAACTCATTTATTTGTTCATACATTCTGACCGCTTCTTGTTTGATATGGGACATGGATAACTCCTGAAAAGTTTGAAAAAATATAACATAAAAAACAATTGGGAGTTGTTCGCTTTGTGCCAAATACAAAATTCCTGACAACTACTATTATTATTATTTTATGGTTCGTGTTTTCAACAGCATATTATTAATAACAAAATACCTCCTCCAGATTATCCTTCTTCAAACTCAATGCATCTAGCTCTTGCTGTCCTTTCTCAAGATTTTTGAGGAGGTGCTCATTGGTCTCCCTCATCCTCATATACTTTATACGCATTTTCTCAGGCTACAAATATTACGAAAAAGAATTGATTATGCATTATATTGCAGAACAACTCACATTTTACAAAGTGCACTAAAAAACATTAATTTAAAAGTTTTTCATATTACATCATCACTCCACAATGCAAGGTTCACACAAATACATGCATCACAGACCATTCACATATAATTTAAAAATTAAAATTTTTCTAATTGAGAAAAAAAACTCTCTGATATGGATGTTTTTTTTATTCTTTATTTAAGACTAACCATGTGTATTTATACAACATTAGACGCCACTCTACATACCATATTTGCCACCATAGAGTCTGCCATCATTGTCTCCTGCTTCAACTCCTCATTGAGTGCCTCTACCTGCGCATCTTTGCTGTAGAAGGTAAATAAATTACATCAAAATTACAATCTACCCATTACATATAATAATATATAAGCAGTTGGTAAAACTAAGGCGTTGGATAAATATTGCATTACTTTAATGCAAGTTTACACAAATCATCACATTTAAAAAAGACATTTTTAATATGCCTGCTCACGGATAATATGATTGATAAATAAAACTAAAAAACTACATGTAAATAAAAATATCAAACTTTATGCTACAGTCTTATGGCCAAACTAGAAAGACAAATTATAGTATATACCAATTATCTGCAAACCATATATAAATCTAAAAACCTCTACAATCAATTGAAAATAAAAAAAAATGAAAATTTTCCTTTTTAATCAAACACTAAAGTTATTTGGAAATGATTGAATACTATAGCAAACTGTTTAGTTGTAAATCTTTATTATAATATATTTGTTTGATAAAAACAAGAACCTCTTCTTTTCTTCAAATATAAAATCCAATCCTTTCTCCTCTACATCATTGTGACTCTTGAGATCATCGTAATCTCTTTCAACGTCTCTGATGTCAGTGTCGGTGTTCAGTTTATCATTCAGCTGAAACGAGAAAGAAATGTCTCATTCACTATTCTACACTTATTGAAATTAAGCTGAAAACACAGTGAGTCAAGTCATGTCAATTAAAGTTGTAGTTCTAAACTCAAGTGAATAAGTGACTATATATAGCTCATACGGTAAAGTTATTTAAAAGATTACATGGAATTAATATAACTTGTCAGAAAGTAATTTATGCGTTTGGCAGATTAAATAAGAAAAATTAATTTGCACCTTTATGTAAAAATATTTTCAGATTAATAATTTTTTACTTTCAGATAACTATAATGGAATTAAAAGTAGCGATTCTAATTTTTAAAAGCTACCTGAATTATTACAAGACATAAAATTTCTTTAACAATATCAAAGTTATAGCTAATTGCTGGAATAAGATTGAAAAACTTTAAGTCTCATACTAAATAGACAGAAGTTACAAATGTATTTTATTTATAAATTTATAAAATCAAGAGATTGAATTAAGCATTTTTTCCGCTCAAATTTTCATAAATTTGCAGCAAGTCCATTAAATGATTTGACTCAATACAGCAGAACTAACAAAAACCCGCTTTAAAAATATCTAATGCACAAAATATCATCTTGCAATAAAAAATTAAAAAACATGAATTAGGTAAATTCATTTAGCACAGACCAAAAAACTCATTGCATTAAAAGTAGTAAATAAGCAAGCGCATAACAGTTTTCTTACTGTGTTATAATCTCCCAACTCGCCCTGCAGATGCTTAATTTCATTGGCTAACTTTTCCGCTCTCTTTTCATAAGACAAGAATGTTTGACTCTCCGATTGCACTTCTTCTACTTCTTTATTCATTTTCTGGCATTCAGTTTTCAATTCGTTTATTTTAGACCTAAAAATTTATACATGTGAATAGTAGTGACAATGCACAATATTTTCAAATCTACATTCTCCAAGTAAACTGAGAAATATCAACTGCAAAATTAGCATATCTTTTGCTAAAACATAACTAATAAAATGAAATAGCATCATTGAATCATAAGAATCACTATTTAAGTAATATTGGTAACAAACTAACCTCAGTAGTCCTAAGAAATAGGACTTATCCTGAACTTGTCGGTTTGGACCTCTGTTACCAGTCTGCATGCCAACCATTCCTTGCTGAGTCATTGGTCGATCTGTGATTTGTATCTGTGATGAGATGGCAGCACCACCAACTGCAGCACTCCCTTTAGTACCTGGTCTTTGCTAAATACAATATATACCAGATAATACATTATCAGTTTACACTTGACTTGATACATAGGGTATAATATTTTGCTTAATAAATAAGTAAAGTAGTTTAAAACAAGTTAGTAAAACCACTGAATAAACCATCCTGGCACTGTTTTACTCAGTAAATGCTAGGTTACACTAAAGTTTTAAAAGCTATAAATCTTGTGTAAAAACATACCAAAAATTAAAATACTTTTGTTTTCAATTGTGAGCAAAAGTCTTTGAATTAAATATATGTTCGATGATTTATTATTTTTATGCAAGCAAAAACAGTTTTAGTCATTTACAGTAACTAATATTTGGTATTATTGTAATGGATTTTCCTCCCCTATTGTTCTGGAAAGTTCTAGTAACTGCTTGCGTCAGTATTGTAATTACTTGTTAAAGCTTTCAGCATAATGTAATTGTACTGAATACGCATTTGAAGTTATGTAATAATTTTCTTATACTAAATGTTGTTGCCCGAAATTGGCATTTCGGAATCCGCGGAATGCCGAATATCGGCATTTCGGAGTCCCGAAAAGCCGAAGATCGGCATTTCGGACCTCCGATTTCGAACAACAAAAGATCTTTTATTTCTGTATTCTTTTGTCTTGTGTATATAAAAGCAGGCGAGTTCCAGTGTAGTTCAATCTACTACTGGAGCTCGCTTGTTGAAGACCACTACTTTATGCTAGAAATAAAGATTACTACTACTGAAGAATACATTCCATCTTGTTTTCTCTTACAAAGAGATATGTTCTACACTTAAGTTTCATTCAACCCACAAAGTTACTACATTATTATCTTTTATCGTTGCGCGTAAATTTTTATATTATGCTCATCATATTTGCTTTAAAATTTTGTTGCTTTATTTTCTATGAACAGTATATAACCTATGTTATTACTATATCAACATTAATTTTTAATTTAAGTAGCATATTTATGTTTTGTAACTTAAAGCTTGTGCATTTATTTTACTTTTTATAACAAAATATCATAAGAAAACTTGCAGTAGCTACCCTTGTATAATACAGATGACTATAAAATGCTGCCATTAAACAAACATGTTGCAATTAAACAAATATTTAATACCACCACCATCAGTGGTATTTTTAGAACCTAAATTGAAAATTTTGTATTCTTAGTTAGAGTGATTTTACATTGATTAAGTTCTGCATTCTTGAATTCAGCTGTACTTAATTAGGCGTAATAAAAACGACTTGGTCATAAGCAAAGAGTAATGCAAGTATTATTGATTTAAAAGTTGAAATTTACAATATAAAACAACTAAACTTCTTACCCTATTAGCAGTGGCCAATCTAGAGGCTGTGCCTAAAGGTCTCCCAGAACCTGAAATATAAAAAAATAAAGTTTTAAAAGAAATGGCAGCCCATAAATCTACCGAGATACACGTTGAGGTAGAACATACCAAATCAAAATATTTAATATTAAAGCAAAATTTGCAATAAATCCAAATAAATTAAAACATTTAATCATACCAGTCATTAAAGGCATATCTCTTCCACGAGTCTCTGGTCGTCCAAAACTTGATGGGGGCCTGCCAGCCCTAAAGAAATACCAATAAATTATACTAGATAAGTATTTGATTCAATTATAAAAATGCTTATCAATAGCTTTTACCAGTTTGAAGCCTAAGGAGATTTTAAAATTAATACGTTATTTTACAGTAATGATAAATCCAATATAAAACAAAACTTAATAGACTATTTTTTACTTAAAGTAATTTATTACAGTTTAAAATGATATACTTTGTAAGCAACTTGCACAAGCAACTGCATTTTACAAGCCCAGAGTTCAACTAAAGTTGACATAACAGTAACACTGAATAAAACAAAATACTATTACTACAGAAAAAAATGTACATTGATAGTGATTGATAATTGAAATCATTAGCCTTAGTTATAATAAATATAATAATTACCCATAATGATAATGTGTAATTTGGAGTATTATATTACTATTATTGATATAATTAATAATTGCTGATCAAAGACAAACCAATAATATAATTTAATTTAGGTTAATGATATCGACAATGAGTATTAGTATCGGTATGACATTGCCAGTGACACTCACGCTGACACTCTCACTGAGTTTGACTTTTAGTTTTTACTTACATGATTACTGTGGACCGCTGATTACACTGATAGCTAATAAAATAATTGATTTAATAAAACCAATATTTTTTAAAATGTGCCCAACTTTGTTCAAACAATTCAACTTTTTCAACAAAGAAGAATTTAAAATTTATTTTCAAGTTGGCCAAGTTGAAATACGTTTCTTAGATTCCAAATGCTATGTGATCCCGCAACAAAACACATTATCGAATATTATTCGCTAAGCAACTGACACCAATTACTTTATTTATAAAAATGCTATTTTCAAAAAAAGTTGTTTATGCTAAAATTTAAAACAAAAATTGTTACTAAATAAAATAATAATTATAAAAAAACACTTCATGACTTCAACATTGAAGTTATTGTTATTTCGAAGAAAACAACTCTCAAATATACGACTGCAATCATTGAAACAGAATACAAGTTAAATTCATTCGCTATAATGCATTAAATCAACGGCTGTATCATATTACGGCCCAGCACAGAAGTTTACTATGAAATAATTTAAAACAAGAAGTGACGTCATTCTTAGCTGCAAAGTAATAGTTATAGTGTCAAATATAAGAAAACACCAATTTTCCTCGAAGACCCAACTAAGAAGTCTTGGTTGGTGCAGCGAAGTGGAATAACTTTCATTCAAATTAGTTATCCAATAAAGGTATTAATAATTAAACCTTTATATTTGAGAATTACTCATCTTAGTGATTTCTGTCACTCTTTGTTTTCACTTTGGTTGAATAAATTCTAAAAGTAAAAGTTAAAACTCAACCTCAGGCTCAAGGCTCAAACTGAAACTGAATCTGCAACTCAAAGTCGAACTGAAACTCAAACTTAAACTGTGATCTGATAAGCACAATGACAGTGACTCTCACTCTGCAACACTAGCTATAAGTCTAATAGACTCAAAGTTAAAGTGTCTAATAGTAATACTTATGATAATACTAATAGTAATAGTAATACTAATACTAATAGTAATAGTAATACTAATACTAATAGTAAATGTAATACTAATACTAATAGTAACCGTTAGTAAATGTTGTAGAGTACTGAGTAGTCTAACTCTAAGTCTACGAACTAGAAGTGTTACTGACTTACTCATACTCATAGTCACAGTATCAGTATGAGTATGGCTATCAGTATCAGTCAGTATGAGTATGCGTATAAGTATAACATTAACATTAACTGTATAAGATTAAGTAGACATGAAAGTGTGATACTCTATGAGTATGAGTAACACTAACTATTAGTATTAGTGTTACTGTTAGTAATTAGTATTACTATTACTATTAGCATTAGTATTAGACTTAGTCTTGCAGTTATTCCTAAACCTGTTAGTGTTACTGTTAAACTGAGTTGCTCTTGGAGTTAATCTTGGTACTAACTTTAAGGACTTGAATTTAAAATTAAGTTTAACTGTAACCAATAATGACTTACAATCTGTGTTGTACTTTATTTTAAGGCTAAGCAAAATGCATAAAGATATTAATCTAATGGTAACATACAAATCGTAATAGTAATAGACCAATAATATTACTTTTACTATAGTAATACTCATGTTTATGCTGATTAATATTATTATACTAATATTTCTAGTGTGTGTGTGGCTTGAATTTGAACTTACTGATACTATTATTAACTCGAGTTAAAATTTGCATTCAGTATCCAACTACTAATTGATGATCTCATATTGATATTGTCTTCTGGTTGTGCTTCAAACCCACTACCAGTTTTATCTGTGTCTCTAAAGGTCAGCTTTTGGATCTGATTTTATTTTTTGTTTTCAACAAGAATCTTTCAGACTTCCTTAATAGTTCTGTTGGCTTTTATTTTATGTTGTCAGTAATATATAAGACACTTTACGATTGCAAAATACTGTCAATTTACTTGATAACTTTCAGCAATAGGGCATATCATTTGATGACACTAAATGTTAAATTATAGGCTTTAACCCTAACATATCAAATTATACACTGAATGATTTTACTTCAGAGTGTTGATATTTTAGTAACTACCTGTGAATAACAATAAAACTAGGCTGCAAATCTGATGCTTATATCAGCTACAACTGTGAGTGTCAGGAAGCAACTTGTCTAATAAAAGGGCTTTTTATGGGTGCCCTAACATGCTAAATTGTTTGCATATAGTAAGATATTGCACTCAGTTTTCGAAAAAAAAGTTGCTGATTTGTGAAATATACAGTTAGAAGCTCTCTAACTCTTTTGCAATATGAAGAAATTGGAAAATGTAGAATTAGCCTTGGCCAGTTTGGCCTAAACTTACTGCCATATCGAAATATATGCTGCATTTGACGGTTTCTTGAAATTCTGTCACAATAAAAGTACTGTCTGGCATATGTAATAAATCAGCCAACTACATTATTAATTTAGACTAGATTGCAAACTTAAGTAATCTTGCAGTCGCTGTGAATGCCAAAAGCAGCAGATACTTGATTAGTTTTTTTTGTTTAAGGCACTTTGAGACATGAATATGGACCCGGTGCAGTAAAAATATATGCCCTCTCTACAGATAAGCTAATTTGCCCATTCTGTTATCATGTAAATAAATACCAAGTTCTCTACATTGACTTTTTGTTATGCAAACATAATTCACAAATAGCAATGGAGCACACACATTTACCTAATATAGTAGTTCATTGTGAAGACAATCTGTGCAAGTATTTCACAGGAATTTAGCGTGCAAAAGCTAACCAACTAAGTTAAACTTATGATTCAGGCAAAAATTGCTTAGTCTAGTTCTAGTCAATGGCAACCTTTGCTAAGTCAGATATTAAATAGCTAGTCAAGTTATGCCAATGCTTCTGGCAAATCAAGACATTTCATCTATTCAAGTTAACAAGTGAGCCAGTAGATACTTAGATCAAAGTTGCTTTGACCCAGCTTTGCTTATGTTATTTTAATGAAATAGGTTTTTATAATTGTTAGGAGTTTTCTTCTTTGTCAGCAACAAAGACATAAAGTTACAATAAAATAATAGTCAAAATTACTAAATTCAATATCTGCACTATTAAACTATTAATGTAACGATAGTTATAGACTTACTTGTTTTGGGCGATTACACATCCTGATATTTGCCGAAAATTTTATAATCAGTATTACAGTTCGATTTATTTACTTTATATAATTTATGTTCAGTTTGAGTAGGATTATTGATAGTAATTAAAAGTATTAGTTGCTTTTGCATTATTATTAACCAGTTAAGCTCATGTATATATAACTTCATGCTTTAAATTACTGACAGAAGTTTATTATTTATGCTGGAAAAAGCAATTGCCATAGCAAAGTTTATTTTTAATTTTTGAATTTTTTTATTTCAATAAATATTTTTTTTGTTGCCATGAGTATTTCGAATTACCAAGTTTTTTCTAAAGCAAGTAAACTTTCCCACATAACTTATTACTTGTTATTGTGTTTATTTTACATAGTACTACTACTAGTAACATGGCTGTGTATATAAATTGTACATTTGGCTTCATTCAGCTGTTATATGATTTATTAATGTTCTGTAAAATTTGACTTTTCTTAGTCTCCATTGAAGCACTAACTCTGAGGACAGATAAGCACCCTCTATCTTGTCAGAAAACTCATTTCACTTTGCTGACCGACTATATACCAGATTATTGATCTATTTTAGTAATATTTGTAGTCTCGAACTCCTCCAGCGGAGGTGTGCTTTAAATCTAGCGGAAATAATTAGTTTTATATGTATTTTACAATGCTGGCAGATGGGTGTGCATTTTAAAAAAGTAATTATAGTTATTGGTAAATGTAATTAGTTTTTTTGTATATTTTTTCAACATTTTTTTCGTAACCTTTTACTATGATTTCTATTGTAGTAATTTATTGACAGCAGACCTCTTGGATGTACCCTGAAACTAGGCAGTTGCTACAATGAATCAGGAGTTTGAGACTCATGAGATTGGGGACTCCAAGTTTACAGTATTGAAGAGGTACACCCACCTGCGTGGAGTTGGCAGTGGTGCGCAGGGTATCGTATGGTGAGTTGAAATTACCTATTTGTAGTTCAATTGATCTTATTGTTTATATAAACAGTTTTCCTTTTATCGTATTTCAATTGTGCTGCAGGCATTAGTAGCTAATTTAGAATACCACACATTACACCTGAGACACAGTTTGTTTATAAAAGTTGCTAAGCATGTTGTAACAGTTGAATTTACCATTATTTTTATACTCAGTTATTAAAAGTTTACTTTTGTTATTAAGTTTTTCCATATGTTGGCCTATTTAGAACAATATTTTTTTTAATTCAATTCTTTTGTTTATTTTTTGCTAGTTTTGCTGCTTTTTAGATGCTTGAGAGTTACTGTCTCTAACTTGCATAAAGATATGTACATAGAAATAGATTGCGTAAGAGCTACACTGTCTTGTGGATGCATTGTGTAAAGGTTTACATGATTTTTTGTATTCTATAGTATAATATATTTTTCCAATGTACAAAACACTCTGTTGTTTGGAATCAAAAAGTTTATCTAAATATTTACGTGACTTTTGGATTTTTTGGTAAATTCCATATTTTTCCAGTATGCAAAACACTCTGTTAAGAATTAGTCTCAAAGTTTCTAATGATAAAAGATGATCTTCAAAGCTTTGAATGAGATGTCTACTTTAACTTGTGAATGTCTATGCTTTTGCTACAGTGCTGCTTATGACACAATACTAAAGCAGCATGTAGCTATAAAGAAGCTTAGCCGACCCTTTCAGAATCAGACACATGCTAAAAGGGCATATAGAGAATTCGTCATAATGAAGTTAGTGAATCATAAGAATGTAAGTAGTTAGTTGACTGCTATGCATGAGTCACTTACTGTGCAAGTACAACCAATAAACTATTATATTGAGTTTATTTGCATTGAGTTAATGACACATTCATCTATGATTCTTTACTCACTGGTAGACCTTCAATGGAGGAACTAAAAACCACATACATTATCTTAAGCCTTGAATAATTCATGTACATATTGAGTCATATATTAGTGTCTAATTTAATGTATGCAAAACAAAGAAATTTGCTAAGTTTGCTTTTTCAACACATTTTGAAGTTTCTTTTTATAAAAATGTGTCAGCAATGGGTTTTTATTTGAAAAGTCATTGATCACTCATGTTAGTCACTTATTTATTATGTAAACGAAAACATGCAGTTTTACTCTCATTCTCATTCTGTGGGCTAGTGGTTTTGTACAGAAATAAGAAATAAAATTTAAATTCTTGACATTTCATTAAATAATACCATAATAGATTGTTGACATTTATGACATACCATTTCTCATTATTGCAGATTATTCAACTTTTGAATGTTTTCACACCACAGAGCTCTTTTGAACAGTTCCAAGATGTGTAAGTAATAATCAGCAGATACATTTTCTTGTTCTTCATTACCAAACACATCATTGGCTACTTTATAACCTAAAATTTCAGTGTTCACACTTTATTTTTTGCTGATGAAGAATAATGATTTTTTACTATACAGTCACTCAATGTATGTGCAAAGGGCGCTAGTTGCCATCAATGCTATAGAATAATTATTGAGTTATTCAAGTGAGTCAATAGGACAGTGGGCTGCATCTGATGTTCTAAGTGTGATGCCTAAATACCCTTGGGGCTGACTTATTTAATTTATATCATAACATTTCTCATAAAAGCTGGTAGTTATATTCTTAGCTGTCAGTTACTATTAATACGTGCTCTATTGGTTCTATTGCTTGATGCTTTTCAAGTCATGTACTGCACACTTTCCAAATCCATTTGTAATTTAATTTTTATATTTTTATACTGCCTGTACTGGCAAGAATACTAGATGAAAATTTTTCTTAACGTTTTACCTAGCTATTGGGTAATGTATTTTTCATTTGGAAATTTTAAATAAATTGCAATGTTTGGGGTATAACTGAACAGTAAATCTTATCTCAACCTCAAGTATGTTATCGATTTCTCAAAACAAAATTTTTAAAAATTTTCTTGTTTAGAATAGAATGTGTGCTTGTCTGATGTATTATACATTTAAATTGCTAGATTACATATGCAGCGCATTTGTCGAAAGTTTTAAGTCCCACTGTGTAATTGTGTGTTTAGATGCTGTGCATGTGTTTCTTGTTTATCTCTATCCTCTAGTGTGAGTAACCTACCAGCCTCTTCTGATTGCACAGCATGTTGTGACAGTGTTTCTGTTTTCTACTAGTACTAGTCACTAGTCACTAGTCAAATACTCCATATACCTGCACATACTTTAGATACCTAGTAATGGAGTTGATGGATGCAAACCTTTGCCAGGTTATACAGATGGATCTGGACCATGAGCGAGTCTCATATCTTGTATATCAAATGCTGTGTGGAATCAAACATCTACATTCTGCTGGTATCATTCACAGAGTACGTTGTCTTAGCAAATTGATAATCAGACATTGATGTTATGTACCCGTATCTTACGTTCAGCACATACATGGAATAGTTACTTACTCAGATGTACACCACCTAGTTTATGTTAGAGAGATGGAACTTACACTCAGCTACAACTTAATACGATCTGAAAGTGTTGAAGTAGTGATGTTTTTACTCTCATTAAGTATTCTACTCTCAAGAAGCTCTGCTCTGTTAAAGCTGTATTATCTTGTTATAGAATTGCAATGGCAGCAGCAGCAGCAGTAGTAGTAGCAGCTCTAAAGGCAGCAGTAGTAATGACAATCTATTTATTGTATTTTAAAACACAGAAGAAAAATATTTTAAGCTGGTTTCACGTATTGATGAAAGGATCATAAACTTATAGTTTTATCTCAGGTTTTAATTACTGTGAAGTTGGTATGCTGTTAATGGCTTAGAAAAATGTTTATTTTACTTCCTAAAAATTTAGGCTGCTGAGAAAATAGTTTTCTTCGTTTTCGTTGTTTATAATGGTCAAGAGAATTTCAAACAGTCTTAAAGAAACCCATATTTTTCAATTATTTGCTTGTTTTATGATGTTTTTAGGATTTGAAGCCAAGTAATATAGTAGTTAAACAAGATTGCTCATTAAAAATCCTAGATTTTGGCTTGGCCAGGTCAGCTGGTACGACGTTCATGATGACACCTTACGTAGTGACGAGGTACTACCGAGCCCCGGAGGTGATTCTTGGAATGGGCTATGAAGCCAACGGTAAGCTGAAATTTATAGACATCAACACATAAACAGCCTTGACCTTTGGCCTTGGTGCGGGTCACGTTGAGCTGTTGACAGGGGTGTGAATCTACTGATTATAGCTGTTGAGCGTGGAACCACACATAAAATCTATTAGCTAATCATATTTGCATTCAACTTTACATGTTTTCATAGCTACGTCTCCTGCCTTGCAGCTTCTCTTTCATTTGTATGCTGCTTAAAAAGTGGAAAAACTAAATCGCTAAAAAGTAAAATGGAAATTTGAAACAAGAAAAGTAGGTTTACTAAATAGTAACCGGCCAATTAGATCGCATCTGTAGACACACTTTCCTCACTGGCCGTTCAGCATTTTCATTGCATGAAAACCACACAAAAGTTCGGCTTGTGCAGATTTTCCTCTATTGTTGAGTGTGGCTGGCACAACTTTAAGAGTCTTGACTGTTCTCTAAATTCCTGTGAAAGGCTTACAGCTATGCATATTTCCTCTGTTATTCACTTTCGCACTGCTGGTTACTCATATGTTTGACTTCCTCGTCCATGGTGAAACAATTCATTGCAGTTTCTACTTTTGTTCTTTTAGGTTGTTTCAATATTTACTTACTTTTGTAAGAACAACAGTGTCGTGGGAGTAACTAAGTAATTTACAAGTATAATATTTACCTTAAAGCTTCTGCATTTTTGTATTGATATTTATATTGATTAGCATTGCTGTATATGGCTTGTAACCAGGTATATATATTATATCCTTATTCTAGATGTTATCTCATTAGGAATATGAATCTAAATATGTTTTAACAAGATACAGCTGAGCATTAATTTTAACAAATAAAATGATTTGCACTTTGTAAAAATATGTTTTACGATGTAGAAAGCGAGTTTTCACTTTGCATAAGACTTTAATAGAGCAATTTTTCCTTCTTCCTACACCATGACACTGATTCTTCTGGTGTACAGTGTATGTTTCTGCTGAGGAAATAGCACTGGGTGTTGAAATATCACTATGTTAAAGGAATAGCCTCAGTTCTAACCCAAGTTGATATTTATTACCTATGCTTCTTGGTAGACCCAGTCACCCGACTCCCTTATTTATGGTGATTAGCTTCAACACCTGACTTTGTAATATGATCTTATGAAGGAAACATCCAAGATGCTTTGATCTTGTGTCTACTTTGATTTCATCTATCAAGCTATTCATGTTATACTCCAAAAATTATAACTTAGAATTTTGATTTTCTTTTCAGACTAATTTATATAATTTTCACTTCTATTTAAAATACAATTTTCAATTGATCAGTGCTTCTGCATTAAATGTAATTGGTTTTAGTGTATATAAATGTGTGTGCGTGCGCGCATGCGTGTGTGTAGTATGTGTCTATGTGTGTGTATTATGTGAACATGTGTTTATATCTGTATTATATATCAAACATTCAATTTTGGAATTTGGAGTTGCACTTTCAAAAATATTGTCGGTCAAATACGTATGCTGAGAAACCCTTGCTTAATGCTATTCTATGTTTCAACTGAACATAATTTTATCTGAAGATGGTATTTTAGTTGACATCTGGTCTATTGGATGCATATTTGGTGAGATGGTGAGGGGGAGTGTCATGTTTCCTGGTACAGATCATATTGACCAGTGGACTAAGATTATAGAGCTGCTAGGCACACCATCTAACGACTTCTTGGCTAGACTACAGCCTACAGTCAGGTTGGTAGGCAGTGCATGTTGCAAGTCATGGCAGTCTGGTGTTATGTGAATGTATCAACTTATCTTAGCAGATTCGTTCATCAACTCTGGTGCTCAAAGGAAACTGACAACATTTTTATGTTTGGCAGATCTTGAAGTTGGAGAAGTCATAAATTCTCTAAAATATAATAAGCTCAGGTTTGGGTTTGTAATTGGAAGAGCATTGTTTAAATTTTATCCTGTCCATTTCATACTATTTTCTTCTTTCATTTTTTTGTTAGTTAGTGCGAGTTGTTGTTCCTATATATTATTATAATTATTATAATATTATAATATTATTATTACTATTATAATATTAATTATTATTATTATATATTATTATAATGACACAGGTATATTATACGTTGCTGGTTGACACTTTTGCAGAAGTTATGTAGCAAACAGACCCAAGTGTGAAGCGCAGAGTCCCGAGCAGCTGTTTCCTGATGTTCTATTTCCTGTCCCGAGTAAAGATCACGAGACGCTTAATGCCAACATGGCGAGAGACCTGCTCAAGAAGATGCTGGTAATTGATCCCCGGAACAGAATCTCTGTAGATGAGGCCATTAATCACCCGTATATTCGAGTATGGTTTGAGGATGACGAAGTTAACGGAGTAAGTTTTTACCAAGTTTATTACTAAATTGTATTCTATCACTTTGTTTATTGGAGTTGTCTCACTTGAAAAGAAAGTAGTATGTCATCATTTTATTTAGACTGACCAATTGAAGGTTTTTTTACGTGATTAGAACTCTCTGTAATTGCTGTTCTCAATCTCTTCCCGAAATGTTAGCGAATGATACTAAAAAGTGACTTTAGTGATGTAGGAGAATCTAACAATTCACAACTAGTTATTGACATGTATATCTTGTAGCCCCCGCCTGGCCCATACGACCATGGGTTAGATGAAAGAGATATATCTGTGGACACATGGAAAGGTATAGTAATAGTTGTGTCTTATAATCAAGTCATTTGCTATAGTATTCTGTTCCCATTACACTGCTAAGATATTTAGTGGCACATTTCATATACTGACTACAATATCCTGGAAAATAGTTTACCTGCTGTGGGAATATATATATCTTCACACCTAGCAATGTGCACTGAACACTTATCTGCTGCATAAAGTTAGCCCCAGTTGAGTTGTAGGCAGATTTGCCTCTAGATTTATGCAATAAATTAGAATCATTTCTACAAATATAATCAATCTGACCATTTCTTGCATCTCATAAGTTGTAAATGGTTTGGCATTTCAAATATGCAATACAGTTCAGTGAGTTCTTCTCTAGTGGGTGTCAGGGTATAGATATCAACTCATAATTTAATCAGTTTATTCTCAAATAAGATGAAAGTAAAGTAGGCAAAATATTTATATGTTTATATTTTACCTGTTTGCATCGTTGTAATGTAACATTATCACCGGCTTTCCATGGATCGATCTCGCTGATCGATCTCGCGATCTCAGCGAGATCGATCCATGGAAAGACGCCAAAGATCGATCTCCGTCGATCTGAGCTGGTCGGTCTGTGGAGCTCGAACTCAGATCGATCTCATGTCAATAAGACCATGGAAAGACGCCAGATCGATCTGAGAAGTAGAAAAAGACTGCGCGCTACAATGTTGTCTGCTAATAAAAATGATAACTTATTGATAATTACTAAGCAAAGTAATAAATAATTATGATAGCCACTTTTTCAGATGCCAAAACTTTGACTTTCAGTACAATGATTAGGAAAACTCAATTATATGCAGTAGAAGGTAAAAAAATGGGAGAAATTAAATTGATTTTAAATGACTAATAAAACTTAGTTTCATTAGCTATTTTCTTTGTAATTTTAAGCCTAACAGTCTTGTAAGTTTATTAATAATCTGCTAGACAGCCATCAATTTTATATAAGCTGTCAAGCTAAAAAATTAAGATTAATTATTTTAAATTGGCCAAATTACTATACACTGAAAGCTTTGCTGCGTATAGTTTATAGCTGGGATTAAACTTTAGACTATGACCATCTTGTTTTCAACAGCAGTAGCTTTAATCACTCAAATAGGTAAACAAATTATACTTTTAAAGTATCCTTCACTTAAGAGGAGGCAACTTCGAGAGATCGATCTGACACTCTCATGGAAAAACGATCAATCTGAGCACATGTCTCAGATCGATCTCAGCAAGATCGATCTGAGATCGGTACATGGAAAGCCCGTGTATCAGACCCCTTTCTAAATAATCCCATTTTAATTAATAGAGTTGTCTCCCCAATAATATACAGGTCATTTTACTTAATTTAGTACACACTGTAAATCTCCAGTTTTTAGCTGTTTTTTACAATATAGCTGCTAATGAACATGGGTTTTTGCCCAAAACTAGTTAAATGTCAATCAACACACATAAATAATCAAGGTTCTTTTTAATTTTGATTGATTTTCCATGTTTTTTCCTAATTATTTAGCTACTTTTGATTGCAGACCGTTATGGTTTTTTCGTAACGTAACGGTCTGAAATCAAAAGTAGCTGAATAATTAGGAAAAAACATGGAAAATCAATCAAAATTAGGAAGAACCTTGATTATTTAGATGTATTTATTGAAATTTTACTAGTTTTGAGCAAAAACCCATGTTCATTAGCAGCTGAATTGCGAAAAATAGCTAAAAACTGGACATTTCCAGTGTGTACTAAATTAAGTAAAATGACCCATATACTCAAACATAAGCTACTGCTATACTATTTGTTTGTGTTTTCAGAGTTAATCTACAAGGAAGTTGTACAGTATCAGAGTAAGCAGAAATTGAATGGTTAATCGCTGTTGCTGCCTTCAGTCGCAGCTCATGAGCAGTCAAGTTTACGCATCACCGGTGAGTGACTCTGTGTTGCTGTGGAAAGTATCAAAACAACAATCCGTTTCTCTCATTTACTGCTTACGTTTTCATTTTACTAGTGAATTTTTAGCAAAGGCTCTCTGCCTGGTATTTTATACTGGATTAATCATATTCAAGAAATATTCATAGTGTTTTCATTCGATGAGGTGGTTTTCCAGTCATAATATGGATGTTATGACTCAATTGAATGATTTAACTTTGTTTTTTCTGTTTTGTTTTTATCACAGCTTAAAATCAGCTTTTGTCTGACTGATAGTCAGATATTTATATAGTATGTTTTTTAATGAGTTTATTTTAGTGTTTGCATTTAAAGGTCATGAGAATGTCAACACAAACTTGTGCAGCAATTAGATATATAGTGTGCTTGTGTAGCGCAGGATGTAGATGAATGTTATATTTACTACTGATTTTACTGATATTCTGATCCATTCTATGATTAAAATATGTTATGTTTAAAATAGTTACACGTAGCGAGTGGATATTTTATGGATGCATTTTGTAAAACTACTTTTTAAAATGTCTTATCATAAATTGCTGAGAAGCCAAAACCCCTACAGGCTATAGCCATTGTGCTTACCTTGTATCTACACTACTCTATTATTGTAACAGTTTTTTTTAGTAAATCGATAATAAAAGCTAAACCAGTTTTGCATTATTACATATTATTATAACAATTATGTACTACTTTATGACTATTATTTTTAGTTAGGTTTCCTAACTGATTTTGTGTAACATACATTGTTGGCAATTTTAATTTTTTTAATCTCTATTATTTTTATAATTAACTGTAATTCAATAAACCTAGCAACTAGCACAAGGTAACTGACAGAGTGTTTACGGGAATCATAGTCAAGCTTAGCTCCTTTGTGTTGGATAATTAATAGGTATACGTGTAATAATAAATGTCATCTACTTGAACAATCGTTTTGTGTGGTCAACAGTGGCAACAGTTGGTGTGACGTAATGCACTTGTAAAGTGTTGCTATGCGTGCGTAGCGTTTAGCATACTGTCTTATCTACAAAGTTAAAATGTCTGCAACTTCACATTCTAATAGTTCTGAAGAAACCAATCTCTTGGACACAGATACTGCAGGTATATTTAAATATTATGAAACTTTTTTGGTGTATTTTTTATTTTAAATTCATTATTTGATTTAAAACTGGTGGTTTTAATTATGTGTGTTGATGTCTTCATAAATTTTTCAACAGGAGTCTTCTGGTATTTTTTCTTAGTGTCCACTAACTACACATGTCTTGAAGATAGTTGTGAAAGTAGTTATGATGGCACAGATACATGTGGTAGTGAATGTGATGCCACAGATACTTGCCATGGTGGCTATGATACCACAGGTACCAGTGGTAGTGGTTATGATGTCACAGATACATGTGGTAGCGATTATGATGGCACAGATACATGTGGTGATGGTTATGATGCAGAGAACACATCTGAAAGTGAACTTCTAGACAAACTGGAAACATGTCAGGACAAGAATGATAGCAAAAGTTGCAATAAAACTGGTTTATCAGGTGTCAAGCCAATACCTCGAATGTCGCTGTGTAGAATATTAGTTATCAATTTGCCATGGTTTGGTCTTGCTCTCATGTATCTTATTCTTACCGTGGAAGGTGAGCTCGGTTTATTTATTAATTTACCAACTTTTACGAAAATTGAATCTGATTTGTAATATAACTAGTAAGACGTGCTTAAAAAAATCTAAATTGTATTTAATTCAATATTTATATGCTAATGATGATTATAAGCAGAATTTTCTGTCTCAAATAATCATAATCTCGTTCAGGAGCAATAGTGGAGAAATTGAGATAACCTAAGTAAGTTCTTTAATTCTATTATTGAATTTTGGTTTGGGTCTTGGGTTGAACTTCTTGTAAGAACATAACTTCTTATGCTACATTTATAATTTAGAACACGGGCTTTTCTCCATTTCTCTATCACTGCACCTACCTCCATATGTCCTTACCCTATGGCTAATTTTTCGTATTTGGTAGTTAAAAGTTTTGTGCTTTTGTATTCTATATTTCATTGCTTAGTTGTTCCTGCTCAAGTTGAGGCAATGGTTGGAAATAAGATTAAAGGCACTGTTCTGGGTATTATGGTAGCCATTGGAGCATGTAAGTGTTAGGTTATTCATATGAATTTATAATTATTTTTTTTGCAAAGCTATTAACTTGTTCCCTTTCTTATAGATAAAATGTGTAAACCAAATTTTCCTTTATACACTGTATGCATATTATATAATTGTTTTTATAATTTCTATTTTGAGTTTAATTGCATAAAATTTAATAGCGTCTATTTAGACTTTAAAATATTGCATTATATGTTCCCTGTGGGAATAAACTATTGTGAGCAGTCATTTGTGGCCCCACAGTCTGCCTACAGTGATACCTGCTACACTGTACTGACAGCAAATATCCTATTGTGGCATTGTAGTACTGACTTTATTTGTAAGTCCGTTGCTTGGCCTCATGAGTGATAGACTTGAGACTAAGATTGGTAAGAGGAGGCCAGTTATGCTTGTCTCATCAGTTCTGCTGTGGTAAGTTTGTTCAATAGTGTAAGAATAATAAGTGTCTGAAATTTTTTTATGTACATTTTAAAATATTGATGGTAAGTATTACAATATCAGTGGTAGATGTCAGTGTACTGCTGACAAGTGTTAAGAAACTGAGATTAGGTGAAAGGACAATGTTGGTAGGTGTTGAAAACATTGATAACTGACAACAGCTGTCAAAAAGTTAGTAAATCTAAACTATAAACAACTTTGTTATACAAGTTATAAATTTGATAAATTAAAAGATTTAATGATTACAAATTTATGCCTGCATTCTCTAGTTAAATAGTATAACTTGTAGAAAAATCTAGAGTAAAGTTGCAAACTGTTGATACCATTACATGTATAAAGGGAGAAATATTTTACCCCCTCATTATTTTGTATTATAAGTTTAATGTTTTTTACTAGTTATACACTTCAAACATTATATATTATTAAGGATTCTATAATTTGTCTATAAAGAAATTCTTTCTTATTACTAGCATATTTGTGGTGTCCAGCAGCCTTTCCCACCATTTTATTGCCTGCACAAAGCTAGCTTTGCTACAAATTATTGCAACTATAGCAACAGCTACAAATTGATACATTTCCGAAAGTTTCCATAAGCAGCCCCGGGTTGGAATGACAGAATGCAGTAGTTTGGGGTTTTGAGTTTAAATTTGAGGATTTAGGTTGGAACTTTGAACCCCCAACTCCACATGAGTGCAAAGTAATATTGAGAAGTTTAGTAGTTGATTAATTCACATGAATAGTAAGTGAGATGTTAATCCAACAGGAAAATGATTGTTTTGAGGAACTGGAAGGATGTATTAGTATATGTTAGCCAATCATGCGCTCCTCAAAATATTAAATATGCTTAATGCAATATTTTCCCAGCAAAAGTTCAAGTGTATCTTAATTGGCTTTTTGGAGTGGCAGAGACAGCTTAAGAGGAATGTTGATACTAGCCATACATAATCATATGATGTTAGGAAGAGCATCCAGTCATAATTGCTCCTGTGCCTCATTTGAATAAATCCTTAGCCCTGCTTTAACAAAAACCCTTTCCATCAGGGGTTTCTCACAGGGATAGCGACTATAAACTTGCGTGAATGAGTTTATATAGATCATGCGATAGGCCTAGGAAAAGTTGACGTCTAATGTTATAATGTCAACTTGCGAAGTACAAGTTAGAACCTATATAAGAGATATTAACATGTAGAAAATTTTCCTAGAGAGTGTCCTAAGTTAATTTCAATATCTTGTAATGTATAGCAGGTTATGGAACTTATTTTATCAATCAAAAAATATTTTTCATATTCAATGAAAGGCATTACTTCCTATTTGGGAGTTATCTTCACTGGCATGGTAAACGCTACAATACATTCTGCTGCTCCATTTAAATGGAGGTTGCAGTTTTATTTACAACTATATTTGCAGACTACAGCATATTCTTATTCTTTTTGTTTTATTAGTTGAATGAATATTTTGTAGTTTCAGCTTAATGGGCATGTCCTTCAGTGTTTCCAATGTCAAGTTCAGTGGTAATTCTTCGGTGTCTGAGGTAAATTAAACACTATTTGTTTATCCTCTACTATTGATCTATATATTGTGTTCTATTGAAACAATTAGTTCCTAGCTTGAATGATGTTAGTTTTTTTGTTTTATTACCACGAAGTTGGTAAATTCAGACAAATTTGTATGCCAAATTTTTGTGTACAGCTTATACTACTGTTTCAATACTAAGGAAAACCAAACTATTTTTTGCTAATAAATGCAGTTGCAAAATACTTCATATTGTAACTAATTTGATTGTAAATTGTGCTTATTATATTTTATAAAAGAGAGTCATGCAAGTTTTTACATAATTTTTTAATTGCTAAGATTTTTGCTTCAAGCTGTAAAGTATATCTTTGTTTAGTGCCACCCCAACCTAACAGCCAGAAGGTGTGCACCTTACAGTAAAGCTTCTGAGTTGTATATACGTGGGCCTCATCTAAAAATAGACGGTGGGAAGGGGCTGTCTCAGACCCAAACTGTCAATTTGCCTCTCTTTGAGTACATTGCTGCAGGAAATATCTCTGGCTCCATGGGTTTGTATAAGTCATTTCAAAAGTGTTTTCAGTGCAGGCAAGGCGTTAGCATACTTCTATCATGAAATGCTCTGATCGTCAGAGCAACAAATGAATACTGCAGACACTAGGAAGTAACTGTCTGTTAACCAATTATCAATCAGTCCTGAAAACTGACATTGCTATTGTTATTATGTAATACTAAGCTCAGTTGTTGCTTGGAAGGAATTTCATTGACTTCATTGTAAGTTTTTAACCAATCAACTGGCAAAGCTGTACTGTTCTCCATAAATGGTAGTAAAAATGTCACACCTTTCAAGTGTGAGATCATATGTTGTGATAAGTATTTATGGTGACTTGGATGCATGAATGTGTATGAACTAAGACTTATTTCATAAATTTACTCTTAATGGAGTTTGTCACAAATATCAATTTGAAATGCCTTAAGCCTTCAAGGCATGTAATTAAATGTCAATTACACTTGAAAGATTTGTCTGTGATTTTTAGTCTTTAATTGAAAGTATTTTACATAATACATAATAATACATTACATAATAAATACATAGGTATTTTTCCCTCACTTATATGTTACTTATATAGCTCATACTTGAGTCAATGTATTGTCTGTTTAGAATGAATAGAAAATTTCTGAAATGTTAAGTAGTAGATATACATTCTGGTTTGTAGATCAAGTTGCTCTCTGTTTTTAAGTTGAATGGCACTCATCACATTAACTAAAGCCAAAACTAGAATTCAGTAGTTGATATTTGTAAGCTTTAGTTTACTCTTTTATTATTGTAAAATATGTTTCTTTATATTATTTATTTTGCAGTGCAAACTTCATAAATCCACACTGATTGGTATTTGAGGTTACATGTTCTGATTGCATGAGACAAAACGAATGTTTGAAATTTTTGCTTGCATTGCAGTTAATAAATGGTGCAGGTTGCTCCATTTTTTCAGCTTTTGTCTTGCAGATCTTGACTTCTGTTTATAAATTGTTTCATTGTCATTGCTAGGTGCTTATGCAGTGTGCTATTTGGGGTCTGTACTGACTTATACGGGGATTGCAGTGCCATACAATGCTCTCATAGCTGATAAAACTCACCCAGACCAGAGAGGTAATTCTTTTGTTTTACCTGTAAAGGTATGCAGATTAGATAAAAAAAATTTTACATTTATATTTTTTATTCCTAAAAGATATTATGAACCGTAGTGGTTTAAATTGTAAATACGATGTTTGATAACTTAATATAGCTATTAGGATGGTAAAGCAAATGTTCTAATGCCAATAAAACAAAGCTGATTGCAGTAGCAAAATAGCAAATGTTTTTATTTCAAACCACTTCTTACTTTAATACTTCGCTGTTATCACTTGCAATTGAATTTTAAATAGAATTTAGTACTATAATAATTCATTATTGCATTGGCTAAGGTTACTAATTATTTGCCAAAATTTTTTCTCATTTTTTTACTCGCAACACAGTCATAATTTGAATTGTGATAATTTTCAATAATGAAACATGCTTTTATAATTATTTTTTTGTAAAATAAATGCATCTTCTAAAATCAATAGCTGGTTCAACATGAAATTGGCCAAATTAATTAACCATTAAACCAATTTGGTTATGCATATATTCATTATACTATAAACTCTTTCATAGACTGTGAATTAAACTATTGACATCTGATTTATAATTGATCTTGAGTTCTATGGAGTTTCAACTCCATAGAACTAAGGCCACTAATAATAGGAGTTTCTAACCTTTTGTGTTAAATATTGTTATGATTTTCAGTTTTAGGGTTGATGTACTATCCAGAGAGTCTATTTATCTATTATAGAACTGCACCAGGCTAAGTCGAGTGAACGAGTATATTTTATACACAACTATACATTATAAAAACACGATACATTATTTCAAACAAGTTACACATCTAATCTATTTCACACTCTAGCTTCGACTGAGTTAGCAGCGGGAAACTACAATTGCTGCTAACTATCAACTACGCTAATTGGCTATCCATTGTTCCGGGTCAATTACGCGACCCTGCATGTTGTGCTGCTGGTAGTTCCACGAACCACCACACCGCCCCCACCAGCAGAAAGCTATCTTTCTGATATATATATAAAAAAAACATTCAATAGTAATTGCAGACATCAGTGGACAAAAATAATACATAATATACAGGAAGAGACATAATAATAGACAGAGTCACGGTAACGATCCGTTGCATACAATTGGCCAGCTATAGATAGACGAGGAATACTAGCTAGCTGTGGTAGTAGACAAGGATTAACCTGTCTAGCAGTTAAGCATTTACACGAGTTTGGTTCCTCACCAAATGTGGAGTATTCTGGGTAGCATACTAGAGTCCTTGTTGGGCACGCCGGTGCTTGGCTTGGCATGTACGCAGTTTCCGTTTCATACGGCATACGGATCCCTTGAGCTGGAAGAGTCCTGTTGTAGTGTTAAGTAGGTCTGGTGCCAGCTGGGTGAACTCTTCTTGTAATCGTAGGAGGCGTTCTTCTACTGTGGCTAGTCGTAACGGGTCGGGGGACGGTGTCCGTCTGCGGCGTAAGGGTGGACTGGGGGACCTGGTCCGTCTCTTCGCCGGGGTAGGGGAGATCTCTCCTTCTTCTGGATATGTAGTTTCCTCGGGGGTGTATGTAATTTGAGGGCGGTCAGACACCAACGGGGATTGTTGGCGGGCGTTGTCTAACACACGTTGGAACCCCGAGGATAGAACGGCTAATAGCATGGCCTTCTTTACCAGAGGTCGTATATATGTGAGGAACTCCGGGTACAGCTTAGCGTCGACCACATAGTTTTCTCCAGGGAAACAGCCCGCCGCTCTGTGTTTGGTGACGGGGTAGGGATACACATCATTGTACCCGCAGGGGCAGAAGGTCAGTAGGAGGTGAGCATTGACGTGTAGTTTAAGGGAGCGGTGAGAGGCGCAATCTTCACCACAGATCTGGCATCTCGTCCGTCCTCTGGACCCCCAGGCTGTTTCTATTTCTTCTTCGGTTTGTGGAGACACCCACCGCCAACGGCGGCGTAGTGGCTCAGG
This sequence comes from Bugula neritina, assembly GCA_964035545.1. Classification (NCBI taxonomy): domain Eukaryota; kingdom Metazoa; phylum Bryozoa; class Gymnolaemata; order Cheilostomatida; family Bugulidae; genus Bugula; species Bugula neritina. The sequence goes on along the minus strand of OZ037765.1, from coordinate 7,069,003 downwards.
CCGGTCACCACTAGCCTGGTCCTCTGGATACGGAGCGGGAAGTGTTCTATCCCGTACCCTGGTTGTAGCGGGTCGAGTGTAATCTGAAAAAGTTTCAACAGTGTTAGTACAGTACACTGCCGTGTTGTCAGCTTGAACAGCTTGGCAACTCCTAATTCAGTTACCTCGTAGAGATTAATGATAGTGAATAGTCAGATAGAACCGTATTGCAATGAGATTATAAAAATCTCTAAGTCAAACTGAGTTCTTACTACGGTATTTCACTAACCTATCTCCAGCTCGATTGCCTCAGTGAGTCAGAGCTGAGCGATGCAATCTAGTTTCGTATTAAGATATAGTTAACTCACCCCACGATCTGTTGTCGTAAGACATACTGAATATGTGAAATGGTTTGAACTACTGCTTAGAAACACGTCTACTCCTGACTGCATCAGCGTATGAAAAGATCGAGCAACGTGGTTGGGGTGCGTGATTAAGACTTTGTGCACCCGGCGGATGAATTTTATTTCTATTTCCGCCGATGTAAAAGTTGATATTCCCGTGGTGTTGACAACTCCCACATTTGCTCGATTCTTTTCTCGTACGGTTTTCCCCTAAACTTTCATGTGTGCCGCTTTTAACGCAGTCACATACGAAGTCCTTCAAGTATGCGGGGGGTTGCCTCGTACGCTGTCCCCTTTCTAGGGGGGGTGACACGCTTGCCGGTTCGTTAGTAGGGGCCTCTAATGGCGTCTCTACTTCACCGTCAGCAGTCACCTCTTCTTGTTCTCCGGATGGAGCCCCTCCCTCCGTGGGGGTTTGCACTTCCGGAACCGGCTCGGTTTCTGGAAGTGATGAAATCAGACTTGGCGGTGGCGGACACGCTTCTGTTGGCAGAAGCTGCCGCTCCTCTCTCACCAAGTTTTCTTCCCGCGGTATGACCACTTCGTATTCAGGTCCATGCCGCCGTCGCCCGCGCGTCGTTGTCTGCCTTCTGGGCTCTAACAACGGGGGGGCTTCTCCCACTCCGCCGGGGCTAGCCCAATACGGTTTCAAGCGAGACTCATTCTGGATAGACACCTGTCCTGAGCGCTCAATCTTGTACGTATGATTGGGCATAGCCTCGACGACCACGTAGGGGCCTACGAACTTAGGCTTCAGCTTATCAGCCTGTCCGCGGCGCCTACGGTAATTGACCATCCACACCTTATCTCCCCTTTGATAGAGAGGGGGTTCATCGGAATCTTCGTGCCGCACCTTCCACTGCTGTTGACGCAGTATATCGTGTGCGGCCTTCATCCGTTCCACTAGTTCACTGGCATACTCGTGAACCGAGTTATCTTGCTCTGGAACGTGATAGGTGAGATGGTCAGGGACACGAGTCTCTCTCCCGAGCATCAAGAGGTTTGGGGTCTCACCAGTACTGGTGTGTGGGGTGCTACGATATGCACGCATGACTTGCGGCAACACCGTATCCCATTCCTCTTGACCTCGTCCAAGGAGGAGACTCCGGAGCGCATCACCTAGCATCCGGTTGTTGTGCTCCACCACCCCGTTACCTTGAGGGTGGTAGGGGGTGGTCCTGCTCTGATTTACTCCCCAGAGGTGGCAAAGGTCGCTCATCAGTTGAGACTGGAATTGAGCGCCTTGATCAGAGTGTATCTGTTCGGGAAGCCCAAAATAACAGAATACATGTTGGTCTAGTGCCCTGGCCACTGTTGGGGCTGATGCATCTGGGATAGCCAGAGCATCCGCCCACCTAGTAAAGTGGTCGGTTAGTACTAGGATCCAATTATTGCCTCTGGGGGTCAGGGGCATGGGTCCGACCAGGTCTACAGCGACTACTTGCCAGGGCCTACCAGCATATAGCCTCCGCCGTCCTGCTTCACCAGGGGGGCGGCTATGCTTACTGGCCTGGCAGATTTCACACTGTTTGACTCTGAGCCGGACGTCACGCTCCATCTGCGGCCAATACCACCGGAGTCGTAATTTGGACATCACTCGCTTGACCCCTGCGTGGGCCTGTTTGTGAGTATCCCAAATCAACTCACGGCGGATGGCTGTGGGGCAGACTACCCTCTTCCTTTCCGGGTGTCTACCGCTGGCAGCTAGAGAGATGGTTAGCAACCCATCCTGCCCGATCCGCAGCGAGTCCCAACGCTGACAGTATAGCCTGAACTCGGCGCATCCCTGTCGTATGCGTTCCTCGCTGGGTCGTCGCCCTTCCCTTTTGGCCCGGTATATGTCTGCCACGACTCCAGGCAGCTCTTCTTGGAGCTTCTTCAGCTCTCGAACATTACCGGCCAGTACAGGGTTGGCGCGGAGGTTTTGTACATCCTCCGGGGATTCATCAACTCTCTGCCTGAGTTGACCTTGATCCCAGTCAAACGGTGCTCCGTGATGAGCCAGCGTCTCCAACTCGCATCGTGGGGGACCTCCATCCCTCCTCTCGATGTTGAGACACTGTTTGCAACCTCCGTCAGGTCGGCGACTCAACCCATCCGCATTGCTGTGTCTCTTGCCCGGTCGATGTTCGATCCGGTATGAGAATTCAGCTAGGATTTCGAGCCACCGGGCGACCTGACTAGAGGGCTCTGCCCTCTTGCACAACCAGATCAGCGAGGCATGATCCGTACGCAGCCAGAACTTCCTGCCATATAGGTATGGTCTGAAGTGCTTCACTGACTTGATTACTGCCAGCAGTTCCTTGCGGGTAGTGCAGTAATTTCGTTCAGCGGGAGAGAGAGACTTGCTGTAGTAGGCTACTACTACTTCTCGGCCTTCCTGCACTTGTGACAGCACAGCGCCAACATTCTGGTCACTGGCGTCCGTGTCTAGGATGTACTCCAGAGTGGGGTCTGGGTAGGCCAAGATGGGCGCCGTTAGGAGGCAGCCCTTGAGGCGGTCGAACGCTTCTTGTTCGACTGGAGTCCACTGCCACGTCACTCCCTTTGCGGTAAGCCGGTTTAACGGCTGGGCTATGCCCGCAAAGTCTGGTATGTATTGCCTGTAATACCCTACCAGCCCCAAGAAAGCCCGGAGTCCGGTCAAGTCTTGGGGGGTGACCCAGTCTTCTACTGCCCGTACCTTCTCGGGATCCGTTGCCACGCCGTTTCGACCGACAACGTGCCCCAGGTACTTGACCTCCGGCTGCAACAGAGCGCACTTCGAAGGTTTGAGCTTAAGACCGGCACCTCGGAGTCTCTCGAAAACCTCCTGCAGACGACTGACATGTGTCTCGAAGTCTGGAGAGATTACGATGACATCATCGAGGTAGACCAGCAGTGTCTTCCAATGGAGTCCGCTAAGGACTTGTTCCATCAGCCTCTGGAAGGTGGCTGGGGCGGAGGTTAACCCGAAGGGCAGCACCTTCTATTTCCACAAACCGTCCCGTGTGATAAACGCCGCTTTCTCTTGGGCGTCGGGACTCAGAGGAACCTGCCAATAGCCGCTTAGCAAGTCTAACGTACTGAAGTACTTGCTGCCGGCTAGAGCGTCCAATGACTCGTCAATACGAGGTAGAGGGTAGGCGTCCTGTATGGTTACGCTATTGAGTTTGCGGTAGTCCACACAGAACCGCCAACTGCCGTCTTTCTTCCGGACCAGTACGACTGGCGAGCTCCACGCACTATGGGCGGGCTCTATCAGTCCCCGGTCCAGAAGATCCCGTACTTGTCGGCTAACCTCCTTCTCTTTCTCCGGCCCCAGCCTGCGTGTGGGCTGCCGGACAGGGACTGTCCCTGCAGTCAGCGGTATTTCGTGTCTGACAATTCCAGTCAGTCCCACGTCATGCTCCCCGCTGCTGAACACATCACCGTAGTCGCGTAGTAACTTGGCCATAGCTTGGCGTTCTCTGTTACTCGCGCAGCCGCCACTGGCTGTCTCGTATAACTCCCGGAGATGTGTTGGGACTGCCCCTCGTCCCTGAATAGGGTGTCGAGGGAGTGCCTCTGTCGCATCACCCAGCGACGGGCCTACGTCTCCCTCTTGAACAGAGTGAAAACGGCCCAGCATCGACCCAGCCGGGAGCTTGATAGGCTCGGTAAAGGGGTTGACGCACTGCACTAAGATCTCCCCTTGCTCAGTCAGCTGATTCAGACTGCTGGCAAGTTGGATCTTTTCGTGCGCGCCTTCAACCACCCCGAGTCCAGAGATCCGGCTACTATTCACCCTGCAGTGAATGGTAGCCCGGGAGCGGCCTGGTATGGTACGGTTGCGTACCACTTGCACACCTCCCACTAAAGGGCAGCCGAACTTGTCGACGCAGGCGAGTTCCCGCCCGGACATCATCATTGCAGATCTGCTAAAATCTATGTGACATCCGTGCCGTTTAAGGAACGGCATCCCGAGGATAGCATCCTCCTTGAGCTGACTGACGATAAACGTCTCTTGGATCGTCTGATCACGGACTCGTCCCGTCAGCTCAATTATACCATAGAAGGGAAGGCATGACCCGTCAGCTAGGGTGCCGTATTCCCCTTCGTATGCTTCCATCTCGCCCCTGACCCTAGCACTGAGGGTGTCGAAGAGTTGGCGGCTTAAGAGGTTTGTGGTACAGCCCGAATCAATGAGAAAAGTAACAGCTTTGCCTTCCAGTTTGCCGGGCAAGAAATAGCTGTTCCCATGGGGCTGCACCTGAACTCTCCCTTCAGGCCTTACTCTCGCAGGGAGTACCCCCCTCGCTTTGGGTCGCGAAGGAGGTCTCTTGGGGCGGTGATAGGCAGGCCTCGGGGGTGCCGAGGCTAGATTCTCGGCTACCTTTGTGTGCTCCCATCCAGATTCTTGGACTTGTAGCCCTGTGAATCTGTTGTGAAGGGGCATAGAAAAGGCAGCCGCGGGGCGAAGCCCCTTGCTGGTCCGTCGTGGCTGTTGCCACTGTTGGTTGCCAGTACGCGGTACCCGTCTGGGTGACCTGCGTTTCTTCTTCCCTAGAGGTTTCGTCGGCCCGCGGAAGGTGGGAACATCTGCGGGCCGCGGTAGTTTAACCCCTGATTTAGGAAGGAACAATATCGGCGGAAATGTCCTTGATTTCCGCACTCCCAGCAAAAACTGACTGTTTCTCCCTGTGGCGGCGCCGATGGCCGCATGGGCTCAGGGGCGGTACTCACTGGGTTTTGTGGTGTCAGTGTTGCTATCAGCTTGGCTAGCATATCCGTCAGTTGAGTGACTTTTGATGCCGTCGCCAACTGGGACACGGCAGCCGCGGCGGGGGTTTCCTCCCCTTGTCCCGCGGCCGTGTCTGCGCGGTCTATCTCCACTTGGCGGGAGCTTCCGCGACTTTTATGCATTTGGTTAGCTAGGAGGTAAGCTTCCCCCTCAGTCAGAGCATCTTCAACGGTGGTGACTCCCCTAGCTAGAAACTGGTGGTGGAGACCCAGATCGTCGACAGATGCTATGAAAGCGTCGAGGGTGTACCTCTCACGGTTGACTGGGGGCAAGTCGCTGTACGCGATCTGTGCCAGCTTCATGACCGCGGCGGCATGCTCCCGCAGCGGGGTGCGGGAATCACGCCGCAACCTCTGTAATCGGGCCCTGGCATCTGTAGCCGAGAGGCCAAAGCGGGCCCGCAGAGAAGCAAAGATATTATCAATGTCTACGCCCAGCCCATAGGGCTTGGCTTTGTCCATCAATGCCATTCTAAGCTTCAGCAGGGCCACCCTAGGGGGCCACTGAGCGACGTCCATTACGTCGCTAAACTCTTGGATGAATTGTTCCACCTCCTCTTCACCCGTGAAGGTGGGCGCCTTTAACCTGTAGTGGTATTCAGCTAGTTCTCGTGGAACCCTTCGCTCTTCTACTACATGGTTAACAGGCATTGTCTCTACAGCATTGTCTCTACGCTCACCTTCGATTGCCGGTGGTTGAGTTCCAGCATTTTCAGTCTCCATCTTGGATGCACTATCCCACCGCTGCCACCACTGTTATGATTTTCAGTTTTAGGGTTGATGTACTATCCAGAGAGTCTATTTATCTATTATAGAACTGCACCAGGCTAAGTCGAGTGAACGAGTATATTTTATACACAACTATACATTATAAAAACACGATACATTATTTCAAACAAGTTACACATCTAATCTATTTCACACTCTAGCTTCGACTGAGTTAGCAGCGGGAAACTACAATTGCTGCTAACTATCAACTACGCTAATTGGCTATCCATTGTTCCGGGTCAATTACGCGACCCTGCATGTTGTGCTGCTGGTAGTTCCACGAACCACCACAATATAAGAGCTTTGGAAAAAGTAATAATTTATATTTTTTATAAAATATGTGACCCTATTTATCTAATTTTTGAAGATTACAAAACTTTTCTTCAGGTTGAATTTATGACTTATAAAATGAATGACAACTAGTGTGTGTTACTGTGGGAGTGTGTAGTTGTAGGGTGAGCTAATCTAATAAGGAACTTCTTAATATATTCTCTTATCAAAATGCAAACAGTAACTAACCCATAGGCCATGTACACATTCCAAAGTTTTATTTGATGAAGCTGGCGCACTACCATTTTAACTAATTGCTGTTAAATAATTTTAGCCCTATAAATGTTTATCAGTTCTAGGGGTTAAATCACTGGCTTAGGTCATGGGTTTGTTTGTTTGTTTGTTTTTTATTTTGTCATAGTCGGGAAAAAATTAATTGAGAAAAAAATAAACAAAATGACAGGGCCTATGGCGCAATAGCACTGTAGCTAGTCGGGGCACCGAGCCATGAATGGTTGACAGTTATATAAGATTTTTGTTTAGGTTTTTGGAAGTTTTAGCAACTTAAAAAAGTATTATTTTTTTATCTGGAAATTTGCCATTAGATGGTCTCTCAGGGCAAGTTTGAAACCAGCCTCCCTCTCCACAGCACGAATAGAACTAGGCAATTTATTCCATAGCGACGAACATTGGAATTCCACTCTTCGTTGACCTGCAGCAGTTGATGATGGAGGAGTTTGTAGGCTGAACTCTGAAAATCTTGTGGGATAGTTATGTGTGAGATGTGTTAGTTGAGAATAGTAAAGTTTATGTGAGAGCAGTATTAATTTGAATTTGTGTAGAGTGTGAATAGGCATGATTGAAGAACTAAGAAACAGTGGTTTAGATGGGGAAAGGTGATGCTTTTTATATATAATTCTCAGTATTTTCTTTTGCAGTAAATGTAGTGGTTCAAGATAAATGTTTGCTGCATTACCCCACGATTCTAGGCAATATGTTAATTTAGAATTTACAAAAGAGTTATATATTTGTATTAGAATTTTTCTAGGTAGGTGATTGGAACATTTACTTATCAAGCCTACTAAGGGCCTTAGGTTTTGACAAAGTTTGCTGCAATGTTGTTGCCAAGAAAGATGTGAATCTATTATAATACCTAAGAAGGTAGTTGATTTTACTTCCACTAATTTTTTGTTAAACATTTCTAAGGCAAAGCCATTTAAATCTTGTTTATTTTGCGCTGTTTTGATTATCATATAGTTTGTTTTACTCATATTTACAGTTAATTTATTTTTATTGCACCAATTTTCAATTTTCTTTAATTCACAGTTTATGACGTCCATATTGTTTAATAGATTTTTTGATTCAAAGAAGAGGTTCGTATCATCGGCAAATAATATAGGGTCTAAATGCATAGTTACATCTGGAAGATCATTTATATAAATTAGGAATAGTGTGGGACCAAGTATGGATCCTTGTGGTACTCCACATGTGATATGAATAAAGTCAGAATATGTGTTGTTAATAATAGTAGACTGTTGACGATTGGACAGATAATTTTTAATTAGCTTCACACTGTGACTTGAAAAGTGGAGCATTTTTAATTTAGCTAATAAGATTTCATGATTTATTGTGTCAAAGGCCTTACTAAAATCGAGGAAAATTCCAGCTACAGAATTACCATTGTTCATGGCATTTAAAACCTTATTTGTTAGATTAATTAAGGCAATATTTGTGTTTCTATTTCGTCTAAAGCCGTACTGCTTATCAGTTAAATAATTTTTGCTTTCTAGAAAATCTACTATTTGCTTATTTAAAATCTTTTCAGCTATCTTACTGAAAACAGGTAGTATAGAAATTGGGCGGTAATTACTTACATCAGTAGCTATGCCTTTTTTGTGTAGAGGAACAACTTTAGCTTTTTTTAGTTCATTTGGAAAAGCGCCATCATTGATAATTGTGTTTATAATGTAAGCTAAAGGCTTTGAAAGATGAGATGCAGATATTTTTATTAGGTTGGTGGGAGCTAAATCTAATCCTGCAGCTTTGGCTGGGTTTACATCTTTAAGTAAGCTTTCAATGACTGTGCTTTCAATATTTGTAAAGCTAAACTGTTCATCAAGTTTTTTATCTGACTTCTGAGCTGTAAAATCAAAATTGTCGTCAGTGAATTTCTTTGATAACGTTGTTCCTATGGAAGTAAAGTATTTATTAAAACTGTTTGCTATGTCCTTATTTTCAGTTAGTGTAATATTTTCAGATGTTAAACTTTTAGGAGCATTTAATCTCTTTGATCGATTTTTTCCTAGATGTTCGTTTATGACTTTCCAACATTTACTAGAATCTGAAGTATTTTCAAAAAAAGATTCAAAATATAAAGTCTTGGATCTACGCAAATTCTTCGTAACTAAATTTTTTAGAGTTTTATGTTTAAATTTAAGTTTCAAGTTTAGAGGGGAATTTAAGGATTGTCTATAAACATAATCCCTTTTGTTCATCAGCTTAATTAATTCAACACTAATCCAGGGTCTTTTATTTGTTTTAAGTTTGCGTGGCCAATTTGTTGAGAATTTTACTAATGGAGCATGTTTATTGCATAAATCCATAAATATTTTAAAGAAACTGTCATACCTAGAATTCACATCTTTCTTGGCATATACTTTGGAGTTCCAGTCTACTTTAGAAAGATCTTTCAAAAATAGTTCTTCATTTATTTTCTTATAATTTCTAATGTTTGTAGATTTAGTTATATTAAAATAGTTAGTTAAATTTTCTATTTTGATAAAAGTAGGCAAGTGATCTGCTATGCTTGTTGTTATTGTTCCAGATGTTAAGAATTTATCATAAAAATTAACATTTATATGATCTAAGCAAGAATTGTATCGTGTAGGAATCTGAATTGAATTTATAAAATGAGAGCAGGATAGGATGTTGAGGTAAGATGTACTCACAGGATCGGATTTAAGAGTGTCGATATTGATATCACCTAGTATGACATGATGTGGTCATTGGTGGTGTTAGGAAGAGCATCCAGTCATAGTTGCTCCTGTGCCCCAAATGAATAAGTCTTTAGCCCTTTAAAAAACCCTTTCCATCAGGTGATGGTGACTATAAACTTAAGTGAATAATTGCTAACCATTATAACATATGGCTATATAGTACCTCCCAGCTACATGTAAGTATATCGTTGTACTTTGGATTCGTCTTATTTGTTGTAGGAGTGAATTCTGGAGTAATGGGAGGCATGGTGCTGTTGGGAAACATTGCTGGTGCATGTTTGGGGCTTTTCATATCTGTAAGTTTAGTGAACATGTTCTATGAATGTGTCACACATGTTGATCCTATACTGATACTATGCTATATTCCCCCTTAAAGTTCATTAGGGTATTTCCTTTTACTTCCCTCTTGTTTAATCCCCACTGAGTAAGCTGATATAGTTCGTGTCATCAAGGAAGAAAGCAGTTTCTGTTTGAGTTCTCAAACCCTTCTATTTACTTAGCCTATTTGTATGGTAAATAATGCCTCAGGGAAGTGATGTAGTTCTTGGCAACTGCAAAATAACTCAGTTTTCTTTCACTGTTTTGTGGTTAATGTTGTACAATTTACAGCTTAACAAGTACTCTTACAGCTAAAAGTATAATATATTACTTCTCTGTATAATGGAGAAGAACAATGGTCTTTAATGTGTAATGTAAGTAAAAGATCTATAAACTGAATATATTGATTGAAGGCACATAACATTTGCCCCCAACTCATATCTCAGAAAAGAGGTCACTGGTCTCATCCAGGCAGCACAAGGAAAAATCCTCAAAGCAGTGAATTTTTTTCCTATGGAGGCCTGCAAGTAGTCATTCATGCTTTGATGTTTGTAGAATTATCTTTATGCTAATAATTGGAATACATTCACACAATTCTGCAAATTAAATCGTACCATATTAAAGCATTTGCTGTTGAAAGTAGTCGTATACCAGCCATAGCAACATATTTTATAATGCTTAGAGCTCTGATACAGATGAATGTTATATACAGTCAGTCTTTCAACAACGTTCATGTGGTCATGAACATTGCTCACACGTTTTTACAAGGGCAAAGCTTGTTTTATAATATGGCTAAAGTTATATAAGCTTACTATTGTAGTCAATGTAGTTTGTTTGAAGTACTCTTCAACCACTTGCCTCAGTGTTTCACATTACTTACCCCATGCAGTCAGTCATCTATATATATCTATCTGTACAACTGTAACTTATGCTAGTTTTTTTAATATTAGAAAAATATATTTTTGAAATTTTAGTGAACAACCTCAATTTTACACAGTTTAAAGGTCAACTTTATGATGTATTGTCCATTAATTGTCAACTGCAAGTCATTTCTCAGTCACTCTAGATATGTCATTAAACAGAGTGTATCTATTACGAATTTCCAAGAAAAATTTTACTTTTTTATTTTTGATCCAATTACAGCTATTACTGTGGCAGTTGAAAAAGCTGTAACAATAAATTTCTGATGTAATGTATACGAACTCATTAAAATAGCTAAAGATGGATCAGCTTGTCGTTAAAATCGTGTATTTTGTATACGGATATAATATTTTATGCTTTTATCATGCTCTCTCCATGGGTAACAGTTTTATATTCATAATATAGAGAAAGCATTTTATTTACTGCATTAGTAAAAGATGCTGTATATGAGTACATAGACTGTGTTGTTCACAGAACTTTATATCAAGTTTATTTCAAGTTTTTATCAAGTTTGTGTCAAGTCTGTATTAAGTCTGTATCAAGTATGCATCAAGCGTGTTGCTGTAGTGTCAGTACAAGCATTATACACTGAGATATTACTGTCCAGCTGACAAATGTTGGCTTCTTGTCTATATATTTTGTGAGTAAATGACACGTTTTTGGAATGAATTGCCAAGATGAAGCACGTTTGTGTGGGACTGTGTCATTGTACGGAAATTGTTGGCAGCTTACTGCTGTATTGTTATGGGAGTGTCTTGTTCCCTGGTCTAAAGACCTTCAGGGTGATCTAATGACATTGCTCATTGCGCTAGCATGATTACCAAGTGCATATTGGGTCTACTCTACCCGCATGCCCACATAATGTGTACAATGCATAAACAAGTCACTTCTATGACGTATTTGTTGTTATGCTGCGACAATGCATAGTGTAGCCGGAAAAACAATAGCAAATATTTGTAATGTTGCTACACCCACATTTTTTGAATGAACTACGCCTATTTGAGAATTTTACTGGCTTACACGCCTTTGTATGATAAAAACATATAAGAATACAGGATATCCTTTTGTGTGAGATGAGCTATTATTTACTTATAATAGAAATGTGGTGGGTGTCTAACTTCTATCTAACTGCCATCCTGTTGCTCACCATTTACAAAATATATAACCAACAAATTATGGGCTTAGGTCATACGGGCTATAATATATCTATTAGTAAATAATCTAAGTATTGCAATGGCATGAAAATTTTGTTCTTTCGGGACTTGATGCGTACAGCTTTCAATTTAAAAGTATCAATGGATCAATTGGAGGTTGCCTTTTTTTCTAAATATAGCAATAACAAGTAGCACTTCTTATTACTGTATTAACCCTCACTGCAGGGTAGTAACTCATGTCGTGATCAGAACAAAATCTGTTTATAGAAACAAGTGACCGAAAGCAATTAGGCTCAACCTGGTATATTATCTAATAGGCAATACATGTTTAGTATGCGTGCTTTATATTATATTATATATAGATATGGACATAGTACCATGATGAAACCATCTATTGTTTAATATTTTTCAATTTTTTAATTTTTTTTACTTTTTAATTTTAACAATTGTTTTTTAATTCACACGATTGCTGTACATCACTTTTTTAATCCCTTAATTCTGTCCAAACTTCTTCCTATATCCACCACTGTCTTCCTACCAGAGTATTTTTCAAGAAAAGTGTACAAAACTGATTTAGTTTTAATTCTCTGCCTTGTTGGTAAAGGTTTTCTCTCTCCTTACTATATTATTGATATATATGGTAAAATTACCATCTCTTTCGTCAGCTGAACTTAAGTGTTTATGGAAAGCCAACTGTTTCTATGCACATAGCATAGCTGACTCTACCTCTCCGCTATTTACTAGCTGACACTGGATACCACCCAAAACCACCTCCCATTCTAAGCTAATGTTTTATTTTACATTTTATTCTTTTCAAAATCTCTTTTGGTAGGTGCATATTGCAACTTTTCCTCCTTAAAATAAAAAACATTATTAGTTTTATATTATTATGTCAACTTCTACTAACGCTTATTTGTATGTTGTGATACATCTAAACTAGAAGTGTAATTTTTCTTTAGTGTATTTTGGGTGCATCTCTATGTTATGTTTGGCTTCAATCCATCTACCAAAATGATCTATTATAAAACCTAACGAAATATTTTTGTTACTACTGAGATTTCTACTGGCATATAATTTGTTACTACATAATGCGCTTTTGGCTGCCAATTGCATAAAAACAGCAGTAAGATAAAGTTGTTGCTTTAATATATTGTTATCTGTTGGTTTGAATGATTCTGTTGGCTTAGTGCTGCAGTGACAAAACTAGATTACAACGCCTTGAGTTTCTGATATACAATTTGTTTTTAGTTTCTTAATAATTTTTTTAATTTTATATTTTGTAATAAAGAAACTGGTAATTGGTGTATATAGAGTGTATTGTGTAGGATATGAATGCATACAGTGTATACAGTGTGTACAGTGTATATGGTATCTTGTAGGATATGAGTGTGTACACTGTATATGGTATCTTGTAGGATATGAGTGTATACACTGTATACGGTATCTTGTAGGATATGAGTGTATACACTGTAGCTATATGGTATCTTGTAGGATATGAGTGTATACACTGTATACGGCATCTTGTAGGATATGAGTGTATACACTGTATATGGTATCTTGTAGGATATGAGTGTATACACTGTATATGGTATTTTGTAGGATATGAGTGTATACACTGTATATGATATCTTGTAGGATATGAGTGTATACACTGTATATGGTATCTTGTAGGATATGAGTGTATACACTGTATATGGTATCATTAGTGGAGTTGTACTTGTTTGCATCAGCATAACCCTTCTGTGCATCTCTGAGTCACATGACAACCACAACTATGACTCTATGAGTGAGTGTTGCTTTTTATCAACTATTTCCTATTACTACTGCTGCTGCTGCTACTACTACTAGCACAACTAATAATTTTACTGCTGCCTGCTTACTCACAGTACCACTTGTCCTGAGTGAGCTGCAGCCATTTTGCATGTTGCTTCAACATCAGCTTATAAAATAACTTTCCTGTTATGTTTGTACTTTTTAATTTGTTCCTTGAATCATGCTATTTTTTTGCAAAATTAAAAACTTGGTGCATTTAATTTAAATTAAAGTGTTTTTAGTGCATTTTTATTGGCTAGCATTATTCAAACTGCAGACTACTTTATACTTCCTTTTACTGAACTTTTCAGTCACGATTTCTACAAATCTTAATGCAATTTTAAATCCCCTGCAACGAAGAGATCAGGATGAATGCTATTGGTTGTGTAATAGGAGTATCTTTGTAATGTGCAGTTATGTGAAAAAATCATTGCACGCTGTTAGTTTCCTTGTATATGGAATTAATTATTGCAGTTTAATTGTACAAAAGGAAATAAATTGAATCAATGAATGCTTCCTGGAACTTGCATGATTATTTCCAATCAACTGTCTAACTTTCTAAAGTAGTACAGCTTTAAAAAAGTTTAAATAATTACATTCTAAGATAAAATTCTATCCAGAATGTTATGTTTTCCTCAGAAGGATTTTTATTAGAACTTGGGCTATTGATTTTTTCAGATTCTGCTGCTAAATGCTATTAAAGTACTTATGCACAATTTTCACTTAATTTTTAGAATTTGAGGATGCAAGGTACAGTAATGGGTCCCAGTCATGACTAGCAAATCATTAATAAGCTTGTTATGTTTTTACTGCATTTTCTCTAGCAATTATAGTACTATACTCGATTTTTCATGCAGAAATTATATATTAGCCAAAATTATTACAATAAGCAAAAATTTATATCACTCCTTTTCTAATTATACATTTGATTTTGAATGATTGTTGTATTATGTATGGACCTAGTTCATTGTTTACTGTAAATTATGCCCAACAATGTCATTGTTTTAGATAATGCATGTTAGTTTGACTTATGCCAACAATCAAACGCTTTTTCATTTACAGATTGTGGAAAATATGTTCAAGCCATTTTTGAGTCTTTTCAAGGTAAGAATTAAATCAAATAACATTTTGTTAGTTATGCATTGATAATTGATAATGGGAATTATTTTAATCAAGGCTATTAATGACAATAATTTTCAAAATAAGATTAAAAATATTTTGCTTTTCGATTGCTTCTGAAAATTCTCTTCACTTTAAACTTTCTTTCTAATAGCGCTAGAAATAACCTGTGATTTCTGCCATCAGGTTACGCGAAGCAGGGGTATTTTTAAAATTGCATAATGCATATAATTTTCAAAATTAATAAAAATAATTATAATTGTTTATTATGGTAAGTATGCTTGTTTCAGCTATTGCTATAACTACACCTACGAGATAGTACTCATAGAGTTGCTGTTTGTAGTTATACTTTGTAATATAACAGGGCAGATTTCAAAATATTCAAATGAAATATGCATTTCGTAGTTTATTAATTTGAGAAAATGCTTGTTCATTATTACGCTAGTTTTAGCAAGTGCCGATAAAAGTTATTAGTGGGGATCTCGTGTAGTTTTATTTACTTACTGATTAGATTTACCTACTGTCTCCTAAATGTTTATAACGGAATTAGAGGTGTTTTCAAACGGCTCCTTTCATTTCCTTGATTCACACCTTTATTTTATTACTTAATTACTTTATTTGTTTTTCAGTTATGCAAAAGGAATTACAGCCTAAGTATATTGGTTAGGTCTAATAAAGTTTTCGTAAGTGTTAAACTAATACCAACAATCATCAGCCCATGTTATTTCTACAAGACTGCGCAGGTTTTTGGGCTACTCTGCGGAGGGGTTAAGCTCAGAGTAAACAGTTTTCAATCAAATATGAGGCAAACCTATTTATGTTAGTAAATAGTATACATTGCCGGCCAGAAAATCTACATATTTGACTTGTAAATTGTTGAGTTAGAGGATTATTTTTGTTGGCAGAGTTTTTTCAATATGGTTTACTCAAAGTTTCTTAATATAAGTTATTCATGTAGTTTCCTTTAAAATATTAATATCAAAATAGATATGCTAGTGTATTGCAATCAGAATGATAATGAAGTCATGAATAAGTTTGGTACGTAGCTCTCTGTAATTTATTGATTTGGAAAAATGCAATTATATAATTTTTTAAATGCTGGTTGCTTACAACCTGATACTCATAAGTTGCTTTCCTGTACCACAAGGAAAGTCACATGATCAAACTCATATTCAGACAGTTTGTCACGTTGCAGATGTCCTGCATTTTTTTATAGAACATTACGATGCACTTTCACACTTGCGAAACCATTTTTTCCTTTTTTGAGCTAGTGAAACTGTATTATACAAGTTTAGGTCCACTTTAACTAAAATTTCCAGTAAAATATAAATACATTAGTTAAAAATTTACAAATTATTGTCCAAGTATATTGTTTTTAAAAAGTTTTGAGCATTAATTTTTCTTTGATAGAATTAAAATTGATTTACCTATCAGTGAGTTTTAACTTGTTCTATGGTTTTATTTTTACTTTTCTATATGTTTGTAGCATTGAAAAAAAATGTAAACAATATGATTAATTGCAAGTTTAAAGGATGATATAGCTCACATGTTATGTCTTTGTATTGTAACAAGTTTAGTAAAAAGACTGATAATTGGATAACTTTTCTCCATCTGCGATTTAAGTAAGGGCCTTCCTCATTCGTCAACTGCAACTATATGGCCATTATCACAAAGCATTGGATTTTTTAGATTGATCAAAAACTTTAAAGGATGGCCACAATTAAGTTCGTAGGATATACCTTATATATATGCCTGATGAAAATAATGTTACATATATGATATATTATGTGTAACATTATGGCGTCTCCCAGCAACTCTTACCCTTTAGTGAAATATCTTTGCTTACTAATTATTACCGTGAATATTTTTTGGACTCATTATAGGGCAGTAGAGTTTTGCTCCCCAAATATTCTGTAAGTTCAGCAGATGGAAATCTAGCTATAGATTACTATTTTTGGTTGTGTTTTGAGGAGGCATATTATGCGGTTTAAATAAGCTATTCCCAAATTACAGATAATCTTAATTATTATATTACTTGTTGCTTTTTTATCAAATGAGGCTACAGACTACAGACTCTGTTGAGTGAAATAGCTCAGTAATCATAATGAAAACCATTGCACTCGAGGAAATCTACTATTAAACAGGATCAGGCCTCGCTTGGCTCTGGCTGTTATTTTTTACCCATGCATCATCATACCTTATTTCAAGATTGGTATAGCATTAAGAAATACCATTCATCAATTGGAATGCGATTGAGGAAATGCTTCCTGAAAGGCTTGGCTGGCTTTTAAATCTCAAAAACTGTTTGATAAGATGAGTGTCACTATTGCTGGGGTATAGGTCTCTGGTCCACACATCCTGTGTATTACAGTAGCTGAGTTGTTTTTGTTGGTGGACCTTACAGCATCAAAAGAATCTCTTCTCAAATTACAAATTTAGTATGTTCAAAACCAATTGAAATCTTTGCTTCAACTGCTTATGACATAACCTAAAGCTCTAATAGAACTAATATTGTTGGAAGAGTTCATATATATTTTCTCTGTAAAATATTTCACATCTCCATTTAAATTAGGGTTCATCATCTCTAACCTCAAAAAGTCAAAAGAAAAATGGTAATAAGCAATTAACAACATTTGTTTATTATGGTGTCTACAATTCTATACAGAAACAGCTGCTAATATAAAACTAGTATAGTATACATCAGCAAATTTACTTTAATTTGCTGATGTATGCTATACTAGATTCACTTCAAAACTTTTATATTTCAAATTTCCTGTAAATAAAACCAACTAATTTCACCATCTACATCCTTAAGTTGTGTTTATTTTTAAAGTTTTCAAGTTATTCATCACAAGTGGTCACAAATTTCAAGAGCTCAAAGTACCTTTTGTGATCTTTGTTCAGTGGATTCCAACCATTACGTCATTGATAATGATTCTTATAGAATTTTTACAACAGCAACAATTCATTTTATTATATGATTATTCTCACACAAGGAGCAGTAGTGGAGAAATTGAGATAGCCTAAGTTCTTTAATTTTATTAATACATTTTTGTTTGGGTCGAGGGTTAAAATTCTCACGAGAACGTAACTTCTTTAGCTGCATTTTTAATCTAGAACACAGGCTTTTTTCAATTTTTCCATTACTGCACCTATCTCAATTGTTCTCATTGTAGACAAGAACTTCCGGTGGCTCTTCTTTACTAGATTCATGATGCAGCAAGGAGTATCTACTGTATTTACGTAAGAGCAATTATCGATTAATACCCGAAATTCCCATTTAGAATATTTTTGGAGTAAGAATGAGGCTAAAAGTTTTAACTTATCAAGCCTAATATTTCTCTAGTTGATGTGCTATTAAAGATATTTGTTTATTTAGCTAACTCTGAAAGTCAATAGCATTTACTTGTAATAGTTTGCTTTTCTTCATGTTTATTTTTAATTCTGTTTTTAGTCTATACCAGTTAATTTCTATTTCATACTAAGTGAATGAATAATTGCTGATTTTGCTCATATAACCATCATCAAACTCAATCTGATTGAATGTTGTATATTTAGCAGTTTCTGGCCTTTCCATTACATCTGTGGGAAACACATAACGCAATATTTATAAAATATGATACTTGGACCTTACACTTTATAAAAGTGTATAGAAAAAGCAATATTTAACTTGAGTAAAGCTTATTCATTATTTATAAGGAATAGTTGATGCTCAGAGCTTTATATATATATTTGTTATAAAAACTCCTGCAAGCTTATAGTCACTATCCCTGTGAGGACCCCTGATGGAAAGGATTTTTTAAAGCAGGTTAAGGACTTATTCATATGTGGCACAGGAGTAATGATGACTGGATGCTCTTCCTAACATCACCAATGGCCTTTACTGGGGTTCTAACCCATAACTGTGTGTTTACTAAGCCAAACACTCTAACCGTTAGACCACGGCTGCTCCCTATATATATGTCCTTATTTTTAGACAAATCATAAAACTCACAGCAGTTTAGAATATTATATTTTCAAACTTTGTCCACATGGTTTGTCTAATTATCTAATAGGTCACCCTAGTGTGTACTGGTTCAAATATTCCAAGCAATAGAAGACTGAGTTATAGAAAACATGCAGATGCCAGTGTTTATGCTGGTATTGTGTTCGTGCACCCATGCATACCCTACAAAGCATGATTCTATCGAGTGCTTATCCATTTTTTCCTTGTTGGAAACTTGCCAAAGTTCCGTGATAGCTGTTTAGATCAGCTGATCAGTTTCTTTACTTTGTTGGTGCTGTGTGACATAATGGAATAATGATAAGATTACAGAACATCTTTGTTCTTTCCTTAAATTTAACTGCCATAAACACTTGGCTAATAAACGCAAAACATTACCTGCATCACACATGTTTTTGCCTTATTGGCATTGTAAAAAAAAAATAACTGTATTATTGCTCTTTTCATGCCCTAATACATATGTTGTTCTGATAATGTTGATAGGTTTGTTCAATATTGGGTGTCGGACATGGTGTTTGTTCCCAACTGCTGGTCGAAGGAGAAGGCCGTAGCTATACTGATGATTCCCCTCGTGATATCAGCAGCCATATGGTGATTATGATATATACAAGTTTTTCACTTTTGTTTCAAGTCTCTATTCCTATGAAAACCTTTGATACGAAGGACGGGAGAATTCTTTGTCTAGTAGGAAATCACTCCTATGACCTAGTAGATCTGCACTCTAGGCAGGTGCTTTAGCAGCTAGGCAGGTGCTCTCAGTATGATATTATATAATGCAGGCTTTAATTCTGCACTGGAAGATAGTGCTTATATATACTAGATAGTACAAAGCAGCATGTAGTAGTAAATAGTAATACACAGTAGGTAATACACAGTAGGTAATGCACAGTAGGTAATACACAGTAGGTAATACATAGTAGGTAGTACATTGTAGTTATTACATAGTAGGTAGATGCAGTACATAGTACCCTTGATCAAAAGTTGAAGATGAAATATAGTAAAATGCAAATGCTATTTGTGGGTTAAAGCTTTAAGTGATTATAGTTCAATGCATAGCACTGATACTTAAAGAAAGGCAATACTAGTCTGTTATAACAAGGCACCTGCATAATTATTAAGGAACTTAGTTTCTATCTCTGCATTGAAGAGGAGACAAGTGTTTTGGTTATCTGAGACAGTCAAGCAAACTTATTATCCAACAATAGTGATAGGTTTGTCTCAGAGTATAGTTTGAACATACATTTATTGGTATGAGCTGCATCAGTTTGACTTTCTGTGGGTTATAAAGCGATGAATTTAGGCAACTGCCACTATCTAAAACTTCTAAGTATAACTAAGGTTACAGTTGTATGCAACGGGCCTCTGTACCAGATGCAACCTTGTCTGTATGACTTCATAATATCCTTAGGCACAAATGCACTTGCTAGCAATGTCATCATGATAATAGTATATTATTTCTGATATTAGAATAGTTTTGTAACAATTCTTATAATTATGGCAAATCACAAACACACCAATAGTTTGCAATGTTTACTGTCCGTATGAGGAAGTTTTTGTTGAAAGCAGGAAAAATTTTATACACCATGTTTATGGGTTTGAATAATACTAGCTAGACTGTAAACAATGTTTAGAGGTTATTTATCGTTATCTTCATATCCTTGAGATATGATATTACCAAATGGGAATAAGCTTAAAACTGCTGTGATTCTCTTAGCCAGACTTATGAGTGAATTATGTATATAAATGCAATATTAAATTATTTTGTTATTGTAAATACTGAAGAGGAACAAGTATGCATATTCTTAAATTTCTTGAATATTGAAAGTTGAAAGGGTTTGACATAATTATACATTGCATATGATGATTCATAAATTTATGGTTTGAGTTGAGTATTAGTTTACTGAACATCTCCTGGGCTATGGAGTGACTTTAAAATGACATTGGTTTTTTTTGGTAAATTTACTTAATAATTTATTGCATAAAACGGACAATTTGCTTATAAAATTTATTTATTACTTGAAACATATAAATAATTTTTCATTTTTTCTTGAAGTAACTGCAATATTATCCAAATTATAATGTTTCTTTCCGTAACTATAAGCATAGAGTGTAGCACCTAACTGTGCACACTTGATAGAACTCAATGAGGAAACAAAATGTTATTTTCTCTCATCAAAAGATTGAGATTTGAAACCTGATATTTCTTTGTTATTGAACTTACAAACTATGCTTTGCTGCTTACTCAAATGTTCCTTGTTATTTTATATTGTGTTATTGGCAAGAAATTGGCAATTTAAAATTCCTCATTGCTGTTTATCATCAGCTTGGTTGTGTAACTTTATCAGTTACACATATGTATTTCAAAATTCTCGTGAGTGTGAAAAGCTTTTAAAGTAGCAAAGTACATATTAGATCATGTAAATAAAAACTTATTGCATGCTAAATGATTTCAAATTTTATTATGTTTTCTGCAATTTTAAATATAGAGTCAGCTATTTGGGAAAAATTTTTATGTTTAGTTCTTTGCAGTTGTTGATTGCTTATGGCAGGGCCACCCAGCTGGCAGATGTGTGAAATGTATGTGGGATAATTTCGTTTCCTAGCTGTTTGAAGTTTCTAATTTAATTAAATGGTTCTTAATACTTGATAATATGTGTTTTTCCTAGTTTGCTGTAATATGTGAACTTGAATTTCTGCCAGATACAAGCAATGCAACAACACAAATCAAACTGTCTATTCTAATTATTTTTATGAGAAAAAAATTTAACTGCTTCTGCATTATTTTAAACATATATGTATCTAATTAAATTGAGTTATAATTGAATTTTTATAAATTTGTGGCACACAAAATATAAAATATAGACCAAAACCAGAACATTAATAAAAGCTAAACACACTCTAAAATGTTGTGCAGTAGTTATGTATAGTTAGCCAAAAAATAAAAATAATATTAATGCTTTATGCCATTGAATATTATCACAAATAAATTTAGATTAGTGTTCACTGTTGTGCAGATTATTAAAGTAATGGTGATAAATTGCACTGTATAAGGAAAAATAAGATTATAGATCATTGCAAAAAATGCAAAATGAGGTGTCCATTTTGCGATCAAATGTCAAGGAAATTAGAGCAACCTGATGTCATTCAACAGCAGTATTTAATACCTACAAGTCTGCAAAGTCAATTTCACAGACTGATATGTTGAGAAATTTCATCTGATGAACAAATATTAATCTGAATGAATGGATTGCTGCAAATTTTATTCTTTAAATTATATTATAATAATAGAGTATTGTTTCAAATTGTTGCAATACTATTATTCATTGTTGACTCAGGCTGGGATAAGTCCAGGATGGATTTAGTTCTTTAATGCAGTGTATACATATAAATACTCTGCTACTAAGTATGATTCAATATTCTAGATGAACTATTCCCACCATTAAACTTTGATTAGATACTCAGGAATTACCTTTACAGGTGTGTTGCTAAGCACACATGCAGTGACTAGCTACTATCAAATAAATAGAAAATAGATTTTTGGCTCTAAAACAAACAAGCACTACGTTTACTAAATGACTGGCAGATCAGAATGTCATACATGTTACATTTTCACTAAAGTTTTATTACAAATATAGTTATACATTTAAATCAGAATCGCAATACAGTATAACAGATTGATGCATGTCTTGGAGCAACCAGCCGAGCTAAATTCTACAAACTATAATTACATTATTTCCATCACTAAATTGTTGAACTTAATTAATTCTAGCCTTCAATTTAGAATGCAGCTAACATATGATGTGACTCTCTTAGCTTTGGATATTCCCATTAGATAGTTGTTTGTGAACAGTTGATTTTATTAGATTTAATATGAACATATCTCAACAAAGTTATAGCTGCAAGCCACTCCCATATAACTCACACCAGCTCCCTGGAAAATCACTGTAAATCCGGCAATTTATTGATTTTTAAGTGCCAATTAATATTCTGTAAATTAACTAAACCTGCAGTAAGAACCAGTATAAAAACCATTTATGTTTAGACATATTATTGTGGCAACAATCTTTATTTCCTTGTCAGTGCCCAGTCTAGCCTGCTAAATATAGTTTTCCATGGTTATTTGTCATTTTGTTGCAACATTTTCCTAGAAGCATTTGCTATTTATTGATAACAATTGATATTAGTTTGTGGTATCTAACAACTTGACTCTTTTTAGTAATAAGCAGTGTTATAGGAATTTCTGGCGGCACTCACAGTATTGTTATATATCTGCGTTTCTGTTGTGATGATAAAGAGCTCAGTAGTTTTAGAACACAAAAATAGTTATCTATAAAGAGAGAATTATATTTTCCTTGAATGTCTAGTTAGTATAGCCTACATTCTAAAAACTCATGCTTGTAAGAAATAAACTGTATTCTACTACTGGCATATTTTATATTGTGATAGCACAACTAGCATTTAATACGATGAGTCAAAGGTTTGTAACAATCTTCCTTGTCTTTTTCCATTGTTTTATCTTCCTCTATTTAAATCGCTATTATTTAAATAATGTTTTTTGCTGCAATATACAATATATAAATATAATAATCATATAATATAATATAGTATTCCTTGCATTTTACAGCTCGGTGTTATTTGGGCTGCTTTCAGATAGAATTAAACGAAGGAAACCTTTAGTCATATCAGCTTGTAAGTATAATACTTTCTAGGGATTTAAGATGTTTACAATACTTGAAATAATGAGTTATAAAAACAATTCACTTTCCCAGAAATATATTTTGCATATATGATATCGAAATACTGTCAGAAAATAAAGCTCCATGAACTAAAAGCAGTATACAGCGACTAACGTCAATGATAACGATTTGTTATCTATTTACTATTATGTAAAAGAGGGATGAGTCTAAAAATGAAAAACTAGTTTTAAATTACTGCATTATACAAGATTTTGTCCACACAAAACTAGCACATATTGCATACCTGACATGCATTACATATAGTCTAGTTACAAGTTTTACAAACAAATGGCTGTACAGCTACTTTTGACCGACCTTGTGAGACAGACTGTGCAATTTGTGCCCAAACCCCATTGGTTGAGGCCATAGCCAGAGGCCCCAGTTACACAAATTCAAGATAATCAGTATAAGATACACCATTAGTGTCATCTGCCAATTTTTTGAATCCTTCATTATAAATAGGTACAAGTTTTCAAACATTGGAACAAGTGTTGCGTTGAAAATTTTACATGGTGTGATGTTTGCAGAGCCTTTATTTCCTTGTTTATACACACACATGCTCACATGACTCTTGTGTTTTATCTTGACTACATCAGTAGACTAAGGTGGAGGGTAGCTGTAAGTTGATATAAAGATAGGTTGCAGCAATGCAACTAGCTGTCAAAAATAAAATATCACAATTAGTTCTGTGACTGATAATGTCAAATATACTGCATTTCCATTGCTTCTAATGGATTTGTGGTTGCAGTTTGCATTAACTTATGGTTGTAGTTTTATTCCATGCAACTGTCCGCAAACATCCAATGAAAAATACATTCCAATAATGGGAAGCAATGGAAATGCAGTGATAATAGTTTTGCTGATGTCTGCATTGCATCTTTTTATAATTGAAGGTATGTTGCTGCCACGTTTTACTGCACATATATAAAACTATATGATGTATAAGGTTTTGAATGAATACACGAATACAATGCGCTGTTGGTTACTTCCTAGTTACGGTAGAACTTTGAGGGCAGAAAATAGCGCTGGGGAAATTTTACTAGTAATTATGGGAACACAGCATACCAGGAAGTACTTTATAAATAGAACAATTTAACTACAAATGCAAATAATATCGGCAACCTACACAGGGCACATCTATAGCAGAAATATCAATAACTTTGTGTACTTATACAGTATGTACATTGGTTTCTTTTAGCCATATTGATGAGTTTATCAGCTGGCTGTTTTACTGTAATCCGAGGAAGGTACTGGTCTTACTACATCACCCTGGTACTACTGTTTGTGAGTGGTAAGCTGACCATATGTATAGAATCTACACTCCAAAACACATCTGTCAAAGAAACTGACTTTGAATAATATGCTGTTGCTAATATTGTGCAAATTAAATACATGGCATAAAGCCAAGAATTTTTGTGTGACACTGACTGATTTTATATTGCAAAGTTATAGTGGCAGAATTTCAGATTATTTAAATACCACTTGAATATTATAAAACTCATCAATAAGATATTGTGTCACAGTATTGATTTCTCTCGCCACAATTTTACAGGTATTGGATATGGTACGTATTTGTCGGTAGATTTTGCTCTTTTATTGGACATCCTTCCTTCAATCCACAACAAAGCCAAAGACATAGCTGTGTGGAATCAGGTTTGTAGTAGTGCATATCTTATGAAGAATCTGGAAGTTTCCAAAGAGTGAAGCAGTAATTACTTCTCTGATAGACTGTAAAATGCCACTCCCAATATGTTGCATATTGAATTTACATACTATATGCAGCATGTTGAAATATGGCTGCATACTCATATCTGTATTTTTTCTAATATAGTCCCATGAAAGTAGGAGTCAGCAGTTTGTAGTTAGAGCAATACTTTTGCAAGTTCTGACAAGAAAGTTTATAGATTGTCATACATACTGTTCTAGTTTATTCCATAAGCTATTGCTTCTACTGTGTATGTAGCTCAGCTGCAAGTCTGTTCAGTTTTATTAGAAAACAACTTATTTTGTTTTTTAGGCATTGGTACTGCCACAAGTGCTAGCGACCCCTATTGGCGGATTTATCCTCGACTTCTTTGAACAATTCAACTGTGAACTTGGCTTGGGATACATAATTCTGTTTGCTATAACAGCTGCATATTTTTTTATAAGTGGAATTTTTGTTGTAAAAATGGATGTACCGTAATAAAATAAAGTGCATGGCTTATACTGTTTTTAGTGGAGTAAATTAGCACTATGTGCGTAGAAATATATTTGTACAAAGTTTCACAAAATTTGTTAATTTATGTGAAATAAATTAAATAAATAAATTTATTTACAATAAAAAATAACTTTCAGGTAAAAGAATCCGATAAAAAAAGCAAACTTTCTTGAACAACTATCTTTTAAGACAAATCTTAATGTGGTCTCGATAACCTTGTAAGACATTGAATATAAGGTCACATCTGGGGCATTTGAATGTCTTTCGAGTTGAGGGTGAGGGTGAGTGTGGCCGAGCAGGTTGATAGGTCGAAGGTGTGTATGGAGACTGCGTGCCACTGGTTCTTCGTATCAAAGGTTCTTGCAATGTTGAGGGACGACTATACACATCCTCCGACTTCCTGGACACTGTAGGTCCTTGGGGCGATTGTAAGGATGCTGACAGGTCAGCTCTTGGGGAAGGTTGATACCTCTGGGTGTCAACATATGATGCAGTCAAATTATGAGTTGGCTGTGATTGTAAAGTGAGAGGTTTAAGATTGCGTTGATTACTAGTATGACTTTGTGGTAGCTGTGGAGTCTGCACCTTGTAGGTTGGTTGCTGTGTTGATGAGGGTGTCTTGTGGTACTGAAATGATAAAAAATATACAATGAAAATAAGATCACACCCCTATTGCTGTTACTACCATCATTACTATTACCACTAATGGCAATACACAAATACATAGTGGGAGTTACACCTAGTAATAATAGTTGCATAGAATTATAAAGAATTATACAATATAGGGCTTATAGCAAGTGTAGTATGAAGCTTTAGAGATAAAGTGCAATGAGCTGTTCCATATACACTACATAGAGGAACACATTGATTCACTAAATGGCTGGCAATAAACATTATTATGATTGAAGTTATTTCCTTGTTTCCTTGTAGGCTGCAATTCATCATTCCAAGTTCGAATATGTCATAGTTATAACCAGAGCTACAGATCATATGACAGACATATAGAGTATAGTTAACCTGACCTGTTGAAGAATGTTGGTTATATAAAATACACACCTGAGAGCACAAAGTCGTGTAATTTGTTTGCAGCAACTCTTTCTCCTGTTCAGTGGTTTCTAATTGTTGTTTCACGGCTTCTAACTCACTCTGGCATAGTTCAAGCTGTAAATAGGGAAACTTTACAGTTCCAAGAAACAACAAAGGAAAAGGTATCAACAGTTTAGTAGAAAATTCGATTCATCAAACAAACACTGCAACTGAGTATAATTGTATTATATGTTTCAGATCTATTGTGGGCTTATTTATACACAAAACATCCTTTGTTTGGGTTTTCATTATTGATTGGTGGGTTTAGCGCTGTTTATGTGGAGGTTGATGAGGTTGTACAAGGAAGTTATTAATCACCTACGTGCCAAGCACGTTGTGAAGAACAGCTCCTGCTGTAACCACACCACTACTACCACGCCCCACTAAAGTAAGTTAGCTCCACCAATTACAGCCCGGCTGATAATTTCCCATAAACCAGTAAGCCAAATGAATAATTTCCCCCCCAGTGTTAGGATTATCTACTTAATGACAAATCAACACTAATAGCTTTAGGACATCTACCTTCGCTTCAACACTTCTCCTTCTCTCTGTTTCCATCTGTATCCTACTTTCTAACTCATTGATTTTCTCATCATTAGCTTGCACTGAATTCTAATAAAATAAGATGTAAGTATAAGAATAGTATAGCAAGTTGATGGAATTTTTAATACAAACTACTTGATGCCCGATAAGCTGTACAAGTAGAGATACTAAGTCACTACAGGCAAAAGGTTAAAGAACAGAGTTCATAGATAAAAGCAGCAATTTGGGCAGACTTGAGTTTGCTCAGCATATCACTACAGGAAAAGCAGATAATAAACTTGAATCTGATGTGAATCATTAATCAAAGATGAAAATTCCTGTGTCATCCACACTGCTACTATATACTAAAATATAGCATAGGATCCTAACCCTCACCTTCAGCTGTTTGTATTGCTTTACAAAGTTGTCTGATTCTTCTTTTTCTTTTTTGTATTTATTATTTTCTTGCCTTAATGACTCAATAATTATTTTTTCCATTTCTATCATTTCATTGCACTTTTCAATCTACAATATAAACATGATATATGAGAATCAGAAATAAATCTACCGGATATAATTAATAGTCATGGAAGTTGAATATCCGTTTTTGTAGAGCATAAGTTGTTAAACTTACCTCTTTGTGTGATTCTGCTAACTTCAACTTCAAACAATCATCGTCTCCTTCTCTTGTTAAATCGTCTATCAATCCCTGTTTATTCTGCAGTTTTTCTTTTAAATCTGTTATGATTCTTTCTGGGTCCTATTTAGTAAACCAGTAAATATATTAGTTAATAGTTACTAACACACATCTACTAAATATATTACTCAGCAGTTACTAACACACATCTACTAAATATTATTAGTTAATAATACTAGCTAGACTAGCTAATAACACAATGGTGACTCACTAATAACTAACATTTACTTGCACCTAAGATCCTACTAAGCACATATTCTGATTATAATGTGTTGCCTTCAGAAAATGTCCAATGAAAGTAGTCATTGGAGATAGACACACAGCCTTACGTTAAAAGAAGAATGAGCTAAGTAAACTAACCTTTGAAGATTTAGGAATATTTCTTTTCTCTAGCTGTGACTTAAGTTTGAGGTTTTCTTGTACTAGTCTTTTCAATAATGCAGTTGACATACCAGGGGATCCGACACTCAAACCTAAAGGCAATGACTTGATTGGCCGCCCCTCATCTAAAATGTGGGGCCTTGAGCTAGAATTGGGAAGAGAGGCTACAGTGTCATCTGACTCGGCTTCCCCAGTTGCTCTAGCTACAACACCAACTGATTTATAATCCTGAGATGCAGTTCTAGAGTCAGTTCGCTGTAGAGGAATAATTCCGTGTGAAGTGTTTTTCTGTTGAGCCTGGGATTGCCTCAGCAACGGTATACTGAGCTGAGCTTGTTCAGATTGTAGCCGTTTATCCAAAGCTTTTTGTGTTTTTCCTAAAACTATCTCTGTCTGTTCATATTTTTCCTTGTATCTCTGCAAGTCAGCTTCTTTGTTTAACAGAAGCAGTTGCAAGTCTCTGATAATAGGCTGTTTGTCATGAAGAGCAGACGTGTTTCTTAAGTTTTCATATTCTCTTATTGGAATGCTTATAGATTGCTCTGACTCATCCATTTTAGCTGATGGTAGCTTCTCTAACTAAAATATGTTTCAATTTAGTATTACATGCAGTTTGAATAGAAAATACAGCTTTCAGTAATACAACACTAGTAGAAATAATATAAACTTACCATTTCTGAAATACTAATCATTGTGAACACAAACTCTTGAATAGACATTAATAATATACCACAAGGCAAGCTTTCATGAATGTTCTAATCGCTATCAAGTGACACCTTTAGTATATATATAAAGCGTGAACTGACCAATCACGAGTAAATAAAAAATTAACCAATAGGATTCGCCTTGAAGCGATACAAGTTTCTTGCGTAATAATTACAGTAATATGCAATAGGCACGGAATCAAAACAAACAACAATAATGACATCATATACAATCACGCACTGGTAAATTTCCCCCCAAGTAGCCAATGAAATATGGGCCATTTTACTTAATTTAGTACACACTGGAAATTTCCAGTTTTTAGCTATTTTGACTTAGTGTGTTGACATTTTACTAGTTTTGAGCAAAAACCTTTGTTCATTAGCAGCTAAATTGTGAAAAATAGCTAAAAACTGGAAATTTCCGATGTGTACTAAATTAAGTAAAATGACCCATATACAGTCTGAAGAAAGGTAGATATTACCAGAAATGTTTCATGTTACTGCGTTGTCTGCAATATTAAGGTCAAAAATAGTATACAAGCTATATTTGAGGCTACAGTTGAATTAGTAAGTCCAATGCCAGGCAAAGCAAATTGAAGCTTCAATTTGAATGAAATGATATTTAGTGTTTGTTTCAACAAACGTTTTAAATGTGATTTGTGTAATTGGCTTCAAATAGATGTAAAATACTATTATAGCTAATAAAACTACAAAAAACCTTTTGGGGTTTTAAAGATCTGATCCATGGATGGAATTATGACTTAGAGATGGCTGTAGTGTTTTATCTATCTGGAATTTTCTTGATTTATAATAAATTAAGGTGCTCAGCAGAATTTTAAATGGCGCCAACAATTAATGAAGTCACACACAAATGCAATTATACACATACACAAGAAAAATATTGCCATGATGTGAAGATAGATATTTTGTATGCAATACTCTACTATTTTTAATTGATTTCAGTGCTGATAATAAAACTCAGTCAGGTGAACAGCACGTCTTTTCACCTGCATATTTGTGTCATTAGAAAGATTGAGGTGGACTAATTGTAATCAGATTAGTATTTTGTGCACTGTGAAATCTTTTATGGTGTAGCAAGACAAACTATCCAAGAAAGCATTATTGATTCTAGCATAATGCAATTTCCAGGTTTCATAGCAATTGAAATTTCTTATTTGAAACCTTTTCAGCATGTTATTTACCAGTAAGAGGTAGCCTGCTAATTGAGAGGGAATAAATACCAAACTATTTAACTGAGAGTATATAATATGTAGGTAGGCCTAAGTTTTGTATAATATGTAGGTACACTGTTGAGTAATATTCTCAATGATAGTCTATTGGCCCATTTAAAACTTAGTAAATTTTGGCATCACATACAATTTTATATACTACAATTATGTACAAATTATATCAGTTTAGGCCTCAGCAAATAGGCAACTACATCATTCAAAAATATTATATGTTTAACAAATTGGCACCATAAACAAGACAAAGTAAAGGTCTCTTGGATTTAAATTATTAGGTTACAAGATTTTATCTCTAGATAAAAAGATATCTCTAGATACACTATATCAATAGTCAGATTAAAATAGCTTTTGTAACTAATATTATGGTCATTTTGATTTTGGGTTCCTTTACAGCTTGTTGAAACTCTACCACACAAGCTTTTCATATTGATATTACTGACAAAGTGACAGTTAACCTTTAGGAGTAGCTGCAGGTTATTGAACCTAGTTAGCCATAGTGATAATTAGTGAGTATCACTTTTAGTTTTACTACACTAAAAATAGATTCTTAACTTTTACTCAGTAAAATTGATTACAGTATAAATATTGATTAAATTTGAAATTTATTTACTTTTAGTAGTGCTGACTTAGTGATTACCAAATTACTAGCTCACTCACTCGGTAATAGTAAATGTAATACTTATAGTAATACAAAGTATAAGAGGCAGAGCCATAGTGATAATGACTAGCCTTAGTCACAGGATTGTAACACTAACAGCAACAGTAATTGAATAAAATTAAATAATTATCATCACTTAAAGTAAAAGTTGAAGTTAAAGTTATTGTTAATCATTATAATTATATTTATTTCTTAATCATTATTCATTATGATTAGGAATATTACCATATGGCATTGAGTTTGACTATCACTATGACTCATGACTCATGAGTATGACTATCAGTATCAGTATCAGCGAATCACTAGGACTATGATTATGATACTCATACTGATTTATAAGTAAGTTTGAGTATGACTATCACTATCACTATTGACATTGACTATGAATATCAGAAACCTCAGGCTCAGCCTCAGGCTCATGGCTCAAAGTCAATGCATAAATATAACTATAAGTAGGCCTATAAGTATAACTATAATAAGTAATAGTATAACTTAAAGTTAAACTGTAAACACAACTGTAAACTTTTATAAGACTAAGAGAGTAAGAGAAGTATAACTTATACTTATACTATAACTATAAGTATTAGTATTACTATAACTATTAGTATTTCTATTAGTATTAGTATTAGTATAACTATAACTATAAGACATAAGTATTACTATTACTATTACTATTAGTATTAGTATTACTATTACTATTAGTATTAGTATTACTATTTGAATTTCAGTTTGACTTTCACTTTGTAATTACATTTTCAAATTATTATCATAACGGTTATACGAATAATAATAATCATAATAATGTGTGTAAGTAATACTACATCACGTACCCGAAGATTAATAGGCTAATCGTAGCAACTTGACTTCATGTATGTGTTCCAACAGCTAAGTTTTGACTTTGAACCTTGATGGCCGACAGCTAGCGGAAGTTCTTGCAAACTCACTTGATTACAATAATAACTATGAAGTAGTCGTTTTAGGCATTGTAGCGGAGTTGTTGTCTCTGTAAACACTACAACACGCAACATTCTAAAAGAGATAGGCAACTCCTATAATTTTAGAAAGAATGTTATTACATTAATGAACCTGACAAAATTGCATCTTTTTAAAATTTACATTGTTATAGCTCACAGTGTAAAATATGTTACTCCGAGAGCTCTAATAAATCATAATGTTTGGTATGCAATTATAATGTGTGCTGTGGCGATAATTTCCGGCTTTAATCCAATTATTAAGCCAACATATTATTATAAAGGATCATCATCAATCTTTTTTTGTTTATACAATGCTGTTGTTAACTTTATTCTAAACTTTAGTGCATTTTTAAATCAATATGGCTTATCACATACAGATAATTTATGCTATAACCTAATATATATATAGTGACCGAATTTGTTTTTTGATTAATATAATGCAAAATTTTCTAATAGTTATAGTGGCTCCTGTTTATGGTACAATGATATTATCATTTAAATAATCCTCAAAAATATCATATTTGACTAAACAAATCGCATGCAAGTAAAAAAGAATTCTCTCTCGCTCAAGCTTCAATTTCAAACATATTAAAATAAAAAAGTAACAGTTAATAAGTTCTAACTGAAATATTTAACAGCTATAGTTTATGATTAGCTAATTTTGTTGCATATTTCACATTATTTACAACCTGTTTAATCAACGGTGATGAAATGCATTGATTAAAAAAGTAATATGTGTATAATATTTCAGTGAAAACCACTATAATATTGATTAGATAATATATTTTGAAAACATATTATTGCAATTAAAGTGTAGTCATGGGTATCACAAAATCAGTTTAGTGCTCTGCAGCAAAATCATGTTTGCATACAAAATTAAAAATTAAGTAAAAGTGATAAGCCCATAATAACAGATCCTAAAAATATCATATTATTAAAGCACGTAATCAAGGGTTACCATGGCACCAGTAAAGGGGATTGCAACTCTAAGAAATATTAGGTATCACTAATAATACATTTCATAATATACTGAATGCAGATAATACATTGGACACAGGCACTATGAAAATGAATTATTATCACTAATAGAGATCAAAAGAAATAAAAACAGTTTCACAGATAATGTCATTATAAAAATTACTAACAATAGACTTTCAAAAATACATTCATCCTAAAGCTTTTAAAGTTTCAGGAGAGAAATGTTCTGTAAAGTGCTATGAATATTATGTAAAGAACAACCCCGACTATGTATGATAACAGGAGACACACTCTAGCAACAAGAGCCTCTTTTTGAGCCACCATATATTTCTGCTTATAGAAACTATTCTCAGCTCGTAATGTCAGCAGCGCTGCCAACATGCCGGTTAGTGGGCAGCAGATGAATACGGACAATACTGCTAGCATAGGATACGTCCGCACACCGTGTGCTTGAACTCGGTCACACAACTCCTAAAACGTAATATTATTGTGTAATATTTATATGATATGATTGCCAATTTATAAAACTAACTTCCTTGAGCTCTAAAGTTGAACTTATCATTAGAAGCATAATCAATCACAATGTAGTATAATCAACTTTTCAATGGTTAAAATAATCCTTGAATTATAATATTTATTCATTTTGTGACTCATTATCCTATCATGTGGTGAAAACTCTCAAAAAATGTTTTAAGATACGAGCAGCTCAGTATCTTAATACTGAGCTGCCCGTAACTTAAAATCTATAATATCTAAAAGCATTTAACTGACTTTGTGGGTAGTTGTCCTATAAGCTCTGATGACCATTGATTTATATTTATAATACAATAAAGAAAATTAAAGCAACTTTTGCGAAGCAACTATGAATATTAACTCTTCATCTAAACACAATGAAGCCAAAATAAAAAAATAACTTGGAGCCACTTGTAACTATAGCCTTCATTCAGTTGCAAGTTACTAGCTCAACTTACCATTGGCTGATTAGCAGACAGAGAACTTTGTACTATTGCACTGGTTGAATCTGCACTAGATCTTGGCGACAAGTGAGACAGCGAAGTCTGAAATACATTTTGATTTGAGGGTGTGTCGGCCGATGATGATGAAGATAGGGAAGTTTCAACTTCTGGTAAGTTTTCCCGGTTTACAGGGAAGTTACTTAGCAGGTTAGAATTGTTGGCTTTACTCTGTATTGGAGGTAAGGGACTTTTATGAGATAGTATTGAGGTGGAGAGGCCGACTGTAAGAGTTGGTAATTGTTTCTGAAGGGGGCGAGTGTCAGTATTTTTAACTGAAACAAAATCTTTGATATCTTTGACAGCTTGCATTGATGTCTCTTTATTCCAGTGAACATCACTTAAGGACCTGAATGAAAACAAAGATTTGGTGACAAAGCATGTTAACTATAGGGCTATAAGATTAAAAGATAATTTAAATTGCTTTTTGTCAAGAATTTTTGTATCCTTAAAAGACCTATGCTCAGATTTCATCTTACCGACAGAAGTTTTTAAAACTAGTCATCACAAGGTCATAGCTCACAAGGTAACATTCTTGAACATACTGATTTCAATTTGTTTATATTTACAGAGCGAGTTATTTAGTAAGTATTTACCATTGTTATTGAACTAAAATTATGTTTACACATTTTTAAAATAAGTTTAGTTCAAACACACAACAAAATTACTCCAGAAATTTACCTACATTTTGTTGACTATCAGAATAAATTCACAAAATATAGAATATTTATGTATTTTACAGTGCACATGCTTTATCCTTCACTCTATTCAAAAATTAATAATAAGGATATTTTATTATATAAAAAGCTGAAGTTTGGTAAACACAACAAGTATACAAGCAAATCTTTTACCATTTTCAAACAGCTTCTTTTAACATAATATATTATTAAAACATTGTAAATATAGGACAATAATATTTTATTGGAAAAACGCAATTTCCGCATTAAATTTGTCAGAGCCAAATAATAAACTTATGCATTTCAATGATTTCACAAGTGAAAAACAATGATGAGAAATACCATGCATACAAAGCTAAGTGAGAAGATAACTGCTGCAGTGAGATAAAGCTTGTGTAAAATGAAGCTACAATAAAATTTGTTTACTTTAAATATGAAAGTTTGTACACTCCAACTAACAAAACTAGTTTTTAAGAATAATTTGTAATTTGAGCATAGCTAATTATACTTTATATCAAATTTTGCCTAAAACCAAAAGCTGCAAGATTTTAGTTCATCTCACAATAGTAAAAGTTATGTGTATACTATTTCATCAGCTATTGACTTTCATATAGCAATTTCTTAAATATATTAGTTAATTGACTACATCTTGTTGAGTGCTTCGTATTTAACCAAAATACTATCAATGAACACAATATTATTGATTTTCAATTTATTTTTTAGGTAACGTACACTAGCATTATTTAATGCAATTACTCGAGTAACATAAACATTTCTTGTTAATAACAATATTTAAATGTTTTAGATTTTCTAATGCATTTTTAAAGGCGCTTTATACCTACAACCATCAAAATAATATAAAGTTATTGATATAAGTATAATACTGATGCCAAAATCTAACTTATTAGTAGCACACCATAAGCTTACCGATTTTCATTTATTTGAGCTTATAGTCTAGATCCTGGTAACAAAGATTGCAATTCATAATAGGTTCACATAGATTGTATTATGTTTTATTTTTATCAAAAATGCATAATGTAATGAATTGCAAAGAGATTTGAATTTGTCTTTTCAATTGTCTGCAAAATGTTGATCTAAAGTTTAAAGAAATTAAGAATTAAAATATTCTTATTTTGACAAAAAATAGAAAAATAAAACACTCAGTCAATTTTAGTATAAATATAAATTTAACACATTGCAACTTGAAAAATACTTACTGTGCAAACTGGTACATAATTGTAACTTTTAAAAGCAGTTTTCATAGCTCATAATATTTCTTACAAATCTAAAATGGACCAATTAACATTTAATAATTTAGCATGTATGAAGTTGATTATCATGATCTCGACGAAAATGATTTCAACTACCTCATTAGTCATTGTGTTTTTATTGACCATTATCACTGTTACTACCACACTAGCAACCACAAATACTATAATAATAGAATAACAATTAGCAATTGTAATCATTACTAGTACTACTATGATTGATTATAATATTTGTAATAATATAGTCATAAACATACAATAATCTACTGATTGCAGTTTCAGCAGAGTTGGTGTATTCACAATCATTATCAGTTTCAAGCCAGAACTATAGTTATTACTATAATTAAAGACTAAGAGTAAGAGTGATAATCACAACAATAACAACTATCATAATTATTAATAATAATAAAATAATGCTGAAACCGAAGCTGATGGCAACGCAAAATAGCTTTTCACAAATGATTTATAAAAAGGTATAATTGATAACACTTTACAAGTTTAAAATAAATTAATATTTTCGATCATTAGTAGTAGTTTCAATAGTTAAAACTTCAGTTTGAGTTTCTATTAAACTGCAATTGATGAATTACTATTAGTATTACAAAAACAATTTTCTCATTTCAAGGTGTACATACATAACATAAGTTTTGAAAAAAATAAGCATAAGTTTTTTATAATATAACTTCAATTGATAATCGTGCATTCATGACCAGTAGAATAACATATAATACGATAGTTTTTCGATACCTCCATAGTCATTCGATTACTCTCGCCATAGATACCCCCTTATTTGTTTACGGATATAGCCGTGTCCTTGAAGTAAAATAGTGACATTTCGATCTTACAGTAAATGCAATCTACATAAGGCGCAATCGGCGTAAAGTTGCTTTCGTTAACATAAAAATTTATAGAGTTATCTTCTCTATTCATGAGTAAACTGAGCTTGCAAATTTTTAATTACATAGATGACCTTTCGTAAAATCATGGATTTCACACATAACTAAAGTTAAACAGTTTTAATAACAGCAAAAACTTCTTAATTCAATGTTTGAATATTTTGCTATCCTGAACAATGAACTATTAATTTAGTTTTAGTTCATTGATCCCCGAACGTTGCTTGGTTTTTTAGCAGCCTCTAATGAGAGAGAGAGAGATAAAAATGGCTTCCCAGTTTTGGTAACCCTCAGCAACCCTGCAGAGCAACGT
Source organism: Bugula neritina (assembly GCA_964035545.1). Lineage (NCBI taxonomy): Eukaryota > Metazoa > Bryozoa > Gymnolaemata > Cheilostomatida > Bugulidae > Bugula > Bugula neritina. The sequence continues at coordinate 7,032,151 of OZ037765.1, read as the reverse complement.
CAACAAATATTTACAGTCGTAACCATTGCGAATTGTTGTGTTGAGTAATTTATTTAATGGGTTAATACTGATGATGCAATGTTTGCAAAACTACACCACGTTATTTCAACTACACAAAGTTTACTTCAAAATATTTGGTTACCAGTTCTAAGCATAAAAGAAATTGCACATGCTAAAAACACCCAACTTGCTTGCTATTCCAACTTTACAATCAGTAATTGATTTTGTTGTCTACTAAAAACACAGCTAGAGACTGGAACTTGTTGTAGCCCTACAATTTCTAGTGTGAGAAAAAATTGTTATATAAAGGATATTTTAGCCACTTATTAGTATATGAAATTTTAACTGTAATACAAAAACTTAAATTAATGCTCGGTATGACCGAATAGCTTCACTTGACTTTGTTAGCTATTAACTTTGAATGACTCATTTTCCGGTTATGCCCTCAAGGAAGAACTGACTATAGCTATTTGACTCACTAGCATTCATTCGTATCAAGTAACTTTGCATTAAAACAAGAGCAAAACTTTTTCTCATTATTTTCATCCGTGTATGTAATTAAGCACGAAGTTTCTTTATTTTTATAAAATTTATACTTTATTGAATATCTTAAAAATGTGAGCAGAAAAATAGATACAAAACAAGCACCTTATTATATACTTATAGCCTAAATTATTACTCACTAGTTCATTAAACAGTATGGAAACATTTTAAATTTGCGACTATAAACTAATAGTAATAATAAAGTTTACTTTATTTAATAAAATACTGGAGATGCCAAATTATTAAAAGTTGACTTTAACAATTTGTTTTAGAAAAACTTTTGATACTTTCACTATAAAAGTACTTTTCTAGGCAACTTGACTTTCTATTGTGTGCTTTTCCTATTGAGAAGCCCTCTGCTAATCTTCTCTCTCTTTGCTTTTCTTTTTAAGCTTTTTCAACTTTTCATATCTAACAGTTTCTGCTTCAAGAGAAGCCAACTCTGATAATCTAGATTGGAAAGATGGAGTTGCTCCCACCACGGGGTCCGCATACAGACAGTCATCTGGAATATATAAAGTGACCTCAGTTTCATTTTGCCATGCGACTTTTAAAAGCCAATAATGTGAAAATTTGATAAAGGCCTGATAGAGGCATTAAAGTTATATTGTTATTATAATAATCACACTATATGAAAAATTATGAGTTGTGCACCCTAAAACAGACAAGCTTAGATTTTATCTTTCGGTTTGTATACTAAACTGGTATAGAATAGTGTCAGATAGTTTAGGCAACAACTGTTAAAAGATAATATAGTAATTTAGTTCAGGGAGTGTAGCTTCATTTGTTTTAAAGTTTTCTGTATTACTATGGTTTAGAGGATGTAAGTAATAGCAGCTAGGTGTAAAACGTCTGATTATAGAAAACAAATAGTTATCAAATAATGTTGATTCTATATCTTTATCTTTAGTCATACTATAAATCAAGCTAAGCAGAAGTTGTATCTTTCAACACTATAAAATAAATAGATTGAAGATCTTAATTATTATAAAAGTTTTCAACTATCTAAAACTTGTGTTACTAAGGAATTTACACAGGTCATATGACTTAAAAGTTTTTTACAAATAATTATTGCTTTAAAGTACTCCAAAAACAAAAATAAAAACATGGTTGAACAGTCTGAACTAAACTTCACAAAAAAGGAAGTAGGAAAGGAGTTACTTACCTCCAGGAGATTTCTTCCGAGAAGTTCCAAAGGCTCTGGTACTTGTAAGATGTGACTGGCTAGGTTTATGTGGACGTTGTGAGTTACTGTTACTACTAACTACACTAGAAGCAGTGACTGTAAGAGAGTTTGTACTGCTGCAGTTCTCAGTTTTACCAAGTATGGTAGTTGCAGTCAAACTGCTACTAGCAATTGTGGAGTTGTCATTACTGAAGTTATTGTTTCTATTTTGCTGACTTAGAATAGGCTTATTTATTGGTAACACGTTGGGATTGTGAGACCAACTTTGACCTGTTGTATCACCTTCTTCTGTAGAGGCTACTTCTAGCTTTGGTACCCCTTCAAAATCAAACACTAGCAGCTTGTAAAGTGATTTAGAATTGTTCAACAATTTGACTAAGAATTAAAGCTGCTCTCACATTTAACATTGTACGTGCATGAGACAGGATAAACTAATTATTGTATAGTTGAAAATAACATATACTCAAGCATGCCTACGTAAAATGAAAACTGCAATGGTGAAAGTAGCATTTAGTTGCAAATATTTAATTCTTAAAAGTTTTTAAAACAAAAAGCTGAGAACTGGCAATGAAAGTTTCAATTGCAATTTCGTATCAAAACTTGTTTGAATTTTTGTTTATATAACAATACAGCAAATGGCTTACCTGATATTGAGCGAGACTTAACATGTTTTTGCGTAGAGTAATTTGTAGAGTAGGTAAGACTGTTTGTTACTTGGTCACTAGAAGTTAAAGGTTTGAGAGCAACTGAGCCTCTTGTGGGTTTAACCTGTGGTTTAATGCGCTGTGTGGGAAGACTTAGCTTAGTGCCCGTGATATTTTCATCTAATACAGACGGTAACTCAGTCTCAGAATCTCTTGATACTCTCTCCAATGGTATCAGACCTGTAAATACATATTATGTATTTATGTATACATATATGCATACATATATTTATATATTATGTATATAAACATATATGTATATATGTATATTATGTATATTATGCATATAGATATATATGTATATATATAATATATAATATAATATAATATATTAAAATACACCTTCTTGGCTAGAATCAACCATGGGTACCGGTGTGTAAAATAACTCAGTTAGGCTTTAAAATACTATTGGTTTGCTTCAGCTAACCAATTATTACTCCATTTTCACTTCATATTTTTTTTGTTTCATATTTTCCCACATTCTTGTCAGAAACACTTCTAGATTTTCATCGCAACTGGGTAGAAGCTTGTAACTTACCATTAATGTGGGGAGTTCTTCGCTTGCCCCTACTACTAGGTCTATTGAGTTTGAGTTTTTCTTTAGCAGTTCCATTATTGTCTGGACTTGATGAGGTTCGGGTCTCAGATGATGATTTTCTAATGGTTTCTCCTCCGTTTAATTGTAACAGATCTGTGGTGTTTGAGAAAGCTCCATTGTGAGAAGTCGATGAACTGTAATATTAATGCAATTAACACTGTAAATTAAACAATTCAGCCAACCGTTTCAGTCTGGCAGCATCATAGGCAGCATTATAGTTAGCGCAGACATCTGATTCATAGACAGGAAAATCCACTTTAATTATAAGTGACAAGGTAAGGTATAGTCTTTTAACAAATTAAGGTTGAATCAATTTTGTTACAGCTATTATAGTCTACAGGCTCTAGACCTGCTTCCTATATAGGTTCATTGGGTTACTAACTAAAGTTTCATTAGGTTACAGTTCAAACAACAGAACTACATGCAGTATAATATGTTCTGGTAATAGCTTGGTGTGTAGAATTACTTTAAATTAATTGCTAATCTATATTCTAAGGAAGCAAATTACAAAAAACACTAAAATAAGAAGTTGTGTCAATATAAAACAACAGCATATAGATTAATGCCTGTGACCTAAGCTAAAGAGGTAGTAAGAAGCCTTCTCTTTTATCAAGTTAAATCTAACATAACTAGTAGGCCACATATTTGGCAGAACAAATAAAGCTAACTGAAGCTTTCAAAATATTTTTTGCAATAATGATTCTAACTATTTGCTAAGATAAAGTGATAATACAAATTAAAAGATTCTATAAACTTATAAAATGCAGATGTCTAATACAATGTAAATATTAACAATTGGTGATAATCAGTTGGAGCATGAAAAGTTGTCTGTCCTTGAAAGTTACTGCTTGAATTCTGAACTCAAAATCTAAATTCGTTAGCTAAATTTACACCGAAAACTGAAGCAAGACTATGATGAAAGATTCCTTACCGTTGAAGTATTATGGAATTTGGAAGAGACATATTATTGATGCTAGCTGTTTGATTGACAACTTACAACTGAATGATTAACCAAAAAAGAGTTCAACAAACAATTATCCTAACAGCAATACAATATTACAACTAACAAACAATGCCAACAATCAATATTAAGTGTAATAATGACGCGATGTCTCCCATTAAAATAACTAGCAATACTTGACTGTCTTCACTATTCACATCCAAGAAGTTCTACTCAGACGGTAAACCTTAGAATGTTTTTGATGCTATGAAAGACAACTCTTAAACACTCAGACACAAATATGAAACCAATCAACATCAGGAATCAGGGCTTAGAAGAAGATTTACACAACTTACATGCTAGACACACGTTTACTATCTTCACAAGTGAGCTATTATGTTATAGGTAGGTTGCACAAATTATTAGTAACTGGAAATAACATTATAAACAGAGTGATGTGACGGAAATGTCTTATTTTGAGTCACACACTATTGTAGTGCTGTACTGAAGTTAGAAATTGTTTATAGAAAATGGATACAAATACAAATCAGGCATAAGAACTAAAAAGAATAAATAAAGGGCACTTGGGCAAATAACTATTACTAACATTTAGGTTTTGGTAGCATGTAATACATGCTTAGTCCTAATTTACAATCAATTTGGAATAATTTGCAACAATTTTGTAGCAGTATCCTTGATTCATATGAGTATAAAACTACGGATACCAGTTTCTCTAAAATTAGTTATTAATCCTAAATATATATCTAGTCCTTAACAGTGAACATACAGAATAATATACACATGTTTGCAATATAAAGTCAAAGCTTTAAATGTAGGCAAATGTCTATCTAGTATTGCAAATGTCAACAAAATTTAGATTTCAAAGTCAAACTCACAAACATAGTCAACAGAACTACTTAATTCCTCTCTTGTTTACATAGCCAAGAAAACTTAGCAAAAAGAAAACAAATCCTGTCTAAAAACCAGCTTCAAAGTTTTTACAAACATGAATTTATTACTACCTGCAGTTAGAGTTGGAATGCATTTGCCTACAAGAACTCCAGATGCTGTATCTTTTAGAATGAATACTAACGGTAGGCTGCAGCCTGATAGGCACCATTAATGGGCACGTAACTAGTAGTTTAGAGGCGGTTAGTGTTGTAGTCACTGATTCCGACATTGTCGTAAAAAGTTTAGTCAAATCTGATGCAGTTTCTAGACACACTCATCCCCTTCTGTGCTAACTACAGATTTCAGTTTGAACGGCAAGGAAGACGTAGAGCAAATATCCTCAAAGTATTGACTAGTTGATCAATAAATACTGAAATGGTTACTAATTGCAGAGTTGTTGCATAGCTAATCAAGCAAGAAGTTTTCATTGCTGTTAGAATATTAAGTCCACAAAGCTAGGAAGAAAGTAGACAGCATGCTATAGTTCTACAGGCTAAATGGATATTTTATAGACACACAGTGTAATTAGCAAGAATGAAAAATCTCTTTCAAATAGAAACAATAGAATATAACACTTATAAGAAATGCCCAACATTCTTAATTGTAACTTAAAGTTTTGATAAAACTAATAATAGCAAAATTAAAGTTATTGTAGGTACTTCAAAGTTGTGAACTCTTTTGATTGTTATGAATTATTTAAATGTAAGTAATTTAAATGCTATTGACACTGATAACAGCAATATTTTTGCCATTTACATCTTTTAGAAAAGTCTAAGTGTACGACTTTGTCAAATGTCAAGTTTGCATGACAAATAATTTGTTAGTGGCTCAAGTAAAATATAGAATACAGGCACAACATTTTTATACCATTAAAGCTTCAATTGGAATGATTTTACATAATTAACTTGTATTCTTTTATTTACACAAACAACAGCTTTTTTTAACCGCCATGTAGATTGTAAGAGATTATTTTATGAGTGAGCTATATAATAGTATTATATCTATACAGAGCTTGAGGAGTCATCTCCTCTTTATTATATTAGCCTCTATATGACTTTGAGACTGCTTTTATAGTTTGGGATTTGCTTCCACTGCCCGTAATAATGATACAATATAGTACATACGTGTGAATGTTATCTTAGTACATACCATCACACCATCACTCACTAAATATCATTAAACTTCCTTTTAGTTATCTGAATCTAATTGCTTCAAAATAGATAAGACTCTAATTTACTCTTTGCCTGGTCCAATATCATGTAATAGACATTGCTTACTTAAGATAACGCTACTTGCTTGGCATAAGCAAAATATGTTTTACAATAATAGACACTTGAACTACTATAGACCCACACCATTTTCAATAAATAGCAAACTTGTATTAAAAAATAGATATGTATATACACACGCACACTCACATACAAATGCACATACACATATATAATTATATGAGCAAACCGTAGTTGCTACTCAGTTTTATACTCTATTAAGTCGTAATATATTACTAAAACTGCTGTTGCAGATTACACCTTACCATGACCTGTATCTCAGCGTCACCCTTGCAGGAAGCATGCTAAGGCAGCTACCATCATCCGTGTGAACAGTAGCGGCAGCGAGCTGACTGCGACGAGATCTTTCCGGTGTCTTGTTTGTCTCAGAAATATGCCCGATAGCTCTCTGTACTCTCTTTTGAAATGGTAGAGCAGCTCCAGTGCCTCGAGTTTTAGGTCTTCGAGTCGCAGGCCACAGATTGGCTGATACTTGCACCAGAACACCTGTAGTGGTGCTGGCTCGCTGTTTTGTATCGATACTGGAGTTTACGTGAAGCAGGTTTCTTAACACCACTCGTTTGTTAGTACCGACTGACATATTCTTTACCGTACAGCGGTGTGTCTACCCTGACTATACCCTTAGAGCAGTTACTATCTCCCTGTTCAAAGAGCAAGTCTTAGATACAGCCAAGAGTCCACTTGAGATATTGATGATATCTTTGTTAGTTATGACCGCCGATAACTTTGCTGCCAATGGCAGCTGTCAACCGTTGCTGTCGTGTAGTTTCTCAACTGCTTCACAAATGCTACGCTATATATTTCTATCTTTTGTTAAGTAAAATTAGAATAATAAGAAATATGAATCAATTTTTTCTGTAAGAGAAATACTACACTAAAGGGCGTTTGGTTAAGCAGCACAATTGAACGGATACATAATTTAACCAATAAATCACTGATAGTTTTAGCATAACAACAACTATAGAATTATGAATTGTATGATGTTTGTTTTAGAACACTTAAATGAATATGTAAAATGGCAGTGCACTCTGCAGCACTCTGGTGTTAACTATCAGCTAAATATAATGTGAAATGTTGGATAAGCAGACTATTCATCCACACAATTGCTAAGGCTTTGTTTATCAAACTATTATGGTGTTTGAAGTAACCTTTATTATTATATTAATACAATGTCTTAATACTTCAATCCAAACCTAGACAGGTTACAATACTTATTAATATAGCAATAGAAAGGTTATTTAACTCATCTAAACAAGGGTGAACAACTTCTTTGCTACAAATTAGTGTTTAATTGGCTATGATACTAATTTTATGTTAGACTACCATAGTAATTATAACTGTACTTTCACATTTCATTTATATACACATCAACCTCATTTTTGGTAAACTTTTGAATTCACTTCCAAATAAGGTATCAAAGTATCGAGTTATCAAAACAATTTGTAACAACCCAGTCCAACTCAGTTTAACACAGTCCAACTTAGTCCAACTCACACCAGCTCGGTCTAGTCTAGGTCGAACCAAAATACCAAGGACAGACTAGTAGGCGTTCAAACTGATTGCAAAAAAACATTTCACCTCTATCCTATGGCAAGAATTATTATCCTATAATATTTTAAGAATTATTTTCAATTAGTATTATATTATACACATTTTTCAAAGAATTGCATAAACATTTTAAGTAGGTTATATTATTACATATATTAGACAATATATTATAATAGCAACAGTTGATCAATTGTACTATTAAAGTTGATATCATATTAATTGACTAAAATTTGCTAGTATTAGCTTAGCGCTAAGGTATAAATTCCAATTACTGGGTATTTATAATAATATAATAAAAGCAACTCCCATTTCAAACACACAGCAGAAGAGCTGATAATTGAACTAATACAGTAGTTGTATTTTTTATTGTGGAGCTTATAATGCTAAAAGAAAAGTTATTTTTAATTCCGAAGCAAGTATATGAACTAATGAAATAAAAATTAGTTTTGTAAAAGTTGGGCTATAAATAAAAACTACAAATAGTTGTGTATTTGGTGGTTAAGAAAAGTTTACTTAAAACTAAAAAATAGTTTTTATATCAACGATATATTTTATTGAGAATTAAATTTAGACTATGAATTATTTTAGATAAAAAACAATTAAAATGCAATCTGTAGTGAGTTCACTGAAATTTCAGGTATGGCAAATATTTCAAACTTTTAGTTTATTATATTATATTGTTACACATATAATATATTAAAATATTGCTTAAATACATTAAAGAAAATTTAGATCATCACTTTAATAGTGCAGCTCTATTTGTACACATACATATATTACATAAACTTTGGAGTTAAAACTTTGTAAAGCTTGTATAATATAATAGTTATTATATATACTATGTGTTATACTGTTATATATATATATGAGTAATGTATATATGTAATGTATATAATTATGTTATGTATATGTATATTATTGTTATTATATACACAGTGCTAAGACCAAAGTTTGGAAACATCTGTTAAAGTATTGAAAGGAAGGATGATCTGAGAAAAGCAGAGAGCGACAAAACTTTTAAACTACTACTCACCAGCTTGTATACAAAGTACAAACACTCATAGGTACCCAGCTGTAGTTTTTAGTAGTTACTTTGTTATTAACAGGAGAGTGAGTATTATTTGAGAAGTCTAGAAGACAGAACTTAGAGTTGGGTAAAGTACATCTGCGTCCAGATGAGGTGTTTTCGTCAGAAGAAGCTTTTCCAATTCGCGGTAGCACAGTCATGATGAAGGAATAAAATATACCAAGTACAAGGTAGTTTATTCTACTAGCTGCTGCTGCTACTAGCATATACTGCTGCTCAAGTGCATGAAGTTAATGACGTTTATAATCTTATCCTTAAAGCGTGATAGATCCTATTAGTTTGCACTATTTCACTGTAGGGTGATTAGGTAAAGGGATAAATGACGTCTATTACATTTTATTTTACTCATTGAATTTAAAGAAAAGACATGTTGTTTAAACAGCGACTGACTAAATAAACACTCAATGTTATAATAGGCTCATAGATCATATTCTATATATTCACAGTCAAATGTAATGAGATTGATCTTCAACACTCTTTAGTAACGATTTGTTTAAGACTATTTGCTTTAAACTTAAATCCTTGAAAACTGCTGAAAGTAACCTTGAGGATAGCATATTCTTGAATCAATATAATTGGCATCAAAAAGAAACTATAATAAACTTGACCATTGAATTTTTAATTCCACTTGGTATTTATTGATTCTACTTTACTACATAATAAACTGAATTCGTAATTTCATTAAATGTTCTGTAGTTCATGTATATATATTTGTTTATTGTTTATGCTGTAGTTCTCACTAGTGCAACAGTTTATTAATTTTACTTATAAACAATTGAGGGAGGGTAACTCTCAGCCTCTTGCTGAAGCCAAATATTCTGGCATTTAAAATATAATATTCTGTTATAGCATTATAATTACTATATGTAATTTTAAGCAATAAAGATGTTTAAAAATTACTGAAAATAAAATGCTTCTTGTTACATTATTGCAGGTGCTTGACTTGCCTAATATGCTTCATTCAACCTGCCAATGTTTCAATTTTTTGAAGTTACTAAATGTCTAGTTTATAGTGCATGAATAAATCTGGTTAAGATTTAACAGGAGTATAATGAGATGGTGGGATGCATCTCGTAATATATTACTGTATTGAAATAGGTAGTTACATGTTTTTTATAGAACAAGTATAATTTATGTTTATAAAATGTAAAGGTTTTCCAGAAGGCAACTGGCAAAAGTCAGACAACTCCAAATAAACCTAATTTTACAATAATTCGTGACCAGTATTATTTTAGCTTTTAAAGGAGGGCTACTAAGTTATAACAGATTATATTATTTATTATGTACCTAAACTCTTTTATTTTCTAGGCTCTTTTCTAAACATTTTACAACTATCAAGAAATATTAAAACTTCAAAATGCCTCTGTGTGTCAGAAGTTACCTAACTTCGCAGGACATCACCATACAGGTGTAGTGTTGACATGTTTACTGACTCAACACACAACATTTTTATATATTGTTAAATACTATAGTCTTTAATATAATTGAGATAATGAACATGTCACAACTAACTTTGTGTTTGCATAGTATATGTTGCAGGCAGCTGTACCCCATTTAACTGCCAATTTATCATGATAAAATTCATAGCTGACACATCAGAAACTATGCACATTTGCTTGTGGAAAATAAAATGTAGGATGTAATTAAACAAGAGAGTTCAAGTTTCAGTGAAGATTAATGAATGTTTGTGCCGTTTACCAAAGGTGGGCATCACTGATTTAGTGCTTATCTGCTGTCAACTTGTATTGAATTGTGTGTCAGCATTCCCAAAAGGCAGCGTATTGTAAGTCTTGCATAAAGATAAACATACTAAATTCTATAAAATATTTGTTCTAAAGTAGAAAGGTTGACCTGGTTGTTACCTCAAAAGCCTGGATGTTGCTCTAAGAAACTAGAAAAGCAATGTGTTCAAATTGACTTAAATAACCATCTCAATTTCAGCAGAATGGCAAACTGGATGAAAAATTATCAGCTTGTTTGATTTAAGTAGAGACATCCTGCTGAACTTTTAGGCTAAACACTAAAATTATCAGAATTTTTTCAAGGACTAAAATATATTATGCCAATTGTTATGACACAGAACCAAATTATAATCTGGAAAACAAGATTAGATACTAAAACATAAAGTATATCTAAACTAGAAGCCAACCTACAAGTTACCATCTACTGCAATAGACAAATAATGTCAGTGTATATACGCTATCGTTGCTTGTGCAAATGTTTAGTTTAGGAGTCTATGCTACAGGTGGCTGCTACCACTCACTCAGACTAGCTAAGAAATCTTACAGACTGGCCAGACATGCTCGTTTACGATATCTTTGTGGTGGTTGGTTGAATTTCGTAGCCTTAGTAGGTTGCTTAGCCTTTTCAGTAGCATGAATTTGGGGTAATGAGGCTAGCCTGCCCAAGTGTCTACTTTCTGCTGAATTGTTGTTAAGATTTTCGGCGTTTGAACTAAGTTTTGGCCGAGTTTTATAGAGTTGAGATAATAGAGCACGCTTCAACGATGATGTACAATATCCCTGCCCAAGTATTTCTATCAGACTGCGCTCAACATAAGTGATATAGTCACCCATAGACATGGCTGACCTGGAGATATTGCTGCAGCAAAAGTAGACATAAAGCATGAAAAGTACATCACAATAAGGGCATCAACTCCCGATCAAAGAGTATTACATCTTAGCAATATACAAGTTCCTAACTATAATAGTTACATTGCATAAAATTTGAGAAGCTTTTTAACATGTCGACAATTAGACTATAGCTTGCTTACACAAGATTAAAATAACTGTTTCGCAGTAGTATCTTTTATTTTTTGTTCCATGTTAGTTTAGAGTTCTTTGAAGCAGAAATATAAAATAATCAAAATGTCAGGTAAGCCGCATATTGCTTGTGAAATGCATAATTTTTAGGCACTGCAAAGCTTGTAAATTTTTGCAAAATCATTCAAGAAATGAAAAGCTGTTCTATACTTCTTTCAGTATTGTGACAATTGTAATGCCAATATTCATTGTTCCAACTTCTTTGTAACAAAAATAGTTTTACACAGCATTGTATAAAATACAGCTATGTACATAAACAGTGCATAGCTTTGTCATAACTTTCTTAGAAGAAAGTATAAACATGTAAAATAAAACACTGGACACATTGTGCAGTATTGATTACTGATAGATAGTGGTAAGTATTGTCTACACAATGTACAAGAAATATAAGTTAATAAATCCGATGAATAAGAAGGGCTATTTCTCAAGACAAGGAGCCCAGCAACTCTTCATCAAATATTGATTATTAGGTAAAGATAGTTGGTTGATTAGTGATGAGAGCAATCAATATCTTTGGTCCATCTGCTTAATAAATAATGTATCTGGTATCTTTAGTATAAAGACTAAACCAGAGGATTTGCCTTGCTGGCCATAGCAGTCTTATAATTTATCAATTAGACTGTTGAGCAAATCCCAAAAGGCTAATAGTGATAAATATTATAAGATATATTATACTGGTAGTTCTCATATTTATAACATAATAATATTATTATATTATATATCCCTTAAGTTGTGAGAATCTATTAAAAATACAACCGTGTATAAAATTTTTCTTCTAGTTGTTTACGCATTGCATTTAACTACGATTGCATTAAATTTCAAACATTAGCCAATAATTTGTCATGTAAAAATTGAGTTGATTACAATGCTGTTACTATAGTAACACCCAAATATATCTTATAAACTAGTTTGATGCCCTACTATCAAAATCCCATTCTTAAATAAAAATGTTTTGTTGAATTCCAGTTTAAGCACTAAATAAATATGCAATACAGAATTATTACGAATCAATTGATGCATACAACTAAAAATAATTGACTCTTACATAAAGTTGAAGCAAACTTGAATTGTTCTTTGCAGTATGAGTCAAGAAAAAGTGTATAAAGTAAACATACCGAACATGTCGCTCGAGCTGCCTCAATATGTCGGGCTCAGGCGTTTGTCGAAATCTAAGCTTCATGCTGTCATACGGCATGTTTGGAAAATACTTTGCAATTCTTTTAGAATGAAGCGAAGTTCCAGTCATATTTATAATATACTTTCAACTAGCTAACGTCTGCTACAAGCACCCTTCAGCATATCACATTTCTTAAAACTCTTCTACTTAATAATTAACTTGATTAATTACTTGAGATGTGCTATTGACTAACAGAATTTAGTCTACCTAAGCTTGGAGCTCAACTATACGCGGCACTATAGACTGCGCAATGTGAAGAACGAAATCAATCTTCGGCAGTTATCAAAAACTAGACTTATCTGAACGAAATCAATGGAAATATAATAAGCTACAGCAAATTAATTATAGGCATTCGATGCACTTCTTTGTTTGAATTAGAATGTATCAACATTGTTACAAATGATACATACTCTTTCTATATAGACTCGATGATCACATATACTTTGTACGTGTCATTAAACAATCTGGTTTGCTAAACTAAACAACTCTGTTATTACACTCCCCAATGAACCAAACTTTACATTACTATTTCCTATTGTTCTAAATAAACACAAAATAATTTTATTTCTAAATCAACGTTTCTATAGCCTAGAAATATGTACACACTAAATATGCATAGCTAAGTTTTTCTGACAGCTGCCTATTGGTTTATTGTTATGGCACTCCACACTTCATTAACCAGCAAAGAAATTACCTGTGAAATATGTTTAAATAGAGCTTTGGATTGTATCCTAGAATAATATACACGTGTGTATTGGTAATGTTGAAAACTTAAATTACACCTTAACCTACTACTAAATAGTTAATAATCCCATGAATAAGAAGGGCCATTTTTCAAGACAAAGAGCCCAGCAATTCTAAAAATTAATTAATTTATATCATTGTTGGATAACTTGCAATTTATATTTATCAGTTTATTGAATGCTAATCAGTAAAATGTAAGTTAAAACTGTGTCAGTATGTTGGCAATTTTACTCTTTCAGAGTTGTCTACCTAATAAATCGTGGCAATTTGAACAGTGCAGTAGACCTATAACATACATATATATGCATTATGATCGTTAATAAACATTAAAAAAATCATTTAATACTTTAATTGATGGTGACAGTGAATCAATGAAAGCAAAGCAGCTTTTGCTATATATAAATTACTTAAAAGTCTAGTCTTGCCAACTATTATATGATGTAATGTACTGAACTACATGGGCAGAGATAATGAGAAATAATATCACAATGATAATATTATAAAGATATGAGTGATCAATTATTGGTAAACAAAGATAATCATAGATAATGTTGCTATGTAAAAATTCTGACACTTAAATACGTTGAACAAAGTTGATGCCCAGAAGTTCAGGAGAACGTCCAAACACACTATATGCGAAAACAATTTTAATATTAGTAAAATTTACTCAGGCGGTTAACTTTGTCTGGTAATATAATATAGAGTTAAGAGGAGAAGATAACTGCTGTTATTAGTTTAGCTACAGCTATGTTTTTTCCTCACAACCAAATTTAATGTAGTTTAAGGTGACTTGCTAGAAGTTCAACACTGATTTATCTAATTACTAGAAATGTATTACCACTTGCAAAGACAAACAACTCGCTTCAATAATGTGACTTGCAGCAAAACACAAATATAAAATTCATTTCTAATTGTTAGCTATTCGAAATACCAACAATTCATTTTTGCATAAAATTCTTGTAAGTTTTGCTTAATTCGTTTGATTCTTAATACAAACAAAGATGAGATTTCAATGCAATATAATTAACTATAAGTATTATAAACAATAAATATAATATTGCTATCTATAATTTTTCTAGAAGACTATCAAATTGTCACACGTAAAGCTAATAGAACCTCACGCTAACTTAATAGGTCACAGTCATAGTGACAGTCACAATTATAGGCATAGCCATAGTCATAGCAGCAAAGCTGTATTAACCAGTTGAATGTATTCTTTACAGAGGAAAGAAGTTGCTTGTATACCAAATTTCTAGCTGATATCAGAAAATTAGATATTGATAATTGCTACATTTTTATATAAAAGCTTTTTTGTCAGTTGGGTGGGATTTAATATTTTGCCTACAAAGTGCAACTACCCAACTATCCTACCAGTGACAGTTCAGAGCTAGTTGATTTATTACAAAGCAATAATTACTACTCATTTTTGTATTTCAATACAAAAGGGATTCAAAAATATAAATATGATAGGTATAATGTACTTCGACATTTTGATTGCTATTGGTTAAGCTATTTTTAACATTAAAAAACTGCACCTGGCTTTGAGTCAACTATTTTGTTTGACTAGAACATAGTACACTATAGTTGCAATTTGATAAATTTTTCACTACTTTGCTTGTTTTGATAGAAAAAAATTACAAAAATTATATACTTTAATTTAAATTAAAACTATCATATTTGTAGAGATTGTCATGCTTGATATAGCTTCACCTATTTACTCAAAATATTGTTAAATATCTGTAGCTAAAAAGGCTCATTTTGAAAGTTGGTAATATTAGTTAGCAGCAAGATTTTTCTATATGTTACCACTCCATCAATTGCTCTGCTTAAACATGACAAATTTTGGTAATCACCCAAACTAATCAAGATTGGTTTTCAATTGTAAAACATTTGCCCTTTACTGGAATTTGAACTGCAGACCTCTGGCTTGACTAAGTATTGCACAACAGAGGCTACTGGGGAATCTCAACACTAGTTAATAAAGATTTTAACTTTCAAACTCTGTGCCAATATTGTAACAAATAAGGCATAATATGTAGCAGGCATTGTAGGAGATATTTTAGGATTGCAGATGAAAGTGATTCAACAGTTTCATTTTTAAACCTCAAACAAGCGACCAATAAAATTTGATGACTATCACTGCAACCTATCTTACATACCATTAAAGTACAATTTAATAATTTATGTTTAAAGTTTCAAACTTGTATAAAAATATACTGAATAGTTTTTACATAAATCCTATGTTGAAACGAGTGATGAAAAACAAAATTTTGGACTACTTACAACGAGTTGCTAATACCGGGCAGACTAATCACTGATGAATTATAACTGATATCCTCGTATTTATTCCCGGAACAGCTCTTGAGACACTCCTTCCAGTAAACGTAATACTTCCTTCGAACGCTCAACATTTTACGCCTCAAAACTTCCTCTACCTTAGACACAGTAGCCTCGGAAAGTGTGGCTTTAGGGTTACTCAACTTATACACAGACATATCCTGTTCACACGAGGAGTCTGGTTTCTCCACCGTGTGCGTGTTGTGAACATACATCCAAAAGCTAGACAGTTTCACCAATTTAGAACTTACTTTAGAACTGCCCTGTCTTGTAGGAGTAGGATTGAGTGGTGTCAACTCATTCAAAAGAGTAGGTTATACGTAATGTAATGATACTGATACTTCTATTCATGCATAGATTGAATACCTTGATACAAGATTAGTCCTGCAATCTGCGATTGAAATGTCAAGAACTGAAGTGCCACTGATTTGTCTATAAATAATAATGAAAGTAATCGCCAATGCATGCCCTAGCACACAGTCCAGATTCCTGCTATTTGTTTAACATTATTTTTGTTGAAGATATAGTGATAAGGATTTGAATTAAATTCACATTATCAGCATATTACCGAGTCTATAGACACAAATACTTAATAAAATTAACTTAATAATCCCAACAGTTGAAATAATAGATATTCAATAAAGGATTTAATGTGGAATGAATGAGAAATATGAGAACCTTGCAGAGAGGAAACAAAAATAAAAACCTAACACAAACAGCAAACTAATTCTAGCAACAATAAAACTATGTGCTGTAGGCACACAACATCATAAATCAATGTTAGACTTCTCTGTATTACAGTTTTATTAGATGTTTGCACCTCTCCTTTAACTCAGTTGTTTGTTTTTAAAGCAATACTTCTCTCAAATACTACATCAACAACTTAGATATAATATTAAAATTGTATTATGATATGTATTATTAAATAATTTACATAATATATGCTATAAAATCCTATAATGTATATTTAGATTTAATGTATAATTCAATAATATTCATTATATTGTAGAATATGAGGGTGTATTTCACCCAAATAATTATTGTAAAATTAGAGATATATCAATATTCAATAGTGTACGGATATTAGAATATATTTTAATGTAAGCCCAGCAGGAGACAAACATTATTAACCTAAGCATATTTATAGTGTGTATGGAGCAAATAAAATTATATCACCGATAATTATATCAGTTTCATAATAATATGTATACTCTATTGAGAATATACTACTTACTTATCAAGTAATTAGACATAAAATACAGATATGATATGTCAGCTAAAGTAAATATAATCACGCAAGCCAAATTATACTAGTTTATGAACTCTACATTGAAATCAATTGATCTATTTCTTATTCTAATTAGGCTTCATAATGTGTGTAAACAACTGTGATTACTGCTAGTAAAGTTGAGATGAATTATTTATAAAGAAATTAATTGAACATATTGAAGATAATAAACTTTCTTATAGCTGATTCTTACTAAGAGCTTTAGAATTTTTATTTTTTGAGACTTAATAGGAGTAAACATTATATTATTGAAAAAAAAAACACAATGAAAGATGCTGTCAAGTAAAAAACGAATTGAGTTTTTGGCTGCTACTCCCTGCGGTCATATTCAAACTAAATTTTTTAAACCAGAGCAATACACGACATGTTATTTTGTGCAGCCCTTACTTAGAATATACAGTAACTGTATAACCTATAACAGTTCTATTTACAGTTCAGTTACTAACTGGTCTTAATATTTATATGACACATCAGTTTTCTCTTTAAGGTAAGTATAAGCTTAAACTTCAAAATAATAAGTTACTCCTCTTACTCTTATCTAACTTTCTATCATGGTCATAAGTAACACAATAAACCAGCTGATTTTTCTTGAGAAAAGAGTTCATAGTCATATTTATTTTTACATAATATACTGTATTCCATGTTTCATAACTCACGATGCAGAGCTCTTTAATATTATGGAAAATACTCTTAGTTTTTAAGATGGTTTTCCAAGCTAGAAGCATGATGAAAAATTACTATTATTAAATATAGGCCTACAGTAAAAAACGTAGAAAAAAACGAGTTCACTCAATAAACAATATACTTAGATTTGCTTTTCTAGATATTTCTAGTTCCATCTTCCATTGTACTAATTATTTACTTTTATATAAATAAACAAAGCTGAAATAAATTTGGATGACTGACTTTTCCATATAATTATATTATGTAATGCACACAGGGTGAATTTTACTGATGCTTGTACAAAGAAATTACTACAGGATATAGCAAACTCTTATAGTGTTGTAAGATAATATTGCCGTTGTAATACCACACTGATAGAATTACCTGAGCAAATTATAAACCAGTGACTTTAACTTATAGTTAGCAAATTAATTACATTAGAGCTAGACGTTAAGGTAAAATTAGCAATGCGTATATAACTCGTTTCGTAGTAAGTATTTGTAACACATGATAGTAAAATAGAGTGAACTCTCTTCAAATTCAAATAGGAAGTCAAAGCAATAAATAGATGCGAATCTTTGAACTCAATAGTGTTCATTGTATGTACATCATATATACAGATGTATATTATATAGCAAAGGGTCAACCTATATAACTATTCAAATACACTATAAACTTTAATGTTGGTTTTTAACAAAGTAAACGCCTATAAACCATATATTATGTATATATTATGTATATATTATATATATAGTTGATTATATATATATATATATATATATATATATATATATAATAATATTGTCATAATATAATAGCTGTCTATATTATTGTAAGTTCCTCCCACATATTGTAACTATATATAAATACTGTATTTCATATGATTGACGGTTAACCTAATAAACCAGTATATCTAATCCACATCTTTAATTGTTACAAATAACAAATAAGCCACAACTCAAGATAATAAGACAAACATTCAAAGAGATTTCAAATTTAAAGTCATGTGTATTTAGTAATCTAGTATGACCTACTCAAAGCTTAAACTGTGGAACTGTATTTAAAACCATCTGCTGCATAGGAGGGAACAGTCACTTCTAGTGCGAAGTATATACTTGATTACCTTAAAATTCTACAGAAAATTTAATTAGGAATAATTTTTTATTGCGACCAGTATTATATAGTTTGCAAATAACCTACAGGTCAAGCTAAAACTTGAAATCATACCTTAAACTAAGAGGAGAAAGAAAACGTTTCATCGGTGCATGACAAAGCTTTAGTTTTGGTGTAGAATTCTGGCCCCCAGCTGAGATATGCTCACTTTGCACTTTATAAGGTAATGCTGGCGCAGACACATCCTCGGAGGCGTTGAACATCCAGGGATAAATCCAGGGTGGCAACAGACTGTTGCTATACATGCTAACCAGATAGACAACTAGTTTTAGATGTCTTGTGTTTCCCAGTAAGAAGTAGTTTTCCCTTTCTAGAAAGTTCTTTCTGATTACAATAAACGCACTCAGCTTCAGTCCCAACAATAGTCAGCGTAAAGCAAGGGTATGTTGATTTAAAAATGATGCACTACTGTTTTATGGAGATTAAAGTCATTCACACTCCTAACAAGTCTTTTTAGTAATTGTAATTTGTTTAATCAGCCATTAAATAACAGCAATATAAATTCTACAACACTACAGCTACACCAGCCTTAACGCATTGTTCTGGTTGCATAAGATAGACTAAAGTTGTTTTTAAAGTAAATGATACTTGCTAGTGACACTTGAACTCGAATAAAAGAAATTCGTTCAGCCTTCATAGAAACATCCTCCAACTTTGCACTCAATCTATAACTTGCTCTGTACTAATGAAGTGTGCGTAGAGTATAGTTTTCTAGCAGATTAAACTATCCTTGTAAGTTGGAATGTAGCATGTAGTTTTTACTCTGTCTCCTTAATAAAAGCGTCTGTAGCTCGTAACTCGGCATGTACCGAAGTAATATTAATTGGCTGTGATTGCAAATCACGGTTTACTGTCAATTGGGAGCATTGATATGATTGCGTACTAAGTAAATAGTTAGCTAAATAATAGGTATGCTTAAGCATTCATTTTAAATAAAAATCATGCATAAAGAGTGTTGATATTAAGTTGTTTAAATTATTATATTAACAAGCTGTAAAACAATAGAATGCAATCCAAACTATTATCAGACTATATTGATAAAGAACCTCTAACACAGAGGGAAATTAGACAAATAATCTAAGTAACTGGCACTTAAGGCCATTTTATCACCTAAGTGACTAATTATTAGAATGAATTTGTTGTTTATAAGATTGTATTTTCATTTTAAATGCAACTGCAATAATCAATGCTTCTACATTAACGTGTACAACTTTGTTGATTAGCTTGAACAGGCACCATTACAACTCATTAGCTAATAGTTATAACTTTATAAATGTTTATTTATTACAACATTTGATAGGACTCATTAGGACATTAGGACTCATTAGGAATATTTTTGAAAATTTTTATCCTTACAGCTTACTTAGTTAGAATGAAGTTTAATGTCAAACTAATCACAAAATTTGAACTTTTTAAAATGTCTATTACCTCAAAATAATTTTTTGGTCAAAAGAGTTATGTGCAAGAGCAGAAAATTCTTCAATAATATTATAAATCTTATTTGTAGGTAAACATATATACCCTATGTTATAAAACAAAGCATATTAATCTGAATGGCATATAAAATTCTATCTTTCATACTGGACTGATAGTCAAACATACCAAACTATATTCTGCTCTCTGAGCTGTGAGGCACCAATCAATGTTTGAAAATTATAGAGACTTTGTTCCAAAAGAAAGCAGATTTTTAAGAAAAGAGTTACAGTGTAATTCATTATCTGTAATGCTGGGGTAAAATGAAATTATCAGGTGATGGTATTTTACTAAGAAAAGTGGAGAACCATGAAGTTTTTTTTCTATGCAGTCAAAAGTTGAGATTAACCAAAATAGCAATTGCTATATTGTTGGTATTAAAATACATATAAAAAGCTATTGTATTGAATATAAAAAAACTAAAAACACCAAGTTAAACTTGTACAAAAAAGTTTCTAGATAAATCATGCCATCTTCTTTCTATTTGTACTAAAGGATATTTTTACAAAGAAATTTTATTTTAATTTTTTATAATTTAAAGGTTATTGGAGACTTAACATGCATTTAGCAAATAAAAATTTCTCACAACCAGTCTATAACACCGTAATACTGCAAATTTCTAATTTTTTTTGTTTTCAGTAAGTGGTTTATATTGTTCATTTATCATGTATATTTTGCTAATTTAAAAAACTTATGCACTGTATGAAACATAGCTGTGGGTATAATTATATTATATTATCAGTCTTTTAGTATGAATTAGAATACTCTTTTACTCATTTCGTACCTATTGATGACTAAATAATGAATTAGATCAAGGAATTTATTTGTCAGTATATTATTTTATGTCTAGAACAGTTATTAATAAAGCACATAGCGTGAAAGGTAAATGTTAGTTTCTGATGGTACTAACTGTTGTAACAAAGTGCAGCTTGAGAAAATATATTTCAGCTATTTAATTTAAAAGAAAGAAAACTTTTGCTCCAACACATAAATGGTCTGTTATAATTATATAAACAATAGAAAAAATCTTTATTTAAAGATAGGGCTTGCCACATCTGTATTCTCAAATTATTAGTTTAGACAAAACATTTACAAAAGACCCAAAATATTATACTTATTTCAAAAATTTGATATTGTTATTTTGCAGATTTTTTGCAATCTAGAAAATATTACAGGGAAAGACTGCAACTTGATAACCGTTATGCTGGATGTAGTGTGGAGATTTCCCTGTAGCCCCTATATGCTGTAGTGGTTAGCAGGTTGGCTTACAAGTTGAAGTCCTGAGCTTCGATTTCCGATGGCCAATTATTTTAAACTGGAGTTATACCCTATTGTACAAAATGAGAGCACAACTACTAGAGCTCACAGTCTGATGGCCTTATGGAGTTATGATTATTGAATAACATTGCAGGTGTTTAGATAGCAATACTTTTGTCAATAACACTATTAGTTACGCACACAATATGTCATGCCACATTATTTATTTCTTGGCTTAATGTTGGAGCTTATATAATAATTATAATTAAATTACTCTTTTGGCACTTCTACTCAACAAAGAGCAGGCAGCTATACAGTGATATCATATTGCAACCAATGAAGTGGGATAGTGCGTCTACTTAATCATGACACCCTTCAGGATTATATATTTTTTATATATAAATTAATACTAGGAAAAAGCTTTATTATTCTTCATCATATTTCATTGTTTTTATAATTGATTGCCATCCCCTGAAGCAATAAACTTGTCTCTTTTTCACACTATGCTTTGGTCAATGTAAACATGCCTCTTGCAATAGGAAAGATGAATACCTCAACTGTTAATGTGTCTAAATATTCAAAATGATTAAAACAACACATATGAACCAGGCTTTCAGGGATGACTTATTTATTTGACTTCTAAGTTAGCATTTTAACGACAGATAAAAAAACTTACAGCCTTATATTCGGCTTTTAAAATTTATTTTGACCAGAATCTGCTTAGCATATATAGATTTATCAGTAGCCTGTTTAGCTATAAATACTCTGCAATCCAAGACAATACAACTCAAATATTTCTATGGTGCTGCCTTTTGTTTTAAATAAAATCTAGAAACCTGCAAGTTGCAGGTTTCTAGATGGAAGTTTTTCAGTGTAGCTTCCTTTGTAAGAATTTCAAATTTCTCATGTTCATGACAGTTACAAAGCAGTGATATGTTGCCCAATGAAATTCAATCTCAACGACTTTGACAGGTGTTTCAAAATTTGAGTCTTTTTTCAACATAGTTCAACTATAGAAAGAGCCAGCCTGGGAACTTTTACTAAAATTATTGCTGTTTATTGTAAAGGAACGTTATAGCATAAATTTTATAATGTTTAATGTTTAATAAACTAGCATATGCTGAACTTGATTATTTCTACAGCCTAGACTGTTTTATTAGAGGAAGTTTTGTCTAGGGAAAGACTTTGTGGAAGGGGGTGTTGACCATTCAGAGTATGACATCTTATTTATTATAGATAGGGGTTATCGTAGCCCTAGGATCAGCCACAACGTATTAATATAAAAATGAAAAAGAATTACATTATTCGAACTCAGCGAATAAAGGGTTGCTTTAATGTGATACACTTAATATTGATAAAGTGCATCTAATGTTTACATATTATATTAGAATGCAAAATTAATACATGTTAGCATTAGCTCCATTGATTTTAAGCGATGTGGAAAGTTTTATAGACCTCTTGCTACATAGCAAGATCAACTACCTGTTTTCTGCCTCCTCTATTATACTAAAATCCCATAATTATTATTAAAATGTATTATGCTTTGCTCTATTGAGTAAAAGTGTCTTGACCTTTAAGTTTCCTTCAGAAGTATTTTTATGTTAAAGTTGTAATGAATATCTACGTGATAATTTATGCTATAGTATCTAACTTTCTAACATAACTCTTTAGTACTTTACAAAGAATGAACACGGATTATGATGCGATGTATACATTTACACAATGTGGACTACATAATATAAACCTCAATCAAGTCAAAACACAAAATATACTCAGATTTAGATGACTAGAATACTTTAACCTCCGATTTTTATGCTGCAATTCGGTATCCAATATTTACTAGAAGAATCCAGTGAAGATACTGTGCCTATAGTAAAGTTGGTGTAAGGAATCACAGCTAAGCAACTCCTTGTTTTATGTAACAATACAAGTCTGGTTAATTTGTTTTATTGCCTCAGCATATTCTCTATTCCTTAGCTGTATAGGCTGGGTGGAGGGGAGAAGAGGTGGTACTACAAAATCTTAGCATTTACCTGTTGAAGTAAGATTTTCCAGAAACATGAGACACTGTTGTGGGTTTCAATCGCTCTGCCTGTTTCTTCACTACAGCTTGACAAAGGTGAAGGACGCTAGGGTGAGGCTTTTGAGAATAGTCCTTCGACTTTATCACCATTTTAACTTTTATGTTGTATTTATCTCCCAGTATAGTGTTTAATATAGTCTGTTCTCTACCGTTACTACAGATAAACTTCTCCATGACTGATGAGAGTTCAACAGGAAGAGATACGCAAATGCCAGAAAGGTAATGTTCAGTTTAATCAAATCGAATAGACTTTGCTATTACTCGTTGGATATCCGAAAAAAGCAGACGCCAGACATCTTGTCATGCAGTAACAACAGTAGCAGCAGCCTTGCTCCACTCTGAGGTGTTTACACTCAAGTCTTGAATACACTTTCTTAGTCAGCATGTCTTGTTATACAGCAGCAAACATGCCGCTGACAATGAGTATGTGTATACACTAGGATAGAGTGTCAATAGGTCTTACACATGAAGGTGTAATCAAGAATATTGAGTCGTGTGCATAAAAATACAATTATTTTTATAAGCGATCACGTTCTCAACAACAATGGATCTTTGCTAAAGCAACACTGCAACTTATTTTAATACGGCATTTTAAATTAACTGCATTGATTACAGATAAAAGTTCTATAATCTCTAAGAGTTAAGTTGATTGGGTCTTCAACAGCTATTTGACGTGGAATAATAAATAAAAAGTAATCATAACTCGTATATATTCAGACAGTTCAAGGTTTCCTTCAAGGTGGATAACCTTTATATGAAAGTTTAGCGAATGAACTCTGAACGCAGCAAATGTATAAATAATTTACCTAAAATTAAATTGTACTTTAATATAATATTTAAGGTTATATAATACATATAGGAATATAATGTGTAAATATGCTGCTAAACAATATTAATGTCAAATCGCTAAAGCAATATCAAGATGCATAGTTTCATTATTTAAAATATATCAACTATAATGATAAAACTAAACTAAATACTGTATTGCAGTGCAGGAACAAAAAAGTCCACTTTAGCTCAAATTCTTATGTTTTTCAAATTCTTCCCTAATGTATCTAAATTTAAAAGTGCTTTATAGAAAATGATTGGTGAAGCCTAAGTGACTTACATTGAGATCGCTAAGTATTTTAGCTGCTGTATATTACATGCACATTTCGTTCCATCAAAAATACTCTGCTGTGCTTCGTGATACTAAATAATGTCTTAACATCGACCAAGTTAAACAGTCCCAAATGACTTTCCTTGTAGGTTGCAGTTAAATTTCATGCATGGTTATAGTTTTGCTTTATACAATATGAGTTGCCCCCCCTTTCCGACAGAAGCACCAGATTTTAACAACCATGATATTTTGAATTTGGATAGTGAGCTCGAAATCTTATTAACTCCAAAACCTAAAGCCTAACGCTATAATATAACAGTAAAACTCATATTAAAAGAGGAGAACATAACTTTTATCAAGGAAGGACAATTACCAGATTTTGATAAAATTTTGCCAAGATTTTATTAACCTATGTTCACTAAGCTCTGAGCTTTTTTATCATTATTTTTGGCCTAATTTAAGAATATATAAAGTAATTTCACTTGCTTTGAATAAATTAGATGATGCAGCTACTACCAGTATTAAAACAGGACTGATTAGAGTCCCAAGAATGCTATGCTGTTATGTTGTTGGAAACATTCTATCCTTTTAGTCAAGCTGTTTTACAAACTTATAGTTTAGTGTATAGCTCATTATAGCGACCTGCAATGTGTTGAAGTTATCAGTGAAATAATATCCAGATTTTAATTTAGGATCTAATTGCTTTAAAAATAACTAGATTACAATTAGCATCAGCCATTAAAGGTGATAATTGTACTCTACTAGCTCAAAACAACAAGCTAGTCAGCAATGAATGTATTTAACCAAACAGGTTTGCAAACAACAGGAGTAATTTTATGAGAGACAGTTGAAAATGTCTCGTATAATTTTGCCTGAAGAGTTTTGCATTGGAATATAATTAAAAGATTTACCGTCCAGTGCAACTAACTTTAATTTTATTATACTCTAACAAAAGCTAACCCAATAATGAAAGTCAAGAATTAAATATTTACTTTTTACTTTTTTCTATATAAATATAAAATATAAAACTGTATTAATTAGCGAAATACACTCTAAATCTCCAAAACTGAATAAGTTTCTACTTAACTCAAAACATACTTTATCATGCCACAATGTTACTGTAGTATATCTATTTATCCAACTAACTTTATTATTAAAGTATCATTACATAATCATGTTTAATTATATGTAAATAATAACTGCTCCCAAAAATCAAGACATTTGTTATTATTGTGAAACAACTTTGGGCACATCTTTGCTTAAAGGATTGCTCTATCTTAGTTTATTACAATCACATTATAATTATAAACTATAATCTAATGTGTATGCAAACAATTGTGACTTTGCAAAGGGATATATGCCTAGAAAACAGCTTTTCAAAATTCCAATTTTGAGGGAGGTAAAATTTTCAGCCATGAAAAAGAATAGCCTAATACGTGACGTGTGAACGCCAGTAACTATGCTGCACGTGCTAACTATAACGCTAGTATTCAAGGTTGCTGGGCACAACATCAACCAATTACGCTCAAGCAGTGACAGTGGGCTATATAGGTCAGCTTTGGTGTGCCCGTAATATTGCACAGTCTGACTTAGTTTAGATCGATCGCAAGCATTCATCCTAAAGAATGCATGCTTTTGCAAGGCTTTTTTCTAATGTTTACAAGCAAAATATAGCCTAATGTTTTCACATACATGTTATTTAAAATGTCAAAAAACTATAGATTGAGATAATTCACATTTGCACTTCTATAAATATACAAATTGCAAGCTAAAAGATTACATCTCACAGTCATATTTCTATAGTTATTCATTTGTATAGTCACGTGACCAGCAGGAATGCTGGCGCTGTTACGTCACACTTCCCAGCTCATTTCAAAATCGGCGTTTTGGCTGTTACCAATCTACACCCTCAACTTCAACTAACTTTTTCTACCTTTGGTCAAATGCTTTTTGTCAATGCATGCTTAGAAAAACACAATATTATGTGTGTTTGACCTAAATGGCCATTTATTAGACAAGATAGAGCAATCCTTTAAAGTACGAAACAGTTTAGCATGAAAGTTATGTGCTTAATGCAAACATTTATAAAAACAGTACAAGTTCCCAAACTTAATACAAATAATGGAGTTGTCGCATCATTCATATTTACTATAAATTACAAATTATAGTTCCGTACTCAATGGCTTTAATTATAGCTCATCTTAATGCATAATATTGCTACCATAGGCCTTTAGAAATACCTAGTTGAGGTCTTCAATATTAAAATTATGTATAAATTTTTGTGATTCAACAAAAATATTCTGCTTACAATTCAATTACTCTAAAAGCAAGATAATATTTGTATTATACCAATTTATGTAAAAGCTAAATATATATAAGTTGTTTTTAGCATATTTTTTGTAATTTAGTAACTTTAGTACACTAGGAGCAGTTTATTTGGTTTCTGCTTTGTTTTTCAAACTAAACCACTGCATCCATCTACATTTTATATTAATATAATTCTAGTAGCTAATAAATAGATTTACTGGTCATAAAGTGGTGCAATTGGCATTTTTCGACCCTATAGAAGCTAAACTATATTTAAAAACAGACATCACTAAAATGGAAAAATAATAATAAAAGCATTCTGTAATAATCCCTGGAGTATATTTTTGAGTTGATGAACTTTTTATATAAAATCTCCTAAAGACATCTAATCATTTTTTAAACTCATTTATAATATGAAAATGCAACTTTTAGTTTAATACGAAAAAGATTTGTTAGAAATTAAAACTTATTATTATAAATCTACAGCAAGAAATTTGCTTTCACATGCACTATAGAATTGTTCTAGATCTTGTAACTTGCTAATGGTGTTTGTGTCGCTATACTGTAATAACATTGTAATATTCATAATTAAAATATATAATTATATTCACCGATCAATATTATCAGCTTATGTAGGTAGTAGGTATGTTTTACAGTTACCTGCCTGAGGCATACAACAATTACAAGAACTTTACTATTTATATAAAGTTACAACCTAAAACATCCACTAGCAGTGATTTTAGAAAAAAGAAACCAATAATGCTAACAACATTTGAAGGGTTTGAAAAGAAAACAGTGTCTAGGTAGTTTTTCAAAGCAAAATGTTGTGTGACGAATTATCACACAGTCAAAACCAAAAATTAAAAATGCATAAAAAATATAAAACTAAAATTAGAAGCCAGAAGGAAAAGTTTTATCACAAAAGCTAAGCGCAAGAAAGACCATGGTGTATAAAAATAGTTTTACTCACTGATGCTCTGATGAAGAAGGGCAGTTTCTGGTAGAAATACCAGATTCCACGAGTTTAGGTAGCGTCTGCTGACTGCATAGTTGAAACTCACTGTCATCTGATGACTCAGAGTCTTCCCCTACAGCATATGATTATATTATATAATATTGTAATATATTATATTATAGGCTACTATATTATATTATGTTGCATTGTATTATATTATGTTGTATTATATTATATTATATTGTGTTATATTATATTATATAATATTGTATTATATCATATTATATTGTATTATGTTATATTGTATTATATTATGCTATATTATATTACATCATGTTATATTGTGTTATATTATATTGTATTATATTATGTCATATTATGTTATATCACATTATATTATATTATACTATATTATATTATATAATAATATATTATATAAGTTATACTCCATACACTATATGAAGTTTGATTGCTTGAATTGAGGCTTTTAAAGGTGGAGGCTACTCATTACAGTTGCCCATGACTACACATTACTTTTATGAATACCAAATAGTAACTAGATGCTGTGATAAAATTATTTTAAGTATAGTATTTCAGCCATTCAGAATTGTGTTTGATAGACTAATACCAGGGGGTGGTGTGGTGGGAGAGTTTAGCATCTTGAAGTACCGTCTTCTCATTAGTTCTTCAACATAAGCTAAGTATCTGTTGTCTGTTCCAGGTATGGGAAGGCCTAGCATTCGTTTCTTTAACTGTGATGGTTTAAAAGAGCTCTTGTTGTATGCTGAAGATATTCCTGTCCAAGTGCTAGAAAAGTTTAGGTAAACAGCATTGAAGAATCAAAAAAGTTGTACAAAAAAGATGGTAAAACCTGTTTTCAAGTATGTTTTGGTAAAGTTTGAGAGAGAGAGAGAGAGAGAGAGAGAGATGAGAGAGAGAGAGAGAGAGAGAGAGGAGAGAGAGAGAGAGAGAGAGAGAGAGAGAGAGAGAGAGAGAGAGAGAGAGAGAGAGAGAGAGAGATGAGAGAGAGAGAGAGAGAGAGAGAGAGAGAGAGAGATAGAGAGAGAGAGAGAGAGAGAGAGAGAGAGAGAGAGAGAGAGAGAGAGAGAGAGAGAGAGAGAGAGAGAGAGAGAGAGAGAGAGAGAGAGAGAGAGAGAGAGAGAGAGAGAGAGAGAGAGAGAGAGAGAGAGAGAGAGGAGAGAGAGAGAGAGAGAGAGAGAAGAGAGAGAGAGAATGGGGGATCATAAGGGGGTTCCGCACTGTTAGTGACCTAACCGACTCGTTTAATCTCATTGAACAATGTGTGATTGACGTCATATTTTGCCCCTATTAAATATAAGATAAAGTGCAAAGCCCTGAATGCTCTAGCTTGTTCTACATTAGAATTATAGCAGTGTTCTGATATTATAATTAAAATATGTCAGCATAGATTTATGAAATTATACCACAGCCAGCTGGTTATTTATTAATATCATTTGGTATAATTAGGACAACAAAAAGTTATCAAGTGTGCTTTGTTGAATAGTTTTTTGATGAGAGCAGAGAGTTGATATATAATTTACCACACACAGCTCACAACACAGAAAGACAGGCAGACTTCCGTGAAAAGAATTTAGCAAATAAATTACAGATTTTCTTTGTTTCTATTGAATAAACAATCTTTGCAAGCTCAAGTCACCCAGGTTAAAGCCATTCTACTGTGTTTGCCTGCACAATTTGCGGTGGCAAAATTCCACATCATTTTTTAACCCAACATATCTTAATGTGGGCACACTTTAAAGACCTAATTCAATTCTAAACTCAACCCGTATAATAGTCTAAAACAGTATTTGAATTTACGATATGCGACTCACTCAATAAATTCTTTCATCTGTGACTGACCGTCGACCATTTTCTGCTGAGGAACATATGGCGTGGTGCGGTCTTTCTTCACTGGCAGCACTCTCAGTGCGGCATCACATTCTTGTAAGACCACCACAGATCTTTGAGGAAGCAGCTGAATGCTAGAGGCTGCCTGCTTCACGGCATCATCACCGCTGCCAGAATGGCCAGGCTATAAAATTTATCAGAGATTACAAACAGCTTCCAAAGAAACTAAGAATACTTGTTGAAAAAAGTCTAAGTATTTGATATAAGTTGTTGAATACTTTTAGCTAAAATACAGAACGATATCAGTTATTTAGAAGCTGGAGTAATAAAAACCAGGCCTGGTATTATTTTGTATAATGATTTACATTTATTCATTGTCACAAAACTGTTGGTAGCAGTGTGACGAGTTCGAAAAGTCTGGTAGTCAGAAGTGTATAGACAAGTAGCATACAGCTTGCTAATCCAGTTGTGAGTAAATAGAGTTGTGAATACAAGTAGACTTTATTTCTCTAGTAAGATATGCACATATGAACTTATAAAAATGAACTGATTTGTAAACACAACTGCCTCAGTATTTATAGTAAACAAAACACTCTAGAACATTCTCAAGCATTCCAGTATAGAAGATTCTAGTAGAAAACATTCCCCACATGCCAATACTATTTATAGAAAATCAAAACAAAACAAAACATTGGGATTTCCATGGTTATTTCGCAATTATTGCGCAACACCTTGTTTACATTGCTGGGCAGTAGTTAACATGACTAATGAAAACAATAACAATGAACAATGACCCATTTCTTTGATCAGTCTAGAATATTTATGAACATTCGTGTATAATCATTAGGAAAAACCCAGTAAGTTTATAGGTATATGTACACTCAGAATTTGTGACATTCATACATTGGAAGTCATGATAGATATGTGTAAAACTAAATTGTTGCTGTAACTTGCACTGTATGATTAAATAGATCCCATATACTTGCTACATTGCTAGTACCTAGTAATGTACTAAATAGTGAATGCACTGCAAGTATCAAGAGTTATGACCTTTCCATTAGTACACAGGAAATTATTTCATTATTTCTATTCCTTAGTGAATACAGGAATAAAAACCTTTGAATAAACCCTGAGGAGGAAATTATTGAATTACTCTAAAAATAATTAAAACCAACAGTTAATTGATTTGTTGATAGACTAACAGCTATAGAATCATTTACAGTTACGGCACTTGTAGTCTAGTCACATGGTTTGTATGTCTGTTACCTCTTGTGTTGCATTACGTGATGCAAGTCTCCAGTTGTCACCCATTCTAGATGCTGAAACACTCTTAGAACGAGGTTTTTCCTCTCCGGCATTAAGCTTAGAGTGTCTGGGTGTAGTTGTTGCCGATTTGGGATAGACCAAGGGCTTGAATTTAGTACCAGTAGTTGGAGGAGCTGCAAAGCATTTCTGCCTTTTGCTAATAGCCAGGGAAGAACCAATACCTAAGGTCATAGGTCGCCAAGTCTGGCTCTCTTCAAATGACTTTATCATGTAACTCATTTTTTTCTTAAGTTTCAAACCTGCATTCAGAATAAAAGTAACATTTAGTTTAATATAGAGGGTACTTGAGCTGCCTGTTGATCAGTGATAAAACCAAAGTGGCCCTAGCAAGCAAGTAACCAAGTGCAAATGAGACGGTGCTGACTTGTGTAAACAAATGCACATGTCATGCTGCTGGCTATTGTTTTGAGCGTGTCTATAAGCACTAGAAAGGTGAGGACACCAAATGACTCTTTATATGCAAATATAAAGCGTAGCACCCTTCATGCTGTCAAACATCTTTGTTGGAACCTCCACTCCTGGTCTAGTGCAAATAGGTATTAGATGTAAGAATTGATATATTGATAATAAGAATTCCAAGCTGCAAAGTGTAACTATGCATGTGTACATAAGCGCCTTATTTCTCTCTAATAATGACTGATGTTATACTGTTACATTTTTGTTATTTACTTTAAGTGGTTTCAATTGTATCCTGCTTAGATAAACTTAAATGCTAAGAATTGTTATAGTCAATATAACGAAACAGTCGTAGCTATTCCTTTACAGTGTTTACAAAAAGTTATCAAATCAACAAATGGCTTGATAATTTAGTAACTTGCTATGCAGGAATTTACCCAATATTTTTATTGGTTTAGATCATGGTTGATCAGACGTTGATATCAAATGCACTTTAGATCAATTTTATGATCTTAATTGGTTTCATTGCTTGCTTTGATTCTTCTTTGAGTTTGAATCAAATTTGAGCCTTGAAAACACAGTTCAAGTCACGATTTGGTGCAATATTAATATATTTATGCAAACTATTGTAATCAAATATGTATCTATTTAATCTGCTGTAAAAGCTTTGTATTTCCAAAAAGTTTTTTACTCTCCACTAGCAGGTAGAGCTAATAATAACTTGACCTCTATACTTACCTGCTGCACAGCTACATCTTAATCCCTATAAAATGGTGGATTGGATATTCTAACGCCTGTAAGATTCTCAGAAGCCAATTTTAATGTTAGTGTTATTGTATACATTCTTATGAATCAGATTTGCTGTTTATAATTACTTTTAAGTGCAGAAAATTATATAGTATATATTGGTAGAAAGCTGTGGAACTGAATATTTCATGGAACTTCTAGAAATTTTAGAGAATTCTTAGAACAACTATTTGCTTATAAAGCTTAGGATTTTATAGTATTAGTGTGATAAGCTATCATTATATAGTTGTATATTTTCATAGAGCTATGCATTATTCTAAATAAACACATTTTAATCCTACATGTTATTCTAATTTCAGATAGCACATCAATATTGGAATAAAGTTAGTTTGATTATGTAAGAACCAAACTATACAGCCAAGTTACAGCACAAAATTTTCATTTGAGTTTTTATTTTCTCTGTTTTAGTGTAAGATTTATAACTCAGAAATATTTTTTAAAGAATGATGAAAACAAATGAAGTACACCAAATATTACACAGGACCAAATAAATAAGTAAATAATTTGTAAGTTATCATAAAAATGCCGTACTTACATTATTTCAGTTCATCAGTTTGTATCCAAGGTCAGATAATAATTGTTATACCAATTAGTAATTCAAAGCAAGTAAACCTTTAAAATGGCTTAATGAAGTATATACTTAGTTATAGAATGCAAACGCATTCTCTTATCATAGCTGCATGAAAGAACCAATACTGGTAAATGAGTAATTATGCAACGATCTGTGATTGGATCAATTAATGTATCAAGTGTATATAGCCAGACTCACTGATCCTTATAATTTGGTGATAATGAGAACTATTTGCCAAATGAATAAGACAATTCTTGGTTATCAATTAATATCAAAATCAATAACTGCCTTAAGCCTACAGTGTTTGCTTTATGTGATTAAATAAGATATATATTTGCAGGTTAAATACAATGGGACATGATTTTTTGTACCATTAGTCAGTTTTCCTCTAGAAACAGACCATGTTCAGTCAACAATTGATTTGTTTATAAAAAATGCCTTTGATTTATTATTATTTCACTGAGACTATACTGTAAAATAATTGCTAAGAGACAATAACTAAAAGTTCTAAAGTCCGACTCTTCTTCATAATAATTTTTGTCAATAATTATTATTGTCTGCTACGTCAACTATGACTATATGTATATTAAATTGTGTCTTAGACTTCTATTGATTTGAGTCAAATGTACAACTTATTAGTTTTAATTACACTTACACATCAACAAAACAGTGCTGGTAGTTGGTCACATAAACTTACTCTATGCTTGAGTAATTCATGATGTTTAAACTTTCAGTAGCAAAACTTCTCTATACCTTGATTGGAACCAATTGTAAATTAATATTCCAAAATAACTTTGTCTGTGTATTATAACTTGCAATGTTCACAAACTACAAATAAAAACTTGCAGCTTACCATTTATGATTAAAATTGCTTTCAGCAGCAGCAGAGCCTTCAAAGCCAAGTTGGCAGCATAGTTTGAGTCTAGAGACTATACTTGATGCTATCTTTTAATTCATCAGGGTTTTCTACTAGTATATAAACATTCAAGCTACTATAAACATGTGCTTTCTTATACAGTGATGTATGTGGTTTATAATATATACATGTAACATATTCGGGATATTTTTATATCAGGTATATACTCTTTGGTCTAAGTCTTAGCAAGTTATTACTTTTAAATTCTGACAAGAATTGTTTTCAGACTTCATAAAAACCTTAATTGTAGAGAATTTTAATATGTGGCTTTCACAATGCAAAAGGCTTTAGTTTTATTTTGATACAATCATTAAGAAATAGTTGCATAAAAGCATTTGCATAAATTAAGATTTAAATTTAGTATGTTAAAAAAAACCTGGATTGATAGGTATATATAAAGTATTCTTATAATACTTAATAGTGCTTTTTAAACCACCTATAAAAATTCAAACACTTTATATTGAAAAATCCCCCCCCACCCTGAGACAATTATAATTATACTTTCCTGCGGTTATCGTTATCCTGTGGCCAGCCAGCACTGCATGATAATATTGTTTTCAAGCTCATTTAAACTAAACTTGGATAAACTGCATAAATTGTTACCTCCCCTACTATATACTGTGCTATAATTGCTATCCAGTCAAAACTAAATTGCTGCTGTAAGTAGTCCCAAAAAGTCATCCGAGTATCGACTTGACTTATACGGCAAACTACCTGCTCTAAGTCAACTTAAATCAATAGTATCTAAATTCTAAATGGCACTATTTTTATCTATACATGTACATATTTTAAATGTAAGAGGCTAAAACTTCAGGTTAACTAAAACAGCTAGTATGCAATCATGGCGCTGCTTTTAGAAATAACTTTAAATAATTTTACAGCAAAAATACTATATTAACAATGAAAATTTGCCAAATATTGTTTCATTGCGAGAAAAAAGTTACTGATGAGAATTTTCTCATGTAGCCATATTGTGAAAAACACTGTTGATTTGCATGATTGGCAAATTGTGTAAAATGACATTATATTTGTTGCACTAGTCTTTTAACGTCAATATATTCTTTCTTTTAATAATAAACCCGCCATTTAGTTCTCCATATTGTGTAACTGAAACACAATGCCACTAAAAACAAAATGAAAGGATGCAAGCAAGATTTTCTTCAACATTCTTATTATGGTGAGTTTGACAGTAGATTTCAATGCCAGGAATTGAATTGTACAGTCAAGTTAAAATAATCAGTATGATTTCAGTTTTAGAGTTTGGAGCCACTTGCACTTATAATTAGCCTAGCTAGCTTTTTATAGTTAAAAAGCCTAAATGAATATAAAAACAACTTCACTTTGTATTTAAAGCGCTAATAAAAGCCGTTATTGGGGTGGTTTCTCCTGTTTACTTATATTTACAATTTAGTAAGAAGTGCACTTTTTGAACTTTAGTTAGAATTTTTAAATTAAATATATTTTATTTAACCATATTCTTTTTATTATACAGCTGCTTGTTTAGTGGAGAGAGGACAGTCAAATTACAGGGGAGTTGGGAGTCAGGAACAAGGAGAGGTATGTTATTTATGTATTTTATGCAAGGTAGTTTATTACCAGCAAGTTTTATTCAACCCCAAAGTGTGCGTTAAAGAGGGGAGGGTTTGAAAATAACTGGCGAGTATATAAAACAGCCATGCTTATACTCGCCATTCCGTTTTTACTTTAGAATAAATAGCTTTGCTCTATTAAGTAGACGATTTCTATATAAGGCATTCCCTAAATCTTGTCATTAGATGAGTGAAATAACTATATAACAGTTTGGGCTACTGCATACAGGTTAATGTAATAGAGCTACTTTACTAAACTAATAAATGCCAACGAAATGTGTATTTATTTATAATGGAACTACCCTAAATAACTGTATGCTTGCACAGTCTTTAACTATTTCAACGTCTGAAAACTTCATCAGTTTTTTCTTTTTGTAAGAAAAAAAAATTAATTTCCTCAGATAGTAAAATACTTGTACAATATAACTGTACCTTATAATACATGTTTCAAATATTTCAAATAAAATTATTTTGGCTATAATAATAAATGTATTGAATAATTTTACCCTTGTTGGATTAATCTAAGAGTCATTGGCAGTTATATAATGATGAGAAATTGACACAGCAGCCACACTTTCACACCTTTCATGTACCAGTCTTGTTAATTTCCAAATGCTCCGCCCAACTTACTCAGACATTTTTATATAAAGTGTAATATCTTTCAATTTTACATAACATATCATCAGGTCTTTTTGGCGCAAGCACTTTTGCCAAACAAGTTTGGGAGTTTAGTTGAAACCGACCAATCGAAACCCTACAACCACCATGTGAATGCAATCAAACTATTATACTCACACAATGCTGGCAAGCTCACCATCTGACGACAATGGAGTGGACATGGAGTCCGAAGAGATGCACCAACAACCTAACATTGTCAGCTTTAGAATTTTAGAAAATGACAGCAACTACCGTGAGATTGATAGCAGCATAGCTCAAAGATATCATATGCTTACTGCGCCAAAGCACTCTGTCACCAATGGCATGCAATTGATGAATGAGGTAAACCATAGCTGTTAAAGGTTTTCAAAAAGTTAAGGAGTGTAGTTTGTTGACAATTTATGCTTAGTTTGATGGGCTTTGTATTTTATTTTAAAATAAAAATATTAATTTGGGATTGTAATTATCATAAGTTGTAACTTATAGATCTAGGATGTCTAAAATAAGAACTTTATTATAAATAAAGTTGTCTAAAATGATAATGATGTATTTCAGTATGCCAATTGGCACTTATTTTATTTCATAATGAACTGTACAATTAATAAATATTTTTATAAGTCAGACGATGAACTATTTTTACTTTTATGAGTTTTTGCAAACAGTTGATTTATTAATAGTTTAAGCCAGTAATATAAGTAATGTAGTACTAGGTAATTTGGTCAAATTAATGATTAAAGTAGTGGTATATCCTTGAAGGTGCTCATAGCTGCTGGATTCAAAAAGTTTTGTACGTTTTAGGAGCTATATTATAGGCTTGTGGTAAACTTTTTCTATTATATAAAATAAAAATAGAACAATTACTTTTTAAATGATGGTACTGTTACATTTTCAGGGTAACCAAGTCATTTCTTCTGTATTCACAAACCTTCATTCAGTACAACCTCCAATAGTACATGGAAGCTCATTGCCATCCATACCAGTGCCAGTGTATGAACCAGTTCAATATAATTTACAGGTAAATTAATACTTT
This sequence comes from Bugula neritina, assembly GCA_964035545.1. NCBI lineage: Eukaryota > Metazoa > Bryozoa > Gymnolaemata > Cheilostomatida > Bugulidae > Bugula > Bugula neritina. The sequence goes on along the minus strand of OZ037765.1, from coordinate 6,994,766 downwards.
TAAACTTTAGTTCAACTTAAATAAACTTCTAGAACTGTGTTGATAACACTTTTTAGTTTAAAGACATAATAATAATAATTTTTTTGTATTCAAATATCTTTGTCTAAAAATGTTGGTAAAATTTATACTCTGTATTTGCAGGGAGACCATCACGAGCCAACACCCTCCTATGCCAATGCAGTACCTCATGCTACAACTTCTTCTGCCTATTACGGTGGCCCTAGCCATGTATCCTACAACTATCAGTATGATACTACAGGCACAGTACAGCACTGCCCTTCTGCTGCTCCATCTTACCATACACCACCTACGCTACCTTACCCTAACATCACTCCTAGTTTGTACAATAATTCTCTTAATTTACTCTCGGCTTCAACCAACTTTACACCTGATTACAATGAACCAGATGAAAATAGCTCAAATGAGAGACCAGCTCTGGTTGTACCAAACTGCATTCCTTCAAACTATGAGTCACCCAGACAGGTATATTTACATAGATAATTGTATAATTATATATATCAATAGTATTTTAATACTTTATTTTTAAATTTATTTTTAAAATATTTCTGGTTGATCTCCATTTTAAATAATGTGTAAAAAACATAGCTCTACTATTTTAGCTCTTTAAAATATTTATGCTATTAGCTATATTGGTAAAAAACTTCTTATTGGAGTATAATGGATTTTAGTAAGCTGCAGCTTAAAAATATTATGCATATGAGAAACTAGCGTAGCAGAACGGGTTTTTCAAAAACTATTTTGTTAATTTTGTAGTATTTTTATTGTAAGTTAAAGATACACGTGACCTTCCCGGACTCTAACTTACATATTTTTGTTTCCAATTTAACTAACAGCTCCCTCACCCTGCGGGAGATGTGTTTGAGCGAATACCCAGAGCATCACCTAGCGTTTATTATCCAAGACAAGAGATAATAAGATGTTCACTCACCAACAGAGAGCTATGGAACAAATTCTTCTCCAACATGACAGAAATGATCATAACACGGCACGGCAGGTTAGCCATAGAATATGTTATATATATATATAACAAATGTTCTGCTGGGTAGAGAAACCATGACACGTGATAATTGATGGAACTTTGTCTAAATACTATTGCTTAGCAATAGAAAATATATTTAATGACTAATGTCAGCAATAAGGTAGGTACACTATATCTTGGTCTTGTTAGTTAGCTTGACTTTAGCCAAAAAGTTGGAATTATTACATTTAATTTTATCGCCAGCTGTTAAGAAAATTATACTATCTTCCTGTTAAATATTCAAGTCTAGGTTAACAAATATAATTTTAGAATTTAATGACACGGAATTTAAATTTTTCTCTTCCGGTTAATTATAGTAATTAAAATAGCTTCAAGTTTGTGGAATAATTTTAATCCAAAACAAATAATTAAGTTTACACAACTAGAATATTTGCTAAAATAAAAGCAAAAAGCATCAAGCTTGCTTTTTCAGTTTTTTGACCAAGTTATTTCAACTGCTGTATTTATAGCATTGAACAAATCTTAGACTAAGTGCTCCTAATCTGCTGACACTTACGTCAGCAAACTTCTTCATAATCTATATTTTAGTCTAACTGCAGGATTCATTAGTTACCAAGTATTCTCGTTATCGGTAATCATGTATAATTTTGCTGAAAGTGTGATGTTTCTAATTTGACATTGGGCAATTAAATCCTGAGCATTCGCTCTGAGAATTATAAGAATTAAACCAACTGTAGCTAATAACAAGGCATATTATTCAAATATTACCTTGACTATAAAATCTAATTAATAATTGCTATAGACACAAACAATAATAACAGGTGAAAAGTATGGTGATTTGTCTACGCAGACTACAACAGTAGACAAGCAGTGAATTGATGTCTGGTAGTACAGATGTTAGGAGACACTTGTCTAAGTAATGTCTCTAACAAATATTGGTAAATGAACAATATATTATAAATGGCTATTGGAGAATAGTACAATAATATTATTCCCATGGCAGTAGCTAAAAACTCTTTCGGTGTATTTTATTACGTAAAAGAAGACAAGTTATTATAGGCAACAATGTGGGAAACCTGGCCCTGAGATGGCCCCCTTCCCAGGGTTAGATGTAGACAGTGTGTGTTACGTGCATATTGATAGGCATTTATATATAGGAAATTTATTCAACCATTGGAAACATTTGGCAAACATGTGGACAGTTTGAATATGGTTATGGAATTGTAAATTTTACTTCTTAGAAAAGTTTGCACTTGAATGCATACCCCCTGTTGAACCTAGTAACTGTAATTATTTATGACTCTGTCCTTTAATTAAGCAATTCTTTCAGTGTTAATAACATATTTAGAAGGTGAAAGTAGGTAAAATTATTAGATGCTTTCTTGCCAATGTTTCGATAACTTGTTTACACATGTTATTAAAACACCGCTATGGTTGTTGAACAAAATATAAGGATTTAACTATTATTATTATCTATAAGAAAGTTACAAAGACTAGGTCTCTCAGTGTATTTTGCTAACACAGCTTGAATAAGGAACAGCTTTGCTATGTTTGTAAAAGAGATTGTAGCTCATAGACTATCTCTAGCCCATAGTCTCATTATTGCATTGATGTGTACACCAAATTCATCTAACAATTATATTCTGTAAACTGTTGGTATTTACCAAAGAGGCTTAACATGAAAGTCAATATTTTGGTCTCTGATCCAAATTAAAGTCACTGTTGAGTTTTACTTAATTTTATTAGCTAAATTTGTTTGAAGTGCTTATTGTTGCGCTTTGTTTTGAGGAGAGAAACCGACCATAAGTGATCACAAAATCACGTTTGAGTGAATATTCAGTGGAACATTTTTAGACCAAGTTGCTTCCTGGTGTCTTAAGATTATTATTTTTATTTAGCATGTTTTGGTTATGGTTTGAGGCATTTTGGCTACACATGTAGCAATCAGTCTTTTTCCTTTTCTTTCATTAGGCCAAGCATTTATATATACATGTAGTAGTTTTATGATAATGCTCAAGGAAAATCACTTGGGTTAATTCAATTTTGCTAAAAATATTTTTCATTGCTTCATTAATATTTAGGTTTAATATTATTTGAAGAACTAATAGATTTGCTTTTATGATTTATGTAAATGCAAGAGTAAGTACACATAGAAACTTTGCTCTTTTCTTTTCAGGAGAATGTTCCCGGTCTTACAATTCAGTTTGACTGGCCTGAAGCCTTACAGCAAGTACACAGTGATGGTAGACATGGAGTTGTGTGACTCACTGCAGTATAAATATAGTGGTGGAAGGTGGACTTCTTCATCGCAGGCGGATTCACAGATCCTGAAAAGTAATAAACACTGGTTTTGGTATTAGTTTATATACAAATCTTGCCATTTGGTGTTGTATTATTATATTAAATCTATATCTGTTGGTTTAGCTTTTGAATCAATTATATCCCAGATTGAATAAAATATGTTTATGTCTTTGAAAAAAAGTGGTTTCTGTGAAAAATTGTTATTCAAAGTGCATGTTTTAGAAATTACCCAAACTACATGAAAGAAATTGTTCTTGTAGCTTGTCTATAATTACAACATTCTATAATATCATATTTTAATTTAAATACATAACTATACTCACGTTTACACAATAATTGAAATTTTTCTAGTGTAATATGTAAAGCTGTGTTTACACAAATTAAAAATATTTTAAAGAGTCTAGACAACTGAAAAGCTGCTAAAATATTAAAACAATTTTGTTTCCTATAAAAAAAATTTAACAGCTGTGATTTGCATCTTACCAATAACAATATATTGCACAAAGTTATATACCTTAAATTGATAACTCTTATTATTGGTTATTATCTTTATTATATTTGACCATTTCAGTCACCAGGCCCTACATGCACAAGGATACCCCTAATACAGGGACAAACCTTATGAAACAAGATGTCTCTTTTGCCAAATTGAAGCTAACTAACAATAAACGGAGTGATGATGGTCAACATGTAAGCAAGTTACATTTATGATGTAACTACTGTAAAGTCAATATTTTGGTTGTATAATCTAAGTTATGTCAATACACAACTTCTGCTTATCTTGCAGTGCTTTAATAGTTTATAATCTTCATAATAGCTGTTACCATTATTTCTAGAGTGCCTGCATATGAGCAATTTCATAAATGAATTATAAAAGAAGATACTTACTTATTAATTTTTTTTTAAAATTATTTAATGACAGTTGTACTATTTATTTCATTTCAATCTGGCCATAGCTTATTCTCAGTTCCATGCATAAGTATCAACCAAGACTGATAATCACTCCTCAAGAGGGTAGCAGACAACCACAAATCTTCAAGTTTCCAGAAACCACATTCATAGCTGTGACAGCCTATCAAAATGCAAATGTAATATTATACTTTATTTCTACTTATCTTGTAATAATTATGAGTATTATGTGTAATTCTCATTAATATTGTATAATAAGTTTTTTAATCTATAATGTTTTGAAGTGTGATATATAAATGGTTTAATTTTAGTCACCATTTTGAAAGCTTGATTCAAAGTTAGTTATGAGTATAGTAGTTTGGTACAGCATATAAATGAAACTATAACATAATACTATAAAATATGATATTATAGTAAAGTAAGCCATTTGTATAGCATATTATTATAAAAATAGCATAGTAATACTGTAATGCTATTGTAAACATGTGGTCATTGTGGTCATCATTCCATATCTATATCGGGTAGAATGAGAAAAAGTAAAATAAAAAAGTGTAATCCGCAAGCAAAACTTATATATTTGTGTCATTCTAGATAACTACTTTAAAGGTGAAATACAATCCATTTGCTAAAGGCTTCAGGGACAATAGTGACAGGTATACCTGAGTATAATATACAGTACAGAGTGTGTTGTGCAGGTAAAGCATGGAGTAGTGAAAACGCAAGTGATATGTTATATTTGGTGCCTGAATATAGTCTAATATGTGTTATATGTTGTTTCACTAAAGCAATGTTTCAAGAAATGTTACTGGTAATTATGAACTGTCCACTAATAACATGATAGAACAGGTACAAGGAGCACTTATAGAGTGTATGTAATTCTTAGTGCTATGAAATGCCCTGTTATAGTGTTAGAAATTATATAATGTTTTATAAACTCAAGGGTGAAAAATATTGAATTTGTTAACTCATATTTTCTAGCAATCTACATTGGTATGATGAACACCTGGTAAACAGTCACTATAAATAGTGCACTACTAAAAGTTCCATATTGTTATTTTAGTCATAATTGCCAGTTTTTAAACCAGCTTGACAATCGCTTTGGTTTTATTATTCTTGAACTAAACTTACACAACTTCGTTAACAGTTAAACTAGCTAACTCTATCTTCTTTTAGATGCAGAGTTGTAAATGCATGCTTTTAATGTTATATTTTATTTTATGTGCAATAAATGTCCTATATGAGATACGTGTGTAAACCTAAACTAACAAATAAAACAATTTATTTATATACACCCAGAGTCTAGTCATTTGAAACTTTCAAAAATTTTAGATAAATTTGAAAAATGCCTTTGCTGCGGCCTTTCAATCAAACTAAATTTCACAGAGTAGCCCTGATCCGGCCCTTGTTGGACGCTCCTGAACTAAAGCATAAGGCAGTAAAAGCATGCACAGTGTCGTAGCCCCCTCCCCCTGCAGTAATTTTTATTACTCTCAAAAGTTGTAGGAAAATTTCTATTGAGACTTAGGAGAAATGATGGAAAATAACCATGGTTCTTGGTAATCAATTGATATAAGTTTGATGTGCTATAATTTGAAATACATGTAACTAAACGGACTGTTCTACTCGAACAGAACTCTAAAGCTTGAAACCTAATTGAAAATTAAGTAATCTAGTCAAAGGACTTTCTTTTTGTTCCAATTTACTAGAAACCTAAAGTTATCGTTGTCTGATCTTTTACACAGCTTAGCTATGTAAGTATTGCTTGCACAGTTATCTGTTTTGTTTTGTAGTGGAGGTAGATTGGCTGAATTGCAGACAGCTGCTATAGAACAAGATAGAAACCGCAATCACTGTAATCAGCAGGAGAAAAAACACAATCGTTCTTTTCAACTTACTCCCAAGACCTTTCAAGCGAGTCATTCTATACCCAGTAGCATACTCCCTCATGCCTCCACTTTGTACCAGCTTCCTTATTTGCAGGAGTTATCACACCCAACATACCAGTCACTACCCAAACATGCAAGTGGCCAATCAAAAGGGGCTGATTACTCCCCGTATCCTGTGAAATCTTTTCAAGCATTTACCTGTAACCAAGGATTAACACCACCGCCGCCACCAAGGCAGAGTATTAAAAGCTGGCTGAAAAATGTAGAGAGCAACGTTCATTTGCAAAAATCTTTTGAGCAAATTGAAAGAGATAATGAAACTGATTACACGAGTCTTGCCGCAGCCGAACCTAAAAAGGTAATTTGGTCGACACTAAATGTATCTACAGGAAAGAGTTGGAGCAATTGCTACCCACCCACGACAGTGCCTCATACTAAGGAGAAAGATGCTAATCAACCGCAATCTTCGCTTCCAATAAATGAGAAAAAGGTAGTTAAAAAAATTAACACTACTTTGCAAAGTACTGGTTCTTCTAAGATTGATACTGATGAAAGTAGCAGAAAAGATACAGATGAAGACAATTCCCACTCATCTTCAGTAAGCCCTTGATAGTAGATGAGCAGAAATTAAATGGTTATTTACAACTTTTCAATGAGTTCTTAAATTTCATCATAGTATTGCTTAAGTAAAACAAGGAATAGGTATTGTTTCTTTTGTTGTAATATTAGTGTTCCTAAATGATACAGAATAAGGATTGTTACTTTGCCATCACAAGTTACTTGGTAACAGCATTGAATATTTGTATTGTGCATTTGGTTAAAAAATGAAAAAATATCAGTAACAGCTTTGTGAAAATGTTGAATATTTATAAAATGTGATCTATAGCAAAGAACAGACAAGTCTGAGCAGAAATAATTATTTGTAGCTTAATTATTGTTGTGCTTACAGATTTTTAATGTTGTTTCACTAACTGTAACTATTATTGACTATAGACAATTACAAAGTTAATTCAGTTTTCCCTGTTCTATTAACTTTATTACTTTTGTCCATTTACTGGCTTGATTAATTTAATTGAGATAAAAAACACACATGCAAGCAATGACAATATTTGACATGGCATTTCAATTGATTGCTCTAATTTTTGTAATGGGATAAAAGTATGTAAAAAGAAAACACAGTTGAATATGACATTACATGGGCATTATAGACTAGCATAGGGGCATTGATGTTCATGAGTTGTTAATTAAAATCATGCAACCAGAATGATAAGTGGAAAATAATTACCAATAATCATTTACTAAAATAAAGGCGAATGAGATTTTTACGCTTGGAATTTTCCTACCAACAAACCAGTGAAGATTAACCTACATAACTTGGTGTATAGCATGTTGCTGTAAAAGTCTAAATATCTTATGTATTTCCATGAATACTTTAGCAACAGATATGCTTGCATATGATAATAATATTATGCAGGTAAAATTATACATGTATGCTATTAATAAAGTGGAAAACTTATGTAATTATATATTAATAAGAGTTAAAAATAAACCACCTAATATTATACATGGACATTGAAATTAAAAAGCCGTGTTATTGTAGCCTGATAATTATATCAGAGAAATATCTGATGCACCAATTTGAAACAGTTTATAATATTTAAAACTTAATAAGGGTCAGGTAATATTTCTAATATTTCAGTGAACTGTTGGAATTAAAAAATTAATATGTTTGCTCAATATTTATATTGTGAAAATGATTATATGTGAAATAACTAAAATTGTTTTTCCCTATAATATATTATTATTTGTGTGCCAAATAGCTATAAAAACTAATACGATTAAAATAGGCATTATAATCATTGCCAAATTAAAATAATGACAAAGTATGTATGATTTGTGTAAGTGTGATAAATCACATAGTCATAGTGTTTATTAATTTTTTAGAATGCTCTAGCTTTCTGCCTGTTATGTCATACACTACAGTTGTCAAAAGAGAAAAGACAACTCTATAAAAACTATTGTTTTGTCGACAAATTGAAATCAGTGTGGTTTTTCTACGGTTCTGAAACGAAGCTCTAATTAGAGTTTTCTGTCCTATTTCAACGTTCCGAATTAAAGCTAATAATCAATAAAATTGCACGTGCTACGTGCTTGAACACCAAAAATTAAGACTGCTCGACAATGTAAAACTAAAAGTAAATAATCGTAATATAATTATAATGATAATCATAGTGATAATAACTTTAATAGTAATACTAATGGCAATTAAAAATCAAGCAAGTGCTTAAAGTTAACCAATTCATAATTTTCCTGCCCACCACGTCCACTGTCAGATTGAGATTCAGTGTCAGTGTGTCACTGTGACTAGTCTAGTGTCAGTGTCAGTGTGAGTGTCAGTGTGACTGAGACTCAGACTGTCTATCACTCTCATGCCTTTTGGGCTTTGACTTCTACAAAATTTATTTATGACTAATACTAATAGTAATTTACTTGCATTTTATTTTTTTAGCATACAACCAATACTTATACTATCACTATGATACTAACAGTAGCCATCACTGATCACTATAAGTATAAGTATAACTATCAGTATCGCTATGTTATACTTATACTTAATCATAATCATAATGATAATGTATGTAATTTAAATATTTATACTCATCTGTTTAAAATTTTGTTAATGATTTCATAAGTAATAATTCTATCTTACTATCTATGCCTCTGGCTACTATAATTATATAAAATTTTTTTAGATAATCACAATGATAGCGCTAACTCTAAGCCATTAAATTTAATTTTAAATTATAGTTTACTCATATTGCTTTAAAAATTTCCTGCAGTATTCCGTATTCGCTATTGCATAATATTAATAATAAGAATTATTATTACTCAATGATTAAATTAGCATAGATTAATTTTAAATTCATTAGTTATTAGCTTCAATTTCAATTATTGAATTAATGAATTATACGTTGTTATAACGTATAATTAGATCGTTGTTGTTAATCGTTATAAGTTATAACTCAAGTTTACAATTTATATTCAAGTTTAACGTAGCAATATAATTAATTGTTAGATGTTATATTATCTTCATATGCATGTATAGTAGCCTAAGTTGATATTGATTACCTCAACTATTCTTGTTGGTACTTCTCATGACTGCTCAGCTCCAAAAACATCTGCCTGGGTCTAGGTGGTATTAAAGAGTGCCCACTGCATAGAAGAGCCCTCCTATTTACATTACCCAGGAAGAGACCCAGCCGTTCAAGGCGTCCGTATATGGTATTACAGGAACTACAATACGTAGTTTATCCAATAATATACAGCCAGGTTTTACTGTATGTGTGGTACCATCTATATAAGGATTGCTGCCTGTCGGTAAAGTTTCCACGTGTGTTTCAATGGAATTGCACGTGTGTTACAGCTACATGTTATAGGTATTGAAGTATCTAGAGCACTAAAATTTGCTAACATGGTAGTTTCATTCCAGATAAAAGCGTCTCAGTTAGACGCTATTTATTTATACTAATAATAGCTAAATTTCATTGCGTGTTATTTTTAGCTGGTGCACTGCACAGCCTAATCACTGAAATCGCATGAAAGTTTAAACGTTGAATTTTCAAGCCACCTCAGCTATTGGGCTGTGCTGTGCACCAGCTAAAAATTTAATATGCAGTAAAAGTTAGCGATAATTAGTACAAGGTTTATAGTAGCTGTAAAGTTAAAGCCGACCGGAAACTTAATCGGCAATCAATTTGAAATCCCAAATCATTTCAGCCCATGCTCGGACAAAGCTCATTTGCTGGCTTTCCATGGATCGATCTCAGATCAATCTCAGCGAGATCGATCCATGGAAAGTTGTCAAAGATCGATCTCAAAGCAATTAGACCATCACGAGCTTTCCATGTACCGATCTCAGATCGATCTCGTTGAGATCGATCTGAGAAATGTGCTCTGATCGATCGTTTTTCCATGAGAGTGTCAGATCGATCTAGCGAAGTTGCCTCCTCTTAGGTGAAGGATATTTTGAAAGTCTAATTTGTTCACCTATTTGAGTGATTAAAGCTACTACTGTTGAAAACAAAATGGTCATAGTCTAAAATTCAATCCCAGCTATAAACTATACGCAGCAAAGCTTTCAGTGTATGGTAATTTGACCAATTTAAAATAATTAACTTTAATTTTTTAGCTTGACAGCTTATATCAAATTAATGGCTGTCTTGCAGATTATTAATAAACTTACAGGACTGTTAGGCTTAAAATTACTAAGAAAATAGCTAATGAAACTAAGTTTTAATAGTCATTTAAATTCAATTTAAATTCTCCCATTTTTTTACCTTCTACTGCATATAATTGAGTTTTCTTAATCATTGTACTGAAAGTCAAAGTTTTGGCATCTGAAAAGGTGGCTATCATAATTATTTAATACTTTGCTTAGTAATTATCAACAAGTTATCATTTTTATTAGCAGACAACATTGTAGCGCGCAGTCTTTTTCTACTTCTCAGATCGATCTGGCGTCTTTCCATGGTCTTATTGACATGAGATCGATCTGAGTTCGAGCTCTACAGACCGACCAGCTCAGAACGACTGAGATCGATCTTTGACGTCTTTCCATGGATCGATCTCCCTGAGATCGGTACATGGAAAGCCGGTGCATGGAAAGACGGCAGATCGATCTGAGAAGTAGAAAAATGTCTGCTCGCTAAAATGTTGTCTGCTAATAGAAGTGATAAATTATTACTTATTGCTAAGCAAAGTACTTGATAATTACAAGAGCCACTTTTTCAGATGCCAAAACTTTGACTTTCAGTACAATGATTAAGAAAACTTAATTATATAAAATTATAGACGGTAGAAGGTACAAAAAGTAGGAGCATTTAAATTGAATTTAAATGGGTAGTAAAACTTACTGCCATTAGTTATTTGTTGCGTAACTTAAAGCCTAACAATTCTGTAAGTTTATGAATAATTAGCAAGACAGCTATTAATTTTATATAAGGTGACAAGCTAAAAAATCAAAATTAGTTATCTTAAATTGGCCAAATTACTTCACACTAAAAGCTTTGCGTATAGTGTAAAAATTTATGTGTGGAATGTTATTATTCGCTGCATGAAATTATAGGTATGAGTTTTAAGCTGATGAAAACACAGTGACTCTTTGCAAAGAGTAATTATTAACAATAAAACAGAGTATTTATACTTACAATCCTTTATTTCTACTCCAAAATCACATTAAAATGAAAAGAGAGTTCGAGGGGATTACTCCATACATCAAGCGGAAAACTGTCTGTTACTGTTATTCTAGGTATAAAAGTATCAACTATATAACTAAGCATATAAGTGTCCTTGGTTGGTAGCTTCTTGATGTGTCCTCCTTGAGTGCTGGCCGTAGACTGAATCCACTGGTTTGTGTGCCTCCTTTTATATGTTGGAGGTAGCTGGATCCAGAAGGTTCCATGCGTCTTAGGTGCTGGAGTAGAACAGATTTTATTAGCCCTTAATACTAGCGATTTCAGTGTGCTTATATATATATATATATATATATATATATTTATTTAAAAAAGATTTTGTTTCAATTTTTTTATTGAGTCAATGACATGTGTACCATGCTTTAAGAGAAAGGTGTTGCTGCAAATTTGTCGGTATGTGAATATTATATGAAAATTCACTCGCCGCAGAAAATAATTTGCATATTGTTTATTGGTTGCAGTCTAATATTGAACTTGACACTTTTTGTTCAATGTGTGACTGCATATTGACGAAATGAAATGGCATCGACATTCAGGTTTTGGTGTTGCGTCCGACGTTTCGTCAAAGTGTGCCCAGGCCTTAAATGTGATCTTATATTATCTAAACTTTTGCCTATAAACACTCAGAACTAAAAATGCAGTTTGAGCATTTGAATTACTAATGCTTCAAAATCTAGTCTTGTGGCTAGTCACTCAGCATTCTCAATTTGAATAAACTGTCAAGTAAAATATTTGAATAGTCTTTTTTTAATAACTTTAACAAATCAACTTAAGCTATAAGCAACTATTTCAGATAATGTGAGTTCAATCCATCACTGCCATCATTGTTTCTCTAAGTAATTGTTACTATAGATTTTTTGGGACTGAATTGATACAAGTTGGTGTAGCTTTTTTGAATAGTGCTAGCCATAGCAGAAATTTACAGCAAGAAAGACTGTCCATCTGTAAAGTGAAATACCAAATCAAAAGTTATCTCAGTTTTATGAAATTATTCGAAAACATGAATATGTTTTGTTTTCACCAAAACAACTAGAAATATTCAGCATAGACCAAGTGGTCATTTTTCCTGCTTAATCAACTTGAAATTTTTCTTGTCCAACTGTAATAATAATTTTTTTATTTCAACGCTTACCAAATCTACTAGCCATGCCCAATCCTTCTGATAAAAATTAGGATATTTTCTGACCATCTATTACTTTTCATTTGCAAGTATTAATTTCATTTGATTGTAGAATCCTTTCAGTTTTTACTGCCATGGCATATAGTTTACGAAGTGGCACTAAGGCAAACTCTTGCACTATATCCCAGAAGCTTTCAGCTCACAAAGCCTGTCGAGATAAATCTCTCGCAGGCGGTTTGGCGGACTACAAAAAAGATCCACCGATTCTAACGACACAAAAAATCAAGTATGGACTAAAATTATCAGAAGCGCCTTTCTTTTAAAGTTAATAATTATTACAAAATTTCAAATTAAGCTATTTGATTTTTGACATGGATGATGAATATTAAGACTTTTTGATTTTTAAGTAATTTATTGCACCCAATTCATTACATGTAAAAGCATTTTTAAAGGATGGTTTTTCAACATAATTGTTTATGTATTATAAATATTTTTCCAAATCATAGTTTTGTTCAAGTTATATTTTCCCGGCACTCGACTGCCACAGTTCAGTAGGATTCTATGATATTTAGTTGCATAAATATAACTATATAATAATTTATTTGAGCCCCGATATAAAGTGAGTTGCAGATTTGTAAGTTATTTTTTATAAAATTGGGTAGGAAAGAAGTTCATGAACAGCCTATATTGACTACTGTAAAACAAGAGAAACTGGTACATTCAGAAACAGCTCCCGCCAAGAAGAGAAAAAAGCTTCCCTCAGTTAAAATAGAGTACGAAGAATATGCATCTGCCTTGCCACAGGTGTTAGAATTTTTTACTATAATCAAGAAAGACCTTGACCTTTAAATATTTTATGAATTGGGCTGTAGCACTCTGACAAATCTATACATCAATTAATCGTTGTTTTGTTCTACAAAAAACTCTACTGACAAATGTTTTTGTAATGCTATGTATATAGGCTATCGAGTGTTTTGAGATAATGTTCCCTCCGTATATACTCACCGATCCCATTTTCACAACTTTCCGTAGGTCATGAAAAAGACTTGGACCTCCGTTTTGTAGCTTATGTATGTGTGTATAGGGACAAAATAGCTGAATTTAACAGATTCGTGAGTTAAGTTTGATATTCTATGTCATGTTTCAGGACATGTAGCTTGGTGAGATACGGAGGAAGATCTTATTAGGATTATTCTCTGAAGCTGAATAAGTAGGCTGTGTATTATATAGCCTAAGTCTAAATCACTGTAGTGTTGTGATTACCCAGTAGTTCCTGTGGTGTATTTGTTAGCACACTTGCTTGCAAGCTGAAGGGCTCGGGTTCAAATCCCGGTGGGGGCTAAGTTTTTTCAGAAGCTCTTTCGGCCTTTAGCGAAGTGGAGTAGTAGTACTCCGAGAGAGTTGAAAAGCCAGGGGAACTTGATGTCTAAATGAGTAGTGGAGAAGCCAGTGGAGTTCAGAAAACTGGTTGGGATGTAGTGTTGAGTAAACCTAGCAGTTCCCGTGATGTAATGGTTAGCATACTTGCTTGCAAACCGGAGGTTTCGAGTTCGAATTCTAGTAGGAGCAAAGTTTTTTTTAAAATCCTTAAAATATAAAGTTCTGTATTTAGGTGGCTGAAGGGATCTGGTCACCACCATATTGGAGAGAACAACTCCTGAATATTAGGACAATGAGGTCATCATTTGATGCTCCTGTTGATTCAATGGGCTGCGAAAAGATTAGTGATAAAGATGCTCAGCCTAAGGTAGTGTCGCAATCTTCTGTCACCTGTAATGGTAGGGCTTCTAATAAATATTCCAATTTCCCTGGATTTGGATTTATGAATTCAAATGGTTCAGCTGATGACTTTTACCATTACAAGCTATCATTTTATTCCCGATTATGCAAAAGTTACCTAAAATACAGTTGAGAAACCAACAAAAGTATTGCTATGAAGTGCTCTGATGATATTCTTGATACTAGTGCCCGGTGAAATACACTTACTTCGAAAAATATGTTTAAGTAGCGAATATGAACGCTAGAAGTCATTGGGCCTGCTGCTTTTTTCTAGACTCCCCTTATCTTGACCTTGTAGGACTTCCGATATCAAGTTATGCTGTCTTTAATGTTGTCAAGTATGACAAAAGATGAAGTAACCTCAGCTGCCATGGCTAGGTTGAAGGCCCATGGCTGCTCTGTAGAGAGAATCTTAAAGACTAGTGATGACGTGCTAGGGAAACTGATATACCCTGTTGGCTTTTGGAAGGTAATTCAATAAAGTATAACTTAAAATAATCTGAATATACAAAATGCACATTCTTTTACACCTCAAATACTAATGTTTATTATTATTCTTTTAGCTTCTATGGTAATTTTGAATATGGTTTTTAAAATAAATTTTATTTAAACAGAGCAAAGTTTCATATATAAAGAGAACGTCAGCCTTGTTAAAGGAGAAATATGATTGTGACATACCAACCACAGTGGAAGAACTGGTGGCTCTACCAGGTAAGATATTATTAACATATATTCAATAGATTGGTTACTTGTTGACATAGTAAACTGCATTTAAATAAGCAATGTAATTTTGAAAGTATTTTGTATGATGCAACTTGAATGATTGTTTTTATATATTTTTCTACTCATTTTTGAAAAAAGACTTGTATTTAAAAGCATTTCTTACAGTTCATATTAGTTTTTTAAAGCTTTAATTATTAAAAAATTGACTCTTCTTTTTCGCAAGTCCTCACCACAAAGCGCTATCCCATAAATAATTAGCAAGATTACATTGCTGTCTAGTCTGTTATATTATTTTTCATTCAAACACTTTTATCACATTTTAAACATTTAAATTTAAAAAGTTGAAGACTAAATGTAACTTATTCTTGGCAATAGTAAAATTAGTTCCAAGCAGATTTTTAAAACTGATGAGCAGCACATCAAAGTTAATATTATTTCTTAAAGAGTTCAAGTCGTTCATTTTTAGTGCAAATTGAGTTGCAAAGGTCAACTTTAGACTGATATTTGGGTGTCTGTGGGCTTAATGTGTAATGTCAATTGAAACTTTTCTTATAGACCCCTTCCCATAACCGTATTCATATTTCATTTGGTGCTAGGTATAGGACCTAAGATGGCTCATCTCATAATGCAGTGTGCCTGGAATGACACAACAGGGATAGCTGTGGATACTCATGTGTTCAGGATTACTCAAAGGTTGGGGTGGATTCAGAATAAACCTAAACAGCCCGAAGACTGCAGAAAAGCTTTGGAATCATGGCTTCCCAAGTAAGTAGCTGATAATGTAGACAATGATATAATAGACCTGAGAAGAAATTACAGTTTTACTTCAAACATCGTTTCCCCTTTGCACACTGAAAGTAATAGACTTTCAAAAGCAGCATTTAGGCACAAATATTCAAATGCTACTAGTAATTTTTTCAACACAGTGTTATAACTTTTCTTGTTTGGTGCTATGTCTTATTTTAAAAACAAATTTTCTGGATATTTTGTACACTTTTCACATCTGTCTCCACATTTTTATGCAGAAATTGTTTCTGTATAATCTGCAATGGATTGTTTTATATGCTCTAATTTTGCAGCTCCGTTTTATTAATAGCTTTTGATTACCTACAAGTTTTTATTGTTTTATCCACGTTTGTGCTTTTATTGTAGGGAGTTATGGCATGAAATAAATTGGCTTCTTGTTGGGTTTGGCCAGCAAACCTGCTCTGCTATTCGACCCAAATGTGATGTTTGCCTTAACCGTTCCAACTGTACATTTCCTACCAGGAAGTTAAAGGTCTAGATGACATATATTTCAAGGTCAGACATGTATGACCATGTTGGTGCTCTCAACTTGTATAATTTGTTTATTTGGTGGATTTGGTGAAAATTTGTAAATATATTTTTGCACTTCTCACTTTTCTTATAGCTACAGCACTGTATTATATTTACCCACTCCACCTAGCTTTAATTTTACAAGTGTACAAAGTAAATTTTTCTTTTATATCTACGTGTATATAATTTTTACAAATAACTTTTTTACATAGAGTCAAGAAATTATTTTTGTTTAGTATATTTTCTGTTATTTTAGTTTTAAAAAAAAAATGAATGGGTTGAATTACAATAAATAATTTTTGAAGATCTGAGATAAACCACACTTTTATAAAATTGAGCATAGCTTCTGTCTAGATTTGAAGGGATTAGATTCAGAAGAGGGAGGATTGTGGATCAGGTAGTCTGAGTGCTCATGACTCAGACAATGCTGCACCAAGTCTTCCAATGTCCTGTTCATTGCAGTGCGGCTTTGTAAACTCTGCACTTGTAATTCAATATATTCGTACTCCAGCTTTTTGAGATCTTGATATTGCTGGTTGCTCATGGATGCAATGTGTGACTCAAGTACATCTTCCCCATACCCCAACTGCAACGAAATAGTCAATAGCATACAATTGAAGCTACATGCAATTTTTGTAGTTTTAGAAAATGAGTTCTGGCGTCAGTCATCGTTGGTTTTCAAATTCACTTTACCAGCCTAGCATATCAAACCGATGCTAGTACAACAGTCACACTTGTTTTATTGCAAAACTATGCTGGCATGTTTTTAGGCATCAATTGAGAAGCATATGCTTGAGTGGTTGTTAGAACAGCTGTAAGTTATGTATGTTATTACTATTTTGCAAAACTGTATCATTTTATTGGCATGTATTATTAATTATGTTACTGTCTATTATATTTAGAGATCCAGGATTGATCACAGCCTATAGTTACAGGTTCAACTAATACAGAAATATAGTTGTATAGCCGCATAGTAATATCTCTGTATTATAGTTGATATGCAAAATATGATACTTACTGGTAGGTTAGTGTTGTTCATGTCTAATGCAGTTTATACTAGCCTTTCAGGAGCTAAAATCCCTGGTCAAAAGTTGCTTTTGCAACTTTATGGCATAACATTAAATGAATATGTTGTAAATGTTGAATCCTTAGAAGCTATATATGGCTGATAAAAGCTATAATTTCTTTAGAGCTCTTGTCTAAGAACGCTTTCGGTGTGCTTTTTATGCACAAGGTCAATACAGCACCAGTCTGACCGTTCACATTTGACATTTGATTTTGTAAGTAATTAATAGGCTTTTATTCTTAGCATAAACATAAACTATTTTATTTAGCAATATTTTCAATAGTCCCAAGTGTGATTGTATTTTTGTTATCATTCTTAGCAATTTTGGTCATCTACAATTGCTAACCAATTTATTGTAAAATATAAATGGTATTATAGACTTATGTATGTATTCTTACAGTATAAGTTATAGCAAGCTTTCAAATTAATTAAGTGCGGAGTAACAGAAGAACTTTGCAAGATGTATCTGTTTAAAATGTCATTAATCTATTCTATAGGTGCACCACTGCAGTCAACACTGTAGGCCTCTTAGAGTATCACCAAAGCGTATAAAAAATCTTATGTAGACCTGAAAGATTTGGGGAAGCCTGTGATCTTTCAAAGTATAAGCCTAGGGCCACACGGTGCGTATTTTCGCAGGCGAAAATTGAAATCACAAGTAGCAAAGGTGTCCACTGTGTAATTGAGAAACACATGTTAACTAAACTTCACAGCCATAATAAAAGAATAACTACTTGAGTAACACAAACTTCTTAGCAAAGTTGGAAGTTATTCTGCAAAGATTCAGAAACAAATTACATGAGACCATAGTTAAGTTTAAACCTTTATTTTTCTACGTATTAGAAGTCTATAACACAACCTTAATTTTGAAAGAGTTTATAACACTTTATAGATAACATGATACACATTTTACTTACAACTACTATATATAGGATTCATTTCCTTGACCTGTTAGCTCTAACAGTCTCACACACCAATAAGACAACATTGATATAAATTTAGAAGCAGTATATAAAAAAGTTAAAAAGACAAGTAGAGTATTTTGATGCAAGAACCATAAGCTGAAAGTTGTAAAAAAACTCAGAAGAGAATAAAAAAGCATTTCTTTTGATATTCTTGAACATCATTAACACCAATCACCATACAAAACATTGACACATCTTCTATAAACTTAAGTCAATAGCTGAAGTAGAAAAAATACTTGAAACATGTAATAATTTACAAATTGATTCATAAAATTTTGAGGATTACTTTGTAAAGTTGATTTGTTGTCGCAGATCATCAAGAAAATCTAATATATTTCTTACATCGCCATCTCAATTTTAAAGATTATATAATCTAATCTACTCAATCAGTGAGGCAAGACTTGGATTATTGAGACATTTACAAAACAGTACATCTAGATTTTTCTCTGAAGGGATTAGCCTCTGCCCTAGGAGGATACAGCAGCTCATCAGAATCCGCATTCTCCTTGCAATAATCAACCAAATCTTTAAGAGTCTGAGACAGCGGTTTCCGTGGCAACTGAGCTTGTACCTGCAGAGAGTCTGCTGTAGACTGCAGACGCATTTGTACTTCTCTTGGATTTCTAGACATTCTGCAGATCAATACAGGGTAAAATATAATTTGGCAATAAACTAAATCTAGATTCTGTAAATTAATACTAGGCAAAATAAATAAAAAGAAGCCCTGTGATGCTTGAATTGTTTCTTAGTAATACCAAATGCCAATTTTCAGTCAGACAACACAAAAAACCTTTAAAAGTCACAAATTACACTGTTGAGATACAAATAAGCTACAAAAAAGCAATACGATTGGTTTTAATTTTGAGTATAAAAATGCAAATCTTATTTATGAGGCTGCGACACAAGTTTGAAATAAAACAATGATTGAAATTAAATTATAGATGCAAGATTTTTGCCAACTATGAAAAAAGTTTCTTGATTAAAGCAAAAAGAGTATGGTAAATCAATTTTAAATTGGTAATTTCAAATAAGATGATAATTATATTTAGTCATTAAGAGAATCCTTCTTGCAAAATGACAGTCTTGCTAATAATAGAGGATATAATCTACATAGAATCATAAAGGCACTTTCTGTACTAAAAAAATAAAAAAGCCAGTATCTTACAGTAAAAATATAAGCAAGAGATCATGTCTGTATGAACATTGTAACTCTTGCCTTGATCAAAGTTAGTACAGAAACTAAGGGAACCGGAGCAATATAATTTTTCCTACCTACTGATAATATGCTATAATAATCTTTTGATGCTTAAAAGTATTTGAATACGTAGTAACTACAACTTTAATTTTTGATATATGTAGCTGGATAGTAAATTGATCATTGCTTAGTAGTGTGCAAAGCTATTTTTGTAATGCACCAGCTAAAATCAGTATAAAACAAAAATTAGCAGTAATTAATACTAGTTCTCTACTGCTATGATTACTGTCCCAGGCCACAGGAAAATCACAATTGCGAATTAATTGAATATATGTGTGCACAAAATCTATATAAAGCCCCCACTTGCATTTAGCTAATAGCCCAAATACTTTTTTAAATATTTTAATACTACGACAAATTATATATAATTTAAAGACATCAATGTTTACTACAAAATAATTAAAATATGACCCAAAAAACCCTCGCTGAGCTACTAAAAGAATATGTTCACTATGTAAACATGAGCAGGAAAGTTTGATTAAATTGACCAAATTTACTTATTTATAGTTTATTATTTTAGTTATTCACTATGATTATAGTTGAACACTTCCTTAGTAGGTTAATTATCATTATGTATAGACAATCTATAATATTAACTATTTATCACTACCGTAAAGTATTAACAAAGACCAAGTCTAATGGTACTGCTATGCTAATTTTAATGATAGAAATCACAGACTAAAATTGAGTAATCTCTAGCAATAAAGCACCTTAGGCTTATCGATATGAATATTTTAACCATAGGATAATAATAATCATTATCACTATGATTATCACCATGAATTAGAATAGCCTGATACTGACTATGTCAAGTTTTGGTTTAAAGCAAAAGACAGGGTTGAAAAAACGAAAGTTATAACATTAATAAATTATTGATAGCCAATACAGTGGGTAACATATCCTTGGGCCCAAGTGATAAGCATAGCCGCATCCACATAAGTCATAGTGATAATGATAGATAGAATTAGACATAATGATAAATTTAAAATTTAATAATAATTTCACAACTACAACCGACATTAGCATAGTAAATGTAGCGGTATGATAGACGTAATAAATGCTTCTTATTTAATATCAGCAATAATGAGCACAAGTATTTGTTAATTTTAAAAATTAATTTCAATTTGCTTTAGTTTACTCACTTTGACTTTCACTTTCAGTTTCACTATTTCAGTTTGAGCTTCAAGAAAGTTCGTTGGTATCAGTATACGCTGAGTTGTCTGTTGGTGTATTTTAAATTGCTACTAGAGCAAAAAGCAATACTACAAGATAGCTACACAAAATAAAGCATAAGAAAAAAGGATAAAGAGTCAGTTCTGCATTACAATTATACTAATAGTAATACAGGAACAGATCCTCTAATTCTGAATTTAGTAAACGCCAAAATGAATCCGGAAATGCCCTACGCTAATATCTTGGTCAAGGTCTAAATGAAGTTATAGAACTTTGGTTATTTAGAAATACGGTTATGCCGATTATAAATAATTTGATTTTGACAGGACTCCTTAAAAACAGGAGAAACCAAAAACCGAGGGTTATGTTTTTACAGCTGCATTAAAATCTTTTCTAACACCAGGAAAACTTTCAAGTAAACATACCTACTACTACTAGTACTACTATTACAAGTAGTGGAACTAGTAGTACTAGTCCAATAAACAAGTTACCCGTAAGGTGGGAGCTTGCAGTTGTGGGGTGGTTTTTGTTTACCCAGAAGCTTTGAGTTAGTTTGGATAACAAACTTATTATTAATATCTGCGTTTATATACTTATGATATAAATATTACTAATAATAATAGTAATACTAATAGTAATAGTAATAGTAAAACTATCACTATCAGTATCAGTATGAGTAAGACTATCAATATGAATATCAGTATCACTATGACTATGTTTAATTCTATTAGTATTATTGTTACTATTATTATTAGTAATACTAAT
This sequence comes from Bugula neritina, assembly GCA_964035545.1. Taxonomy (NCBI): domain Eukaryota; kingdom Metazoa; phylum Bryozoa; class Gymnolaemata; order Cheilostomatida; family Bugulidae; genus Bugula; species Bugula neritina. The sequence continues at coordinate 6,973,255 of OZ037765.1, read as the reverse complement.
ACTAATAATATTACTATTAGTATTAGTATTAGATAATTAATATTAATAATACTGTATTAGTATAAGTATTACTGTCTGCATTACTTATAATTTACTATATAATAGTATATATCTATTGGTATTACTATTAGTATTAGTATTACTATTACTATTAGTATTAGTTATTGAATTTTATGTTACAGTACTAGTAGTACCACTAGCACTACTATAGACATCGTGATAGTGATACTGATAGTCTACAAGTTTAAGTATAACTTATGATTATCCAATAATTATTTATTGATAATAAATCTAAAGATTAAAGTTAAACTAAAAGTAAAACGTTCAAGCAAAAATCAGCAATAGTATAAATAAAATATTAATAATATTCAATAAATATTAATAAAATCAAAGATATATCAATATGTAATGCAGTGAAAACTGATACACTTGCAGTTACACTATTACTATTAGTATTAGTATTACATTATCAGTTTCAGTTTGGGTGCATTTTTAGTAAGATCGTAATGGTAATGGTAATCATGATAATAACCTAATTATCATCATCATGATAATTATATTTATATCGGAACACGTTTGATATATTGCTAGGCTTGATCTTATACTTAATAACTTTCAGTTGCAGTGTAGCTTTATGTTGTAATTCAAATTAATCTCATTGCAATAGTCTAAGTTATACTTATGCTCATAGTTATCCTTTAGTTATAGTTATAGTTATTACTTATCAGTAGGTTGCACTAATACTTATACTGTTTGTGTTATAGTTATAGTGATTAATGGCTTGTGGGCTGTTATTAGTGTTTTATAGTTATTATTATATAGTTTATATAGTTATTATATAGTATATTAGTTTATAATTATATAGTTATTAGCGTTATTGGTCATAGTGGGTTGCACTTATGTTAGTGTTAAAGTTATAGTAATACTAATAGTAATAATTATAACTATCATTGTTAGACTTCTATTTTGCATTATATTTATAAGCTATAGTCTATTTGCGATGAGTTCTAGTTACTAGTTCTACTCTAACTGAGTTAGTGTTGCTCTTAGTCTTAGCCGACACTAACTATAACTTTAAGTGAATTTCACTCTGTATAAACTGTAGGCTATACACCTACACTTACTTTAATTTAAAGTTTAAGAATGTTATAGTATAGTAAATCTAATCATGCATAAATTACTAACACTAATAGTAAAAGAATAAAAGCAAATGATAGTCATAGTCATAATAATAGTTGGTAATTGTAATAATTGTGATATCTGTTTAAACTATTCACCCTATGTTTTGTCTACCATAGTTCGTATGCCCTGCACAATCAGCGTATTTTGTAATTTTGTAATCATATTATGTAATTTGTGTTGACACCTGCTAAAGCTGGGACAGTTTCTGTTATTCAGTTGTTTAAAACTTTTTCATTTTAAGTTGGATTATCAAAAATGACAAGTTTGACAAGTACAGAAACTTTCATATGGAGTTATTATATCTGTCTTTACATCAAATCTAAGCCCCATAATCCAAGTCCTTATATTTTAATGCAGGTTTGTCACAAAGCCAATACGTAACCTAAAAGTAGCTCAAAACCGATGTTCTACACATGATATTTTCACCAAGACGAGGCTTATTTAAAATATGGTGCAATCATAATTAGCAAATAACCAAAAAGGGTATCATTATGTTTTTTAGCAGAGATCTAGATTCTAGAAACCTACAGATGGAGAAAGATTGTAGTACTTTATTTAAATAAAAATTTACAACTCTGGCTTATACTTTAAAAACTGCAAAAATTGAACTTGAGCAAGGTTATTAGTTACACTAAAAGAAAATTTCTAGAAGAAAAATAAAAATGTTTCCAAATGATTTTGAGTTTGTTAGTTGTTAGTTTAGCAGCTTTTTATGGGCAATCTTGTCAAGTTTATGATTTTAAAACAAATGAGTGTCAAAATTGCAATTCAAGCAAATTTTTTTGTGTCATGTAAGCCTTTATAATTGCAGTAGCTAGCGTGTTGTTGCTTAAAAACATTTTAAGAAGGCTAAATTTGTTATGAAAAACTAGAAGGTTTAACTCAGGATAAAGTTTGACATAGTAGTTGGAAATTAATGTCTTAGATGTATAATATCTAAAAAGTACTAAAATCATTGATATAACCAACCGAAAAAAACTTCTCTGAAAAATTGGCAAAACATCACAGCATACAGATGATAGTATCATAATTGCAAAGTAAAACTTTCTCTATAGTGCCTTTACATTAGCTACAATTATTGTATATGTGCTAAAAATATCCCCTTTTCATCTGCTGAAAATACTTAGCTCAAATAAGCTATTGTTTTTTCAGTAATTGAGTGATTCACTCAAACCTTTTGGTGTTGCTTACATTGAATATAACCATAAGTAGCAGCTAGTCAACATTAGATAATATCCAAACAACATATAAACTAAAAATATCTCATTGCAGTGCATTATGATTCCCTCCTCTGTTAGCTCTCAATGTTCTCAAAACTATTTATTACCATTTTCAAATAATGTTTCAGATAACAATTTATTATGAGTGGTGGGAATCACAGAAGGTTATTGGACATAAGGCTCAAGCCTGGTAATGACAACAGATGTGCTGATTGTAATGCGGAAGGTTTGTCAATCCTCATTACGTCTGCTGATAAGACTTTAACTTATGAAATTTTCTTATCTATGTCTCTCTATTTCTTCTGAATATTTGTTATAAAGTTATGTTAGTATTTTCTACACAGTTTTATGGTATTTATAGAACCAGAGTGGGCATCTTACAGCATTGGTGTGTTCCTTTGTGCTACATGCTGTGGAATACACCGGTCTCTGGGTACACATGTTAGTAAAACAAAAGGAATCAAGCTCGATAACTGGGATGATGAACAAGTTGCGGTAGGTTACATTAGTAGCCATATTTATTGCAAATTTGTCCTACGAGATAAGTCTAATTACCATTTCTGTTCTGAATTTTTTTTCTAATTTCCCTTATTTTTTGAAAAACAGCATTAATTGATGTACAATGCTGAATAATTCAAATTCTATTCTTGAATAACAAAAATTGATAAACGTTTTAATTAAATAAATTTTCTCTTATAAACTTTAGCTATTTGCTGTTTCATCATCACTTTTCTTCCTCCTTTTTCTTTCCTGAAGCTATCTAACCATATGACACTTATTCTTCCCCACAAATATTTGTTCAACTCATCCCAGCACTGCTTGTTGATAAGTCGTTCATATCTTTCTATTACCCATCGTAGACCACTGTTATGATGCACACTGTTTAGGGAAGTATCCTTTACGCAGCTGAGATAGGTTATGCAAGTGTTTACCAAGCGTGGATTGCAATATATTAGTACATTATTTGGCCATTTGCTTTGTTGGCATTTGGAAATGATTTGAATGGTATAGTTGATAGCACTATTTGTCTTTTATTTTTTTACTAGTGGTTTTTTTAGTTTTCTTTGTGATTTGATGCAAGTTACTTTGGGCCTAATTCTCTACCTCTCTAACATGTGAGCTGCTGAGTTTGCATAATCTGATTGGTCTACAGTTGAGCTGGGCAGACTGACTGACAGAGTTCAATCTTTTACCTGTTTCCATGTTTCTGATTAGTTGCTGTAAAACTGAGATGATCTATGGTTAGACTCCATTTGACATAACATTATAGAAATGCAACTAGTTTGTTACCAATTCATAATAACATACATACATTAAAATCAATTTCTACACACCTGCCCTCTACTCTAGCACACACAAGTATTTAAAAGTGTATATTGTTAGCTGCGAACGTATATTATTATGTGCTCTATATGCCGCTCACTGTTTGAAAGTTTAGTGGTGACAATCTGTATTGATGAAAATAGATGAGGAGTTTTCCACAATAGTTTTGTTGACTATTTTGGTCTATCTATCTTTGACACTATGTGTGGTTGCATACTTCACTTCACACAACTGTACATATTGTAGAATATGTAGATGAGTTTTAATTATATAAACATATTGTAATTATTGATAATTAACTTCAAACAAAAATGTGTAGGCGATGGATGAACTAGGAAATGCAAGTGCTGCGAAGAAATATCTTGTTTCAGTTCCGCCATGCTACAGACGTCCTGATAAAAACACTCCAACGTAAGTGTACATGTGTAGGTACAATACTTTTGTTGTGGTGCAGTGCATCCCTTGTATGTCTGGTTGTACATGTATACACACACATATATGTAGATAAGGCACATTGTACGCAGCTAATATATCTATGTGTGTATGCAACTGTTTTGTGTGTTTAGAGTGCTAAAAGAACAGTGGATTAAAGCCAAATATGAAAGACTCGAGTTTCAGAGTCCTGAAAGGCAGCTCTACTTAATGGATGAGAAGTCGGGGTATCTTATGAAGAGAGGTAGAGATGACGGAAAGTTTTTGTCTCGTAGATTCGAACTTCGAGGAAGAGAAAACCTACTTATGTACTACACCAGAGAAGGGGTAAACATGGCTAGAAACACGCCTCATTCTCATATAGGAAGTATTATGTTGCATTCTTTTAAAGCAAGGCTGCATTAGTTGCATATGTGCATATTTTAGTTACAGCTTAAGTACATTATTAGAATTGTATGCCTATAAAAATTGACTTTGGTACATATTTTGTGAGCAAAAGATTTCAATTGAAGATACTTTGTCCCAAAATATAGAAGAAACATCAGTTTTCTTGTGCACACACCTTTAACATGTATTTATGCTGTAGTTTAGATATGTTTGTATGTTTTATCAATATCTGTAGCGTATATAGTTACCCATCCCTGCTTCATTTGATTGGGGTGTGTATAACTTCCAGCTTAGTATTGTTGTTGCCTGTTTACAAGTCAAAGGTTGGTAGGAAATTCTGTATAAGTAATTGAGCTTACTAAATACTCATTCTTTTTCATTAATTATACACTGTCAAAGTAGTAATGGCCAGTTTTCTTGAGGCAGAGTGAGTCACAACAATCAAGTCACACCAGCTAAGTCATATCAGTTGAGTCACATCAGTTGAGTCACATCAGTTGAGTCACATCAGTTGAGTCACACCAGTTGAGTTACACCAGTTAAGTCACACCAGTTGGGTGACAGTGCTAGCTAAAAAACTGCAACCTTCAAATGCTAAGAAACTGTATAAATTGCCAGGTTTCGTGCTAAACTATGTGCTGATTTAAATGTTTGTATTAGTGGTGGTGAAGTTTGTGTCTCACCACACTGTGTGCACTCTGTTCTCAAATCGTATTTTGCTCTTTTTCAGGCTAAAAGCCCGAAAGCCAAGTTGCCCGTCGACAAGTTGAATTGCTGTTTTGTGCCGAGTAAGATTGGTAACCTGAACGGCATGCAGATCTCGTACCCAGACCAGCGAGGTCACACTCGTAATATCTATGTCTTCTCTTCTGATGGCAAGGTAAACACATGTCGTGATATAGTTTGTCGGTATCTACTAGTCAAACATAAAAACCGTTTTAGAAGGGAGACTTGCTATATTTTGTTGAGAACATTGTTTTCAAAACTCTTATAAATCGAAAAGCAAGATTAGCATTACAAATTGTTTAAAAAATAGAAAACACTAATTGGATTGAATGATTAGGATGTTGAATCATGCATTCTTGTTTGTGTGTTTTGACTATAATTACGGAAGTTCAACATGTTTACCAGCAAAGTACCTGCTAAGATACTTGATGAATATTATTTTGATATACTGTAAAGTTTAAACTGATCAACTTTTTATACAAACCTTCTAGTCAGGTCAGGATTTTTATCATCCAATGTCGTGATGTTAGCTCTACTTCCAACAAATCTGTTATAAGAGCATTACAGCTTTGCAAAATGCTGTTTGGTAGAGCTTTTCGAATAGTTTAATCAAAGTTTGTAATGTAAGAAATTGTATCCCTATGAACTAAAACACTCGAGCTTTACAGGCCACACTTCAAACTAGAATTATAAAGCTAAGTTAAGCAGAAATAGGCAACTCCACACCTCTCTTTGCATTTTAGAGTTGTCGTTCTATATTCACTGTGGCAAGTTGGGAGCATCTCCCAGTACACACTGCACAATAATTTTTTTATTAATTTAGATGTTAGTCAATAAAACTTTTCAAAACAAGCAAATAGGAAGGGCAGTTTATTGCTAATGTTCACTTTTTGTCTCTATTCTATACGTGAATATTTAAAGTAGTTATTGTTTTGATGACTTTTCTAGTTGTATGTCGGAGGTAGAAGCTGTGTCTGGTAGGAAAATGTTGAGTGTTTTTCTTTTTGTTGTGACTTGTTATGTGCATGGTGTGTGTTGTTGTGCTGCCAATATATAGTTTGTTACATATAATGTTGATATTCCATCACACTGCTAGCTTTCTTTTATGTCAGCTGACTTAATGCCAACATTTGAAATATTTTTCTTTTTAATTTAGTAAAACCTTCAGCTGTAACCGTAGGGCCACCCGTTCAGATATGCCACACACAATGCGTGTGTTGCGAGTGAGGAAGTTTATTAACTAATGATGTTAGCGTTAAACTTTACTGCTCGCCTACAGACGTTTGTTTATAAAACTACGTCATCGGCAAAGTGACTTTAGATATTATAAAAGCGGAAATGTAAATTATATGAAACTGTATCAATTCAGTTCGCTAAAAGCTAAAACGTAATTTGAAATAAAAAAGGTGTGCTTGCTAAATGATAATGAGCCAGTTAGAGCAAACACGCACGAGCTTGTCGTACTTCTCGCTCAGCATGTTAGACGCATGAAAATCCCGCTCACGAAGTCCCATTTTTGGGCTAAACGGGTTTTCTCGCACGCCACGAACGTGTAAAAAGCGTCGTGTGGCCCTACGCTAACCTAGCGTTGAATAAGTGTTTTAGAAAAATATTGAACATTTTTGGAGTCATTGCCATTGTAAAACGATATTTTTACACCAATTTGGGCAAAGAAAGATATTTTTCATAGTCACAATCCACAAAGAGTCTGATGGTGATGGATATCAACATTTTGTCGTTTGCCTTTTTTTATATTTGTTATGTGAACAATATTGAGTTTTTGTTGCCTTCAGTTAGACAGTTATGTTGGTTTTTGTAAGTTAGCAGTTTGGTGTGAAAATGTGTTGATGTATGAGTTGATGACTAAACCTGATATGTTTCTGAATATGTTCACCATTTGTCACTCCCACAGCATAGAAATATTGAGTTGTTAGTGTTTTGTAGACTAGCAGATGCAAGTATATCTGCATCAAATACCCACATTAGCTGCAATGTGAGTTCATTTAGGAGCAGTAGTTGAGTAATTTAAATAGCCAGAGTTCTTTAATTTTTTATTAAAATTTGGTTTGGCCGAGGTTTCAAATTCTCATGAGAGCATAACTTCTTTTGTTACATTTCTAATCTAAAACACAGGCTTTTCTCAATTTTTCCATTACTGTGAGTGAGCCAATTCAAACTTAAATATGGACTACAGTAGTGTAAATTCTCTCAATAAATATTGTAATATACTAGGTATGGCGTAGACTGTAGCATATGTAGCGTGAAGTGGTTTACTGACTAAGTTTATATATCACACAGTAATATGCTAGATAAATACCAAGAGTGTTGTTATATATATTATACCTTGTAGTTGCTCAACACACTAATATAGCTCGAGTAAGTCTAGGAATTATGGGACTTGCATTCATTACCACAGTTAGAGTGCTCAATCACATCAAAACACATCACATAAGAACATATTATTATCTATAAGCATGAGGTGAAATGTATCAACACATCTACGCATGCACACACAATAAAAGTATTTTATTTGACAAATAAAATACATCGTTTCTTACAGTGAACTGCATTCTTAGGGTTATAATTTGTAAGTAAAAGGCAATCTACTCACTAAAACAGCAAAATTAAAGTTACATAAATCTTTCTATCATATATGCATATATTGTGATGTTTGCTGCACAATATATTGCACAGTATTACTTGTAAGCTGTGTATGTTATCTTACAGGATATAGTAGACTGGTATATGGCCATACGTAATGTGAAGCTAACGAGGTTACGTATAGGTCTGCCGCACGTGGAGGAGTCCGAGTTGGTACAGAGGCTAACTTCTGACTTCATATTGGAGGGCTGGTTGTACAAAACTGGACCTGATCTCAAAGATGCTTGGAAAAGGCGCTGGTTCACATTTGACAGGAGAAAACTCATATATTTTGATGAGCCGCTGGTGAGAATTCACGAACTTTTTATCTTATATAATCTAATGTGTTGGAAAAACCATCACAGCAAGTTATTTGACATTAGTTGGAGTTGTGCACTCATAAAAACAAATATCCAACTTTTACACCTTTCCTCTTTTAAGGGTAAACATATTTATTAGTTTTTAAAGAAAGCTAGATAGAAAATTATGCAAAAGTATAAACTGTTGTAAAATGATATACAATTGTTATACTAGGCTGTTACTTGGGTAAGTTGCCCAGTCAACGTGAAAGTTGTCCCCACTTAGTTGTGGAATCGAAACAGTCACTTCATTGCTGATGGTTGTGTGAATTCAGGATTTTTCATAAACTGGCACCATAAATGTATAAAAAAGACCGACTTGGGTTTATAGTCGCCATCCCTGTGAGAAATCCTGATGGAAAAGATTTTTAAATGGCCTAAGGGCTTTTTCACTATTGCGGCAAAGGAGCAATTATGACTTTATACCCTTCCTAACATCACCTATGGCGTTTTCTGGGATCGAACCCATTGCCTTGTGTTTACTAAGCCAGCGAGCGCTTTAACTCCTAGACCATAATTATATACCTGCAAGTAATTGTAGGCTACAATTAGTATATAATTGTACTTCAGGGTGCCTATGCGAGGGGTGAAATCTTCCTTGGGGAAGCTGGTGATGACTGCACGATTTACCACGGTGTGCCTAATGGCCGCACTCCTTGCGGAGTTCCATTCACTCTGCGGGTGCCGGCTAGGGAGTACCCGCTTGCAGCTGAGAGCGAGGAAGAGCGGGAGCAGTGGATGGCGGCTATCAAGAATGTCTTAGCCACACCATTGTCTTTGCAGGAACAAGCTGGTGAGTTCTTCAGTTCAGAAATTTATAAAAAAAATTTCCGCTTTAGTCTACGTTTTAAGCAGTTGAAAAAAACTATGTGGATGTTGTTTTCATTGAACATAATAGAATACTTGCAGTACTAACGTGCAGTTTTTGTGCTTACATTAAATAACTATGCATTAGATTTGACATGCAAAAAATCAGGAAACTACTTTTTATGCAAGTTTTGGGAGATACTTTTCTGTTTTAGCCAATTGAGGCAGCTATGCATTGTTTACATCATCACTGCGTAGTACCATGGAAGATGGCCACGAAAGTTGTGTGAATTTGATTCTTTATTAGGTGTAATTACTTGTATATTGTATGCAGATTGCTGTGGCGTAGATAACCACTGTTTTTCATAAAGTTACGAAGTCACATACACATCAATTACTGTATGCATTGTATGATGTATTATATTGGTGCGCTGTTGCTGTGATTGCTGCACAATCAGCTTGTATATCATAATTAAGTGAAGATGTTTATTGACAGAGGCTCGTGCGTGGACTTGCAAGAGATAAGAAGTTTCAGCAATCTCTATGGACAGGGTTACTGCACAAGTTTCTCAAAACCAATTCCAATCAAGCAGAGTTCAACACTTTAGCCGCTGGCACTGATAGTGTGATGTTTTCAGTGTCTTCTTACTCTATTTTATAGCACTTTATATGAATCCAATGATTACAATCAAAGTTTTAAGAGACTTTATTTAATTTTTCAATTAATTTTATTTCTTATAGTATATTTGCCCCTTAGTTAATTATGCATTGAAGAGTCCTGCCGATAATTTCTTACAGTTTCTCTAAAGTTTGCCTCCAACAAAGATGAAGTTAAATAATAAGTATTATTGTATATCAAACATTATTATTTATAATTTTATTTGATTCAACAACATGACATCTTTCTGTAAAAAATAAATTAAACGCAGTGTACTTTTAATCTCTGTTTTTTGAAATGGCGTTGTTGGCAAGACTTGAAAACCCATCAACTACTGTACATCCATAAAATGTGTTTCATATACAACCGCTTTTTTCCTATTTTTCTCAATTATTTTGTTAATGATCTTGGTATACAATAATTTTCTTTAATAAAATGTTTTTTCAAGTGATTGGTTTCACAGACTACTCACAGCTCAACAAGATTCTAATGCTAATCACCGTTTGTGGTACTTAGTTATGTTTTTCACACACCAACTATTGATTGTAATTTTAATTTTTTTATAATATGCACGTTTACTTAGAGTAGTATAGAAGTTTTTTTAGCATATCTACAGACTTGCAGTGGAAGTTTTAAATATATTCTTAATAAAATTGATAAACTGTATTTCTTTTGAATATCTATAACAAAAATCAGTGTTGTGTGGAAATATTATCCTAAATTCTAAAAATATCATTTAATTATGTGTGACAAGATTTCAAAAATGATAATAGTGTTAGTAAAACATGCAACATGAGGATGATATAGGAGACCAGCGCTGCCTATAATATGCAGTGTCACGCTGTAATAGTAGTTGTTAATTGCTAAATATGACAAGAACCTTGCTTAAATGCCAAGTCATCAACTGCAACATAACCTGCACCATTGCTCTCTGCTGTAAACTCTATTTTGAAGCCATTTTCTCCCACACTGAAAGGTATTTCAACTTCCACAAACTGCCACTCTCTCCTCCTGGACACGTCTTGACTCCACACAGTAATGTGATTACTGAATGTGGCAGTTTTCCCTGTATCCATCTGAAATGTCACATGACCAGCTATTTTAGAAACTTGTAGTGTATCAAAATTGAAGAAGGAAAATGAATACCTAATAGGTCATGTCACGCAGTGTTGAACAGAAATGTGTTGCATAATGAGCTCATGAAAGTGTAAACCTTGTAGTAATTTTTGTATACTATGATGTTAATGTATGTATATTATTGTGTCGAAAGAAAAGATTTGGAAAAGGTTATTGTAGTCAAGTTGCTTAACCTTTTACCCTTGAAACCACATAACAATAGTATGCTATCATTTTCACCATAATTATGATGAAAATGATCCACACACTTAACTTTCACACTTCTGGTATGCATTGTTACAAAAGATATAAGATATCTCAATACTAATGTATTTCTGACCTTGCAATGAAACATATTATATTGTGCGTATTTTGTGTCAAGACTATGTAGTCTATGAGGCAATGTATACGATTCTGAAATATGATGAGAGACGTATTGTTGCAACAGGTTGCTACAACTGCTGCAGAAATAATAGTAAATATGACACCAATAAGAAGTTTAGGCAGTGAAAAGAATCAATCTCATCAATGATTAAATAAAAAAATTCTGAACAGCATTGAAAACCAAGAAAACTTAAGGCTTATGCAATTTTTCTTTAGCATTAAAAAACAAGACATTTTAAAATGTTGGTACTGTATTTAAAGTAAAATAAAGTTTTTAAAATGTTTTAACAAGAATAAAAAACTTATTGATGGTCATATTAGCTTGACAGCAGTGTACATAGCAAACCTACTCACCAGAACCGTGAGGAAAAACTTGCCAATGTTGAACTCATAGTCAACTTTGTACCAGAATGAGAAACACTGAATCTTCTCAGAATACAATGGTACTGTGGTCAGCTTAGCCTCCTGACCTGACGCCAACCTTGATAGATCCAAGAACAGAAACCGGCCTACAATACGTATGATGTGGCAATAAATCCAACTCTGTAAAATACTAAAGAATTTTATAAAACAATATAAAACTACATATCCATACAATATTTATAAAAATCAAAAGGCTTCGATTTATGCTACTGACAGTGTGTATAAATTTGTGTTTGCTTTAAGCAAATAATTAGTTCATGAGTCTATTAGTGTGCTCTCTCTGTAAAGTTAGGTCTTAAACAATGAGTATAATTAGTTCGATTATCAAATAAAATTATTATTCAACAAAAAAACTCATTTAAAATACAATAGCTATAAACTTACAATATAAATGTATTTGAATATTTACATTTACTTTGTGCAGTTCTAAAAAATTGCTATGTAAAAAATAAGTAAAGCTCATGAATGCAGGGAACAATTCAAACTACATCCTAAACTATATGCTAATTCTGCACATTCCATTACACACTCACATTATATGCTTGTCTGGGTTTACCTAATAAACTATAAACTTTGTCTGTTACTCTTACAGAATATATTTACATTGGTTAGCCTTAAATCTTAAGATTACCAGCTGTCTAGCTCGCTTATTGAGGTCTCACCTAGATTGCTATCACAGGTGTGGTCAGTAATATACTTGTGTCTCCTGTGTCGACTCAACTGTCTGTTGCTCACAACTCTCCAGAAATAATCGGAACTGGAAACCTTCCTGAACCAACACGTTTCACCCTGTGTAGAGTCACTCTCCTCAAAACTGCAGAAGTCAGCTTCTATAGCTATACGGTGGAGAAAGAACACAGATAATGTAGTTAGAGTTATGTACTTTAAACTGATATAAGACAGGGTCATGTATGCCTACCAACAGTAGGCAATGACTAAGAAGTTTTTTTATCACTTGGATATTTCCCACTAAACACAACTTGCAAAGCTGAACAAAATTTAATGATATGGATAAGCTGAATTGGATGGTAAATCTCAAACTCAAAACAATGCAACAATTTTAGTATGCAGCACACCATTTTCTATGCTATCCATTATCATAATATATTATATGCTGTGTGTTACCTTATATTATGTTATATATTGCAATATACATTATATGCAGCAATGGGGAAATTGATAAAAGCCTGTGTTCTAGAATAGAAATGTCATAAAAGAAATTATGTTCTTCCGTGAATTTCAACCTACACCTCAAACCAAAATTTAATAAAAGAATTAAAGAACTTAGGCTATCTCATTTTCACCTCTACTGATGCTAAATATATTATATATATGCTTTATATTATATGTTATTTTACGGTGTTCGGCATAGTATAAAAATCTACTTACTTCTAAAGCAATCATCTTGTAGCGGTGGTTGAACTACTGTCTTTCGTTTCTTCATCATCTCATCATACCTCAACTTCCACGCCGCAACACTATTGGCGCAGATGGTATATTTGTCATCACAATCACTTGTCAGATCCTTCAAAGCTATCTCCAATCTTCTCTGCTCTTCTTGAGCATCTTGTAGCTGTTGTTCCAGAGCTGAGATTGTGTTACTCTGGGCCTTCATGTGACTTATCACATTTCTAATATTCCTTTCTAATGTTTCGATATAACTATCTGCAGTTAGCTTGTCTCGTCTCGGGCTATTCACAGGCACGTCATTTAAACGTAGAGAGTGCTGGGGTGGAAGTAAAGATAAAACTTTTTTCACTTCAGTAAAACTTGTTTCGCATTTAGTCATGTTCTTGTTTAGTTCGCTAAAATTCCAACGAAGTTCCTCTAAACTCAATATTTCCATCTTACTATCAGCCAAATCTCTCTCTAGACCCAGAACAGCCATTCTTGTGTCCTGATTTTCACTCATGCAGGATTGCAGTTGACTATTCTTCAAATTTAGAGTAGAATTGTACTCATCGTTTTCTTTAACCACATTTTCAAATTTTTCATTGAGTTCATCTTGGGCATTCTGTAAAGTTGCGATTCGTTTCTCTCTTGCATTAATCCGCTGCTGAAGGGCTGTCAGCAATGTGAAGTCGTCTAGCGCACTCTCGTCACACTCCTGTAATGACACACCATCTACCTGCTGGACAGAATGCTGCTTCAGCCCCTTACCTTCAGACGTTGCAGGAGGTAAATAATGTTCATCAAGTTTTTGAGAGATTAACTTCACCGTTTCATAAATATCCGATACGGTGGAACTGTTACCAGCATCTGTTATGATTTCACAGGTATGATTGTTGTAGGAGCAAGTTCCTCGCAATGTGCGCTCAGCGCATATTGAAGAGACAGTTAAGAAGAAAATTAACTTTAAATTAAGCATAATTGTCACCTTGTAAACTGACGACAGCTGGCAGAGCAAATCAGTAAAACACAATTTTGAATTACAAAGGGTTCACAGTAAAATAGCCTTCAGTCTCGGTTAAAGTACTCCCGATTTTCATATACAAGCAATGCAGTAGACACAAAAGAAAATCTACTAACGCAGCTGATACCTTTGAATATATATGTATATTTACAGTATTATAATATTACAAAATTATGACATATGAAAAAAATGCTTAGAAAATTTGAGCACAAAATGATTTAGCTGAGCTCACATTTCATCATCTCACAAGTAACATCCAAGAGTTGAAAATACTCGCATGCACCGTCCATCAGTCTCTTGTCACAAAGAGATATCTTTTCCATAACCTTTGCTTTTTGAGAGTCACCCAACTGTTCGTTGGCAATAATAGCGTCGTGCAGCTGACTGAGAAGTTGATTGGCAGCGAAACCGTCAGCTATCACCTGTTGAATGAAGCATTGCGCCTGATCAAAGCTGCCAGAAAAGCTGATTGTAATCCAATTGTCAATCACTGATTGGTCAATACATCCAGATACTTCTAAAATGTCTTCCTTAACAATCGTCTGTCCAGCTCTTAATTTAGCCACACACTGCAATAAGAGAAGTCAGTCTATTCACACAATATGATTGACAATACGTGAAATACGAGCCAACCTTCCCAGAGTATATTTGAGGTGGTAGTGTTACATGTCAGAAAAGAGGCACAAAAACACAGGAGTGCCTGCATGTATATAGAACAAGCAATTACGGGTGTCATAAACTCCCCATTTCAGGCCTGCTAGACAGGATATTGCTAGGTCATAAAATCCCAACAGTGAAATTATCCAACAGGCCATATTGCAAATTACACTGCTGGGATTATTTAAAGTTACGTGGAAAATCAAAGCAGGTAATCTGATCTCCCATTGTATCACCTAATCATGATAGTCCAGTTTTTATACATATCAGTTACAATTATTGTAGAGTTATTTTAATTTCAGAGTTTAAAATGATATGCTTGATAGACGCATATACTCATAAATACATATAGGCTACATAGATAAATACATATACATACATAATATATCCATAAACATACAAACATACAAAAAGACATAAAAATATACTTATAAACATAATATATACAGATATACGAGTGCAATAAAGAGAATGCTTCATCCTATAAATAAATAAAGGATCATAAAGTCTAGCCATCAATAATTTGGAAGTATCTGTACCTGAAGAAATGTGATAGACTTTCTCATGTCCCCTTCACTAAACTCAAGTAATGCCTGTATAGCTTCTTCATTGATGTCTACAGACTCACTGTCAGCAATCATCTTCAACCTAACAAGATATGACAGGCATCAGTGCTAAGATTAAAGAATAATGGGCTGCATATTATGGTGCCATAGAGCATTGTAGATTGTATTGTCATGTTTTGTAGCATATTTCCTGTACTCTAACAACTTCAAGAGTATACATGTAGCGTGCTCTACAAAAGCTGCACCTGTGCAGTCTACAGGGCTACTGTTCATACAGTAGAAACTAAAACACACAATGCTACGTCACACAATACTATGTCACGCAATGTCACACAACACTATGTCATAAAATGCTATGTCACACAATACAATGTCATGCAAAACTATGTCACACAATACTATATCACACAACGCTATGTCACACAATACTATGTCACACAACACTATGTCACACAATACAATGTCACGCAAAACTATCTCACACAATGCTATGTCACACAACGATATGTCACACAATACTATGTCACACAACACTATGTCACACAATGCTATATCACACAATGCTATGTCACACATACCGTCTGCCCATGTGCTCCTCCGAGAGAGGTTTGAATCTGAACTTGGCGCATCGCGACGTGATTGGGTCAATAATTCTGCTCACGTAGTTGCAGATGAGACAAAACCTGTAATATAAGTTCTTCAACGCTATATCATGACTTTCGTGGCAGATTAGACATGGGAACTATAAGGATGTCAACAACCATTCTATTTTTGATACCAAATTATCAGAAGCTTGCAATTCCAAGGAAATACCACATACTCTCAACAACCAAAAACTTTTATATAAAAATTTCATTATACTAGGGAGCAGCCGTGGTCTAGGGGTTAGAGCGTTTGCTTAGTGAACACGAAGTTATGGGTTCGAACCCCGACATAGGCCATTGGTGATGTTAGGAAGAGCATCCAGTCATAATTGTTCCTGTGCCTCATCTGAATAAGTCTTTAGCTCGCTTTAACAAAAACCATTTCCATCAGGGGTTTCTCACAGGGATAGCGACTATAAACTTGTGTGAGTTTTCTTTTTATTCAAACTGTATGCATGAAAAAAAAATGAAAAAATAGGAGTTGCCTACTCATAAATTGTTTTATTTTTACATAATTTTGTGGATCTACTGTTTATAACACCTCATCAACTACTACAACACATACCTGGTAGACTTAGAATGAACTTCCATTGTGCGTCTCAGCGCTGACTGGGCTGCATTAGTCATAGAGTCAGCTTCATCCAAAATAACAACTTTGAAAGAAGGGCATGGGGTACCATCTGGCCGGGTCGTGCTCACAGCTGTTCCAGCAAATGTCTTTATTTTATGTCTCACCACAGATATGCCTCTTTCATCTGATGCATTAAGCTCTAACACTCGCTCTCTGGAAATAATCACAACTAAATTTTAAAGAAATAAATTGAAATAAAGTGTATATTTATATTAGCAGGTGAAGTATAATGTATATTTATATTAGAAAGTGTAGTATAATGTATATTTATATTAGAAGGTGAAGTATAATGTATATTAGAGGTAAACAAACAATAAAAGCTAGAGTTAGAACTTGACTTTGTAAGTAGCTATCCAATATCAATCATGTGCTCTGCCTAGCTAATCATAGCCATCTCTAATGAGACTAACCTCCAGAAATCTACGCCATATAACTCCTTGCAGAAAGCCAAAATGGTAGTTGTCTTCCCAGTACCCGGTGGCCCGTAGAAAAGCATGTGTGGTACATCACTTCCTTTGAGACAGGATCGCAGTACAGCCAGGACCTCTTCTTGGTGGGCAACTTCTTCTATCTTTGCAGGACGATATTTCTCTACCTAAATAGTGCACACAACTCCAAATTTATATGCAGTGAGTGTATAACTAAAACTAAGTTTATTTTGAACTTGAAACTTGCTGAACAAAACTGAAACTCATGTATTACTTTTTCCGACTTGCAGCAATACACTGCAGTTGATAGGCATGCACCTTCTTCCTGGATATTAATTGTATATACGAAGCATATTTATTCTAAATAACTTACAAGTTCCATCTATGATGAAGAGAACAATGAGTACATTACATTCTTATATACAGATAAATATAAAACTTTCATAAAATAAGATGGTCAGAGGACTACACTCTCTGAGAACTGTATTACAAGTAACAGATCTACCACAAAGAGTAAAGCTTAAGCAAAATAACTTGCACTAACAACAGATCCATGACATTTATACTGCTTCAGTAGCATCAAATGGACAGATCAATAGATTCTCAGACTAGAAACCGATTACTATATTGTGTTAAATTATGTTGCTCAACAAAGGGTGAGATGCTGATGCCCTAGACTAAGCAGCAGTTTACTCCAGTGACTGTAGGGGGTAGTAAGGAGGAGCTGCTTGCGAGGTGCAGAGTTGATAAGCATTACTATTTACAGGTCCAATTATACTACTTAGTAGTATTTAACTTCTTGAATCTCCATTTAGCTCATGCTTGTCAGCTTTATGTGGATGTATGCTATTTGTTATCAAAAAAGAATTCAGATAATAAGCTGTGTTAAATTAACAAAGTACATTAATTAAAATAATTGTTTGATAATTTATATAAGTAGCCTAATAATAATTTATTAATTATTCAGTTTTGCTGTATTTATTTTTAGGTTTACTGTTGATGCCAGTTCTTCAAACAAAATTATAATGACAATGGTATTGATAATGACTAGGCATAAGCATCTTTAAATTATCAACTAAATTAAAATTATTTTTCTTTGTTTATTTTTTTATGAGTATTACTGTTAGTATGACATTGACTATGAGTATGAGACTGAGTATTGTATTTTTAATCTGCTTTTACTTTTAGAGTCATACCCATACTCATAGTGGTAGTCACATACTACATAGTGATAGTGATGATATTGATACTGATAGTGATAGCCTTGGCGAAGGCCACTAAATGATTAATACTAATAGTAATAGTAATAGTAATAGTAATAGTAATAGTAATAGTAATGGTAATATTTATACTAAGAGTAAGTATTGGTATAATGTATCTATTATTTATGCTGGTAACCGCAACCACTTAATGGCAACTTTAAGACTAAGTTAAGTGTAATGCACCGACCCAAGGTATGTATTGCAAAACTGGTCCAGAAAATTCATCTCCATCGTCGGTTGAAGAATCTCCTTTGTTTTCAGATTCAGCTTTTGATGATTTTATCTGAAAATATTTCTCCATGACTATTTTTGTCAAGTAATACTAACAAAAACAACGAGTAGTGGTGCTCCACTTGCAAGTACGTCAAACTTAAACTTGGTACGAGTTTGAGTATGACAATAATAATCAATGTGAATACAGAATGAGAATGAGAATATCTATTAGTATTAGTATTACTATTCTATTAGTGAATAAATCAAGATGAAAAATAATCTAGCTTAAGTGGCAAAGTTATGAGTTCGGCGACATCAATAAAATAACCAAGCATTCACACTCGACATTTCTTTAAAGTAATTTAAAGAAACTAGACTACAAGCATAAACTGTGAAAATACTCGCGGGTTTTTTATAGGCTTTAAAGTAATTCTTGAAAGCATCGTATTAAGATCATAATATCGTCTATGTTTTGTGTGCATCTCCTGATATTGCTATATTTAAAAGTTGATAGGAAAAATAACTCTATAGATTATGTCCGCGCTTTTCTGCTCTCCATTGTCCTATTGAACCGAAGTTATGAAATAAACTATGGAGCTTCTACATATCTATTATAAAGCTGTGAACTTATATTCCCTTCTTCACATGCTCGTAGTCATAGTCTAGTTGTACTTATTGTGTGAAAAATCTCCAGAACGCATGTAGTTTTAATAGGCTTTTAAAGGCAATTAGTGCATTTAATATAAATCACAGGACTGGTGGTTTTTATGCCACACTGCACTGCTATAAAACTGACTTGTTAGTCTCGTGTTACATAATATAATGATATCACAATGAGAACAAATCAAATAATATTTCTTGAGTTATAATTAGTCAAGAATCGCCCTCTAGTATATAGTAGCTGATTAGTGTGCAAATCTTCAGTGGTAACCGATTGAAACATAATAGCCATGGAGCTAATATTCTATGAGCAAACATTGCTATCAATTCAACAGAGTCTGATTTACTAATTCATTCTTTCATCTAAACACTATTATATAGCGAAGCAGCTTCAAGAAAAAAAAAGAATAGTGCAAAAATATACATTTTTAATAAAATCAGAAAACATATTATTTTAGTGATAAAAATCTTCCCTGAAAGAATTAACACACAATACATGAGGTAAATAGAAAGCCAAGCCTTATAAAATAACATACAGTATAAGAATGGCAATGTCAGATTATGTTCAGCATGAGAATTTACATGATAGATATTTTAATTGAATATTCATGTAGTTCAATAAGTCCATTAAGAGAATGTGTAAATTCCCAAAAGAAACTAAGCTAAAAGTCTTTAGCATATTACAATATTGCTGACAGCTCAAATATTATATTATTATATTATAAATAATATATTTAAAGTATATAATGATACACGGTAAGAGTCATTCCAGCCCTGGTTGGCAATGCATTGGATTCACTTGTAGAACTTTAAGCAAACTCGATCGGTTGGATTGGTTTTTTGATGCTATCTAAAAATATGAGAATTCAACACTTCTTATAAACCCCAAAGATTTTTAGCTCATTAACTTTTAACTGCAAACCTTATATAATATAAATAGTATTTTGTGATGAAATTTATATAAAAAATTGTTAGCTCTATATTATGATCAATTGTTTCTCCTTTTTGTCATATTGACAAATAATTTTAAAAAATGTGTTTTCTCCACAACTATATTATACACAAATACTCGATTATTCAATAAATCATAATTTTGCTTCTAGGGCATCTCATTAATATACAGTTAACATACAATACATATACAATATGATATAAATGAGTATACAGTAATAACAGCACTAACAATAAACTACAACAATCTGTACATCATGTCAATGGTCACAGCAGCCTGAATGAAATCCCAAAGCTGTCATTGTAGCATACATAACCTGCTTTATTACAACACAACTAGCACAGTTTTATACTACTTTATATTAAAAAAAATTAGCAAAATCAACAATCAAGCATGCAGTATTTATCAGGACTATTTTGTTTTAATATGCTATACCATGAATACAACATATTTTGTTTTAATATGCTACTATGGATACAAAACAGCATTTGGTCAGCTCTTACCCTAGACTGACTGGCACGGATTCTACTAGCCAGCATTTCTGAGTATTCTCTAGTTAACATAGTTAGGGGGTTGGGACTGCCGTTTTGGTCCAATATTGAGTTTTGGGTGGTAATAGCTGTTGCTGCAGTGATATCACGGTAGTGAGCTGGAAGCTTCATAATATTGCTAGTAGGGGTAGCTGTGGTAGCCGTAGGCTGCCTGTGCATAAGCAAAACTATATTATAAATTCTTTAAAGCAAAGATAGTTATCAAGCCAAGTACACTGTTTTTGATAGCCATCTTAATAAAATAAATTTGGCACTCACCTATAATGATACATCTCTGTAGAATAATCATCTACTTCTGCCCACGTATCCAAGGAAGATGAGCCTCTAGGCTGCCAACGGCCATATTTTCTAGTGTCAAACAGCTCTGTTCTGGAGCGTTTTAACTTTTTATCAAATTGATTTGTGTTTGGAGTTAGAGCACCTAATCTTCCACTGTGTTCATCTTCTGTTTGCTTCATAAAATCTACATAATTTGAAGTGTTTGTAATAAATTAGTGTTCATCTTGAGAAACATTGAAAAATGCCTTTGTCAAGCTTATCTTATCATCTTTCCCACTTTAATTAACCAACATAAACTAGAGTCTGCAGCAACAATCCTGATACAAATTCCTACCTAAATTTTTCTACTAGTCAACTATTTCCCCCATATAAATTTACATCAATATAATGATACTCAGTCGCCGTTAAGAAGATGGTTAGTTTAGCTTGCTAGAGGACTTTGTTTTTATTTAATTGAAATTATTACCCTCCTGAGAGGGTGTCAAAAATAAGTCTATAGACTCATTGTAATGTTCCTCTCCACGGAAATCTTTAGTAAAAGGCGAAAGATTTATACGTGGATATGAAGAGAAACCAGAGTAATATCCATCTGCGCGCTTAATTAATTATATAAAATTTATCTTATAATTATAAGGTGTGAAATTTATTTGTCTACAGAATATTTACTACAGCAAAATTATAAATTAACATAGTTTTGGAATGTAATTTTTTAATTGATGTCATTTGTAAAAAATAATTTTTATAGTTTATTTTAAAATATTCTTTAGTTTTAAGTTTGTTAAATAGCATGTGGAGACTACTCCTAAAAGCTAAAAACATTGTTTATCACAGCATGCGATGAGGCGATGCACAAACAAGCGCCATTGTCACACTACTCAAAAGACAATGTTATTCATGTTATCAATTAAAGCACCAGCTAAGCACTTCATCTAGTTATTATATTAGCTGTCAATATATACTTTTTAGATTGCAGAACTAATCTCGCGTTTGCTCAAAATTCCCATCCTTATGAAAATCCCTAATAGTAACAGTTTTTTATGCATGCTAAAGACTGTGCTTCTCATCATGTTGGCAACATAGTTTGAGCACTTTCAATGAGAAATTATGACTTGATGTTAATCGGGACTTCACATATGGCTCTGAACCCATGACATGCTAGGTCAGGGATCTAAACACTGGACCAGGGCTGCTTCATGCATTGTAATTACAATAATGAGAAGCTTATAAAGTTCTAAATATTCACATATTATACTTATTGAAAGAGAATGACTTAATAAATGCAAATCTTTCACTACTACTAAGTACTAACCCATATGATTCTTTTCACTGACATTAGCATAGGGCTGGTGTGCCCTGAGATTCTTGTTTAACTCATCCTCAGCTTGCTTGTGTTGGCTAACCAGATCTTCATAAAATATATCACAGTTACTATCAAAATATTCTCTTTCACAGAATGGACCAAAAGATGCAGATCTAGCAGTTTTCTCCTCCATCCGCTTCTGTAGCTCGGCCATTCTCTGCAACAGCAAGGCAAGGCTATAATATGCCATGTCCATTAATATCTTTATCACTAGATTTCATCTATTGCTGCAAAGACAAACCTTATAAAATAATGCTAAAACTTCAGTCAGAGGGCATATAATATCTTGTAATTTTATTACCAAAGCAAAATATTCTTATTTAGTCAAGTCTAAAGTATTCTACATAGTGCATATTCCTAACAAGCACTAGAGAATTGTTCCCACTATGTAATATGAATTGGTATGCAGTAATTACTCTTACTAAATTTCAACAGCTAAAGAGCATATCATTAAGTTTATTCTGTATTTGCCAACATCTCATGGTAAAACAAATTGAAAAGTAGCAAAACAGACAACTGCAGAAGATGTTATATAATTAATTATGTGAATGTAGATTAGGTATTAATTATGTCACTATATATTACTACTTTATTTGTTTTCGGGTCTAAAACAGCCTTGTGAGTAAGGTGGCTTTGTTTGAGCTTATATGACTGATAAAGTACAAATGAGAGCATGTAAGAGCTTAAGCGTTACATTATAATTATGTTGACTTTTTACTTATACATATTAGATAATGATAGTGTTGAACATATTATCTGAAATAACCACGTTACATACTTTAGCAGCTCTTTCCATGCTGCGTTCCTCTGAAAAGCAAGGAATTCCTCCATTACTTCGACCTAAATACGGATTTGACCAATGAGATTTTGAAGATCTAAGATCCACCCGAGAGCTTCCATTCTAAAACATTCGGCAGTTGCTTTCAAATGTCTACCATTAATAGCTGAGTTGTAACCGTACCTCACTAGCACTTATGAATATTACTTTAATACACTAGCACTAAAAATGTATTAGTATTACAAATTGGTTGCAAATATAAATGATACCACCTTACTTGATGTGCTACGGCTCTACTTTGCAAAATGAAAAAATGTGAATACAGTATGTAGTAGCATATCTTACTTTGTATTCCCCTTCGTGAGCTGAGGAAATCAGTGGAAGTTGCTACAAGTAAAACGTAAAACTGACTTATTGATGACAAACAGTAAAACTATTTGCAATCAGTTCAAGCAGAAGATATACGGTACAAACTAGGAGTGTGTTTAATGATACTATTGGAGAGTTACATGTTACCAAAAAAGGAAGCAGCTAGGGTTAGGCTAGAATATGAGAAGACATCTAATTGTTATCAAAGTATACAGTTAGTTTGTGAAGAGGTCAATAGTGTGAGTGTGTATTGTTACTATGACAACCACAATCACAACAAGACAGGTGAGAGGTGAGCGCATTCAACCGCTCTTACAGCTGATTGGACAGATAAATTGGCCATCTCCACTCTCCGATGTTTGTGATTCTGCTTTTCTACAGCAGACATTGAATGGTTTGCATCCTTCTTATCACTGATTGAAGGTATAGAAGACTTTACTTGTTTTTTATCTTTCTTCTTTTTAGACTTTTGCTTTTTCTTCTTTTTTGATTTTTCTTCTGGCACTTCTGGCTCAGATTCACTGTCACTATCACTAGATCTGAAAAGACATGCACCAAAATTAGAAGCGTCATTTATAAAAGACAAATTCAAAATTTTATAAAACTTTCGCACCTTTTAACAAAGTAAAAACACATTTTGTCTAAAATCAATTAACAGCATCTTTCAAACATCAAAACAGCTCAATTCAAATACTAATCATCTTTTATATTCAATTCTTATTAATGCAATGTATTTCATCTAATATTAACTCGACTTTCTTTGTTTACACTCCCGTTATCTCAACGTCATGGTCACTAACTACTGCATCTTAAATGGCTGCATATTCTAAGTACTGAGTGCTAGTAGATTGCTTACTCAGATGCGTCTGCTTGGGCAGTTGCAGGTAAAGACAACTTCTCCAGCAGATGGACACACTTAGCAATAGTCTCTTCTGTGATGGTGTCCAGAACCTTGATGACAGTCGCTCTCTTGTCAGTTTCTTTAGTAGAACTCTGGTCTTCTTTCTCATCTGAATAATTGAAAGAGGAGTTCAGTAATATTGATATAAAATGCAGCTGCGCTCCAACCCCCCCCCCCCTCGCATGAATAACAACAGGTTCTCAGTCATAAGGTGAGTTTATACTATACTTTATCTAGTTTATAGTATAATATTTGCTATTTCTGCTCATGAATATTGTGCTAGTAACTGGTTTCAATAACAATACTATTAATATTGATATCCACTAGTTTCTAGCTTGATCTAAATACTGTTCTATTAATTCATCCACTATATAAAAATACCAGTTCTAAGCAAAATTATTTAAGTTCTGTGATGGTAGTATAGCATGGTTTATAGCAACTGCAAGCTTCTATTTCTAGACTTTAAGCTACTATGTCATCACAGTGTTTAAGTCTACCTTTAACAGGCTGCTCTGGTTTGGACGGGTTGAGATGTTCGCTAAGGACAGACTCCATATCTACTGCTGCCTGCTCATCAGCATTCAGGTTGGTGACACTCATTATCTGCTGTGTCAGCGTTTTAGTTAAGTCTAATACTACTTCAGTTTCCATCCTACAACAGATGGAGTCGTCGATGCCCTCACTCACTCTTTATATAAACACAATACGCACATGCGCTGTACAGACTATAGATTTGAGTTGTCTTGTTAGTGATAAATATATAGAGAATTATATGCAAGCTAAAAAAGTTCATATTGAAATTACAAAAGCTGCTAAAATGATACAGTAAATTTTGAATTGTACATTTGCCAATACTCAAGCAGATATCGATGGAAATATTACGGCCTATGAATTCATTGAGTAGTTTTGCTAGAAGACAAACTTCTAACTCTATCAACTAAGTAGCCGAAGCCAACATGCAACACTGTAGGTGCTAAGCATTATCACAAGCTAACATCATCTAATAACTACTATCAAAATAATTGGCTGACAGATTTGTCAGCAGCTCAAAATAGCTTACTGTGTGTTAGAGAGGACATCAGCATATTTGTTCACACCTTGGGCAAAATACTTCCCCGCATTCATAAAATCTCTTTGGTTAAAGTGTCTTGCTCCATCGCTGGGATTAAACAAATGAGAAATACAAGATCCTGCGTGTATTATATTATTATGACTAATAAATAATTTATATATATTATATATCATATAAAATTTAAATCATTGGTAAAACTTTTGAGTTTTTTTCTGTTAACTTTTAAATTAATTAGATTAGAAATTGCAAGTAGCTCAAATAAACATCAGCATTTTTATTTGTAAATTCTGTCTACCATATTAGCTATCCTAAAATACTATAGAAATACATACACTTTGCTCTTACTAAAATTATGAACTTATGAACTCTAAGGTTCTATAGAATAAAAGCATCATCAACGTTTATTCCTTTTATTTTTGAAATGTTTAGTTAAAATTTTTCTAATCCTAAAAACCAACAACCTATCATCACCGAAAAAACAGTATGGAAGCCTTTTCAAATTGTAAACTTTGCTGCTACTATGTTACTATAATATCATGGTTATCTAGTTTGAAGATGTTGACTTATTATGCTAATGTTTATAATAGTGTACTTACATGTCTTTCACAGTTCCACAAAACGTGGCCTCCATGGTAAAACTATTCTTAATATTGAAATGTCTGAACATCACAACTCTGCCAGTTGACTCTTTGCACTTCCTGATGTGAAACTTGCAACCCTCAAAGTTGAATATTCCTTCTCCCTACGATTGGTTGTCACATCAATAAAATACATCTCATGATTTAAGCATAATATACATTTCATCGGCTTACACACACGTAACATATACATGTATATGTAACTTATATGTAACATATATATAACATATCAATAGCAGTTGCAATTAACTTAAATATCTAAGAGTTGAATTTAAGAAATTCATAGCTGTTTAATAAACACAGAGTTGATTAAAGCATATATTTTCAGACAATTAATTCAATAAAATTGAAATGCTCTAAAACAGGGTCACACAATATTTATCTTGCACTGGAAAAAACAGAATACAACTTTATACCACACTCCACTGTCATATAATAATTGATATAACATGGTATAAAATATAATAATAAATAGTATGTAGGGCTTACAACTTGAGAGATACAAAATGGTAGCATTCTCTCATCCAGAAAAGCCTTAACATTTCCAACGGTCGCAGATGAAGGATTGTTTCCATACATGAACACATCTGCTTTTCTGCTGTGTCCATGAAAGTCACAGTACACAAACACCTACAAGTAACACATAAATATATAACTAGAGATAATGTATATGCAGTATATAAGCCACATATAAAAGGTATATTCCTGTATTCAGTATTGTATTGTTTTACATGTACAATGGTGAATTTAGCATATAAATTGCACAAAACGCTTCAATGTAGTAGTTTTTAGCTAATTAAGTAATAGTTTATACTTATTTCAAATTCATATCACACATTAGCCAGAAAATACAATGAAGAATGAGATAAAATACACCTGATAAACATACTACACTATACATAACATAGAACTGGCAACTTGGTTTTAGACTGTAGTTTTGCCCTTAGTAAGATAGTTTGTTAAAAGATGCACTTTCCATAAAATTATGATTTCTGTGGGTTTTGTTACACAAATCATGAAACTTATTCATTACCCCAACTGAGTCATTGATATCTTCTATCAGCTTTTTCAAATTGAAAACAGTTGGGAAGTTGTCCCTTCTCGGGTGTCGGTAGTTCCTATTGAGATCTCTGGCTTGCAGTGAACATCTGTAGTTGCCAACTATCACCCCGTCTGGATTCAGCATTGGGACTATTTTATATACAAACTTTTTCCTAATTTCCTAAAAAGTAAAACTGTTATAAGCACTAGAAAATTAATAAAATTTGTACATTTTATAACATTTTCTCTATATACAAATGGAAAGCTTTACTAGCAGCAATATATTTTTGCAACTCTCATTAATGTTTGTTTACAATACACAACTCATCTTAAGACACTCAGATAATTTGTTTTTACTTTTTTTACTAAAATTAACAACACCTCGACAATAATAAGGAGAAATTGAAGCCTATTAACAGCTAAGTTATAAGTATATAAACTCATGAACATTTACCACTGCTTCCTTAGAATCTCCAGTAATGAAGTCTACAAGACCTTTTACCATCCAACTAGCATTTGACTCTCCTGGATGAACTCTGGAAGACACAACTACATGTTTCTTTCTCGACCTGCAGCCTAAAACAAAATGGTGCACGAATATATTTATCAACCCACAGGTGAATAGTAACTTTGTGGCCATCAGCAAACTGATCATCAAATTTTCAATAAAACGCTTTCTACTTCTAAGCGCCTTCATACAACAAACTTTTAAACACTTTGAGATTTAGCTGCTTTCATCAGTCAGTGCAAAAATTAGTACGCAGAATTATTATAATTTGTAAATTATAACATAGTGTACAAGCATGTTTAAGCATTTGAATGATTGTTATTAATAAACCATGCCATATATGTAAATCTTTATCAAGTTATTAAGCCATCTCAAAACTTGTCAACATATGTAAGCCACTGGGCAGATTACTTTATCTCTTACTGAAATCAGTGACGGTGAGAAGATAGCAGCTGTTTCCAGCCTTCGTTTCACACATGATTTCTTTCTTCACAAACTGACTACGGTACGGGTCGGTGAGTAGACTGTCCAAGTCATCTTTGAGATCAGTGTATGTGTAAGGGTAGCAGTGGGCTAAATAGCACGAGTCAGCTGCATATGGAAACTCCATTTGCCACTCCAATTCATAATAGGGGATTTCTCGACTGAGAAGTGGACATAGTGTGTGCTGCACATTTCGGCCATATCTAAAATAGTTTCGTGTTATATATAATAATTTCCTATTGTCAAGTAAGGTCTTCGTTTAACCATTTAATTTTGTTTTAATGCTATGTGCAAGATTCAACTATAGTAGTTAATTAGAAATCTTCTCTTTTAAAAAAAAGCACTTTGGTTACTTGAAGAATAGTTCATAATATGAATTATTAAAGTAATTATCTTCATGCCAAATAGTATACTAAGGTCTCTCCATCAATTTTTAAAATAAAATTTCTGCTCCCTTCTCCTGTTAGATGTATCATATGCTCAATGGGATGCAGTAAGGGTTCAGATAAAGATTTGCCATGATAGCCTGCATATTTTCCCTTATAATATCAGTCAGATGTGTAATAGCATTAGTATTATGTACTATCAGTAACAGTCTATCCTCGTTTGTATTCACCTGTGATAATCTAAGGTAGCCTTTAATACTCCTAACATGCTGAAGTATTACATAACAGTATATAGCAGACTGTAACACACTGCAGCAGGTTGTAGCTACTGTATTAGACTGTTGCGACTGTATTAGACTGTAGCAGACTGTATTAGACTGTAGCAGACTGTATTAGACTGTAGCAGACTGCAGCAGGTTGTAGCAGACTGTATTAGACTGTAGCGACTGTATTAGACTGTAGCTACTGTATTAGACTGTAGCAGACTGTAACACACTGCAGCAGGTTGTAGCAGACTGTATTAGACTGTAGCTACTGTATTAGACTGTAGCGACTGTATTAGACTGTAGCTACTGTATTAGACTGTAGCGACTGTATTAGACTGTAGCAGACTGTATTAGACTGTAGCAGACTGCAGATACTTACGAGATGTGATGCCCATGTCTACTCCAACCAATGTTATCTTCTTCTGCACTTCTTTCAGAATACAGGAGAGGCTTCATACCTGCATGAGTCATTTAGTAGTTACACAACTAAAGGTCTCAACTCAGGAATATGGACTGTACTAGTATTGTTGGTACATCATAATTATCCTTTCTTGTCAAATATAGTCGGTATTATATATTGGGCAACTTTACATGTATATAATATGTGTAAACGCAAAGTTAAAGCTTTTTTCTTATCAATTTAATTATTGGTTTTCAGAATGCTGAAATGAGGTTATATATCGTTTTAGAAACTTCAGGCCTTCAATGCATAAAGCTTTCACCATGTTTACAAGCAAAACATCTTTATACATATTATAGCCAATACTTCTAGTGCGCTGGAAAATACTAAAAATACTAAACCTGAATGCAAACACTATTGGTACTATGACCAGCAATTTATAGTGCATAATAAAACATACAAATACCATAATATTATGACTGCCATTCTATAGTAATACAACACATCAGCTGCTAATTACTGACCATGGTTATATAAGCTGTCTTTTTTCAGTAGGTTGACTATTCGAAACTTGTATGTAATTCCTGGAACCATATTCCGCACTCTGAAGTAATACCACTGCGTGTGTCTCTTAGTGAAGACGTCAGACTTTAGCACCAGTTCATATTCAAACTGCCCTCTACAACATCAGCACATGTATCATGTGTTGTACCTCTGGCCAGGCCACATGTATGTGTATCTCCGGCCAGGCCACATATATGTGTACCTCTGGCCAGGCCACATGTTTATGTACCCCTAGCCAGGCCACATGAATATGTACCTTTAGCCAGGCCACATGCATGTGTACGTCCAACCAGGCCAAATATATGTAGTGAAACATTCAATAGCAAATTCAACTTAGATGTCTGTGCATATTACCTTTTGCTTAAAAAGGCAAAATTTTGGTATATAGCATAATTATAAATGCAACAAATTAGCAAAGCAATGCAAGCATACAAATTAATTATTGGCGAAAACTTTATTAATGGATGGAAAGGGTGTTGGAGACTTGATTTACACTCAATGTTTATTATATGATTGTATTCCCTGCAGCATATAGTTATAAGTCATTGTTACTAAATATTCTAATTATTAATATATCAGTTTAATCCTGAAAGTACTGCATTTAGCCTTTTATTGATGCTATTGAATAATAAGGTTTCCCTGCAGGCTCAGAAAAAGAAACGAACAATGTCACACATAGCTGAGCTTATTGAATTGTACTGTTTGGTGCAGAAGTGTAAGTTTAAGCTTAGTTTGAGTTTATATTTTTAGTTTGTTGGTTAGGTTTGAAACGTGATTACTTTATCTCACAAGCAGAAAGCCTCTAGCCCTAGAACATAAGACTATTTAAAACTGCAACTCTGTACCTGCCCATCAGATTATTTAGACTGCAGACTGTTCAACTACCAATAAACACTATGGAGACAGTATGAGTTTGCTTTTTCAATACAGAAACTACAGTAATGAAATATTATACATTATAACAGACTGGCAGCCATATTGCAAGAGAGTCATGAAATACTTACACTCTGCGGGCTTGGCGAAGGTTGCCACTTTCAAACCTCGACTCAAAGAGAAGATGGGGGGCATAGAGTGGGTTTCGTGGAGGGTCTATATAAGCCTGGTCTCGCTTAGATTTGCTAGAGTCGTAAACAATGCATATCCCCCTCCATTTCTCGGTGTATGGAGTAGACTGATTCTCATATGTTTTAGCACCAAGAACTGCCAAGTATAACAAAGTTATGTAAAATAATATACTATATTATGTGAAATATATGGTACATGCATACATATAACATATATGATTTAAGTCACAGATCAATTTTTATCGATTTGATATTTTTTGTAATTATTATAGATACTTTGAAAATTAGATTTATATAAAAACTCACTAATTCCACTATAGAGGCTTTATTATGACAAGGGGATAACTATTTTTACGTGATTTAAAGCACACCATTGTATAAAATTTATAACAATTATAACACAATAATAATATACTTCATGTTAATTAAAACTATGATATTTTAGCAGCTATGTTATGGGATGACTACTGCATGTAGTGAGAAAGCATTATGTAGTCTACAATGTGAAAGAATAAAATATATGCAATCAAATAATGAACAAGCTCATACATGCAGATAGGTATGTGAACGCTTATACATGTATTGTAACTTATAACATTGTGTGTGCTGTATTTATAAATTTATGGTATTATAATACTGCATTTAATAATTATAATGCATATATTATATGCAGTATATATTTTTATTTAGTGCTTTTAATCCTCAATGCATTTAAGGAAGGTATTTTAGGCCACGGTGGTCTCTTTAGTGCAGGGTCTCGGCATTTTTTCTTTCAAGCATGAATTTTATTTTACAATCCTTTAAATAGCCTGCCTCTAAGTTTATTTATTTAACAACGCTGTTTAATAACCAAGTGACCTTCAATAGAACCCTAAAACATGTTATTAGAACTAACGTGGCATAGATACCAAATGTATGTAATTGATTTTGCCTGCCTTTTGAGACTCGGTATCTATATTTATACTGCTCTATGTGCGCATCATTACGTTATTCTGCCTAATTTCGAAACACAACTTTGCAATGTAATAAAAATTGTTTTGCTTAAAACACCTAAAAAGTTGACATCTGGTTACATCTTCTTTAATACACATAAATAACTCAAATTTATAATAATCAGGTGAGAGCAAAGAAATCAACATTTGCTGCTATCTATTTACATCAGTTGCTTTTCAGCCTTTAAGAAATAGAAATTTCTTGAAGATTAATTTCACTCACTCTCTATTCGATTTATTACTAGTTAAGTTAGTAAACTGTTTGATTATCATCTAAGATTAAATGGAGATAATTAAAAGTTATGGAAAGCAACAACTTTTCTATAAAGTATAAGTGTAAGGCAGCCTGTGCAAGGAAACTGAAAAGATTGAAATTAAGCATAGGCTGAGGCTACGATATACCTTTACGTTTCGGTTGTTTCATAGCATTCACCACATGGGAATAGGGCCCATGGTGAATGCATGGCAAGTTAGATACGGGTTTTGGGACTGAGTGAAAAGAATAGAGAATGACAAAGTAAGCTGCATAGAGATAAAGAAGCACAGAAACAAAATACACAATATTTATACATGGCATGAAAACTAGAGGATGTACTACATTCATTTTGTTGGAATATCTAAGCAGTTCATGACAAAAAAGATAATTTAGGTGAATTTTTAAAAAAAAAAGCTTCCAAGCTATTTTGTTTAAAAAATAAAAAACTTTAGTTGATACATAAAAATAATTTAAAAACAATACTTTAGAATGATTTCTGTAGAAAAAAACACAATCTTATTGATGCTGTTTAGGTGTGGAGGTCAAAAGTTAAAATTATACCGGCTATTAGTATCCTGCATTATGTATTCACTATTTACATTGCAACAGCTGAAACTGTGTTTGTAAGGACGCATTGAACCAATAATTTAAAAGGTAAGCCACACATGGATACATCACTGCTGTGTTAGACATAATAGTTGGCCATAGACTATATCAACACTCATTGAATGGGACTGCAATTGACACCTTAGCAATGCGATATCATTGTAACAGGGGCATTCAGTTAGTGCATTCAGTTTCAACAGTATCGCCAGCACGGCTTTGTTATGTTATTAAATTATGAAACTTGAAGCAGTATTTACTTTCGCAATGTACAGTCAGATATATGGCTATTTAGTTATGTAACTGAGAATTTGACCAAAATCAAATGCAAATAAAAATAAATTTATTAACTATACATAACACACGATTTGAAGTGGGTTTCAAGTGTTGAACTATTTTAATCTATTTATTATATTTATGAAGTCACAGACCGTCTTTCTGCAGCTATTTAGACTCCAATTTTTAATTTAATTTGTGAGCCCTTTTGATTTCTTATTATAATAAAAACCAAGTCTAATAGCAATATTGTATCATGAGGTAATAAAACAATGAAAAGAAAGAGAAAAGCTAAACATACCAAATGGAATCGGAGTGTAGAGAGGTTCAATATCAGAACTTATAATGTCCTTGAATTTGGGGTGGGGTATAGTAGGTGCCGCACCATCTGGATAGGTGGGCTTATTCACTCTGTCACCACTCATAAACTCCCACTCATCGATGTTTGAGTAGCCATTCCTGTGAATAAACATCTTCATGAACATGTGTTGAAGATTTTGCTTTCTTAGTACTTTAGATTTAAAATTGTAAATATTTGGCACTTGCATTAACATGATATCAAGATATATTTATTTCTTTTAGCTAAATTTCTTACAGTAAACATAGTAATTATTTCTACTTAGATATTGTAATGTTTGCAAAAATAAACATGAGTTTTAGTAGGCAGTATGTAACAAAGGCTGAATATTCATTTTCAATTATGATTTAACACATTTAGTGGGAAACTTAGGTTATAGCATTAAAAGATAAATTATATGATTGTAAACTATAAACTCGTGTAGTTTTAGCAAAAAAGTTATGGGTGCGGGAGAGTGATCTTGGACTACACACTAATTAGCTGCCATTATGTCTACGTTAGTGTTTCGGGGCCTATGCTGGGTACGCGGTGCTGCCGATAAACACATGCAGTTTAAAATCTAAGAAACAGAGACTAGCTATAAAATTCAAAAGGAGAGGTGGAAGAGGAAATCATATTTTTATGCAAAGCAGATTATATTACAGAATATATTATTGAACTAATACGTTAGGCTGGGATTTCTGTATGGTTTCAAAGTATACATTGCTCACAACTCAAATAAGTATTTAAAATGTCACACAAGCAAATCTATAGTTGAGCTAATTTTCAACAAAGAGAAAATATAATGACTATGAGACATATATGGCGAGTACCACACTTTCATACCTTATCATGTCTATAAGTCTAATTAAGTTTAAAAATAAATTACAAACCTTTAAATACACAGAACTGAATCATGACAGAAGACATATAATTACATATAAAGTAAACAATACATAAATAAGGCATAGGAAAACATATTTTTGTTACATCCCACAAGAGTTGAACTCAATGATGCAGTTACCAAAATATTTTAAATGTAATGCATCAAGCATTGAAATACATGGTGTTTCCATTACTTCAAATTATTCAAATGGAGGCTTTTACGGATGAACTTATGGTTGCAGTTTCATTTGATGCAACTGTTTCCGAACACGAATGAAAAATCCATTTGCATAATATAAAGCTTGGAAACACAGTAATAGTTACATTCTAAAATTAGAATATAAACATAATTGCTGCATAAAGTTCAACTTGACACCATAAAACATCTAGACCATACAGAGAGATGCAAGGTACAGGACCACAGAGAGCCAAAAGAAATACTCACGCCTGCACGTGCTGAGGTCTCTGTTGAAAACCTTCACCTCTGTAGACTCTGGCCTCGCTGTCTGCCCCGCTGCCCGCCCCCAACCTGTCAGCTAGGTACCTGTTGTAGGTGTCCTCTGCCTTAGACAAGTCAGGCACCGACTCCGCTCTGGACTGCAGCTTAAGTCTGGTCTGCTGACGTCTCCGAGCTGCCAGATACTCTTTCTCCTTCTCTGTCAGGTCAAGGTGAGCGTTGAGGTCAGCATTTTCAGCCTTGGCAGCAGCAGCACTAAGAGAAATTGTATCATAGTGTACAAAGCCATATCTAAAGGTGTGGCTATAAGTAGCTGGTGTGAGGTGCTGATGTGAGTAACTAAACCTGCTGTAGAAAGTACCATATAATGACACTTGTTTATAGTTGTTCAAAATTGTTATTTATTTCAAAGTTATTATTTCAAACTCGTTAATTCAATATTAGAAATAAAAAACACAATCAGTAGAAATAACACATAAAAAAAATTCATGGGGTCAACTAACAGTCGCATAACACATGCATCATACAATAAAATGAGAATATCAACATCGAAGGCAAGAAATTCTAGAAGTACCACTTGTAACAATAAAGCATGTTAAGTTTGAGTTTCACAATCCTTATATTATATGTAATATTAGCTGATGTAAAAAGTTATTAGAAATATTTAGCTTATGATTAGGCCGTAGAAGATAGACAATATCAAGCTATCAAGCTAAAACGTGATCACCTTTTATGCTAGGCTGTTATGTAGAAAAGATGTTATATAAAAGCTGTGTGGTATCTTTCTAGTTTCTAAAATTACTGATAAGTCTTTTATATTTATTAATTTAATCACGTTAAGGTTTTCCTTGCTCAAACATTACCAGAGTTCAAACAATATAGCATAAGTGATACATAAATGCTTTATTGAGCATCAATCAATAGACTAAGCTTATCCTTCCTCCCACCGGAGCAACAAAGTGAGTTCACACAGTGACCAGTTATTTTAATAGTTTATTATCAGTGGGAGGGAAGCTATAGCTTTAAATAAAAATGTCAGCCGATATTTTTTTTAGCTATACCACACACAAAAACAGGGAAACTGCTTTCAAATTTTTAGAAATGAACATGATATGTTAATTTTGTTAGCAAACTACTGTGTCATACTCACTTTTTAGCTTCATTCTGAAGCTGTCTGCGCCTGAGTCTTTCTAGAGGAGGCGTTTCTAAAGCATCCCGTACTCTGCGATTAAGTTCATCGTCTATTTGCTGTCTAATGTGTCTCCTCCAGTCATCTTCCTTCTCTAAAGGAATTATAAAATATTGTGTTATAAGACTGTGAGCAGCACAGACACTGTTACTCCTCTGCATATCTGCCTACACCAACTGCTAACTACATGTAGTACTGTGCCACAATATCACCTGGCCACAGTC
Organism: Bugula neritina; assembly: GCA_964035545.1. Taxonomy (NCBI): domain Eukaryota; kingdom Metazoa; phylum Bryozoa; class Gymnolaemata; order Cheilostomatida; family Bugulidae; genus Bugula; species Bugula neritina. The sequence goes on along the minus strand of OZ037765.1, from coordinate 6,937,293 downwards.
ATAGCTAGATAAGCTTAGTATTGTGAGTTCACAGTATCTGCGTTGCTTAGCAATGCAATGCTACTCAGTCAACTGATAGCTTATGATGCATCGTAGGAGTAGAGAGCCTGTAGTAGCAATACTGTCAAATCTCAAGATAGCAATACAAATAAAGAACAAAGTGAAACATTTGAGTTATCCGCAAACACTGGTGTAACTGTTACAGTAAACTAAACATATTATCTAGGATAAAACATGCAGCGTGTTAATAGAAAGCATGTCTGTTATTACACCAACATGCCTAACATAATATGCATTGTAATGGAAGAGAAAAAATTATATGAACATAAAAAACTTAACAGAAAGGTATGAAGTAGAAAAATTGTTTCTAAATGAACATCTTAGATGGAAAACTTTTACTTACTGGCTCCATTTTGGCGAGGAGCAATATATGTCAAAGCCATTACGTTGTAACCCTTACACTAACCATTGATTAGTTTTATATACATGCACAAGTCATAGCAAACTGTGAGGTGTATGTGCAGCTACAACAGTAGCGTGATATGCACGCATCAATACTGGTCGTACTCTGTATCCCTGTTACTATGCGCTGTTCACAATTTAATAATATATTGTCCAGTGACAGCAATAATCAGACCAAACTGCTTTTGTTGTGTTCTTTTGTGGAAAATAGAATTAACGAATGAAGCCGTTATGTTATTGGTCTGTGTACATAATAGATATAGTGCAAGCAAAACATATTTCAATACATGTAAATTTTGCCACTTGTATGTATAGCGAAGGTATAAGCAATATTTGCTGATAGCATTATTGGTTAACAGTCAGCCTACTTTCATTGTATGTAATAATTAACTCATAATCCATAAAACATGTTTGCCTTGTCAGATTGATAGTGTAGTGAGACAAAAACAACATGCAATGAGCCTTGCAGCTTGCCTCTTATGCTAAAAGCAATTTTATACTTTAAGTCCACATATTAAATACTTCTAAAATTCACAATGTTATAATGGTGTGCGTACTTGGGTATTATACAAAACTGTACACCACACAAAAGTTATATTTATTAGAAATTATCTTATTAACGATGAATCAAAGTTTACATAGAAATTTAAGGGAAAATCTCTCGATTAAGGTTGTAAAAGAACCTTAAGCTTGAAAAATAAAAGAACAAGTATAACAATGAATTAAGTCGTCATGACTTTTTGTTTTGGAAGCGCAGCAGATTGAAATGGCAGTTGTGAAAGGAAAAAGATAACAGCACAGTTCTTGTACGTACTCTTGTAAACTAATTTTGTTTATAATTTATAATAATAATTGTCTTCCCATGCATGGCCACTGTGAAGCCATGGCTGCTAAAAGCTAACCAAAACATCTTTCAATGATGAAAGTTGATGCTTGATTGGCTACACGGTGGCATGCGTGTATAGGAACGTATATCTGTTTTACTCTAAAAGCTACAGCTGAGATCTAAATATTATTTTCTTTCAAAGGCAGTTGATCAAGTTTTAGCACACAATACTTTAATTATATTAACTAAAACTATCATAAATTGCCATTATATTATCTAATTAATGTGCAATTATTTAAAAATTCATTAGAAATAAATGTGGTCAAAATTATTGGCTCCAATTAAATTAGGTTTCCTTGCACCAAACGAATAAATAATGTACTTATTATATATGCATGTTATTTATTGTTGCTGTTGAGTTGATCATGATACTGAAGTTAATTTATTATAAAGCAAGAGAAAACAACTCCGTATTAGATAGTAAAACTTTCCAACAATAGTATGTTGATGATGGAGTAAACTTTAAATTACCCTCATGCACAAACTGTATCCAATACTAAAACCAGTCCATTGTTATAACAACAGTATTATATTATATAAACCCCTAAAAGCATTCTTAATCAGTGTTTGTAGTTTCCTATTTAGAACAAAGATTAAAAGATTTTGGGAATTATCATACAAACTAACTTGTTTTGAGGCAGAGATTCTAACAAGAATGTTTCTGTGTAAGTGATTCAGAAAGATTTTGTGAAGCATTAAAACTGAGCGATGAAACTGAAAAGATGTGAACACAACTTCTGATTGGTTCTAGATCGCATGCTCATCTTGACAAGACAAGCTATATATAACTTCGAAAGACTAGAGCGTCAAAAACCAGAACTGGTTTTCGTATGCTAGCTGTATTTCGTTCAAAGCTAATATATACAGCAAGCACTAAAATCACTCAATTTTACAGTTTAATGTTTTGTTAAGAAGGTAGACGTATGCAAGTGAGGTATTGGTTCATAGGGGTACTTCAATGTTAACAGCTACTTAGCTAAATATTGCAACATTTAAAATGAAACTTGTTTACTGCATTAACCCAACATAGGCTCTCATATTTACTAAACCAGCATTATTCACTGTATATTATTTTTGATAGACAAGTAAAATACAGTTCGACTCCAATGCACACTCTAAACATATGGCAGAACATTTTTATAGATTTTTTTAAAATTAAAATGGTAAGCAGTGTTGGTGACAGGACAGTAGAAAAGCTGCCAGTTTAGAACTTGGTTTATGTTGAAATACCTGGAAGTTGCCCAAATGGTTCAGATTTTCTTCTAGTTGGTGGCAGACATGGAGTGTGAAGACGTTGAGAGTTGGAAGTAGTGTAACTGAACATTTCCCCTTTCTGGTAAGTATATCTCTGCAACATGATCAGTATATTCCTTCATGGTAAGTATACATATACAACGTTGTGTGTAGGAAGGCACACCTGTAGTTGTATCTGATATTTATCGACTTTATTTTCACAACATGAATAAAGTCTCACAAACTTTCTCGCAAAATGAAATATTCTTATATTTTGTAGATAGTCATTGCATAATAATATGGTATAGGATTAAATGCAGTGCAACTGTTAAATATGCTAATTACTTCTACTTGTTTACTTACCTGAACACTGCAACTCATTCATAGTATTAAGGATAACCACAGCATTTATCCGTTAGAACTTAAAGTTTGATAGGAGATCCATAAGAATACACACAGAAGCTGTAGTACAAAATAGTAAATACCTCTATAGGCTATGATATCTATACTGCAATGAGATCAATAATAGTGGTATTGATGACAATCATCTCCAGTGCATTTCTTTAGCCAGGTTAAGTGTCGGATAACTGACTACCCATTTATAACTAGTTTATAATTTACAAATTACTTGACGTCATTGTAATACACCAACCAAAAAGCGAAAGCACAAGGTTTGTTATTTGTTGACTCTGAAGAAGTAACAGCTGATGAATGCTACTTTATTATATAATTTTAATTATAAAATCACACATAATAGAAGTTGACTTTAAATCCACCCCTGTGTGAAACTAAGCATTTTGGTTTCTTTAGTTAGCTAACCTATTCATCTATTTAAATCTGAAAAGCCAATCTAATGGATCTTTTGTTTAGACACAAACAAGCACTTATCATAGAAGTCTATATTACAGAGTATGGATTATTCATGCAACATTTTTATATATAAGTTGAAATGCTTTTGTGAGTATGGATACCATGGTAATCTTTCCTACTTTACATCCGGGCAATACACTAACATCTGATCAACAACTTAAAGTCCAGTTTGTTGTCTCATAACAACTCTAAAAATATATGCAAAGAGAAGTAGTGTTGGGACATGCCCGATTAAATTGCTTTTAATGGAGCTAACACAAAACATGCTACTATACTAGTATATTTATGTTCATTTCATCTCAATTGCGCTGACAGAATTTTATGCTATAGCAATGGTTAGGAGAGGCTTCAAAATTATTTACAAAAAATAATACTTCTTATGTTATCCATTATTCACAGGACTGGGGTATCGTTGTTAAAAATATGTAAACGAAGAGAATGCCTTAGCTTCCAGTAATCTATGAAGCAGCATGGAGAAGTGCGGCAGCAAATAACTATACATAATAGTAAACATTTACAATCTCAAGTTATGATTATATTTAGTAAACAAAAACAAAGCGAACAGCTGTAAAAGATTCTTCTCCAAACACTAAATAACTAAGAATTTTTAAATAATGCAGTTTAAATGCATATCAAAAATACTAAAACCAATAATACTAACTATATTAACAGACTAGTGTTATAACAGAAAATAAATTCATATACAGAGGAACACAGAGATCACATGTTATGCACAAGAAGATAAAACATCAACTTGATAAAAAAATCTGGCCATAATAATTCAACTGACGAGTAACCATAGACTTTGATCCATAAAACTTTCATCACATTGCAACCATATTTCATAGTCATTCCACTAAGTGAATATTTTTCACAGCATACAAAGGCTATCATTGGCAACTCAATAAGAATGCACAAAGAGTCTAATTTTTTCACAAAATTTCTGTAATGTTATTTCTTTCACTTCAGCACAGGATCTGCAGGTAGGTTTATTATCTGATGTGGGTGTAAAGTGTGCAGCAGTTTGTATATTGGGTCATACACACCCAATACTTCTCTATTTCCTACTAGGATTAACTTATGTTTGGCTCTCGTCAACGCAACATTCAGTCTACGTGCATCTGACAATATACCTTCAGTCTAAAAACAATATTTAACACAGAAATTCAGTAAAAGTTAAAAACAATTTATTGATTTTGAAAAAAATTAAATTATGTGCAACGCATCAGTCATAATACGTATCTTTTAAATCAGACCTGACTTGACGAATTTATATCAAATAGCAGCAAAGGACAAAGTTCAAAAAAGGTTATTTCAGGTACAGAACTGGCGAGACTTGGCGGGCTTCTCCAGAAAAAAGGAGGTATACCTTTTTGCTATTGCTGGAAACTTCTGTCCTGGCGAAGGATATAATAATGATGGATTTGTCTCTCCCCTGATACTGATCTACAGTGTTGACTTCCACATCACTTGTACTCAGCATACTTTTCAACAGCTGCACTTGAGCTTGATAAGGGGTAATAACTCCAATACTGTCTGCAGCCATCCCAGCCTAGAAACAAAAATTTATCTTACAATATTTAACATTATAATGAGAAATAGTTTACTTCCAGATACTTAAAGAAGCATGATGCTGAAAAAGTTTTTTTAAGTAAAATTGTCTGTCTATATTTATCATTCCTTTGACAACCTGATGGTAAGGTTTTTGTAAACTTTTATTAATCAAGTTATGCTGACAACATGATTTGAGAGCTTCAAAGTAGTGCAAGAATATATTTCACAAAATTCACTTTTTAATGCCACTGATGAATATTGTAAGATTGAAGTTACCAGTCTAGCAGGGGCCCCATGCTGTGCTAACACCTCTACCAACAAAAACATGGCTAATTCATTAGCATATTATTAAACACACATTATGCCTGTAATTTATTCGCAAACAAGAGTTATGGAAACGACCTATCAGAGGTCAAGAATGACACCTACTTGAATCAAAGTCTCGCATGCAGAGCAGACAACCCTAGCCTCTGTGTTACTGTATATTGAAGTCTTCTTGGAGGGGGTGTTGATACACGTCGAGGTGTTCAGCCAGATTAATGAATGGTCTAATGAGCTACTAATTACCTTCTGAGTCCAGCTGTGTTCTACTGCTTCACTTAAATCCTGAATCAATAATTCAATTTTATATAAAATTTAGAAGTCTTTCACAATAAGAATTATGCAAATAACAATGAAATTTGTAAATTTGGATTCAATTGTAGGGTAGAGAGGGAATCTGAAAACTGAAATACTTTTTAGTTTTGAAAAAAATATTAAAAGATTTTACAACAGAATTCATTACAAGAAGCATATTAAAACATTAAAAAATATCCAGCTTTAAGTCAGAAAATAAAATGACAGTTTTCATTTTTGTCAATTGGCAATTATTAACTAAGAGCTTGCTCTTTCTTAAGAGATTCTGATATAATGCTTTGTATATTAAATTTTATTTTAAATTGTTAGCACAGTTGGAGACTATTAAAATGCTTAAATTTCAAGTAAAAATGTGATAATCTTAGAGAAGGCAACTCCAACTGACTTCTTAAAAATTACTACAGCTAACAGTGGACAGGACTGAAGCCAAAATAAGTTGTTGGCCTGCCTCTACGCACTATCACATGACATGCTCACATATCCTGTACCTACCAGTTCATCCAGGCTGATAGGCGGTATAGTGGCAGTCTTTACAGAATCTGTTCCACATTTCAGTTTCATATCGTAGGTTAGCTGATTAGACAGGCGCATGATCTCTTCATTCATTCTGTATTGTTCAGTGAGCTCTAGAGTCGCTTCATTGCGGTCCAAGAGATCAAGCAATGTCTTTTCCATTCCCAGACGCCTACAAATAACTCTTAGACTAAAATACTATTGAATATGTATATATAACTCCTGTCATGTTTCAAGGTTGGAGCCACATTTTATTAAACATAGGTTAGTTTAGATTATCACATTTATGCAAATTAATTTTCAATAAATAAGATTAATGTAATTCATTAAAGCAAAAACAAGCACTGAGACAGTCAAAATTGTGAAGAACTTATTTAATTTTTGCTATAACAAAATTTTCTATTTTGTAGCATTTTCTGGATTTCAATCTAATGATAAGACCTCAAAGTTTAAAACTGATTAAAAAATGGAAATACAACTAAAAAGACAATCTTTGAACTAAAGTGTCCACTTTAAACAAGCTAGTCGACAATAAATCAGGCAGAACTCAGGAGCTAAAATGAAACTGAATTTCAAACATTACAGAAACCCTGAGGCTTCCGAGAGTCTATCAGGACATACTTGGCATCGTAGGACCTGATGAGAGGAGGCAACTGACAACTGTCACCGACTAGGATAAATCTGGAGGCGTAGAAGAGAGGCCCAAGGCTGACGGGCTGCTGTACTTGTGACGCCTCGTCGAGTATGCAGACGTCAAACTTTCTACGAATCAGCATGGGGTGGTTGACGCCCAGACATGTTGTTCCTACCACATGCTGTAATAAAACAGGCTATTTTTAGTGTTCTGTTTTAGCATTCACAAATTATAAAGATGGTATGAAACAGCTTCAGGTGTAGATCTTAAGAGTATAGTAAATATGCAATATAATGTTGGAGATTTATCAAATTTAGCCTGTGTGTTAGATGATAAAGGATATAATAGAGCATTAGTAGGGGTTTGGCAGTGCAGTGAGTAAGGGTTTACTTGTACTGCTAAGAAAGGGGTAAATTCCCCACTAACTGTCCACTATTTACCTCATATTATCAAATATATTGAATATATTGATATACTTACATAACCTTTATAGAAAGATGTTAATTCATCCACTGTACATATATCCTTACTCAGGTATTCAGAGGTATGAGTAGATAAAGCCGCATGAACTTTAGATGACCTTCCGAGACGAATAAACTCTATATTTCTCTAGAAAAAATTCACAGTTTGGTATAAAACTAGTAGAGCTAATCACACTGTACTTGCACCACAGAAAATGTTCTGTCAAATAACCTTTCTAGTGTATAGTTTAAAACTTGATACATGTACAATCCAAATAGAGCAAGCAAAAAGACTTCCGACACAGTAACTATTAATCATTTGGCCTCCACAGAATGACTATATATTATGACGGATGTGGTTTTCAGTGTCAAAATTTTTAGTCATGTGTGTGCGTGTGTGCACATTTGCATGTATATGGGTGTACATGCACATGTATATGAAGATATGTTCTCACCTGTTTAAGTTTGAGTAGTATATTATCCACAGCAGAGTTGGTATAACTAGTAACAATGACAGACAACCCCTGAGCCCTGAGACATTCCACTAACATAGCGATAGTGCTGGTCTTGCCGGTCCCAGGGTACCCTTTTATTACCAAGTAGTCTCGGCACAGCAATGCCTAACAGGAAATATCATTTACACAATATATTTTATGAACTCTGTAGGCATTACTAGCTTGTTTCGATTAACAGCACTTTCGATTAAAAATCTCAAAAACTTAAAAAACATAGACACAATTTGCATTATATACAATGGATAAAATTTAGTATAAAGTGTACATAACTCTCAATTGTATAATTTTTATGATTCAGTATGTTAAAATATTAGACTAAATTTGCAATACATATAAGATTTAGATTTGTGTACAGAGTGCACACAACTCCCACTTGTACAGATCTTAAAACTTCTAACCATGTGAGAGTTATTACATGTTTACATACACGGCATATACATGGCACAGTTGAACTCTGAGTGCACTATTCAAGCAAGCACCATGTGAAATTAACACTAGAGTTGCTATAAAATAAAAAACATTTATAATTTGTAAGATTTCAGGAACATGCCTGGTGCACAGCTAACTTCTGCTTAGAGTTGAGGGATTCTGTCAGCTTCTCTACTTTATCTTCCAACTCATGATCAAGGAATTCATCAAACTCTCCTACTCTGCCATCAATGATGATACTTCTTAGCTTGGCACTACATGCAATGAGGAATATATATCACACGTATTACTGTGTGCAAGTGACATGATGCGACAGGTGCAAGTCACATGATGTAAGTGACATCATGATCAAGTGACTGTGCAGATGGTAGTCTGCAAATAACTTACATTTTACCATTTCTAAAATTCTTGTAACAGAAAAGATAAATGGTGACTACAATTTGAAGTATATGCTTTCTATTATAGAGGCTACAAAACTTGATTTAAAATTTAATTTTAAAATCAAATAAAATAAAACCACATACAATACTTTGCGTTGGACTGCAGCTATAAAATCAGTAAACTGAGGTTGCATTAAAAGACTACCTTTCGGGTGTATTCTCCATCAGTCTAGCTAAGTTAGTGAATCCTGCACCATCTCCAGTGTATGCGTCATACTTGTCTATGCAGTATGAATGCTTGCTGGATAAATCTCTGAAATAACCAGGAAAAGGAAGTATGAAGGGTGACACACAACCTACACAGGAGTGAGAAATGATACAATGTTAAGCCCAGGTTACATACAGTCATTCAACTTAACAACAGCCTATCAACAGCTGTCATGAACATCAACGTTGGGTCAAATATTTTCATACAATGAAACAAAAACTGAAACCGATTCTCCAGTTATACTAAAACTTGATTCCATTTTAAAATATGCTAATAAAATGTTTAAAGATCCTGTAAAAGGCATCAAAACTCTCTTTAAAGCTATCACAAATAGGAATAAAAAATTAAATAAATTTACACCTTTTCTCAATACGTGTTTTTAGTTAAAGCTCAGATAAGCTGTATACAGACATGTGACAATGCCTGTCAGTGAGCAAGGTGACATTACCTGTCAGTGAGCAAGGTGACATTACCTGTCAGTGAGCAAGGTGACGTTACCTGTCAGTGAGTAAGGTGGCATTACCTGTCAGTGAGTAAGGTGGCATTACCTGTCAGTGAGTAAGGTGACATTACCTGTCAGTGAGTAAGGTGACATTACCTGTCAGTGAGCAAGGTGACATGACGCCCTTTGATCTCTAGAATAGATGCTGTGGTCTCTATAACTACTTTACTGTTCCCTTTGCTAACAACAACTAGATCTCCTGCGCACAGCTTACAAGCAGGTGTTATGGTTGTAGAACTCTCCAGGACAATTTTATACCTGCCATTCAACTTTACAGTCTCAGTTAATGATAACCCATTCCTACACAAGCCACTGGCCAACCTGCAAAGAGTTACAACTGCGTAAGATACTGTATTATGTGAGATACTGTATTATGTAGCTAATGGAATGTTGGAGCTCAGCTCTTTCTAGGTCAAAATGATGACATTGAAAAAAGGCGGACTTGTAGTAGGAAATGAAACTAAAATTTAATAACTACTAGTCAAAACAAACAATGTATTGCTTATTATTTTTGTATAATCTAATTAGGTGCCAATCGACTTTTTATTGAGAATAGTAACCAAACCTTTGTTTGATAGGTTTGGTCCACAAATCTCTAAGACTTTTCCACTTGGCTTCCAGAGAGCTCTCAAGCAGCAGGAGTTTGCTCCATTTGGAGAAATATTCCAGGTGTGACTCAGTGAGATGAGCCAAAGTTTCAGGCACCAGTTTCTCCATAATGTGACCAGACGGTGCATTAAAATCCTTAAATACTCTACAATCAGAAGTCACTTGGGCTACAAATAACTGACAGACAATAAAACTCACTTTTAGACAATTATGGCAGTATTGGATGGCATTTGGTGACCAACATATAATAGAAATAGAAACTCTATAAGAATAGATTGTATATGCAGTTCTCCCACCAAATCCCACAGATCCATTTCTCACAAAATTCCATAGGTCACGAGAAGGGCATGAACCCCAGTTTTGTGACTTATGTACGTGTGTATGAACAAAATGGCCTAATTTAACGGATCCGTGAGTTAAACCTGGTATTCTACTATGTCACAAATTGAGGTTTCAGGACCCCCAGCTTAGTGAGATACGGAGGGAGTACTGTACTTGTAGGATGGTACAATAAGACACCTACTGTTGATGGAGTGAGCAGGTGATGAGATGAGGGCAGGATTCACACAGTCTACTCTGACATATCGGCTCCGGCAGAGGCTCCACAAGGAACTCCTGAGAGTTTGGGACGGGTGTGATGCCCCTCAGTAGCCCATGGCAAAGTTCATTTCTGAGATTGATTAGACCTACAACATATTTATAAATGCTTGCAGTTGGTTCCGTTAGAATTTGACTGAAAGAAAGTTTTTACTATAACACGCTATTACATAGTTACTTGTTGTTTAAAGTAAACTCTGAAAGTTATAGAAAGTTTAATACAATACATAAACTCACGCAAGTTTATAGTCGCATTGGCTCCAATAGTTGATAAAGTGAATAAACTCATTCAACTGGCTAAAGAAGTTTCACTGTACAGAGAGAGCTTCTTTACCAATTTTTTACTATAAAAAAACTCGCGCAAGTTTATAGTCGCCATCCCTGTGAGAAACCCTTGATGGAAAGGGTTTTTTTGGTAAATCGGGCTAAGGACTTAGTCAGATGGGGCACAGGAGCAATTATGACTGGATGCTTTTCCTAACATCACCAATGACCTTTGTCCGGGCTCGAACCCATGACCTTCGTGTTTACTAGGCAAACGCTCTAACCCCTAGACCACAACCCCTATACCACGGCTGCTCCCTAATACAATACATAAAGAGATTATAAAATAGTGCTTAAAACTTGAAGACTACACTATTAAACATCTACCAACTACCAAGTTATCTTGCTGTAGATGAAAAGATAGTAAGACCTTTAATAGCTGGCCCAGAGTGTGATATGTGCTGCATTGACCCATCTTTGAGATAAGCCAACAAACCAGGCTGTACATCTTCCAGAGTAGCTCTTCCCTGCTCCTTCTCAGACAGCATCAAGGAATATATTGTTACCTGATGAAAATGTACGTACACTGATAGACAAGGTTACATAACACGGTCTCTTGTGGTATCTACAACTCATTGTAGACAGCTGATGCAAATATTAGAAACTACTTGTCCACAAAGTAGCACAGGCATTTAATCAAATTATCGTATTCTCTCAACATAAGGAGTTTAACTCTAATTGTTGTAAAAACAGGATATAAAATTGCAAGAAATTTGTTGATAAAATCGACGTATTTTTATATTAAATTCAGCTGATCTTCTACCAAAAAATATGTTCTTGCATTTAGAATTACACAATTATATATAAATGTAGTGAGCAAACTCAGCTTCACCGCTTTTCCATTGCCTTAGATTATGCGAATGGATTTTTCATTGGATGTTTAGAAACAGTTGAATCAAATAAAACCACAACCGTAAGTTAATGCAAACCCCAACTACAAATCCATTAGAAGCAATGAAAACGCAGTGCTTATAAGCTTAAAGCAAATTATATGTGTGAATACATGACTCACCTGACCCTTGTGCTCGGCGGAATAGCTGGGTCTTCCTGTCTTCAACTCTAGAGGAATCTGCTTGCTGTCTGCACCATTGATGCTACATTCTGCTGTCACGTCAATTTTACCTTTCATACCGAACCTGTACGTAGCAAGGTACATCTGTACTGTAGGTAACAAGGTACATATTTTTTCATCTACCAGCTTTCCATAATGTCACCATTGTGCAGTATATTGCACCCATTATATAAGCCTATCTATGTGTATCAGTACTGATCTCCGCCAACCAGATCCAGACTAAAGTGATGCAAGAGATTGAGTAAGATGGAAAACTTTGGTGGAACTGAGAGTAAGGCAAGAAACCCACCACACAATAGGGAAATAGCAGTGAAAGGTGAACATAAACCTAGATACATGTATAGATATTTAGAATGTGATATTATATACAGATAGCATACTTATCCAATATATTTTACCTTGGTGACCAGATCGTCTCCTCTATGTCTTTAACCTCAAGTATTTTAATCTTATCCTTAGCCTGAGGTCCAACATGTTTTACAAGAAACTGGGAAATAGGAGGGAGATATTCATTTATGCCATCCATCAGAGATTTCTCTGTCATATCAATCGAATACCTATGCAACAGATGTAATGACTTAAATGATTCAGAAAACAAGAGAACACAACCTTCAAACGCTTCATCAACAATCATATTGAGGCTACTACATTATATATCACTATAAACATTGAAAAGTTTTCATTTTTTATATAATACACTGTTTAGGTGATAACCTAAAACTTTAAAATACACATTTACTTAGTATGACTTCAATTTTGGTCTCAGCACCAGAACACTTAGCATGATGATATAATGCACTATACTGCATGAAAGCCTATAGTAGAGAGTCACTTGACATACATGTCATGGGCATATGATGAGGTGTGAGCAATACTCTCTGCAAGTTTTCTAATCTCCGCTGGATCTTTTATATCTGACACAAGCACCTGAAAGGGATGTCAAGAATATACTAGAATTACGATTTATTGATCAACACTTAGATTACAAATTTAAATTATAAGGTAATAAACTCCCAATTTTATATGAACAAAATACAATAGTCAATGAACCAAATTATTGTATTTTGTGATAAGAAAACATCTGCAAACAACAGCTACCCATGCAAGACTACAGCTGTCTAGGTGAGAAAGAAAATTTTATACAAATATACAAAGGTTCACAAATAAATAATATTGCCAGGAATGTTTTGCTTTCAGTAGGTTACTAAAAAGCTCAAATAAAAATGAATTAGATTTTCAAGATTCACTTCTTTCTTGTGGGCTGCAAATCCATGAAACAGTTAAAATACTGAGCTGATCTAATTGTAGTGTTATTAGATTAAAGTATATCGAGACACATAACGTACCTTTTGGAAGATTTCATGCAGTATACTACCAAACAGCATGTACTTATTGCCTGCATCATATCCTCTGTACCTGTTGGCCAAGACAGATCTGGAAACACACACAACACTGCAATGTTACACCTGAATACATTTGACAGGCAGGTAATTTTCCAGAAAATATTCGCAGTAGGTTGAAAATACAAACCTAACCCTTACTTCATTGAACAATCCCTGCATTTAATGATGATGACTAACATTAAATAAAAAAACTGAAAAATGAGTCAGATTTAGAATAGCCATAGTTGTAACATAGTCTCTTGGTATCTAAACCTTTCTAACTAAACTACTGTACAAGAAGGTAAGCTAGACCTGTATCGTAATAAACTCATACCATAAATCCAGTTGTGAGCAAAACCCTGCAGAAAGTCTAATTACTGCCATATATAAGCACATGTTTACTTCATTGCCAGGTGTACAGCATCCCCATAACCACAAGAGACGAGACTTTACAAACCCACCTTCTAACACATGTAGTAGCTGAGGCTACAATTGAGCCGGAGACCAGGTAGTCAGGATTCACCACCATAATGTTGTTCTGAGTCATATCTATGCAGATGTAGCCGTTAGAGTTAAACTCGCCAAATATGTTGACAACATCACCAACTTTTATGGATGCATCAGCCCTAAACATAAACCAGTATTTGTATTGTTGTTTCAGTGAACTTATTAATAGATTTACATTGGATGTGATACTATGAAAACATTGTGCTATACTAGTATGTAGTATTAAAAGATATTATAGTGATATTGTAATGGATTTTAACGCTCTAGTAATTATATCGCGTCACTATTATAATGGACTTAGCGTAACTTTGTAAATACTGTAAATGCTGTAATTATAGCTAAGCTCCTTGCGTAGCTTTCTAATGCCTCAAATATTGTAATTATAGCTAAGATTAGTGTAGTAAATAGCGTAATGATTGTGAATTGCCCTTCCTATTATTTTTGTTTGTTTACTGTAATAGTTTTTGTGAGTTGTATTCCCTCGCACTCGTTTTCTTTTTATTATATGTAAGCCGAGACTCGTGCGAAGTCGGAGACCGAAGACACGAAGTCGGAGGGACCTGCCCGAGATCGGGCAGTACTCCCTCCGATGTCGGTCGGCGGAACCCCGACGTTCGCACGAGTTTCGGCCCCTCATTAGTGGCGGGAATTCCCCCCTATATAAGTGCGAAGCTTTTCAATGTTATTTCATTCTTGTACTGGAGCTCGAAGCAGTCAGAAGAAATAAATACTCATAGATTCATTTTAATCAAGACTCTTTATTTCTCTCACAATAACTGGCATGCAGACTACTAGTCTATTCTTATAATCCACAAAATCACAACATTGGTGGCAGCGGTGGGATATAGAATAGACTAGTACGACAAGCAGCCATTAGAGAGAAAGAAAGAACAGCACAATGGGGGACGAAGAAGAAGAAGTCATGGTAGAAGGAGAAGAAGAAGTAGAAGGGGACCGTCTCACCATGGAGATGCTCATCACGGCTCTCCGAGAGGTCGGAAAGACCGGACAGGCAGCACCTGGAGACAGGTATCGCCTGAGGCCTCCGATTTTCGGAGGCGAGGGAGATATCGAACAATTCATCAGAGAGTTTGAGGAAGTAGCCACCCTCGCCGAATGGCCGGCACCGGTGCGCCTCCTCCACCTCCGTACCTGTTTGACAGGACAGGCAAAGAGTTATGCTCTGGGACCCAATACAGCGCACATCTTTCAGGCCCTCAGGTCGCGTTTCGGGCTCACCGCCCGCGCCGCCAGGGACCGATTGCGCACCATACGCCGAGACCGGAAGACCTCACTCCAAGACCATGCGAATGCTATTGAGGCACTAGTACCAGTAGCCCATAGCGACGACACACCTGCAGCACAAAGAGGTGCTGTGTATGAAGCCTTCTTCCACACAATCAATAACCCTGGACTACAGCGTTATTACTTGGCAGCCAAGGTCACCACTATAGAGGAAGCCTTAGCCCTGGGCAAGGCTTACTACCAAGTGGAGGGACCTCAGTGTGCGGATTTCACCGCTTGTCAGATTGAGGAACGGTCCGAAGTCATTAAGCCGGATCAGCCAAACCCACAGGCCGTGGCGGCTGCTACCACTACTCCGTCATCTGACCAGATGACCATGCTGATGGACATGGTAAAGGGATTGCAGGCAGATATGAAGCAGATGCAAAGAGAACAGGCTGACAAACGAAACCCCCGACCCCGGGGTGAACCAGCCGGTACTACACACCTCACCTGCTGGGGGTGTGGTGCCAGGGGACATGTACGAAGGCAATGCCCTCACGAAAGAAGGATGCCTTTAAACACCCGGGGCTCGCGGTAACTTCCGCCAACCGTGAGCCACCAGCCAACCCCATCCGGGAGGAAATGACCCAAGGAGCCTCTTCCAGGCCCGCCGAGGCTACGTGGAGACGTCGGAGACCCCAAGGTCTGCCCGACCCTCCAACCCAGCCACCTACGACCCGGATGGAGCCTCAAGATGCAGGATGGCAGGCACCTCGGAGATCTCGGAGACCGCAAGGTTTACCCGATCCTCCGGCCTGGCCACTCCAAAACCGGTTCGCGGGGTTGCCCGAAGAGGCTGTGGAGGAAGATTCAGCTTACTCGCAAGAGTATCCAAAGCTACCCTCCCAGCCTCAGAAAACCCCCGTTGTCTGTAAGACGAAGAGGAGGCCCGCTGTAAGGACCCAAGAGGTGTCCCCCCCAGAGACTGACCGACCCAGGAGCACCCAGCCGTATGGAAGCAGCTACTTCCTACCCGGAAAAATTTCGGGTAAAGCTGCCACCTTCCTGCTGGACACAGGGTGCACTACAAACCTGCTAAGTCGGCGTCTCTTCGACACCCTTGGTGCCCGAGAGCGGGCGAGCCTCGAGCCATACGAAGGAGCACACGGTACGTTGGCGGACGGATCGTGTATCCCCTTCTATGGCATTATCACATTACCTGGACGAGTCCGTGATCAAGTGATTCACGAGACGTTCATTGTCAGCCACCTGAAGGAAGACGCCATTCTGGGAATGCCCTTTCTGGAGAAACACCAGTGTCACATGGATTTCCAGAAGTCGGCGGTGGTAATGGCTGGAAAAGAACTTGCCTGTGTGGACAAGTTTGGTAGGCCCTTGGTGGGCGGAGTCCAGGTAGTGCAGGACTGCACGATTCCAGGGAGAACCCAGGCTACTCTCCGATGCAGGGTCAACTGCAAGGAGATCGCCGCACTGGGGGTGGTGGAAGGAACGCACGGAGCAATTCGACTGGCAAACAGCCTGAATCGGCTGGACTGTCGAAAAGAGCTCCTCGTGCAATGCATCAACCCCTTCGCGGAATCGGTCCGATTATCGGCTGGTGTACTGGTGGGGAAGTACCACTCCATCCATGAGGCGGATGTGGGTCTGGCACTGGAAACAGTGACCGACACCCAGGGAAACCCCCCTCACAACCACGGAGAAGCAGTCCCGGAGCATGTGGCTGGCTTGTACAGTGGAGCGTGTGGAAACTGTACGAGTAGTACTGAACGCCAAACACTGGCTCAACTACTCGCGGAGTACAGTGATGTCTTCAGTCGTGGTGATGAAGATATGGGGCTGACTAAGGTTATCTCCCACGAGATACCCCTGGCAGCTGGCACCACTCCCATCAGGCAGCCAACCCGACGTCTGGGCCCGGAGAAGGAGGTGAGCCGGCAGGTGCAAGATCTTCTCGACCGGGATCTGATTGAGCCTGCCCACGGTGCGTGGAGCTCTCCAGTAGTCCTGGTCAAGAAGAAGGATGGTAGCTGGAGGTTCTGTGTGGACTACCGCAGACTCAACAGCGTTACCATCCAGGACGCTTACCCCCTCCCGCGGATAGATGAGTCTCTGGATGCCCTCGCGGGTAGCAAGTACTTCAGTACTCTGGACCTGCTTAGCGGGTACTGGCAAGTACCCCTCAGTCCTGATGCTCAGGACAAAGCAGCATTCATTACCCGCGATGGGCTCTGGAAGTGGAAAGTACTGCCGTTTGGACTTACGTCCGCCCCGGCAACTTTCCAAAGACTCATGGAGCAGGTCCTCAGTGGGTTACACTGGAAGACCCTCCTAATCTATCTGGATGACGTCATTGTCATCACCCCAGACTTTACGACTCATGTCAGTCGTCTGCGGGAGGTCTTTGACCGACTCCGGGCTGCTGGACTGAAGTTGAAGCCCTCCAAGTGTGCACTCCTACAGCAAGAAGTCACATACCTGGGCCATGTGGTTGGCCGTGACGGGGTCGCTACCGACCCGGAGAAGGTACAGGCTGTGAAGGAGTGGGCCGTCCCCCGGGACCTCTCTGAATTGCGGGCATTCCTGGGCCTGGTAGGCTACTACAGGCAGTACGTACCCAGGTTTGCAGGGGTGGCTCAGCCTTTGAATCGGCTAACCGCCAAGGGAGTCCGGTGGCAGTGGACACAGGAGGAGCAGCAGGCATTCGACCACCTCAAACAACGGCTAATGGAGGCGCCGATTCTGGCGTATCCTGATCCAGCCAAAGAGTACATCCTGGACACCGACGCCAGCGACCACAGTGTGGGAGCTGTTCTGTCTCAAGTCCAGGGTGGAAGTGAGGTGGTCGTGGCTTACTACAGCAAGACTCTCGCGGCCGCCGAGAAAAACTACTGCACCACTAGGAAGGAACTCCTAGCAGTAGTCAAGGCGGTCAAGCACTTTCGGCCATATCTGTATGGGAGAACGTTCCGGTTGCGAACAGACCATGCATCACTGATATGGTTGTGTAAACGTGCAGAGCCCTCGAGTCAGGTGGCCCGTTGGCTAGAGATTCTTGCTGAGTTTTCTTACCGGATAGAGCACCGTGCCGGCAAGAAACACGGGAACGCTGATGGCATGAGTCGCCGACCGGTAGAGAACTGCAAGCAATGCCTACACATCGAGAGGCGTGATGGGGGACCTGCCCGCCTTGACGTCGAGGCACAGTTGGGAGACGGCAACGTCTATCGTTGGGAGCACGGCCATCTTCGGCCTGAAACCCACTCAGACGACGTCCAGGCACTCCGTGCTAACCCCACACTGTACCAGAACGTCAAGGAGCTGTGTCGACTGCAAGAAACACTCCCTGGATCAGTAGCTGACATCTTCCGAGCCAAGAAAGAAGGCAGACGACCCTCGGAGGAACAGCAACGGCAGGGAGACGCTGAGTTTCAGTTCTTCTGCCGCCGCTGGAATTCTCTCCAGATTCGTTCAGACGGCCTCCTGACGATGACACTCGCAGCAGACAACCGGCAACAGGAGAGGGATCGCGTCGTATGCCCACGCGCTCTCCGTCGGGAAATCATCTGGGACACCCACAAACAGGCCCATGCGGGAGCCAGTCGGGTCATCAGATGCCTGCAGATGCGATGGTATTGGCCCGGGATGACCAGGGATGTGCGACTGAGAATTCGGCACTGTGAAGTCTGTCAGGCCAGCAAACACGGACGCCCCACCGAAACCACGGGTCAGCGCCGGCTATACGCCGGCCGGCCTTGGCAGGTCATGGCGGTAGATCTCGTGGGACCCATGCCCACGACCGAAAGGGGAAACTCTTGGATCTTGGTCCTTACAGACCACTTCACACGATGGGCGGATGCCCTGGCTATCCCCGACGCATCGGCACCCACAGTAGCCCGAGTCCTGGACCAGCGTGTGTTCTGTTACTTCGGCCTACCGGAACAGATACACACCGACCAGGGCGCTCAATACCAATCACAATTAATGAAGGACCTCTGCCAAGTATGGGGGGTGAGCCAGAGCCGGACCACCCCGTATCACCCCCAAGGAAATGGGGTAGTTGAAAGAAACAACCGGATGTTGGGTGATGCTCTCCGAAGCCTCTTGTTGGGAAGGAGTCAAGAGGAGTGGGACGTCATGCTACCACAGATTATGCGAGCATATCGAAGCACCCCCCACTCCAGCACACAGGAAACACCGAATCTGATGATGTTGGGCCGAGAAACCAGGGTACCAGAACACCTCGCGTACCACATTCCTAACCCAGAATTCCCAGTACATGAGTACGTGGGAAAGTTAGTCGAAACCATGAAGAAAGTTCATGACGCACTGAGAGAGAAACAGTGGCTGGTACGAACAGAAGATTCCGAGGAACCGCCTCTGTATCGCGAAGGGGACTGGGTGTGGATGGTCAGCTACCGCAGGCGGCGCGGACAATCGGCTAAATTACAGCCTAAGTTCGTCGGGCCCTACTGCGTGGTAGAGGTTTTACCAAACCATACATATCGTGTGGAACGCTCGGGACAGATATCTGTTCAGAACGAGCAGCGGTTGAAACCTTACCACGGAAGCCCGGAAGCCGCGGGACAGGCACCACCACTGCTGGAACCAGCACGACAGCCCATCTCCCGTGGGAGAAGGAATCAACCCCGAGAGTGGGAAATTTTTATTCGTAATCCCGAGGAGCCCGACAATAGCCCAAGACCTCCGCCACAAAACCCACCCTCGGTTCCTCCTACTCCGGATCCACTCCCTAGGCCCACACCGATAGAGGACCTCTCACCGCCGCCAGATAACCCAGGACCAGTCACACCACCCGAAAACCGGGAGGAAGTACCTCCCATACACGACACTCCAGACCGGCCAGATACCTCAGTCTCCAACACCTTGGAGAGAGCCAGAAGAGACAGGAAACCCCCCCAAGTACTTGGCTGATTATCACGTAGGGCGTTTGACTGGCCCCCAGTCATCGAGTTGTTCACCCAGTACGGGTAAAGACTCCAAGCCTCGAATGCAGAGTAGCCCTGAAAGTGCAGGACAACTTCAGGTACAGCAACTCGCAAACCAGCCCAGACACATAGTAGACGGCCACCCACCTAGTGTTAACCCAAGTGGACGACGGTGCCCTAGACCTACCGATGGCCTTGACCTCACCCAGAGAAGTGACTTAGACGGAAGAATTCAGGCCTTATCCTGCCACCTCGATCAATGCACAAGGGAGATAGAGAGCCTGATACGCCGAATCCGATGACTAAGACAAACAACTGCGAACCACCAGCATTCAACGCCCCGGACGGAGGCTAAACTGTTTTTCTGTTATCGAAAAGGGAGATGCTTTTCGATGGGGGGAGAATGTAATGGATTTTAACGCTCTAGTAATTATATCGCGTCACTATTATAATGGACTTAGCGTAACTTTGTAAATACTGTAAATGCTGTAATTATAGCTAAGCTCCTTGCGTAGCTTTCTAATGCCTCAAATATTGTAATTATAGCTAAGATTAGTGTAGTAAATAGCGTAATGATTGTGAATTGCCCTTCCTATTATTTTTGTTTGTTTACTGTAATAGTTTTTGTGAGTTGTATTCCCTCGCACTCGTTTTCTTTTTATTATATGTAAGCCGAGACTCGTGCGAAGTCGGAGACCGAAGACACGAAGTCGGAGGGACCTGCCCGAGATCGGGCAGTACTCCCTCCGATGTCGGTCGGCGGAACCCCGACGTTCGCACGAGTTTCGGCCCCTCATTAGTGGCGGGAATTCCCCCCTATATAAGTGCGAAGCTTTTCAATGTTATTTCATTCTTGTACTGGAGCTCGAAGCAGTCAGAAGAAATAAATACTCATAGATTCATTTTAATCAAGACTCTTTATTTCTCTCACAATAACTGGCATGCAGACTACTAGTCTATTCTTATAATCCACAAAATCACAACAATATAAACTCACCAGAATCCTTTGAGTTCACATGTTTTTGTCTGTCCATTCATGTCTTTCAGAAGCATCACAGTGTTGTCATCTCTACAAAAAATACTCAAC
The DNA here is from genome assembly GCA_964035545.1 of Bugula neritina. NCBI lineage: Eukaryota > Metazoa > Bryozoa > Gymnolaemata > Cheilostomatida > Bugulidae > Bugula > Bugula neritina. Next base: position 6,916,178 of record OZ037765.1, on the reverse strand, counting down.
AAATGAATCTGTGACTGAACAGCTTCCGGTGCTCTTACAGCACAACTAAATATTAACACAAACATCAGGGCAAAGTTTGGTGTGAAACTTAATAAAATATAATAAACAAATTTTAATAATCGGTCATTTTTATGACATGCATAATTTATTTAGATATTATACCTAATTTTAAAGAAATTATATAAACTTGCTCAAAATGCTGAAGTGGAGTTAAGATTTCTCAATGCTGTGGATCTTACCCAACACTGCAGTCAACAACTACATGTCGGCCATAATCTTCACATAGTGCGGAAGAGAGATTTTCCTCCGTACCTTCTTCTAACAAGCTGTTGTCTGAGAATAAGTCCAAACTATGATCTGTTATGGCTACGTTGGGAGAGCTTAATTTGGTGGGTGTTGAAGTTAATAGTCCAGATTTAACAGTATTTTCATTATTAAATTCACAGTCAGACTTCTTTTTCTTAATTACAATTTTTGCTTTTGGACGAAAGATTGGGGTGGCATCTACTACAGGCTCTGCTGGAATAACTTCTGGGATTGCATCTTTTATCTTTTGAAGATAATCCTCAACCTCTTTCTTTCCTGGTCCAGAATGTCTTTTAATCACCTTATCATTAGGGAAACTGTGCACCACTTGTTTGGTTATCAGCTTACTTTCGAAATCATCAAAATTTGAAGCACCATTAAGATTCTCTTGATCTAAATCATCAAACTGTTTGGCTAAGGATTTTGGCTTCTTCCTTTGGGCCACCACAGCTTTCCATAACTCATCACCTTCAAATAAAAAGAGCTAACTATAATACAATTTTACAATTAGGAAATAGTTCATCAACTAAAAATTTTTTTTACTTCTTACCTTTCAACTCGGTTAGCTTTGGTTCAACAACTTTGTGTAACTTTGTGGATGGGGAAGACCCTGAAGTTGCTGTTCTTTTAATCCCAGAAAAAAGTTTGCATGAATCAGATGTTGTATTAGACTGCGATAGACTTGATTGTTCACCATCTTGAAAAGAGCCTTTACTCAAGCTACCACTAAAACTATTGGATTTCAACAGTTTCGGTTTATCACTTTTAATAGTTAGTGTGTGGAAGAAGCTGTCTATTCTGGTTTGGTTCTTAGGCCGGTTGCTAGCGAGTCGCTTTACAGTTGGTCTGTTTGTAATTGATTTTCGTTTAGGTTTTACTTTTAAAACTGTAAGTGAGTTGTTGGACTCGCCATCTGAATCTGATAGCAAGACTACTGGTGTTGGTGTACTCGCCTTTGCCATTCTTCCTAGTCCTAAAATCAGTTTTTTAAAGCGGTCAACACCTTTTAGATTTCATGCTTGCATAAACAAATGGTATAGTGAAGGCATGTTGATCCTATTTAATTAAATTATCATTAGGTTATAAAAGACTAAAATTACTCTACCAATAAGGCTGTACAACTGCAGATACTTTTTTTATACAACAGTGTAATTTCAGCAAAACAGTGTTTTAATACCAGCATATGAGTCCTAGAATCGTGGTATCACAAAGCATATTAGCTTAAAAAATTAGTTTAAATAATCGCTATTACATAAGAATTATTAATTAAAAGTAAATAACAATATTTTCACACCATTGTGTCAACTCAGTCAGCCTTTTTTACTGTTGAGGCAGTAGCTTTAGCAGTTTTTACTAGCTTTAATAATTGAAATTTGAGAAAGTATAAATGCGTCACATGGCCATAGTTTGATCATATTAAATATTAACAGACAAAGTAAATGTAACTCATCAAAAAATATAATGCAAAGTGAACATAACATTAATTGAAATTATTTTATCACTATCATAAATTTAAAATGATCATCAATGAACAGCATAACAACAATGATTACCATTAGCATATTGAATCTAATGACCATATTGATAATCATAAGAATAAGTAATCATAAAATTAGGTAAGTGATAAACATAATAACAATCACAATCATCACCATTATTTTATCATATCCATTGCCATTAATCACGATGACTATTATTATTATTTCAATTTATAATTATGATCAAAATTATAATCATAGTGATAATCATTATCATATAATAATATTAATCATATATTTACAATAAATATAATTATCAATATCATAATGATAATGATAAATCATAAAATAATATATGAATATCACTATGATAATGATGAACAGATGATCATCATTGCGATCGACATAATCATGATATTGATACCACCATTTATGATGGTGATCACTTTATGGTTCATGACCACTTCACGTTCATGGTGATGATGATGATTATCTTATTTGTCGAGACTTAAGAGTTAGACGTAAGTGTCGTGATAATGATCCATATTGATATTGATATTCTAATTCATATTCATATTCATATTGAAATTCTAATTTGAGACTGATGAGTGATGATGATTATCATGATGATCACGATGATAAAATAAAAATTATTTATTGAACGAATTAAAAAACATGAATAACATACTTTTAGCTGGCAAAAGGGTAGAATAATTTTAGAGCTAATACAAGGCTATTTCTATTTCATTTTAATGTTTACTTTGAATCGGCCTTATAACGATTAAGTTTACATAACAGTGTGTCTATTGAGCGCTAAATTGGTCAAACCGGTACTCCCTAGTTAGAGAGCATGAGACGAGTGAATATTCCAGAGAAAATAACTCTAAAGAGGGTTCTGTTTCGCTCCCACTTAGGGTCATTGTACCTAATCATAATAATATTATTGTTAATCATTATAAACAATTATGGCCATTCACAATAACATTTCATTGATCATGTTCTGCTTTATAATATGCTAGCATCTCTATAGTCTGCCTATACAAGTCTTCACCCATATATACTACATGTTTTCATCATTTTATATACTAACAACTTGATTGTGTTATAGGCTAATATTATGTGATCTCCATTATTATGAGCAGGACTTGAGTATTAAATTAAGAAGGGTATGGAAGTAGGAAGGCATTCGACTGTATAGTAAGTGAGAATTATTTGTATACCATATTTTGCAATAGTATCATATATTATAATAAATTTAAGTTAGTTTGGCATATACATAGGTTATAGTTTATAACTTTGTCAAAATACATTCCGTTGCTGTACTTCTTAGAGCACAAACATTCCAAAGCTACTCTGATACTGTATATCTGCTGCACCAGGAGTGTCCAACCTTTTCAGATCGAGGGCCACTAAAAAGGAAAGATTTCATGGTGAGAGTCACATTGTACACACCTGGGGTGCCTGTTACACAGTCCTGTGCTGGACAAACCAAAATGAGATGCGTGCAGTGGAGTGAAATTAAATCGATCTAAGACTTGAAACATTGTCCACCAGATGTTTTATAAAGCTGTTTAAAGAGCCAATTTGGCCAATTGTAGCATAATATTTTTAAAGTAATTTCAAATTATGATGTAAGCAACTGTAGAAAGTAAATCTAGCTTTATTACTGTTATGGGAAAATAAATCTATGATTCAAAATGTTTTTATTAATTTATAAAAATACTTTGGTTTTGCATGTTCAAAAATTTAAGTCAATTTTTTCGTTCAAACAAATAAAAGTTTATTTAGAAATTATATTTGGAACAGAATTAGATTTTACTTATGTGTAAAAATTGAATGAAGAACATATAGAACAGCTAGCTAAACTTTGAACATTGAGATTCTAAAGCTATGAGTATGTACATAAATATAACTTTCGTAATAATTAGAATACAAAAATATGTTGTCTACATCATATTTGACAAGAAAGTACTAATACAAACCACAAATATGTCAAATCCAATTACAAGTATTTCTCAAGTGCAGTACTGAGGAAAGATATATGCAACCAGCATATAAACTTAATACCAATTGAAAAATTGTTTGAAATACAGAAAAGTTCTAAAATTTGATTGTCGAGAAAAATTACCGGATTGTATGGTGCTACATGTGTTTTACAGCAAATTAAAGTTTATAATACACGTAGGATTATGGTTATATAAACACCTTATATTAACGCAATAACAATTCTACATTTTATATCCTGTGGTAGTCTGTAAATCCAGCGTGATCCCAGATGAGCCCTAATACTCTGGTAAGTGTAACTTATGGCAGTAAAGAGCCATCCCAGCTAGATCTGACACAACTTGTAGCAATTGAGGTCACCCAGTGAACTCGGCAGACATAACTGAGTTTCATCTATTGGTCCACCACCAATTCCTCCTCCTCTTCATTGTCAGTGTTACCAGTGTGAGTATGACTAGGACTTGTGCAAGGGGGCAGCTGATCAATGTAACTCGCCATTCCCGGCATATGAGTCAGAGAATGCCTTCTTAAGTCACAGTTACGCCTGAAGACCTGAAAGTTAAAGTGATTATTTGGTTCATACAAAAGTTGTGAAAAATAACACTTAATATATATATAGCCTATACAAGTTTTTTAATTATTCAAAATATAGCAGATGACATATTCTCTAACTTTTTTATGCAGTGCATAAATTTTATAGTTATGATAAATGGTAATTATAAATAAGAGTATTAAAAATTAGCTGCAAAGCATAACTTAACTTACAAGTTGCTGAATTTTTATATTTATTATTTTATGGTAAGAACTCAAAGCAATGCTTTTTTAGATTAATGCATAATAGCCGGCGAATGTCATGCATATACGTATGAATGTTTATAAAACAATAACACTAACAGATAGGATTTGAATTCTCAAAAGTAACAGAATACTATTCAAAGTTTCTAATGACAAGATAACTATAGCAGCAACTAAGTTTTGTTAGGTTTTTGATCTGACTTCAGTAAAAGTTGTACTTTTACTATAAGTTAATTTTTGCTTACAAATTTTTATATTTATAGTGGAAAAGTAACATTGCCAATTTGTAATACATACATCCCAAAGCCTGAAAATATAAATAATGTAGCTGGTCTCAATGTTATTAAACTAAATAACTTACCTTTGTACAACTTGTACAGTTGTATGGCTTGATATCTGTATGTGTCAGTAAATGTGTCTTCAGATTGCTTCTTTGGTTAAAGGATTTTCCACATGTGGGACACTTATGTGGGGAGTCCTACATTAAATAATGAATTTTATTTTTTATTTATAGCTATTAAAATTTATATTTTAAACTTTTATTTTGCACTATGCACCTACATATATTATGTGACTGTGATTCTGGAGGTTTTACACACTCCCTGAGAAACGATTATTTTGCAGTCTCAAGTCATGAAACTGTACTAGAAATAGCCCTAGTTCTTTATTCAGTGCAGCTTAAGATTTGTAGAGGTGATAAACTCTTCTAATTTTACATACTTTTAGTTTAGAAAAAGCAGTCTATATATTATAGCTTCCATTTTAACAATTTGATTATCTAAAAGCTGCATCATACTACTATACTAGTAAAATATTGTAAAGTTTGTCCTTCTTTTATTTTTTCATTTTATTTACATGGGAGAGTTTTGCAAAGCAAATTATGAAAGCCAGCCTTTTTATGCTCAATTTAGAATATGATTTTTTTCTATTTCAAGCAACAACGTAATTAAAGGCTACAAGTAAAGAAAGAGAAGTCTACTTACCTCCATATGCAACGTCCTATGAACAGCCAATGTTCTAGATTGACAGAACCCTTTACCACACTGCTCACATTTGAATGGCTTTTCCTTACTGTGGATATATCTACAAATTTATTATTTTTATAATCAATTATATTTGTACTAACTAGTTATAGTCTCGTCTGCTATAAGAATAGTGTTTGTTTTTATTTATAAATTTCGAGATAGTTATTGTCAAAACAGCCACCACAGAGCACACTAGAGTATGATAAGGACAGGATTGTGCGGTTACAAACACCGAGTTGTGTATGCCATATTTTGGGTACTTGTCAAAACCTTGTCAACTTTCTGGTTCTACCAACTGGGAACTTCATTTCCGAACTTAACCGCTTAATCGATTTGATGTCAACAGCTGCCATTTGATGAAAATCTACATTAGAACTTTGAGTTAATGGCACAGTGCCCGACCGCAAATCATACTCGTAACTGCCAGTTGTTTGAAAACAAAGCAGCTGGAGAGCTTTTACTGTGCATACCTATGATCCCTGAGGTGGTCCTGTCTTCTAAATGCCTTGCCACAAATATCACAAGAGTAAGGTCTCTCATCCGTGTGTGTTCTTTCATGTATCAGAAGGTTGTATGACTTGGTAAAGTGGCGCTGACAGTACTTACAAATAAATTCCTTTTTTGCTCTAAAATTTAGATGTTTTATTTGACATATAATCAATGCGAAACATGCTGTCCCAATTATCTATTGCATCAAACTAAATAATGAGGTAAGCGATTATGTAAAAGATATCAAAGTATATAAATAATACATCAAAAAGATAAGATAATACATTATTCGAAATAGTTGAGATGTTTGCTTGGCAATGCATGATATTATAGATAAGACAATTTCTAAAGAGTAAGGACATTTTAGCCAACTACTACTCCGACCAATAGCTAAATAGACAAACTGGCTAATTCAAGCTGATTGGTGATTTACTTGCATAAAGGCAAATTGTAAGTTGATAAGTTTTTGACAACCTGAGAAGGCTACTGGTTGTAAATAGATATGCTTCTAAGTAAACAAGTAAAGTTTAACCATACTTGATGGCCCTTCTACGTTAGATTACTGTTTAAATACACGAGCTGACTGTTAACATATTGCCAAAACTACATGCGAATCAAAGAGTAAACACTATAGGCACTATCAGGCTGTGTTGAGAGAAAACTGTGACAATTTTTATCAACAATCTTGTACTCAGTGCACCATTTGGCTGCCACTTTTATGATCGTATTTTTGTAAATGAAAATACAAATAGTAGTTGAAACTCAAAGCACCTATAATAAACCATTAGTAAAGTCGCTTAATGGTGAGAACCTCGTTAGTTCAAAACTCTTCAGAAAAGGTCAGCATGAACGCTTACCGTGGTGTTCGGCCTCGGGGTTTCCTTTCAAATATTCTTGTTTCTTGTGAACTGTGAAACACTGGGCCTTGGGGAAAGCTGTATCAAGCAAATAAACAAAATTTTATACACTGTATACCAGTGACAAGGGTAAAACTTAATTTTGATTAAACATAAAAACCTATACATAATGGAACCTACAAAAATTGAAATTGGTTGAAATCGACTGTTTGCTTTCACATATAAATTATGTGATAATATTATGCTATGCTACATATGCAATTATGCCATGTATTCTGAAAATGCTGCATACCGTTGGTTTTAGTTTTGTTCATAGCTGGTTGAGCTCAAATATTTATGTGAAACAAAGTGTGGGTTTTTGAAAATAAAGAATGGAGAATATATTCTCTTTAAAAAGACTGCGAGTTGAAGTTAACAACATTCAATTTAATTATGAATAAAAATACTCTAATTATGAAACAATAGTAAAACTTAATTTTTAAGTCGTAGAAAATGGCTCTTATAGCCAATGAACCTACCTGAATGTTGGCCATAACTTGGTTATAGTTGCATCCTGATTGGTTGATGTTGTACTGTTTGCTACTTCCTCAGCCAGTCGGCTAAAGTCAAACTTCTTGCTCTCAGCTACAGCTACAATTTTATGTTAGGCGAATTAAAATAAAGAGTTATAGAACTATTTTAAAGTTTCATGAGCGAGTCTCACACAATATGTTAACATTGTTGAAAATTATTTAAAAGTCAGTAAAGTGTTTTTCTATAAAGGCTTATGAATGGAAGAGAAGTAGAAATAATTGCTGCAGAATGCCACTGGATTACTTGTGAGAAAAATTGTTATTAGAAGGATTATCTGACCAAGATCTCTCAACTAATGCCGTCATAATCACTCACTGATTATAATTTTATTAAATAAACAGCTTTTAGCACCAGTTATAATCTTTAGGGAGTACATTATAACAAATATGCTTTAGATTAATGTTTTGTGTCACCAGTCAACTGAAAAACGGTAGCAGTAAAAATTGTATTAGCCGTAGAGATGATTAGTGAGATAGCAAATGCTACAACTCTCAAAGCTGTTTAATCCTCGTAATTTCTGTTTATCAAAAATAAATCTAAGATGGTGTGGACCCGTGAAAAACATTAAGATAAATTCAGCTAATCAATGTAACATATGCATATTAAATCATAAGACAAAGTCTAGATTAATTTACAGCTTTTGATAAAAATAATTCTGTCCACCCAATCGCAAAATGTTGATAAAGATCATAATTTTATTAGCTTATAGAATATGTGTGCAGTTTTACAATAAATGTATTACCAAGGTTACACTCTGCTTTGTAACAAAGGATGTGTAACACACCACTGTCTTCTGCTAATTGATTTTCAAGACTTGAAAACTACCCATTAAACCGTACACTTCATCAAAGCTGATCATGATGAGTGATATTATAGGGATAATATACTTTTTTTAATACTGCAAAATAATTTTTCTGCTTTATTTTATTTTAAAACTGTTTTACCAATTTCTAAAATTGCCCTCTAAATATATTTTCACATGTGACTTTAATCATATAGCAATATAGAGCAGAGTACTATTTAATGCTTCAAGCAGAAGGAACAGGGCTCAAATTAGAATAGATCAAAACAATGGAAAATAATGAATACACAATATATACATTTAATCCTGACCACTGTTATTATATTGCATCAATTTTAAAAAAATAATTTACCAGCTGATGAAGCCTTTGTGAATAATGGATTCTGAAAAGCAGAAGAAGTCTTTTTAGGATAATTCTGCTGCTGCTGCTGTTGCTGCTGCTGTTGCTGTTGCTGCTGTTGCTGTTGCTGTTGCTGCTGCTGCTGCTGCATGGCCATTTGAAGTAGGGGGTATGCTGGCCAGCATGACATAATTTGTGCTGCTTGCACTGCCATTGCTGCTGCATTTCTCTGAGCCACGTATAGAGCTAATGTTGAATTTGATGGCTTCATTGGTGGACTATCAATTTTCCGTTTTCTTAAATCTGCAAAGATATGAAATTATTTCAAGGTTATTTGGAGTACATTGTGTATGTTTGAATATTTTGAAAACGCACCAATTAATTATGAATAGCATATAAGCGTAATATAAATACCAACAAAAAATACTGCACAGAGAAAATGGCAACTTTTTTACTAAATTAGACATTTATTTGATTGAAATAATTAAAATATAGTTTATCTAACAAAATGGGCAGATTAACCGAAACATAAAATTAAATGTTAAATGTTACAGGTGTGCAGAGCAAACAGTGATTGGAAACTGTGTGAAAAGACTTGAATAGGAATATTGTTTAGGCAAATTCTCAATCATTATTCTCACCTGGTGAAACTGGTAAATCAAGACCGATCATGCTTGCAGTATAACTAGATTTAATACCTCTATCTCTAAACGTGAGTAAAGTGCTCACTGAACTTTGCTTTACTGTTGTGAGACAGTGTTGTGTAAAATAATTATCTTATATACAGAGATAGTTGACAATACTCCGAGATTACTGGCAGGTAGCTTGTGTTTAGCTTTAGCCAATCAGGTGCTGGTACTTGAAAATACCTCAAGATGGTTCGTGTGTTATTGTGGTTTGGTGAATTATATTATAGCTAATTGGCTATGGCTACAGGTGCATATGATTTTCATGCTACCTGCCAAGATAAGCATTTCAAATCTCAGTAAAATACACTTTTAAAAATTTATTTCGACTTTTAAATTACAATATTATTGCATCAGTTACTTTTAAAAGATTTTGTGTAAAATATATTTAAAGTGCAAGTGTCATGATCTGTAGTTAAGAAACCAGTTGTTTGATCATTATTTTAATAATTAAATGGTATCTTCTGGTATATTTGAAAAACTTTCCATGTCCCAAATTACCCAAATGATTCTACTGCAGTTGACTTTTACTTTGAGTTGCTTTGGAGATCTATTGTCCAGTATATTGAACCAAATTTGAAAATTAGTTTTATCTTGTACTTTTGTGAGGTCAGATTTACACATGTTGGCTTTTGATGCCATACAGATTGAACCACAAAATTTATTATCTGTGGATTGCAGACAGGGGTAATAGATTACTGAGGTGATACAATGAATCTGGCAGAAGTCTTTGTCTAGAAATTCCAGGCCTGCTTGGTACAACAATAAAAATATTTATATTTTGTATGAAGTTGTTACTAAGAGCAGGTTATGCTATGAGCTCAATGCTGTAGTCTCTTATGTGGCACATGAGTTCAAACTCCTCAATAATTTAATTGATTGCTTTGCCACTCTGAAGTAGTTCGAATCTTAAGACCTTGTTTAGAATAATTATGATCTGCATTGGCGCTGTGAAACTTTATCTTTGCATAATATAATATATACAGCAAATAGAGGAAAGATTACTCTAACTTCAGGGCATGAATTTTATATTTTAATTGCTCATTTAAAGCAAAATCTTTGACTTCCAAATGTTTTGAAAAGCAAAACTTGTTTTGCTTTTTGCTCTATACCAAATGAGCATGAAAAAAATGTCTGTTACCTTATTAAACAAGTAATAAAACAATAAGAAGTAGAAAATAACGCTTGACTTGGTAGCCAATGGGTTAAACATTACACATATATACAAGTATAAAATTTATAAGCCAGTTTTATCCTAATTCATCCTTTTACAAATGTGTTCTTTTACAGTGTTACCTTTACCACAAGATATATACGATAAAATCACTCTAGTATTAACGTTAAATCTGGGTTAAGCATGTATTCAGTTATGTCTCTTCAGAGCAATCTACTGCAAAGATGGATCTGTGCGAAATAAACAAGCCAAGCATCACCTGCTGAAGCTTAACTACTTATTACACAACTTTACTGACTTCATACATGACTTTATCTCAGTTTTAACCCAATATCTGGAGTTTTATATCACAAATCAACTGATTAATTACTCATTATCATTAAAGGCACTTAATTCTCTATTAATTTATAAGGAGAGGGAAGGGTAACACAGCTTCTGCAGTAAACTCTTATACAATGTGCAGCTGCAACTGTTTACCAACAGAATAAGTTTCTTTACAAACCACAAAATTCTGAAGACAAGGATGATGAATGTAGAAAATGCTAAGCCAGTGTCACCACCGCCCAATGCCATTCACCTGACCTTACCAGCCCTATATTCTAATCTTAAGCCCAGCTTGCGATTGCTTCAATATCATAACATCATAATTCTTACAAAAAAGCTGCTAAATTATTTCGCATATTTTTCATATAATAGAATTTGTCGCAATTTTTAAAGCGAATTATATGTTGGTAAGAAAATATTTATGCAGTAATTATAGACGCCAGTATTGGTCAATAAATAAATATTTACCTAATGCGTTGCTGCCTAAATCATTTGGTGTTGTAACATGATGACTCTGAGACATGGTTTCTCGGCTCTCCAAAAAACGTCAGCGTAAATCCTTCTTAGCTATATATCTCACGCACATGGTAAAATGTTTTATAGTTTTATAACTCTCAATGACTCATAACAAGGTGATCTACAGAAAACTGTGCATCACGCATCTTTGGATTGGACAGCGATTGGCTAATAAGCTTGACTATTACCTGTCTTAAACCTTGTAACAGCAGCTTTGATTGACTCATGCCACCATAACTTGTCATATAATAATTAATCAAATATTCTTTTTAGGCTTATAATAGGAAATGGGCTGAATAAAAATATGTAACCACTGAAACAAATTAGACTGATTTTAGCTAATTTTCTAACAGCACTGCCTGGTGATATGACCCTAAATTTAAACATAAATTTTATTGGTTTTAGTTGATACTACTCATGGGTATAAGAGGTTTTCATTAAATGCCTTCCATAATTATAACATTTCAAACATTCAATATATAAATAATTATAGCTATTAAAGTTACCAAAACTGTATATGCAGGTGAATAAAAACTTTGGAGAACTTGATGATGTGTATCACTGTCCATATATACAGAAGCTCCACCATGTAACACCTGATGATTATAAATATTGCGTTGAACAGCATACAGCATCTTCTGTTCACTTGTAGTGATAGTGGCTCTTCATTGTATTGAGCAACAAGAGGTATTGAGTGACACGTTTGCTCACTCAACACTTAATAGTTGTGATTTGAAGATTTTGTTTGTTAATTCATGTTGATTAGAATAGGTGAGGGCTTAAACCCTTGACAGCAGCTAACACAGCCTGTTGGTAGGTTTACACAGCACACAGGTGTGAAGTTGGTCAACTCCTGCCATCACATTCACTCCTTGCAAAGTAGCTTCAGGTGCCTCCTCATTTTCATTTTTCAGGGAGGGATTCTGTTTGGGTGACACTGGCATAAGAACTCGGACTATTATCATTATATATGGACAGTAGCTTAAGAGGCAGAAATGAATATTGTGCAGTGCCACTAATCAACATCTGCTTTACAAAAACAGCTTTTCAAAATAAATATCATTTATCCTTACAGGAACTAATAGCCTGAAAAGGTAGACTCTGGGCTAAAAGTTAAATGGGGGGTGCTGGTAACACATGGCTACATTTAACAAAATATTCTGCACTGTAACGCACTGTAATTTTGTGGTGTGTCAGATTGAATTGTTATCTTTTAAGCCAAACGATGTGGTACTAAAACTGAGTTGATGAACATATATGCATGCCTGCACTGTTGTTTGGCAGGGCCAGGCAGGTTTATTTTTTAGCAGATGCTCACTGCTGCCACTTGCTCTAGTGGTTTTGCATTGGCTATAATAAAATGAAATTTTACATCCCCTATATTAATTTCTATTGTTGTTAGCCTTTTCTAGGACTTGAAACCAATATACCACATTTTATAGTTTTATAGTTTAGTCCTAATAATTTTTATGAGTTTAGGTTAAAATATTTTACATAATTACCAAAACACTAGTCAGAAATTTATATTAATGCATTTAGTTCGTGTCACAAAGGGTACAGTTGTACATGTTTTTAGAAAATGCTATATATATTTGTGTTGCTAGAGTTAATAAGGGGAAATGATAACACAGGGCAATAGAAACATCTTACATGAGATCAAAATTTAGTGACTAAGAAAAAAAGTCAAAGAATTAATACTGCAAGCATTATAGCAAAATGTATGAAGTTTATGTAATAACAAGTATCGAAACAAAAGTTATTACAGCTTCAGTTATAAATAATAATTATCATTGCTGCAGCTTGCTACAGTGTCATAGAATAACACTTGCTGTGTCCCAGTTTTATAAAACATAGATAACTCACAGCTTCCTGGTGGACTGGAGAGTCTACAAGAAAATAGCCCTAATCTGTGTCAAACCTTCCGCCCACAAATATTTTGCAGCTGCATAATTGTACAAAACCTTAATTTTTGACAAAGTTCCAAATAGTAAATAATTCTTAGTAATCATTTATCATCTTCTTAATACTCGTAACAAAGTGGTAGCCCGGAATTTTTAGAATATTACAGTTTAAATGTTGCATACTTTTAGATGTTATTGATAGGCCTGTATAATAACATTATAGTTATGTTGATGTATTATTAAATGAACCAGCATTAAAGGAGGCAATATCTAGATACCAATGACATTGTTGTCTTCAAGTGGTTTAGCAACTCTTTTGACTTAAACAAAAGTAAGTGTAATTTTAAACAATGTCTCATGGACACTTGACGTTGGTGCCTACACGCATTAGCAAACTAAACACAATTTGTCCTAAATGGTAGCCATGTACTTGAGCTGCAGCAGTCAACACAAGTTGCAGTAGCATTCTTTGAAGACAAAATAATTTCCCTTTAATCTTTTCACTTGGCTTGTAGGCCACAGCCACTGTTTATATGAAGAGATTTTGTCTGAGAGCTCTGGGCTGTCTGCGGGCATATTAAACATAAATACTAGACATCAATGTAAGAAGTACTAGCTATTAATGTAAGCAGTGTTAGATCTCAGTGTATGCAGTAGACCCACCGAGTTTGTGGAAGACAATGTTTCTGCAACTGACTGCAATCAGCAATTACAGTTTTAAATGACAATGGCTATTAGGATGTTTGTCAGAGAGTGGTGTCTAGTCTGCTAAACTCATACTGTGCGTCTCCACAGAGTATACATTATACAGTCTCCACAGAGTATACAGTATACAGTCTCTACAGAGTATACAGTATACAGTCTCTACAGGGTATACAGTAAGGAAATAGAATAGAGTATTAGAAAGTCTGGCAAATGAGCACAACATGGCCTCACCCTCTGTTTACTTAAACTATGTATCTTCTCTACTCGAACTTACCGAGCACCCAATGCCTCCCCATAACTACTCATCTTCTAACATATTAAAATAATTTTAATATATTTTCTCACTGGAGTCAGCCAAGTTAAAGGTGCATATTTTTCTTCCCTCACTCAAAGCTGTATAGTATAAGCTGTCTAGATTAGAGCCACTGGTCAGCTAGTGCACTGCTTAGCTCATTCATTGTTCTTCAACCAGTCATGCCTAGAATCATGCATTTTCTTCAAAAACGATGTTTTATTTGCTAAATGTAAAATAACAAATGTTAGATTTTGCAATGCTAAATTGTTGAAAAAAAAAACCTCAATTAAGTATGATTTAAATTTTATAACATCTAAATTATCCATAGTAAAACATTGCTCACATGCTTATATACACTCCACTCTTAGATACATGGGTATTTTTTAATGCAACAGTGCAATGTAAAATTTTAGTCACTTTACAAATTTTACAAAAATACTAAAAACTGAATTAATGTTTAGCAAATTATCTCATTTAATGTTAAGCTATTCATTTTCTGCTAATTTTCTCAACACCAACTGTCAACCATATACTAACAGATTTTTAAATGTAATTTGTTGAAAAAACCTATATCTAAAATTTAGAGCTACAAGAATATGAAAAGCTACTACATTTATTAGATAATTTAATTTATATGTTTATATGTTTAATATTGAAAAAAATTATTATTTCTGTTTTAAAATAGCAGTGTGATTGCTAAAATTATTTTAATTGGGAAAAAAATGTTTGCACTCATAGAAAGCTAAAAATAGAGATTAAAATTATACTCATATATCTAACGCCAACTCCACCAGCACACCAGATTTTGTATATAATATAATATAATATAATACGATATAATATAATATATATTATAATTGTGGGTATTTGGCAAAACCATAAACAGCACCTGCAAAGTTGAAAAGCTTTGAATATTTACAGTCTTATATTAAACTATTCAGATATATTTAATATTAGGCTAAAAACATGCCTGGATAAAAAACCACAAACCTCAATTCCTGGGGTTTTAAAAATAATACAAAAGCATCAGATGCTGATGTAACACAATGACAGCTTTCTGACATCTCCAACCATGTGTAAATATAATTTTGACTTTTGAAATTAATTTTTCGCACTTTTATAATAATAATTCTAAAATTTACAAACATAAGCATGTTGCTTATGCAAAATATTGTTTGCCTATTGAAGCAATAACAAATTTTGGTCTATTTTGGTGGTCCTTCAATGCCCCAGGCTTTAATTTTCAAAAGAGACGGCTGTTATTTAAGGAGCCTGTAATTCAGGCTTAATATGACTCAACTCCTTTACTGCTACTTTCCCACGGCAAAAGTTTCTATTTCTATATATCTTTTACTAAGGGCGTGCGTAGGGCTATATCTTGATAACTGGTTGGAGTAATTACAAACATTTAATTGCCGCTCACCTATAAGAGCTCAATACAAAATAACGTCTTTCATAGCAACCTGTTATTGGCTGTTAAATGGTGCCAGTAAGTTTATCCCGTTCAATATCTTTGCTATATCAACCAGGTTTATAATGTACCTCCAATAAAATAATTAAATCTTTCTGTACTTTATAGCCTCGTAGTCTCAGTCTTGGTGACTCACATGCTAAAAGTACGGGTGGCCAACATCTCCCTCTCTCTGCTAAATCTTGAACAGTAGCTATGTGTATGTTGAGTAGTCACAGGTAGTTTGTTAGTGTAAAGACGCACACAGCACTTCAACTTTAGTAACGTGTGAATTTTTTGTTTTCTTATCAAATTTTCCTGATAGTCGAATTTTACAACCTTCTATGCTTTCATCGATGTCTTTGAGTTTGATCTAATATCAGTCTTGTGTCTTTTAACTCAAGATCATATTGTCTTTTGGTACAATTGTTATCATGCAACGTTAAGTATAGCTATTTAGGATAAATCTAAAAACAATTGCAATTATTTAGGAAGCAGATCTGAGAGGTAAACATTTAAAGGATTCTGTTTAACATAATATTTTTACAGCTTATGGGACCATAAAAATGTTATGAGATCACACCAATAAACAAAATTTTCAATTATTTTTTCACAATGTCATGCATTTATATAATCTAAGCTTTAATTGTAATATATATTTTAGCAGGGGGCAGGGCTTGGCCCAAACAAATACAATATTTAAACAAAAAACTATAGTAGCTATTTTATAGTTATTATAGTTACCGCTAAACGTTCTATACAATTACTGCAGTAACTCATAAACAATTATCACCTTAGCTCTAATTATTTCTTATATAATTTTAGCTTAGACTAGGATTGCACTTTTCATGGGAAAATAACTCTTTTAAGATAAAAGCACATTTTTAACACAGGCTTTTTAAATGACTTAAAATAGCTGCACCTAATTTTTTTCAGATTTTTTTCAAGCACAATAAAGAAAACATATATATACATTTATTATAATGCAGTTTCTGTTAAAGCATTAAATTACTGGTTCAATTTTCCTGTTAATTAAATTTTATTTTAAAAAAGTTGCTCACAACAAATATCCATTAAATACCAATGATATTAACATTTAAGCTTTGCCACAACTTCCAATACTGCATGTAAATCATGTTTACTCAGGACTAAGAAAGGCAATTGGGTGATGAAGATGGTGACGGGTATAGAGTATTCATGAACAGCCTAATTATCTATATTAGATATTAGGGTGGGGGAGTGTCAGTCCCACTGTAGCTGAGGATTACCTTTGTCAACACTGACTCATCTTAATTATAAGCTGTTATCAGTGACACAAAACTTGAGGGAGTAAGTGATGGGTGGGAGACAGTGTAGCTGCCAAGATTCATGTACGAGTAAATACGTTTAACTGTCACCATGGTTTATTAGCTTGTACACCGAGTGATGACACACTTTGGGCACAACAGCTCTCAGCCTGTTTGCACTGTAATAAAATGAAACTGTTGATAGATATGTCTAGTATGAGTCATATGTGTGCTGAAACACTAAAATTTGAAGCTTCTAAACATTCTGCTCTAAAGGAGAGTTTTGAGGCAGAGGTTTTAACAGGCTTACTCTGTGCCACAACTTCTAAATCAGTAGAACAGAGTTGTAGATTTCTAAAGCTTTGAAATCTCAACAGGTATAATAGTGTATAGTGATGAGTAGGCAATGCTACAATGAGGTTACTGTACGGAAAAACATCTCCTCTTTGTCATATCTTGCTCCCACAATGAATTTGATGCTACCTGTTTAATATTTGCAGTAGAAAACACACTAGGTTATATAATCTCATTGGTATTTAAAAGATTGTGTAAAGTTGTTACTTTAAAATGTCAGAGTGAATTATGTAAAGTAATATTATGCCAAGTAGTTAAATGACAGGCTTGTGCAATAATAACATGACATTCAGCAGTCATTATGTTTGTAATGCAAAAAACTCAAATGGCTATTATAAAGTCAGTAGAAGTGTTGATTTCCTTTGGCTACCTGTTGGATGATTAAAGATATAATCAACTGATGATTAATGCCTTTTGTCATATTTGTGGTATGATTTGCTCCAAATGAACGCTTCAAGGCTATCAGATTAAAATACTGGTGCCCAAATCTTTTGCTTACTCATATAAAGCTCCCACCTCCCCTACTTGTATGTAGTTACATTCAATATTTTCTACTCCAATATTTGTCTCATATCATGATTTATTCTACGTAGTTTACCAATTGCATATCAGCTACTCAAAGTCATACTTTTGTTAAGCAATAAAAGAATAATATGAATGAAACTTACTGCAACATAGTAAAAAAAATTCATTCCAATACACAAAACAAGTAATGGCCAGTATAATTGAAGGTTACTGCTGCATATTTCAGGGTGTCCATTAATTTACTAATTTTGTACTTTGAGTTCTGATAAAAAATATCTTGTTCATTCAGGCAGGGTATGGGCTGGTCTTGATCTCAGGCTAAAAAGTATTAACATTCGCATATACTTTACAGCATCCAAATACTCTATCTTCTAATAGAAAGGTTTGTGTAACTTACTTAAGTTTTCTTGTAATAAGTGATAAAACAAAGGTAAATAGGCCGGCTAGTATACAATCCACGTAATGTTTGCTATAGACAACGCTGGCAGATACATCTCAAATTATTCAACAACGGCAGTACTTATATTGATTTTGCTTAAAATTCAAGTGTGCTTCGTTTTGCATTTTATAAATACCACTACCCAGCCTATAATGTAACAGTATAAGAGTATATAATAAGATTTGAAAAATTCTAAAGACAGCAGAAGCCAAACAATGAATAAATTATTTTAAAAAACACTTCAGTAGGTGCAGTTGAAGATTAAAATAATTTGTTAGTTTAGTCAAATGAGCTTCCCTCCACTTTGTTTCAGAGGATAGTGACAAAAGATTTTTTAAACAGTGTCATTGAGTAAGTATTTACATCTATTCATGGCTGGCCAATCATCAATAACTTATTATCTAAGAGAGTCGAAACTTTAAACTGGAAAGCTATACAATTTTAACAGTTGATCATGAGAACTAAGCTTTCCCTTGATCAAGTGGAAGTGGGCAATCGAGATTTCTTTCTTTTTTCAAATGCAAGAATATGCCTCCCACACCAGCCTTCATGATAGCAAGATAGAAAGTCAAATAATTTATTGACTAACTTTAATTTTAAAACTTTTATATAACTTTACAACAAAAAGACTAATATTATGCAAAACTGTAAAAACATTTTAATTAAAATATATATCAACTGATTTTATGAAAAATTCAAGCACCAATCTATTTTCTTACATGAAAAGCAACAAACATCAAAAATAAGCCTTTATTGTTTTGGGTTATTTTTGGAATTTTAGCTGATATAAAAGATACAATGTACAAGCAAGCAGAGTTACAAAAACAGGCTGATATTAAGCAATCTATAAGATATAAACTAGCTCTAACTTTCTACTTTTCACAGAGTTGAAGCAAAGTTTTTTCAAGCCATTGTTTACACGAAAGACAAGTAGTTGCTGCCAAGAGTCAAAATGTCATCAAACTGTATACACATTACGTTAAACACCTAACATTACATATATACATTGCGTCTTTATTCTACGTACATACAGCAGAGACATCGTGTTTCTTCAGCAGCAGACGGTTGGTGTTGCTGGTCAGCATGTGTTCCAAGGTAGGCAACTACTCAGCCTCTTGCCATTCACTACAGCTAAGTCTGAATTTCAGAATTTTGCAAGTAATCAAGTTAAGATAGCTGCACGTTCTTATGATAAATTTGTGCTAGCTTAAGTTTTCTGTCACAAATTTTATAACATAAGATTTAATAATTGAGATGCTGTAGGGTAATAAGTTACAACTATTTACAACATTTATTATCTTTTGCCTGTATGTTTTATTTTTAAATTTGTGAAGCATTTCAAGTAATATGTAAAATATAAATGTAACACACACACACACACACACACACACACACACACACACACACACACACACACACACACACACACACACACACACACACACACACACACACACACACACACACACACACACACACACACACACACACACACACACACACACACACACACACACACACACACACACACACACACACACACACACACACACACACACACACACACACACACACACACACACACACACACACACACACACACACACACACACACACACACACACACACACACACACACACACACACACACACACACACACACACACACACGCAATAACAATTATAATATAATATGATACTTTATATAATACATTACATAATATAATGTATATTATTTATTATACGTTGCATAGGTTCAAGAATTCAAAATTGAAGGCATTATCACTGCACCATGCACTCCGTTCACTGCTGATGGGTAAGATTGAGAGAGCGTACAACATACTGGAGGCATAAAACTGAATTAGCTTTATATAATGTTTGGACATCTCTATAGTCTAAATGTAGTCTGGTTTCCACAATTTAGAGCTTTGAAACTAGCGAAGATATGATTTTGATGCTTTTAAAGTGTATGCATGCAACTTTTTCTTTTAATATTGATGATGCATTCCGACTTATGTTGAATCATTTTATTGAATAATTTGCCCAAATGCATGAAATTGAAAAACTGTTGTGGTGATATTGCCATCAAAATAATTTAGCATATTATGGCTCCGAAACCACACGCTCCGTTTAAATATGCATCTTGAAAGAATAAAAAAGCATGTAACAATACTCAATCTTTATAATTTATGTTATTGCTTTCACGTCAAGTGAGAAACCCCTGCGCCATTACTTAAATTTAGCATATGTTCAGTATAATGAGGACACGTGTACTTCAGTTTACTCATTTATAGCATTTGGGAGCAAGAGTAGCCCAAACTAAATTTTCTCTTGAAACTATCTTTCATATTAAAACCTTGACTTTTTAGTTAAAGCAGTCAAAATTGCTATAAATGTAAGTGTTGCTTTTACAATGTAAGTTTTTTATTACTCTCAAAACTCTGGAGAAAAAACATGCTGCCAATAGAAAAAATAAGCCACATACAATCACCATCATCAAACTATTACTATTCAATGATGCCAGAATATTATAGTTGTATTATTCAGAGAAGTTGACTACGGCAAGTTCAAGAGCTTAGCTAACTACATAGTAGAACATGGAAACACCTGCGTGTTTGGTAAGTTCAATCTATATAGTCATTCGTACATCTGCCTCAAAAAACTATAATCTGCATTATGACCTCACAATTCCACATTCTTTGGTGTATAAAATTATAATTCCTGCATTGCTAACCTAAAGCTTCTTACTTGATATAAAATAATTATACTACTGTATGTGTTATTACATGTTATAGGCTTTTAGGTGTGTACGGTAATCATAATAATATGTTATACGTATATAAATGATTGTAACTAACTTAGTATAAAAATGAAGCAGCAGAAATTTTGCTATCTGTTTACAATAGCTAGCTTTATTATGGTTTCAAACATATAACAAAAGCCTGTAAAAATGTATTATATACATGTTAACTATAATTAATATCTTCAAGTGCAGTTGTTAGACATAAAATACAAATGCAATTTACACTGTTGAACTGTAATTACTTGTAATCCACCAACTTTCTTAGATTACTGTAAGTACTATCTTTACTAGTTCTACAGATTACACTAGTATACTGAACAGCAGACCCCATTATATTGTAGAATGTAGGAGCGTAATACCACAATGGCATCTTATGTCAACTGCGTAAGCTTCATGCTATGGATATGTATTATTATAACTCAAACTTTGAAATATTGCTAGCTATAACATACAGCTTTGAGACAAACTGTAAACAAACAGTGGAGATGTTGTTTAGAGGCTAGATTAAGAACTCTATAATACGTCAGCTTATAGCTTTTAACATACAACGTTAATTTTTTTTCCTTTACATTATGTTCTAGCAGCTTATTACGTTTTACTTATTATAAGTAATTTTTTATTTCAACGGTGGCTAGCATTATATGCCTGCATAAAAAATTGCCGGAAGTCCTTCTGTGTTTCAGCTAATGGCACTACGGGAGAAGGATTATCTATGACAATGCAAGAGAGGAAGACATGTGCTGAGGAATGGATTAAAGTGGCCAAGGAAAGGTAAAGACTAGAGAAAAGAAACTAATGCTTTCATTTAAAAAAAATTACTTTTATTACCAAAGTTACAAAAAAGTTTAATCTGAGAATTACTTATTACTCAGTTTTCAGTTGCGGATTATATTCATAAAATACAGCACATTATGATAGCTTATTCTTTTCATACTCTCTATTGAAGTGAGTGCAGTTTTATAGAAGCCCCGGAACTTGCCATAAAAGGATTTTGTTAGGGCGTGTGATTATAGTGACCATCACATAATCTTACAGTTTCGTGCTTCTCAACACCTGGACTGAAAAAGTGAATTTCTTTGATAACTACAATGAAAAAATTAGCTTTAGATTGTCATTTAAAACACCAATCACTTATTTCTTCCTTAATAAGAAAACTAAACTATATTGTTATCTACAATGAAAATGACATATTTTAATTAATATTAATAAATATTTAATAAAAGCAATCAATTTTAATTTTTGAAAGCGATGCAAAGAATAATAGAATATTAACCTAATTGGTGAAACTATTATTTATGTTTTGCATTTTTATTACAAATGTTTTCCATAGACAAAATGTCCACTTAATGGTTTGGGTGTTGGCATTTCTAAGATGGTAATGATTCGATATAAAAATATTTTGCAATTGATTTCATTACATCACTGCGTTTTATATTTTGCAATAATCTTATACTTTTAGATTTGTTGTGATAATAAATGTAAGCTGCACTAATCTAAAAGACGCTTGCGAATTGGTGAGACTAATATTTCTGTGTTAAACTTATGGTATTCTATTAACTGCAGTATTTACTAATTATTACACCTTTTCATCATATTATATGTGGTATAGTTTTGCATTTGTTGCATCGTTGCATTTATTCCTTTGAGAAATATGAAACATATTATAGAGCATAGTAACACAGTATTATAATATTTTAGGCAGGTCATGCAGAGTCTATTGGTGCTCATGCTATCTCTGCACACACTCCAATTTTTTTTCTGCCCGGGAATGTTGGTAAGATTTCTAAGATGCATATAACTTTTAAGAAAGTTTTGAATTTTATGATATTCATGTGATTTTTTATAATAGTTAGAGATACTTGTCAACTTGATCTCTAAAGAGTTGAAATAATTTATTCTATTCGTATTACATCATATCTTTGGTAAAGAGATAAAATTAAATATGTATAGAATATGTTTCTTCACACACAAAATTTATAAAGACTAAAATTCAAAATTGTGTACTAGTTTAAAACAATAAATCTGAGTATTTAGATAGCGGTGCAAACAAAGTTTAGCAACTTTATTACTTCTAAATGCTTTGTCACAGAGCAATATAAACTTTAACTTTATTGTAATTTAAAATATAATAAATTTTTACTACTTTGCACAGCAAAAACTTTCAGTTTTTATAACATTTAGATGCTAAAATTGTATTCATAGACAAGCCATGATCTATCCTAAAATATCATGCTGAGATTGTAATATCTTTTTGTATTATTTGTAGAGACTTTGGTAGAATCTTTAGAGAAAATAGCTGCCGCTGCCCCTACGACTCCCTTCTATTACTACGACATCAACTTTATGACCAACACCAACTGTAAGTCTCTGTAAATTCCTCAGTTGAATCAACTATGACTACATGTTGCACTGTCTCATTTATATGACAAGTTTCCCACTACTAAGAATTACTGCAATATAGTTAGTAAGAAGGGGGCTTCCAATCTCTCATATCTTTACCTCTAAGAAATGTAATATTATTATTGGCTGCTAATTAGTCACTAACTTGCCTTTAGAAAGTTGACACTTGTAAAACTCCTATAACATAGGGTGCATAAACTTGCTTTAAACTGAATGACAACTCATCAGTTTATAATATAACTTGCAGGAAGTTCAAACTCTGCAGAGAACTTAAATGAATGTTTTACTTGTTATGCTGTCTTATATACATATTATACCCATATAGAGACTCTTATGTGTGTAAATATGGCATGTCTTTCAAAAACACTATATATTCTGTATTCACAAAAAACTAATTAATTGCATCTGAAAAGCAGGCAGCCATTAAAAGTTTAAAACACTTTGCTAGACTTAGCTAGCTCATATGCAGCAGAGTGGGGAAGAAAGAGGATTCATATATTTTTGCTGCTGTTTATACAAGGTGGTTATTATTCTAGTAAAGTTAAAGGAGAAGTTGAACCAACTATTTATTTTAGTCGACAATGGAGATGTTTTCAAACTAGCTATCAAAAAGATACCTACATTTAGAGGAATGAAGCAGTCATCTAGGGAAGTGGCATACATGATGAAGTCTGTTATGAATAGTGAAAATGGAAAATATCAAGTTATAACAGGAAATGAGGTGAGTATGCGGATTTCAATCAATTTAAGAAAGTGAATTCTTAGCCTCATTTTGAAATATTAAGTCTGTTACGGGTTTACTTAAAGTAGAAAAGGCAGTTATCTTTGGAGGTTTACAAACTGAAAGAAAGTTCTTTGATGGCTTCATAAAACCGCCATCTGATTTGTTGTGAATTTTTATTGCCATAATAATGGTTGATAAATTACCGCTACCATAAATGAATTTTACTCTCATACTTTGATTTAATTATTTGTTACAAAACAAACAGCTCAATCGTAGCGCTTTTGATTGATCAAGAAGTGTTTTGTTTGCTCGGAACTTATCATTATAACATTTTCGGCTCAAGTTCAAAGTTATTGATTATTATCTATCGGAGGATAAGAGCTGTGCTAACATGCTGCTGTGCATTTCTCACCATCCTTCTATGTCATCATCATCGGCTGAGATATACTCATTTAAAACAAAGCTTCTGACTTTATACTTTTAAGTATGTACTCAGATGCTTTAATGAAATCGTCTGCTCGTGCACTAAATTGACCGCATGTTGAATAAGTTTGCACCCCTCGCCTCCTTGTTGACACAAGGGCAATACAGTTCTAATATCTCAATGACTGGGTTTGATTAGAGTGAGAGTAGATATACTACTGTCTTGGCAATATGTACACAAACTCATGTCTTCATCATTCACAACAATTGTATATACTAAATCACTAATCATCAAGTACGTGTTATGACTTATATACTGATCATAGTATTGCCCCCTCCTTATACGTGTTTACTTACACATCAGTACATGTAGATAATGCTACTGGCTGCCATGCCATCTCCCTCACCTGCCACTATATTTTGAGAAAATTCGCCCAATTATGGTGCTTATTTATGAATTAAGTTCAACATGTGTAGAAGCAGGCCATACTTTTCTAATGCCAAGCAATGATTGCCACACTTGATATCAAGCATAGGCTGTACTGTAGGTGGCAGGTTGAACCGGGGTATGCAAATATCACTTTTGCATAATCTTAGCCCGCATTACATGAGGAGTGGTGCCATTTGGTACATTTACATGACACTATTATACAATGTAGCTTGTAAAGTATGCTGTCTTGGTGCAAAAACCTTCATAGTTAGCAGACAGCGTGAGCTGTGGGCATTCTTAGGCCTAAAAAGGCCTAGCACTATGGCCTTCCATATATATATATATAATTATATATATATATATATATATATATATATATATATATATAATGCTTCTTGAATTATTAAATGTTTAAACTCCAAGTTTTTCAACATAATTCAGTAATAAAAGCATAACTAAAAGTTTAACTATAAACATACCTCATATATGTTTACTTCAGACTCTAATTGTTTATTATTTTATTTTTAACTAGAGGTTTCAACAGAGCTGTTTTGAACCCTACCCTATCCTACCCAATCCTACTTTTGAATACTTTATAAGTTTCAATACTAAATTTCCGTTTTGCCCCCCTGAACAGTGCATAGTAAAACGTTGATGACAAAACTTTCTTTGTTTGAGTCATAATTTGTTATAGGTAAGAGATAACTGCTACAAAACATTATAACAAAAAATATTTTTATTCGACATAAACTTTCTCATATATTTTATCGTAGAAAAAAAAGCTAATGTGGGTTTATAGTCGCCATCTTGGTGAGAAATCCTGATGGAAAAGGTTTTTAAGCAGGCTAAGAACCTTTTCATTATTTAGTTTTTTCACTATATCAATGTACTTCATTGTAGAGCTAAGTTTAAATTGACTGAGTTCTTTAATTTTCGTACAACATGCATATTGCAGCTTCTACTTCCTGTACTACCGCTTGGAGTCAGAATACCTGTATGTTTACCATATGCCGGTAGAATCTTCACGAGAATGGTGAAGGCGTATGACAGTGGGGACATTGCAGCTGCTTATAGAGAACAGGTAAAGTTTTTTTGGCAAATATGATAGTATTTTTTGAAAGTTTTTATGATTGTACTTAGATAAATAGTTTTTCCTCCTTGTTTATTATTATGTTGCAGTTCAATATAAATTGCATTGAATTGCTCTACGGAATATTACACCATGTTAGATTAAGTATCTACACTACAGTGTAATGTATTGCATTGCACATTGCATTGCACATTGCATTGCATTGTATTGCACATTGCAATGCCTTTTGCTACACTGAAATACACCAAGTCCTTTTACAGTATTAAGTGGTTTATAAATATAATATATTTTCATTTAAAGTTGAAATATATGATAGTTTTATTATATGGTTGATAGGATGTGTCATAATTTAAAAAAAATGTACTTGTGTGTCTTAATGCTTCTGAGATCGTCTAGGAGAGCTATAAATATATAAATAAATATTAGTTTGATACAGGTAAATAATTCAGTTTATTTATCTATCATACCTTTGCTATGATCTTATGCAGGAAAATATTCAGAAGATTCAAAGTTTATTGAAAAAATATGGTATGTACAAAATCTTAGCTTAAACTTTACTACAATTTCAAGTTTTCAGTTAACCTCATGTTTTTGTTACTATACATTAATAGCTGAGTTGACACTGTAGTGCTCTTCATCAAAACAACTAATTATGTTTTAGCTTAACAGTGATACATATTGCTTTATTTTTAATGACAAGACACTAGCAATAGCTGAACTGTCAATTTGGAAAAGGTGAAACCTAGTCCTGGAACAAAACTATCTGCTTTATCTCCCCATTTACTTTGCTCTGAAGAGAAGACGATAACTAATTTAAAAAAATTAATTTACTTTTTTTGACTGAATTTCTTTTTAGTTGTTTCATTAGTTACTTTATTTAATGACTTAGTAAGCAATTTCAAAGCATTCATAAATATCTAGGTAAATATTAAATAGTATTTTTACAAAACATAAAGGTTTGAAAACCCACACACATATAGCTGGCAGTTCATGTTGTAATATGATAGTATAATTTATGCTGCCCATGGTGTTACTGTAAGTTTGCTATTGGGTTATTAGGCCGCATTTGAGTAAAATGAAGAATTTATACATTTCATAGTTAAAATGATTTGTTTTACTAATACAACTGCATTGCATTTACAACTAACTATGTATTAGGCCAGACAAAATTATATCGAGTTAAAGTAAAATTTTTAAAATCTGGTTGATAAATGCATAAGTCAGTGATATTGTAGCTTTTTTAATATTCTACTCCTGTTAGCTTTTAAGTTTTAAATTTTGTCTACCCTGTGTTTTGCTGACTAGATACTTACAGTTGCTTCAAATCACTGTATTTAATATATATATATATATATATATATATATATATATATATATATATATATATATATATATATATATATATATATATATATATATATATATATATATATATATATATATATATATATATATATATATATATATATATATATATATATATATATATATATATATATATATATATATATATATATATATTGAATCTTATGGGTCAATCATATCTCCTAAACAAAACTGATACTATATTTCAATTAAAGGTGGTGGAGCAAAGAAGGCTTTGGGTGCCATCCTTGGAATAGACTTGGGACCATCTCGTCTTCCAATTAAGGATCCAACACCAGCTGAATTGAAGGCATTACAAGAAGAAGTTGATGCTATTGGTTTAAAGGATATAATATAATAAATCTTTTGATTAGTTCATGCAATTGGTGGCTTTCACTTAAGCAACATTTGTAAGCTCATTCTTTTTATGCAATTGTCTTTGCAAAAAAGTTATAAGGAATTTATAATTTTTTACAAGGTGATTATAAAATATTTTATAATGGACATATTTACAATATTGTAGTAATAGATCTGCTAGAAAAATTTTATTTCAATTAGTTTTATATACTGTATGTAGCTGTGAAGTCTGCAAATTTATCTTAGAGTTATCCTTTCTTGCTCTACTAGTGTAAAACGATTCTTTAATTTAGAGGCTTTGATTGCTTGCGCATACAATTTCACTGGATATACAAATAGTAGTAGAAATATTGCGAAAAACTTGAAATAGAACATTTATATATGATACAGAACTTTATACGCATGCTTGATGAAACTAAAAATAAGCATAAGATACTTTAAAGTTAGCACTTGATTTTTGACTTTGATGATCAGAGTTATTTTACATATTTTAAGTACTGCAGCTATCAGGCAGAAGCAACGTGGCTTAGCAGAGGGCAGACCTAGTGTGACAGAGGTCACCAGTTTGAGCTGGGGTTATTGGAGATGTCAAGAAGAACATCTGATGATCATAATTGGTAGTGTGCCACAGCTAAAGCTCTTGAACCATGTTTCTAGCATAGTGAGAGGCACAGTCACTAGCTTGCCTAAAAACCTTGTAACCAGGGGCTCTGGGGGGGGGGGGGGGGGGGGTGGAGGCTTTAAACAGACAGTGAGCACTGCAACTATAGGACACCAATCACTGTTTATATTAATCATTACTGCATCACACAATACATTGTATAATATCATTATGTTATGGATGTGTAGCTAATATTAGTCTAGCTGTTGTGGAAGTACCAATATGCCATCTCATGCTTAGATAACATCAAAATAATTGAAATTTTTTGTCAAAATATTCATCGTCTCTAAGCAACACAAATAAATATAGAAACACCACCCTTGCAAATATATAAACAAAAATACAAAAATATTTCAGTAATTCCTGATAACTTAGTTTTTTGAGCATCTATCATAATATATACCTTATAATCTATAGTTTATACTGTAGGGCTGATATATGTCTATACATTTCTGGCCCATAATTACTATTACTTCAACAAGTAATTTGTTGCTATAATGCTAAGACCGTGCATATAGACATATGGATATAATGTGTGATATGTTAAATAAGGTGTGTTATTGTTAATTCGTTTCAAATAATTCTAATCTTAGATCTCATGCTATTGCTATCATAAAACTGTTGATTGCACCCCTTATAAATAATATATTTTATACATGTTGAGCTGAAGATCTATTCATGCCTAAATGTTTTGAACAGAAACACAGCTATTCAAGCCAGGCACGATGAAAGTGCAATCAAAATAGAAAAACATTTAGAAATGGGTGGTTTTTGAATTAAACATCTGTGAGCAAAAACTTGAATATTCAATCAAAGTAGTTGTGTGATATTATGTCATTCACTGACACAAATATAAATAAATTGCTGTGCCTACCCTACTCAGCTAATTGCAGTACACTGGTGTAGGAAGTATCTGGTAATTTAACTACATTGCTAAAAGCTAAAACTTACCTTATAGCCTATATTAACAGGTTACCAGTTTACCAAAACTCATATCTAAGTGTGAATAGAGCTTCACTATACTTGCTATGCATAATATTATAGCAGCTATCCATTAGCTTGAAAATTATATATTTTAGCTTAATTTATTTCAAATTAACATGCACCGATGTACATTATTGTTATTTCACTGAAGTCTGAAAGAGGAGTGGCGAAACCAATGTTGAAAAACAGTTGCGTAGCAGCTAGAAAAGTTTACACTTCGTTTGACAGCTAGAGTTATTTCCTCTTTGTAAAAATATACGCAATACAAAGTTCGTTATTCAACCGCGATTTTTGATTGGCCTTCAAACACGCACTGCCTAGGAGCATGTCAACACTTGTAGACTAGTCTGCTTGTAGAGCGGATCTATACAGCATATTATAGCGGTATACTGTAATCAGTGTAATGGTATATTCAAATGCAATAGTGAAAATTGTTCTGCTTCCATTATATTCATAACGACAAGGACTTTCTAAGTAGGTATTCTTGGCAGCTATTTTAGAGGTAAGTTTAAACATTTCAGATTTGACGTTTTATAGAATTTCGAAAGTTGTATATTAATATTGGTATTCTAATTCTGATTCTTATTTTCTTTCAAACAATTAAAGGCAACAACAAAAATGAACTTGACTAGCTCTTGCCTCTTGGTCTTCAAAAGGCACACGCTATCATTCTCACAGCTCTAAAACATAAACATTGTAACAAACTGATGCAATTATACTCATACTCATAGTCATAGTCATAATCATAGTGGGATAAACAGTAATTGGTAAACACTCATTGTTACTTATAGTTATTGTTACTTATTGTATGACACTGATAGCATCATATTGATGTTTGCAGTTATACTAACACAAACAGTAACACTAACAGTAATTTCATATTGCATGATTACTATCAGTGCATTGTACTCAGTACTTGCACGTACAGATTGAGATAGTGATACACTTACTCTTAGTCTTGCAGTTACAGGGTTATAATTTACCACTAGCTTCAACCTTCGGCTGTCGAGCTATCATGCATCGTGCTATGGCAATAGGCACAAGACCAAGTAATGAAGTATAATTATTTAAAATTAAAGTATGCTGCTCAATGCATAATCATAATGCAGATGCTGATTGTGAAGAGCAATGAAGACTTACTTTGAGTGTCTGACATAGCAATCTATTTTATTATAGTTATTATAATCTCAATCTCCATTATTTTGTTATCTTAAATTTCACAGCATGAAATATTTGTATCTTATAATTATAATGGATGTTCTATTCATTGAATAATAGTAGTGTTAATAAATTAAGTGGTCAAACATAGTAGAATACTTATACTTATAGACTATAGTTAATGTTATATATTAATATATGTATAATTTTATACGTACAGCTTATGTACTATTAGTATTACTATATATTATAGTAATAGCATATCAGACTAACCAACTAGCCCATATATTAATATCGTATAATAATATTGATAAGTTTGCTTAATTTTCAACTATTGGACAAACATGATTCATGATCTTAGCATTGAAAACAATACTAGCGGTTAAAACCATAGTAATCTTTATGAATTATGATTATTACTGTAGACTAGAGAGGTTAGCAAGGACAATAATTCTAATGATCTCTATGTAAGCTATAGTCATATTATAACTGCTCCTATAAATATAAGAATCTAAGTGCCGAAAGGAAGCATAGCAACTGAATAGTGAGTATTGCAGAGTGATTAATTGTGTCTATATTCTATATTACTATAGCATTTGATGGTGCAACTGCAGATTTACTGGAATGTGAAGTTAACTTGTCCAATTGAAATTGACTGTAAAGTGCATTCAAAGAATTCTCCTCTATATCATCTGCATTTTAAGGTTGCAAACCTTCTGCAAAACATGATAAAAATATTTTAGTTAAACCTTGAAGAAATGCCAATTGTGTATTGATTAAGAGAGCTAAAGAATATCACCTTTTGATGAAAAATCACCTGCTTTGCAGATCCAGGCAGACTATTACTTATACTTATAGTAGCACTAAAGTTCCTAACGGATTTCAATTTGTGTCTTTTGCACTAAAATTTCTTTAATAAACGAATATAAATAATTTTTTTCATACTGGCTATCTATTAGCATTATTATCAATTATATTAAAAGTATTAATTCAAATCTGAAGTAAAATTTGATTAAACTTTCAGATTTGATATTTTTGAGAAATGTAAAAGTTGCTTTTGTTAATGTTATTTCTGCTAATGCTTGCAACAAATCAACATAAGTAAGCCCTGTAAAATTGTAACTCTAATAACTTTGGCTTCTCAGTTTGCAAAAGCCACTATAATTAATACTGCAAGATACAGGAGCACCTGTTGTGGGCCATCATTTCTCTTACAAATCTACACAGTAATACACTTCATAAGAGCAGCTTGTTGAAGCTCTTGGGCCATTATTTCTATTTCTGGTATCAAGCACTTCATCACAATATTATTCACTGGCCCATTATTTTATTTCTATCATTTTTATAATGCTGGTACCATTATAGTTGGTACATTTAAAACATACTCTTTCAACATTAAACATTATGTTTAACATGTCATTAACCATATCTTATAGCCACAAAAGATCAAACTTTTAGGTGGGTTATTAAATGTAATATTAATTTTCTTTCGCAGGGCACCAGTGATATATGTTACGTGTTGAGAGCAAGCTAGAGTTTCCCTGGGCAAGATGAACAAGTGGGAAAAATGCTATTCCAGAAGTGGTTGTCCTTACTACTTGAAGTAAGACTTGACTATCACATGAATTGTGTTAAAACTTGAAATAACATTTCTATGTGAATAGTATAGCCTTAGTTCTATGTGAAACTTGTAACCATTGAATAAATCAAGTCTAGAATAAAGAGTCGGTTCTGCTATTAAAACAGACTCATCTACTGGACAGACAAGCCACCACTTGCCAAGCATGCCGTACATCTTGTACAGTTTTGGTGGTGTGTGACAGTATAATGTTTCAATGCCTGGTTAGCATAATTTCCATCATTACTGTGAAATGCAGTAACTAGCAAGATAGGAAGGACTGCCTTAGTGTTTCACATGTTTTAATCTTGAGCTGTCCAGCATTTTTTTTCAGATTTTTCCAACAAAATTTTACAGTTATTTTCATTTACAAATCATAAGAACAACTATCAGACACTGTCTTTCCATAAACATAAACCTCCGTGAAGCTATGAACAACCATAACCAATCACAGTGCCTTTCACTATAATGAAAGCAAATGCATTATTTGATTTTGCAAAAATGATCTGGTGTGTTGGAAGAGTTATAATGGTAGCGTTTCAATTATACAATACATGGCCAACTTAGGTAGAAAAGATCAGTCTCTGTTTAAACTTTAAGGTCTAGGCTCAAATATAAATACAGCATTAATATATGAATATTTACAGATTTTGAAGTAAACATCTTACCAACAAATTCTGTAGTTATGACGAATTGTAAAATGTTGATCCTAGGAGATGTCAATAATTATGAAATTCAGTTGCAAGGATTAGTGTTTAGATTAGTATCTTTGTTAATTGAACATTTCAATACTATAAAATATGTGTTACAGTGCAGCTGTTATGCACAAGTCATGTTACTACAATCTTCTTAGGGGGAAAGGGGAGTAGGTGGCTACATTTTATCTCAAGTCTGTTTTAA
Source organism: Bugula neritina (assembly GCA_964035545.1). Taxonomy (NCBI): domain Eukaryota; kingdom Metazoa; phylum Bryozoa; class Gymnolaemata; order Cheilostomatida; family Bugulidae; genus Bugula; species Bugula neritina. The sequence continues at coordinate 6,882,941 of OZ037765.1, read as the reverse complement.
TGAAGACAGATATGCAATGCCCTACTTCTGCCAATATATTCCAAAATGTCATTACATTTTAATTACAATGTAAATATATTATATAACGAACACTGCTTGTGGTGAATGTTTCTAAGCTGATGCTAAATTAACATAACATTACATTCATTTTCCTGACTGTCAGAATAAACTTGGTGTCAGATTTAATGACAGCTCTATCTTATCTTTCTGTTGGTCAACTAGAAATGTCTGCTGTAATCCGTCTCAGATCTGTCTATGCTACAGGATGACTGAAAGTGCAATGATAAAAGATTGTGATATCTAAACATGGGGTACCCTAAGACCACAAAAGTAATATATTTACGAAAATTATTATAACAACTAATGATGAAGATTTGAGTGAAGCTGTGACATAACACATATGCTAATCTTGACAACACAGTGCTCCCTCTATATCTCACAGATCCATTTCTCATGAAATTCCATAGGTCATGAGAAAGGCTTGGACCTCCTTTTGTGGCTTATGTATGTGTGTATAGGGACAAAATGACCGGAATTCGTCGGATCAGTGAGTTAAATCTGGTATTCTATTAGTGAGATATGGAGGGAGCACTGTGTTTGGATTACTGTAAGATTCTGGTCTGATGGTTACACCCTCCATTACACAAATACTGGGGGTGTTAGTGACTCTCACTGACTGCTACAAAGGGCTTAATTATTCACCATAGCTACCAATTACACTTAGAAGTAAGCAAGCATAAAGTGTGACTGCCATTTCACACAAATCTTTTGGTTTTTGGTAGCGTCTAGCATGTTATGACATGTCTATGCAAATGATGATTTACAAGCATTCTACATGGTTTACAGAGGTATTCTCTCTTGACACCACACTACGTTACCAAATCACTAAATATTATGTTGACTGGTGGTGATGGATGATATATAGCTGGGATTCTATTTTTTTAGCTTTAGGACTATGAGGTCCCAATGGGAGCACCCTTACTTTGCCCAAGTACTGACTGAGGCAGGTAGGCTATAGGTTCTGCTGACATCTTAACCTTCACTGTTTATAAGCAGCTGCTCTCTCACTAACAAAGTGTCGTGTGTTTACATACAAGACATAATTGTTTTAAGCACACAATCGAAATGCTTGTCTGGATCCTTCAACAGTTGGCTAATAATTGTAATAAATTTAGATCTGGGTGTGTTGAAGCAGGTTGCAGTGTATTTGCATTGATGACAGCTGCAACTTTTTCCCTGCATATTTGATGAGTTGAATTTTCATGCTAGAAAGACTGTAGGCTGTAAACCCTGTGTCAGAGAATGTTAATCCTTGTATTGAGAAGTTGTAGTATGAATGTGGCAGAGTGACAGGGGAACATACTCTGGGTGGAACTACATATTCTGCTCTTATGTTGTGAAGTGATGGCATGCAATATAATTATGTGATAACAAAAAACGATTTTGTATTTTTTGTGATGATGCTTCAAGTTAGCAAGAATTGGCTGTATATATTACCCTTTGGAGTACTGAAACCTTACATGTGATACTGTAGTTCAATGTTATCCAAGTCTCCAATTGAACTTTTGTATTTTTAAACTAAAAATAGAGTAAAGACACTTACAGCTATGATGATGTGAAAAATGCAAGAATTTTCAATGTATTATTAGAATTAATTTTTTCTTAAACTGGGCCAACATTAATAATATAATAAAAAAGTATAGTAGTTGAAATGTTTCAGACACAAATTTGCTATTATATAGGCAAGTGTAGTGTACCAGTGTTAAGGCACTATAGTGGCAGTAAAGTATTGACATTTAATACCCTCTTGAAGTTGACATAAATAAATATATAATAGTTGGACATGTAGCTAAGAGTTATTGTGACTTGTGATTCAAAGGAAATATTTTACAGGATTAGTACTGATTGCGGCAATGCCTTGAAAAGTTATTAAATCATTAAACGATTTACCATTGATTGGTTCTGTTTTAGCTGACTACAACGATGTGATATATGCTGCTTATAGGACAGCTTTGAAGTTACTGCACATCAGGAATAACCATCATTGTGAGTTGGGATGAATATATAATATATATGATTTATGTAATTGAAAAAACATTGATTGAATGGCAATAATCTTATTAAATTCAAAAAACATTTCATTCTGGAAGCTATATTGCAATGTTTGCTGGCTGCCTGACTCTGAAAATTTAGGTCAATGCTGCTTGGGCTGCCATAAATTGCTGCCAGCTGAATCTAGTCCTTCTTTGAGTAAAGTTTATGCTATGATGACTGAAAACATGTAAAAAATATTATGGTCTGGCCTTGGGATTACAAAAGTTCAAATATTCCCATTAAGTTGAAGTTCGGTCATCCATCTCATCCATAAAAACAGTTTTAATGGAATATTTTTCTCAATGCCATTAATTTTACAGCTACACACAGCTGAGCAGTAGGCTACTATTAATAGATATCTTAGTAGTCACTGCTTATTTCCAATATTTTTTTTCCAAAAAAGAAATAGTTGAACTAAGGTGGTGTTTGCAGCTTTTAGCTGTTGAATCAAGTGCTTTTCTCTTCATTGTTGTACTTATTTTTCTAGTACAATCACTGGATGTGGACAAGATATCCAATGCGTTTAGTGAGACCATCCCTTTGCACGGCATCAGAGTGAGTGAGTACTTAACGCTGTCACAACTGGAAAGTGTAGTCAGTCGACTATATCTTCACTGCGATACACCTCTCCATCACTCTGTGTGGACTGGTGCAGTGTCAAGTTGCCTTCTCTACTTCTTTGATGGGTAAGATAAGTTCCCACCCTTGAAACAACATCCTAGACTGTATATGGAATGTGGGCTAATTTGGCTCATCTAAAGTTAGTTACTAAGTTGATGTGAAACACATATCAACTTCTGATCTTCAGCTGATGCTTTCAGTCACATTTTAGGAAATGGCAAGAAGGCTCTTGGCACACTGCTAAACACCTCCTACCCTCATAGCATGACTTGCCATATTAAGTTACCAAAATTTCGAATAGGTTTCCAGTTTTGTCATATTACGTCAAAGAATTTTGTTGCCAATTTTCGCGAAATATTCAGTACGGATGGTTTAAGTAGAACCACTTGTGAAAAGAATCTATTAATTAGTGCTAGAGCTGCTATTGAAATTATATAACAGCTGCTGCACCTACCACTTGACAGAATAAAAGGTCACATTAAATGATATCTTCAAAACAGTGCTATGATTGATCACTCATTCCACTGTCAGTTAGAAATTATGAACTGCTGCAATAGCCATCAGGCATCAACCACTTTCTTTTATTGGTAGTGGCAGCTTGGCCAGTTTCTGCACTGCTGCCACAAGCAATATAAATTAGAAAAGATAATCATCAATGGTTAGTGACTCACTCTGGCTCAGTGGGAGCAGATTTGTTAGCACTAGTCAAGATCTGCTTCACAGAGTTATTATCTAAGAATAAATGAGCCTCACAAACCAACTGAATGCCTCCTGTTGCGAAGCTAATGAGTTCCTGGGTAGCTGGTGAAGCAGCAGTTTACAGCTTCACTATAATTATTATTGCGCAGTGTTTACTTATACTTTATGAGATATAATTTAATATCTCACCACTTGTCTATTATGTGAAAGTGAATACAAATCTGTTCCTAATTTAGACTCTCCAAACTGCTGCTGGATTATCTATAAAATAGCTGCAGTATTGTTTATAAACAGGCAGCTCTTGTTAACTACTTCCTATAATAGTGTTTCACATTTGGGTGAGAAGCAACTGTTTTTCCCTAATGTCATGTCTAGATGGGGTTGTATTCTACATGCATCTAGTAGGTACATTTCACATGTCACTCATAGCTCTGATTTACAGCCTATAGAGTTTAATTTTAGTAATTTTTTCTGGCGTGTAAAAATCATAACTTTGAAAACTATTTATGCCAAAAAAAGTTGTGACTGTCATCTCATGATGAATCTATATTTTATCACGAGTGTTTTCACCATTTAAGTTTTATTATGTTTTCAGTGTGATATATAAAATTGTCTTCTCATATATAAAGTGTACATTTTGTTTGTAGAAAAAAGAAAGGCACGGTAAATGTGCTGAGTGTTTTAGTCTTGCTTATCACTCTCAGCTCAGATAAACTCGTCAATAAGTATGCTTGTAAGTATTTCAATTTTCTTTCTTATATTCTTCTGTTCAAAAACAGTCTTGTTATATCATGAAACTTTTCTACAATATTGGAAAATATCCAACTTTACAACATTGACTTGTGTTACTCTAGAAACCTTGTTTGAAGCATTTCCTTAAGTTTAATTTATGTTCTTCACTTTGTTTTTGATAAAAGTTAGAGTGACACAAATCATTGATAGATAATAAATAGGTAGTTACAGACAATAAGATGATCACAGTGGTGTAAAACTAGAAGCTTACTCAGTGTGATGAGATATAGATCTTTATAGGTGTAATTGTGAAATGATTAGAAAAAATCTTCTGCTCAGCTATTGGTTGTTTTGAATTCATAAATTATGGTTTTATGTTGAAAGGGGCAGTTTATCTGCATGCCTATCGGCCATTTATGGCCATTGTCATTGGCCTGTTAGCTGTTGAACATTTCAATACTTAATACTGAAATGGAGCATATTATTAGTCATGTCAAAATCAGGGTATTGGATATTTTATTAGTTATAAACAGACATAATTTAAAATAACTAAAACTAAAGCTACTAATTATTTCTTATTTGCATTTGGATTACTAACAAGTCATGTGTAAATACCAAAAATACCAAAATTATGTAGATATTTAAATAAATATTGCAAATATTGACTTCCTTCAAAGGTTTGCAAACAACTCAAAACAGTCAAATTGAGTGAATGTAGTAAGTTTGTTTACATTATTTGTTGAATTGTATTTCAACAGTTCTGTTCCAATGTCTGAATCAACATGATTTGGTGGGAGCTCAGGATATCAGCCATTTGAAGAAGATTGTCTTTACAATACTAACACGGCTCAACGAGGACAAGGCCTACAAGAGTGCCTATGAGGTAAAAGTCTTAAGAATTGTCTTCCCTACTATACTTTTGTTGCATTATGCTGTATAAGTTTGCAACACTTGAGCAATTTGTGGTGAAAAATAAGTAAAATAATATCGCAGACTGGGTGTAAAATATTTGTTTAAATTTTAAAAAGGTTTTTAACCCAAGTTCTATCATATTTTCCATAAGCTTGAACTGCCAAAAACGTTTGAATTGTCTCCCCATGTTGACTGAATAAATACCGGTATGCATTTATATAAAAGAAGCACCCTAGCAATATATTATGATGAAAATGAGTAAAAAATGTTGCAAGCTATGTGTAAAATGTTTGTTCAAATTTAAAATAAAATCTACGCCTGAAGTTTTATCATGTTTTCCACAAGCTTGAACTGCCAAAGATAGTGACAATTTAAATTTTGTAATCATTGTTCACTCAAGAAATGCTGGTATAAATTTATATAAGGAAAAGGTTATTATACATTCGTGATTTATGAACTTTTATCTCTCAGGGCAATGGTACCACTATGACCAAGGAAATGTTTCTCAAGTGGCTGCTTTCTGAACCAAAATTTATAGTCTGGCTGTCGACACTTCACAGGATTCATGCAGCTGTATCAGGTGCTTGTAACTTGCCGGATTCAAAGATTGCTATACAACTACCCCTAGACTTGCAGCTATTTATAATTATTATCACTTGAGAACTCTTTTAGCTATGGTTGAGTGAGCTGGTGATATTAAATAAGCCAAATGTGGGAAAATTATGGTCGAATAATGACATGTAAAATTTTGCACTGTCAAAATTTGAAGAAAATTATATCTATTTACTTCCTATATTTTTTCAAGTAGTTGGAATGTTATTTTATATGTTTAGTATGCTATATTTAGTATATGTACAGAGCAATTCGATACATTTTGTTTTTAAATTATTTTATTTAATTTATTGCAGTAAGGCATACGTCCATCAAGTGTTACAGATGTAAAAACTGCCCTGTCATTGGCCTGAGGTACCGTTGTTTGCAATGTTTTGGTGTGGACTTGTGTTTCCAGTGCTTCACCAGGATCCCTGCATATGGCAGACATGATAAATCACATGCTATCGAAGAATATTGTTTACCAGTAAGACTGCTTGGCTGTCCTATTTATTGCCAATTTATTATTATATGTTGAAAACATAATTTTAAACTTTTGGTATATAAATGTAAATAATACTGATATTTGACGAAAAGTTGTTTATGAAACTTTGTTTTAATTCATACTGTTTTTGTGATAAAGAATCAGGTTTTCAAGCTTATAGTTACATCAGTATAGCCCTAACACACTTGGCACTTCAATTTGTTATATACTTGTTTATAGAGCAAGAAAACACAAGATGTGAAAGCTTTCCTGACAAAAATCTGTAACAACGTGAAGAAGAAGTCGAGGCATTCTAAACCCTTAGAGTTTGAATTTGACTTGACAGGAAGGTATATTGATGGATTACAAAATAATGGTTTCTTTATTTACAAAAAATAGAAAAGAAATGGAACAAGACAATCCATCAAATTAAAAAATTCATTACATCTTAGTGTTGAATGGTAAATTCAAAGCACACTCTCATGCAAGTTTATAGTTGCCATCCCGGTGAGAAGCCCCTGATAGAATGGTTTTTTAAAGATCGGCCTAAGAACTTATTCATATGTGGCACAGGAGCAATTATGACTGGATGCTCTTCCTAACATCACCAATGGCCTTTACTGGGGTTCAAACCCATGGCTTGTGTTTACTAAACCGAATGCTCTAACCCCCTAGACCATGGCTGCTTCCTGGTATTCAAAGCACAAAATGTTTCACAAATCAGTCTAAAATTACGTTTCTTTCAGACGACAGCCAGCTACCGTTTGGCATGATTCGAGGTTTTCCGATTTGTCCGAATGTCAGTCAAGTATGGACGATGAGCTCAGCAGTGCCATTGTTAGTCAGAAATCACAAGTTTCATCTTCATCGCGTGGGGCAGTAATTGAATATTGTCCCTCCCTAACCAGAAGTGGTAGGGTGCCAGACGTTAACGATGAGAAAAATATGAGGTATCATTGGTTATTCTTCATGTATAATATATGCTTGTGTTACTTACTTTACCTATTAGTTTTTAATAATTAGTAGTTATAACTTCTAATATGACAAGAATTTCTGTAAGAATTATAATTTCTATATTTTAGATATTCACAGAGTCTTCCAAGGCGTAAAAGTTCTCGAAGCAGCACACAATCGCCTGACCAAGCTAAAAATATAAAAATATCTGTAATAGCAGTTAGAGATGGCAGCGATATTGCACCTCAGCTCCCTGAAAAGCTGGTGCATTCACCAAGAAGTTCCAAAGGTCAAGCAGAAAAATCTGCTCACGAAACACTAACTAGAACCACAAAGTATTTGACAACCCAACACTCTGACCCTTATAATAGTGGTAGCAACACTTCCGAACTGGACTTCTACTCTTCATCCACTCGCCATGCAGTCCCGTATGTAACGTCATCTCACAAGTATCCGCCTAACCACCACCCAGTTGGTACAAGTAAACCTAAAGTTAGTCGTGATGCAAGAAATATGTTCCACAATACAATCTGTTCTGAAGACGAGGGGATAGTAGTAAACTCTGAGTCAGACTCAAGCATGTCACAGTTTGCTTCTTTTGACACCAGAGATCTGTGCGCTGTAACTGGGCAACCATCACTACCCAACTATACTGATTCAATTAATTGTAAGTTGGCTGTAAGTCGTCTGATTCCAGTTAAACAATCCAAATACTTAGTTGATTATGGTAGACAGCCATGGAATACCAACTGTGAAATATTCACTGCTGACTCATCATCTCAATATGATTACAACCAAGATACATTGAAGAAATCTGATCACTGCAGTGTCAGTCCTAATAAAAAAGCTTTTGGTAAGTAATTACTAGTGTTGATTTTATTTACAGATTTTCAACATTTTTACTAAGTATGGGCATTTAAAATTGATGGTAGATTCAACCCACCAAATTTTTATCTCCAAGTAAATAATTAACTCCACTGAGTCCATCCTTTTAGTTAGCACAGCAGAAGTTGCACATTTAGTGATTTCGTAGCACTTAGGACTTTAAAGCAGTCATATTTCTTATTTATTTGTATTTGAAAAACAACTTTAATGTTTTTAATTAAATTTTGCTTTTCTTTGCAGATGTCAATTTAACCTACAAAAAGCCTGGTAATGTAGTTGATGGAATATATGCTACTTCGGGCACTATAATTCGAGCCTATCAGGTTTGAGCACTACTGGGAAAAAATATCCAGCTTGTGAACGTAGTCTGTGGAGCCTCTTTTAATATTCATTTTGATATTTATTTAGTTTTAAGAATACTTTCAAACTTCTATTTACAGATGTAACAAATCTACAAATTACTTTTGTGTCTATATTGTATAACTATTTTATTGCTTTTGTTGACTGATTTCCACAAAAAATTAAATGAAAAATATAAAGATATAATGTAAAAATATTTCCGAAGTCCACTGGATTAAAGCATCACTGAGTTTTTGGCCATCTCCTGCAGTAAAAGAATTGCAGATGTATTGCAATATATAATGGCAACAAATGCAGGCAACATAAACATTTGAAATAAACATGAAATACTTGGAATACCTGGGCAGCTTTGGCGTTCTCTTGCCAATTGGACTTTGACAACTTTTCAATGGCTGCTGACAAGATACTGATTGCCTTTTTAGCATTCTCTTTAAAAGTCTTCATGACTAGTTCGACGGAGACCACGCCGTGAGCCTCATTCCAGCAGTCGTAGTCGGTGACTAGGGCTATAGAGGCATAGCATAGTCCTAGCTCTTTAGCCAAAGCTACCTAACACAATAGTATGATAGATGTACGCCTGCAGATACTGACTCATTAAGAAACTTATATAGTGCAACTAAAGTGGTCATATTACTTTATGTATATTTTCCTAACTAATCAAGATGGTGAGAACAGAAGGCAGCAAGATGACGCAATCTTGACATAATTGAAATATAAATTCAAAAACAAAATTATATTGAAATACAATCTTGATAGTCGACTTAATCTTAATGAATTTTTTTTGGAGTACATCTAAATAGTATTTGAAAGCAGACTACAATCTATGAGCAAGACCATTAAAAGTATTTCATCAACCATTTAACATAGTCATTGCAATCTAAATTTACACTGCACTACAGAAATAACTAAACAATGGTCATTGATAGAATGTAAAAAGCTGTACTGATGGAGCATAGGCCATCGTTAGAAGGAAATGTACTTTAGACCGAGTATTTTGCAACATGAACAAACCTCCGGGCACGTAGTCATGTTGACAGTGGTACCTCCCCACTGCTGGAACATCTTGCTCTCCGCTAGAGAGGAAAACCTTGGTCCCTCTATGGTGACCATGGTACCAGTCTTGTGATGCCCAATCTTCAGATCTTCACACACTTCTATTAGAACCTAAACTCAAAGCAGTTGCTGACAGTAAGTTATATAATATAATTTTTTCAAGTTATTGGGTGACCTTAAAAACCCTGAGCAGGAAATAATTAACGGACTTGATAAAATATATCAGCAGAGAAAACAACTCTTCTACATAGTCCAAATGCTTTACCTCAACGCCTAATGAACATTTCCCATGCTTTACGATGAGCTTTGTAGCGGCAATCAGTATGTGGCCTGAGATTATAAAGATATTAAATTGTAAGACAAGTGTTTTATCCTAGGTATTGAGCAAAAAGTTGGATCTAGCTAAATAAGAAATCAGCTGCAGAAAGCTTACTGGTTAACTAGTATTGGTTCATTCAAAACCAAAGGTGAAATTAGCTACCTTTCTTGTTGCTTCGCAAAATGATGGGTGCATTGGAATGTGACAAACACCTTGGAACTCATCACAAGTGCCATCATAAAAAGTTGGGATTCGTTTCGTTGTTCTAAAATAAAATATATTTTGATAATGTAAAAGTTTCATTCGTTGTTCAGATACTTTTTGTTGCCAGCATTCAGCGTAATAATCCATAATCTACATGACTGATTGATTGATTTGGTTCGTCACAAAACTAGAACACCCTTCACCAACATGATCACTGTTGAGAGAGATAAGAACAGCAAAAGCTATTTTCTGTGTGTCAGCAGAAGTAGTTGAGATGTTCAAATACTTTAGTTTCTAGCCTGCGACCTAGAACTGCATTATTTCATGAACTGACCAACAATGCATAGTTAATAAATTATGAGAGAGAGCCCGGACTAAACTTGTGACATTGTGTATAGATATTTGTATAAGTTGATTTTCCCTTTAAATACACTAAGCAATCACCGAAAAGTTCATTATCAAATACATGAACATGAATGCATCAACTGACAGAGAAAAAGCACATGCAGAAATTTACATTATTATATTTTTTATTTAGAAGAAATCTATGGTTACTACGGATACCTATCAACAAAGGAATCCAGAACTACTATGTCTCCTGGCTGGACATCAATAGCCAAGGAGCCACATGCAGTGGTCACCAGCACATGGGTACAGCCCTCCTGCTTCAGGGCATACAGATTAGCCCGGTAGTTGACGTTAGTTGGGTACTTGTCATGCTTTCTGCCGTGCCTATCATCAAATAATAGTATCATGAAAATAAGAGTTCTAAAAAGCATCATACCAAGTTCCAGGATTTATCATGAAGCAGCAGTTTAAGAGACATCAGTGAATAGACACACGATACTATTTCCTTCTAATTAGGAACACAGAAAGTAACTTGAAACCTCCAAATAGTTTTAGACAGCATAGAAGTACCGCAGTAAAACTGTCTTACATATACAAGAGTAGAAACTCTAAAAAAACTTGATTTACTTATTCAAATTACAGCAGATATAACCTTTAAAAAATAATGCTTTGTTTCTATTGCTGAATGCATGGGTAACAAATGTGATCAGAGAAATTACCATTTTTCAATTTATGCACCATCCCCTACTAAAATCTACATATTAAAGTCAACATAGCAAGTGGGTGTTGAACTTCATTAATAGCATTTTCCTTCCTCTTATAAAATCTAGAAAATATTGTAGAAACATATTGACAAAAATGCTAAATATTAGAACTAAAAACTTTTATTTTTCTAATACTATAAAATACTAGCAATAATAGTGAATTTAATGAATATTTCCTCCTATTTGTAGAGACTAACAAACAGAGCTAACGTTTCTAATAGCTACTCAAATTGAGTTCCGTATTTAAAAAACAAATACCTTCCTTCTGAGTCAATACTTAGCAGAAGATGATTATGGGGGGGGGGGGGGTTGGGGTTTTTGCATCAAAACAAAAAATGAATTTTAGAGCTTCTTCAAAACTAATTTAAAGTAGAGAATTTAAATCACTGTAGTGCTGGCATATACACTAATGCACTAACTCACTCACCTTCTCTCTCTCTCACTACCTCCCTCTCTCTTATGCTTACTCTCTTACACACTCACTGTCTCACATCTCTCACACTCAATCTCTCACTCACTCTCACGCGCACATATCTTCATAATTTATATCAAGTCCAAACCTGGCAAGCAGCACACAGTCAACATCTCCAATAGTGCCAACTATTAAAACATCAGATGGTTTGCCAAATGGCGTGTCAACAGACTTTTCAACTCGGTTATTGAGAATCTGAGGATCATCTAGTCCAGTACCACCCATTATTCCAACCTGAACATAAATTATCATATCAATATGTATTTTAACAAACAAATGTACAAAACAGGAACTGAAACAACTGATTTTTACAATTCTAAAACTATCACAAACCTTTAGTTTAAGTGCTTCCATGCCTGCTAATATCCGTTACCTACAATTCAAAGTAATTTCGTTAAAGTTAGTGAGGATATAAATTAATCACCTGAGAATATTTAATTGAATATACAACTACCAGACATAAACTGTAAACTGAAACACAATAAACGAGCCAAAAGCAAATGTGGTATAAATCCGCTAAGCATTAGCATATTGATATTGATATAAAATTAGCCTACATTTACAGTTACAGCTAGTGAGCTAATGACTGCATTATAAATATAAGTATATGATAATGATCACTATAATATAGTAAACCATCAAAGTATCATTACCCTTAGCCTTAGGGGTCACTCAGTTAGGAGACTTGGGACCCGCAATATGGATATAACTATAACTATAAGTATAAGTATAAGATTATCATTATGACAATCACCATGACCAAGTGCCTGTGGTATGTCCACTTTATTATTATTACTAATATTTAATAATAATAAAATAATATTAATTAATATAATTATGACAATTATCGAATCACTATTAGACCTACTATTAAGTATTAAGCATTCGACTTAGTACCACTACTACTAGTATTATTAGAATCAGTATAAGTATTGCTAGTATTAGTATTACTGTAACTATTACAGTAATACTATTAGTATTACTATTAGTAATACTAATAGTAATACTAATAGTAAAACTAAAACTAAAAGTAAAACTAACTGTAATACTAATAGTAATAGTAATACTAATAGTAATACTATTACTTACTAATACTAATAGTAATAGTAATAGTAATAGTAATGACCATAAGATTAAGTAGTAAGTAATATGAATATTACTAACAGTATTACTAATACTAATACTATTAGTATTAGTAATACTATTACTAATAGTATTAGTATTAGTAATACTGTTAGTGTTAGTAATATTCATATTACTTACTACTTAATCTTATGGTCATTACTATTACTATTACTATTAGTATTACTATTAGTATTAGTAAGTAATAGTATTAGTATTACTATTAGTATTAGTATTACTATTACTATTAGTATTACAGTTAGTTTTACTTTTAGTTTTAGTTTTACTATTAGTATTACTATTAGTATAAGTATTACTATTAGAGTATTACTAAATTTATTAGTATTACTATTAGTATTAGTATTACTATAAGTATAACTGATAGTGATACTATTAGTATTAGTAATAGTATTAGTATTAGTATTACTTTACTAGCATAATGTGATAATCATTAAATTTAATTTACTGATTTAGGATAATCTTAACATCAACCAAGACTAAGACTAAGAGTAAGAGTAAGAGTTATTATCATTAGGACTAAATTTAGAGATTGACAATAAAATAACTAAACGTGTAAGAATCAAAGCTTTTGTAAATTAAAGTTTCGTTAGGATGAATACCAACGTGAAACTTGTTAATACATATTGATATAACATACTAGAATAATACTATAATACTTATACTAATAGGAAGAATTTCCAATGAGGTCGGCTCAGCACGTGTTTCCGGTGTACCTAAGCCGTTGTTGTTGTTATGGGCGTGACTTGGAGTTTTCTACAACTCTACGGTGGCATCCGATTACCTTCACTTGCACATTATTCAGAGGGTTTTTAAGAAGCAGCTAAGGTTCTAATCGGATATATACATACCAACAAGGCCAAGTATGTTATTGCTGTTGCTTTTTTGCATACATTGGAAACAAATGTTGTAATTTATGTTAGCCTAACTTTTAAACATAACAACTTTTTTTTTCAAAAAGTACCACTTATGTGTAAGTCTATTACTAATTTTGATACCAACATCAGTGCAGCGGACAAATAAATTGTGTTGGCCACGTCTGTGGCTGTGGGTGTACTTCAGCATTTATAATTTATTTATTTAATTGTAGTTTATACTCATTAGACTAAACTTTTCAAGTACCTGCCCAAAGATTTTTGATATTCTTTTCTAAAATGATCAGATTTTTACAGTTTGTGCAGTTTGTTCAAAATAAAAAAGCATAAAAGTATGTAGTTTAAAGATTGGCAAGGAGAACTTGAAATTTCAAGTTTTAGCTGCAATATTCGTCAATCCTCATGTATCAATTATTAACTTTGATTAGCACTATTCTACTGTTTTTGTGAGATATAATTCAAAAATTTTTGTCTGTTATGTGAAGATGGCGCTGTCTCCTAGAAGTAATGAAATTATAAAAAAGAGATCAAGGGATAAGTTAGTGACATCACGAGATCCTGTTGAAAGACTGAGGTTGAAGTGCCAGGAGAGAGGAGGTGCGGGTGGTATTCGAGGGTTAAGTAGGTGTGTAAACCATATACGGTAGTATCTAAATCTCTGTCTATAATACTCATCTACGTAGTTTTGAAGTGGCTATCACACAAAATATGTAATAAATATATTACTGCTATTTTTAGAACCTTCCGAATATTCGATGACGATGGAAATAGGATGCTGAACTTCGACGAATTCTCTACTGGATTGAATGACTATGGACTATTTGACATATCTATCGATGAAAAACGGGCTATTTTTGCAGCATTTGACAAAGACAAGTCTGGGCAGATCAGTTTTAACGAGTTTATTGAAAGGATACGAGTGAGTACTGACATGTTTTATTCAGTTTATGGTTACTATCCTTGCAAGAACCCTGATGGGAAAGGGCGTTTGTTAAATTGGGCTGAGGACTTATTCATATGCGGCACAGGAGCAATGATTACTGGGTGCTCTTCCTAACATCACCAGTGACCTTTACTGGGGTTCAAACCCATGACTATACTGGTTTACTAAGCCAGTGTTCTAACCCCTAGACCACAGCTGGTCAGTTTGACTTACTGAGAAATCAAATTTATGGCACATGGAAAAGCTGCTTAGTAAGCTATGAAACATCCTTCGCTTGGTGTCACAGCACGAAAGGAATTCTGATGTTGAACACTCCTTGCTTTATTTATAAAAGTCAAACATCATGAGGATAGCTTAGCCCTAGTTAAAGCTGAAAAACATATGTGTGTTTTATTGGAGATGAATTTGAGGTTTGCATTTCTTGTGAGGCAGCACTGTGCTCCGTTGTCAAGCAGCTATTTACAAGTTGGAGCTATTTACTATGAAGTCATTGACAATACTTAGTTCATATACTCTGAATGCATGGCATTGATCCAATTGTTTTAATTCAATGGTGGCCCAATTACTCAACTATTCAGTGTGTTATTCAAGAGAATTAGCAGTAGTTTCAGTGAAACAACACAGCAATATTGTACTGTTCTATTTAGTACTATTATTATCTTGGTTACTACGAATATCCTTAATACATGATGTATTTTTTATCTGAAGATATTGTTTTAATTGCTTCAACATAAAACAAAATTATATTTGAACAATTTCTAGTTTTAATTTTAGCAGCCAGCCCTTACCTACTCGATAACATAATATGTTTCTCAATCAACTAGCATTCCAGTTGTTTCTAAAACTGTAATAATGACTTGGTCAGTGAAATACATATTGATAATGACAATTTTAGCCACCTATGTCACAGCGCCGTCTGGGCCTCGTTGCTGCTGCCTTCTCTAAACTAGATATAACTGGAGATGGGAAAATAACTGTGGAAGACTTAGCAGGTTATTGTTTACGTGTTACAATTTGTTTTGTGGGCAGGAATCTTTGAAAAGCCTAAGGCTTTAGTTACTTTTGTATTAGTTTTAGTGTTTATATTACTGCTTTCCAAAATGTTGGTTGGTCAATTATGTACGTTTATTAGATTAACTAGTTTGAATTATTCTTACTAGTTTATGCACCAAAGAAATAATTTTCCTATTTGTCAACTTTTACCTGTCTTGTAGGAATATACAATGCCAGGAAGCATCCAAAATATATGAATGGAGAATGGACTGAAAAACAAGTGAAGCTTGAATTTTTGAAAAACTTTGATGCTGGAAACAAGGATGGCACTGTAAGTGTAACTGATATAACTTTTTTGGCTTTGAAAAAATTGTAATACAGATTTCAGGTAATTGTTGAGAGATATTGATTTGCTTTTACGGTCAATAAGTGCTGGAAAATTTGAATTGGTTCTGAGCATGTAGATAAGTTATCTGTTGTGTTGCAGGTTGAAAAGCATGAGTTCTTCAGTTACTACGCTGGAGTTAGTGCGTCTATAGACCAGGACCCGTACTTTGACCTTATGATGAGGAATTCGTACAATCTAAGCGACTAGACAAAAAGCTATTCTATAATTCTCAAGCAATCACTCATCTATCACTCGTTTGTATAGGAAATGATGCTATAAAACAATCTATTTACATCAGACAAAGCAAGCAGCCCAAAATTGAAGCCGATAACAAAATTTTATCTAGTTGTCTTGGAATACTTAAAAAGCAGTTACATCCATTTGTGTGATACGCCAAGTTAATAACCAGTCAGAAGATTTTAGGAACTAAGAATATGCTTTTGAACACACTATACGTGAAATCTGAGGCATTGTTTGGCCGTATGATTGTAGCCACCATGTTATAATCACTCAGCATAATATTATTGATACTTGGATTCTATCAGGCAAGGTTGGATCAGATATTATTCCAGCAGGTTGAAAATAATTGAAATCAAATTGCCTATCAAGCGCTTTGCAGCTTAAATTCATATATTTATGCTTAAAAGTTTTTACAAGGGTTTGCTTTCTTGTTTTTAAAAATTGGGTCTTTCGGCTTGAGGTGGCTGAAAATGGCACAGCACTTGTCATTCTAGTAAATGCATTGGTTACTTTTCGAATATTACCTAACCAGTTGGCTACAGATTTTAAAATATTTCTCGGTGTTCATCAATTTTGCATGAGGCTAAATGATTACATAATTACACTAATAAACTTTCAATTTCTTATTTTATTTATTTTCCTTGTGATATACTAAATTTTTCTTTAACTATTTATAAGTTACACCAGTATAATAATGTAGCACCCTCATAATTGTGCTGTGATATGCTTAACTTCTTGAAAAGCCGCATTAACTTATAAAATATTATTATATTTTATACTATGCATGATATTAAATTCTTTGATTATGACAGATTATAACTATAAATTTAATCAATATTTTATTGCTGAAATAAAATTGTCACACATATATGGCATATAAACTTCTCTTTGTATATCAAATATAGCCCATATGGGTTGACTTTCACAGTGTATTCTTTGGTATCTAATCTGCAGCACCACATGGCCCTCATGGTTATTGTGAATCAGGCTCAAGAGGTTTACACGCATTATTATATTCTGTTTCTATTTGAATAAAACATCATTCAACTTTAGTACATAGTTACAAGCTTTTTGTGTCTAACAAACTTATACAATTGTTGGATGATGCATGAAATAAATATATCACTGTACGTATATATGTAAAGTAGCTATAGCTGTTACCAAATATGCTTGTCATACAATTCCCAATACCTGGCTGACTTCAGCTGAAACACAAAGCAGTGCAACAGCAGCAAAATATTGCAGTGTATTAGAAGAGCTAAGTAGAAAATTTATCTCATTATTGAATTTACTCAATTGCTTTATCACTTGATGGGCAGATGGAAAGTCTTAAGGGACAGCAGCAGTGGCTAAATTTTAAAGAATCAATGAGATTTTCATTATATCTTCAATGTACACATAGCAGATTAGTAGAACTGAGAATTAAAACTTAGCAACAGGTAAACTGTACAGAGTTAAACTCTTCAAACATGCGTCAGTTTATATTTTACATTTACATAATATATAGCAAGAAAGCACAGTAAACACAAGCGAGTATTGATTAGTTTGCATGCTAACAATAGAATCTATGTGCCATACACTGAATAGACAGCTGCCACTATACCTACCAGTAAAGAATGTATAGTGTAGTAGTAGTCTCAATAACAAATAATTTACTATCAATTAAAAAGTTGTAAGATGTATGAGTCAATAATCTATAAAAAAAAGTATGACTATTGGGAAAGGCTCAAATTTGTAGGAGTTCCCAACATAGTATACTGTAATTGGTGAATTTAATACAATAGATGAGGAACCAGTGTTAAAAAATTCAAGAGTAAACTACCACCTTGATTATATTATAGTATAGTATAAAGATAGTATATAGATATAGTACAGATATAGTATAAACCTTTTATAAATTTCATGTATGTAGAGCAAAATAGCTGTGTTTTAGTAAATATTCAAATTGCAGAGAATGGTGACAAATATGAAGTTTTCTGCTCACCCAGAAAAACAGCTGAGCAGCCCAAACCGCCTGTCAAAAAGTCAGAAAATTGTATATAAGCGTACATGAGGCAAACGCATAGCCACCCATTCTATTCTCTATATAGTCTATGTAGTTTGAATCAGTAAACAACTAAAGTCATAATGCAACACACCATGTCATAGTAAATATACACATACATTCAAAAGTTGATCAGCACTGAATTACATCCTGAAATCAAACTAAAAGATAATTAAACTAAAGAATGAAACAAAAATTATTAGTAATGCATTTTTTAAGCAAGTCTCCCATATAATATATTGAATAGAAATAGAAAGGAATATATTAAATAGTCTGATGGAACAACAATATCCCATATAATAGTTGTAACAGAAATCGTTAAAAAAAAACAAACTTATGGAAATACAAGCTTCATGACAGAAAATTTGTTAGCTGTAGCAAATTCTACTCTGATTGTATATTATATGCTATAAAGCAAAATAAAGAGCAACTTTAGCCCTACAGAACTTGGCCAGCTATAATTAATGCATTCAATTACATGGGCAGCTAGTATTCTGTATATTAGGGTAATATCGATATGTTGCACCATGATCTTGTAAACTATTAGGCCAATTATAAGTCATAGAACCAACTTCTTGTTGAACAGTGATGAACTTATATTTTACTGGTATACCTGGAGGCTTACATATGCAAGTTTAACAAACTATTGACTGGATTATAATTAGTGTGACTCTCTGCACTTGAACGGAAATTTGCAAGTTATTGATTTTACAAGCAGACTACTAGAATGCTATGTAAATTTTTAGTTCAATAATTCATTCTAACTTCAATTCTGGTATTATGGCATTGATATAAAAAGTTGCAAATGATTACAATATAGAAAACAACATATATTTAGCATAGCGCAGCTGAGTATATTTGCATGCTATAAAAATTTAGAAACATTAGATGCAATAATGCTTCTGAAATATTTTGCAGTGTTAGTATAAATGACACAATTTGGTGCCATTTGTTCTTATTAGATTGTGTAGCAGCTCTAAAAGCACAAAAACCCTAGCTGTAAATTATTTGTCTATGTTACAAGTTAGTGACAATCTTATTCTTGTCATTATTTCGGTCAATTTATGAAACCAGTTTATAACCTTTCGAAGACTGAGTTTTATCCTACATAATTATAGGCTATCATATTATAAGGTTTTATTTTTCAAAAAGTTTTACATCCATTTGTAGTATGTGTATGCATTGATATCCAAACATTTTACATAAGCTTAATTAAAATCAAGTAGCAAGCAACTCCAAAGAATAGTTTTTAAGCATCAATAGCTGCGTTTTATCAAAATTATTATTATTATGAATGGGATTACTATACAAAAATAAACTACTGGAAAAACTTTGCCATATCCGCTAATTAAAATAATAATTTTTCTCAGGATGAAGCTCAATAAGTGCAATACATAAACTAGGAATAAACTAGATAAAAAATGATAAGCAACTTTTTGATCGAACATATGATGCAGCTGTTTAGCCACATATCGCCATTCAAAATAATCATCATTGCTTTATAAATATTATTGTAGTGATAATAGTATTTGTAGCAATTGCCTGCATTATATGAGGGCGCTCAACACTTCATAGCATTACACTACCACAACAATTTGTGTTTATGTTATTTATTATTTATCAAAAATATATTGAGCACCTTCCATTCAGTAATGTAAGCTTTATTTATTTGAAATTGATTAGCATGCGACTGACTGTGTTTACACCAAGTATTAACAAATACCTCTGGCCCACAGTGATGAGTAAGGTAAGACAACAATTGTACAATTATTTAAATCCACATCAACTGCAAGCTACGGGTGGTCGGCCCGGAAAAAGACAACTCCATGATGCATCAATGTTTAGTGGCTAAAACACTGAGAAAAGATAACTCTAGCCTTGGAATAAATCGTTCAGTTCAGTGTTGCAAAGGGATAACAATATTTGCTTCAAACTCCAGTCGGCGACTGTATTTTCTTGAAGTTGCGTGCAAAAAATCTGGGCTCTATCCTCTGCTGCCACAGAAGGGTGCAAGGTCATTTATTTTTAAATAATTAGTAAATTACTAATTAGTAAGTTACGAGCTAGTTGTTTGAATGAGGTGAATAGTATGATAGAATCAAGTACTATAATCACCGACAGTAAATGTAGTATTATAGTTATACTTATAGTATAAGTTATAACTAATACTAATACTAATACTAATAGTAATAGTATTACTATTACTTATTAATATTAGTATTAGTAATACTAATACTAATAGTAATACTAATACTCAGTATTACTAATATTAATAGTAATACTAATACTATTAGTATTACTATTAGTATTAGTAATAGTAAATGTAATACTAATAGTAATACTCGTACTCATAGTCATACTCATACTGATACTGATAGTAATAATCTGATTATCAATATGAAATTGAATATCAATATGATTATGATTATCATTATGACTATAATTAACTAGTACTTATAGTTATAGTAGTAGTACTAGTAGTAGTAATAATATTAGTAGTAGTACTTCTAGTACTACTGCTAATACTAGACTAGTAGTAGTAGTAGCCTACTACTATTGTCTATTAATGATTTACTCAGTATTAGTATTACTATTAGTATTACTGTTACTATTAGTATTAGTATTACTATTACTAATAGTATTAGTAATAGTAATACTTATACTAATACTGTAATAGTATTACAGTATTAGTATTAGTATTACTGTTACTATTAGTATTACTATTACTAATAGTAGTGGTAATAGTAATACTAATAGTAGTGGTACTGCTGCTAGTAGTAGTGGTTGTAGTAGTTGTAGTCAATGCTTTGAGCTAATCAACTTGAGTTTCCGAATTTTTAAATTCATGAGTCAGCTAGTAGTCAACACAGCTTACACTCAAATTTCTTTTGTTATTGATAATGTACTGTATGCTTACTACAGGTAGAATCATTCTCATTTATGAAGGTATCTATATAATCACACATGGAACAGATGGCACGAAAGACAAAGTCCTCAACTATATTTACATATATTCTCATTGCTATAGTGGTTTATATACTGTATGCAATACTATTCTCAAAGCCTAGAGCATCATTTACTCCTGAATTTGTACCTGGGAGTGGGTAAGGTTTTGTTAATAGAAAAAAACTCTTTTTAAAAGCGATGTTATCAATGCACGAAATTATCATATTAAATGTTTATATGAGTGAGGGTTTACTTGATTGCCAGCTAAAACTGTAGCAGAGCTTGCGAATAAGTAAATAGCAGCATATATGTTGATATGATTGTGTAGGAAGATGCCCTATTTACCAGCTGATGAAACTTCGAATATAGAAAAGAAAACTGACAAGTCCTCATCTAAACATGAATCGTTAACTGATGAGCAAAGGTCATCTCTCCGTGATGTTCTTCAACAAATGGAAAGAATGGTTCACCTAGATCTAAAAGGAGCTGCTCCTAAAGTATCGTATTTACGCGAGCTGTTTCCTCTTTTCAAGAGAATGGGAGCTACTGGGCTACTGATTGGTAATTTTGTTTTAGTCTATAAAACAAGTTGAAATTGACCAGTACTAGTAAACTAATGCAGATATGAAATTTATGGCCAGCATTATCTATACTTCTAGGTATTAGTAGTTTTCTAAATGATAAAAACTGATGAGAGTCTTATTTGTATAATGGAGGAATAAGATGCTAAGCCAACTGCAAGTGTATGATACTTGTCAAATGAAGCTGTGTGTATAGAGATGCTTCACAAGTGTGTTGACATAAGCATGCAACTGTGTATGCTAGATCAAATTTCATATAGAATAACGATTTCCCTGAGTCTTGTTGGTAGGTTTAAGCATAAGAAAATCCTTGCAGTTATAAATGCATAGTAGTATTTTAAACTTATTCGAATTGAAAATTTCTTTTTGTAAATGCAACAGTTAAGATTTCGTATAGTTTTTTGTAATGCTTTTGTCATTGCCATTCACAGGTATATAAACTTCAGCTAATAAAAATATTCCCTATATATTTTTAACAAATCAGTATGTTGGTCATGTTCCAATTCCTTTTGCAATCTTTGCGTGTAAAAATAAATCTTTAAAAAATTTGTGGATTAAATATTTTTTTACTTTTTTGTTTACAAGACCAGCTTATTTTTATTCTATAAACTGTTGTAAACAGTGGCTAATGGCATTTATACTTGCTTTTTTATACATATATGTTGTTAATCACATTAGTGTAAGGTTTTCCATTTCTGTAGTTTAAGGTTCTATATATGGGACCTGTCGTCACAAACAAGGTGGAAATTGATGAAAATTTTGGAAAATGAGTTTTTAGTATGGAATTATACAACAAATTTTTACAAGCACTTTACATTTTATTCAAAGTGCAAATATAACTTGAGAAAGAACATTTAAAAACTCTAGCGTTTCTTAGAACTTAATTTAATTATTTTGAAAAATTGGCACTTTAAATTAGTTAGTCTAAAGTAGGTTATGGATTATTTGTTTACAGTTTTCAAGCCTTAGCAATGAGTCTATGGGTATTTGAAGTATTGTATAATATAATGTTCATATATGAACATTATATTGGGCAATTAATGGATAATGTATTTATATATTATTTTTAGTAGTGTTGTTTACATGCATGAGTACATTTATGTTTTAGAATGGGAAGACATGTTTCCGTATTATGGAGAGCTGGAGATCATATCTGCTAAAGATTGCTACAGTAAAGAAGATGTAGCTACAATGTTAGCACTAGCTAAGGAAAATGATCTTAAAGTTATTCCATTGGTGCAAACCTTTGGTCATATGGAGTTTGTACTGAAAGGACCGAAATTCAAACATTTAAGAGAGGTTTGTATGTAGTATGTAGTATGAAGATAGCAGTTTCTACGTAGGCAATTTGAATAACATGAAGAAGTTGGGATGGTGCCTCTATTTAAAGCTGATCTTTTGAATTATTTGTATTATGTATTTATATTTCTGTTTTTTGAGGTGTTTGATCTTCCATAACCTTTTGAGTGAATAATAATGCACATGTAACCAGTGGCCCAAGTCTGGAGAAAATAGCAGGGATACTCTAAATTTAAAAGAATTACCAATAATTTTAGTGCCTAAGATGCCATAATGCCTCAAGTTTCTTATGAGTCTCATAAAGTAGGTTACTAAGGAAAAACAGTTAATTTTTTTGTTAATTTGTCTTCTTATTTCCTGCTGCACTTTTAATCACTTTTAGGGCAAAATAAACGGGGGGGGGGGGGGGGGAGTTATAAGAGCTTTTAATTTAACTGGGTACCCCCTAACTTCGACCATTGCGTGTAACTCTGGTAATGCTAAAAAGAATTTTAAAATAATATATATTTTTGTAAAAAGAAATTGAGAAGAGTAAACCAAAATGTTCTTACGTTGTTATTTATATGACAAGCTAGCTTTTACATCTTCATGATTGAGTTGTATCTGTCTTCCATTGTTGACCAGAATTTGATGAATCCTTCTGTAATCAACCCTCACTTACCTGAGAGTCTGGAGCTCGTCCAGAAGATGATAGACCAGCAGATAGAGTTGCAGCCGGACGTGGAGTTTCTGCATATCGGTGCCGACGAGGTGTGGGTGCTTGGCGAAGGGAAAGAATCTCAAGAAAAAATGGAAACTTATGGAATTTCTAAAGATGTAATGTTCTTAAACCATGTGAGAGAAGTGGCTGGTTTGTATATTTTTACACATCAATTATTTGCATTTATACTTTTGTATTGCATTTTAAACATATTTGCATAACAATTTTAAAACTTGCTATGACCAAAAATATAGATTGGTTTCAAGAAGCTGATGAGACATGTATTTGTTTTAGGAAAAGGCAACTTTATTTTTGTTATTAACTTGAAGTTCTCTTGTATTTTAGTTGTGATATTTCACAGAAGGCTTTGAAAAAATTATTCTTATGTTCCACCACATCCTTGTAGGCTTTATAAAGAATACTTATCCAGATATTGGCGTGATGATGTGGGACGATATGTTTAGAAATGCCAATGTCAAGGACATAGAGAGATCTAAAGTCAACCGAATTGTCACGCCTGTGGTGTGGAAGTATGTTGTAGATGTTGACACTTTTTTTAAACCAGACCTGTGGATGAAATACTCCAGACTGTTCCGCACTATCTGGTTTGGTTCAGCTTTTAAAGGTGAGTCCATTATATCTATTAGATAGGTTGAGCTTAAATTTTAATCATTCAAAACTCAACTTCAAAATGAAAAAAATCATATTCCTAGGTTTTTTTATTGGGATTTAATCTTTTCTTTGAGTTGCTAACTTTTAACAGCATAACAACCTGGTTTATTCAATTTTCATATCCATCTTGTAATGTTTAAGTTTCAAGATAGTACATGTATAAATAAAAGTTTTTTCTGTGTTTGCTTAAAATAACTTGCTGACATTCATTTTAAGGACAGCAGATTTAACATATAAATATATATTATTTGCTTTTCACAAATGGCATAATTTAAAAATTGCCTGCAAATTACCTGCACTTTTAGTCTAGTCGCTAGTGTGTCTATAACCTGTCGGAAAAGTGACACTTGATAGAAAGTCAGTTAATTTTTGTGAAAGAAATTTCCAAGAGCTAGAAGTAGCAATTTATGCATATGTGAACTTTTGTATTATATAAACTTATGATCAATAAGTTTTATAGGCCACAAATGTTGCTTTTGCTTCCTGCTTCATAATTACAATATATTACTCTTTCTTAGGTGCTACTGGCAGTGATCAGTATATTACAGATATCAGCTATCATTATGAAAATCACATTGGCTGGTTAAATATACTTTCAAAGTTATCAAGGTAGAGGTTCTGTAGTTATTTGACAAGTTTTATTACAAAATTTGATCACAAACTGAGGGCATTTTACCGAGTAGAACTGCTCATCATTTCTCAATATTGACTTTTAGCACAGTGCACGTTGGAGGAACAATGATAACTGGCTGGCAGCGCTATGACCACTTTGCTGTGCTGGCTGAGTTGCTGCCTGTTAGCATTCCTTCTCTAGCCGTTTGCCTGTCCACCATGAGAAAAGCAGGCGTGTCTAAGTCTGAGCTGGAGCACATCAATGAGCTGCTAGGGTGTCGGCCAGATGCGCCGATACAGTGGTCATTGGATACCAGGGACAGGCCTGAGCCTAAGTGCTCTTTTCCTGGTCACAAAGTTTTTGAAGGTACGCAACTCAGCATAGCAGTTGCACTGCAAAAAGTTCTGCCATGCAGTACCTAATAATTGTTGTATTTGTGTAAATTACAGTGCAATTTGATTAATTTTATTTATCGTAATATTTTCAATGGCTGAGTTTGTTTCGAGTTTCTACAAGTTGGTTGACCTATTTATTAGTGATGATAATATCAGAGCTGGGCTTACTTCGCATTTTATTAAATGGGTAACTTGATTGTTTAAAGTTACATCAGTCAATTTAGTCAAGGTGTTAAAATCATACATATTTGACTTGCTAGGTCATATATGAGCAACATCACTAGTTGACTAGAAACTTTGATGGACCTGCTACACATTTGTTACCAGTCTGTTGAAATTACGTCCACATTTAATTAGGGCGAATTTTGTGTTACATACAAATTTGTGTTGATATACAAATTTGAAAACACCAAAGTAATTTATTTTGTTTTTACATACTGAATGCATGTAGTTACTATTTTTTTCAATAGTAGATAAATGTTCGGATGTTGCAAACACTTGTAATTAACTCCAGCATGTTCAAGTTATTTCTTGGCTGGAATTGGATTTAAATTGGTTATGTTAGAGCCATAAATTTGACTTATTTTCGTTATTTACTACTGTCCAGTGTAACTACTGAGAATACATACTAAATTAATATTTTCAGGAGTTTATATGGTGAAGAATGCCCAGCACTATGCTAGCTTTCTCAACTCTAAGGGTTCTTTATTGGCTTGGCACAAAGAATACAACCTCAAAAGAGATTTTTCCCATAGTTCTCGTATAAAATTCCTTTTGGAGAAAACAAGCAAGGGTTATACATATGTTACTAAAGCAGAAGCCATTATGAATAGTGAACTGCCAAAATATTTTAGTGAAGAAACTCATGTAGAGTGGATGGAGACAAATATCAAACCTCTTAAAGATCTTTTGCAATCGAAAATAGCAGAAGCCGAACGATTATTGAAATTAGATACCTGGCCAAGACGACCTATACATAACATTATTAACTAATATTTTTACAATTACGTAATTCATAATGTTTTACTTTCTATATAATTCATTCCCTATACCGAATCTCTAATTTGGACAATCATAATAGTTTTAATCTTAAAGTATCTGTACTTAGAATTTTTTTGCAGCTGTAGTTGTTTTGAGTTTTAAAACTGCCTTTATTTCTTTTATTTCTGATCTTCCTAAATAATTATATTTAGGTTACAGTTTTTTCTACTTTTTATTCCTTTACAATATCTCAGCGTTAAGATTAATTTACACTGGACCTATTTCTGTGAAAAACAATTTAGGAGCAGTAGAGGAGAAATTGAGATGGTCTAAGTTATTTGAATTTCTTTATAAATTGTGGTTTGAGGTGTGGGTTAAAATTCTTTGTGAGAACATAACTTCCTTTGCCACATTTTTAATCTAGAACACAGGCTTTTCTCAATTTCTCCGTTACTGCACCTACCTCGAAAAACACTGCTGGTTTTGGTCATTACCTTTCCAACTAGCACATGTATTCTTTCACAAGACTCACTGTGAAAATAAAGAACTATGCAGAAAATATTCTCTATTTCTTTGAACATAACCAGACATTTGTGCCAAAAATGCTGTTATCTGGATGTGTTGTCACAATTCCGGCTTTATGATATCAATTTTAATCACTGTCTTGTGGAAATGGCCAAGTGTAAATGAATTTTTGAATTGCTTCGTAAGCTGTTGAGCCTCTGTAACACTAAATTGAAATTCCTCTGACAATTTGGGAAATGCTGAGAATTGTCACTTCATTGATGGGTTTTAGAAAATAAAGAATATAATAATTGATGTCAGGTGAAGAGAGTGTTCAGATGCTTAAATGCTGGCAGTTATTTATATTAATTAACAAAAACTGGTTTTCAACCTATGTAGTTTTGAACTAGGTCTATTAAACTTGAAGATCACTCAATATAAAAATTATTACTCAATTGAGGATCTTAATTTGAATTTGAGTTCAGAGGATTATAGTGACTGAATTTTATGTCATGACTGTGACAAAACCTCGTCCCACATGCACATCCTAGGCTTATACTTATACTTAGAGGTTTGTATGGGACTTGGAACGCAGGAGTTATCAGGTCAAGTGTGCTTTTCACATACGAAGTGCATAATAATTATCCAATTGAATCATTCTATAAGCAGCTCCGAGTTGGAGGTGACTGAGTGCAATGGCTTGAGATTCTCGAGTTGGAAGCTCCAAGTTCCAACTTGAACTCCAAACTCCTGCACTCAATCACCCCAATTCGAAGCTTATAGAACGATTCATCTGAGATGGCTGCTTGGTCATGTGACTGATAGCATTATTCTTACAAACTGTAGCATAGCAATTTTGTGGTGCACCCGCTTTAAAACGAATCTTCCTCAAATCTTTGCTAGTGTGTACAGGATTTTAATAGCGACCCAAGTTGAATAATTTCTCGTAAATTATTATTGAATTATACTTGGCTTAATTTAGACTCGGCCTCAAGTACTATCTAAATTTGGCAAATTACATAAAATGTAATTCTAATCTGAATCTGCCTGAAAACTTTTTCAACATTTAGGTGACTTTATGAGATTTGTATCTTTAGGATTATCTAGAAAAAAGTAATCACTTATTCCGTTCGGGACGTCTGTTGATGAAATTCCAATTGATAAACTCATACTGATACTCATAGTCATGATCGTAATGATATTCGCAGTGAATTTATGATTATAATTTTAATAAATTATTATTTAATACTAATAAACATAGTAATTATTACAATTATTTTAATAGACAATAGTAATCTTAATAGTGCTACTGTCTGTCATGTTGAGTAATCAGTAATCTGTAATGGCTTCTGAACCATACTCATACTATCATCATACTGATACTTGACTTTGACTTGGAATACTTGTAAAATTTTAAGTCTTCTTGTCTTTTCAGTTTTTCTATTGCAATCACAATAAACCTTATTGCTAAATTTGAGGATTTTCATTTGCAATTATTGCAGGTACATATACGGTTGTGGAATTATTAGCATAAATCTAAAACATTATTTGCATATACTTATAAATATAAGCTATTAGTATTAGTATTGTTGGTTGTTAGTAAGATTGTATAGTTGAATTTATCTGTGTTGGAGCACAGAATTTCCATATTCATGATGTATTAGTTCCCATTTGTACTTCTATATTCAAAGTGATGAGTGTTAACTATTTTGGACGAAGGTTGCCTGGCAAATAATGGATGATGAGCAGGGTGTCTCTAAACATGGCCATTGTGTTTGTGACTGGGCTACTTTGCCAGATCTTTTACTTGAAAAGGTTAGTCGTGTATCATGCTAAAGCATGAATACCTTCTGTTAGAATAATATGCAATTTTGTTTTACTATGTTGATCAATTCTTAAAAAATACGAATACACATTTACCAAATGTTATGATTTTTTTAGGTTTTCTATTTTTTGTCCCTAAGGGATCGTTATCATGCCTCTACAGTTTGCCGTCATTGGTATAATGTGTTCTACTCTCCGTCTATTTGGAGAGAACTGGTCATGACCCCAACAACCTTTACTCATCTAAGATATACGCCTTACAAAGGGTATTGGGCCGAACTGAGTTTACATAAAGTGAGCTCTTATAGGTGTTTTTACAAAAGCATTTCTTCTTTTCAAATTTGAGAAATATAGCTTATTGTATTTGTAAGTAGTTTATTTGTTTATTTCGATCAGTAATATCTGATGGTTTATTGCTTATTGTTGAACAAGGCGTGATTGTGTTTTACAACATGTCAGTACTATCATTGGTAGTGACTTGAGTGCAAAATTTTGTAAACTCTTGCTACCTCAGACAATATGACAAAAAACTTCAATATTGGAGGTAACAATTTTGTGCATTGGAGACTATCCATATAAATATATGTTATTTTTTCTGCAACATGCAAATGTTGTACTAATTTAACAAAATATAGTGTTGTAGGCGTGTTTTTATTGACACTAAACTGCTACCTTTGTCTTTTTACGCATATTCTTTTCTTAAAATATTGGATTTAAAACTGGTTACGTATTTCTGTTCTCGTAGGTTCAAATGTGTCTGAAGAAAGTTGGTTCCTTCTTGCATACTATACAAGTGGAACCTATCAATGAGTTCTATAACCTGTATGAGTTTTTGCGAATTCTGAATGTGTTTATTGAGTTCTATCAAGATGATGCTCCTTTACAGTCTCTCAGTAACTTCTATTTCACGTTCTGCTGTGAAAGTAGAGAGCAGTCTGACGTGTTTGTCTATGGCACAGGTAGCTATATATTATGTGTAGTTATACCACGTATACTGTGTTATTATACCACATATACTGTGTTATTATACTATGTATACTGTGTTATTATACCACATTTACTGTGTTATTATACCACATATACTGTGTTATTATACCACATATACTATGTTATACCACATATACTGTGTTATTATACTATGTATACTGTGTTATTATACCACATATACTGTGTTATTATACCACATATACTGTGTGATTATACCACATTTACTGTTATTATACCACATATACTGTGTTCTTATACCACATATACTGTGTTATTATACTATGTATACTGTGTTATTATACCACATATACTGTGTTATCATACCACAGATACTGTGTTATTATACCACATATACTGTGTTGTTATACCACATTTACTGTGTTATTATACCACATTCACTGTGTTATTATACCACATTTACTGTGTGATTATACGATGTATACTGTGTTATTATTATACCACATAATTGTGTTATTACAGCTTTGAAAAATTTGAAAGGGAAAAATATGTTTATTTCAAGGATCAGTAAAATAGACTTTTGTGCTGGTGAATAAATGAAAATATACAGAATTTTTTCCATATGAAATGTGTCAATCGTAATTGCATAATACTTTCTTTTTAAATGAAATCTTATTCATGATAATACATTTTCAGTAGCTCAGGTTTTGTTACCTGAATTTTTTTTCTATTTTGTCCCAGTTTTTATTTAATTTTCTCAGGTGGAACAATTTTAGCTGAATTAACTCGTTTGCTCACAAATCTGAAAGATTTAGAAAAGTTGAAGATAAATAATCTGTTACTTGAGCTTCAAGATGCACCTGGTGTACTAGAGAAGTTAATCCTCAACTGTAGCACCTCTCTTACCTATCTAGAGTTGCGAAACTTTACCCAGGTAACTGTAAATGTATTGTAAAATTAATGCTGGCATAGATTCTTAGTGTAATAAATAATAGTCATCAAGAGAAATCACAATCTTGTAGGCAATGTAGTATATATTGCAATATAATTCACAGAGTAGACCAGAATATCTAGTGATATGGGTATCAAACTTTGCTTTGTAGGATCTTTATCCTGTGTTTGTTGCTGGTATGTTTCCCAACCTTACAACCTTGGTGACCAGCCCTCAACAACTTAGTCCAGACATTGTGCGGAGATTGGGCAACTCCAAAGTAACTAATCTCTACATCATTCAAGATCAATACTGCGATGAATTTTATTTTATTGATAAAGATATTTGGAAAGGTATAAATTGGTTGTTACTAAAAGGTGATACTAAGAGTTTTAATGTTGATGCCCAACTGGTTAAAAAATTATTTGGAAGTTTTCTCCTTTTCAAAACTGCTTTTGTACCAGTAATTAATAAACAAGCTTCAATGTGATAAAACGTGTAGATACTAGATTCTAGCTTAAAGAATGTCTTGCGCCACTGTGTAATATGACTATTTACAAAAATTTGTGCAGCTTCTTGAAATTCACGATGTTTATATTTAAAAAAACTCAATTTTGTGATTACAATAGTGTATTTAAAATGATTGCACATGTGTTTTGGCTTTCTTGATAAAAGACAATGTTCTATAATTTTTCAGAAGCTAATATTTTTAAAAACAGCTTTTTAAAAACTTTCATAGCTGGTAATATAGGATTAGCTAGTTGGTGGTGTTATTTCTAAACAGAAATTATAGACAGCAATTTATATGTGAAAATTTAAGCTGGTATGTTGCAAAGCTCTACTAGCTTATTTCACCACAGCATCATTAGGATTTTTGAAACTTGCACATTTGTCAAAGAAATAAATTTTCCAACACTTTGATTGGCTGAATAGAAAAATAACTGTTTTTGTTATGCATGTATAACTCTATCCCCAAGCAAAATGCAATTGTAAATCAAACTATAATTTTACAGCTACAGCAGAAAAATCACCTGACTTGAAAGTACATTTATCTGCAAGAGGAGAGACATTGCTCGACATCAACTGGCAAGATAGTGCTCCTGTGACCTCTATTGTTTATACAACTAAACACTCAAAGATGCATTCAGTGGCTATTGATACTATAACCGTTTTATATAGCTCCTGCTTACAGGCAAGTGTGATTAGGTGAAGCCTTAATGTATATAGTTTATGAAAACTCCATATAAATGAGATCTGGCAATTGAAAAGCTGAGCTCTTCCATACTGTCCCTGTAACTTGTAAATTTTATGCAATCCACTGGTGTATCTAATTAAAAAACTGCTGATTTCTCGGTATATTAAATATATTTATACTGTTTGCTGTTTCATATATATTATACTTGCTTTTAAGAACATCAACTTCTGCACAAAAAATTAAACCCAATCAAACTTTTCAAAATTATTTCATTATTTATTATAGCTTACAAAAACAATTTAATAAAGTTGAACAAACTGTTGCCTAATGTTTTTTTTATTTTACATTCTGTTGGTACATTAATAAGAAATCAATTGTAACATTATAGCTGTATATTAAGTAAAACGATTCTTTTTAACAGGTATACGGCCATTTCGATTTGCCAAGATATCATGGTTCACGAAGTTTCACCAGGCGATGCGATTCTCATCTTGTTGATTTAATCAAAACCTGTTCTAAAATTCACACTCTTATCATCAGAGAGAGAATATCTACAGCTACACTAATAATCCTAGCGAGAGAAGGAACTTCTCTCAAAAAGCTTTTTGTTCGAAGAAATGCAATTCTGAAACGGTGCGATTGGCAGAGGATGTTAACTTGGGATGAAGACTACTACTGGACTATGAGAAGATGCTCCCACAGCTATGAAACTACTTTTGATGAGGTGTCAAGGTGCTTAGGCTATCAATGGCAGCCATTAACCGATAGAGAATTCATGAGACTCACTCAACTCTACTGCAATGATGTAAGTGCTCAGAGTGATTTTGACACCACTTAAATGGGATTTCATGTCCAATCCAAAATTTCTTTTACTTTGTCCATGTCTACTCATTTTTTGCAATGCTTCTGTACAAGTTTTTTGTCATTGACAGTTTTTGTCTAATTATTGAAATAAGTATATCATATTTTGCCCAATATGTTTTTATAAAATGTTGAAACCAAATGGTTAAAATGGCTGATACTATTACCAAGATTTCTACATAAATCACTGCAAAATTAAATTTCCATTAGTGTTGAGAATGTTTATTAAATGCTACCCAGTAATGGTTGCTGTTTGTCTGTTTATATTTTTTGTATCCATGTATGTCGCTAGTCAGATTTTATACACACAATCTGTATTATATGGTGCTCTAAAATCACTATCAATCTTTCAGTAGTGTAATTTATTTCTAGGCTGTGATATCTTTGCTTGCTATTAAGTGTGTACTGAATCTCAAAGAAATATTTGTGATGGTATTTATTAAAGAAAAAATGATTAAATAGAAAAATAAATTATTAAAAGTCAATTTTAATTTTAATAATAAAATCTACAAAAATATACGGCGCAGATCTGCAGGAGATGTTATGACATTACATTGCGGACAAAGTTTTTTGGCCCCTAAAGTCCGTAACCAACATTCTTCACAATGAACATGCCAACATTGGATAGATATTACAGGCTTACAGTATTTGTCCATGCAGATGAGACATCTAAAAGATACTTCTGGATCATCAACTGTAGGCTCATCTATAACAATTAATATCAACTTTGAAGAACCTTCTGCAGCCAAATTAAAGTGCTCCCTCCATATCTCACAGATCCAGCTTTCTTAGGAATTCCATGTCATGAGTAGGGATTTGGCCCCTTTTTTTTGTGACTTATGTATGCGTGTATGGGGACAAAATGGCCGAATTTAACTGATCTGTGAGTTAAATCTGGTATTCTACTATGTCACGAATTGAGGTTTCGGGATCACATTGTAGTGAGATATGGAGGGAGCATTGTACTTTATTAGCATAGCATCACCGAAAAAGCCACTAGAAATTATTACTTCAAAGTTATATGAGCTTATATGAAACAGCATAACTACTATAAACCAAATTACAACAAATACACGCACGTACTCATGGATGGAAAAGTGACAATGTACTAACCTGTCCACCTTGATTGAACATCTGGATTTACTATGATATCTTTGGTGTTGGAAGTTGAGCTAGCAAGACAAAGCAAACTATATCAGTTCTATAAAAGTGTCCAGGTTAAGAGACTAATTCTCACAAACTAATGGTGCATTTTATCCCTTAAAAACTGATAAAAACAGATTAACTTCCACATGATGGCAACAATAGAATTAAAAATTATTTAACAATCCAAGCTTTCAATTTTCTACCATTTGCCAATTGATAATATATAAAACCACGTCTAATATAAAACTATGCATGAACAAATGATTGTGCTAGTAGCTTATGCTAGATATATGGAAATCGCTCACAGCTCAGCAGCTGCTGTAAAAAACAACATTTTTTTGTCAAAATAAATCAGAATCAACCTTAATTCGATTACATACTATGATGGGTTGAAATATATTAATTTAATTTCCTTTTCTGCAATGTGTATTTCCAAAAAAAATGATTGAGTATGAAATGTATTTACTAAAACTTTAGTCAGTAAATTTTTGAAAGTCAGCATAAGTGCAGCAGCAGCAGCTTGTGCCAATCTAAAGTATTTATCAATGTTTACAATACCTAATGTTGCCCAACTAAAATTATTGTAGTCAACATTTCCAACAATAAAAATACCATTACTGATCATTAGATACCTTAAAACAGCCTCTCTGAGAGCAGTCTGTGCTTTAGCTTCATCGGGCTCTTCGCTATTATATGGGATGATGTTCGCCTCGTTATACTGAGTCTCTCCAAACTGCTGGCCAACTTCATCGTCATCAACCACAAGGGGGGTGTCATCATCCGCCTCCTCACTTTTGATGACAGTATTAAACCCTGAGGCTGCTAGCTCACTGGAGTCTGATCAAGAGAGACAACTCAACATTTACTTGCATAAGGTAAGCTTGCAATCATACATTATACCTATAACTATATAACATAAGGCGACACTTGAAAACTAGGGCCATCTACTAGTGTGATAGGAGTTGAAAAAACAGTCCAACAAAGGAGCTAGTAGCAATGCAAACTAGGTACATATGAACACAGCACAAGCACATATATGTGTAGTATTTGACTGAGCAAAGACAAATATATTTTAGTACAAGACTCTAAATTTTTAATATAATTCGTAATCAATTAACATACATTTACAAAACACAAATAAAGTAAAATATATAAAAACAACAAGCATGTTTATAAGAAAATATCACGCAATCGATGATACACACAACTAAAAAGATGCTACATAACTGATAAACAATTAGATGCACAAGTTTGCCAGCACACAGCTAGGACAACCAAGATGGCCACATACCGAGAAAGCTAGTAGCTCTCACTCTAGTCTGGCCACACCACGTGTACGTCTCGTATTCCCCGTCTGACCCAGAGACGTCGTGGTTACTGCTGACATCAGAGGAGTTCCTAGACAGGCAAGTCTCAACATGTTTGGTTAACTCCTCCCCACTGCAGACCATTCTCTAAAAGAACACATCAACTTGGAGAAGAGTTATCAACACAACCCAGAATAAAGCAACTTTTACATAATGCAACAGTAGCCAAGATTTTAACAAACCACAGAATGAAGTAAAGTCCTCATAATGCAACTGGAGTCAACATATATTCACTAAAACTAAACTTTATTTCAGAGAAAAACACACTAATAGTTCTCAGTGTAACAGGAATATCAGTTATTCATTGAGGTCAATACAAAAGAGATTCACAATGGGCAACCCCCACCTTGTTACAAACAGGACAAACAGCTGTATTAGCAGTTGCAGAGTGACTAGTAGTGGAACTGGTGCTGCCATAGCCACCACTAGATGATGCCGGACTCCGAGATGTAACTGTAGCAATATACACAAGACAATAAAATGCATAATTTAGGATGAGAATTTTAATAAGAAATTGTTACAAATGTATGTGTAATTTGGTTGCATGACTGTAATACAGAAGGAATATGTGTATACATTGGCTAATACTACAATATCTCAAGCCTTCATTTGTTTATTACAAGAATACTTTTCAGCATTGAGTACATCTGCAAGATCTTGTACAACAAACAGAAGCAGCTATACCGTAGACATATATTATAACATACAGAATGGACTCACTAAAATTGCCAGTTGGAGACTGTAAACGCATATAAAACATTACTCTAGGATAAAGATAACTTGACTTCAAAATATTCACATTATGAATAAAGACTGGAATAAACTAAAATTTGATAAAACTATTAAATTTTTTATTTATTTGGTCAGAAAAATCAGGCTAAAGCCTTTTTATGTCACAAATCATGCTGACCACTGTTTTTTGCAAAGAGCAAAAGTAATTAGATTCTGGATATTTCAATTATCAAATACGAAACCGGCCGATGTACATACTAAGTAAGTGTAGGACCACACGGCGCGTTTTACACTAGTGTGACGTGCGAGAAATCCCATTTAGCCCAAAAATTGGACATTGCGTGCGGATTTTCAAGCGTTTAACATGCTGAGCGAGAAGTGTGACACGCTTGTGCGACACAGTTTGATCTAATTGGCTTATTACCATGTAATATTTAGCGAGCACATTTTTTTATTTTAATTTACGATTTAACGTCTGGCGAGCTGAATTAAAACAGTTTTATATGGTTTGCATTTCCGCTTTTATAATAGCCAAATCCGATGATGTAGTTTAAAAACAAACGTCTGTAGGCGAGCAGTAAAGTTTAACGCTAACATCATTGGCAAATAAATTTTTGCACTCGCAACACACGCACTGTGTGTGTGGCAGGTCACTAGCGTGTATTCTAATGGAATTTCTCGCACGCCACGCTCGCGTAAAACGCGTCGTGTGGCCCTACACTAAGTCTGCTGTTTACTAGGCTACAGTAGCTTTACACAAGAAGCTTAAACAACACAATAAATACACTACATGGACTCACCTTGTTTCAAGGCTCGGGACTTCCTATTGTGTCTTACTCTTGCTAAAACCTGTACAATAGAGCAGAACATATACTACATGTCACAGAACATATACTACATGTCACAGAACATATACTACATGTCACACAATGTATACTACATGTCACACAACGTATACTACATGTCACACAACATATACTACACGTTACACAACATATGCTACATGTCACACAACATATACATGTCACAGAACATATACTACATGTTACAAAACATGTGTTACATGTCACACAACATAAACTACATGTCACAGAACATATACTACATGTTACAAAACATGTGTTACATGTCACGCACAATATAGTAAAAGTGAAAATAATCAATCAGATAAATAGAGATGCTCACATTTTTTCTAGAATCATCCAGAACACGACTATTCTTTTCATGAAGTCGTTCACTAAATCTGCTTTCCTTTCTTTTCCTGTTTTGTGATGGTCTACAAAGACTCCAGTAGTTATTCACATCCCAACCAGCATGTAAGAGAACCACATATTCTAGATGTACCATGTCACTCACAACAGAACGCAAGATCTTAAAAGAAAACTTTGAGTTCAAGATGGTAGACTAAAAAATATCCTAGCTGTTCCAAGCGTTGAAATGGTAACAGATACTCACTGACAAAGTTCGTTCTTGAGATTTTCCAATTCCTTGGCATAATGATCTGCTAGTTCACTGGCGCGGAGGAGAGCTCCACATATCGGGCAGGAACTTTCTCCCTCTATGAAGGCCGGAGGACGCCGGTTCCTGGAGCTCACACCTGCGTATGTTACAGTTTCCAGTTGATTTGATAGAAATGATATGAAGCAAGTAGCAAACACAAACACTAATGTGTATTTCAATGATGTGGAACAGAACAACTGCCAGCTACGGTAAGCATTAAGCAGAAGAAAGTCAAAAAACACAAGTCGTATCCAATAATTCCTTTAATTTTAAGTTAATGGCAGAAAACAGCACCAGAAATTAGAAACCATTATCTGAAATATGTTGGTAAAGAAACGAATATGCCGGCAAATCACAAATAGTAGTGGTTGATAAAACGAACTTCTTAAGAAATCTATTTATAATATTCGATCAATAACCAGGTTTCTTTTGCTTACAATTCAGCATAAATAAATCTGACATCGCATGATGACCAGCTGTTGTATAGATCGATGAAGCATAGTGCATTAGCTATTGTTCACGTGTCAAATGCCAAATAAATAGCCCCAAGTACTTTGCAGGAGTTGTCAAAACACAATGCGAAGCAGTACAGAACAATCATCTCATTTTTGTATTGAGCCAGTCAAATCGGCATTTCAACAAAATGAAAAAAGCTAAACAGAGATTTTGTTATGAAAATTAAAATAAACAAAATATGGAACGTTAAAAAATAGGTTTTAATTATTTCAGTTGAGAAGATTTGCAGACCA
The DNA here is from genome assembly GCA_964035545.1 of Bugula neritina. Lineage (NCBI taxonomy): Eukaryota > Metazoa > Bryozoa > Gymnolaemata > Cheilostomatida > Bugulidae > Bugula > Bugula neritina. Next base: position 6,844,885 of record OZ037765.1, on the reverse strand, counting down.
ACAAAAAGGAGTAGAAAGAGTAGAGACTTACGAGTGGACATCATGGTGGGAATAACAGCTGGAGTTTTGTCATTATTAGAAGTAGAGGCGGTATTGTCTGGTAGCAGTGGTGTTAAAGGAGGTGTGACCGGACTGCTATGAAACTGAGGCTTTCTCTCTGCGGGTTGTTGATTTTCAGACTTGACAAAATTAAGACACTTTATTGTTGTTAACAGACAATAAGCTGTAGTTCCAATGAACTATAAACTATATTTAATGTAGGCAGAGATTCTTTTTAGATAGACTCCAAGAAAAAGAGATTTTTTGGTAAAAGCTGATTATTGTTACTCTTTCAAGTCCGTGTTTGTTCAAAGCTTTTTATTTTATTGCAACTTTCTCACCTTTCACCGCCATGTCCTTGCCGTAATTATTACTGTGAATAACAAATTTTTAAAAATTTGCCAAATTTTACTAAATTTATCAAATGTTTTACTATGAGCAAATGTTTTATAACACAGACTCTAAAATTTACAAACTAGGGAACTGCTTTTAGCTTTAGAAAAAATTAATAAACTCCAATAACGGTTTCAAAAAGAATCATCATGAAGATATCAAAGAATTCTGCAGCAACAACTTATGAAAACGGAGCAGAATTAAAACACACATAGGACTAAACAGAAGGACATTTAAATGACTTCACTTACATTCATGAAATTTGCTGCTGACGTACAACCGCTTCCTTTCCGGGAGGCTGTGTCTTCTTGAGCCAACATGCTGAAGAATGAAGCCGGTGGATGGAGAGGTGACAGCTGGTGACCAGGTGGCAGCAGCAATGGAGCTTGATAATGCGGAAAGTGGGTCAATGCAGGCAGTTGAGCACTTTCTGCTGAATTCCAAAACACTGCAATAAAAAAGTAAAATTTTGAAATGTACAAAAAATACGAATGCATCATCATGTAAAATTAAATTTAAAAAGTCATTGAATAGTATTGGCAGATGATAAAATAATGTGTATACCTACCTTTGTATGGCAAATAATTAAAAAATGGAGAAAATGGTGCCATTGGCAAAGTTGGGGAATTCATTAGGAAAATATGTTATATTGCTCAACAAAATAATTATAAACTATAACTGAACCAAAACCTACAACAGTTTCCCCTCAAATGATTGATAATGTGTCTGGAAGGAGGTATATATATGTATACATCATTGTTTCATTTGTTTCAACCACCCATAAAATTGATTGACACCCTTATAAACAATAAGAAGTTAATAGCAGGTCACATTGATCAGGTTTATTGTTCTGATTATTTTGAACTGAAGAAGCTAACAAGCTACATAATGCTAAAGATACAAAGGTAGAAAAGAAGTGAAGTTGGTTGTTTCTAGCTTCTTTACCTTTTATTGATCACGCAGGTAAAAACAATAAGTCAGACTTCATGAGTTAATTAATGGTACTAGTCATGACTGGTGAACAATTGAATATTGCTGACAATGGAAGTATTGGCAGAAATCGTAAGACTTGGTGCTGAATATAATTTATTGATCAGTATTGAGAAAATTATGGCAAACCAATGAATTTCAACAAAAGATAAACAATTGACTAGTACCACTAGATTTACGTAAGATTTCTAGAAAGTGGATGAATAAAAATGAAACAGAGCTGGAGTTTATGAACTGAAGAAATAGAAAAACAGACCTGGTAATATTTAATATTTTATCAAAGGTACATTTTACAAGTACACCCAAATAAAAATGTATTTTTTGAAACCAAAGCCTGCAAACTTTAATTTTAATTAACTACAAAAATTGGTTCCAGGTGTATCTTCTGACTTATTATGTAACTATATTTATAATAATATTTATCACAAACCATAAATAAACTCATGTTTTATTATGCTTAAATATAAAGAGGTGCTTATGATTAAAGTATAAATAGAAAAAAATGGTATAGGTTATAGCAGTTGTCATAGTCCCCCAGCCATATAATACTGGGCTACTCAAGCAGTTTATATTAACAATTAGCAAGCAAGCACTCCTTGATTCTTAATAGCATAATTTATAAAATATGCAAACTGATACTAGATTATAAGTTTAAAACAAAAGTGATTCTGCAATATATTAGGATTTATTGACATGAGCATGTAAGCAATAAAATAACTATTAGCTCAGTGATTATGCTCAATTTATAGAAAAATTTTGAGGGGAGATTTGGTGAAGTTGAAAAATAGTGACAAAAAATTTAGATGTAGACAATTTATTTCTGTAAAAAATTGCTTGCATTTCAATTTAAGTTCCCAGATTTGCTTAGAACCTTCAAATTATCCATTAGAGTGATTAGACAAAATACTGTTTATATTATTGTTGGCTATTATAAGCTACTGTTGCAACCGTATTACGAGACATTTTAGTAAATATTTACTGAAATTATTCAACAGTTAGATGAAATCACATTATCAATTATCAATTAATATATTACAGTTAAATGGGGGAGGGACACGTTACATACCATAAGCAGATAAAAAAAATTTAGTTTCAGTTTTGATTATTTTCAATTTCATACATAGCTGTATTCAATTAATAAAATCAAAAATAACTACATGATACTGACTATGAATCATTAAATTAGAATAATCATTAAAACCCTTTAAAAAGATTAAAATTATAAATACATTAAATAGCTACTGTAACTAAACAGCTGGTTAAACTGTGTTGTAGTAAATATTTTAGGTTGTATTCTTATTAAAGAATTACAAATAAATACGCTTTTAAACCCCAACTAAGGTTATTAAGCTATTTTTTGTTATTTAAACTGCTAAATGTAAGCAAATACCAATTTCCATTCAATATGTTTAATATAATTAATATTAATTAATAATAATAACAATAATAATAAACTAATAATAATTAATATTTTATAAGAGCATTCTCTATATTTATTTAATGTTGCAAATCATTTTATAATGACTCAGATAAACCAACTTCCTTACTTGACTCAAGTGACTTGAGGTGACTTAAACCAAGTTTTGCTAATTACTACACTGTCAGCCAAACTTAACAAAAGAAAGAAGATATCACACCATAGAAATAATATTTCACAAATCCAGTAAGAAACTCTCAAGGCACATCATAACATGCAGTGATACAAAAAGAACTGCAGAGCAGATAAATTGCAACTTCAACGTAAACCATGCTTTTACAGATCTAAGGTTTAGTGTATATACTACAGAAAGTGCAACAAATTTGAGAGGAGACAACTCTGATAAATTGATTTACTATGGATAAGTATAATACAATATACATACGTATGTAATTGTACTGAGACATGTTTATCCACTAGTTGCAAGAGAAAGTGCTCATTAAGCAATCAATGGACAACATACAAATAAATACTTTTATGCCAGTAAGCAAAAATATTATCAGCAGTATAATACTACTTGCATAGTGATGGTTATAGAAGAAGCAACCAAGTATTTGTTTTATTTATGTATTTAGTAACAACTTTCAGAGTCAAAACTTCTAATTAAATGCTATTTCAAAACTTGAAATTAATCTATGTAAAAAGCTAATAAATATATTTAAAGTTGAATATTTTTTATGAAACTGCCAATCATTTAAAATGCTGCTGTAAAAGCTAAACAAGAAAACTGCAGGTTTTGTAGAGTCAAAAAAGTTTAAATGCTATGAATGCTACTTGTTCTTTGCCTTTGGATATTTTTTTGTAAAAAAACACAGATTTCACACGTTCAAAACCATCTGAATAGAGTGTTTTTCAAAACTAGCCAAGAAGTTTAGAAGATTCCCAGAAAAGCAAACACATGTCCATAGAAGACTCACTGAACATGTTGCTAGATAGTAATAGTTTATAATTTACATTAATAGTAATACTATAACTATAACTATAAGTTAAAGTATATAAATATTATTATTAATAGCAATAATATTATATAAGTTATAACAATTAGTATTACTACTAATATTGAACTATACACTATACAGCATTACTACTACTTTTAGTATTACTACTAATATTGAACTATACACTATTACTATACAGCATTACTACTACTTTTAGTATTACTATACATCAGATTAAATGAAATTTTAATTTAATGAATAACTTTAAGGAGTAAATTACTAAATAGTAAATAGTAACTGTAAGTGTAAAACGTAGTACTAGTTACAGTAACAGTATAATACAATTACATACTATTTATTCTCGGAACGCTTTTGATCTTGAGACATAACTTCATAAAATAAAATTTAGCGTACACCAATTAAATCATATACTATTCATAATATCAATTGTTGTTGTAAATCTAGTTAAATTGTGTAAGTGTGCATAAGTGTAATTTGAAGTTCAGCAAGCCACAAATTACAATCTCCAAGTAGTTAAGTTTTAGGTATGCTATTCGTTTTTTACCTTTTAATTGCCCAAACTAGTTTAGCATGCACTTCTTCCTTAGCTAATAAAGTGAGAGAATTTGATGCATAAGGAGAGCGGCAGAAAAAAGTCGATTTTTTGGAACTTTTCAACTGAGTTTAGGCATAGCAACTTCTCGCCATTTAGCAAAACACCAACCTTAGATCTTCACATCTGTTCGAAATTTGCGCATGACGCTCCGTAGTAATAAAGTTACAGAACAACAGCTGTAAATTTTAGCGGGACTTATTAAAATATCCCATTATGTTCCCCTAAAATGTTACCTGTGTTTGGATAAATACAAAACTTGTAAACAATATATTTTTATTGCATTTCAAAAGCAATTTTATTTTAATTTAAAATAGAAGTATTCATTTTTCCTAACTTATGTATATGTTGGAACGCCATTTCCGACTCATAAAAGTGGCGATAGTTAGCAGAAAACCTAAGGCTATATTGAGATTATGCAATACCAATTGTCAAACCCGAATATTGTTGTTGAAGTTAATGGTGCAAGAAAACTGTAATGAAGGCAGCTTTTTAAATCTAATACTTGTCCTATATTTGGTTTGCATATATTATCGTTATTGAAATGGCCCTAAACACAGCTCATGCTTTTAACGGAGCAGGGATCATATTGTACAATGGCGAAAGGTATAAATTAAAATTATAATAAATAAATTAAAATAATAATATTAATAATTATTTATTTATTTATATTTAATTATTTAATTATGTTATTTAATTTTATATCAATTTAAATTATTTATTTATAAAGTTAAACGTACGCTATTGATTAATTCTGGTAATCAATTTTAAATTTTAATTCATTTGGACAAATATTTGTGTTCATATTAAAATAGTAAATCACTAAAACTAAAGTTAATGTAATAGTAATACTAATGGCAATAATCAGTAATGCTAATGCTATAAGTGTAATACTAATAGTAATATTCAATGTGAATATAAATATTACATTTAGTGGTTTACTAATTTTTAATTAAATAAATTTACAATTGAATTATCACTATCACTATGAGTTCACAATTGTTACAATTTTTATAGTGGTACTGTTAGACTCAGAGTCAGTGTAATACTTATAGTTATACTAATACTTATACTTATAGTAATACTAATACTAATAGTGATACTAATACTAATAGTAGTAATACTAATACTAGTACTAATACTAATAGTAATGCCAATAGTTATACTTATACTTATAGCACTAGTACTAATAGTAATGCCAATAGTTATACTTATAGTACTAGTACTAATAGTAATACTAATAGTAGTAATAGTAATGCCAGTGGTCATAGTATTATTACTATTACCTAATCTTATAGTTATACTAATACTAATAATTATATAACATATAGTTATATGTACTAATACTAATAGTAATAATGTAATACTACTAATATTACTAATAGTAATAGTAATACTATCACTATCAGTATCATTACTAATTACTATTAGTTACTTATTTAGTAGGTTATTAGTCGCTATAGTTAGTCACTTATGGCTTAAAGTTCAAGTAAAAATTATAGTGGCAATGCTAGTAATTATTGAACTGGATTTTTACAAAGAGTAAGACTGAGACTAAGTTTTACTGTAAGTCTGACCATTTATAAAAATCAAATTCAAGATTAGCTGGAGCAATAACTCTCATTAATTGTCTTGGAGTGTTAATGTTATTATCACTATTAGTTTGACTTTTCCTGTTCTATTTTAGGTCATAATAATAATCATAATTGTTATCATGCTTCATTTTATAATCGTGTATGAGTTAGGCTTAGTCTTATCATTATGAATGATTGGATCCAATGTTCATTATTAAGATTATAATCATCGTATATTCAATAGGGTATTATACATTATTTTTATGATTATAATCATGTTAGTGGTCATTTGTTAATTTAGCTGTGAATACTAAGTAGAATTATAAAACATTGTTTATCATGGTAAATATATTGTAATTGATCATTCAAAATGTGTACCTTTCCAAAATTTTCCTACAAGTCATATTAGCACTATAGAAGCTGTTTTGCACTATATTTTATTGCCATTTATTTGTCATAAATTGAAATTTGTATGCATGCATAGAAGTCAATATATAATAACATTTTTTCAAAGCAAAAGCAGAATATTTTTGCAAATTGTATCTACTACATTTTAAATGCTTTCGCTGATTAAATACCAGAGATAATTGACCTAGAAATACAAGGAATGGCGTCAATTAACATTTTAGCTTATAATTAGAAGCTAGAGTTTGCCACTTTTTATGGAGACTTGATACATACAAATACTTATTAGTAGAAGTATCTCTATATGTTATGGTTATTGCATATAAGTAATATATTTATATATAATATATATTATTTAAAATATTATATAAAATGTATTATAAAAAATATTTTAGCGTTTGCAGTATTTGATTTTTCTTGTTAGAATTCTGCTATACGCAAATGATGTCCGGCTCGCAATTTCTGAAAATAGTGTTGCTGCTTTCAAAGGTGAAAAGAAGGGAGAAATCTATCTCACGTCTCACAGAGTCAGTAACTTTTTGCCGTCACTTGAGTTATCTTTATCTTATCTTCTCATCTCTACCGTTTTTGGAAGACAGCTTAGAATTTGTAGTGTCTGTAATGATGGTTGGTGTTTTTCTTCAATTTATAGTTTTTGTGGGGGTTGATTACACAATTTGAATATATAATATATATATTAGATATATTTTTACTGCCTGAAACCAAAGATTCATTGCAAACTTTGAATTGCCTGTATTTGCAAGTCAAAACAGTGTGATACTATACATAGTAAAATTGTTGAAACCAATTTACATTCTTTAAAATATTCTCTTTTTAGGCTTAAATGCGCCAATTATATGTGTTTGTATTTTTGTAGATAATCTTTACCAACACTCATCAAAGTGACTTGCTAAAGTCGTTCAGTGTACCATTTAACTGCATGAGAGAGTTTGAATTGGAGCAGCCAATCTTTGGAGCTAATCATCTGAAAGGAAAGGTGGTTGCTGAGAATGGCGGCAACTGGGTTGGAACTGCTAAGTTTAAGCTGTGGTTCTACTCTGGCGGTGCTATAGAGTTTGGGCAGGCAATGATGAAAGCGGGACAGCTCGGTAAATATGTTGCCAAAAAATTGTCACGCATCAGTTCAAGTGCAGTTTTATTACTTTTGTGGATTAGATGAACATGCAACTCTACTGTTCTATTAATTTTTGCATTTTCTTTGTAATTGGTGTATTTGCTTTAGCTTTAAGTAACCGAGCTCCAAGACCTCAACCACCGCAATACACACCTCAAGGGAACATATTTCAAGCTCCTCCTCCAGCTTATGGGTTGGTGTGTGGTGATCCTAACTATGGGTGGCTGCCTTATTCTACATTCCCTTCAGCACCTCCAGGTATTCTGAGATTTTCTAAGACTTGATATCCTTTACCTACAATTCTTCTTCATTAACTGTCAACTGTACCATGCTGACCTTTGTCTCAATGCATTGCATTCTTCTCTGAGTCACTGATGTTTTAGTAATATTTGCACTTTTCTGATAATTTAAGTTTGATTTTATAGTATGGTATTCACTTTTTACAGCATCTTCTGTGTACATGACCGATGCACCTCCACCTTACCCTGGCCTAATCCCCAACACTCCAATGTATACACCTCCAGAGAATGCTGCCACTCAGCAGATGCCCGCAGCATACTATGACCCTAACAAACCCAACACTGCATACGCCGCAGCTTCAGCCCCACCTGCTTATGAAGAGGCAAATTTATATGAAAAGAAAAGGCTGTAAGATCTGTAATCACGCTATAGTTTAGCTGCAAGTCATTATTTTTATAACATGTGCTCTATTTTATAGTTGTCTATTTTTTCATTATTTTTCCAAGTTATCCACCTTATTAGACATTTTGCTGCTAAAAAATGCTGTTAATGCTTTTTGTAGCCTGTGGTAATTTATGTTGCAAACAATAAAACTACTATATACTGTTGTGATGAATAGTGGGAAAATATGTGTAATAAATTTAAGTCTACTATATGTAAATTAACAGCTTGCTGATGTAGTAAGTTTATGCAAATTTCAAATTTATTGAAAATAGTATGCATGATTTTACAAGGCTTTGTTTTCCAGCTATAAAAATACAAGATTTTGCAAAATCGTTGATATATGACATGTAAAATCTACACACATATACAAATATACACTTATTTATAATAATTTTTTTCCAAATAACATCCAAATGAGCAACATGGTATTAAAAATAGACACTAACTATTATGCATAACATTCATTCATAGGCAACAGATTTTTGTGAGATAAGTTGGATGTGGCATATGCAAGTTGCATTATATAATAGGGTTTGGTGATGAAGGACAATGATTAGTGATATGATACATAATTGAGCACTTGCTATGTTTATATATGTTGTGGTTATATAGAATAGATAGTACAGGTGTGTATAATGGAGATATGACCTCATGGTATTCATCAGATATTCCTTAAACAAAGGAGGTGAAATTCGGTAAAGGTGTTCGAGAACCGGGTAAATCGGGAGAACTGCCCACGTGACTTGGTTGAATTCGAACGCCATTGCGCTGCTGAGAATTTTCCAGAAGACCATTTGTAGATCTGTAATGACTAGTAGAAGGTGCAAGGCTACTCTCTGCCTCACTGTCAGTATATGCATACATGCTAAGTTGATTTCTGCCTCTGCCAAACGAGTTTTGCCATGATTGTTGGACTGCACCAGATTGCACGTAGGGGTTGTAACCTCGATATTGATAATTATTGTAGCTGGTATTGACTGAGCTAGCTCCAGCTTTATCAACTTCATCATCACTACTATCAGTAATGCTTGCTTTCCCCTAGAGAATTATATGAAACATACAATATACTTAACATTTTGAATGAAGTGGGAAAAGCATCTGTTGTAATGCGCATGAAGATCTTAGTGTTCGTGCATGGAAGGGGGATCTCGCAGGGCTTATCAGTTTAAATATCAAACGGTGTGGCCACACAATCCTGACAATACTTAAAGGTACTAGCTAGTAATCATACTGTTGACAGTACAGGCATCATGTATGCAAAGTAATGTCACACAGAGGGAGAAATCAGCATTCATTTAAAACACAGAGGGCAGAACTTTTCTGTGAATTTCTCAGATGATAACAAGATAAGCCACGTTTCTATGTTTAAAAGGTAAAAACTCCAAAAACATAATTTATAGATTTAATGTAATTTTAAAAGCGAACAAGGTCAAGGCTGCAAATAATCATGCTCAAGAGAAGACAAACAGAAAGAAGATTTCCGTTCCGCCTTCAACTAACCTACTATTTATCAACTGTTGACCAGCTCTGCAAGAATGAAACAAACATTTCATAAGCCTGCCTATGCAACCTAGAACAATTAAAACATTAAACTCTCTTTGCAAATTAACGAAGTAATGTTTTTACTTTAAAACATAATAAACGTAGCATAGCCGTTCGGACTGACCTTAGTTTCATCGTCGTCTTCATCGCTGGACATGTCACCTTTCTCGGTGACGCTACAGTCATCATATGACGGTGGCATATTTTCAGCGGAGTACACGACTGCACCAGGACTGGGTCTGGGTGGTTCGGCCCTGCAGTTGATAAAATACATAAAATATAATAGAAGAAATTATTTGTTATAGTAAAACAAAAAATTTCAAATTGTCAAAACAAATCAAGTTTTCGAGCATAGCAAACCAGTTAGTGTGCACGAATCAATATTACTCCACCCTTTTGTATATGTGGCTAAAAATAATTAGTGTTAAGTTTTGCTGAAAGCTCAGTTATATTAGAGAAATTTAGATAGTTGTATAAGCTTGTTATATAATGAAACATGGCGCCTGATAAATAAGCAAGGAGACATTTATATTGTGCATGCACCAGCCCCATGCCGTACCGTTTTTCTATCTTGCGGCGCATTGCACTGTAAACCATAAAAACGACCTTGAGTATGAAGGAAGAAATGTCAAAGATACGAGTTTCATATGTTGCAGGTAAAGTAGAGAAGATGTAACATTGTTATTATGGTTTACTATTCACCTTTTGCATCAGCAAGTTTAGTAGCAAGAGAAAGCGGGTGAACAAGCATGGTTACCTGTATTTATTTGAAGTGCGGCGATTGTCCCTCTTTAATGATGACCTCATTTCGTACGAGTTGTAGCCAGTGTCTATTCCCCCTCCGATAACATCCTGTTCATATGCCTGCTCTGCAAGTTTGGCTATAAAAAGAATAAAACGGTATATTAACAACGAGTAACTTAAATATTATGGACATCAAATTTTACAATTACACAACCAACTTTTGACTTAAAAATATCTTATTAAAAATATAAAATATGGTTAAATGAATGTCATATAAGAATTAAATATTTACACAAATCATCCAATATACATTGGCACTACAAAAAATATATACAATTATTATATTAACATAAACATACAATCTAAACAAAAAGAGACAGACTTCGCAGGGCAACAAGTCTGGTATATAAAAATCATGAATTATATGATACAGAAAACAAACCTCTTGTCCTGTAGCAGTAGCAGCACAGAACGGCCGTCACTATTATTATGATCACCAGAGCCCCTAAGCCCACTATGACTAAGAACCACCAAGTCTTATATATGGGGACGGTTTTCTCAGCCTCCGTATTTTCACCGAGTCCATGCTTGTTGAAGAGACTGACTCTATACCTGGTGAACGTAACGCCACCAAGGAGAGAGTTGGGTAGAAGAACTTTTTCTACGGAGTTATCTGTGTGTCTCACCAAATATTTCCAATCTGCATCACACAATGTTTTGTTTCAGTGACTAGAGATCACGTTGACACTTATCTATCATAGTCTAACAAAACATTTGTACTTTACTACCAATACACTTATATATTTTAACTATAGTTTTATATTTTAAGGCCAAATCTTTCTAACATTACTTCATAGTCATTTGTTAGTAATATTAAAAAATACAACAGACGCATAAGTGAATATGCTGTCTGTTATACAGCAAAATGTCTGAATTTATATTTTATTCAAAATGTTACAAAGCTTATATTACATTAAACAAAAAACAATGTTGTTTGTACTAACATGCCATGCAACAGAAGAATCATAACCAGTTATATAATAATACACTACAATCTCAACCATACCAGTGTTACTCCAAATATGAAGTCGATGTATCAAAAAAGGAAATCAAATAATTTAATAATATTTCATCACTGCATAAAGAAGTGAGTCATGAATAAGTCCTACCATTATCCAATCCTTCAATAACACTGCCAAGAACGGGAGCTTTACCCTCTGCCCCTACTGTCCATTTGACAAGCACTCCAGTATCTTCCACAGAATACTCGGCTTTTGTTGGTGCACTTGGGACTCCTACAATGTCCGTTTAACTTACTTTAACTGTCCGTTTAACTTACTTCAACTGTTTGTTAACTTATATTAACTGTCTGTTAACTTACTTTAACTGTCTTTTAACTTATATTAACTGTCCGTTTAACTTACTTTAACTGTCCGTTTAACTTACTTTAACTGTTTGTTACCTTACTACATTTTAAACAAAAGATGGAAGACAATTCTTCAAGTGAGGGAACAAATAAATGTCTGGAATAATTAACTTGCAGCTATTGGTACGAGTGGCATCACACTTGAAACAGTGGTAATCACTGCTCAAGCATAGTCATAATGCCTACAGCAGAGTTCAATGAATAAAACGAAAGAGAAGACAAACCATATTTGGGTCCAGTGGTATAAGAGATGTCGGATGGAGTGCCTTCCCCCTTAACAGTGTAAGCCCACACTGTAATGTTGTATGTGGTGTTGCGATCAACTTTACTAATCTCTAGGAATGTAGTTGGATGAGCGACGTACATCGATGTTGAGGCCACAACTCCTGTTTCTATTGACAACAAAATGTTACATTAAAAAGCTGACTTCAAGTTATATTATACTACAAAGCTAGATGTGTAAGGGTGTAGAAAGTTTAAATTAAAGTACATCAGAAAAAATTGGACATATCAGTTTTCATAATACAAAATAGAGGACGTTTTTTGCATATGGTGGTACTGCTTTTGAGTTATATTGCAAAGCCATTAGGCCAGTAAGTTTGAACTCCTCACAATCTCTATTCAAAATTCATAGTTTTTAAATTAATGTCATTGAATAAAAAACATTGAAAGTAGTCAATGTTAGTTCTAGTAGCCATGCAGTAGTTAGTTGCACCTTTCTAACCACAGAAAGTAATTTAAAAGGATGCAATCCATATATTTTAATAAATAATTTTGAAGACCAGCACTTTCCTATATAATAAAAGGATTCAGACTGAATATGTTGAACATGTGTTAATTATGTTATGCTAGAGAAAAAAAATAAAATGCCCAACAAAGTATCTTGTAGCATAATCTATTAATAGCAGGATTTTTCTAACTATATCAGCACACATCTTTATGCAGAGTGAATGCTAAGTTATCTGGTGATACACAAACATGCCAAATAGTAACAAACGTATAACAATGAGACAGGGTAGGAACACTGCACATGTATTCTAGTAGAGTTTCCAACATAACACAGAAGTTGTGCACCCATTCTATCCCAATTTAACAAGCATAATATAACATATATATACATAACATAGAATACAGTAATAATAAGCTAATAGTTAAGAAGCACCAGAGAGCCACATGTATAAAAGCAGCAGCAGTTCTACACTCACCATCCGGTATTGCTAAGAAAAATATGGAGGAAACATAAAATAGCAGCCAACTTTTTCACTTGCAATACTGCATTACAATAGCTCACTACAGGCATGTACACATTAGCTACATGTACACATTACCTACATGTACACATTACCTACATGTACACATTACCTACATGTACACATTACCTACATGTACACATTACCTACATGTAACATTAGCTACATGTACACATTACCTACATGTACACATTAGCTACATGTACACATTACCTACATGTATTTACCACATACATACATATATAAATTACACACATATATAGTTGCACCTACGTGTACAGCTACATTTACACATACACATCAAATACATATACACAACGCACATGTGTACACACTATGGCAGCACACATTACATCACAACATACTCACACACCACACCCATTATTCATATTGCATATTATTATAGGCTTCCACTACTGGCTGACGTTAAAGTATCATTATCTGTTACTACAGCAATATTATCAATACAGTTTGCTTATGAACTACTCATGTGATGTAAATGCATGCACTAAATGCATTCAAACAACTCGTTGACTCCACATTGTTTGTTTACATGCCAAGCAGTAATATAATACCTCTTTTTTCACGAGGTGCACCAGTGTTGTTACCGCAGCTTTGAAAACCCATGAGCTCTGCAGGGGCTGTAGTATTTAGATAAGTTAAAACAACCAGTTACTTGATATTTCACGACATATAGCACAATTTTCTAGTGCCTTATCTACCAGCAATCAAGTAGCCAGTATTGAATACATACTCTGACATTAGTGAGCTAGAAACTAATCTCTCATGACAATCATTACTCATGCTCTGAGGCTAAGGTCTCAATGCTAGACTGTGGTACTCATATCACGTGATGTTTAAGAAACTAGCAGCTGCAACTCACCATCATGCGGATGATATTTAATTTGATAACGCAGTATATGTCCATTAGGCTCCGACGGCATGTCCCACGTAATGTTGACAGAGGTCAAGGTCAACTCTGACACGGTGAGGTTACTGGCAGGACCAGGGTCTAAAGAGAGACAGTTGATACATATACATATATATATATACAGCTAGTTGACATTCCTAGTGTGATTGCCAATCATGTATAAGCTTGCAATTTACTTACAATATATAAACAGCAGTACTGACAGATTGATGGAGTTATTACGTATTATTTATTAAAGAACTTTTGCTTGAAACAACACATTTTTAACAAAAATTGTTTTTACATCTGCAGTAATTTACAGATATGGAGCTGCAATACAAATTTTAAAACCTCTGAGAGAAAGGCTAACAACAACATAAGTGAAGCACCGGTATATCAGTATTTACGGTGTATGGCTTCTACTTACACCCCTGGTCTGTAGTTGCTTCAATGGTGATACTTTTAGGGCCTTCGCCGGCTATGTTATACGCTGTAATACTGATCTGATACTGCTTGTATATCTCAAGGTTGGAGAGAGTGTGGGAGGTCTTCTCAGGGCCAACTAAATCATAGTTGACTGTAGATGCGGCTCTCTTTCTCCTAGCAACTGGGTCACCGATTACTTCATAATATATCTGAATAATATATAGAACCATAATATATACGAATAATATATAGGACCATAATATATCTGAATAATATAAAGGGCCATAACATATATTGAACATGATTTTGTAACTTCCTTGTCTTTTCTTATCAAATAAAATCATCGAGTTCTACTAAACGCCAGGAAAAATGGGATGAATATGTAGACAATTGAAATAAGATACTTCATAACTAAATTTTCCAGACTAAATTGTGGACTGGTTTCAAAAGAATTAAAACTAGTTACATACTAGTGTAATACATGCAATTTAGTCAGTAAGGTGTATTGCACCTAGGATATATTCCCTCACTTCATATCTCCCACATCTATGTCCCACATGTACCCCCTCTGTATCCTCCTCACTCCGTACCCCCTCTGTATCCTCCTCACTCCGTATCTCTTCAGCATGTATCTCTATTAAACTGTCAGATGGTCGCCCAAGAAGAAGGAAGTAAACAGGCACCTTCTGACTAAGCACTGTGACCAAGTGGTAAACTGAACTCACCTTATAACCCAGCAGCTGTCCATTTATTTCCTCTGCAGTCACAGGTTTCCATGAGATAGTGACTTCCTGGTCACTAACCACAGAGGAGCTGATCTCAGAGGGTGTCCCTATAGGCACTGCAACAAACATTTATTTTACAATAGATAGGTTCTAAAGCTATATCTTTAACTTGGTATTAGTTCCGCAATTCTGTTTACAGTACTAAGCAAATCTGTCAACATTAAACCATAATAGCTACTGGTAATATCATACCTTAAAGAGTGTGGTAGAAAAAATATTTCAACATAATGTCAATTACAAGGACACTCCTAGTAGAAAAATGATGACTGCATCAAAAGCCTGAGAGTCTACTCACCCGCAACGCCAACATAGATGATAACCGGCTCAGACTTGACGCTAATACCTTCCGAGTTGCCGGTACTCATTCTAATCTCGTACAAGTTGCCGGCGGTGAGACCAGTTAGCATGGCCGTGGATTGAGGATATGACACGTCTGTGTATGCAAACCCTGAGTCCGGCTGGTCATCGTCGGCGCTATAAATCTTGTACCTAGATAAAATTTGAAACTCCATATGCTAAATATTACAATAAGGCTGCTTGCAAATTTTCTGTGTTTTAGATTTAAGTATACTTTCAGATTTATACCGCACTATGAGAGTTCAAACCAACCTAAGCAGCATGAAGTGAAGCATTATATATTGGCAGAGCAACCCTGAAAAGGAATGCTGTATAGCACCACACTGTGCGAAACTTCTATTACATCCAGCAACTAAATAGCCATTGATTTCTAACTCTATCACAACTTATAAGCCACTTCAGTTACAAATTAGGACAATGCTGTTATATAATGTAAGCTAGTAAGTTAAATTTTATATCAATTCCCCTATGAAATCGGTAGTTTAAAATCAAATTAACAAAAATATAAATTTATATACAAGATTGAGAGATTTTAGTTGAACAATTAGTAATTTGATTGAAAGACATGAGCCAGCATACCATATCCTGTTGTAGATTGTCCCACTATTCCAATCAGGGCGATCAGCTGAGAGCCAAGAGATGTGCAAAGCAGTAGCTGTCTTAGGAACAACTTCAAGATCAGAGGGTGCACTAGACGGTGTATCCGTGAGCGTTTGACCTTCAACTTCAGTCGTAGCACGAGATTCACCTAATTTTAAAACCAACAACAGCTTTATTTTCAAAAGAATACACTTCTTGATTTTATGTGACAATAATATTACAAAAGATGAGTTAACTAAAAAATCTGTATACCATGACATGAAATTATACCTGTATGAAAGTTATAATATTTTTACATTAATTTACAATTTTTTACAATTAATTTTACATTGATTATTACAATAAACTAATTTTACATAATAATTCATTTCTTAAACATCAGTTTTGCTGGCTGCACACACCTTTTGTGTCGACTTACCTTGGTCATTGACAGCAGCTAACTTCAGGTAATATTTAGTATATGCATTAAGATTCAGTAAGGTGAACTGTTGAACGCTGCCAGGTACTAGGCCATCAAACACAACTTCTGGTGAGTTATCAGTTCTGTAGTAGATGGTGTAGTTACGTAATGGTAGGCCAGTGCTAGCTGGAGTACTCCACTCTAGTGTCAAGGACGTGGGCTGTGATGAGCGAATGGCAAAGTTTGTTGGTGTACCCGGAACATCTAGATGAAAATAAAGTGTGAGTGTAACTTGAAAGATATTCTGCTCAACAAGAAACGTGTTTACACCCTCAAATCTGCTAGCAAAGGGTAGCTTGCAGAACAAAATATTATATAACGCTTAAATCAACTATTGAAGATGTGGCCAATGACAAAGCAGAGAGAAAGAAAACCTAAATTATTTGATATTGGAGAACTACTAAATTCGAATAAGTCATAGTCATGTGTTTTTAAGTAGTGGCTAAATATAAAAACTAATTGATGATTGAAAATAAGTAGATTAGGTGTGAGACTTGTGCAAAATTGCAGTTTCTTGAAAAGTACTAATTCTAAGAAAATTATGATTTATGTATGAGAAGGTGCGAGACTACATAATAAGACAGTCGTATGGAAAACCAAAATGACAAACCAAAAAGACTACGACACCCAAGCAAAGTAAAGAACTTAACCCTTGCACCCAAGAGTTGTGAAAGACGTTTGTGAAGTTGGCAATGAAGATAACAATTCAAAACTAACCATGGCCTGCTGTATCAGAAGTTGTAAAAACAAGTCTTTCAGGCTGACTGGCTCCCATATTGTTTACAGCTTGTACTGAATACACGTACTCAGTTCTAGCTGACAGATCTTTAATAAAAATACTAGTGCTAGAGTGATTGGAGAACTTCAACGAATTTGTACTGTCCCCAGTCTGAACATATCTACAAAGAGAGTAAAGCATGTGTAAGATAACAGCACAGAAATAGCAATGTTCTTGTAATTTAATGTGCCCAGGACAATTAGTATTAATTGAATCTATATGACCTGTTAACTTACAGCAGGCAATATAAATACTAGAGGTGAAATCTAGCTGTACTAATCTCTAAAGCCATAAAATAGGCAACTAAGAAATAAATGTAAAGGTGTAAGATAAACTGGAGGTGTATGTATTGTGAATGACTTTATTTTTCTCTGCCTAACATGGTATTAGTGTTACCATATACAAAATATATGATACACTACATCTTATATAGTATATACTGACCAAAGTTATATAAACAGTAAATATTAAAGCATTGAGGAAGATGCAGGTAAACAACTATAATGACTTCAATTCCGAAAATATGTCTATAATACAATAAGTCCTTTGCAAAAGGGCAAGACAGATGTAACATTGAAATCTTTCAGTACGAGACTTACAGGCAATGGAGTATTATACGTACTCAATATTGTACTGAAGTGCTGAATCTGAGTTCGGGTGCAGGGGAGGCAACCACGTTAACCAGAACGATGTGAGAGTTATACTCTGAAGAGAAAGAGACCTTGGACTACCTGGTGGTCCAGATTTAGTACGTACTATGTGGGGCTGTGACCGAACCCCTTCCCCAATCCGAGTGTAGCCAGATACCTGATTAAACATAGCAGTTATAGCACAACATACTGACATGAGCTACTACAGCTACTACATACATAACATACTGACATGAGCTACTACAGCTACTACATACATAACATAAAAGGCTCAAATCAAACATATTATAAGTTACTATATTCAAAGTCAAATAACTGCATTTACTTACAGTAAATTAACTAAATACACCAACTAATGCACTAAAATTCGAATGTGTTTTTAGCAAAAAATTCTTGAAAAATTTGGTAGTAGAATAAAATTTGTTAGAATTAGATATTCAACAAACATTTTATCTCTTGTCTTTTTTATTAAGCTTTTCATATCAGCAAAGTCTATTGAACATGATATAATGCAAGGAGCTTACACATCATTTAATTGAAACACATGCCTTCAGTCATAAGATAGCAGCCAAATGTACCATAAATAGAAATATATCTTTTCAATCATCGTTATGTTTATGGT
The DNA here is from genome assembly GCA_964035545.1 of Bugula neritina. NCBI lineage: Eukaryota > Metazoa > Bryozoa > Gymnolaemata > Cheilostomatida > Bugulidae > Bugula > Bugula neritina. The sequence continues at coordinate 6,826,087 of OZ037765.1, read as the reverse complement.
AAAACTAGTGCACACATCTACAGACATTATAAACAAAATCAATAATGCATTTAAAGCAGTAGGCAATAGTAGGTAGTTGTAGTCATTAGCCCAGACACACTTGCATACTGTAGGTGTGAAGTTACCTGCACATCCCATTCTATATCTTACCTGCAAAGCATAGTCTGTAGCGCCACTGAGACCCGTTATGTCTATTACTCGATCACTCACGGAAAGGCGTGACTCTTCATCAGAGCTTCCGTGCACTTTGTAATAGACATAGTATCCTAGAGCTAACCCATTCGTATATTGGGGCTCTATTTCATCCCACTCTAGGTTTATAAGGGATAGTGAGCGAGATACTGAGCTTGTGATGGCAGGTGCCCTGCTTGGAACTAAAACCAAACCAAATTCACAAAATTAGAACCTTGTAAATACTGTAACAGTTGTAATACTTTGACATTTTATATAAGGCTGACATCCATTTCTAGCTGTAGCATTTCTATTTCCATCACTTTACATTCCTAAACTATATAGTCAGACCATGAGCTTTACACAGGACTCACTTGTTAGCTACTATTAATACACTAGCAGCCGGAAATCCTTGGCATTTCAATGAATGGAAGTCACAAGTTCATTGCCATCCTTTCTCTTAGAACTGTACCACCATATTTTAAGACACGATACTACTTATGTGTTTACTTGTACTACTTATGTGTTTACTTGTACTACTTATGTGTTTACTATTGCTCACTGTAAACACTACTATGTGCATACTTTAGGTTTACAACTCAAGATGCTTGAAAAATGCAATGTTAGTTAATTATTCCCAGCAAGTATAAATATTTGTGCTAGCAGATGATAGAACCTAACATATTATCACAACACAAGTCTCACCATATTCAACTGTGGTGGAGTTGGCAGAGTTGCTGTTGGAGCTAACGTGCTCACTGTTCACAGACTGTATGTACACGGTGTAGGTGGTGTGGGCATTCAGGTTGCCGAGTATGTAGAACCGGCTACCAGGGTTAGCCACAAACGCAGTCTGGGGTACGCTGTTATACTTGGACTGATAGGAAATGCGGTAACCAGGAGAAGCGCCATTGAAAGAATCTTTATCCAAAGGCTACAACAGAAACTAGTTGTACGAGAAGATAATTTCATACTACCAATAGCATTATAGCTATATCTAGCTAAAAGCATACAATAAATATAACATAGCAGCTGGAGGAAAACTATATTACTAAGCACCAAAATAAATTCTTCTAGCAAATGTAAAATGAGTTCAATACGGTTTATAATGTATGAATGAATATAATTGCTGTAGGGTTTGGTTGAGAATAAGCAAAGTGCATCTGCAGTGTTAAATATTTAACAACTGTTAGTCTATATATAACATTGATTCAAATACTAAAATTATTTTGCTATCAGAAAACAGAAAAATATTTTTTGGAGTACTCTAAAGTCTAAAGTATAGCCTAAGAGAATATAACTCAGCCTGTTACATGGTATCACTAGCATACTAATATAGATAATGCATGAACTTTACTTGCCATTTACCAACTTGTGAAAAGAATTTCGCAACAATGCTAGCATGACTATCACAGTACTTTACATAAGATGTATAAACCACTATGAATATGCAATAGACTGATCCCAATAGCCTCAATAGAACCTCATAATGTAGACATTGAGTATTATTGAAAATTAATGTTATATCATGCCAGTTGATAGCGTGATTGTTATATATACAATTTACTTCGTGATGAATAGCCAAGTTTTGTTGCAACACTGATTCACCCATAAACTATACACATGAATAGAAAATAAATGATGACATTAGTTGTCGTGGCACCACCATAAATAACTAAAATAGTAGAAATCGTGAAAAATCATAGCGCTAAATATTACACATGCAAAGGAAATAATTGTTGTTTTGCTGTCTGAAATAATAACACAAATAATAAACTATTCACTGAGTAATAATAATGTTTTCATACCGTCCAGCTGATGATAAGTGTAGAGTGATTCTGAGCCCTCACTGCCACGCCGGCTGGAGGGGCATCCGGAGGTGCCATAAGGGTGGTGACAACTTCAGTAGAATCACTGGCTATACTAGCCCCAGCAACATTCACAGCAATTACATGAAAATAGTAGTCGTTGTAGGGCTGCAGAGAAGTTACTTCCAGTTGCCTATAAAATTATAGAACATTCCGGTTGTATGAAGGTCACTATAGCATTTCTATTCAAATTTCATCCAATTTATCACCACTAATTTGATTAGAAGCTTTACATGGCACTTTCTTTCATCTTTGTTGTAGCAATAAAATTTTGCTCATTTGATCATAAGAATGCTATATATGTCAGACAAAAGTCTGAAGAAAACAAACTTCTTCTTTGAGCGCTAAAACTACAAGTAGGAATAGAAAAAGTAGATATTCAAGAGTGGATCTCTGAGAAGACTGAATAACTCAACAGATAGCTAATATAAATTTATGGTGGGCTAATGAATAGGTAATAAATTAAAAAACACACATTCTGTTAGCAACAAACTATATTACATAACTGTGCTATTAAACATGGAGAAAAAGTAGTAGTGGGAGGTACTCCATACAGTTTAACTACTTTCACTGGAGGCTGTGTATACATCTAAGAGTATACAGCTAGGGGTGTAGTATACAGCTAGGAGTGTAGCATACAGCTAGGGGTGTAGTATACAGCTAGGAGTGTACAGCTAGGGGTGTAGTATACAGCTAGGAGTGTACAGCTAGGGGTGTAGTATATAGCTAGAAGTACAGCTAGGAGTGTAGTATACAGCTAGGGGTGTAGTATACAGCTAGGGGTGTAGTATACAGCTAGGGGTGTAGCATACAGCTAGGGGTGTAGTATACAGCTAGGGGTGTAGCATACAGCTAGGGGTGTAGTATACAGCTAGGGGTGTAGCATACAGCTAGGGGTGTACAGCTAGGGGTGTAGCATACAGCTAGGAGTGTAGTATACAGCTAGGGGTGTAGTATACAGCTAGGGGTGTAGTATACAGCTAGGGGTGTAGTATACAGCTAGGGGTGTAGTATACAGCTAGAAGTGTAGTATACAGCTAGGGGTGTAGTATACAGCTAGGAGTGTAGTATACCTCGAGGATGGGTCCACAACTTTGATATCAGCAATTTGCGTCCAGTTCTGCCTCAGTCCATGTCGGTACTCAACAATATAATTAGTAATCGGAGCTTCTCCATTGAATCCAGGAATGAAAGAAAGAGTAGCGGATCTGCTCTGTTTATCCACCACTTGAACATTAGTTGGTTTATCTGGTCTTCCTGCACAACATCAACTCTTATATAATAAAACTATGAAACTATTGAAAATTCATATCCTCCAATTCAGATAATGTATTATTAGTCATATCTAATACAACCACAATAAAACACATTAATGACAACACAAAGCCTAAAATACATAAACTTGTCAAACTTAGACAAAAATATCTATAATCAAAATTTCAAGCTTAAAATATTTATATTTCAAACAATGACTAAATTTGTGTAAACATAAAATCCATCGTGTGATTGATGCACTTTACGTCGTTATCTGGCATTTACATCTTGTCAAACCAGTTTCAGTACACATCAGCGAGGTTAGTTCAACAACTCAAATAATTGCAACAACTTGGCTCATCTCAAAATAATTAGTACAGTGCAAAATAAGGACAGGTTTTCAAAAATGATGTTGTCTAGCTCTCTGATGCTTCAAATATGTGAACTCACTGTGTCCCAGAATAAAAAACATTTTAATTTATTATAAAATTAGTATATTTAAGCTATATTATGCATTTTTTATTGAAAAAATGACAAATTTATAAATTTTACCCACTGAAAAATAAATTCAGTGGGTAACACATTTCAACTTTGACATAGCATAACTTTTTTATAAATATATATTATGATTATATTTTTTTCCTTAAACTGTTCTAAAAAAGCTTGTCAATCTCTTGGTGTGCTGAATGTCTAATTCCTAGCAGTACAAGTTTAGATATTCCTGTTTTAGTGTTTCAACCTCACGAATTTTTTGTCCGCAACAATTGTCCGTAAATTGAGTATGAGCACGTGAGAACGAAATTGCTAACGCTTTCTGTTTACACTCTCAAATAAAATAGTTAAATTTTATTATTTTGCTCAAACTCATTTTTTACAACAAGAAATATATTTTTATTTTGTTTATTCATAAGTATAAAATAATTACACAGTAATCTAATTTTGTTTTCATAAATAAAGTCATCTTGAAACTTCTAGAATTTAGAGTATAGTAGCGCATCCGGTTTGTTGCCAAGAAAATAATCTGATGGCATAGCGGTTTAGTTATCATTTATTTCGTCAGGTTAGTATTAATTGTATTTTTCCAAACTTCTCATAACTTTTTATATTTATCAAACAATATAACTTTCAGTCAATTTTTCTCTAAGGCTTTATTCTTTTGTTTTATCAATTCTTACAATGATAATCCCAATCATAACGATAACGAGTAACTCTTTAAGTTTATCATAACATATTTCTATTATTAATAATTTAAAATGAATGATAATGGAAAATAAGAACTAAATAACTAAGTAAATAACTTTTTAATGCATTAAGTTTAAATTGCACTTGCGTATTTAGACTTTAGTTTTGAATTGCCGTAATTTATATTCAACTAAAACTTTTATTGTCGCGATCAGCAACTTAAAATTCAAATTGAAATTGTAGTAGCCATTCACCATTTAATGATTCATTTTGAATTCAATAGTCAATACTGAATATTGTAAACTGCGATGTGTAAATTCAAACTGTAAGTGTAATGATATTGAACTCAATATGATATTACCAATACTAATACTATTAGTATTACTTTTCTTAATAACATAAGCATTAAGAATGAGTGATTACTCTTACTCTTACTACTCTCACTCTGAGTGCTTGATCCCTGCTTATTGGCATTTTTTATAGTTTGCACTTGATAAATTTAATTTAATTAGAAATTTAAGAATAAGTTGCAGTAATATTAATATGTTAATATATCTACTTAGTACATAATAGTGATTTGGATTAGCTCCTTTGGTTTAAGTTGAATGAGTAAGTTATACTACGGACAAGTACGCTACGGGTACTTAAGCAAATTAATCATTGCTAACAACTTGTCAATAGTGTAATAGCTTGTAACACTAATAGTCAATTTAAATACAACTTTATGCTGAAGGCTAGCTCTTGTTTTGCAACTATTTAGTTTCATTATCTTATGCATTAAGTTATTAATAGCCAATAACTTAGATTATAGCTAACCCTCACTCTTCTAAGCATTAGTCTCAATAGCTTACCAAACTAAAAAACTCGTATATTTTAGTTTTTATATTGTATAGAATAGTTCCATGCCTTTCAAGACCAGGCAACAGTCCACTGCTAGGAGCCATGCTTCATCAGAAAAAAGCAGTGGTCTGAAGAGCAGCAAGAGAGAAGGAAGCAACAACTGAGGGGTATGTCAACGTCTGAACAAGTATAGACAAATTGAAAGTTCAGAAGAGCGATTAAAATAAAAATCATACTTAAAATATACAGCTTAGTTAAGTTTAGATAAATCTTACGATGAAGCCAGTACAATAGAAATGTAGACTAAACAATCTACTCCTATACAACTAGCAAAATTTTGAGAGGGCTGCACTAACATCAGCTCAAGCTCACATGGTTTCTGCAACTGCTACTTGTGAAATAATGATGAAAGTTTAAATGTGTACATCAACATTAGCAAACATTCTATAATTTGTCTTACTGTTTTTTGTAGGAGGAGATGTGAGTGTAGATAAGGTAGAAGGAAGTGTGTTAGTGAATATGTATTTCATGGTTTGTTGACAATATTTTATGTTTTGTGCATGCATTTTGTTTGTGTGAATGTCTTGTACTCGATATAATAGGACTACTGGTGAACTGTCAATTTATACAAAAAAGTAACAAGCTATTAGCCTACCTCATAAGTGGTTTGGAAAGGCACCTGCTGTATGCATATGCTGTCAATTTTAAAAGTTTAGTCTGTAGAAAATTATTTTCCAAAATAAAGTCATTCTGTTTAAAACCAATCATAAAACTTTTGTCTCTTTATGCTGCAATATTTTTAATAAATTTTTTTTTAGAGCCAAAGGTATAAATGTGTCTATCACAGATAAAAACTAGTATTATTTTTGAATTCAGAGCCCTTATATTAGTCTAAAACCATGTTTTGTTTATTAAAATATAAACATTTATATTTCACCATTTTTTTGGACTGCGGACTTTTGAGAGGTTAAAGGTCAAGTTTAAGCACCTATAGCAAAAAAATAATTTCATATTTGAATTCAGCACCTAATAATTACCCTTATCACAAAGTTTGAGCTTTCTACTACAAGTTTTATTTTTTGATAATTTTTTTCTGTGTGTACTAAATATTTTGAGATGGGCCACTTAAAACCTGTACATAATTATTTTTCACTTTTGCAAAAGTATTAATATCATCTTACAACACTTTGTAGGTTTAAAGTATGGCACAATGACTTACTAGGTGGAGGTCTAGTGGATACTGTGATTGGTAGACTAGGACCCAGTCCTACTGTAGTAGCTGCACTCACTGAGATAGTATACTCAGACTCTGCGTCTAGGTCTAATATGGTGAAGTTGGTTTGCGGATGGTCAACGTTGTAGTTATCTCCTCCGACTACGCTAACCTTGTAGCCTATTAAATAGTATTGTGGTTATCTAGTTGTTATTGGCTATGTGTATAGTTCAAACAAAGCAATAAAATAAGTTTACAACTCAACAATTCTACAGCTAGTTGTGTATTACTTGTAGCAGTGCTCAAGAGCTGGAAATGCAATGAAGAACTTGTTATTACTAATGCAGACTGGCATGAATTTTCTAGGGAATTCATGATAGTTTTGAAGGGTGGCAATTGAAAAGTGTTTAAAATATAATAATTGAAAAGCCACTCACGTTTCAGTATGCCGTTGGCAACTAGAGGGGGCTCCCATGTCACAGTCAGACTATTATGCCGTCTGTACAGATCCGGCACCTCCAGACTGAATACAGCCTCAGGTGTATCCTCCAGAGTTTGACAGTCGAGAGATGCGGGTGGGCTCACACCTCCACCAGTGAATAGCAGCACCTCAATTCTAGAACATTCATCATTATTCATTATTCAATAATTCCTATTTTTTCACACACTTTCTACCGACCCAATATCACCTTGACCAGTTAATATTTCTACCAAATTTACTTTTACATAAAATATTATAAACTCGAAATGAAAAGAAACTGTACAACAAAACCTTAATTGACTTTTTATAACCCTGTAACACCATTACAGTGCATTACGTTGTTATACCGATATATAGAATATATAGTACATCGCTATTACATAACTGCCTAGTCTCCTTGTACTACTATCTCTAAAATCTAACAGCTTTCATCTTTAATGACTTAACAATTGCAGAGCAAAAAATTGTAATGGTGAACATATTGAAGATTAAAAGCATGTTATAAAGGTCTGTTATACCTATAAAGGACATTTGTACTTTATATGATGAGAAAAAAATAATGAACTATTATTAGATCATTAGACTATCAACATCGCAGTATATAGTCATTTAGTCATGTAAATTGTAGTGCTTAAAAAGTAATTTCAGCACACAACATACAATAGACAGGACAGATGGAAGACAGTATGGAATACAATAGAAAGATATACAATTCATTTAGTATACTACTTTTCCTCTTGGATTATCTAAACAAGGTTATTTTCTCCTGCTGTTCATTTATATTCACTCAGCAGTCTCAACTCACCTGTAGAGGGTAAACTTCTTGAGCCCAGTAATACTATTTCTCTCTACTACATTACGAGATACATTCACTGATTTACTAGCCCATTCAGTATCAGAATCCCCTTCGTATGCTTTCAAATAATAGCCTATAAAAATAAATAAAATTGTCTCATATGACTCCAAATGTTCACTACTCTGTTTACACAAATTAGTCAAAACCATATAATTATCAAGCACAAAACTAAAACAACAAAATAATATGTACAAGAAAAATCTTGAAATCAATATTCTAAATCTATAATCTGCTATATAGATTTTCCAGCTGGTGTTTGAAAGCAAGTGACTTCAAACTGCATGAAGTGTTCTGTGCGATTCCGTGGTGATTTTAGACAAGTGACCAAATCATAGATATGATACTAGTGACCCCATGAGTCATGAGTATTACAATGTTGGCTCCTGGTTCAAAGTTATCATCACTACGCAGAAAAAAACATATCTCGAAAACAGCAGCTACTGGCTATGTAGCTAAGAATTATAATTTTTTGATAAATCTATTCCACTGCAAATTGGCAATAAATAAAGTATTATTAATGTACAAATTTTACAACTCCAAATTACAGCTGACTCATAAGATATTATTATACTAACCTCTAGGCCGTCCGTTTATAGTTCTAGAGTCAGGTGCTTTCCAGTATAACAAACAGCTTGTTGAGGTGCTAGCTGACACATTTAGGAACACAGGCTCTGTTTGAGGAACCCCTTCCAGAGTAGTAACCTTGATTAGTGTGGTGAATGCAGGTGAGTCAGTGGGCACTTCATTGAAGGCAGCTACTCTCACCCAGTACCTTAAATAGTTAATAATTGTGATAATTATATACACCCTGGCACATGGTTAGTGGATGGACTATTCACCTCCACATTGTTTCGCATAGTCTGCTTACATTGTCTAGATTCCATATGGTGGTTTAAAGTTCATTATTTAGTAATATAGCTGCCATTAAATTACTTGTTTCTAAATATAAAACCAACTTCCTATTTTTATTTCTGTCATTTGCCTACACACGTAATAGCAGGAAAAGTGGAACAGTAGCAGCTGTCCAAGTACCCAGGAGAAATTGTAAATTCTTGGAGCACCAAAAATTCATGAGGTTAATAAATAGGAGAAGTTTGGTCTAAAATGACATCTGGCATGGCAAACTCCAACAGTTTACCTAAGACAGCCATTCTGTTGGCTACATACATATTGGCTATGTATTGTGCACTTTATAGTTGCATGAACAGTAATGCCAATGCACAGATACCTTGGCAGTAATAAAACACTTTGTAGTACATAAAACACTTGCAATACAAATATCATGTTTAGTAGTTTAGGAATTCCATTATACAGCAATTATTACTGAGTTAAGTTCAGTTTATGAGGCAATATTTTATAGGAATGGTTACATAATAGCAATGCTTCATAGCGATAGTTTGCTCAATTTTCTATTGCATTTATTATTAGAGATCAGAGGGAAAAAAGAAGTATAAAGTTACATACTCTTGGTATGGTAGCAGGTCGACTATATTCACAGTGATAGAGCCTGTGGAAGAGGTATTATGAACTACAGTTCCAAGAGGCGCTGAGTTCACTGCAGTTCTGTATTCCACTTTATAGCCATATATTCTTTCTGAATTCCAATCAGTTTCAGGGGGAGGTAAGAAGGTCACTCTAACAGAGCGTTGGCCCGTGGCTACCACTTCAACTCTTTGAGGAGGAGCACTTGGGGCTAAAAGCAAGATTACAAAATAGATAACAATCAAATACAATATGAGTTCATTACAAGTATTTAGAGGCCTTATATTAAACGAGGAACTCCCTGGACAAAATTTTTTGATTAAAATAGGGATAACTCTCACAGCTTCGAAGCCTTCAATACAGTTTGGCGTTGATCTATTCTTAGAACTTTAAACAATTTTTGTTTAGTAAAGTACTTACCCTCTGCAGGTATCTTGATGGCAGGCGTAGCATCCCCAGTTTGTCCTTCACCGATTGCATTCTTGGCAATAATAATAAACTGATAAGATTTCGAAGGTTTAAGATTTCCAGCATCGTAGCTCCTTTGATCACCAGGTATAGTGTCAATGGTGGCAAAATCAGCAGCTGTAGTCAGAACATAGCATAATGTTGTACAGCAGACATAAATACAAACCGTAGACTAATACTTGCAGGTATATTATGAGAGAGTCAATTATTCAGACTATATTCACTTACATGAGCTAAGTTCTTTCGACCGAATGATGTACTCGGTGATCTCTCGATTCCCATTAAATGGCGGCTGCCATGAAATGCTTATAGTACGACGCACAGTGGACAACTCCGCCTGTGGACTGACACGGTAAGGTACCTCCACAACAGTAATACTGAACGACTGCGTGTCATTTCCCCCTTCAGAGTATACTTTACATGTAAACGTTCCCTGGTCAAAATAAGAGCGCAGGGCAACAAATCTCAGAGTTTGATTATTATCTTCCAGACGGCGGTTACTGTCTGATACAATAACAGTTGTATCATTTAGCAGCCATACGATCTGAGCCGATATCCTCAAGTCTATATTCAACATGCAGGAGCGGGTAACCGACGCTGACTTCTGTTCCTCGATAGGATATTGCTGCCGGTTGATGCTCGTCTGATCTGTTAACAAATTATTCACTGTACTAGAATGATATTTAATTTAATATTTACTATGTGTCCATGAGGGTAACAAAAGAACAAATAGATTATTATGAAAAGTTTCCTAACTAAAATTACCATAAATAACTGATACTAGATACATAATTTCCTCAACTTTTGCAATATTTTCCTATCAATACTTTAAAACAAAGGGTTAGTTATGCTTTCATTAGAATAATATATTCCAACAGTGAGTTTGGCAATATTTTGCATATTGAGAGTTGAAAACAAACTTCTTTCCTGTTACGAGAAGCTCTCTCTATGACTAAAGCAGATATGATTTTATAATAGTCAAGGCAAACTATGATAGTAGTTAGGCAAAGAATCACATTGCAAGCTTATCTTCACAAGAGTTTCTGAAATCAATTTGCTGAAGACAAGTTTTAAATATTCAACAGCCTGGGGGAGCATTGGGCGTCCTTAAAATTACTTGACCTCTACAAACATTGTTTACTCAGTGAATTTTTGACATATAAGGGTTATAGTTATACAGACATCAATGCTGGTTAATTTTGTTCTCGATAGTCTGACAAGCAGATTATATTTTATTCTTAAACATGTTGCTAAATGAGACCGGAAGTCAAAAGTTGGAGGTCATATTTTAGTGGGCCTACAGTGTGGTACCCCTACTCTAGGGATAAACAATGTAATGCAGATTAAGTTTTTGATAGTCACTGTGCACAGCCGCAACTTACGAACAACGCAGCTATTTGGCATAATGGGTTCAAATCCAACAGCATGAAATTATTTTTCAACACAAAGCATGTATCAAATGTAACTTAACATCTGTAATACATAATAATGATACATTAGGGCTGTTAGTTATCAATACGTTAAGACTTACTTAACACAGCTACATGAGCAAGAGATTCAGCTGCTCCCAAACTGTTGTTAGCTTTACAAGTATACACTCCACTGTCCAGCCATGTAGCAGAAGCTATGCTCAACCTGCCGCTGGTGATGGTATACCTGCCGCCATTGGTCAAGGTCTTGTTCTCACTACCCACACTTGAGCCTAATTACCCCAACAAATATGTCAGATAACATACTAAGATCCAATTTATGTATGTAGATGTAAAAATTGATTTTTGATAGATCATAAACAGCTTAGCCATCTTAAACTAATTTTGTAATCAATATTACACACTAGGTATAAGTCTATAAGGATATATGACATGAAAGAATTTCAGTCAGAACTAAATGACTAAACTTTTATCAAAAGCATGCCATTTTGAATTGAGATACATATATAGTCATAGTAGATAAAATTTAAGTTAAATTGTGGCGTAATTGACAATGCATACATTTCATCAACAGACTGTGATTATACAGAATGACATAGAAAGCAAATTAACTTCTCATTGTCCACATAAAGTTAATCAATACATCAATGAAATCACTACTATAGATAAGTCAGATTTTAGACTAACAATAGTAAAATGACTTACGGAATCTCCAGTATATGGAAGGGACAGGCTGGCCATCAACAATGTATGTTAGTGATACGCTACCACCAGAAAGTAAGGTTTGGTTAGCAGGTCTTGTGGTAAAATCTGGGGCATAGCCTGCAAAAAAAGGATCAGTGCCATTGCTATGGAAACCTGTTACAATAACAGAAATATGGTCAGGGAGTGGTTATCAAGTATAAGAGAAGATATTACAGCTAAAACGAGCAGTATTTACCACTTACAATGAACAAACCTACATTACGTGAAAGGTAAGATTTGCATTTTTGTCTATTATTGCAAGGCATTATTTTGGTTATGTGTTATCACTAATCACACTTCATCTGCTGCATAGTATTGCAGTGACAGGAGTTGATGTTTGTGAATAATATGAAAATTCATGATGTCTAACAAAAAATAGCTACAACATTGACTGATGAGTCATCATCTCTAACTGACCATTAAGCTACACAGCATTATCCTTAAATCAGAGGTAATGGCTGTTAATATAGATTTGGTCATCCTTTTATACCTGTCTCCAGGTATAATGTCCCTACTTGCTTTATCTAGTCACTTGCTAGTATTTACATTGTAAACTATTACAATGTAATTAGTTTAGCACAGTGTTTATACAATACAATATTGAGTTAATATTTCACCACTTGTAAACTATCTTGCTAGTAGCTAGCTGTACTATGGCTTGTCCACCAGTGATTGGCAGATGCTTTTCCTCTAACATGTCAGAAGACTCAAAAAATAGCAGCCACAGATATGCGATCACTTAACCACAAGAATTTCTAGCTATAAGTAAAAGCGCATTATAGAATGTCTTTTTTATAGCTGCCATTATGATCATTAGCAGCAGCAAATAAAGATGGGTTACTGTAGACTGTAGACAGTATTAAAGGCATCACCAGCAAATATATAAGACTGTTTCATGACCACATTAAAGTATAATGACATAAAAAAACCACCACTCCAATACACTATAACGTGGTGAGAAAATGTAACCCCTTTTCTTTATGTGTTGTAACTTCACTGCAACTGCCCATGCGTATTCAGTGAAAGAGTGATGATTGCACAGTGACATCCACTTGAATAGAGCCTATTAATCATTTTATGTCTAGCAGTGATTTAGTAGGACTATTGTTAACTAGGTGCTGAACAAACTGCACCAGCAATGGAAAGTTTAAACTTCATAGTGAGATTGAGAAACTTGGAAAATGGTGCAGCACTTGGGACAGCTGCAGCCAACATACTCCGTTTGTTTACAAGTTCTGATGGGGCAATTCTAAAGTGAAATAGACTATCAAGCAGATATTGGTATTCGGACGCTGCATAATGTTTGATGAGCAATCAGCTTTCGTACAAACCTTACAAATATTTGAACACCAAATACAAGACAAATATTTGGAGGTTCGTAATTAAATGCTAAATCAATACTAAATTAATATTACTAACAAAAATATACATCATAGTTAATAAAAAAGGAGATAAAAACAATAAAGTGATGGACAAATTAACATAATCAACTCACTGTTGAGTTTGACATAAGTTTGGTCAAAAATGGTGTCTTGTCCGTTGACTGCAACACACTGATAGACGCCTCCGTCAGACAGCCCGGCATCAGATATAATCAGCGTTCCATTGGAAGATATCGAAACCCTTTCAGCACAAAATATAAGCAGTTCATCAAAAGGCCAGCAAATCAATGTCTAGTGATGTAAAACATGCCCTATAAATCTGCCAGCCTGTTCACTGCATACCTTCATCTTAAAGGCGGTAAGCTTCCAGGTTATTTATTACATTTGAGCAAAAGTTTGCATGCTTTTCAACTGTTTTATCAGCATTTTACCCAATTTCTTATACGAAAACACTACAAAAATGTAAGTAAAAGTGGTCATATTAGGTGTCTTAGACTTGCCCAGACTTGCCCGCGAGCGTGCCCTCCGTGACGTGGGGATGGCAAAATAGCCCAATTGTAGCGTGAGTTTATATCGCGTAAAGTTATTAAGAAGCGGGTTTGTCGCAGATTCTCGTTATTCGTAGCTCAAATCACATGAATGTTACTCTTCGGGCGGCTACTAATAACTAACGTTAGCTACGCAACATCAAGAAAGGTAACTAATTTAACTGTTTTCAAATGGACTATTTCATTTCGCTAGTTTGTAACTTGCTGTAAATCACAAAATAATTATTTTCCCTATTTTAATTTCAATTATCATGTCGACCACACTACCAGAAAATTACTCTTAAATATGCAGTAAATGATGATTTTCAACCGTTTTGTGATGAATTATAGGTTAGTAGTTGTCTACGTAAAACCAAGTTTTGAAATTTGTAACTGAAAGTGAATCACAGTATGAGTATCAGTATCAGTATGAGTGTCACTAGTCTAACTCTATTTCTATGACATTGACTCTCACTCTAAGTCTATGACTATCGCCTATTGGTGAACTATTATTAATAATATTCAATGGTTATATTTATTAATACTATTATTAGTCATAATGATAATCATATGACAGTATCAGTATGTTAATGTTACGGAGCAGGATCAGTTTCGAAACTAATACTTATACTTATAGTTATATTAGTTATAACTATAAGTATAACTATAACTATAAGTTATACCGATAGCTATATTAATATAAATATTTATATTCATAGTAATACTAATAGCAAATGTAATATTATTATGTTAATAGTTATACTTGTAAGTTATAATATAAAGCAAACGACACAAGTATTAATTTCAATTTGAACTGCTGGTCTTGAAATAAAAAGTGAAATAAATATAAATAATAAAATATAAATTATAATAATTTAATTATACTAATACTTATACAGAAATATAATTATAATAAATTTATAAAACTTAAACAACTTTTAATTTAAGGAACAACTTTAAATACAAACATAAAGATAATATTAAATAATTATAATCATAATGATCATAACAATAAATATAATTATGATTCCAATAATTATCAATATATTATATAATATTTATTGCAAGTGAAAGTTAGTTATTCTCCGCCAGCTGCATGAATGTGACTGGTAAATTTTGTAACCTTTGGCAGTAATAACTTTGTAGCATAAATTAGACACATTTTTATGAAAATACATAATGTTAATGCTATAGCTGCTAGTAATTCTAATGGGTGTAATAATATTACTTTCACCAGCATTAATTTTTACTTTGTTCATCTCTTCATAAAGCATTTTCTAAATCCTTTTTTGAATAAATATACATATAATGTGCTGAATAGATTACATATGTTGGGGTTTTTCCTATACTGCAGCTCAGCCTACACTCCCCCCCCCCCCCACAAATGTTCCTAAACTACTAGCTTCATCAGGATACAGATTGATGGAGCTGTATTGATAAAAACTTCTCTTTTTAGCAGTAGAGGCATCATGAAAAAAAAGGCAAGTATTTTACTAAATATGAATGCGGTTTTTTACTTCTACAAATTTGATAGCCTACACTATTCTATTTAAATGGAAACTGGTCTGACATAATGTGTCTGCAATTTATTAGTTATAATATAGTAAATACTATGCGGGCCTATAGATCCAATGGCTCAAAAAAAAATTAAATAAAACATTACACAATGCTGTATTTATTAGCAATGTGATACTTAGCAACTAATTTCACATTATTATTTTTTGCAAAGTTTCATATATCTACATATGTTTGTTCAATTCAGTGTTCTGAAGTAGAAGGTTCCAACAGCAGGGAAAAGCCTTGAACAAGATATTATGTTTTACATCTCCAACTCATTTTAACTTTGCTGGTCAGTGCATTGTGTATCTGGAGCATAGTTTTGTATTTTTAAGTAGTCCATCAGATACCTTTGTAGATAGTAAAGATTAAAATGTTTGTGCAATGATGTCCATAATGTTGAACTGATTTATTGAAACTAAAACTGTTCTTAATTATAACAAAACTTGACAATCTTTACATAAAGAATAATGTCCTATAATCTATCTTCATTGTAAACAAAATTAGAAAGTTCCACACCAGCAAATTGTTAACCATCATCTGTAGGTGGAAGACGCGTGCACTCAGTTATAAAGGCAAGCTGACGGTGGTTTTCTTTGCCTTCTATGAAGATTTGGAAAGAGCCAGAAAATTAATACTCTATAACTGCAAAACCATGTTGTAGTGTCTTGTGTTATTGATTGAATCATCTAAAAGAAAAATTGTTGTATCATTATAATTTTACTGTTAATGAATTAGCAAATCTACTTATCTTGGTAAATATATTCAAGAACAAATACTATAGTGTAACTCAGTTTTGGTTATGTGTATGCTCCTTAAGCGAATTTACAGCAGATATCAAACTATATATTAGAGACTGATATAGGAATTACATTTAAGCTAACCATGATGATGTAAATAGCTGTTGTATGTGACTTCGAGAACTCTGCTGGCCATGTCAGTTCAATTACACCAGGGTGATCTGTTACGAATTTCATGTCATTATTGAAATTCAGCTTTTTCAAGTGCCTCTTCACAACTCTGGCAGCATTCTGACTGCTCCTTAGCTTTCTGCACCTGAAATTTCTTCTACTTGCACCATTCTTCTATTGGTGGAATGTTAGCCTATAACAAACAGGTGTACCAAAGCTAAAAAAAATATCTAATTCAATGCACTAGGATATTATTCAACTCATTTAAATTTAATATATAGCAGTAAAACAATCACATAATTGTATTTATTTTATCAACTTTACTTTACAAAGCTGAACCATATAATTTAGTAACTTGTCACCATAATAAACTTTGTACAACATACAAATTGAAAACCTGATGTGATTGCTTTTTTAATAGAATATACATCAAAAACATGTTACTTTGATAAGCGTGTTTATAATAAAAGTATTAAACCAGTTTAAAAAAAATTATTTTGTTATATAAGGGATCACAAAACTAAATCATTTTAGACCTGTAGCTCAATGTTCCTCAAGCAACGGGCTGCTATGACTAATTAATTTTCTATCATTGCATTTGACTGTTCTACTCATAGTGTATTGGCGAGTTAAAATTATTGGTAATTTAATGTATATTTTAGCTACCTCTGTACAATCAATGTCATAGTAATATCAATTAGGTTTTAAATTTCACTGAGTTTATAGTAAATTATTGCAATCGGTACATAACATTTGGCTAGTTCTCTAGTTCATTAAATAACCATACGAACTTAAATTTACAACATGAAAAAACACACAAAGCAAAATTAAAATAATCATATTATGAACCAATGTAATTGATAAGCGATAATGCTGTTGTAAAACATAAATTATCAAATTGAAATAGTTATTATTACTATTAGTATTACTATCATTAT
The DNA here is from genome assembly GCA_964035545.1 of Bugula neritina. NCBI lineage: Eukaryota > Metazoa > Bryozoa > Gymnolaemata > Cheilostomatida > Bugulidae > Bugula > Bugula neritina. The sequence continues at coordinate 6,808,783 of OZ037765.1, read as the reverse complement.
AACAACTATAATTATTATTAGTATTACTATTACTATTAGTATTAGCATTAGTAGTAAAAAATGAGTAGAGTTCAACATATACAATCTAGCTCACAGTTACTATAAAAGTAGAAGTAGAACTTTTAAAACTATTATCTCCATCATTATCAGAACTATGAGTAATACTAGTACAGTACTAGTAGTTGTACTAATAGTAATACTAGTTATTAATACTAATAGACAATAGTAATAGTATCACTATGAGTATGAGACTTGGGCTGGCAGTGATTATCACTATCAGCATCATCATAGTGATAGTCAAAAGTTACAAGAATTAGAAGCCATATTCATATTGATATTCTCATTGTGATTGAGTTATGCACAGTCATATTCATAGTAATACTAATAGTCAATCACTGATTGAGTTAATGTCATAGTAATACTCATACTCATAATTAATTTGTACGATACTCATACTCATAGTGATAGTGATACGTCACCGTGAATTTCAATTTAATAATAATTTTAATTTAATATTAAAGTGATATTAATTATTAATATTATCATTGAATCATTCATTGTTGCTAATATTATGTCTTACTCTTAGTCTTAGTCTAACAGCAGCTCTATAAAGAAGTTAAACATAACTGATAACAAAACACATTTAAAAAATAATACTGTAACAATCAATATAATGCATATCAATATGAATATGCTAGCAACCTAATTTTCAGCCCACTTCATTAACTTTCTGTGCAGTATTGTGAATTGTGATAAAATAAATTTATTAATGGTGACCTTGACATCTTCGTCCAAATGCCTTTCACGTCAAGCCCCGAACCAATTTGTAAAAATTTTGGATTTTTTACTTTTGATTATTTTTTACGAAAAGAGCTTCAAAATAAATTTAAAAAAAAGTGAGCTGTTGTCCACATGAAAAGAAATATATGAGTTAATTTTCTAAATTCAGGAAGTTACCAGAGGATCACAATATTTTTTTTAAAAAATCTTCATTTTCACGACAAGCTCTATATATTAATATAGAAAAATAGAAGACAACTCTTCTTTCAGATTTTTCATGCGCCACGGTCACGTCAATCTCAGTGCTATTAACACATATATTTTAATTCATTTTTTCTGGTATATTGAGTTGAGATTTTTTGTATATATTTTGTGAATGCAACTAAAAAAGTATGATCTTTTAATTAACAGTAATTGATTTTATCAAAATAACCTGGATGCCTACGATGTTTAAATCAATTGATCTCAATGACTAAACTAATAGTTTTTACACACCAACACAAGTAGCAATCATTCAACACAACAATACACAAACATATCAGAGTGTTATATTTCTCTTCATTAGAGGTGATTCATACTCATTATCCAGTCATTGATGATGATTCCATGGGACTTACTCAGGGTAATGCCATCATTAGTCAAAACTAGAGCATTGCAGAAAAAGAAGCAAAGAAGAAATTAAGTACCATAAATGCTGGTCACCGTGATATTCAGTTGCTGTTGCCCGCATAATATTGATACTTATTACAGGGCGTGGTGTTACAAGCTTATCATATATCTTCTAGTTTAAAAAGAATTGCATGTAAGCAATTGCTATGCAGAATAAACAGTAAGCAATTGCTATGCAGAATAAAAAGCAGAAGAGAAAAAATAATACTACAGGAAGAAAAAACTACCTGTCATTAGAAATAATGTCGACAGCATTTTTGCGCCAGGTGATGACAGCAGGTGGGTTGCTGCTCACGGTGCAGGGCAGGTACTGCTTGCTGCCGATGTCTGTGTTGTAGACGCTGTGAAGTCTCTGTTGGAACACCAGCCCTGCAATTCATAAAGCTCACTGTGATAGCAATTAGCGTAAACAATACTTGAATAGGCTTATTGAGATTTCTTCAGCTAAAACAAACCATTCTAAATCAAGTATATGTCTTGTCATAACAGTCATCAATTAAGTGTAAAACTTGATGTGTAGCTTTCAAACTATAGAGAATACATACTTGTTACAACAACAGTTGTTGTGCTCACAACTGTCTCACCGCCGACTTGGCCCTCGCACTGATATTCCTCTCCATCAACCACATTATTTATGAGATTAACTCTCGAGAACTTGGTTTCTTGGCCAGTAGTGAAAGGGACTCGGGCACCACCACTCGCTGGTATCTTGTACCACTCAATAGATGGTCGAGTTGGTCTAAAATGCAAGTGTATTGTGTAAGTAACTTGTATATGTGCAGTTACATGCTTTTATAAGAATAAAAGAGCTTGAAGTGCAGCTATAGAAAGTGTCTATTAGAGTGAGTTAAGGTGTGAACTGTTACAGCACCAACTTGGACTTGAAGACAGACTTTCTTTTAAAATAAAAAAGTCCTTTAAGCCTATACAATGGGTTTTTGCCTGGACATCATGCCAGAAAAGGATGGTTGCAAAAATATACATAATGAAAATATAACAGTGTACGTTATTGATTATGGCAGTTGGCAGAAGAGCAAAATGGGGATCTATTGCAGAATTTACCTGGCATTAACAATGCACGTCAGTTCAAGAGATTGACCTTGTTCTACAAATGACTGTGCAGGTAATGCAACAGCAATGCTTGGTGCTACAGTCGACCTTCCAGTGTCTACAATCAACAGGATAGTAAGCAAGAAATAATCTACATGGCAAGTGCTAGCCGTAAGAGTCAGTACACAGAGGGAGTAACAAGAACTAGATAAAGTAAGAATAAAATTAAATTAATCACTCTGAAGTGTTGTAAACTACATATTTAACTTATTAATGAATAACCAGCAGACATGCATTGTAAAATACTCAATATAATTCGTGAAACTCATTAATTTTGTTTTTAGCAAGTCAAAAATTCTTGGCAATGCCATTACCAAGAGAACTGCATAGTATGGACTATCTACTGTATTCAAAACTTGTGAAATTTGCATTTGTTACATTCAGTCAACTTGAAAGTGAACTACAGTAGTCAACCCAACTAGCTTGTAAAACTAAACCCTATAGACTTGACCACTTGTGGAGTATAAAAACAGAGATATACATAATGCAAATATATAAATTAGTATCCAAGTATGTAAACTTGATGAAGGCAGCAAATGTATTGATATTACCTGTTACAACAAGCTGAAACTTCTTACTCTTGACTATGGTGCCCAATGCAAAGTTAGTATGCACCACTTGATATATTCTACCATTGAAAATGGCCGGCACATCAAGAATGATGAGCTGTAAAGATTTGGTGAGCTGCACACGCTCTTGTTCCGACACCGGGACATTCGGTTCCGTCAAGTCGGATGTGGAATAGTACCACTGCAGAAGACCAGGTGGGAGCACTGAGTTGACATTCAGTGGCGGAACGGCCAAAGTGAGGGCGTCCCCGGAATTTACAGGAACTCTTTCAGTCTGATTCGAATCAGGCCAGGGGTCAGAAGCTACAACAAGAAGAAAGTAGCGCTGACGCAGATTCCACCTGCAGAAAACTAATTATTAAAGATGGCAGCAGAGTCAGCTATTTATCAGGCTACTAAAAACAACTCTCCTCAGAACCCAACACAAATACTACACACAATGCTAGCCATTGATGACTTTTATCTACACTTAGCTTGAGGCTGTCGAATCTTGTTTGTAGAAAATTAGATATCCTAGTGAAATTCACTGCTAATTACAGTTGAAGTGATGGTGCATTGTCAGAGCGAGAGGTTTACTTACTGTAGAGAGATAACCTGTACTTGCTGCTCATTACTGCACCAAGAGAATTGTTAGCTACCACCCAATACAGCCCAGCATGGTCTCGGGTCACGGAGTTGATTACAAGCACATGTGCCTAAAAAATATAAAAGTAAAGATTTCTGTATAAACCTAAGATTTTAAAAACTGCAATACTATTAAAAACGTTTTGATATAATCATAACTACATTTATATAACTTTTGATTTAAAACAAACAGCAATCCAATAAGGAACTAACAATTTAATGAATGAACAAATAAATATGGACAGAGGAAAAAATATCACAAGATGCACTGAAAGTTTTAACAAATATCCTTTTTCGTGTGACATGCACTTACAAACGCGGCCTCAGTCTGGACAACATGTCCATCTTTGTAGAAAATGACTTCCGGAAAGGGTACTCCTGTTATCTGTGGTGCTGAAATTAGTTGGTCACCTTCATTCAAAGTGGTTCCAGATTCACTGGTGGTGCCCAAAGAGAACTCGGATATTACTGGTGGTGATTGTGCATCTAAAAATAAATAAACTTTCCCATCTAAGCAAGCTTTTTCAATCTTTAGACACGTGTTAAGCTTTTGCCTTCAAATTATGGAAGAGCATAGAATCTCAGGACAGGCATTGATTGGAACATAATGTAGTTAAGTGACATAAAATAATTAATACAATAGTTATCATAACATGCGACACAATGCTGGCATAGTGCAGCACACTTGAATAATTATCATTTAGCTCATTGAACAATATCAATCTGATAGCATTAAGTTAATATGCTACAATCAGTAGTTAATTAGAACTGAATATTCTTTAAAGTGGTATTTTGATACACTTGATGCTTGTTTGCATGAAAGCTGTGGTAGTGCCCTTATAATATATTAAGTGGTAAGAAATTTATTGATGTGATTTGTACAAGACAAAATATCCACCCTATGTATCAATATCAACAGCAGGTATAGCATTACTTCCCATTGTGTGAATGGATGCTAGGACCAATAATTTTTCGGTTGTGGTTTCATTCGATGCAACTGTTTCTCAACATCGAATGAAAAATCCATCCCATAACGGGAAGCTGGGGAAACGTAGCGTATAGTCATAATTGGACTGTGAATGCAATCTTCAGTGGTGACTCACTTGTCAACCACGCAGCAAGTCAAAATTATCAGTCAACTATTATATTTATTTACAGAGTGAAGTAATCAAAGAAAACCAATTGTCCCAGTACAATAGACTGCACAATTGCCTTTTAATAAGCCAACTCGTGCCTTCATAGTGCTAGTTTTTATACTAGGCTTTGGGGAGATGGAAATGAATTCCTATTTTTATGATTCATTCCTTTAGGCAATTACAAAAATTTAAAAAATGAGGTAGAGGGAATAATGGGAACAAAAGAAAAAAAGGGAACATTTAATTAACTTTTTAATTTGAGCTAATTAGGTTAGCAGGTAGTTGTGCTATTCAGTGTCAGTGTTTATGATTAGTTTTACAGAAACATGGCTGAATTTACTAGTCTATACAATGACAAATAGTGTAGGTTAGCAGAGACTTACTTGTACAATGAGATAAGCATATTAATATATTCAAAACTGTGTAAAATATTTTCTGTCTCCGGCTGAGATTTTCTCCATTCATTTTGACCAGGTATGTAACAGGATGGCGATGCTGAGCTAATCTCCAATATTTTAGGATCAGTCAACCTAAAAATAAACACAGCCATAGAAGATAACATACCAGCATACAAGCTGAAAAATATATACATTTTGATGCAACAGTAACTGAAACATACTCAATCGGAACAAGAACAGAAAGGAGCAACACAACAAATCATTTTGAAATACTAATTAATAATGCAATCTGAGTCAATGACGATTTCTACATTATTGAGAATGTTAAAAAAAATGAAAACATGTCACCATTATGATATATGATGAAAACAAGTATGAATCACAAAAATATTAAAGTTGATAGATTGCTAATGTCTAGTTCCCTTTCAAGGGTAGACCACCACTCACTATGACAGGAAACCACTGAAAAGAGTGCTGTAAAACCAGATATAACCCTATCAATGCAAAACACAGCCATCCTAGACTGAAATTACAGCTCAGTGTGACATGTTAGATAGAAATGCTGAAATAAACCAATAGCACGACACCCTCAATCTGATATTAGGTTTTATCAAAACAACTTTTTTTAATCACTTCAACATATATGTACAGGGTCTAAATTTGGAAAATAAGTAACATATTTTGTGAGGAATGAAAAAGCTGTTCAGAGGGCAAGTGGGCTCTGTTTATCTACAACTTGGTCAGTTCACGGAAGATAGAGAACTTGCAAGCACTTGTTTGGCACAAGCTGAGAGCTTGTCCCAAATTGCACAAAACTAGAAATCTTGGCCTTAATAATGCAGACCATGTATTTTTGTCCAGATTAACTAATGACTACAGACTTACTTCCTATTTTGATAAGCATGTAATTTCTTTTACAAAAGTCCATATCTTTTAAAGCATAGCCTGCTTCTTGACATGCATTGAAAGACACTTTAAAAGCAATTTTAGCATAGCATCATGAATATGCTTTAACTTTAAGCTCATTTTATAAACTGATCAGTAATATTTTTTGTATACATCAACAAAGCATTTACTAAAACAAAGAAAAGAATTGAGTACTTAGCACCATGCCAGGAGTTCAAACAGAACTATATAACAAGAAGCTTCCTTTACACAGAGACGGTTCAAATACAGCACCTGCGTAGTAACTTTCTGCTGGCAGTGTCTTTTCAAAGAAATTTAGAGTACATGAAAAAGCAAGCACTAACCAAATGATCAAAATGCCAAAAAAGAACCAACTTACTAAACCTTTTTGGAAATGTTGCTGTTAGATGTGTCAGCAAGCCATTGAACAGAACATGATTGAATAACCTAACGTTAGTTATCAAGTACAGAAGCCGAGTAGATGCTACTGGCATCAACAGAACGCCAAATCCTACTGAAATCAAACTAAATTGCCATGTAGGATACTTTTAAATAACCTATATTAACACTGGGATCCATGATCCATTTAACTACTGCAATAGCTAAACAGAGCATCTTGATATAACTCCAGTAAACAATTACTGCACATTATGCAGAAAGAGGATGTCACAAAGTTTAATTATCTGGTGCTATAGTCATATCTCCATTGCATTGCATTCCCTTTCTCTTTTTACGGAATCTGAATTATATTAAAATTTGTGTAATTCATAAACATTAACAGGAAAATTTTGCTGTTATATTGTATTATACTAATCATACAATCAATATTTTCATTTTCAAATATTTATTAATGAGTAAGTGTAACTGAAATAGCTTCAGCTACTGCTCTTACAGTTGCTGTGGAATATAAACACTTTTCTATACTAAGACTAAGAGTAAGTCTGATAGCCAGGGCCATAGGCCATAGCTGATAGCGATACTGATTGTGCCATGGTTACACTAATACTTGTAAGTTATATCAACTGCACGTGTATAGTCAATAGAAAATATTAATATGATTAGTAATACTAATAGTGTAATACTAATACTAATAGTAATACTTGTGGTACGTGAACTTAAACTTGAAAAAGACAATCATAATGGCACCACCCATAATTTATAGTTAATGTTATACTTTAAATAATAGTAATACTGTAATACTAATAGTAATAGTAAGTGCAAGTCAAAGTGACAGTGTAAGGCAAACACAGTGACACTGACCGTAACGGTAAGAGTTAGAGTAACACTAAGAGTATATCTTAGTCCGACCCTGACAGTAACACTAACAGTAACTCAGTAAGTGTAACACTAACTGTAAGACTAAGTGTAACTGAAGAGCGAAGTGAAATTGAATGACTATCACAATCTAATTCTATGAATACGTTAAACACATATGATTACTTACACACGTGGAGGTCTGCTAAGCTTAAACCAACTGATAAGTGTATTGCTTGAAATAATGCATTTAGATATAAGCTAGGACCTACAGCAACATGTCAATAAGTTTGACTATGTTGCGCATATAATATCCTTTCTAATTTTCAGTTTTAGCGACCAATGACTCACCTGGTGAAAGGTAGAGACTGTGTTTCAAAAAACATTGGCACAGTTCGTTTGTGTAGTGACAAAAGCATTTATATACTAGAAACTGAAGCTAAATCAAGTACCTTACCCACGTGACTGTAGGTGCTTGTAAACTGATATCGTGAAAATGCAACTCCTTTATCGATGCTCATGAGTTGGAATTTTATTAGTTCAATTTTGTAATGAACAAGACTTATTCAGTTTATCCATGCAGTTATTTTTTGTTAATGCAGCTATTACAAACTGTTAGTTATTTTCAAATCAAATTTCAATGCAACTAATAGTTGAATTAATACCTTACTAGGCTTATATAACTTTTGTGTAGAGTATTTAAAGCTTGTACTAAAATTAATAGAATTTTAGCAAGATGCTGCAAAAATACATGTAATAAAAGATGCAGCTCAGGTGTAAACCATATTTATTAATTCATTAAAAATGTAAAATTGAAACCATTTATGATATGTAAGTAAATACTCAAGAAGACTACCAAACATTACTACAACCAAAACTTACAACTGCAGAATTAGTCAAGATAGTTTTTGAAATATTAGTCTAACGAAATGAAGTAGCATGAAATATAAAAACTAGACATTAAAAAATTTAAGGCATGTTAGTTACGATAATTCTGTAGTGATTTAGAAAAGTTGGCTATAAAATATATTCTACCCTAGCTGCTAAAAAATTTAATGCAAATATCAAAAATTAGGAGTCAATAAAACAAAACAGTTTACATATATAGTAACATAGTAAACTATTGTAGTACTATTACAGTGAGGGGTTCACCACAAACCATGTGATTTACCACCTGGTGGATTGGTTACTCTGGACTGATTCCTTGGCTTACCATCGTCAAATTGCTCACCTACAAACCAATAAAATTACTAAAGTGTGTTGCATACATGTTCGCTGTGTGGAGTCATGCACTATCATGCACTAAGGCTACATAAGACTACAATTCAATGACTTGAAAAAAAATATGTATGTATATGTATATGTATACGTACACGTACACATACACACACACACACACACACACACACACACACACACACACACACACACACACACACACATATATATATATATATATATATATATATATATAAACTAAACTTCAACATAATGAGAATTATAGTCAGTTGCCACAAAGTAAGATTGTGTAATTTAATAAATTCCGACCATAAGATAAGAGCAGTACCCTGGTATTTGCAACTCTAACCACCACCATCTCGACAATAACACCAGGACATGCAAGAATCATGCTACACCAATATATTTAGAGCATGGTATTAGCAAAAGTAAAGGTATATACATGAAGCTTGAGAAGGTATGTACAAAAAGGTAGATATCCAGTGGTTAACCGACTTCCCAGTTTACACCCCAGTCTATTATTGAGTTGGTATACAGCATACTTTCATACTTGTACCTGTACTATTTTGGCCTAAAAGAGATTTCTAAATTCAAATCTAATTCCAAATTCACAGAGTTAAATGGTTAAAGTTAGCTAGCTACAGTTAAACACATGGGGTCACATTCAAGACTATTTGTTATACTTGAAATACTGTAATAGTAGGTGATGTTAACACATGTAATGAGTTTATCCAACAAAAGGCAATTCGAAACTTCACCTCCAGCATTGACATTGTGCATAACCTGGAACTGCACTATTAGTTATCAGGTAAACTTGAATCCAATAAAAGAAGGTATGACTTTAGTATGTTTCTTTCTTGCAAATTTAGAGTTGTGCTTTCATTTCAGAACAATTTGTTGAGTTTAGTATTCCTATTCCTAATCACTTACACTGCAAAGGGGTAGATGAATGCTGCATAACATGACAGTTAGAGGGTGTTATACACAAACGCTGACCTACACCCCTCCCTCCCTCAGCAGCACAACACCCCTTCCGAAAGCACAGAAATGCACCCCTACTTACCGCTGAGGGCGAAGGACGACTCTTGCATGTTTCTGCCACCACTCCTGGTTGGTGCTCGGTGCACAATGTCCGGGGATAGAGCTGGAGCAGTCTCAGTAACCTTGACATTGTCAACTTTAACTGCAAGCTCCACAACGGGGCCTGTGTAAGGTTCTCTGTCAACTTTCTGTGGAGCTAAGGCCTATAGAAACCAAACAAACTTTAGACCAAAGAGTTACCAATATAGAGCGAGTGTTGCATAGACCAACTTTCCTAAAAAATATTTTTTTCCGAAAGCTTTTGCCATAACTTTGCTTTCATCTTTGCAACAAAAAACAACACTCAAGTATAAATTCGAATCAAATAGTAGGTGAAGCAACTATGAAACATGAGTAATAATAGCCATTAATAGGAAGTCTTTGATTTTGAATAATTCAAGTAAGTGTATAAAATGTGTTAAAAAGCAGTCTTAAAAACTATGTGAATATATTTGTGTAATGTTTAGATTACCCAGTAGTCCCTGTGGCGTGACGGTTATGGCGCCTGCTTGCAAGCCGGGTGTCTCGGGTTTGAATCCCAGTTGTGGCAAAAGCTTTATAATTTGCATGATTTCAATTTTTATTTGTAGCTGGAAGCACTTTGTTCTTGAAAATAAGAAAACTTTAATTTTGGTTTGCATAATAAATTTTAATGAAATAGTTCAATTCAATGGCAATTCAAAGATTACACAGCTGTGTGTACACAACTAGAATAACCCAAGCATAGCGAATATGCATTTATTTCAATCAGCAATTGAGTTTCAATAAATATATAAAAACATATATCAACACAATTTTAAATTCAAACTAATAGTTTTGCCAGCGCCTAAAAATAGTAATATTCCTAAACAATGTTTTACAAAGCAATAAGAAATTCCAACACCAAAATGTAAATCTACCTGGTCTCTAGCTGCAACTCTGCCATACACATATGGCGCGTTGGGTGGGGTGGGCACAAATCGTCCCGAACCTTGAGTTAGATGCAAACCTTCTTCATCTTTGACTACTCTACCTCCAGATATTACCACAACAGGTACACCGTGAACTTCCATACCTAAAGTGTTCAAAAATATCCTCAATTCCATAAGACATAGCAACAAGTTGCTACACTTTAATAAACTGTAGTATTATCTTACCTTCAAAGATGTTAAAGTCACAAGCGTGGTTGTGGGTTTTGGCCGAAATGGTTCTGGTAGCTTCTGGATCCCAGACTACCAGATCTGCATCAGAACCGACTCCAATGTGACCCTAGCAATGTAAATATTTTGTTGAACTTTCTACCAAATTATACAAGTTACTAGAACCAAGACAAACGTTATAGATATGTTCACCTTTTTGGGATAAATGTTGAATATTTTAGCAGCAGTGGAGCTGGTAACTGCTACAAATCTGCAAGCGTCCATCTTGCCACTCTGCACTCCCTTCTCCCAAATAACTGACATTCTGTCCTCAACACCATTCACACCGTTTGGAATTTTCCGGAAATCATCTTTACCCAGAGCTTTTTGATCCACATTAAAGGTGCAGTTATCCGTCCCAGTAACTTGAAGGTCATCACTAAAATACAAATATCAAGATACACCACATGTAACACATTCAGTGAACACTTGATAAACAAAAATAGGAAGTTGCATTGGAACACAGAAATATATTCATTTGTTATAAGTTCCTAACACTCGTAAGATATACTTTTCACTATTATTTCTATTCTTGAAACACAGTATAGTCAACCAATGGAGTACATTGAAATATGATTCAGTAAAAATATTTCATGTCTAGTAAAATATAAACTTACTTTGAAAATAGAGCAAAAGTAATAATACTATCAACATCTAAAAAGTATCTAACCACTAATGCTCATTAAATTCTTGAAAAGGTATGACAATTTTCTTTTACATTCAAACTGGTATAGAAAATTCACACACTATTTAAGTTGTTAGTTGCACTTTCTGGGACCATAGTTGGTTTTTTTTATTACTATTGTTGTTATTGGTTGTCCATAATTTAAAGCACAAGAAACACCCTGAAATCTATTTAAAAATATAAGCCCATAGAATATAACAAGCAACTCCTGTAAGTTCTTAATAACAAAGATCAATCCAGTGAGGGTTAGCTTGAAAGACAACTCCAAAATTATATGAGTAAACCATGATGTTATTTTAATAAACTTCAAAATCAAATAGTGGCAAACTGAGAGCATTAAACCTGCACTTGATAATTCAATACCTGAATCTGATGAAAATTATGACCTAAAAACATAACACATTTCAATATGCAATAAAAATGTGCTGAGATCATTACAAAATACTCGGAACAATCAGGTATGAAGAATTTAGTTATACCTTGCAAACAGAAGCCTGCACAGTCAACAGTTACCTAAACATAATTTACATTTCATAAAATCTTTATAAAGCAAGAAAAACATATGATTTATTTCTAATAATAAATCTTACTACTCATTTCGCAAACAGCCCTTGCTATATTGTATAAACAAACATTAAACATTAAACAAAAACATATACAAGTGTAAGAAATAAAATGCTTAAAATAAAACTGACTTAGCCAACAAATCCATGAGATAACCAGGAGTGGAAGGGTCGGGGCGGAGAGGGGGTCCCATAACATGGGCGGCAGCATGTCTCCAGCATTTATGAAAATAGTTGGTTCCGTCAGTTCCGAGACAAGCGGCTATTGGCTCTCCAAACACCACGTGACCTGCATAAATAGCCTCAGTTTCATATAATTAAAACCATAAACTATGTAAGCGGATGTGTGCAGTTGTCTCCAAACTATTCATTATCAGAAATTCCAAAGAAAAATATCACTTGATCTGACAACAGCCCATCAATCAGTATATTATTAGCCTTGTCAAAACATATATTGGCATATTTACTGCTTTTCTGTGACATATTCATTGATTCCCATAACATGATAGATTTTTAATGTGGCCAATTACCATCACAGGGCCACAAGCACTTTCATTCTACTGTTGCATTGGCTAAAAAGAGAACAACTTCTAACAGCACTGAATTAAAAATGGATGAAGTTTTAGTTTGCTACCTTTTCTTCTAGCTTCACAGATTACGTTAGCAGCTGTTTTACTCATGACATGCACCACGTAGAGAGGGCACCTTGCTTGGTTAGCCAACACAATAGCCCTGTAGGTAGCTTCACCTTCAACTTCTTCTGGTCTACACATAGCATGACCTTCTGGGCCAGTGATACCAAGGTCAATCATCTGCTGTGATTTCTGCATATGACAAAGTGTTAGTTAGTGTTTTATATAATAACAGTCTTATCAAGATTCATTACAAAATATCAATTTTATTAGATTCATTTTCATTTCAGTATTTATTATGTAATTGAGTTTTATTTTGGTGAAAAGAAACCACTACCATCACAATAGTTCAACATTTTCATGAATTGATTTTAATTTTGTAACAAAATTGCTTTTTTAATTATTTAATATATATTAAAAAAATTGAATATACCATTATTGGTTGTTTGCACAAGATTTTTGGGCGAAGACTCTAAATGTACAGTATAATACCTGGTCTATGACGTGGCCGTTTTCGGCATGAACCTGGGCAATTGCACTAAGCTCCTTGGTTTTCTTGAACACTTCCAATATTTCACCATCATCTAACATGAAGACATCTTTGTACGCTTGAAAAACTTTAAAAGAATTTATACCTGTAAAAATGCAAAACATTACACATATTAAAAATACTAAAATAATAAGCTCAGAACCTGTAAACAGGTGTACACAACTTTCTATGTACTTAATAATGGGAAAAATGGAAAAAATTTATTTGTTCAATAGTGTTTTTGTTCAGCACAAAGGAATAAAAAGCAATATAATATAAATACAATTATATAAAAAATGACTTCACCCTTTTCTTTAACCAAAACTTCCATATCCTTAGCAACTTCTTCACTCCACCAAGTGATGCCGACATGGAAGGCATAATCACAGCAGACCTTCTCGTCAGCCCAGGCTCTCCACTTATCATAAGCTTGCAATGGAGACACTCCACGCTGGTCCAGCACAAAGTCAACTAAAATGCAAAATAAACACATATAAACAAAGCTTTCATCTTGAAAGCCTAGCAACAAAAATTTATCAATTGCCAGTTAAACCATTAATTGGTTTTAACTTAAAAAAATTATCTTTACTCAATTGTAATTACAACTAAACAATTCATCACATGTATGGTATTGCAAAAACTGGTATCGGCGTTCACCATTATTGATGACAGCCGAGAAATAGAATTGGATAGTCAGAACTCACTTATCATCGTAGTACCACCAGCAATGGCAGCCTTAGTTCCATGATAGAAGTCATCAATAGCAAATGTTCCCATGAACGGCAACTGCATGTGCGTATGAGTATCAATACCACCTACAAGGTAATCTGGCAGTCAATACAGGAACAAAACCACAGAATAATAAATAATATTCAAATCAGATGGCGTCCCATATAAAACTTATATTGAGAGAGAGAGAGGGCAAACCTGGCAAGATGAGTTTCCCAGTGGCATCAATGACTTTGCATTCACTCGAAGCAGTTAAATTTTGACCAACTTCCTTAATCACACCTCCTTCAATGTACACATCTGCGTCAAATGCTCGGTCTTCATTCACACATTTACCGCCTTTGATGAGTAGTTTACCTTGCGGTCTCTAAAGGTGATGAATATCATAAAATCATAATGCAGTATAAGCTATGATTGTACATGATAAAAGCTGTATTATATATAAGACTCTATCTATAAAAACCAGATGTTTCAAAGCATGCATATCTTTAGCACAGAACAGAATATACCATTTTTCACCAACAAATTGAAGAGAATTAGTCTTTCTGCTACTTTTATATTATTGACATGTACACAATATCATATTGCCTTTCTTAAAGCAAAACAGGTACAGAATTTTGCAAAGAAAAGACGTGGACTTACCAGTGCGACATTATGAATAGGTAATGCCATCTTTACTTCCAAACTGTTAAAAAAATAAACATTTTAATAATATAAGGCACAAGCTAATTTTTTCCAAATTCCAGCTTTCATATTGATAGTTGCACTTTGTTTCTTACAGTTAGTTTTACAGCCATAGTGCATATGTAATACTACTAACAGTAATAGGTAGAGTATTATAGGCTATAGTATCGCATTCACAATCATAAATCACTGTACCACCATCAGTATCAGGATAACAAACAGTGATGTTCACTCTCAGTCAATCACCTAATTAGTTAATGTTATACTTATAGTATTAGTTACGTTTGTTGCGACTATAACTATAAGTATAAGTTTAACTTTAAGTATAACTATTGCCATTGGTATGGGTATGATCATATTATTAATATTATTTATAGTCACTATGCACTAATGCCTAATAGTAATGGTAATACTAATAATAATATCTCTATTGAATAGTCTATTAGTATTGGTATTGTTTATCACTTTAAGTTTATGTTAATTATTAATTAATGATGTTTATGATTATCATTATGATTATGATTATAAAAACATTCCATTTCCAAGTTGGTGCAACTTTAAGTTTAATAGTATTAGTTAGCTTAAAAATTATTGCTATGACAAGTTTTGTAGCCAAATAAAATACATATAATAATTAATAATATCGGCATGGTTGATAATTACTATAATTATAATATTAATACTAATGGTATTACTGAAATACGTTTTGTAAATATTGCAAATAATAACTCCTATGCGAGCAAGATTAAAATGCCAACAATATCAAATTGAATGGTTTATAAACAGCTCCAAGTTGGGGATGAATGGGCGCAGTAGTTTGGGTCCTCAAGTTTTGAGTTGGGGGTTTAGTAAGACCCTCAATTTAAAATTTTTAAACCCAAATTACTGCACCCATTTACTCCCGACTCGGAGCTGCTTATAAAATAAGTTTGCCAAATTCTCACGTCGGCGTAAAAACTACTTTTATCATCTAAGAATCTTAGTCTATTTATCCAATTGCCCCATTTTGCCCCAAAGAACTTCATGGAGTTGCCCAACTGAATCGTCCTATTACATTTTGAGCTTATGGTAATATTAGCAACGCAGCTTGCTTATGGTTAATTTAAAAAACCCGACTATTGCATACACGTGTATTTATGGCATGTAGCATTTTATTTATAAACATTCATGTCATTTATTTCATCTAGCCCCACTATTACTTTACTTCGCATACTCCTTAACAATATAATTTATATGCAAAATGATTTGGATTACAATGGAATTGAAAAATATATAACATGGGCATTCTATTTTATTTTTACCTGCTAGTTGAGTATTTTGCAAAACATATTAGCTACATGGTAAGTATCATATATGGGAATGGTATGTTGCGTAATAAAATTTTTCCAGCTTTGATCGTTACACAGCACAATGAACTGCAGTGCATTGTTTTTATATTATACAAGCAAAGTATGTTTCAAACTTATAAAGCATGGTTGATGGTTCATTTATAAGTGTTTGCTAATGTAAAGCTGTAGAATCATATAGGTTATTTTTTGTTTGGTGTCCAGTTACTTTTTTAAAATCATTTTGTACTTTAATCTTAAATGAAATATAGTTTCCTTCATTGTTCCATGTTTCATTATAGTAAATGATTATATATCCCATGCTTTATAATTATTATGTATTGCATTTTATTATATTATTTTGCAATTTAATTGAACATTTGCCTGTGACTTTTAAAGTATAAATTTCTGAAAAGAGGAAGTCTTTATTAGCAAGTATGTTTACAAATTAATAAGTTGATGATAACAAAAGCGACAGCTTGCAATCTTTATGTAACGCAAAGCACTATAAAAAGACTACCCAAATATATTTTTATAGCAAAAAAACACAATATACGCAGTACTGTTGAAACTTAGCATAACTAGCACAAGCAACATCTGGCAGTGAAGTTTCTAGTTACTTTTAAAAGACATACAGGGTTGATAAAAATAATGTTAGGCTGGTAATATAATTTTATATTTAGGCCTACTTCTATTGCTGTTTTTTTCAATCTTCCACTGAGTTGAGTGATTTGGAAACCTTTAGGTTTTAAAGCCTAAATTACACTATTCATCTAAGATGTATATATGTTGCGTAATTTTCCAAATCTATGAGAGTTTTTTTTTCTTTTTCAAATAATTGTTGATGTATTTTGAGTATAACAAGAAATTTGAAAAGTTGATTTGACTAAACACTGGGAAACCTTGTAAATCCACTGTTAAAACTAGGGAGTCATTCAGAACATAAAAACTTGCAAAACCAAAACTGTATTTATAACACTTTTCAGATTACAAGGTTAAACACCTTACCTTAATTCAAATTTTTTCTAGAAACACAATATTTTCATAGAAACAAATAGACTAAAGGACAGTAAAAAAAGTTGAAAACGCTAACAAAAACAGCTAATATGATAAAAAATACAGCCAATAGGCGAAAATAGAAAAAAAAACTATGTAAAATTCAACTAGAAATAATAAGTACAACACTGGAGGGAAAAAAAGAGATTGAAAAGAAAAAAAAATTGACAATGTATTATATGACACTATTTTAATACCTATATTACAACACAAGCCTAAAAAAGATGTGGTTAACCCAACACCCTACATACATAGCCATGTATTAGCATCCACCTTTACCACAAACCCTGTGATTTACCACCCGGAGGATTCGAGACTCTAGAGGAATTTCTTTGTTTAGAGTCATCAAACTGATCGCCTGTTAATATACAATAGTATATAATAGAGATTATAATGCATCACGTCATTGCTCTATGGCTACTCCTGTAAAACTACAGCTATCTAGGCACATAATATAATCTCATAGAAGAATTACATCATTCCTGAGCAGAATTTTCTATTGTGTCATCACATATATAGTAATAATTTGATTATCACTATAGGCTAATTCACTAACAGAGACATTAAAGTTCGGCAGGCTAAATTGGGGCTGAAAATCATTATTATAAACTATTACATTCATAAAAACTGGTAAAGATTTAAAAATTGTTTCAGATACCGTCAACAGTGACAACTTATTTTAGTATTAACGAATGTGAATTATATATCTAGGTCACAAAATATTTTGCAAAAAAGTTTATATGCTAAACAGGAGTTTTAAAAAAATTGTTAATTAAAGTGACAAAGAATCCATATCTAACGCCACTAATAAACCACCTGGGAATTGAACCAGAAACTTAGTGTCAGCTAAACAAAGCTATTCACATAAGGCTCAGCTTCTTTTATTGATTAGCATAGTGTATAAGATTCGAGGTAATACAAAAAGTTATGATAACACACTAAAGTTGCTTTTATACCTTCACGATTTTCAGTCAGAATATAAATTTGGCCAAGTTGAAATTTCATCGAGTTGCATTGCATTGTAAAGATCACTCGTCAAAATTTTTGATTTGTGATAACACACTTGGAGTTTGCCACAAGTTATTAACCATTCCAATTTGAAACTACAACTCTGTCAAAAGCTCACCACTGAAGGAGAAGGAAGACTCCTGCATGTTGCGGCCACCCCCTCTGGTTGGAGGTCTATGTATGATACCATCATTAGCTACACTTGGCGGAGCACTTTCACAGACTGTCACTTCTTCAACCTTGGTGGCCAGCTCAATGACTGGCCCATCATATGCCTCTCGGTCAACCTTCTGCGGTGCCAATGCCTGAGTACAGCACAAAACATGCTTTACAGAGAATGGTTAATCCCATAGCATATGAACCAATCATGGAACTGCAAAAATCTAATTTTAGCCTCATTTTAGCTCAAATTGTAGTCTTCAATACAAATAGTGATTTATTAGCTTTGTTGTAGTGGTTTTTCAAACAGAACCAGTTCTATTACGTATTTCGTAGCATGACAAGTTGCCTGTCTATGAAATAAAAGGCAATTGCGTTCCAAACTCAAACATTAAACTAAAAATTGTAAAACCAAGCTAAGTAAAAGTAAGAAATATGGTCAGACAACATGAAGTAAATGAAGCTGATGGCACATCACCAAAAGCAATATTGTTAAATTTGCCTCCATACAATAAAACTGGGCCTATACTTTTTAAACGTTGAAAAAACTGAAAGCCACAAACTACAAGAAGAACATTATTTGACAAAAATAAAGACCTCTAGGTCTGCAGCAATCTCACCAGTGACTTACCACATTTATTTTCAATCATAATCTCATTTATGCAGGCTTTATATTTAAAATGCAACATAAAGACTTTTAACAAGAGCCTTCATTGCGATGCCTTTCTCTAGCCAAGTGATTGAGGAGAGGTGAGTTCATAATGACAATACCTGGTCTCTAAGAGCAACTCTGCCATACACATATGGTGCGTTGGGTGGGGTGGGCACAAATTGTCCTGAACCTTGAGTTAGATGCAAACCTTCTTCATCTTTGACTACTCTACCTCCAGATATCACCACAACAGGTACACCATGAACTTCCATACCTGAAATGTTCAAAAAATATCATTAATTTCGCAACTAATTACAAACTCATGTAATCCCATTACAAGTTGCTACACTTCAGCAAACTGTAGTACTGCCTTACCTTCAAAGATGTTAAAGTCACAAGCGTGGTTGTGGGTTTTGGCCGAAATGGTTCTGGTAGCTTCTGGATCCCAGACAACCAGATCTGCATCAGAACCGACTCCAATATGACCCTAACAATGTAAATATCCTGTTGAACCTTCTATCAAATAATACAAGTTACTAGAACCAAGACAAACGTTATAGATATGCTCACCTTTTTGGGATAAATGTTGAATATTTTTGCAGCAGTGGAGCTGGTAACTGCTACAAATCTGCAAGCATCCATCTTGCCACTCTGCACTCCCTTCTCCCAAACAACTGACATTCTGTCCTCAACACCATTCACACCATTTGGAATTTTCCGGAAATCATCTTTACCCAGAGCTTTCTGAGTTGTAGTGAACGTACAATTATCACTACTGGTGGTTTGCAAGTCCCCACTATTCAATAAACAAATCGTGGGATAAATATATACATGTATATAAATAAAACAGATAAATGTTTATAAACCACTGCAGTGTCAACAGCATTGTTTTTTTGTCTTAAATATGTGGTGCAAGCAAACAAAGTAATGGAAAATGATAATTTATTCGAGGTGAAGATTTTTAAAAGTTTGGGACATGGAGAACCACTATGCCATGTTACAGACTGAAAAATTATAATTAGACAAAATAGGAAGAAGAAAATGCTCCATAAGTGTCAAGACAGATCTATATGCCATTTTTGTCCTCCTAATTTTATAAAATTAACTTCTCTGATGCATTTATTTTTATGCCAAGTAAATTCACTCCAAGCCACATAGGCATAGAAACAGGCTAAACACTTCAAGTCTACTACTAAACACGTGTGACCCGATACACTAGACGTACTTAGCTAAGAGGTTCATAAGACATCCAGGTGTGGAGGGATCAGGTCTAAGAGGAGGGGATGTCACATAAGCAGCAGCCTCTTTCCAGCAACTATGGAAATAACTAGTCCCGTCAGTTGCAAGAGAAGCTGCGGTTGGCTCTCCAAACACCACATGACCTGCATATATAGCCTCAGTTTTACGAAACAAGTCAAAAATATACACATTGTATATAAAAGCACATGCAGCACTGGTGTAGATACAAGCCATTACTTATGTTCATAAAGTGTTTGAGTGCTGCAGGTATTGAAACTCTTTTATTTCAAATTATTGTTGGGGTAATTTTAATTTTATAATAAGGTAGCTGGAATATACATAACTGTGGCTGTTAATTGGTATCATTTCAAATTGTATTAGAATTATTTCAAATTATGCAATGGAAACTTTAAATATTGGTTTTTTTATTCAACCTAACTACAAACCTTTCTTCTTAGCATCGGAAACAAAATTAGCAGCAGTTTTACTCATGACATGCACCACGTAGAGAGGGCACCTTGCTTGGTTAGCCAACACAATAGCCCTGTAGGTAGCTTCGCCTTCAACTTCTTCTGGTCGGCTCAAAGCGTGACCTTCTGGGCCAGTGATACCAAGGTCAAATAGTTCATCAGCTTTCTAAGTAATACGACATTTAAATTAGAGTATCTCTGATACAGTGTGTCTATACATGCCGAAAAAATGTAATAAATTGGATATCACAATAATTATAATACCATTTAGTAAGATTTGTAATCACATAGCATACCTGTTCAATAATTTCACCATTTTCACAGTGAGCCATGGCCAGACTACCAAGTTCTTTAGCCTTGCTAAAAACTTTCAAAACATCACTGTCATCTAACATGAGATCTCCTTTGTATGCATGAAACACCTCAAATGAATTAATTCCTACAAGAATACCATACAATATAAACATACAACTTAAATAAATAATATAAAAGGCAACTGAAACTTGATGGACACACATGAGTTTAAAACATTAGAATAAGCAAACAGCTTCATCACATGTGTATACAGAAATGATGTGCTGAAATCAGTTAAATTCCCTGTTTGGCAGGTCATATCATAACATTAGGAGTGTAAAAAAAACCAAGTCTGTTTAGAGTCTTTGCAAATTACACCTTTTTCCTTGACTAGGAGTTCCATTTCCTGAGCAACTTGCTCACTCCAGCCGCTGATTGTCATGTGAAGCCCGTAGTCACAGCAAACCATTGCATCGGCCAACTCTCGGCATTTGTCATATGCCTCCAAAGGAGAGACCCCAGCCTTTTCCATCACCAAGTCCACTAAACAATGCATGTCAAACATTCAATATGTTGAACAGGTGAATTGAGTTACTGAATTAAAATGGTTGGTATCTACCTATCAAGCAGCAGTTATCTTTCAATTTATAGATGTTTAGATATACAATTACTACTCACTTATCATTGTGGTCCCTCCTGAAATGGCAGCCTTGGTACCATGATAGAAGTCATCTGCAACTGGAGTGACTTCCACAGGCTTTTGTAAATGGGTGTGAGTGTCAATTCCCCCTAAGTAAAGACAACATGAAATGTTCAATTTGGAAAACAACAAGTTTACATTATTTATATGTAATATTATTATTTATTTCAGTAATTGCACTCATAATAATATATTATGCAATAATAATCATTTAGGAGCAGTAGTGAAGAAATTGTGAGAGCCTAAGTTCTTTAATTTCCTTATTAAGCTTTGATTTGGAGCTCGGTTAAAACTATCGTGAGAACATAACTTCTTTTGCTACATTTCTAATCTAGAACACAGGGTTTTTAATTTCTCCGCTACTGCACCTACTTCACAATAATTATATAGTAGTAATATTAAAATAAGCTTTTTAAAAACATCTGCAAGTTTCAACAACTGTGATTTTTCTAAATGGTGAAGTTTTATTGAAAAACCAAGCCAGCCCTAAATTTAGGCATAAAAACTGTGTGTGATATCCGGTTAATGTTACAAAATACTGCAACCAGTGCAAGGTAATGAGTTGATAATCTAAGAGCATAGCAATTCCAGTGAAATTCTTTATTTGTGCAGAGACTATGAGAAATATTACAATTCAGTCCAGTCACTAGTGCATTTGTTAGCTATATGCACTTGGTATCCTCTCACTCCAGCCTATCCTGTACGCATGGAATAATTGTAGTAAAACCAGATACAAACTTAATCTGATGGCCATTGTTTCATGGTTTTTATAAAGCGTAGAAATATATCACATGCTTATAAATGATTAGTGCGTTTGAGTGAATTAGTTGATTATTGATTAGTGTTATCAGTGGAGTAGTTTGTATAGGTTGCTATTCAGCTAATATTGTGCTTAGTATATGAATTAGCATCTCTCATACATTACCATTACCAACTGACCTCAAAACACTGAAATAGAAAACTAACACAGTAGAAAAAGTATTTGCATTTTGTAGACCAATTACTTATTGAAAAGAAGTGGTTACTTGTAAATGCATGGAAAATAGATAAAATAAAACAGATCACACAGAAACTAAACCTAGAAGAAAGTTGAACATGTTTTGGTGTTTAGTAAAACTCATGATTTACCAGGAATAACCAGCTTTCCTTTAGCATCAACAACTCGCGTGCCCCCAGGTATGATCAGGTTTTGTCCGAGTTCCTTTATAACACCTCCCTCTATGTAGATATCAGCACTAAACTCACGGTCATCATTTACACATCTACCTCCCTTTATCAGCAGTCTTCCCTGAGAACTCTGAACAAGCATAATATTATAGAGCTATTTATATAATATAATAATATAAACCTATTTATAAGTTCCAATAATAGAACTATTTATATATTATAATACTACATAAGTACACGATAATTAGCGCAAACAATTTTATGAAATATATAAAATTATCAGTTGAAAATTTTCAGTTTTTGGTTAAAAGGTAAAATTTTTGTATACGTTTATGCAATTTATAGTACTTTTGGATCACCTTATAGATATAATTTTGTTTCAAGTTGCTGAATCAAATTGACTAATGAGTCATATCACACTGAGCGAAAAGTAATCAAAAAAGCTTCGGCCAACACACTACTTTACTTCTCATAACGCAAAGTGTTGAGTAGCTGTAAGTAAACTTATAACTTCAGCTCATGACTAGAAATGTGGTAATAAGATGACTGTACTATTGAGAACTCTGGGGAATTAGAATATGCTATCAGTGTTAGCTATTTACTGGTAAGGAATCCCACAACAGCCATATTTTTCCTATACTATTTACCTATCTGTAAGCCTGTAGACCTTTGTTTGTAGTATAAAGCAAACAATAAGCTTGTAGTGATATTTATGCAAGTAAAAACTGATATGAGATAAAAGCAATGATTGAATATGTGTTGCAGCTCAGACTAAACAAATGATTTCTAGAATTAAAAACCTCAACTTTAAAATTCAAAGTCAGGAGGCAAAATATATAAGTAATGAGTTTCAGATTACGAATTTCACATTGTAAGCTGTGTTTTTATGCATGAAATATAAAAAAATATTAGGAAATTAGATCATATCATAAATACCCATGTTTTTACCAGATTAATAGTCAATTTATAGCACAAGGTAATTTGTTGTATTATCAACTAGAAAAAACCTCTTGACAATAAGAACATGAGATTCAACAGTTTTAAATCAATAAAAACCAATTAGTATAGCTTTAGTATGCACAGACTAGCAACACAAAACGTATTTAAATTTCAAGTTAACTTACATTTATATGCAAAGGCACTTTCTTTACAGGTCGAGACATCTTAGCATGCAGGAGAGCGTGTGAGGCAGGCAGATGTATATCTGTAGGTATCAGTATAGCTAAATAATAATATTTATTGGATGCAACAGGCTAAAAGGTATCCCAGTAAACTATCCTTTAGTAGTATGTAACTGGAGTACAATGTGATCAACAAATAGACAAAGAACTCAAAAAATGAATAAAAGAAAACAAGCAAAATAAACAAACACATAATAAGACAGTAAAACACAAACATGCAGCAGTATACACTGTAGGCTCAATCCTTAAAGAACAACAGCTCAACTTGTTTCTATTAGCAAGAAAAGCATTAACCTGCAGTGGGCTAAAATCCTCTTCTTTCGACTCATTCTCCATTTGAACAGAAACTACCTTTTCTTTTACAGATCCATTTAAATTTAAAGAACGAGAAGAAAACGCATCATCAACTGTTCCAAAGAAACCGACATTTAAGACGCGGCTTTTAGGCATGGGTCCACCATGACCCGTGAACAAATTACCATCACTCATTGTAATATAAGCAAGCAGTTCAATGCCTCAGATGCAACTAGCAAATGATTTCAACTCACACTAGACTATGAAAGTCAGCCAGAGATAGTACACAGCGGGAGGCACCTACTTACATATCCAGTTGAAGAAATTATCTCATCTACCCATTTACATTACACACAGACACATAACCCGCTTAATCTATTTTAAGAGTATTTTAGTCTAGGTGTAGTTTACTGCATGTAAGAACAAAGTATAAATAATATAGGACGGACATTCATACAGAGTCTAAAAACTAAGGTGTTAATATCCTAAACATGAAACTTAGAGCTAAACAATTTAAACATTAGCAGAACTACTTCTATGTTCAATAAATAAAGAGATAGGTTTGAAAATGGAACAGCTTGTTGTAAAAAAAACTTATAGACAAACACCCCCTTAATGAATGTATAACAGCCAGCTAGTAAACATTTCCAAAAACAGCAGACCAAAACATAATTATTATAATGTTTGAAGCATTTCATAACAGTGTTTCATAAGTGTTTGATAACAACAAAAGAGTGCCAACCTTTATTGTATAATATGAAGTGGCAGGAGTTTTAATTTTGACATTTCATGGCTGCTTCATGGTAGTTAAATTAAAATAATATCTAGAGATAAGAATATGTACAAGAAACTTGAGATATTAGTTAGTAGTGCTCTGATTACAAACAATGCTAAATTTCAAATGTGCTTAATATATTATTGTTATTGTGGCAATCCATAGTCATTATATAAATTAAATAATTGACTTTGGCCATCAAACATCTATCACAACAAATGTAAAACTTGTACAAAACTACAAATATGAATCCACTTTAAAATTGCGAGACAGTGTTTTTCAATTAGTTCAGTGATCCTTCTATAGCAAATGGCCAACAACTAATTTTCATCACACAATAGGTTTGCAGGACAGAAAATTATGATTTTTATATTAGATATTTATAGCTGGATGAAAAAATAATCTTAGTTATTATTTAATATATAAATTATATGATATTATCCACAGTTACAAACAAATTTTATGTCCAATGCAAATGCAAAATTTATGACCATATATTATAGTTCAACACAAATAAAGCCATAAGTAATACTAGAATAAATATGTGTATTAGCAGCAACACATAGTTGAAGAAACAGTTGCTGTTTATTTAAATGAACTTAAAGTTTTTGAAAAACATTTGTAGTCAACTTGTACTTCTAGTATAAAACAGCAACTAACGTTAAAAAGAAATTCAATAGTTTAAGAGTGCATGGCAGCATCACTCTTACTATTAATAAATAATACCAGTATGATTATGTTTAGTAATACTATTTCTCTTAGTTATTACTTATAGTTAATGTTATTAGTTATTAGCCTTACTATTACTATTAGTATTAGTACTCCTGCTACTATCACTATTAGTATAACTATAAGTATAACTATAACTATAGTCTATAAGTATAAGTACTACACTAAATTTATCTCAACTATTAATTAATTAAATTTAATTTAAATATTAATATGTAAACAAATATAAGAATAAGATTAAGTGTAACTTACTAACAGTAACTAGACCAGATGAGCTACAGTCTGAGTCTCAGTTTGAGAGTGATTCTAATACTCTATAAAACATAAACAACAGTATAATTATGACTATGAGTATCACTATCAGTATGAGTATCAGTATCACTATGAGTATGAATAATGAGTATCACTGTCAGTATCACTATCAGTCAGTATCAGTATGAGTAACACTAACAGTAACTGTAACACTAACAGTAACACTAACAGGCAACAGCTCAAACTCAAAGGTGAAGCAAACCAAAAAGTAAAAATAGGTAAACTAAAAATATTATTGCAAGCTTTTTATTTTTACTAAACTCAGTTTTTCTTTTATTATCAAAACTAAGTAACTTAAAGTGACTAGTTTGCATGAAACTTCTGCTTGATTAATTTTTTCGCTACTCGTTTGTAACTCGCATAGCCAGCTGCTAGCATACTTAGTGCATATTCATTTTAATAGCAAAATTTTACGGGCTCTTTGACAAGTATATTAGGTTATTTTTTATTAGCAAGCGACAGTTCACTATTTAGAAGATTACAGTCTATGCCTGACCTCTTATCACCCTTGAACTTCAGCAGATAATGCGCAAGCGCCACCTGACCTCTATCCGTGCATATTCAGTCATGGCTCAAGATCAGGTATGCAGCAATACTAATTGTTATTTATTAATTATATCTTTTTAGATAAGACTCAAACAGTTTTGTCACTAGTTGGTTTAAAAAATAATTGTCAACAGAACATAATTTGGTCTATTATTTTTAGTTAGTGTCATAGTGGTAATCATAATGATAATCAAAAGGTGTTAAATTTTGGGTGGTAACACTGACTAAGTCTAACTTAGTACTTACAGTTTGAGTTAGGCTACTGTTAGTGTTGGTGTTACTCTAACTCTTACTCTTAGTCTTACTCTTAGAGTTAGACTTACTCTTACTTAGTCTTATTAGTTATTCAGTTATTCTAATTCTTAAACTTTAGCAATAAGTTTGCCTTTTTCTTTTAATTTTAATTCAAGTTCAACCACTAGACTTGGTGTTGAGTGAGAGCTCAAGTTTTAGTGTATCATTAAGACATTATGATTATCAGTTGATAATTATTATGATTTTCAATTACTGAATTACTATTAGTCCTAATGTTATGTGGCATAGTTAACATTGTACTTGTAGTGATAACCATTGTCTATAGGCATTATGGATAATAAATGTATTGTTATATTTATTATTCATAAGTCAATTGGTAAATTTGACTCAATGATTCTTATCTCAACATAAACGCCGAGTTTAATAAAAATTTGGAGTGAATTTACCAATACAATGTGATTAGAATTGCCATCAATATGTTAAACTCCTTGAAATTCAGTTTCATTCACTTGCAAATGGAAAATGAGTAATGGGTAATGGTGGTGTGTATTAGTATTACTCTTACACTTACTATACCCACCTTACACTTATTATACCCACCATATAACCAACAGTAGCTATTCAGATTTTTACTTCAACCTAACATTTATGTTCATGTATTAATTGCCGTGTACAGATACTCACATACTACATTTGCTACTTTGCTTAACTGAAAGTTTAAATTGTAGTAGCTATTACTCAGTTGAATAAATTCAAAGATGATGTAAATTTAAATTGTAGTCATGCTTATAAGTCCTATGAAATTTATTTGACATAGTTCAAATAATATTTTAAAGATACTAATTTAGTTTCAAAAGTAAAAGCTGAACAGCAAAACTAAGAAATATTTATCAAAACCCTATAGTAATAACATTATAATATGCACATCAAAATATTTTAATTTCAAACCAGAAGTACGCTAGGTCTACTAGTAGTACTATTAGTAATAGTTTTTATTTTATTTTAAAGTAGTGTTGCAAGTTTTTAAATATTGCTTTCGGCAGCTATGGTTTATTGTGATATTTTCTAGTAATATTTTATTTTATGCCACAGGAACTTCTTCATTTGGAAAGTCTCTGTAAACAGCTATATGAAACAACAGATACAAATATTCGAAATGAAGCTGAAAAGGCTTTGGTAAATTTCATCAACTCTCCAGGATGTCTTCAAAATTGTCAGCTTTTGCTGGAACGAGCAGCGGTGAGTACAAGAGCGGACTCTGCGTTCAGCTTACTCTGAACTTGTAGAGCTAATGAGGTTAATTGCTCATGGTTAGCGTAGTTCATAGTTCATAAGGCTTTCAGTTACTGGAACTACTGACCGGATTCAGGGAGCGTAACTTTCAATAAATTCAATGTGCTAACTCAAGTCTCACTGAGTTCGGATTCTATTTAAAAGTAGTTTGTCATTGAGTATTCACTGCTAAAACTATGAGAGTACTAAAATAAATGTGTATAATTATATATGTAAGTGTTCTCTTAATTTGGTCTCTGCATTGTAAATTATGTTTTGTGTTCATTTATTTGTTATGATATGTGTTTATTTATAACAGCTGTTTTATTATATTATGTTGTTGTTGAACTATGGTGCACTTTGATTATTAGTTGAATATATTATGTTTTTTGTCCTTGTGGCAAGTTTGAAAGCCAGTATCACTATAATCAAAGATATTATTTTGTTCTAGTCACCATATTCCCAACTTCTGGCTGCCACAACTCTCACTAAGTTGGTAAACAAAGGCAATGCTGCCCTCAGCAGTGAGCAGCGACTGGAAATCAAGAACTACGTACTGGATTACTTGAGCTCTAGAACAATGGTGGCGGCTTACGTGCAGCAAGCTTTGGTTCAGCTGTACGCCAGAGTCACCAAAGTTGGCTGGAATGATACGGTGAAAGATGTGTTCAGTATGAGGACCGTTACAGATGATCTGGGGAAGTTTCTTCATGTAAGGAAACACTACAAAAATATCTATTGACTTGCTTGGCTGTGAAGTGTAAAATTTTTGGGCATGCTTTGATTTTCTATTTTAAAGGTAGTGAGATTTAAAGGTTATGACTTGTATTACTTAGTGCTGTTAGACAATGATTTCTAAATTTTCATAAATAAGCTTAAACCAAGTATATTAGTACTCATTCAACATGCTATATGCTTGGGTTTCTGCCACTAGTTAACTTGAGAGTATAATGATCTTATACAATGATTGTAGAACAACTCTTCAATGCACTTGGCCATTGGTGTGCAGCTGATGACTCGGTTAGTGATAGAAGTTAACCAAATGACGGAGGTTAGTCCTTATGTAATCTTTCTACCAACTGGCAGCTGATAGGCAGCAGCTGCTGCTAATGGCGCGATGATGAATTCAAATTAGAAATATTAATTAAAACTTTAGGCCAAGTGTTCATTTAATTTCTAAAAAAGCAACTTGCATAAATATGGATATATATAGAATTCTTTACAAGTGCATTTCCATTAATCTGTAATGAAATTCTAGAGGTAAAGATTATGCAACTTGTCAAGTTGTTTTGTTTTTCTTACAGCGTATGTTCTATAAGTTTTATTCTTCTGGTTTTCTAATAGACTGAAGTACACCATTCCATAACGTGGCACAGGAAAATCTCCTTTGCTTTCAGAGATACAATGCTCTACCAAATATTTGAGATTGCTTGCGAACTTTTACAAAAGGTCTACGCAAATATCAAAACCATGGATCTAAATGACAACATTCAGGTGAGCGTTTCTTAGAGGTTATGTAGTTAATGTAAAAAAAGGAATGGAGTGTGTTAGACGCCTGTATAGTATTTGTTTTTCACCATTTTTTGCTGATCAACGAATTACCATATTTGTTTTCTGCAGAGGTTACTAGTATCTAAAGTTGTAATGTGAAAAAATTAAAATTTCTGTAAACATTCTTTCAGGCATCTAAAATTAAGTTTTTGCCATGATTTTAGCGATCATTTGTTGGAGGCAGTTTACAGTTGGCCTTGACTTGCCTTTCCTTTGATTTCATTGGCACATCAAATGACGAGACGTCAGATGACCTGAGCACTGTGCACATGCCAACTAGCTGGAGAAAAGGTAACTTGTAGTCATTTCATTCGCTCAACTATTCCGCAGAAAAGTCATTTCGTTGGTTCAACTTGATTCGTCAACTATCTAGCAGTGATAATGGAGCAGAAACATTCTTCTAAAAAACTGTTGTATAGGTTTAACTGGTTACTGTCACCATGCTAATCAGTTGCTCCACTAAAATACTGGACTATACTGGTTGTAGTTTTAGTACCAGTGGGTTTATTAGGAAATGGTGTTAAATTCCACCGTAAATAGATCTTGGCTTGACTTTGAAGATAAACCTTTTCCACTTTCCATGTTGAGTCAGTTTTACTCTGACAGCATATAGTGGGGGCCAAAGAACCCTTCCCCCATATTTTAACTTTGTACCAGTTGCAAAAGAAGATGCATCTAACTGTTGATGCAAATGTCACAATTCAATTCATATTGATTAGCCATTCTTGCAACTTCAACATTTTCAGCCACAGCACCAAAGTATTGGCTATGCATGTGTGTTTGAAAAATGTGTCATGTGTCCATACTATCTGCAGTCATTTAGGGGTCTAACATGAGCACAATTATTTTCTGGTCTGAAATTTCCATGCTGCTATTACCTACTGGCAAGCTTAAGTGCTCTTTCATTCATCACCACCACCAAAGCCTTAACTACCTATGCAATGCTATTGGCGCATTGTTCACCTCCACCAGTCTGTATTAAGTAAAATGACGTAGGGATATTTTGCATATTGGTTGAGTAATAGAAGTGGGTGTTTGGCCTTTATTAGCTTGTCGTTCTATTGCTCTCAGCTACACGTATTTGGGTGTGGGTTACATGGTGTCTATTCTTTCTGTTTATTGTTTGTCATATGACATTGCTAAACAAAACTTTTCTGCATAAAATTTCAATTTAACTGTTTACTTCTAGCCCTGCTTGACTTCAGCCTAATGCAGTTGCTGTTTGATCTGTACAAGTGTCTGCCATCTAATCTCGGTGCACTGGTAAGCCTATAATCCCATTCTGTTACCTCATGTGTATGTTCATCTTTTTGTCATTAATTCTCGATTCCGAAAATGACTAAACTAGATTTGTCAAAATAGTTGCTTCAAATCCCAAAGCAGTCAGGTTTGTTGGGAGGGGGGGGGTTCAGTTTCTGACAATTTTTACTTTCAATGTGTGTCTTTATGCACAGCAATAATCTAGTTACTAGTTTTAACTGCGTTTAACCAGAACTCTATCTTTACCAGTTTGTATTTAGCTTAATCTATTTATGTTGTTTCCATATCCATTCCATAGGCTTTTAGTTTCTTTTTGTACTTTAAGGAGTCTCTTGTCACTCTGGTTTCGCACATGAGTCCAGACTTAGCCTCTTACTGGGTTATTGTTCTACTAATTGATGTCTGAAAGTTTTCTAGTTTTCTAGTTCTTAACTTCAGTATTAATAGTAACTCTCTGCTAATATATGTTCATACTCTCCACTTCATCTGGAAATGACATAACTTGTAGTATTTTATATTGCAGCAGGTGTTTTGTAAGCCTAAATTAAAGTACAAGGTTTTGTAAGACCAGCACATGAATGTTTCACTACCAGTATCAAGCTAACCTTAGCTTATGCGTCTACTGCAGCATTATAGCTCATTCTATATAGCTCCTGGGCATTGGCTCCAATAGTTGATAAAGTGAATAAACCCATTCAACTTTACTAGTGGCTAAAGAAGTTTCACTGTACAGAGAGAGCTTTTTTACCAATTTTTTACTATAAAAAAACTCGCGCAATTTTATAGTCGCCATCCCTGTGAGAAACCCTTGATGGAAAGGGTTTTTTTGGTAAATCGGGCTAAGGACTTAGTCAGATGGGGCACAGGAGCAATTATGACTGGATGCTTTTCCTAACATCACCAATGGCCTTTACTGGGGTTCGAACCCATGACTTCGTGTTTACTAGGCAAACGCTCTAACCCCCTACACCACGGCTGCTACCAATGTTTTACTATGTAGCGTTGTAATTACATTTTATATAATTTGTGTCAATGGTTTGAATTATGAGTTTTTATATTTTTATATTGCTGCACAGCCAGTTCAATTTTATGTTGAATGTTTAATTATTCAAATACATTATAATGTCTTTTTTGGGAAGTCATTTATCTACACGTTATTTGAAACAGCTTGGCTTAATCTATGTTTTTAATTTCATTTAATGAAGTAGTTCTACAATACATTGCTGTCTTAGAATTACAAGTTTAGTGTGTAGTTACAAACATCTAAATTGATATGGCACTTTTCCATATATTCGTCCATTTGTTGTATATTAATTACAGGTCTTATCTTGTCTCGTACAAATGGCTTCTATTAGAAGGTCGTTCTATATAAACAGTGAGAAAAATGAGTTCTTGAATAAACTGGTTACAGGAGTAAAGTTAATACTGGAGAGCCCACAGGTAGGCCCTGTCTTTATTTAATGTTTTGTTTTACATCATCCCTAGTTGAGCAATAGTTGGGGAAATCCAACTGCTCTACCCTGGCATATTCTACATGTTAAGGCAAGCTGTGATTAAATGTGTTCATTCAGGGGAAGTGTAGTCACATTTTTATTTGGAAACCATGATATCCGGGAGTTATGTTGGTATTTTTTGTCCAACTATGCTGGTAACATTCCAATGACCATACAGTTTTAGCACAGAAACAGTTAGGCTATCAAGTGAAATCTCTTACAATCAGAATGCGTAGGGCAAAACCTGCATTTTTAAATAGAAGTCCCTGATTGCCGTAATGTTGTGTATTAAGCTTTAGTAACAAATGAAGTGCACTGAATTATTTACACTTTGTTTAGGAATGGCAGCTTACACTTGCATATCATTGGCCGAAAAAAAAATAGTTTGCTTTTGCGATAACTCGGGTACCTGGTTTAACTGGTGAAATTAATGATAGCATTAGTTTGAAATACAGTTTTTTCCCACTGTTGGAAATTTTTGAATTTATAGGCTTGTCCACACTTGTGCATTTCCAAAAATACTATGATCGCTATTATTATTGCAATAAACTGGCAGTCTGTTTGTTGAATGCAGTACATTTTGCATGTTTTTTTAAAACCCATCTTTGTAAGGATTGTTGTAAGTCACATGTGGCATGCGACCATCTGGCTGACATGTGACCATCTGGCTGACATGTGACCATCTGGCTGACATGTGACCATCTGGCTGACATGTGACCATCTAGTTAACATATCAAGTTCTAGCTAGCATAGGACTCTGTACTGTATACTGCAGGGGCTGGCTGAACCCACATGCTACCACGAGTTCTGTAGACTGCTGGCCCGTCTCAAGTCCAACTTTCAGCTGGGAGAGCTGGTGAGGTGTGAGTCATACGCGGTGGTCATCAAGCTGGTGGCCGAGTTTACTGTCACTAGCTTGCAGGTACAGTTATATTGTGCTGAATCCCTCTCTAGCTAACTCTAGTTACTCTCTGCGGTCAACTCTGCTGGGTTTTAGCTCATCTAGCTGTGCCACAACATTGCTAGCTTGGTCTTGGCTCTCCTGAATGACGCTAATTCACCCAACTATTTCATATCGTGTTTGTCTTATCTATACTCCTGTAATCTTGTATTCATGAGCTCCTATGATATTCTATTGCTACTCACTTATAGCAATATGCTGTCACAACTCCACTGAGCCTGTCTATGTAGTGCCCGCTGTGATAAATTGTATACACTATAGTTATGCTATACTATACTATACTATACTAGACTAGACTATACTAGACTAGACTAGACTATACTATACTATACTATGTTATACTATACTATACTAGGCTTATACTATACTATACTAGACTTATACTACACTATGCTCATACTATACTAGTTTATAGTACAGGGCCCTGTGTCTGTTTTCACAAGAACATTGCTCCCTTTGTTAGTCAGTTGTACATACACAGCTAAGTTTTAGTGAATTGCCTGTAACTCGTAGTTATTTCCCTCTTCTTGTATGATAAGCATTAAGCTATGCCGCCTCATCTCCCAGCAATGACTCTCCATGTTGAGCAGTATAAACTCTTCATCTTATGTCAGCTAGTTGTCTGGTGCCCCCTCCCCCTTCACTAAGTATCCTAACCCTTACCATACCCATATTTATGACCAGAGCATATGTTTACATTGTAGATGTGGCAGTTTGCACCCAACAGTATCTACTACTTGCTGTCGCTATGGCAGCGGATGGTGATGTCAATACCTTATGTCAAAGCTAGTGAGCCTCACATGCTGGAGACTTACACTCCTGAGGTAACATGTATATATATTTACTCTAGCTGCTTGTGTTATTGGTGGTATTCATCTAAAAGTATCTATGTGTTATGTGCGTTAGAATTAAATTCAAGCTTCCGAGAATAGTGTAGACAATAATGAAGGCATTTCAACTCTGAATTTCGCTATTCACTGTAAACAAAGGTGCACGGCCCTGATATCTTTATTTATCATTACTTGACTGAGAGGGTTTTTTAATGTGAATGAGTTAATATTCTCCTATATACTGCTTATGCAGCATATTATAGCATATAGTAGTTTGAAAAGGAAGTTTGCCTAATATGTGTATAAATGAGTTCATATCACGCTTGTGCACTTGTTTTTGCCTGTCATTGTGTTTAGTCACTCCTGACACTTCCAGCTAATGAGGAAGTTATTTGCATTGTCACTTTCCTTATCGAATGGTTTGTAGGTGACTCAAGCCTACATAACCTCGAGGCTGAACTCCGTAGCTCAAGTTGTACAGGACAACCTAGACGACCCCCTTGATGATCACGCAGTTCTCAGTCAACAGCTTGAACAGGTTTCTTGTCCGACTATTACCATCACATGTAACTTTTGTACCCTCAGTCTCCGATGTCAATGTTTTCATCTGTGACTAAATTATTTTTACTGGAGATTCTTTGGAAGATGAACCCAGGCACTATTCCTAGAAAGTGAACCATATTTTGCTATGCTACTTTTTGTGCTGCTGTTTTTCGCATGGTTCTTAGTATAAATTCCTAAATTCTTCGTAAAGCTAATATAAGTCTAAGAGGTTTAGAAATTTTTAGGACCTTTCCCTACAACATAAAGCACTTGTCATTTGCCCTCGCCTCCTTTTCTGATATATAATCACCATGCAGTTGTTGGTAATGTCTGCTGGCTATACATAACGCACTCACTTGTTGGCTGTAGATATCTCAGATTGGGCGGTGCCAGTATGAAAAGACGTGCACTCACCTGGTTAGACTATTTGAAGAGGCAGCTCAGAAATTCCAGGAACTTACAAATGCAGGCAACAGCAGCGCCCAGCTGACTATACAGGAAAGTGAGTAGCCGCCACACCTCTGTGTCTCTTCTGCTCTTCTTGTACGTCTCCAGGTTTACTCATTCTTCCTGTTGCTTTTTCTAGATATCCTCTCCTGGTTGGTGTACATTATCGGTGCTGAGGTGGGTGGGAGAGTGTCTTTCTCCAGTACAGATGAGCATGATACAATGGACGGTGAATTGGTGTGCCGGTAAGCAAAATCTGAGTCATCAAAATGTTGTAATGTGGCTGCTTCCTACATATTTATTAATCGTATTAGATATTTTTGTTGATGATGT
The DNA here is from genome assembly GCA_964035545.1 of Bugula neritina. NCBI lineage: Eukaryota > Metazoa > Bryozoa > Gymnolaemata > Cheilostomatida > Bugulidae > Bugula > Bugula neritina. The sequence goes on along the minus strand of OZ037765.1, from coordinate 6,773,166 downwards.
TGTTATTTTTTTTTGTAGTGTTTTGCAACTGATGGACGTAGTAGATTCAAGGCTCGCTCAAAGAAGATGCGAGAAGCTTGACTTAGCTTTGTTAAGTTTTATTGAGCATTTTAGAAAAATATATATTGGAGAACAAGTACAGAGGACCTCTAAGGTGAAAAGACTTACTCATTTATATTTATGGTATCTGTATTCTAAACTTTGAGCATCTGACTGGTGTTAATGTTGTACTCAATTCAAGCTGCTGGTTTTGTTGTTGAAGGTATACAAGAGATTACACGAAACGCTAGGTCTTTCCGATGAATCTATGGTGCTCAGCATTTTCATTAGAAAAATGTAAGTCAGTGTAAAAGTTACAATTTTATTGTTTAACTCTGTTGAAGTTGATGTTACAACATATTCATTATTCGGTCATAGTGGAAAATGGTACTGAAATTTTTAAAAATAATGAATAGTGACATTAGTTCTCATTGTTTCTCATCGTAACCGTTCTAATCCTTTCGGGTACCAGGAGTTGAAAACATTTAGTCACATTTATGTTTCACTAAATGTTTTTTCAACTACTAATTAATCTATATATTAATTGTGTCAGAAATAGTGATACATTTATAGCTAAGAGGTGAATTTACCGCTCCGTAAGATCACCTGTTCTTTATATTGTTGAATGCAGAGGAAATCCTTCAGTTGTGTTATTTTTTGTATGCCAGAATTACTAATCTAAAGTATTGGGGGGAAAGTGAAGCCATCATATCTAAAACCCTGCAGCTGTTGAATGACCTTAGTGTGGGCTACAGTAGTGTACGCAAGCTTATAAAACTTGATGCTGTTCAGTTTGTCTTGACTAACCACACAGTAAGTGCGCTACAAATAATTCTGTGACAAGTTTTAAAAAATAATTTTTAATTGGCAACTTACAAATAAGTCGAGTTGAAAAGCTAATCGACACAGTGGTTCTAACTATTTATACTACTGTTCTTTATTGACTGTTTTAAATTGAACCAATTGGGTCTAACATTAAGTTTATTAAAACCCGAGTCATGACCTGTTTTTAAAAATGATTTTGAGTGACCAAGATACGAAATATTTATTGACAGAGTAGTTCTGACTATTTGTGCTACTGTGCAACTTCATATTGATTGTCTTTAAATTGAACTAATTATGTCTACACTTATTAAAAAAGTATTAAAACCCGAGTCATGCTAGTAAAGTAAATTTCTGTATGCGTGCACATTTGTGTGTAGCTAAAGTTGGTATTGCAGTCTACTGTGTAAGTTTTTTCAGTTATAATATTGCAGTTGTCTACTCATGTTTTTTAAATGCTTTAAATAAGAAGTGATCGTCATTTATTTTTTGGCTGTAAAAGCACTTGACTCATGCCTTTAGAGTGAGAATTTCCCATTTCTGGGTGTGAATGGAATGAGCACATTCAAAGACACGCGATGCCGCACTACTTTCTACCTGGCACTGGGTAGGCTGCTGCTGGTGGACCTTGGTGAGGACGAGGACAGATACGACGTGTTCATGAGACCACTAGCTAGTAAGTGTCAGCACCGTATACTCGCTGCTGCCTTTCTCTCCTTATCCTTCTTGCATGTTTCATTCAACTTATAACTGGTATTTGTGTCTACGAACTGCCAACTTTAATTTAGCTGTATACAGTGTGGCTATTGGCACTACTGTAGAATTGTGCATAGAAAAAATGTGTACTTAGAGCAGGGCAGTCTGGTCACATTTATGTAGTATTAAGATATTCAGAAATATGTTTATCATCAGCTAAATACTTTTCAGGGTTGTGTGCCCATGTAATTTGGTTTTGTAATAAATAATTGTGTGTACACATTTCTTCAAATAATTCTCACTTTCGTGTCACTGCTGATAACATAAGTGCTGGCAATCGCTAACTTTTTATTCTCGGCTGCCATACACAAGTCAATTATCAAGATGGTTTAAAAACACAGGTTATACATATGTTGGGAAAACCAGTTAAAGCTATAATTGTGAGGAGTTAAATATTGAAATATTGGTCATAGAAAAATTAAAATAACCAATGAGAAATGCAACAACCCATAATTTATGGCGATATCACTAGTCACTTTAATAGCCAATCATAATGCAAATAGAAACCATAAAAGCATATGATTTCAATTCTAATTTACGTTTATTCCAAGGTCAAACTAATCTCTCTCAGCTTGAATATTAATAATACAATTATGATTTTATTATCTAATAGCCACATGAGATAATATTGGCCAAAATATTAAGCAAATTACAGTTAGTTGACAAGTCGATTTTGCTACTGCTACAATAGTTCTTTTAATAATATACCCCAATTTTCATACAACATTTGAAAGTGACACGAGCAACAACAAAATAAAGTAGCAAATCTAGACATGCAAGAAGTTCTAGCTGGATATATTGATTTTATTGACCATAGTTTTACTAACTAATCTTATCCACCTGGCTGCAACCTCGAAACCAGGTTGTCCAAACTTATGAATTGAAAATATTCTTGTAAAAAATACTATAAAACCAATGTATTTGCATAAACAGCTCCAAAGTTGTATTTGAGTTTCAGCCAGGAATTTCTTCAAGTTTCAATACTACATAAATGTAACTGGGCAGCCTTGCTTTGCAGTACAGTATCTATTTTCTAGACTCGGTAATTGATTAAAATTGAGTTGGTTTATGTTTGTAATCTGTGTAAATAGATAGGAGTTATACCAAAGCATCCATCTGCCGTGTTAAAATAGCATAAAGGCATCACCCATAGCAAGTTCCCAGTGAAACTCAGAATTTATATTTATTGTTCGGCAAGGTTATATTAAATGATTTGTGTTCTTTTCATTTCAAATGAAAGTTGTGTAAATTTTCTTCAAAAAAATTCATTAGATCATTAGATTCATTATTATACAATACTGACCTTGGTTTAGCTATTATATATGTTCACTTATGTCAAACAGTTAAAATAAACCCACAAGCTTCGTTATGTGCTATATTTTGCCCTCCTATAAAAGTGTAGGTGTATTCTTCCATCTAGTTACATACTGATGAATGATACAGTCATCTCTGTACCAGCTGTGTATAATCTCTTAAATCATATATGAAATAGAATTAATGTAATTTAATATAAACTACACTGTCACAATTGTTTCTATATTAAACAGTTATTGCTTCTTGGTTTTGTTTTGTTTATTCTCTCCCTATTTAGCTGGAGCAAGGTTTCTGGCTCCGTTTTCAAGTGAGTTGGCAGTGCATGCTTACTATCACCACTATTACTACTTCTTTACAGTTTGTTATAATCTATTTAGTTGATGTTAATCTATGTTAATATATTGCAGCGGCTCACTTAGTATGTGTTCAATGGCCACTGCATTACTCAGCGCATTAACCACATTGGCCTGCTGCTAGTAGAACCTTAACGTGGTATTTGTGAGTGACTGGGCTTCGGCCATTTTCCTGTTGTACTCTCATGTACTCGGTGATAACCATTGCAAGTTCAGTATTTATGTATTATATAATCTGACACTCTCAGCAAGTGGTCTTCCTTTAAATCTCCCACAAATTTTTCAATAATAATTTTTATAGATTAGCTCAATGTTTTCACATGTCTTGAAGTTTTACCTTGCTTTTACCATTATCCAACTCATTTTAGTCTGGTATAATTTTGAATTGGCTGTTGTCTAATTTCTGTCCGTCAATCTGTTTAATGCTAATGTTTCTTATATTAAAAGGCTCTTGTGATCTGTCCCACCAAGCTGCCCTTTAATTGCTGACTTAGTGCTCATGCCGTAAACAGTACGATTTTTTGTTGTTCTGCACTATATTTTACCTAACAGTTTAAATACAGCTTGCTTGGTGCTCTAAAGAGTATATATTGCAGATAAGGGCGGAAAGTCTTCTCACAGCCAAGCCACCGCCATGTTTATGGTCCAGAATTCTCATGCAGAAGTATTAATCTATTTTTCTCATTTTCAGTAAAAGTGCCCTGATCATGGCTGCCGTATCGAGGCTTTCCGCTCATGTCCAGCTTTGCCTAAACACCCATTTGCTATGTATTAGATGGGATCTCGTACTAAGGTAGCTGAGGCTGCTCCCGCTACTCTGGCAGCTGCCTTTCTTGCAGTCCATCTCAATCTTGTAATAATTTAACACTCGACTCGCAAAGCATTGGCTCAGACTGTGTTATACACCCTCCACCTTACTTAGTCCGCTTGTGCCACTTTAATCAACAACTAAAACCTATTGATCAGGAGATGACTGGTTGCAGGTCTGACCCCACTCTAACCTCTAGTCTGTTGTGTACCAGTCGGATACGCTCTCTGCACCGATCCTAAGCTCTTCCTTCATGTTGAAGCACGACATTGTCATTTAACTTTTCTTTTTCTAGTCAGATTTGACAAGAGTTATAACTGAACGTGATATTTTCTAGACACATTTGATGCTGTTGCCCAGATGTTGAACCAAGCAGAAACACCCATGTTTAGATCAGAAGAGTGCAAGGTAATAGATCTCTATACATTATAGATAGCTGTTTTTTTGTTTCTCTGTTCTATGTTTGTGTTTGAAAAAGACATTTCAATTTAATGTGGGTTTTTGTGCTAGTCTGCGTGTTTCTATATTGACAGTAGGAGCAATATCGATGTCTCATTTTGTTATTGTAGAGGTCTTTGATAGGTCTGGCGCGTGACCTTCGTGGTGTGGCGCACGCCTTCAATAACAAAACCAGTTACATGATGCTGTACGATTGGCTGTATCCGAACTACTTCCCAGTTCTACTTCGAGGCATAGAGTTGTGGTACCATGAACCTTCTCTCACCACCCCTATACTCAAGCTGATGTGTGAACTTGCTCAAAACAGGTACCTGGCTAATGGATTACATCACTGTGTTTCTGTTACTTTTGCTATATGGGAATGGTTGCTTGTAGCGAGGAATTTGGCGGTTACGGTTTGCTTGGGCGTATGGTTGTGGTTTCATTCAATGCAACTGTTTCCAAGGAATGATTCTATAAGCAGCTCTGATTTGAGGATGAATGAATGCAGTACTTTGCGGGAGTTTGCAGTTGGGGTTTCAATAAACCCCAACTGCAAACTTAAACAACCGCAAACTGCTGTACTCATTCATCCTCAAATCAGAGCTGCTGATGGAACCATTCGTTTCCAAATACCGAATGAAAAATTTATTGTGAAGCTTGGAAACGTAGTGGGTTTCCACGAGTGACTGAACTAGTTGGGTAGTTGTCTTTATAATGTGACCCAACTTAGCCGTGCTAAGCCACGCCAGGTTGACAATTAATACTCACCCTGAAATGTGAATGTCTACTCTTGTAAAGTGTCTTCATATTAAAACTGACTGTTGGCATATCCTTGTGTAGATTTATATTCTCCTCCATCTTGTAGATCACAGAGACTACAGTTTGACGTGTCCTCACCTAATGGTGTTCTACTCTTTAGAGAGATTAGCAAGATGCTAGTTGCCTACGGTATGTATGCATATATATATATTATATATATTTATAGTGCCATAAATTATAATAAAGTTATGGTGTAGACTAGAAGTTAATTTATTCGTCAGTATAATATATCCTGAATTATATGCTATGTGCATTATGCCTTTAGTGATTTTTTGCATATTTCTAACAACTCTGTGTTCCAGGTAATGCAAGTTATAAAATACTGACATTTTTTTGTAATCATGTATAATTATTCTCTGTGAAATACTCTCATATGTAGGTTCTAGAATTCTAGCCTTGACTCATTTACCAAAGGAGCAGCTGTACACAATGAAGCTCAAGGGTCTCTCCATCTGTTTCAACATGCTCAAGGCAGCGCTGTGTGGTAACTACGTCAACTTTGGCGTCATTCGTCTTTATGGCGACCGAGCTCTCGACGATTCACTGGAGATTTTTGTCAAAATGTTGGTGTCCATTCAACAAGCGGAAATATTGGTCAGTAATTCATCAGTCTGGGTGGAAAATATATGTATAGCATAGTAGAGCTCAGACCTGTTTGCAGTGGTCAGCTCAAACCCTACTCCTTGTTCCAGGTCATAATAATGTTGGGACTACCATCATATTGAAATGTTCATGTCAAATGAAGTGGCACAAAAATCGTTCTGTACGCTGAAATTTGCAATATCCAATATGTACGTTCCTAAAGTTGAATTGGATTGTGTTTTGAAAAATTGCATAAATAGACTTTGCTTCAAACAATATTTCGATCAAAATTGCTAACCAACTTATGAAAAAATTCGTCTCACAAACCATATGGAGCCTTGGAATAAAATCTAGTATTTTCACTGGGCCAGTCTTATTGTTAAAAAGTTTGTACAGAGTATATTAAGTAGAGGGAGGCACTTGTTTAGCATAAACATACTGTGCAGTACTGGTGATTCAAATCCTTCCTGATTCATTAGGGCTCAGTTTCATCTACGACCTACATAATTTAAGGATCTTTAGCTATGTTGTCATCATGGCTTTATGCAATGCAAGACCGTAATGTCACCCCCACCCCCTCTTATAGATATCTGATTTTTGGATGGATTGTGACTGAATTTTTTATGGTTGATCTTATTATAATCTTATGTTGAGTTGTAAATTTTTGAGCTCAGCTATTGCGGTTTGAGTTTTATTTAGCAGCTGCTGTTGATTATTTGGTTCTGTAATCTCTTAATCGATTTTTCTATTCAACCTTATCACAACTTTAGTATTTTGGATATTACCCTTGTTTATCCGACCTATGTACTATTGTAACACACATCGGACTTGCAGCTAATCTTTATCCTCTCCTATTACAGCAATACCCCAAGTTGAGCCAATCTTACTACGCTTTGCTAGAGTGTTTGGCCTCTGATCACATGTCCTTTGTGAGCAACTTGGAGCCAGATGTCTTTCTCTACATACTCTCCACTATATCTGATGGCTTATCAGCGTTTGGTATGTCGTACTGATGGGTACTGTATGGGGTCAATGTCTAATCTCAAAAACAGTTTAACTTCTTGGCTATGATTCATGCTTTGACTCGTATTTTTAACTGGGAGCTGTTTCAACTGATGGTAGGGCGAAGTACTGATGATCTTTAGGGTCATATAGGCCTGCATCTTCACAGAAACGACAGTAAGAAAGCAATAGCTGCATCTTCTATTGCAAACTTGTGTTTTTCACCTAAACCCAAGGCCATTGCGATGTTATCTCATTTATGCCCCATTCGGACTACAGCTCTAAGCTAGCTGTTTGAAATCAGATAGTTCAGGCTTTGCTGTAGTGTGACTAGGCATAAAGCCCTCTGTTAAATATGCGTGTTGGTGTACTTGCAGACACACTGGTAAGCACTGGGTGCTGTTCTATACTCGATAATATCGTCTCCTTCCTCTTTAAAAGAGTCACCAAGAAAAAGTCTTCTCAAGAAGTCAATGGCATGGCTAACGGTGATTCCCTAGTCCAGATATTGGAGACCAGACCTCAGATATTGCAGCAGGTTGCTATTTACTTACTCGTGGAGTGTATAATGCAATTGACATAACACTGGCTGGAGTAGGATATTTCTAAATATGGCAGTCCATAACATAAAGAGCTTTGTATTCTGTTTTTATGTGGTGAAAATTTGTAAGAAAAAGCTATAGAATTCTAATCTTCATGTTGGAAATGTATTTCGAGTTATGTTTTGACTATAAAATATTATATTTAAGTTAATCATTCCTATTAGTGTGTGTCTATTTATATAACACTTGCAAACTAATTACACCAAGTTCTCAAAGTAGTCCAGTTTACTAGAGAAATAACTAAATTATGTTTTTATATTTTATATATATATATTTTTGTACCCTGTAAATTTGTCATCCAAACATTATTCTGCCTCCATTGTAGATGCTAGGTACTGTGCTCAATATTATTATGTTTGAAGACTGTAGAAATCAGTGGTCTATGTCAAGGCCGTTGCTAGGTCTTATTTTGCTGAATGACAAGGTTTGTGCTGACGACTTGCTTCATACCATTTAGTTTCAGGTCATTGGCATATATTGTAATTAGTTCACTGGTGTTGTGGTAGTATTGTATTCATGGCTTTCACAGGTGGAAGTAGGGATGGTGGTTTGAAATGGGGTTGATGAGCATAGTAGACTAAAATTGTGTTGATGTTTTTTTTTCAACCAGGCAATTTATTAATATCATTTGGGTTAAAATCAAGAACACTATTAAAATTTCCTACATTGCTTTTAATGTAAAATAATGGCAACTGTTAAGTTTATTACTCAAAGTATCCAAACAACTATAATGGTTAAATGCTCAGTTTTTAAACTTGTTGACTGAAAAGGCTTATTGATTTAGCTTTTAATTTTATTAAAAACAATAGTAAAGATTTAACTTTTGTTTTCGTTAAAAAAAGTTTCTTTTCAAAATTTTTAGCTTTTTGTCGGTTATTACAAGTTATTAAAATTAAAAATAGTCTTTTATTAAAACTAGCTGTCACAGTAATGATAGTAGTGTTTGTAGTTTTGCCTTTAGAACTTGGGCTATTTCACATGATTGGCTTTGTTTATACTAACTAATGTGACAGTTAAAGCAAGTTAGAATTTGGAATTTTTGCTCTTTTAGCTATTAGCGCTTGTTGTGTAAGATTCCAATAACTGTTAACACCAAGTGAAAGATTCTAAAGTCAAAAGTTTCAAAGCATATTAACTCAAAGGAATAACTCTTAAGCCATCATAGTTTGTGGACCTTTAGCAGCTGACCTCCTAAAAGTTATTTTAATAAACTAGTGACCATGACATTTTATAGAACTAAATGGAAGCTATATCTTGCTCAGCACTATCTCTGATGAATGTTTCAACACATTGTGTTTGAATAAATATGGTTTTTGAAACTGATATTGGGACAGGTTTATAAGTTCAAGCACATAATGAAGTAGTTAGAGACATGCATTATTATCAGATGTGTACCTTGGCCAGTTGTGATGGTGACCACATAGATATAACATATCTCTATAGTTGACCTAAACTCAGTAATCCAAACACTAATTGGCTTTTCCCTTCTCCTAGCAAGTGCTCTCTAAACATAGTAAATTTACTCTAAACATAGAAAATGCTCTTTGCTGATTATCTTATTTGAATAAGCCTTTGGTGACGCAGCATGTGCTACAATTCGCATGGTTTTTCTGATAGTCGAATTAGGTTGAGGCTTGTTCTTTAACTAAAGAACTAAATTTACTTCTCTTTAAAATGTTTACCATCTTTGTAAGAATTTAAATATCACTACTGTGTTTGTGTACTTCCCAGACCTCCGTGGTATTTTCCTTGAGCATGCACACATTATCCGATGGAAGTTTTATGCATATTTCTTCCCCAATATTTTTGTTAGCATTGCTGGAGTTTTATCTTTGTGTGTCTTTTTCTACAGTACTTTGGTGAGCTCAGAACAAACATTATAACTCGGCAGCCATTGGATAAACAAGCTGCTATGGAAAGATGTTTCACAACACTGATGAAAGGCATAGAGTACAGCTTACTGTCTAAGAACAGGGATAAGTATGTGAAAGCAGCTTGAACCAGCTTTCTTAGTATGAGAAACAAGTGGAAGCATTCGATTCACTTCATACTTTGACATTCTGCTGAATTACTTTTGGTTCTTAAGATGAAATAAAAATGTCAGCATTAATTTGTAGAGGCTCGGAATTAGTACAACGTCCATATACTGCCAGTTCAGCTCATTGGGTTTGTTTTTCAGTATTTTATTTCATCGTTGGTTTAATTGTAGGTTCACTCAGAATCTGTCTGAGTTCCGAAGAGATATCAATGACTCCCTTAAGACAGACAGTAGTAAGAATTGCACTGCTCTTCCAACCACACAGACTAATGGTTCAATAGACATGATGTGACAGACTTGACTGCGACATCATCATGATACTATAGCTGCTTGCTAGCTTTCTCAGTGGGTCACAGAGTCATGCGACAGCATTGGAGTGGTGCAGCTGCCTCGCCATCTCTCTCTGGCAGCTTGCTCTCTGGGGAACTGCTTCAACTCTTTGGTTAATCTGCATGTTTACTTCGTCTGCTTATCTTAATTCATTAAACAAGCAGTTTCTATGAGTTTACCTGTCCATTTTACAATTTTCTACTTAAGACCTGCATTGTTAGAGGGATTTGGGCACTTAATGTAAGTTGGGAAGATCTGTAAGGGTTTGGGAGGGGTTGTGTAGTCCATTAGGTAGTAGTGCACAATCAATGTAACTTTTCTGAATATGTACATAGTGGATATAGGCTATTTTCTTAAGTTTATATTTTAATAAATTTTAGTGTAGGCTTCAATATGTTTTTGATTGGCTTACAGGTTGTTTGCTAATTACATGGGCATTGAACTGACATTTACTGTTGCAACAACTACCATCTAAATTCTGGCTTTCCTAAAAATAAATTGTTGGTATAAAATGTTACCATAGCAGTATTTTGATGCCTGAACAGTACAAGTATTTAGCAACGCTCATTAAAATAGGTCATACGGGCATTTGCATAATATAGTACCAGAGAAATCAATGCGGTCATTGACCTACCCTAGCAGGGTGCTTTCGTACTAAAATAATATTAATTCTTTGTTTGCTTATTATGGTAACCCTGGCTGCCACAATAAGTAATAGTTGTTGCTTTTATCATTAACACAACTGTCTACACATTCAGTAATCATAGGAGCAAGTCAAAACTTGAACGTGTTTATTCCCACAAAACCACATAGACTTATTGTGTGTCATAATATTTTATTTGAACTTAACCATCTCAAGACACAATAATTACAAATAATCATGTATAAAAAAATATTACTTAAAAACTAATTTTGTATTCCTCATCAGAAATACAAATGGCAGTATGTTATCCCTATATAAAGTTAAATAATTATTTCTTATTAAAATGTGGTTACTATCAAGAATATAAAAATATTTATTGTAATTCCATACACTCCATAGCTTGCTTTGCACATAGCATCATAATATTAGTAAAAGTTTTCCCTATAGCCTTATAACACACTAATACTGTGGAGCTCTGGAACAGATTATAGAGTTAATAGAACATTCTAACTTTCAGCAGTGATCGAAGGAACAGTTTACCAACTAGAGATTCCTATCAACAACCCTGAGTCAATTGCTGTATTGTACTTTAAAATAAAATCTGTTGCATTGATACAGTCATAGAGTAGACTGAGGCATTATTCTAATCCAGGAGTTACGTGATAAGAGGGGACGTCTCATTAACCTCTCTTTGTGCAGGTGGAGAATTCACAGCCTCGGCCACTAACCTCAACTTGATTTTTCCAAATTCAAACGTGAATGTAAGGAAGAAGAGTATGACTGAAAGTCCTATGATCCATTCACTAACAGCTGAAGCCAGATGCAGTCCCCAGCCCTGTAAAGCATACAAAAATACTCCTACATGTATTTGCTGAATTAAGAGGTTAACAAACATTTAGGAGCAGTAGTAGAGAAATTGAGATAGCCCAAGCTTTTTAAATTTCTTTATAAATTTTGGTTTGGGGCGCAGGTTGAAATTATTCCGACAACATAACTTCTTTTTCGACATTTCTAGTCTAGAAGGCCTCTCTCAATTTCTTCATTACTGCACCTACCTCAACACAAAGTATAATTTTTTGGATCACTTGCACCAACTGGAGATGCTGAGTTATGGATGACGCAGAGTGTTGTAGCTTCAGCTTATAAAAAAGGATAGCCCATCAGAACACACCTTTATATCCAAAAGTAAATACTCCTATGTAGGTTTTAAAAATTCCATTGCATATAAAATGATATTGTTCTCTGAAGAAGCATAAATGATAATTACAAGTTATCTCAGACTGATAATTTAATTAGCACAATTATTCAGTAGTGATTCTCCAGGGTAAGTATTTTATTTAGCATAACGCTTCATTATACTGAAACATTTATTGACATTTAATTATCATATTTAAAGTATCTGGTATATTCAGCTGCTAGCAGCTAGTGGAATGCTTACTACTGCTGCAGTGTGATTTTTTAACATACTAGTAAACACAAGTGCGTTGCTAAATATATTAATAAAACTTTGCTGCTTAATGTTACCTGAAAAACTTGATAAAAAATATCACCAATAATAGCAACATTAGCCTATAAAAATTCACCACGCTGAAATTGATCCAGTTGACCTGCAGTTAAATTAGGCATACACAGCACACTTATGATGTCTGAACCAACACTACAAATGCAAATAAACTAGCAGTAGAACCTGATGTACTATGATAATCACTATTATAGATTTAGCCAGTAGAGCATCAAATAACACAAGCTGTACATCATATAAAATCTAGTGTGAGATCAAATAATATTAGAAACATACAGGGTCTTCCGGATTCCATTCCAACTTCTTTGCAGTGTCATTTCCATACCATTTTTTTCCTTTTATCTCAGCGCTAATGCCAAACCCGTATACTAAAAGTAAATATAATATATATAAAAGCTTGTTCTACAAAATAGTGACAATATGTTAGCAGTATTTGTCAAATAAATTGTCACCACTTTAGAATGAAGCAACTATCTCTACAACCATTAGCATATTTTTCAACAGCAATCATAAAGATGACATGAAAAGTTAACCTTATATGCCTAGAGTACTTTTATCTAGTAAATCTGCACTATTCCATTACTATTAATTATTTATCTATTATTTTAAAGTGGTTACAACCATCTAAATTCTAAACCCTGCAGGGTCAATACTGAACAGTATAAAGCAAACTTTTGTTGGGAAAGCAACATGGCTGGTATGTTTTTGACCAATAAGTTCAGAATATTTAGAAAATTAATAATAGAGATAAGTTCATCTCTAAGCACAGAGAATGTTTTAATTCCATACATGTATAATTGGTTAGAATGGTCAGAACTACAAAAAAATTATAAATAGTCAAGTTTCCACCATTTGCAGTATGGTTTCCTTAGAATCATTGAGTCTATACTCACAGAGACCAAATGAAAGAAGTCCCATCACGCTGATTATGAGGCGGTAGATCCAAACACAGGTGCTACTATACTTGGGAGACATTCTTCTCGTGATTTCTGTATGCATGAAATTGTAAACAATTCCCATTCCGAATGTGGTTGCAGAGCTGGGGAAATGAACAGCTCGAATGCTCGTTTCCTGTAACATAACACAACCCCAATTGCATATAATTACATACTATATACTATACTAATTTTGTATTATTATATGCACTGCTTTATTTGTGTTTTATTTTGTTTGTAGTTTAAACGGTGAGAAAAGATTAAAAGAAAACACGAGGAAATTATAAAAATGGTGATTTGATACTTTTTTGGTTCATTGGTAATTTTGATATCCTGGATCATCAATGCTTTAAAAAAATATTACATTTTATACTAAAAGCCATCAAAAACTTTACATAAATCATTTTTTGGAATGAAAATGTACATAAAACTCAATTTTTTCTCCCCTTATCTTTAATATTTTTTTCCTGCTCACATTTGACTGAACTATTTCAACTGCTTTAATGTGACCTGGGGGAGGTTAATACTTCAAACTAATAGAATGCCTTTCAGGAAATATCAAACTCATAATAAATTAGTGCTAATTATCCGACTACCAGAAGCATTAATACAATGTAACAGTCATCCAGCACCTACACAGCTGGATAAGATTAAAGAATGTCAGAGGAGAGGATGTTTCAGAATATTGATTGATGATAGATTAACAGGTCTTTGGGACATGATAAGTCATAGTTCCTCTACTAAAGCAATATTCAGTGAAGCAAACTAAGATAAACAATAACAAATACAAACATCAACACACTACTCTTTTTATCACACAATAAATATAGGCTGTGTTACAAAACCAAAAATTTTTAGCTCCCAAAAAGGAGCAGGGTTTAAATAAAACAAATATTATTGAGAATCTCTAATTATAGTTTTAGGAATTTGCTCGATACAATAACTTAGTATTTGCAAATGAATAACAACTGCAAAGTTTGTTCTCATTAACTCACTTCTAAATATTATAAGCAGACTTTCTAAGAAAAAGTGCAAGCAAGTGCATTACGTAAATAAAGCATGTCTCTTGAGAAGGCGATATAGCCTATAGTTTGTTATTAGCTACTATATAAGCACATATAGTTGATATTACAATAGTGAGCCATTATATATTCTCCTTCCATTGTCACTAATAACAGTTTCATGCTAGTCAGAACTCATTAACACACTATTTCCTGGAAATCACTTTCCTTGGGGCTTAGGCAATTACTAACAGTACCACTAGCAGTTCTACTATAACAGCACTACTCGCAGTACTACTAGCAGTGCTACTAACAGTGCTGCTAACAGTACCACTAGCATTACTACCAGTAGTAATACTAACAGTACTACTAACAGTACTACTAGCAGTACAACTAACCGTACTACTAACAGTACTACCAACAGTAATACTAACAGTACTACTAAAAGTAATACCAACAGTACTACTAGCAGTACTACTAACAGCACTAGTAGCAGTACTACTAACAGTACTACTAACAGTACTACTAACAGTACAATAACTACATATAATAGGAGCCAGCTCGACTGCATTGAGATGTATAGTTTTGCTATATACACTCACTTTTCCAGCCATATAAACATTAAAACAATACATAATGATTGCTAGTCGAGAAAGGTAGAACACAACTGCCTAATAATTGAATTACATTACAGGATTGTTCCCCTACCTCAAAGTTAGCTACCATAGTCATGCCTACACACGATATTAGGCCAGTAACCAGAGCTGCTGAGTTCAAGTTTTGTAGTAGTTTCATCCCGTGGTTAAAGGACTCTACCCATTTGTATCTAATCACCATGGCGATGGAAGCTGCAAGTAAAATAATTTACTGCATTTTATCAACAGGGAAGTATTGTATTATGTTACATGTATTACATTTACTTTTAATAGTAATCTATTATATACAGAATAAAATGGCTGCTACCGAGGAATAAAATATACATACAAGAGAAAAGATCATGGCTTTCTAGGTACATCAAGTAGAAATATGCTCACTTTAATTATTAAAGTATGGAATTGGTTTCCTAAGAATTCACCTACTAATCATTGCGCAATAATTTCTGCTGTGTATTGTCTTATACTGCTTCAACAATGAGATGCTTCAATCAATATCTTTACTGGCATAAAAATGTTCAATACTGTATATAACAATATAATCATTTCCATCACTGTATTATAATATAATGAAGTTAGAAAATCTTATCACCTAAAGCTAGTCTTAAAGTACTGAGTTAGCAAGTTAATGGCAGCAGAAGCAGTACAGTGCTCAATTTAGAGTAAATTGCTTTAAAACCATCCTTTAGCAGTAACCCACAATAGCATGTTTTCAGCACCTAGTCATTGATTTTTTGCTCTGATAATGAATGTTGGAAGAGAATAATGATATTGTTGAACGGCTAGCTCCTTGAACAGCATGAGTGGAGGTTAGTCAGCTATTAGGTGCAACAGCATAAACTGGTGGTATGTTTTGGTATTACATCACTGGTATACATGTACCCACATTAGTACATAACTTACCAAATACCGCAGTTAGTGTTAATAGTTCACCAAATATGCAGCTCTCGGGAATTGTCGTCCCAGTATCGCTATAAATAGCATACAGCATCCCGTATTACACCATAATATACTCATTGTCTATGCTCTACAATCTACATTCTAGATTATACTGGCTGATGCTAATCAACAAATATAGAAAGCTTGGCTTCTAATGTGAATACACACAAGCTTTGCTACAATATCATCAGTTGCTAAGGGTTTTTGCTCCATTAGTTGATAAACTTTTCAATTACTATATTGCAATGTTTAGTTGTACCAATATAGTTGCAACTTACAATGTTTTAAGCTAAGGAACATTCAGCTTAAGTTGCATAGAATTACAAGATAACTTGTCACTTACATAGAAGTTTGTTAACAACAAATAATAATAGCATAATGAATAGAATAATAATTTAGCAAAACAACAAGCATTAAGGCGGATGTACATGCATCTTTGTAGATGGATTTAAAGGATTGACAATAGATAAAATGTCTATAATCGGTTGTCTATATTTTACCTTGAACTTTATTCTCACCTGATGTAAGGCCACCAAGGGTAAACATCTCCCCTAAAGACAGCAACTATGTATGCGGTAAGAAAGGCTAAGGCAGCAAACGCAGAGCCGAAAATTGGAATGAGGCTGATGGCATTCATGGCAGCTGGTAATTGACTACAAGGATACGTTTTGCAAACTAAATATAGTTGACACAATCAATAGTAAAACAAAAGCTGAGAGAAAGTTGCTCTTATGATAGCAGAGCTCAGGTGAAACAAACTGAATAACATTTTATTTAATGAATATTTGGAGTTGAAAAAGGAGGACAAAAATTTATAATTTAATTAGATGCTTGGCTCTGAGTAGTTAATTGAAATGGTTTGAGAAATCTTCAACTCTTACGTCTAGATAGGCCTATTAGAAGGCAGTAATGTATGTAGAAACTAGTTATAATTAATGACAAGTCATTCTACTAGTGCGCCAGGGTTGGATATTTGCTTTTGGCGTTGAGCCAATTTCATTTGTTTTTGAACTACAGCTAGTTCCAACTAGGAATGCCAGTTAGTGCAGTAAAATAAAAGCCAGTCAGCGCCTTGAATATTCAACAACAAATTACGCAGTCTATTGAGAACAAAATTATTAGTAGTTGGCTAATAAATTTACAGCCAAGTTTTCACTTCAATTTCAATCTATCTGAACTGTATTAGATTAGTATTACCTGCTACTAAGGGAACATAAAGTAAAATAGATAATTAGGTGAAGGCTAATGAAATGCTACACTCACTCTATTTATACTAGATCTAACTTTACACAATGTATACTTTCCACTGCCACGAGGCAATACTAGCTAATATTTATATCAGAAGAGGAAATTGGCACTTCACCAGATTCCAGGTAGATGAATAATAACATAATAACATACAAGTAGCACTGCGTGCAGTGTCATACCAGCCTAGTAAATGTAAACACTAGTCATGTACTTATGCTGGGCAAGTAACTGTACAAGAAACAGTTCTATTTACATTTCTAATTTGTTATTGTCTAATAAGCTATTATAGAATGTATAATTTAGGTAGAGATGATGTCATTTCATATTTGATTTTACAGTCTTCCCACGCAGCAAACAGCTTCAAGGCAATGGCAGCTTATAGCCAATTACGGTGTCATTCAACCAGGAAAGCCAGATTGTGATTTGCTACCAAGTTTTAGCTTCAAAGCTGGTTGAATGAATGCAAAGACAGTGAATATAGCCTAAAGTTTGAACTGCAAGTTATCAGTGATCAGGGTGGTGCAACAATTCTCAATTTGTGTAGTTCAAATAAGAAGTACTAAGTAATTTAATGGAGTACAATCACTGTACGGTACAATTTAAAGCATTGTGTTATGATTGGCATACATACTCATTAAAATAATAATTTACATACATGTATATGTTGTGTTCACATTTTGTTGATTCAGAACTAGCTTAACTTACAATGACCAGACCTGCTTAACTAGTAAGTTACTGTAAATCTTTATGGATTCAGTCATAGCAGAAACTTTTCTAGGCTACACAATATTGCATAGCTACAGTGATAGCACTGCCTTTTCTACAGCTTCTTGATTTGAAATGTCAAATGAATGAAGCTGCTAATCAATTACTATAAAATTATGTTAGTATTCAATTTGCAAACCATCTGAGTTTTGACTCAAACTGATTGTAGCCATTGTGTGATTTGGTGATGCGACTTTAATAATGATATAATAATATATAATTTAAATGTCTATAATGCTTTTTACTGACTCGTGATTAAGTTAGCACCACAGCACTAACTATAGTATATGGCTTTGAAATATTACAAATCCAACTTCGTTGTAAAAGCTCGACAAATAAATTGAGCAAAGGAGTGCACAATGACATCATGTGATAATTCAGGGTTTAGGTATATTATAGCTCTAGGGTGTAACCGCAATGGCAATTTTATTTTTAGCCTTATCTTCAATAGGTTTAGAAAATTTTATTTTAATAATTACTCTAAATGACAATATTATACCAATTCGTGTACGCGAGCTTTAACTTAAATATTTTATTTCAAAGTTTATTTAAGATTAGTAAATGCAAATGGGCAATTAAAATTATTGCAGCTGTATTGTCTATAACTAACCAATGTTAACAAACATAATATGTGGTATTTTTTACCCTCGGCTGTCGAAAATAAGCTTAAACACTTTAATTCAACCTTAAATTAAAATTTTGAGGGACAAACATACTTGAAATGTTTAGATAAGATAACCTACCAGTAAAACGGATCAGCCTATCACAGTTGTATCCAGCCTGTTGGCATATGATATCAATCTACACCGTGAATACAAATCACGATAACAGTACGAATGACTTAGATTGGATGTGAGTGTCAACAGACAAACGGAGACTTGAAGCAAGTCTAAGAACTAGAACTGAATTTGTAATTACTAAAGTGGTTTGATAAAGATGTATATTAAATCTAGAATATATGTTCTACAAAATGGCAAGAGAAATACTAGCAATCTTGAGCTCAAGAAATCTGCTTCAGTTAGAGAGCGCACTTCCCTTCTGACTGCTGCTACTGAACTGCTGTAATCTTCAGCCTCAACGTACAGAAACAAAGGCCTCGCTCATGTGACTGGGAATTACTCATAAGAACAGCTGATCAATTTACTAGTATTATGCATGCGCATAGACCCTGCAGTCTTCAAAAACAATAACAAATGCAAATTGAGGGCATCTACATATATGCACAAACAAATTGTAAGATTCAAGGCTAAGTATCAAAGAGCAACAATTCAAATCCGCTCAAGCGTATAATCAATATAACTTGTAATTTGCGCATCCAACTTATAATATTATTGTAAACCTCGGATAGTCGCTGGTATTCTATAAAAACAACCGAGTTAACTTTATATTTGCGATGGTTAAAGAGAGCAAAACTCTCAGAGTGTAGACTTAGACAATCTAGGTATAATATTTTGCTCATTTACTTTTTTTATCCCTCACCTTACAGTTACAGAAAATTATGGAGGTAAAAGTTAAAAAAAATTGAAATTTTCTCAAGTCGAAAAACATAACTACAAAGAAGCCCCCACAAGCACAAAGGCCTTTAGGGAGGCTGTGTTGTTCATATAGAAGGTCTCACAGTTCCAGTATTATTAACTGCAGTATGTATACACGTGTGATTTAGACAGTTACAGGTGGTTCTTTGTCTCCACTGATGATATAAGTTAAAGTGAATCACAATTTAACAAAGGCAATAAAATAGAAACACACACAATTACCCCAATCCTCAACCAGTATTATTGTGACTTTGAAGAAGCATATTGACATCTAAATAGGTATGCATTTAAGCATAATAATATATTTAAATATTATATTATCATTGTAATGAATTTGTCACTATTGAACTTCAACAAAACAATGGATATTAATGATTGCCAAATAGTTTTTATCATCCTTATATATGCATAACAAAAATACAAAAAGAAAAACCTTAATATCTTAGTTTTTCTAATTGCCCACAGCTGATACAGTGTATTTACATGAAGTTTAAAGTATCAAATTATAGCAAAATTTTAAATGGTGTACTAGAAAAAACATCACCAGCATGCTTCAATGAATAGACTGTGTGCAAATATATATAAACACATTCACATAACTACAATACAAGAAAAATAACATTAGATCACAAGTTAAAGGAAAGTATAATGTTGGTTTCTTGCTTTTAAAATCACAAATATAAGAGCATAAAAGAGTGAGCTTAGGCCAGTAGGCCAGTTCGTTCAGTAGGCCCTGAGTTGAACACTATGGGGGTTTCATCCAAGTGTGAGACCAGCAGTTCTGGTAAAATTCTTATTGTCATTCTCTGGAAATCCTTGACATAAGTGAGGAAGAAAGAGAGGAAAGCTATATATAACACAGACTCACTCAATAAGCTCACAGACTGCTCACCAGGCCCCTGAATAATATAAGTGCTACATGGCATATAGATATCAGATATCATGGGTAAATACTTAAAATAATTTACCAATAGCAGTGTTTATGAGTATAATAAAGGTTTATAAAATAACGTTATCCTGTCTACAGATATTCCACCAAATTTACTGCTCACCATATTTTCATAGCTGTGTTTATCACTAAAAATGTTTCACTGGGTCTATGACTACTTAGGAGTTTCAGTGAGATGACAACTCTTTATTTACAAACAGCTCACTAATACGTAATAATTGCAGTGGAAAATACGACTTGTTATTGAAAATTAGTTTTCCTTATACTAGTAATACTTGTAAATACTATGAAAAGAGCTATTTAAAAAAATATTTAATAACCATTAAAACTGAAACTACTAAAATTGTTTAGCAGAGATATGAAGTTGGTAAAATTATTTTTCTTTATAGTAAATAATTACAAAATAATAAAACTCACAAGTCCTGTTGCATTCCAATTCTTGGAATCAATATTTTGAGCAATATTTCCGGCTTGTGCAGTCGCAATAATTGCAAATACAGCAGCTGCAATAAAACATTAACTTCATTTGCAAAGCTGTATACAGTTTACACAGAATGCAGTGAAACTTGAATAATTCAAACCAGGAAATTTAGCTTATAAAATAACCATAGTTTGGCATATAATGTGACATGCCATATTTTAAATATTTTTAAACGTAGGTTGATTATAAATTCAGTACTAGATAAAAAAATATGTAGAACTTTAAAACTCAACACCTGGCTGTTTTAAAAATTTATTCATATTCCTAATAATAGTCTAATATTAGTACACACATGTCTCTATATATGAACAAATCTATCAGTCACAAGTACAAAATAAGTGAAGGTAAGTTGAATCATAGTCCAGACAAAAAGTTAAGTCAAATTAAGTCAACCAATGAACTGAATCAACTCAAGCCAACTTTAAGTGACTTGAAAGTACTTGGTCATGCCAATAAATATAACTTTTATTTGAAAGTTCACATCAATATAAATTGGTGGACCGCTACAAGTGTAGTAGTTTTGTGGGTAGAATGCAATTAAGTGGGGAGCATAACTCCGAGATACATAAAAATTTCACTACACAAGCATTGAGCAACTCAAACAAAAGAAACTAAAATTGCAGCTTTAGGTCTATACTCTAGAAGCTACTATATTAAAGTATTATTTTTATCAATATTAATCAATGAAATTATAATTCGGTGAAAAACAATAAGGTTAAAAATAACAACACAATAATCAAGTGATATTAAATCTCACTAACAGTGAATATATAGTTGATTGCTGGAATTTTAATAAATAAACACTAATAAATAATTATATGACTCAATAAAATTAAATTAATTTGAAGACTTACTGTGATAAGTAGCTTAATATGACAAATAAAAAGAAATTAGCTTATGATGTTTTTATTACTCTCTATAGGTCTAGTCTGTTGACCTTGAAAAGGTCTTTAGTTCTCAGGCTACAGAGTGGATTACTCTGGTTTGAACTAGGTGTGTGTTGTTGGAATCAAATTAGTAATTAAAATAAATTAGAAAACCGCTTAAACTACAATCTTAGCAGTGACATAATTTGCAACTTAGTAGTGTACATTGTAACCTTTTTTACTACAAATTAATTGTTGCAAAACCTTACCACCATAACGTGAAACTGTTCAAGTATAAAATAAACTTACTGAGTATAAAAGACAAGAGCACAAGTACAGAAATAAAAAGTCTGACGAGCCAAATACTCCTATTATTGTACATTGGATACATTTTTCTGGTGATAGCAGTGTGCAGGAAACAGTAGACAACTCCAATACCAAAAGCCATAAATTCACCAGTCATAGATACACTTACAAGCGGAGTGCTCTGTAATATATTAGGCCGATGACAATTTGTGTCTTTATCCAAAGTCATAAATTAAAACTATTAATTCATTCACCAAGCAATTTATATTCTACAAGAACACTCCTAATGTTCAAGGGTTTTCAAAGTTAGCCAAAATGTATAATATTAATGCATATATATATATATATATATATATATATATATATATATATATATATATATATATATATATATATATATATATATATATATATATATATATACTATACTACTTGGAATAACTGAGCTAAACTGATCAATCTTATGAAATCTGTTCCAAAAAATTCTTTATTGCCACTAGTTATAGCTCAGAGAATTATATACTAAATAAATGTACAGTTATTAGCTTTCTGTTTGCTAACATGAGTGTATCTTTAATGGAAGCTCACCTGAAAGTTGGCTACTAAAGATATGCCCAGACTAGACAGTGCACCCATCAACAGAGCCACTTTATTCAATATTCTAAGGTTTCTGTCATAATTGTTAAATGCTTGAACCAACTTGAATCTAACATACATAGTAGCCATAGCTGGAAATAACAGAAACAAGAGAAATATCATTCAATATTCATATCCGGAATTCAGTCTGCATATCTGTTATTATAGATTGAAAATTCAAAGAAAAGTTTGATTTGGTAAATGTCTCTATATATATTTATAAAGTGCAATGATCAAATATTTTGTGTAGTAAAGCAAATGTTATTCGAAAGTCAGCAAGAAACTTGCTGAAAACTAAAAAAAATGCCATAGGATAAATTGCAAAAATCAGTTTGAGCTAGCATGACTTGCTTAGACAAACTTCACTCACCAAGAAATGCAGAAACATTCAAGAATTGACCAATTACACATCTTACAGCTTTTTGGACACTAGTACCGCTAAAACATAATTCAAAATCTGTCCAATTATATAGGAAATTAAACTAAACTTTGGTCTTCAACATTTAATGAGTTGTATTTTTCAGCATAAAATAAAAATAATAAATTCTAGCATCAATTATTTTCTGAATTATATAAATTACATGAGTACATGAGTTGTGAATAAATATATATAAATATATATATAATAGTCGTAGCGTGAGTTTTTTAAAAAGCAGCAGATGAAAAAGTGCTCAAATTATTATGTGTATAATAATGAGCAATTATATTATTGAAGAAAAGAGCAATTTAATTAGATGTTTTATTGCACTACTAATAGTTTCATGCCTCTTCGGCACTCCTCAGGCACAATCTGAGGAATGCCGAAGAGGCATGAAACTATTAGTAGCGCAATAAAACATCTAAATAAATTGCTCTTTTCTTCAATAATATATATATATATATTGTATATATTGTATATATTGTATATATTGTATATATTGCATATATTGCATATATTGTATATATATATAGACATATATAATACAAACGCACACAAACATATATACTGCATATATTGCATACAGATATTTATATATATACGCATACATTTTATATAGCTTACACTCACATGTTTATACCTGATATAGGGCCAGAATGGATAGATGTCTTCTCCTACATAGAAGCAAATAGCTGTCACTATAATAAATAGTATTGGTAACCAACACAGTGCAGATCTCATTTTCTCATAGGGGTGGTTTTTCTCTCGGTCCTGTAACCAGTATTATACAAGTAGTTTGTGTGGTGTGCAACCTCAGCACATATCCTGGTAAAGCCTAATTGGCTAATTTATAAAACATAAAATAAATATTTCAACAGCATATGAGTGTGAATTAAATAGAGACAATTGAAAAAACAACGCAGTAGATCTGCATAAATAATAACAGTATTAAAGATTGCATATATGATGCAGAACAATATAGTTTTTCTTCTTTATGGCAGCACGAAGAAAAAATACCATATTATGTATGCATCTCTGCTATTCTCTGCTAATGTAACATTACTTAATTTTAGAAAGTTCACTTCTGTTGTTAGTCTGAGTAAACTTTGCAAAAAAGTTTGAGTACATCATGTGTTTATTAATATAACTAGTATAAATAGAACTTGTATAAAAGTGAATGGCAAACAAATCTTGCCAAGAAGGACACAATAGTCTCATGTGATAATTCAGGTTTTTCGATTTGGTTACAGCTTTAGGATGTAACCGCCATGTTGCTGATAAATTTTTAGTTTTGTAATTTCAATAGCTTTAAAAAAGCTCAGTTTAAATGACAATATACTAATTATTGTATATGAGATCAAACCTAAATATTTTATTTAAAGTTTGCTGAAAATTAGTAGATAGAATAGGCCAGGAGTGAGCAACTTCTTTAGTATGAGGGCCAAGTTCAGAGGTCAGCCAAAACTAAGGCCACATGATTTTACACATATCAAATTTTATGATATTAAAGTAATTTGTTACTGAACTTGCACTGTGCTAATCAGAATAGATATAACATGTTTGCTTATCTTAAGCATCAAAAGGGCCACTGAAAAATAGTCAAAGCTAGGGTCACACTCTACAGGTGACCCTGGGGCCCCCAGTTGCTCACGCCTAGAGTAGGCAAATAAATTTATGGTAGCTATATTTGGTATAACTGACCAATGTTAACAAATGTGGTATGTTTTCTTTTGTTATCCTCAGAAATATAAATATGAAAACCTTAACTTCAGTAACAGTAACATGCATGCCTACTTGAAATGATTAGATAAGATAACCTACCAGCAAAACGGATCAGCCTATCACAGGTTATACTTCGTATCCAGCCTGCTGGCATACAATATCTATCTCCACCGTGAATACAAATCACAACACCAGAACAAATGGCTTAGATTCAATCACAATGTGAGCGTCAATAGAAAAACAAGACTTGAAACAATGGTTTGATATTATAATAATTATGTAGATGAATATTAAATCTAGAATGTATGTTTTACAGAATAGCAAGAAAAATACTAGCAATCTTGAATTCAAGAAATCTGCTTCAGTTAGAGAGCGCACTTCCCTTCTGACTGCTGCTACTGAACTGCTGTAATCTTTATCCCCAATATACAGATACAATTCCTAGCTCATGTGACTGCGAATTAGTCATAAACACAGCTGATCAATTTACTAGTATTATGCATGCACAAAGAACCATTGAACTATAGGGAAGTTATAGTTTATTGCATTACCAGCATAAGACCCTGCAGTCTTCAAAACCAATAACAAATGCAAATGAAGGGGATCTACATATTACATGCAATGAACTCAATAATAATAACTTTTCCAGCTCAGTGATTATATGCGCAAAAGTGTTTCAAGATTCAAGGCTAAGTATCAGAAGGAAACAATTCCAATCCGCTCAAGCGTATAATCAATATAACTTGTAATTTGCTATCTAACCTCATGACAAACTATACATAATTATTATAAAATAAAACTCAGATAGTTGCTGTATTCTCGAACAACGGATTCAACTTTACATTATTTGAAACCATTAAAGAGAGCAAAACCTTCAGAGTGCATGGTTTGGCAATGATTGGGTATATTTTGCTCATTTGCTTTTCTTGTTCCCAACCTTACAGAAAATTATGAAGATATCTAAATCAGAACTTTCTTAATTCAGTAATGCTCAAGGACATTATATTATTTATTATAACGCACAAAAGTACAAAGGTCTTTAAAGAGGCTTGATATTATTTATATGGGTGGTAAAAGAGCCCACAGTGCCAGTATTAATAACTGCAGTATGTATACATGTATGATTTAGATTTTAGACAGTTAGAGGTGGTTCTTTGTCCCCACTGATGATGTACAGTAAATTAAAGTGAATCACAATATAACAAAGGCGATGAAATAGAAACATAGACAATTATAATTACCCCAATACTCATCAAGTGTTAATGTGACTTTGAAGAAGCATAATGACATCTAAATATTCAAATATATTATCATTGTAATGAATTCGTCATTATTGAACTTCAACAAAACAATGGATATTCATAACTGCCAAATAGTTTTTATCATCCTTATACATATATGCATAACGAAAATACAAAAATAAAAACCTTAATATCTTAGTTTTTCTAATTGCCCACAGCTGATACAGTGTATTTACATGGAGTTTAAAATATCAAATTATAGCAAAATTTTAAATGGTGTGCTAGAAAAAACATCACCAGCATACTTCAATGAATAGACTGTGTGCAAATATATATAAACACATTCACATAACTACAATAAAAGAAAAATAGTATTAGATCACAAGTTGAAGGAAAGTCTATACTGTTGGTTTCTTGCTTTTAAAGTCACAAATATAAGAGCATAAAAGAGTGAGTGAGCTTAGGCCAGTAGGCCAGTACGTTCAGTAGGCCCTGAGTTGAACACTATGGGGGTTTCATCCAAGTGTGAGACCAGCAGTTCTGGTAAAATCTTTATTGTCATTCTCTGGAAATCCTTGACATAAGTGAGGAAGAAAGAGAGAAAAACTAAGACTATCATCCATTCACTCAATCCACTGACTGTTTGTTCCCCAAGCTCCTGAATAATATAAGCACTATATGGCCACGGCATATACATGTACATGGCATATATAGATATCAGACACCATGAGAAAATACTCAAAATAATTCACCAACAACATTGTTGATGGGTAAAATATTGCTTTATAAAATAACATTATCCCCACCTCCCCTCCCCCTGTACAGACATTGTTGCAGGAGTTTTTTGGCAGCTTTCCAAAAACCAATGTGTAGCGAAAGCTATTTGTGAAAGCTTTCGCTATAGCTATTTGCTAGCTATTTTTATTCAAGAGTCAGTGTAGCTCAATTTTCCTCCTGCTAAGGATGCAGGCAATCTATACTCAATTGTCAAAATAATTGTAAGTATCAAGTATTATATTGTCGTTTGTTTTGAACTTCATTAAATAAATGTTTTGTCAGCTATGTAATTAGTGTTAAGTTAACAATATGTTTGTAATTTTCATGGTTATAGGTTACAGTATGAGTATCAGTTCGAGTATGAGTTCAAGTTCGAGTTTGAGTTCAAGTATGAATATGAGTCTAAGTCTGAATGTGAGCTCAAGTTTAGTCTAACTTAGAAAATATACTGTTGGCAATAGACAAAAATCAAAGTTGTGGCCTGCATCTGTGTCCTCTATCCATTAACCCTTCATTAAATGAATCACAATACATAGGCATCCGTGCTGACTCAGTAACAATTATCAGCTGACACAGGAAGCAGTATCGGCTGTCACAGACATCTCAGCAAACTCACTGCTCACCAAACTTTCCAGCTATTCATTGATGTAAGATTGCAATAAATCATATACCATTTATTTGCCAGAACTCATATTTTATAAAGTGTCAGTATTACAGTTTACATACAGGAGCAGCCGTGGTCTAGGGGCTAAAGCGTTCGCTTTGTGAACACGAAGTTGTGGGTTCGAACCCCGACAAAGGCCATTGGTGATGTTAGGAAGAGCATCCAGTCATAATTGCTCCTGTGCCTCATTTAAACAAGTCCTTAGCCCGTTCTAGCAAAAACCCTTTCCATCAGGGGTTTCTCACAGGGATAGTGACTATAAACTTGCGTGAGTTTTTATTACAGTTTACATACAGAAAGTAATAGTTCTAGACTCTAGCGTATAAAGTCTAGAGTATAAAGAGAGGAGTTGCAGTCAACATATAACATGGTGAGAAATGTTGGTTATAAAGGAGACTATTCAGCCAGGCAGTTCAAAATGGTTAGTGAATGTTTTACTTTAAAATAAATAAATACAGCACAAAACTATGTCTGTGAAAAGTATAAATAACATATAACTCGGAAATGCATACTATATATTATATCATTTAGCATTGACAATATTTTGCTTGGGTTTTTAGGATATATTTAACAGCCATATTGACATTACATGGAAAGGGAAGCAATTACATCCTGCTGTATGCAGAATAGTCTATTTATAGCTGTTTGCAATTTCAGTCAAGCAGACAAATGAAAGAAAACGAAACTCCATTATATGGTATTTGATTTCATTTTTCATTTGAATTTCTCCTTTCAACTTGGACAAAATATTTGTA
Organism: Bugula neritina; assembly: GCA_964035545.1. Taxonomy (NCBI): domain Eukaryota; kingdom Metazoa; phylum Bryozoa; class Gymnolaemata; order Cheilostomatida; family Bugulidae; genus Bugula; species Bugula neritina. The sequence continues at coordinate 6,745,204 of OZ037765.1, read as the reverse complement.
AAATATTCAGTAAATAATCCCGATCCAACTCAGATAGAAAAACAAGATAGCAGAGAGAAAATGTCTGATAAAAATTTTCATAGATGTGTTTATCACTAAAAATGTTTCACTGGGTCTGTGACTACTTGGGAGTTTCAGTGAGATGACAACTCTTTATTTAACAGCAGTTCACTAATATATAATAATGAAAGTGGAAACAATTGTTAAGAATTAATATTCTTTATATTATTAACAATACTTGTTACTGTGAAAAGCATCTTAAAAGGAATAATAATTACTCAAATTAAAACTACTCAAATTGCTTAGCTATTAATATGTAATAATTGAAGTGGAAAATATGAATTGTTATAAAAATTAGGAATCAATTCTTTTATAATATTGATATTACTTGTTACTGTGAAAAGCACCTTAGATATAATTAATGATTATTTAAATTAAAATACTAAAATTGCTTAGGAGAGATATAAAATTAACATAAAATAGCAAAATAATGATAAAATAATAATAATAAAACTTACAGGTCCTGTCTCATTCAATCTTCTAGGGAAATCAAGACCTTTAGCAACACTTCCGGCCTGTACACTCGCAATAATTGCAAATAAAACAACTGTAACAAAACATCAACCTCATTTATAACACTGTATGCACTGTATATGTATACACTGTATGTATGTATATATATTGTACATGTAGAATTATGCAAATGGAAGATTGAAAATAAAAGCTCCAATGAAACGACAAGTTTTTTTTATGACAAAAAAGTTAGCCTACATCTAACTGTAAACTACAACCTTAGCAGTGATTTAATTTGCAACTTGATGTTCTTTTCTACAAATTAATTTTTGCAACATCAATATTATGCCAATCAAAGATGTCTTGAGAAAAAAGGGGCTGGAATGGTATGGCTATGTTTGGCGATGTGAGAGAGATGATAATATAAGGAGAGTATATGAAATGAGCTGGAAGCAGAGGGCGTAATCAATCGAAACAACAGTAGAGTGACAATCAAAGCTGACCTCCGCTGGCTAGATCTAAATCAGAATCACAAGTGATCGGGTGAAATGGAAAAGTTTGGTTTACTTGGGAGTTAAGCAAAAGCCCACCACCTGATAAGGAAATGATTTGAATAAAGTAAAAAATAAACTTACTGAGTATCAAAGACAAGAGTCCAAGTACAGAAATAAAGAGTCTGAGGAGCCAAATACTCCTACCATTGTACATTGGATACATTTTTCTGGTGATAGCAGTGTGTAGGAAACAGTAGACAACTCCAATACCAAAAGCCATAAATGCTCCAGTCATAGATACACTTACAACGTAGATGTCCTGTAATATATTAGTAGCATTGCCATTTGTGTCTTTATTCAAAGTCATACATTAAAAATATTAATTCATTCACCAAACAATTTATTTACAAGACTACCTTTTATCTTAAAGAGCTTCTAAAAGTAGCCAAATTGTAAAATATGAATGCATTATTATTTGGAATAACTGAGCAATGCTTATAGTTTTATGAAATGTGTTGTAGTAAATCTTTCATTAAATGCTCAGATAGTTCTAAGAAATAAATTTACAGTTGTAAACTTCCTATTTGCTTGTAAGAAGTGAAGCACATCGATCTGTAAGTGAGACGGCAGCTCACCTGAAAGTTGGCTACTAAAGATAGGCCCAGACTAGACAAAGCACCCATAAGCAGAGCCACTTTATTCAATATCCTAAGGCTTCTGTCATAATTATTAAATGCTTCAACCAACTTGAATCTAACATACATTGTAGCCATAGCTGGAAATAACAGAAACAAGTGAAGTATGATGCATTGTTCATGATGCAATTCGTAATTAAATCTGCATTTTTTTTAGATATTAACAATCTGTGCTAAAAGTCCTTTCTGGAAAATATTTATATATTTATGGAGCGTAACATTTAAATATTTTACACAGTGAAGGAAATGTTACTTGAAAATCAGCTATAGAAACTTGCTAAAATATTGTATGGACTAAAAAGCTGTCATGATAAATTACAGAAATCAGTTGAAATGAGGATGACTTGCTTAGACAAACTCTACTCACCAAGAAAAGCTGAAAAATTTAAGAATTGACCAAATAAACATCTTTCAGTTTCTTGACCAGCAGTATCACTAAAACATAATTTAAAATCTGCCCAATAATATAGGAAATTGCATTAAACGTTGGTCATCAAAATTTAATGAATTGTATTGTTCAAAAGGATATAACAATACCTTTTACCATCAATTTTATATATATATATATATATATATATATATATATATATATATATATATATATATATATATATATATATATATATAATGTATGCTGATTGTCAATCTAGTTGGAGTTCCAACGAAGTAAAGTGCTCGATATCACGGGTGACAGAGCTAATATAATGTAGTGTGTTCAGATTGTTAATGATACATATATATTTTTTTATTTAAAAAATCTCACACGACTATATAGTTTCGTACAGTAAACTGCACTCGTCAGGTGTTAGACTAAAAATAAATAAAATCTATGAAGCATACCGATTATTCAAATTTTTACATAAAGAAAACTATCATGCTAAACACAACGTAAAACGAAATGCAAACATAGTAGTGGATTTGGTGTTATCTATTAATTAATTAAATTGCTCTTTTTCTAAAGGATTAGACTATAAAAGCTAGATGTTTGATGGAAAGGGTAATTTATAATAGGTAGTACTATGGTTGAGAATTGTTAGTATTGTTATGTGATGTTGCCCAGGTAGTGCTTACGCGCATGTCTGCATGTGGATAGAATCTCATTTCTGTTATTAAGGGAAGATTTGCTGGGCTGGTATATTATGAAATATTTTTCCCATAGGCAGAGGTTGCACCTTTTAGTGACTTTGTTGTATGAGTTGGTCTTTTTCATAATTTTCCATGTTATGTCAAAATGGGTGTTCTTGTCTTTTAGTTTCCAGATATATTTGCTCAATTCAGTATGGTTCTTTTTTGTTTTGTTGTTAAAAGTTGATTTGTGGTTATACAATCTGGCTTTGAATTCTGTTTCTGATGTTCCCACGTAAGTCTGGGGTTGGCTGCCATCTTTGGTTGTAACTGTAGCTTGGTATATGATGCACTAATTGTGAGACATTTTCCATCTAGTGGGCACACTGTGCTGTTTCTGCAGTTACATTCTCGAGGAGGTTGGTTTGCTGGGTTGAGTAATCTTTTATTGTGGCTGTTGATTATGTTGTTTAAATTTCTGCAGCAGCTGTAACTGAGTTTTATGTTGTTTTTGTTGAAAATTTTGTAGAGTTTGTGATCTTTGGGTATTTCTTCCTCCAGGATTTTAAAAAATTGTTTTCCCAGGTTGCTTGTTACACTTTTGGAGAATGGGGGGTTATACCATGTGATGTTTCGTCGTCTTTCTCTTTTTGGTCTGCTAGTGGTGTGTGTTGGCTGGAATGTTAGGTTATGTGTGTATCCACTTTTACTTAGAGCTTCTTGGTGTATTTTTGTTGTTTGACTGAAGACTTCTTCGTTAAATGAGAGATTGGAGAGCCCCTGTTGTTTATGGCATGTGGAATGTTTCTTGTGATATGGGGTGGATGGTTGGATTTGGAGTTTACATATAGGATTTCGCTGTTAGGTTTTACATGGGGTTTGTGTGTTCTTTTGCTAATGTCAAAATTTATATCTAGATAGTTGACGACTTTTTTGTTTACTTCAATGGTGATATTTAGATTATGTTTTTGGAAAATTTTGCAGATTGATTTTTTAATTCTATCTATATTTTTTGCAGTGTCGTTGATTACTCCTAGACCGTCATCACGGTATAGACCGAAGGTATTTCCAAACTTCTGGTTGATTTTATATAGTAAAAATATGCCGACCAGAGTGCAACATTCTGCACCGTCATAGCTGCCCATTGTAATGTCAAATAATGAGCCACATTTTTTACTCCAGGGTTGGCCGGAATGGTATAACAACATTTTTCTGGCATGGAAAATCACGGTGCGGTCTGTGTCTGTTATGGTGGTATGCTCTGCTGCGAAATCAATTGCAGTGTGGAGTAATTTATTAGCTATTGATGGATAAAAGTCGACAATGTCAAATACAATAAAAGATAAGCATTTGTTGTTATCTAAATTTGTGAACCATTTAATTACCTCGGAAGTATTTGTCCAAATATTCAAAGCTAGTTTTGGAGTTATGGCCTTATTTATCCTTTATATATTTACTATATATATATATATATATATATATATATATATATATATATATATATATGGATATGGACATATATAAATGTATGTATTTATAGATTTATATACAAGCACACACTATATACTTTACAATCTAACCCCCTGTTCACACATTGCCGCACCGTACGCCGCAACAGCAAATATCCGCCATCTTTGATAACATCCGGCCTGAATCGTAGCCCGGTATACGCTGCTGCGGCGTTGATCAAGCAGTGCTTGATTCGAAAAATCACGGCGGGCTCCCATTGGCTAGAGTCGATCTAGTACTAAAAGTTAAAGAACATTTTCGCTAGTTTATTTTGATCACTTATTGTTGATTCAATTTAACTAATTCAAAAGCTTTAAAGAATTAAAAAATCTTTATCTGGCTTGTTTGAATTAAACTCAGCTTAAAAATCTAGCTTTCCCTAATCACAAAAGCACGCAAACCTAAAACTTAAAACTGATTTGGGCGACTTCAATATTCATTATTTAAATTAGTTTGTACAATTATTTTAAAAACGAATATATTTAAAAGAGAGATTCTTTTCATGTACTTGCTTTTATTTAGTAAACAGCATTTATATAACATCTTTTGAAAAGAATGTTGCGAATGATTTGTAAATAAAATTCAAAAGCATTCAAATCACCGCAGGCAAGAATTAACCTCATTATGATTGGTCACAACTCAACATCATGCGTTGTACTTTTACGTCAATGTGTGAACGCCCGTTGACAAAATGTAACAGCAGCGCCATTTTTTTTGTGCTGTTACGGTTTACGATGCGGCAATGTGTGAACAGGGGGATACTATGTTCATACCTGATAGAGGGCCAAAATGAAAACATTTCCCCTTGACCAAAGACATATGACATAAGGAAGCTAATAGCTGTCACTATAGCAAGAAGTATTGGTAACCAACACAGTGCAGATCTCATTTTCTCATATAGGTGATTTCCTCTCTTTTCTACAACCAGTAATCGATGTTAGTAGTTAGTGTGCGGTGTAATCTCAGCACTATTTGATATTCATATACTGGTAAAGCCTAACTTGCTACTTTTTAGAACATAAGTTAAAGATTTTAACAGTATGTGAATGTTAATTAAATAGAGACAATCTACAAAACACAGCAGCAGATTTGTATAATTAATAATACAGTATCAAAAATTTCATATATGATGCTTAGAACAATACAGGTTTTCTATATTAGGGCTGCCTGAAAAAATACCATGTAATCATGCATCTTTGCTATTCTCTGCTAATGTAACATGACTAAATTTTAGTAAGTTCACTTCTGTTGTTAGTCTGAGTAAACTTTGTTAACAGTTTGGGTACATCGTGTGTTTATTAATATAATTAATATAAATAGAACTTGCAAAGAAAGACGCAATAGTCTCATGTGATAATTCAGGTTTTTCAATTTGGGTACAGCTCTAGGATGTAACCACGTTGCTGATTTTTAGTTTTGTAATTTCAAAAGCTTTAAAAAAGCTCAGTTTAAATGATAATATACCAATTATTGTATATAAGCTCAAACCTAAATATTTTATTTAAAGTTTAATGAAAATTAGTAAATAGAGTAGGCCAGGAGTGGGCAACTTCTTTTGCATGACGGCCAAGTTCAGAGGTCAGCCAAAACAAAGGGCCACATGATTTTACATATTATATTAAATCTGATTATAATAAAGTAATTTATTACTAAACTTGTACTGTGCTAATCAGAATAGATATAACATGTTTGCTTATCTTAAGCATCAAAAGGGCCACTGAAAAGTAGGCAAAGGGCCACAGGTGACCCTGGGGCCCCTAGTTGCCCACCCCTGGAATAGGCAAATAAACTTATTGTAGCTGTATTTGGTATAATAACTGACCAATGTTAACAAATGTAGTATGTTTTCTTTTGTTGTTCCCAGCTGTTGAAACATAAATATGAAAACTTTAATTTCAACTATAAATTGAAATCCTAGAGGGAAAATTTACAAACAAACATTAAGTAACAATAAGATGCATACTTGAAATGTTTAGATAAGATAACCTACCAGTAAAATGGATCAGCCTATCACAGGTTATACTTTATATCCAGCCCGCTGGCATATGATATCAATCTCCACCGTGAATACAAATAACAACACCAGAACTTAGATTCAATCACAATGTGAGTGTCAACAGAAAAAACGAGACTTAAAATAATGGTTTGATATTATATGTAAATGAATATTAAATCTAGAATGTATGTTTTACAAAATGGCAAGAAAAACTGTTGAATGCAAGAAATCTGTTTCAGTTAGAGAGCACACTTCAATTCTGACTTCTGCTACTGAAATGCTGTAATATTTACCCCCCAATATACAGAAACAATTCCTTATGGCTCATGTGACTAGGAATTAGTCATAAACACAGCTGATCAATTTACTTGTATTATGCATGCACAAAAACCCATTGAATTATGAGGAAGTTTTAGTTTATTGCATAGACCCACTGAGCTCAAAATATTTTTCCAGTTCAGTGCATAGACCCTTCATTTTTCAAAAGCTATAACAAATGCAAATGGAGGGCATCCAGCTATATGCACTAACGTCTTTCAAGATTCAAGGCTAAACATCAAAGGGAGACAATTCAAATCCGCTCAAGCATATAATCAATATAACTTGTAAGTTGCTATCTAACCTCATGATAAACTATATAAATATAAAACTCAGATGGTTGCTGTATTCTCCAACAACCAATTCAACTTTTCATTTCAAATGGGTTAAAGAGAGCAAAATCTTCAGAGTGCATGGTTTGGCAATGATTGGGTATATTTTGCTCATTTGCTTTTCTTGTTCCCACCTTACAATTATGAAGATATCTAAATCAGAACTTTCTTAGTTCAGTAATAGCAAAATTTTAAATGGTGTGCTAGAAAAAACATCACCAGCATACTTCAATGAATAGACTTCGTGCAATAATATATAAACACATTCACATAATTACAATAAAAGAAAAATAGCATTTGATCACAAGTTAAAGGAAAGTATAATGTTGGTTTCTTGCTTTAAAGTCACAAATATAAGAGCATAAAAGAGTGAGCTTAGGCCAGTAGGCCAGTTTGCTCAGTAGGCCCTGAGTTGAACACTATGGGGGTTTCATCCAAGTGTGAGACCAGCAGTTCTGGTAAAATTTTTATTGTCATTCTCTGGAAATCTTTGACATAAGTGAGGAAAAAAGAGAGGAAAGCTATATGCAACACCATATCACTCGATATGCTCACAATGTGCTCGTCAAACCCCTGAATAATATAAGTGCTATACATGTACATGGCATATAAATATCAGATATCATGGGTAAATACTTGAAATAATTCACCAATAGCAGTGTTTATGAGTATAATAAAGGTTTATAAAATAATGTTATCCTGTCTACAGATATCCCACCAAACTTACTGCTCACCATACTTTTCATGTATATATATATACTCACGCAAGTTTACTCACGCAGTTATATATACACCTATACACAGGTATAAATTTATTGATGTAAGATTGTAATAAATCATATACCATTTATTTGCCAGAACTCATATTTTATAAAGTGTCAGTATTACAGTTTACATACAGAAAGTATTAGTTCTAGACTCTAGCGTATATAAAGTCTAGAGTATAAAGAGAAGAGTTGCAGTCAACATATAACATGGTGAGAAATGTTGGTTATAAAGGAGACTATTCAGCCAGGCAGTTTAAAATGGTTAGGGAATGTTTTACTTTAAAATAAATAAATACAGCACAAAGCTATGTCTGTGAAAAATATAAATCTACAATTACATTATAGTTAATAATTGCACATTATAGAATTTACATTTACACATTTAGAATTTACACATTTAGAATTTACACATTTAGAATTTACAACATTTTACTTGGGTTTTCAGGGTATATAGTACGACATTATTACATCATATTTTACAGCCAAATTGACATTACATGGAAGGGGAAGTAATTATATGCATATTTCTTCCATTAGTAAGAGAAGTGATAAGAGTTGCACACAGGTATCTGGTAGAGTAGGATTGTTACACAAACTACTCCTGCTGTATGAAGTATAGTTTAATTACAACTGTTTACAATTTCAGTCATGCAGGCAATTAAAAGATAACACAACTCCTTTGTATATTATTTCACTCAATTTTCCATTTGAATTTTTACTTTCAACTTGGACAAAATTCTTTTAAAATATTTAGTAAATAATCCCGATCCAACTCAGATAGGAAAACAAGCCAGCAGAAAGGAAATGTCTGTTAAAAATTTTCATAGCTGTGTTTATCACTAAAAATGTTTCACTGGGGCTGTGACTACTTAGGAGTTTCAGTGAGATGACAACTCTTTATTTAACAGCAGTTCACCAATACACAATAATGGAATAGGACAATACGAATTGTTATTAAGAATTCATTTTCCTTATACTAGTGATACTTGTAACTACTATGAATAGCGCCATTTAAAAAAAAAGATTAATAAATATTTAAACTAAAATTACTGAAATTGTTTAGCAGAGATATCAAATTGGTAAAATTATTTTTCTTTATAATATAGCGAATAATTATAAAATAATAGAACTCACAAGTCCTGTTGCATTCCAATTCTTGGAACCAATATTTTGAGTAATACTTCCAGTTTGTGCACTCGCAATAATTACAAATACAGCAGCTGCAACAAAACATCAACTTCATTTGCAAAGCTATATACAGTTTACACAGAATGCAGTGAAACTTGAATAATTCAAACCAGGAAATTTAGCTTATAAAATAACCATAGTTTGGTATATGTGACATGCCATATTTTAAATATTAATAAGCATAGGTTGATAAATTAAATACTAGATAAAAAATATGTAGAACTTTAAAACTCCAACGCCTGGCTGTTTTAAAAATTTATTCATATTCCTAATAATAGTCTAATATTAGTACACACATGCCTCTATATATGAACAAATCTATCAGTCACAAGTACAAAATAAGTGAAGGTAAGTTGAATCATAGTCTAGACAAAAAAGTTAAGTCAAATTAAGTCAACCAATGAACTGAATCAACTCAAGCTAACTTTAAGTGACTCGAAAGTACTTGGTCACGTCAATAGATATAACTTTTGTTTGACAGTTCACATAAATATAAATTGGTGCTACAAGTGTAGTAGTTTTGTGGGTAGAATGCAATTCAGTGGGGAGCATAACTCCGAGATGTAAGAAACAAGGTAGGTTGATAGTTCCGAGTGAAGTAATCTTTATTGTAAGGTATAAGGGTGTATGTGTGTGTGTCTGTATCCTGCAAGCTCCAGTGGTAGACTGATCTACTCTGTGAGCTCATCTCCTTATATATTGGGGAAAAAGTCCCTTCTAGAAACTTCTGCCGATCAAGTCCAAAAATCAAGGGTTCCGAGAGATGTCGGAATTGCCAACATACCTGATAGGACGTTCTAAACACAATCGGCATTTCCGACATCGTCTTTTTTTTCGATTTTCGGCTGAGATCGGCTTACACGATTGCACAAAATTATTATATTAAAAGTAGAAAAACCAAAAAGACAATTCTAAGTTATTATACATAAAATTTTCCCTACACAAACATTGAGCAACTTAAACAAAAGAAACTAAAATTGCAGCTTTAGGTCTAGACTCTAGACTCTAAAAGCTACTATATTAAAGTATTTTTTTATCAATATTAATCAATAAAGTTATAACTCAGTGAAAAACAGAAAGGTTAAAAATAACAACACAATAATCAAGTGATATTAAATCTCCCAAACAACAGTGAATTTTAATAAATAAACACTAATAAATAATTTCATAATTTAATAAAATTAAATTAATTTGAAGACTTACTGTAAGAAGTAGTTTAGTCTGAAACTAATAAAAATAAATTAGCTTATGATATTATTATCACTCTCTATAGGTCTAGCCTGTTGACCTGTAGTTGCTGCATAAAACATCCCCTTGAGAGGGTCTTTAGTTCTCAGGCTACAGAGTTGATTCCTCTGGTTTGAATAAGGTGTGTTTTGTTGAAATCAAATTAGTAATTAAAATAAATTAGAAAAATGCTTAAATTACAATCTTAGCAGTGACATAATTTCCAACTTAGTAGTGTACATTGTAATCTTTTTTATTACAAATTAATTGTTGCAAAACCTTATCACTATAAAGTGAAAATATTCAAGTATAAAATTAACTTACTGAGTATGAAAGACAAGAGCACAAGTACAGAAATAAAAAGTCTGACGAGCCAAATTCTCCTATTATTGTACATTGGATACATTTTTCTGGTGATAACAGTGTGCAGGAAACAGTAGACAACTCCAATACCAAAAGCCATAAATTCACCAGTCATAGATACACTTACAACGGAAGTGCTCTGTAATATATTAGGCCAATGACAATTTGTGTCTTTATCCAAAGTCATAAATTAAAACTATTAATTCATTCACCAAGCAATTTATATTCGACAAGAACACACCTTATGTTCAAGGGTTTTCAAAGTTAGCCAAAATGTATAATAAAAATGTATATATATATACTACTTGGAGTAACTGAGAAAAACTGATAAATCTTATAAAATCTGTTCAAAAAAAATTTTTATTGCTACTAATTATAGCTCAGAGAGTTATACTAAATAAATGTACAGTTATTAACTTCCTGTATCTTTAACGGCAGCTCACCTGAAAGTTGGCTACTAAAGACACGCCCAGACTAGACAGGGCACCCATAAACAGAGCCACTTTATTCAATATCCTAAGGCTCCTGTCGTCATTACTAAACGCTTCAACCAACTTGAATCTAACATACATAGTAGCCATAGCTGAAAATAACAGAAACAAGTGAAATATGGTGCAATATTCATATTCGGAATTCAGTCTGCATATCTGCTTTAGACTAAAAATTCATAATCAGAATTTGATCTGGTAAATGTCTCTATATATATTTATAAAGTGCAATGATAAAATATTTTGCGTAGTAAAGCAAATATTATTTGAAAGTCCGCTAAAAACTTGTTGAAAACTAAAAAAATTGTCATAGGATAAATTGCAGAAACCAGTTTGAGAGCAACTTGCTTAGACAAACTCCACTCACCAAGAAATGCAGAAACATTCAAAAATTGACCAATTACACCTGTTACAGCTTCTTGGACAGTACCAGTACTGCCAAAACATAATTCAAAATCTGTCTAATTATTTAGGAAATTGAATTAAACTTTGGTCTTCAAAATTTAATGAGTTGTATTTTTCAACATAAAATAAAAATGATAAATTCTAGCGTCAATTATTTCTGAATTATATAAATTACATGAGTACATGAGCTGTGAATAAATATATATATATATATATATATATATATATACAATATATACATACATATATATATGTGTGTAAATATATATATATATATATATATATATATATATATATATATATATATATATATATATATATATATATATATATATATATATATATATGTATGTATATATTGTATATATATAGACATATATAATACAAACGCACACACACGTATATACTGCATATATTGCATACAGATATTCATATATATATGCGCATACATTTTATATAGCTTACAATCACATGTTTATACCTGATATAGGGCCATAATGGATAGATGTCTTCTCCTACATAGAAGCTAATAGCTGTCACTATAGCAAGAAGTATTGGTAACCAACACAGTGCAGATCTCATTTTCTCATAGGAGTGATTTTCCTCTCCGTCCTGTAACCATATCAGTATTATACAAGTAGTTTGTGTGGTGTGCAACCTCAGTACATATCCTGGTAAAACCTAACTGGCTATACTTTATAAAACGTACGTTAAAGATTTCAACAGTATGTGAATGTTAATTGAATAGAGACAATCTACAAAGCACAGCAGCAGATTTGCATAATTAATAACACAGTATCAAAAATTGCATATATGATGCATAGAACAATACAGGTTTTCTATATTAGGGCAGCTCGAAAAAATACTATGTAATCATGCATCTCTGCTATTCTCTGCTAATGTAACATTATTAAAACTTCTAGTAAGTTCACTTCTGTTGTTAGTCTGAGTAAACTTTGTTAAAAGTTTGGGTACATCGTGTGTTTATTAATATAATTAATATAAATAGAACTTGCAAAGAAAGACGCAATAGTCTCATGTGATAATTCAGGTTTTTCAATTTGGTTACAGCTCTAGGATGTAACCACCATGTTGCTGATTTTTAGTTTTGTAATTTTAATAGCTTTAAAAAAGCTCAGTTTAAATGACAATATACCAATTATTGTATATGAGATCAAACCTAAATATTTTATTTAAAGTTTACTGAAAATTAGTAGATAGAATAGGCCAGGAGTGAGCAACTTCTTCAGCATGAAGGCCAAGTTCAGAGGTCAGCCAAAATGAAGGGCCACATGATTTTACACATATTAAATCTGATTATAATAAAGTAATTTGTTACTAAACTTGTACTGTGCTAATCAGAATAGATGTAACATGTTTGCTTATCTTAAGCATCAAAAGGGCCACTGAAAAATAGGCGAAGCTAGGGCCACAGGTGACCCTGGGGCCCCTAGTTGACCACCCCTGGAATAGGTAATTAAACTTATTGTAGCTGTATTTGGTATAACTGACCAATGTTAACAAATGTGGTATGTTTTCTTTTGTTGTTCCCAGCTGTCGAAACATAAATATGAAAACTTTAACTTCAACTATAAATTAAAATTCTAGCAGGAAAATTTACAAACAGACATTAAGTAACAATAAGATGCATACTTGAAATGTTCAGATAAGATAACCTACCAGCAAAACGGATCAGCCTATCACAGTTTATACTTCGTATCCAGCCTGCTGGCCTATGATATCAATCTCCACCGTGAATACAAATCACAACACCAGAACTTAGATTCAATCACAATGTGAGTGTCAACAGAAAAAACGAGACTTGAAACAATGGTTTGATATTATATGTAGATGAATATTAAATCTAGAATGTATGTTTTACAAAATGGCAAGAAAAACTGTTGAATGCAAGAAATCTGCTTCAGTTAGAGAGCGCACTTCCCTTCTGACTGCTGCTACTGAACTGCTGTAATCTTTATCCCCAATATACAGATACAAGGCCTAGCTCATGTGACTGGGAATTAGTCATAAACACAGCTGATCAATTTACTTGTATTATGCTTGCACAAAGACCCATCGAATTAGGAGGAAGTTTTAGTTTATTGCATAACCTGCAGTCTTCAAAACCAGTAACAAATGCAAATTGAGGGGATCCACATATTATATGCACAAAGGAGTTGCAAGATTTAAGGCTAAGTATCAAAAGGAAACAATTTAAATCTGCTCAAGCCTATAATCAATATAACTTGTAATTGAGAGCAAAACCTCTTTGGCAATAATTGGGTATATTTTGCTCTTTAAGTTCCAACCTCACTATTACTTACAGAAAATTGTGCAGGTAAAAGCTAAAAGATATCAAATCTGAACTTTCTTAATTCAGGGATATCCATGGACATTATATTATTTATTATATTCTTACATTATATTCTCTCACAAGTACAAAGGTCTACAGGTAAGCTGCATGATATTATTTATAATTAGTAAAAGTGCTGGCAATGCCAGTTTTATTAACTGCAATATATGTATGTTATTTAGACAGTTACAGGTAGGTTTTTGTCTCCACTGATGATATAAGTTAAAGTGAATCACAATTTAACAAAGGCAATGAAATAGAAACATGCATAGACAATTACCCCAATCCTCAACCAGTATTAATGTGACTTTGAAGAATCACATTAACATCTAAATAGGTCTGCATTTAAGCATAATTCAAATAAATTATCATATAGCAATGAATTTGTCACTATTGAACTTCAACAAAATAATGGATATTCATGACTGCCAAATAGTTTTTATCATCCTTATATATGCATAACAAAAATACAAAAATAAAAACCTTAATATCTTAGTTTTTCTAATTGCCCACAGCTGATACAGTGTATTTACATGAAGTTTAAAGTATCAAATTATAGCAAAATTTTAAAGGGTGTACTAGGAAAAACATCACCAGCATGCTTCAATGAATAGACTGTGTGAATAATATATAAACACATTCACATAACTACAATAAAAGAAAGATAGTATTAGATCACAAGTTAAAGGAAAGTCTATACTGTTGGTTTCCTGCTTTTAAAGTCACAAATATAAGAGCATAAAAGAGTGAGCTTAGGCCAGTAGGCCAGTTCGTTCAGTAGGCCCTGAGTTGAACACTATGGGGGTTTCATCCAAGTGTGAGACCAGCAGTTCTGGTAAAATTCTTATTGTAATCTTCTGGAAATCTTTGACATAAGTGAGGAAGAAAGAGAGGAAAGCTACGCCTATCATCCACTCACTCATTGTACTGACAATGTGCTCGTCAAACCCCTGAATAATATAAGTACTACATGTACATGATATATAGATACAGGATACCATGGGAAAATACTCAAAATAATTCACCAATAGCAGTGTCGATGGGTAAAATATTGCTTTATAAAATTATGCTATCTTGTCTACAGGTATCTCATCAAACTTATTAATAAGAGAAGCTATAAGAGTCGCATATAGGTATCTGGTAGGGTAGGATTGTAACATAAACTACTCCTGCTGTATGCAGTATAATCTATTTAGAACTGTTTACAAATTCAGTCAAGAGGACAAATAAAAAAACACAATTCCATTCTACATTATTTGATTTCATTTTCATTTGAATTTCTACTTCCAACTTGGACAAAATATTTGTAAAATTTGTAATTCCAAATTAGTTCAGATAAAAAAACAAGATAGCAGAGAGAAAATGTCTGTAAAATTTTTTTCATAGTTGTGTTTATCACTAAAAATGTTTCACTGGGTCTATGACTACTTGGGAGTTTCAGTGAGATGCCAACTCTTTTTTAAAAACAGTTCACTAATATGTAAAAATTGAAGTGGAAAATACCAATTGTTAGGAAATAATATTCTTTATATTATTAACAATACTTGTTACTGTGAAGAGCATCTTAAAATGAATAACAATTACTTAAATTAAAACTACTCAAATTGCTTAGCAGAGATATGAAGTTGACGAAATAATTTCTTTTTTTAGGGAATAATTATAAAAATATAATAGAACTTACAGGTTCTGTTGCATTCCATTTCTTAGTGAAATCTGTAACTTGAGAAATACTTCCAGCTTGTGCACTCGCAATACTTGCAAATACAAACGCTGCAAAAAAACATTTACAAAACTGTATACAGTAAACCCATAATACAGTGAAACTTGAGTAATTCAAACCAGCAATTTAGCTTAAATTATCCAATGAGCTGCCCACATTTTAAATATTTTATGCATTTGTTAATAAATTTAATGGTAAAGAAAATATGTGAAGCTTTAAAAATATATTACTCATACAATATTAGTACACACATGCCTCTATATATGAACAAATCTATCAGTCACAAAACCTGGTCAAAGGCACAGCAAGTCGAGCTAAGTCTTGGACTAAATAAGTGAAGGTAAGGTGAATCATAGTCTTGACAAAAAAGTTAAGTCAAATTAAGTCAACCAATGAACTGAATCAACTCAAGCCAACTTTAAGTGACTCAAAAGTACTTGGTCATGTCAATAGATACAACTTTTATTTGAAAGTTCAGATAAATATAAATTGGTGGGCAGCTACAAGCATTGAGCATTAGATTAAAGAAACCTTCTTTGCAGCTTTAGGTTTAATTAATAGAAATTGATAAAATTATCCCTCAGTGAATAAAAATAAAGTTAAAAATAACAACACAATAATCAAGTGATATTAAATCTCTCTAACAGTGAATATATAGTTGATTGCTGGTAATTTCATTAAAACAATAATAAATAATTATGATTTAACAAATTAATTTGAAGATTTACTGTAAGAAGTAGTTCAGTGTGATACTAATGAAAAAAAATTTAGCTTATGATGTTATAATCACTTTCATAGGTCTAGCCTGTTGACCTGTAGTTGCTGCATAAAATATCACCTTGAGAGGGTCTTTAGTTCTCAGGCTACAGAGTAGACTACTTTGGTTTAAATTACGTGTGTTTTGTTTAAAAGTAATTTAAAATTTAAATGGTTTAAACTTTGCTAAATTGCTTATATTAAACATGTTTTCAAGTTTTACTGCATAAGCCTTCAATTATATATTGTACACACAAAATTATTCATATGGAAGATTAAAAAGAAAAACTCAAATAAAAAAATAGCGTTTATTTATAACGAAAACTTGAGCCTACATCTAAATGCAAGCTACAATCTTAGCAGTGACATAATTTGCAACTTGATCTTCTTTACTACAAATTAATAATTGCAAAACCTTACCACTATAAAGTGAAATTGTTCAAGTATAAAATTAACTTACTGAGTATCAAAGACAAGAGTCCAAGTAGAGAAATGAAAAATCTAAGAATCCAAATACTCCTATTATTGTACATTGGATACATTTTTCTCGTGATAACAGTGTGCAGGAAACAGTAGACAACTCCAATACCAAAAGCCATAAATGCTCCAGTCATATGTACACTTACAACGTAAGTGTCCTGTAATACATTAGGCTGATTGACATTTGTGTCTTCATTAACACTATTAATTCATTCAACAAACTATTTATAAGAAAACTCCCTTATCTTTAAGCGTTTTTTGAAATTAGCCAAAATGTAGAATATGAATATCATACAAATGGCTGGGCATTACACTTGGAATAACTGAGCAAAGTTGAATCCGTTGTAGCAAATCCTTCATTAAATGTTAATAATAGTTCTACTAAATAAATGTGCAGTTATTAACTTCCTGTATCTTTAACGGCAGCTCACCTGAAAGTTGGCTACTAAAGACACGCCCAGACTAGACAGCGCACCCATAAACAGAGCCACTTTATTCAATATCCTAAGGCTTCTGTCATAATTGTTAAATGCTTGAACCAACTTGAATCTAACGTACATTGTAGCCATAGCTGAAAATAACAGAAACAAGTAAAATATGATGCAATATTCACCTGTGTCTTCCTGGAATTAAGATTGCATATATATTATAGATTAACAATCTGTGCTAAAAATTCTTTCTGGAAAATGTTTCTATCTTCATAGCGTTGAAAGTTTAAGCAGTGAAGCAAATGTTATTAGAAAACAAGTTTATAAATTGTGCTTATAAATACCTTTGCTAGCTTCATTCTGAAATATTTACAAGACTCTAGATTTAATATTTTAAAAATAAAATTTGTTGAGATAAATTATAGATATCAGTTTGAGGATGACTTGCTTAGATAAGCTTTACTCACCAAGAAATGCAGAAAAATTCAACAATTGGCCAAATAAACAACTTTCAGGTTCCTGGCCCCCAGTATCACTAAAACATATAATTTAAAATCTTCTTCACCTGCCCAATTATATGGGAAATTAAAGTAAATTTTGGTCTTCAAAATTTTGTCAAACCAACGTATGTGAAAATAAACTTTAGTGTCAATTATATATCTTTAAATCAAAACATTACATTAAATGCGAATAAAAATTGCATTACATTACTAACTTCAAAAATATAAAAAAAACTGTTTGGGTGTTTTCTGTGTAATGAGTTTCACAAACTTCATTGTCAATATCGGCTAGGCTGATTTTATTAAGTGTTGCACAAACTAACATATTTTTGCAACAACTGTGTTACAATTAGCACAACTTTTAATACTCTTCAGTCACAGGTTAATGTTCACATCCAAGAAAAATACTTTACAAGTGTTTTACAAAGTTAATGAAGTTGACCAAGTATTGTTTAGAAAATGCAAGTTGTATCAACAGAGGCAGCAGCTAAATTGAGTTGTGAGAGAAATATGTACTTATATAATGTAAGTTCTATACTGGTAAGCTTGCAATATTACTACTAATACTTATATATACTTTATAATCACATGTTTATACCTGATATAGGGCCAGAATGCATTGATATCCCCTCTAACAACTGCAAAGACATATGATACACTGAAGCAAATAACCGTCACTATAGCAAGAAGTATTGGTAACCAACACAGTGCAGATCTCATTTTCTCATAGGAGTGATTTTCCTCTCCGTCCTGTAACCATATCAGTATTATACAAGTAGTTTGTGTGGTGTGTAACCTGGTAAAACCTAACTAAGTAATTTATAAAATCCTAAATTAAACATTTCAACAAACCGTTGAAATCTGCTAACAAAATTGTGAATCAAATAGAGCCGACCAACAAAACACAGCTGCAGTACTATTAGTTGCATAATTAATAATCCGGTATTAAAAATTTCATATATGATGCAGAACAATAGGTTGTCTAAAAATACCATATCGTGCATCTCTGATATTTGAAATGTTTCAGTTAATCTTTAAACACATGCAATAAAATACTCCGATAGTAGACAAATTTTTAGCCCTTCTAAAACACTAGAGCCCAGTACTTTACCCTGGGGTTATTGCGCCTAGCTTTAAATTTTCAAAGAGTTTAGCTAGCTATGATAGGAAAAGCCTACTTATAAAAAAATCCAGCATGAAAGCCAAAAAACGTATGTGTAACAAATAGAGCTTGAACACAAGCTAGTTCTCATAATAAACATCATGCAAAGACAATAACTACTGCAAAATTTCACCACTGAAAACTCTTTGGTATGAATTTAATCAAGGCAAAAAGATAACTAAGATTCTTTTGAATAAAAGGTGAAGCAAAAAGTAAAATAATAATTACTGGATTTTGGTTGACTCAACTGAATTTATCATCATTTAATTGCTAATTTAATTATAAATAATATATATTGATAACATACCAAGTTTAACTTTCCATTCCAATAAGACATTATAAAATTATTTCACTTTTGTAAGAAACTAGAATTGGTATTATCAATTATCTAAAATATTTTCTACTAAAACTACACACCATTTCCAACAGCGTAGAGTAATATATTTATTGAGAAGGCCTTCCTATCACTCATACAAGTCATCACATGACACTGCTAAGAGAGCACGTGATAAAGCATATCATCCCTCATATCTGTTTACTTAGCACTTAGGGAATTCTATCACCATAATTACGTAAATGCACAGGTAAACTGTTGTGTAGTGGAGAGAATTGTGTTCTCCTGAAACCACTTTGCTGTCACTCTAAGCATAAAAAGTTGGCTTGAGTGTTAGTTCCATTGAGTGTTAGTTCCATTAGCTACAGCTTTTCAAAATGCAGTAAAGTAAGTAATTGGCCATTGCTAATAGTTTCACATATGAAAATCACATGATTATGATTCCATGCTATGATAAGATCTGTGTGTGTCTATGAACTACTCTATGGTGATAAACGGGTTATAATTAACAGCTTCATGGCAAAAACTTATCTGAGCTACACCAAGTACATGTGCACTTACTTGTGACTGTACTCTATCTAGCAGATAAATATTTCCTACAGTAAAACAAATTCTAGGATAGAAAAAGGAAAGTATTCTATAAATATGCTACAAAAAATATATTTTTGGACACTTTGGTCTTGCATAACATATTATATAATATTTTGTTACAGTTTAAAAATCGCTATGTTTAGAAAAACCAAGTTCAAAAAATGATTAAAGAAATGAATTATCAAAATTTGAATTTGAATATATGTGTAATGTACAATTTGGATTGGATTAAATCTATACTCATTAAGCAGTTTAAATGTTTTATTTAAAAGATTGTTGATAAAGATGTGCTGATTTGTGATAAACATTTTTTAAAGAAACTATTACTTTGTAGAGCTGGATCAAAGTTTAGGTCTTTAGGAGAGTCATTTCTCATAAAAGTGGACACGTTGGTAACTATCAAAATTGAAGCAACTATTAGCAACTACAGCCTTTCACTATTGAAGCAAGAAAACATCAAACATTCTTTGAAAGCAGAAGAGAAAATAAATTTAGTTATGTTACAATTTATTGAAAAACCAGCAGTGAAATCTGAAATTGAATAGCATCATTGACCTTGCATTGTTTCACCAAGTGAGTTTTCAGAAAATTGTAGGGGTTGGCTTAATGGTAGAGTAAACAAGGGTGATTTAGCCATAGCTGAATCATATCAAAATAATCAATGATAAAGCTTACATAATAGGGGCTATAATTGAAAATCAATGTAAGTATTGGAGCAATATGTGCAGTTGGTCAAGCATACTGTAGCACTGCAAAATTAGGATCAATTTCTTTACTATCCATTACGAAATTTCCAAAGATGTTAGCTGATCTTAATTGATCAGTTTGTTTTAGTATGATGTCAAATCTATGACAATTTATATGAAGTACTGCTAGTCAACTGTTCAGGTAGTGAACAGTACTAAAATTATAAACAAGCATAAAAATTTTTGGCTCTAGTTTTAATACTATAAATTTAGTTCTGGCATCACATTACAACAGTTTTTTTACTTTGCCACTTTTGCTGAAATAATTAATAATCATTGTCTTTGTATTCTTCTTAAAGACAATGATTATTAAAGGCCTTCCAGTTTGATAACTCTGCTACCAAATGTTAAAAGTCCATAGAATATGATTGTTATTACAATTATATATTATTTGTAATATCATTATTACATTTATTATGTTTGTATTACAATCAGTAAGATATCATTAATCATTTCAAAACATCAAAATTAATTTTACCATCAAATTGAGTCAGATTGACTTTAATTCTAGTTAAACTTGTTTTTATCAGCACTTACTTAGCAGGCTTTATTTACAGTGTTGCACTAAATGTGAAATTAAAAATAGATAATGAGCTTGCATTATTCAATGTTGGAGTTGCAGTGCTATTAGGATCAATAGCAGCAAAATCTCAGCATCAACATGATTATAATATTAATTAACAATATCAAATCACGTATCTTAGAATAACAACTGCAAGTCTAAAAATTTGATTCAGATTTAACTATGCAATAAAGTTGATATTGCAGCAATATTGCGAATATGTTTAACTTAATTTGATGATTCACAG
Source organism: Bugula neritina (assembly GCA_964035545.1). NCBI lineage: Eukaryota > Metazoa > Bryozoa > Gymnolaemata > Cheilostomatida > Bugulidae > Bugula > Bugula neritina. The sequence goes on along the minus strand of OZ037765.1, from coordinate 6,723,965 downwards.
TTAGCTAAATAAAGCTATGGCTCTTGACAAAGCATTTTCAAGTCTGGTCCAAGTCAATAATGGTTTTGTAAACTCAAATCTGTCTGGATAAGCTTGCAATTCTCCAATCAAGTCAATACAGGTAATGCTTATTTAAAAATTTACATGCATTAGCCATTAGATAAAAATTGGTCAAGTAACAGCTCCAATAAAATTAATAAGTTGGTAGATTCAGTTCTATTTATTTACAAATGCTTTGTTTCATATGATTATTTATAAAGTATAATACAAAAATAACCTACGTTTAAATGTCATCTAATTATAATTATCAATCATCTTTGCAATAACATGATTAAAAAGCCTATTATTTTTATTTTATTTCATTTTCATTGAGCATTTTTTCTTTAAGTACAAAGCTATTTATCCCGGAAAAGACTTTCTTAGTTCTATAGTAGCTAAAAACCAAATGAAGCAAATTTAAACTTTGATTCACCAACTTCTAGTATGAGCAACAGTATTTTCATGCTAATAAAATATTATTACTAAGACTAACAGTAAAAGACTGAGAGTAAATGTAATAACTAATAGTAATAGTACAACTATAAGTATTACTATTACTATTGGTATTAGTACTACTAATAGTTATACTAAGCTGGAGTTAAAAGTAATCATTATGATTATCAAGTGATCATCATGTTCACAATCGTTTCATTACATGAGCTAAGCATTATTATTATGATGATTTAGATTAACATTAATTGATATTATTATTATATTTATTATATTATTATGCTGTAAGTGTAAATGTAATCAAATAAAATACTTAATAAATAACTTGAAATCTGAATATAAAATTAATTAACCTTTGGTATAAATTTTTAATTTCAATTCAATTTGTTATTGACATTAAATTTAATTTTAAAAATAAATAATAATCATAATTATAATTAATATAAATATTATAATATTAATATAAATAATTATAATAATCAAAATCATTAACTTGATAAACAAAAATTGAAAGCAAAACTAATTTATGACTATTTTTATTAGAAATGTGGGTACAAATATCAGATATGATTATGAGTTCTGACCATTCACCGTTGTCATTGTGATTGTATCAGTATGAATCATTAACTGATTAATTTATAATTCAAGATTGTTAAATTCAATTGTGATTGTGATTTGTTGCAAGATTCAGCTTGAGCTTAACCTTATGTTACTCACTAATGCGCTCCTAAAGTCACAATAACCAAAAAGCGATAAATCGATTTTAACATTTTAATCTAATGGCAATACTTTGAAAGTAAATGATAAATAAAAAATAAGATTAAGTGCAGTACGAGTATGTTGAAGTTTATCATGTGACTCAACAGTTACATTAATTATTATACGATGAACGTTTTCGAAAGTATGTTGATGAGAAGATAACTTCGCTTTCATAAAGAACTAATCTTTATATTGTGGCTAGAACATCAGCCTAAGGGGTTAAGATATATCCATTGTCCACTGCGCGTCATTTGATTAGTTTTGCTTTCTAATAAAAAAGCAACAACTCTAAATCCTAAAAACTATCCTTATTATTTACTCAGTTTACCTGAGAAAGACGCATAATACCCAAACGATAACGTCATTGGTTACCTACAACTAAACACCTGAAATAAACAAACTGGGATTTTATGTCTGCGAATTTTTAAGTTAAATATGTGCATAAATAACTATGAATACATATTTCTAACCACAAAACTTGTGAGTGACAATAAGATAATAAGCATTAAGTTTATAATTTAGACATGCCCATGTCATGTATGGTAACATCGTATATTATAATTTCTAATGATCCAAGAAATTAGTGGCATGCTTAATAGCATATCATGCTGTTTAGTCATAAAAAATTGTTTATTTTTTTCAATTGAAAATAATTCATAAATTCAATTATGCACCAACTACAATTGAAAATCATAGCAACCCAACATTTTTATAGTTTAGTATTATTTATTTCATTACAGTTCCTTGAATAGTATTGCTTAATAGAAGGTGTAATAATATTTCAAACATGACTAAATTCACATATTATTTACTTTAAGCATTGCTAAAACAATATGTAAAATAAATATCAACTTATAAAAAATAAAGTATTGCCAATTGATAAGAAAATGAAAATTGTGCAAAGCAACAGAGTTGTTCAATGAACAGCAAAGCCTCATCATAAGCATCAGAATGGACTCAGTTATGTTTGTAGATAGCTGTAGTACAGTCCTCATGCGACTTGATTAGAATGTTCCTAAAAAAAATCCGAAATCAAAGTAAACATAACAATTCTTTGTTGTATTTTTTCTGTGATAATTTTTGCAATAGATTTTGTAAGATTGTCTTCCCTTATCAGCCAATGATTTCATGTTGGCTCGTAAAACTTACGAGGAAGAAGACTCTATGCATACGACGGGAGTATCTAAATTGGGAATAATTTTTTCAGCTTCTTGCGATATGGCAGCTAAACATCCACTAGCTTTTGTGTCAGCATTTCCCTTCACTACAACAACATACAAATAACACATGTGTGTCTAACAACATACAGTTCTAACAGAACTGTATTTGTAGCCCCATAATATACTTTTCCCTAACATACTTTGCGCAGGGGGGAGGGGGGGTTCAAACAGCAAAAAGGTAAGATAAATGTGGTAGTATTGAAGTAAGTTAAAAACATAGACCAACAGAATAATTTCCAGAGGCAATAGTAGCAACATAAAAATTGTATTTAGAGTAGCAAATTGAGTGTAGAAATTTTTATATGTACCGAGTTGGTTGAAACAGATATAAGTATTACATAAGAAGTTTCTGGGCCGCAAAATGAAGCAACTAGATTTTAGAAAGTTGAAAATAAAATTTAAGCTAAAATTCACATATTTTCACTTGAGATTTTCGACACAATATGATTTACACAGTCCTGTGATAATAATAAATAGCCAAGTTACAAATTCAGGGCAATAAGTTTTTCTATGGGAAAATTATGGCTTCAAACTAAAATTATAAGTTTTTTAGATGATGTACAGTGCTCCCTCCCTCTTAGTGAAATATGAAGGAAACACTGTATTAAATTATCAGCACTTAAAATCATACAAATGATCGACTAAATACTTACATTAACAGAAAAAAATTTAAAGATTGCTATAACATTAATATAACTTAATATTAAATTACCTCCTAAACATAGTCCATGTTTATCAACACATATCATTCCTGTAACACCATGATTATTCAGTCTAAAACGATACATAAGTAGTGTTACTATTAATAAAAATGAAGTAAAAACAACTTGATAAATTGTTGACCACAAAAAAGACTATTTATATTATTTTAAAAGTTGTACTAACAAATATTTTTTCGTTAAAAATCAAGAATGATAGTCAAGTTTTAATGAAACAATATCCATTAGTAAAACATTTTAAAAAACATATATTTAAAAAAGAACCAACATGAAAATGGTAAATAACTTACACATTCGTCATGTGCTTTTCCAAACTCTTTTCCATGTTCTTGGTATATTAAAAACTAATCTACCAGGTAATCCAATAACAATTAAATTTCAGCCTATAAAACAAAAAGCATTCATGCAGTTCGACACCAAACCATACATTTACTCAGATAAAAAAATCATAATGCAGACAACAAATTAAAAAATTTAACGAATGCACCTGACCCAAATCTCAAAAAAGGGAACAGATGAGCTATTGGTGACCACTCGAAATTACACTCAAAATTAAAAGATGGCTGTAATGAAAGAACAGGGTAGAAAAAATTTTCAGGTGTGTAATGAGAGAGATAAAACTGAGCTGCATATACTCAGTAAATGTGAAAAACTAGCACTGGTAGAATTAAAAAAAAGCATGACCACACTAATACAGTCTCCATTAATTGAGCAAAATTACTGTTTCAAGCATACATTTTATAAATAGATTTACCGAATATTTTTATCTAATTTTTTTCAAGATGAAAATCATTATCATAATTCAATGAGGCGGGCGGACGGGCATAATCATAATGATAATCTGATAATGTAAATGATAAAATTAAATAAAAAATTAAAATACCAAAGTTTCAAGGTAAAACTAAACGTTCAAATCAATTATAATTATTTATTACTATTACTATTAGTATTACTATTACTAATAGAGTATTACTGATACTAATAGCAATACTATAACTATAAGTATTAGTATATACTTATAGTTATGGCGTACACTGTATTACTATTAGTATAGATTATCATTAAGATTACTGATTAGGCATTAGTTATACTACTACTATTACTATTAAGTATTAGTATTACTATTAGTATTAGTATTACTATTACTATTAGTATTACTACTATTTGAGTATTAGTATTAGTATTAGTATTACTAATACTATTAGTAATACTAAAACTATTAGTATTATTACCATTATTTAACAATGCTAATAGTAACACTAATACTAAGCCTAACAGTTACTGCTAGACTTACTCTTGGTTTTAGTAAGAAATAAATATAACCATATAATAAATTATAAATTTGTACTATAACTATTTCAGCTTGTACTGAACTTGTAGTAATTATGGTTCTTTTTTATAACTAACTAATGATCTTGACCTTAGTAAGTAAAATAGAACAGGCGGAATTGTACAACGAACAGAGCCCAGTATTTGAAAAATCACCGTTAGAAACCAGCTATGACACCTGATAATGCCTAGGTTCCACACCATAGGTTCTGTGTGTTGTTTTTCCTTCCTCTTTCGTTATTTATTACGGAATATCTAATAAACTAGGCTATGACCCCACAATAGTGCGGTTTCGTTTTAAGCTCCAATTCAAATCGTACGTTAGTATATTGTTAAATATTTTGCAATGTTGATTAATTGACAAGCAAACTCAAAGACTTGCAGATTTTCTTGTTCCAAATCTAACTCACTTGGTGTTCGCGTTGCTAATTTAGTGTTTTTAAGTATAACTCATTTATTATTTATTTGAATCAAAATGAAAACGCACCCTTTTCTTCCCCGAAGTATTATTTTTGATAACTATCAACAAAATGATATACCTACGTTTCAAATTTTGTTGTATTTTTTTGGAGGCTTGTGCATAGCCATCTCTTCTTTAGGATTTCTTTTATTAAGAGGCTATAAAAGCAGTATTTCTAGAAAATTGATTCTATGCTGGTTTCTATTATGTGGATTAATCCATACTTTTCTCGAAGGCCATTTTGCTATCTATCATTCCGACATTAGCTCTAGAATGGACTTTCTTTCTCAGTTATGTAAGTGAACGTAAATGAGTATTATTGCTATTTATATTAATTTTAGTTTGTAAGCATGGGTGGTAATTGCACCTATAGATTTACCATTGCGATAGCTTTTTAAGCAACTACTGAATTAGATATGCATTTATGTAAAATTCTATTAAGAAGTGCGAATTAAAGCATCTGACTCTTAGTTTCTTAGGCTTTGTTGATCAATTTGAATAGTATCATTGATTTAAAGATTGAATCTTAAACATACCTATAGTACCTAAATTGTGTTTCCTTATGTTATCTTGGGGATTATTTTAAGTTCAACATTTTTACTCTGCAGGTAGCACAATTCCTCACTATAAGTTATCAGTAAGAACATTTTTTAATTGTTTCGTGTGCATGACTTGCAAATAGCTATCCAGAATTGCTTGATGTGGATGTTGGTGTTCATTTTAGGGAAAGAGTATTCTTTGGGAGATAGTAGATACATGACGTGAGTAACTTCAAGCATTATAAATATATTGTTCCTCAACTTTTTCTGTAATTGATCAATGCTGCTGCCATCTGTGCGTTGCATATACATAGGCCCATTTAGTCTAGATAGCAGTTGGAGTCTAATTTGAATAAAAACTAATGCATGTATTCATACAAAATCTGATATACATGTAATAATTCATTTGTAGTAAAGACTCCTTCACTGTGTGTATGGAGAGCATCACTGCTTTTGTGGAAGGACCCCTCTGCTTCTTCACAGTGTGGTGTTTTGTTAAGCAATACTCCTGCAGATATCTCTGTCAGCTGTGTGTATCGCTGGGACAGTTCTATGGCTGTGTTCTGTACTTCCTCACAGCTTGGATGGAAAACTTTAAGCATGGACCAATGTATCACCCACTATATTTCTGGTTTTATTTTGTTTTTATGAATGTGATTTGGATAGTAATTCCTCTGTTGTTAATCATTGACTCATGGAGAAATCTTAGTGATGTCCAATCTAGATTAGACAAGGCCAGTCAGTCAATCAAGAGAAAGCAATTTTAATCAACTATTAATTATAATACTTTTACTGTAGAATGTCTGTAAGTGGGAATGTTGAAGCTTCTGTAAATTTGTCTGTTTTATAGTTTATGATGTTAGCTGCAGATAGTACCACCCAAAGTTTTGTAGCAATTCATCTTTTATTGACAATGCTTATCTTATGCATATGGAATTCGCCACATATATTGGCTTTCCACCAGAATAGAAAAGAAAGTTGTGTGTGTATAAGTAATGGTTTTTGTTTAGATAATTTTTTTCTAGAACAACTTGTGCAGTCTCCATGAGTCATACTTCTGTATTTCAACTGTATACAGTATTTGTAGTTTTTTCAAATTCCTCATACTTTAATTTTGCTTATGACATTCGATCTTATCTATAATTGTAAATTGTTTTATTAATCTTGATAATATTTGTTGATCATATTTCTTGCTTGATAGTATTTCGATCCCATTGTCTTTCAAATTTTGTGATACTGCACTAAATTTTGTTTTAATTTTACACAAATAAATTTTGAGTAACTGACATTACTTATCGTTGATGAATTATTAATGTAGAGTAAATCGTAATTTATATCTTACGAGTTTTTTCTGTTGGGTGACAAACAAGAATCAAATTGATTTGTCTAAGTAACATTTTAATTAGAAAATTTACAGTTCAAAAAAAAACTCATGCTAGTTTATAGTCACTATCCCTGTAAGAAAACCTTTGAAAGGGTTTTTGTTAGATTGGGCTAAGGAATTATTCAAACGGGGCACAGGAGCAATTATGACTGGATGCTCTTCCTAACATCACCAATGGCCTTCATGCTTACTAGGCAAACGCTCTAACCCCTAGACCACGGCTGCTCCAAAATTTACCGTTTAGAAAACAAAATATATTTGTATTTGATTGGCAACTTGATGCAACCAGTATTTACCAACACCAAGGCATTTTTAAATCTCTTTTAAACTCGTGCCATATGACATTTCTCAGAGCTAACTGATAACAACTCATGTTTTCTGGTTAATAAGATTGCCTCAGCATAGTAAAAGATGGTGCAAAAATACTCTAAGACATTATTTTCTCGCATCAAGAATCACAACTACATCATTGTTGGTGGTTTAGCATCTTTAGTTTTATTTGCATTTTTACAGGTAAAACAAATTGCAGTTATATTTGTAACTTTTGTATATATTTTGTTTTCATAACTGTTGAAAGATTAGACTTGACATCAACTTTTTTTGCCAAATTATTTGTTCAGAACTTAATTCAGAAGAGCAGTAAGTTTGTCAGTATTTACTAGTATTTTGTAGACTATTACATTTTTAGGTGTTTATAGTCTATCCAGCTATTATAACTATCCAAGATAACAGTTACTTACACACCAATGTTGAAGGTAAGTTGCTATAGAGGTTTTATTGATATGTTATTTATCAATATAACTAATACATATCCTACTCATCAGTCAAGTTAATCTGTAAGTAAATTTGCATTATGCTATATTTTGCTATTATAAGACTGGCAATGAATTAAAAACAAATAACTCCTAAAATAAAAGGTTGATGCAATTGGTTGAGAATGAAATAAATTCTTTTATAGTTACAATCAAATGGTTAGCATCTTTGATGTTTGTAACTACTGTGCATGTGTTGCATAATCACATGTTATAGATGTAAACATTTTACAATTTCATACAATTTAATGTTTCAATGAATTTTATAATATTTTAAAGATTTGACAGTAGTTTTTGGGGCACAGTATCTATGCTTGCGTAGAATGCTTATAATGCAAGTGTGGTTTCACAGCTCTTTTAGGTAAACACCCACTGCTAGTGGATTGGCACAATCACTTTGGTTTCCCAACAACACAACTCAGTACATGTAGATTAAGTAGTGGAACTCACCAGTGTATTACTACTTCCAACCGATCTTACACATCCACTAACCTAAGCCAGGTAACTGTTGTGTAGATAGGAAGCTCTATTTCTCTCCAATGCCTCTCTCCACACAAAGCTTGGTTAAAAGTCATGTTTGCAATAAACTTTCATGCAATAGCTTTAGTTCAGAATGTTTAAAAATTACAAATTTTAATAATTTTGTGAGCATAAAAGCTAAATGCCTGGTTTGTATCTGTATTGATATGCCACCCAGATGTATTAGCAGGCAGCCAATCATTAAAGCTTTCAGGCTTTAAAGCTTTCACCAAAGCTATTATTAGCTGGCAGGGCTAGTGCTATAATTCACTGTACTGCATGAGTCAGTGTGTCATGATCAAACCGCCAGAGAGGAGCATTTTTAGCATTATACGAACACACAGTTAGACTCCAATATTTACACTCTTTGTGAGAATAGACTATCGGTTTTGGCATTGTGATGGCTAAGAAGTTTATCTATGCATCAATATTGTAAGTTTTATTAGAATTATAATAGATCATGTCAACTTGTTTGGTTCTGTGATGTTCATGGTGTTTCTCTGAATTTTGATTTATATTGTTACTACTTACTTATACAATTTCTATTTTTTCCCATTTTTCTAGGGTACGATTTGAGAGTAAATAAACTTGAAAACCTGTTGCCAAGTTGGCTAGTAGTTAAAGTATATCATTCAACCAGACACTAACACAAAACCGATAGAGTATCTATTGTTTTGAAATTTGTGCCTTTTTTCAAAGCCAGTCACATTTTGTTTAGCAGATAGCATAGGGATAATGTTCTTAAATTACATAAAAAGAACATGACAAATGTTGTGTAGGATGTATAATATATGGTGCACATTATAATTAATATGTCACATATTACATGCATCTATATTTAGGTGATATTTTACTATATTTTAGGCAATAGTATTTTATGGTACAGATGTGTCACTATCTAACTTGCCTTTACCCAGGCTACCACAACATGTGTGGTCTTTAATGCATGAAGAATCTCCAAAAAATAACATCATATTTAGCTTCAAAGGTATAGTTAAAAGTACTAAATTTAGAATTCAAACTTCAACAATTGTGCTCAATATGGCTAGAAAGAGTAATTGGAATTTTAGGAATTATGGAGTTGTTTAATCATACGTCGACATTCCGAAGAGAATCTAACTTGCCTCTTTCCACACAATATTTACGAAATGTGCAGCAACTTGAGTCTACCAAGTTTCAGAAATCTTTCCAACAAAAAGTTGAGTATGTAAAATTTTCATCATAGACTTCAAAATGAAAATAGACTTGGAACCAACAAACTTTGATTTGCTTATAAGTTTATGGCAATAAACTAAATACCTAATTAAAGAGCTGAGGCTGAGGCTACCAACTATAAAACGTTAAAATAAAATTTGTACTCTTAATTGGTCAAAAATGCTTCAAATGTATATAATTCATACCCAGGTTTATGAGGAATGAGGGATTGGCACCCATTATCTATGTTCAAAGTGACTGTGATGTGCCGAGTGACAGAGACAACTTGGTAAGAATGCTGATGAAATATGTCAAAGTGGACTCCTATGGTGTTTGTCTCCATAACAAAGATTTACCGAAGCAGTAAGAAACTCGCACTTTTCGTTTTTGGTTTTTGCTCTTTGATTATGGTTGCATTTATAATGTTGTATTATGACTGTATAAAATACATTTGCAGCAACATCTTTATTCCAATTTACAACTTTTCGAAATATTAGCCAACTAATAATACTGCATAAATTTATGTTAACACATTTCTATTTTATAAAGTCTTATAATGATACAATATAATGTTATATTGTTATTTATTGTTACTCTGAAGATGGGCACAGTGGTGCCCGAAATATTAGTTAATTACTTTGTTTATTAAAGTAATAAAATCGAAATTTTTCTCGCATACTTATTCAAAATAAATTGCTAGCCCGTAAAAATGTATTTAAATTTTATACACAGTTGGTTTAAGGTCATACTTTTCATTTTCTGGCTCTTTGCCAGGTGCTTTATGTTCTATATGAACAATGTTCCACTGATAGCTCGAACAGGTTGAATGTCACAGGAACAAAAAAAATATGAAAAGATAAAGAAATTTATGTTCTCCAATATACTTTTTTATTTTTTTCAAAAGCCAATTCATGTTTAAGTTATAGCTTGTTGAAAAACATAGTCCCCCTTCCACATTCTTTTCAATTTATACGCTCCTGACTTGTTATTGTGTCTCAATATGCCTTGTATTTGAGTGCTTGTTAGTCTCGCTTCACTAACTTTGCCTATACTTCACAAGTGCCAGTGCTGCTGGCTCAAAAGCTAAATGTTATAAACTGTCAGCTAAAACCCAATCTTGTATTCCTAGGTTGGTTGGCCTAAATAAAACAATAGTCAAATCATGATTTCATGTTTTAAAAATTTACTCTATTCTAACCTGCTGCCTAGCTAGTTCTATTTTTGATGTATAATTACAAAATTTGTGATACATTTTTTTGGCAACCATGTGATTTATAAAATGCAGTAATGGTACTTATAATATTATATTATTATCATTATAATATATTATATAGTACTATGTGTGTTTTTATTATACTGCATAATATCTATTTTATTATTGTTGTTGTGCAAACAAGTGCAATTAACCTAGTTTTCAAAATGTACCTCTAAATTATCAGAATATCAGTTTAGATATTTTCATGCTTTGTAAGGTAAACCTAAAAAAAGAGGCTGTATTCCCAAAGTAAAGGGTGTTGAACTATGAACTATATTAGATTAGCCACTCTGCTACCAAGTGCGTCAGTATAATATTATATGAAAAGCTCTGATGCTTTGTCTCCGGTGGCTGGCTGCGATATGATAACTTGGCCAACTTCCAAGAGTTTAAAATTGGCGCAATTATTCAAGAGGTTACATACTGCACAGAGCTAGCAGTGATAGTAACCTTGCTATTGGCAGTACTTATTACAACTGCCAGCATATAAGCTGCATTGTAGAATGCCGTTGGGGTAGGCTATTAAAACCAAATTCTGCTCTCTAATATACCTAAGACACAATGCAGCAACATAATTGTTCATTTCATTTCATTTTACATTGCCACCCTTACATGAGCTGTGGGCTTCATAAAGATTCATATGATTAGAGATTTATGCTATAGGCTAGCTATGATGAAAATAACACACCATTGTCAAAGTTAACTTCAAGTATGTTGTTTTCCAGAAACTCAGTAATGTCCATTTATCTCTCGCATACAAATACTTATGTAATAGCATACAGTTTAAGTTTTATTTTAGAGCACATCTGCAAACTCTACAATAAGAGCTTGCTTTACCAGTCTATTTCAGACCTGTTTTTGTAGCTAGTAATACGCAAGCTACTTATTTTTAAACTTTTGGGTTATTTGTTCAAAACCATTAGCTTTGCTAGTAACCCGAGACTATTGCAACAGTTGACTGCTATCAACATGAATTGACAGCCTAATAATTATAACCCGTTTGCGCGCGAAATATTTATGTAATGATAGTGACTCATATAGTGCGCGTTTCATTTACGATGACTGCGTGGTCCAGAGGTTAGAGGCGTCAACGACGAGTTGGTTGATCATGGTTCAACCCTGTTTTGTTGCAATTTTTTTTGTCAATTTATGCAAATCCTACGCATGTATAATAAATATGGCTATAAGTGTAAAGTTTTTTTTTTAACTTTTGTTCAACAGTAAGACAACATACATGCATAATAATTAGATACTGAACGCTGGACTAAACCTTAAATTGATCTTATAGAATACAATGTACTTAAAATAATCATATGTGAATTAGAGAAACTGAAAGTACACCTGCTGTGCTATAGACAGACCTTTACTGACAAGACTGCAAAGTGAAGTGATTTAGCTGAAATTAACTCTGCCAAACAAACAAAGAATTATGTTGTGCTAAGGCATTTTCAATATATTATTGTAACATAGTGAGATGATTCAGCTAAGTGCTAATGTAAAACAGGGAACATTATCTTGGCAGAAATCCAATAGATTGCCAATTTGTGCGAGAGGGTACTATATGTTATTGTGATAGCGCAGAGCGGCAAACGTACTAGGAATTTTATAATTAGTCACAGGAGCGTAGCTAGAACCACCATATGAAGAATTTAGAAAATTGCAGTGAAACTTGCAAAATGGTGTATGTTTTTACCAAATTGTGAAGAGCATAAACAGAATTTCAAAAAACAAAGAAAGTATATTAGAGAAAACATATCAAGGAATGTCAAGTTTAACTTTTAGACTTGATAAAATGAATCCCCTGTGCTACAGCAGTGGAACATGGAGGGTATAAAATTTTACTTATTATGCAACAACTTTCTCAGAAAATTTTTTATTGAAAAATTAAAAAAGTATATGAAAGAGGAATGCAAGAGCTATCTTTTCATGTAAAATTTGTTAATGTGAGACAAAAACTGTTCGAGCTATCCCCTGGAAACCGTTTATATATAACATAAAGCAGTGCTTGAATCTGGAAAGTAATGACCTTAAACTAACTGTGTAAGAGTATTGTTATTACTTATTACTACATTAATTTCATTTTATTCTCTAAAAATATATACTATATATAGATAATAAAATCTATATATAGTATATAGAAACTACAATTATCTATGTGTGCACTTGAATTTATTGTAAGATGAATGATAATTAAATTAATCTAAATAAATAATATTATTTTTGTGTATATTATTTACCCTAGCAGATATACTAGTAGGCTACATGTTAGAAGAATTTATTGTTTTAGTCTAGTTGACCCGGTTGATGGTATGACACATAGTGATTTCCTGGAGCTGGTGTCAAAGTATAAATTTGCTATTGCAATGGAGAATGGAATATGCCCGGATTATATAACAGAGAAGCTATGGAGGCCATTGGCTGTTGGCACTATACCCATTGTCCTAGGATCACCTAAGATTCATGTATATAACTCAGATTTTTCTGTGCAAATATGATTTTAAAAGTATATATTTCATAGAATATAATATAGTTAGTGCATGAGCAAGTTTAGGTCTTGGAATGTTTTGCTTGTTTTATATATATATTATAAATTTTGATTTACAGCTTATTTACATTTTATCTGATGATTGTGTGTCATGCACTTGAAACTAATAGTAATAAAATGTTTTAAATCAAATTTTATCGTACATTACTTTTATATAATATATAATATATTTATTTAGTTTTATATTTGCAGGACTTCACACCTGACAACAATTCAATAATAAATGTAGTGGACTATACATCTATTCAGCAACTTGTGTCAGTCATCAACAAGCTATCATCAAATGAGCAAGAGTACAATTCATATCGGAAATTTAAACGGCAAGGAGGTGTAACCAATAGATATCTTAAAGAAACTTTAGAAAAGAGGTTGTGGGAGCCTGACTTTGACGTAGAAGTCAACCAGGAGAGGATAAAACCAAATTTTCCAGATATCTATCTCTGCTTAGTCTGTGAAATGATGAACAATATAAACAAGCATAGTAAGTAACACGTGTATGTGAAACTATTGGCTACACAGTATTTCAACCCTTGCAATTTTGTCTCAGCTAGGTTCATTACATTATGCATTTGGTACTACGGTGCATTATTTACAATCGGGTTTTTAACTGAGCAGATAACTACTCACTCTTGATTAAGAAAATTATGAGTCTGATTGTTCTTGATTGCAGAAGCCAAGTATCAAGCTCATTTAGATCATTATGGTTGCGAGTGGCCAACTGAGTTTCCAGGTGAAAACAATTTGAAGAGAAAGCCTTCCACCAAGTCTTGGGGTGCAATTTGGAAACAAACTGAAGAGGAAGTTGACAGATTTCTGTTGAAATCTCAAGGTGGACGAATCAAACCTAATGCATCGTAAAGTTTATTTAAGACTTAAAACCAGCTTCTATTATAATTCACAAGTATGAGTTGGGTGCTGAAACATCAAGTGAATGCTATTTCAATACCTCAAACTACATCCTATACAGCATCAACATGCATCAGAGCGTTGTCCTTTTCTTCGATTTTGAAAGAGTTTTGGTAGCTAATAACATTATTACTCTAAAGTCACCATCGTTGTGAGAACCCCTGATGGAAATGGTTTTTATAACTAAAGACTTGTTTTATATTGTGGTAAAGGACTAAAGGAGCAATTATTGCTGAATTCCTTTCCTAACATCACATGACTTTGATTAGGATTCGAACCACTGACCGTGTTTAGTAGCCACTATACCATGGCTACTCTCTTATACATCACATTTACCTTATTCATCAAGATTATACTCATAATGTGTTTGATATAACAAGTAATATATTTTGAACACTTAATATGTGATTCAATCAATTGCAATACAATGAAAAAAAGTCTTTAGAATCTTCACTTTTACTGACACAAAATGTTGTAAATAGTCATATATGACAGTTTGTTTGAAAGACATTGGTAATTTGAGAACCTACATATATAAAATATAGTATCATATAAATGGCTTTTAAAGACAAAACTATAATGAAGTAATAGCAACATAACGTATTACTAGATGAGATGTATTCAAGAATAACGAAAATGTTTTGTTTATTGAGTAAAATTGAATTAATCTACTAGTCTCGTTTAAAGTTCACATGAATGGTGATAAGAGGTGAAGGTGAGATGGTATGACCAGGCAACATATAGACCGTGTAAGAATTTGAAACATTACAATATTACGGAGGACCATCTGAATATCTGTATCTGAAAATTTTACTGGCAATCTACGAGGCTTTGTGAATGCATGAACCTGATCTACTAGCTAGTGATGAGACAGCATCTATCTTGGCAAACGGATTGGCAGCATTCGAAGTTGATCTAAAATAAAAAAAATAACGTTAATCGATAAGTTGTAGTGATATTATTCTATTAACTTGGTTAAAAACAGCAATTAAAAATCCTAAACCATCTTATAAAATCACTTGAGTATATGTGAGTTAAGTGCACGTGCTGCACAGTTAAAACAAACCTGTTATATCTAAGATGACTTTTGACAAGATGACCTGCTGCCAGGGCTGACATCAGAGACAGTTCACCAGCTAAAACGGCAGCGCATATAACTCTAGCCAAAGTCTGGGCGTTACGCCCAGGTTCTTCCACACAAGAACCCTTGACTCCTAGCATACTGAGGCAGGCTGACTGCGGGCCGAGAACTGTACCGCCCCCAACTGTTCCAACTTCCATTGTAGGCATTGTGCAACTAATCATTAGATCTTCGTGAGTAGGTCCGGTGGGCTCCATCAGAGTTAGACAATTGGAGCTGCCAACCACTTGGGCAGCGTCCTGGAATAGATATTACATAACAATGCAAACTCAGTATACATGACTTTTATTTGAAGACAATTCTAGCACCAAAAAATGTTTTTAATGATTCATTTTAGGAAACAGTGAAGTATTGTAATATAGAAGCCAATCGGTATAGGGACTAAATTTAAAGTTATGTCAACTGTTTATGTAAGTTGATTGAGGTTACCTGTCCGCATGCGATAAATATAGCTGCTACGACATTAGCAGCGTGTGCGTTGTTTCCTCCAATACTACCAGCTACTGATGAGCCAACAAAATTCTTCTTAAAGTTCAACTCAACGAGAGCGGGGACTGTAGTCTTGAGTACTGTCTTGACTACACTGGCGGGTATAACTGCCTCACATACCACTGACTTGCCTCGGCCTTCAATCCTACAAGAGATATATAAGCATGTAGGCAGAGACAACATCTAATACATAACTTATCACCCCAGCAGTACATTACCACAACATCCCTGCAGAGAGAAGACAACTGAAAAATAATTAACTATATTAACAGTAATGAACAATATTTCATTTATATTCAAGTCAATGCCTGCTGGTACATACTATAGCTATGCTTAGTATGAACTAACATTACACCCTAACCACTGATTAAGAAGCTCTTTTTGCGAAAATAATATGCACTCTTCCTACATGAGGACAAACAGACAGCGTATGAGGACAAACAGACAGCATGTAAAGGACAAACAGACAGCATGTAAAGGACTAATAAACAGCATATGAGGACAAACAGACAGCATAAAATGCTCACCAATTGATAGCTGAAGGTTTCTTATCTACACAGTAGTTCCCAGACAGAGAGAGAATTTCTAAGTCATCATGCAGCTCCTGCAACTTCTTCAAGACCTTCTCACACCCCTTAGACACCATATTCATACCCATAGCATCCCCTGTCTGACACTTGAATCGGATGTACAGAAGGCGACCTTTTTGTTGGCAGTCGATAGACTCCAGTCTGGCAAACCTATTAGTAAACACGATCTCTAAGTTCATGCAGAACCATATGCTAGACCTGGTGAATTTTGTAACAGTGTAAAAAGATTCTTCACAAGTAAACTGACTGGCAACGTATAAACTACATCATTATGATTGGTTAAACGCTAGAAATTAAAAACATGTGCAGTGATTTTTATCTTAATTATTTTTAAATTCAACATAACAGTAATATTCAATTTTTAGCCATTTATTTTAGGATTTCAGAATGACTTACCTGCTAGTCGAATCAAACTCGACTTTCAGTAAGGAAAATCCATCTGAAGTTTTTATAAAATCTTGAACTTCTTTAGCCTGAAGCATGGTTGGTAGTTGGACTAAAGGAGCTCTGGTCATTCCATCACTTGAGATGGAGCTGGATACACCGCCTGACATCTGTATAAATCAAAACCCGAGTTTAATGCAATGCCAGAAATGCATAAACTAAATTGTTTTCAACATAGAAAAGAAATACGAGATTAGAAGTATTGACATATATGATACATACGGATATAGCTCGACACCCTCTGTTAGTACTGGCAATCAGGCAGCCCTCGGTAGTTGCCATGGGAACTGTGTATTTACGACCATCGAGAAGGAGGGGGCCTGCAACTCCCACAGGTACTGGCATGTATCCAATCACATTCTCAGCACAGGCTCCGTCCACCAATGAGTAGTCGTAGTGTCTGTCACAAATCAAGACTGTTGAATGCATGATTTACTCTATCTAATCTATGTGATAATAGAAACTTATAGGTTCTGGGAGTTACCTTACTCTATGGTATTACTATATCTAGCCAGCAGACTATCGTATTGATATAAACATACTTGTGAGGTAGATTTTCTAGTGCTGTGTGACTGGGCAAGTCATTCTGTATGAGTTGTCTCCTCACAGCCACACCTCTCTCAGGCTGACCTAGCGCTGCCTCCAGTTTATAAGCTGGGATATGCTTGTTTCGAACTAGAGTCAATATCTCGGCATCAGTAAGAGCTGCTGGGCCTTTCTGTAGGTAGAAAACTAGAGCTGTGACAATATGAAGTATTCCCACTATACACATAAAACTAGAGCTGTGACAATATGAAGTATTCCCACTATACACATAAAACTAGAGCTGTGACAATATGAAGTATTCCCACTATACACATAAAACTAGAGCTGTGACAATATGAAGTATTTTAATTAATTGCTATAAACCAAAAGCTTCAAGACATTCAGTAAAGGATAGATCTCAATATACTGGAAAAACTATCAAGAGAAACACAAAATACTCGCTAACTAACTTCTTCTATACATACAGGATAGACAGGGTAGACGAGATAATAGCAGGGGATTACCAACAATTCTAAGAACTCACGTCAGATTTGAATATAGCCAGACACTCCTCTAGAGATCGGAGTTCTGGCTGCTCAGCTTTGATGTCTAGAGGGCCCAGTGTTTCTATAGAGAGAGTCTGCACAGCCTTGTCTTCCTTTTCTATTGGATCCTCATCAGAATCCTCACCTATCTGGAAGCTGGCCACTGGCACTTCAGGCTGAACTAAATACACACAAGATGAAAGGCACTTTAGCATTGCCACTCAATGTGCAAAACTATACACTTTTGAATCAAATCTTCTCCACGTGTATTAGAATGTCCGATAACCACACATTTTGCCACTGAAACAGCTGGAAGGCTTATGACACTTTCCAGACAAAGTACAAACTATTGACTTTTAGATCCCATTGAGAGAAGGAAATTGAGGTTAGATTCATTGATTAGATGGCAGCAGACGTTACTATGACCTCAGCATCTCGCCAGGAGCCCGGCATAATCTTAGTTGAAGGCAGCAGCGGCAGCAACCTCCAATAAATGTCACTAGTATCCACATTCATGCGACAGCGCTACAACGGATGCCCACCTTGTGTGGTGACAGAGCTGTCTGCAACAGCGTCTGCAGTTGCAACAGGAAGCTCCGTGGCATTAGACTCGGAAGGCGAGCTGGTCGTCGCTACGGGCTCTTCAGGATCACTGTCTAGGAAGGTGTACTTTAGGGCGAGAGCACAGGCTAAGCCCAGTGTAATGGAATAGTCAATGTTCATATGGGCTAACCTACAAGGCATTTCATATAACTTGATGATTTTTTAGATAGTACCACGAATACACTCTAAACTTCCTGTACAGTAACTAAAAACATCAACACGGAAGATGCATAGCGTCCAATAACAGGACTTTCAATATTTGAATTACTAAAGCCGAGATTAGCATAGATTCCTTTCCCACTGCACATTTTCAATCAATATGGTGAATATTTATTACAAAATATGCCCATTACAGTAATTTAATGAAGCAATTTAATCATTTCTATCATACATGTAAAGAAGTATAACGTATTCACACCTCAACAAATAAAATTGCCAAAGAGGCATCTCGGGTGTAACTTTAACGTTCATCTCGTTGAATGCCATATCAGCAGCTGATTGATCATCAGTATGACTCAGTACCCATCGACTGTGCGCGTGTACCAGCACAAGACCCGCAGACTACAAAGGAAAGGTTTAAGATTATAAGGAGTCAAATATGCTTCTAGAGATGCCAGTATAATAAGTGATTCAGGAGTTTAATGCAGTGCAACATGTATGAACTCAACATTACATAACTAATATGACAAAAAATGTAACGATTAGTTCCTTTTACACTTGACTAAATTTGGGTTGGAAATTTTTATGTAATGAGCATCTATTGTATTCAATATCATAATAGACAAACCTAATAAACATATTATAGTGCTGTAAAGTAGGATGTTACCTATTGTACTCTTAATTACAGTTTTACTGCACCTAATGTCATGCATTCATTGTTATAGTTTACCTACTTTTAGTGCCAACCTATTACTTTTTGTTTGTGTGTTTATTCCCTACTTCTGTGTAAAATATAATAACCTAGTATCTTTGTGATAGTACAAGTAAAATATTGTTTTTACAGAGTTCCCTCCAAACATTTCAAAATCTCCCAAAATAGTTAAACTTGCAGACAATTTTACAGAGTACTATAAATGGATTTCATTCATTACAATTGCTCATCACTTTATCATTGCTTTTACATGATTAATTTGTGCATGTGGTTTGCATTAACTCATGGTTCCCTTCGATGTAACCATTTCCATTAGGCAAATTAAAACTCCATTCAATGTGAATGATGGAAACGCAGTGTATAACAGCTGAAGTAACTTGTGTATTGCATGCTGTATCCATGCACACTGACACGAACTGCATAGGAGATAGATTACCATAATCATCTTGACTCTCTGAGTGACAGGGTTGGGTTTCTTGTCCTCCTCTTCCTCCAGGAGGACGGTCAGGTGCCAGATGCTGGTCTTCTCCCTCAGACTCTGAGAAGTCTCCAGAATCAGAGACAAGCAGGCCGGGTAGAACGTCATGAAGGCAAAGTAGTTGGCCACAACTGACAGACAACCAAAGCAGCACATTGTTTCCAACTGCTTCAGGCCTGTAAATTTGTATGTTAGAGGTTTAGTATCATTTAACGATGACTACTATATATAAATACATCTGTGTTACAAATACTCGTATTTTATACATTTAGAACTTCACACATAAGAAAACTGCTGGCTAGGCAAATGGTTGCAAGCTCATAAAACCAATGACAGAATTTACTAGAACGGACATAAAATTCATCAAGTATACACATCTTAAGCATATGAATAATTGAACATTACAGATTATGCCGATAGAATATAAAGACATATAGCACATGAGCCGAAGGGGAACACCAGGAACAAAAGTCAAGTAGCATTGCTTACCAGAGAGCATTCCAACACCAATAGCCAGAGATTCTACCAGGGCATCCAAAGTCATTGTGGGGCCGAGCACTGCCATCCCCTTAGCTATATTATCTCGCACTTCATTCTGGTCCTTGGCGCTGAGAGCAAACCGGGCCAAGGCGCAGGCCTTAGAGAGATCAACCAGAAGAAGGAAGAATGGCAGAGCCTCACTGAAACAGAACAGAGCATATGCTGCTTCCATATCCGTAACTTGGTGAGCTGATTTCAGTATAAACTTTGGGGCACTTGAGAGAAATTTGTAGCATTTATCAACTTCTAATTAATGACCGATTGTGGTTTACTATACAATATAATTTAATGTTAGAAAACAAGGCATAGGTTAAGAAAAAAATACTTAAATCAGTGAGAAGAATGAAAAGCTGGAAAATGCTGGGAACCACTGATCTAGTATCATAAGTATCATAAGAATGTAGCCTGAGGACCACATACACTGTATTTAGAAGGTTTTAGGAAGGGTACATGGACTAAGTTAGCTCAGAGACTTACTTGAGACCAGTGAGGTCACTGCCTGCCAGGTTAACCACAGCAGTGCTAAACACAAAGCTGGAGAACACTGTAAATAGTCCAGCCAGACCTACAAAACATGTCCAATTCTAATTATAGCAAGTATAAGTATTTCTACAGTATTGCAATAAGTGTTGGGAAAACCTTTGAAACTGGCTAATGTACCATATTGTCAAAATACTGTGCTATTCCATAGTCCAAAGTCTAACTGAAAAATCTAAGGAAATTTTGTGAGTCACTATCAAGCAGAGAATAAGATGAGGAAAACATGACTTCCTATTCTAAACATGGTTTAGTTAAATCAATACAATGTAACAAGTCATAGCCAGTAATGCAGGGCTGACTACTGACTAGAAACATTCATTCAGTAGTAAAATATCAAGTAATATCTTAGCTAATACAGTAATATTAGTAATATCTTAGCCAATTAAATACATTTGGGAGTTGTGCATCATGCAACTGAGTCTTGTAATAAATGCTGTGTGCACATTTCAGTTAAGTTCACAGACTGATGATGTTGCTTTCAGTTCAGTGATGTTAGGCCTCAGAGAATAAATACTGATTACTATTGACTTTTATGATATGATATTCTTAGCTGCTGCAATATACAGATTATTAGTCACTAGAATGATTTCAACACATAAAATATATACTTAGCACACTGCTACAAATATCAAGAGTCTATTGCAATATTTAACAAAGGAAAATTAACACAACTCAATAGTTTTTGCTAACTATCTTCTCTACCAGACAGCAAAATCCAAACCAGGTTGCTCAAGCTGATTAAGTGAAGATTAATTGAGTGCAAAAATGCACTAAACATCAGCTCTAAAGTTGTACTTGAGATATAGCCAAAATATTTCTGCAGAGTTCAATGCTATATAAACGAAACTAGAAACTAGTCCGTCCTGATCTAAATACCATACAGAAGGGAATAAATTGCCCAAAGGGTAAGACCAACATAAGAACACAAACTGTTATATTTTACTGGGAGAAACAGGAAACTTTAGGTACATACCTAGCAAATACTTGGAGCCAATTCTCCGAAGAGATTTGAATTGGAGATACACGTACACTACTGCTAAACACTTGGTAATTGTCAGTATTAATATATCTGAGCTTTTAACATCCGCCTAAAATGTGCAACAAAAATAATTAGATATCCGGGTTCAAAAAAGGCAGAACACTACAGAGAATAAAGTCATATAGATTTGGAATTATATGCTAAGAAATTCAGGTAAGCTCAGTATTGGGTAATTGACAATCATACACAATCAAAGAGATTTATTATTATAAAATGCCATTATAGTATGCAACTAGAAATCAGTTGAATAAGGAGAAAACCCCAGTCATATGCTAGTACATGCTGATGTCTATAATTAAAATCTCGCACATCTATTCTCTTTGTTACCTACCTCCAAATTTTCACATTTGTAGTTCCACCCACAGAGTTGGGGGTCTCCAGTGAGCATGCTGAAGGACATCATGCACATCGTAATAGTAACTGTGGCAACTATCACCTCCCATGGATGTGATGCGCAAAACTGACCATGAGCTCGGAAAATGTTTGTGAACGGCATTTTGCTAATCCTAAAACATTCACTTCAGTACAGGTGTGGTTGAACTCTATTAATGGTTGCTTCGCATAGGTGTGCGAGTTGATAGTAACCAGTGAGCCCACTCGCAATGTTGATGAAATACCGTTCAACAAAGCACTGCGCAGGAGTGGGCTAAACACTGGTTAAATAATGGCATGAGATGCATGCACATCAGCTTATGTTATACTAGGGCACGCGTGAATAATGAGTAGTGAGATCACGCTTTATATTCATGCACACTTGGTAGTCATGACAGGTTATGTGTTATATTGCACTTTTAAGTCTCACTGCACATTGCATAAATTTGAATAAATTGAGAATATCTTGGAGGGTATATTAGTCATAGGACATGGTGGGCAAGAAAAAAACGAACATTATCAATACTTGATCTAAAATAACACTGCTAAAGCTCCAATCACACTCAATAACTAGTCAATAGACAACTCTTTTTCTGCTGGGGTGCCTGGAAATGACATTGACATGTACGAGACTTTGGACAAAAGCACTGCCCTCAATATGTCAGGAGTGCTGTTCTAATTCTAGCAAACTGTTAGGCCTCCAAATTTTATTTCATAATACAAACTAAATTCAAATTTTTAAGCTTAGCATGATTAGATTGGTAACTTTTTTGACAACTGACATTATACACATTGTACTATATTGTACTGTACTGACTTGCACGCTTCACAACTGCATAATATTACTTTTATTAAGAAAGTGATTTATTATGCATACAGGTTTTGCTATTGCTATTGGGGTTTTATAGTCGGCCATTACAAACAAAAAATATTTTATTGCATCAATTTCCTACAAAAATCACTGATATACAGTGCAAAGATGTCACAACTCCAGATCTGTTCATATAGTTCATTATTTGAAATTAAAATTACTGTATTAGTGTAGGTATATAGCCATGTAATTCCCCAACAAAAACTTTACTGGAAAGTCAGCAAAGTTTACAAATATTAATTTATAAGAATTACTTCAATAGATTAATATAAATTATATGAATACGTAATTTGGTAGTTCTAGAAGCAGAAGGCAGCACACTTGTCTAATAAAAACTAAAGCCTCAGTTACTAGTAGCACCACCAAGAGCAGCAGCTTTGTAAATTAAATGAGCTGATGTCAGAATTTAACAATAAGGTTGGGTCATTATCCTGGCTGTAGACTAACTCTCAGTGTTACTGTAAGGTCACTAGTCTAGAAACTGAAATAGCCTACAGTTCTATTTAAAAGCAGGCTTACAAAACATCAGACCAAAATTTTCATTATTATTTTGTTCATTAATCTTTCTAATTGTAATTCCTAAAAATAAACCCCAACTAAGAAAATAAAAATATGCAAGTCGCAAACAGCATCATAAAGTCCTTTTAAAACTCATTCAGTAATCTGGTAATAGTGAAATACAGTACAAGAATCAGCAAGTGTAACACTGCCTATAAGTCTATGGCTGCGAGACAGAGTGACGGCATGAGCCATGAGGGCAGCCATGAGAGGTGACAGTTACTGTTAGAAACTATGAGAATGATTGTCATAACCATTATAACACATCGGGATTACAAGCAGAATCGAATAATCATAGACTTGAAGACACAATCAATTTCATCTATGATCATAATGATAATTATTATTAGTCATTACAATTACTATTATACTCATCACAACAAAACTATAAGCAAATATTATATGGCAGTGATAATATTAATAAGAGTTCCTGTCTTTTCGTACACAAACTCAGTGAAACTGCTGTACACAAAATGAATAATGAATTAACCCCAAACAATAAATATCAACAAATTTGTATTTTAGTTCATTTATAATCATATTCATATTGATGTCTACGAAACGACCTGAAAAAGTGGTTACAAAAAGACTTGTGTGCGAAATAACCTGCACCCAGTTTAACTTCAACACTAACAGTAACAGTAAGTTAGTGTAAGTGTAACACTAACTCAGTAACCGAGTTACTGTTGTCTGTTAATGTTAATGTTACTGTTAGTAACTAGTGTTAGACTTGGGCTTAAACTTAATAAGTTACACTTAATCTTATAGTTATTAAAGTTTATGTTATACTTATAGTTATTATTAATATTGATATTCATATTGACAATGACATTGTTAAGCTAAAAGTTAAAGTAAAACTTCAAGTTCAGGTTCAACTAACACTAACAGTAACTCTAAAGCTACGAGTAAGTATTACTATAACTATTACTATTAGCATTAGTATACGCATAGTGATAGTGATAGTTTATGAGCACAATTAGAATTACCATCACCGGTACTAAGTAAAACCTTGAGACCATTATTATACTGATAAATGATCATCATAATGATTATACAAGTTTAATAAATTAGAGCCGTACCGTTAAGTAATATTTTATTTCTTACTTTGACCGACCGGATGGCGACTCGCCAACTGTGAGTTTTGCTCGAGACTGAATGAGCAACTCCGTTTTTTAAATGCCAAGCAACTAGAACTGTTCTAAAAATAAACATTCGGATAGCAATAACGATTCGTTTATAGGCCTATCATCGCGCGACTAGTTAGACCTAATGTGCTATGTTTAAAATATCGGTCGTTTATCAACACGTAACAAAAAAGTATCGATAAAATAATAACGACAGTGATTAGTCAAAAATATAAGCTGATGTTGCAATTTGTTGACTGTGTTCCACATTTATTTTTAATATTTAAAAGATTTATAACAACTATTAATTGTATTTCTGCACAAGTATGAAATTAAAAGTTGGCAACAGGCAATTTTCTCAAAGTGAAACTTCGACTTAACTTCATAGTTCATACCAATGAACTCAATAACTCAATCTATTCCAGCTCAGTGGTTCATACTTGTCAGAATAATAATTATAATTAAATGTTAGTGACCAGAGCTGTAGGGTGCTCACGCCTATGGAGAAACAAAGCTGTTTCACACACTATTCACATTCTTAGCCAATACGTTTACGACTGCTAAGCAAATTGATACTCACTGTTCTTAGAAACTAAAATACTAAATTAGTAAATAGGCATTAGCCTAGGCAACAACTTTTACTCTTAGATTTACTTTTACTTTTAATTTTTACTTTTACTTTTAGTAATACCAATACAATAGCATTAGTATTAGACTTAGTAATACTAATAGTTCTGGTTTTACTTCAACTTGTTGTACTAGCCTTGTACTTGTACTACTACTAGTACTAGTTGTACTGGTAGTGATAACATTAGTCATTATGATTATGATATAGTGAAAGTTACTAAAACTTAAGTGTTTGGGTTTAGAATTTTAAATTTTACTTTTAGTCATTACATTTACTCATCAGTACTACTTATACTAATTAATCTAGTTAGTAATTAGACCCGGTTATTTACTCGATTTTGTAGTTTAAGGTATCTACAAGTACACGGTCACTTTGTTTCAACTTTTAAGTTTTAGTTTATAATTTAAATAGCATGTGGTTATAGTAAATAAAAATGTAATCGCTATACATTTACAATAATACATTGCATTTAATGATTAACAGCAAATTAGTAAATCTAAGGACTAAGTCTAATGGTAATACTGTAATAGATTTTAACGCTCTAGTAATTATATCGCGTCACTATTATAATGGACTTAGCGTAACTTTGTAAATACTGTAAATGCTGTAATTATAGCTAAGCTCCTTGCGTAGCTTTCTAATGCCTCAAATATTGTAATTATAGCTAAGCTCTTAGTGTAGTAAATTGTTGTATTCTTACCTTCGTATGATGATGTGAACGTTGCAGTCAATGACAAGTACGTTACTAGTAGTAAAATAAGAATTTAAAAGTATTTCTATGGCTGGCCAGCCGAAACCTAAACTTGACTTCTAACATTCGAAATCTCGCTTCTGCCCCGCTGGGGGTATATATCCGGTGTGACATTGTAACACTAAACACAACATCCTCCCTCTCAACAAAGAACGGTGATAACCCGTGTAAAATAAACGTAACATCCTTTACCAGTAATATGACAGTAACAGTGAAGATGAACATGGAAAGAAATAAAATAAAAAGTAACATATATGTGTAGAATCTCCAAAGAAGACAGGACAATAAGAGCTAACTGACTGAGTGTAGTAAAACAAACTATGTACAAAGTAAGGAGTATCAAAGCCTCCTAGTTCATATCAAAATCTTTAAATCTTGATGGAAGCACCCCTCTACTGGACCTAACACCTCGCCTACCGATAGGGGGGACAACACTGCGAGTTGGGGTAACTGCTTTAACTTCCTGGTCTGACACAACTGGTGTTGGAAGATTGGGGTTTGGTAGCTCTTCAGTATCCGTTGGGCTAGAAGAGTCCAGCTCGGAACTAGGACGAACAATCGTGTTATTGGGTTTCAAATGAACTCGATTTCTCCTTAGGAGTCGAGACCCATTATCAACGAGGTATGACCTCGGTGCACCATGATGTCCAACCACACATCCAGGTGTCCAGATCTTTTCTGGACCAGCTCTCATAAATACTTCAGAGCCTAGGGGTAAATTGGGTAGTTCCTTTGTCCGCTGATCGTAATATGCTTTAGCTGTCTGTTGTCTTGCTTTGAGAGCACCAGTGGAATTTACTGTACTTGGAGTCAGGAATGCGGTAGTCGTCGGGAGTCCAGTTCTCAAATTCCTGCTGAAAAGCATCTCTGCTGGACTATATAGACAACCACTCAGTGGTGTCTCTCTGTAGACTAGTAGAGAGTGATACACATCAACCTGAGACTGTTCACACTTCCTTAAAAACTGCTTCACAGTCTGAACATACCGTTCAGCAAGACCATTTGACTGATGATGGTGTGGACTGGAGGTAACAATATCAAAACACCAATCCTTACCAAACTGTTTCATCACATGACTTGTAAAGGGCATATTGTCCGCCATAATGGATTTGGGCACGCCATGAATTGAAAATATGGATTTCAGGGCCATGACAACATGTTCTGCAGTTTTTCCACCTAATAAACGTAGTTCGGGAAAGTGTGACATGCAGTCAACTACTAACAAGTAGTCCTGACCGTGAAACTGCATTATATCCATGGCTACAGTGTACCACGGCAATGTGGGCGTGTCATGAGGCATAAGTGGCTCCTTTGACTGCCTGTTCGCAAACATAGCACACTCACTGCATAGGCTAACCTTTGAATAGATGTCCTGATTCAGTCCCGGCCAATAAACAGACCTACGGGCTCGCTCTTTACACTTCTGTATTCCCAAATGTCCCTGGTGAATCTTGTTCAACATTTCTTTTCGTGCACCAACCGGAACAACTAGGCGCTCACCTACGAAAAGAAAACCACCAGCTTCATATAGTTCATCTCTTACCAACCAATAGGGTTGTAGGTTGGCAGGTGCATGACTACGATGCGTCCAGTCCCAACCCTCTTGGCACGCCTGCTTGAGATCCGACATTGTTGTGTCATCCGAATATGCCGTACTCAACCAGTCACTCATCTCACTTGCAACCTCCAGCGAGTGAACCATCACTACTTCATCCTCCAGGTCAGCTTGGGTCGACGGAGTCTTGGTGCTATACGCTCTAGACAGAGTATCAGCAAGATAGAGATATTTCCCTGGGACATAGGTGACCTGGGCTACTTCATAACGTTGTAATCTCAGGAGCAGTCGTTGTAGCCGTGGAGATGCTTTATGTAAAGGTTTCTTCATTATGGATAACAAGGGACTGTGATCAGTCTGTAGTGCTATAGGACGACCATAAACATAGCTATGGAAGTACTCACAGCCAAAGACCATAGCTAGTAACTCTTTATCAATTTGGGGATAATTGATCTCAGCACTGGTCAGGGCCCGAGAGCCATAGGCTACAGGCCTACCCTGCTGTAGTAGCACAGCACCAAGCCCAGACTTAGAGGCATCTACTTGGAGATTTACCGGCTTGTTTACATCAAAGTACTTCAAAACACTGTCATTCATGAGAACACTTCTGATATTGGCCATGGCTGATTGCTGTTCTGGACCCCAGAACCAATCCACATCCTTCTTCAAAAGGCATCTGAGAGGTTCAGTAATTGTGGACATATTCGGGATGTAGTTCCTAAGAAAGTTGACTGTGCCCAACAGCCGTTGTACACCATTTCTGTCTGTGGGTTCAGGCATGTCTGCAATAGCTGACACCTTGTTTGGGTCAGGCTTTAGACCATCTACGGACACAATATGCCCAAGGTAGTTGACTTCTTGGCGATTGACTTGAATTTTTTCTTTGTTAAAACGCACATTGCACTCCCGGGCTCTCTGCAATACTTTGTGGAGGTTATTGTCATGTTCCGCCTGCGTGCGACCGGCCACAATTAGGTCATCAAAGTATATGGAGACCGCTAGATCACCAAAAATCTGTTCGACACGTTTTTCGAACACTTCGGCAGATGAGTGAAGGCCAAATGGTAGTCTTTTATAGCAATATCTGCCAAATGGCGTGTTGAACGTAGTGAGAAGACTACTTTCAGGGGATAGGCGGATATGCCAATAGCCATGCTTCATATCCAGAATAGTAAAGTGTTTCATGCCATTAAACCTGAATGCAATATCCTCCAAAGTAGGAATTTTATGATGTTCACGTCGAACTGCACGATTTAAGTCTTTTGGGTCCAGACATATGCGCACAGAACCGTCTCTCTTTTCGACACAAACCATACTATTTACCCACATGGTTGGTTGATCTACTTTCCTGATAATGTCGACAGACTCCATCCGCTCCAGTTCAGTTTTAACACGATCCATCATGCTAAGGGGCACACGCCTTGGTGGGTGAATCACTGGTTTTATAGACGCGTCTATCGATATATTATGTTCACCATCCAAGCACCCAATCCTTTCAAAAACATCAGGATATTCGGCCAGGATGTCTGCCGGAGTTATTTCATTAACTCTTTGCACAATTTTTAGTAACTCACATGCCTCTAAACCTAAAATCGGTGCTAGATTATTGGGAACCACCTCAAATCTCAAATTATAGCTCATGTCCGAATAAGGAAGACTCACAGGCAGTGTTACACAGCCTGAAGTCTGTATGCTAGACCTGTTGTACCCCAGGAGTCGGACCTTGGATGGTTTTATTTCTACACCCAATTTATTGGCCATCGCTTCAGTTACAGTATTTGTTTCGGCTCCTGTGTCAACTTTGAAAGAATTTCTTTCACTGTCCTTCAACTTGACATCCACAAACCACGACTTCTTAGCCTCGACTGTCTCTACCATTCCGATAAACAAGGTTGAAAGATTTTTATTCAGCACTTCTTCTCCAGTCTCGACTCCAACGGCATGAACGAGCTTTTTTGGGCATCGTTTTTCAAAGTGATTTAAACCATGACAACTGTTACACTTTTTGCCATATGCCGGACATTTGCCGTAGACATGTTCATACGAACAGAATCTGCATTTTATCTTCTTGTCAGTGGTAAGTCCACCCTTGTGAATGGGTTTGTTGACAACAGTGGCAACCTGTCTCATCGCTAAACTAGACTTATCCCCATCAGCAATCAGGCTCAGCTGTGCTTCAGTCATCTCAGTAGCCCGAATATCCTCTACGGCTTTTTCTAAAGTCATCGTGTTGTCACGAAGTAATCTTTCCTTCAGCTTTACAGATGTCAAGCCAAAAACGATACGACATAGCAACATCTTTGACTTCACACCCTCTGGAAAGTCACACCGCGATGCCTGTGACTTGAGTCGCTTTAAATATACATCTATAGGCTCACTTTCAGTCTGCGACATCGACCAGAACACAAACCACTCATAGAGCTCATTTTTTCTCGGGTTACAATATGTATCAAACATATCCAGTACATCACTTAGTACCGTCTTACTTTTCCCAGCTGGGGCCTCCAACTGTGAGAAAATCTCATTGGTCTCGTCGCCAGCAATATGCAGAAACATTGCTATCTGCCTCCGGGATATGGCTGCATTGCCGGCAGGTTCAGGGTCTGTGGGATTCGCTTTGGGAGTTAGAACTACATCAATAGCCATCAAATAATTTTCAAAATTTCTGCGGAATCGTTTCCAGTTCTCCGACACATTGCCCTCAAAACACATCCCAGAAGGCTGTCTGAGACCATCCATGACTTTATCAAACAACGGACAAATTCACAAATAACAAAAGAAAACCACCACAATACTAAACTCAAACTGCAACCATCAAAAGAGCCGCAAGTTCAACATAAAAAGAAAAAACAAACACAAAACTTCAGGCAGAACAACAGCAAGTATCAAACAAACAATTCAAATCACTGGAAGAGTAGAGAAAAGCCGTCAATGAATTGATTGCTCACAACCAGTGAATCATATAATCAGACTTAATCTGCAGCTGAAGTTAGTACGCGCTGCCACCATGTTGTATTCTTACCTTCGTATGATGATGTGAACGTTGCAGTCAATGACAAGTACGCTACTAGTAGTAAAATAAGAATTTAAAAGTATTTCTATGGCTGGCCAGCCGAAACCTAAACTTGACTTCTAACATTCGAAATCTCGCTTCTGCCCCGCTGGGGGTATATATCCGGTGTGACATTGTAACACTAAACACAACAGTAAATAGCGTAATGATTGTGAATTGCCCTTTCTATTATTTTTGTTTGTTTACTGTACTAGTTTTTGTGAGTTGTATTCCCTGCCACTTTTCTTTTTGTTTTATAAATAATTAACTATGTGAGCCGAAGCTCGTTCGAAGTCGGAACCGATGTCGGAGGAGCCTGTCCGAGATCGGACCGGATATTTCCGACATCGGTCGCCGGAACTCCGAACTTCGTACGAACTTCGGACCCCTCTGTATATAAGCGTGAGTTTTTCTAGTATGAATCAGTCTAACACTGGAGCTCGCAGAGGACACATCAATAAAGACTATTAGAATCAACATTTTACAAAGACTTTTATTTAACAATTACAAGTATTGGCATGCAGACTACTTGTCTATTTCATTAAACCCGCAAAATCACAACAATACTAATGGGTGATGGCTATTATTGTTGATTATAACTATAAGTATATTGTTTGATTTGTACAACTGTAGTTGCAATAATATTCATAATTTTAATTATTCTTTATTATAATAGTAATAATATAAATACTAATATGAACACATGGAGTGAGCTCATAGATAGCTCACTGTTTACACTTCTTTTGGGTTAGCATAATACGATAATAATGTCGTAGATAAAAACATAGGATAGACTTAAAGATAAGTCTCAAGATTAACTTGGAATCCTCACTCCACACTGCTAAGCAAATTAATGTTGTTAATGTTCAAACATCTTTATGACTATTGTCTGTTGGCATATTATTTTCTTCATCGTGTAGTATCAGTAATATGCACATGAAATAGTAATCATAATACAAATATAAATGTTTGTCTAACGATATTATTGTTATATATTACAAATCAAGTCAATTAAAATCACTACGTTTTACCTAATTTGTTAATAAATGTGTTATCACCATTGTCATCTAAACATTTTCATTAAACTTTTTAATCAGGTTCACTTCATGACTTTTTGCTACCATTACGCTTTAATATTATTACTGTTTTGCAATGGATTTTTGAATGGGTAATTATCCAGTACATTTTCAAGTTTTGGTGTGATTTGGTTGAATACTATAACTGAATTTGGTTATTAGGATTCAATATTTTTTATTGTTGTCATAATTTATAGTTAATACTGAGTTAATGTGATAACTTAATTTGATTAATCATCAACTACTAATTACTATGGAATTTTTTAATACTGTCAATAATGGTGGTCACACATTACTGTAATTGTAAAAATGAAAGTTATAAAAATTTTAATTTTAATGTATTTTGATTGTAACTCATTGTTTTTAAATTAACATGTAATTATGGACTGTCGTTGTTTCACTTGGCTATAATAAATGAATTTGTATGCTTTTAGTGTATCATGGTTATATAATATTCATTGCTTACTCAGAAACAAGACAGTTTAAAAGGTTTAGTAGCCAATTTTACTGTTTATGATAATTTATTGCTTAGTATGGTGATGTTTTTGCTTTAGGTTGCTCACCATGAATGGTAATGGGAATGTGATTGCAGCCATTAATGGCAATGGTCATCTGTTACCAGCACAGCAGACATCTAAGGTTAAAATAGATCCAAAACAAGAGCTGAGCGAGTTTGACGAAGTCTTTAAAATATTGATGGAAGAATGTCTGAATGAAGGCCAGGTTTCAGGTGATGCTGAAATTGGAACTGCCATGACCCACTTTCTTAAAGTTTGTAAGTGCCCCAGTTATTTCACCTGAGAGATAGTAGAATCATGATTCGTGTCACAATGATAATTTAAATTGAATAGCTTTTTTCTGCTTTACTGGATATGTTTTGGTATTTTATTAAATTAAGTCATGCTTATAGTTGGTCAAATCTTAAGACCTCTGGTTAGCTATTCTTTTTGAAGATTGCAGATTTGTGTTAAAATGAGGCACTTTTTGCAACTGCCAAAAAGTTAACTTAATTTGAAAGAAACTGAAGAGTCATTGTGAGCCAATATTCAGCATGATAGCTGCTTGTTATTACATAGCCGTTGAAGTAACTAAGTTTTGGTTGTTTAATACATTTACAAGAGTTGTTGTGTAATGTTTTTGACAATTTTTTATGTTTAAAAGATAAGCTGTGTTCAACAGGTGCTGATATGGCTTAGAGAGCAATCAACAATAGGTATGAATACAACATGGGTTTATCTTGTTATAGGTGATTACAATGTACCACATGGGAAGAAGAACAGGGGCGTATCAGTAGCCACTTCCTATAAATATCTCATAGTCAATCATTCTGATAAAGAACTCTTTAAGGCTAGAGTTTTGGGGTGGTGTGTTGAATGGCTACAAGCATACTTCCTAGTAGCGGATGACATTATGGATCACTCCGTCACTCGGAGAGGCAGGCCATGCTGGTATAAACAAGACAATATCGGCATGATAGCTATCAATGATGCTTTTTATCTGGAGGCTGCAATTTATAAAGTATTGAAAAAGTATTTCCGTCAGGAGAAATATTATGTGGACATCATGGAGTTGTTTCACGAGACGACCTTGCAGACAGTGATAGGTCAAGGGTTAGATCTTCTCACGGCAGAAGAGGAAGTTGTCGACTTTTCAAAGTTCTCTATGAGCAGATACGATGCTATTGTGAAATGGAAAACTGCTTTCTACTCCTTTTACTTACCAGTTGCATTGGCGATGCACATGGCTGGAGTGCAAGATGTAAGGGAAATAATTTAGCTGTCATTCACTCATGTCCCACAATAAGCTAGTGTGACAAACATGCCCAGTTTGTGATTTAGTTATTTTATTATGAGTAAACATAGACATAGTTGCTCTAAATTTACATGCTGGGAATATGTTCGAAGTTTGCATATTTTATAGAATTTTTTTAACGGAATATTTGTATTTCTTTTGTAGTTTTTAATATAATTATTTTGTGTTAAATATATAAGATATTACCTTTAGGATGCGAGCTTTGATAAAGCAAAGGAGATACTTCTGGAGATGGGACATTTTTTCCAAGTGCAGGATGACTATTTAGACTGCTTTGGAGACCCTGCAGTGACGGGTAAGATTGGTACAGACATTGAAGACAACAAATGTGGTTGGCTCATCAACCAGGCTCTGATTATGTGCAGCAGCACACAGCGAGAGCTGCTGGAGACTCACTACGCCTGCAAGGACCCCGCCTCAGTGAGTAGTGCATCAAGTTACTCTAGTATAAGGATATGAGTGTCGTAGGCTTGCTTATGACAGACTGAACAGTGATGATGCGTTAAATTTAAGTCTTTATTTTAAACAAATTCAATTCGTCAACTTCTCAATTTGCAGTAATTTTATTTGTGAGTAGCTCAAACCATAAAACGATAAGTTCTTGTAATTTCTTAGAATAGAGTCATTTTTAAACTGATAATTTGCCATGTCATTTTAATATTAATTATACAAATTACTTAAACATTGTTTACTTTATAGGTGAAGATAGTGAAAGAGCTGTTTGTTGAGCTAGATTTGAAGAAGAGATACAGAGACTATGAAGAGGAAAGCTATCAGAAGCTGATGGCCAAGATTAGCTCTCTGTCCTCACCGTATTTGCCAAAAGAGATGTTCATTTCTTTTGCTGAAAAAATATTCAAACGAAACAAATAGATTTGGATTTTCTAGAATGCTATTTACTATCTTATAACCTACTATTTTACAACCTTGGCAATATGAAGTGAATATAAGTGCTAATGATTAGGGGACTTTTGTATCTTATCAAACACGTTCTGTCTCTTTATCTATTGTTGCTACGATATCACAAACTAGATTGAGAAGATGTTTTGAGAACATCATGCGTTATATTTAGGTTATACAATTTGAATGTATAGTTAGTTAATTATACCATGCATCGTTTTTTCGAGTCGATGATAAGGATATTTTTTGTACTTTGGCACTGTTGCCATTTCCAGTCTACATTGTCTTTCATTTATTCACAATTGTGAATAGTTATATCTCAGTGCATTTTTTAAAAATATTCTAGTTGCTAGCTTACATTAATTTTATATTGTATGTTATAATTGGTGTGTTAAATAAATAGTGTTACTGAAATTATTGTTGTGTGTTTCTATTTGCGTAATTAACATAAGTGTCTAGTTTTCAAATGATGAATAGAAAATTCCCACACTTTAATTTATATTACCGTGGCTCTGACAAAAAATGAAGGGTTGTCACCTCTGAAAAGAAAATGAGTCCATTTCTTCACATTTTTGCTTCCGATGACTTCGCACTCATTGAATAGCAAAATTTTCTTATAGTAGCTAACGATTGAATTAAAATTTTGGCCAAGTCTGGTTGTCTGTTGATAATTTCATAGAATTTATTTTTTTCTTTATACTCATAGTTACTTTCAATTTTAACATGACAAATAAAAAATCAAACAAAGCTAATGAAACTGAAGAGGCTAGCCCATCGGGCCTCAAAAAAATGTTCACAGCTGAGTTCACATGGAAAGACAAGGTAAAAGTAAAACTAAAAGTTTTAACTTACAGTTTAAAGTTGTAAGTTAAGCAGTGATTGCTTATGAATTGATGTTTTATGCTAAGAGTTTCAGTTTGGCAAACTTAAAATTTTCATTCTACAAGTACAAGTCCAAGACACATGCAATTTGAATTACTCTTAGTCTTACTGAATTAGTCTTAGACTTGGTGTGGCAAAGTATAATATTAATACTAACCGTATTACTATTAGTAATAATAATTACTAATACTAATAGTAATAGTAGTTAAGATAATAAAATTGAATATAATATCAATTATAAACATTTTGAAGCATAGCTATTACTATTACAGTATTAGTATTACTATCACTAAACCGTAATCTGTAGTCATACTCATAGTAATAATTCTATTGCTATTCCTATAGCCTAGCCCTATGCTATAGCATAGGCTATAACTATAAGTATAACTATAAGCATAACTATAAGTATAACGCTTATAGTTATGCTAAGCTATCGGTTAGGTTAAATGAATGTTATAAGAACTTTGTTGTTACAATTATGTATCAATATGTATATAGCAAATTATGTATAAGTTAAACACTCAAATTATTATGTGATTTAGATACTTGTAACTGTAAGTAATTACTAATTAGTTATGATGTTATTTATTCATAAGAAATTGCACTACAATGAGTTTATTTATGTCTAGTTTTTATTGAATGAAGAAACTTGTCAAAATAAAATTTAAAGTAAATATGTAATAGTAATAAATTATATAATATTATTGGAGGTTACAGAGCACTGAACAAAGATGTATTTATATAAAGATATGCCAATTCTGTAAAAACTAGCTAACTTGCAAAATTAAAAAAAATGCTAAATCTGATGTTGTTTTAAATTTATATTATAATTACAGCTGATAGTATTTCATATTATAATTATGTTGCATTAATGTTTTATCACTATTTCCTATCAAGATTTTTAACTCAGAATCTAACACAAACCTAAGGGCTTTATGTTTAAAACTAAAATCAGATTTAGCAACTGATTGCTTTATTGAATATAATTCTTAAAGATTTTTCAAGTTATAAGATTCATGAGCAAACTTAATGTTTTAACAAATATTCAAACGGTTATTAATTGGGTTTATAGCCTATTGTAGTTATCATTTTCACATATTTGAGGCTATAATATGTCAATCCAGCTGCATTACTTGTCTGAGCAAAACATGATAGCCTCGTGTTTCTGCATATTTTCATATTCATTTGTCTACTAATATTTCTCACACATGATTTATGATTTACATTTGTAGGATGAGTTTTTAGATGCTGTTTATTGGTTAAGACAAATTATCAGTTTAATAATGGGTATATTGTGGGGATACTTGTTACTTCAAGGGTTCATTGGTCTTTTCACGTAAGTCCTATTACATTGACTTTATTACCAACTGAACCAAACTATTGCATGGTATACCTACAACCCCCATGTATAAGAATACTTTATTAGTATTACAATAGTTGTTAAGACAATGCCTAGAGTAAAAGTAATTCAATTCCAAAACGAAGCCACTACTAGTATACATGGGCTAATACTGTTATGGTGCAGCAGTCTCTGTGCCTGGGATTGGATTGGACTATTTTTGCATATTGTTTCCATATCCATTAAGTCAGTTTTTTGCCATATTTTGTTTTTAGGTCATTTATGGGCGTAATAGATTAATTAAAAATGCATGTAACATATATTCTAGGTAGAGGAATGTCATGATTCAATGCGTGTTTAAAATGTTCTAGATTTACATGAAATTTACAAAAACAACAATTGCATATGTTTTACTATTTGTTTCAGGTTTTTACTCACCAACTGTTTCATAGTTTATCTGTATACAACATCATACCAGAACGTAGACGATGAGGAATATGGAGGTATGACTGAGATATTGAAAGAAGGCATGATGAGTTCTTTCGCTACATTCTTGGTGAGTTTTATCAGAGTGAATTGTCTTTACTGTCTGAAGCTTGGGTATGTGTAGTTTCATGTTTATATACGGTTGTAATTTCAAAAAACCTGTAAGCCAAACTAACAGACATAAAATTACTGCAGGAAATGACATAATACCAAAATGTAATATCTAAAGCCCTCTCTATATTATAAAGACAGTTTGTGTTGCTGTTCTAGGAAGTTGGTGGTTTTAATAAACTGGTCAAGAAATGTTATCTACTGTATGCAGCTCTGTATACTTGTATGTTTTCAGGTTTCGTGGATTATAGTTTACTCTGCAAAAATGGAAAACATTGACCCAACTTTGTGATGCATGATCAATGGCTATAATAAATTGTACAGCCTTACACCCTGTCGGACAGAGCTGACGGCACTAGGTTCTAGTTTAGTAGATTTTAAATTATATTACTGAATTAGTATGGCTATTTCTTACTTGTGATGTGATTGGTTTACATGGCGATTGTAAATACAAATTATGTTCCCTTGTAAAGTAGTCCCATTCTGCTATATAATGATTATGTTGCAATAAAACATTTCTAATTTATTCACAAATCATGTTACTTTTTATTGAGCAGGATTAGTAATATACAGAGCTATAGCACTTGTAACATACTATGTAGTAGTTTTAATAGATTAGCAAAATTTTACTGGCAATTATCGTTTTATAATAAGTCTACTTGGAACTAATACATTTATCTTCTGTTATACAAACTCTTGCTGTTGTTGAATTCTATCTATTTTCCGTCTCAAGAATGGAGTCATCAGTTACTTATAGGTTTTAGTGGAGTTGTTACCTCATTAACGCAGACATCATAATAAGGGGAAGCAACTACCAACTTGTTTATTATTACTTCGCAAACTATTAAATCTCCTGTCCTGCTGATGTCACACATTTGATAAACTATTAATTTTAAGCAAGATTTTCAGATAATGAATTTTTTTCACTAGTATTTCTAGAAAGTAAAAAAATCTTGAACTCATTCTGATGAATGGTAGTTTGATTTCATTAAAAATTAAAATCGGAGACAAGTTCAGCTCAAGCCTTGAATGTCTCGCCTATTTACCATGAGTTGCTTTTAGAGTATAGATAATTTTAGCTAGCAGTCCTTCAATAAGAAGCTGCATGGTGTTTATAACGGTTACAATATGACAAATTCTTGTAAGTTATACTTGAAACTATATTTCAATTTGTCCAGATCTGTTTCCAAAATCCTTACCAAGCTTTTTTTGCAGCTAGAATTTTTATAGAAGCTTGATTGATGGTTTGATTAGCATGGGGGCATAACTTGAATTTTGTATAATAAATAATGTATTGCCTCTTGAAATATTTAAATAAAGCTGTGTCTAAGTTATATAATAATATGGTTTAGTAACAATAGTAAATGATAAATCTAAATAAAATATTTAGGAAGCATGGTAGCTAATCAAGTAGTGAAAGTTACATAGGCCATTTTACATTTAGCAGAGTGTATAATATTTTATTTGATGACTTTACATAAAGATTCAAGCACTGTAACTTGAGCTTTTTGGGTTACAGACTTACTCTAAAGTCAATATTTTCTATTACCAACAATAATATATTCTATATTGCATTGTATTAATATGATGAACCATAACCAAGTCAAGATTCTTATTTGCCCATCAAATTATAGCATGTCAGTGTTTAGATCTCAAAACACCTTATTTTGATTGCATTGTTTCCTTATGCTGTTACAGTCAGGTGTTTGATGAGTCATAAAAATTGTGCTTAAAAATCTGTTGCCAGGGAATTATTTTGCCAGATTAAGAATTTACTGTACAGATCAAAATCTCCCAGTGCATCATAACAAATATTATTGGCCACGAATGCTAGGCACACATAAAATTCATGTTGGAAATTGAAATACCAGTTTTTGTTAATTTAGCTTATTCTATAGCAGCATAATGATATAGTAGGTTGCTTCTACTTACACTAATTAGCAATTACTTTCTCGATGAAATGTATTTATTATCCATAAAGGAGCTGTATTCAGTATTCTCCATCAACAAGTGAACAATGACTGTATTATATGTGTGTGGAGCTCTGTTAGTATGCTGCTTGGGTAAGTTAATCTAACATATAATCTAGTTCATATGCTTACCTTTTACGCATTACAAACGAATTATATATATTGAATTCAAATCGATATGTAAGAATCTCTTTTTAATTTTATATAAAGACAAGATAAAATATGTACTTCAGTTAATTCTGTTTGAAAGAGAGGAAAAGCAAAAAGCTTGTTTCATCTTAACCGTTGATCTATATTTAGCCGACAGCATTTCTAGTTTATAACAAATGCTGTTACAGCTCTAACAGCAAATGGAGCGGTGACACAATCTAGATATTTCCCAATACTATGGAATTTCTTCTCATCTAATGCCAGTTGTAACTCTTATAACAACATTTCTCTGGGATCAGATATACTAGGAATAGAAAGTGGAAGACCACAGCTCTCTGGTTCTAGTGTCTGCAATCTCACAGTCACCTTGACAGATGATAGCAGAGTTGCAGTGTATATAGAAATAGAAGGGAGTGTGAGTTGTGGCAACAGTCTTTATATCATAGGGTTATGTAATACCAGCAGCAAGGTGGACCAGATCTGCAAGGAGGTAAAGTCAAATTAAAAACAGTAAAATTTTCAATAAATGGATGTATGTTTTATATATAGTAGAAATTACTAAAATTACTCATTGTTAGACATAACATTATATGCTGCTTATATAACAGCAAATAGGCAGGTTTTCATGTAATATTTCCTTTCTATCTATAATATTATAAATAGCTTTACATTGCCAGAGAAGGGCTGGGTGCAGGATCATCATCGCAACCAACTGCAACCAACTTTGATGACTTTGATGAGATATGACGGTGTTTGATTAAAGCAAATTACTGAAATTCGGATTATAATTACCTCTACATGGCCTATAATTAGTTGTTGGCAACACCATTTCAATTTTAATCTAATCTTGTGAATTGAAACCTATAAATTTATAAAAAAAATAGTGCTACAACTTTGAATACCTATAGCAGAAAAATTAATGTGTTAGTTTTGAGATGATATTCCTTAATGTTCTTAGCACCTACATAAGTTTATCAACTGAAGAGTAAAAATAAAACTAGCGTGATGAGAAACGGAACTTTTTAGATATTTTGAAACGAAAGTCATGACATTTTTCTGCA
Organism: Bugula neritina; assembly: GCA_964035545.1. Classification (NCBI taxonomy): domain Eukaryota; kingdom Metazoa; phylum Bryozoa; class Gymnolaemata; order Cheilostomatida; family Bugulidae; genus Bugula; species Bugula neritina. Next base: position 6,683,332 of record OZ037765.1, on the reverse strand, counting down.
TGAACTATGTAATAGAATTATTGTTTGCTAAACATCAGTATGTGTTCACACTTTTTAGAGAAAATACAACTATTTTTATCATTATTGGTAATTTGAAACCGATAGTGTGTTGCACATTATGCCTATTCAAAAATGTTTAAATAAAGGCAAAGCTATGTAAGAAAGATGTGAATATAAGCATGACTTAATGCCAGTCAAAGGTTTCTCTGTTTTCATTGGATAAATTTAATTTCTTAGCAACAAAATATTTGTGTATAAACAGCACCAACCTAATGTATCTTTCATAGTAAAGTTGGATTTGTTTAGACTAGTTTAATTAATGAATAAAACATACTTAACTATGTTTCACATACTGTTTGTGAGATATGCATGTGTGAGCTCAATAGTATATGTAAATACACATTTTCTTGATAATGGTCAACATAAATATTGGTAAATGTATGTACATGTACATGTACATATACTATTACTAATTTACAATATCATACTTTGTAGGAGGAAGTTACATGTGAATCCCCTACATCCCAGCACCACTCTTGGGATACAGTTAGAGAAATTATAATTAGCTACAAAGTGACAAATAACAATTTAGAAGATGACTTTCACATTCAGATTTCACCAGCTTATGCTGTTGGTAAGTTGGCCAGAAGGTATAAATGCTGCCTTTATATGCTTTCATTGCAACTTGCTACTTCTAGGTGCAACAAATGTAATTAGAATTTGTAAAGTCAAACCAAAAAAATTCATTGCTTAGAAGTTGGAATTAATTTTCTAGTTTAAGATGATCTGCCATTTTTATGCTGCAGGTAAAAAGGAAAAAGGTGTTCTCAAATCCCTGGCTAAAGGAGTGGTCATCATCATAGTAGTCGTAGTGATAGTTGTAGTGTTGTGCGCTGTCGGCATACCTGCAATCATTTGTTGCTGCTGCAAAAGGGGAAGTTCTTCAGGTAAGAAAGGATTAAATATAGGCTTCTGTAGAGTTATAAATATACCTTATTTTTAATATATACGAGATTATTGAAAGTTTACTCAAAAATAGTAATTTTTATGTCTGTAAAAGTTTTAATATGCTTCTTATCATAAATTGTATTATATCCTTATCACTGTTTGTACATGCATTCAAAATGGAAATAAATGAATTGAAATAAAATTATTTTTTAGTTCCTTGGCATTATGAGCTATCATCTATCATCTTATCTATTTACAATAATATGTTTTTACACTTAAAGTTGTTGTGAAATTAATTAAAGTAAAAACACTTCACTGCTGATTCTTGTAGGGTCAGGTGATAATGTGAGATACGTCAACCCAGGGAGTGTGCAGCCCGTGTACCCAGTCATTGCTCCTCACCATCGGTACTGACATTGTGGGTGGCAAAGCACCGCCCTGCTCTAAATTATCTAACTCAAGAAAAGAGCTGATGCTACCAATCTTTTTTCCTTTCTTATTCCATTCTTGTGTTATTCATGCATACAAGCAAAATTAATTTACCATTGATTCAAGTGAAAAACAATTCATGCCTTATAAGTTACATAATATTACTTGTATAAAATATTGCATTTCTAGACACATGTGTTCAAATTAGTCCAACTTTTTAAATACAAAGAGCAAATAATTCTTGTTGTACTTGACTAATAGAAATAAGAAACATAGCTTTATAATAAGAGCCAGTTGAATAATTTGCATATCAATTATATAGAAAATATATTAATGTTTTTAGTTATAATATTGAAATTCTATATACTTTCTTGAAAGTATGTTGCTGCACTCTGTGTTAATCATATAATTCTTTTGGTTTTTACTCCATGAGCCTTCAAAAGCACAACAAAGTAAATGATCAGCAAGCCTATAATATATCAAACACTACTCTGAATATACTGTTTATAAATATTTTGTAAATAATTTTTTCAAATAAAATAAATGAACCATGTTATTACTAAAAATCTGTTAAAAATTGTAAATTTACACATTAAAAAGAAAAAATAAACTGCTGGTACTAAGATATTATACAAATCTTGTTTTATTATTATAAACTTTGGCTCATTAGAAATTAGAAAGCTGCATCCTGTGAAAAAAAAAATTCAAAATATAATTTGTTAGAAATACTGTTGTTATGCCAACAAAAAGCGTTGCTGATATTAAACACATAAAAGTAAAACATAAAACATTTTCCAGTTGCTATGTGAGCTATATAATGATAATGGTATTGCGTGAATGTGGTGTACTGCATATATATAAGATAGCAGGTAGAATTATTTGCGATTCAGCACAAAATTATTGTAGTTTACAACAACGTTACGAAGCTTATGATTGCTGATGCATCCTGTCTATAGTGTTTACTGTGACTAACATCCTCCAATTACCTCATTAGCACATGACTGGTCTAACAGGCTAATTCCCCTTATTTAATTATACATGCATAAATATATATACTATATACATGTACATTAATCATTATAAACAGTAATTGTATTATATATGGAATCTTTGCTAATTATGCTATAAAACATATTATTATTTGAGGTACGGTTGCATAAATGTTGCATAAAAGCTATTTATATATATGCATGCGTAAACAGACATTTAAATTCTTGAAATGAGGCATTTATCTCCCTAGTAGCATAACGGAAAGAGCAAATGTGAGTGATTGCGTCAGCTACAGTATTCTAGTGTGCAGTGTACACACCATACCCAGCGTAGAAACTAAGCTGCTAACAATACTTGGATAAACTAAAGCAGGTCAACACATGTATTCTAGGAGACTGCTCAGGAGTTTCAAGGATTCAGTCATCATATGGATCTGGCTGTTAACAGTGTTTGTAAATGGAGGTAGGTCTCACACAAACATAACTGTTAAATTTATACAACTATTTATTTGGTCTACATTGAATTCATATTGTTTAAAATTATTCCAAAGTAATTGGATAATATTGCAATTTAAGAAGTTATAGAAATAAATATATAATCTTGAAAACAAATATTTTGAAAATGGCTTTAAAAAAGAAGTGCTGTTTGTTCTCATTGTTTCAATATGCTTTTAAAAGTTTGCAATTTTAGCTTAATTGTTTATTTTTAGAAACATTAATATAATTCGTATGTGCATAAAAATATTCTGCTTATAATTTCTTGATCATAAGTTGTTCTACATATTTTATTATTAATAATGACAAGAAATGTACTTTTAAAAAGCCTATAATTTTTTAATGGAACATTATTTATCATGGAAATAAATCCAACCCAAAATTAAAGCGTATGAGGGCTAATGAGAAACTTAGCTGACTGAATAAAAAACACAACATAAATGACAAGTTCATGCCAATTGCTGTAACACAATAAATAAGCTCATAAAAGTTAACTTGTTATAAAATGTTTTGAAAAAACTAACCACACAACACTTACTTTTAATGAACTGGCATTAAAAATTAAAACTACTAATGTTAGCCTTTATATCAAAACAATAATAAATTATTCTTAATATATAAACTAGGTCACTATAAATGTGGTTTGCCAAAATTTTCTTTTAATTAAGTTTGTATGGTCGCAATAAAATCACTTGTAAGAGCATAATATGATGGTAATGGTAATATTATAGACCCTACATACTTCATGGATAACAATGGAGATTGCTCAAGAGGGGTGATAAATCTCAACTATGGTAGAAAAGTGACCGTCAAAGGTAAAAGTACCATTCTCTTTAGTACATTGACATCAGGATCATGTACTATGACCTTCAAATCAGATAACGGGTTTATAATAGACTTTGACGAAGGAGAAATAACCAACTGTGGAGTTACTCTCTCGCTATACTCAGGCAGCTCTACGTCAGCTTCTCCTTTTGTAAGTTCTAAGAAAGTGGAAAACATTATAAACCTGTCCAATTATGTAAAAGTAGTAATTTGCTATAACATGAATAATTAATATTTTTTGCATGATGCAAAGCATGTTGCATTCACTCATTCAAATCTCTGTTCTCATATTTTCAAGTTTCAGCAGCAAAATAGAACAGTGTGTAAACATTTCAACTGCATATGTTTTTGTCAGTATTCTACAAACTTTATTTTAGCGTGTTTACAAATGTGGCTCTTTATTCAACAGAGCAGATGAATATTTTGATAGCAAATATCTAACATTAGAGTTGAAAAGAAATAACCCCTCCAGAGGGTATGAGTTTGAGGTTGATATACAAGGTACGAGTCATAGCAACTATTGGTACTTTAGTATCTTATATATAATAATCTATCTTTTAGTGTTCTACATGTAAACTTTATTCTATAATAGACATGAGCACTTTTAGAGGAAAAACCAGCCATCTTATAAAGTACAAATAGGAGCTGGCAAGAAAGTATGAATTAAAGAGTGCCAGTTGTTGTGTGTTTTATAAAACTTTATATGATCTCAAATTTAGGTAGACAGCTTATTGGAGTTCATGGGTTTACTGGAACTTGGCAACAGAAACAATTATTATAATAGTAGTATCAGCTGTTCTAAGTTTCCTTGGCTGCCTTTTATTACCTTTATGTGCATGGTGCTGTCTTAAAAGAAGACGCTCTGAGAGAGAAATACCAGTTGTATACACAGGTAAACCAGTGCTATATACTTAATTAATACATGTTTAAACTCAAAAACCAGGCTAAAAGCAATAAGCGTGCATTATATTTTTGTATGCTTACAATCTGAATTATGACTTATTTCATTCTAGTTTGAAATTTCTCAATAAAGAGTATGACGATCGAGGGGGGGGGGACTTACACAAAATGTAATAAATTTCTTGCAACACTTTTGCTTTTATTTAGCTAATCATCCGCCTTCAGCAACTTATGGGAAACCAGTCTATCTGATGAGCTAACCACACACGTTATGGAGTTATCCTCTCAGCAATTACACCCGGACTTCCCTTTAACAAGATTTGATAATAACGTTGAAGTTGAACAGGAAAAAAACCCGGCAAATTAGCCTCTAAATCAACAAAATGTTTCTTGGTTTCTCAATACATGGAAGACAAATGTTTGTATAGCTAATAGTTTCCAAAAGAAATAAGGCTGTTACTATCTTCAGTAACAGCTATGTGAGATTTGGTACTGAGCTTTACATCACACCATGTATGCTTGACATAGCTAACTCTCCTACATGCATGAATGAGCCACTAAAATTAGAAAATCTGAAAGGCTCCTAAATCTATTAGCATAGTGTTGTTTTTTGTGCAGTAACCAAAGTATATTTATTTTTTGTCAAAATAAATTTCTTTATTTTGATATATATATAATACAATAGATTATTAAGGTATATTAGTAAATATAAAGCTTTGTGCAAAGATTTTGGCAATAAAAGTGTACAATATAATTAACTATATTTATGGCATAAAATACAATCATACATGCAATTATTCAATGCAATACTATAACTATCACTTGGCAGGTACGAATGGATGAGTCATTAAACAGGCTTAACCTTTTCTGGTACCTAATGGAACCTTCTAGAACACTCTCAATCAACATGCTCAAGCTCAAAATCTCTGATGTAATACTTCACTGCTTTGTGGAGTCTGATAAAAATGATATAACTCAATATCGATATCAGTGATGTGAGAATGAATGATGCTCCTTCATATATAAATGCCGGGGCAAATATCTTCCACACCATCAAATGCCGCCTCAATATGGCCGCAGAGAGAAGCGCACCGAAAGTCTACAAACAATAGTACTAGTTATTTGATCATAGTTAAATTATATAATATGTATATAGAAATTCTGGCATTCTAATAAATATAGCAAAACCACCCAAATCAATTAAAACATCTAAAACTACAATTATCATACACTAGTGACTAGGATATGTATATGTATATGTATTTAATGCAATGTATACCAAAAAACATAATGCCTATAATAATATGTTTAAACAAACTAAGATATGCACAACATTTTTATTTAAACATTCTCAAAAATGTTACTTAAATGCACCAAAGTGAGAATTAATTTTTACAAGAATGATTGCATATAGCCATACCTTTACAAGATTAGCCAACAGATAGACAGAATACAAGTGATATAGGTTGTTAGATGTTGTCTCCTCTTGCCTAGTCAAACTAATCTCTCCTAAGCCGGTCAGTGACCTGGCTTTAGGTGATCGTAGGCTTTGGTAAAAGGTTATGCCACTCTCTGTTACTATTAGTAGCAAGGGTAGTGACACAGTGAAGATCACTTGACTAGAGAATGTGCTAGTGAAAAGCAGAATCTACAATAAAATAAAGGTTGAAATTCAAACTCCATCTTTCAGCGATAAGCAAACATGAGGACAAAACTCCTATATTTAAGTCATTCGTTATTATAGAATCCCCGACACACTTCATTTATGCAGTATTAAAACAGTCATATTTATCTTAGCTATCATATACATACTGTTTGAAGGCTGTATGCTCAAATAGCTTTGTTTTAAAATAAATTTTGTGCTTATACTGATGACATTTGCTTTCTGCTCTGGAGTCGTGTTATACAACTAATACTAACTATTTCTGACTTGCATTGTATGTTATTTTTAGCTGCTACAACACATAGCTTTATTGCTGAGCCGACTTAAAAGTTTAGCGTTTAAAATTGGTCATCATATTGTATTAAATATTCAGTAGGTGATACGAGTAAAAATAGTTCGACTTCCCTTCTACTTTAATGTAATAAATAGCCTAAGACTTACCCCAGGAACAATCATATTATCGTGATCCTGAGAGAATCCATGGAAAGCAGCATCCCACCTAATGTTGGTTATAGTTGGCTGATGTCCAGTGCAGTAGAAATAATACTTGCATAACACAAACCAGTATATAATATGCGAGATGCTAGTTCCAGCTAAAAATAATAGAAAGCAACAGTTATAACCTAAATATGTCAATCTGCCTAATGATTTGTGAGAGAAAAACGCAGCATTTTTTAAAGTTTATAACTTTTTGAAATGAAACTTATAGAAAATATTAAAAATAACATACTTACTGTTTGATTGATTGCATAATACATGAATATCCAGAAATAGCACAAGGGCTAGTAACGCCAGAGTTATAGAGAAACTCATTCCATCACCCGAGATGAGCATGAGGTAGATAGACACCATTACAAGTAGAGCAACATACGTAGCGCTGTATACGGTACTGAGGCCAAAAACTAGAGGCCTTTCAGAATCATCTTCTGTCTTAGATAGTGTTTCTTTGATGTATTTATATATAGACGGTACAGATGTGTTGTATGAAACAGGCTTGCTCTTAGGACTAGACAAGTATACAGCAAGGGGTGATAAAAGTATAATAGAAATACCAGCTGTTAGTAAAATGTAAGTGGATTTAGCTGGCAAAGTACGTTGCCAATCATGGAGGAAGGGTATTGCGGCAGACACCCAATCTGCCAGACATAGCGTAGCCATTGTGTACAGAGCATAGCTAACAAACATCACTAGAGCAGAATGTCCATTGAGATTTCCTCGTACTTTCAATATTCGCTTAATAGCATAAGCAGGTAGGAACACGCTTGGCATTGTCAGCAACAGGAATCGTCTGTTCCTGTATGAATTGAACTCCTGCCGCAGGCTGGCTAAAGGAGTTAGGAACAATGATGTCTCGCAACCAATGAGCTCTTCTCTGCACGCGCGGAATGCTTGAGAGAATTGTACTACCACACTGAGTATTATAAACAAGTAAGTAATTGGAGATTTTAGCAATAGCTTCAGCAACATCAGTGAAGTTGTTTTCTCTTTAGTTTTGGCCGTATGGAATCTAACGAGCTTTATTACCTCCGATATGTATATTGCCAAGAGTATTGATTGAGCTGAGAAATGAAGGACCTTGTCTTCATTAATAAGTAAACTATTTGAGAGCGAGGCCAGCGAGTATAGCACCAGACACAAGGTGGATAACATGTCAGTGAGGGATAAACACTTCTCTACTTGAGAATATTTAACTATACAATATACTATAATAATACTAAACATGGCACTGAGTATGAGTACACAGTGCAGAGGAGTTACAGTTAAGTAACTGAGAACTAGGGACATGACTGTTAGTGAGCACTGTAACAAGGCCACTGTATGACTAGACGTAGCGGCTAGAAAGCCACATGCACTACAGCCTTGAAGAACAATACTGAAGAGAACTTGTAAGCCTCCGATCAGCATCAGTTTGTCATCAAACTTGGCCCAAATTTCTCTGCACATGTCCTTCACCTTTCTCATATATGTCATATATTTGACTCGCTGCAAGTCTGCCTCTGAGCTTGAAGAATGGAGCGCCCTTTCCATCTCATCTAAGACAGCCATCTGAGACTTGGGCAAATCATTTGACAACTGAAATCAACAACAATTCCATTTCCACATGAACAACTTCACACTAGAAACAATATAATACACATAGTTTTAAAGAATATTTAACTTCTATATTAGCCAGACCTGACTGTAGTGGTTGATATAGTTTAATATTTGCTTCTGATTCAACTTCAGAGCTGCGAGGAGATTAGCCTCAGAGGCAGGTGTATTGGTATTCTGTATGAGTTTGGGGATTAGAGAACCCAGGTTAGAGTAGGGAATGGGTAGACCTAATAACAAAGACAGTGTTGGCACTAGGTCTATCTGCGATACTTCTTTTTGCTACAAAAAATAATTATATAGCAATAGTTATAAAATATACCTTATGCAAGTCTGCATTTAGATAATTTAACACTGCAATATAACATAGCTTATAGTATTAGCAGGTTCTGGACAGCTAAATAGACGTTATTGGCTAATGAAAAAGACCCCCCCCCCCTACAAGTGTTCAGACTACCTACCAGCTTCTAAGGCTTGGTTATCAGACTAAGAAGATTCCATGAGAAACCAGTATTACTACTAAGACTGCAAAGTGGTCAAATGCTAATTCCACAATTAATACAATGCTGCATGTAAAATTATGAAATCATATAAATTAAGCTAAAGTGAAAACTTTGAAAATAATTACTATACCTCTTGTACCGGCCACGTTACTTCACTTTTAGTGTGAACGAGTAAGGCAGCATTTATTTCATCGCTGCTGTCTCCACCATGATCCCCAGTAGTGGTCATACCATGATCTCCCAACACTATCAACAGTGTCTCATTGTCCATCACTTCCACAACTGATCTATTCAACAGACACACAGTTGCCTATCACAATTAATGTCTATTACTTGCAGGTAACAAGTATATAAAAGTACATCAAATTAATACAGTAGGGGTTTATGTTTCAGGGGGCAGCCGTGGTGTAGTGGTTAGAGTGCTGGCCTAGTAAACATGAGACCAGTGGTTCGAGTCCAAACACCATTGGTGATGTTAGGAAGAGCATCCAGTCATAATTGCTCCTGTGCCACATATGAATAAGTCATTAGCCCACTTTAAAAAACACTTTACACTAAAGGTTGCACAGGGATAGCGACTATAAACTTGAGTAAGTGCATGAGTGAGTAATAGCTTATGTTTTCATTTCTTATTAAATACAACACACACCGCAGAACTTCATTCATTTCTGACAGTTTTTCAGCCATAGCAGGGTGATTGGGGCCGTATCTGTGCCCACAGTGATCAACACCTAGAAAGTGAGCAACCAGAAGGGTGAAGTCAGATTTCACTATTTCCGGCACCAAATGGGTTTTAACACCTCCATCAACAGTGTGAAGGTCATGGACGTTGAATGATGGAAACGGATAGCTTCGAGAAAATCTGAAAATTAAAAGGAGTGCTGCTGTTACATAAAAACATACCTGCTATAAGCAACAACAAAACTAATACTTTTGCATATTAATGCGTTAGTAAGTAATTTACTTATTTTTCTCTAACGTTTTACCTCCTAGGAAAGAGAGACTCCCAAGTATCGTCACCCATAAACACAAGCGTTTCATTAGCATAAACTAGCTGTTGGATAATATTATCTTCATTTATTTCAGAGCTGGCAAAATTTGAACCTAGAACAAAATCACAGAAATAAAGAACAGCAAGTCTTTACTTGTCACTGTATGTTAACATACTGTGCAAACATGTAAACATACCTGCATCCACAAATGTAGGAAGTCCACCCGTTGTAAGACCTTTTAACCTTTGCATGGTAGTAGTTGGAGGATCAGCAACGAAATTATACAAACGAGTTCGTTTTGAGTTTTCCGTCAGCAAATGATGCACAAATGTCAGCTTATTATGATAATAGGCATTAGAAGAAGGTTGGAAATCAACAAAGTCAAACCTCAGTGCATCTATAATGATTAAGATAGCTTTCCTATACTGGGGTGACAGTGTAGTGTTCGTAGATGGCAGAGTAGAGTTAGTGATTGCAATTCGACTAAGTAGAAAGCCTCTCGTGAAAATTAATAATCCAACAACAGAAGTAATGATGAAAACTGTAAAGGTAACAAGTCCAGAGTGGAAATTCATTGTCTACCACAACACAGACTCTAAAACAGAGTAAAATATTTAAAGCAATATAAACAGCAGGTAAAAAGTATACAGTCATAATACTTAATAGCATTGTTACTGTTTTAGTGGCGCAATGCACATTGCCACCAAAACTAAACTACACTTGTTAAATGCTTCAAATGTTTTTTTTTATTAAATTCAAACACCTGCTGTTAAAATATAAGCTTAGATACCAAAAAACCTTTATAGCCTAATGAAATATAATACTGAGCTGGTAATCTTTTAGTTTTACTTTTACACATAAATATTCATCATTCATGATACAACTCTCTATCAGCTTTAGCATAGTAGCTTTTCATATGCTGCAATAAATTTTGTATATAAATAAAAACCAAGAAAAATAGAATGTGCAAAAAAGGAAATGCTATTACTATTACTATTAGTATTAATAATACCAATAAATACTAGTACTACTACTAGTACTACTAGTAGTCTAGTACTAGTAGTAGTAGTACTACTACTACTAGTACTACTACGTCTACTGCTACTACTACCACTGGCACTACCACTACTACTAGTATTACTAGTCTACTACTACTACTAATAGTAGTACTAGTACTAGTAGTAGTACTAATAGAAATACTAATACTAATAGTAATACTAAAAGTAAATCTAATACTAACAGTAACACTAACACTAATAGTAATACTAATAGTAATAGTAATACTAATAGGCCCTACTAATACTAATAGTAATAGTAATACTAATACTAAATCTAATAGTAATACTAATACTAATACTAATAGTATTATAGTAATAGTAATACTGCTAGTAGTAGTACTAGTAGTAGTAGTACTACTACTAGTAGCTATTAACTTAAACTAATAGTTATAATATCAGTAGAACTTGGAAGCCATGACACCTATAATTATCACTTTATACATATATGTATTTCTTTGCATTAAACAAATTATAATTGTGCAAGTTGAAAAATAGCTCTGCTCATTGCTGTTCATTGGAAGCAGACATATTAAATGTATCGATGCAAATTAGTATAAACATGCTATTGGATCATCGATCGAACACAGTAACGCTATTGGTCTACTCTATTTGTCGTTTAGTATCATTTCAAACTAGTACTAGCGCTGCAACGGTGTTAATTGTTTCTCTTAACTTTCAGCACTCTCAACGTGATTTGTTGCAACCATAACCGTGACAACATTCCAGTTATCTTTATGAAACTCACTTTGACTTTCTAAAGCTCGGTGTAAGTGCAACCCACATAATTATAGTCGAGATTCAGATTGGGCCAATAAAATAAATTTTTCAGGTTTAGCTCTTGAGGTTCAGGTTGAGTGTGACTTAACTTACTCTTACTCTTAGTTTAAGTTTTACTTTTACTTTTAGTGAGTTTTACTTTTAGAGTTTTATATCATTAAATTAATATTGATATTAATATTATAATAATAGTTTAAGTAATAATAGTGATTTATATTTATTTATATTAAATTTAATAATAATAATTATTATAAATAGATTTATGTTATTTAATTTTATTTAGTATAATCAAAATGATAAAGTGATTACACTTACAGTAACATTAAGTTCAACTATAAGTATAAGTATAGCAATTATTATTATTATTGTTATTAATATTCATTTATTGTCAATGTTACTAGTTTATATCTATTACATTTAGTGATTTACCAAGTCAATGTTTATGTGAATATTAAGCAGACGCTAAATCAAAATGTGAATGTCTGTTGCTATTACCATTAGTATTACTAGAATTAGTATAAATAAGTGGTAATTATTATTATTACCATTAGTTTTACTATTAATAATACTCATAGTGATAGTTATGCTTTATTAATTTAGTATTACTACTATAACTGGCAACTTTTAAATCTGGTAATATAGTAATTGATAGATTATATATAATTATTATTATCATGCTATTGTATTGTTGGTAATAATCTGATCATAACCAATTTTGATATGAATATATTTATATTATGTTTGTTAGGAAGATTATTACTGTAATAAAGAAAAATAAATGTAAACAATTATAATCATAATGTTGATTAAAGTTAGTAGCCTATATCATACTGATGCTGCTAATAATAGAATTGAATGAAAATGATCATGGCTGTAACATCTACTATAGGTATAATCAGAACTAAAATTTCTACTGTAAGTTTTATTTTAAAAAAACACTAAATATGTATAATGAAATTCACATAATTAATTGGCACAGGTCTATGACTATGACAGGGTATTTGTAATTGCAATAATCATTATTGCTCAATAACTATTTCTATTACCCTTGATTTTGATTTTTTTGGATCTATATGCCTATTACTATTAGAATGACGATAATTGTTAGCATGAGGTATATAAATCACTTTTACTTCACCGTTGAATTTAGTATACAAACCAAAGTTCTTCCTGACATTTAAAGTTATAATCTTAATGCAGAATAAACTGGACATTTAAACTTCCATTTCTATTTTATTGAACTTTAGTAAGTTGGATTTATATTGAAGTAAAATTGCTAATGAACCAGTGGTAAACTAAAGGTGCATGTACACAGGCTGGGTATTTTGACTGATTTTGCAATCGGCCGAAAAATCTAAATTATTTTTATGTCCCGCGTTATTTTTCTGCTTGCGTTTTATTGGCGGATGGCTCTCAGTCTATATAACCCCAGACCACGACTGGGTACAAATGCTCCCTGACCTGAAATGATTTCAACAATGGGGATTTTTGCCACCTTGTGATTGGCTGGTTCAACCGAATATTTGCGAGAAATTGATCAGGCTAAATTGTGAAAAGCGGTCGAAAAATCAGCCAAAAGCAAAATCAGCCGATAAATTTTATAGCCCAACAAAATTGGCTGACAGTTTTTCGGCCGATTTTGTTGCAAAATCGGCCTGTGTACATCGAGCTTTAGTTGATGTAAAGTATTTAAGATGATAATTTCACTTGAAATTTAGCTAATCAAACTTACTTTTACTTTCAGTTGGTCTGTACTTGCTGATCATATTTCTATATTGATTTTTGAGTCTTGATATCCATGTTCATGTATTTGCAGATAAAAAATTTAAATCCTCATCCAGTTCCGTAAAGTTAAGGTCACAAAGCTGAAGCTGTCACTCTCACTGTTAGACCTCATTCTATAATATTCCCTTCTAATTTCATCATCATGTCTGACGAAAATATCAATCAGAACGAACCCTGTCTGGCCGGCCGGGAAGAGCAAGACTCGGAAGTGTTCAAGCAGCCTGCACAGGTAAATGTTAGTTTAGTTGTGGCATTTTTGGTGTAAACTTGCATAAAATACCCATTTCCATAACCACACAAATTTGTATAATTCCGAATCAATTGTGATTATTTTAAAGGATTGGTTCTGTATATTGCTTTCAGCCAATATTATTTTAAATATACGATTTCGAAAATGCATAGCACTAAATATCTATAATGTAAATTTAGTATTGTTTTAAACTTTGATGCAGGTATAGAGAAACCTTAAGTATCAAAAAGAGTTTTTGATTAGCTATCAATAATGCATTCTATTGACAATTTTGCTTCAAAACCTTAACTAATGAAGTAATTTAATGCTGTGTTATATAGCAAAAAGTTCCTGTCCAATATAAATTTTAATTTAGAAGTAGAATGTAATTTTTAAAAAGTTATAGCCGTAATAGTAATTGTGTAGAATACAATTTTATAAAAACTTCATTTCTCTGCAGTGATTGTAATAGAACTGAACACTGTAACTTTTTATGTGAGTAAAATCATTGTTTAGCTATTTATCTAACCTTGAGAGCCATCTTCTTCAGCTTCAAAACTCCACTAGTTTTATTCTAGATTTGTATAATCATGATGAAATATCATATTTTCCTGAGTTGTGATATTAGACAATATACTTCATTGTTCAAATACATGAAAATACGTAGCAGTAGGCTAAGTAGTAAGGGATAAGGATATAGGAGTTGTCCAACAATGCTCAATAAAGTTGTACATTTTGGCTTCCGATGACTTAAACTCAAGTGTTTGGCTACTGAATTATTGAATAACATTGACAAAACATGAAAATGTAGGTTAAAGCTGTTTAAATACGAAGTTATTGCTGAATCAAATGTAATTAAATAAGACGTAGTTCTATGAGGACAAATAGAGATGGGTGTTGCTACACGTCCCCTCACGTGGTTAATAACACCATTTTGTTGAGAATTACTGCTAATCAAATTATGGTGCTACCAGTTCATATCTGTGGTTCAGTGGACCCACTACACTTAAGTTGGAAGTTAGTGTAATAAAGTTTGTTAGAAAACTGATTAAGCTCTCTTCAGATGAACTTTAAATAAGTGTGTCTTCAAAACTGCATGTTTAGCCAGCTACACTCTTTTCAACATAATATTATTATTAGTATTGATTATGTAAATTCCTTCTCAAGAGGTTGTGTTTCATTGTGTCGCAGACTGAGGCAGAGGAAATGGAGAAGTTGAAGAAGAAGTACCCTCAACTAAACAGAGCCCCTGGTGGTGGATCAGCTCTGCTTCACAAAAGGATTCACAAAGGAGTATGTGTTTGTGGAATGTTCCAGAACTTACTAAATGTTGTGACTGTCATTTAAGTACTTGTTGTGTAGCTTGATAATAGATAATGGCCATAGTCTCTTGTAGATAATAGTTTCTATAAATTGAAATGATATTTGGTAATTTTACAATTGCAATAAACCCTTATTACTAGTCCACATTACTAAATTTTTAATTGAGGGTTGTGTCCTCTATGATAGTGCATCTTCTAGTTAACCCACTATTAAAGTTGATCTCTTAACAATGAGGAATGAAATTTGTATCCTAGCTGTCACTTAGCTGGATAAACAAATAGTCACACAAATTGTTTCAAGTTTACCTTTTTCAAATTTTACCGCAAATATTTTTTTCCACAAAGTTGATGATTAAGTTATGGATAAACACTTTTCATCCCTTAAGCTTCAAGTTCATTAGGTAAAGTTGGGGGGACAACTTTAATTAGTATGCATGCCTCATTGATAATGATCTTTCATCCTGTGATTGTATAACTTGTATTATATGAACTTGTACAAATTTAACATTCTAGAAAAATTATGTTCTATATATGTTAAAAAGAAGCACTTCCACATCTAGTTAATTTTAAAGCAGATTATACACTGACTTGGCGATCTTATTGCTATATTTTTTAGAATCTTGCTGATTATACTACATACTCATTTAGCTTATGTTTTCTAATTATAGCAAAAGTTCTTTGACTCTGGTGATTACAATATGACAAAGAGTAAGTTGGGTCACAAGGCCATCTTGACACAGACGGAAAAGACGCTACTTACCGAGTCTACAGGAAATGCTATACCGACGGCTGAGGAGGTCCACAAGAGGGTCACCCATCGTACTAGCAGTCTGGTCGTAGACGAACCTGTCTCTCCTCACCATGTAGATAAATAACTCCATCCTATTGGCTGGCTTCATTTCCTCTTTCTTTCTCTTTATTTACTCAAATTTTGGCAATTCATACATATCTTATGGGATATGGGGATATCATTTGATATTTGTTAATTAAAGTATAAATGTGCACTGGATGTTTCTGATATGGTATATACTGCTAATTCAATGTTGCCTTTATGTAAGCTACTTGGTTATTGCAGCAAGTCCTCATATTGATTTTATTTTTTAAATGGCTAGGGAAGTATGACGTTTAGTATGAATGTTAAAATTGAAATAGACTCTCCGTATATTATCTGCCTTTTGTGGTTATCACACCTTTCAAAATTTATGTATATTTCTTGAGTAATAAAGCTTCTCTAGCACCAACTAATATAATCTTCACTTTGAAGTGTCACGACTTTCTGTTTTAGTTGTCAACTTCTTATACACAAGAGATTATTAAAAGGAAAAAATAATATGTCCATCAAAAATCGCTGCATTTTATGTGTCTTATTTGTGTAATAAAATACTTTTATTTTTCAATTACAATCTAGAAACTTCCATACAGCAATGTCCAGCAATGAGTTCTATACTCTAACCCAAACCTTTTGGCTCACGGGTATTCATAAGATGACAATTACATTCACTGAAGTACTTCCAATAGACCATGATTGTGTAGAACTTATTTTAGACATTAAATAATTTCCATTCCTTTCAAATTATATTAACAGAATGGAAATCTTCAGTTCAAATTTTTCATGGAGTGACATGACATCATCAATGCAACAAGTAACTACTTGATATTGACAGTGCCTACTTACTGTTACAATTACTATTTCAAATGTTTGTTCTAGTCAACAAAACAGTTCACTTCCATCGCATCCGCATTCTGTACATTGTTGCTTAATCATCTTGGAGACAGGCACATGCTTTTAATGGCCCTCTACTAAAATCATTAACATTTGCTATCTTCCTCCACCAAATCTATTACCAAACAAATTTGAGGTCTGTTCTATAAAATACATTTATATTTTTTCACAACTGACCATTCATTTTTAATACTTTCGCATCAAAAATCAGCATAATTTGTGGTATTTTAGGTACTGCACTATACAGCATACATTATAGTCATGGTGCAAGTATATACATTATATTTCCCAACAGCAACTAGTCTTCGATCATATAAAATTTTAATCTTCAGCATTGCACAATAATTGACTAACATGAATTTAGTTTATCAATATTGCCTCTTAGTATTAGTTTTTGTTATGGCCAGTGCTAAAATAAGACAACCAAAATAAATAATCTGTTTTGAGCACAACAAAGTCCCAGATTTTTTACCAAAGCAGTTAGTTTGAAGCAGCAAATATATTGTGTGCCCTAATTTTTCTCATACATGAAATAATATTCACAGTTTGTACACATTAAAAGTAAAAAATACATTTTGCCTATAATTGCTAACTATCATGCTTTTAAATGCCTACAGGATATAAATTATAAATAATTGTCAACTTCTGTGTGCTAATCATTATGGTTGACAAAACATTTTCTATGTACTCTCTACTATATTTTTGGGATCGAACTGGCTGAGATTGAACTGAGATCAATCTATGGAAAGACCGGGTATGTTGATAGAACAAAATTAAAGGTTCATAACAAAAATCTCTTGGCATTGCGGGTAGAAAATGTAATAGGATTTGGTGTCCAACTTTAACTAAGTTGTTATAGATCTGTATGATGATGATGTACAATAATAGTCAACTATTCTCATCCCACCAAACTACCCACTCACCATTAGTGATAGGCTTTGAACATGAAGTACACTGTACATATATTCCTGAGTTTTTGTTCTTATGTATACAATATTTGTAATCACTTTCCTCATTATTTAACTGTTTATAATTATATTATTTTTGCACAACTTTGAGTGCTATCACTACTACTTTAAGCGATTATAGTACTATGCAATGGTTTGTTAGTATTGGGTTATTGTACCTTTCATACTAGCTTACATAAAGCGTCACATCTGCCCCCACTCCTTGCAGACAAAGAACCCAAACAATTGTATTATAATTGTTAGCATTCTACTGTAATGTGTTTTATGCTGGAAACATGCTCTGAAGTGGACTGTACAGATTCTAACCAGAGTTGTGTTTTTAACCAGTGAGCTAGAGTTTCCACGACAAGAAGAAAAAAATAGCACAGTCTACAAGTAATTGTTTCCTAAAATGTTAATTTATGGTAGTGATATTAATATTTTTTTAAATGAAATTCATTATGTTTCAAACTTCAGGTGTAGGTTACTGTGACCACCACTTATTTACTGATTTAGGTAGAGAAATTTTATGAGATTGAGCTCTTTAATTTTCTTTAAAAATTTTGGTTTGGGGCACAGTTATAATTTTTGCGAGAACATAACTTCTTTTGCTACATTTACCAGGTTTCTAGTTCAGTGTGAGTGACCTCGGCGGTCAACCTTCACCTTGCTGGTTTGTATTCGATCCTATCATTGATATGACCCATATGGGGGAGAAAGGACTATGATGTTCAAATATTGCTAGAATCAGCACCAAGTTGGGAGTTACTGAGTACAGTATTTGTATACACTACACACAGTATTCTCCAAGCTCGAGACCACCAAACTAATGCACGGACTCTCAGTGACCAGCAACCTAGTGCTGGTTCAAGCGACTTTGGATCAGTTCATCATCATGGCTTGTAACGAAGTCTTCTAATTAATAATTATGATAATGATGATCATCAGTATGAGTATGACTATCACCGTGTTGATGTTATGTATTATAATATAATCACAATCGCAGTATTCATTACTTATAGTTTAAATGAATTATACATTAAGTTATACTTATAGTGCAAGTAATACTGATGCTGATACTCATACTCATACTGATACTGGTAGTGGTAGTCATAGAAATAGTAATAGTATTAGTATTACTTTTAGTTTTACTGTATTAGTAAGACTGATAGTGTAACTCTAAGTATTACTATTTCTTATTGATATTAGTATTACTATTAGTATTACTATTAGTTATACTAATATTAAATTTAATATTATTTTTGACTAAAAATAGTAATTATTTAAAGTTAGTATTGAAATTACAATTACTATACCATTAACTATTAGTATTAGTGTATTACCATTGGCATTATGATTATGATTTATCATTTTGTTCATCATTGTGATTCTATTTTATAAACATGGCAATGCCATGTTGATGTTGTTCATGTTTATGTTGACATAAATTATATAATGATACATGTTAGTTGTTACATTCTTATAATAAAGTCCAAAATAATCACATTTATAATTGTTATTAGGTCAGAATAACTCAAGCCTCTGTGTTTATAATTGAAATGAAGGACGGTTGATCTTGCTTTTAACCAAGTATTCAGAACAATCAGACTTGAAAATTAGACTTGAAACGAAAAATAAAGCTTAAACCATGAACTGCTAATAGCAATGGTCTAATTTTAATTAGTTATTTTGAAAATGAATTTGTATTCAAGAATAAAAAATAAAATGATTATTTTTGTTTTACAGAATGAACATTTCATCACTGGCACTTTGTGTTGGTACAGTTCCCATTAGAACTTTAGATGTTGCATCACCTTGCTTCCTACACACCAGAAGCATGTTGAGAACTTTCTCTAGTGTTCGGCAATTAAGTCTGTGTCATAAAAGATCTTCTAATATCCAGTTAATCGATTCAAAATTAAAGCAAACTAGGAACTTATCTGTGACATCTCTATTACTAGCTGATGATTCCTCAGTTACGGTAAACGAAGATACATTACTGCATGAATCCAGTAAGTAAATTTATCAAGTGGGCATTTTGCATTTTGATCTTGTAAAAAGGTAATTTTGAACAAACTTCATGTGTGATTGTTGAAAATGCCAAAGCATTAGTACTTCTGATGGATCCTTTATTGACTCTGATAGCAAAGGAAGTTGGGAGAAGTATTTTGTAGAAGTTAAATCAACCATTTTTAGTATCTCAACATTTAATATATTGATGTGAATTTAAATTTTCTAGTTCGGAAGTCATTAGAGCATAATCCAGAGTTGAAGAAAGAAATTGCTGAATCTTATGATTCAACTGAGTATGGTTCTTCACAACTTTCCCATGACAACATTATGGTAGACACTTATGCTTTGATAAAAGTCTTTACAAAAAAAGGTAACTGTACAGTATATTTAGAACCGTCCAAAATTATTTTGTAATCTATTCAATGAAAATAGCTCATAATAAAATTTAGTTTATGGGCTTTTAAACGGCCTTTTAATATATTATTTGTTTGAAATGTTTGCAAGTCCATGAATGTTGTAAAGTAACATAAGCAACTCAGTTTTAAATTTTATCAAAATATTTACTTTGCTATTGGAAAGTTTCAGTTACTTGATATATTAAATATGTATGTATGTTTATAAGGCAGTTTTACTCTGTTGTATCATAAACCCTAGTTTAAGAGTCTAACAACAATATGCTTCAATTCTCTAATTATAATACTACAAAGTGCTGGAAATGAGAATTTTGATTTTAGATTTAAGCAGTTCTTCCTATTTTTTGCAGGATTCACTCTAGAGCAAGCAGAGTGTATCACTTATACATTTACACAGTTGATGAATGATGCTTTAAAAGAACAAAGAAAGTATTGTGTTGAAAAAGCTGCTCTTGTAGGTTTTTCTGCTATGCAAATTCGAATTCATTTTGGCATAATATGGGCAGACATCTGTCATTTTAAATTGTATTGTCATTAATTGAACCTTGATATGCTAGATTTTACTACTATCAGCAGAGTAAAATGATGTACCATTGATGGTTTTTAGGACGTGATGAGGGAACAGGTTATGGCTCATATCGGAGCCTTACGTAAAGATATGACTATCTTAGAAAAAAGTGAATTGAGTGACTTGAGAAATGAGAATGAAAAGTTGAAACTCTTGTTATCTCAACACAAATCGCAGGTATGTGCTTGTAAAAGTAACATCTATTAGTGGTTTTATTGTATTTTATTGCATTGTTCTGGAGCACACGGTTTTGCTTTTTAACATATTTAACATAACTCGCACTTGCAGATGACCGAAGATGTGAGGCAAGTGAAGAACCAGTTGACTCTAGATATAAACATGGAGAGGAGCAGGTCTAAAGATGAACATTCCATGGTTGAGAAGAGTATAGCCAATCTTACCACCAAAATGACAGCGGAATTAGGCACTCTGGAGACTACTTTTGAACGCTACAAGAATGACATCTACAAGTTCATTGGTGGTTCAATAGTCTCTAGTTTAACCATAGCCTTGGGTCTTTACAGAATTTACAAGTCATAGTTTTATTTCAGCTTGCTCTGCATGTCAAGCTTCGAATAGTTAATTCTTCTAGTGAGTTTATTTTCTTTTTACCAAAATGGTGAAATCTAATCAATGATGAATATTTATTCACCAGGTTTCAAGTATGTTTTTAATTTTGTGCTTTTTTTTGTACATGTTGATGGTAGAAAATAATTATACATATCAATTTTTTCTTAATAAACATGTAAAAAGGCTTTATTGGATAACAAAAGTGTACAGAATTTCTAAAAAAAGGCACCGTGTTAAATAATACTACTGACAATTGTTAACACAGTTTACTAAGCACATAGTCATGCAACCCCATGCAGTTAAATGAGTAAGTATATATTATTTATAGTGCGGTGAATATTTTGCATATTATAAATATAAGTTTTATAATATAAAATTCTAAGTAAATGTTGCAAAGCACACAATAATTTACAAATTTGTCTTCTAAAAAATTGAAAATTATAGGAGACCAACATGTAATCACATTCAAATTGTTGGCAGTCATTTAAAGCTTCACAGCATATTAAAAAACTGAATTACCAATTTTATCAAAATGACTGTAAAAGGAAAGAAAGCCCCTTATTTACATATCATATAAACCATGATTTTGCTACAATAATACAAACATACTTTACAAGGTATGCTGATAAATGATGCGTCTAAAAATCAGAAGAATACTAAAATAAATGTGATATTTTGCGTGGATAATTCTGGGATACAAACTTCATGTAGAAAACTTTATTGATATGCAGGCTGCCTTGTGTAGTAATTGTTCATTGGTTGGTCTTTATAGGTCAAGTGGGGCCTGGTAACACCGCCATTACTTGGGCTACTACTATAAGTCATATTGCTACTCCGGCTAATGCCCTGAGGCCCGTATTCAAGTGGTTTATAGTTGGAAGGGACTCCATATCTTGGACCGTGTGAATTGGGCATATTTTGCTGCGGGACTGCACCTCTGTTGTCAAAGCTATTCTGCCCGACTGGAGGCTGGCGTACAGGAGGAATGTTTCTGTCATAATAGTTATACATTGGCTGACTTGTTTGGCGATTCATAGCACCAGCATTATAGTTGCCAGCAGGTTGAGGGGGTTGGTAACCTCCCGCATTGCCTTGAGCCGCAGTGTTGGTAGAAGGGTAAGATGAGACTGGTGGTTTATTATATGAAGGTGCATTAGTGTTTGTATTGTACTGAGATGGCCCGGATGTATAGGGCTGGTAGGAAGAACTGGGAGGTGTGTTGTAAGGTTTGCCTGTCATATTGTTGTATGGCTTGTTGGCAGCAGCTGGGGGTTGCTGATGAGGGGGAGGTGCATATGCATTCTGTACATTGTCTCTGCCCACAGGGTACCCTCTTTGTTGTGACCTTTCTGTCTCAGCCGGGGGATACCTGCTGTTGGCGTTACCGGCAGCGAACCTGTCTGGTTGAAAGCCACTTGGTCTACTGGCGTCAGCACCCCTACCACTCATACTAGCACCTCGCACCACGCCACCACCCACTCTTCCCGCATCATCTCTGTACACTGGAGGACTGGAAATGTTGTACTTATTATCAGCCTGATCTCCCTGGAAGTTTTGCCTTGCTGGTAGACTGTATCTGCAAATATGAGCAGCCATAGAACAAACTCATACAGCTACTGTGATCACTTGCCTCTGAAGAACACAGGCTAAATAGTGTCACATGATTCATGTTCAAGTAATATATATTTAATACTGTTCACTTATGATATTATATTTTATAAAACAAGTTATTCTATAATAATCAAGATTATGTATAGCAGGGGTAGGCAACCCTTTGATAGTAAACAATGCCAAGTGAGGAGCTCACTGTATGAATAAACATAATAAATTAATAGTATGCATTACCAGACCAAACACGTGTGTCTATACTTACACTACAGGTACATGGATTATCAGTTTGTAATGGCAGCAAGTGTTTATTTTGGTTAAATTAAAAAAGAAAAACCGCAAACGGCTACATGCCTGTTTGTCTGCAGTAGACTAGAGAGTGCATGCAATGAGGCCCCTACCTTTCTGTGTTATTGTAATTTGAGTTGGGATCATAAGCTACACTCTGGGCTGGCTGGGGTGGCAGATTTGATGCAGCATTTCTTATGGATGGACTGCTTAACCCTGAGCCTTGGGGACTCGGTATGCCTTGATCTGTAGTATACAATGAGTAATCAGTATACACTGTGTGTTTTAGAGGTCATGAACATTCACAAACTCAGAAGTTATTAGAAATCGATTGGGACGAGACATGAAGACAGATAAGTTACAACATAATATATTATATTGAAGGTAGACTCTTAGCTTTGTTAAAAGTTTGCGCAGTAAGAGTAAAATCACAATAGCATGAGACTAGCAATGTTGATACAAGTTATCAGCATGTGACTAGCATATTGCTAGCACATTACTAGCAAACTAATAGCACATTACTAGCACATTACTAGCAAGCTACTAGCATGTTTATGGCAGACAGGGAGTATGCAGATGGAGTATAACTGACCAGAAGTAATGTTAGGAAGTTGGCCAGTCCTCTTTATCAGAAGTTTCACTTTAGATCCACCACTTTGTATCAAGTTAATAGCATCCGAATGACTCATGCCAGTTGTTCTTTGATCATTGATTTCAAGTATTTCATCACCAACCTAAACAACCACACTGATTAACAGCGTTCACAATACTGCCTGAGATATAAACATTTAAGAGTTGTTTCCTCTACTAGAGACATTTTCCATGTAATACATTTAACAGTACTTATACATATAATGCTAATTGCTGTATAATAGTTTAAACATATGTAGATGAAACTAGTTTTTTCCATATTGCATATTTCAACTCTTTTTAAGCACAAACTACATTGGCTAGGTCTAGTTTAAATACAAATAGTAAAAAATAGAGCTTTGTTGGAAGATTTAAATCACTGTTTCTATTGACATTCTTTTATCGCCAATCAAATAGATTCACAGCTCTTTCTTACTATCTCAAGCTCTAGTCATGAGACAATATCAGGCTGGAGGTTGACATAGCAAACTCTTGCCAAGTGCTGCATATATCTTATACATGAGTCACTTTCCTTGTGTCGAGTTTTTACTATCCAAGAGAAATGATTAAAAGTGATAGCGAACTATTCACTCACCAATAGCCTTTGGTCCATATATGCTGCCCCATCTTCTGCTATACGCAACACATAAAGGGGCATGTTGTTAAACTCTCTGCCACCTCTTATGGAGAATCCAAAGCCACGGGAACTTCTCATCAACTCTACAGACATTATGGTACCGGGAGAGGAGCTCTGTAATATAATAACACTATATGAGTCAACACAACATTCAGTGGGTTTAAACTAATAATAACTCTTGGCAAAGCCCTAAATATAAATGCAGATAGTTTTTACCCTGAACTACATTTATAATCAATAAAATGCTTTTATAGATAAGTCTACTTTTAACACATTACTACAACTCCATCAGATGGCAAAAGAAAAAAGCCAACTGGCATACAAGCAACAATCATTATAGATAACAAATACAATAGATAAAACGTCTTTTTATAAGCAATTGAGATAGTATAACAATACAATTAATTTATGACCAAAATGGTGTAAGAAAGCATTCTGATTACTACATCACCAGACTAGATCATTCAGTTTACTATGGAAACCATCTTGACTAAAATTATACTCAATGTGGGAGTTGCATGCTCCTGCATACTTCACACTGATTAGCCACTAAACTATCACACTGACCTGGGGTGGGGTGGCTGGCGTCCCTGTACTGGTAGCTGCTGGTTTGTGTGCAGGTCCCAGCATTGGAGTTCTGACACCGAGTCGGGATGGGTCATACCCGGACGACCGAGGCGGTTCGTATGTGGATCTTGGCGGCTCATAGTTTGGTCTCGGTGGGTTGTAGTTATTCTGAGCAGATTCATACGAGGGTTTAGGTGGTTCATATGAAGGCTTAGGTGGTTCATATGAAGGTTTAGGTGGTTCATATGAAGGTTTAGGTGGTTCATATGAAGGTTTAGGTGGTTCATATGAAGGTTTAGGTGGCTCATATGAAGGTTTAGGTGGTTCATATGTGGGTTTAGGTGGTTCATAATTGTTTTGTCTAGGAAGCGGAGGGGAATCGTAGGCGCCTTTAGGTGGAGGGGGGTTGTATCCGTTCCTGGAAGGGGGGTTGTAAGGACGTATTGGTGCATAGGTTGAGTCAGACCTGGGAAGTGGCTGGTATGGTGACTGGTTGCTCTGGTCGTAAGTAGAAGTACCTCCACTGGAAGATGAGGGAAGACGACTGCCAGATCTCGTAAAGAAAGACTGCAAACAGAATTAGTGATTTAATCAGCAAAAAATACAAGAAATGTTCAATGACTGGCAGTTGCAAAGCTGCGCAAAGTTTAGCCGACAGAATTCTACCACCAAAGTGCATTGGTTTGCAAAAAAACTAAAGCCATGACAAAAACACCAAAATCCGTGTATGCTGTGAACAGAGAGAGTACTGGCCCATAAGATAGAAAATGGGTGGACATTGAGACAGATTGTGCAGGGCTGTAGAGATTTACAACAGACAAGTTAGTAAACATTTGAAATAATTTTATTTTAAGTAAAACTAGTTAGCTTAAGAACTTTCATACTTGTAAATTCCTGATTATGGATGGGGGGATGGGGGGTCACTGTACTGCTGATTGACAAATTATACATACAGGTAGTCTATTCATAAATTTGTCACATATATATTAGATTGTGATTATTACCTGTGAGGAGGGGTTTGAAGAGAGGTTGCCGGCAGATTTGCTGCTCTGGAGAGACGGTGCTGCCCCGTTGTACCGGTCAGCAGTGGTGAGAGCAGTGTGGGAGTGCATGTTACGCACCAGCGTCTCATTGTTTGCCATTGAGGGAAGTGCTGTCGCACTGGTTAAAGAACCCTGGAAGAAAATATCATACAGAATATGTACAGGCAGCAGCACTTTATAAACATTGATCCCCTAATACAATGTTTATTCATATGTATAGACATGTTTAAAGATGTCTAGCTGTAACGAGAAATGTAGTATTAGTACATGTTATGAGATCACAAGAACAAAATACTCACAAACCATGCCACTAAAACTATTGTATATTTAGAAACTACCATAAACCTAACAGACCACCCATAATGAGGCAGATTCAAACACATCAACTCATGCATTCTGTTGGTAATAATATTGCTTTAAAAAGCTTTCAAATGTATTCTCCTGGTTTACATGAATAAACACAGGAAAACAGTCATGCAAACTACAGCACCAGTGGAATCGTGTGGCAGGAAGCAATGATTGGAATGCGAAGGTGTCCGAAATGTGGAATGAGTCACGTTGTGGCTGAACTCGTGTTGAACAGGTAGAGGGTGAGAGAGAGTTATACAAACCAATTCAAAAATGAAAAGTCGATATGATTTTTCATAAACAGTTAAACTTTGTCTGTTGTGCAGTATGTGAGAAATTTCTTCCAGCAATAATCAATTTATCATAAATATAAATAATTAGTTGAAATGGATACGCTGTAAGTCTCTTACAGATATAATTATTACAAATTAATGTATCTTAACACGGAAATGGTGAAGAGTGAACAAATTGCAACCGTAACTAGTTTCCAATGGTGTGTGGATGAATCACTGTGGTACATTATACTGTAACTGAAGATCATTAGTGAACAGAAAATAGCTCTCTGTGCAGATTCTCTACGTCATGCAATTAATCACTTCGGCTGTTAATCATTAGTAAGTTAAGATTAAATTTTTCTTACAAGCCTCAGAGGCTATTGCACAACAGCGCAGGAGCTCACTGGTGGGTGAGGAAGGAATGGAAGGATGCCAGCTTCTAGTAAATTAGGGTAGATCACTAAGAACACGATTCTTATACTTACTCTAAAAGGGTGACTACGGCTAAAGGTGCTACAGAGCTGCTCTAACTCCTAATAGAGAAATGAGGTTTTTACCCACAACCAAAGCTAAAGTCACAAACTAACAATTTTTCACTGATAATGTTTCAGAATTTGTAGAAATATTTTGACTACACACTAGAACAAGCAAATCACAAACATTATTTAGGTTTGGGGAATCTGCATTAATAACAACACAGGAGGAAATATATTTTATAGAAAAGTCTGTCTTGAAAAATTTACGAATGACTCCCTGTTCAATTAAGGATGAGCAATTTTACACCCTAATTTCTAAACAAAAAGTGGTGCTATGCTATTTCTGTAGTACTCTCTAGCTATTACAATAGTATAAGTTCTATTGGTAACTAATGCTATACAACTCTGTAGTAAGTGAACAGTATATTTACACCCTGAGTATTTATATTTGAAAAGTGAAAGATTGAAGGCTGCCTAGAAATATGCAACAAAGCCGTCTGCTCAGGAGTTAACACCAACAACTAAGGGTATATTTGAGGGTATTGCATATATAGAATACAGCTTCCCCCATCCTGTGCCAACTGTGTTCACAGGCTACACCTATGTTCAAAGGCTACCGACATTCTAGTCTGCTTACATTAGCTCTCTTCTCCTGTCCTGGCGCAGGAGGGGCGACTACCAGTTTGACGGAGTAAGCCGAGTCTTTGATGAGATTGACGATATCCTCGTGTAACATCCTGGTGATGTTCACTTCATTCACGGAGAGTATTCGGTCTCCTACCTGCAGTCTACCACACCTCTCAGCTGGACTGTTCTCTATTATCCTACCTTTCAACACAAAGCAGCGCAACATTGAATCCAGCAGCTACACTCGGCTCACTCCATACAAGTGATACAGGAGGCGGGTGTATAGCAATACACGTTGCACAACTTCATACAACAAGCCACTGTTAGAGGAGAAATGTAACAAAACTCTTACATAAAAAATTTAAACTGACTTCGGATATATTTAAAAGATTAAACTCGTGATAAAATATTTGGCTTGCTCAACTATGTGGTTATAAACAGTGTTGAAACTCGTAGTAGGATTATTTAGTGTAAAACCTTAGAATTTGGCATGTTATTGGCAATTCCTCAACAGTGAATCATATTGGAATGAAAACCACTTAACAAAAAGAGTTGAGTTTACAAGATTGCAAGACTGGATTACAGGGTATGAGAAATCAGGATGATTTTCTCCACTATTGAAACTTAGTATTCTTAATATATTCGCATCAACTACAGGAACTGCTCAAAAGGACATTGGTTCATTCACTTCATCACTGTTTTTAGAAAAACCAGTGACATTCAAAACACTTGCATATTAAAAACTCCGAATAACGAAACGTTTTTACAAACTAATCAACTCTAATTGGTTGAGCAGGTTGAAAAATACATAGTACAAGTACAAGTACACTTACTTATAAAACATTTACTGGCAGCACTTACCTATGACAGCTCCCACACGATTTACAGACGATACGATGATAAAGCCAAAGCCTTCATGTTCTCTCCTGGTGACCACCACAGAGAAAGAGTGGTCTGTTAGTGAATTAGTGCTAGTTACTGGAGCTTTCATCACGTTAGTGTCTGTAAAGTATATACACTATACAGAGTACACTGTAGGTAGAGGTATACACTATACAGAGTACACTGTAGGTAGAGATATACACTATACAGAGTACACTGTAGGTAGAGATATACACTATACAGAGTACACTGTAGGTAGAGGTATACACTATACAGAGTACAGTGCAGGTACTGAGTAGACCAAGGCACAGTGTGGAGTTATATAAAGTTGACTTGGTCTATTCCAAGTAATAAATTAGGTAAGAAAATATTGCAGAAGATAATCCGAGATTACAATAATCACTTGATGGTATTTTTACAGTCAGAACTACTAAAGCCTAAGTATTGAAGACACTCCATCATCTGAAGACCACATAACTCCTGGTTATTGCGATTTTGTGGTATTCTTTATCATTATAACTATAATCTAATTGAAGTTATGATTTTAGAGGTCTGGAAGCAAGCAGGTGTAGCTGAAGGCCACTCTTCAGAGATTGAATAAAATCATATATAAGATGGAGCTGATAGATTGAGTAACTTAACTTGAAAGTTTTTTAAGAAATCCTTTTTTAAGAACAAAACAAGTTTATAAAAAAATATTTAACCTGATAAAGGAATTATTATAAAATTCTACTGTGTTATTTACCCATCAATTCTCATAAATTGATAGAACTTCCAAGTCAATTAAAAATGGGAATTATATCGTTGCTCTGTCCAGTCCTTGCAAGGATTAGACAGAATAATTATTTGTTATCCTAAATACATAAAACTGAAGGTCACTTGAAGGTGAAATAATGTTCTAGCAGACAGCTACCCACCTTGTACAAGAACTCTCCGCCTGATGCCGATATTAACGTGTCCGCTGTTGGCAGCCTGACCCATGAGAGCCACGACAACGTGATGAGACTCCCCCAGTGTCCCCCTGTTATCCACTCGAATTATCTCATCCCCCGTTTTAAGCCGACGATCTTGATCCGCTACACCACCGGGCACTATGTACCCAATTGCCACCTATAAAGTGATGTAACATATAGATACTTTCTAGAAGCAACCATCAGCTGAAACTCAACTTATGGACTGAACGTACAAGCAAAAGATACATACTTAATATTCCGGCATAATATACAATAACTTGAAAACCTTAATTATTATCATTATCATACTATGCATATAAATATTAATACAGGCATATTATATTGCCATTTAATAGATTATTTTTTATGCTTATTGCAGAGATTAGTTAGAAAAAAGCAAAAAAGGTTTTTTTGACTTTCTTATAACAATCATACATACAGAAAACAGACAAGGTCTACACTATTGCTAAAAGATCATCAGATAAGTACAGCATAATAATTTGTAGTAAACAACCCCTTACCAATTATATCACAACAAGTATGCTCTTAAAAATGCTCTTTTTATGAAATTAAAAAACTTCAATTAGAAAACTAAACCTAACATTCAAAGTATAAATAATACAAAAGAAGTGACGGATTATAACTGCTATTGCCGTGGCCCTACTCTCTTCTGCTTAGTGATTGTAGAAGCAGACGAATAATGTATCGACTCTACACGCTCTGCTGGGCAACACCGGCAGGTGATGAGTGTGACTAATAGATAGACTACGGGCTATACACTACGGGCTATATACTACGGGCTATATACTATACACCCAACTCTTACTTTAAACAATATTGCACTTCATTTCAATCAGCTAGAGTTAAATACTGGTAACCATGACTACCAGAAAATAACATTTTCAGTCATTATATAGGATGCATATAAAAGTCAGTTGTCTAGAATTTTCTTATTCAACATGACATAGACGCCTCTCCCTAACTCTCAGGTGGTAAAAAAATAGAAAAACTTGCAATAAATGGTAAAATTACTTGGCTGGCAGACATATGGAGTGATTCTCAAATTAAGCCAAGTATTACTCTATAATATGTAGGGAGCAGCCATGGTCTAGTGTTTAGAGTGTTGACTGAGTAAACATGAGGTGAGTGGTTGGTTATCCAGTAAAGGTCATTGGTGATGTTAGGAAGAGCATTCAGTCATAATTGCTCCTTTGCCACAATAGTGAAAAGTGCTTAGCCCGCTTAAAAACGTTTTCCATCACAGCATTGGTGACTATAAACTATAGGAGCTTGCATCACTCCATAATAAGTCTATATTGCTGTGATTGTACATATGATACAGTACTACTCTATACTGTTCTAACAACTAACCTGTGTATTTTCTTCCGGTCCTCCCACAATTCTAAACCCAAAACCTTTTTCTCCCTTCCGCAGACTGATATCCAGTGTCAACCACTGCTCTCTCCAGCCAGGCTGTATGCCAAAGTGACTGGCCGAGGGCGTAGAGCTCTCAAAAGACGTGACACCAGTGGGATGAGCCAATGGCGGCTCGTTTAGATTATTTTGCAGTGAATGAGCGCGAGAGCGGTGGTCTGACGGATTGGGTGTCTTGGAACGAAACCTGGAAAAATGTACATACTTGTTTACATCTAATATATGTACATACGGCAATTTTCTTTCTAATCTATACACCATAAACATACAAATATTGACCAACATATAGCAAGCACTATCTATCTTTCATACAGCATAAATAAACATTAACACAAATTTTCCAAAAAGTCATATGAAAATTTTAAGAGTTGTCCTTATAAATCCAACAGAAAGTAAACATTGTCAAACTTTTCAAATTTACCAGTTGATTTTGAGTTGTGCAAAAACAATACAGGACAGACTTTGAGTTGTGTTCTTAACATATATTCACCTTCACAGCCACCAGTTACAGTTACATAGTGTCTATTACACACAGACTCACTGGTTTATGACAAGTACCAACCTTTCATCTGTGGACCGGTCAGGCGGTGTTCTCATGTGTTCTGGCCCAGGAGTTCTTGACCGTCGGCTGTCCGAGGGTTGATAGTTCTGTGTTGAAGCAGTGCTGGAAAGTGGGGGTGGGTACTTTCTAGGGCCCAAGTCTAAAGGCTGACCAAACTCTTGAGGTCTACTGGTCTCAGCTCTGCTTGAGCCATTGAACATGTCGAATCTTTGTTGAGCTGTGAGTTGAGAGTTGTTCCCTCTACAATGAGGTAATTTAGTGTGTTGGTATATACATTATGGTATATATATATATATATATATATATATATATATATATATATATATATATATATATATAGGAAGCAGCAGTGGCTTAGGGGTTCGAGTGTTGGCATAGTTAACATGACGCAAAGGCAACTTGTGATGTTAGGAAAAGCATTCAGTCATAATTGCTCCAGTGCCACATATGAAAAAGTCCTTAGCTCGCTTTAAAAACCCCTTCCATCAGGGGTTTCTCACAGGGATAGTGGCTTCGTATATACACTATATATACATTATACTATATACTCATACCTGCTTCCTGATGAATTATATTACTAGGTTGAAGTGAGTAGCAAGCTATCTGTAATTTAAACTCAACACTAAATAGATCACCTTGTAGTGATAGGCAGATGAGATAGTCATGTTACAGAGGGCTCTGCATCTTATCACATGCTTTCTTAGAAAGTTATACGAAGAAACACAACTATACACGAAGAAACACAACTATACACGTGCACATATACTTATCTCTGTTTACTAAGTATAGTTATACTGTTAACTACTACTACAACTATACTGAACAACCAACCTGTATTTGTTAGGAATATCATAGAAACTCTCCTTCTGCTGCTGATAGTAAGAATTGTATTGGTTCATGACTGGATGCTGACTTAAAGGATGCTGCTGTGGCTTATTGGACAGAGTGCCAGGTGCAGGAGCTTTCATTTCCATGGAATGGAAATGGTTGGGTGGCTTTACTGGCTCCTCAAACTAAAGTATATCAGCTTACAACGTAGGCATTAAAATAATATTCACTTGCAATGGTACAGCATAGTTTCTCAGCTATTTGATTGTAATTTATGATTTGCAATGTTTTGATGGATTTTTAATAATAAATGACAAGCAGACGAACTGTAATAAAATCCTCTATTCAACACATTGATTGTGGAATTATAATCACATATTGAACAGTTGTTGAGCAATTAGCAGTGCAAGAGAAGGCAACTACTCTAATATAAATGACCTTGACATTATACCCCACAAGTGCGACAAACCTTCGAGGTGAGCAAATTTGTGGAATCTCGGATATGGGGAGGTAAGATCATGCTGCTCGGGGCTTCTGTGAGAGCTGAGCTAGGTAGGCCTGTTAATATGTTCTCTTTACTGTCAGCTGTAGTATCAGAGTTGAGTCTTATTTTACTTGGTAAGGGGGGCGGGGTACCCTGACCCTCACTGTCATCATCTCTGTTGCCTGTTGAAAACAAACCTTGCTAAGATACAACATTCGGAGTAGACAAAAGTGTATGCAAAGCACAACTCTTAATTAAAATTTTAAGCCTTATATATAACCAGCTTGGCAACAAAAGACAATGAAAAAAATATAAAATTTATACCAAAAGCTGTACTCTGTTGCTATAAAGTTAGTAGATGGGTTTGGTCAGGGGGTTGGTTGGTGCGGAGCATGCATACCCCCACCCCATATAGACCTGAGCAATGTTATATACAAGCTAAGCCGTTATACAGCCCAAACCAACCATGCAAAGGTATATTAGAGGCTATGCTATCCTACCAAATGATGAAGTCGAGGGGAGATTAGAGTGAGAAAGCTGACTAGTTGATCCGTTGACAGTCCACTTGAACATTCCTACAGATAAGATGCAGCATCACAGCAATACAAGCTTATAACAAGGTTTGGTGAAGGTACATGGCTAACACAGTGCAAGTACAAACTACACAACACAAGGTTAGGGAGAGCAGTAACATTTAGTTATGATAGTAGACATACAAGCACATACAATAAGGTGAGCCCAACATTGCTAGACTATAACACGTAATAGCAGCAATCCTGATTTTCTGCAACGCACTACAGAGTATAGCAGTCAACTAAAGACAAACCTTAAAAGTAAAGTCACATTATGCAATTTTAAAAGAATTATACAATTTTTCCTCAATTACTTGCAAAAATATTAAAATCTTCGTATTTGATGCAGCATCCAAAGAGCTTTTACGAATCAAAAAGCAAAATACCAAGTCAATGCAACAACATTTCTAGACATGAAATACAAACTCCAGTTTGGCATTCAGTATAAAATCAACTCCAATAAAGCAAAGAAAGCTACTTGTCCACAAAGATCCAGGAGAGAAACTCAAGTCAAGATTACTTGAGCATCACACAAATTCTATCTGAGACACAACTGAGAGAGTACAAACTGAAACTACCAACATACCAACATCATCTCCAGATCAGACGCCACAAAGATATTACATGAGAGGGAGCAGAAGTGCTGCCCCCTCTAACTATGTCCCAAACTGTTGGAAGTATATATTGTCTTCTAGTTAATAGAAAACTGCAGTCAAAACTGATATGTAGTGACTGTACAGCAGAGACATAATTTGATAGCTTTGTTTGTAAGATAATAGGAGGAGACTGAAGACTGAAAGTCAAGTGAAATCAAGTATAATAATTGAGGCATAATGATCCTTATCTACCATGAGAATTGGATTTGGTTACAAGAGAATATTGTCAATATGGGAGTCATCTCCCCAGCCTATCAACTAGCTATGTCTACTTTAGGCATTTTCTAACAAATAAAATTTAAGAATTTTCAAGAAAGATTTCAACCCCTCCATTTTTCTAGTAAACAAAATTCAATCAACTGCTATGCCACTCACTAATTGCCAAGTAAACTATATTATAATTGTTATTGTTCATCATTATTTGGTATACAGTATTACTATCTATTATATCTTAATCTAAACCAAGTTACAGCATGCTTTTTGACGGATTTCCTGAAAGTCAGTTTTCGGAATTGTCAACACCTGCTCACACATATACGATATATAGAGAATAATCAGGAATTCAAAACACATCATAAAAGAAAGCCTGTATCATATAATGAAACCCAACTAAAGAATATACTGTGAAATCATAGATAAACGTGACTACAAGGGAAAACCCTTCCATCAAGGTCAACTGTAGCTTACATCATCAGCTTAACTAAAGTAGTGGTTATCTTTTACTTTATCCTATGAAGAAATATAACATGGCAGATTCAGCAGCTAACATATTGAAACAGCTACAACCTGAACACAGTATTAAGTGGGTGTATGTCACAGTGCTAAGAAGTTGTAAGCTGCAGGAGAGGTGTTGTATGGTGAAGGGGTAGTATCCCACAAGAGGAGGCAATTACCACGGGTTTTGTAAAAAAAGCCGTGAGAAGCAGCGTGTAGACTCCACCACCATTTCCACCAGCACCCTCTTATCTACCTGGCTTACTACTGGTGGCTCGAGGTCGGTGCAACACAAACGGACCACCAGAAATATTGCTCTGTTCTTCAGAGCGAAGAGCTTCAAAACCACTAATAAACTTCATGCGCCTTGATCTATCTATATCAGGGGTGCTAGGAGGACTAGGGCTAGAGCCTGCAACACAGCATACACTAAGATCCCAAGCTGAATACAGCCTACGCTAAGTTCAACCAGGGCTATTCTATACCCAAGTAAGACCAACTGTCACAGATAATATTGCTATTACCATTTCTGGATCTGTTCACTATAAAGAAATTATGCCAGGCTACTACTAATTCGAATGGCGCATAAAGAGCCTTGAATAGCATTGCTAGATGAACAAGCAATCTTTCCATGTGAAAGACGACCTACCATAATCTTATTACTGAAGCATACGGTTTACAGCAAACTAAGACATAACTGACGATAGGTTTGTTCAACAGCAGCTTTTACTCTAAAGAGAAAAGTGGCAGTTAGACTTGGTTATTCCTAGCAACTGTTACACAGCTTATTATTCTAACTAATTTGCCGCAAATACATGGCCTAGAGTACACATGCACACACAACTAACAGTGCAAATTAGTGCTACTAAAAGCAGCCAAGACACGTCATACACCCACAAGGCACAACTTACCGATACTTCCCTCTTGTGATCTCGACTACAAAATACATAGAAAGCAACTAGAATCAGCAAAATAAGAGCATCTAGATGGGTGGAATATAATTTTTATTTGCATAAAATGTGTATACAGATAATAGATATATAGACATTAATTACAATAGCACCGTGGTGTAATGAAGTTCAGGATGACTGAATAACCAAAGATTACCTAGTAAAAAAATAATGAAAACTGATCAGATGAAATCCAGCACTACATCACATGAGTTACTGAACAAGTGAAAGCTGCTTGTACCACCAGATTTCAAGGCACCAGTGTAACCACTTGAATGTGTGGCATGACAATGACTGCTATGGTACAAAATGACCTCAACTCCCTTTGGAGTTCAGTACCTCTAGAAGTTTGTGTGTATCTTTTAACAACTTGCAGCTTACGCAAACAACATAATAGTGAGTAACCCTTGTTACTGGCTAATCTATGATTAACTTGCCAACAACATGTACCGTGACACTTTGTAACTCAAAGTGTAAACTGAAGTTAATTCATCGAGTAAAACAAAAATGATAAATAAACTGGGGTTTCAAAACATTAACTTACTCTTATATGTATTACAAGTGTGTAATCTAAACTTTTAACTTTCAGTTTTCCAATAAACCAGATAGGTTTTTATTTATTTATTATTAATTGATAATTATCAATTTGTGTTTAAATAAGTTTGTATAAGCATTACAAGAGCATATTAGCTGGTACTGGGTTTCAGCTAGATTAATAAAATAAAGTTTTGTGCATTTTCTACCAGCATAATAACAATATTTTACCAACACATACCTGACTTGGAGGCCGAGCAATTTTTCTCCCTCCTAAAAAAGAGACCAACAGCAAAATAAAATCCTTAGCATACGTATATGGACATAATAACTTTTCAAAGAGCAAACAATTCCACTAAAATGGAGACATTTTGAAGGAATACTAGCAACTGCAGTTTTGATTTCAAATCGACTTAATGAAAAGCTGGCAAGATAACATCCTTGGTGGATATTAACAATGATGAGACAATATTTGATACAGAAGTTGATCAATGGTTGAAGTTGTATTTTATAACTTAGGAAAAGCCTTAAAACTTGTCCGTTTTGCTGTCAACCTGGTACTGAGTAAAAGCCGAGAACTTCAACGAACTTCCTTATCACCAACGACAAAGTACTACTACTGTTGCAAAATGTTGGTGTATTATAGTAAATGACCATTTAGGTGCAGTAGTGGAGAAATTGAGATAGCCTGAGTTTTTTAATTTCATTATTAAATCTCGGTTTGGGGCACAGGTTGAAATTCTTCAGAGAACATAACTTTTTCTGCTTCATCTCTAATCTAGAATACAGGCTTTTCTCGATTTCTCCATCACTGCAGCTACCTCTAAATAACTTACCACCTCGCCGGACAACTATCTCCGTGGGTTTACCCTGGGGACAAGATTTCAGAACATCCACCACGTTCAGGTGATCCATGTCCTTCACCTCTGTGCCGGCTATTCGCACCAACAGATCTCCTTCTTGCAAAGTCTTACACCTTCCTGGGTCTAGTATGTGTTTCACCTGAGTGGTAATGAGAAAACATTGTTTAAACTCAAACCAATAGTTAGTGGCTCCTCCACTAATACCTCATTTAGAGTAAAAAAACAATTACATAGTAGTCAATCGTAACTATGCATTATATACCTTTAGAATGTCTCAAATTGTAAAAGTGACAGCATAACAATAGACTCAAATGGGTCATTTTACTTAATTTAGTACACACTGGAAATCTCCTGTTTTTAGCTCTTGTTTATAATTTAGCTGCTAATGAACATGGGTTTTTGCCCAAAACTAGTAAAATATCAATAAATACACCTAAATAATCAAGGTTCTTTTTAGTTTTGCTTGATTTCCCATGTTTTTTCCTTATTATTCAGCTACTTTTGATTGCGGACCGTTACAGGTTTTTCGTAATGGTCCGCAATCAAAAGTAGCTGAATATTTAGGTGTATTTATTGATATTTTACTAGTTTTGGGCAAAAACCCATGTTCATTAGCAGCTAAATTGTGAAAAATAGATAAAAACGGGAGATTTTCAGGGTGTACTAAATCAAGTAAAATGACCCAAATATAATTTTCACTATCTTTTTGTGTGTCTGTACTATATGAAGTGAACTGACCCATATAAACTTGACAGTTCAACAACAGAACCGCCTGGCATTATACGAGATCATAGAGTCTGTGGTATTTCACTTGCATATAACAATCTTGAATATTTCCTGTGAAGTCTGTTTTTTATTAAAAGTAACAGTAAATGACAACGAAAAATGCCAGCAAATATCTATCTTTAGCACATGACTCAACACAAAATGATAATATTTTAGTTTTCCAATAATCAGACCGTATCAATACAGTGCTTAAACTAAGTACAGAGATTTAATGACAGCATTTCTGCTGAAATTTAGATTCTTTCCCTGCCATCACAAAATATAGGCACACAAATAGTATAATATTATGCTAAATACTACCTTTTGTCCACTAGGTCCATCAGCTATGGTGAATCCAAAGCCATTATGGCCGCGTACAATCTCTATGGAAAACATCTGACTGCCCTGTGCAAAGTCAGAAGTAAAGGTCCTGTGACCGGGTGAGTTCGGCTGGTCTGTAGGATTCTCTCGGAGAAGGGAGTCAGCAAACTCGTCTAGACTGTTGGCATCATCGTCTTCTCCATTCTGCAGCAACACACACACTGACTGACTAGCCTCAAACAACTATTAATAAAAACCTGAAGCTCAATAATAATATTAATGCCACTTAATCGACACAGGAAACAGGTATGTCAAATATGCTTTCAGGAGATAAGAGCTGACAAAACAACATTACAGAGTATAACATGGCAGTATGCAGCTTACTGTAGCAGATATCAAGTGTCTTTTATCTGTTGCTATCAGCGCACTTAACCTACTAGCATCTCATTGGTCGACTGTGAATGAATGGAAGTGCTGAAGCCAAACACAGAGAACTTTCTGATTAAGCAGCAACTAGCGGCAGCAACTAGCCTAGCTGCCGAGGAGAGAAGCTGAGATACTGGACACTCACCCTAGCTCTATCAGCTTCTCTCTGTTTAGCTTCAGCTGCAGTAAGTTTAGGCATGGATACAGCTATGGTGGTCACTATTTCTGTGTTGGGGTCATTGGGATCAAAGGCTAGTTGGTAGCCTCGGCACACTTCCAGAGTTACCCTTTCGTCGGGTTTTATAGTTTGGAACATGGAGACAACATCAGAATGTGTGTATCCCAGTACCAGCCGATCATTTACTCTCACCAACACGTCACCTAAACATTCAGACTAAATTCCTTCACACCAGGCTACAGGTAATCCATTGCAACTCTTGTCATTTGTATGATCATCTCTTTTAAAGTAAAATCAAATTTTTCAGAGAAGTAAACATCTTTTCAATTTAGAAACATGCACATGCATTATTTATTCTATTTGATAAAAATATTTGGAGAACTGCTCAACTCTATATTTGCAAAGTACAATAGAGATAATTTAAACAATGTAAAAAAATATGTAAGCAAAATGGAAATTCATAACAAATCAAGGCATTTTTTATTTGGTCAGTGAAAATAGCTTTATCTACATATAAAACAAGGCTAATGTTAGTTTAATTACACAAGCATTTTGCTAAAATAGTCATTAAAATCAGTCAACTTTACATAATGACCAAACAGATTTCCTCAAATTTCAATCAAATTTCCTACAAGCTAAACCATCTCATAATGTAACAAAGTGATGTAATGGACTTTGCTGTGTTGCTGATTTTACTGGCGATTTAAGTTCTTGAAACTTGTGAAGCGTTTTTAATATAGCACTTAAGTTTGATAACATGCAAATGCATATCACTCCTGATATGGATTAAATAGCTTTATAGTGTATCAAAAATTATAAAATATTTCAATGTGCAAAATGCTTTAATGGTGAACAATGTCTAATTATATATATTTTTAATGAAATTGTAGCAAAACAAAATTTAACTTTAAAAGGCAAAATACAACAAATAAAAAAAATAATGAGAGTAACAAAAACAAAGAATCAACACTATCCAGACTGCAAAAACTTGACATGGAGGAGTCGTAATAAAAAACAAACTTTCAATGCATTACATTACACTTTACAGAATTGACGGTTCTACTAATTCACTTGAATGACCTAACCATACTGAATGTCTTAATCTACATAGGTGGCCAGTTGGTCTAGGGGTATGATTCTCGCTTAGGGTGCGAGAGGTCCCGGTTCAAATCCCGGACTGGCCCAATTTTTTTCAATAATTATACTTTAAAAACCTTCATTTGGAAGCAACACTGACCTGTTTTTAAAACACCATCTTGGTCTGCTGGTCCATGAGGCACAACATTTTTAATTTGCAGAAATTCCTCATCTCTCTCATCACCGCCCACAATGGTAAAACCAAACCCTCTTGAAGACTTAGTCAAGTGTGTTACCAGTCTATCGCCCACAAGTTCTGCAGGGTTTTTGGTAAAGAATGGCTTCGTGTGCTGCTGACTAACTATAAGTGAGGAAAATATACAGAGCTACTAGGGTGTGCATAAATTATTATTTCAATTTAGCTACAGTTGTGTAGCATATTAAATTATTACTGTAATTTAGCTATAGCTGTTGTGTAGCAGAATACATTTTATGATATAAGAGTCACAGTCTAGTGAGAGAACAGACTTCAAAAGATCAATAATTTGATACAACAAAATAGAATGGATAAGATATTATTGACTGATGTTTTGGAAGTGTTTTCCTTATGCAGAGCAGACAATCCTATTGAGATTTTTGCAGTTCATTACTTACAATTTAACTGATGCATATAATTAACAAATGCACAATATCAAAAAAAAAAATATATCACTTTACTGTTTGGGAGCCTGAATGCCTATTTCACTACAAATAGACTATTTTCAACCTTATTTGTTCCTAAATTCCTAAAGCCAACAAATCAGGCCTATGCAGTCCAGACCTATATGCAGTCCAGACCTATATGCAGTCCAGACCTATATGCAGTCCAGACCTATATGCAGTCCAGACCTATATGCAGTCCAGACCTATATAGTCATATATTCATATTTCAAATTTAAGATAATGCACCAGCGCCAATATTCTAAAGCTCTCCAACTCTAGAAAAACTATTAGTATTTTATATCTACAAAGTGAAAAGTCGATGATTCTAACATCTGGCAAATCTAATGCTTGAAGGAGGTAGAGATGAGTTAGTCAACCAAAAGCAAGCCTTCTTCGGACCACCGCTGAGGTGTGGGTCAAATGTGTTAGTATACGATACAGTTTCTAGTAAAACTAAACTAAAAGATTTGAGAAAATGATACATAAATTACCACGCTTGAAGGAATTATTGCCTACATAGAGTAAATCTTGTGACTTTATGGTAGTAATAAAAAAGAAACTACAGCATAAAATTTGGACAAATTATTTGGTAAAACAAAGCAGCAGTAAAGCTAAACACAATTCTACCCTAAAAGTTTGGTGTGGTTAATATAAAACTAACTAAAACACTGGAACATTACGCAAAGCAGAAAAATTGGAGAATTTCAAATAAATCAAATATAACAAAAAACAGGTTGTACCTAAAACATAGTCACCAAAATCTTGAGCCATGCCTGAGTAGAAAGCTGAAGCAAATTGTTCATCGAGGTAATCCATGACAAATTAGTTTAAATCAAATTATCTACTAGACTATACAATTAGTAAATGCCTATCAACCAACGCTTGTACTCAAGCTTCTCTCAGCATTGTCTGTAGTGCACATGTCCAGGGTAAAACAAAGCAAGCATATTAAGAGTTGAATAAGTTGAAAGGCTGCAGTGAATAAAGCTATACTCTCAGTTTGATCATCATTACAAATGGACTCTATTTATGTATTGATGGGGAGATGTAGA
This sequence comes from Bugula neritina, assembly GCA_964035545.1. Classification (NCBI taxonomy): domain Eukaryota; kingdom Metazoa; phylum Bryozoa; class Gymnolaemata; order Cheilostomatida; family Bugulidae; genus Bugula; species Bugula neritina. Next base: position 6,641,640 of record OZ037765.1, on the reverse strand, counting down.
ACAATTCCGCTGTTATAAGCCTTACAGCAGGTTTTAATTGACACAGTAATTAGGTGCTTATTGATTCAGTTCCATTCACTATTACAGCACATCTACTTCACATACTTTATGATTTCATAGTAACTATGAGTGTTTGATAGCAGTTTGTAACTATATGCACTCATAATAGGAGTACTGACTGCAACATGACAGGCACCTGAGGGTTAATGTCACAAAGTGGCAAAACAGAAAAGTGCTAACAAAATTTTAAATAATTTTGTACACCACAGAGGTCTTTCAATCTATAGAGTATAGACGACACATAATAAAACTAAGGAAAGATTTAAAACAGAAATGCTGGTTTCAACATGAAAGAGTAAACACAACTGCATTTACTGACAACTCCAAAGCAGTATAGTTCAAGGTTACTACGTTACCATCACCACACATAATATTATATACCTTGAGCAGAAAAATTTGCTCACACATTATAAATATAAACGTTATAAATACAGCCACTAACAGAGAAACCAATCCATGGCAGATCTACATTAATAATTAAAATAAAGCTTCATTCGACAAAAGTTGCCATTCATGGCTTGTGTGCCTCGCCTAGCTGCAGTGCTATTGCCCCTTAAAGCCTAGTTAACAATATTGTTTGTATTTTCCTTCAATTTAGACTAAACACAATAAAACTAAAAACACATAATGTCCAGTTTTCAACTAACTATATGCTCCAACACTACTATAATATATGTTTGTGCACAAAGTATCATACCTGAATCCACCTCCCTGTAGCTTGGTACACTTCTTGATGACTTTACAGATAAGGAGGGACTTTTTAATTCTACAAAGTCAGCAAATTAATAAATAGCACAACAATGGTAACTAAATAAACATTTCTGTATACCAGCTAGACCAGTTAGAACAGTGTCATGGAGAATGCTATCAGCTCCAACTACAGTGTTGGCAGGTCAATCCTCAATGACATCTTCAACCAACCACGTTGGTGATCATAACAAAATGTCTCAGAGGTCTTATATTTATCACTAATATTACATAATTATGGTAATAAGAGTTCATGTAGATAGAAGTACAATGACCAACATCAGCCAAACAAAATACATCATATAAATAGTCTGAAGATAAATATTATTTTAATCATAGGAGGCCAATCATAATACTTTCAGCATAATTGGTGAAGGTACAAGGTTTATAAATCACACATCTTACACTATGACATTCATGATGGCTATACGTAGTTTAGATGAGCCATGCCAAGTATAAAAAGGTAGGAAAATCTTTTTTTACCAGTTTTCAAACATTTACTGGGAGTTGTTTCCTTTTTCAGCATATTTTGGTGACCACTTTTTCAATCAGTAATACATATAAATAAAAAACAGAGACCCAGTACAATTATTTACATACAAAACCATACATAGTTGAAAACTTGGAACAATTTACAAAATTAAAAAAAGTAAATGAAACACACATGTATAAAACATGGTATATAGTTACTCTTAACAAGTGCACCTGCTCAATCAACTATGCATTTTTTATACATCACTACCTGTAGTTTAATATTATGATTAAAAAAGAAGATAACTCTCAGTAAACTTTAAAGAATTTTGGCTTAACAATGCTACGCAATGTGATTGACATAGGGCATATGTTACCAAATGAATGTCAATCACCAATTTTATGATGGTTATCTTCTGTTCATAGTGGCATGTTATTGTGATATTTTGCTAAATATAATTTTATTATCATCTCGTGGCAGAGGAGATAACTGTTAAAAGTTCAAAAAGTTTTCCAAGCCACACATATAGCCAACAGCAATTCTGATTACATATACTGAATAAACTGCCACCTATAAACAAAAGTTGACTTTTTTATAATTTTGCGACTGAAAAAAGTCAACTTGACAAATTTTGGCTAATAAAGGTATGTTGGAATCAACAACACAACCTCATTTAAATATTTATCACACCCTGAAACCTGAAGCACTTTTTGCATCTCATTAGCGTATGGATGTATTGGTATGAGTATGCCAACAAGTAGTACTTCTTCCAGATTTACCATTGGTTCTCTACCATATAACATTACCTTACAGGTAATGTTCTGTTACAAAGTGACAGGAGTTTTATTGAACAATACACTCTGACATGACATTTGTCACCAACACTGACTAGCTTAGCAACAGCTGCAACAAGCACAGGATTTCTCCTGTAGGCTATACTATATTTTGATATAGTATGATTTTACAACAAGCTAGACCTGTTCATAATAATAAATTTTGCCCTAAAGTAAAGTACAGGAGAAATAAATATTACAAATAGAAGTAGCTAGAACGAACCCTGATTAGTATCCACGGCTGACTTGGTAGGGGCATCATACTGAGTCTTTTTATTCAGGTGGCTACAAACACAGATTTAACAACAAATACAAGGTGCAAAGCTTTGCCAAAGTTATAAACTGATACCCAGCCCTGTATGCAGAGCCACTGGTCAACAAATATACAACGGGGAGGCATGTGAAGTAATGAATATATTTTGATTTGCTTTCATGAAAATGACAATCTTAGACCCAAACCAAAACGCTGATAGCAAATCACAGAATCTCTGCTCCATTATAATGAGATATAGAACTTTGGTTACTAACTATTGCTGCAGCCAATATAGACTGGACACCATATTATAAGGACAGTACATTCTATTAATGCAATCAATAATACCAAGCTAATGTTTATCTTTCCTTTGACAAATGGATAGAGATTTTATTATTTTCAACACATTTTTGATGAACGTTTGATTGCATTTCATTGATTTGTGTAAATAGACTTTCATTATAAATAAAATAGTTAGTGCCTGAGTTGAGATTATATACAGGAAACAGTCAATATTAACATAATATGAAAGAGTAAATGTATTTAGATGTGGGGAAGTTACATGAGAGAGTAAGACAACAGCTGTCAACACTATACAGTCAAGCCTAGCACTCTGGGAATGAATATTATTACAGTGTTCTCTCCATATCTCACAGATCCATATCTCACGGAATTCTATAGGTCAAGAGAAGGGCTTGGACCTCTTTTGTGGCTTATGTATGTGTGTAAGAACAAAATGGCCTAATTTAACAAATCCTTGAGTTAAATCTGATATTCTACTATGTCACGAATTGAGGTTTTGGGACACAGCTAAGTGAGTGAGATACGGAGGAAACACTGTATTAGTATAACCTGGTACAGAGGAGTAAATAAGAATTTGCTAACAACCTATCACAAGGCTAATAACTAAAATTAATTTCTTCAAAACAATAAAAAATAGATTTTATACCTCATATTTGACAACTTAGTCATTACACATACATAGTATGTTACTATTTATGACTTATCTATAGAGGCTACATGTGTGTTGATACAAGCCAATATAAAACATAACTACCCTACAGTACAATCAGAAAGTGGTATTTAATTTCCAATAAAAGATATAATTCTATATTAATGACAGGATGAAAGTAAGAACTAGATATTCCTAACAAATGACACACTATCTATATGCTGGTGAACAAAGACTGATAAAAATATCACATGAGTCAGAGAACCAGATAATAGGATAAATTAACAACCTTGACCTGCTGAAGCCAAACAACCAGAAGGACAGCTGTTGGTTGTGTTGTCCATGTAATCACATTAGACAAGTAGCATGCTTACAGCTTCTATAAACTCTTAGCATATTCACAAGTCAGTAAACCTTACAAGCCATATGTCTATTTGTAACTTTAATAGCACCGAGTTAGTACACTTACTCTATGTAGTATGTGCCGTAATGTGGATCCTCAACTTTCTCCCAGCCGTATGGTAACTCTGCAACAGAAAACATAGTGTTAGGTGCAGATATTATGTGGATTAGCTTGGGCTTATCATTTTTTGTCTGGCAACTGGGGTTTAGAATTCGATTGCTTTTTCATAATCAGACAACTTCACGTGGTAAAAAAAATTATGCTAGGATATATTTGAAAACTGGCAATCCTACGTAGAAAATAGTTAATAACTTAGCTAGTCAACATTACAAGAGCCAGCAGCCAAACTAACCAAGATGTCACCCTAGAATTTATGTAAATGTTGCTTTGGTCACTAAATGTTTTGCTGTTAGAAAGGCTACACCCTTCACCTGTATAGTGAATCTGTATATGTGACCAGTCGCGACAAAACCGGGGATGTGGCGGCGTTTATTAAGTGTAGTAAATGAAGGCTTAATTTGGAAATACTTAAATTTGAAATTAATTTCCAATTTTTAGATTTTAAACTTTTCTAATGCAAAAAAATCCAAGGATTTCAAAAATCATACTTTCGTAAGCATTTAATGATTCCTTCAGCTCTAAAATTGCATTTAAAGTTGGTAACTAAGGCTTTCAATTTTCTAAATGATGAAAAAATTGCGAAGTTATCAATTAAAGAAAGAGGACAGTTTTAGTCATTTTCATAGCGTGAGATCTTGCAAATTTATTTTTTATCAAATAAATTTAGCTTCCACCTCTTTCTTCGTACTGTCAGAAACATCATATTAAAAATCGAAGGCTAAGTTTAGTTTTTCATCGCGTTCCATCCAAAGTTAGCTTTTAAGTTACTGAGCTGTTTTGCCCTTTGGTGATAAATGCTGAACTTAATCTTTATCTTTAGCGTTCAAGCTTGAAAACCGCAACAATACAGGTAATTATACTCAAAACAATCATTTACGCTACTAACTTAGAATTGTTGCCAAGATTATTTGTAGTTATCAATTTATTAATATTTGTACTATCAGTATCACTAGGAGTAGCCGTAGGAGTATCACTATCAGTATGTCTTAGTCTATTCTATTCTATACTACTACTAGTACTACTACTCAACTAGTAACTATTTAAATGACTCTCACTATGACTCACAGTTTGAGGTACGGTTACTCATGATGATAATCATAATGATTATCATTCATGATTTACTGGTATTTGGTAGTAAAACCAAATGTAACTCATTATGATTAATAATAATAGTATAACTATAACTATAAGTTATAGTTATACTATTAATATTAATGAGTTACATTTGGTTTTACTACCAAATACCAGTATCAGTAAATCATGAATGATATAATACTATCAGTATGAGTATCAAGTTTTAAGAGCAAAGGCGAAACTCAGAGTCAGACTCAAATACTAATACAGTAAATGTAATACTAATATTATTAGTATTACATTTACATTAGTAATAAGTAATAAGTAATAGTAAGAGTGAATTTATAATTATTAATTACTTATACTTATAGTATAAGTATAAATAATTAATAATTATAAATTCACTCTTACTATTACTTATTACTCATTAGTATTACTGTATTAGTATTTGAGTCTGACTCTGAGTTTCGCCTTTGCTCTTAAAACTTGATACTCATACTGATAGTATTATATTTATTGATTTATTCTATAGTTAATATTTCAATTTACATTAGACTTACTCTTACTCTTAGTCTTAGTAACTTTTAGCCTCTGTCTTAGATTTTGTCAATACAGTTACTGATTACTATTACTATTAGTATTAACATTAGGCCTACTAGTACTAGTCAAACTACCGGTTCCTTTTGTGATTTTTAAATTAGCTCAAAGTTTGATTTAAAATATAATGATAAAATCTTTATCACATTATGCAGGCTTACAGTTAGTGTTACTATCAAAACTCAATTGATAATCATATTTATATTGATAAAAGCATCACCTATAACCAAATTGAAATGATAAATGTGACTAAATGTAAATGAGTATAATGATAAAATATTAATGCGAGTTCATGATGATTCTATAGTTGACTGACTTAGTTTTTCAGTAAGTTACTTTTAGTCCTATTTAGTGAGTAGTAACACTAACTGAATACATAAATAGTCTAAACTTTTTAATTTTATTATAAGATGAGCAAAAATTTATTCATATTTTAAAGTAATTTATTGAATTCAAATTGATTTTATAGTAAATGTCTTTAATAGATTCAATTGCACTTAGCTAGCTTTTTTACTCAATTAAATGCCTGAGTGGTTAATAGTTATCTAAAGACATTGCTTCAAAATTGCCAATTGCAGAGATGCTAGATATTCAAGTGCATAATGTGTAATTTTACTGATAATACTATGTTAATATAGAATAATCCTATATTCTGTACATTTTAGAAAGTGCACTTGTGAGGGCATTAGAGTGAAGACTTATACCTACACAACTCTGCTACCTATCAATCTAATACTTCTAATGTAGACACTCCGAATTTTGGCTTGCAAGGTTATGGCTTCTGCTTATTTCATTCATAAAAAGGTTTGCAGTCTTTTAATGATGTGCTTGAAAATTATCAAGCATTTTTTTAATTCAAATTGTTCTGTTTAATTCAATAAATTTAAACGTTGATGAAATGCAGGATCACAATTAACTGCTGCCATAATAGTACCACAAGAGTGTTTAGCCAACTAAATTTTTGTAATATAACTGGGTATAATTTCTAATCAAGCTACCGTTTCCTTTTGTTATTTAAAAAAAGTCAACATTGTACTTTCAGCTCTGGAATAGACAATAAGTGGGTAGATTGGCAGGATGGAGGTCAAGTAGCAGCATCTCTAATTGCTAGAAAATCAGCTGATGATAGTGATGAAGCTTTTGCCACATACATGATGTTATGTGTCCATACTCCGTAAACTCATATTATGAAGACCAAGAAAGTAGAAAGATGAAAAGTGCCTTCTTTGCAAAAACCGTAGAAGCTATCTAATTTTCTTTTCTTGATAAGAGTTAATTCAAGCATAATGGTTGTATCCAGGCTGGATTTTTTACTGCATTTAATTGGTTTTTTAAAATAATGTATTTGATGTTTTAAATGGGAATATTAATGCCTAATAAAACTCAAAAGTTCTAATAGCTGATTTTATGTTTATATTTTCAACATTTCGGCCAAATCAATTGCTAAATTTAGTTGCCGTTAGAGATTATAAAGATATTTATGAATGAACCTCGCATAATCTCATAATATTCAAATAATTTTCTCATAAGTGTTCTACTCATTTAGCAATAATTATGAAACAGCACAGCTCAATAGCTGCAGTTTGATATATTACACAATATATTAGAGGAAAGAGAGATATTCAATGTATAAGAGGAAGCAGCTGCCATTTTGTTTTATGTGATTTCCTGCTGACTTGGATGCCTAATTTAAATATCTCAACACACAAACTTGCTGAAACATCCTCTTCTTTGCTGGAACTGTTAAACCTTTCAACCATTAAACAAAGTAAAAAGCGAATTGACAAATAAATTCGACAAAAAGTTTGGCGGCCATATTTGACCTAATTTTATGTTGAGGCAGCATGAAATTTAGTTTAACAGAAAGCCCAAACTTTCACAATTATTTTGATACCAAATTTGTCACTATTCCTATTATACAAAGACCCGTTGCTAAGGCTTGTAAATTGTAAACAAATAATTCTCAACTTATTCTAGAGTTGCCAACTTTAAACGCGATTTTCTCGAAACAGTAATTTAGAAATTCTAAAAACGTTCAAGTTTTTAAATACTGATATCTCGAGTTCTATTGATGCTAGAGACTTCAAATAAAGTGCAAAATGTTTGGAAAAGTCTGCTCTATCACTCCATAATAATAACTAGGTTTCCAACATTTTATATACATCCCTTGTTTTGTGGTGCCAGGTCACATATACTGTTCCTTAAACGAGTAGAAGCCTGTGATGAGATTATGAAGTGAACAAATGCCCTGTATGTCTCTACAACTCTACAATTATGGCTGGTCAAGTGAGCCAGTATTTTCAACTTGTCATTGTATGAAGTCCATAAATAACGTGTTGGTATTATATATTTTTTATATAATAGTAGCTACAACCTGTCACAGACCTGCTCAAAGACATATTTGTTTGCTATGTTGAAGATAAATATTTTCAACAGCTGGTAGTTCTGGAGGAAATGTCAACTCAACAATATTTATTATAGTCTGTTTGTGATATAAATATGCTGGAAATAGAACACATTTTTTCAAATATAGATTTAACAAAATTTAGCAGAGAAATTTTAAAACTGTTGTTGTTACGCTGAGGCAATTTTTACCATAGACTAGGGTAAAGCATACGAAGAATGGACTTCAATCACCCTCAAGCAATATCAGCCATGGAATGAATCAACAAGAAACTACAACTAACTGCACTAAAACACAAAACCAGCAAGTTGGGTTGAGCAGGAAATGGCTGCAACCAGCCACCATCTTAGTTAGTCTTCTAAGAGATTCCCAAATCCTTCCAACTAAACTGCAAGAAGGCAGCCACTGGAGACATACAATCTCATCACATAATATTTTCTCAGTGGTCTGTGGCTGCTGCCATTTTCTGCATTGTTCACTAGCTGCCAAGTAGGTCTCTATGATAAACATTGCATAGAAATCTGGTGGGAAAATGGATACGATGTAACTTATAGAATCAGGCATTAAATAACTGAAAGCCATTACTTCTTATAGCACATATCATGTAAAAAGTCAATAATGAAAATCCCCTTCAAAAGAATTTTCATCAACAAATGCTTTTATAACCAGTTTCAAGCTACAAAACATTTAAATGGAATCAATAAATTAAGTGATTGGGTCCAAGCCAAGCACTCAATCTTTGTCACCCAACACTGGCTCATCGAAGGAGATGAAGCAGCTGCAGACACCCAGTAGTGTCCTCAGCAGCTCAAAAACAGTGTGCATAAAGTGACCGGCAAATCAATACCCGACAGAAACTGAAGAACAGGGCATCTGCTATCAGAGCGTCTGCACAGTATAAATAATACTATTACGAAGTTGGACTACCAATGTCTCAATTTTCCCTGTAGTTTCGAAATTAATTCTGTTATAAAATTCAAAACTATAGAAGCAAAATATTCTGTTAGAATATTTTGCTGAATCTTTGGCCCAAACAATCAATGAGCCACTATCAGAAATGGAATTTCTGAGAATTGGCCTTTGAGGGTTTAGAGTTTAAACCAACTTTCCTTTATAGAGGACCAGAGCATTTAAGAGCAGTAGTAAAGAAATTGAGATAGCCTAAGTTCTTTAATCTTTTATTAAATTTTGGTTTGGGGCCCACTGCACAGCCATTTATACAATCTTTTAGTTTCAAAATACCTATGATGCTCAATTTACAATCAGAACTAACTGGAGCATACAGTTACTCCCCAGGGTACTTAGTGCACTCACCAGGATCTATTGGTAGGGTATTCAATATATCCTCATAACTTATTTTCAGACACTCAGGCAAAACATTGCTCAAGCTTGAAAAACAACTCTTTTTCAGAAGATGAGTTTCTGAATCCAAACTCTTCGGAATATCAATATGAGAATTCAAAGTTGATGGTGGCTCCTCCAAACCCCCTTCCCAGGAAATCTTAGCCTCAAATGATGTAGTTTTAGCCTCAGCTCCATCATCTTTCTCTATACTGCTGTGCTCTGGTCCACCAGCCAAGTTTAGCTGATGTTCGACTATGACTGGGTCTTTCATATTCAAAGTTAGTAAAGCCTAACTCTCACATAACCTCATCCAGCTGATAGGATTGTGAAGATTGTAAAATCATTCCTCAAGAATTCCATGTGCATAATATTACTATAATAGTATTGGCAGGTGATAGAAAAGTTGGCAGAAATAGAGGCAGATATTCTCCTTAAACTTCAACCAGACAGCAGACTAAATCCTTCCAGCAATGACATAAGATTATGTGCAGAATCTTTGGTCTAGATTCTTGCACTTAACTCCGAGTATACAAAGAGTACAACTAGACAAAGATAATAAATGCTGATAATCAATGATAATCCAACAATCAGATCTCTCAGTGCAGACTTTAAAGTTGAATATAAATGAAGACGTTATTCCTAATGTATAAAAGACATAATATCCTCGTGCGACACTGTAAACAGAGCTAGTGCAAAGCCTCCTGCAACCAGAGTTAGTTTGAAACAACACCTGCTACCAATAATCACGTTGACAAAATCAAATCTGATTGGCCTAGGGTATTTACAGCTGAGCCCGCGTCCCTGAAAGGCTAGTTGAACTGAGTGCATTGCACCTTGACAAACAGCAGGAGTCAGTCACAACAACCACTGTGTACTAACAGCAGTGTGTAGACTGATGGGTCTGGAGTGCTTGGCTCATGATTTTATAGACTGATAGGGATTTTCTGGAAGTATGGGTGCACCTGTTTTCAGAAGGTATTGCATGCGCCACCTTTTATTTTTGGAAGTCAACAGGGCTAGAAACTCATCAAAATCAACATAATTTCAACAATTGCAGACAACACCAACAGTCTAGTAGAGTATTGGTTACACGGTAGTTTGTTTGCTATTGACATAACACAAATGTATCTTGAAGCCAAACCAAAAAGTCAACACTGAGCAAAACAAATAATATCTAGATCTCTTCACAGCGAAATCTTCTGATGGAAGACTTGATAGAGAAAGGAATACTTGCTGTGGAATACAGGATGATGAGCAGATAACTCTTAAACTCTAACTCTTTTCAACAAGGAAGTTTTGTGCCAACATAGTGCAGTGACCCTCCATAGCCCAGCAATAAGTTTTTTTCAAACCCACTGGCCATATCGAGTTTGTACTTGATATCAAAACCCCCTTCAAAACTAGTCAAACACTAACTGGGAATGAAATCTACCAAATTAAAGTAAGTTTAATGTCAGAAACCCCCAGAACAAAATGAACAAAACTGTTCTATTTTTGTAATTGTTTATTGTAACTGTTCTTATTAGTAGTTAGGAGAAAATAACTTCTAAATTATCAAAACAATGTCAGGCTGGGGGCAGGTCATTATAACTCTCTTTAAATCCAGTTGCTCACTCATATTTTAGAATATTGATCGATGTTTGTACATGCAGCAGAAAATTTTAAAAACAGGAATAAGATATTTTCCAAAATCTCCCTGTCCTGATGACTTTCATCCACCACTGAGCACTGAAACAACTACCAGAAGTATCTTATGATGGAGTATAGATATATCAACTCCCAGCAATATATACGAGTACTTACACACGGTATGTTGGTAACAAAAAGGCAGGTGCAGGCTAACAATTCTTTCACAGCCTACAGCCCAAGAATGTTTTGGCCAAAATATGTAGAGGTAAAAAGTCTTACCCAGATTCATTTATTTACATGTTTCAGCTGTTCAGAAATATACCACACTTGAGGAGGTTGGTTAACAAAACATTTCACAAAACGTGTTGACAAGTTCATATATATTCAAAATTTGTAAGTTTTAACTTCTGAAAGCAGTTTAAAATGATTCATGCTGATAAGGTACTAATGGGACTGCAATTTTAACCACCACTCTATTAACTTCTTAATGTGAAATAAGATCCTATTGTTCTCGAATTAATGATGATAGCGGGCATTGTCTGATAAGAAGTAGCAATAAACCTTGCTCTACTGTATTGTCCCAGCCTGAGTCAGGACCAACAAGTATAAATAGATATTTCAAGGTAAGAGAGGTCCATTAAAATAGGCATATATCTTTAAATTAGCTTTTTCATAACAAAATATATTATATTGGTTATATATATTAACCTAGTTTATCTACAATAAATCTTTCAAGAAATTAATTGCTATGCCAATATGTATAACAAATATGCTTGAATTGCATAAGCAAAAGACTGGGAATTTGTTTGCAATGTCAGAATTGGCTGAAATAGTAAAGAGCTTTGCTATGCCAGATGTCTGTAGCAGGGTGAAGGTTAAAGTTTGAGGTCATCACATTTTTTGGAAACAAGACAAAAAGTTGGAGCTGGCTCAAAGAACTACCAGTATAAGGCAAAGCAAAAAAGCCAACTTCAAACAAATACAGGCTCAGCAAAAAATGATTTAGTTTTCAATTGTTCACTTGGAAAAAAAACCTCCTTACAAATTCCTATAATATAGAAACAATTTGATCAAATAAAATTTGCAGATAAAAATCAAAACTTCTCAAATTAAACTCTGGACAAAATAAAGCTGTAACATTAGCAGGCATTCTCTTTTAAATTGCGAAAATAATTGTAATAAAAGAATGACAACTCTTACTCAAATATCTAATCCTACAGTCTACAATTATAGCCTATGCCTACAGAGCGATATTACTTTGCTATGTGTTATAGTTATAGTCACAGTTACTAGATTTAGCCATATAGCTGATCTAACGGCTTACCTTGGGTTGGGGTGAGGTTAGAATGAGATGCAGAATATTTTTCGATGGGTGGAGAGGGTTTGGGATAAGTCCAGTGTGTAGACTCTGTATTGTGGCTGCAAAACACGCGCAAAAGCCAAGGGTGTAGAAATATACAAGCTTGAGTATACAATATTTAGAAAACAGGTTGGCAGGAAATTGTTGCATATGAATAGGTGACAACCTAAATGAGTTACATAGGTGTACACAACTCCCAAGAAGCATCGTGCAGTCAAGTAAACTAAAGAATGAATGTGGAAAGCTACTTGCAAAGAGCAATTTTCACTACAGAACAAAGTAGTAAATCAGAAGGGAAACTTGCTAAATGCTGTTAATAATTTAGCCACCGGTCCCAACTATAACTAGAAAGGTTGGCAAGAAGAATAGAAGGACTGACTGATATTAGCAGTAACTGATAGTAATAGAGAAGCAAGCGCTTACACACTATCCCCCTGGCTAGCACTGCTACGATTGACTAGCAGCCCAAGGTGCTTGCTGGTAGCAGATATTGGGTTAGGAGTTGATGTTTGTTCAGGTAATAATACCTGCCCAGAGTCTATCACCAGATCTGGGGCAGGTATTGGACTAAAATAACACAATAGTGAAAGTACTAACAAGGTATAGTTAACATCCTAGCCACACCTTCAGTCTTCTTAATAGCTGGTCTACAGGGAGTTTGCTCCACCAACACATGGGGAGACAATACACATTTTATCTTTTTATACTTATAATTATAATTTACATTTGAAATGTTATTTCTCAGAATGATTATCAAGAAGCATTCATGACTTTCATACTGTTTAGTACCAATGGTGTAAAACAGTAAATAACAGCAGCAGTTTGATAAAATATCTTAGCCATACGTTAGCTCTGCACATACGGCATAATGTTATAATACCAGCATAATGTTATAATACCGATGAGATGAAATGCACTCACAGTAAAATATAAATATAATTAATTAATATTTTGAATGGAAAATTGGCCTTTTTAATAAAGATGTTAATGCGTTTCTTCATATAATTAATTTCTATAAAAAAATGCATAACCTTGAATAATATTCAGTATTATATCTTCTAATGAAATTTATTATAGAAATAATCATTCTAAAATTATTTTCATCATTATCTTTATACTTTTCAGTTTGTGGTAATTTACTTTCCCGTGCAAGCAACTGGAAGAGGGCAATTATAGAACTTTATATATTAGGTTTTGAGAAATATACCAAACAGCTACAATTACTATAATATGAAGATTAGCAAGGCAATGCACTTTCAAGAATAAATTGAATAGTAGGTTCACACCAAATAGCAGATCAATATGAACCAGTGAACTACTAAGATAGCTTCAACTACACTTAGGCACTGAAATATCACCTTGGGACCTTTAGACAACCACATTTGGTCTCCATTAGTACTAGTGTGTGTTCTTATTGAACCAAATACACTGTTTAGGATATTGGAAGATGTTGCCTACGCGTTAAGGTAGGCAACATGGAGCACAACTCAGCGTTAGAGATAAAATTATTCCCCATGGTTACCTTATTTTAGCTATCTACCTAATAGACCATGTAAAACTCAGCCAATCAGCGAAGTGTACCAGGTCAATGTTCTACCATTGTAACTGATATAAAATTCTGCAAGTTCAATTGCAAAATGCATGCTTCTAAAAGCTAGTTGTGCAACTTTTTTTTCATGCATTATTTAATTTTATATCTTAAATTGATGACTCTTGAAATGAATTTTTAAAATGTCTAAATTAAGTGTTTATAAAATGCAATTAAAAATTTCATGTCTAGAAAAATGACCTGGTACACTTTTGCAACTTAAGGCCAATTATTACATAACTGCCAGCTTAGTAGCTATTTGTTGTTGCAGCTTGAATGGGTTATTGTTTAGCATTGGAAGCTTGCAGTAAACATCTGTGAATTTGGTACATGACTTTGATTGGCTGGTTTTTGAATGGCCCTTTAGTATATGCATCCGGATGGCTAAGTAGTGTAGACTCCGCCTACATCTAGCTAATGTACAGTACCCAATCCACAGTAGTATTACAAAATTTCTGTTTAACAAATGAAATATTCTGGTCATTTGTCTTGTACTTAACAATAGTAAATATTCTATTCAACTAGAATTTTATTGTATGTGAGCCATGGGAACTACTAAGAGGTTAAATCAACCACCCATGCTAGTAATATTGTAGCTCGCAGTAATAGCAAGTCCACACCATATAAATATACGCATTATAAGCTATTATGTGCAGCTTATGAATGCTGAAATGACCCCATTTCTTACCTTCTATTTGAAAAAAATTGTATTACATATTCTGCCACTTCTGCACCAGGAACTTGTTTTCCTTTTAAATTTTGAAAATAGTGGTCAGTTTCTGCAGCAGTCAACATCCACAATAAACAACGTAAGCTTTCAAATAAACTATAAATATATGAAATATTAGTGTGAAAACAATGTCATTTATTCATTGCTATGATGAAAAAATTACAAGAATATTATATAAAAGCTAGATATAGATTTCTAGTAAAATGGCACAGGTAAAAATAACACATTTTTACTTCAAATTCTAAATTTCATCAGTCACCAATGGTGGCTGTAGATTACAGAGAGCACAGCAGACTATCATAATCATAATCATAAGGATAGTCTGCCCACTGAGCAAAATTCAACTCCAACCCTTCATTTGGGTTACCAATGCACTAAAGCATATAATGTAAGACGCACAAAAAAACAGTGGTTTTAATGAAACATGTGAAAGAAGCGAACAGAAAACGTCTTCAACAGAGTCAGCTGATATAGAGCAACAGAACTCATCTGACAGCCATCCTCATAGTCAGACTTCATCAGAAGTAACTGAGTTACCAGAATCATCAACTACTCAGAAAAAAGATCTGCACATTCTATTGATAGACGAAAATCAAAAGTTGGAAGAAAAGGCTCAAAAAGTTCCACGTTTAAACAAAAAGCAACTATTGAAAAAGTAAAAGTTTTTAAAACTTTCACCACTACAGATGAGCGAACTAAATTCTATACTGGAATTCCTACACGTTCTCTATACTATTTTTTAGCAAGGTAAAAATTATGATTTTCTTATTGCAAAGATAGACTATGGTTTATTACAAATAAACAATGCAAGTCTCACTATGCTAAAATCTGTACATTGATTAAATTTGATGTGTAGTAAAACTGTCATTTTAATTAAATTTGTTGCAGTATGAGTGTATCATTCATACATTTCTTATTAAAGATGTTGTTTTATGTAAGATATTCATAAATACCACAGTGGTCATCTGCATGCTTTGATTTATTTAGTTTAGGGTTTTATTTAAACAAGCAGCAGTCTTTTATTTGTGGACAAATTGACTCACTTTCTCCAGGAAAAGTAAATTGTTTTGACTTAAATTTTCCTTGGTTATTTTAAAGCTTATCAAAAGTGGCCTCCTAATCTAATTTTTAGCTGAAACTAACTCAGTGTTTAAAACTAAAATGGTTTACACTTGTTACTAGTTTCACTTATTCACAAGCATTATTAAATGCTATTCTAGAAATAATTTGGGTTTGAATTAGTTATAGTATAATTATAAAATGAAGTAATAATTGTTTGTCCACAGTATTTGTTTAAACTCATGACTTCATTCAAAGGATGTATTCATACAACTAGCTTATTATGTACTGTTACAGTATTATGTAACACATGTTGACACACATTACATTCTGTTTGGATGGTGATATATTGGGTCAAGCCTTCAACTAGCAGTTCTTGAACTTCATAGTTCTTGCAAAATATAACTGAAGCTACTTACCAGAGGGTAAAAACTGCTGAATGAATACAAACTAAGCACAAAATTTATTTAGCACATACATTATAATTTGAATCATAATTTAATTTTCATTCTTTGTTTACTATATTTAGATTTATATGTCCGAAGATGAAAGTTCTCACTTTCAGAAAAAAAGTTAACAGGACAAGATAAACTTTTATTGGCTTTGATGAAGCTGCGTCAATATTTACAGTTTCAAATGCTTGCTGGCCTTTTTTATATCTCTAAATTAAGTTACTGCAAACAAAGTTGATTGCTAACCTTCGAATCCATGTCAAAAGAGCAATCAAAAGAATAAAGGAGTTCAATATTTTAAATGGTCCTGGAGGTGTGAACTTAGTGTTGGCACCTCTATTAGACAAGATTATGATAGTTTGCTGTGCTCTCTGTAATCTACAGCCACCATTGGTGACTGATGAAATTTAGAATTTGAAGTAAAAATGTGTTATTTTTACCTGTGCCATTTTACTAGAAATCTATATCTAGCTTTTATATAATATTCTTATAATTTTTCATCATAGCAATGAATAAATTACATTGTTTCCACACTAATATTTCATATATTTATAGTTTATTTGAAAGCTTACGTTGTTTATTGTGGATGTTGACTGCTGCAGAAACTGACCACTATTTTCAAAATTTAAAAGGAAAACAAGTTCCTGGTGCAGAAGTGGCAGAATATGTAATACAATTATTTTCAAATTGAAGGTAAGAAATGGGGTCATTTCAGCATTCATAAGCTGCACATAATAGTTTATGTGTATATTTATATGGTGTGGACTTGCTATTACTGCGAGCTACAATATTACTAGCATGGGTGGTTGATTTAACCTCTTAGTAGTTCTCATGGCTCACATACAATAAAATTCTAGTTGAATAGAATATTTACTATTGTAAAGTACAAGACAAATGACCAGAATATTTCATTTGTTAAACAGAAATTTTGTAATACTACTGTGGATTGGGTACTGTACATTAGCTAGATGTAGGCGGAGTCAACACTACTTAGCCATCCAGATGCATATACTAAAGGGCCATTCAAAAACCAGCCAATCAAAGTCATGTACCAAATTCACAGATGTTTACTGCAAGCTTCCAATGCTAAACAATAACCCATTCAAGCTGCAACAACAAATAACTACTAAGCTGGCAGTTATGTAATAATTGGCCTTAAGTTGCAAAAGTGTACCAGGTCATTTTTCTAGACATGAAATTTTTAATTGCATTTTATAAACATTTAATTTAGACATTTTAAAAATTCATTTCAAGAGTCATCAATTTAAGATATGAAATTAAATAATGCATGAAAAAAAAGTTGCACAACTAGCTTTTAGAAGCATGCATTTTGCAATTGAACTTGCAGAATTTTATATCAGTTACAATGGTAAGACATTGACCTGGTACACTTCGCTGATTGGCTGAGTTTTACATGGTCTATTGGAAGCCTACACCAGTTACTGAAACAGCAAACAATATACTATCCAACACAAGGAATAGCTAAATTAGCCACAAAGAACTAGTTAGTAGACTATATAACTCACTCAATATAGTATTTATGCCCTTCAGGAGTATAAGCAGTTTCCCAGTTAGAAGGTAAATCATCTCCACTTTCACCCAACAGTACAGGAGTGTGTGAGGGACTAGGTAGTGGTACTGGCTCTGTAATGGACCTGTCAATGTGGACCTTCTCTGTTGGACCTCTACTTGGACCTCTGCTAGGTGTTGGCATGATTATATCAGTGCCTGGAATGTGTGCTGAGTGGACAGTATCATCTATCGGGAGATTTCTAGAAAAATTGTCACATTTAATGAAACAGCCATGCTTATTTCTCTCTACAACAGTGTGAATCCAACAATATTTAGTATTTAGATTGTCGTGTTTGTTAGTAGCATGGTAGTTGTCCTTACTTGTTTGAAGTAGCTTCAATGGTGGACCGATTTCTTTGCCGTTTACCCTTGGAAGAAGGATGCGCGCCAGGTCTGTGATCTGAAGTGGTTGTCTCCACCTTGCCCTTGACGGATACAATGGGAGGCTTTGGCATCCCATAAAAGTTTCCTAGAGAGAGAAGTTACATGTGAACTAGCTGATGAGATGTACATTCAGCCTAGCAGAAGTATTTACAACTCTCTCATCTGGTCACAGCTCATAATAAACTAATCAATCTAGACTTTAGCCTAGTTTACAACATTTTAAACTAAACAATATGGGGGTTGCTTGGCACTGTTGCCAACACCATGGCCAGCACACACATACTGTTCCAGCAACTTGTGTGGTGGAAGATGCATTCTGCACAGTACAAAGTCAGATCAAATATAGAAATGTATTTAAACAGAGCTTTGAACTACAATAAATTCAGTGGAAATGCAAAGCATACTTTTAAAACAGGAAAATATCTTCGTACCATGAATAACACCAGCATATTTCAATGTAATTAATTTCAATTACAAGTCACATAATTCAAACTGGCTGATTCAAGTGTTAGAACAAGGAACGTATTGAGCCAAATTCCATATATAGCTATGTATATGATTCATAACCCATCTTGTCTTAATATACAGGTTTGTGTTGAGAAGCCTGGAACACCAGTTCTGTATACTCATACATGAACTCTACTAGCAGCACTGGTGGAGGTGGAGATACTGTTACAGGCAGTTGGAGAGACATTAGCACAAGAAGACAGATTGGCAGTCAACTGTGACACCATCCGCATACACCTACAGTCTTCAACTGCAGCCATCATTGCTAAGCAGTGCAGCTACGGATAGATTATACTGCCAATGTTTTCATACCAGATTGGTGTACAGTATGCAGTGACGTGTAATGTCATCTCAGTCTAACAATGACTAAAGATCAAATTTATAATTAGTAATGCTGTATCACCAGGTGTACTAAATCATGACTGAAGTGTAATGAATGGGTAGGACGGCTAATCAATCCTCTTGACTGAAGAGTCGAGTAGTAAAATTCTCAAAGCATTACTAGTGTTTATTCTTGTGCATTGTAGAGTGCTTTGTAGTTCCAACACCATTATTACTATTTCCTCTAAGTGAACAAATACTATTGTTACTACTAATACTACTGCTACTACCTATACTACTGTTACTACCAATACTACTGCTACTATGTATACTACTATTACTATGCATACTACAGTTAATACCAATACTACTGCTACTGCTAATACCACTACTAATTCTACTATTGTAGATGTGAACTGGTATATACATATAGAAACTGCACACATTATTGACATGTCAAGATTTTATTTTGTGCATGCTAACCATCATATTCTCCACTCTCCAGCAGGTTCCCACTGGCCTCAAGGGCCTTAAACTCTTCTAAAGTAACAAAAGTATAATCCACACCATTGATTTCTCCTTCCCTAGCTGGCCGGGTAGTGCCTGAATAAAAGAGTAGAGAGAAATAGTGGAGTTATTCCAAGAAATGACACATAGCCTAGCAGAATCAACTACAGGAAGAATAGAGAGTTGAAGCTTATAGAATTAGTTAGTTCTGGCAATGAGTGTGAGTGTGTGTTTTACCAAGTAGGCCGTAGGGGGTGCCCATGACTTTGGTCTCATTTATTGACTTGGTAGCAAGGTATTCAATCAATTATAATACATATCAGCTTATACATAATATCAGAAGTTTGAGTCAGATTGTGACTTTCACCACAGAATCTAAGCTGAATATTATACAGTCCAGGAGATTGACCAATGATTGCAGAAGATTATAGGTTTACAGATTAAACTATGCACAATTAAATACCTTAAAGACTAAATACCTTAAGTTTCAACTACTAGAATTATCTGTCAATGTTTCAATTATCTAATCTAAAATCAATACTACTTATGTGTTTGGCATTTCTAGACCAGCAGGCAGGTAGAGTCTGGGCATAGGAGATCTCTTTGTGCTTATTGTTTATCAATAATTCAAATTCAACTTATTTATGTTATTATAAAATGACTAGTGTACTGCATAATAAAGCTAATTCATTGTTCCACCATGTAAATGAACAGAAAGTAAACACAGCTAACAAATAAGACAGTTTACGACTACTCCTGCAAACCCACAACTGTTTTACAACTAGCAATGTATTAAGGTGCAGATAATCAATTAAGCGTGAAAATTTAAATAGCTAAACCTATTTTCAGGCCAAGCCTACTCTGTGCAACGGAAATTTGTCATTTTTAGTCAATGCTTAGATGGAATACATTGCATCCTTAGAGAGTCTCACTAGAAGATGTGTAGGCTTGAAACTAACACTAAACACGTGAACTCACATGGCACAGTTCTTTGGAAAAGGTTTTCTCTAATAGTCATCTGAGTGTCATGATCAACTGAGCCCTTGGGAAACCCGTAGTTTAGGTAGGGTCTGAGATCCTTCTTAAGACTTCCTATTGAAGAGGAGAATGTAGCTTATTGATAACACAACCTTAAGTCATTGTTAAAAACAATATTTTAGCAAATTAGATAAATTGAAACCAGATTTCTATAGCTGAAGACCTGCACTTCTTTATCCAACACTTTCTATGAAAAACAATGACTAAAAGTAGAATGCTGCAATCAGATGCAGGCTCTACTAACCTGATTTAGCAGTTTTTATTAACACAGGATTAGAATTTCGAGCTGATTTCAAGATATGTTCCTGGAGATCACTAGAAGTAAATCCAGCCACTTTGACTCCCTGAACCTCGAGTATTATATCCTCGGGTTGAAGTCTAGTAGTGGGTCCTGAGTGGTAGATTAGTCTACTGTGCTTTATATCTTTCCCCACCAGACAGAATTCTCCATATTCAGACCCTCCAGTAACGGAGAGAGGCGACTCATGGGGAGAGCAGTCCGGAGAGAACGCTAAAGTTGTCTCCGATACCAGGAAACTCCAATGCTGTGGATCCATCTTCTAAGGCTAAGAAGTTCTCCTCAACTCATGGTTATTTTAAGTTCGAACCAATGCAAAACCTGTGGAACAACTTAAGTTTATAATCAAGTACTATGATTTCAACTGCATTATACTAGAGAAGATGAGGCTCATAATAAAAGCATCACAACAACAGATTTTTCCCAATGATAAATTAGCTTTCAAGAGGAAGAATAGAAACTACAAAGACTTTTTAGTGCCAACATAACTAATAACCAGTGATCTAATGTTGAACAAAAAGTCATGACAATGATCATTAGATTTATCTGTGGGAGATCAATTGCATGAATAGGTAATCACAGGTACAAAAACAGTGTTTATTAAAGTGTAAAAATAACAAAAAACAAATAGTCAGGTCAAGCACTACAGCCTCTCAAATTAACTGCACCGTATATTATATGCGTGACTGTATGATAATGTCTCAAGTTGAATAGCTAATCAAAAAGAAAATATTGGATTTGTCATTTAGCAAATAATATAAATGTGAAAAGAGATAAGCTTTATCTGATGCAGATAAAGTATTACTCAAATGTTGAATGATAACATTGGCCAGATATACATGCGCAGCTATGAACTTCAAACACTCTACGTTTTCTTTTAGTATCAAAATACTAAGCAAACTTAAAGCTGCACAAATTGAGACCTCCATTATAACACTAAAGATTTCAATTCCTACAGTTGTTAGATGATATTACACCGATAAGCTCTGATTTCTAATATGTGAACTATTATAACTTCATTAGTAAGTATATATAGCAAAGAATAATTTATTATTCCGGTATTGCATTGGTATAAGCCATTACAATAACATTATATCCTAAAACTTAATTCAAATAAAAATTTACTGAACTCAAGTTTTATTATCCACCATCATTAAAATTAATTTATGGATATTTTCAGCTTGATGGCTACAGAGACATCAAGCTCAACGTTGATATATTACTTCTTAAATGAACTCAATGGGGCCAGTTTTAAAACATGAAACTACTAGCCAAGCTGGTAAATGGTTCAGGGACTTTAAAGTAGGCAAAAGCAATTTACAAAACTTGTGTCCTACTAGACAAATATTTCGATCCATTAAAAGTACCACAGCCTTTTAAAATTTCCAACCGAATGAAAGCAGCAGTAAATTTTTAGTTTAATATCTTGACCCAGAAATTTTGTTTGCGGAATACAGGACAGTTAATATGTATGATGAAAAATGACTGCTTTAACATACCACTGAACATTTAATACAGTTAAGACAACCAACATAATATTACATCCTTTTCTTAAAATCATATCACTGTCAAGGTCGGTATAGGTCTAACAGTTGCTACTAGAACTCTTTATTAGATTTTTTAATAAGCTTGTGATTTTAATTTCTTATATGTCATTTGCATTAACCATCACACTGTTCTTTTATTTTGAAAACAGGCCATTTCTTTTCCATAATTCAGTGCTAACCTTCCATCCTTAATCAGTTTCTAAGCTTTAAATTTAATAGATAATTATAATTACAAATCAGTAAAAATAAATTAAGTTGAGATATCAGTAAAAATTATTCAGTGTTAATGTTCACTGAAAACAACATGTACGTCTCAACTGTACATTTTTTAATCTTAGTTGCAGTTTAATTCCTTTCATAAGAGTTTTTAAATAATGTTCTTCCTGTTTATCACGATAGTCTCAGTCAAATACATTAGCAATTAATTATCCAGACGAGATAAAACCTAAAATTTAAACCCATACTTGATATCACACAATACTAGTGGGCATAAGAATATAATGCATTTACAGCCATTGACTCAATCATAGAATTTGAGTTACACTCACTGAGCCCCTTCTTATTATCAGGCTGTAAAAAGTAATTACTGTTTATTAATAAGTGATAGTATTATTATAGTGTTAGTATAATAACACCATCATTTTAATAATATTTAATCAAACTATCTATACTGGGAGACTAAAACTGTACAAATATTTATAATTATATTTATGATTATAAAAAATATAATGATAATGTTTAAAAATATTAAAAGCATTCTCAGTCAGTGTGAGTGTAACAAACCGAGTGGAAGTCTCTATAGCCTGGTAATTATCAGTATGATCATCAGTAGCAGCATCACTCTATCCCTACCACTACGACTATGCCTATTACTACCAGTTTTACTATTACTATGCCTACTAATGTTAATAATTATGGTTATGCCCATGAGGTATGAGTTCAAGGACTTAAAATATTAGACTCTACATTGATGTCACCGACTGATCTAGTAATAGCATAAAACTAGAAAATAAGTACCTATTACTACTAGTAGTACCAATTTTTTGTTCTCTTTCTAGTAGTCATAGTGTAAGTATAAGACTAAAATAATTATAAGTATGAGAATCATACCCACAGTATCAGTGTGACTATTAGCTACACGCTGTAATATTTTCAATATATTATTTATAGTGATCATCAATTTTAAATGACTAATGTATTACTATTTAGTATTTAAGTTATAAATAAAATATTAATAATAACATACTTACACTTAGAAAATAATATTTATCCACAGAAAGTTACTGCCACGACTACTGTAAATAAGCGTAGGTAAGATTAAGTCTCAGTCATACTATTAGTATTATAAATACTAATACCAATAGTATTACTATTAATATTACTATTAGTAATGCTAATAGCCAATAGAGGACCGTATACTTAATCTTATATTTATACTTGTTAGTTAAAGCTATAACTTATAAGTTATTATTTTATAGTTATCAACCATTAACTCTAAGCCATCATCATACCCATAGTAATACTAATAGTAATACTAATAGCTATACTTTTTCATCTTAGCATAAGTATATTAATATTGTATAAGCTATAATTATAAATGATATTTAATCTTACACCGGTAGTGATACTTCTAGTTTTAATCATATTGATATTGATATTCATTTTGAGTTTGAGTATGACCTTAAACTTAAAGTTTATCACTAATGACAGTGAGACAGCGCAATTTTATCACATTCCCAGTGAATATCAGTATCACTCTGAGTATTAGCATTAGTATGAGTATCACTATGACTATGACTAGAGTATGAGTATGCCAGCATCGCTATCACTATCAGTATGAGCATCAGTTATCAGTATGAGTATCGGTATGGGATTGAATAATGAATATGAATTCGGATATGTAAAACTAAATGCAAATCAAAATTAAAACTAAAAGTTAAAGTAACACAAATAGTAATTTCTAACAGTAACACTAACAGTAACTGTAGGACGTAGAACTAGATCAAGTGTAACACAAACTCTCACTCTAAGTCACAGACTGAGACTCAATCTGTGACTGACTCTGGCAGTGGCTGTGAGTGAGCAGCTTGGACACTAGATCTAGAGGTGGATCTTCATCGTATAAATATAACATAAACTATAACTATAAGTTATTTAATAACTGTAAGCATAAGTATTACTATTACTATTAGTATAAGTCCATAACTATAACTTATAACTTATAAATATAAGTTATAAACTTAAACTTAAAGTATAACTATAGGATTATCATTACATTTACTGATTACTCATTTATAATTATAAATTAAAATTAATTATAATAGTAATACTTGCAATTGTTATTTTTTTCAACAATTGACAACTGTGCCAATAATATAATCATGACCAAAAACATACCTACATTCATAAAATCCAACGAGCCTTATCAGTATGAGTATGTGTTTCAATATTATTAACTTTTACTTTCAGTAACTGTAAGTTGTTGTACTTGTTGGTGTAGTTCCGAATTTCGCGAAATTATTTTCTTGGAGCAAGCGTTTGGGGGGGGGGGGGGACAACCTTTACTATGAATATAATATTATTATTCAAAAATACCTAATTAACACCTATACCCATTGAAAGACAACTCTCCGTTTTGGAAAGTTTTGATCCATTGCTTGTAACTCTGAAGCAAGCAGCAACTTCTATTTTTCTCAATTATTATTTTTATTATTTTAAATTTTAGTGTAGAACAATGTACATGAATAATCATTATATATGTTTCAAAATTTAGATTCTTTCATAATCGTTATTGCCTATTGGTAACTTCAATAAAAATAATATCTCGTTTAGGTGGAAATTGTACAAAATAGAAAACTATATGATAATTTTATTTTAAAGAAAAATTTCATTATAATCATGTAAATATTTTATATTATTTTATGCTCACATATTTTTTCGTTTTAATGCGGGACTGTGTATAATATTTCTGTATAGATCTTCATTTTGTTCGCGATTCGCGAATTTCATTTTTACAGCTTGGAAAAAGAATATGGCAACCTCTAAAAGCGCTAACACTTACAATCGACAAGGATGGGAAGAAGCGGTAAATACTTATTAGCTTTTAGTGCTAATGTGGTGAATTTTAAGTTTATCAGTGTTATTTTTTAATGATAATTTTTTTGTACAAATGCAAAACCCTAACTTCAGGAGTAAGAGTAACACTAACTGTAAGTGTAAGCTCTAAGGGCTAAGGAATTCGGGATTGAATTTCGTTTTGCTTTGAAGAATTAAGTTTACCACTACCAGTAAGAGTAAGAGTAAACGTAATTGTAACACATTTATTTTCATTTTGATTTTCAATTTTATATTGATGATCATTTTATTGTTAATATTGATTTTCACTTGATCTTCATATTAAATTTGATATTTATAAACATTTATTTTAAGTTCATAAATTTATTAATAGTTAATCATAATACAATAGGTAAAAGTTAAAGTAAAACTAAATTAAATGACTGATATAATGCTAAAGAGTAAAGTAAAAATGTACTGATAACTTCAGACTCTCACTATATTCAGATAAGTGATAATTTTACTTCAAATTCAAGTAGAAGTTAGGCTTTTGAAACTTTTTCGGAGAACAACTCCAACTATAACTATTACTATTAGTATGATGGTGATACTTACAGTTACTATCACCATATAGTTATATTGATTGCTATTTAATTGTGCATAATATTTACTGTAGGCTCACAAATTAATAGGTTATATGCTTGCATGTTTATCATTTATGTCGAAATTGCAAATATTGATAGCAAATAAAGATTTAATCTTTAGTTTTAGTTCTACTTCATAAAATGTAAAAGTAAAAGCCATACGGCATATCCTGTTGGTTGAATTTTGTGATGGGTCAGGGAAATATCTAGGTTGTAATACTAAAAAATATTCTCATTTCTCTTCCACTTTTTAACTCGCTTTTGCACTCGATGTGTCAGTGTGTTACTTAATTCATCTTTCCACTCCTGTTTTCTCCACTACTATTCCAACGTCTCAATATACATATATTGATATTTTGTTGATATTTTATCACTTTATGTGTCTTAATAATCACTATTTGTTTTGTTGAAATTGCCTTCAATAATTGTTATTTTGCAGTTTGTTAAACATAGATTTTCTTTTTCTCAGTATTTACCTCCTCTTTTTATAATTTTTGCAACTTACTTGATTAGCAGTTGCATTTGGTTTTACTCCATGTGTCATTATTAGCCTCACAATCTACGCTAACATAGAAAGTGTTTGAATTTCATACTGATATCTTTTCAAGTTTTACTATGCACCAGATCAGGCTAATGTCTGCTAGTTTATAAAGAAATTATTCTCAGTCACATGTGTTTTTGAAAGGCTCATTTTTTCCTACATTTTCAAGATTATATTTTCGCCTCATAATCTCATTTCTTTTTGGCCTCCATGTTTGGTCTGGTAATATCTACTAATCTTGTAGTAATGGGCAATTTTGTAGTCCACATCTTAAGTCACATATTGCATTTACAGCCCTATTGTACTTGACTGTTTTTCAGGATTTTCCCATTCTTTGTCAAACATGCCTCGGGGATAATCCATATGTTCGAATGGTAAGTTTACAGCTCAACAAATTAGTTACTAAACTGTTTTGCTATGTTTAAAATGTTTCATAGATCTTCAGCGTATTTTAAGCTGTTTTATGTTTTAGCTTATTAAAAATATTTTTTATTGTGATTATTTTTCATGTTTTTGTTCAGTCTTTACGCTGTGCTAATTCGATTTGTTTAGCTGAATGCAAGCAAACCAAATATAAAGTACACATTTTTTAAATTTTTGACGAAAAAGTCTCCATGATTTAGCTTTTCAAACAAAAGATACAAAGTGTTTTCTAACTCAGTTAAAACACCAGGCAATATTTATACACTAACTTTGCTTGATATTCCAGTTCCAATATTTTAGACCAAAGAAAAGTTTGGAAAAGAATGTAAAATATGTGCCAGGCCTTTCACTGTATTTCGCTGGTGTCCTGGAGCAAGAATGAGATACAAAAAGACTGAGGTTTGCCAAACGTGTGCCAAACTAAAGAATGTTTGCCAAACTTGTCTGCTAGATCTTGAATATGGTAAGTTCTATTCCTTTGATTAGTTGATGAGAATTGTGGAGGAACATATATTGGTTTTATGTTGAACATCCTATTTTGACTTGATTTCTGTGTAATTCTCAACTGAATGTTCAGGCCTACCTGTGCAAGTGAGAGACCAAGCATTGAAAATGAGAGATGAAATGCCTAAGTCAGACGTGAATAAAGAGTATTATATAGCCAATGCTGAAAAGCAGGTATAACACATATTCAAGACATTTATATTTAACCTACAATTCTTAGCTTTTTATTGCATAATTTTTTATTCTCATACCTATCTACGATTGTGCCTTGGGTTTTTAATAACAAAATTTCTATGCTGAAAATTGCAAGAACATGCTATAGCTAGTCTTTGCAGTTGAACAATAAATTTTTGCATATTTTGAATATTTGCGAAGATCTTAATCAAGATAAAGCTAATATTTGTAATTTGTTAGCTTGCTGAAGACGGCCCATCTGGTAGTCTTGGTAAGTCACAGGCTCCAAGTGACATTCTATTGAAACTAGCTCGCAACACTCCGTACTACAAGAGAAACCGACCTCACATCTGCTCCTTCTGGGTAAAAGGCGAGTGCAAAAGAGGTGAAGAATGCCCATACAGGTTGGTGCTTTGCCATCGATAATATCTAGTTTTGTTAATCTTGAGTCATATTCAAACCTAAGAGATGGTATATTTTTGCTCTCTTTCATACTGTTTTTTAAGTTTATCTTTCAGCATCTCTGAAGTTTAGTATAGTTATGTAGTCAAATAATCACAGATTTTCTTAACTATGCTTGAACTACTAAAAATGTATTACTTTACTGGTGTATAAATCATTGGTTAAACATTTTTAGCTAATTAAATAAAAAAATTCATGAATAATGCATTGAAAATCAATTACTTGCTTATTTATGAGTAATAAGCTTTGAATAATATAAGTGTGCATTTGTCATGGCTACTTGATTCACTACTTTCACTAAAATTTTACGAGAAGGGCTTGGAACCCCGTTTTGTGACTTAAATATGTGTGTATAGGGACAAGTTGGTCTAATTTAACAGATTTGTGAATTAAATATGGTATTCTAATACGAGTATGTCATGTCACGGATTGAGGTTTCAGGAACCTGTAGCTTAGTGAGATTTGGAAGGAGTGCTGTATGTATTAGCGCCACTTGGTTCACTACTTCCTGTAATTCATTTTGTAGACATGACAGACCTACAGATCCTGATGATCCTCTTGCTGACCAGAACATTAAAGACAGGTTCTATGGACAAAACGACCCTGTGGCCAATAAACTGCTGGACAGATACAGCCAAATGCCTAAGATCTCGCCTCCTGAGGATAAATCAATCACCACCCTATATGTTGGTAATGTCAGCGATGACATCACTGAAAAGGACATTAGGTGACGAGTCTGTAACTTTTTCCCACATTGTAATGCAATGTCCTTACCTATAAACATTGTTAATAGCTCACGTGAACAATGTTTAATTAGTACTACTTTATTTGTAGTGACAATTTCTATCAATATGGTGAGCTCCGGTCTGTAAACATTGTGAAGGGATCACAGTGTGCATTTGTACAGTTTACCCAGCGAAGTGCTGCTGAAACCGCTGCCGATAAAGCATTCAACAAATTGATTATTAATGGCAGAAGAATGAATATTAAATGGGGCAAGAGTCAAGCCCAGCAAGGGTTGAGAGACGCTGCGGCAAACAAACCTGAAGAACCTCAAGTGAACCCAGTGCCTGGTTTACCTGGTGGTAAGTATCCGGTCAATAAAACTGTCTACTGGGGATATCTACTTGAAACAGTAATTTGCACTTGTCAGTGTTATGTGTGATATGTTGTAGCATTGCCTATGCCCCCTGAAGAGCTGTCTAACAACTTCTTTAACCTACCACCGCCTGTACATCCTGGATTGCCCAGAATGAGACCACCACCTCCAGCTCTCTCAATTGTGGGAAGACCTCCAATGCCTATGGGTTAGTGATGCTTCACAGTACTACTTGTTGAGACTTGGTCCGTTACGCAAACCAATCATATTCAGAAGTTATATTCTTTGTACAATTTAAAATTTTCAGTTTGCTAAATAATATTGGCATCATCTATTAATAGGAATTTTGCTATTGCGTTGTTGCAATAAGGGAGAATAAATATTGTTTTATGAATTTCACAAATTTGTTGAGATTATAAATATCTGTAGGTTTATATCGTCTATAAATGATGTTGCTGATCTACTGAAATCATTTAGCACCTCCTATTAGCCCTTGCATTTATATTGATCAATTATCGTAGGGCCTCCAATGATGCGACCAGTTTACAGAGGACCACCACCACCCGGTACCATGCGGCCTATGATGTTACCAAGACCACCAATGATGATGCACTACCCATCACAAGACCCGACTCGCATGGGTGCACCGCAACCCTCGGAGAACAAATGATTGTTAACTTTCTAGTATAAGAATGATCTTGTAACTTTGACATATCTATTGTATAATTATATATTTGATTTTTAACTTTGTATATAAATAATATGTAAAATTTTAACATAAAATGAAAGTTGAATTCTATGCTGTATTCAAAAGTCAGAAAATAATAACAAAGCTGCATTATTACAAGTTTTCGGATATTGAAGTCATTCCTGCTGAAGTGCTAGGCTTAGCCATATCATCATCAGCAGAGTATGAGCCCACCTTGCCTACGTAGTCTGGGGTCACTGAGATCTCTCTTTCCATGTCACTCATTTTTTTGTTGACTGCCACACATATTTTTTCCTGAAATTACAAGTTATTATTCCTCAAAGAATGAATACTTGGATGTAAAACTCAGAAGCTTCAGTTCATTAAACAGATACAGCTACAGTGTAAACTGTATAATAAACTCCTTACCTGTTGTTGAATGAATGCAAGCATTGCTGGGTTATTATATTTTTCTGGGTTATCATGGAATTCTACCATGTCATCTTTTTTATTTATCTTGGCATAAATTTCACCATTTTCTATCTGAAATATAAGCATGTGTGCATTATGACTTATAAATAACTTCATGTATTGGTAGCTGTAGCCCGTTGGTGAACTGTGAAATCTTTTATACGCTTCAACTGCAGTGCAGTGTCCATACTTCAACCAGCATATATGCAAAGTATAAATTTACAGCTAAACATCACAGGTCCCAACCCAGCAAAACCAGTATTCAGAATCTGCCTTCAAGCCAAAACCTTTAGAAAAAGCCCAGCTGCAACATTCACAGGTCTATCTACCCATAGCTAGTTTTGAAAAGGGGTTTTTCACCCCCAGTGATCAGCACACAAAATAGTATGTTGTGGTGCCCTCAAAACATATTATATGACCTTAATAATGACAGGTTTTCCGGGTTCACATTTTCCGCTACTCCACATCACAAAACTACATATTAATAACTGGGTGTTGAAAAATAAAGCAATTTATGTCCTCAAAAATGTATATAATGAGAGGTTTGTGGTATATTGTCATGTCAAATTTAAATAGTGAAGCATTTCACATAGAAAGATAACTCCCGCAACAAACTTTTGTTTTAATGCCTCAAACTATTACCTTTAGCTACAACGATATATCCACCAGGTGACTGTTAAGACAGTTTGATCAAAATGAATACAATCATTAATAGCTCATAATCAAAACAGGATCTCACCATTTTCAGCAGATATTTCTCGGCTTCAGCACTAGTTGGCAAATGAACTCTGTTGGCCACATCTGTTATAGAGAGAGTAAGGAAAGTCTAAAATAATTCATAAGGGTTTTATCCTTGTGCAATTCACCATTGCCACCTCTATTCTAATGCATACCAAGACTGAGCACAATGTTGATGTGAACACTGACATACCTTAGTCAACTTCTTAATGTTCTTTATATAGAGTGATTTAATGCACTGCTTCACCAATCCATAGTTATCATCCTGTATGCATATTCATAAGGTGTATGCAAATAATGAGCCGAGTCGTTCAACTTTATCTATAAACTTCTAACATGGACTAAGTTACACTACTTAAGTTACAGTACTCAAGTTACAATACTTAAGTTACAGTACTTGAGTTTGAACTACAGAATGTCATGTTCAGGGAAGGTAGATTTAAAAGACACCAGGTTCTTCACCTTACATAAGAGTTATCCTCTTCTATTTCAGTTCTTGTTGCAACGTATATTTAGTTGACCCACAAAAATTACATAGAAGAATAATTGAACATAATATATTGTAAAAAATAAAAGAATAATTGATCACATACACTATATGTAGTATGTACACAATTGTACAACTCACTCTTTCAAAGATAGGCCTGTGTTTATCAGCAGTGGCTTGTAGCGCAGATTGGACAGAGCTGTTATATGAGTGGTACAGGTCTTGGTAAGCACCAGCATGTGTCTATATGTTGGGAAATACAAGCAAATAAATGACATAGTAGAATTATAACTTGTACTCCATCAACTAGCTCGAAAAGTGACAGGGTTTGATAATATTAGAATTACAAAGTCGTGTCAAATCAAATACAAAAAGCTTATTGATTCGAATTGGTTTCTAATTATTTTATGAAGATCAATATTCAGTAAAATAATGGTTACATACATAATATAGCAGTTCTTGCTAGCTCTGGCTTTAATCTGATCTATTGTAGTAAGTGAATGATTTTGAAACAATAGCGCAAAATTTGGTTTAATAAATAAAGTAACAAATTTTTAGCTTCGAATTAAAAAGTCAGCTAATGATTATAAATATATGAAGCGTTTTGTAAGCATTGGGTATCGATGTAAAAAATATGTCAAAATCACTAGCCGTAAGTAATTAGTAACAAATGGTGTATTTTAAACCTGATATCAAATTCGGAAGTTTCTTTAGCACCTGAATTATCAGACCACAGTTCGTGTTTTACAGACTATAAACCTAAGATAATGAGTACATCTAGAATTTTTTAAAATATTGCCATCTGTGGACTGCTTAAAGCAACTTTATCCAATTGAATGATTAAAGAAAAAGTCGAAGCATGCTATAAATTTTAAAATACACTAGCAAGTAAATTTAAATGTTCAAGTTTAAGTTTAAATGTTTAAAGCTTCTTCAAACTTTATAGAATTTGAGCAAGCTTATTAAAATTTTGAAACGAAATCATCAAACAAGCAAACCATTTTTTTCAGGTAAGATCAAACAATTACTTATAGACTGCTAGTATGTCATACAGAGAAGTTAATTAGTTAAAATAATATTATCTGTATACATGGTATAGAGCAAAACATAATAATTATAGGTACCATTAACTGGGTTGACCAAGATAAATTAAAACTCATAGAAAACATAGAGTTACTAAATGAGTGTAGGTTTGTCTTACCTTGAGACCTCTTGAAAGCACAGGAGCAGTGAACTTTGGAACGAGTGGCTCACCACTATTAGAAATCAAATTGACGAGAATGTATTTTTTATATGCCTGAACCATAATGGCACTTATCACTGATGCTGGGGTGGATATCGCCTGATCAAGAAAATACCAGAATATCATCGTTAGCATTTTTTATAATTTGATCAAACACAAATGAACTGAATTCTTAGCAATCAACATTTATTCAATGCACAGTATTTTATAGATATTAGATTGAATATGACTTACAATCTCGAAAAAGTAGGATGCTCTCTTGAACTTTTTAAACACAGCGTATATCATACCACCATAGTAATAGTAGAGTAAGAATGCTTTGGAGTCATATGCTGCTTGACTGGACTACAATACATTAAACAATAAAATGGTACACGCATGATATCTTCATTATTTCACCTGTTTAATGAAATTCAGATATATTTGAGTTTTGTTTAAAACCAATGAAGCGTTAACAAATAACACCAAATAAATGAATGCTCTTCACATTTGTTTCCATATTCTGCCAAATTCCTTATCAGAAATGGTTAGTGAACAGTACTTAATTCTATTAATTTTATTTATTTATCTACAAAAAGATTTTCAAAAGAGACACAAGCTATAGCCATTTTCTCATATAGTAGCCGTAACATCTTTCAACATGGCAGTGACATTTCAGTTATTGTTGCAAAACCCCTTCTCACCTTTTTCATATATCTTCAAAATCAGCATATAAACGCTATATATATATATATATATATATATATATATATATATATATATATATATATATATATATAATATATATATTCATGAATTTGAAATTTGGTTATATTTGATACTAATCCGCCAGGTATACATATATTTATTGCTGCAACAAAATGAGACCCTGAAGTACATCATTAGGTATATTAGACTCTAGATAAAGTCACTGCCAGAAAATCCAAAAAAGGTCAAAATAGATATCTTCTTCAAAACCAAGTACTGACAAGATTGAATGTATATACAATATACATACTGGCTTTTGCAGATCTGTTATGTCAATATCTAGAAATGGAAAGGCCGCTTGAAAACTCTTTGCAGATAGACACAACTACAATCAAACAAATAATGTATATTCATACTTGGAGACAAAATAATGACTTTCATAATTTAAAATTAATTTTGTTTCTAGCTTGAGAAATTATATCTTCCGATACTAAATATATCTTACATGACATAGATCTGCATGAGTGGGTGTTAGCAGAGTTTCACTCGTACGAATTCTCTCAACAGCTTTTGCAACAATTGAGACACCCCGTATAGCCTCCTTTCTGTGAATCAGCAACTCTGCCATACGATGTATCATTTCAGTATCTACACAGAATTATTCTAGAAATAAGCAAGGCACGCTCCATAAACTTTATATAGCCTAATTTAAAGTTACAGTAAAACATTGAAAGATTATCCAATGCATATAAGTTTATCCATAATGCTTATGCTTCCTTTGCTGGTTTGTTGAAATGTCTATAATTTCTAAGTAAATTTTTCATCAAAAGCAGAAACTTCAACATTTATGCTTCATAATTTTAAAATTTGAAACATAATTTGATCTACTTTAAAAGACATCCAACATTACAATAAGCCACTCACATGTGTCGACTGCATATCTCACGTGTTCCATATTGCCTGCTCTCACGAAACTGTCTAGTTGAGTCAGGAGTTTGTCAAGGGCAGCAATTTCAACACTGTAATATCTTTTGCCAGAGCCAGCATCGACAACTTCTAATTGGTGGAGCTTTGCTGACCTATACAAAAATTATTTAAAATCAAATTTTTGAAATTGATTTTAAATTATTGCCTATTTATTAACATATTTATAATTTACTTTATAATTAAACCAACTTAATAGAATATTTAGATTTTATACTTTCTAAAACAACTGCAGGGAAGCTTCTGTTAATAAAATTGGGAGAGCTTTCCGTATCACTTCGGATAGAATAATATCAGTGCAACTCAATAGCCCAAAACTAATTTTCAAGGTATATACAGACTATTGCACTCACAGAATGGCTAGAATGCCGAGGGAATGTTCCTCGTGTGTCAAAGCTCCAAGCGCAGCATCTAAATGTGCTGTGGGAGACTTCACAAGGCTATCATAAAGTCGGGCTATGAGAGTACAAACTGCATTTTGAGACTCTACAACAAATAGCAGATCTATATAAAAGTAAACATCAAATTATGTCTAGCAAACAGACACAAGTTACATTTATTACTCAATAAATCATTAGAAGACAACATTAAAGAGCTCGAATAGACATTATCATATGCTATAGTGCAACACTATATTAGTGGCTTGGCATCATTTTCACTCTATGCACTCCTTTTTTTTTTCTTGGTTTCAAGTACCCTCTATTGAATCTATGTCTTATATTATAGTAAGGTAATACATCATGACACACTATTAATTATGGCTTGAGCAATATTGCACAAGGAAAAATGGTCCATCAGATTGTACTAAACCTTCCCCCCCCCCCCCCCCAGACACAACTGCAATAAATTGAGATCTTCTGTACTATATAGAGCTTTAAAATCCTTAGAGTATTGTTATGACAATAGTACGATTTGCCAAACCTTACCGGGTGCAACCGAAATCTCACAAATGCTGATGACAAACTTCTCAGTAGCAGATGCCATCAGTAGCTATTTTTCTGAGTGAAAAACCTGTAAAGACATGCATTGGAATTCAACAGACCAAAATACAGAGCTAGTAACGCATTTAGGAGGTTGGGACTGCAGCCTGCAGCTCTATGAGACTATTACTCTGCTAATATCTTTGATATAACTAAGATACTTTTGTGAAATCATACATACATGTATGAGTGAGAGATGGACACTTTGAATTGTTTAAATAAATAATATGTACATTGCATAAGCTAAACATACACACATATGAGAAACATGGGAATTATTTACTTTTAGCTCTATTTTAGTAATGAGCCAGATAATCATAACCTCTAAGTTAATAGTTAAGTAAAGACATAAACTCACAAAATATATAATTAAATTAATTTGCTTTGGCATAAAAGTTTATCACGATAATGAAAATGTAACACTGTCACAATGTGAAATGTTCTTTGTCATATGATTCTCACCATCAGTTTAAACAGAAAAGTTCAATTTGAGTTGTTTAGGCAGATAAGCCTAATAGTAATACTAATAAACATAGTACTAGTACAGTACTAGTAGTATACATATTGATATTGCTATTACAATTACTATTAGCATTCCTATTACTATTAGTATTAGTATTACTATTAGTATTACTATTAGTACTACTAGTACCATTAGACTTAGTATTAGTAGTAAATAAGTATGAGTATCACTATGATTATCACAATTAACTTTAGTTAATAAGTTAATTTAAACTTATTACTATGGTCTATTAGCATTAGTAACGCTAACAGTAACACTAACTTTACAGGTTTACTCTTAGTCTTACTCTTAGTCTTAGACTTAGTCTTTCACTCTTTGAATAAACTTTAACTTATAAACTTAAAGCATTTAATCTTATAAAAGAATTGTCACGACTAAGAATGGATCATTTTCAGATCAAAACCAAAGCCACTCATTATGATTAAGCAAGGAGACCTTAAATTTTAATTTATTGCTAAAAGCTACAAAGATACGCGTGGGTACTTGGTGCAAACTGCAAAGTTTACAGAGCTTTTGTCAAAATCAAAGTTATGGGGAAACAGCACCAACCTCTGGGCCCATAATGCGGCAAATAAGCCAATCAACTTTGAGGTACTATCGAAGACTAACTGTTACGGCTCGATTAAATACTTTTTCTTACTTATTTTCCTGTTGTAATGGAAATCAGAGTAAAAACGCAAGTGACATTTGTAAAACAATTTTGGATCAAAATGTTAAGTGGAAACCATCATCATTATGATGATATTTATTAATATTGTTATGGTACAGATACAGATGGTAAGTTAATTCTTGCCATTATGATTATAATTGTTACACTTATCTGTTTATAAAATTATATTAATATGTTATACTTATACTTAGTCTTATAGTTATTGTTAAAAATAAATATAACAATTAATAGAAATAACAATACTCATACTCATAGTGATAGTCATAGAGATACTGATAGTCATACTCATACTGGATACTTAAATTTAATTGTTAATACTAATAGTAATGGTATTGTCATTGATATTCATTATGATCATGCTGTTTGTTAACTTTTCTTTATTGTTGTAGAACTAATGTAGTGATTAGGCTTTTATCCAAGATCAGCTTCTATATCTCCACAGATACCATGTTGAGTGTTTTGATAAAGTTATTTCTAACTTGTATTGTCTGCGTAAATGGTTTGAAGTCTATGTATTCATCTATGGATGAGGGGCTTGGAGAATGCAGGCAAGATGATAAAGACGATTGCTCTAGTTTTAGCGATCTAGAGCAGGACTATAACAGGTATGTGTTTCTGTTTGCAAAATTTGTTAGGTAATTAAATGTTCAATTTATCTTATTAAATCTAATGAATACTATTTGACCAAACGTTTATTCTGTTCATCTTGTCAGGATATAAATTTTTGTAAAATATTTGTGGTGCTGTTAGCTAATGTGCCTATTTCTAATGATCTAGAAACTTCCTCTACCCATCCTGGGTACACGTGGGCGTTGTTGCTTGTGGTGATCGACAACCTGAAACAACTGTGGCTGTCAAAGCTATCATGGTCACTGCTAGATCTCCAGTGTATTTTCATATATTTGCAGAAGACAATCTAAAGGTTTTATTTCAGCAAGAAGTAAGTAAAATAATGCGCAGAATTAAATAGGGTTAATAGAATAAGCTGTTCAGTTTCTGTTGTGGTATAATTATGCTAAATATTATAATTTGATAAGCCTTTTTAATAAATACTTACTGCGCAAGACTTGCTACACCTTATTTGCTATTAGACATTATATAATGTAAAATTTAATTGCTTACTTTTGTGAAAAAAATTTGTGTTGAGTATTGCAATTCAGACATGTATCTAACGCTTTACCATATTGTATAGTTTGACAGCTGGCCAGACGACCTTATAAATAAGATGCAGTTCCAGCTTTACTCAATAACCTACCCTCCTGAAAGATTCAATGAATGGAAAAAAGTTTTCAAAACTTGTGCTACTCAACGTCTTTTCATGCCTGTATGTATGCATAATATTAGTAACAAAATATTTGATCACTGATAGCTATAGCTTAAACCGCTATTATTTTCTTTTATAAATTAAGTTTTTGCAGTATTTTGTTGAAAGTTCTTTTTATTTTTCTGCACACCGAAAAGTTATTATTTAAAATGATCTAATAAATTTATTTATTTTAGACCATTTTAGCTAAGCATAATAGTTGAATAATTAAATACAACATTAATTTTTTCATTAATTCATTATGTGACATTGAAATCGAAATTTTTCAATTCTGTAGCTATGTGTTTCATTATAATCAAGTGTACTTTCCTCTTAGCAGTAAAGACAACTCCAAGTAATTGTTTGAGTTTTTCAAACAATTTTTATTTTACTTTGTAGCATTTTTCAAAATGTTACTTATCAGTACATGTTTAAATACTATTGTATTAAATGTCATCTGAAACCACGAAAAAGCTCAAAATTCACCCATTCATTCATGTGAAAATAGGTTCCATTTCATTGGACAAAAGAATGTCCATACAAACTTATTGTTCAAGTTGCATTTATTAAAAGTTGACACCATGAAATTTTCTGTACTTCTTCTAGTAAGTTTTAAGTTTTCTACTAATGAATTTTTGGGCAGCCAAGTTTGTCAACTTTATCTAAAGTGTCATAAAAGTTACAAAAGTTATGAGCTCTGTGAATGTTGAGGCTTGCATAACAAAGGTATTGTACTAATGATCAAATGAGAGTTGTCCCTACTTGATGTATAGCAAACATAGCTGATCACCAGCTTCACCATCATCAATATTTAATAATGTAGCTTTTTGTAAATTTATGATTTTTTGAACTCTTGCAGACCATACTGAAAAATGTGGATTCTCTGCTGTACATAGACACTGACATCCTGCTGATGAGACCCGTACAGGACATTTGGGCTCACTTTGCTAAGTTCAACTCTTCTCAACTGGCAGCAGTGGCACCTGAACATGAGTCTCCCAATGCTGGCTGGTATAATCGGTTTGCCAGACATCCATATTTTGGCAAATTGGGTAAGTGCCATACGATTTGTATAGAGACAACTCTAGACAATGCTTGCAAGGCTTTCTAGTTAATTTTGACTGGCAGTTTTGGGTAATTGCAAATTTTGTTGGAAATGCTCCTGTTTTTTATTTTAAATATTTTTATAACTGCTATCGGTTTTTAGTTACATGGATGTAGCATCAAACTTATAACTGCATGGAAAAATAGTTTAAGACTTCAGTACGATTTTTATAAAGCTCTGTGATCTTTTGAAGCATGCTGAAGTATTCTGTTTAAATCGATTCATTATCAAAACAAGCTAGAGAAAAACATAATTCGGTCTATCCTCCAACTGTTTCCTTCTCCCCTCCCTGTGGATTGTTTATACATAACTTAATGACAAATGGCGCTGGTAAGGATTTTTATGACTTGTAGGAATAAATTCTGGTGTGATGCTCATGAACCTGACAAGAATCAGACAATTCCCATGGCTGCAGCACATAGATGAGTATTTTGAAACCTACAGATATAACATTAGTTGGGGTGACCAAGACTTGTTGAATATTTTATTTCATCATTACCCAGGTGTGTGCATGAACTATTTATGAAAGAGCTTTAAGTATTCATAATTGTTTTAGTTATATCAACTTCAAGCATGAATAAACTGGGTTGACATCTTTTTTAAAGATTATATTTATAATATTTCTAGTGAAACTATAAACTGCCAATATGCTGTGAAGGAATTTGATTATGTCAGTTAATATATAACATACTCTGTTGATTACTGAATACCGCAAGATTTCCACTTTGATTCATTTTGTTTATTTTAGAATTTGTGTACATATTTGACTGTAGCTGGAACTACAGACCTGATCATTGTATGTACATGAGTGTGTGCCGTCCTGCAGAACTGTATGGTATCAGCGTCTTACATGGGAATAGAGGTGTTCTGCATAACCAAAACCAGCCTGCCTTCAAAGCTGTTTATAATGCATTCAACAACGTAGGTCATGTTTTAATATGTAGTTACCATTTTACTAAATATTTTTTAACGCAACTTGACAGCATCATTGTAGCTAACAATTTTGTTTGTAGTATAAATTTGATGGGTTGTTAAATCTTCTCAAAGTGATGAAGGTGAATTTGAGCAAGCTGGAGTTTGAGGAAGGGAGATGCGAAAGTGTCAAAGATCTGTTTTATAAACAGTTTCAGCACCATGTGTAGCTCATGTGATTTCTCTGTGTTAGTTTTTAGCTTCTAGTCATAGTATAAGTTTTTTATGTTGTCAAAACATTTTGTTGTTAGTTGAAAAATATTATAATTTATATGTTTCAAGTTTTGATTTTTTTTATTTGTCAATTTTTACATTTTTGACTACTTAATAGAAATAAATGTGCTTTATTAGCTGTACATACTCAAATATAACCTTTTGCATTGTAATAAAATTTTTAGTTTAATTTGATGTTTTCAAAACAGTAGATTTAATGTAAACACTGTAAAACAAGTTAGTCAAAGGCATATAAGAATTAAAATATCTCACTGTTGTCACTCATGCAAAATTCTTCAGGCTTGAGTTCTAATCTAAATGTATGCTTCCACAAATCTGGTGGATCTTTAAGTAGCTTTGCTTTTCAATTTTA
This sequence comes from Bugula neritina, assembly GCA_964035545.1. NCBI lineage: Eukaryota > Metazoa > Bryozoa > Gymnolaemata > Cheilostomatida > Bugulidae > Bugula > Bugula neritina. The sequence goes on along the minus strand of OZ037765.1, from coordinate 6,601,051 downwards.
GGTAGAAATGGCACAAATGGAAAATAAGCAAAAATGGTACACTGGTGCCACTATTACCTGTACCATTTTTACTGGACACCTTGTTTTTCATATCTAAACTGTGTGTGTGTATTTTTTTATTCCATAAGTGCTATTTTTCAAGATTTAACACTAAAACTAAACTGTAGATATTTCATGTTTGACTTTGTGAGCAAAATGTTATAAGTTATAACTTCACCTGCAATGACAACATTTAAACGTAATATCACTAATACCTACATCTTCCAACTTCGTGATCTTGCTATAAGTATATGTGTCTCAGTTGAATGACAATCATACATGAATCAACTGCTTGCTAGCAGACTTAGGTTATAAGCTAAACCACACCTGCAGGATTATAACAATTTTCAATAGTTACTAGTTACTACTCACTTGCAGCTAGAAGACTGATGTTCTAATTACCCAGAGCAGATGACAACCAAGGCCAGGCTATAACACTCATATACTCAATATAATACTCAATACAATCTTTATTTTCAAGCATCATACTGTATTTAATAATATTATATAATTATACCCTATAATATTAAAAAAAAACAACAAACAAAAACAAAAAACTGTTATACAAATATACTGTAGATTGTATTTTTATACATTCAAAAATATTAACTTTCATCTTTGCCTGCAAATAGAGGTATTTTCTTTTTTTCTTGTATTATTTTATCAATAAAGAGTTCATCATCATCATTGCTGCTCAGCTTAGTTGTTGCTGTGTTAAAATTAGTAAACATTGCTTTGATGCATTGTCTAGTGTGCATGGTTTTTCGCACCTGCAAGCAATCTGGACCAGTAAAACGCAGTTTAACAAACTACCCATGAGTATAGCGTATCCACTACTGACATTAACAAAAATTGTATAACGACATTACACGATTATGATTAAAAGTTCTTTTATTTTATTTTAAAAAAATCTTTAATTTATGATATTCATACGGATCAAGTATGATTACAATTGATAAAAAATGGCAAATAATTAATTTTAAAAGATACAGTACGACTATGAGAATTTTTCTTTCAAAACCCACCGTGGTATAACATTGATTAACGGATTAGTGATAACTCAAACTGTAACTGACTGTAAGTGTAAGTCATAACTCATAAGATTAAGTGTAAAACTAAGAGTAAGACTAAGAGTAAGTGTAAGTCACAAGTGTTACACTTACTGTTGGTGTTAGTGTAACATTATCGTTATGATTATCACTATGATTAAGTTGAGCCTATAACCTTAATATAACAATATAAATAATAATATCATTATTGAATATCAATATGAATAACTAACAACTTGAACTATAGCTGTAAGTGTATAACTATAACTCTAAGTATAAGTAGTAATAGTAATACTAAGTATTACTATTACTAATAACTAATACGTGAATAACATAAATTAAAATATTTAATTTTATTTTGAAAATAAGTTAGATTTCAAATTGATATTCAATATGAATATGAACAAGAATTGATAAAATGACTTGAAGTTAAAGTTTAACTAACTAAAAAATTTGGTATTATTATTATCATTAAATTTAATATTATGTCTAGCATTTATAATAATTTAATTAATAATTATTATTATGTTTATTAGAATATATTCTCTCTAATGTGAGTGAGTTTTTTATTATGTTTATTAGAACCCTATATTGATATTATGATTTTAAGTAAAAACAGCACAGGTAAAAGTGGCACTGTAAAAATGGCACAGTTAATAATGGCAAAAATGGAAAAGTAGGTAAAAATTATATTAAATTTTCCCAAACCCCAAATCCAATCTCCTAACCCTTAAACCCCAAACTCAGACTCCTATCTCCAAACCTAAACCCCCAATCTAAACCCCAAACCCTAATATTGAAAATGTGCCATTTTTACCTACTTTGCCATTTGTGCCATTATTACCTGTGCCATTATTACTGATGCCATTTTTACCAGACACCTAATATTATAGTTAAAACATTTAACATAATGTATATGCGTGTCGCTAGCACTATGTAATATTTGTATCGCCATCAGATTATTTCCATTGTTTTTTGATAGTACTAATTTGGAGAGAACATAAACTGTTATAATATCATGGACCAAACAAGATCTTTCAGTTGTAAAATGTAAGTATTTTCATTGACTTTTTTTTTCGTTGCTAGTCAATGGCTGTCAGTACATGTGAACTAGTCAACTCATTACTGTGTGAGTGTCAATATTACTGTTAGACTTTTTTTAACAAGCAATGAACAATAAATTAAGTTGCTATTCTTGTTGATATTTAATTAGCATCTAGGTAATTTTTATAGTTGTCACAAGCAGAAAGCTTTATACACATGTCCAAAGTGTCAAATTCCATATTGCTCGGTCAAATGCTACCAGCATAATTCACATGAAAAATGCTCTGAAAAGTTCTATGAAGACAATGTGGTTGAAGATTTGCAACAGATGAAAGCCAGGTATGCATGTCTTGCTTGTGATGTTTTCAATGAGTATTACACACTGTGAAGCTTTCTTGCCATACAAACTAAAGTAATTTTCATTTATAGTGATGAAGAAAAGAAGGTTATTATGCAACTACTGAAGAATTTCGAGCAAGAGTGTGCAGATGACGAGGAGGCAATGCTGCATAATGAAAAAATTGCTGACTTGGCATCCCGCTTAGCTGGAGTTGATTTAGGTACACTTAATTTATTCTTTGGTGTATCTATAACTATTACCTCTTGCTCTATCAATTTATGCACCAAACTCAAATATAAGGCCATTATAAAATATATAAATTTTTTCTCTTATGATTTGCAACATTTAGTTTATGCTTCCATAGATTTTGATTATTTTAAAATAGAAATTTATCATCTTTTTTATGCTGGTAAGTTTTTATTAGTTAACCAGGTTAGAAAAAGCTTATGGCTTACATCAATAGTCAACTCAAAGTTTTATGTTTATTGTAGATGGGGATTCGCAAGAAATATGGATGCAGCTGTCTGAAAAAGAGCGGAAAGAGTTTAAAAAAATTGTACAAGAACAAAATTTCTCAAATTTGATACCAGAATGGTTGCCTTGGTGGACATATAAAGTAAGCTCTCACTGCAACTATTTACATATCTTATATAATGAAAATAATGTAGCACTAATTTGGTAGCCGTGCATTATGCTGATTTGCGTGACTTTTTTTGAAAATTGTGACTGTCTTTATATACTAATTTTAGTGTAGTTTCCACCATGTTTTCTATAATAGAAAGCAAAGAAACCATTAGTGGTCGAAGTTGATGCTGAAGAAGTGGAAGAACAAGATGATCTAAGTGATTTCAAATTTCCTAAAATATCTACAAAGATTCAGCCATTTTCCCATTTTACGGTTTGATTTTTTCTCATTATATTCTATAATTACTTATCATACTTCTCTCCAATAAAGAAGATTTAAAAAGCAAAAAGTAAAAGAAAAACAATTTATTTTAGAAGTTCGATCCGCCTCCATGTCTGAAATACAACACTTTGAACATTCTATTGGCATACACTTTTGTGACAATGCGATACAATGGTGAGCATCAAGACAAGGAGTTGTGTGTTCAATGTGCCGAAGACTTCGTGTCACTTTCTGATGTTATTCTACATGCTACTAATATACATTCAGCTGGAGAAGCATTCAGGCAGATGTATGCCTCTTTGAAAAAAGTAAGAATAAGCAATGGAATCTGGGTTGTTTTATGTGCTGATTATAAGCTGATAGGCAAGCGTTGTCTCACTTCAACAAAAGCTCATAGAACACTCAAATTAGAGTTTGGCCTTGAGGCTTACATGTATAGCAATCCATGGCACACTTTATGCAGTATTAGAATATTCTTAGATTAGCTTTCATCTGCATACTGTTTGAGGGTTGCATGCTCAACCAATTTTTTAATAGCAAATCTGCTGAGCATATGTGTTGAATTGGTTGGGGATTTCTGATTGCTTGAAAATGAAGTTTCCTGTCTGCTTCTGCTCTATGGCTATTATAAAACTTGTATTAATTATAGCTAACTTCCATTGCATGCTATTTTTAGCTGCTGCAACATACAGCCTTATCAACGGGCTAGCTTAAAAAACTCATGCAAGTTTATGGTCACCATCCCTGTGAGAAAACCCCCGATGGAAGGGGTTTTTCTTAAATTGGGCTAAGGACTTATTAAGATAAGGCACAGGAGCAATTATGACTGGATGCTCTTCCTAACATCACCAATGGCCTTTGACCGAGCTCGAACCCATGACTTCGTGCTTACTAGGCAACTGCTCTAACCCCTCGACCACGGCTGCTCCCTAATGGGCTAGCTTAAAAGTTCGAAGTTTAAACTTTCAAGCTAGCGCAGTTATTAAGCTGCGTGTTGCAACAGGTAAAAATGTTTTATGAATTGTTAGTTTTCATCTTTTAACAAGTTGCCTGATTTTATTTTTAGATAGACGACTTATTTATATCACTAGACCACTTGCTACAAGTTGTGGACAATGTTGTGTTGATTCTGCAAGGACCAGAAGAAAACTTTTGCAATGACTTCCTTCTCATGGCATTTTCAGATATGTTGAAACTCATATCTAATTCTAGAAATGAATTGAAAAGCGGCAAGTAGCATTCTCAAAATAATATCAGTAGTTATTAAAAATAATTACAATGTAAAAATGGAGCAATTTGAAATCGCTTTTGCAGTGTTATTTCTGCGCTTCAATCTTCATGATCAGTTACAATTTTGTGATAAGACGACAAAAGTTTGTTTACGTATTTATATGCTGCTCAACTGTTGATAATTTACTGATGATACTTTTTCCATAAAATGTTGGATTGACTTGATTACAGATATAGAAGCCACAGAAAGCAGAAAACAGCTGTTGCTAGTAAAACGAAAATTGGATTTTTACAGTGGCTGGATTCTAAGTTATGCAGAGTCAAGCATCTCTCAATTAGTACCAGAACTTTTGATTGAAAAAGGTTGTAGCATAATATTATTTATATGTGGATTGTATTGTGATTGAAAGTACATTTTATTTTACAAATTTTTTTCTCAATTTGCTTTGCAATAAATATTGAATAAACAAAATATTTTTGTAGACATCATAGTACAGGAAGAGAAAATGCACAAAAAAATTGCAACAACTGAAAAAGGTAAAAGGAAGCTCGATACAAAGACGCCTAAAATCCAAGTCTTAGGTGATAGTTCAGGATCTTGATATTTTGGCAGTCGAGACTGTAAGGTATTGCTAGTGACAAATAAAATTAATTTATATTTTTAGCACCTGAAATAAGTTTACTCAGAAACTTAGGTTTCACAGGATGACTTATATTCAAACAATAAATACTGTGTAATAAAAAAGTTTAATTCAAAACCATGTTGGCAACAATACTTATTTATTTTGTAAATAAAAATAAGAAAATAAATCAACCTTAATCAACTATATCGGGGTGTAATAAATTTTTATGTAATGTAGAATAAACACCAATATGCGTAAATAATTTTGGTTCAAAGAACCAATTTTTAAATCCGGCAGTTTCCATTGCTGTGTCCTTTGCATAACCTTTGCGACAAGTTACTTTACTCAAATAGTCCACCATTAGTTTTGCACTGTTGGGTGTAAATAACAGGGCGGGAGTACAGCAACTGGGTGCTGGTACAAACCGGTAAAAGTGAGGTGAAATTTTTCTCCATTGCATTACATTAATTCTTCCAATGCCCAAAAGTAGGAATGTCAAAAATATATACCTAATCAGCCGGTTATCTATGGAGTTCTGGTCAGTAAATCCAAATATAAACAAAAAGGATGCAATAAGATGTTCCATCAAACCAGCAAAAGCAAACCATTCTAAAAGCCGGTTACCATCTCCAGTTATATAATCATTTAGTCTTGTTGGGTGAAACAGTTTTATAAAACCAAAGGTATTGTTAATCTTAGGCAGGCGATAGAAAAAAAGATGGTCAAGTTTTTCCAAGAGATCATCATGTGGTAGAGCATCATCTTCAACAATAAGAATATAGTCTGAAGTATAGTTTAAAGATTGTTTTAAGCAGTGTACATAATCAACTTTTTCTTGCTCATAGGCATCAGCATTCATTTTTAGAGATCGTGGGACTCCTTCATAAACACTAATTTTTGGTATGTAATCTGTAAGATTTAGTGCTTCGAAGTGAGAGATTTTATCAACGTCACATACTACTAGCTTCATGTCTGTCAACTGAGCACTGGGTCGATTAAGTTTCAAATAGCCATATTTAGCAGTCACCTGAGTTAAGTATCTAGGATTGTAATTTTTTCCACTAGGAAAATGGCTACGACTGGCAGACACAATTACAACTACCAATTTGAATTTAGCAGTCTCTTTCCACTGTGATAGCAAGTGATCTTTGTACAGCTTTTTGTTCCGTGAAAGGTATACTTTTGATTTTAGCACCTCAAGGTCATTTCTAAATTTATAGTTTTCTTCTCTAGCTGACGAATTAAATGGCTTGCTTAGAACAAAATGATAAGGTGAATGTATGTTGTCTTTTAGCAACAATGGAAGTATGATGCAGAAGGAGATGGTGAAAACTAGAATACTGGTTTTCTTCAATGTAATTATCTTTACTAGACTTGCACATGACATTGCTTCTAGAAACTTCTCTGAAATCAAAAAAGCCATCAATTAGGCTACAGCCAGCAATTCTTTAGTCTACTAACAAGTTGATAATACTGAAGCTAATAGCAACCAAACTCAAATACATAGTTTTTGGAACTACTTACAAACATGTTGTAGATTACTTATGACTACTTAATAAACTGTCATGTTTCCTGACAGTACTGATGGGGTATGCTTTTAGTTACTTGGGATCACTCCTTACATTCATGAATCATAGAAAAAGAAGCTTTGCATGTAAAATTACATTGCGTTTATTCCCAATTGCAACCTTCTATGAAACCTTAATTCAACTACTACTACTACTACTACTCTATTTCGAATACACTAAAATATTCCTGCTTTACTGACATTTTCAACTTTTGTCAAATCAATATTTCTTTTAGGTGCAGTAGTGAAGTTAAAATAGCCCAAATTTATTGATTTTAATAAACTTTGGTTTGGGGTACGAGTTGACAATCTCATGAAAACATAATTTCATTTGCTACATTTTTAATCTAAAACACAGGCTTTTTCCAATATATTCATGATTGCCCCTACCTCAAAAATTTTCACTCTCTAACTTTCAGATCAAATTTTTTAATATGAAGCCCTAACTTTGTTTCAAAGTAGAGCTAAGTTTACTCTCTAAGTTTTTACTATGTCTATTTATTCTTTATTCTCTCACCATAATCTTATGATTAAACTCAGATGCTATTTATAACTAAATAGACAGCTGACACTATTACTGTAGTAGGTAAATGTAATGGTGTATATTTATTCCAATACTCCCAACGGCAGGTATGATTAATTAGAGTGCAAACTGAATGGTGAGAAATGAGTATAACTATAAGTATAAGTATTAATATTACAAAACTATGAATAATAATATTTTAAAAGCCACAGTTATTCAGTTACCATAAAACTCAGCAATAGCAACCATTACATGCACCAGCTACTGCTAGTGAGTTACGCCTGCAGTAACAGTGTAGACTACAGTGGTGAGTAGCCTACAAGTACAACTACAAATAATGAAATAGTGTAAGTGTTAGTCATACTCATAGTCATAGTGATAGACAATAGACGATGTAAGATTGGTACAGTTAGTACCTTGTACTAACTCTAAGATACTCACCACTATAACTTATATAAACTTCTGCAAGTTCAAATGCAAAATGCATACTTCTAGAAAATAGCTGTGCAACTTTTATTACATGCATTATATTATTTCATATCTTAAATTTATGAATCATGAGTTCATTTTTCAAAATGCTTAGTTTAAGTGCTTAAAAAATGCAAATAAAAAGTACAAGTTTAAAAAAATACCCTGGTAAAAACTGACCACAGCCCCAGCTGTTCTGGCAAAACACATTTAATGACATTTGTATTGACATAGTGGTAAATGGGATGGTTGTTTTTGGCCGGTGGATATCCACGCTGCATAGCAACTTTATACAATTCTGATTGGCTGGACTCTACATGACCAGCTGATGATTGTATCTGATTGGCCTAATAATGCATTTGCATTTGAAAATGTAGAGTTGTATAAACATGTAAGTTATAGTGGTGATATTTTAGAGTTGGTACACGCCCCTTTTTGGTTGAGTTTTATAGTCTGATCATGCTGTAGTCATCTACAACACTTGAGTGTATGGGGAAATTATTAGTATTATGAAATCTGTTTTGGCTTACTTTGCTATGTCAGTTTTCTGACTTGGTTTGTAATAAACCATAGACAGCTATATAACTTAGGTGATTTCATCGAAGGTTGACACTGTTTAGGTGCAGCAAACAATCACTGCTGTTACTATTGCAAAATAGTAGCAATAGCATAGCACAGTCAGCAAACTGTAATGGCAGTGCTGCACCATATTTATCAGCACTAGCATATATTTACACGCACACCGACAAACACATGTAAGCATGTGCTAAGCATAAATTAGTTGCTTATGTACCCATCATTATTTTATTTAAAAAAAATTACAACAGTAGTTTTTTAACTTGGTAGCACATTTATTTGCAGGAGTTAAAATGCCCAGCTTTTAGCAATAGACAACATAGACGATTTATATAAAAATAAACTATAACGTGTAGTGCTTGGCATGCTAGTCTACACTGTTACTTGGTATCATCACCATCTTGTACAGGATTTACTTAGTGATTGATTAAAAAGGCTACTGCTATATAAATTTAAAATAAAATAGTAGTGGGTACACAAGCAAATAATTTATGGTTAGCGTAGGTTGATGCATTTGTAATATGCATGTGAAGCAATTTTTTAAATTATTTTATTTAAGTAAACTGAAGCGCAAAATAATCAGACTATGAGAATGTATCTAGTAATATGCATTGATTTAAAACTAAATCATGAAATGATTATCATTATTGCAACCTCTGTGTTTGGTAGACAGGATAGAGAGGAGTGGTGTGACTGCTGTAACTGTGCTACTGCTCTACATACTAACAGACTAGGCTAGTGCTTTTAAGTGCCTTACATAAGATATTATAATAGAACTGATGAGTTTAGTGTGGCCACTGTCATTGCAGATTGGTGACTGTGCTAGTGTGCTATGCTCTCACTACTGCTTTACAATACAACCAAGTAACAGCACTGGTTGATTTGATGTTCTAAGGCCCAAGTAATGACTAACTTTGATGACCCCACCCTAAGTTATAACTGCCTACATAGTTGCTTACAAACTTTTAGTCAGTTGAGAATGGCCTTTCTTTCCAGGTGGCATGACCAGTAAATTGATAAATACTGTATGAAGATAGCCATGTAGTAGAAATAGGTGTGCTCAGGAAGCACTATAGTGAAGTTTTAATGGCTGGCATATGGTATTGGATACTAGCCCTCAGAATGCTTTTGTCATCTTCCTGCCTTAATGGTGGTTGATGATTACTTTGGGTGAGGAAAAACATGTATTGAAAACTCATTAGTATAGCTTCAGAGCTAGGTGCAGATATTTCTTCTAACATTGACTTGAGGCTGAGAAGCTCACTTAAAAATGAAGCAAGCTGCTAACAAAATTACTCCATAGTTGAAAGAAACTTGACTATATTGCCCTACAACTGATGGCATTGCATTTGTGGGATAAACATGCTGTTTCACTAAGTAAATCATATACAAAATGGTGATGATACCAAGTAACAGTGTAGACTAGCATGCCAAGCACTACACGTTATAGTTTATTTTTATATAAATCGTCTACGCTGTCTATTGCTAAAAGCTGGGCATTTTAACTCCTGCAAATAAATGTGCTACCAAGTTAAAAAAAACTACTGTTGTAATTTTTTTTAAATAAAATAATGATGGGTTCATAAGCAACTAATTTATGCTTAGCACATGCTTACATGTGTTTGTCGGTGTGCGTGTAAATATATGCTAGTGCTGGTAAATATGGTGCAGCACTGCCGTTACAGTTTGCTGACTGTGCTATGCTATTGCTACTATTTTGCAATAGTAACAGCAGTGATTGTTTGCTGCACCTAAACAGTGTCAACCTTCGATGAAATCACCTAAGTTATATAGCTGTCTATGGTTTATTACAAACCAAGTCAGAAAACTGACATAGCAAAGTAAGCCAAAACAGATTTCGTAATACTAATAATTTCCCCATACACTCAAGTGTTGTAGATGACTACAGCATGATCAGACTATAAAACTCAACCAAAAAGGGGCGTGTACCAACTCTAAAATATCACCACTATAACTTACATGTATATACAACTCTACATTTTCAAATGCAAATGCATTATTAGGCCAATCAGATACAATCATCGGCTAGTCATGTAGAGTCCAGCCAATCAGAATTGTATAAAGTTGCTGTGCAGCTTGGATATCCACTGGCCAAAAACAACCATCCCATTTACCACTATGTCAATAAAAATGTCATTAAATGTGTTTTGCCAGAACAGTTGGGGCTGTGGTCAATTTTTGCCAGGGTATTTTTTTAAACTTGTATTTTTTATTTGCATTTTTAAGCACTTAAATTAGGCATTTTGAAAAATGAACTCATGGTTCATAAATTTAAGATATGAAATAAAATAATGCATGTAATAAAAGTTGCACAGCTATTTTCTAGAAGTATGCATTTTGCATTTGAACTTGCAGAAGTTTATATAAGTTATAGTGGTGAGTATCTTAGAGTTAGTACAAGGTACTAAATGTACCAATCTTACATCGTCTATTGACTATTGCTAACTTACAGTTACTCATGCAGTTACATTAACTTTAATTTTAAGTCATTAGATTGAGAGTGATTAACCTCAAAACGATTAGTTTATTACTAACGTTAGCCACTACTATCATTATGACTATATCCATAAACATAATCATAATGACAATCATAATGATAATGATAATATTAATCATTGAATTTGATTATAAAAATAGTTAAATACTACAGTGAAAGTCTTGCAAGGATCTCACGATGGCTCTACCTATAGTATAATACCAATAATGCCACCTTTTATTAACAATTTAATAATTGAAAAAATCATTCGCAATCGCAATGAGAATCATAATCATATTGAAAATAATAATATGATAGTTACAATCATAATTACTAGTACTAGTAGTAATAGTAGTCGTTATGTATTATAGTTACTTTGACACTGATCATCATTGGCCGCATTAGACGAAGTAACTGCAGCGAGCTGGTTTCCATCAGATATAGTCTGTTTCCGTTTTAAAACGCCAACCGCTGTTTTTCAAGAACTATGTAAATTATAATCACTATTAGTATTACTATTAGTATTACTGTTAGTGTTATAATTAATTATTGTAACCAGTAACATCAATTTTGTAGTTGCCACTGTGAGCATTATATCGTGGATTTGTGAAAATATAATGTTTAAATAATGGTTTTCATATCATTATTTGAGATTGCAGTGTATGTTTGTGTTGCAATGTGGCATTACTTGCCTTATTTAATAGTGTTTCTTCTACCAGTTTTTGGAATTCATTGTGGCAAAGACGCGTTCGTTAGAATTTCTTTTGCAGTAATAATTTATTTTAGTGCTTTAAGCGGCGTAAAGTATGTGTTTAAAGATAATTTGGTAAGAACTTTCAGCAAAACACCTTTTTCAACTAAACTTATAAATTATGATATTAATTTATTTCAATTTGAGTAAACCCATTTCAATTTGAATTTGACTTTGTGAAGTCAATTTAAATTTAATCAAAATAAATATTAATATCGTTCATCTAACGTAGTCATTTAATGTTTATGTTAGGATAATTTGTATTAATCTAAATTAAAGATCAACTACTAGTTATTTTAACCCTATTACTATTACTATTAGTATTAGTATTATAATTATTACTAATCATTGAACGTATCTAAATCAAAAAATATTTTTTAAAGTGTTTTGTTTACGGAACAGCCATGGTCTAGGCTCTAGGAGTTAGAGTGTTTGGTGTTCGGTGTTCATGTAAACATTTATTTCTAATTTGTTATTTTATTATTTTACTATTTTTTGTCATAATCTTAATAATTAATTGTATCACTTATTGTAATAGTTTTAGTATTTTCGTGTATATATATTGTGGTAATAAATCACGGCTTCGGCCTCTTACGTTTATCAACTAACTCGAGCACGTTCTGTCTTTTCACGATAGCTGAAATAATATCACAAATCAACATAAAACATGGTGCCCCGAGTCTAATTATTATTAATATTACACTGAAATAACATGGAGCAATTACTAGCGCCAAAACCATTAGCAGATGGACCGAATTTACCTGAGGAATGGAAGATTTTTAAACGTGACTTCGAACTTTTTTTAACTGCCACATCGAAAGATACAGCCGAAGGCAAAGTGAAAACTGCATACCTACTTAGAACTATCGGTCGCCGAGGCAACCAAATATACGACTCTTTCAACTGGACTGACAACAATGACAAAACTGACTATGACAAAGTTGTGACGCAGTTTGATGACTACTGCAAACCAAGAATAAACTTAGTGGCTAAGACTCACTCACTACTGACTTGTAAGCAAGGAAATAGAACTATTGACGAATTTTTGACTGAACTACATACCATTGCAGGACTATGTGACTTAAAAAACATGTACAACCGACTGATACTACAAGCACTGATACTGGGAATTGAAAGTGACAAGATTAGAAAGAAACTGTTTGACTTGACTGACTTTGACAAAGCAATTGAACTCTGCAGACGAGAAGAAGCATCGGCTATTGACTACAAGACTATGACTAAGGATAACACATATGGACTCGAACAAGTGAACTTGGTAAAACATAGACCTCCGACTCATCAATATCACTCTAATGACACTCGTAACACTGATAAACACAGAGGACAACTTTCACACACTCACTCTCAGCCCAACGTCAGAAAATCAGTTGGTGCTTCTAGGTGTGGAAACTGTGGAGGCAATCACCCACCTCGAGCATGCCCAGCATATGGGAAACAGTGCAATCATTGCAAGAAATTTAACCACTTTGCTACATACTGCAGGTCACGCATGCATCATTATCGCGACTCAACCGAAACAGCCAATCAAGTCACCTGGAATTACTCTTCAGACAGTGACTCTCAACATGTAAGTACTATCTCCACTACTGTACGAGATCGTAAATTATTAGCGATGCTCACTGCTAAGCAAGCAGATACTATTTATGACATTGAATTCCAACTTGACACTGGTGCATCATGCAATACTTTGAATACGATCGACTACGACAAGCTAGGTAAACCGAAACTTACACCGACTGATACTGTACTAACTTTATATGACCAGAGCAAGTGTGCACCACTAGGGTGGACACGGATACAGATACTAAACAAGCAAGGATGTTACACTACATTAAAATTCCTAGTTGTGGAAACCACCCAACATAGCTTGCTGTCATGGAAATCATGTTTGCACCTGGATTTATTACAAATGCCCAGCACCAAAAGCGAGAATGTAAACTTTGCCACTACTGACCCAGACCTTCAGACTTTACTGACTAACTTTGATGACATATTTACCGGACTTGGAAAGTTTGAACAGGAATATAGGATAGAGCTAAGACCTGAAGCTGTACCAGTGCAAGTCCGACCGCGGAAGGTGCCCTTGTCGATGAAATCAGATCTCATCAAGACTATTCTTGAACTAGAACAACGTCAAATTATCGCTAAGGTAGAAGCACCTACAGACTGGATAAGCCATCTACAACCAGTGCGCAAGCCTAATGGAAAGATACGCATCTGCATAGATCCGCAAAATCTCAATCAAGCAATTAAACGAAACCACGCTGTCATGCCAACATTGGAAGATGTTTTGCCACAACTCAACGGTGCCAAGTTTTTCTCCTTGTGTGACGCCAAAGAAGGTTTCTATCAAATTCCCCTAGCTGAGGAATCTACAGACTTGACAACTTTCTGGACTCCCATAGGAAAGTACAAGTACCTAAGGCTACCCTTTGGAATTGCATCAGCGCCGGAGGAGTTTCAGAGAAGGCTCACGGAAAATCTTGCTGGTCTTGATGGCATCACCATAGTTGCAGATGACATCCTAATTTTTGGAAGCACAAGGAAAGAGCATGATAGAAACCTTGAAGCGCTCTTCAAACGTGCTCGACAGACAGGACTGAGACTGAACAAGGAAAAATCCCGCTTCCTTCAGGACGAACTACCTTACATTGGACACATACTGACAACTAATGGACTTAAACCAGATCCTAACAAAGTAAAAGCCATTCTTAAGATGAAACCTCCCTCATCTCCACAGGGAGTAAAACGATTCCTTGGTCACATCACATACATGTCAAAATTTATTAGCAACCTAGCATCGGAATCTGAACCATTACGACGTTTACTGACACAAGACAATGCTCAAGACTTTCACTGGACTGACGACCAAATGAACGCTTTTAATAGACTGAAGACCTTACTAACTGACTCAGAAACTCTACAATACTTTGACTGCAACAAGCCAGTAACTATACAAACTGACGCTTCAAATGCTGGTGTGGGTGCAACACTCATGCAAGGAGGCAAGCCTGTAGCATATGCATCTCGCAGTTTAACAAAATCGGAACAGAACTATGTGCCACTAGAGCTTGAGTGCCTTGCCATAGTGTTTGGCACTGAACGCTTTGACCAGTATATCTTTGGTCACCATGCTGTCACTATCCAAACTGACCACAAACCCCTTGTATCTATTTTCAGGAAATCCATTCATAAGGCATCTCGGAGGTTGCAGGCTATGCTTCTTCACTTACAAAGATACCCCAACATTAAGGTAACTTGGCAAAAGGGTGCTGAACAGATCACGGCTGACTTACTCTCAAGAGACTCATACTTTGACTCCCCCAACTATCAACAACTACCAGAACACATTTTTCACATTGACTCTCAAAATAATGATGCTCCTGTTTGTGACGACTTAATTGACAACATTAGGACTGCTACTGCACAGGACAATGAACTTATGACACTGACAAACCTTATTAAACATGACTGGAACATTGCCAACTGCACAACTCACGACAAGTACAAACACTTTCAGGACGAACTATCTATTGACAATGGCATTGTTTACAAAGGACTACGAGCCATTATTCCAAAGACACTCCAGAGAAAGTTTCTCCAACTACTTCACACCGGCCATAATGGGATTAACTCCACACTAAGACGTGCCCGCCACACAGTGTTTTGGCTTGGCATCACCAATGACATCAAAAACAATATTGCTAACTGTCGACAATGTCAACTGGATGCTCCCCGGCAACAGAAGGAAACACTTTTACTCCACACAGTTCCCCAACAACCCTGGACCAAAGTAGGAATTGACTTGTTTGAATACAATCACACTCACTACATTACTATTGTTGACTATACGACTGACTACCTTGAATATGACCGACTGGACAACCAAACAGCAGAGGCTGTTATCAACTCCATAAAGCGCTGTTTTGGACGCCTGGGAATACCCAGACAGGTTCACACTGACAACGGACCACAGTTTACCTCGCACCAGTTTTCCACTTTCAGCCAATCATGGAATTTCACACACACCACCAGCTCTCCATATCATCCTCAGTCCAATGGGAAGGCAGAGTCTGCTGTGAAGATAGCCAAACGTATACTCCGCAGATGTGAAGAGCCCGAACTTGCGTTACTGGAACATCTCAACACCACCAAAGAAGGCCTGACGGCCAGCCCAATTCAGCAACTTATCGGAAGACCCACCAGGTCAGTACTCCCACAAGTTCAGCCAGAAACAGAGAACAACCAAGGTTGGTGGGAAAAGCAGGGCCGCAATGAAAAACTGCAGCAGAGATGCAATGACGGTGCAAGAGATTTGGCAGTGCTGAAAGAAGGGCAACCAGTTTTGGTTCGAGACTGGAGTCAGCACCGGAGAAAATGGCAGGAGGCGCAAATTAACAAACAATTGAGTAGCAGAGCCTATGCCATACAACTTAACAACAACCTCTTTCGGAGAAACCGGCGAGACATCAGACCACTCGTCACGGAGCCAGCGAGTCCTGAGACACCAAAGGATCCTAAACAAAACGCTAGTAGTACCCAGGTTGACACCACCGAGAGCGCCAATCATAGCGACAATCTAAGACGTTCAACCAGAGAACGGAAGCCACCTAGTTGGATGGCAGACTATGTGCCCTCTTAAAACAATCATATCTAAATAGCTTTTTTCTATTCTGTGGGAGATGTTCGGTGTTCATGTAAACATTTATTTCTAATTTGTTATTTTATTATTTTACTATTTTTTGTCATAATCTTAATAATTAATTGTATCACTTATTGTAATAGTTTTAGTATTTTCGTGTATATATATTGTGGTAATAAATCACGGCTTCGGCCTCTTACGTTTATCAACTAACTCGAGCACGTTCTGTCTTTTCACGATAGCTGAAATAATATCACAAATCAACATAAAACATTTGGCTTGGTAAACCTGAAATTATGGGTTCGAACCCCATTAAAGGCCATTGGTGATGTTAAGAAGAGCATTCAATCATAGTTGCTCCTGTGCCACATATGAATAAGTCCTTAGCCTGCTTTGAAAAAAACTCTTTCCATCAGGGGTTCTCACAAGTATAGTGACTATCAATTTGTGTAAAAAAATTTCGAAGTAGTTTTGTTTCAAGCTGAAGCCTGGCATTCAAACAACAAATTGCTTTGTAAGCTACTATGTAAATGAATGTCACTACCCACTATTTTTTTGTTAATGTTATGTTATTTTTTACTCAACACTTTATAAAGTTACTTTAGTTAACTCAGGCCAATAATTAATTGATTTCTCTTGAAGATCAGGTTTTGTCTTGATTATTTCAACTCAGCTGTGATCCTTATCATATTATATGGTATGATTATAGTATGTCAGTATTAAGGTTTAAGTTTAAACTCAATGTTAGAATTATGAATGCATAAAAGTCACAGAAATAAACCAGGTCTATTAACAATTTTAAATTATTAGTCAGCTTCTAATCTTTCTGTTAGGCATTACTAAGTGGTAGCATATAGCGTACAAAGTTTTAGTTTTAAGACTTCTCTTCATATTTTCTTCAGCATTTTATTGTCTAATATTCTGCCGAAAATGCTAGTTTATAAATTTTGTTGTCAATAATTAGTTAGTGAGTATTTTTCAAAGTCAGATTTATTATCTAATTTGAGTGTTTTTCATTATTGTCTACTCATTAATAAAGCCTTGTTTTGTCATACCACATAAGATTTTTCTAAACTGCAGTTACTAAAGCAAAACTTATTTGTTTTAGGTTATTTTTGGCTTTGTTGGCCAATTATTGCTATGCCTCTTGCTGTTGTTTATGCACTTGAGCATTATCCCAGCATGGCTGCAATTATTGTTTTCTGCCCTGATTCAAAGTTCACCTCTTCTATGGCTGTTGATGGAAAGCATATGCATGTTTCACCTTGCCCAACAGATTTCAAAATATGTTATTTCTTTCTTGGAACATGACAGCTTAGAATTATATATCAAGGTAACATAAGTTGGCTCATTAGCTATTGGATTGGTACCTGAAATGTTTTGAATCAACATACTTATGAATGTTAAATTTGTTTTCATCGTTTGTTGCTAGCCTCTCAAGTTTAGGCAAGTCATAATTTTAAACTTTTTTTTTAATTTAATTTTTAGATTTTCTATCTAGCCTAAATCTAGGTTAAATTTCAAAAGTTCAACAATTTTTCAATGACAAATATTTTATGTGAATCAAATAATTGTCTGTTAACTTATATATCTTATATATGGGATATTTGGTAGTTTTGTTTCTTGCTGTTGGTAGATTTTAGAAAACATAAAAATTCAATGAGTTTGGAACTAAAGCTATCAATACCTTTTCTATTTCAATTGTTGAAAAATTGCGGGTTTTCAACAGCTTTTAATAAATGTAGGCACTTTATTAGTTGTGCATTTATTGCATTGGATCAATCACTTGTTAATAAATTGAAATTACTCAATGAATTTAAGTCATTTAAGTCATTGTTGTCTGAGCCACAACTTGATTTGGGCAACTGTTCATCAGACATGATCTTAATATATTTCTGTCAAGTTGTTTTAACATGAAGTTAATAAATATTGCTATGATATAGGAGGAACATTTTGGTAGTCTCATTTATGTAGTAGCTAAGCTTCTTCTGCTGTAAATAAGTATGCTCTATATCCAGTGTTTTATTATGGAATAATAAATGTACTTTTCAGCCATCATTAACAAAATGTAAGTTAATAGATAGCACTTTAAGTTGTTGGTTGAATTCTGTAAGGTGTAAAACCAAAGCCTTTTTTAAATGCATATCAATTAATTTGTAGGCAGCCCAACCAAATACTTTCATCTTTCATAGATTAAATTTGTAATTTAGAGGGCTTGTTAATACTATTTTTCATTGATCAATGTTTCATCTTCTAAAATAACTTGTTTTTGGTATGGATATATTATAGGCAAAAAGTTTTGAATGAACTATTGTAAATATTACTGCCAACAGTTTTTTTTTGATCAATTTTGTGTGAATAACTTGATCTTTTATGTTTTAAATGTTTAGTTTCCAAAGTCTTTTCTAATACTAATATGCTTGTAGGGGGCGGTCATACTTCTCTCTACCATAATGTACAGTTGCTCTGCTTTACTAGCTTTTAGATTGTTTCAAGCTGGACATACCTGGTGAGTACATCTTTCATATTCACATTTATTTTTAATTTGTTTTTGACACTTCTATAATATCTGTGTTGTTATAAAATATTTTTATTTAGTGCTGCATCATCATTATCTTATACTGTAAATTCAATGATGTATATAATCTACAAATAAAGACCAGTAAAATAATGTTACTAATATATCTGAGTTATGCGCAGTTGTATAGAAAATAGGGAAAGCGGAACTACATTTAAAGGTAAAAATGTTGTATTTTGATACTATTAGAGTACAGAGCATTAAACTAATTTGTATTTAACTAAATATGTAAATTGTTTTACTCACTCATTGAGCTGTGGGGTAATGAGTGCTTTTAACCAATAATGGCAAAATCTCTGGCAAGAGCAAATTTAAAACTTCTAAGCAATAAGTTATGCTGTTAATGCCATAAGCTACAATTTTATACATAACCTGCTACTGTATCATTTATTTTCAGAGAGCGTTTTAGACTTTTTTTGTAAATTGTTAACAGATGTTTAATTTGCGGTCATTTATCTCACTGTGTTTTATCCAACTGTTGACTACTTATCACTTGATGTAAAGTTTTCACACTTTATTATCTTATTTACTTACATGTAATCTTCAAAATAACATTTAAAATTAAAAGTTTGATATTTATTGTGACTTCTATCTTGAAAACTTAACACACTTTGTTTTCTTGTTGCCAAACTCAATTACTAAAATACTTCATGTACTTTATTTTATTTTCTGATGTTTAGGTGCATATCAACTATACTTGTTCTTGGAGTTGTCTCATTCTGTATGATGTTGCGCATAGATGAAGGTATGATGAATAATTTTAAAACAGGGCTGCCTACTTATATTCATGTAGTAATAAAATCTTCAGAAATATCCTGGCTATAATTCAAATATATTTTATAGTGCATTTTTAATCATTTCAGCAGCTTAGGCAATCTGATTGTGATGTTGTCTGGTAGAGAAGATAATTAGCAAAATTGAAGTTGTCTGTTGTAATTTTCCATATCGGTAGCTAATTTCGATATTCGTTTTAAATAATATCTTAATACAACAATAAGTTATATCATGTTAGATAAATGTTTCACCGCTTATTAGAGTTGACCCAATTCTTTTAAAATAATTTCGTCACCATAAATTATAAAAAATAAGATATACTACATTCTAATTTTTTCCCAATATGTTCAAAATTCCAATAGGCAGTAACCTCTACTTTTAATATCTGTAGCAGGGTGGTATTTATTTTCTCATTAAGCAGTATGTGAAGCTATATTTTTTGTTTCGATACCATCCTATGATGAACTTGTAGTACTAGGTTTCTAATAATCAGTATTATTTCTCTTGTAAATTATATCAACAGTAAGTGAATGAATCAATTGAAGACATATTTATATTAAATTTCTTATAAGACTCAGATTTCCTGGGCACAAAACTCCCTAATTATACTTAGCTAAAATCTTATATATTCCTGAAAATTTCAATACTACATATAAATGTAACTAGACAACTCTCTGGTGATAACTTTATTGTAATATTCATTTGTTCTAAAGCTTTTACATTATCCTCATTCCTAATATATAAGTTATCTCTGGCAGAGTAAATTGAAGAAATGTTTATGTTACATCAAGTACATATTTACATTATTTTCTATATTTTGTATAAACATGTTAATGGATTGAATAATGTTTGAGAGGTAATGCAGAGAGTATCAGTGTGTTGAGTTATTTCCATGAGTAGTTCGAGTATACTATACTTGCAAATATTTCCCTAACAGACTCTGGTAGTCTTAGGGCTTATCATGCTATGTATTTAGACTATCTTTTCTGAGTCATTTAGAAGTAGTAATAGCCCATTCACCTGACAAGAATAGCGTCATATCATCTTCCTACAATATATTTTATTCCTTATTCTGTCAGGATTTTATTGCTGATGTTTAGGTAGGTCTAGCCAAACTTGGTATCGACTTCTTTCTGATTAGCTATTGTTTGGTAGTTGTTTTCACTAGCAAAGTGAGAGAGTGGCGTGTAATTTCTTGATTGACTTATTGGCATGGTCATTGAGCTCACTGCAGCAGTCAACTTTCACGAAGTTTCTGTGTGTTCAGTGAGAAAAATTCGTAGTTAGCATATGCTAAAACAGATATGCTATAAAATTTACTTTTTGTAAATTGAGCTATACCCATGATTATGGATAAAAGTATTTTACATGCTTCATGTCATACAGATTTTTCAAATACCTGGACACTGGGCATATTGCATTCTTTTTATAGTATTATCTTGAATCTGTTTAATTTCACTCATCTAGCATCATAAGTAATGAACAATCACCTCCCTAAAATAAAGTTCAGTTTTGTTAAGTTTGTAATTTAATATCCCTATATGCTTCACAATTTTCCTATTGATACAAAGTTTCACCCATAAAGGGCACTGTATTGTATGTATCGCAGTGTATTATTGTAATATTGTAGGTAACATTTTGGAGGTCTCACTGCTGCTATTTGCCAGCATTTCTTTGCTGTATAGTGTTGAGATAGAGATGAAATATAACACCACCTTTGAGTCATATGCTCAATCACTCACATCAAATGGGTTAGCAACCGTATCTCTATTCGTATTTAATTTATATGTTTGTTTGGGGGCACTGATTAGATGAAATGTTGAACTGATATTTACCTACACTTATTGTCATTTCTTTGTATATATTTCCAGATGCAATATGAGTGAATTAAATATAGCCAGCATGTTAATGTCCACCGTGAAAAACACACACGGTGAGTTAATCCTTTACAGATATTATCAACATGTAATATTATGTGGGTGAATAATGTAGACGTTTAATGCCTCTTATGTTAAGGGAATATTTATTTAAAGGTTGAGCACCCAAGTTTTAAAAATTTTGCTAGTTTAAAAATGGGCATTTCTAGATAAATTAATGAGTAGCTTTTTTATAGCTTTTGATCATTTTTAAGATAACCTTTCTGTTTTGCAAAACTATTTTTATAACCTTCAGTTGCATAGAAAAAGATGGATGATTGCAAAGATGTAAAATATTTAATGCATCAAAAAATATAAAAATATTTATAGCACACTTGGTAATAAAACAATCTGCTACTATATTTTACAGCTCTTGTCAACCCAAACAAGACTCATTTTTATTGTGTGTTTAAATAAACATTTATGGAGCTCATAAATACTTATCTTCTGTATATGAGCTTTTTGTTTATAACTCTGCAGACTGACCTTGCATGCTTCAAACATTTATTGGACTTTAACATATCCTCATATCCTCATAAGGATGTCCTGACAACTGTAAGGTGTGCAAAGTGCAAGGATGATCTTATTCTGTAATTCTCGCTGAAACTACAGAGCTATGT
Source organism: Bugula neritina (assembly GCA_964035545.1). Lineage (NCBI taxonomy): Eukaryota > Metazoa > Bryozoa > Gymnolaemata > Cheilostomatida > Bugulidae > Bugula > Bugula neritina. Next base: position 6,578,886 of record OZ037765.1, on the reverse strand, counting down.
AAATTGTTATTAATAATTTATTTATAATGTAGTGGTGGCCTAGCATACAGGGGTCAGTGGTTTGGTTTGGAAGAGCATCCAGTCATAATTGCACCTGTGCCACATTTGAATAAGTTCTTAGCCCTCCTTGAAAAGACCCTTTCCATGGGAGGGGGGGGGTTTCTTACAGAAATAGAGACTATAAACTCATATGAGTTTTTTAATGCATACATTAGACATTGTATATAGCTGTGTCTAAGTGTTTAACTCAAAAGGAATTATCTAATTTCAACTTGTGACACCTTATATCTTCCAGGGTCAAATTACTTGGCTTGGCATTTCAAATGTTTTTCTTTGCTGATTACTTTGCCATTTTATTCCTGGGAGTAAATGAGAATTGAATCGCTAACTTAAAACAAATTTAAATTGGCTTTGAAATGCCATTAAATTGAGACACACTTCTCATTAAAGTTACTCGAAGCAATTACAAGAAGGCAGACATGTGCTACTTTTAAGTTATATGACTCTACTTCAGTTTTACAAATAAATCATTGCCATTGGTGATGCAAAAACTAATAGCTAATAAATTCTACACCAGTAAATTAAGATCAATTACAATTCATTACAAAATTTAAACTGGATACTTGAAAAATTAGTTTGTATAATTTAGCAGGTGTTTAGCATTCTGTAGGTTAGAGTTTTATAATTATTGAAAGAAAATTGCACAGCATCTACTTGAATTCATGAAAACACAGCTGCATTGTGTTAAAATGCAGTAACTATAATAACCAATAATATTGAATTGTTATGCTTCAGTATACGCTGCCCTTTAATTTTAAAAATAATGAATAACACTAACAGTGTAGAAATTACCCAGCTTCCTATGTTATTTTAATTCATCAGACATGTTTAATGGTACATGGTATTTAATAATGCTCACTACCTATCAAATTGTTGTTTGTTGCCTTGTTACTACTTGATCAGGAAGGATTTCACTTAAGTGCTGCTTTCCGGCAGCTTCCTTTGTATTAGATGTGCCATGCCTTTTAATCCCATGAACATCATTGATTTTTAACCTAAATTTATGTCAATTGCAATGGATAGTTTGAGCGACAGTGTGGGGTTACTGCCAGCTACCCATTATCATTGGTTTTAGTCTCAATATGGTTTCATATGTAAGATGTGCGTTAATGCTTCTTCTGTCATATTTGTAAAAATATCTTTGGGTTATTGATTTTCTGTTTTTTCTTTCCCAATGTCATGTTTGCAGATATATTTCTGTTTCATTAGCGTTTGTAAACCATTAATGTAAAGTATGTACGTAGTATGTGTGTTTGGAGCATTGTTTTGTTATTGCCGTATTTCAAAAGAAAAAAATCGACAATCATAAACAACACTTGTATATATTTAATGTTATTTTAACAAATAGTGTGAGCTTCGTGCTAATATTTGGTTACTTCCATTATCGTTTTTCACAGCTTTTCACAAATGAACCATGTTTTCATCTGATGTACAAGACAGTGCTCTGTTTCAACTCAGTTTCAACCTTAAATGTATAAAATCTTATGTGCTCTTCTTTCAATTTATGAATTTTTTTATTTTTAGCTGCATACAACTTGTGGCTTAACATCTTCAACCCTATCTCAGTCTTATTCATTGTTTTGCGAATAATGTTTGTCTTAATCTACAATTCATATAGAAGCAGTTCTACCAGCCGAATTTCTCAGGTAAATTATTAATTTATTGTGAAAAGGTTTAGATTTTTAACAAGACATCATTTTATCTTTCATACTGTTGAAATCTGTTGGCAAGATGACAAAATGAAAGTTTCCAAGACAGTTAATTTTAGCTCTGCGTTTATTTGTTGTATTTTGGACATGTATATTTAGTTGATCTGAAGCTAATATGTTCAAGTTTAAATACTTTTTCTCTTTAACAATCACTATTTAGAAATTAATGTTTTGTAGAGAACAAGCGTGTTGGAAGAATGGAGTAACAGCACTGTTGTTTACCATGTACTTATGATGTTACTGATGATTCACACGGTTCACCAATACCTACCATCCAGTACATCATCTGATAATATTATTAACCTGCTGAATATCAAACCTGAAATGGAAATAATTTTGAAACGATTTTTCCAATCATGTCTACTTCAAATTTTTTATATATATATTTTATATTCTGATGAGAATGACACTGACTTCTAGTTAATTTTTTTAATTTCAACACGTACTTTTCTTAGAATTATATTAGCTCAAACAAACTTGATTCCTACTAAAATAAAGCTTATCTTTTTCAAAGCACTCCTTTTTAATTTCTATGTTTTACTATCATTTACTGTACTCACTTATGTATTGTTGTACTTGGCAACTACCCAGTGACAATTATCAAGGAGAAAAGATAGGGAAGTGGGTCAGCGTTTGATTGTAGTTTAAGTAAATATCATTATGCTTTGAGAAAATTGTGTTTGACATTTTATCATAATCAAATTTAGATAACATTGCTATAGAGGTATTGTTACTCTCCAACTTTTTATATATCCTGCCAGTCAGTGCCAATTTTCTATAATAAGAAAACATTTGTCTTTCCATAATTGTTGCCAGTGGAATGGTATTTTGAAGAGCTATGCTCTCTGCAGTTTAACCCTATCTAGTCATTACCAGTCACTCACTTGGTTGGCACTCAACTTCCAGCTATTCAATATCAGCAATGCTTAAAATATCTTTTCAAAAACTCATGATATTTTTTAAAACTATGCTAAAAATGTTATCATAGCGATTTTCAAGAATTTATGCTTGGATTCTTCTTGTATGCTTCAAAGACTTGCAGATCATATTCCAAAACATCCTAAGAATAAAATATACAAATACGATGAACATGTGTAATTATTGCAGAATTTATAATTTAGAACTTCTGTGATGTGAGTCACTTCTAAGTTAGCTTATATGCTATCAACGGAATATTGCAGATTACATACAGAGCTAAGATTTAAAAGACTATGGTTGAAAAATAACGAATTCAAAAAGCTTAGGTAAGGCCAGTAGAACATTAAACTATTAGCTTTGCAGGGGTAAATAAATCCAACAAAATGCTTTATAATCTATATGGGAGAAGCTCTGCTATTAGAGTAGAAGGATTGGGATATAAATTTACTGTCCAACCAGACCAACTAAACATAACTCTTTCTGCGTATCTGAAGAGATGGACAGAGCATGAACAGAAACAAAATATTTGACCATTTCAGGGTCATTGGCACTGATAGAAATTCATAAAAATAATATATATTGAACATAATAATTTTTGCCTGTTTGATAAATGGGATATCACCTGACTTCAGGCATCAGTCGTTTCTTTTCAAATGACAGAGAATGAGTTTTATGTATGCACAGAAAGTCTCTAATGTTTTAGTTCTTGCCTGCATTGTGATGACCGAATGAAATTAGTCGCGTTGTCTATACATTAACACTTTTTAGTTTTTATTTCTTTTAACTATCTTTTTATTTATGTGCTTTTGTTTTGCCTTTTTTCCCAGTGTAGCTCTCATGTATGTTTTTCTTTAATTTGTCTTTGGTTATAAAGTTTTGTTTTACTGCTAAAAATTGGAATGTACTTAGATAACATGTATTGTTGGCAACAATTATTAAAAACATGCAATCCCATAATGTTACATTAAAGAGTTGTATTAGAAGCCTACTATTATTTAAGTAAAACTTGATTACCAATGCTTTCTAAACATTTATACTTAATAAAAATGCTTTTAGTGTAAAGCTCTATCTCGCAATTTTCCCAAACTAACATTAAAAACAAATCATCATAGAAAGTTTGATGTGCTGCTTGAAATCTAAATTGTGATGTAATCGCTTTATTTATCCTTATATTATGACTACTGAGATTATGCATAATTCTGTAAATATTGTCAAGATATCTTCTAATTCTTAATAATTAAAGTATAAAAATAGTTTGTTAAAACAGGTAAATACCTAAAATATAATCAAAATATATAGTGTTCTATAATTTAAGTTTTGACGCTATTGTAAGGCCTTCTTCTGTTGGCTGTAGGATATGCCTGAGCGTTTATTTACAACAGGTGATTGACAGGTTCGTAAGTAAAATCAACCACTAAGGTTTATTGTTTTGAAAATAGGCTCACAGATGATTGGCTGTTAGCAATACCCTTAGATACCGCCCACAACATATCGGAGTGGACAAAATGTTGCTGGTGAATCCACGTGCAATTTTCAGTTTCTTAGTAGATTTTCTTGTTGAAAGTTCACTTTAGTTAGCATTTTAGTTCTAGTAGATATTTTATTCCTACAACTATGAAGATGATTGAATCACAACCAAATAATAACAATAATGTTGTGGAAAGTTTAGAAGATTCAAATGACCCTGGGTAAGACTAAAAAAAACTTGACGATTTTCAACTGTAAGTGTAACTGATTTTTATGACAAACACCATTACTAATACTAATAGTAATAGTAATCGTTTATATTTATAATCGTGCGAAAATAGTGTGAAATTAATCGAGATAATATTTAATGACTTTTCTATTAGTTCTACTACTAGTACTAGTAGTTAAGTAGTAGTAGTACTACCATTAGTCATGATGATGGTAATCTTTAAAGTTTAAACGTTAGTATTTAATTTTAAATAAAACAAATTGCATTTCAGCTTGGATCAGTTAAGAGTTATTTATAAGTCATGGTTATACTTGTTACTGTTAGTCTGCATCCCTAAGGGCAAGTGGCGCTATTACCTGAAAAGCTAATTAATTCTTATTCAAATTCAATGTTAGGTTTTTGCTGTCACTGCCATTATTGCCAATATGAACATCATTGACATTATGATTATGATTTTATTTAAATTGTTGGAACTTGATATCGCTGAAAATGCTTAAATATAGTTGGATTTGATATAGTTTGCTAAAATACGTAATGATTATGATCTTGATAATCACATTTATAATCGCAATAATTTTTATAATCATAAAATTTATTAAAAGCAGTTGTCATACTATGAAAACAAATTTATTTTTTCGTATTTATTTCACTAACATAGTGGTTCAAAAACAAAATTCTTCTGTTACATAATTATTCTTTTTATTGTAATTGCCAACTTTGTAGCTATCATTGTCAAGTTTCAAATTTTCCATCAATTGCTTTTTTGTATTTACTTTCAAAAACTAATGCACCATATTCTAGCATTGCAGAATGTTCTATATTTTTATGAAAACACCAGCAAAGCTATTTATGGTTTAGTCGTATGTAAAAGCATTTTGAGAGTTAATTCTAGATTATTGATGATTCTCTTAGTCTGTCTTCATTCTTTTGTTCGAATTTTCTTGTAATAATACAATTTAGAATTCTGGATTGAATTTTTTAACACTTGCTTGTAATTTATAAGCTTAACCTATTTTGCAATACGCATGTTTATTTCTGCTGATCAAAGATGAAGCAACCTCTGCCACTGTTTGAAGATGCACAAGTTTAAAACTTTTTGTATAACTGTGAGACCTATGAGAGCTTTCATTTTACTATATCTATGGACGATAAAAATATGCTGGTGTTGAAGATATGTTGCTATTTTAGTTTCAACTGTAGTTTTGGCATATTTTCTTCCCACTCTATTTTAAGCAGTGTCTTCCCATGGCAAGTTGAATGCTTTCCTTTTTAGTAATAAATAAACTATAGTTGAAGCTTCGTTGCTATTTAATTCAAAGTTCCGAGTTTAAATTGGGTGTAATCTGTGGCGAAAATCTTAAAAAATAGCCTTGATTATCTGAGCTAGATTTTTCTGTGAAAAAAAAACAAAAATAGCTTTGAATGATCATAGTACCTAGAAGGCAGTTTTAAATGTCCAAGAGTTGTGTTTTACATAAAAAAAACACCTGGTGTGTAATTTATCTCAACAGTCCCAAGACTTGAGATCTAAGGCTTTTGTTTAACTGGGAACCAGCTATTAGAGTAAACAATGTGTTATACATATTTACTATAGTACTGCTCTAACTCTTAGAAAAAATCAATATGAAAATAGTATTTAGGTGGCCATTATTCATAACTAAATTATTTTTAAACTCTATTTAATAAAATTTGTTTACTTATTTATTATTCTTCATCTATTATTGTATTGTATAATGCTCCAGAATATGGTAATTAGATGTCCATTTATTTTTAGGAAAATGTTTGTTGGTGGACTGAGCTGGCAAACTACCCCAGGTGAGATATTTATTTAAGTTTGTAAACTATTGTAAACTAATACTGGTGGCGGAGAATTTAGTTTGTATAGTCATTCTTAGTCAAAGGTTACAGGCCTACACCTTAGTCTGCGTAGTGAGATATACTAGTAACTGCCAGTGTAATCTCTATAAGCTATACCAGTTTCTCTCTCAGCCTATGTTGAATGGTGAAAGCCCACTAAAACTTATCAATCCAATAGGTAAACATTGATAGTGAGTCAAGTATTAATCTCGTAGACATTCTTAGCAGTACAAAATCTGTAAAGTGTGTTTTGTGTCTGGGAGATATGATAACTCTATGTTCATAGATGATTGCTACTAGCATAAACCTCCTAATTAACTTTTACTGTTGTGTAAATTTGTAGAAAAATTAAAAGAATATTTTGGTTTGTATGGCGAAGTGGCTGATTCAATAGTTATGAAAGATCCAATAACTAAGAGGTCCAGGTAGGTAAAAGTTAGCCGCAGGTGTTTAGTTGTTAGCTGCTAGCTTTTACAAGCAACAGTAATCTAATAGGCTGCTGTCAGTAGTTGATACTAGTTTATAACATTTCATTAACAATTTGATTATTTTATTTGGTTAGTTCACTCGCATCAGTAGCGTAAGCTAACTTTACTTAGAAGAAATTGCTTTCATATGTGTTTACAGCTCAAGTCTATTTGTCATTTCTCCAACAGCATGAGTATTTCTGTTCAGTACACTGCATAGCCCAGCAATTGCTGCAGGCCTACCTACCTGTATAAAATTAGCCCTATTACTAAACCTGTAGATATTTTATCTTTCTATTCCTGTTAGTACCCTTGCAATAGATAAACTATTGTCACGCGGAAGGCTAGCTGGGAAATGTCAATGTGAAGCAGTAGTGAAACTAATTTGAAATTATTTAATCAACTATGATTAACTTTTTTATATTTTGTTGTGAACTGCTTTCTGTTTACTCGTGTAGATTATTTTATCACAAGCAGTCAACTGTCTTCATCTTCTAATGCAAAAGGATGCACAAAGTTGTGCCTGTTTCATATGCTGTCATATTGGGATAAAGGAAATTGATAGTTAATCAACAGCTGTGCTCCTTGCATGTAGATGATGTATGGGGACAGTTGGCATGCAGTGTGCTAGGTAGGCTATTGCAATGCTCTAGTTGGAATGACAGTATCATATTCCTATAGCTCTATCTTGATGTAATACTTTTCACTACTAAGAATGATTTAGTGTAGTGCCTCATGGCTGGAACTAGCAGCGCTTGGGTGTAGAAAGTCGCAGACCGAAGGCCTAGCCACACTCTACAGTAAACAGCGATTGGTGTACTGGAGTTACCCACTGCACTCTTGTATTACTTGTAGGGGCTTTGGCTTCGTTAAGTTTGCGGATCCTCAGAGCGTAGATAAAGTACTCAGTAGTCCAACACATGTGATAGATGAGAAAAAGGTTGAGTAGATCTTTAGTCTCAGTAGTGTTTCACACTTACTATTACTTACTGCATACTTACTCTCTCCGTACTTTTAGTAGACGTTGTGTTTAGAGTAGATTACTCACATTGATCTCTAGATATAGTCTAATATACTACACCCTCACTCTACTACAGCGTATCACTTTCTCGTGTCAGTTGTTCACTCTAATGAGTGCTGCTGCTGACACTGAAGCTGCTGTTTGTAATATGCCGAGATGCCAGTATGCAGTGTTACTACTTGGTGCTGGGTGTTAGTTGTGCCGAGTTTGGTTGAACTTGCCTGGCTAGTAGAATATGTACTAAATGGTATGAGCAGAGCTACAAGTAGCATTGTGATCTGCCAGCACGCTACTCTATAACCAAATTGATAGCCTTTGTCAATATAAATTATAAATAAAGTGTTATATTTAGGTAATTATTGTTGAGAATGTGCGTGTCAGGTGTACACAGTGTGTGCTGTGTTACCCGGACTTGCTGAGTTAGTAAAGTTGATGTCCATCCCTACTAAATTGTTGTGTTTACAGGTTGATCCTAAAGTAGCAGTACCAAAGAAAACCAAGGTGAGTAGTCAGCTGAGAGTTACTGTGTGAACATTTGATAGACTACATTGTATATGGTTTGTATTCAGCAGACCTGCGTGTGAGAGGTTGATGTAGTTGATTGATTGAACAGCCCACAGGGGTCACCTAATGCAGTAAACAGCTGTACAAATCTTCATTTCAACCTGCACTGCATACTTGTGAATACGTGGTAGGAAAAGGGAATTTAATACCTTGGAAGTTATTTTGTGGTTGGTTGTGACAGAAGTTGTTGTAAATAACCATTACTATGCAGATGTAGAGTTGGTTCTACTATGTAGTGTGTGCGTTACTCACGAATGGTGCACTAAAATATAATGCGTCAGCATGAACTTGGAACAATTTAGAATAAAATATGTACTTAAAAATAGGTTCTGAACGTAAGTGACATATTTATAGTACATGTCATCATATAATATTATATATGAGTACGTAGTGATGTATACCTCTATATGGTATATGATATCACTATAACACATATTAGATATCATTTTGGTGTATTACCTGCAAATATTCAGCATGTATATATAAGATTTATCATTTTAAGAAATGCAAATATGAGCTTATATATCTTCAAACAGCATTCAGGTGGTTAATAATGAAAATTAGCTTTATCACTAGATGTGGTAAACTTTATATTAGAAATTAATTTCAATCAATTCTTTTCATGCCCTGCAACTAAAGACTGCAATTTGATCAAATAACAACACTAGTATTACAACATTGACCTATTCACTCATGCTATTAAAGAAAGCACTATAGAAATACTGTTCTTCTAAAGATAAAGAAGAATCATTGCTACAGTGTTGAGATGGGCCATTGTGAGCTTTATTTGTTCACTATTATAATGCTTAGTTTCTTTTTAGCCAAACCTGGGATATATGTTTTTATTCTGAATGAATGCCTTTGTATTCTCGGAGCAAAGACCTGCTTCACAATTATAAGATCTACAGGCACATGACGATTGAGATAACATTGCCTTTAATGCTGAATTGTTTACCCCTCTATGAACAAGTCAATTATTTTATGTTTACACAAAAAATTCATTGGAGCCCTGTTGCAAACAACCATTGTCATAGAGAATGAAGGGCCATTGAATTCAAACCTGCCAGTTGGCAGTATTACAAATTTATAATGTCGTAAATCTAAGTGAATTGATCCTTCTCATTACCTTGTAAAACAGTTCCCACAACAATTTTCTCTATTGCATCCAACTGTAATATGAGCATTTGAATGTAACTAGGGCTTATGTATTTTTAAAGGGTCCTATAACAAAAACGAAGAAAATCTTTGTTGGAGGTCTAGCTTCGGACACCAAGGAAGAAGATCTACAGAGTTATTTCGAGACCTTTGGCAAGGTATAACAATGAGATGTAAATTTAATTTAGTGATTATTTAAATTGAATATCTAATCTTGCCTAGAGTTCAACTGCTTTTACCTTTGCAACTCTCTATTCATCAGAATGATTTCACTTCTCCATCTTTGTTTGGTCATTCATTTTGGAGCTCTTTTTCTCAACACGCTTATTGACATGCCTGTGTGCCCTCTCTGTAAATATTAACCACTTCACCTTATCTCCGTCTTCAAGTAACTTATCACCCAAATTGCTCTGTTGATGCTAACTTTCTAGTGGTTTGAAATTTTACAGTATTTGATGTCAGGCCGATTATCATATATGGCCAGTTGTTGATTGTGTTTGCTTCTAGCTACAATTAGTGTTTGCTTTATTGAATTTTCTTCTTATTCTGCAAATTTACTTTGGCTTTAAATTATCGAATTTGTATATAGCGTGTGTGGCTAGTAGATGCATCTTACATGTTGAGGGGCTTTGCTGTGCCCTCCCCATCTACCACCTTGTGCAGTTGGTTGAGTAGATGGGGACTACGGTTATGTCAGCCGGCTTGTAATTGGCTCATAGCGTGATAACTCGGGCCACAGCTGTGCAAGCTACATGTCTGTACACTGCAACTCTTGCCATTTACTATGTTAGATATAGCTAAAGTGGAGTAGCTGTGAGCAAAAGGGATGGCTGGTTAACTTTTCTGAAAGCCAGTCATTGTCGGAACACCCTGCGAGTTATGAAGGCACCCACATGCTGTGCTCTGCGTAGTAGCGTGCACTAGTTGAAAAGCCAAAATTTAGTAAACTTTGTTGTCAGTGCTAGTTCTGCTTCAAGTAGTAGTGCAGTTGTGGCAGAAGCAGGTGAAAATAGTTTAGCGCAATACCTGCGCTATGACGTATCCTTATACAACACACACCTCGCCTATGGCATGAGACAGAAAGGCTGGTTATTTCAACTACCTTCCTATGTTATTTCCATATTTCCTCATCTCTCCAACTAATTTGGCTCATGCTTTAATTTGGAGTGTGGCAGTGGCTAAAACACCAGTTGATAGATAAATGTATAGTTTGCTGTAATTAGACTGTATTGTTTGGTGGTGCTAATTTTAAACATGACATAACCAGGCTTTATTGATCTGCTGCCCCTTAGAATGCCGGCTGGTAATCCTCTTAGTAACCAATCAATTTTATTCTGTTTGAACAGTCAAAAACTGATCAATCTCATTTTTGTTAGCTCCTGCTGCATTGTTTGCTCTTTATTTATCACCACTTTCTATGCGGCATAGTTTGCTTTCTTAAAATCTTGATATCAATTCGACCAAATCACCTTCAAGGTTTATCATGGCTGGTCTGTCTGTGTAGTTGTGCTTCATCTTCTCTATTGCACCCTCAGTTGGAATCATGTAGTAAATACACCAGTGTATTTAACTATATGCAACACTTATGATCACCTGTCTCCCTCTCTTTTGATACCAGCATAAAGACTGCCTGCCTTCACATCTTACTCACAATGCTATCTCATTTATCTGCAGAGTTTGACATTGTTTTGACAACTATGGAGGGCATTGAAATCATGCAGACCTGGTATTACAAAAGCTAATTATTTAGTAGCATGTTCTGGTTGTTGAATATGTAATAGTAAATCGCATGTAGTTTTCAACAAGTTTGCTCATGAGTTAAGAATATTTTCTTGGGAAACAATTTGCCTCAATCTTGTATAATTTCTATTACCCTTCAATTTGTTGGATCAATTTTAGTTAATATAGTAAGGTTTCCGTCTAAGTGTCCACAGTTCCTCAATCAGCTACACCTGACTTGTGAGGAAATATTATGGTTTCATTTTATAATAGGAAATGACCTGTAACAACATCTTGTATAATGGTGGTAGTAGTAGTGTCCTGTGATGATAAGTAGCGCAGTTATAGCATTACAGACACCCATAGTTGGTCACAGGCTCTGGCTATGGTGTAACTGCTGTTTGCTATGTTTTCCTATGCTATAGTTTCTGTTTGTGTTGCAGGTTGAAGAAACACAGTTGATGTATGATAAACAGACACAGCGACACAGAGGTAATGCCTACTACTCCAGTCTTTTTAATACTGTCAGCTCTGTGTTTTATAACAATCTAATGAGGGTATGAAATAGTAAGGCGCTGAGTAATGATGAAGTACGCTAGTAACACCCAAATACTTTAACCTTCTTACATTAGCTCATCGAAACTAGTATTCACCTCAGAGTGAAGTCATAACTAAATCTTGGTCAATCATCTCACACTTGTGAGAAATTTTCAAGTGAAACTTGGCTGAAGCCAAATGTAATTTTAAAAAATTGACACTTTAACTGATAAAAGCTGGCTGTTATACTAAACTCAATCTTCTTCTCGAATGCTAAGGGTCTTTGAAGAATATCTGATTGAAAGTTCTTTTGTGAAGCAAAAGGTAGAGCAGACCTCCACTCTGTTTACATTATATATATGAAAGTATGCATCTTTAGATAAAACAAAGTTATCTTTGTTTTATAGAGGCTTGTATTGAATTACATGCATGGAAATGTTTGGCGAGTTCTTGTTACAAATGAATGTAAACTTGGTGGGACCTGTGAGATACTGAAATGTTATTTTAGAAGTTTCTATGGTATAATGGAATAACAATGAAAAGCATGGGTATAGCTGTATACATTATAGCTTCCCAATAGTGTCATAACTTTTTATAACAAAGAATAACTACCAATCATTGATTGAATGGCCCAGCATGGTTAGCTCAATTCAGTGTGTCAAGTCATTGAGCAAAAACAACAGCAAACTAATTGAATTTTCTATGCAAATAATTTCACTCAACTGGCCAGTTTAAGACTTTGATCACTGAGCCTCATTTCTGCCATTGCATAAAATTTATACCATTTCGTGAAAAGATCGTGTTTCAAATTAATAACAGTACTTACTGGACAAGCGCTGTAGTAAGATAATATATATGGAAGATAAGAGCATACATCATTAAATAATAATCAATGGGGTTAGCTCATTAATTTATCATAGGATTTAACATCTTTTAGCTGGGTATTACCTAACATTTGTCCTATCTTCCACAGCTGCACAAGTACACAAGTAGCTCAGCTTAAACTAACATCATCATCTCTGTATTTAGAACTCAACAGTCCACCCAACAATCGCATCCTTATTGAGAAATACTGTTATGTTGACATAATTTTTTTGTGATGTTGACACTGGCATAGAGTACTTGATGGCTTTAATACCTCACCTTATAGGAAAGGCTCATCAAGCTCTCGTTAGCTGAAGGCTAGGTATGGAGGCATTGTCAAGTAGGCCAACAGTCTGTAATTACTGTTTTATTGTACATAGATGTAATACTTGTTTTATTACCAATGACTCCAAGATCATTTTATTATATGATAATGGACGCTGGTGATGACATACTCATACCGATCAATGGCAGTCTATTTCTCTATTTATATAGAGACAATAATAGTTTGGTTATTATTTACATAAAGATGAATAATGGTTGACAGCAAAATAATTATAATTGTGATATTATTTGCTGTTGCCATACGATATCATGTCACTGTTAATAGCTTGTAAATTGAACCACAGTTTTTATCTTGCTGCATTAAAGAGCTCTGCAGGTGACATTTGCTTGCTAATTTGTCTAAACTTGAACAGTCTTACTCTAGCTGGGTTGATGCACAATTCCTCAGTGAAATTAAAGTTTAACTGCTGGTGCAGCACACTTGACATATCTGATGGTTTGTTTTACTATGCGCTTGTTTACATAGCTGCAATTCTCTCATGGCTCTACCTAAAAAATCGCTTTTATGGCTATAGCCGAGTTGACAAAGAACAATGTTACTTGTGTTTATTTTGGGCAGAAAATGCTGAAAAAATGTACAAAGTTTATCCTGTAGCCTGTGCATTAAGCCATCACCCTGCCTTTCTCCACATGAAAGAGAAGGCAGGTTTCTCTCAGATAATTACTGCTGGTAAATTGCTTCTGTGATTTCTCACATAATCATGGTAATTACACTCAACTAATTACATGCCCGATAGAGTTTTGGAGGTTAATGCATCAGCTCAACACTGCAGAGTCCCACAGGCACTCTCCTGCAGGGAAAGTATCTACCTCGAGTCTAGTACTCGGAAACTCTGCACAGGGATGTTGCACGGCTGACAGTAGATAGGCATTCGTCTGCAACTGATAGTCTGTTGCAATATCGCGTTGATTCAGAAAATCCTCCTCAAAAGGGTATTCATTAGAAACCTCAACACATCCACTTTAAATTGAAGCTGCACAATAGCATGAATGCTAGCCGTGCACAGTCAACTTTCACACTGTACACATCGACTGAGTATGAATTCATTTGATTATATTTTACGGTGAAATGTTACACCATGGCCAAATTTAAAATCATAAATCTCTCTTTGTTAACTGTGAAACCAATGTGTGTCTGTGACATGCAGACAATTGACTATCACCTGCATCTTCACAAGACGAGACTGATTACTGTCTTATAATCCTTCGTCTATCACCTACGTGTAAATGTTGATATATGACTGCAACTACTAGTATATTTCCTAACACTAGCTTCAGTCATTTCTGTAAAGTAGTGCTAGCAAAAACTAGGGTGCATAAAAACTAGAAAGCATCAGGATGAAAGCTAAAATCTAAAATAGTGTAATAAAAAGAAAAAAAACCAAACAAATTAAATATCCTTCATCTTGAAAAATTGAGTGCTATACGGACAATTTTGGGCCCATCAGCTATGCTGTTGCTGTTGAAAAATAAGACCACACTATTGATAATTTGCTACAAACTTTACTATTACCATATGACCCATGAAAACTCATCATGTAAAAATATCTTGTCACAGTAATTTCAGTATCATATGCATCAAATTACTATTCATTAGTAATTAGAAACATAAAAACCATTGTTTGTTGTATTTACTTATGAATATTTCATGTTGTGGCTTCTATAGCGAGACTGGAGTTACATAAAGTTATGTTGTGGTGTATTTATTAAATTTATATTATTTTCAGGGTTTGGATTTGTCACTTTTGAAGAAGCTGACACAGTAGATAAAGTAGTCGAAATCCATTTCCATGAAATAAATGACAAAGTTGTAAGTATTGCAGGGACCTGTCTATGTATTGTACGCTAGTCTCTAACAACAGTGTATTTAGTAATGTACTTGTGCTGGTAACAGGTTTACGTTGTTAGATGTTATTGGTCTTCAGTAACAGCTGTCCTCAAGTATGCCCTACCAACGGCTAACTTAGTACAGTTGATATGCACACATCTTACTAGTTGAAGTAGTGATGCTAAGGGTGTGGGGTTGTTGTCAGTGGTTTGTCTATAAACAAAAGCCGATCTGCAGTTGTCCCCACTTGGTATTTAATTTGGTTACTGAGACAAAGTGAACTGTGCTTAAATTTAAGTATTTTGCTGTGAGCTGAGAGATAGTGGATATTCTTCACCCGGTAGGAAATAATGGACTCTAGTTGGTGGTTTAGTAAGTTAGAGCTAGAAGAAAGATGCTTATTAGCTCTTATTTTAGATGTGAATGATACTTAAGATGCTGCATGCCTGGCGGCTATAAGAACTGCCAAGAACATCGATACTTGTCAGCTAATAAGTAAAACCATAGTTATTGGCTATTGGGTTGTAGTTAGACCTCACTTCATCTGATTCAATTAGTGGACATAATGCTGCCCATCTCATTACTCCTTTATCTAACACAAAATTAAATCTCTTTTTATTCTATAGTCAATAATGCAATTACGGCAACTGTTCGAACTATGATAAAATTAGCTGACGCTGTACTTCGTGATATGACAAAGAAAGCCAATATTTGCCCAACCTGTTTTTAGAGGAACTGAAATCAGCTTTTTGTTTCGAGTCTAAATATGTAAGAGGGTCTTTTTGTGATAGGTATTTTTATGTAGGCGTTATTTTTGTGATTTCTTTCTCTAAAGTAAAGTAAAGCTCACAAATTTTTAGTGATCAGGAGTCATTTCATCAACAAAAATTAAATTTCAGCACCTTTTGGTCTAATATGAGTCAACATGGTGTAACAGAACCCACAGCCCAATAAACTACTTTAGCTGTATGGGTGTTTGACTCAACTGTCATTGATGTTCTATTTGTGATAAAATCTGTAAAGTTAATATTGACAAAGTGTTCGGTTACCTTAATGATTATAGTACTATTGGGTTGTGTGTGTCTAAATGTAAACTCCCCTCATGTATAATCTATAAAATTTAACTATCCTAGCTTTTTATCCCCAGCGTCTGGCAAAAACTAGACATTCATTTTGGCGCCACTCAAAATTAAGTCTCAACTTGCAGCAATAATCAGGCTACGAAAGTTTTTTTAATCATGAGACTGAGAAGTCCTACCCTAGTAACCAGGGTGCCACTGACTAATGCCATGTTCATATTTCAGGTAGAATGTAAGAAAGCACAGCCTAAGGAGGTAATGGCTCAGCAGCAACCTCGGCCAGGTAGGTCACATGACTCTTCCCAACTCACAGCCATTATTTAGTTTTATTTATGTGCAAAGTTTTTGAACCAGTTAATTATAGCAAAACACAGCTGGCTGCCTGGCCTCTGTGTTTGGGAGTAGTGAAAGTAGAGTCTAACTGAAATGCCTTCAGTTGGTGCAGATAAATGCTGCTGCTGAAACATGCAGTGATAATCGGCTAATTTCCAACAAATTTGGCATTTACTCTTCTGTTTTGGGTGGGAATTAAGTTGTAGGTTAATTGACTTATCAACACATCCAAATGTTAATTATAGCAAACTATTTAAATACACTTCCACAGACTGGTATATGTAGTCTGTGGAAGTGTATGATGTGTAGAAGTATTTATAGACAGTCGGGCTGTTGAAATGAGCCTGTAGTCTCCTAGGGAACATATCCTGTTTCATTGGAGTCTAAAATTGTTGAGGTGCCGATATTTAGATGAATGATATTAACAAAATACAGGTAAAGCAATTAATAAAACAAAAATGGTAAATCCACAGTTCTGGATATTTTTGTTTGGATTTCTTAAGCTCCAGTTCAAGATTGGCGCCTTGTGAGCAAAAAGTCAACATTGGGTAAAAAATCTTACAAAATTCTTTAGAGTCAACGTTGTTTGAACACATGCATACTTGACTTAATACTGCATAATCTTTAGTATTCTGGTGTAAATAGACCTTTCATCTTACGGCCCTAAGTGTATGGACAAGTGTCGTATTTCAAGTGTCACTTGAGTTTTTGAGATTTTAAATTGCACATGTGTTGTAGATGTTAGCAGTACAGCCACCATGTTGGGACTATGGCCTCAGCTAATGCCTCTGGCCAATCATCAACCGCAGCAAGCCTTGTACGAAAATCATGTTCTACAGAATCAGCTAATGTTGAGTACGTATAGTGGGCAAGTCTTTTCCATCTCTCATCTCTCACTTTTCATTTCATCCAGCTACTAGTTGAGTGGCAACTCTATCTTTCTCTCTATATGGTGTAGAACCCCCCAATGCTCTACTATTTCAGCATGGCCTTATTTAATTGTAGAACCTCTCTGTAGTCACACAATTTAGAAAGCTGCTGTAGATAGTGGCATACTATTCTCTTACTGTCCATTATTTTAACACCTCTTTTTATCTGTAATTTTTACCTAAACTAATGAAGCAGCGAGTTGAATGAATTTGGTGACTGAAATATTTTCTGAAATTTTTGACTCTCTACTTCATTGGTGAAATAGCTTTGTAGAAAGTAGTAGAACCTGTAGTGTACTAATTAACTCAAGCAGCGCTCTTCAGACTCATGGAAGAACAACTCCGCTTAGCAGTGTGATTTTGCTGCTCGGAAATGCAGTTTATTTGGGCTTAGTTTGCTAAAACTATGTCTTCATGCACAGTGTCTGATAGAAGAGTAAACTCGACTGCAGCTCCTGTCAGTCACTCGCACTATATGCAACACGCTAGACCACTGAGAGCTCAGTCTACCACTCACTCTGGCGGGGAGAGAATGAATGCACCCGTCTCAGTTGGTCAGCAACTGGTGAACGCACTCCGTAATACTTATATCTCATCTCCTGCTCCTACTGCTGCTGCTAGTAGACAAGCTAGTAGAAATAGTGAGTAGATCTAGGCTTAGATGCTTCTAGCTTCTGCCGCCACAACGCTTTGCTTGCTCACCAAATCTCTGTCACTCTACAGCTCAGCTCTAGAATGTTCCTGTACCCAGAAAGAGAGGACAACTGCATGTTTCATCGTTTGTGTTGTGATTTCCAGTTTCTTGAATGCTATACGGTGCAAATGCATTAATGTAAGTTCTTTGGTTGTTGTGCCGTTTTACTCTATCCAAGTTATAACACACTCAGAAAGCTTCTCATCCAACATCCTCTGTGTTGCTTGATCCAGACAGTTGATGCTGTGCAAAGTAAAATATCCACCAATAAAATGGGTTATATTTTCATTTTTTATAAATATACACTTAATTTTTTTGACAATTTATGTTACAGCTCATTTGCTTTACTTATGCAACTTAAATTGCTTGTTATGCTCCCATGCCTATATCATTACAGTTATTGCTAATAATACAACCCAGCAAGATTAATGTTTTATAACATTCTAAAGTTTAAGCAATGCTAAATTTTAAGATGAAAATTAAAAAACAAGTTGTTTTGAAAGTACCACCATCTACAAGACATATAATTGCTAATTTTTGTTTTAAGTTTTCTTGCTCTGGTGCAGCAATATCCTCACTCTAGAGTATGCACGGTGCTGCCCTTCCTATGTAATACGAATTGTTCTGCTACAACACCCTTCCTCAACTCTATCCCACTAATCACTCACCTGCTACGCATGCATTTGAAGGGCCAACTGGTTTGGAAGCTATAAAGGGAAAACCTACACCCGTGCTTTTAGGTTTTTATAAGTAAATATTATATATTTGATTTTATCTGCAGCTGCCACCAGCAACCCAAGCTTCACACAGCTCACACAAACTGCAGGCACTAATCTCATCATGCCATGTTTGGTGGAGAGACAGACAACGACCTCAGCAGTAACCAACTCCCTAACAAACCCTACAGCAGGTGCTACTACCTATTTTGACTTTGCTAGTGCAAATCCCTCCCTCCAAAGTCATCTCACCCCTGCTTTACACACTACTCCAAGACTTGCTAACGAAGCCTTCTCTGCCACTTCTATAAACAACAATGCTAGTCTCTTTTCACCGCATAAAGATTTACACAGAGCTGCCGCAGGTACTTGATTTGTCAGCATTCTCTGCTGCCATTGAACCTGCTGCCTCTGTATTTCCTCCGCCGCTAGTTTATGCCTCCATGTCAGCAGTTATATTTCCTCATGCTAGTTTTAGCTTTTATATATAGTTTTTCTTAACAATATTCTGTTTATTAAAATTTAAGTTCTGCTACATAGATGCTAAGTCCATTTTTATGCCAGCGTTACTCGCCATAATATTGTTAGTGTTGTGTATGGTTTCTCTCAACATGTAATTAGTCAGTCACTAAAGAAGCAGCTCTCAACAAATTACTTCACTAATTAACAAGCTGCTTAGCTGAAATTAGATTTGATTTAAGTCTGAAGAAATGCTGGTGAGTTTGGATAAGGTTGACTTCTAATGAGCTAAATTGATTATTTTAGCTGACTAAACAGTGTTCTGCAATTTTATATCAAGAAAGTTAGGCGACTCTTGGCCAGAATTTCAAGAGTTAATACTGCTGACATGAAGTCATACTATTACATAATCACTGGTTGATGTATGAGTTGGTATTGCATGACCTCCCACCTTCACCACTCAATTGTAGGCTGTTCTAAATACTGCTGCTCTAGCTTAGTGTGTACTCGTAGAATTCGGCTGCTTGCATGTTTAGTGTGTGTATCGTACTACTACATTACCTCTTGGATGGATGGAGAAGATATTTGTTTTATTGTATCCATTTAACATGAAAAGTGGTACCAGAATATTTACTTGTAAACTATTAGCTGAGAGGCTGAACATTGGAAAGCATTGATGTGGTGATTGTAGTGCTGAATGGCTATCCTACTGCTTACAATCAAGCTACTTTGGCAGCAGCTGCCGCTGCTAATCAAAGAGCATTCCAGCCTGCTGGCAGTCCTGGCCCTCTAGAGCAAATATATGGAAACGAACTTGCACTAGCCAACTACGGCCAGCCCACCAGCCCTCAGCCAGGAGCTTTCCCTAATCTAGCACTGAGCAATAGGGTAAATATCTAAACTATTTACTTTTAACATGTCAACCTTTTTCTAACAATTTATTTTTTCCGTTTTGGTGAAAAGTTTTGATTTGCTTAGATGTTTAGTTGAGAAGAGTAGTGTGGAGGGGGTATAAGTCATCAATGTTAAAAAGTATTCTACTGCTAACGAGCAAACTACTAGAGAAACACACGGGTATAATCTCTATGTAATCCAATTTAGCTTCTGATATCAAATATCCACTCAGGAAATCTATAACTGTGCGCTCCAGTTAGTCTGTACTAATACCTTAGCAGAGACTTCTCTTGCAATCATAGCTTCTCCTTGGAGGAAAACTTGATTTCTTCTCTTGGCTATTTCATTATTGAGCCTTAGATTTCTGAAATGATTTGTATATTTCAATGACATCTCCACTTGTTTCTTTACAAAATCCTGATAGTGAGTTATGTTGTTTACACAGGGACTTATTACTACTGCGGCATTCAATGGGGGTTACCTCTGATAATGGGTCAACACACATGTGTATATCTATCTAATCTACTAAATTATTTATTTATTTGAGGTAAATACAGAGTTCAGTAGATCAGTGCTTCTCTCTCCAATTTAGTTTTAGTTCCTACATATTAATTTGGTATGGAGCTTTGTATATAGTCAGCTGTAGTTGTGCCCATACAATCATACACGTAGAACTTGCTAACATATTAACTGATTATGTAGTTGTTTGAGCTTAGTCATCATTTTTCAGCCACTTCGTCTTCCTCGGCACCTTCATAAAACCGTGTGGAATGAATATAAAATACGTGAGAGAGTTGATCGCAGGTAAAGACTTACATGCATCTGTAGACGACTCTTCATATCTTAAAATTAACAGTTTATTATATCCTGCGGTGAATACTGTGATGTTCTATGGCTGCCATAGTCACCCATATTCTAGCTCGTATGTGCCAATAGGACTCATGTTAAAACAGAGGTGGTTGAAAAATGAAGGTTACTATCAAATGAGTTTACCTCTCTCTCAGCTGTAGTCTGTAGTCCTAGTTCTGTTTTAGAGGGTAGAGACTGTTAGATACTGCTACTGTCAACTCCAACTCAACAAGTAGAATATTTTATGTACTTTCAACAAATTTGCTACTAGATGATATTGTACTTCGTCCTTACCTGCTAGTGAACACAATAATTCATTTTATTGTTTTCATTATTAGAACATTTCTGAAATGATGCATGTGGCATTTTGTTTGAGAGAGCTTTAATAATGTTTGATTGTTAGTGTTCTGAAGTTTTCAGTATCTTAAATGTTTCTTTTTGCAACCTTATTTGGAGTTATCGTATTTCGTGTCATTGTCATTTTTCAGTAATGTTTGGAATTATCATACCGGTGTGGGGCTCTTGTAATTGCACTAATTTTTTCTTATTTCAGGGTTATGGTAATGCACACAACGGAGGCTATGCAACACTGTACTAAAAGTTGATCTATTCTGAATGTACCATATCTGTTATTGACCTACCCTGATATTACGATCTTGCACAAGCACCATCAGCACATTCACTGTGAAGGTGCGCTCCATGCTATATTATTGTTTCAACTAAGGAAGGGAGAGGAAGAGAAAGAATAGCTACAGCAGTTAAGCCTATATCAAATGACGATTTTATTTTTATTCTATGTTTTGCTTTTACCCAAAATAACCATATGACATTGCTATAATTATGTTATAAGTGTATTATTAATTTTGTGTTTGGAGTAATTATCTATAACAGGTCTATAATATATAAACATGGGATTAATTCATATCTTCCATGTCTTCTATGTTTATATCCTATTTTATAGAATATTGTTTTAGCTGTCAACATATTTTTTGATTCTCAAAAGCAGTTGTACGAAACTTTATTATGAATTTGTATTGTATTTGTACAGTTTTAATTCATATATCGGCTATTTTCACTACAAGGCTGTTTCGCATTTGAGATTTTAGATTTACTGCAAAGTGTTTATCCAGAACAGGCTAACCTATCTAATAGACCTCTAACATCAGTCAATCAATTGTACAAAGCCAAATAATATGAACTCACATTGTCAACTAGTTGTCATAACACTCAATTGCTTCACCATTAGCTTTATATTTAACTATTTCCTATTTTGGAAAATTAAAGTGAAGTCACCTGGTCAGTGACTGCAAGTTTTCTCATGTATTTAATCTCCAGTTAATCCAGCTTTATGTGAGAAGCAATCATGATGGAGCCAAGTCCTATTATATCACCATTTATGTATATCTTCTATAATATATGCTTATTATTTTCAGTATTTATCTTACTATTGTGATAAAATTGTTCCTACCAAGATTTGAGGTTTCATTATATCCTTGTGATTTTTCCACAAATGTGCAGTCATAAAAAAGTAACAGATAGTATATATTTTCTTTTTAAAGTTTGATAAACATTGTCTGTACAATCACAAAAATAATCATAATGAAGCATCTTGTTGAATTTTTCTTGGTTGTTCATAATAAAATAATGTTGAAACACAAAGCTCTAATTTTATATTGGCCATTGAGAACATCGAAATATAATTTCTTTATCAGGATGGTCAAGGTTTTTAATCAGTTTCATAATTTAGCAATGTTGAATAATGCTTCCATTTGACACACCAACTTTCTAATGCAAAGGTGATTGCTATAATATTATGCAAATAATGTTAGAGCCTTGTCTCGTGACTAAATAATGCCAAATCTACTTTCTGGTAAATTATAATGGTTTTTATGAAATATGAGAACTAAGTTTAATTTATTGTTATTTATCAACTGAGAATATGCCATATACAAGATGCCTCAGTTGGAATAACAACTCCAAACAATAAAGAAATACTTGGTTATTTATTTTAATAACTCATTACTCATTTTAAAGGGATGACAATAATTTTCACAAATTTGTATGAATTCATGTGGATATTATTGAGATTAATGAGTGTTTGCAAAAGATGTTTATAAATTTATTAACCTAAAAGGTAGGAAGTTCACATTTGAACACACATCATAATACTAACAACACAGCTGTTATTTGTTAAATTTGAAAAGCTGGTAAAACACAATTATAACTATTATTACACACTTGCTAAACAATTTAAAAAAAAACTCCTAACTAGAATAGAATGCATCATAAAATTAATATTAAGCCCTAAGTAATTTTTGGACAAGTAGTGGCAAAACTTACAGAATGATTGCCTTCATTTATTGTTCTTATTGTTAACAATATTTTGTAGATTTCAGCAACAATGAAAACTTGTGCCAATTAAATTAGCACTACTAAAGTTTAAATGAGCTAATAGCCTAAAACTTAAATATAATATTCTGAAAGTATTGGTAATCATCTGACCGCTGCTAATGGTTTGGAGCTAATGTGAGCAAACTCCCAAACAGAAAATGTTGAATGACTGGAAATTTTGCCAACAACTCAGCTTTATACATTTTGATCAGCCCACTATTAACTTTGCTCCATAAAGGCACTCCACTGATGTTCCACAGCTGATTAGAGTGCTCAGCGAATGGGCCAGTCTTCACGCTGCATATATGTTTGATAGCTGCAAGATATATATAGTCTTTATGAAAACCCTCATAGTAATCCTGTTCAACTGCACGAGCAGGAGTGATTCTTCGATGTCCCATAAGTTGTGAGCTGCCCCAAATAAATGGCACAAACTGAAAATCGTCCAGTGACCATACACCATGGCTTCCCGCTGGCTCCATCTTGTACGTACGTTGAAGCTTTCTACATAATTCTATGTATGTCTTAAATATGCAAAACACTGTTGCAGTTGCATCTGTTTCAGCAAGCACTGCCAACTTATACAAGCAGCAAAGAAAAGCAAGAAAAGCTAATTCGTGCCCAGTGCCATAATCAATGCGAGTAGCGTTACCAAATGATTCATTCAGGTATACACTAACTTCAGGAATACATCTGTGAAAGGTTTCATCTAGTGCTTGTTTCAAAAGAGAGCTAGACTCAGAAAGAAGCTTTTCATAAAAATGTTTGAAAGCTTTGTTTCCAAATCGTTGGGGTTGGTCTATGGGAGGAATGTCATCAATCCAGGTACTTATTACTTGAAGCATAGATACTAGTCTTTCTACAGCCGGTGATACAACAAAATCTTCCGTTACTTTCTTATCTTTTACAGCTTCATTCATTGCACAAATAAATCCCACTATGTCAGCATACGCTTGGCTGTCAGTCCATGTAGACATTTGGGTGGCTGCATTCAGCTGCTTTGTAGGAGCAACAAAGATATGAGATGTCACATCAATCTTATTAGTGTCAGCCATAACTGCAAAATAAGAATCAAGCTAATTTAATTGTAGTGATGTGTGATTGCGGGATGTTTTTTTTATCAAATTATCAGTTTGTCATATGCAAACCCATTTTAGCAGTTGACAATAACTAGTATTATTAGCATTTAATAACAGATACTATTAATTGTCCAACTTTGATTCTGCGCATTTTATAGAGTGGTAAATCTACAGAGATATATTAAGTTATCACAACAATTCAAGGCAAAACATGCTTCTATTATTCAAATGCTTTATACTGGTTATGTTTTGGTTTTACAAAACAAATTATTTACAACTTTCTAAGTAAAAAATTGAAAAAACATTTGAAAATAAATGAACTTTTCAAGTTTTTTAATTTTCAAAAACTTCATGCTGGTGATTCTCATTAGAATTATGATTTTCAATGACAAAGAGTCCTGCTAATGTGACTTATCAGATGAAAAGCTTCATGAACATGCAATAACTGATGCCCTGAGTTTTTTCAGTACCTTTCTTATTTTTTACACCTGCCTTCTTTGGCTGGCCAACCCACCAAATTTCACTACCGCCAAACATTGGAACTCACAAAATTCATTCCAAGGTAAAAATCCAACAGCCACCTGGTTGATAATAATCTGTGTTTTAGAGCGAAGATTTATTTTTAAACTTAATTATTTTTGATAAGTTGTCAGAGAACTGAGAAGTGAGTGTAATCCACTTGAACAGCTAAATGTATGAAACACCTGTGATTATTGTACTACTAAGAGTTCATACCATTTTACTACTTTTATAATTTAGCAGGAACAACACATATGACGACAAGGAGTCATTAATTGAACAAAAAAACAAACAAATTATTCAAAATTAATGAGCGAAATATGCCTGCCTTAGACATCAGCACTAATAATAGTGAAAATAGGTAGACTTCATTTTCTCCTCCTTTAAATTTAAATTGCAAGACAAAAACAGTATTCTCATTCACTATTAGTACTATACTTATACTAATTTTAAACTCCATTGATCATGATATGCATATTCATATTCGCTAAAAGTAAAAGTAAAAGTTGACTGATAATTATAATTATAAGACATAAGACTAAGTTAAAGTTTGATAAGTAATTAGTAAACTTCAACTTTAAGTTTATCCGAACAGTAACTGAGAGTGATTTACTGTTAGACCAAAAGCAAGAGTAAGTTAACATTAGTGTCAAAGAAAAGTAAAAATAAATCAAGTTATTTTCATATTAATATTATTATTATCATTATGGTTATATTATCAATATCAATATAATTATCAATTATATATAAAAAATCAACAAAATTATCACCTAACCTGTAGACGTAGTCCACACCATAAAACAAATAAGACACTTCTATAACATTGAGCGTTCCCAAATGTTCTATACCTTCAAACGTATTTAAAAGTATTTAATCTTAAAACAATTATCAGAATTATAATAATTTAATTTTATAATGGTTATAATTACTAAGAGTAACTCCAAGTCTAACATTACTTAATATAGATATATCAATATTAATATCATATAACTAGTACTACTAATAGTAATAAACTACTACTACTACTACTGTTGTGAACCTTGGGTTGTTATGAAATAGATTAAGCAGTCTGCATGCCTTATACTATATTGATCAAATAAAAATCTTCTTGAATATTCTTGATATAGTGTCTTTATTCTCTTTAGATGTGTCTTGGTTGAGCTCCAGTGGTCGACTGACTTACCACTGAAAACTCTCCCACTTATATACTAGTAAAATTTCCCGCCACTTTGGGTATCCGAAACTCGACCGAAATTCGGAGTTCCGCTGGCCGAAGTCGGAAAGAGTTTGCCCGAAATCGTACAGACCCTTCCGAAATCGTACCCTCGGTTCCGATTTCGGTCGAGTTTCGGCTCACATAACTCGCTGATCGATTAATAATAAAAAAATGTGGCGGGGGGGGGGGGGGGGGGGGGGGGGGGAATACAACTTATAAAATAACAAAAAATATATATAGCTAGACGACATCTTATTTTTCACTACTACTACCACTACCACTACTACTACTAGTAATGACTAATTAGGTCTAATAGTAATACTTATGCTATTGCTACTATAACTATAAGTATAACTACAAGTATCGGCATCACTATCAGTATTAGTATGTATGACTATGAGTATCAGTATGAGACATGAGTCCATCAGCCTCAGAGTCAGGACAAACTCAAACTGAAACTGGTGGAGCTGCAACTGCAAGTTCAACTTCAAGTCGACTAAGTCACTAACGTTCTAAAAAGACAGGAACTACTTTTTCTTAACTATGATTTAATGTGATTTTGACTCAGCTCTGGTAAAAGTATCTAGAAAATCATGATGACTATCAATAAAAAGTTGACAAATGATATTAACATAAATATCATTAATATTATAAATATGCATCTATTATTTATATAAACTTTGAGAAGATCACGTACCAAAGTGTTAAAACTAATATAGATACATTAGTTTGAGTAACTAAACTGCTAAAACTAGAGCATAAATTAAGTCTAAGGCTATAATCACAATAAATTGAATATTACCAGAAGCAGCACCAAATTAGCGGTGACTGAGTGCAAAATTAGTATACACATCATTGTCCGAACCAATGAAGTATCAACTAAAACTTCGTTACAGTTCAATGGTCCAAACTTCAAACTTATACCCTAAACTCGAGATTTCCAAACCAATGCACTCAATGATCACCAGCTCGGTGCTACTTCAAGCAATTTTTTGATTAACATTTAATATTAATAAAGGAGATAACTTTGTAAATATTATACATCTTACATGTGCTGTCCGATTATCCTTATTCCCAAATTCATTATGATTATTGGACTAATGAGTAATGTAGCTGTATGACTATGATATAAGCATAACTTACCAACTGTGAAGTATAGATCAGATCGGAAGCTTCTTTGGTACAAACTGAGCTTTTTATAAAACGGTGACTCAACAGTTAACTGTTATACTTATTGAGTTATTGTTAACATAGAAACTGTCTCAGTGTCTGACTTGGCTATAGCCATAGTGATGGAGTTATACTTAGAATCTGAATGTAGACTAACTCTAAGTCTAAGACATGCTGATAATGATACTGATAGTGGTACTCGTACTGATATTTATACTTATACTTATAGTTGAGATTATACTTATAGTTATAGTCATACTAATAGTAATACTAATACTAATAGTAATAGTAACACTTGTACTGATACTCATAGTCATACTCATAGTGATAGTGAAAACTTGAAGTTAAACTTAAACTAATATAAATATGAATATCATAGTTATTTGAATGCAAAGCTGCAGTGACTGCAAAGCTAAATTTACTTTTAGTATCAATACTAATACTAAGTCTAAAAGTAATACTAATACTTATAGTTATAATCATAATGATACTGACACTGTCAACAAACTTTGTAACTGATGGTTATACTTATTGTAATTGTAAGTGATTTTCTATTTTAATTCTTAGTAAATAATAATTAATCACTTAATGGTGACACTCATACTGATGAAATATAACTATAAGAGTAAGACTAATGACTATGACCTATTAGTAATTAGTATCACTATCAGGTATCACATTCACTATGACTATGAGTATTAAAAAACTACTTGGAGAAAGTTGTAGTTCTAAAATCATAAACATTAGATTATCTGTAGTATATATCCGTTGTTCATTATAATTATGATTGTTATTGTGATCATCATGATGATTATGTACCATGGGTAACACATGTTTTCAATAGTAATGACTCATGAGAGAGCTTTAGCTTGGCCTTGTGCCCAACGCTCATACTGATAGTGGCTAACTGATACAGATGACTTATGAGTTTTATTAATATTAGTATTAGCAATTGTATATATTTTTATATTTAATTTTATAATGATAGTGAATTAAATAATAAGTTTAAATTAATGCTTATATTCATATTGTGAATACTAATAGTAAACCCAATACTAATGTAATTTTAAATAAAAGTGAATATCTAATTTGCATTATTATTATGATTATGATATTGATGGTAACATTTTTCTATTTTTAGTAGCTTGTCATAAGCATATGCGTTAGACTTTGGATAGGACTGCTAATTGTACTATCTAGGGCTAGTGTGATTTTTGCAAGGTTCTTAAAACTATAACTAAACATAAACAGAAACAGTTCAAGATATCTGATGTGAAACTGGTTTCAGCCTTTTAGGTTCACCATTAATATAGCACTCTTATGTAAGCTTCATCATCATACCCACTGTTTGGTTTTTCAGCTTGGTCCCAAACAGCATCTGCATATTGCAGAAGAGGTCTGCACGAAGTGGTCTGCATAAATTGGTCTGTGCAAATAGATTTACTTCTTTTGAGGTAACTCAAAGTTCAAGTTGCAAGTTGGAACTTTCAGTTTCTATACTTGACTGACCCAGTTGGTATGTCTTTCTTTAAACTGAAGTTACAGTTAGTCTCATATTTTTAATACTTGCCAAAATTTGAAGTGAATATTGGGATTTTTGTAATAAGTAGAATAAAATATTTCAAACTTATAGTACAGCATTAGTACCATAGTAATAGTAACCTAACTTTTATACAATTGCTATTACTTTTACTAGTGAGACAAAGATATATTTTTATTAATTTATGTAAGTGGCATATTGAAATAATGTAATTTATATCAAAGCTCATTTCTGCACAGTTGTTATTATAAAAAGAACACTATGGCCTTCCGGAGCAAAATGATTGCTTAAATTAAAATTTGCGAAGCCCAGTCAAAGTCCCTAACAGTAACTTTACTATTAAAGACTTGTACTATTTTTGATAATTTATTTTAGTATTTTCTATTTTTCAAAACTAATGTCAATAGGTAATAAAATTAATTGAATATTCAAGCCATTATTTCATAATCTTTTGACTAAGTTAATTTAAATTTATTTTGTTTTTAGGTCATTTAGAAATTAATATCTTGGTGCTGCTTAAATGGCTCATGAATAATTCAGATGCTGAGGAAGATGGCAGAGTCAAACCCTAAACTATTTTCACTTAGAGTGCATCAATCTACACAGAATGGTATCACTTAATCACTTTGTTATAATAAACTTTTCCTCATCAAATATTATTTTCGGTACCTGGTTTCTATACAAAATTGTTAACTCTAAAGCACACATGTATACACTATTATTACAGAAAATGAGATTATGGTCAGCGAACAAAGTTCGTTTCAAACTGGCGACATTGTAGAGATTTACAAAGATCTAAACAGTCAGTCTAGCAGGTGGGTGGGCAGCTCAAACCAAGCTGTAAAGAGTTGTGAAATCGCAGTTTTCAACATTAGCTTTTTCTATTATTTATCATTTCGATACTGAAAATTTTAATCAGAAGCAAAAAATTGAAATCAATTTTTAGTAGATCATACATTTATTGCTTTTATTACACATTCACCCTTTCTGGCTTAGGTTGTTCTACTAAAGATGCTACATCCAGTATTTTGTGCCAAGTTATAACTATTGTTTTTTGATGTTTTAGCCATGTGCTTTTGACTGTAACAGTGAGTGATGAAATGATTAAAGGTAGGTTTGCTTATTATTTAATTCATGTTATGCTGTGTATAGATTTGTATCCAGGTTCACATTTTGTTTTGAGGTATTCTTAAAATTATGAGAAGTTTTGAAAGATTAGTAAAAAGCGTATTTTTCTAAAATTTGCTCAGAGTATCAACAGTATTGGGTGACATAAACCCTGTTCTCAAATTTTTTGCATTAAAGTTCCCTTCGTCTGTTTTTTCTTAAATTTCTTATCTTCCTAAAAGCTATTCGATATGTTCTAAGTTTTCTTCCTGCCATTTTACTATGTTATTTTGTGTCCAGTAATCAAACTACACGCTTATTTGTTTTAATTTAGCAACAAAAAATATTTAGACAAATACTTTTCGGACAAGATGTCAAGTCTGATCAAAAGTATATTTCCCACAAAGTCACACGTTTCAGTGCATCAGATTTGTTGGTTGACTATTACAGGTACTGACAGCGTTAGCATAGTGGACACCATATGTAACAACAAACATTTCAACTTCAAGACCTTTAATCAAGTATATGTCAAGAAAGTTGTACCAGAGGTACACATATCTACTTACCATTCTTCCTTCTATCTAATGGCTATTATTTAGTTTTACCTGAGATGAAATTAACGAAATAAGATTATTTTTTAATAAAAAGAAGCAAAGCACCAATCTTTGCAACTGTTCATGTAGATCAAAAAATCCAAAAAAAATTGGCAAGCAATGTAACCTCAAACATGTAAAACTATTTTTTACCGATATTCTGCTCCACTGTTCACATTATTGTAAACATATTTTCTCTACAGCTGCATTGCGCTTGCCTACTGTTACATAATATGTACAGGTGTGTAGACAATCTAGTGTTATGGAACATTCTATGGCCAAGAGAATGTGAACCAATTGAATTTTACACTACCATTTACTATTAACCAATTTTGTTCTTGATTCTAATTGAAGGCTGAATGCCGCAGTTACATTATTTACAGTTATATTGTAGCCAGTAGATTTAATTGTACTCACATGCAAAGACACATACCTCAGTAGAAGCGATATGTGGAGAATGAAACAGCATTTGGTAAGTAAATACTAAATAATTTTGGATGCGGTTTTATTGAAATGTCAGCTATTTATACTCTCTTGATTTTTAATCAGAAGTTAATTTGACTGAAGGAAGAGTTTCAATTAGTTTTCTTGCTTTAGAAAAAGTTATTGTCTCCAATCACTTTTTCGACATATTTGCTGTATACAGCCATAAGAAATAATTGGCAATTAAAAGGTATCGAATAAAGTTTCGACAAAATTTGTAAGAGCTTTAAGTTTTGTCATCCGTTGTTATTGCTTATTTGCAATTTATGAAGTTAATGCATTACTTTTTAAAGGTCATTATGAGTCAAGCATTGCTGTTAGAAAGTTATTTTTAATCATTGTGATTTCAACAGTTTCAGTGAATCTATAAAAATTCTGCTTGACCAAATTAATTTAGCTTAAACCTTGAACTTTTTCAGAAATGGTATAAATGCACCTCTACACGTACAAGTGGTTTCTTAAATAACTCCAGCCATAAGTTTTAGGTTGTGTAAAGAAATTGGTTACCGAAAAACTATGGCATTTCCATTGACAAGCTGTGAAACGATTACATCAACCACTATATTACTATATTGTTTTTGCTAATTATTGAGTAGCTGTTCACTTTCAGACTTACAGCTAAGGGCTGGCATTTTCTTTGAAAAGCAGCCACTAAAACTACCTTAAATGTCAACACATATTTTATTTTAAGTTTCCTATTTGGTATTTGTCATTTAGCGTATAATTTATAACCTTATATTTATTCTCTTGCAGGAAAACAAATGTATTTATATTGACAAAAGAGTGACCTTCATAGATATCATCATGCAGATTACAGTTTCTGAGATATGGTTGAAGGGTGAATCACTAGCGTGTGGCTACATCTCCAATAAAACACGAGTATGCTTTGCAATAACCTCCCCATAAACCCTTAACTGTCACAACCATTTATATATACTTAATTTCACAATGAGTCATTAGTCAGGTAACTTGTCTATTGTGAGACAGTGGTAGTTCCTCCGACCAAAAATTACCTTTTCTTCAAGAAAGCTGTTGCTAACATAACTTAGGTCAACGAGAAGAAGTCATTTAGGTAGAATTACCAACTGACCAAATGTCAGCCTAGCTGTTTTAACAAGAAACACTATGAAAAATATCAATTTTAGGCTGTAAAACTGTGTCTTTTGTTCAGTAATTCAGCTGTTATACAACAATCCTTTATTCCTTAGTACTTTTTTGTTATTAGTAAGTTTAAGACTTACTGATTCCTGGTAACTTGGTTTTTTACACAGTAGACAGATATTCTACAATGTGGAAAAACAACAATTATTATTAGTATTATTTGAGTTCAATTAAGGGACAAATTTTAGAAAAATTTTTATAAACTCTATTTTCTTAGTGCACACATGTCTATATGTTAAGAAGAATCTGTAACTCTTACTCAACACTTCATCATTTAACGTTGAATGTTAGTTACATTTCTTTCAGTTCATTATGTTGATTTTGCCTAGATTTGTTTCCGGTCGTCATCTTCTGTGCTGCATATTTTCTTGCAAATGAGTGTAGAAATGTGGGAGTACGACAACTACGGCGACCTCTACTTTGAGAAGGCCGTCAGCGGTTTTCTCACGGATTTGTTTGAAAAATGGAAGGTAAGTTTTAATTCGGCTAAACAGATTTTTATCAACCAAATAGTTTTAGGATAGCATTCTCTTAAATCTGACTAAAAATAAAGTTTAGTTTAGGTTGTAATTATTCTTTTTGTTTTATTGCATTTTTTTGAGGCAGAGCTGAGCTTTTATTGGTGTTATTTTAATCATCATATCTAAATTGAAGCTAAGTTACCGTATTTTCAAAACATGGGAATTGTCTATCGCAAGGCGTTTACTGTAACGCAGGTTCTGTAAGCCACTATCATTACTATATTGTAGAAAGCCGACTGTGACCATGAGATCACCATTGTCATGTTTTCTAGAACTTTCTACGAGGCTAGAAGCATAGGTAAGTCTTCATAGGTTCTGGAGAAGTTTTGTATTTCTTTCTGCATGTTTCCAGCTATAGTTTGGCAGCCTGCCTGCTGCTGTAACTAAATATCCTTCTCTTATTCCATAGAGGAGTTTCCTGAACACATGAGAGAAGCCATTCAACCTAATGCCAACGGCGAGGGATTTTATGAAGACTTCTACAGGTTTTATACAAACAGCTGTTTGAAAAAACATTCAAAAATGATTTTGCCAAAACCTGTCTGGCTACATGAAGCTCTTTGCTTTATTAGAATATTTTAATGGTTTTGTTCAGAGTGGTTATCAAGAACGAGCGCTATGACAACTGGAGAAAGGTGTTGATGAAAATGAAGCAACTGTTTATAAACTACGAGAAGAAAGTTCTGAGAATTGAGGAACGGGAGGTGAACCCTTCCATCCCGAAGGCTTATAATTCTTCTGCAGCGCAAGGAAACTACCTGGAGGTGCTCAACATGTCTCTCAACTGTATGTGTGCTGATAGCATTGTCTTGTTATCTCCCCTTGCTACTCTATTACTAGAACAAGTGATTGTATGTGAAGTATTTTTATGTTAGGATAACTGTGGTGAATAACAAAAGAGTGGTCCGAGTCAAAACTACTATTTTACAAATTTGAAGTATCAAATATATGAGCCTGGGAAGTAACTAGAAACTTGGCTAACTTTTAACTTATTATATTAAACCAAGTTTGATTATAACAAGTTTTTTTAGGGATAAAAGTATATTATACTACCACAGTGAAACAGAAACAGAATATATGTATGTTATGTCTTACAGCTGATGCAGTGTAGTGTATTGTTGTTCTATATTAACTTATTGCTGTGCTGTAGTTTCTGTTAATAGTCATGTAGGTTTGAATTCTCTTCAATGTTAGCTATTGATGCGCTTGACACTGGCTGTAGAGAACTAGTAAAGTGTAAGCCAGTAGTTACTAGTAGTTTAAGTAATGTAATAAAGCTAACCATATGATTTGATACAATATATAAAACACGTCTCTATGTTGCAGTGTTTGAAAAGTACTTCCTGGACCGTAACTTTGACAGACTGGGTAAGGTGGCCGTGGTGATAACTCCCGGTCCTGGTGTATTTGAGGTGGACAAGGATCTGATGACAATGACGAAACAGCGTACTATTGACACCGGGTCCGCTGCCGATCTCATATGCATGGGGGAACAACCCCTTCACACTGTGCCTCTTTTTAAGGTATGAATTGACTATCTTTATGTTAATAGATATGTTTACATTTTATAATATAGAGTTGGATGGAGTAAAATTTCATTACTTGTATCGTGTGACCGCTATTCTCCTATAATTATTTTTTGTTTTTGATAATAAATGATAAATGTTGTACACTAGAAGATGAAATGAGGTGGTTAGTTCTTTGGGATAATTAATATCTAAATAGCTTCTCCACAGCCAGTTATAAAGCAGTATGGCTAAGAACTGCTCACTAAACTGGATACAAAAATTTAATAGTTTTGTTGAATTTTACCGAATGTATTCATAATAAAGCTGGTTTATTTCTCTTAGGGTACACATCTATAGTTTGGTAAGCACTTCGGTCACTTTAATTTTGGCTGTTTTGATGTGTTTATTTATTAAGTAGCATCAATTCTACGTGTTTTTCCTGTATTAATTGAAGGGTTCTTTGCGTGCCTAATATCCCTTTATACCTCTACATATGTTGTTGTATGAGTTATCTTTTGGTAGTAGAAGTTCCTTTCAACTAGCTGTAGTAGCTTGTAAAAGAATGTTTGTGAAAGTAGTTGAGTTCATAAAAAAGTTTGTGCTCAAAATTACTTGCCCCAACTCCACTGTAACTATGTATTGGCTGCTATATACTGAGTTGAAGTGGAGTTGGAAAATTAATTATTGTTTAAAGTTCATATATTGGTGGAAAAATATCCTTGAATAAACTATTCGATGATGTTTCTTGGGTTCATGCTTTAGAGAAAATAGATTGTATAATTATGCTTCAATCATTGAAAGATGTGATGATCGAGAGAATTATTGGAATAAGATTGTGAATGTCTATTGTTTCCATAGGTGAGGGATAGTTTAGGAAAAGTTGAAATTCCCAAAATACCGAGTGGATGGATCAACCACAGCTTTTATACCTCACAGAGCCAAATGAGGGTCACTTCTACAGCTCAGTTTGTACCGAGAATTAAATTAGCTTCTAAAAAGGTAAAGAAATGACCATCAGTTATGTCGAAATTCCAGCTACATGATGCAATGTGTTTCAGTCTGAACTAATGCTTTATGGCTATCATTATAAACAATGAGTATTGATGGTGGGTGAAATTTGTTCTATGTTTCACCTGTTACTATATTAATTTTAAACATAACTATTAAATGATCTTCAATACTAGCATGCTAAACCTGTAATGTCTGCATATATCTGTGACCTACTAACCCTGTTGGCTGAGATCTGGCAAAGTCTGCATTCTATCTTCAGATTAAGAAATAGTTATTTTCTAAATTATTCTAGATGTAAACATAATTAGATTTTTACTATGCAAAATTAACGTCAGTTAGCGTGTTTCTTTTTATTGTCTGAAGGCCTTCCAGGGGTTCATAACTACACTATATCTCAGCATTTTATACACTAATATGTAGCATGCACATGCTGGTAATAACTAGTGTTCAGTTGTATTTGCTAGTAACAGTGTGTGACTGATTGTAAAAAAGTGCTAAATTTCTTTGCATTGAATAGTCAACAGTCTAATACACATACAGATCTCGTGCTCTGTATTACACACATGTTGTAGTGTTATAAGCTGCTCTGTAGCACTAATGAATAATGTGTATAGCTTACTGCATTTTTTACGTAGACTGAGCAAGAACTACTCTCAATAAACAACCCAATCAATTTCAGCAACATATATGAAACAGACGAAGATATGGACTATGATGCCTATGATAGAAATGTGTTCATTAAACCTGCAATGAGAAGGTTTGTGTTTTCAAGTCACACAGTTCATAAAGAAAGACACTATTCAAAAATTGATGTCCACTTTAAATGATACTCCTAATATAGCATACATTGTTTATTTAAATAAAGTTTATTGTGAATTATATATAAATGTGTTTTAAATGCTGTTTATGTATGCTGAAGGCACATAGAGTTCAAAAATGTTTGTTTTCATTAGAACTTTTCCCTTTAAAGATAGCTGAGCGGTAGTCTCTCTTACAGGCCTCGGAATTCAACAGTCTCAAGGAAGCACAACCGCTATTCGTCATCCAGTAGAGTTTCATCTGAAGACGCCACGGAGTTGTTTGTGAATGGTGATGCTAAGAGACAGATATCCATACCCACGTCTGCTGACAATCATCCTGACAGAGGTGAATCATCTTCTCACTGCTGTACTTCACGGCTCTGAGCAAACAACGCTTAAATTTTAGCCTAGCAATGTTCTTCTGAAGAAGAAGCTAGAAGACATTGATTGTTCAACTATCAATTAAGTTTTCAATCAAACTTTTTTCGACAGGATTAAAATATCTAAGTTGAGATAAACATTTGTTTCACATAGCAATTGTTCGAGTTAGGTGTAATGTTATCGAAGAAAATGTTTCCATACTTTGCATATTCACATAGCTCTATTTTCACTCATAGCAAGATTTAATTATAAGAAATAGCTCACTTACCATTTCCACTGTATTTATTGAAATGCTATTGTGTGTAAATGGATTCCTTGTGTTCACTGCAGCTTGCTTTATGTCTGAGGTTGCTAAGGGGTTCATAAAAGGGCTGTGTTTATATCTTTAGACTTGAGGGCCATGTTCAGTAACAGTGGCTCTAGAGCGGATGATGATGAACACTCTTATGTGGGAAGTATGGAGAAGATAGATAGTATTGTACCAACATCCTCTACAGCCAGTCTTCATCACAAGCACATTGACCCTTTCAACCCCAACTCTATCAATAGACATCCATCGGCAAACAGGCGGAGATGGGTGCATGCATTCCCTCTTGGTAATCTAATACGTCATGTAAAAAAGCACATGCGAGTTTATGTAGTGTTAAGTTTACCCAGTGGCTCCCGTGGTGTACTGGTTAGCGTGCCTGCTGGCAAGCTGGAGGTCTCAGGTTCAAATCCCAGTTGTGGCCAAAGTTTTACAGTTTATAGCCACTATCTCTGTGAGAACCTGGCTAAAGACTTATTCATATGTGACACAGGAGCAATTAGGACTGGATGCTCTTACTAACATCACTGCTGGTGTTTGGACTCGAACCACTGACTTAGTGTTTACTAGACCTACACCTAAACCACTACACCACGCT
The DNA here is from genome assembly GCA_964035545.1 of Bugula neritina. NCBI lineage: Eukaryota > Metazoa > Bryozoa > Gymnolaemata > Cheilostomatida > Bugulidae > Bugula > Bugula neritina. The sequence continues at coordinate 6,541,808 of OZ037765.1, read as the reverse complement.
GCTCCAATGTAATATACTGTATACTTGGTTCTTATTTCTACGTAAATGATGATTGAAAAAAGTCATATTACTTGCTGTTGTACTTGTATGTATGCTACGTGCTCAGCAAGACATGTGAGTCTTATGATTGTTAGATAAGAATGGGATGGAGATACAGCCTCACCACATATACGTTGATGGTCCTAGACTCCCAATCAGCTCACATAAGTTACTCACCTTTGGTAATTCTCCACTAAAGGTGATTACATCCAGTTTATCATTTGTCTAATTAGTTACCCTAAGCTTATTCTGCGTTTAGTAGAAACTTGGAATATGTAGAAAAATAGTGGATAGTGCTAACAAATGAATTTGGTTATGCAGTTTTTGATAGAATGATGGTTTCAAAAGTGAAAGGTAATTTCTCATGGAGGACTAAAAAGCTCCAGATTTACTAATTTCAACATGCATAATGTTATAAAAATTATTCTTTGATATTGAAAATTACACTAATATTATGTTGATAGTTAAGTTTCGCTTAATTTTACATGATGTGTTGGAATGGCCTTTCCTACCTCCTTTTGACATGCAATTATATTTTTCTGGGAAAAATTTCGTTATTCAAAGAATATTTAAAAAATCTCAAGCATTCTAATGGTTTAAAACATGCTACATGTGGATTTTCTTTCTTAAGTTAAAATAATTCTACTTTTTGCTACTGTTAATGTAACATAGCTGCTGGTAAAAATGTTTTGTTAATCATAGATTTATTATCTCAAAAAAAATTTTTTTCATTGTAGCTGTGTATAGATTGCTTTGGATAGACAACTCCAGTAGAATTTCAACAATAAATTTTACTATTTTCCATCACTTGATGTATTACTGATTCACTTGGTTCTGATTTCTATTCACTATTTACTGACATATGCCCTACTCAGTGCTTGCACGTAGTATTTATTTATTTGAAACGGATTGGCAGCTGTTTGTAAATAATAGCTACATATTTGGTATCTAATATAATATTATAATAGTTACATGTCTTGAAATGAATATTTGGTAGCTGGCAAAGAGAGTTTCCTCAGAGAATAAGATGTCTAAGAGCTACAGTGTGCTGAGTTATGATGAAGCTGTTAAAAATGAATATTCCCATAGTTTAGAGGAAAGTATAACTATCAGCCCACAGAGCTCCAAGTTTGGCTCCTCCCACATTGACTGTAAGTTTCCTGTTACACTACGTTATGTCATGCTGTATAACTGAGCGTGTGAATGCTACGTTGATCTAGAATATTGCTCTTTCGTTACCTAACACTTTTCTGGTGCTGAATATGTCCTCTTATTTTACACAATTTATTCATAAAGCATTTTTACCCTTGTATATGTTATCAATTTTTCTCTCGAGCGTTATTTAGTTATACTGGAATGATTTAGCAAGTTTGGGGTTTTCTGATTGAATAATACTATAGTGTCAGGGTGTAGGAGATTTTAGCATGCTGCCTTTAAATTTATAAGTTAACAAACTGCTGGGGACAGTTTACTCCTCAAACATGCTGTTCTACTTATAAATCTTCTAAGAAATTGTGATTCAGCTTAGGGGCCAGCAATAAAACCAGTAACTTTATTTTTAAAGTTTTCTTAATCTTGTGTAGCCCACTATTATTAGAAAGTTGCGTTTCATATTAACCTTGGCCTATATTGTTTAGCCTTGACCTATATTGTGTAACATTGACCTATATTGTGTAACATTGACCTATATTGTATAACCTAGATGCAGCCAAACAGGATTCTTTGGCTGATCCCGGAGGTAAGACTCTGGAGCCAGAAGGCGCGGAGTTTTCTTCCATGACCAAGACGGGCGTGGACTGGCGCTCACTCATCACACCTGCACTGCTGCCCATCACTACAGACTACTACCCTAGTGACAAGGAGCTCTCTAAGGACTATGTTGATACTGTGTACACGCTAGATCCACTCTTTGAGTCGTATGTATTACTCTCTTAGTTCTGTGTCAGGTTAAACAGTCTAATCACGGTGTGTGTATTACACCATTGGCGGAGAATGCCACTAGACCGCATTAAATATGTTAGAATGACTCAGTTTTGTCGATTTTTGTACATAAATAATACAGTTCACAAGATTAGGATATCAATTGAGATGTTTTCCTTGTAGTTCTGGAATATTCCATCCTAACTGACTGTATATCTCTACATTTAGCTGCTAATGCATATCTTAGACGTTATTCGTCTGTCATTTGTGTTTGTATCTAGTTTGTATCTAGACATGTCTCAATTTATTATATAGACCTCGTCTCAATATATTGTATAGGCCTTGTCTCATTGTATTGTATAGGCCCATGAACTATGCTCAGTTCTTCAAGGGATTGGCTAGCATACGGTTAGCCTTGGGTTTCCAGCTGGTTCAACCGATTGAATCTGCCAAGTTTTCATCTGACAGCAGTGCAAGAAGCACGCTGACAAGACCCAAGACTAGACAACCGGCCAATAAAGTAAGTTGTTGCTAATGCAGTGTGGAAGGGAAGATCTACGTATTGTATGTGGTGATAATCATGTTCTTAAATATTCTATCTCGTTGAAGTATTTGTTTTTCATACAATACGTCGTAAACATTTTGACAACATTCATGCTGCACTATGTTCATCTTGTAACAAGTAACTGGTAGTATAATTCACAATGTGTGATTGCTTTGTTAGTATTTTATTGTGTCAATTTGTGAGAAAAGCAACTCATTCCTGGTCACTACCATCAATAATTAGTATAATTTACCAATTAGCAGTTTGTATGTCAATACAGGCAAGTAGTTTAAATAATTATCATAATATTATCTAATTATCTTGATATCATACTAAATAAAGCAGAAGACAAAGCAAATTTAGCCTAAAGTATTAGCTTCGGGAAATCTGCTGATCCTGGATAGCCTTAGTTCTCTGATGTTGTAGGAGACGTATAGACTGAGCGTAGGTAAAATATTCCACGAGCTAGACCTGCAGGACGACAGTATTACGGTCAAACTGCACAGACCAAAGAAAGAGAGGAGTGGCCGTGAGGTTTCCAAATACAAGTACCAGTTTATGTGTCCTGACTCCAATGGCTACTACCCCTCTGTCACCAGGTTCATCACAGAACAAGCTGAAAGCTACAAGTGGAACATACTCGATAATTACGTAATCAACCGAGGGTTCAAGGTTGACGGAAATGAGGATCTTCTTAAATCGGTTAGTATAAGGGCATGAAACCTGATGTATTTCATTGCAGTTGTCGGATATCGAGTTAGCAATATTATTCTTAACAATGGATCTAGAATATTAAGCTAGCAGGAAAATGGGTAGTTAGATATTTTTAAGGTTGTACAGTAAACATATTTTTCAACTAGGTGCGTCTACAAAGCCACCGTGATATTTGTATCATTGTCGAGTGAGTATTTCATTTTGCTGCCATCTAATCACTAATAAGAATGCTTTGTTTTCTTTACTCTATGTTATATACAAGTTATTTATAGCTCGAATATTTATAGAATGAAGGTATGAAATACTGGTGCAGCAGATTCTGTGTCCTCCCTACCAACAATAATGGTGAAGCCAAGCGTATTAGAGATACTAAAGCTCAAACCGGCAGGTATTATAGTCCGTTATTATGACTCATGCCTAACCTTAGTTGATGTCTTACCTCAGTGTATGAACTAATACATCCTCAGTTCTCATCCAGGTATTTGTGCAGCTCATATCAGAATTCAGAATATATATATATATATATATATATATATATATATATATATATATATATATATATATATATATATAAAGGCTTGCTATGTGGCGTATTTTCTGTTGTTAGTACCCCTCCCTGTGATACCTTCATCTCTGTACCTTCTAATGAGTATGAAAAATACAATGAGAACTTTATTCGGTTCATAGAGTTGGTGAACGGACTGCATCGTAAAGCTCACCAGGTGAGAGTTTAAACTCCTATATAATGTATATTGTCCTTAAAATGTATGTAATACTCAGTCTATGGCTACTAGTAATGCCTTTGCTAATAACAATGCACCAACCAGTGACTTGAGGATATGTATTTGAAAAACAATGTATAGAAATATTTTTTTAATTTATTTTAGTCAAAATCATATCTTTTTGTTGAACACTCTATGCAGAGATCTGGAAATAAATCCACAAAGCCGCCTAGTGTGGAAGAGAATGGGGCAAAGACTCAGCTTGTGTCTTTGTCTAGTGTCGAAGAACCGGCCTTTGATTTGTCAAAAGTTGATAGTAGTTTAGTAGACAAGATTAAAGATGCCAGGTATTGGTCTACAAACAAAACTTTTTGTAATGATTTACAATAAGTTTGTCAATAATTTTACCAAATCTAATTTACTACTTTTCTTACATAACCAAGCACTCTTTTTCACAAGTATGCATAAGAGAAATACTAGTTTTGGAAATTTCATTTTTTATTTAATAATTTATCTTCATTTACTTATTACTTTGCAGCGCTGGGTTCCCGTTTCTGGATTGCAAGTCTGCTAATCTACCATCCGGGACATTTATTTCATATGAGGCTGTGGCGTGGGTTGAGAACAACTGCAGCTTTGTTCATAGTAACTCCGAAGCAGTATTAGTGCTACAGGTTCAGTTTATTTACCAACTACAGAAATATTACATTAATCAAATACTATGGAGTGTTATTCTGAAACTGCTGCTCTAGGAAGAATGCGCAGTCTTGGGAATGTTTTAAAGTTTGATTCGATAAAATTGTAGATTGACTTTTCAGAAAGTCTGGTGGGTTTTTTATTTTCAAAAAACTATTCCAACCCCATAACTTATTCAGTCACGCCTTTTTCTGAATCTCATGAATTCGAGGGGATGGGAGATAAACATTTTGTCTACTGTATCAAATATTAGCTTGTACCACATGCTAAGATATAAAAATAATGCGTGAATAACCAAAGTTGGTTGAAAGTAGCTTTGTTTATCTTTGCTTATAGAAGTTGCTTTCCGATGGACACATCGAGCACGTATCAAAGGCGTACAATCAGTATAAGTGTGGATTTTACCTCTACTTCATAGTCTCCATGCATTCATCATCTCCTGTTGGACAACCAAGTAATTTTTTCTTTATTATATTATAGTGTATTTATATCATTCTAGTATGGCATATTCTAATTGTTGTATTATGTCTTGCCATGATATAATTGTGATGTTCTATTCTATAGTTACTTTATCACTAACGTATCCACCATCTTGTATATATTCACTATGTTGGTTGAGTTGAACAAAACCAGTGACGGTTTTCTTATACCCGATGAAAGTTTGAGTTTCAATAGTTTTTGGATAACTTTACAACTTATATTGTCTCTAAACTTATTTCATAAAGCTGAGATATGTTGCAGTGATCAGATGTCTATACTTTTGTAGTTTTTGTTTGCTTTTGAAATTTATTTAGTTCTACTTTTAGAGTCACAGAATACATTTGACTTTGGCAAGGAGTGGGTTGAAGTTGAGTTTGCAGCTTTAAACAGCGACTCCAAGTCATCCGCCACTAGTATTTCTACCTCTGAACACCAGAGAAGGAATTCCAAGTCCTCCCAGCACAACTCAACTGGTCTTTCAGGTGATCAATCAACATATTGTTCATGGTTATGGTAAGGAGTTGTAACAGTATCGTATTTTGTTTATTAAGATACAATAATCTAGCTAAAATCTTTGCTCATTTCAAACAAAAGTGTTTGTAACCAACACAGCTTACTTTGAAATGACTGCCTTACATTTCAAGTACTTGTGAAGACCTGAAAAATGCTTCAAAAATTTTTTTATAACTTCTTTTTCTCAGTAACATACATGTGTATGTACGTCATTACAAAATACTAGAATACCCAGCCTAAGAACTTCAACATGACTGGTTTGAAAAAGTTGCGGAAAAAATTGGGAAAGTTACTCAACTATGATTAGTGCGTCACCAGAAGGAGGATGTAATTGTAGTATGTTAGCATTTCATTGAATCTTTACATAAATTGATGAATAGAAAAAACTTTTATCCAAAAATATAAAACCCTTGATGTAGCTGTAATGTGCTGTAAGAGTTCCAATTCACATTGTGTGCAGAATGTAGTCAAGTATTTCCGATAATCTTCTTACATAATTACTCAAAGAGAAGGAAGTGTAAGATATCCAGTGTATTGTTGTTAGGCGAGGGTGAATACAAGAGCTGTGATATTGACACTCACTTATCACAGAGTTCCAAGGCAGACCTTCACAGAGTTGAGTGGATCTCATTCAAATACTTCTCATACTATCACCCGAACTGTGGCTACGACCTTGAACTTGATTGGATTGTGGCTACAGGATGTCTTCTATCCGAAATGGTACAATAATATAGCTTAGGCTGAGCTACAAGCTGGTCACCACATATATGATTGTATTACATGTGTGTATTGGTATGTTTCAGGGGCGGGCAACTTCTAGAGCATGGAGAAGACATTTGAAAAATATATGTTACATAGATGGCTGCACTCTATAAATAAACATAGTCAATTAAAAATTGGGTTTTTATTTAATAAATCTACAACATATTTGGTATTATGACAGTAGTCAATTAGTTTAAATATTTGGGGCTACACCACGATATGGTAAATAACATGTCCAGTTGTGTCTATTTTGTCAAAAGAACTGCCAATAACACACGTGGAAAAGCAGGAAAAGATAGGTCACAAGGGTTGCCCACTCCTGATACATACTATTGTATTATTAGAAAGATTCTAGCTGTTTACATTGAATAGCTTTGCAACTCCTGGGACTGCCTGAGTAATCTGACTTTATTTGTAGGTATTCTAAATATGCTTTAGTAGAAAGTTTCTTCTATCTTAAAATTATGAGTCATTAGACTCTCTTCTGTACTGACAAGAGGAACCCTGAAACAGCTGCTGTGCATACACTGAGTTCTATCATATTATATAAATACTTCATACTTCAATGTAAGTTTAGAGTAACTTCCACATTCTACATTCACAGGTGAACAGCTGGCGAAGGAAACTTAACAATTATGGTTTTCAGTTGATGCCAATACCTGTAGACCCCTTTGCCATGCCGACTGAGAGAAACTCTGACCCTCTCAGATGTCCCATCTTTGTTCCGTTTGATGACAGTGTGACGGAGAGTGCAACCAATGAGGAGCTGCTGAAGTTCATGACCTTTCTGATTGGCAAGTATGTAGCATTGCGTATAAGTATGTGTAAGTTAGGAAATCTCCATCCAATAGTATACATTTTAAGTTGGGTTGGAGAATGATGATACTTAACCCTTTCATGCATGAATTATCTTTTAACAGCAAATTTTCAAATTTTTTTGCCTAATCTATTTGATTTCATGTGTCTAATCATAAATTTATAACTTTTTTCAATTTTCATCTAAAAAATGTCAAAAAAAATTTACTGTCCACATATGTGGACGCCATGCATCTATTGAGTCATCTCATTGTCCACATATGTTAACAAAATTACTATTCTGCAAAAATTTAGTATGTAAATTGTTCATTTCTCCTCCAAATTTAGTGTTTAAAGTTTGTTTACTGAGTTGAGATAGTAACAATATATCAGTTGCATCACTGTTAAGACAAGAATTAGTGGGCAAAGTCAAAATATAGGTAATTTCACAAAAAAAGTCACAATTTTTTGTTTTTAGATGCTTTTTTAGATCATCTGAGGTTGAGAATTTTTGTATTCTTCTTCAGAATAGTATGAAAAATGATATAGTTTTCAATAAACTACCAATAAGGCACTTATAATCCAGTTTTTTTCCTTTATGTCCTTTTTTGAGGTAGCAATGTTAGTGACCATTCAAGTAAAATTTTCAAATTTTTGTTTTATTCTAAAAAAATTTGTAAATAGCGAGTGAAGAGGTGTTTTAGTAAGTTTATAACTAGCTTTCCATGTCACTTCTGAATTGTATAGAGAAAAATGCTTCCAAATTTGCTTTGGAAGCCCACCAATTTTATTATTTTGATAATTCCAGCCATTTTAAACTTGTAGAGACATTATAATTTTTTGTAAAAAAAGTCAAAGCAAACAGCAAAATGACTAAAAATTGTAACAACACACTCAAAGTGAGTAAAAATTACTTTTTATTCAAAATGAAATGCACTACTAGTTGCATACTGTCCACATATGTGGACGTCCAACACTTCAATTGTTGCATGATGTCCACATATGTGGACAGCAATAAAAAACTTTCTTTTGTGAGCCTTGTAACATTTTTCATCTAAAACTTTTATAAAATAGTTAGTTCTGATTGTGGAGATGGCATAATAAAAATATGGCAGTTGAGCTGAACATTTTTAAGCTGAAAAATAAAAATAGTGTACTGTGGAAAACTAGAAAAGCTTCCAAGTGAAACAGCAAATCGGAACTTGCTTCTCATCAGTTGACCTTGACCTTAGTGAGCAATTTGATTTGTCAACAGCATAAAAAACCCTTTAACAACACTGAGTAATCTACTAGAAAATGTGAATTATAAAAATTTGACCTGTTTTGGTACAAAAAAGGTAGTGTCCACATACGTGGACGCTGCGCATGAAAGGGTTAAGCAAAATTTTGCTCACAAAGTTAGTTGTTACATATTTGTTTGAATTTTATTTTATAATATTTTTTATGTCATTATAAAGCATAGATTCAGCAATTTTTATTATGCTCACAGATATGGTTTTCTTCCAATAACATATGATGAGACTGAGAGCAGACCAACCACCTCAACTAAGTTCATACACACTACTGGTGGCTTTTTCCTCATTATTCAGGGAAGAGAAGAATCTGCCAATACATCAAAGGTTGGTTATAAACAGCATCTGCCATGGCTATATCAGCAGACAATTTTTCTTATTATTTAGAGAATCACATGTTTTGCATAAACCAATTACTTTAAACTTTATTGTCACATAATGTCATATTTTACTCAGTGTAAAACTTAGTTGCTATAGCTTGTTAGTGTTGTAACTTGTATTGCAATGAATTAATAGAAACTGGAATAGTGGAGTTGGGCCAAACTTAATAAACTTGCTAGATCCAAACGTTTTCTCAAAATTGTTGGCTTTACTTTCAATATAATATGCATTTATTATAGCATTGTGTAATGCTATCATTTTTGTTTTTTCAAATTGCGAAGCAAACTAATAGTAAAGCTTATTAGTTATTACTAAATGTATAAAGAAGTAATGTGTATTCACGTTTCTAAAATTATCTTTAAAATTACGAATATTCCATTTTCAAGGGGTAGTATAGCCCTAAAACTCCCAAGTATGAAAACAGTGATTATATGAAAATGTATAAATTCTTTAGTTTGAATTCATAAAGCAGAATTAATTTAATGCAGAGCAAACTTAAAGAGATCTAGAAATTATATTAATAACTGATTACATACCTTATGTAAAAATACTCATCTTTTGTCCTACAAGTATTTTACAGTAGAAATCTTAATGTTTCAGGTTGGCTTTCAGTGGTCGTGGAATTTTATGGTCACTAAGCAGTGGTGGCAAGCTTTCCACGACTTTGAGTTGTTCGAGGATACCATATTTGATGACTTCAAGCAGCTGACTTCCAACAAAGATAATCGACTCAGTAAACATTGGCAAAAGTGGAAAACCACAAATCTTGACTAATAAATTTTGGTTTTTATCAGTACACTTTTTCAACTTTATGCAAACTTTTTGAACAAATAAATTTGTTTCTACAAAAGTGCTTAAGAATTACATTTTATATTTTATTTAAATGTTATATTTTACTTTTGTACAGAAAATTTCAAAAATAAACTTGTAAATCATCATGTAAAAAATAGTTGTATTGCTTTCACTTGTATTTTCATGCATTTCTAGCAGAATAGACAATCCTGAGACCTGGTAAAATTGGTTGTAAATTGTTCCAATAAATTTGGTGTAGTTCTAGTATAGAGTTACTTTACATTGCTTATCACTGTTTTTATTATATAAAATCCTTAAAGCAATGAAATGTGACTTATTTTCAACTGTGGGGCAAGGTTGAAGCTTATGGTAATAATTATATTGAATATTAAAATTGTTGCATTTCTCCAATATGCTTCCTGCTGAAATGAACTGCATGACAATAATATTCTAACATTACAACTGCAATGATGAACTTTGACAAAGGTCATAGAATTATTGCATTGTGTAAGCTATGCACAATTAGACGCTTAATTTATTAATTCACTAATGTTTGAAAAGTAGTCTATGACATTGAAACATTATTTTATTAGTTTACACCATTTTACACTACTGAGGTATAACCTAGCCATGCTCACCAACTTAGTCATAGCTAGCAGTAGCATGAACTTTATTCAGGTCAAAATTTACCAGTTAAGTTATTTAGCTTGTGCTAATGCTTTACAGTAATTTTTAAACTTTATAAGTATGGCTGCGTGCGTGGCATGTCAGATATTTGCTGGTATATTATGTAAATCAGTAAAATCTTGCTTAATCCAACACATCAATAAAATATTTTCAAGGCTCTGTCTAACATTTTCAATAAATTTCAAAAATGCATTTATGTAAACAATCGAAATCCAACAATCTATTATTTTCAAGGCCCATTGTTGTTGGAAGATGGAATGTCTTTATGGGAGAAGAAGCCATTTCTTGTAATAGTTTTGCAAGAGTTAGCTCGTTTGCTAATTTTAGTGCTAATAAATTCTCAATTTTGCTATTAAATATGTTTTGTGCTCTACTACTTTTGCAAATACTGCATTTATAACGTCTACTGCATCATATTCACTCACTCACTCTCAGTGCTAATCTAACTCTACGTGAGTTCTAGTTATCGCTTCCAATTTGCCTTTGAGACTATCAAGATGAAACTTTGGTTATCCAAAGCAACAAGCTTGTTCAGAGGTAAGTAAAACATCGTTCTAGCTTTTCATTTTAACAGCATTCTAATGAAATTAGGCTATCTCCATTTCTCTACTACTTTTCCTAAATGAGATTTTAGACTGTGGCACATTGATTATAATGACAATGATATCGTTACTGTTGTCTTTCAATAGCAGACTTGTTAGTTGTTGCTATTGCTATAGGTGTTGTACTTGCTATTTAGGATTAATGAGACTGTTGGTTTTAGACTTGGTAATGTGGTTATTGAATTGTCAATCACAGGTCATTTATTTATAGTTATAGTATCTATAACTTTTATAATGGGCCTCAGCTCTATAAATACAATTTTTCTCTTGTTAAATATTCTCTTTTAAATTGAAAGGCTTTATAGCTTTATTTGTTTCTACTGATAGAAAAACAAACAACATTAATCTATTAATGTGGTCAGTACGAGAATTTGCAGTAGAAGGAATGTCTGCCTTGAAGGTGGTGGCAACCAGTAAAAAGCTATGTGGTCTTTACTACCTTTTTCTATCAAAAGTTGCAATATAATTGGTCCATAATAATTATGTATTTGGTTAATTTAATGTTCATTGAATTACATTGTATGGGAGAAACAAAATACGTGCTTTCACAGTTTGCTACTCAGTTCCTGGCTGACTTTAGATTACATCATTCTTTCCATACACAAAATGTGAAACATCATCCATCATGTTGTTAAAATGACTTCATTCTTACAATGTGAACACAACTACAAAACAATCTTCTGATCACTACATTTCTTGCAAACTGGTTTGCATGCAGCATATAAAACCTTCAGAAGTAGATTTATACTTGCTGTGATGTCAATACATAAGGAATTGTATATATCAAGTCTAGGTTTAGTTTAGCCTATGTAAAGCAGCATTGATGCTACTGCTAACTGATCTTTACATCTGGTTTTCAAGTGAATGTGAAAATAAAAGTTGTACAGAGCTAACAGTAGTTTAAATAAAAATATTGAGTGTTTCTATTGCAGTAACGAATGAAGATGGCACCAGAAACGTCACCAAGATGGTCATATTTGGCATGACTGGTGTGGCGTGTGCATCATTTGCTTCTTACAAACTCTACAAGTGGCTGGGGAGAACTAACCTTCCCGTCTCAGCCAAGGTTGGAGATAATGACAATGCTCAAAGAAGTAGTACTGATACAGCTCCCAAGTCAAATGGTTCAACATCTCAGGCTAATGGAGATAGTACTGCAGTAAGCATGAAGTTTATCCAATGTGTATTTAAATTGTACAATATATTGATAACAAAAGGTACTTTGTAGTACAGTCATAGAAAAGAACTTTTACCAGGTGCTACTAATAATTCAATAAATAGAGCCATGCATTTTCAGCATGTATTAAAAGCACTTGAAAATTTATAATAGCTACTCTCGCTAAATGATTGCCAAATAATTTAACAAATTACTAATATTTTTTACACCTTTAATGTTATTTGATATACACGATTATGTGCTCAATATGGGACTTGCTGCTGCAGCAAAAACACTTCTATATGTTTGCAGTTTACAGTTTACAGGTGTATAGTTTCAACTTCACCTCAATGGTAGCTTCTATATTTATACCTAACAGACACTTATAATGTAATTGTTCAAATCTAGTATGAAATAATAACTACCAATATCTGTTCATGTTGATGAGTTCCAGTTTGTTTAGAAGACTTTAAGAATGTAATATTACCATCTTGGCCTAAAATAAGGAAATATTTCCAATATGCTTTGTGTTCAAATTCTCAAAACAGTTCTTTTGCTAGAAGAGTTATTATAAAATCAAATTCTGCAAAGTAAAGCACTGCTAACCTGCTTCATGGTATATAAGTTGCCATGGTAATATATAAACAGTGTGATCTCTTGAGCACGTGATAGTATAAGTATACTCTGGGTATTATAGATATGTGCTCTACTAAGTTGTGCAACAAGTTCTCAAAATTATACCAAGACTTAAAATTTACATGTTTAGTAGAGAAAATTTAGCAAGCATATTTATAGCAAAAGGCTCATCAATATTGTAGAAATTTACACCATGCATTTTCTTTTTCAATTATGATAAGATCATCAGTCTATTTTGTAGACCTCCAACGCAGCCTCTCAGGCCATCAAGGCTACGGAGCAAGGAAACGAGTTCTTTAAAAAGAAACGTTACGCTCAGGCCATAAGCTCCTATAATCAGGCCCTAGAACTTTGTCCAAAGGAGGAAGTTAAACTTCTGGCCGTCCTCTACCAGAATCGAGCAGCTGCCAATGACTGCAAGGTGAATCTTTTAGCTCTTCTTTTGATTGTGTCAATAATATTACGCTGGATCACTCTGTGTTCTATTTGAATTGAACATAAATTAAATTGTATTGTTGTGTATCTTTCATTGATACAAGATAATAGAAACAATTTGTATTTTTTAACAGAAAAACTGGAAAACTGTATGACAACAGTAATTTTATTGAAAAATTAGTATTTCATATAGCAGGTATTTCTGAGATTGTATTGAATATTGATCCATTTCTATATGACTCGGTTACACGTTTACCTAAAAAGGGTACAACTCCTAGTTACAAAAATAAAAACTCATGGTATAAAGTCAGACATAATAAAATTTTTTGTTTTTGTTTTTGTTTTAAACAATTCATAGTATAAAGTCAAATAATATAAAATGCTTATTTCAACAAACATGAAATTATTGTGAGCTTTATTTATAACCACATTGTTTCTATGCAAATAAACAAACTACAAATTCATTAAGTTTAGACATATTATTATAACTTGTATTCAGAACTAGGTTAATCAATGTGTACACTTCCTACTGATTTTATTTGACAGAGTTTAACAAAGCAGGATACATGATCCTCTTTTATCAATTAATGAATTAATATGCGCCATCCTGTTTGCAGTAAATGCACTGTATGCATACTTCTTGTGTATTTTAATAATAAACATAATGACATTAAACAGCAACCATGGTTTCAGTTATATAGTTTGTGTATTGGCTGACCTATTGTGGGTGTGTTGCAGAAATGAGCAAAACAATATCAATATTATGTGTTACAATTTATTCGGAGTTGTGTTTTCTTCAAAACAGGTTTGCTACGTGACATGCATATTGTATTTACACAAATCTTTCCTCTTATTTTGCTCAGAACTGGTGAAATTATTACCATGCTATCTTGTAAATAATTTTTACCTGAGTTGTAAAAATAGATGCCCTAAAACCTAAACATGTTTCATACCCTGTGAGCTATGATAGCAAAATAGAACTTATTTTCAAGAATAGTCCCACTCAGAGAGACCAAGAGTTTAACAAGGTGGTGGTACAGCAATAAAGAATGTAATTCAGATTTTGCATCTATTGAATTCCCCTTATTCTGTCTTTGCCTACAAACTCATGCAATGAATCACCTGGTATGGGCTACTGCAATTAACTATCATGGTAATTTTTATAAAGAGTGAAAGCACATTTACTACACATTTTCGAACAAAATTGGATTCTAAAAATGTATCTGTTTATATTACTTAACAATTGCAATTTAATTTTATGCCTTTTTAAAGATCATATTAAGTAAAGGTTCGCCTTGGAATACGTTTGTGTAAAACAGATAAGTTTTCTATTATATAGCTAGTAAAGTGCATATCTTCGGAGTGTAGCTAAGCCACTTAGTTACATTTAGGTGGTTGTGTCACAAAAGTTTCCGAATTATTGTCTAATGCTTTTTGCTTCTGAAATTCTCTCCACTTGGCCATCAGCTGAGATGTAAGAATATCACGCTTTCCCCGATCACTTTCCATTAACAAGTTTCGTATAAAATCTACTTGACTTTGAGATATTTTTTTCTTGGAATCCCAATGATCTGTGAAGAAAATAATAAAAGCATTATATATATATATATATATATATATATATATATATATATATATATATATATATATATATATATATATATGATATATATATATATATATATATATATATATATATATATATATATATATATATATATATATATATATATATATATATATATATATATATATATATATATATATATATATATATATATATATATCAATTTTATTCATCAATTAATGTTGCTGAGGTTTTAATAACTATATACCTTACACTAGTGCATTGGTAATAACTTAATTTCGAAATATGTCTTTTATTTAGAAATATGACTGTTTTATCAAATATTGACATAATTTTAAAAATATCATGAATAATATCTTTTTGTATGAAAGCAGTGCATTAATACTTGCATGCAAAATACTGATGTAGCTTAAAAATGGCTTATGTAAACAAACATATAATAATTTACAATTAGGTTGCTCTCTAATGCAAGTCTGTAGGTATAGCCTAGTTTTAGCCCCAAATAAAATATTGCATTTAGCAGTGGAAAACTTATGGTCTTAATGCATGTGTACTCTATATAATAAAATCAGCCATGTATACGCATGCCAAAGTTTGACCTTGTCATCAAAGCAACCACTGCATTACATAACAGCTGAAGGTTAAACAATAACTTAATCAAAGTAATCAATGTAATGATCATTAATAAAGCAATTTTCCTACCTGGTGACTGATTACTCATTCCAAAGTTTGTGTAAGCCATTCATGTCAGTGAGTTAAGATAATAAAGCTTTAAATTTGAAACACCACATTGAACTTCTAAATTAAAATTAATAGCACACCATGTTATAAATACCATACCGATTGACCGATTATTGCTTTATTCAAAGGAAACAAATCAGCATACATAAATGCAACACACTTGGTAAACTTGTGAGCTGTGAATCACAAAGTAGCTAGACTAGAACATTGAAATAGCTGTTCAAAATATAACAGTTTGATATCAATTTCATACAAGGAATAGCAATATTTATCTTACAGTCAATATGCAAAAAGCATTGTGACAAATGTTCTATGTTTTAACTAATAGCTACTTTACAAAGCAATGTTAGACACTCTGGCAAAACATATTAGTTTAAATTGTTACCTAACTCTAGCAATTGCTTTTTAATATCAGCAAAGTTTTTAAGCAAGCTTGCTGAATCTGTTCGATCTAAAAGCGCTTTACGTTGTCTAGCTTTATTTGCGATCATAGTTTGATTACCTGATCTTTTGTTTGTGCTATCTATTGATCTAATGACCTCTTCGGTTCTTTCTGGTCTTATGTAGTGCTCACAAGGGTTGGCATCAATGAACCTTGTCGTGCTCGCAATGAATTGAGTTTTCTGTACAACAAGTCTTGATGTCCTTATATGCTCTTCTTCTAGAAAATGCTTTCGACGCAACTCATACGGGTTAGCGCTGAAAGCACCACCTATGAAACCTCCTCTACCGTCAGACTTCCCATCATGACAGCTATAGAGTGTTGGCCTGTGGTGCCTCTTATGAGCCTTTTGAGCTGCAGCAATTCTCTCTAAAATCTGTGTTGTGTTTAGTCTTGGTTTTAACTGGCCTTCATCTACTGACTTCCGCTTTTGAAGTAAGACTCTATCACCAACCACAGTACGAGGTCTAGCCTTGGTGCATAAAACTGAGCCTACGTCTGATTGGTTACTCGTAAGTGATTGTTTTCGATGATTCAGCGTACTCGATGGCATACTCTGTTCACTAGAAACACTAGAGCTTTCAACCTTGGCTGACTGAGACAGTTTTCTATCGGCAGCAGTATTTAATGACAATGTTATTTGTGATTTCTCTAGCCTTGGCATTGCACTAATTGCTCTTCTATAAGACGTGTTGTTGAATTTCAATCTTTTCGCTGCTGCCATTATTTTACTATGACTAGTTGAAGCAACTGTTGGACTTTTAGCTTGGAATTTTCCACCCAACTCCAATTTTTTCATTGCAGAAATATCCTCTGGTTTTAAATTCGTTTTTATTTTGCCTACATTGTTTTCTAATCTGTTATATTTGAGCTTGATTATTTTTGTATCCAAATGCAGCAGTTTAACTGAATAAGACTCTTCAAGGTTTAGTGTGTCCATGGCTTTATCAAGAACTCTGGTCTCTTTGAGATTGTTAATCACTGCGGTCATCTCCCTCTGACTCCCTACTGAGCTGCCAGCCGCCATACTTAGTAAGTAAATGGCTGTAAAACATTAGCACAAGTTAAATAACTATTCTGGTAAATTCTGACATGTTGTATGAGATTCATGCTACTGCCAGCTATGACTAGTTGATGAGCGTGGCTAGGTTACTTTAAAAGTTTAGTGCTCAAAATTAGTTTATTCGCTTGTCTTAGCAACAGCACCTTCAACATTTTCTCATGCAGTTTTCACCTAGTATAGAAAATTAGAGAAAATAGAAAAATGCAACCTTCACTTACCGGACAAGTATGTGTGTACTCTCTTCAACTAAGCTCAGTATTGCACTTGGATTATACAAAACTGAAAGCTTTATGAAATATATGAACATTGAAAATCAATTTTGTATTTAGCGGTTTATATAAATATTATGCAAGCTTTAAATAAAAGATTGCAACAAGTTTAATTATAATAAACTAATGTTTGAATATCATAGACTGCTTTTCAAACATTAGTGAATTAGTAAATTAAGCATCTAATTGTGCGTAGCTTACACAATGTAATTATTCTATGACCTTTGTCAAAGTTCACCATTGCAGTTGTAATGTTAGAATATTGTTGTCATGCAGCTTATTTCAGTAGGTAGCATATTGAAGAAATGCAGCCATTTCAATATTCAATATTTAGTTTGCCATAGAATTAAACTCTACACAACTCAAATATAAGTCATATTTTATTGCTTTAAAGATTTCATACGTAACAAAGACAGTGATAAACAATGCTATGAATCTCTTTACTATAACAACACCAAATTTATTGGGAAAATTTGCAACCAATTTTGCCAAGTTTCAAGAGTGTCCAATATGTTGGAAATGAAATTTTTAAGTGGCATTTTTAAGATAAATTTATTAGACCAATACTATTCAAGATCTGAACAAGGTTAAAGTTTTAAAATACCTATAGTAAATATCAACAGCAAATTCTTTAAATACAGTCCTTTGGGATAAAATGCTTGAAAATTAACATTTTTAATTACTATTCAACAGTTTAGAATGCATGTGAATGCAATACAATTATTTTTAAATGGTGTTTGTTGAACAGACCAAGTAAGTATTTCAACCTGTAGATACTTATACCCTTATACGATACATAACAACAGAGGGGACAACTCTTAGAATATAACAATTACTGATAAGTTCCAAATTTTAATGCGTGGAGCACAAGCCAATTAATTACTTAAACAAATGAAAACTTTGTGGTTTGAAAATTTATGAATATATTTGAATAGAGATTTCCTAACTTACACATACTTATACGTAATGCTACATACTTGCCAATCAGAAAGGTCATGAACTTCAGCAGCTCCTCATTGGTTGCACTCTCCGTCACACTGTCATCAAACGGAACAAAGATGGG
Organism: Bugula neritina; assembly: GCA_964035545.1. Classification (NCBI taxonomy): domain Eukaryota; kingdom Metazoa; phylum Bryozoa; class Gymnolaemata; order Cheilostomatida; family Bugulidae; genus Bugula; species Bugula neritina. Next base: position 6,523,476 of record OZ037765.1, on the reverse strand, counting down.
ACATCTGAGAGGGTCAGAGTTTCTCTCAGTCGGCATGGCAAAGGGGTCTACAGGTATTGGCAGCAACTGAAAACCATAATTGTTAAGTTTCCTTCGCCAGCTGTTCACCTGTGAATGTAGAATGTGGAAGTTACTCTACCATGATACTCTAAACTTGCATTGAGGTATGAAGTATTTATATAATATAATACAACTCGGTGTATGCACAGCAGCTGCTGTTTCAGGGTTTTTCTTGTCAGCACAGAACAGAGTCTAATGACTCACAATTTTAAGATAGAAGAAACTTTCTACTGAAGCATATTCAAAAGATGTCTGAATCGAGTCAGATTAATCGAGAAGTCTCAGGAGTTGCAAACCCATTCAATGTAAACAGCTAGAATTGCTCAGTACTTTTTTCTAAGTATAATATAATAGTATGTATCAGGAGTAGGCAAAGAAAAAATTAGGAAAATTTAGTAGATGTAAAATCTGCATTATAAACTCTTTAGTGCTGTATCAACACCATGTTAAACTCTTGAAGATAGGTGTGACAATCAATATCAATTTACTGGCCCTAGCTTAGCTGAGAATGCTAATTACTGTTGAATAGCTTCATAATTCACAATCACCAATTCACCATTTCACAATCAAGATACACAAGAACTGTAGTACTCTAGACTCATCAGTATAACTTAGACACTTGGTGAGGGATAATCTAGAGAAACATGACTGATTAGGATGACTCACCAAACATCTGCTTCTGGAAAATAAGGGCTGGTACCTCCGTCTTATTGTAGCTGATGGCTTTTTCAGTGTCATCCATGCAGCTTGTAATGTCACCCATCAGCAGGTTAATCTGCAAATGCAACAATACACTGACTATACAGAAAACAAAGTTCCTTCATTGCTAATTGAACTAGGTTTGGTATTATTTTATGCAAATTATATGTGTACGGGGTGTTTTCATATTTTTCAGTTCGAAGGAGATGAATATAGAACAGGTGAAGATGAATTATTTACTGCTAAGACAATTTTTAAGTTTTAATTTTTAGAGGATTTTGGCCCTGGAAATTTTTAGGTATTACAAAGCATGCCCAGACTTGCTGGTCCAGTATGCACACACATACACACAGACGAACAAGCACACACAAAAGCACAAGCACAAGCATATAAACACACGCTTGGATTGTGCATCAATGCTATCGTGCACTCTCAGTACATCTATAATATTATATAATTGTAGCCAGAATTATAAAGTAGCTAGGTTAACCAAGACATGTGTATGGTGGTACAGTGTAAAATACTGCACAGCGACAAGACGACTACAATAAACTTGGTCTGACATTACCTGGCCTCGATGATGATATATATCACCATTCTTAGGATCACATGCCATGGCATCAGCAATCATCAAAAAGGCATCGTAGCTATTCATCTTAGATATAGCCAAAAAAGCTTTACGGAGAAGCAGAGCAGTAGACATGTACTAAAAGCAACAAACCATAACATAACTCTATAATTCAAAAGGAAAGAATAATTTCAAAAAAATTCCAGATGAACTACAAACACTGCTTGTCACACCTACCCTAGGTGGTAGATCCTTAATACTCATGAGCTTGGCAATGTCTGCCTCAGCTTTGTCAGGTAAACCAGCAACAACTAACAAGCCTACCGGCTACAATTAGATGACAACAGGACCCACTATCAGTATGAGTATATCGCTATCAGTGGGCCACAGCCTACAATGTATTGTTAAACTGTGAAGTTAAAAAAATGTTTTATTTACCTCTGAACAAGCTTGTTGCTTTAGATAACCAAAGTTTCATCTTGATTGTCCCAAATGGTCTGAGGCAAAATGTAAGAACTAGTCACACTCACGTGTAGTGGTAGACCAAGACTGAGAGTGAGTGAGTGAATATGATGCAGTGAACAGTATAGAAACAGTATTTGCAGAAATAATAGACCACAAAACATATTTAATAGCAAAATCGAAAATATATGAGCACTATAAGATTAGCAAACGAGCTAACTCTTGCAAAAATATTACAAGAAATGGCTTCTTAGCTCATAATGACATTCCATCTTCCAACAACAATGGGCCTTGAAATTATTAAGTTGATGTGTTTGACTGTTGGATATTGATTGTTTGCATAAATGGAAATGCTTGATATTTATTGAAAATATATTAACATAAATAAATTAGGTAAATAAGAAATTGCAAAGTAAAGAATTGCAATACCAATAAAACATTAAAAAAAACTGTAGAGATTTATTGTCAACATCCTTTTTTGTTTGAATGATATCTGATAAAATATTGTTATTCAAAACTAAGTCTTGTCTGCTTCAAGCATGAAACTTCTCCACTCATCTGATCATATTGGGGTGTAAAATCTTTTTATCTCAACAAATAACTTGTCACTTGACACAAAGTTGGACATATAAACGTGGTTGATTTTCTAAGCAAAGATTTTGAAATAGCCAGATTACGTTGGCAACAGTTTTTCAACATTTGTAGAGCCTAATCTTGTTCGAAAATGTGCAGTAAATGTGCTTTCACTCTTTATAAAAATTACCATGATAGTTAATTGTAGTAGCCCATCCTAAATGATTCATTGGATGAATTTGTAGGCAAAGACAAAATTAGGAAAATTCAGCAGATGTAAAATCTGCATTACATTCTTTAGTGCTGTACCAACACCATGTTAAACTATTGGTCTCTCAGGGAAAGTTTTTATAAACAGTATTACAATGGAAGACTAGGACTGAGTTATTCCTAAAAGCAAGTTTTTTTTGTTTTCAGGGCTTACAGGGTATGCACAGTATTTAGGTTTCAGGGCAGTTGCTTTTATAACTCAAGTGGAAATTATATACAAGATAGCATTGTAATAATTTGACCTGTTCTGAGCAAAGTAAAAGGGAAGATTTGTATAAAAAGAAAAGGCATGTTGCTGTGCAAACCTGGTTTGATGAAAACACAACTCCGAATAAATTATAACACATAATATTGATATTGTTTTGCTCATTCCTACACCACACCCACAATAGGTCAGCATATACACAAACTATGACTGAAACCATGGTTGCTGTTGGCCATTATGTTTATTACTAAAATACACAAGAAGTATGCATACAGTGCATTTACTAAAATCAGGATGAAACATGTTAATTTATTAATTGATAAAAGAGGATCATGTATTCTTCTTTGTTAAATTCTGTCAAATAAAATCAGTAGGAAGTGTAAACACTGATTAACCTAGTTCTGAATACAAGTTATAATATAATGTCTAAACTTGATGTTTGTAGTTTGTTTACATATGCATAGAAACAATGTGGTTATAAAAGAAGCTCACAATAATTTTATGCAGGAAACTTTATTAGTTTGAAAATTTTATCATTTTATCTTTATTGGTTTGGAGATTGTTATTATTTATCAAATAGCCTGGGTCCACAAGAACTGCTAACTATACTCAAGCTTTTAGTACCAGCTAGACTATTTAATCTACTCACTAGCATTAATAGATTTTCATCAGTATATTTTGTAGTTGATGCTCAAAGCTGCAATATCTGTAACTGGCGATCTAACACCTACATTAGGCTACTGCTATGAATTATTCTAATTTAATACATTAAACCTATTTTATTTCATTGTATGCCTAATAATAACACTTTACTGACTTGTAAAATGTATATTTTACTTATAAAATGTCTTGAAACTAAGCATCTAGTCAGTGGAAATGTATTTCCAATAGTACTAAGCAACTTGTGGTGAATATTTGGTCGTGCATAACACATGCCTACATGGTCACTATATTTTATGATAATGAACCAAGTTTGGCTTGCTGAATAGGCATTTTATATTGGCTGAATTTATTCCATGACTTTTTATAATTAAGAGTTGTACTCTCTTTAGATGTTGCAAATAACAAAATCGCATAATATATCCAATAGAAAGCACATAATTATTTATATATCCAACTTTCTATTAAATGATAAATAATTTGGCAATATGAAAAAATTTTCAACCCCAGAATGAACAAATGGGTAAACAAGTTTCAAGGTTGAAGTAAGCAAGACTTTACCTTGAATGAAAATATTTTTGCCCAATATCAATCCACCAGTGCATTGTAAAGCAAAAACAAAGATAGTAAAATAAATATTTGGGAAAGGTTTCATTATTTTTATTGGTACTGCACTTCTTTGCAGATAATTTGCAATTTATCATTCAGGAATAGCTAATCTATTTATAGTACTAGTACTATATCGAATGTATAAAGAATTTAGTTAATACAGGTAATAAACATGTAAAATATACAGAAGAAAATTTGAAGTCTTGATTGGCTCTTGAAAATATTTGATTTATAAAATTAAATTAACAGTCTTGAAATGTTTCAGCAAGTATTACAGTTGAACCTTGGATGGAGTGAGCAATTGCATTTGTTAGAGTTGATCAAATGGAAAGCACCGTTACAGTAGCTGTATTGACGATTAGTTATTGAAAATGTTTGGAACTTCCAGGCCAAAGTCCTTCTTCATGTCTAGCTGAGCTTCAACAGAGCTAACCATCACCATAGCATTTTTAACATCGGGAGCACTTCTGCTGTATGCGAGGAGTTTCTGGTAACTTTCCAGAGCTTCATCTATCTTGCCTCTACAAATCACATCGTATATAACAATGTTTCTAACAATTACCATACTTGTTAAAATAGACAAATAACTGACTAAACTTTCTTATGGCTCTACCAAGCAGGGTTGGGATCTATTACATGTGAATGTAATTAATTACAATTACTTTTGTTCTCACAAGGGATAAATAGAAGTTATGCAATCTCACTTCTAGGGTCCAACTACCAGGGACAATCTTGACAGTGTTGAACCTCCTTTGTTCTCAATAGTGATATTATACCACGTTGACTTAATCTGAACTTGTTATTTAACAGTAGGCATGGTAGGAAAAGTATGAAATTGTTAAGATTTTAAAGTTTGAAGTAATTGACATGTAATTGTAAAATTCAATTACATTAGATATGTAATTAATACAATTACATTTTTATACAGGTATTACAAATTACATTCAATTACTGGAAAAAATGTAATTAATTATAACCAATTACAAATTACAATCATCCCAACCCTGCTACTAAGATGAGTTGCATGCATAACTGAACTCTCCCTATAAAGTATTAATGTAAATAGATAAAGATAGCATATGCAAGTGTGTAATATGTAGAATATGAGTTTCTAGTAAACAATTTAGCTCTGAACAATGAGGTATGCTAAATCAAAACAACATTGGAATTTTTTCAATAAAAAACCTATTGTAGATGCTAAATGTTAGCTCAACGCTTCAGAAAAACTGTTTAGTATGAAAAAATGCTCACAATTTATCATAGACATGACCAAGGTGAGTATATGTGTTTTCATAGTAGGGGTCCAACTCTTTAGCCTGGTTGAGGTAAGAGAGGGCCTTCTCCAAACTCCTATCCAATGAGATCAGGAGTTGACTACAAATACACCAAACACATGCAAGCTTATATCTCTATATATAAATTGTGTGTCACTAAAAAAACTTGAAAAAGCGATTCCATCTACCTAAATAGCCTCTTTTCGAAGTCCTTCTATGGGCATTTATAATTTGGAGTTGTCTCCTTCCACCAGGTACATAGAGGAACCTCCACGATGGAAAGAAAGCACATAAAATCAGTAGAAATTTAAGGTTTGTGTGAAGTCTATTGCTAGCATGAGTTTCTTTGTGTCGGAGATTAATATTTCGGCATAAGCACACATATTAGCCGTTCCAGACTTTTAAAAAAACGTTTTTTCTTGATAAATTTGGAAGAAAATAAACTTCAAAGAAATCTTGTGGTTTTAGTTATCGAGCAATGCTGAAGCGGGTAGCCGTGATATAAATTTCACTAATCACTTGTTTTGCTGGCTGTCACCGCTCTGTTTAGAGCTGATAACCTTTCAACTCCTTGTATAATACTAACATGGTCATTGTATACCATGTATATACAATGACCATGTTAGCATAATACAAGGGGTTGAAAGGTTAACAGCTCTAAAAAGAGTGGTGACAGCCAGCAAAACAAATGATTAGTGGGATTTATATTATAGCTACTCGCTTCAGCATTGCTCGATAACCAAAACCACAAAAATGTTCTGAAGTTCATTTTTTTCTAAATTTATCAAGAAAAAATATTTTTAAAAAAAATCTGGAACTGCTAATATGTGTGCTTATGCCGAAGTATTAATCTCAGAAAAAAAGAAACTCATGCTAGCAATAGACTTCACACAAACCTTAAATTTCTACTGATTTTATGTGCTTTCTCTCTATCGTGGAGGTTCCTCTATGTACCTGGTGGGAGGAGATAATTTAAAATTATAAATGCCCATAGAGGGACTTCTGAAAAGGGTCTATTATAAATAGTTCTTACGCTGCCTGAATGTAAAGAGTGGGGCAGTTGGGGCAGCAAGCAATAGCCTGGTCATAAATATCTTGAGCTTTCTCAAACTCGCCCAATGAGACGAAAGTTTGAGCGTAAAGGCCCCAGACTTCAGGCTCAGTGGAGTATTTCTCTCGCATAGTTTTCAGCTCTGACATGAGATTATTGAGATCTTCCTCTCTCTTTCCATGCAATGCCATCTGCAACTCTGTGAAAATAAACATCAATTTACTGGCCCTAGCTTAGCTGAGAATACTAAATACAATTAAATAGTTTCATGAATGAACAAATTCAGAGTCAAAATACTCAATAAAAACAATTCCAGCATCTTACAAACCAGCAGATTTTGAAATATTAAATGGCAACAGTTTAGCAGTCATTAAATCATCATTTCACCCAACGGCATATAAATTAGTACAATTTGACTGAAGTCCCATATGAGTTTAGAAAGCTCTTATATTATCAGCTTAACTTAGACTCCAGGTGAAGGATAATCTAGAAAAACATGACTGATTAGGATGACTCACCACACATTTGCTTTTGGAAAATAAGGGCTGGCACCTCCGTATTATTGTAGCTGATAGCTTTTTCAGTGTCATCCATGCAGCTTGTAATGTCACCCATCAGCAGGTTAATCTGCAAAAACAACAATATACAGACTATACAGAAAAGAAAACTCCTTCATTGTTAATTAAACTAGGTTTGGTCTTAGTTTATGCAAATTATGTATGTGTACAAGATTGTTTTCATATCTTTCAGTTGAAAGAACATGAATATAGAACAGAAAAAGATGAATTTTTCATTGCAAAGCCAGTTTTAAAGCTTCACATTTTTTAGAGGAATCTGGCACTATATAATATTAACCATTGAAAAGCATGTCCAGACATGCTGGTCCAGCACACACACATACAAAAACACACTTGGGTTCTGCATTTAGCTTTGCTACCACTCTCACTGCATCTATTATATATAATTACAGCCAGAACCAAAAGATAGCTAGGTTACCTAATGTTTTTACGACATTTGTATGGCATCCATGAAAAGATTACATGGGGCAGCGTAAAATACTGCACAACGACAAGACGACTACAATAAACTTAGTCTGACATTACCTGGCCTCGATGGTGATATATATCACCATTCTTGGGATCACATGCGATGGCATCAGCCATGATCGAAAAGGCATCGTAGGTGTTCATCTTAGATATAGCCAAAAGAGCTTTACGGAGCAGCGCAGTAGACATGTACTAAAAACAACAAATCATAACATAACTCCTTAATTCAAAAGGAAAGAAATATTTTAAACAAATTTCCAGATGAACTACAAACACTGCTTGTCACACCTACCCTAGGTGGTAGATCCTTAATACCCATGAGTTTGGCAATGTCCGACTCAGCTTCATCAGGTAAACCAGCGAGAACCCTGAAGGTAGCTCTGAGAAGCAAGGTCTCTTTCAAGTACACATTGCTTTCTCCCAACGCCATTTGTTCATCAAGATAGGGTAGCACAGCATTATATTGGCTGAGCTCAATATGGTAGCATGCAACTTGGAAGGGAGCTCTAACAAATATATTTGCAGAATGAATTTAAAGCACATATTACCTTACAAAAGACTAAAAACTTGTAATACACTACTGATACAGGGTAAAAGTAGGCGTTGAGTACACTCGAAGAAAATTAGTGAAGATTAGTAAAATTGGGCATCTAACTGTGTTTGACAAACCAAGCTTTTAGTATTCTTTAAAAATGAACTCATATTTCAATTTTCCTTGGCCAAACAGTAACAATAACACTCTAACCTCTTTCCATCAACTGGTGCAGAAAATTTGGCAATGCAAGTGGTCACTGGATCGAACTGAAAGTTGGCCAGATACGATCTCACGGTTTCGGCACTGATAAGTACGGGCCGACGATTCTGAAAATATGGAAACTAGAAATAAACAAGAAATAAATTTTATTTCTTCTAGTAAAAATCATAACTGATATGACATGTTACAAAATAGCATGAAAAGTTTTGATCATTTCATTGTAAGCCCACCTTCATGTGGCCGACAACCGCTACTTCAGCGTCCTTGTCCATGGCTAGGATGACGGATTGTTTAGCGGACTCGCTGGGAGGTTTCTGTAGGTAATAGCCAACTACCAGATCTGAAAGAGCCAGTTCCATACACATTTTAAAAACACATAAAATACATGCATTGCAACCAGAATTGAAAAATAGCTGGGTTTGCCAATCCGTTCTAATACACATGCATGGTCTCCTTGCAAACATCCCAAGGAGTACAGTGTGAGGCAACTCTATTCTTAAACTAGAAAATAGCTTAATTAATAAAACATGAGTATGTTACCTTTCTTAGCTTCTTTATACTTCCTGATCTCCATATGGCCTTTCCCTCTTCTCATATAGGCCTTCTGATAGTTAGGGTCACACTTTATAGCTTCAGTGCAATCTGCCACCACAGTTTTCCAGTTTTTCTGTTGGGATATACAAATTGTTTCTGTTGTCTTGCATTGATGAAATGTATACAATATGATACAATGTACTCTATGTTCAACAAACCCTTTTCAGTGGTCCTCAATATCCTCCTTACAATTAAGAATTGTGTCCTCCCAAAATAACAACTGCTGAACAAAATAAACTTAAATGCATTTTTGTGGTTTTGGTTGCTGAGCAATGCTGAAGTGCCACTTCACCATTGGTCAGTAACCAAAACCACAGAAATGTGTTCAAGTTTAGTTTCTTCAAAATTTTTCATGAAGAAATATTTTAAATTTTTTTTTCAACTGCTAATATGTGTGCTTATACCAAAATATCTATCTCCTAAAGAACAATTCTATAGCATAATTAGAATTTTAAGTAGCAGTCAAACTTTAAATTTTTAATGAGCTTACTCTTTATATAAGGTTCAACCTATTCACTTTAGGAGGACACAACTCTTAATTGTAAAGGGGTTATTGGGGACTTCTGAAAAGTGTCCAGTCAAATAGAACACAAAGTGATCCAGCGCAGTATTGACACAATCAAAAGATGAGCTAAAAAGATTCACCTTGCAATCGTTGGCAGCTGCGCGATTCTGGTAGAGGACAGCCAGAAGTTTCACTTCTTCCTTCGGACAAAGTTCTAGGGCCTGATTATAGGAGCTTAGGGCCTGATCGTAACGTTTCTTTTTAAAGAACTCGTTTCCTTGCTCCTTAGCCTTGATGGCCTGAGAGGCAGGGTTGGAGGTCTACAACATATACTGAACTCTCATCATAATTGAGACAGAAAATGCATTGCGTAAACTTCTACAATATTGATAAGTATTTTGCTATAAATATTTTTGCTAAAAGTTTTGTATTAAACAAACACCTAGAGTTCACATTCGGGTATAATTTTGAGAACTTGTTGCACAACTTAGTAGAGCACATATCTATAATACCCAGAGTATACTTATACTATCTCTTGCTCAAGAGATCACACTGTTTATATATTACCATGACTGTTTATATACCATGAAGCAGGTTAGCAATGCTTTACTTTGCAGAATTTAATTTTATAATAACTCATCTAACAAAAGAACTGTTATAAGAGTTTGAACACAAAACATATTGGAAATATTTCCTTATTTTAGGCAGAACTGGTAATATTACATCCTTAAAGGTTGGTAAACAAAGGGCAACTTGTCATCATCAAGATATATATTGGTAGGTACCGTTGAAGTGAAGTTAGAACTACAAAACTGGAAACTTTAAACTATAAATAAAAAAAAAAAAACATGCGTAGCTGCGGCATTTACAGCTTGTCATTAGTTGGCAGTCAATTCGCTTGAGTAGCTGTTATAAATTTTCAAGAGTTTTTACAACACTTGAAACATATGGCTTTTTTTATTGAATTATTAGTAGTACCTGGTAAAAATTTTTTTCTATGACTACTACAAAATACCTTTTCTTATCAATATGTTGTACAATTTAAATACACATTGAATAAACTTCATGCTTACTGCAGTACTATCTCCATTAGATTGAGATGTTGAACCATTTGACTTGGGCGTTGTATCAGTAGGCCTACTACTTCTTTGAGCATTGTCATTATCTCCAACCTTGGCTGAGACGGGAAGGTTAGTTTTCCCCAGCCACCTGTAAAGCTTGTAAGAGGCAAATGATGCACACGCCACACCAGTCATGCCAAATATGACCATTTTGGTGACGTTCCTCGTGCCATCTTCATTCGTTACTAAAATAGAAACACTTAACATTTTTATTTAAACTATTGTTAGCGGTATAACTTTTATTTTCACAGTCACTTGAAACCCACATGTAAAGATCAGTTAGCAGTAGCATCAATGCTGCTTTACATAGACTAAACTAAACCTAGACTTGACATATACAATTCCTTATGTATTGACATCACAGCGAGTATAAATGTACTTCTGAAGGTTATATCATGAAAATAAACTTCCAATACCAACAACAATGGAAAGCAGTAGCAGCAGGTCAGCATAATATTAGACATAGAGTAGAATCAAACATGTTTGTATAATTATAAACTGTGTAAATGGCTTCACAACATTGCAAACATTCAAATAGGCAATTTAGGTGAAACACAGTACAGTACAGGCAGTAATTCGTCATCTTTTTTATCTCATGGCTACAAGCTAGTAAACTTATTTGTTATTGATATTTTGCTTAAAGAAATATAATTATGTACACAAAGATCATCTGTTGGAATCCTAGTTCAACAGTTTTACATATTTTTATGTGCTATATTGAAACCAGTTTCTAAGAAATACAGATTTCATCTGTAACACAGGAATACATAGGACCAACCAAACAAAGCTTGAATGGCACTTTACAAGAGCCAATGAATTTTGCCGAGCCTTCACAACTTTTCCCCCAAAAGTAGAGTACCATCTACCACATGTATGATCATGATATTAGCTCACTGTCATGTTTTCGTAATTGAGTAACAAGAAGACGAATGTTTTTTAATTTTGCTTATGTTGTAAGGATGAAGCCATTTTAAAAAAATAATGGATGATGTGTCACATTTTGTAATGTAATTGAAAGTCCGCCTGGAACTGAGTAACAAATTGCAAAAGCATCTGCTGCTTCTCCCATACAATATAATTCAATGAACATAAAATTAACTAAATACATGGTTAATTTAGACCATATTGCAAATCTTTATTGAAAAAAGCAGCAAAGACCACAACAGCTTTTTACTGGTTGCCACCGCACTCAAGACAGATATTGCTTCCACTGCACATTCTCATATTGATCACATTAATAGATTAACGTCATTTGTTTTGCCATCAGTAGAAACAAATAAAGATACAAAACCTTTAAATTTTAGAAAATAACCATAATATTTAATTGTAGAAAAAATTGTAATTTGAATTGACTCATCTGAAGATTATATTAAAAAAAAGATCTCTGATTGACAACAAAAACCACATCACCAAGTCTGAAACTTACACTAAGAGTCTCATTAATTATAAATAGTAATACTAATACTAATAGTAATAGCAATTGCAACACACAGCAAGAGTAACAACTAACAAGCCTACAATTAAGACAACAGCAACCACTATGACTATCACAATCAACATAAGTATCAGTATGCCACAGTCTCAGTCTGGGTCTACAGAGTATACGGTACAGTCTAACTCAAAGTCAATGACAACTGTTGAAATAAAAATGAAAAGTCAGAAAAATGTTTTACTTACCTCTAAACAGGCCTGATGCATTGGATAACCACAGTTTCATTTTGATGGTCCCAAATGGTCAAAGGGAAAATGAAATTGAGAATTAGTCGCACTCACACAGAGTTAGACTAGGACTGAGAGTGACTGTGAGTGAGTGAATATCAATTACAATTACAATATGAAATTGAATATGATGCAGTGGCACTGGATGTGATGCCGATGGGAACAGTATTCACAGAAATAGTGGAGCATACAAACGATTTAGTAGCAAAATCAAAAATATATCAGCACGACAAATTAGCAAACGAGCTAACTCTTGCAAAACTGTTGCAAGAAACGGCTTCTCAGCTCATAATGACATTTTTTAAATTTCAATAACAATGTGATTACAATTGTGCGAAGCCATGTTTAACTCTACAAAAAAAAACATTGTAATAGATAACAACCCAAAAATAAGTTGAGCAACAAAAACTATTTTTAAAAAAAAAATGTTTTTATTTGTTTTTTTTTTCTAAAAAATAAAAAAAAATGTTTTGTCATTGATCAATTTGCATGAAGGTAGCTTTGAGACTACACTTACTATGTTTTCAACCTTCTCGCAGTTCTCATTTCATGATTGGCTGTCACCTGGTATTGAAGCAAATAACAGCCGGGCATTTCATTATTCGTCTTGCTAATCATGGCGTCCAAGAAGTTGGAAGCGGAGGTAAGCAAACTAAACAAGATTCTTTTATATTGTATAATATAACATCAGGTTGGTAAATAAAAATACCAATAGTGAAAGTTGCACTCACAGTCACCCTGAGCCTCAGTCTGACAACTATTAGTATAAGTACTAGTAGTAGTAGTACTAGTACTAGTAGTAGTAGATCTGCAAGTCTAGTTTTATTTTGAATCACGTACTGACAGTGATACAATAACTTCAATAAGTGTATCAACTTCAAGTTCTTGTTATATCATTATTTTTATTAGTACGACTCTGATGAGATGAAATTATAAAATTAAATATTATTAACGATTATATTCTCAAATTAATATCCATAACTTAAAATATAATTTGTAAGTAATTGTTATTGTAAAACTATGAGTATAGTCAAATTATGGAATCAAATGACTAATGTCAATGAGAAGATAATTATTGATTAAAACCAACATTTAGTGAATTATAATTATTATATTTATGTTAATATTGATAAATAAATAATTATCTAATAATTATAGTAATAATAAAACTCGATTTAGTTTGATATTCATATTGAGACGCACAGTTAATGAATATATAGTTTTACTATTTCAATTTGCTTTAAGTTTAATTATATTTTATGGCGTTTTAGATTAAAAAAATTAAATTATATAATAAATACTAATTTATCTTTACACTCACAGTGACCGGGTACATCCTGATTTTAAAATTTAGCCATAAATTTCAGAAAGATTTGAAGTTGATGGAATAAAGAGATAGAAATAAAATACAAAATGATTCTAAAAACTAACTTGAAGTTTCCATTGATATTAAATTTGTTTCTAAGAATTAATGTAATAAATATTGTTAATGAGGAGATTGAAATAAATTTTAAGATTTGGATGATCTTCATTAGACTTGATTTGATTTTTTTTTAAACTTATGAAAGCAGTTATTAAAGTAACTAACTAACTTTGAATTAATAGCTTCCAACAATTATAAAATGTGTCTAGTTATATAGCAACCCTAGTACTTGTATTACTATAACTATTGGTGTCAATATAAATTTTATTGTGATTAACATCAATGCTATCAGTATATTCACTTTATTGACCGATCAAAAAAGTTATGCGCTGCAATATTTCTAGTACAAATTATAAACGTAAATTATAATATTGCTAAATTCAGAGTGTTGAAAATAAAAATAATAATGATGATAATTGTAGCTAATATAGTAACAGTTAGGATTATTTACCATAGGAAATATGATTAAATTAGGTCAATGACAAATCCAGTTGATACCAAGAACAAAAGCACAAGAAACATTGTATCAATACTTATGATACAAATACGGTGCTAATGCATAGTTGAATAGATACTAAATACGTTATTGAATTGTTCTACACTAGCAAAATAAAATGTTGCTATTGCCATCATACTGTAATATTCAGTAATCATGAAAGTTAATAGTAAATTATTTAGGATTATTTTTAATTTAGAGATATTATATATTGTATTTGTAGTTACGTTATGGCCATAATGTGTGTAAGCTGATATTACACCACATTTAATTTATCTAAAGTTAGACATCCATTTCATTTAATATTGCTGATTATTAAATTGTCTGAAGAAGCTAAGCAAGTAGATACTGTTGTATCAGAGTATATTAGTTGCACTGTAACATATAAATAATTCTTTTTGGGTTGATAGTTTAATATTTATTTGACTCTGCCATTGAAAAACATGTAGTAGTTGGACTGTGCATTGTTTTTTTGCAGGGACCTAGGTCCGACAGTTATAAAAATGCTAATGCACCTAATTCACATGGGGGTGAAAAAGATAAAAAGGGTAAGAAACAGAAAAAGCCCGATATGAATGAATTGAAGAAGGAGTTGGTCATGGTAAGTAACTATTTTCTAATATCTCTTACCGTGATGCATTTTCCCATATAATAGTTTGAGATTCTAATAGCCTTGAGTGATATGTTTTTAGGATGAGCACACTATCCCCATCGAAGAGTTGTATCATAGATTAGAAACAAACCCAGACACCGTAAGTTTTTCCACTATTCTTGTAACTTACTACCAACTGTGGCACTTGATTTAAAAATTATCTTGAAATAACATTTCTTAATTTTAATAGTGGGTGCAGTGAACTCTGTTATGATTTTGATAGCATTTAATTGAAAAAATTTGTATTTTTAAACCAGGGGCTCACGATAGACAAAGCTAGGGAAGTATTAGAAAGGGATGGACCCAATGAGTTATCTCCACCTAAGACTACTCCGGAGTGGGTCAAGTTTGCTAAACAGTTGTTTGGTGGTTTCTCCATGTTGCTGTGGATAGGAGCTATTCTGTGTTACATAGCCTATTCTATTCAGGCTGGTACAGAGGAGGATCCTGCTGGAGACAATGTAAGTTTACTCTCTCTAGATGCTAGTTTCTATAAGCATTGCTACTCAACTCAACCTGGGCCTGGTGGTTTCTTACAATGCAATGGATGTTTACAGTGCATTAACAGTAAAATTTCACTTATTCAATTCAAGCCTGCTGGTAATGATAAATCAATTCAGGCATGATCAGTGATTTCGTATTGATGATTTCTGGAATATCCTTCAGTTGCATATTTCTTTTTTCAATGTTTTAAGACCATTTGGCTAGTGGTTCCTGACTTTCACTGCTGCAACAAAAGAGATTTCAACTTTTGTTCAGTTTACTTCATTATTTCATTCAGCCCTAAATATACATGGCTTCAAATAACCAGTTTGCAAATATAATGTTATTTGCCCAAGCTATTGAAGGTATTGGTGTTTCTATATGCCAACCCTTCAGTTGAAAGTATAGAGAGGTGTTCTGTTATAATGTTTGCTTTTACAGCTTTACCTAGGAATCGTACTGACTGGTGTAGTGGTGGTTACTGGCTGCTTCTCCTACTACCAAGAAGCTAAAAGTTCCAAAATCATGGAGTCCTTCAAGTCTTTAGTGCCACAAGTAGGTTCATTGCTGTTAAGTCATTGCAGTTCTGATGGCCACTTTGTGAATATGAGATTTGTTTTAATGCACTCACTTTGAATTGGGTTAATTATAAAGAGTTTGTTCTGTATTTAAAGGGGGTCAACATTTTCATAATATGGATAATATGGTTTTCTAAGTTATGCTGCTAGCCAGACTTACTTATTGCTTAATAATTAATTTCTAACTGTATTATGTGCATGTGTATCTATAACAAATGCATAGTTTCTGTAATAGATTTATATTTGCAAACTACATTGTATTGGTAGATTATTAGCGTTCAATGGCCTTAAAATAATCAATGTACTTGCTAAGATTTTGCTACTTAAACCTTTGCAATCAATATTTGGTAATACCTCTGTGGGAAATTATAATGTTTTGCATGGTTGGTCATCAACCCTATAGCTGTATCTTATTTGCTACACCTCTCCATGTGTAGTTTGCTGTGGTGGTTCGAGCTGGAGAGAAACTGAACATAAAGGCTGAGGATTTGGTGGTCGGTGATGTCATAGAGGTGAAGTTTGGTGACAGAGTGCCTGCCGACATTCGAGTCATCTCTTGCCACGGATTTAAGGTGGGTTTTGACCAGCTAATACATCCTCTACTCTGTAGCCTTATATACGGCAGACCAGCTATGCTCCTCTCTAGGGGACTCGTGTTAACGCCCCCTCTCCCTTGTGTTTGTAGGTTGATAATTCCTCTCTGACTGGAGAGTCTGAGCCCCAGGTTAGACTAGCCGAGTGCACACACGAGAACCCCCTGGAGACCAGAAACATCGCTTTCTTCTCCACCAACGCCGTGGAGGGAACATGTCGCGGCGTCGTCATAGCTACCGGAGACAGGACTGTCATGGGGCGTATTGCTAACCTGGCGTCGGGTCTGGAGATCGGAGAGACGCCTATTGCCAGAGAAATTGCTCACTTCATTCACATCATCACTGCTGTGGCTGTCTTTCTCGGTGTCAGCTTCTTCATAATCGCCTTTGCTCTGAAATACGAATGGTTGGATGCCGTGATCTTCCTTATCGGTATCATCGTGGCCAACGTACCTGAAGGTCTACTCGCCACTGTCACTGTAAGTAACTGTGACTGTAAGTAACCGTCACTGTAAGTAACTGTCACTGTAAGTAACTGACACTGTAAGTAACCGTGACTGTCACTGTGAGTGACTGACACTGTAAGTAACTGACACCATGAGTAACCGACACTGTAAGTAACTCTGACTATAAGTAACTGTGACTGACACTGTGAGTAACTAACACTGTAACTGTGACTATGAGTAACTGACTTTGTAAGTGACTGTCGCTGTAAGTAACTAGCAAAGCAGTACTGAACACTGCTAAGTTGACACACAGCTAACTATTGTCATTCTTGTACGTATTATACTCAAATACCTTTTGTCGCAACTCTAATGCGATGAGGAAAACCCAGTGATGCGTGACATGATAAAAATGTTTGATAACTAGTTTGGTTGTAAATCTTCTGATGTGCCCTAGTTGTGTGTTGCAGTTTCTTCTGGGAAAGTGTTATTAGTTTTAGTAGTCAATGCAAAATGTAGCCAGTCACTAATTGGTTGACTTTTCATCATCTCAAATGTTGAAATTTCAAGACTTGTTTCTGTTGGCTTTAAAAGTAAATAGTCATGCAAACTAGTAGCTCATGTTTCATTGGTGACCTACTTAGTCATATAATCATGGGAACAATGGCAGGGCTAGTGGTGCTAGTTAAAACCTTTTATTATTTACATTTAGTACAATGGCATAAACCCAGTAATGTTGTATTGCCAGCTGGAGTGTGATGGGCGAGTTGGTGGTGAAGTGATGTTAGCTAAATATAATATAACCAGTGATGTGATGGCACTGTCTTTGGTAGTCACCCAATAACATGTAACTGTATGTGTTGTTTGTCAGGTTTGCCTCACCCTCACTGCCAAACGAATGGCCAGCAAGAACTGCCTGGTGAAGAACCTGGAATCTGTGGAAACCCTCGGCTCCACCTCCACCATCTGCTCCGATAAAACCGGAACCCTCACCCAGAACAGGATGACTGTAGCTCATATGTGGTTTGACAACACCATATTCGAGGCCGACACCAGCGATGACCAGACAAGTAAGGAGATAGTTTACACTGTCCAGCTACTTGTACACCATGTAACAGCCAGTTGGTTTATCACTGTGTTTCCATTGCTTTGCATTATACTTCATTGGTGTTGGGAAACAGTTGCATCTATTGAAACCACAACGATAAGTTAATGCAAACTGCAAACACCAGTCCCATCGTAGGAGCAACTCTGCCCTGCCGGTAGTTTGTTGACCTTTGTATTCGATACGGCTAATAGTATTAAGCCGTTGTTATGGTTATTGCTGCACAATGACCTAACGGCAGTAATGCATTGCTATTGTATACAAGAGTTCTATAACCCAGATGCTGCAGGTGTGTGCAGGTGCTCACATCTAGTTGGCAGGTTCACAAGAACTATGTGTTCACAAGTAGCAGCTAATCAGTGTGATAGTAACGTGTACCATGAGCTAGTTTCAGGTTTAATATATCTGTTTACTACGCGTCTACATATACACTGTGTTATACTGCTTTATAATTCCATCTCATCATTATCTAATTTACCTTTTCCACAGCTTGCCTTTGATATATGATTTCTGTTTTATACTACGCAGTGCAGAAAGGTAAACCAATCAATCCCATTGGTATTGTTCCAACACATCTCTATCTTACATTTGTTGATTTGGAGTTTGTTTTGTTCGATAATACTCAGCCAAGTAGACCAGTTGAATAACTAACTTGTAGTAAAACCTAACAGGAGTGGTGTGTGTGTGTGTGTCATTGTTGCACTTCTAGTTTGCAGTTACATGACATTGTGTTGTTTATGAATCTCATCATAGACAATTTGTTGTTATTGTTGTTGTTTGCATGCTATCAATCATTCAAACCACTAGTTAAGCCACTAATGGAAGTTTCCATCACTGCAGATGCTCAATACAGTAAGGACAACCCCTCATGGCTGAACTTAGCCCGATGTGCTATGTTGTGCAACAGAGCTGAGTTTAAGGTTGGCCAGGCTGACGTGCCCGTACTGAAGAGAGAGTGCAATGGAGATGCCTCAGAGTCTGCCCTGTTGAAATGTGTCGAGCTGTCCATGGGTCACGTGACTGAGTATAGGAATAGGAATAAGAAGATAGCTGAGATTCCCTTCAACTCCACTAACAAATATCAGGTAACTGGGCAAACAGGGTGTCGTTATCTGTGCTTCATTTGCTTACCGGCTCGGTTCTTTGCTGGCCTGGATGCGCGGCAATTATTTACTACTAAGACCTGGGATTCAAGCTTCTGCTACTGTCATTATAATATATGAAGGCATTGGCCGGTAACCATGGAAAAGCACATTTATCAGTGTAATTTGGGCAATAAAACCTATTCCGAGTGCTTCAGCATTAACTGGCATGCATTGGTTAACCACACAGCCATGATGTTGGTGTGTCACTTGTTACTATCTTATAACAAGCTGTGACAGTGTTGAAAGTAAACATTGAACACTATGTTGACCGGGGCTTATCGCTATCGCTGCTTACACAGTATTACATCTATTGCATGCATAGCACTACAGTCTGCTTTAGTAGATAACAGCGGAGACGTATGCCGGCATTAACAGAGTAATTCATGCAAGCTAACTAAATTTCTGTTTACTCTTCATATGAAATATGCAGCTAGTAATCAATAGTGTTAGCAAAGGGCTATTACTGAACCAGTCGTAGTACTATGCATATGTTGAGCATTGCCTATTCATTCGCAGTAAGTGCATTAGCATTGCATTCATGCATCTACACGATATACACCCACACGGTCACATATTGGCAGCAGCGGCAGCAGTTGCACCTATCCCTTTTTAGGGATCTATATCTAGTTGCTGCTTCTGCTGCTGTGTTTGTCTGAGCTAAATACTACGAAGGTGTATTGACCCATATAGATTGTCTACGTAAAGCCGGGATTAGGCACAATGCTTGCAGCTTATTATTAGCATCAGCGTGTAGCAAATTGATGTGAGGCTTGCATAACGTAGTAATCTTTGTCTTAAGTAGAAGTTGTGTTAACAGCTAATGAATGGCAGCATTCTGTTATTCAACTCACCGGTTTTTCTATTCACTTTTCATAAAAGAAGTTTTCTATACCCCTGCTTTCTGGAATAATGCAAATCAAAATGAATAGAGAATTAGTGGCTAGTAGCTTTCCATACTGAATAATTACATACCATTGCACAACAGTATGTCTACTAAGTACAGGTAAACTGACTACCAGATACTGCATGTTATGATGAAGGCCTCAAATTTTTGTCTCTTGTATTACAAGTTTCTCTAGTCACCCCAAGGTTTGAGCCCTCAATTTTGCAATAGTTATTATGGTAGGGAGACTTTACAATTTAGTAAATTTTGTGATAATTTTGCTGCTTGTTTCAGGTGTCCATTCACGAAACTGATGACCCCAATGATCAGAGGTATGTGCTGGTGATGAAAGGAGCGCCAGAGAGAATTCTAGACAGGTGCACCACCATTTTCATGAAGGGCGAAGAGGTGCCCATGGATGACCAGTGGAAGGATTCGTTTGAGAAGGCGTACATGGATCTGGGAGGTCTTGGAGAGAGAGTTCTCGGCTTCTGTGACTACATTCTCCCTGGCAACGAGTTTCCACCTGGATATCCCTTTGATTCGGATGAAGAAAACTTCCCCCTCACTGGTCTTCGTTTCCTCGGACTCATGTCTATGATTGATCCTCCTCGTGCTGCCGTGCCAGACGCTGTCGCCAAGTGTCGATCTGCTGGCATCAAAGTAAGTCTGTTATCTCTACCTCCAGTCTGACGGTGTGTAATACGTTGTGTAGTTGGTCGTCTGCTGATACATGCTGTTTATACTTGCAATGATCACTCTGCAGGTCATCATGGTTACTGGCGATCACCCTATCACAGCAAAGGCTATTGCCAAAGGTGTTGGAATCATCTCCCCTGGCATGGAGACTGTAGAGGACATTGCAGAGAGACTCGGTGTTCCAGTTGTTGAGGTTAACCCACGTGATGCCCACGCTGCAGTTGTTCATGGAGGTGTGTTCTTACAGAACCAGTTACCTGCATTTCATATGAGCTGCACACAAACCACTTTCTCATTCCTTAGTTTTAATTCTAAATATTAACACTTGACTAAAGATCATTTGCTGCATTCCACATAAACACATGAATTTAGTAAAATTCCCCTGGCCTATAGTACTAAATTGCATATTTAAACATATTTATTATGAAGAAAATGGTGTGCCATCCAGGTAACCATTATACTGAATTTGAAAAGAGTTAAAACCACTCTGTAATACACACGTAGAATATCAGTTTCTGTTGCATAATCTACCGGCTTGCTTTGTGCAGCAGATCACTATTCTATTCTTCATTGATCTCCTACGCTTATGTATTATAACTCCTATTCCTATGTAAACAGCTACTAAAGCGTGATAGTTAATGAGTGTACCGGTTGCCGGCTCTGTGACACAGCATATGCTAGTCCTAGTGATTTATCTGCCCATTAAATTAAATCTAACCTCACCATAAAATATGTTGATAATGAGAAAATAATACTTCTGTTAGTCAATGTTTATACAAGTTTATGTCTTTTGCCGGCAGGGTCACGTTTTTGCTTTTTAAATATTTGTATAGCCCTACTACTGCCATTAAACTGCAGGCAACTGTTATAAACCCAGCGCTCCTTGCCAAAAACACTTCACAGGCCTACATTTCTGGTAGTGAACATTTCAGCATATATGTTGTTGATTTCGACATAGTATGTGTTCATTATGCAAACCAAGCATTATGAGAATTAAATGCATTCTAGTAACTTGGCCGGGTTATCCATTGTTTGCCAAATTCACTTCTTGAGTGCACAGCTAAAACCATGTGTAATTAATAACTTTTTAGGATTTCGCAATCTGACATTTTAAATTAATTTGCCTTCTGACTAATTATGTTTTGTTGTTCAACCAAGGTAGGTAAGCGTATTCCGAGAGCAAGCTATATTCAAAGAGCTAAGTGTTGACTGATCTGCAAAAACTTTTACTAAGTTAACAAAGAAAATTTTGTCCCAGAATAAAATTATGTTTTTGAATCATGACTTCAAAATTACGAATTTTCTCCAGGTGACTTGAGAGACATGACCCCGGAGGATATTGATGGAATTCTGAGACACCACAAAGAGATTGTGTTTGCTAGAACCTCGCCGCAGCAGAAGCTGATCATTGTTGAAGGCTGTCAGAGAGCTGGACAGATCGTAGCTGTGACCGGAGATGGTGTCAATGACTCCCCTGCTTTGAAGAAGGCTGACATTGGTTAGTAGAACTTGCATCTCTTTTTGGTGTTTGTATTCTACATTAAAGTTTCTGATAGAATTTATAGATTTTTAATGGCTAGAATTTTCTCTCACTTGAATCTGATGCATATGGAATAGCTAGGTGTACTGTGTATCATGCTGTGCTCTGATAGGTTTTAGTATTTATTTGACTGTTCGGCCTATATAACTGGTGGTCTCTCACGCAACTGTTGGGTGTGCTGCAGGTGTTGCTATGGGTATTGCTGGATCTGATGTCTCCAAGCAAGCTGCCGACATGATCTTGCTGGATGATAACTTTGCCTCCATTGTCACTGGCGTTGAAGAAGGTCGACTCATCTTTGACAACCTGAAGAAGTCTATTGCCTACACCCTGACCTCCAACATTCCCGAGATCTCCCCGTTCTTGTTCTTCATCCTGTTTGATGTGCCCCTGCCTCTTGGAACCATCACCATTCTTTGCATTGACCTGGGAACTGACATGGTACCAGCTATCTCCCTGGCCTACGAGCGCGCCGAGTCTGACATCATGAAGCGTCTGCCACGTGATCCACAACACGATCGACTGGTGAATGAGCGTCTCATCAGTATGGCTTATGGTCAGATTGGTATGATGCAAGCCTCTGCTGGTTTCTTCGTCTACTTTGTGATTATGGGTGAGAATGGCTTCTTGCCTGTCAGACTGATTGGGCTTCGTAAAGAGTGGGACTCCAAGGCTGTGAATGATCTGGAAGATAGCTATGGCCAGGAATGGGTGAGTGCTGCATTCCCCAGTACCTAACTTGTTTGAAGAATTCTACAAAGTTGTTTTATTAGATTGAACAAATATTTTTGCTGCATCTGTCATCCAATGTTGAATGCCATTTCATGTGAACAGATTATGAATGCTTGTTTTACCAACACTTGTATGTTATGGTTACTTGGTAGACATACTATCAGAGAAAGACTCTGGAATACACATGCCACACTGCATTCTTCACCACCATTGTTGTTGTGCAATGGGCAGATCTTATTATCTGTAAGACCAGGAAGAATTCTCTCCTCCACCAAGGAATGATGTAAGCTGTTTTTGTTTTTATTGTTGCTGCTTACTTGACCAACAGGATCAACTATCCCTAATGGAAGTTGAATCCTGTACTCTGTTGGCAAGGCTTTATCGTGAAATGCTCTGTTGCAATAAAATAAATTAGTAATTACACACTATTTCTGGCCCTGTTTAGTACATTAGAATGGTAACTCCCAGGAGGTGCTATAACACTTCTATTATACTTAGCTCTTGGTTAGTTACACATGTCTATACCTGCTGCTGAATGCGGCACAAATCCTTTTGCTGTAAGAGTAACATGTATTATTCAGATGCATTGGCTGCTACTATAACTTGGGAATAATTGATGAGGCCAACTAACAGGATTGTCATTGTTTTACCATGTCTGGTTTTGAGCACACAAAAAACTTTGTTGTAGTAACTGGCAATTGAACTTTGGCCTGTGGTTTGAGACGGCACTGGCTTGCTTCTTGGCCTACTGCCCTGGATTAGACAACGGTCTGAGAATGTTTCCACTCAGGTTAGAAAAGTCTTCCAATTACTGAATCTTACCAGGTCTTCAGATGTGATTAATCTTGTTGGGAAGTTATTGGTTGTCGCAATAATCCTACAATTTGTCTACATATTTATTTTAGAATCACATGGTGGTTTCCAGCTCTGCCTTTCAGTCTACTTATCTTTGTGTATGATGAAATTAGAAGATATATCTTGCGACGTTATCCTGGAGGATGGGTGGAGAAAGAAACCTACTACTAGTGCTTTCTATCACTCCCTGATTGACCAAATGTTTTTGACAGCTAGTTGGGCACAACAACTTTCAAATTTGTAGACCTGTTTAATATACAAATGGTGTGCAGTTCTTTGCAGGCTGTTTGCACTGGTGTTGTATGTTGAGTTCCTTCTAGTGTATCATACATTTTAATATCACGTAACATAATATATTATTGTAATATCCTCTGCTGGTAAATAGAATTTATTTTTGGCAACTAGTGTGTCGATGAGATATATTTATCCAGCTTCACATGGGGAGTATATTTTTATGATATATTTTAGGTATATACCACCTTAAGGCTCATACAAAGCTTTTCAATGATACTTATAAATATTCTGCCCAGTTTTCGTCACATATTAAATGTGTTTGCATCAATATAGGATTGTAGCTTGATGGCTGATTACTACTAAACAGTCATATTCTGAACTATGTGTGATTAATGTAGATATTAGGAAATAGAGTTGTATCTGGCACTTTGCTCTTAATATATATTTTATGTTTTAGTTTTGTTTATCCGTTGAAACTACTTGTTTGTATATTAAAATTATGTTTTTGGCTGGAAATTTATCAATGGTGTTTATTTCTACTTAATGCATTACTAACGGAGGACAAGTTTTAGCTGTAGTTATACACATTATTGTATTTGAATTTCATACTGCATTTGTAACATCAAGCCACACGACATTCCAGTCGTTGTAAATGTACTTGTTTGTGTCAAGATAACTCCCCATTGGTATTTTTGGTGTTGTATAAATAAAATTATGATATTTTGCCCTAAATAATTTTGCATGAAGCCATAATGGATATAGATTTTATCTCAATAAATAAAAGTTTAACAGCTGTAATACATGTAGATGTACAAGTAGCCTAGTTTCATATGTTTGTGTGACTATGCATCCCTAACCTGCTTTTAGAAGTTCAATATGTAGCTCTTTAGTTTAGAAGTTGACAATAAATTTCTGAATACATCTTGTTTATAGAAATTATCAGCATATTATATTTCAATTCCCTTCATGCTTGAACACTGCTAACCTAGTTTACAACCTCTTCAATGTCTGAAATATTTGCAGCACAAGAAAACTAAGTACAAATTCAATTGCTATTGTTACCTGACATCAAAGCCAACCTTCACATACCTCAGTTGGCATGCATGGTTTATAAAAGTTGTAAAAAGCAGAGTTATTGAATTGTGTTATGAACAAAATGTCTGCTTACGTTATACAGTTTCTGTGCTTAGCAAGTGTTCAACTAGAGCTTTATAGCTAGAGGTTACATCATTTTCTGATGGGACAGCAGTCAGTTTACTGTTATTTTTAACCACTTCAAACATACACCACTGATACTCCAAACAGTTGTTAGCTCCTTGACTGCACTGCAGTAGGTTTCTTATCAGTGGATGCTTTAGCCCGAAGAAATCCGACTTGGTTGATATAGCTAGTTCGTGGTCCCTGCAACAAATGGAGGACACTGTTAATATTGATAAGCTTATTTAACTGTTATGCTAATATAATGTGTTCTATGAAAACAAGGGGCATCTCCAAATGCTCCAATTCCCACATATATGTGCTGCTATGTCAACTCTCCCAGAACGGAGCTCATAAAAAGCCTACACTGACCAATCAAATGACACACTGACAATCGTGTCACCCATTTCTTTCCAACATGCAAAATGAACAAGGTAATTCTAACCAACTATCATATTATATTGTACAGCAGAACCATAAAATTTACAGCCTTGCAATCGCCAGTGGTAACAAACAATAAATTAAAACTTCCTATTATAGTTCAATGGTAACAAACAACAGTTAACCTATGGAAGCAGATAATTAAGTAGACCACCAATCTTACCACCCCCAGGCTTCTAGACTAGTGAACACCACACCAATATGCACCTCTAATCCAACTGTCAATTTAACATCACTTAGAACCAAGCATGCTTGCAACACCCTTACAAAACAAACTCCAATAATTAAAACCTGGATGTCAACCTAACCAATGGGGAACACATACTGTAACAATAACTATCATTAGCATATTTTCAGTACCTGAAGCCATTAACAGTGATGTAATGTGTTATTGTATATTTTGAGAATAAATTCTTATATAAACAGTAGTAGGCTATACAGCTTGGGCTGAAAGTGACACAAACACACAAAACTATTTACTACTAATTTAACACAGCCCACTTTCCAGGTGCCCTTTTTCAGTTCTAGAGGCATGTTGAATATGGCCATCAGTAAAGTATAGCATTGTGAAATAGAGAAGCTCTGCTAACTGTGCCCTAGGTTTTATATAGACACCAAATTTCACCAGCAGGATGTATGTAGATGCTTTAGTTAGGCAAGGAATAGCAGAGAAACATGTAGCAGTAAAATGTAGAGAGCTAGGTACTACATGAGATAGAAAATAATTATAAACATAATCAACATGCCTTACAAATAAGTCAAGAAGCCCAAAAGGTTTCAGCTATTAATAAAAATACTGCACATTTCCGTTGTCAAACCAGCACTTGCAATCTTTTCCACTGCCTTTAATATAATTATCTGCACTGATTGATTTACTGATGATGAATTTGTGCAAAACCAAGATGTCTAATTAAGTTGACACTGCGACTGTATCCGTTGTTATTAGTTCTTAAGAACTCAATGACCTTGACATGCTATGCAGACTACAGTAATGATTGCATGCAAATGAAAAATATGTCAATACTAGTAAAGAAGTTATATCAACATATCAATAGAAACATCATACAATATAGAAAGTAAAAGATTTACTAAAACAAAATTGAGGTAGTTTCCATCTTTTCAATATTTTGACTGAACTTTTACTATCACCAGGGTAAAATAGTTTGCCCTTAATTGTGACTGGTTGATGCCCATATTATGTAAGTGAATGACCATCTAGATTCTAGATTATAGATTGTAACCCTTCACCCCTTTGCTCTGTTGGGTGTCTGCAAGTTCTATTTGATGATAATTTCATTGACTACAAGGAACTGTACAGTCTAGATAGCATTATGTCGCTCTTGTACACTCACTAGCTGTGTCCTTAGATATTCTATAAACTTGCTACATTGCCTGATACCTTATTATTATTTTGGTGCTATTGTTGAAAAATTTTCTTTTAAAACTTTTTCACACTCGAATGGTGATTGTCTTACCCCTGGGAGTGATTAGAAACTAGCTTACAAATATAATAACATTTTCTATGTTGTGGTTCATCAAACTATGCATCGCATACAAAGTTTAATTGAAAATAAACGCTAACTTGGTCTTTTAACTTTCAATCATTTCACATCAACAGTTTACATGAATAGATGAACTCTAAAGTTTTTTATGAGGCTACTCTGGATCAAAAGATGCATGACTGTGGGGGACATAAATCTTAAATAAGAGTAAAGTACTAAGAGCTGAGAGTCTACAGTGATTTACATTGTTATGAGCTTCATGTGATTTAATAGTGAATCCGCATAAACTAGCAAAATTACAGTTACTTGTCAACGCCTATTCCATTAGGCCAGAAGAGACTTCAGCTGATTTATATGTGACATCAGCATATCTGGCAACTTACGTATTTTCAGTGATCAACTTGAGTAGCTGGTCATGACATTTATCAGGTGTAGAGTCGACCAATAGAATGTCGGGATCAGAGTCGGGAGAGATCTCAAACTATGTAAAAAACAAACAAAGTTAACACAAAACGAAAACTAAAGTAATCAATCTACGAATCAACATTATGTATTTAAAGTAGATATTTGCATTTCTAATATAAAATTATGATGAAATAAAGTACACATTTATCCTTGCGCTGAAATTGATGGCTATTAATTAATATATTTTAGTTAATTAGAAATAGGCAGCAATGCAATAAATGTTGAACAGATTAACTTAGCAAGACATTAGATAGAGTATAGTGTATGCCTACCTGGGGGCCAGACTCGCCCTCAGTTACTTTACAGGTGTAAAGGCAGCTGCTTGAGATGTCATCAATGGCAGCGTATTCCCGGGTGCAGCAGTAGCCTACAGGGTATATGCTGTTAGCAGTACAGTATCCGCTCTTATCGCTTATCTACAATAATGATAAGTTTATATAATTGATGTAATTCAGGAGTTGAACATGCGTTTTTATAAGAAGACTTCTGACAATTTGTGCTAATTTTTAAATGTATCTTAAAGTCAGAACACACCAGGAAAACTTACAAAAGAAACTATTAGACAAAACCAGATGTTTGGAAACTTATTAGACGAAAAGAAAATAGAATAAAAATGTTTGTTTGACTAACGTAAGAGTGAGAGTGCCCTTTGTATTTCTGTATAATTGCTTTCTTTAACAATACACAGTAGGCTAATAAAACTTGATAATTAAATACACTTGGTTAAAATGTAAGCCTAACCTTCCATATCTTTGCTAAACATATTCCAACTTTAAGATATTCTGCTTTTTTATATTATATAAATAAAATAAATGACCAAAACAGTATAATACAACTGCATGAATATGTTGCACATCTATCTACACACATAAGCAACACCAAAAATAATATTCATCAATTATTATTATGTAAAAATGATATAACTTTATGTATGTTTGTAATGCTCCAGGTTGTATGAGGCAATTAACATCATAATACATTAGCAAAAACTACACCTTAGTTGTAAATTAGTAATAGCATATATAATTAGGCAGCATTTATTGAATTAACCTGATACCCTCAAGGTCAGCTTCGAGCTCCCAATCAGCTAATTGTTAAGAGGTTAGTGGGGCAACAACAGGAAAAGTTGTACTAAAAACTAGATGTACATTGTAATTTTTCACACAGATTTGATTGAAGTATTTGGGTATTTTATACCAGTCTCATCATGAAGCAACAACTGCTAATTTTAAGTATATACTTGAATACACACTATTTTATATTATTATATATATTAAATTATTATATACATTACATTACTATATATATTATATTACTATATATATTAAATTATTATATACATTACATTATTATATATATTATATTACTATATATATTGAATTATCATATATATGGCATTATTATATATTGTACCGTTATATATATTATATATATTGCATTATTATATACATTACATTACTATATATATATATATCATATTATAATATATATTGGAAAGCAGTCAACAATATTATTGTATAAGTGATCACTTAACTTTGAAGAGCTGAAGTGATTTAAAAAGAACAAATTTTATTAGTTATTAACATAATATTAATACTGTGTTCTCAATTGGCCAAAAACAACTTATAACTGTTAAAACTGAAAGCATTTTTATATATGTTTAGAATTAATTAGACAACAATCATTGCAAAGTGTTGCTATATTTCACCTCAGACGAAATTACAATTGCTTTTAAGATTCCTTGCACACAGCGGCCTACTCATGCAAATGGAGGAAAAATAAGGAAATATCTAGTCTTTTTCATTTAACATGCTAAGAAAAGCTTTTTGAGATAAATCCTGCTCAAAAATTTTTGGCTAAAATTAAAAATAGCCTTGGAAGTATGTACTGTGAAATTACCTCCCCAATGCTGTATATGGTAAGGCCAGCAGCCAACTCAATCGGCAGAATTGGTCGTCCAGAAGAATCTAACGAAATTGATGGAATTTTTATAGAGTTAGCAATTCTGGAATCTTCCTTTGATTTCTTTTGAGATTTCTTAGAAGTAGTAGCAGATGCTGCAATTACAGAACAAATTATTAGTATAGTATAGTATGGTATAGTATAGTATTATATGGTAGAGTATAGTATAGTACGGTATAGTGTAATATAATATAGGATGGTATAGTATGATATAGTCAATAGTGTAATATAATATAGTATAGTATAGTATAGGATGGTATAGTATAGCATGGTATAGTATAGTATTATATCGTATACTGTAATATAATATAGTATGGTATAGTATAGTATGGTATAGTGTAATATAATATAGTATAGTATGGTATGTATGGTATAGTGTAATATGATATAGTATGGTATAGTATGGTATGGCATAGATTATAAATTTACATATGAAAATAAAAAATATTTTAACACATTTTCTTAGAAACAATAATCCAGTGTTAGTTTAAAGCAACAAATGGAGAGGCTGTGTGTAGTTCTAGAATATTAATTTCAATTACACAAAATATATAGGATTTTCACATACTTGCATCCCATAATATGCAAGTATGCTGCACTATGTATATAATATATCTACACTACACACATATGTATATTGTTGTACATGTAAATATATTTATATAATATACAAATACCTATTAGTGACACTAACCAGTTGGATTCTCTTCTTCTGAGACTGTCTCGCCAGAAATCTTCCTCTTTTTAGCAGGCGGCGAGAGAGAAGATAAATTCTTCTTCTTTCCAGTTTTAGTCTTAGCAGAGCTACTAGAGTCAGCAACAGGCATAGACTGTGGTCCACTGCTCTTGGCATTATGATTCACTATGTTCTGATCGGCCATGACTTTTTTCAGCAGTGCCCTGAGACCAGAGGCATAGATATGAGAGTGAGTGAAAAACACACCCATGTGTTCAACATAACAGCGATTCAAACTCATTATATCAACATGCACTTTGATAACGCCATCACTCAGTATTAGTGTTAACTATCAAGTTATACTACAATGTACACTCATAGGCTAAATACGTTTTCACTTAAATCTAAGTTCAAATGTTAGTAGAAATCTACTAGAATAGGAAATTACTTGCGCTCTGATGAGGTGGATTCAATCTTTTGCTCCAAGCGACTTATTTCATCATACAAAGCAGCATTCAGCTACAAGATATCAAGGAAATGCAGGTAACGTTTCGTCGTCGAGGAATATAGAATTTGACAAAAGCTCAGCAATATAAAATACGAGACTCACATAGATGAGCTGTTTACACGTTTTCTTCAACTGGTTATACTTATACTGGTACTTGATGCCTGACGATAGAGCAGTGTCTGTCTGAGAGGTCAATTCAGACTGTTTTTCTGTCTGCGAGGGGGAACAACTCTGCATCTCACCAGAGGTGGCCTGTGTTGTCTGTATTACAGGTACACAAACACTACACACTCGTGTAAGAGCAAACATAAACAATAGTCTAACTTCACTACCAACAGAACTTGAATTGATTCACGAGATAAAAAACTTACTATAATTTTATGTAAATAAATTTCGTTAATAAATCAACTTAAATCTTCTTCATATTTACCAGCAAACTGAAGAAACCAGTAGAAGCACCCTCGGGTTTAGTGAACTTCCGCCCCATTGCTGCCTAAAACAGACCAAATGTATAATATTGATGGAAAATTATAGCACAAACAATTCATGGATACATTTTATTTAGAAAGTATTCAGTATACTAACCTCTTTAGTTAACAGAACCTCTAATGACATGCTAGGCCTGAAAAACAAAAAAGAAAAAAACTAGACACAAATATTTACATGTGAAATGTAAAAATGCTGCCTAATTCCAATAAACTGTATAGGACTATGGCTGAAGTTTAAAGTAATAAGTATATGAACCGAATATATAAACCACTACATTAGAGGCTTACCCTTCAGGCACCATTTTGGAAGACCTGATGACTTTCTCAATTTCATCAACGTGCATAGCTGAGTCACTAGCAGCTAAGACATTGTGTGCTGACTGTATCCATTGAGTATCACTGGATGACATGGTCACAAACTTCTATCACATAACTGAAAGGTGAGACAACTGTTACTTTTACATTCAACTACACAATTCTCAAGTATGGCAGAAATAGCAGTTGATAAAATATAATTTTTACGCAGATACTAGACAATAAAATTGGTTATGTAACTGACCAAACTTAAGTAAAACAATATAATGATAAAGTGCAATCGCTCAAAGATTGTACTGAAGATGACACTCACTGGTTTCACATAGGTAGATAAAAATAAAGTACATAATTTTTAAAACAACGAACGCCGATGGAAATATTATAATTCTACTTGTATTTGTAACAATGAATCAGCATACCAATTGTTCTCCTGTTACTAGGTAAACAGTAAGCGTAGGGCCACACGACGCATTTTACACGTTCGTGATGTGCAAGAAAACCCGTTCAGACATGCCACACACAATGCATGTGTTGTGAGTGAGGAAATTTTTTACCGAATGATGTTAGCGTTAAACTTTACTGCTCGCCTACAGGCGTTTGTTTTTAAACTACGCTATCGACAAAATGACTTTATATATCATAAAAGCGAAAATGCAAACTGTATGAAACCATTTTAATTCAGTTTGCTAAAAGCTAAAACGTAAATTAAAATAAAAAAGTGTGCTCGCTAAATGATAATAAGCCAATTAGATCAAACACACACGAGGTTGCCGTACTTCTCACTCAGCATGTTAGACGCATGAAAATCTTGCACACGACATCCCATTTTTGGGCTAAACGGGTTTTCTTGCACGTCACTCGCGTGTAAAACGTGTCGTGTGGCCCTACACTTAATGTAATACAAACGAAAACTTCAAGTTAAAATTGAAACTATGGAGCAGAGGATCAACAGTTTAAATAGACATAGTTTCTAAAACTCTGGCATTATTATTATAACAAATAACTATAAGTATAAGTCATTATGAATAACTTCAAGTAATTAAATAACCTTTGCAAATAATTATAATATTCATCATTATTCAATATTCAATATGAATAACATTGACATTAAATTACCATCAAAATTATCATTAAATAAAACAGATTTATTTATAAAATTAAATAGATTATGATTATGATCATCATGATCATACAATAACAATTAGATTACCATTAACATTAACTGATTAAAATTAAATACCCATGGCCATTGTGATACTGATAATCATGTTTATGTTGATAGTCATAGTCATACTAAAAGTAAATCTAATGATTAATGACTAATGAGTAATCAGTAATGACTAATGAGTAATGACTAATGAGTAGTATTGAGTCTGAGAGTGATAGTCAATACTCAATAGAGTCATAGACTATCGCTAAGACTTAGACTGACTGAGTCAGAGTGACTGAGAGTTTAAAAGTTTTCAACTGAGCTGAATATTTTTGCTAAAACAAAATGAAAATGCCATTATCTTTATGATTATCAATAAACTAAAACAGGTTGAGGGTACTTTTTAAGTAGGTAAAATAATATTATAATTAATAATAATTGTTAAATTTTTTACTCAATTTACAATAACAATGATAATAAAAACAAAATTTATAATTTATACGAATAATCATTGTGATTGAGTGTTGATAAGGATAATTGTTGCACTAAAAGTAAAGGACAAAGGTACATATTCATATTGATCTATCACTCAGAATTGCTGCTCTGATCTGCTGAGACGTACTCGCTGTTTTCGGCATTGGCATTAGGCTTTGATCGCATTACAAGCTGGTCTAAAGAAAACTGTTACGGGTTATCACAAGAATTGAGACTATCCCCCTTAATATTTCTCTAACATCGTTTTATTCGTACTCTGCTAATGACAATGTCACTTTCAATGTGAACTTGATCAAGTTCATAATTTTTGTTCTCATTGGCAAGTACAAGTTTCAATTTAAGCAAAAGGATACTAATATTGAGATTCTGAGGAAAAACAGTGAAATTCTTTTTGATTCATTGTCATCATGGTGCAGCTTTCGGCTTGCCTTCTAAGAAAAATACCTGGTCCTCCCAGAATTTATAAAAGACTTCAAACTTTTCGTCTCAACGCGGTGCAGTACCTTTTAGTTTTACAATTAGTATTACTTTATTTTTAGTTTTAGTGTTGAACTTTTACATTTACTTTTTTCTGTTTTATAGCTTTACTTAAACTTTCCATTAAATCACATTTAATGTTTGTGAATGAGCACAAACTGAAACAATGAAAATAAAGTCTAGCAACCAGAATATTCAATATTATATTTATAGTGAATATTGTCATTGTGTCCACAATTTTTTATGTCCTCGTTAGTTTTTACACAACTTCTTTAAGGGGTGTAAGTTGACCAAATATCAAAGCTCTAATTATGTTATCATGTATAATACTAATAATCCCTATAGTGTAATGGGTAGCACCCTGACTTGCAAGTTGGAGCACTGTGGCTCATTTCCAAGGGAGCAAATTGTTGATATGAAATATCAAGAATTATAAGCAAACCCTGAGCTTAACTTGCAGCAAGTAATGCCTGTTTTTTATTGTGATTTAAATGGTTGTAGAGGTATGAGGGTAGAAGTAGAAACTGTTATGTTGTTGGCCAAGGTTATCAACTAAAATCAATGCAATATACAAGAGTAGCAAGAAAGAATAAAGTGCTAGATTTTAAAGAGGTAAGCAGCTATGCATCAAAATCCTGTAAAACTATTTTTAGCAGTGCTTTTAATGTCTTCAGATTTGCATAACTGGGCAAAATTCTTGTTCTTTTGCTTCTCCAAATTAAAAAAGTGGGCGAATTTAGCTTCAATAAATTCATGTTTTATTTTTTAAGTGAATTTCAATGTTATAAGTTTGTAATATTTTTCCTGCAAGCTGTTACTAAACATAATTAAAAAAATAAATCAAGCTTTTGATGTTAGTAAAATACTTCATGTAGCTTTTTCAGCATATGGTTCGAAATAAAACTAGAGAATACATTGATAAAATACCTAGAATGAAATGGGTATATGTATTTCCGTCAACTGTTTTTCATATTTTATACTTTGCCGCAGCTAATTAATGTGTTTATTTGCACAGCTCTATAACCTGAGGCTAGAAGCAGCTGCTGAAGAACATGGAATACCATTTAGATATTTGTGGGATGGTTTGAGAAGGGTATGTAAGGCCACCAGGAAGAGTTTGGTTATATATGTTTCATTTTCATCATAATAGTGTGTAAATGCTGCACACTAAGCTAGAGAAAATTTTACTTTTCATGCAGCTCTGTGATTTCTTTTCCCTAATCTATTAACTAATTAATTTATTAATGCCAATATTTTAGATGAACATTCTATTAAACAGAAAAGTGTTGCAAGATATAGCCATATATGAGCCTAGAACCTTTGCTGTGAGTATCATAGTTTTATAAACTGCCAACATCTAAAGTTAAAGTTATCTGGTGCCACACTGAATAATGCATTGTTTTAAAGTTAAACGATGCTGTTTGTAAGGTTTAAACACTTTTGGCATCTGCTCACTGTAGAATGAGCCCTTATCTATCAAAAAAACTCACGCAAGTTTACAGTCGCTATTCCTGTGAGAAACCCTTGATGAAAAGGGTTTATGTTAAAGAGGGCTAAGGACTTATTTAGATGAGGCACAGGAGCAATTATGACTGGATGCTCTTCCTAACATCACCAATGGCCTTTGTCAGGGTTCGAACCCATGACTTTGTGCTTACTAGGCAAACGCTCTAACCCCTAGGGCCTAGACCAACCACGGCTGCTCCAGCCCATATCTATTAGGCTAACCTTACTATATATATTAGGTATTTTTCAGTATCTTGCCCAAGTGATAACATGGGGGGAATTCTTTTTTTTGAAGTTGTTTTATTCATAAGAAGCTATCAAAATTATTTAATTCTTTCCAAAGTAAATAAATTTGTGAATATATTTTTAAATAAAAGTCATTCACTAATAATACTAATACTAATATATGTGATTAATGAATGTTACATGCCAATTAGATATGAAAGTTTATTCTATTCATTATGATTATATATTGCTTGTTGTAGGGTTTTTGTGAATTATCCAAACAGTACCAGGTTGATCAAGGATTGAATCTTCCTCCACACTCTTATCCTAAGATTCCAGTCAATACTAAAGAAATGCTATGAAAGTCTTGTATTTTATAGCTGTGGAATGTTGACATTTGTAGATTTTAGCACTGCATCTCTGGGCATTTATACCTGTTTTGTTTTTT
This sequence comes from Bugula neritina, assembly GCA_964035545.1. NCBI lineage: Eukaryota > Metazoa > Bryozoa > Gymnolaemata > Cheilostomatida > Bugulidae > Bugula > Bugula neritina. The sequence continues at coordinate 6,487,590 of OZ037765.1, read as the reverse complement.
TTCTTATAAATTTGTTATCATGCTTTTTTCTCAAATTTATTGCCATGTCATAGCTCTTCACATTTTTTTGGCAAACACTTGTTGGTGAATGTGTGAGTCATGCAAATGTAAACCCAAACATTTCATGTACTTCTGATTGGAATAAATGCTAGAAAGCTCATGTTCACAAAAATTATTGAGTAAATATGAGTATATTGCATTACAACTATTCATAAATTTCTTTTTCATAATAAACTATGGAAAGACTGCATTTCAATGTCATTATATTATGTATACAATCTGAAACTCTTGTAGGAGAAATCTAAACTTTAACTATGCTATTTCTACCCTTATACCTAGTTGAACTACTATTAAACTAGCAAATGCTCAACTCAAAATTTGACTGGAAATATTTGAAATTATATTATCCAATATGTGTAATTGTATATAATTATGCTTAGTTTTGAATATAATATTATAAATTGTTACCAAGTTACCAAATAGTGTTATTTTGTCAATATACCACCATAATGGTACCTAAAATAATTATACTATTTATATTGTTTAGATGGGAATGGTTGGTCTGTCGAGGAGACAATCCCGTAAAAATAATGGAAATATAATGTTTTTTGTGTGCTTAGAAACAAGTTTGAAGAATGCATCATTTTTCGTGTGTTACTTTATGCTCTTGTCCTGCTAATGCTAAGACCAAACTTGAAAGTTTCAATTCTTATGCACTGTAGTTAAATTTACTTTTAAGTTTCCTGTAGTGAAGGGTTGTTGTGCATATGTGTATAAGGTTATAACCGTGTACTAGAAGCTGTAGAGCTTAACAATAGCCATAATATATAGCCATATAGCTATTAAGTATTATAGCTATAACCAGCCTAGATAACCCTTAATGTAAGGGCTTACTTAGAACTTCACTAACTGGTGAGTGACACCTACATAATTGTGTAACTTGACAGAATTATAACTGGAATTTGTAATCATTTGTCATTAAAACTGATCAAAGACTGATCAAATACTTTATAACTTTTAGTTGTAATTTGATTTGTTTTCAGGATCACTGTAAGCTGGCAATCCATTTTTTAAAGCATTAGCCATAACAATAACAGTTCTATGCAAAGTGTTAATGCCGTATATATTACTATTTCAATAAGTGTGTTATAAATACACTTACTATTGTTTTTAATTTATATTATAATTGTAGAAACTGGATATTTTAACATTCTTTCAACACTGAGAAAACCAGTATGAGGATAGCAGTTGAGGGATGTTGCCATGACGAACTTGAGATTATTTATGATGTTCTTGAACATATTCAGCATTTGGAAAATACAAAAATCGATTTATTATTAATGTGTGGAGATTTTGAAGCAACTAGAAATCCTGATGACCTGGCGTGCATGGCTGTTCCTGCTCAGTACCAAGACATGAAATATTTCTACAAGTAAATACATGTATTGCTCACTCTGTAATTTTAAAATTGCTCCAGTTTCAGCCAAGTTGTATCCTATATTGACTTATTTATTGTTGTTTGAAAGGTATTATAAAGGAGAGAAGAAAGCACCAATCTTGACTATCGTTATTGGTGGAAATCATGAGGCTTCAAATTACATGCAGGAGTTACCATATGGAGGCTGGTTAGCTCCAAATATCTATTACTTGGGTATGAAAACTTCGTAACTTGATTGATAAATTTCAGCAGTGCCATGCAAAAAACCTTTTCTTGTTTTTGCTTATTTTAAGTGCTTATCTACATATGTTCTGTCTTCAATATAGTATGTCTCTTTAAAGATGCTGCAAAAATACCATCAAAGTTTCAAACTCATTCTACCAAAATATAAGTGAATGGGAGGAAATGTTTTGCTCAGTGCAATACAGCATCCCTAGCCAGCGTGTTTCATTTTTCAACTGTTGTTTGAATTTACTCAAAAGCTTTTCTGGTAGATTTATTTTGAAAATGTAACACCCGTTGGTTGTAAAGAAAAAAACACGAGTTGTTTTGTAAGAATAATATGTTTTCTAACTAAGGTTGTACGATGTTTGAGCTGTTAGCTATAAGAAATTAGAGGCTATTATAGAAGACTAGAAGAATATGTGTCGATAACCCTTGTCTTTCTAATGCTTTTCCCAATTCTATAAAGGTAGGAAGTTCTTGTATGAAACTGTAGCAGTATGATTTATTAATAGATATTAATATAATACTAAAACAACTTGCAGGTTATGCAGGAATAGTTAATGTCGGTGGTTTGAGAATTGGAGGTATATCTGGAATTTACAAAGGCTGTGATTACCATAAAGGTATTGTTCCACTGTGCTTGATAACATTGCATGTGTATGTGCATGTATACAGTTGTTACTGCATGTGTTGCAATAATAAAGAATTTCAAGGAATTGATAAATAGATTGAAAGTTGTTAACCTACAATATTGGTTTAGTACATATATGTCAACATTGTAATTTAATGTTTCTGTTGTTCATAATATGTTTCTAAGGAGATCTAAAAAGCACACCATATATGTAAAGGAGCATTTTTTGATTTTTTTGAAAAGTTTGAGATTCACTATAAAAATTGAATATGTGCTCTCTGATTCAGTCTTTAGATTCATTGGTTTGTAATGTTACTTTCTGCGTTTAACATACTTTACTTTAAGGAGGTAAATTTTATATAATTATATTAAGCATAATTTAGAGTATCTAGTCTTTTGGTGCTTATAAAATATATTTCTTTTTTAAATAAACTATTTTGCTAGAGAATAAACTATAGTAAGTATTTATTTTCAGTTCTTTACTTATATTTGTTCAGGTCATTTTGAAAAGCCACCATATACAGATTCTGCAATGAGGTCTTGCAACCACACTAGATCTCTTGAAGTGTTTCGGTTGAAACAGGTGAGTCATTCTGTAATACTATTAGAATTGAAACCAATGAATTTATGTTTTGTCAGCAGAGTAAGCAAACAGTTCCGTTTTACTTAATAGACAACTTTTATTGATTCGTTAAACTTCATACTTCTAAACTTGAGTTGCAGTACTTTGCATAGCTTATACTAAACAAGAATGAAAATTTAAAGTTTTTATTTTCTGTAGAGACATGTAAAATTTGCACCAGCTTTACTAGTTTAGAAATACAACATGTTTTTTTAGCTTTAATTATTTTATCAGTATTTACTCTTTTTCATTAGCAGTCAAATAAAACTCTTATGCTTGAAACTTATCTAATTTTTTAAATCTTGTCAAATAACTTAAACGGAATTTTATTGATTTATTTTAGACTTGAAAAGCCTTAATCTTTAACTAAATGGAATAAATTCAGATTTGAAATATTGAATTTACTGATTCCCTATTTACTACTTGTAAGAAATTTCTGATGATGTTTAGCTGTTATAAAAATGTTGTATTTTGTAGGTGTATAAAGATGTAGATATAATGCTGAGCCATGATTGGCCATTACATGCCGTTTATGCTGGAGATGTGGAGCATTTGTGCCGTTTGTGAGTGTTTTTTAATCACCATTATACATGTTTGTGTTCAATTTAAAACTTAAACATTATTGTGTGTTTTTATCAATTTATTTTATCAGCAAGCCTCACCTCAAAGATTCCATAATGCAAAAAACTTTAGGAAGTCCAGCTGCTCAAGAGGTTTTAACCCACATAAAGCCCAAGTACTGGTTTTCTGCCCACCTGCATTGTAAATACCCTGCAGTCATCAAACACCGGGTATGCGTAGACAACCTCTCACCTTGGTGCTACATTGTGATAACTAGTGTTTACACTAGTAAATGGGAAATGTTATTTAGATAGAAAGTGCTATCTATGTTTTTTCTATTTGATGCCTGATTACATGCTTATAGTGATTGCCATTACCAAAATTCATGTTAGATATTTTCTTAAATTTGTTAGTTTAGCATACTGGCAGCTTCTGTCAAGGGATGTCCGTAGATGTCTGTGTCATTTGGCTTTTGAGTCATCTGTGTCATAAATAATATTAAGATAAGATGAGCCTATAAATCTGAAAGCATTATAGCTGCAACACTAGCAACTGCCATGTAATCAGCTTTAACTCTCAACCTGTTTCACTTAGGTAACTCTCTTTCTGGAAAAGTATCTTGTGGTCAGAAAACTTCACATAGTCATCAGCTTTTGAAGCCAGTTTTCAGTGTTTTCACCCACCTTATCCTTGTACTATAATAGATGTGACAATTTTGGCCTTCAATTACATGGACTATATTTTTTACCAATAACTTTTTCTCTCATATGATGAAAGCTTGTTTCTGTTCTGATCTGTAGGGAGAGGGAGAAAACAAAATAACCAAATTTCTGGCTCTTGACAAATGTTTACCCATGAGAGACTTCTTACAGGTGTATATAATATACTTGTAATGTTTATTGTGTGAAAATGTGTTTGTTTATTTTTTGGTAGTAATTATATTTGAATTTTGAAATTTATTATACAAGCTGACAATATTTTATGTAGGTGTTGGACTTACCAAGTTCAATGGAGCCTCCTTACAAAATACAACTTGATGCTGAATGGCTGGTTATATTGAAAAATACAAATCATTTGCTTAACATTAATGATTCTGTCAGATACATGCCGCGTGTTGGAGGCGAAGAAAGGTACAGAAAAAATTCCTTGTTTATGAAAAGCACTGCTCTTTTTGTTTAGACTTGAAAGCAATTATTTTTTCAGCTTTTTCAAAAAATGTTTTTCATGGTGCAACCTAATATGCTACATATTTCACAAATATATTGGAAAGTTTGCTTGGGTAATATTTCTGCAGCTTAATTTACAATATACGAGTGTATTTATATATTTGTATTATTTATATTGAAAGAAAATGGTTACATAGATGAGTGCTTTGAATGGAATTTTGTTATAGATATGACTTCAAGGTGACAGACGCTGAGATTACTAGACTTCTGGAGGATTTTGGTGGTGATCTGACTCTACCTCAAAATTTTCAAATCACTGTACAGCCATATAATGGCACCAGCGACATAAGAAAAGGAAGGCAACCTATGTGTCGGGTAATTCATTACACTTTTCGTCCCCATAAAATCAATGTAACATGTAACATTGCTATGACGGAAATCCACGGTCTAGAGTTATTTTAAACTCACGGAATGATATATTTGTTGTAGCCTTTGAGTTAGCTCAGGCTCAATCTTCTCCATCTCTCTAATACACACTTTTTTTAGATATGTCACACTCACTATATCTCTGTTGATGCAAATATCACAGAGTTGTGCGCCCTCTTATACACGCAGCAGCGAGAAGAGACAACTACATTGAAGTTAAAAACCCCATACAACAACATTTTAACCATTTTTCAATATACAAACACAATAATATTATAATACAAGTTAATTGATTGTTGATGGTTGATAACGCTGTGGTTCAGGGCCTGTCAGTGTGTTTGTTGTGAAATATTGAACATCTTATACATGTTTTTCTTCTTTGGTCACCAGGTGAATCCTCAAACAACATTGCTCTGTCAGATGTTACGAATAACAGATCCATTTGCTGTATTTTGTGGCCAATCGAACGAAGAGAACCCGGGAAGATATTAATATTGATAGTGAGCCCATATATACCAGGCTAACCCTATTTTGTATGTTAGGCATTTTTCAGTGTTTCACCTAAGTCATGAAATTTAGGAAATTTTTTTGTTTGAAGTTGTTTTATTTATAAGAAGTTATCATAATTATTTAATTTTTTTTCAAAGTAAATGAATTTGTGGATATTTCTTTAAATAAAAATCACTTACTAGTACTAATATATAAGACTCATGGATGTTACATGCAAATCAGATGTGAAGGTTTATTCAGGTTGATCAAGGATTGAATCTTCTTCCACACTCTTATCCTAATATTCCAGTCAATACTAAAGTTTTGTATTTTATTGCAGTGGAATGTTAACATTTGCAGATTTTAGCACTGCACCTCTGGTTTTTTATACTTGTTTTGTTTTTTCTTATGAATTTGTTATCATGTTTTTTTTTCTCAAATTTATTACCATTTCATAGCTTATCACATTTTTTGGCAAACACTTGTTGGTGAATGTTTGTGTCATGCAAATGTAAACTCAAACATTTCATGTACTTCTGATTGAAATAAAAGCTAGAAAGCTCATGTTCAAAAACATTATTGAATACAGAAGATAAATATGTGTATTATGCATTACAACTATTCATGTATAAGTTTTATAACTTTCATAATAGACCATGGAAAGACTGCATTTCAATGCCATGACATTATGTACACAATCTAAAACTGTTGCAAGAGAAACCAAAGCTTTAACTATGCTATTTCTACCTTTATGTACTTAGTTGAACTACTATTAAACTAGCCAACTCAAAAGTTGACCGAAAATATTCGAAACTATATTACCCATATGTGTAATGATATATAATTGTGTTTAGTTTTAAATATCTTATAAATTGTAACCAAGGGTGGGTGGAAGGGTACAGCTGCTGTCCCCCCATTCAGATAATGACACAATGACATAATTTTACTCAACCTGTTGACACTTATTATGATGTTTTTGTCAGCTATTAAACTCCATATTTGGATAAAAATTAACTCTTTCAACATACATTATAATCTAGTTGGCATAATAAGCGTTATTTTGTCTAATATACGGTATATACCACCAAAAGGATCCCTAAAAAATGTATTCTATCTAGTTGGCCAATAGTTGATTTGTCGAGGAAACAACTCCATAAAAGTGATGAAGTATAACTTCATTTTGTGTGCTGAGATTTAGCCCGTTGCAAGAAACAAATTTGATATATGTACAATAACTAATTTTTACCTGCTTTGGCAACCGAGTCTACTAATTAGACAAACAAGGTGATGAATGAATCAATGATTGAAATAATTATGTTTATTTCATATATAATATTAATAATCACTTTATAGTAATGACAACGATTATGAGATTCAATATGACCGTTGTCATCATGAATGTTAAGTTTACTAATCACATTCATTGTCATTGTGATTGCTATTTCATTTTATCAATTTTTAATCAATAAGTTGTCAATCTCACAGTGAATGTGATAGTCATACAGTGATACTGATACTCATGTCTCATAGTCATAGACATAGTCACTATCATAGTGACATAGTCATAGTTACTCAGTACTGTTACTGTTGGTAATACTAATACTGATAGTGATAGTATGAGTGTTAGTGTTAGCAATTGTAAAAGTTTTAGTTCTACTTTTTTATTTTTAAACTTAAAATTTAAATATATCAGTATGAGTATCACTATCATAGACTATCAGTTTTAAATTTATCCTTTGGTGTTCAAATTTAACTTTATGTTTAGTATTAGTAGTGTAATAGTTGTTGTAACAGTAAAACTAAAGTTTTACTATTACTATAACTATTACACTACTAATACTAATACTAATAGTATTATTGGTATTACTATTAGTATTAGTGTTACTATTGGTGGTAATCATAGTGATGATCATAATCTCATCTAAATTGATATTCGTTAATGATTAAATTTAATCTAATCAGAAATTGGTAATAGATTTACATTTAAGTTTAACCATATTCGAAATTAAGGTTAACAAAAAGTACAACTGCTAATGTTAGTTCTAAGCCCTGCCCCTAGAGCCCAATAAAATTTGTATTAACATTAATAGTTATTTTTTTGTGTTTTGCTTTATGCTTTTGTTCTGCTATTGCTAAGACTAAACTTGAAGTTCTGATTCCTATGCACTACAATTAAATTTTCTTTTGGATTTGTCATAGTGCCATGTTAAATTATGGTCAAATTATGATTATATGTATAAGATCATCATTATGTCTAAGAAGCTGGGGATAAATTTTATATTATTATTATTGTTGTTATTATTATATAAACCTATACACTCTTGCGAAATCTTTTTTGTAAGTTTTTAAGTTTATACTTGTTTGAGATGTCCTTTCGGAGGATTCGAAGACCCGATTATATTCGGTGTCTGTCTTAGCCGATTCGGACACCCAAGTGTCAGTCGGGTGCCCCCGAGTTCAACCTTTCGTAGGATATATTTTTTATATATGTAAGAGTTCTAGTCTCTGAGTAGTATAGACTGGGAGCTCACACTGCCTGTTACTATTATTCGCCACTACGTCTTATAAACTGCGTGGAACTATGCCTGAATTCATTTTACAAGGGATGGCGCAATAAGATGCGAACTCTGTCTCATTTCTCATTGCAAAAGGTGCATGTTCTCATCAGCTTGTTGGTTTAATTGTCAATTTATCACAATAGCCATAGTATTTTAGCTATAACCAGCCTAGAGTGTAGATAACTCCAATGTGCTTACTTAGAACTTGACTAGCTGGTGAGCAACACCTAGCCTACATAGTATTAACTTAGCAAAATTATAACTTGAATTTGTAATCAGTAGTCATTAAAATTGACTGAAGACTGACTAATTAATTTATTTCAATTTGCAGTATTATTTTCTTGCAAAATTTTCATGATCACTGTAAACTGGCAGTCTATTTCTTATGGCATTAGCCATAACAATATGCAAAGTGTTTGCGGTAAATATCACAATTGCAATATTTTTTTTAATTTATTATAATTTTAGAAACTGGATATTTTAACACTCTTTTCAACACTGATAATTCAGTATGAGGATAGCAGTTGAGGGATGTTGCCATGACGAACTTGAAATTATTTATGATGTTCTTGAACATATTCAACATGTCGAAGATACAAAAATCGATTTATTATTAATGTGTGGAGATTTTGAAGCAACTAGAAATCCTGATGACTTGATGTGCATGGCTGTTCCTGCTAAATACCGAGACATGAAATATTTTTACAAGTAAGTACATGTATTGCTCACTCTGTAATTTTAAAATTACTCCAGTTTTAGGCAAGTTGTATCCTACATTGACTTATTTGTTGTTGTTTGAAAGGTATTATAAAGGAGAGAAGAAAGCACCAATCTTGACTATTGTTATTGGTGGAAATCATGAGGCTTCAAATTACATGCAGGAGTTACCATATGGAGGCTGGTTGGCTCCAAATATCTATTACTTGGGTATTAAAATTGATATTTTTCATAACGTTATTGATGGATCTCAGCAGTGCTAAACCCATGTTTTTGGTTTTTTCTTATTTAAAGTACTCATCCATAGTTTTGTTTTCAGCTTTGGCGTGGATTAATTTTCTTAAAGGATGCTGCAAAAATATCATTAAAGTTTCAAACTCATTCTGTAAAAGTGCAAGTGAATGGATTAAATGTTTTGCTCAGTGCAATTAGAGTATCATTTTGGAATTTGCTAAACAAGGTTTTTGATTGATTTTTTTTTACAAATGTAGCACCTGATTACTTGTAAATTAGCAAATACGAGTTTTGATTTTTAAGAATGTATTTTCCAGATTAGCTATAAGAAATTAGAAGACCTAGTGTATGTGTCTAATTATCTTCCCATGTATATTAATATATTACTGAAACAACTTGCAGGTTATGCAGGAATAGTTAATGTTGGTGGTTTAAGAATTGGAGGTATATCTGGAATTTACAAAGGCTGTGATTACCATAAAGGTATTGTTCTACTGTGCTTGATAACATTACATGTGTATGTATACAGTTGTTACTGTATGTGTTGCAATAGAAAAGTTTTGATGAATTGATAAATGACTTGGAAGCTATTAAGCTATGCAATGTTGGTTTAGTACTCATTATTCAAAAACATACATTTTTTCTGTATAATTTGAAAACCATAGATCTTGACATAAATAACGTAATATTTTGTATGTTGAAGTATATTCTACAATTTGGTAGAAAAACACTTGAAAACTATTTGCTTTCTTTCTCATGATATATAATTTAATTTTTTGTTGCTCATCTGTTTCTAAGACACTGTTTGATCTCTTTGAAACGTTGGAGATTCATCACCATTTGCATAAAGTCAAATACGCACTCTGATTCAGTTTTCAAAGTCATTGGTTTGCTCTTTGCATTATATGGCATACTCTTTTCTAAAGAAGCAAATTTTATGTAATTATATCAAGCATAATGTGGTATTGAAAATTTAAATTTTCAAGTCTTTTTGTGCTTATAAAATTGTTTTGCAAATAATTCAATTTGCAAAAAATAAACTAAATGAAGTATTTATGTTCATATCTTTACCTATATTTGTTCAGGTCATTTTGAAAAGCCACCGTATACAGATGCTACAATGCGCTCTTGCTACCACACTAGATCTCTTGAAGTTTTTCGGTTGAAACAGGTGAGTCATTCTGTAATACTATTAGAGTTAAGACCAATGAACTGTGTTTTTCTTGTTTCTTGTTAACAGAGTTTATTCAAGCAGTTCAATTAGACAACTTGTATTCATTCGTTTGACTTCATACTTTTAAACTTGAGTAGCAGTTTTTGTACTATAGCTTATACTGCAGGAATGTAAATTTCAAGTTTTCCATCTCTGTAAGGACATGGAAAATTTTTACCGGTTTTACTATTTCAGAAATATAACATTTATGTTATCTTAGCTTAAATTTGTTTCACATTTGCTTCTTTTTATCCACAGTCAAATGAAACTCATTCTTGAAACTTATCCAAATTTTGAAATATTGTCAAATGATTTGACTGGAATTGTATTGGACTTGAAAATTTTGAATTCTGAACTGCTAGGTTGAACATTTTAATTTACTGATTCCCTGTTTACTACTTGTAAGAATTTTCTGATGATGTTTATCAAAACACATCAGCTGTTTTAATAATGTTGTATTTTGTAGGTGTATAAAGATGTAGATATAATGCTGAGCCATGATTGGCCATTACATGCTGTTCAAGCTGGAAATAAGGAACAGTTGTGCCGTTAGTGAGTGATTTCTTAATCACCATTATACATGCTTGTGTTCAATTTTAAACTAACACACATATAGTTTTGTGTTTTTGTCAATTTATTTTATCAGCAAGCCTCACTTCAGAGATGAAATATTACAAAACACTCTAGGAAGTCCTGCTGCTCAAGAGGTTTTAACCCACATAAAGCCCAAGTACTGGTTTTCTGCTCACCTGCATTGTAAATACCCTGCAGTCATCAAACACCGGGTATGTGTAGACAACTTCTCACCTTGGTGCTGCATTGTGATAACTAGTGTTTACACCAGTACTAAGTGGGAAATGTTATTTAGATAGCAAATTCTGTCCATATTTTTTCTATTTGATGCCTGATTACAAGCTTATAGTGATTGCCATTAGCGAAATCCACATTAGATATTTTCTTAAATTTGTTGGTTAAGCATACAGGCAGCTTTTGTCAAGGGATGTCTGTAGATGTGCCATTTGGCTTTTTAGTAATCTGTGTCAATATTAAGATAACATGTAATTAAAGAATTTTCTTGACGACTATAAATTTGAAAATAAAATAAATGTAAGTTCTACTACTTTTATTTGGTCCACCAACTATAGCATTAGCTGCAACACTTGCAACTGTTACATAATCAGTCTTATCTTTGAACCTGTTTCACTTAACTTTCTTTCTGGAAATGCTCTTGTGGTGACGGACAGGCTTTTTTAGCCATCTAATTGCTAAGCTGTCTCCAGTGTTTTAACCACTTTTCCCTTATACTATAGATTTGACAATCTTGCCCTTCAATTACAGTGACTATATTATTTAGCAATAGCTTTTCCCTCATAGCTTGCTTGTGTTCTGACCTGTAGGGAAAGGGTGAAGACAAAATAACCAAATTCCTGGCTCTTGACAAATGTTTACCTAAAAGAAGCTTCTTACAGGTGTATATAATATACTTGTAATGTTTATTGTGTAAAAATGTGTTTGCTTATTTTTTGGTAGTAATTATATTTGAATTTTGAAATTTATTACACCAACTGACAATATTTTATGTAGGTGTTGGACTTACCAAGTTCAATGGAGCCTCCTTACAAAATACAACTTGATGCCGAATGGCTGGTTATATTGAAAAATACAAATCATTTGCTTAACATTACTGATTCTGCCAGGTACATGCCGGGTGTTGGATGCAAAGAAAGGTATTAAAAGCTACATGTTTCGTGAATGCACTTTAGATGAAAAAATCTGTGTTTATCCTAATCGGTGCTCCTTTTGTATAGGCTTGAAACAAAATTTTTTTTCAGCTTTTTCAAAAAAATTTTTCATGATGCAACTAAATATATTATTACATATTTCACAAATATATATATGAAATTCAGTTTTGGTAATATTTCTGCAGTTTCATTAAAAATATTGTATTTAGTGTATTCATACATTTACATCGTTAATATTGGAAGAAAATGGTCTCATAGATTAGTGCTTTGAATGGATTTTTTAGATATGACTTCAGGGTGAAAGACGCTGAGATTACAAGACTTCTGGATGATTTTGGTGGTGATCTGACTCTACCTGAAAATTTTCAAATCACTGCACAGCCATATGATGGCACCAGCGACAAAAGAAAAGGAAGGCAACCTATGTGTCGGGTAATCCATTACACTTTCTGACTATATAAAATTAATCTCACCTTTTCCCATCTTTTAGTGTACAAATGCAATATTATAATAAAACTTGATTCCTTGTTAATAGTTGACAACACGTGGCTCAGGGCCTACGATTGTGTGTAATGTAGAGAGTTGAAGGTATATATGAGATTCCCTTCTCTGATTACCAGGTGAATCCCCAGACAACATTGCTCTGCCAGATGTTAGGAATAACAGATCCATTTGCCGTATTTTGTGGCCAATCGAATGAAGAGAATCCCGAAGAGATTAATATTGATAGTGAGACTAGTGATGGCACGCAAGACACAAGTGAACCAGAAGATGCCGGCACCACAACTGCTGAATCCGATGTTGAAACGGTTTCCCAGGAGCCGCAATCGGTTGACGACTCAACGCATGACACAACGTCTAGTGAACAATTTCCCACATTTATTCATTCCCAGTCGATTGATGAGAATTTCCTGCATGATGAAGCGTCTAGTTCCATTTGTGTTGAGCAATCTACACCTTCTATAGACCCATGTGCAATGGATACCACAAAAAGTAAGCAATCACCAATAAAAATGTCACCAATGATGTTACCATCACCAAAGGTTGGCTTTGATAGTTCATGCAATGAGTCATCGGATGTGCCCAACATTCATATTAGAAAAAGATGTTCAGATGATGGGCCAAGTAAGCCCTCCATTATGGATGTTGAATTGGTAAGCTCTAGTTACTACATGTTAGTAGTAAGTTGGAAATATTGCTAATTGTAATGTAAATAGGGCGCATGGTAATGACAATTTCAATGATACTTTCGTTTGAATTATTTATGGCACAGTATCTCGTATTGTTACATTATAACTTTCATTTGTGAAATTTAACCATATTTTATTCTACATGGATCTCAAAAATGACCGAGGTTTTTCATTAAATAAAATCTACTCTTGCTGTTTGTTGAATAAGAATATTATTCAACCACCTGCATTAATTAAATTTTATCCTCTGTTCAACGTAACGCATATGCTATTGTAGGATAATGCTGGAAAGATCTCAAATGATCCAGTTAAGAAGTTCAAACGTAGAAATATAGCTGTTTATAGTATTCTCACCAACGAAAAAACCGAAGACAGTGAATCTGAACCAACCTGATGCAGATTCTGAATCCATATATTTTTTAATGAGTTAAATATTAATAACACACATTTAATTCTCCCATTTATTTCAGTATAAATATTTGACCATTTCTTATCAGTTGTTGTAAACCATGAAGCTGTATTTTCTAGAATTTCAATGGAATATATAATAAATAAAACTGTCCAGGGTGTAAAGCCACAAATCACTCAACAGAAATTTATTATATCAAACACATTCCCAAACCATGCGTTAACACTTTTTTCTTTAAATCAAGTACACATTTTGCCTTAATATTTTTCTTCATCAATGTAAGATCCAGGAGGGGGAGGTTTTTCAAACTTGTTTTGTCTTTCTCTTTCCTGCTGGATTAATTTGTATCTGGCAAGCTAAAATTTAACAGCATTTGAAATTTTAGTATAATATGTACTTGCATGATTGAAACGTCGACTATATCTGCAATACTGGGTTCAACCTACCTGCTTCTTTTTATTGATACATTCGTCAAAGTCGTCCAACTCCTTGCTACACTTCTTGTACATCTGATCCTTACTCATTTGAAAGGCACATCGAATTAATAGACGTTCGTGTTGCGCACACGCAGTGTCCGAGTAGGTGAACCTGTATCAATGTTTTTATATAATATCTACTATTGGTAATGATAATGCAGTGAAAGTAAATTCGTACGCGAGTGGCAATGGGGTAAAAGGTTTTAAGTGCTTTCAACGAAATACCATGTCCTACTGATGAAGTCATATTTGTTGAGTTGTACATTCAGACTGACCACTGGTTGAATCTGTGAGATGGTGGCTAGGTTGACCACATAGCAGTAATACCTTAAAGTGACTACTTGGTAGAAATATTAAGGATGCCCATTTACTTACCAGTGCTCTGTCATTCTTGTGAGTGGGGTGTAGACCGCAGGTGCATAAGTTTCCATAGGCCCATGGACCAAACCATAATGGTTTTTTCTTTCAGACATTCTAAATAAAATTTACCACATTTAATATCAAATAGGGTAACCTATTGAAAACTGAATTGTTCAACAATATAAATGGAACTTAATGCCCTTTTGTGAACTGTCAGTAGATTTTATAAATTGCACCATCCAAGGTAAAAACAGTTTATTATTTCTCAATTCTTTAAAGCAGAACTTTTTATAAGTAGATTAGGCAACAATTGTAACTGGTAAAGGCTCATATCTAATTAAACAGATGATATAAATTTCCCATTTATTTCCAAGTTCAAGATAAAATTAGAACACAATTTATACAGTGTAATCATTAATGATATCAAAAACCACCAATGGTTTTTTTAGTTAGATGGTAAGACAACCCCTTCGTATATTGATATATGCTTTATAAATTTATGCAAATTGCATATTTACAAATGTATATAATTTATATAATTTTATTAAAAAAAACATAAATTGTAAATAAATTTGTATTTGAGACTCTTGAAGTGAGTTGAGTAATAGAAGTCAGAACATGGAGTCGGACTGTTGACATTGAATCAAGTAGTTAGTGTTTCTAGTCAAGCTTCACCCTTACTCTAAGCTTTTATTGAATAACAAGTTATACTATGTTGATTACTGCTACGAGTTGCGCGATTAGCAAGCCAAGTATATTCTTTATAAAAACCCTATGCCCATCTGTAGTACTTTTTACAAACTATATATTCACATTAGTAGACTACTTATTATTAGTAAATTATTGAAAGTAAATACTTCAGATCTATAAACAGAATTAAAGTTAATTATAGTAATAATAATAATTATATACTAGTCTAATACTAAAATGTTTAATCATACAAAAAATGCATACTAATACTGCTAATTACCTACTTGAAAACTTTTTTTCTACTTTCAATAAAATATCAATTAATACGGTTAGTTGATATTTTCATCTATAAAAAGTCACTTATGTTGATACTTTCATTGGTCTAACTGTATAGAAATAAATGTAGGAAGTTCAACTGTAAGAGAAAGTCTAACAATAGCAGTGCAAGAGTTGATGATAAATTAAAAGGCTGAGTGCAACTTGAAATAAAGTTACTAACAGCAATAGACTGTAGTATAGGTATAAAAATAATAAAATGACCATGACTATGACTAATAATCATAACGATAATGATGGCATAATAGTAATAATAACTATGGTAATCCTGAGTAATCACAAATGATGTTATCAGAAATAACATCAATAAACACTTTACAGTAAATCAATAACTATAAAGCTTTTAGTAAGCTAAAATGAAAATGAAAATACAGAATAAATCTAAACACAATCTAGTTAGTTTGATTTAAACTAAGCATTGTGGTAAAATTGAAATGTAATACTAATAAAACTAAATTTGAGCAAATAGATATAATTATTACGAATAATAAAATTTGTGACCTCAAATGTAACGGTAAACTATAATTATAAAATTCTATAATTATAAGGAGTTACTATATTATAATAAAAATAATTATAATAAACAAAAGATTATCATTATGTTATTTATTTTTGATAAATATTACCTCAGTTTATTACCTCAGTTGAAGTAGGACTTTCGCAGTAACTGGAATGTCTATAGGGAAGCATCTAGTGACAACTTATATTACACCAGGGTTAGCATTTGCTACAGCATTCGCTGTGTTGTAGTTAGTTGATATATTCACCGCGAATCTCATGAATTGTTTGTGGCAGAAAACAAAGTGGAACATGCTTTTCCTAGCTGATATAGAAAGAATCTCTCCTCTGGCAGCCGCTCGGGTGGTTACAGTTACAAGCTCCCTGTCTTCAATAATCTTATCATAGTCTCTGGATAGAGTTCGGTGTTGATCCTCATTCTGAAGATTTCAGGTCAGTAAACATAGTCGATGATTTTTTTCTTCTGTCTTCCAGCGATCGAAGCCCTAACTCATTCCTCGCCTCAAATACACTGTCAGTGTGTCCCTTCAGATTGCTTATGAACTGTATGGCACTGTTCTAGATTAGTGATATATTATGCACCTTGCTTCTAGTCATAGGATCCAAAACTACATCTGCTTAATCAAGTATAGGCTTGCATAGACTTATATAAGCCAGTAGCTTAGCTTCCTTTGAGACATCATACATCAAGTGCTTGATCCCTCCACTTGATCTCCGCTTATTGTCTATATGCTAATCAAATTTTAGGTCTGACTGGATGGTTACCCCAAGATATTTGGTGCTTACTGTCCACACAAGGGACGTGATACCGAGTTTGTAATACTATTAAATTCAATATTAATAATTATAATATTGTTACAATTTTAATTATAATTATATTTATTCACTTTATTATTGTAATAACTATAAGTTAGTATAAGACTAAGTATACTTATAGTTATAATCATGATCGTAACAGTAAACAGTAACAGTAAAACTAAAACTAAAAGTAAATGATCGCAATAAATATCAATATGATAATCTGAATTATAATTAAATTTAATGATAATCAATATCATTATCATAAACAGTGATAATAATTGTCATTTTGATTATCATATTCATAATCATAATCTGATTAATTATAATGATAATCATAATGATTTTAATGATATGATTAAATTTAATGTAAATGATAACTAAAACTAAAAGTAAAAGTAAAACTAAAAGTAAAAGTAAAACTAAATGTTAAGCCCAAACCTAATCATTTTTATTTTGCTTTTGTTCTCCAACTCTAAAAGCGCAGGGCTAGGCCATGCTCCACATTTAGTTTTACATCTAGCCCTGCATTAATGTCATTGGTGAGCAAAGTGCTGAAAAATTTGTTTTTGCATTAGGATCGTTTTTAAAATTCATCACTCTGAGTTGCTTTATTTAATACCAGATTTGTACGGCAACAGCTATTGATATGTCTTTACGATTTCAAACTTGTTTAACAATATTTGTAAAAAAGAGATCAATGAAAGTCAATTATTTATTATGAAGTTGGACCGCGATGAACAGAGCCCTCGTTCTGAAAACATTCAAATCTTTTGTTTCGAGAAGTACGAAGCCTCCGCGTACACAAATAATTAAGATTGTAGACGGTTACTAAACATTGCCCAAAAAGGTTAAAATTGAAAAACACAATATACTTGTAGTTCTTGTATTTTCCATGACGTGTTGGTTTAGCATCCTCCCTAAAGTATAAGTATCAGTGCAAGTGTAAGTGTTACTGAAACTTTAAGACAATATATTTATAATAATTATTAATAATTTTCACCTATTGGCTATTAGTATCTCCCCTTTGTTCTGTACGGCTAGCTTTAATAAACAGTTATTGTTAATGTTATAATCATAATCTCATAATAATCATAATGATAATCAATATGAATATCATAATCATAATGGTAATGTTAATCACTATCAGATAATAATACTGGAATAAATAATTAAAATTTAAATTGAATTTGATTTACTTCAACTTGCAGTTGTTACTTTTAGTCTTATTATTACTGTTATAGTGGCACGCTGAGAGTTTAGCTAATGACAATAGCCTATCAGATACTTGAGCTATCGTGTTACTAAGAGTTGCCCTACCAGCCACCGTATAGCTGAGATAGCTACAAGCTAAGGCAGATAAAACCCAGACAAACAGAGTGAACGGTCTCTTTCATCTAGCAGCTTTATCACTGGTAAGACATACTATTACATTGTGGTAATCTAACATGGCGCAGTCGGCAGGATTTTAACGAACCTGCCAGTGAGAAACTCTTTCTGTCCTTACAACTATAGATGATAGATAAGTACTTTCTTCAATTAATCATTATCAGTTGCAAGTGTTTTGAATATAATATAATAATATAAGTGTAGTGTAGTGTAGTGTAGTGTAGTGTAGTGTAGTGTAGTGTAGTGTAGTGTAGTGTAGTGTAGTGTAGTGTAGTGTAGTGTAGTGTAGTGTAGTGTAGTGTAGTGTAGTGTAGTGTAGTGTAGTGTAGTGTAGTGTAGTGTAGTGTAGTGTAGTGTAGTGTAGTGTAGTGTAGTGTAGTGTAGTGTAGTGTAGTGTAGTGTAGTGTAGTGTAGTGTAGTGTAGTGTAGTGTAGTGTAGTGTAGTGTAGTGTAGTGTAGTGTAGTGTAGTGTAGTGTAGTGTAGTGTAGTGTAGTGTAGTGTAGTGTAGTGTAGTGTAGTGTAGTGTAGTGTAGTGTAGTGTAGTGTAGTGTAGTGTAGTGTAGTGTAGTGTAGTGTAGTGTAGTGTAGTGTAGTGCAGTGTAGTGTAGTGTAGTGCAGTGTAGTGCAGTGTTACTGTTGGTGCAGTGTTACTGTTGGTGCAGTGTTACTGTTGGTGCAGTGTTACTGTTGGTGCAGTGTTACTGTTGGTGCAGTGTTACTGTTGGTGCAGTGTTACTGTTGGTGCAGTGTTACTGTTGGTGCAGTGTTACTGTTGGTGCAGTGTTACTGTTGGTGCAGTGTTACTGTTGGTGCAGTGTTACTGTTGGTGCAGTGTTACTGTTGGTGCAGTGTTACTGTTGGTGCAGTGTTACTGTTGGTGCAGTGCTACTGTTGGTGCAGTGCTACTGTTGGTGCAGTGCTACTGTTGGTGCAGTGCTACTGTTGGTGCAGTGCTACTGTTGGTGCAGTGCTACTGTTGGTGCAGTGCTACTGTTGGTGCAGTGCTACTGTTGGTGCAGTGTTATTGTTAGTGTAGTCTAATGAGTGATAATCGTAATTTGATATCGTGATTCACAGCTGGCAACTGTGATACTACAGTCATTTACAACAAGTGACGGAAACAGTGATACTCAGTGTTTAAGATATTTTGTGATTGGCATCTTGACATAACACACGAGTAAATCAAGGCTCCAAGCTAGTACAAGTAGTAACCTTTGTAGCACAGGGAATTGTAACAACAAAGTCATGGATTTAAATTCATTTCCAAGACTTCAATTGAATTGTAATGATGTGACACGATCATGGAATGATTGGCTAGCTCAATTTGAGATAACAGTAGAGTTAACTACTTTGAATCTGGGAAAAGAGACAGTGGAGGGTGTAGAAGTAAATAAATTTAGAGGTAGGACTAAGTTGTTAGCATTGTTGAGCGCAATAGGCAATGATGGTAGAGCCACGTTACAATCTCTTGGCTTTGATTTGAGAAACAATGGGAATGAAGGCTATGAGCAAGCATTAGGTCTACTTAGGGGCCACTATGATAGGTCAGATAGCTTTTATGTTAAAACAATGAGGTTTGTGACAGTGTCACAGGCCATTGGTGAGGATGAAAGAGAATACTTGCTGAGAGTAGAAAAACTTAGTAGAGAATTAGGTTTAGGTGCTGGGACCGAGGATGTTAGAAGGAGACTTAGTGTTGCCTTAGCAGTAAATGGCTTGCGCGATACTAATGCTAGGAGACAATTATTGCAAGAACCCGATTTATCCTGGGACGACTTAAATACCAAGCTTAAAGCAAAAAAGCTAGCTAGAGACTCAGACCTACTTTTAAATGAAGCTAGGACAATAGTGGACGTCAAACAAGAAGTCGGGGCTGTAAGTTCTCTTAAGCAGACTAGAAACAGTAGCAGTGACACCTGTGACAGTTATTCTGTTAATAGGGTTTCGAGATCTAGAATAAAGTGGAGACCTTATTTGAGAAGTAGCCTTAGGAATAGTGACCACTATAGAAGTAGAAGCTCGAGTGGATCTAGTAATAGCTCTGATGATCATAGTAAACGACATTACAATAGTAGGGATAAATTCTGTTCAAGCCAACGAAGGAGGAGGGATGAAAAACCTCTCGGAGATAGACTGAATTCGGGTTACTATCATTCTAGGTCTAAAAGGTTTAGCTCCCCTAGAAGAGAAGGAAATCTTTGCTATCATTGTAAAAAACATGATCATAGAATTAGGGACTGCCCTGATGTAAAGTGCTTCGTATGTAACTGTCGAGGGCACACCACTAAAGATTGCCCAGAAAGAGAGACCAAACCTTATAGGTCAAGTAGTGGGAGTAGTGATAGGAATAAGGGTTATAGGAAAGTCAGATTTGCAAGCTGACTATATGATGGCAATGACAGCAAGTTATTTCCTCCTGAACAAGGAGAAATTACGCATACTAGACAGGGGAGACTAAGCAGACCTCCTGATGGACTAAACATGCAGAGGTGTAAATGATAATGTGTTTTTATAGATACCGTTTTAGAAAACTTGAGAAAAACAATATATAGATAGAGAAAGAGACAAACAATGAGCAATAGTGAGAAAGAGAAGGAAGGTATAGGGGAACCCGACATGGACTCTTGGTCTAAAGCCGGACCCTCAGGAAGACATAAAGAAACGGTAAAAGGGTAAGCCCAAGAATACAGAAGATAAGGCTAAGCTTAAGAAGCCACATGAGGTATGTGGCAACAAGGGCACAATTAGGTGTGCCATCTGTAGATGCTTCAGGGATCACTCTGCCCAAGACTGTCCCAATAATAAGTGTTACAGGTGTGGGCAGAAGGGTCATTGGGTGGAGGACTGCAGAGAAGTCTATTGCAGTTGGCGTTGTGTCGCAGCCGAACACAAAACCTCAGACTGTAGTCACGCACCTTCTAGCTTCAAGCGGAAGGCTGTTGATGGTGTTGACTTTCAAGATCCAGCACCAAAATTAGCCAAGGTTTCAGGTAGTCAGAAATCAAACTATGCAAGTGTTGCCTCTGGTGGTGTAGCTACATCATCAAGCTATGTTCATGCATTAAAGCCTAAAAATGTTATTGTCAGTGAAGTTTCAGGGTTCCTGAATGGCTTGACGGGGTGCGACTTCCTGGATGGGGAGGCTTATGCACTAAGGAAAGAGGAATTAAATAGAGAAAAGCAAGAACTTCAACGAAAGTTCAACAGGCAAATGGAAGAGATCAGTGAGGAGTATCAGTGCTCAATGGCTATTAAAGTAGCAATCGAAAACTGGGCCAGCGTGGCCAACGTGCATTCCAGAGGGTTGGGTAGCACAATACTAAACCCTGCAACCACAGTTGCGGAAGGTCCCAGTGGTAACCAGGAGGAGTCAAAGGCCGTAGAGGAGTCGCCGACCCCAGGTCGCCCTCGGGACGACACTTGGGAGGAGTCAATGGCCGTAGAGCCCCAGACCCCCGGTGTACATGGTGGTTCAGACCTTGGTCTGAGACCGACCTACAGTCCTAGTCAGCCTCAGGCAACTGAGACTGGGGAGGTGAAAATGGAAACATCTTCTAATCCCGAAGCACTGCATTGAGGTTCTGGTCAGTCTCAGGCAACTGAGACTGAGGGAGAAGAGGGTGGGAACATCCTCCGATCCCAACTCACTTACTTACACACTTACCGACACACTAAACAACCTACTCACCTAACTTACTCACCTACTTATTTACTCACACACTCAACGACACACTGACTCGCAAACTACTAAATTACAAATAGTTAAAGCTTGTGTTTACAGTTTCTGGCATATAGAGGTGAGTAAGTTTACCCACAGACATGTGGTACTCATCAGCTTATAGCTTTTAGAAATAGTATGTAATTGAAATGTTTAGTTTTAGCAGGTGGTCACCAGCCTTTATTGGAAGGGGGCATGTTATAGTGGCACGCTGAGAGTTTAGCTAATGACAATAGCCTATCAGATACTTGAGCTATCGTGTTACTAAGAGTTGCCCTACCAGCCACCGTATAGCTGAGATAGCTACAAGCTAAGGCAGATAAAACCCAGACAAACAGAGTGAACGGTCTCTTTCATCTAGCAGCTTTATCACTGGTAAGACATACTATTACATTGTGGTAATCTAACAATTACTCTTAGTTTATATTTGTATTCTTTTCGATTATTGATATATTTAATTAATAATTTGATATTAGTAATATTACTATTAGTATTACTATTAGTATTAGTCTTAATAATTAGTATTACTATTAGTATTACACTAATACTATTAGTATAAGTATTACATTTACTATTAGTATTGACTATATCAGTGATAGTGATACTAATACTAATAGTAATAGTAAATAGTAATACTAATACTAATAGTAATAGTAATACTAGGTCTAGTGGAACATCTTATTGGATTCTTAAATTAATTAATTATTCTTTTGGCAATAAACCAAACCCAAACATTTTAAAAGAAAATATTTCGCATGATATCATTTTAAACGAATACTAAATAATAAATAGTTGTAGCCTAGTATTTATAGGAGTACTAGTGGCTTAATTTTAACAGTCTGTATAGGCTGTGTTGTTGTTGGTTAATAATTTGTTTTGTTGATGGAAATTCAGGAAGTTATGATAGCTGGCTCAATGATTTTAAGAAATTTTCTGAAATACTTAGCTATGTTTTGTTGAGAATTAAAATCTTAGTTCTTTTTAAGGTAAAAAGATGACTGATAGCAATCCATTTGCTGCTCTCCAAAGTGCTACAAATTCTCACAGCGAAGGCGAGAGTAAGAAAATTCTAATTTTTTATATTTTAATATATTCTCTTATTTCATCAAATTTTCTTCAAAAAAAGTTTGTGGCTTTAAAGATAAAGTACTTAGAGCTAGAAATAAAAAATGTTATGAGCTTTACCACAAAGAAAAATAAAACATCACCTTGTACAGTGTAGTTCCATGTTCTTATTTATATGTTATTATATGTTATATAAAATTTATTGCAACTGGCAGCATTGTGTTTCAGATCATGTCACTAAAAAGATGGTGAGAGAAAAACTAGAACTTAGTTACTGTTACGAAAGAGTTTTCCTAGTATCTCTTGATAAAGGTATTTATTCGATATTGTGCATTCATGCTTTTTATTGTGAGCTTATTATATGTATATCTCAATCCAACTTTATATTTTATAACTGTCATCTAGTATAGCAAAATCGCTTTGTTTGAAATTGTTTTACTTTAGGGGTTTCAATATAATTGATTAGGTTACAGAAAAACCGCTGTTATTTTTTCTAAGTTAAAGACCCTGTAGCTAAATTCTGCTAACTGTATTCATCCAAAAATCAAAGTTCATGCAATACATTTCTATCTAAATTCCAGTTCATTATTTTCAAACTAACAAGTTTTTTTTCAATAGATAAGTTGGTGTATGACTGAATATAGAATGTATTTACATTTCATCTAAGCCTACTGTTGATAACAAATTTTAATTTGTTAGCTTCTGTTTTCTCATGCTTTACATTGCCGGGGTTTTAGTATTTTGCCTCTCCAAACTAGAGAGGGAGTAATTGCTCCAGTAATTAATGTCTTTTCTCACTCAAAATTCAAACAATTACTTATAGATATGCATAGCAATGCACTTTTTTTGTACTGAGTTTTGATTCGTCTAAAGAAAGCACTCTCAAAAACTTTCACTTATTGCTTTTAAGCTTTGATTCCTAAAATAAGCTTCAAGTAAACTTGAATTAGGCAGTAATTAGAAGCAAAATTTTAAGACGTTCAAACTTTTGAAACCTATTGAAACTCTGTTTGTAAAGCAGGTTTTTATCAGCTAACAATTTCATAAAATAGACAAATTCTCCTTCAGTTCTATTCTTACATTTTCCGGAAATCACCTTTGATGTGTAGTTTATAATTTAAATCAAATAGGACTAGTTTTAATGCTGTTAGAATGTGGTGGTGCTAGCATAGATTTAAATTCTAAAAGAAAGCATGTCCCAGTAATCTAATGTCACAGGCAACCAGCAGCCATATTACTAGCACTTTGAAATGATGAAATACAGGTTTTCAATGTTGGCAGATAGTTCTGCTTTGAAATAATTATAAATACTTTGTTGGGATCCAGAGTATGGAAATAGGTGATGCGTAACATAATGTATTATGTTTAGACTAAGTTTGGCTCAATTGTTGTTGAAGTATTTGAACAAAATTTGATACATTATCCATTTTGCTATCTAAAGAAGGAAGCATTGATCTGCACATTGGATATGCATGATTTGGTTGAGTAATAAGAGAAGTGTGCACTTATACCTGGTGCAAGTTAGCTTCAGTATCTTATACACATAAACTGGGCTTTACTCCACTCTTAGCAATGTTTGAAATTAGTAATCTGCGGAACACGGCAAGCTGAAATGAATCCTTGAAGCAATTTAGGGAAAACGTTAGAAAGAAAATCTTTAAAAAACTTATGATTTAGAACACTATGCTATGTAAAAATCTTTTTTTCATATTGTATTTGATTTTTATGATGTATAGATTTATCAGATGTTGATCTTCACCGGCCTAATAGTTTAGTGTTTCTGAAAGACCTTCACAACACCTTGGATCAACAGGAGTGGCTGGATATTGAAAATATATCTCAGGTTAGGCCTGGAAAACTGCCGACTATATCTACAATACATTTGCACAATATCTCATTTTATTGATTACATTAGGTAGTAGTTTGTCATTTGTTACTGAAAAATAATGACAGACTTATAAGGATCTAATGGTTTTATGAGTATACATAAATCAAAGTCAAAAAGAGCGACTAACATTGAATACAAGTCAGTTTGTAAGAAATGGTATTTGCTGTTTGAGTGGTCAACAGTAATAACAGTTAGATTTCTCGTCAGTTGCCTATTTTTTCACTAATCTGCTATAATTTTCTTGGACTGCTTTAAACAGACAATTTGTTTGCAATAACTGCTCTAGCATTCAACTACTCGTGGCTACAGCAGATTTACAAAAAATATTCTCCTGGTAATGGTGGGTAGGAAGAAAATAGCCTAAACAGTATTCAAATTTTTAATAAATAGAATAGCAACTATTTAGCATTCATTATGAGTTATTCTTCTGCGTCTTTGAACAAATATTGTTGCAAGATGGTACTGAAATCGAAGCAGAGAACACAGGCATGAGCAGTGTCATCTTTCTGACATTTTCTGCTGCAATTCCAAAAGATCCCCAATCCCCATGAACATTGCTTATTTTGTTTGGTAGGCAATATTTGAGCGGACATTGATGTCTTCAAAGCAACTCAGACAATCTGTGGTTAAAGCAACAACTGATTCAGCAGTAGATTACCATGTGATAGAAAACCAAACACTTGTTTACCTCTGCCATTGCTATATTCGGGCTAGTAAAGAAAAAAACCAGGTAACAGTGTAGTTGGTATCAGTATAGTCGATTGTGTGGTGTCACTCAGAATTGATAAGTTATGAACTTGAATACTGGTAAAAGATAGAAAAAAATTGTGATGCTGTATTCACCTCAATTAATACATGTAACTATGCTCACTGTGTTAGTTTACACCTGAAAGGGTGTCATTATGATCTCACATAGACACTTGCAATTTTTCTGATTTTAAAACTTGACTGTTTCATAATGTAATGGATAAGCAAGACTGTATGTAATTCATTTATTCAATTTTTTTAATAATTCTATTATTGATTCAAAATAGTAATACTGCAATTGAATTGTTTTTATCAATGCATCAACAGATCTCTAAATAATATATGCTTTATTGACTGACGCATTGCTAATCCAAATAATCCGGAGGCAGAATTTATAATTTAACTTAATGATGAAGTTATTATAATTTTCATATGTGAGCAAAGTTAGCTTTACCAACAGTATGTTTGGTATTTCTACCAGGTCAATGCTCAGAACTGTAAAGATGTCATTACAGAGAACTCGAGTACATGCCTGCGGCAGCCTGGCCTCTACGAGGGACAGAACATTGAGGAACAGTTGTGTACAATATTCTTCACGGAGTTCTTCAGTGCAGGTACTCAAGTTACCTAGAGCGCTCTTTTCTCTTTCTTGCTAGTCATAAACTAATATTTCAAGTTATTTTCGAAAGGGGGGAAGAAGCAATCAAACCACTGTTTAGCAGTAATGATAATATTGCAAAGCAGTGAAGGTATAATTTGAATTTCCAGGAAAAAGAAAGTTCATTTGTTGACTGTTTTATTTTTGTCCAACAGATTCTGAGTACATGCTGAACTTTTTGGAGCAGTCATTTAACAAAGTGTTGGAGTCAGAATGTATCCTGTCTCTATGTTCACTGCTCTACCCTATACTCTCCAAGCTACACGGAGCATGCACTCGGGGACTACTTGGAAAGTTATGTGATGACAGTGATGCTTCCAATGCTCTAAAAATTATCCACTTTTTTGCTCGAAATCAAAACTTAGCTGAGGTAAGACTTAAGCATGGAAATATATTATTTTATTTAATATATTTTATTAGGAATTATAATGTTTTTGTAATAAATACGATGGATACAAAGAAACAATTTTGAATAGTGCAGCATATAATTTACCAAGCCTTCAGCTTATTTGCATGGTACATACTCTCAGGCATACAATAAATGTTGCTGTTATTTTCATATCATGTTAGGGCATTTCCACAGCTGTGAATATGCCTAAGAAATTATCGTCATGATAAGCAAATGATAATGATAAGAAAGGAAAAAATAATTATTTTACTATTTGCAAGAAGCTTCAGCGGTATATTTTTGTATTGTAAAAGTTAATGTTGTAGTTGTGCATTTTAAGTCTATACTTGAGCTAACATATAATACTTGCTCAAATATTTTAAGGCTGTTGTAACTAGTAGTTCAGCAAGTTAATATATTTTGGTTTTGATTATAATAATTAAACTCATGATTGCATTCTACAAGTATTCGCATTATAAGACGATGTAAAGTTTTTATATATTTGTGTTGTTTAGGTGTTGCTAGGTTACACAAACACTACATCTAGCTCAGCACGAGCATTTGAAGAATCCCTGTTTGGGACGATACTGAGCAGTAGCTGTGCTCCTGGACATTACAGGGAAGGGGCGGCTAATGACCTGTTCACTGACCCTGCCAAAATGACTCAAGCAGACGTGGATAGAGCTGAGGCTTTAGCATATTCTGTATGTTGAGTTACTAGATAATAAGAAGTTGAAATACTTGTTCAAGTAGAACAAGTTGCAGTTTCCACGGATTTCCCAATTAAATATCAAACTTGCTAAATAAGAGGGAATCAACAGCTTGTGCTTTTAGTAAAGATAGTGACTAGTCATAAGAAACTATCATAGCCTATGTTATTGACAATCTTAAAAAAGGTAATTAAAAGATATTTTAGGCCAATAAATAGGTTTTATAGCATTTTAATCAGTAATGGTGCATTAAAGCTATACAGCGATTGGTTGGTTTGGAAACCGAACCAGTTATCTGCAATTAGGAAAGAAAATATTATACTGTTCTGATATGAATATATTATGTTGCAGTTTGCCATATTGTAAACCTTCTTGTGATTACAGTACATGTGGAAGAATGAACAGGGAGTTTTATTTTGTGTTGTAGAATTCATCCATGATTACCAGTTGCATGTATAACCTATTCAACAAAATATTCAGATTGTCTCCACGCACCAAACATGTTCTTCTCAATTGGATTGGAAGACTCATAGCTGCCAACTCTGGTAGGGTGCCTTGTGTTAAAACATTGGGTGTGGCAATGAACAAGACTGCAATGGTTCAAGGAGGCACAACTATAATTTTTATTTGGTCTTTTTGTTAATGTGTAATTGTTTCAGGTGCATGCTGTTTTATGAGCTCTGGTGGTTAGTTATCTAACTTCAAATGTTCAATAAAACACATAACTTTGAAGAGAATATATGATATACAACATTAGTACGATCAAATCACTCGATTTCGTAATTCTATACTTGAAATATGGTCATGTACATATGGCTCTAAATTACAGTTGCTGTAGCTCTTTCACTGTCATAAGCTTTAGATTTCATTGCCTCTTTTTTCTACATCCTAATGATTTTTGTGGTATATTTAAGGGCGGGTGCAGCTGGCCTCCACAATGGCTATGGATGGAGCTCCACCTCGAGACGAATGCAGTGACGGCCTGATGCTGAATCTTTGCAACGTCCTCGTGCGGATGTGTGAGCCATTTTGTAAGCCGAAGAGTTCATTGCTGCTTAAATTGCGTCCACAATACTGTCGGCAGCAGTTTAAAGAGGCCAATGATCAGAAGCAGCGACATCACCACTGCTTGGGTATTTTATTACAGCTTGTTATATCAACGCGAATCAGCGCCTGGACTTTGCTATGCAATTGATAGGTTTTTTAAAATTTGGATGAAACTGTCAAATCATATTTTCTATTGCGATGTAGGCCATATTTCATACAATTATTTACAATTTAAGGTGAATCTCTCTTTTCCTCCCCCTCTCTCTCCCTCCTCCCTCTCTCCCCCTCCTCCCTCTCTCCCCCTCTCCTCCCCCTCCCCCCCCCTCTCTCTCTCTCTAGTAGCTTCTATTCCCCTATTGCTCTAATCACATTCAGCTATTGTGAAACAGGAATATCAAAATAATTGTTGAGTGCTTGTAAAATTTGTGGACTCTGTCCCATTAGTAATTGCCTTGTATACCGGTAATGTTAGACTATGCAATGTAATGCACTTCTTATTCTATTCGCTCATTAGGGTTGCCTGATGAAACTTTCCTAATCTCGCTGGAAGAGAATGAGGTGAAGGAATTAGAGATGCCAACTGAGTATGGATTCGTCTGTGATATGTTCTTCCTAACTCAGCAGGCGCTGTATCTCGGTGTACACGGAACCAATGAGAAGTAATGTTATACATAGATGTTCTTGCATGCTATTTTTTTCATTGTAATTTCATTTATCCCAAAAATTTTTAGTTGTTCTTTTTATTGTTTTGATAGTTTCTTTGCTTGAAGTTGCCATATTTGCTCTGGGCACAGTTGACTAGCGTTTTAGTGAAGTTGACAAATTTTTCTTGTGTCATGTTGTAAACAATAGCCATGGGCATGCTAGAAGTTTATTATTGTTATTGAATAAAATAGAGTTGTGTCATTTGGCGAGTTATATAAAATTTATATTCAAAATAAATTACCAAATTTACTTGGGCAGAAATACTTAAAAAAGGAAAAGTTGTAGCTTAGTAGTAAATAATTTAACAAATTCTTTTGTTAGACAGAAGTATTCACTCATGTATTTTCTCCTACTGTGTTTGCAACCTCTATTTTTTGTTTAACTCTTTTGGTGAATAAATCTCAATGCAACTTTTCAGGGTTGTTTCATGAAACAAAAACTTCCAAGTATTTTAGGAAATATAGATGTTTTTATTAACAACTCAGCCATAATTGTTTTTTTATAAAGTGTTGTTTGATCCATGCACAGTGCTTTGCCTGAATGGTGTTTTTATTTTATATTCTGCAGGTTTCTAAATTTGAATCGGGAACTGAATCATATTCAATCTCTATACCAGCAAGTGCAGAATAATCCAGCCGCACCAAATGCTGAAGCCATCAAGTTTGCATTTGAACGGGGTGAGTATTCAGTCACTTGAGTTTTTAATGATTAGCAACGAAGACCGACTTTCACTGGACATATAATATTAACATTTTACTTTATTTAGTGTACACCAATAAATTGAAACCCAAAATTAAAATTGGTTAAAAGTCATAAAAATATTATAGGTGGCGATATTTACATATTAGTTGTATTTGTTACCATTTCATTATTTTTAGGCAACAAAAGCAGATATGTTAGCAAATATAAGTTCATAAAATATCGAAAAACAAAAACATTTTTTGTGTACCAAATGTTGTAAAGTGACTCGTATATAATGAGAATCTTTTGCAGCACTTAGTTGTAGCTTTGCTGTATTTTGCAGCTATGAAGGCTTATATGTCAATCAGAACAGCCATGGTTGACCCTGAGCTACTGAAACCAATTCTGAGGTTTCATATTGCCAGCGCCACTTACTTGTCATATCTGGCAACAGGTGGGGATAACGTCAGCCTATTTTCTCCTCTAACATTCCCTCTGACAGCTTGTAACACACATTTACTTGGCTGTATGCCAGAATTTGTCATCAATAACATCACAGATGCTATGGTCATCACCAGACGATTTAAAAGTGTTTATTTACAGGTTAGTATTAATCATATTTGAGTATGTGCTTTTACTTAATTTATCGTTATTTTACTTATGCTTATTTGTTCCGCAACCAGTTATCGTATCTTCTTTTTTTTTACCAAACAACTAAGTTTATCCACTATATGTATTGGTGCATAGGATGTCTTGGAGTTTGGTGGCCATTTCATGGATCTCATCTTAGTGTTTATGGGAAGCAAGTCTAGACTTAAGAATCCACATTTAAGAGCCAAGTTGGCCGAGGTTCTGTGTGAAATGATGCCCAACGAGGACAACAACTCTACTGGGAGGGATATTGTGCAAGTTTTTAGATTGCTTTTACTGTATCTTCAAAATATTCTTTCAAGTTGCTTAAAGTCATAATCTAAATGGTTTTATATATTTTTAATGTAAATAATCTAAAGTTTTATCAAAGCAGATTATACCATTCTATGACATACTTGATTAATTGGTTTGATGTTGTATACTGGTCAGGCTTGATAACACATCATGAGATGTGTTTTGAGGTGTTGACATTAGGGGCTAGTATTCTACCTTAGTTAAATTATGTTCTAAAATTCTGTGAGAGCCTTCGTCAGTTTTGAGACTAAATACATGCAACCTAAACGGCACATTTAATTAAATAGGAAATTCTTGAATGTAATGACATTTTGCATTGATGACCATGTATAGTAAAATGTGTATGTATATCGTATTATTAGATAGCTTGAGATTGACTAAATCTCTACCTAGCATAACAATATTGCGTCAAATAACTAAATTCTTTGCCATACAATATAGTACTAAGAGTCCCATGAAAGCATTATGTAAAGTTAAATGACACTTGATAAACCTTTTGTCAATGTACATATTTTGCCAATGAATAGAACATAGTTTCGCTGATAATCAGTAAGTTTTAAGCTTTCTGATGCAGGAAAAGTCAAGTGGCAGAAAGTCCTGACTTTTCCATGTTATTTTATCATACTGGTTGGGCAGGCAGTAACTGCACTATAGTCTTTGTATAATTCGTATTACAATTATTTCATGTTAAAAACTTTTCTCTAAGGTAAATAATGATGGCAGACGTTAGAGAACCTTTAAAGCTATGTGATTTCTTGAAATCTTTCAAAACTTTGACATTGTATAAACTTTGGGCTAATTATTATTTACAAGTGCCTGTGTTGCTTGGTTCAAAACAAAACATTTTTATGAACATTGAAGAGTAGAACAACGAAATTGGATGTTTATTAAAGAGATAAGCATGGCTGCTAAACACAATAATTTAAAATCATTCACCACTTTCCCATACATCAGTGGATACCACTTGCATTAACCCATGGGTGTGGTTTCATTCGATTACCTATCCCCATGCATTCAATGAGAATCCACATAATGGGAGGTATGAGAATGCAGTGATTGTGTAACACTGTGTCGTATTGTCTTGTTTTGTTGTGTGGATCATTTACTAGTTTATTAGGTTAAATAATTTATAATATAAAACACAATATTAATATATAGTTACAATAAGTGAGAGGAGCTTACAATATAAGCCACTATCATATTATGACACACTGCTGCATAGTGTATGATGTTATATTGTTGTCTTTAGTCAGGAGATGAGGAAAAGGGAGCTGTTTACAAGCCACCCAAACATTGATAACTTAGCTGAGGTTCTGTTCACAGTGTTTGTCAGTATTGAGACTACCGGCGAGTCTGTACAGTTTGAACAGAAACTCAACTATAGACAGCCCATGTACAAGGTTATAGATTATATTTGGAAAATAGATTTGCACCAGAAAGCCATAGTGGTAAGTGGTGGCATCGTAAGTGCCATTCTCTGTTTCTTGTCTCTAAATTGGTTTAGTATTTAATATTTGTTACTGAACTGCGTAGCAGAGCTCTATCTTTATTAGTATGAAGTAATAGCCAATTATTGGACAATACCTGTTGTGTATTTCTATTCAAAAAGCTATTCCTAATGACACTTTTAGAGGTTGGCTGATGTGGCTCTTGAAGACATCGAACACACCGATCCTCCCCTCTTCCTCAAGTTTGTTAACCTCCTAGTTAATGATGCCAACTTTCTTCTAGGTGAAGCCCTTGATGTAAGTATGCTTGCATACTTTAACGCGGTTCAAACGCAACTTTGTCTTATGTAGCTGTTTCAGGCGAGCAGCTTCTAGTGTAATTGAGTTGGTGTTTTGTTGGTAGCTAATGAAACAGTTGAAGGAGAAGGAACAGGAGAACCAGGAATCTGCCGCCACCATGTCGCAGCGAGAGATGCAGCGGAGAGAAGCTAACATGTCTCAGATGGCTCAGTTTGCTCGGTTCCATAACTCAGCGGCGCTGGACACTATTCACACCCTCTCACTTCTTACATCTGAGTGCTCCAAGCTCTTCTGTCACAGTGTCATGGTGGACAGAATTGCCTCCATGCTCAACTATTTCTTGCGCGAACTAGTGAGTATTGTTTTATGAATAAATTTTGCTTCACTTTGATTTTCCAATTCAAGTACAGTTTGAACGGCGTGTCTGTAAAAGTTTCTGCCCCCACCAGGAACAGCTGATTTCCAACTTGCAAGCTAGCGTGCTAACCATTACACTATGGGGTAATCTCAACACTACAGTGTCTAACTCAAATATATATGAAAATAAGTAGTCTTCACTTTGATCATCATTGTTAATAAACTCATATATGGATCTTTATTCTTGTAGACTGGACCCCAGATGGGCGCGTTTAAAGTTAAAGAGTTTGCAAAGTACGAGTTTAAGCCCGCAGTCGTTGTAGCGGAGATTAGTGACATTTACCTCAATCTCGCTCACAGTGAGAGTTTCTGTGAAGCAGTTTCTGGAGATGGTCGGAGCTACTCCCCTAAGCTCTTCCTTCAAGCTATCGCTGTGCTCAACAAAATACATCATCCTTTTCATAAAATACAGCAGTTTACTGAACTGGGTCACACAATAGAGGCAAGTGTCTACCAATTTGCAACTTTATTATTTGTAAGCTTTTGCATATATAATAATTTCATCATATAATGTATTATAATTACATAATATTATAATATATTATAATATAATGATATACTCTGGATTCAATACTAAACTTTAATACTCAGTGCAAGATAAGTGTTTCATTCACCCACTTCCCAAAACAACAACGTGGTGATTAAGTTTAATAAGTGAACTGTGAATTCTGTCATTGTCTTTTTATATATTGTAGCTTCTTTTTGAGTTACAATTAAATTTATATATATATCTGTAATACCCAATTGAAAGTCAATCATAGTTATGTAATATTTGACCCTTTAATTTGTAGAACGCTGCAGCGAAACAACTGGAAGATGACGACTTGGTAGCCTCTGCCCCTGAGGAGTTTCTAGACCCTCTTTTGGGCACATTGATGAAGGATCCAGTTATTCTTCCTAGTAGTAAAACCGTAATTGATAAGTCTACTATTGCTAGGCACATACTCAGGTACTAGTCTATCATTACTTTTTCCTTCACAATTTATTCTTTTTACTGAAAGATATTTCCAATATTTTTCCATTTGTTAGACATTGAGATATTTAATAATTGCTTTCAATTATTATTAATAAAAGAATTTCATTTTCACTAGTGATGGGGGACATTGAGGTCGTGGGGAAAATATTATACATGGACTGTTAAAATAGCTAAATTAAAATACTTGCTTATGTGCTAATGTGCTCGTGATAAAAGATGAAGTCTATCCTAAGTTGATACAACATTTTTTATATGAGATTGGAGTTTTACAATAAGAATAGAAAAACAGAATGTGTTGTAAGCTAAATTTTATCTCAATATAACATACTTTACTGGGAGCATACACATGCATATTATGGGTTATGTTAATGTGTTACTTGTTTGTTTACTCTAGTGACCAAAATGATCCTTTCAACAGAAATCCACTTTCTTTGGACCAAGTCATTCCAGATTCACAACTGAAATTACGGATTCAAAAGTGGATTGCCGAGCAGAGGAAAGCCAAACTTTCCTGATGCTGTTTTCAAAAAATTAAGTTTTATGTACTTATTTAACGGTGCTATAATAAAGTATTTTTATAGCACAATCTCTTTATTTATTGTTAAGTATTAATTCTTTGGCTAGACTAATACTAACATCACTTTCTATTTTTGTTTAAGAGCTGGTGAAATGTTTCGTCTTGGCACTAGTTTTAATGATGGGTCATAAAAAGTTGTAACCTAATGTCATTTCTGTGTTTTACTAATAGAAGTTATCACACCATGTCATATAAAATATATGTCTGCAATTCAACTTTGTTGGATCTGGTCAATTTTACTCTTTAGAATAGTCTGTATAAATGAAATCAAACAAATAACTCATAAGTTTAGCTCATGCCTTAGACAATAAAGTGTCAATTTCATACCATATTTTTTTAAGCTGATTTGTATGCTGAAATGATATAACTGATAAAAATAGGATTTCAACGTGTAATTCACAAAGTTGTTTTCTCTATTTTTGCTAAACAAGTATGCCTATTGCAAAAAGGCGTCAAGAAAATTCCCAAAAGGTTATTTGTAAAAGAGCATATGTTTCTAATTTAACCAAACTAGAAAAAACTTTGAGCATTTCAATCAAAAAACTGCAGCTAAATTGTATAATTAAAGAAAATATTGAGGTGTAATTCTGGACAAATTTGAGTATACTTGAGCTCATGTGGAAGGAGACCACAAGAGTTTCAAGCCTGTTCACTTAATTTTGCAAGCTAACAAAGCAGTGAAAAAATGACTACGGTTTTTATGTACTAAAACAAAGGCCATATGAAAAAGCTGCACGAACTATTTTTCGTCCTAAAAACTGTTATTATGCTACATAATATGTTTGGTTCATGATGATTGCAAAGGATCTAAAGGCACATATTAGATTACGTTAGATTGTTGTATTAGGGAAGACAACTCTATATATAATGTAGTTCAGACAATTCGAATTATATATTAGCCTTGACTTAGCATACTTTGGATAAGTAAATATTCTAGTGATAGTATAGTAGTCCCCTTATTGAGCTATAAACTAAGGAGTTGTAATTCAGTGGTTCCTTTGCACATAATACGCGCTATAATTATTTCATTTCTTCTTACTCTTCACTGAAAAATTAAATGCAGAGTGATAGTTACCTAAATCCCACTCTCATGTTGATAAGTGAGTCAAGGGGAGAAAGGCTTTTGATAAAATATAGCTCCATTTGTGAGTTTCAATTAAAATTTCTCTCTAATCACTCTAGTCCAATATTGAAATAAAAAGGAAAATAATGAACTTGAACTTGAAGTACTACTAGTACTACTACTAGTAATAAACTCTAACAGTAACATTATGATTATTAAATTTTAAATTGAAATTAATATAAATATGCAGATCATTATATTTATTGGATAGAATCTAAATTATAAATATTAATTGATAAATTTTAATTTATAACAGTTATACTTATAATATGCATATTGATAGTAATATTCAATTTCAGTTTGATTAATCATATTGATATTATTATTCATATTGAATATCAATATCAATATGTCCATAGGGCTAGGCGTAGGCATATGAGTTTGAGTTTCAATATAAATTGGAATATGAGAGTCAATATCAATATGGATATCATTATCATATTAACATTGCTAGAATTTTATTTATAGTGAGCAGGCCTATTTTTAACGTACGTCATAGTCATTGAGTTATCCCAAAATTAATAACTGATTCATATATATTTATTTTAAATAGCAATGAGCTGCTGAGAAACTACCATGGATAAAATTAGGAGTTCTATCAATGCTAAACGCCCTGGCAAACCTAAAGGTATCTACACTTGCTATATTGTATCCCTCAAGTCTTAGTTATTACTTAATCAATGGATGTTGAAAATATGTTGATATTTGTTATTGTTCACTCTAAGCTCAGGATATGTTTTCGTGTAATTCCAGGTCACAATACACCTTTTGATCTCATACCATTGGGTAAGTCTTAAAATTATTTTACAAAATAACAAGGTTTTTTGGCAAACAAATTTTATTGGCTAAATTACTTTTTTCAAATTGATAATTTGCCATACTGTGTTAACTGTTGATTGTATATTTTGTACCTGTGTTGAAATATTGCTTATTTTTTTAAATTAATCATAATTCATACAGATTTTTCTTTATTTGCTTTTTTCAAAAATTCATTTTGTCTGAAGCAGAACTTTCACTGTTACGTGAAGCTTGTATTAATTATATATTGTACTACCTGCTCTAACCTAACCCAATAATGGCCAATAGCGTCCCAACCTAACCCAATAGTGTTTCAACCTAACCCGATAGTGTCTCATTGTGGCAATGATGATCTCTACTTACATATTGTGCCACACTCATCAGCTACGTCTTGCCTTGTCAATATCATGCCATTGGTAAGCTGATATTACATATTATCTCCATTCATGGTTTCAGGGCAAAAATCTGGTGAAGCTTCTAAATCAAAACTTCTAGCAGCTGCAAAGACAGATGCATCCTTGTCTGCTGGGAGCAGTCTACTTGTGAAGAAAGCTAAGTATGGAGTCCCCAACAAAGCTCAAATGAAGTATGATGAAATGGCTACTGACTGTAAGTGTAGTTCAGGATAGGCTGCTCCAGTGTGGACTGTCGCTATATAAACTTGCATTGTACAAAAACTACACACAGTCATTTTTTACTTGTTTTAGGTGCTTTTCACTTGTACAAAATAATATAAAAACAGTAAACATTTAAATAAATATAATTGTAATGTTTGTATAATTTATCATATTGAAATAAAAACTGTACAGTGTGAAGTTGTAATACAAACTATGTTCTAATTTATTCAAGAGTTTTTATTGAATAGTTTAACTAAGTGGTGCTCTCTCATATCTCCCCAGGTCTCCCTCCAGAGTTGTATGATAAGATAGAAGGAGAGAGTGAACCGTCTGAGGTGACGGACAAGTTGCTGTGTGGAGCTGTGAAACATTTGAGAGCTCAGAGAGCTAAGCCCAACTACCAGATTGTGTTAACCCTAATGTCATTGGCTAAGGATAGACCAAGTCTTTTCACCACTGATGTTGCTACTGGGGTGTGTAATCTGCATTGAGCAGTGTTTGTCAGTTTGCTCTTATTTGTTTGTATTTTGTATTATATTGTTCACTTAGAATTTAATAGAACATACTAGATGATATATTAGTACTAGACAATGCTAAAGGTTCTCATAATAAATATATTTATTAAGAAATAGTTCTCTTTTGTAGTTGAAGACTAATCAGTGTCTACTGAAGTTTTATGTCTTTTTTTTCACATTTGCTGCGAAACCATCTTTCATATAAGTTTACTAGTTGCTGTGATTTCTGCAGGCATTTTGCTCATTACTGAAGAGAGATGCGTCTGCTAATTTCAAGGCCAAAGGAAATCCCACTGTCACAGTATTGGCATGTAATCTACTCTACACAGCATATGCAGATGAGGAACACTGGCCTCAGCAACTTGTGGAGGTAGGAGTGGACAACTCTGCAATAGATTTGCAGTTAGAAAAATATATTAATAATTGTAGTTTTTTGTTAAACATATTATGCAAAATTCTAAGTTCAGATATAGAAAAATATCACTTATTTGCTATTAAACGTGCAAAATAAACTGCTTAAGTATTTTTGGAGATATCTTGCTTGTAAGGTTTTTTATTTAC
Source organism: Bugula neritina (assembly GCA_964035545.1). Taxonomy (NCBI): domain Eukaryota; kingdom Metazoa; phylum Bryozoa; class Gymnolaemata; order Cheilostomatida; family Bugulidae; genus Bugula; species Bugula neritina. Next base: position 6,449,516 of record OZ037765.1, on the reverse strand, counting down.
TTTGGTTTAGCTGTTTTATTAAATATAATTATGTTATTTATTATAGTATGCATTTAGAGGCTTAAAATGGAACATAGTCTATCCACTACAGCTTGTTAAGCTATCAGATAAGAATTGTGATTGCATTGTCATAGACTACAGGAATACCCTTAAAATATCTAAATCTAAACACAAAAACCGTGTGCAAAGTTTGTTACTTTTAATCAAGGTGTATTTAGAGGACTCTTTGGGTGAAAGAACTTGGGTTGACAGGGCAGACTGTAAACCACTAGTCAACAACATTGTCACTGCATTTGGCACTAATCTCACTCCTAAGAATCCATCATTAGGGGAAAGCTCGGGCTATGGTTTGCCCAGCACTTCAGGAGGTGTGTTTTAGTTCAATATTAAATTAAAACTGATAAATTTTTGATTAAATTAGGTTATTTTACTGTATTCGGTTTGCGTATGTTGATTTTCTCACATGTAGTTGTCGGGCATCAGATGCTGCTTTTACCAATCTTTATGTTTTGTATCAACAGCTGGAGCTTCATCTAGTCCCAGTAGTAGTCCATTTCATCACTCGAGCTCACCTGTGGACACTGGGGATGATAGTACTGCCGGCTTCTCCCTTGGACTATCTAATGCGGTAGTTAAACACAGGTAAGATAATTGTTTTTATGTATACAGCTTTTTATTTCAATTTGGCTGTTCAACATCTTAGCAACTGCTGTGTCTTAGCAACTGTTGTATCTTAGCAACTGCTGTGTCTTAGCAACTGCTGTGTCTTAGCAACTGCTGTGTCTTAGCAACTGTTGTATCTCGGCAACTGCTGTATCTTAGCAACTGTTGTATTTGGTAATGATATTCCTATGTGTATTTTGAAACTTGATGTCGAAAGAAAACTTTACTTTTGAGTTTTATGAGTTGTTTTTAATTTAGGGCGTAACTATTGTGAAAGTATATATTAGGCATAATTATTATGTGATTATTTTCTATGGTTAGCAATGAGCATGATCAGGCAGTATTTTTCATTCCATATAAAAGGTACAGGTTTCAAATGGACAGCATAGAGCAGCTAGTAATGGATACAGTGACAGAGCAGATGACTAAGAGGCAGCACTTGGAGGTGACGAGTAAGCAGCTGTTGAGACTGCTGACGAGTGTCTCGGGCTACTGTGCTGCCAGACTCATGGTTGTCAACAAGTTAGACAGTTGGTTACAGAATCCCAAGGTTAGTAATCATACTCTTAGGTTGTATGTATACAAGTGTTTGTACAGTGTGATCATATGTTACTTCCTTAATAAACATATAGTTATTAATACTAACTTATAATATAGCTACTAGTTGATTGATTAGTTTTATTTATACATGAATGTACATTACATGCCAGCTGCATATCATCTCATTTTAGTATATAAGTATGGTTCTATTTCTGTCAGTAGAAATGGTTTGTAGACCTTAAAATGACTATATATATTAGTAGAAATATACTCATTACTATATGTTATAGATCTCGCTATGAATCTGAAACTTTAATTTTAACATTATATCAGCTTTTGATATTAAATTGTCAATTCTTGCATTGCTAATTGCCATTTCTTACATTGCCAAATCTTACAATGCCAATTGCTAATTATAGTATTCTTTCACCAAAAAGATTAGTTTAGCAAGATTAGTATTAGCCAAAAGGACGCAGGTTAACAATATTAACTTGCTCTAAGTGCATTGAAAAGATCTTGTCTACATATTGATACAGTTTTATAAACTTTAAAGTTGATGAAAGCAGCCCAGGATCTTCTCTTAGCTGTCTGTCTGAACTGCTCAGGGCAGAATCCTAATGACAAGGATGTAATAGTGGGTCTGTTGAAAATACGAGCTAAAACCAAGCCTGTGCTCTCTCACTACATCAACTGTATAAGGTATGATTAGTTAGTCTGTATAGTGTATAAGGTATGATTTGTTAATTTGGATAAGGTAGTATTTGTTAAACTGTATAAGGTATGGTGGAATACTTGTAAGTTAAATTGTTACCTTTTGTTTGATAGAAAGTTTCAACTTTGAGTTTGTCAGAATATACTATATTTTTCCTAATATATTTGTTGGATTAACAAGTTGAAATTATGTTCTTCATAATATTTTGCTTTACTTTATATTGCTATCTGCATTATTGTTTAACTTCAAAAAACTCAGTTCTTGTTTCTACATATTGACCTTCTGTGTTCTGAATATTTATGATTAATGTTCCTTGTTTTCATTGATAACAATTGCTGTCTAGCCTTTAGATTCAGATAGAACAGTTATTGTTGTGAGTCCAGCCTGTCTCCTTCAAACTGTAGAGAGTTGTTAGAAGCGGACGATGAGAATCTCAGAATCGTTCTGACTCATACCGTGTACAATGAGTTGTCTACCTCCAGACACCCGAATAACATGCAGATGTTGGCTACCATGTTCCAACAGAACCCCGAGCTATCTCCTAAGGTAGGTGACTAAGGCTATAAGTTGTGCAAAAATACAATGGCATTGGTTTTTGCAGAGCTGCATTAGTTTCACATCTTAGAAATGTTGAGGCTATAAGTTGGAAACGTTTTTTACTGGATATTGTTTATGAGTGCTGTTGTAACATTTTACCAAATAAAAACTTTATTAGATTGGGAAGTTTATTGGATGTAGCTGAAAGAATAATCAAGGATAATATAAGGAATAAGTGTTTAGCTAAACTATATACAGTATAATAATGGACAGCCTGCTGAGTGGTAACACACTTAGTGACTATCATTTTTATTTATTTATATTTAGCTGCTAGCAGACATATTCATAGACTTGTTGATGACTAAGGAGGATTACATGAGATCCTTACGAGCTCTGCTCAGGGAGATAGTGCGGGCAATGAGAACCGATTTCACATTTCACGCTTTTTGTGTTGGACTGATGGCTAACCGCTCCACTCACCCAGTGTACCTGAGTTTGGAGCAGAGTGCTAAGGAGCGAGTGATGTACGGCATAGCTGACCTCGTGGCTGTCACCGAGCTGCTCACCATCAGTCCCGCAGTGAAGGAGGCCCTTGGCAGTTCCGTCTCGTTTACAGACAAGCGAAAAGGTGAGTGTGCAAAGTCTGTTACTTTTTAATCAAGGTGTATTTAGAGGATTCTTTGGGTGAGAGAACTTGGGTTGACAGGGCAGACTGTAAACCACTAGTCAACAACATTCCTTTTTGTGGTTATTGCATCAGCTCATAGTTTAATATAACGCCTCAGCATTCATCCAATTAAGCAAGTTTTCATTCTTTAACTGCAGAGTGCACACCAAAATATTTCCACAATGGTCCAGCAAATGAGTACATTTCCTAAAATAAAATACTTGGATAAGGAAATTTTAGCTTTTATCCTCGAGGGTAACACATAACTGTTGAATGTTCTTTGCAGACGCATCTGTTATTCAGACGTTCTGGTCGCAGATAGCTAACATTCAGAAGACGTCTGTTTCGTGGATGTACGAGACATTCACATCTATGCTACACGTCACTGATGGTCAGGGCTTTATACAGTGTCTCTATAAGCTGTTGATGATGGCTCATGGGGAACATTACTCCAAAGTAGACAATTGGCCCACAGAAGCTGTAAGACATACCTGTCCGGTCACTTGAGAATTAACAGTTGGCAATATCTCATAAATCTCAAAATTGTTCAAGAATTTAAATTTTTTGTTTATTTATTGCAAGGTTTTAGCATCTTCCTTTTTTGCTGCATAATATTTCTTATTATATGTAAGTCATTGTTAATTTATTGTAAGATTTTATCAAATTGACATCTTTTTGCTTTGGTTGTATAACATTCCTTATTATAAGTTGTGTCGTGTCTTAATTTGTCTTCCTATTTCTTTCGCAGTTCTGAAGCGTGTTTTGTTTTCTGCTGTAGGATCGAAAGATTATGTTGCGCTTAGCCTCAGAGACCCCAGTGCTGGAGGACACTCTGCTAAGGTTGCTCATGATGGGCATGGATGGAGAGTACCCCCTTAAAGCTTCTGATGCTCTTGATGTTATGGAGCTAATGGTGAACAGAGCAGCTGCTCTCAAAGTCACTAGTTAGTGTCAACTATATTTAATGTAAAGAACAGTAAATTAGTGATAATAGCAAAAACTAATAATCAGTCTTCATTGCAACTCATCAATAGAAGTATGAAAACAGTGCATAGCTGTTGTAAGCAGAAAATGTTGCAAGAATAGAAGTAATATCTTCAAGTTTCTCTTTTCATCAATGCTGTGTTAATTTCCCTATGCAAGTGTTAATTGAAAAACATAAATTTAAGATTATAAGAAATTATCAAGAGATTTCCAATTGGGGGTCGTTTCAATTTTCAAATCTCATATCAAAATATAACTGAGTAAAGTTCGTGAAAAGTTATTTTAAGGACTCTAATTTCTCTCAATGTTTTTGAGACACTGCTGACTGGTAAGTGATTTCTTCTTTGCTGCTAATATCGTACAACTACATTTCATTACACATTTTATTGTAGATTATCCTGCCTTGGAGATTAAGAATCTAGACGTTGTGAAATTGCTATTAAATGTATCAACTTATCACCACCCAGATAATATTAAATTACCGAAAGGCTACAGACCTCCCCACCTTGCTATCGCTTCCATGTTTTGGAAATCATGGCTATTAATACTTGTTTTGGTCGCATATAATCCAACTACATTTGGTAAGTTGTGTTTTTTTATCCTTGTGCTTGCGTGTGTTAATAGTTTCATTTTAATGTTGAAAGGTATAGTTTTTGCTTAGAGTATGTAATTTGTAAATAATAGTATGTAATTTAATAATTTAATACATAGTAGTATGTATTTACACAATAGAATGCAATTTATAGAAGTATTCATTATAAAAATATGGAACTCTAATGTTTATTAAAATATTGGAAATTAATTTGAATGTCAAAAGTTTTATATTTAGCCCTATACTAATTTCCAATTCAATAATGAACTTTCTTCAGCTGATAGTAGCATATAATATGCTAAAGGCTAATGTTTTAGTCTCAATATTTCAGGTAAATATGTCTGGAAGGAGTACCCAACTCTGGAGATGCTTATGGAGATGGTGATGACCAACAGGTACCTGTTTCCACCTGTCAGCTCTGGCACTGACATGGAGCAGCTGGTAGCTCAGGAGAGACAGGTCAGACTACATCTTACAAATAAATGTGTTTCCTCTTTTTGTGCTTGACTGTTGGCAATGCATTTTCAGTTAGTGTAATTACCAACACTATAGCAATATTCATCACTCATTTCTTATACATGCCGTTAGATCTGCGAACTGGAGAAACAGGAAATTCTGGAGTTTGAAGGTCATTTAGCGGCAGCAACGAGTAATGTGACCATCACGGAGACTAATAGTCTGTTGCTCTCACAGCTGATTAGTATGAACGCCAGGTAGGCTAAAGTATTCGCACTGTATTTGTCATTCTGTTTGTGAAATTGTGTACTGTGTAGCTGTAAGTTATTTTTATTAGCACTGTTCAGCAAGTAAGGCATATGTTAGTAGTGAATATGTTAGTTAGTAGTGTATATGTTAGTTAGTAGTGTATATGTTAGTTAGTAGTGAATATGTTAGTTAGTAGTGAATATGTTAGTTAGTAGTGTATATGTTAGTTAGTAGTGTATGTTGGTAGTGTATATGTTAGTTAGTAGTGTATGTTGGTAGTATATGTTAGTTAGTAGTGTATATGTTAGTTAGTAGTGTATATGTTAGTTAGTAGTGTATATGTTAGTCAGTAGTGAATATGTTAGTTAGTAGTGAATATGTTAGTTAGTAGTGTATATGTTAGTTAGTAGTGTGTATGTTAGTTAGTAGTGTATATGTTAGTTAGTAGTGTATATGTTAGTTAGTAGTGTATATGTTAGTTAGTAGTGTATATGTTAGTTAGTAGTGAATATGTTAGTTAGTAGTGTATATGTTAGTTAGTAGTGAATATGTTAGTTAGTAGTGTATATGTTAGTTAGTAGTGTATGTTGGTAGTGTATGTTAGTTAGTAGTGTATATGTTAGTTAGTAGTGTATATGTTAGTTAGTAGTGTATATGTTAGTCAGTAGTGAATATGTTAGTTAGTAGTGAATATGTTAGTTAGTAGTGTATATGTTAGTTAGTAGTGTATATGTTAGTTAGTAGTGAATATGTTAGTTAGTAGTGAATATGTTAGTTAGTAGTGTATATGTTAGTTAGTAGTGTATGTTGGTAGTGTATATGTTAGTTAGTAGTGTATGTTGGTAGTGTATGTTAGTTAGTAGTGTATATGTTAGTCAGTAGTGAATATGTTAGTTAGTAGTGAATATGTTAGTTAGTAGTGTATATGTTAGTTAGTAGTGTGTATGTTAGTTAGTAGTGTATATGTTAGTTAGTAGTGTATATGTTAGTTAGTAGTGTATATGTTAGTTAGTAGGGTATATGTTAGTTAGTAGTGTATATGTTAGTTAGTAGTGTATATGTTAGTTAGTAGTGTATATGTTAGTTAGTAGGGTATGTGTTAGTTAGTAGTGTATATGTTAGTTAGTAGTGTATGTGTTAGTTAGTAGTGTATATGTTAGTTAGTAGTGTATATGTTAGTTAGTAGTGTATATGTTAGTTAGTAGTGTATATGCTGTATAATGTTGCAGTGGTCCATCTCGTAAACCGCCAGCTAAAATAGTAGAAGAAGTCAAGATGCTAAACTCGTCTCTACATTTGGGCCACACACTATCCAAAAGTAGGAACCCAGACTTTCTACTTCAAGTTATTCAGAAGCAGGTATCATTATACTCCTCTATTAGATCAGTTATGAATCATTCATGTTGCTTTTTCCATTGAATGTTCTTTATAGTTTGTTTACAGCCTGTTTTTTCAGAAAGGGAAAGCTTTATAATCTAGCACTCATCAGTTTTGTATTCTAATTTTTGTCTGGATTGTAATGGACTATGATAATGTGTAGGTTTCTTTTTGTTTTGCTGTAATTTAATTTTCAGTCAATACAAGAATTATATATTCTCAGGGAACTTCTAATGCAATGCCTTGGCTCTCGGAGTTGGTTGAGTCTAGTGAGGGCTCGCTGGATGTTCTGCCCATTCAATGTTTGTGTGAGTTTCTACTCATGTCTAATGGTGACAGTAAGAGCGAAGATCCTAAGGCTAAACACAGTCAGGTATTTATGTTCCCAATACATACTAATTCTGTAGACTTCACTTTACTGTTATATTTATAAGCTTTTCATCCCTCTTTATCAAATTGGCCAATGAAATGGACTATTTGGAAAAGAAACTTACTGTTATCTGCCCAATAGTACATATGACTTCCATCTCTAACAACTGACATGTTGGTTTCACATCAGTATCTTCTCTGGTATATATGCAGAAAATACGGTGTAGTCTTGTCTGCGCAGTTGTTTAAAAGGGCAACTCCTAAATATCAGTTTTGTGGTATTCCAGAAGATTGCACGTCACGACCGTCTGCTGCAGAGACTGCAGATGATAATGCAGCAGCCTTCTGATACTGAAGATGGTGATAGCCCTGCTTTTCAAGTTATTGGCTACTTCTTTGAAAGGCTGTACTCTACCTCCCCTTACACCAGAGATCTGTCAGTTAAGGTACTCAACTATGTTAATTTGCATATCAACAAAACAAGTTTCCATCAGATTTTATAATTATCTTTTGTGTTTTTTACTAAATGTTACAAATGGCTGAACATTTCTTAAGGTGAAATTTACTAAGAGCATTAAGTTTTCTTATTGAGTGAGCAATTAAAAAAATAAAATAACTTTTAACAAAGAAATATTCTGCTAAATTATAGTGTAAATGTTTCAATAAATGAATCCTAATGCTAAAGGCTGTTATGTTGCTTGATCTCTTTTTCTCCCGGATACTTTGAGATCTCATGCTGATGAAGCCATGGACTCTACTCTCACTCATCTAATATTTATATGCACACAAAGTTAGAGTGCATCTCGCTTCACTTAGTGGTATGACTGACCGGGTAGCTCTACCATTACAGGCACTGAGGACTATGTTCGTGGACCCTGTAACCCAGCAAGCAATGGACATAGATATCAATACTGACAGTAATCAGTTCGACTGGTTACATGTCAATATCCCGGAGATCAGTATGTTTAGCAGTGTAGAAGACCTGATTCAGACCTCCATACAGAAGGTAATATCACCGCCTATATGCTTTCTTTCACTTGTAATTTAATCTACAGTTTTTTTTTTGGTTGTATCAATACTTCTATTCGCATATTCTGCCAATTTCTTGAAGAATTTTCTAATATTATATTTAAGTTTGTTGCTCGTATACGAACACACTGGTCAGTCACCCTAATGGGGTGAAATTATTATTTCATTTTACTCGTGGGAAAACTAAACTTGCCTCAACAATAATTCTTCTAATTATCTAAGTTAAAGAGAATCAGTAAATCAGTAAATTGGGTATCTCTTGGCGTGAAAACTAGCTGTTGTCCAGATTTTACTCGATTAAAAATGATATAACGATTGATAGCCTTTGGCTCTAGTAATACTAGTCTATCACCTCCTGCAGCTCAGACAGCTTGTCTTATGTGTAGTACAAATATTAGACTGCAATTGCATAAAAGTTGGTTATTACTCTTATTAATTATATACCAATATTTCATCCTGGAGAGAGCTTTAACCCGCACCTCTATGATATGTATGTGTTTTGTACATAACAGTACATGTGAGTCTCTGTAAGTCTTACCACATGTGTACAAGAAAACAGTTTAGTCTGAGATATATGGTGATGTGTGTGCCTCTGTAGAGTAGCCTCAGCTACATAGATATAAGTAATCTACTCACAATATGTATTCTATGGTCTCTTACACTCTCAGGCACTACATGTGGAGACAGACTATGAGGTAGTGTCTGCGTACATAACTTATCTGATGGAGTCTAAGATGTACAGAAAAGAGCCATCTCTGGCTATACTGGTGAGCACCCGCTATGTTGATAAATTTAGTAAAGTTACTAGTTGATTCTTAGGCTACACTGTCAATGCTCTAGGTCTAGGTTGTCCAATCTGTTGGATAGCCCTGCTCTAGGTGGTGATTATAACTCCCAGCATTTACTATTCTAGCTTTTTGAAAGTTTTGCATTGTTTAGCATTATTCTTGTAGCCACAGCTGAATGCATTCACTGAAAGGGTACCTTCTACTTACCTTGAGCAAAGCTACTAATTGCAAGATTAAGGCTAAATCGAAAGCACATCATTTGCTTCAATTTCAATATTTTGGGTATTGAAGATATCACTATATTGATTTTTGTTTTGAATATTTTGGACTTTTTTTCTTTACAGGAGATATCTAAGATGTTGTGTTCAAGACCAGCATTATGTAATCAACTTCTAAGTCACTCAGAAACATACGACATGCTGATACTCAATTTTAAGCACTTCACTGAAGATGCTATAGCTCGCAAGTCTGCTTTTGAATGGGTAGGCAATTCCACAGTTTGTGTTTCACTTAATACTTTTATGGTTTGTGTTTCACTCAATAATTCTATGGTTTGTGTTTTACTTTTACTTTTTACTTTTTACTTTTATGGCTTGAATTTTACTGCATAGGCTATTCCAGCACTCAGGTATGCTTGAAACTTGATGACTCATTACCAGTGCTTCTTTAAAGCAGGACTGTTGGGTTATATTTATGTAATGTTGTAATCTGCAGTAATAGCTGAGCTATTTTCTGCAACGGTGATAGCGTTGTTTTACCAATTGTGGTTGGTGATAAAACATTTATATAACTTAATATTTGATTCATGATTGAAGGTATAGTGTTGCAAATCATTTAATTTAGTATTCATTAGCAATTTAAATGATTTAAATAATTTACCACAGTTTATCAAATTATAATAATTATTATAATTATACTGTTAAGATTGAGTTGGCTGTTGTTTATGTTATAACCTGGGATCAAATAAAACATCAGAGAGCATCTATAAACTTCACTCAAACGAACAAAAACTGAATGAACTACTTTTTCATTGAAACTAATCTTCTCCATCATACAACTGTGATATTGAACTTATTTTTAGCCAAGATATTTTGCATGGATTAGCACTACATAAATTTGTAACTGGGCAGCCGAACTGTGCGTCATACTATTAATTGTGTTATAGTGAGTTAGTAATTTATGACCTTATCATAGGTACCTTGACACTTGTGTTTACACAACTGATGCTATGCGTGGCTCTTGTGTATTTATACATGTTTATATTTATATATATTTAGGAAGACAACTCCTACGCTGTCATGGTTGAATGGCCCCAAAGTCACTCTGTTGTATTGGATATGAGAATTGTACATGCAGTTATGGAGTTGTTGTCTCATAATCAACATTCAGGTATTTTAATATATAATATTATATTCTCACCTTAATTTAAATGTTTACTTCATTCCTTATATTATACAGTAATATTATTTAAATAAAATTATACGCTTAGCTGTGAACTTAACAAACACTAAAATGCTCACCTCTCTTGAAGCAAATAAATATCTTTTTTTCTGTTGCTTGTACAGTGTAATTGATGTTATATTACACATGTAAAGTTGGCTCAACAATACTTATGAGAATTTCATGAACGTAGTTTATTGTGACACAGAGCTAACTAAGCGCATTTGGTATTCTTATTAGACTTAGCAAATACTCATATCAAGCCAATAGGAAGATTCTAGAACTACCATCTTTTACAAGTAAAATAATTCTTCCTCAGACTATTGCTTATGAAGTCAGCATATATGATTCTTGTACAGATGTTTTTACAGTCATTGAATATAATATTTCACAGAGTCCAGTATGGGCGTGAACAATCAGCTTCTGGAGTTGTGGTTCCCTGAGTCGGGAGCTCTACCAGTCGGGTGTATGTTCACCAACTCTGACCTTGCCAACCTCTTCACCGATAGTCTGCGAAGGAAAATGTTGCAAACAGGAAACACTCGGCTAATCAGCGCAGGTACAGACAACTCTCTGACTTTTATCTACTGATATACGTAATAGTACTATATTGTCATAGAGTCTATCTACTGATATACGTAATGGTACTATATTGTCATAGAGTCTTGCTATGACTTTATAGCCATGTCTTTCATGAAATTGCAGCATAAGTTCCGTTATTTGTTGCTGGAATCACGGTAACTCCTATAAACAGCTGAAAAGCACAGACACATATGTACATTCTGTTACAACTGTACTGTATGCTTGTACTTACAGCTCTGAGTGACGTAACTATAGCGCAACTTATTCTCTACTTCCAGTCCTTTGGCCTCCCAGTAAATGCTGTAAATGCTATACTTAAACTTCTTGATCAATTCTCTCAGAAAGATCCACAGGTAAGAAAGTGTGAGATATCAAAATTGTTGCACGAATACATGTTGTATAGCTAAATTATACCTAATGATGCTTTACAATATCTTTATTTTTCTTTATTATAAGATTTATTTTTATAAAGTACAAATCATTATGTTTCTAAATTCACTAAATTGAAGCTTCTCTACGTAGAAGAAGCACCTGTGGACAGAAAAGCGTTCACATGTGTTTCTCTAAACTTGTAAAGTCAAATGCCTTGACGTATTTAGTGTGGGAATGTTATTTCTTTTTTTTACAAGTTGGTGATAAAATAGCCTGTAACACACGTCTCATTATACACACTGATATATCACTCTGTAGGCTGTAAAGACAGCTGCGGAGGCACAGAAACAGTACCTTAGTCAGTTATTAGGTACTCAAAGGTTGAGGGGCGTCTCTGGAGGCGCTGTATTTGCCACTATTCTTGACAAAGATGGCTCTGAGGCTATGGATACTTCAGAGCCTCATTCTGTTATCAAAACTAAGAGATCGGGGAAAGTGTCGCGTACTCTGTCAACCTTGGAGTCTAGAAATGTCAAGGTTATGGACACAGACCTTCACAGCTTTGTGCATACGGTGAGTGTAGCTAAGTAATAAAAAGAAAGTTGCTAGGAGTTTATGTTTGCATGTTTATACACTAGTGTATAAAATATTATTGTATCAGCTCTATGTACTTTCTTTTGCCCTGGGAGTTGCATTCCCCTGTACTCTGTCTATGTTTACAGAAACTGTGTAATGAGGTATCATGTAAGGAAGGATTGATGGTCGCCCAGCACACTCTGGTTACTGATCCCTCCAGGAGAACTCAGTTTATTCAAGTACTGGTCGAGGTCATGTCAGGGTCAGACAAATCCCGTTTCGTTACTGCACTGAACTCTGCCCCCCACCTCTCGGCTGCTTTATTAAGGCTACTTGGAGTTAAGGTTGTTGGCTATAGTTATAGTTGATAAAATAAACTCATTCACGCAAGTTTATAGTCTCTATATCTGTAAGAAACCCTGATGGAAAGGATTTTTGTTAAATTAGACTAAGGAGTTATTCAGATGTGGCACAGGAGCAATTATAACTGGATGTTTTTCCTAATATCACCAATGGCCTTTACTCGGGTTCGAACCCATGACTTCGTGTTCACTAAGCAAACACTCTAACTCCTAGACCATGGCTGCTACCTTTTTAGTTGATGATAAAGTTGATAGTATATTGCTGATTGGTTTTGAGAATGCTAGCCTTTATTAGTTATGGTGAGTTTTGTATTTTAGACTACTGAGACAGAGAAATCTATCACATTAAAACTTTTCGAAATGCTGAGAAATGAGTCCGTATTGTCTAAAACTGTGCAAAGTACTGTGAAGAGTGTGTGTTCAAAGTTGTCTTCTCTCTCTGCCACGTCATTGGATAGTGCGTCAGCGTTTAGTCAGCAAATGGTGAACTTGTGTGTTTCTAATAAACGGGCCGAGGCTATAGAGACGTGCATAAAACAAGCTTATAGGATACAGAGAGGGTAAGTATTAGTAGTTCTCTTCAATAGCTAAGAAAATACAGGAAAAAATTATCAACTTTTTTTGAGAAAACACCCTTTTTAAGTTGAATATAATCACTAAAATACTGTAATTTGGAAAGGGAGTTAACTTTACTCTTGAGTCACAAGCTGATGAAATAACTAGTTTTCAGAATTTTTGTTCTCATTGTGAGAGGGAGAGCTGTATCTTATCCTTCTAGACAAGAAAGTAAAGCAATGCTTGGTTTGATAATTGATTGGTTGGAGTTACTCGACCCTGAAATAGACAACCTCTGCACTGAGCTGCAAGACAAATTGCTGTTTGGACAAGGAGCTGCCCCCGCAGGTGCTGTTGGAGGTCACGCAGGTGCTCAGTCTAAATCTACGCTGGCTGGGCCCGCATACCTCCGCTCCCTCCTTACTCACCAAGCTAGATGGAGCACCATAAGAAAGACTATTGACAGGCTGTTGTCTGCTGATAGAGTGAGTCAGTGGACTCCCTCCTCTGTCCTCGACTTCTTAGCTGTGTGTATCAGTCATCCTAAGCTGTATCAAGGAAGAGAGCAAAGGAAACCCAAGGTATAATATCCTGTAGGGTGCAGTCATGTATAATCTATTTTAAATTACTTTATTTTTGTTATTAAATAATGTATGGTGTTTCCATGCATATTCTATTTGATAGTCATATTTTAAATGACTTTATTTAAGTAATTAAATAATGCTAGTAATAATAGAATGATAATTTACTGTTTGCAGCATCAATTGTCTAAACATAGTGGCCAACATATTATTCCGAGGAAGTTTTAAATTCTTTTGTTCATTACTTTATTCAATACATGAAAGTGTTTGGTACTGCATGGCTTGGTGTGGTTGTAGAAACCAGTGTCAGAGAATGTGCTCTGTCTAACCAGAGAACAAACACAAATGGTGGCGCATCTTATATGTCTGGAGGGAGAAAGCTTGTCACATTCAGGTAAGTGTTGCAGGTAACTCAATATGCTCGGTTACATGTGTGCAATTGTATGTAGGTGGAGATTGAGCAGTGAATACAGATAGATATTGTTATTATTTTGCTGATACAGCCAATTTTTGGCATCAAAAATGTCAAGTTTCATCCAGTATTTAGCCAGTAAGTGTAGTCTGTTTAATTATTCTAACTTTAGTAACTTATATGTCTTTGTAGTATGCAAATAATATTAGTATTATAAGTTGCAGTCATCTTTTTATAATACAGAAAATGATAGGACTGCTGTTACATCCACTCACAGAGTTCAACTGTTACTCGACTGCTGCGTTGACGAGTCTGTCCTCCACTCTCTCGTCCTCTACCTCGAGTCTCAGGCCGTCAGCTCTTACCAATACAGCATCAGCAACAGACGTCTCCTGGTTTCGCTGTACACCCAGAGACCTGGTATGTGCTGCTGCTGCTGCTGCCAGCTATGTAATATTATATTATAGCAATCATTCCTTGCAGCTTTTTATTCGGCATTTTGTTTATTTACTGGCATAATATAACACTGTATACTATAACACTGAATACTGTAACACTGTATACTATAACACGGAATACTGTAACACTGTACACTATAATACTGTATACTATAATACTGAATACTGTAACACTGTATACTATAATACTGAATACTGTAACACTGTACACTATAACACTGAATACTGTAACACTGTATACTATAACACGGAATACTGTAACACTGTACACTATAATACTGTACACTATAATACTGTATACTATAATACTGTATACTATAATACTGTATACTTCTGCCACCTTATGAGGTAATTAATTTACTTATAGAAATAATCCACTGGTTGGGGGACCCCAGTATTCTGCAGAAGGACATGACGTTGGTATTGAACGGGTCGTGTACTCTGGATTCTGAGATCCACTCTGCCCTCTCTACTCTGGGCAGGGTCAAGGCCGGCAAGAAGTACGCTGTCAGCAGCAGTGATGCCACTCTAGCCTGCCGCAAACTCGCTTCTCTCCACCCACTTCTATTTCACAGGTGATTCACTTCTCTCTGCAGTTGTCTTCCCTTTATTCAACTTCTCTGGTTTATTGAAAATATGGAGCCAAAAGATTTCAATTTGGTAAACTTAGTTGACTGGTATTTCAGCTTTTTGGTCACTTTCTTGTTGACTCTTGAAATTCTTCTGCTTTAACTGTCAATGAATCAATATGTCTAATGTTGTTTATTTATTTATTTTGTTACTATTTTTGTCTGTTTGGTCAGGCATGTGTCGATGATGAGCTCACTGCTAGGTGGGAGAGCGCAGTTTGTGTTTGGAGAGTTCCTGCACAGAAACATGCTACTTCTACACACCAACATCCTAGGCCTGGTTGAACTACTACAGCCGCATATATATCTACATCCTCAATTCCCAGATATTGTTGAGTCTTATTTCAATGTTATCAAGGTGAGCTAGTTGTATGTGATATTATTTATAACTATTATGTGCGAAATCTGATAAAACTTACCAAATGTTTTTCAAAGTCTGTTGGCCAAATTGTAGTTTAACCTACATTACTTAGGTGCTAGTTGTCAAGTAAATAGAATGGGGGTAGGGAGGTGGGGTTGAGAGGTGGGGATGAATGTATTCTACTATTAACCTGCTATGTTTATCCACTCAGAGTGTAAGGTTCATCATATGCATGTGATTGCAGATTCATGGAACTCAAAATGACGATGTCTTGGCTGCTCTGATCATCAAGTTTATTGCTATTCTCTGTAAATTCTTCAGCTGTTTGCCAGATCTCTGTATAAGGACTATTTCCCAGTACAAAGATTTACTCAAGTGAGATGTTCACTGATGTTATAATATTCTATCTGTTGTATGCTGCGTGTACAGTGTAATATGTGTGAACCAAAATATTATTACTGCAATGACCTTCGTCAAATTTGATATATTTTTTTTTTAGAACCTGTCCATTCGTGCTTAACAATTAAACTTGAAATTAATAAATGTATTTAATATTAATATTTTACCCTATAGTGGTACCTTGAATCATAGAAATCTAAAAACAATAAACCTTTTTGTTATAAGGGCAATACTGTGTGATGTTAAAATTGTAATTTCAATGGAAATTGTTTCTACAAAAGTCATGTGAAAATACTGAAAAAATTTTAAAAACAAACAATTGATATGTATAATGAATGTAGAGTACAGGTTTTTTCATGTGATGAATTTAGTAATTTTATATTCATCTGATTGCATTGCATTCATTTACAGCCTCCTGTAAAAGTCATTTGTTTTAAACGATGATTTAAAGTTTAAACAATTGTGATTTCATCGTTTATGGTGAAAGTTACTTGACATAGACAAACATTTCAAGTACTGTTCCAGTTTAAGTATTTTTTGCTTTGTTATTAATATATCTTTTTACTTATTTTTCAAAGAAAATATTGTAATGTGCTGGGAAATTTTTACTGTTTATTACTACCACTATGCTAATCTAGTATTACTATATTATATATTATTCACCGTTACTGGTGTTTCAGCTGCTTTAATATTGTACTTACAGTTTGCTACAAAATGATTCCAAGTATAATAAGAACCAAAGTTTGAAGTCACTGGCCACAGCCACATGCATGCCACAAGCTATAGAATCTCCCAGTTGTTCTGACCTACTGAGTGGAGGGTTTGTGCTAACCGTCCCTTCAGAAAGCAATACATTTACAAATGAACAGATGAAGGCTACGTTAAGAAAGCTTGGCAAGGATGCGCCTACAGAAGGTAGTGTTTTTGTACTGTTTCACTCAATATTAGGACAAAGTAATTTACCCACTTGCACTAATTACTGCCTCTTATACTTGGCTAAGAAGCAATTCTATTGAACGAGAAAGTTTTATATTGTTGATTTATTTTATTGAGAGCATAGTCACTGTTTCAGATATTCTTAGTGCTCTGGGTGATTTGGAGCAGACCTCCAAGAAAGTTATTGATGTGTTGAGTCATTGCCTGGTACGTATACTTCTCCTTACACAGCTGTTGGCAAACCTTTCTCTCTTGTATCTTTTTCTATGATGAACTTTCAGCAAATACGCACAGCTGCTGCGGTTAATTCTGTAGCATTTTAGGAAAAATAAGCACAATGTATTCTGTAATTTGCCGTGTTATATGTTTTATAGATTGGAGATGTTTTTATTTTGTAATATTTGCAACAACTTGTTTTACTTTCACAGTCTTTACAGGTTTTATGGAGTTGTAATTCCATTTTGCATGTCCCCGTCATGGGCACACAACTTCTTGTATAATGTTTCTACCCACTTGTGACATTTAGTATATGCAAAACATCATAGTGACTATGTTATAATGTTAAGGCTTTATTGTAATTGTTATGTTTATAAACCGGGTTTGTTCAATAAGTTGTGAATTTGGGAGCACCTGTGAGAATGAGCGTAGATTTACTCAGCTGTGTGAACATTGCCTATTGCATCACAAATGTACGTTGTGTATTTGTTTTAGGATGAGTTCAAGCATCTTATTCTGTCACTGAATAAACAAATTAGAGAATCTACATTTAAACTTATCACCCGCTACTGTCGGCATAATCCCAGGTAGAATATCTTCTCAGATATGTTACTACCGGCAGAGATATCATTTCTTGTTTTATATTTACTCATCATATCATCTTTTTATCGTTTACACTCTTGTTTTCCTCTTAAGCTAACATCTCCATATCCACTTATAAACTTAATACTATTTCTAACCCTTTACCAAAGTTTTATATTGTTATTGTTCCATGTTGGAAAAGTTAGTGTAGAAAAAAAACTTAACTAATAGCGCATGCTTAGAGCACCTGAACTGCCTGCTTAGAGCACCTGAACTGCCTGCTTAGAGCACCTAAACTGCCTGCTTAGAGCACCTGAACTGCCTGCTTAGAGCACCTGAACTGCCTGCCAGAGTATGACTCATAGTAATAAAGCTGTTCCTGACTCACTGCTACAACTTCATTCATTACAAGCTTGAAGCCATTGGCATCACCTACTACTGTAATATGTCATACACTTGTCACTGCTTGTCACTGCTTGTCACTATGCTGTCATGTGTTGCAGGGTAGCTACAGACTTCCTCACACCTGTCCTAGCCTGTCTAGAACATGATAACACTGACATCTCTGCCACTGCCCTCACATATGTTGCTGACCTGGCATTGCTTCTGTTTCAAGGTTAGCCACTGTTTAATAAAATCCTTTCATTGTTTAGTTCTAAGTGCTGATTGCTTATAATAAACAGGCTGCTAGAGTGGACAGTAATTAGACCATCCTAGCCAATTGTTATGCATTTGTTTACTTTTTTCTGCTAACGTTGTATAGATATAATGAAGTAGGCAAGAGATACTAAAATAGATGCATTATAACATTGTGTTAGTAAAGCTTTATTTTAGACATCTCCTATGGCCCTGTGTTGTATAAAGTGAAATAATTGTATAGACATTGTTTAGTTTTACTTTGCTAGCTCCTTCCAACGTCAGCAAACAACTTTTGGTCTAGATTTACCAGCCAGACATATTTTCTCGTAAGTTTGTGTTTGTTAAGTAATGTGATGGTATGTGTGTTTAGATGACCGGCAGAAGATGTTGGACGTGGCATTCAAGACTGCTGCCCTTCGTAACTCCGCTGACTCTATTAAAAGCATCAAGCAGATTGTAAGAGTTGTCTCTACAAATGTCTTCAGTAACCAGACCTGAGGAAGTGTCTTCTAGATTCCATGCTTTGCACAAAACTTGTATAAAAATTATCTGTTTATAAATAAATATAATAAAATATTCTGTATACAATGTTGAAAGGTTTTATTTATAATCTTGAGCATAAGATTGATAAATTAATATAATCTTGCTTCACATATCGTTTGTTGAAAAGGTAAATATTTGCACTGTCTGAATGTCTAGAGGCTGCATTCACTGGCGTCTGGAAGCTAACTAAGATGTAACTTTACCCTCCACTTAATTTACTGCCTCTTTCTTGTTACAAAAATATGCCAATATCAACAATGTTTAAAATTGTAATAACTTAAATATTTGTCCAGTATTTAAAGGTTGTACCTCGTCATACTGAAACTCTACAGCTATCAATATGTCGTCTGCAACTGTACTTCCTGTTTACTTTAGCAACAGTTACAATTTGTTGAAATCATATATTCTAAAGTAAGCATAGCTTATATAATTAAGTTAATTTAAATATTCCAAGCATGTGTTGAACATTTTGACAGGTCTTTAAAAGCAATATTTTAAGATTTATGGTTCAAGTTTCAAATTGCTCAAATATTGGATAATTAGTCAATTTGATTGACGCAACTTTATACTGAGAAAATTAAAATTGTCATGACTGGCATATATTGAATTTGCCATCAAATTAATTAGCATAAAAGTCTGGATGTACTCAATTATTCACATCACAGTTGAGCTGCAATTAATTTTAATACTCAAGTTTTAAACTTTGTGTGTCATGGCAGTTGAGGTGTAAATGTCTATCTACTCAATATAATAAATGTGTTGAATGGCTGTTAGTCACAAACTTTCTTAATGCATAGTCCATTAAGAA
The DNA here is from genome assembly GCA_964035545.1 of Bugula neritina. NCBI lineage: Eukaryota > Metazoa > Bryozoa > Gymnolaemata > Cheilostomatida > Bugulidae > Bugula > Bugula neritina. The sequence continues at coordinate 6,430,102 of OZ037765.1, read as the reverse complement.
ACATAAACATTTTCTTATTCATAATGAGCGGAATATTTTATAACAGTATAATGTCAGTGTCCATTTTATTTACAAGCTTCCTTATAGACAATGTGTTGGGTGATTTAATGTTGTGTTATTGTTGCTTTAAAGTTGATGCTAGAACTCTTAACAACCATCACTGACGTTATTCAAAATTAATTGCTGCCTACTATAAGTGGAGATTATTTGTTAAATTACATTTCTTTGTTTGCAGTTTCTTATGTGCTCTAGCAAAAGTTATTATGATGCTAATTTGAATATTGCCTGTCAATTCACAGAACACTTAAATATTAACTCACCCTACTAAAGGAATCATGAAACAATCAGACATGCTGAGCAGAAAAACTAAAAACTAAACAACTTGATAACTTGAATCATCTGAATATTGCATTAAGTTATATTTTGTTATTAATTAACAACATCATGCTGTGTGCCACTACAATTAATATAACTAAGTGATAATAGGATCAGTTGCTCTCTACTCCAAGATATACTTATGGAAGAGAATATACCTATTTGCTTGATTGTATTTAATAGCTTTAAAACGATTCATTAGGAGCTCTACAAGTACTGAATGTATAATCAATAAGAAAAATATCTTCTTGTAATTACATAAATTACACACTCTGTTATAAAAATATACAAGGTATTTCTTCAGTTGTTTAAACTGGCATTCGCATTAAGTCAGCTATTAAGATATGCTTTAAATATTGTAAAATCCTTTAGAAATGTTGATAATTTGTCTTTTATGTTGGTACAGTAATTATTGCGCTCTTTAGTACGGTCATCGGTGTCTTTGTAATTTGAGCTATTTAGCTGTTTATTTAAAGCTAATCATTTAGTTTTTGCTGTATTACTATTTACTGAACCAAAAATAATGTCTTAAAAGCATAGAAACTTTCAGGCAGGGGCAGTGCATTAATTAATCTTCTACTGCAGCTCGATACTTTTCGTATTTTTAAAAATCTTGAGGCCCTTTGTGTTTAATTCACTGCACAAAACATATTTTATAGCTGAGAAGCAAAAAGACTAAAAAAAGTAATATTAACGTACCAATTAATCTCAAATAATGCATTTCTTTTGACAATTTTGCTCTTCTAAAGCATATAAACTTATGTTTTGGTGGACATATTTTTAGATCCTATGATATGCTCAATTTTCTGGTAATATAAAGTAGTGGTGAGTGCATATAGCTAAAGATGTTTACAGATATTTTAGTATATTTATAAAGAAAATATTTTAGTTTTTCAACAATTCTTATCTAGGAAATTTGGTTTCTGGTTTAAACTCATCAAATTATCTTTCAGTAATAAATAATTTACTGAGCTGTGTTTTCTACTGCATAACTGGTAACACCCTCTGCATAAATGTTAGAAAAAGCTATTTAGAGCGGTCATAATGTATAAAGTTATTACTTTAAAAATTCTTTTAATAGATTTTCCCATAATATAATGGTTTCATTTTCATGTCTAGATTCTACATAAAAATGAGAACAACTGGAAATTCACTCTTATACCATTATTATAAGCTTGCTAAAACACACTAAATAATTCAACAGCTCACAACATTATATTTATAACTAATAGACTTTTTTTAAACCATAGCATTATTATTTCACAGCATCATGCTAAAGTGCAACATTGATGAAGTAGTGAACTAGAAGAGTTTTAGCCCGGCATGCTATAATCTGTTTATTATATAGTAGCATATATTGCTACTTTTTGATGTCAATATATTACACATCATCTAAGCCATAAAAATGCAAATAATGGTGCCATACTGTAAGCATATCACATACCTATGTTAAAATATTTTTGCCCTAAAATTAATATTTTCCTAAATTTTGATAAGCAATCAAAAAACCTAAAAGGTAAATTATAAAATTGATAATTTGTGATTTCTTTCAATATGTCAACTATAAAGAATTGAAATTTGTAAACTATCTTTCTGTTTTAGGAATCTAAATTCAGAATTTTGTTTGTTCTCACTGCTCTTACTTTTGGGTTTGCTATGTCTAATTGTATTTCATATTTACTGCTAACTATTTCAGTTACCAAAGTATCTCCATCTTACAAACATGTGTTTATTATGATATCTATAAACGTGCTGATGTTAAGTATTTATTTACACTCAATAGTGGCCATTATAATGTCATGGACTAATAGCTGAACATTAACTGATTAACACCATACACTAGGCAGGCAGAGGGTTGCTAATATTATACATCAGTATATCTATATCAGCCACTCACTTCTTTTTAACTTAAGGAAAGGCGGAGCTTCTTTTGTCACTCGAGTGCTGTTTGACATGTAAACAATACATCAGTCCGTGCAACTGACTTGTATTGGCTGTAAGGCGGCCTGTCAAGTGAATTAACGGATCAACACACCTTTTAATGAAATCAGGGATATTTAATCCATGAACAGTAGTTGCTTATCACATTGTCAGACGGTTCTTCCAAGGAATAGACAGCTGATCTCTGCTGCCCGATTGTATGAAAGATAGAAATAGTTAACTTTGACATAACAATGAGTTCTCCATTAGAAGAAAAAGTCAGCATGTCTACAGCTTCACCTCCGCCATCTCCAAACTCTGCATTTCTCAGATCTGCGGCTGATCGATATCCAAGGACTCCAAAATGTGCCCGCTGCAGAAATCATGGTGTTGTGTCAGCATTGAAAGGACATAAAAGATATTGCAGGTAAATTACAGAATTATATTCTTGATAAATTAATTAAATTCTGCTTCAATACTTTCCCTTTCTTTTATTTCAAATTTTGAATGACATATTACCAAAGTAATTTTGTGGTAGCTAATTAAAAACGACACCAAATAAAAATTTATTAACACTTTCTTATTTGGCATTCTTACTTTTTTGAAATATCAATAGATTTCAAACTCTGAAGATGGAGAAATTGGTATTCAGAAATTAGTTTGTTTTGTTTTAATATAAATAAAGTAAAAATAAAAACATAAAATGTTTCCCGTTCATCTTTTGCTGATGAAGTTACTTACTCGTAAAGATATATTCAAACAATAAATTTTGCATTGTCATGCATTATTTACAATAATATAAGTTTAACTTGTACAACCACCAAAACATTGCAGCTCATACTATTTTAGCTGTTAAAATAGTTCTAAAATATTTATTAGGTGGAGAGATTGTGTATGTGCAAAGTGTACACTGATAGCCGAGCGGCAGCGTGTCATGGCAGCTCAAGTAGCGCTGAGGAGGCAGCAGGCCCAGGAGGAGAATGAGGCGAGAGAACTTGGGTACATGTACAACCACGCCCCGTTGAGGGCATTGTCTTCTTCTCTACCGAATCATGGAGTCCGGGAATCAATGGCCGACACCAGCTCTAGAGATCAAGGTGAGCATGTTATAAGTCCTCAAGATAAGTTATATTTCTGATAAATAATAATAACTGTAAACAGGAATAAAGGGAAAAAAAGTTATATATAATGGCATTCAAATGCCATAGCAACACATAAGTACTCATACATTAGACAAATTATTATTTAATAAAATAAAAGTTATTTTTATTTATTTGCATATAATAACTTTTGATATTGAAGTTTTGTTGAACAAACAGCTAGAATTTAAATTTTATGGCTTTAATTGCTTATCAAAAATTTTTGGCTATAGCAACAACAATTTTATATCAGTTAGACTTTCTATATATATACATACAAATTATAGAATTTGATAATATGTATATAATTATATGTTGCAATTGCATATTTGAATGTATGCATTTTTCCCTTACCTGCTTATACCTTTTTTGTAAGTTATGGCTAATCAATATTTGATAGACTGTACTTTGAAAATATTTTAGCAACCAAAGGCTCTCTGAAAAGAAAGCACAGCTCATTGTCCATTACTCCACTCAGCTCTCCAGAAAAATCAGAATCTCTCACACAGGCGACTTCTCCACCAATCGTACAGAACAGCCCAACTATGAGTCACCACAGCAGTGAATCAAACTCAGGTAATCTCTAGGTTCATGGTCAGCATTTAGCGCTTTACTTACTTGTTGAAAAATATTTAGAATATTATTTTTCATTTAGTAATTATTGTCACATCAAAAGACAAAAATATTTTTTAGCTATTATCTACACTAAAAATTCAAAAACTTTTTAATAAAAAGTTTTTAGTAGCTAGTAAACTGCCAAGTATTCGAATATTTGAATATTATCTAAATAATTTTAAAGAAAATTATATATGTGTGTGTGCGTGCTTGTGTGTGTGTGTGTGCGTGTGTGCGTGTGTGTGTGTGTGTGTGTGTGTGTGCGTGCTTGCATGCGTGCGTGCGTGCAAGTGTGTGTATAATAAGATGAGAATATATATTATATAATACATTGATTAAGCTTGATCTTTTCTGATTTTATAAATAGATGCTGAAGTCATCGATAAAGATGCTGCCAACCACCAGTCTTCACTCGCAATGCTGTGTAGAGTTTATCCTCACATGAAGAAAAACATTCTGCAGGCAATACTTCATGGTTGTCGTGGTGATGTGGCTCAAGCTGTCGAGCAAGTCAAAAGAACTCATGGAGATGCTGCCTCTGCAGCTCAAAACCTCCATGATTCGTCGGCCTACTTTGATTTCCCATACTTGTCTTCCAACCGATCAGCCTTTTCTCCAATAATGGCTTCCTTAAGTTTAAACCCAGCATTGCTACGCTACGCAGCGTTGGCGAATGCTGCAGCCAGTTTAGGTGGGGCTCAAACAACGGCTTTCCCACCCGTACTTCCAAGCGCTCTGCCCCCTATTTCCAGCACTGTCGCAGGACTTTACTCTAGTCTAAATAATAATCTATCAGCAGACTCTGCCACCAAATCTCTGTTTGGACAATCTCCATGCCAATGCTTATTCGGAAAGTCATGCAATATCCATCCTTCAAATAAACATTTTTTAGGACCTCGAGCTAGTTCTAACCTCGTTGAGTTAAGTAGTCTAAGCCCACCATCTAGTTAAATTAGACTATGAAAATTTGTCAGCGAAGCAGTTGTAATTTTAGACATCTAATATATATATATATATATATATATACTTTTCACATTGAATCTTTTACTCAATTACTAAAATATTATTTGATGTACTTACTTTTTACTGCCTTTTTTAGAGTTGCTCTAAATTATATTAAATCTACAGAAGCTGCATTATATTTTTGTTAATCCTGTTTTGGTTGCTCAAAGGTAGTTATATATATAGTTTACCCACTTGATATTACTTGTGTATTTTATGCAACATTTACAATATGCGCTTTGTTAGTGTATGAAACTAATATGAAAAACATGCTTTCTCTAATCTCCTCCTTGTCCTAGACTAGGTGTTAAATAATCAAAGACATTATTTTCTCATGCCATCTATATTATACATACAACAACTGGCGTCTTTCTTTAAATAAAAAAGAAAAAGATTAGCATTGCTTTGTATTTAAAAATGGTTGACTTCATTTTGTAGTTTAGTTACTTTTGCTCCTTTTACAACTGTGTAAACTGTATAGATTGTGTTAGGGCAATTATGAGCGTTGAAGTGCGCACATCTCAAGTGAAATAAAACCCATTTCAAATACAGGCCTAATCTCAAATGCAACTATCACCCACTTTGACAAAGTAAAAGACTACTGTGTCATATTTCGTATTCACTGCCAATGCAATGTTAGGTACTTGAAAAGGATTAAACCATGTTTATGCCAGTTGTCAGTTGTTAATATCAAATGCTTTATTATTACAATCCCACATCTTTTTTGTTGAAATATTTATATGAGCCTAGTGTATATAACCTCGAAGTAAAAACATCTGACACCTTACTGGCAAAAAAATTTGGAGTAAATGAATTTAATGTGCAACTATTAGAAAAAAACACCAGTAATTGAGTCACAACAAATACAAAAACTTGTATTTTTTAACTATTTCACAAACGAATTTGCCGTTGTAGAAAACTTTTGCATATAAAAAAAAAAAATTTAATATCCAACATTCATGATTTGCATGTTTTAAACATGAAAGATGATGCCCTTGGATGGTGAGGCTTTCACTATGTTGTTATCTATTTTTATATGGAAGCTACTGGAATAAAACTGTTATCTCTTTGATTTATATTGGTAAAGCCAGAAGGTACTGAGGAGTCATCAGCGTTTTAACTGATCAATATATTATAACATGTTCCAAGTTGTAAATAAAAACATTTATTATATTTTTGAAAAATAAATTATTTTGCTAGCAAATAACTGCTGTTAATAACTTTGTTCACAATATCTTTCCTAAAACAAATGGAGAGGTTTACCATCATACCTTACAGAAAACAGTAATTAATTAATTAAGCAAGTTGTATAAATGAAGTGTAGCAGAAATGTATTTATATAATATAATCAAATCAGAGCTGGCTTAGGCATGCTTGCATAACTTCCACCCAGCTGTTGTCAATAAAACATTCCGCTGAATCATTGTATTTTCAGCAACTCAAATGTATACTGCATTTTAGAATGTTAGATTATTTGTAACTGTATTACTTTCACAACACTTACTAGGCAAATTAATAGCATTATCTATAAAATTGTGTTTTTGTCTTTATAAAATAAAAATTACACCATACCAATGTTACTTAATTGATGATCAGGCGCAATAACGGTTTAAAATTATAATAATTTAGTTAATAAGTGATATTTTAGTTTGAAACATTTTTAGAAACTTATAAAATTATTATTATATAAATCTCCTTGCATGGCAATCTATGTTAATACTTTGAATGTGTTTTACAATCGCCAGGTAAACGGCAATGGCATAGAAAAAGTTCACAATTTGGCTTTTAAAATGAATTTAGTTAATCAGTGATCAAAAATCTAAGTGCAATTTTGCTAATTGTGTTTATAGGATTTTAATGAAGCGGAAAGAAATTTGTGAAGTTCACAGAAACAGTGGCTAATGGAAATCTTAACCTTTGTATTAGATAATTTAGCATTCCTTTGGATTCATTAACTTTCATAAATTCAACTGTTATTTCTTAGTTCTGAAAAACTTCAAACGATTTTTCTGAAAAGCTGGTCAAACATTGTTAATATTCTGCTTAAAGCAATTAGTGGCGTTAATTTTAAAAAGAGTTTTTATTTGGTACGTCAAACTATCTACACATATTTATATTATGTATGTTTTTGTTTCATAACCTGTACCTTAACAAATACAAGACATTGTGTAGATAAAAAACCAACCGTTTCCTTTTACAAATGATGTGATTGTTTTGATGGAAAACTAACAAGCATTTTGCTTCTGTAAAAGCCATTAAAATAATTGCAACCAGGTGGAGGGTAGGTATAACTACATTATTTCCAGTACAATAGATGTATGCTACATGTATTAGTAAATCATAACAAACAATCACACCTTTTAACATCGCTTTTCTATATACACGGCAATCAATGCAAGAGTGCATGAGAAAATCTCATCATCAAACATAGTAAAAATATCAAAACAAACCAAAAGGTTGCTAAATAAATCTTAAGTATTCAAAAGTAACATTCTATTCTAGTAAGACAATTGTACTGGAGTTTTCTTAACAAGTTAATGTATGAGATTATGGATATCTCACAGTTTCAACTACTGTTAATGATAGTGCGTGTACACACACCTGATCATAATGTTATCTTTTCTAGTTGATAATAAATAACAATATTAGCTTCTTTGTCAAATTCTTTAGAGAGTGCGGCTGAGTGAGTACCTCAGCACACAATCTTGTTTGCTCTTATTTGACAAAAAGCTTTATAATTTTCTGTTGTACATATTCACAGAACATAAATGGGACGTTTGTGTAACTAATAGTTTATCACTGTTTCACAGTAACCTCAATAATTCTAAGTATTTAAATTAGTGAAATATATTTATATTTACATCACATCTGAGATGGTTTTATCAACCATGGAACAATTTATCTTTTTGCTAAATGTTGCACTTGTACACACTGTTAATATAAAAGGCTATTTTTACTTACAAGTGAAAACATTTACATTTTAAAACGTTACTGGTTTGGGAATAATACAGAAATCAGTTCAGAGGCTAGTTGCATGTTGGTATGATATAAGAATGTGCTAACAGCCATCCACAAGTTTTTCAGAAAGCTTTACTTTTGTTGGCATTATATTCTAATATGTTTGGACAAAGAAAATTTATTTAATCAAATGTTGTAATTATAATCATTACAAGTGTATGATCATAAAAATGAAATTATTAATATTTTGATTATATTTCTTTTAGAAGAAATGTAATTAGCATAGCAAGAGAGCAAGTGAAAATGGATATTGCAAATCTGGCATTATATTATTGTTTAGATTTTTTCAACTGCATGTTGAATTCACTAGGTCAACATAGCTTATTAATAACTTTATTATTTAACTTTATAAAAAAATATACATGCATATAATTTGAAATTGAGAATTAGACAATATACTTTAATAGGCACAATGCTTTAAATCTCTTAATGTAATAAAATAATTTGTAGAATATCGTGCAGTGAATAAAAGCAGACAAATTTCTTTTTATTATTTGAGAGCTGCAAAGAAAAAAATATTTTGAAATAATTATCATACAGTGTCAAAAATCAGTTTGAATAAGAGTATGTAAAAAATAATTACTTTGCAGCTATAACTATTTAACCTTTATTGTCAAATGTACACGTATCTTGTTAGCATTATAATTCTTTGCTATAAAATGATCTGTTTTCCAGCCACTGTAAGACATAAATATAAGCAATTAGCAAATGATAACTATCTTTATAATACACAGTATTGCTGGTACAAATAGTATTCATAACAGCATGGCTAGAGTTATAATACTAAAGAAACTAGTTCCCAGAAGCAATTGCTAAATTTCTTAATTATTAACATTGTCGAACTAAGTTTATAAATTTAACATCTGCCAAGTTAATCACTTATTGCTATGCATACCTTGCTCTAGATAGCTTTTCAAAAGTATTGAGACAAAGCAACAAATTAACTTTTTAATTAAAAAATTATATCTTTAACTTTAACCAGAAATCTATATAATATTGTCTAATCCCCACTCAATGGGATATTGCTGTTTATTGTATGACATAATGTAACATAATATAATACAATATATAATATAATATAGTACAATGTAATATATGTGTAACGTAATATAATATATAATAAAGTATAAAAAGCTATAACTGTGCAACACATAAAATATCTTTAAAACACTAAATCCGTTCTCTAACCAAGATTTCAAATATTGCGTAATCTTTGAAATTTTCAACCTAATTGAGGTACAAATTATACAACTTCAAAATTACTTTGTAATAGTCAGGATATAATCAAAAGTCAAAGCACATGCTAATACAACAACTCAAAGACTGAGTTTTAAAAGCTATTTGGTTTGTATTTCTATGATAAACAAATACAAAACATATAATATAAAAACTTACACCAACTTAATATTTCCAACTGCATTATATGTTATATAATGTTCGGATTACAAAAGCAACTCTCACTATGATCCTTTTACTTGCTAAAAGGCTCAAATTAAAGAGTCGTTTCAATAAGTAAAATAAGAGTAAAAAGAATGGCTAATAATAACAGAAAATGTTTGAAAATATCTTGCATATTTAAGCTCTTGCTATTAGTTTTCAAAATATTAAATGAATTTGAGATTACAAACATCTGTAAATACATAAACAGACGATTCCCTCGAAGTCTTCTCTCACTTATAAGCACAGTGTTTCATCAAGTTGGAATTGGAATTGGCAAACGGGTACCATAAATCCATCATATAATGTTAAATGACTTGAAAAGTCTTTTGGCTTGCACTGTACATTTCTCAATGGGCCAAGTATTATCATAGTCAAAATCAGTCAGCCTCAAACTTTTTGGTGATGCTAGAAATTGCAAGCAGCAGAAAATATCCAGTAGCGAATTTCACAACTTGATTTGAAATATTTCCAATTTTTTCCCTTGTCGGTGTATGGATAGAGTTCGTCTTGGCAAGTTGGATTACAAAACTTACTGTAAACTTTTTTATTTTTAACTTTATAAACTTTGCCGTCCATTAATAAAATTATATAAATTATTTACAACAGCTGATGTGTATCTCAACTCCCATTTATGCAATTATGAATTTATTTCGAATTGCCTGCCCATGTCTCAAATTCAAGAGATAAGAAATTCAGATTTGTGTTCTCTTGCAATTTACATACAAACGTGTGTTTTTATTCAATGCTGCAATTACCTCGAATATATTACATTTCTATAATTGTCTACTGATTGTTCTGACATGAAATCCATGTTTTTTATATCAATAGTACATTTTATACTCACAATATAATGTTTTTATAAATCAAATCAGCTACAACTGCTAGCCATTTTACACATACTATATTATGGCATTTGTAACATACTACAGCAATCAATATCAGTAGCTGATGTTCATAAGCAGTTAATATTCCAAGACTTATGTTGTTGGAATTGTATGGAGAGCATATATTTTGTATATAACAACCAATTCTAACTGAACTATTTCAAGTATGTAATGTTATTGAATACTATAGCCACTAAAACAATATCATTTGCTATAAAAATACAATAAGTCATGGGAAATTCATAGGTCATCCATAGAATAGGAATATTTAGAAATAATGAGTTCAACATTATAATTATTACTTTATGGATTTTATGGCTGCCAAGTGTTAGAAGTGTAACGTAATAGTAGCAAAGTCAGTATACTTTTATTGCTTGTTGTAAGAGCAACCTTGAGATATGTAGAACAAAATTGAAGAAACTAGGATTAAAATAATCATATCACTTGTTGAAATGTGTGTCAGAACATTAAAACTTTTTCTAGCTTACTAATAAAGATATTTTCTGCTTAACTACATGCAGTAGCTGCTCAGGATAGTATGACATTGACACATTTATGTTATATACACATATATTGTTCATAATGTTGTTCATTTCGCATTTATATTCTATTGTTATATTAGGTATTGTTTTACAGTAACAAGTGCAGCAAGCCTGCACTACTGCTGTCGGTCTGTTTGACACTATTCTAGGCCAATGACCAATATCACTTCTTCCCCCCATAATTTATCATCTTTGATATAAAAGGCTGTCAAGAAATTACCTTTTGATCAGGTACATAAATATGGGTCCAACTCTTTGTAACAATAATTTTTTGTACTGACAAAACCTTCCTGGCCATTGAGTTCAATGGAACACCCCTCACTTACAACTCCAGTACATATATTAATATGCAAGTAACACTGTAAAACATGTGATCCAAAAGTTTCCCATCAAACGTTATACAGGTGTACCTAATTTAGTCATGTGCAGAACTTGACAGCTTAAGTGACAGAGCTAGCCTCAGCCCTAAATACTCATTGAAAACATTTTGGGAGCATCAAGTAAAAAGCTCCACTTTTAAAAATAGTTGTGTTCTATAATCTAGCTCACGTGGCTCCAAATTCACCGGTAGTGGATCTGTAATTTACACACAAGACTAATTATCTTTCACTAACCATGTACACTAACACATTAAGATAATGCAGGACAAGAGAAGCTAGCCTACAAATTAAGTATAGAGACGCGCAGGGAGAGCTCGTAAAATCTCGGCTGTCAACAATGAGAGCAGCTACTATATGTAATTGATGCATTTGATTGTTTGTAGTCAGCAAGCTTGTTTGGCTATAATTAGATTTGTCCGTGTATACATACATAATGTCAATATAGAATCATTCATAAACTTACTGACAATTTTTAATATATTTCTTTCTTCGGCTGTCAAGAAATACACAAGACAGAGGTGGTCATGTGACAAAGCTTGAGACAATCAAGTACCTGCAGATTCGTGTCAGTTGCATGTAGAAGTAAACTGCTGACTCACTTCAAGCAGTGCTGCCAATTTGCTTTATTTGATACCAATTATGTGTGTTTGAAGTGTTGAATCACATCAGCAGCAGAGAAAGAGAGATATTAATCTCTGAAAGAACTTAAATTAGCTGAGTTAGCAAGAAATTTAGTAATTCTTAGCAGTTGTGAACTGCTGTATTGTTTCATTCACCCTGAGCCATTCTTGCAAGTCTTAACTATAGTTGTATGGGTGACATGCATGAGGATATAAATTAGCTATGACACACCATGGCTACTGCAGTTGTGATTTTAAACAGATTTATTTAGGTTTTTCTAAAGCAATTCTAAGTTAGTGTTTCTTATTTTTTGTGCTTTAAAAATTGAAAGTAGTAAATATAAAATCATCCAAATAAAGCAAACAAAGTTTGCTAAGTGATAATAGTTTTGACTGGTTTGAAGACTGCGGCATTGTGATGCCCATTTGCCATTTTTTAACAATTTTATGGCCAGTTTATGGCTAAATTAATACAGTATGTGTTAAACTACTATAGTTGTACATGGCCTTAAGATAGTGGGCAGAGAACGGAAGACTATGACTTTACTTAAGAATTATGCATGTTGTCAATGATGTATATGATTTGATACAGCTTTATGATTTAGTTGTCTGCAACCAATTATATCCAACACCTTTCACCCATAAATTTCATTCATCTTTCACATGTTTATACATTGCAGCTTCTTACAAAGACTAAATTAATCACTGAAAGTGTATGGAGAACATATATTGACTGTAAATATGCTTTCTGCTCTTTGTTCCACGAGTACAGGATGTGCTTCCATGTCTCCACTTTTATTTTTACAGAAATTAAGGTAAAGAAATGAAAATATAGATTCACACCATCTTCTCCTATAAATTATTTAATTTTTATAGATATTCATGCTTCAATAAACATCAGCTTTAACTACTTTCACAGCTTACATTAATACCAACAAAATAATATAAAGTATATTAAGCTGCAGTCCTAAAAAGTAAATTGGTTATTCCAATATTTCTGGTTTAGTGTTAGATTTTCAATAGGCGTGGGAACTGTCCTTGCCACTGATATGCCTGTCAGTGAGAGGAGTATGTGCACAGTATTGCATTGCTAATTTTCTACAGCCTAATTAGTATAAAGTCACTGAGTACAGGCTGATATTAAGACGTTATTATTGATAAACATACAAGAGATAGAAGATACTTGTACTGAGAGTTTGTAAGCTGAAAATTCTTTATCTTAACACAACTCTTCACCCTATCTGCACATTTTGACTCTTCCTTCATCAGATTATACTAAATAGTTAGTTATATTTTAATACAATGTATAATACGCCTTGATAATGTTAACTGTTTATTCTAGCTTAGACTAGGTGGCGTAGAACATTAACATCTATTTAGCTTAAGATCTACCCAAAATGTTTGATAACAAAGACACAAGTAAGTATGGGTGTTTAAGAACAGTTGAGCATAAGCTATAGTTGTAGCCTTGCTTCTCTCTACTAGTATTGGCCTTCTGTTTTTATTAGTTTAATTGTGTAATGGTTTGAAAACTTGGGCTAGCCTTCTTTTTCTGCCTTATCTGTGTCTGCACTAAGCTGAAGTATCTTTAAGCTTGTTTACAATGATTAATGCTTTTAATGTGGCATCACAGTGTATACACTTCTCTTCCTTCCCATCAACTTGACATATACCTGTTGAACACTGCCATAGTAAGAACGCATGTGTCAAACAATATTTGGTGCCATTAATTATTGAAATAATCTTTTACACTCTTTTGTGTAAACTTTTTGCCAATAATCCTGTTTTTTGCAAAGATTTATAAATTTGAATAAAGCTACATGCATGTCTTTGATCAGTGGCAGCGTGGCAGCTACCTAAATGATAAATTGTCCCCAGGCGGCAGACTATAGTCACATGACTTTTGATATTTAAAACTTGACTATCTTTTCTGAGTCATCAGTCACATGAGCATTATATACTTTATTATTATTCATTCCTAGTTGCTGTGTATATTAAACTTAATTTAATTTGTGAAAACTCAGATTACAACCGCCCACATAAACTAAAGTTACTGTGGCCTTACAGGCAATGTCTATAGTTGCATAATAATATATAAAACCTTGTGCTCATTATACAATACAATGACAATTATTTAATTTGATCAAATAAAAAAACTAATGTTGTTAATAAACATTAGTAACAACAGGCCTTATTTCAGATGTTGTAAAAATATAACTTCAAATGTAAAATTTGAAAATGTGCTTTCAAATTAATGAAAAAAACAACAAAGTTTAATTCTAGTAGCTTTAAAAATGTTCAAAGTTCATTAAAAAACATAGCAAGATATTTGATTTGTATACTTTTGTAGTGATGGTGAAATAAGACTGCCAGTTAAATTACAGCAAGCACTAGCTACTGCAATGTTTTACAAGTTACAACACTGCTGAAAAAATAAAATAATTTTGTTAAAGTAAAATGAGCATGAAATTAATATATATGGGGAACCAGCCATATTGAGATACAAGCTGGAATAGAGATAGAAGTCAAAATGTTTGAACAGATGATAGCCATGCATTGTAAAGGTAGCACAATGGCTCAAACTTTCAATTTACAAAGTTATCAATTATACGTAGGTTGTTCTAATGTTTAATATGGAGACTTTTGAGCAGTTTTTGTAGATTTACCTACTCAATGTCATTTATATTCGTTGCATATTAATTATCTAGTATGTTGAAATTGAGCAAAGTAAAGCTTCTATTCACATAATTTCTAATATCGACTTGGTGTTGTACTGTGCCAATTCTAACGCCAGAAACTACTTTTCTTATCTAAAGAAATTATTATTACAAAATTGTAGTTTTAATTTGGGATTCTAGTTTTCAAAATAAAATTCAGTGCTACATTTTCTTAATATAGATCTAGCCTAATATAATATTTCTTAATGTAATAATAAAGTATTATAAAATTTGCAATTTTCATCAGGAAGTTTTATAACTCAATTTATATCTTGTAGTATACAGTACTTCTTTTATTCTTTATACGGAAAATAATAATGCAATGTACACTTTATTTTTTAAATTATTTTTTCTGAGTAAAAGAAGTAAAATAAATGAAAATATGAAACAGTTTCTTGTTCAATTTGTTAGAAATTTATTTAAATCAATTCAATGAACAAGCAATGGTTGGTGCAGGATACGGTAGAGCTCTTATATTTTGATAAAACATATTTCAAAATACATTTCCATATACGAAATGAGATAAAGCTGTTATATTGAGAGTAGCAAAGAATTGATATTGTATATAAATAACCTGTATATACCCATAAAACTCAAGAGCCATGAATAATTTATACCTCAGCAAAAGCTTTGCATCTATAATGACTGCTACTCCAATAAAGATAGGCTAAAGATGATTTCAACATTAAATTTTAATGGCTATCTTTTAGCTGATAATTGTTTATAAATTAATTAGTCATGTGTGAATATTGGAGCCAGGTTAAATTACAATCAATAATAATAATTTAATATACAGCGTGCTGCTGCCACTTTGACAGCACACTTACAACATCCAATAGCATCTGGTTTCTTTTTCTTTGCTTTTTATCACAAAGAAATTTACTTGTATGTTTTTTGCAGATGCATGTTCTAAGGATGTATTGGCGACTTCAATGTATGGCTAAACGAATTACAATGTCTAATTAACAGAACTAACACAGGCAGTTCTCTGTAGCAATAATAACCATTCAGCATGACCCAGACTGCAGAACCTTAAGCTTAGCCATATAATATAACTTTAACTTCTTACTGCTAGATATTATGGCTACATTATCTTATCAACAATAACTGTGTTTTATTTCTGCGTAATTTTTTCCAAGAATGCTTCTGGGTTTTTTAGATGTGATCGTAAAAATTACACGCCCTCAATCACTGTTGTTAAATTACTAGCTAAGATAACTTTTAGTAAGTTATCATGAGAGAAATTCTTTTGAAAAAAATTTTGGGCTATCTTTTTATTTATTTAACAGCAATAGTTGTGAAAGCAGAAACTTATATTTTGTATAGGTTTGATATACTGCATGTAAAGTTTCAAATTCTTGCAGATTGAAAACAAAATACCTGTACACCAGCTTTTGTGTCACAAATAAAATCTTTCACAAGAAAAATACAAATTTGTCATAATTTTGCACATATTGATGCTTTTTACATTATAATATGAGCTGTCTATAGTTATTAGTGTTGTTTTACTTTAGTCCAATGAGAAGTCTAGTTTTAATAACAGCTGACCAATAAGATTACAGAAGCACAGCTCGTCTGCGTATAACTAATGATACAGAGTGTTGTTATAAATATCAAATTTATGCATATGTGTTACCATTCATCAAACAGAAGCTCCTATCATCACACATGCTAGCATAATGACTGCACATATGCAACAGTCCTTCTACCCTCTAACAGAGAAAGGGGCTCGGAAACCGAAATGTGCTCGCTGTAGAAACCACGGGATGGTTTCCTGGCTAAAAGGCCACAAGCGTCACTGTCCGTACAAAGATTGTGCGTGCGCAAAGTGTAACCTCATAGCTGAGAGGCAGCGTGTCATGGCAGCGCAGGTGGCTCTCAAAAGGCAGCAGGCAGCAGAAGATGCTATAGTCTTGGGTCTTAGAGCTTGCACTCAGTCTAGAGATAACAGCACAGACGACAGCGATATACCAATGATGACGCCTGGGCCACTTTGGGGGCCAGGTACTGTATCCAAACCACAAGAAACATCTAAGAGAGCTCACTCAGAAGATAATGGTAAGCACTAACTGAATAAAAGATAATTCATGCTTGTAAAAGAAGACTTTGGTTGTTTTACAATAGCAATTAAAGCCATTAATTTAGCCCTATATCACGCATGCATTTGCTTTGCTAATCAAAAAATATTAATTGAAATATATTGACCAAAATATAAAATCAATTTAACATTGCTAGGAATTTTCGTCATTCAAACCAAATAGGTTTAAAATAACACATTTTTCAAATAACTGTTGTATCATTAGGTTGTATAAAAGTACAGGTATCTTATGTTCATAATGATAATGTAGATTCAGAAGAAGGTGATGAAGATAATAGTTCCCCTCCAACAAGTCCAGAACCAGAGCCTAAGAAATCCAGAGTTTCTACTTGCAGTAAACTTTCTAGCTTTAGCAATCAACTCGTCTCAAATGCTGGAGGACTCCGGCCTGGCCGATTCTCAGGATTAGAAATGATGGAAAAAATATTTCCATTTCAAAAAAGGTAATTTAGTTATAAATATTTGAATAGTGAAAATTTAATTGTATAATTGGAAATAAAATAAAATTAAGTTGTTATGAATTTTATTACTTCAGAGTGTAGACTATTCAACAAAGTTGGAACTAGTTAAATATTAAAACACTAAAATACTATACTTAATTATATAACTGGGCACATTTTCAGTACTTATGTATAGGCTCAAGCCAAGTTCTAATAAATTAGTAAGCAACTTAATTTTTTGCACATGCAAGTTGTATATTCATTTCACCCGCACATGTGTTTTTTATTTCAATAGAAATGTATTAGAACTGGTTCTACAAGGGTGTAAAGGTGATGTAGTCAAAGCTATAGAGCATTTCCTATCAGCACAAGAGCCTTCATCTAATCTACCACCAAGAACTCTGACAGACAGCAAACATACAGTTAAAACATCTCATATCGGTGAGTGTAATGGCTAGTTTTAGATTAGGATTTGTTTTCATACAACAATTAGTGTTAGCAGTATTAGAATGTAATATCTAGAGAGTGTATCAAAAATTATGAAATAGATTGAATTTCGGCTTGCTAAGGTAATAAACAGCAAAGGTTTTAATAGGCACATTGAAAATAGATTCGCTTTTCTTTTATTTAAAACATTCTAAAGTCTGAAAGGGGCTGTAGAAGCTACAAGAAATCTAACAGTAGTTCTCAAGAACTGTTGTTTGAAGTTAAATTTTAGACTTTTTAAATTAGTGAATGCTGAGAGTTGCATAGCTGTTTTTAGCTGAATCCTGCTATACCCAATAATATGATGAACAAATATAATTAAAATGTAATTTAAACGTGATTTGACCCTATATTATAGTGATTTAACTAAACCATACCAAATCACTTAATTTACTAATCATTATTTTTTATAATTTGGCAACAAGCATAATATTAAAGAAGGAAACTTTCAGCAAATAATTGCAGTATTATGGGTAAAAATAGATGTGTAATCATATGAGACGTGTGACGGATCTCACACACTTCAATAATTGTGTTTTTATTTTGTATTAACCTGGTGTTGGAACATTTCTACATTTTATTTTAAACAGTTGATGTATTTGTTAATTCTTCATTTACACATCAAAAGAAGGAGACAACACAATAATTCTATTGGCAATTTTATAGCTAGTCCAAACATACCCAATTATTTTATTTTAAGCAAATATTAATTTTTTTCAGGTGGAGACAATTCAGCCTTCACATCAACTGCAACACCTTCAGGGAATATACATTCAGCTTTCCTCTCACAAAATCCTTTCTCAATGGAAGCCTTGCTCAACCGGCCCTCGCTAACGGCTGGAGTTATTCCTCATGTAAACCCCGTCGGACGACGGCCACATAGACAGTTCAGTTTTCCACCCATAGCTTCCGCGACGCCCTCTACCAACCCTTATATCAACTACCCTTTGACTACAGCATTCCCCGGGGCAGCAGCCATGACACCCTTCTTTATGAGTCAGCTAGCTGCCGCAGGTATCACAGCATTTTCTGGACATTTGAACCAAAGAAATTTAGAAAGCAAGTTGCACGAAATAGACAGCGACGAAGGTATTCATAGGTAGTCTTATAAACTCTTGCGAATTGAAATATTATTCTTTTTATATATCAGACTCTGAGTTGCAATAATTATTTGAATTTTTAATTTTCAACTATTCACTGACCTGTGATGCAATATTTTATAAACTACCAACTGATGTTATATATTATATATTTTTATTGTAAAAATGTGTACAGATCTAGAAATGATTTTTGTATCTTTGGTGCTTTAGTTTTAACCTTAACAGAAATATAATTGATTTCATCATCATCTTAATGATTCATTTGCAGCAAGTATGTAAAAGCTGATGCAAAATTTCAAAGTTACTTAATCTAAAGTACATATATGTAATATATATAATAATTTATGACTGATCAGCTAAATAATTCGATGAAAAGCTGATATTGGCAAAGGAATTGAAACATATACTACTTTTTTCTTACCTTTGCCCATTATTGTTGGTGAATTCAAAGAAAAATGCTTGCGGTACCTATTATTTGCATACCACTATTAGCCCATTGCAAATTTGCTTTATAAAAACATCCTTTTCCATTAAAAGTTAAAATTAAACAATTCACCAAAAATAATTCAATGCATACATACGCCTATTTACTTTAGTAGTAGTAACTCTTAGTTTTTTCATACAGTATTAAAATCTCAAGCAGTATTTACAACTATAAGTTTAGTTCTAAAGTCTTAGCATAACATTTTTTAGCTTTTATAAGAGCTAACATCGACATTTCAATGATTAACTTAAAATCGATGGTTATTGGCATAGGAGGCCATCTTGCATGCACAGCATAATCATCTCGCTGCACCAAACTAATTCCAAAACCAAACTTCTGTGATAAAGGTGTCACTGATCATTCAGTACAATCGGCCATGACTCTACCAGCGATTAGCCTGATTTCCACCATACCAAGAACAATAATTTTGATTGATACACTTTATCTACACTTTTTGGAAGGTTTTGGTATGCTTCTCTAAGGGGTAACACGGGTTGAATCAACAATTACAGAAGATACAAGCAGCTAGTTCAGATAAGAGATATGTCACCTACACCTGTACCCTGCGCTGTGACCCTAATCCCAGTATTTGCAATGTTTTTATCAGTTAGTTTGCATTCCCTCTTTTAAATATTATATACTGATTCATAATGCAGTCTGTGTAGGCAGTATACAAATTTCTAAATACATAATCTAAACACTGCTTCAATAGTTCATACTAAACACAATGATTCATTCCATATACAGTAATAATAATAATTGAAGTATAAAGCATAAGTTATAAAAGCTTCTAAATTTATTTTGCAATAAAGTTTTTCAGGATATAAAGTCTAAGAAAATATACAAATTATTCATTAAGTGAAATACCAATCATACATTTTTTGTCACAAATGACATATTTATTGTGCATGTCAAATTAAAACATATCTTTTAAAAAATAATCAACTGCAACAAACATAACTTCACAGACTGTAAAAACTAGCGAAATTCTATAAATTATAATGTTGGTATGTTTCGTTGGTCAAGAGGATCAGTTTCATTATAGTTTTTTGTAATTTATTTGTGGTGAGTTGGTCTGGGTGAGTTACTATTTTTAATTTAAAATGCTAATTCGTAAAGACTTTCTACATTTGATACAATGCAGACTAGCCGGTAATTTACTGCATGACAGCTGAAGATGATCGTATGGTGATGTGCAATAAATAAGGCCTACAAACTATAAATAATTGTTTGGGAGAAAAATACTTTTTGTACTAATAAACAAATTGACACATTTTGTAAGACCACATAAATGACAGTGACAATAACAACAAAAGATTTAATACTGAATTAATTCTCTTTAACAAGAAAAAGAATTTGTGACACACTCTTTCCAGTAGTATAAAATACAGCCTACAGAATAATGTGCACAAAGAAATCTTGGCAAGAAGTTTCTTATAATGGCTTTTTGTTGGGAGGGAGGAAAGATTGTGTTGATTAGCTGAAACCTTACAGGAACAACTGTATCTTTGCAACTATAGCTATTGAAATTGAACGTCTGTTTCACAGGTGTAAACAAACTAAGACCAGCTCCTCCACTATTAAGCCAATAAATTCATTTTATCTTGCTCAATATATGCAATAAAAAACAGAAAAATGATTTTACTACCCAATTACTGAGAATATATTAGTTGCAAAGATAATCATAACTTGCTGGCGTCTGCTATTTTGCTACTGTGGAAAGTGTAAATTGCCATTAACGAGGTAAGTATTTTACGCTGCACTGATTAAAACAAGTTTGCATATTTTTTTAAACTGCATGCACAGCATAGCTAAGGCATCTTATTTGTTTGTGGCTTTTGATTGCAAATTCAACTAAATTTTTATGCAAGCTGTAAAATTTCAACTTATAAAGGTGTAAAGTTCACCTTTACTGCGTGCATATGGGTTACTCAGAAATATTCAAAACAAAATTACAAATTAATGAAGAATTTGAATTGGATTGAGCTTTTAATGTTATGTAATAGCAATATTCCCTCTCCTACTGTCCAACAGATAATTCATTAAATAACAACAAAGGCTAATTATGATTTATATTATATTACAATGGCTCTAGAATCACAATATAAAAGTATTTGAAAAATTGTAGAATTTGAGTTTAAGCACTGGCTGAAGTGGCCGTAATGTTTCATCTTGAGCGTTGTGTCTGCCAGCATTCAATTACAATTTAGTCCCATGGTGAGTATTTGAATTTTCACTCTTCCCTCACAATTGCAATAATGTCACAATATCAATTTTGTTTCGAATAACACTGGGGCAGGCGCCTAGTTGTGTAAACGTGGGCCTCAAGGATCAGATATTGTGTAAATTAATATATTTATTTAGTTTTCTTTTAAGAATTTAACACCTGCCTGAGTTGGAGAGCTCTTGAGGCCAAGCGATGGCAAGCCAGATACACACTAGCCATTCATGTGAGTTCACCTCAGACTTGACTATTGGTAGTGTTAGTGTGTGTAATTGTATCAGTTATCACTTACAAGTACCACTTGCAGACCTAATATTGGTGAAAATAAAAACAATAAACAATTTTATCTGATTCAAACAGGAATATCAGTTTTTACTACTATTGGTATCAAATTGTAAAGTAAGCTAACACAAACAGCTACTCCAGTAGTGCACATATTATATATGATACGCTTTATCTTTAACACGAGTGACAAATTATCAAAACTTGATTCTATCAAGGAAGGACTTTATACACTTATTTACTGAACTTTTCTTGTTTTATAACTCATTATGAGAAACCACACTATAATTAACTTCTACTAAAATATCAAACTGAATACCAAATATGTATAATTGTTACCCAATTTTACAAACTATATTAATTTTCTCAGTGTATACTGTTCTCAAGTTAGATGATAAATTTTGAATTTAATACAAAAGATTATAATATATTTTATATTATATTGCATCATTACACAACAGGAAGTGTTTATTTTATGCCACGCGTGCACACAATGCACTGTATTTCTACTTTTTTGAACAAACTTCAACAAAGGTCTCATCATACAAGCACTTTGATCAGGTATGTTGGCAAGTCTACAGGATATACCTTTAGCCTAGGCTGACCCTCACCCTGCCTGTGTAACTAAATCAACAAAATTAATATCTATTTAATATTTGTGATGTAAGTCATGCAACAAGAATGTAGCAAAGTGTGCAGTAATGACAGTATTATATTATGTTACTATAAAGCAATGGAAAATCAAACCATGTTGTTGTACACTTTATAATGGCACAAACATCCTGCAAGTCAACACATAATAATGTTCGTAGCTGGTCCGTGAATGGGTCAAAATTAATTACTAGTCTCAAATCTACTGAATAGTGTATAAAGAAAGTCTTAAATTATTTTATAGAATAGAATAAATTTGTTTTTACCAATTATAAAACAATCAGGAGAAAAACATACTATTGAAGATTACTTACAAAAAACCTTATGTGAGAAACTAACAATTGCTTGTTTGTTTTCATAATAAATATTTTATTAATAGTAACAATAATTATGATATTATATTATATGTATTTAACTGCAGTTATGTGAAAAACAATTAAATGCTAATGACAAATTGACTTTATATGACAGTTACCCTGTTGGGTAACACCACCTGAATAGTGTGATTACGTAAAATGCTTTGACAAAAATGTTATTCTAAGAAAAAAATCTAGACATATTTCCATCAATAATGTAGTAAATAGTATTTAAAGGGATGATCGTTCATTTGCATTTAAGATGACGGTTTCTGAGTTTTGGAAAGAAATGTTAGTCCTTTGCTGTCGATATGCTCAAGGCTTTCTCTCATATGAAATATCTCGGACTATTTAGTAGCCTTAATCTTACCTGTGAAGGATCTTGGTGTACTGGCATATCCCACAAACTCCAAATATGCTGTCATCAGTTTTATTTATTTATTACAATCTTTATTTTATTAAATTGTAGGTTGTAATAATGTTTAAAGGAATAAAAAATTGCCAAAAAATGCAAATGTATTTTTGTTGACATTGAGCTTAATATTTAATAATAGTTGGGCATAAATAAACCACTACAGCATTTTGATGCAACAATTATTAAACCAATTACAACCATGTTTTTGAAGTGGCGAAAACAATGTTTAATTTTTCTTTAATTTGTGAATGAAATGAGCAGTAAATAGTTACAAAGAAGATGTGTAACTGTTTTACTGCACTAGATTTATTACATTGTAGCTATTATACATAACTTTAGGTTTGTACTAAGAAGTTGGAGTTATAAAATAACATTAGGTATAGTGGAAATATTGACAAATAAATTGCAGATAGATTTGAATACTTTGTTAGAATTCCGAGATAAAAACAACTTTACTACAAATAAAAATCTTTACTTGATAGGCAACAATTTGCGAATTTATTGGATAAAGTGCAGACACGCACTTCTGCCTGCAACAGGCATCTTTCAATATAGTAATAATTTTCTCACACTGTAAACACATGAGCAATTGGATATTATTTAGTGCATTGTATCAGTGCTGAATATTGCACATGTGGTTGAACTGTTGTACACCATAATAAAAATATTGCTAATAATGAATATTGCACCAGTTGAACATCTATTTACATGACCATCATTGTCCTTAGCAAACTTAACTGAAACCGTAACACATCAGCCTGCATTAATTAATCATCACGTGGCTTATTCCTTTTTGTAACATTCTGTAATCAGTTCAAGATTCAATTGTTTGCTCTAATTTAGGTGTTGTAAAACATTGTAATTGCGTGCAGGTTTGGAGGAGAGCTCTCTGTTACATGTGGCAAGCACAGAAACAAACACCTAATATATAATTCAAAGGTTGGAGCATGTATATAAATATACTGCAGAGCAAAACATTGTGTTGATGCAAATGTATTCTCTAAGTCCAATTTCCGATCTAGTCAGTATCCAACTATTTGCGAGTTTATCAAATATCTAAAATTTATTTAAAAGATATTTGAAACACTCTAATTGACTAATCATGTTAAACAATGATACTTCCGAATAAAAAGCCCAGCAGTTGCGAAAGAAATGATACAATCCACAATATTCAGAGTAGTTGTAATGTAAACACCAAAATATTAATTCAAGTCAACTTTTGACAATTACTAATCTTTTAATACAACACTGTTGTATGCAAAGTTTTCAGTTTCTGTTCTATAGCATTGAAATAGTGTTGCAATACCAATAAATATATGGCGAAAGTTATTTGCTTTAAAATTTAGCAAATATTGATTTCATGTCGCATGTAACCAAATCAAAATTCAACAAAAGGATTGGTCACGCTGTCTCCGCAATTGTTTGCTCTTGTATTTATTTTAAATTAAAATTATAACATTTAAAGCTCTCACATAAGATATTCTAGCAAACAAATGAAGTTTTTATCTATTGTCATTGCAGCTTGCTATGTGTGCAAATAATGCACGGCAGTAATGCCTAACCAAAAGCCAAAACTTTTACTTTGAATTTTTTTACACCATCCTTAGTGACTACTATATATGATATTATGCAACAGTTTATAGCATAACCTGGTGATAGTTTGGTAAAAAACTGCACAACCTACAAAGAACTTATTTAATGCCAGAGTACCATGATATGCCTTCATACTGCTATAGTGTAAGGAACTACATGTATTAGCAGGTACAATCCTGATGCTTTTTAAATATGCAGTAGCAGTTTGGCGGTTGTTCTTGCATTGGGCTGTGAAAATTCAAGTACTTATAGTTGAAGGAATATGGTAATAATGATAGAAATGATTGTGGAATTAAAAAGAGATTGTTCATGATAGGTTAGGCGTCAATGGGGTTAGATCGCTACATTCAGCAAATACAAATTTGACAGTTGATACCAATAGGCATACACAGTTGATGTTTATAAAAAGTATGTCATGAATAGGTTGTAGTTTGACTAAGGGATTGTTGCCCAGCTTCATATTGTCATTTTAGAGATATGATAGTCAACAAGATGGTTTAAACTCCTTGAGAAGTATATATGTATTAATTATAATCTGTAGAACTTATAGTTGGAGAGATGGGAGGTGTCTCTAGATTTTAGAAGGCCAGCCTTACTGAGCAAACGATATTATAGAGGAAGACGCAGCATTGCTCAAGTGTGAAGGATATGGATGCAAGGGATATGTATATTAACACATTGGCAAAAGTATTAAGGCTACCATAAGCTATTAAGATGCTAACACAGTCAACATATCACATGTATTAAAAGACACAGCTTGTGTCGAATTAAGCCAAACTGCAAAGTCTGTCAAGCACAGGTGAAACATTTACACAGTATTTTATTATAGATAGTCTTGAAGATAAATTTAATACCCCCACCAGTAGCGCAGATCAGTGTGTTTGTCAATAAGCTTTAAACATCTTGCATTGCCCATAGAATGGAGAGGTTTGATGGTGCCAATTACCAAATACCCATTGCTAATGTGAAATGTATTATATTTACTTCTGTTACAGCAGTGACTTTAGCATTTATGTCAACATTTCATATGGAGATGCTATTTCTACGTATAGGCATGTATATCATTAAAAGCCAGTAACGAAACCTTTAAATCTAGTAATTGTGAGATTAAGTGTAACATAAACTAGTAGAAACAGTAAGGCAGTGCATAATCATAGTCTCTTTTTCACACGGAAAATAATATGCCATGTGTATCATTTTTATGACCAAAAACACTTCTGTTAATAGTAAAGCACTTCTATATACATTCTGCCAGCATTTATTGCATAATTTTCAAACACTTTATAATAAGTAAATGTTAGATCAAACAGAGCTATAGTATAATTACTTGTATTCTAAATTTATTAGCTACTAACACAAAAACATATTATTTAAAATATTAACTATCAGAATTTATAGTTTATGAATTGAATACAAAATTCAGGAAGTATAGAACAACTATTGTGAATTAATTATGAAGTATAGTTTTATGGAAGTTGGCTATCAGACTTTTCAATCACAATTGCACAGGCCAGAAGTAGTAGTAGAAGTGAAACTTGTAGCTGGACAGCCTACAGTTCAGTATGAACATGCTCCACATCTAGCTGCTCTGACTCACTGTCATCAGGTAGAGAGTGGCAGGCAGCTGGAGTGGTGAATTCAAACGTATATTCACACCTGTTAGGTTCAGCCCCATTGGCTAACTTGTTTTCAGTGCCACACATGAACTTTACCTACGAGCACAATGACAAAGAATAAGTGCAAGGTGTGCCAACAACAATATGCACTGTGATGCTAGGTGACATTTCATCATTGTATCAACTGCACAGGCAATAATCGCAATATAATAACATAGAGTATGGAGAGAAACATACAGACAGGCTTGCTATTGATTTAAAAACAAAAATTAAATTTACTCACAATGTTATTAAGAAAGCCAAAACAAATATCTGAACATCTGCAAGTCTTTCAACAATGGCATTAAAATTTGATAAGTGCAAGAACATGGACTTACTGATGCAGATCTATCTGGTCCATTCCAGCAATGTAGACCTTTCTCAAACTTCATATAGCCGTAGTTATCATCACCATTGGCTTCCCACTTGGTGAATGTACTACAAGCAACACCAGTTCATTGGATGGCTTTGAAATCTTAGGTTTCATAAACAAGTGAAGTAGAAGAGTACATTATAATTTGATGAAGATAGCTGCAAGACTAACAACTCTTACAGGGCATGCATTCCAGAAATATCAAAATTCTCAGTAAGATTATCAAAAATATCATTTCTCATGAGGACAAACAATTGGCAGTGAAAACTGTCAGCTGCTTTATTTTGTATAAAAATAGAGTTTTTGTAGCCACAAATAGCCACAATAGAAACTGAAAAATGAATGTTATGTAATGTGAGGTTTCTCACACATCAAAAGCTAATTATTGGGTATAATTATTATTTTATTTTCTACTCAATGAACGTGTGAAGGCCACCTGAGATAATCAAATAAGAAAAGATAAGAATATCATGTTCATGCCATTACTTGCCGCAGGCCGATTGCCTTCAAATGGGAATAACAACTCTAACTTAAACATATAATTACAAAAAGGAAACAACTCTTGATAAAAGAGTTACTACTCTTGGAAATATATTTTATAAGGAAAAAACAAAATAATATTCTAAAAAGTGGGAAAATTTGGGAGGGCAGCTCATAAATTTCACAATAATCCCCATCTGTATTTCTGTACAATGAAATAGGAGTTATTAAAATGAAAGTAAACTTCTGGTATGCAGATTATGCAGGAGAAAGTTGTAACTAAGAGGAAAAGGAGAAATAAGTGAATACAGTTTAATAAAGTATCAAATCTAAAGCTATGCCCATCATCTTATATAACACTGGTGTAACTTTAAACACTAAACTCAGCCATCACTCCATAACCTCCTGAATATTGTTAGAAAGGCAGTACATACCCTAAACTCGTTTCAGTGCCACCATCCTTGGGCTTTTGTGTAGCTTTCTCAAACGGGCAGAATTTATACGTATATTCCCTGTCTGTGTATTCGTAGCACTGATCTCTAAGAGGGTAGAACACATCATCTGGTCCTAGATCCTGAGCTAAGAATTTCTCAATATCCCTGTAACAATTGCAATGAGTTACAAAACGACTCAAAGCTACTAAATTAAAGAAAAAGGCAGCAACTGCAGCAGAACCGTGTAAGGAGATCAATTGAGGCAGCACAAAGTTTCGGGTCACCGAGTGCAGTGGTTGGGGAGGGTTGCGAAACTTTGCACTCAGTAACCCAAAATGCTGTGCCGCTTCTGGTGATCCCCCATTGTGTAGATAGGTTACTTTTATTGAATTTTTTGTTTTGGAGTTGTCACTACATTCAATGTAGAGGCACATGCAACTTTTAACGACCAATATGTTTCAAACATAGTGAAACCCAGAGTTAATGAAACTAAAAATTTGTTATTTATAATTAATAATAGCAAGTGGAAATGCTTTTTGACAACTTATGCTGAAATACAAATTCAATAGATGTGACAACTCCCTGACGAGCCCTAGTATTACTGCCAGTACAATGAGAGTTATACTATTTTGGTTGCAGTGAGAAGAGACTTATAAAACTATGAATTAACAAGACCTGTGTAATGTATTGCAAACAAACATATTAACATGAAAAATTCTGGTAAATTTTCTGAAGTAAAATATATGTTCCTTATGAAATAATTACCCAAAATTCCACAGCTGAAGTAGTGCAATCAGGCACACAGCTTTATGATGAGCATAATTTATAAATTGAACAGTGAACAGCCTTACATACTGTAAAGATGAATGAATGATTTATATTTTAGCCGACACGGCAGTCTTGCTCCTGAATTTTTTAATGTTCTTTCTTCAAGTATCAGCAAATTCTCAGTATTTGAAATATGAAACTCTTAAAAGCACACTCACTGTATCTCTCTATCTACATCATTATATTCCTTCTCTGCCTTGTTATACTCTTCTCTGGCAGCGTCAGCTACACTCATCAGTCTCTGAGTTTCCTCCGGATAGGCTGGCATCAGGTTATCTTGAGTAGGTGGGGGCGGAGCCTCCTCGTTGTCGTCATCATCACCCTCGTCAAAATCATCCTGAATACAAGCATAGTCTGCGCCTTGACTATACACATTCAGTGCAGTATTTCACACCGTTACGTTGTGTTATATGCAGAGTAAGGTCAAGGTCATACTATTAAGGACTCACCTCTTCAAAGTCTGAGTCATCGTCCTCGTCATCACCTGTAGTAGCCTCAGTAGGAGGGGGTACGGCATCGGTAGGGGCGGGTGGAGCGGGCTCCTGTACTTCTACAACTGGGGGCTTATATACTTTCTTGATCAGCTCCCAGTAAGTATCAGTAAACTGAGCCAAGTCCATGGTGTCTACAGCCTCGGTGAGTAGAATAGTGACTTCCTCTTCGGATACAGTACCGTCTCCGTTAGTGTCAAACTCCGCTCTCGCCTGCATCTCCGCCATAGACACTCTGCAATCGGCCATTAAAATGAAAAAGCAACGGCAACAATAGTCGGAAGAATAAATACAGCATCTATTGGTGTCAAGACTTACAAATTATCCTGATTGGTGTCAAGTTGAGCAAAAGCTTCGGCGGCTTTAGCTTTCTCTTTCTCTGCATCTTTTATAGCTTTCTGGTCTTTCCACCAGGCTTCATGCACTTCCTTTGCTGCCTTCTCAGGCTGCTCGGCAGCTTCTTTCTTAAGCTGTAAAATATATAGTGTGCACTGATCTTGTCCACGCCAAACACCGACAGGCTAATATCTATTATGTTTAGTTAGCATAATAAATGATTGTAGATAATGTGAAATCTCACCATCAGTTCATCCTTGGTTTGACCTAGCACCTCCCTCTTAGGTCCCAAACTTACTAGCTGCTCTTGTTTTTCCAGTTTAGCCGTTTTACCCTGAGAAGCATACTCTGATCGTATCCTGTAGCCTTCCTCCACTAGTTTCTTCATGGCCAGCATTTCCTCTCTCATGCTTCTACCCAGCTCTATGCATGTGTTCTAACAGAAAGTGAAAAATAATCAGAAAATAAGTAAAAGAAGTACAGATTCTGTGGCCTGTATTGTATTAGCATAGATCCATTATGATGCTACAACTGGTACTATGATGTACAATGCATTTTCTACCACAATTGCTTTGCAAGACCATTGAAAATAGGTAAAAACTCAAGGTTTTTTGCAGCAATTTATATCATTACAATCTTGAGACTTGCTGATTTCAAGCAACATAATATATTGTACACCATAAAAATATATTTTAGAATGTAAAAAAAAAAACAAAAATGTCTAAAAACATTATCGAATAACTCACCTCTCTGTAGATATCATGGAATACATTTTAAAAAGTGACTTTTAAGGTCAGTTACATTCAAGGTATCACCATTTCGCAAAAATCTTTGCTGTACATTAAAAATGGTGTTTCACTATTTGCATCAAAACAACAAGTGGACAAGCTAAGTGCCAGGAGAGTAATTTCAAAAGGTATGTTAGCTGAGCTTACTTCACATTTGACTTTCTGATCATACTCATCTGATCCATCACAGCAATCACAAATACCATCAGATACTCTGGAGGATGGAATGCTTTCCGGTTTGTAGCCTTTGTTCACGCAGTAAAACCTGCCATTACGGCACGCTGAGGTTCCTGGCTCGTCACTTCCATCAGCGCAGTCGCAGTAGTCATCATTTATTTGATCAAAAGGAATGGTTTGACTACCATCCAAACATTTGAAAGGTACTCCTGCCTTGTAAAAACTACCCTCTACAAAATTGGAAGTCGCACTCAATGCAGTGCGTGTTTTAGCAATATTGGATATCAGAAATAAAAATTAAAAAACAATGAAAATGAAAGTGCACAACCAAGCATATGCATTGATCTATACTTGACTTACTAGCCCTGCTAACTCCTCTAGGAATCGGTTCAGATGCAAAGACTGGCAAAACAATCACACAGAATGCTAACAGCAAAGATGCCATAATTCTTCTGGCAGTGAGCATCTTGCCTTATGCTACCAAATATAAAAATGACAATTAAATTTTGAGAACGTTTTAATCCACATTTAAAATAGTTTAAGATATAAACGTGTTTACCACACTATAAGTATAACAGTTATACTATAAATATAAGTAAAATATTCATATCGTAATTATTAGTTTTAAATTAGTTTAATATTAAATTATTGCTTTAAATTATGACAATGATGATATATTTTATTTATCAACTATTATTATATAAATATTGCCATTTTTATCGACAGCCACTAGACCTAGACTAGACTTAGAGCTAGTGGCTAGGCGTGGCTAGTACTTATAGTTATACTGCTATAAACTTATAACTTATAGTTCTACGTATAGCCATTAATTATCAAATATTGATATTCAACACTGACAGTGAAATTTTAAATGCTAAGCCTAATACTTATACTATAAGTATTAGTATTAGTATTACTAATCGCCTAGAGTTAGACTAAGACTTAGAGTTAGAGTATCATAGATGGTAGTCATACTGTCATAGTGATACTGATAGTGTTCAATCTCCAATACACTAGAATTTAAACCTAGTTATAGAAAATGTCATGTTGATATCAATTTATCAACTAAAAATGCATAAATGACAATCCGTTCACATTCTGATTTTCTATCATTTTCTATCATTCATTGAATTTTACGGAATTAAAAATAAAAATAAATTATGGAGCTGCCAGCGGGAGTGCAAAGTTATACGTATACTTTGTACTTTATACATCAGCCACTACGTATATATTCGACTATATTCCGATAATTAGAGTGAACAAAATAAGTGGCTATTTCGCTCCCTTGTGTCAAAATACAAGAAGAAGACAACCTTTGCAGTTTGGTAAAATGGCTCATCATCACTGGCTGTCCTATCTCACGACTTCTACATAAACAATTTTTCTCTGCTTATATTAATTTCTATATTAAGAGAATTCGAATTTTTATTGGTGTCACTCTACATTGAAACATTTTTGCAGTGTCCTTTAATCAATCTGTTTCCAAAATGTAGAGCAGCTCTTTTAAGTTGAGAGTCCTTGATTTGTTGAGAATGCATGTCGTCATCAATATTGTGCATGTGACTAGCCTACCTCAATTTTTTCTTGGTGAGGGGTCCACAAAACATTGTGCTGTTTGGTGAAAAATATTTGAGTTGGTGGAAAGTATTATATATGCCTTATAAAAGTTATGGCACATTCTGGTCTCTGCTTATGCACAGGCACTTTGACTAATGGATATTAACTAAGTAGAATCTTGAAAAAAAAATTTGATCAAATTTAAAATCTATAAAGTAATCAACAGAATAAAGGTATATGCCGACACCGCAAAGTATATGACAAATTGTTATTGAAAGACCTGGTCTATGAGGCTCACAGACTACAGTCAACAGGAAATGGATAGTGGGCAGGAAATGGTGCCTCAAGCTTGCGCTCTGATGAGGCTGCACTACACTACTTACCTGTTTTGCCTAACAACATGAAGCTTATGTATTGTATATAATTTTATAATTTGTACATCACTGAATATTTAAGTAAATAGATAATTAGATAAGATAAATTCTCAAATAGTTTTATTAAAAAATATACACAAAGTTTCTTTTTCCAATTGAAGGATTAAAAGGTGGTGGTGTTGTTCCACCATGATTCTTATTTCCAGCATTGGCATAATCTAAAACAATCAATATAGAAATAAATAAAAACATGTTGAATTTTACAAGATAGAATCCATTATTATGAACTGCTACAAAGTAAAAGATGGTGCCAATGAAAATGCTCTAATGCAGAAAAGAGAATATATCTACCAAAAAACACAAATTGTCACAGCTAGATGAAAATGATCAACTCTTCAGATTGTACTAGAATACTTAATAGATTGATCATAAATAGGCTACCCATAAAAATCTACCAGATAAACTCCATGTGTGTTACTTTTTGTTTGAAGGTGCTGTCAAAAGGAAATTATGACTGGGTTAGTCAGCTTAGCTTCTTCAATGCACTCAATATACTATTTATAAGCTAGCCTATAGATAAAGTAATAAAACTAGTTTATGTGCGTGTCATGGATTGTTACCTGGGCCTTTAATGTTAGGAAGTTTGCTTCCTATCTTGTCCAGTATTGCTGACACATTTATAGATGCTGCCATTAGTACGGTAGAAGCCAATAGTATGAGAGCAAAGAGATTGAACTTCATTTTGAACGCTGATATGCTGATTCCAGTTTGTAACTAAAGTAACTCATCAACATTAATAACATTTACTGTATATATTTTGCTTTCTTGACTCAAATAACTTCAGCTCCTACCGAATCATTTCAGAATGGGAATCATTGAGGCCCCGCTTATAAATTTAATGTTCCTCATCTTTCAATGGGCTAGGGAACCAACATATGCCCTGCAGCTTATGATATCTTACTCTGAATCAGATAACCTCAAGCTTTTTATAAAAGTTTTGATGATCCATTGTTTTCCTTTTTATTATACCTACTGAGTCTCAAATAAATATTATATTGTGCGTGAGTGTGTGAAATGCAATGAGAGAAGTAATTAAGTTTAACATTTGTACTATATTATAGCTCAGATCAGGGGGAGATTGCGAGCACTTATCATGGGCTAAGGCTGAACATCTGATTTATCAGTTAAAGAAATTTGTCAAGATCTCAGTAGGAAAAGCAACTCCCAATTAGCTAGCACAAGCGCAGTAAATTATCCTACGTCAAACTATTTCTGTAAGACTGTACTTATGGTGGCTATCTAATATTCCAGGTCTTGCATTGAGAAGCTAATGTTATACAAATAAGTGCAGCTTTAAGACTTTAAAATTTAAATTGCTCGAGAGTTGCACTTGATAAAAAACTAGCCCTAAAATATTGGCACATTTCGCAGGAGAGTAAGGGACTATGTTGTGGGGTTAAACAACCAGTGTTGCAGTGCAGAGTGAAGAGTATATAATATAAAGGAGGTTTTTATAGTGAAACTGTTACCTTGTTTAGTATAAAAAGTCAAAAAAGACTAATTAGGATTTCTATTATTATTATTATTATCATTACGAATGTTATCTCTATAAGATAAAGAACATAATCAACAGAATAATCACTCTTTTGCCAACAACAATCTGTACATAAATTCAAAAATCATTTGTAAAAATCACTTTCCTAAATTAAAAATTACAACTCACTTCTACCAACTAAAAGTTATCTGAATTTGTGTAGTATAAATATTTCTGAATGGCTAAACGTGTTACTATAAACTATATGGTATGTTACATGTCCATGTATGTGATTAAGTGCAGATGTGAGCATAGGTTAATTGGCGAAACTTTGCAGCTGTTATAGTTACAAGTTTATAAGAATTACCATCACAAGTTCTACAACACAAGGAATGTGAGTCATCATAAGTAAACACCTGTGTAAAGATTAGAGCAGTCTGTCTAACCTGAAGCTCAACAAAGTGGAGTACAACATAAGTGTTACCTTAAACTAAATTCAAATTGAAATACATGCATGGCTCTCAGATTCTTGCACTGAGTAATATTATGACAAATTCCGAAGATTTACTCAATAATTAACGCAAAAGAATATCGGAGCCTATATTTGAACACCAGGTTCCGAGTTCATAAAGTAGATCATTCGCCGAGCTCGAGCTTGTAGCCTGGGAGATTCTGGCATACTTGAAGTTGAGAGGGTGGATGTTGTTGACACACTTGATCCATTTCTCTTCATAGACTTAGGATCAATTTGACAATGCGATGCCTAAAAAACAAGTTGAGTTACTAAAGCCTGTTTACGAAAAAAAATGCTTAGCAAAAAGTATCCAATAGCAGTTATAGAAAATGACATTATATTAGACAGTTGCATAATTATTATGAACGCTGAGTTTTAAAAAATAAAGTCTAGCAAACTAAGTAAAAAGCATCTCTAGTAACTTGTTTAATAACAATGCTAATTAATAGTGTGCAATCACTACATCAATGTGCTAGCTCTCCATAGCTATGTTGTATGCTCTCTACCATCAGCAATAATAATAATGCGTGCGAATTGTTTACTTGTACGACTCACATCTATATACTGTGTGCATAAAAAAGAGTAAATTTAAGAAAATAGTTTGAAATAGTTGGCGAGAGTATTAGACTTAGTAGACTGCAAGCAAACAAAAGGAGTGCCAAGTTCAAACATCAGAATGATGTGACAAATTAGAAACATGTCACAGGCTCACAGCACTATAGTTGCAAGTGAAAGAATATAAAATAAAAATAATGATTGTAAAAAGTAGAGAAATAAATTTATTCCACACAAAACTATCTGAAAAGTTATTTGCAAAAGTATCTCACAAGAAAAACTCCTCCTTATCTTCATCTTGCTATAAATATATCGGAACAAAAACTCAACTCGGATATCAAACTTTATACGAATTTTACTCTCAAGTCATGATTTTTGCTGAAAAGTAACAATTAAACTTTTATTGAATTTATTGTCTAACTATTAAAACACTATTGCTAATAAAAATGTTATGACAATTCTTATGACTAGAATGGTAAACCAAGTATTATAGTTTATAGCTTGATTTTATTTACTAGATTTAACATACTTTTGTGTCTCTTTGTCATGAGTATTTTAAATTAAATAAATAAAAAGATATGAGTTAGAAATTACAATCAGACGCAATAACATAAACTTTCCATCTGAGGTTTAATTGATCCTTTTGAATCATGTTATAATGAGTATTGGTATAGACAGCGTGAGTTAAAGGTTATATTAGTAGTTACAGTTCACTCGAAAGCAAGTCAAACAACAATATCAAAGGTATCGGGTTGAACCATGCTGAGATTGATCACTCACTTCTAAACACAGAATTAGACTTTCACAAGTATTACCGAGGCTTTAGGACCGGAGAGTTCACTTGCTGTTCAGAAACAGTAGATGAAAGAACTCAACAATACTAAGGAAAGCGGTGAAGGCATGCTTGCATACTATTGGCTGGTACAAACTAAGAAATACCAATAGTGAAGTCTAGTTAGCTAATGAGAAGGTACACAAAGTATATAAACACAGAAATTTACGTAACTGTAAGAATTGGTTGAACCAGCCCTAATGTATCTAGATATATAAATAAAAGTACCGTATGAAAACAATCTTGTCAGCCATGTTGTCACTGCAATGAACTCTAAAAATTGCAATGACTAAGATAGTCGTATACTACCCATATTTTGTATTAATTATTTTTGTAAATAGCAACAGCGGGCAGCTACCATACTTGAGATAATTCCATTTTAGTATTCTTACTAACCCCGTAAAATGTAAGAAAAGAATTAAAAAATACAAATATTTTAATGGTAAGATGATATTAAATAAGCCTACATGATTACAAGAAGTACTAGAGTAACAAAGTACTATAATTCTATTAAAACAGCTTCTTTCACACACCTTTACTTTACACTTTTAGCGAGTACGTTACTCACAAAACTTGATTTTTTTTTTCTTTTCACAGCAAAATAATTGACAAAAGCCTGTGTACAGAAAGAAAACAAACTTCTTTCTAGTTTATTTCTCAGTAATAGTTGAACTACTTATATTAACTAGAATATGATGGCATTAACATCATATGAAACGCTCTCTTTCAACACTCCCGAGTAGTAGACATAACAATCATATAACAATATAACATAATAATATAACATAATAATAGTAATTTACTAATGAATTTACCGAGTCATTCTCTTTGCCAGCACCAGGAGATATCCGTTCAGATGTGAGGGACGACGAGCGAGATGAACAGGATGAGCCGTCACTGCTGAGATTGTCACTAGCTACACTCAACTGGTTACGGTGACCCCGTGAACTCAATATCACACTCTGTATCAACTCACATAACCTCTTGAATCTCCTCACCGGCCCTGCAGTATTCTTATATTTGATAATTATTCATGAACATGTTTTATACGACACAAATTGAAGTAAAATATTCTCAGCATATGAATCAGTTTATGATATAAATTAATTATAGTATAATAACATACAATTATATAATCACCAGACCTGCAGTATGCTATTTTCATTTTTGAAAATAATATATGAATGACATTCTAGTATATATGTATTAATATATTGAAATAAAATATCCGTACCATATGAATAATTTACTAATAGTATAAATTAACTATAGACTAATACTATAAAGTTTTATATTAGCGCCACAAAAACTACACTAAAAGAATAAAACCTGTTAATTTAAACAAATTGCTACATGTATAACACTATCTACATTGACGTTTAAATTTTAGGAGTTGTCTGACACTTGACAATTATTTATATTAGAAAACTTGAGGTTTCCAAAATCTAAACTGAATAAAAATTATGCACCAGAATATGAATTCCAGAATACAAAACGGCAACAATATGCTATGAATGTATTAGAGCAGAGTAGAGTATGAAAGACTGTATTGATTAGAATCAGCTAGTCTAATGGTACTTAAAGTAAGGCAGATGACATTTAAGTTTTTCAAGTTGTTAACAAATAAGCAAAGTATCAATACACAGGGATACTTTTAGTTTTGTTTGTGTACACACTTTATCTGTACTCTGAGGACCAGTAAAAGCAAATTCATAATTAACAAACCTGAGAGAAGCAGAATGTTGATATAAAAGGTATCTTCGTGCTCTTTACTCTGCATAATGTCCACCTGAAACTTTACATTCCTGTTGAACATGGAGGTATTCGAACTACGTCTGTACTCTGCCCGGAATAAAGCAGGGGAGACGACTGTATGACCTATATCAGGTGTCTAAAAAGATAATTATGTTAGAAATAATTGTTTTTTATATATAAATGTTGAGAGTTGCTGCTCGGTGATGCAATACCCATAATTCATTTGAATAAAGTTGACTAAACTACTGAAACCTTCAATACTATTAAATTTATTTTTTTGTTTAAATATTCTATTTAGCTATAAGCAAAAGTTGCCTATTCAAAAAAGTTTCAATTTAATGGAGATTAAAAAAATTAGTTTATTTGTGTGACATAGTTCAATGTGGAAATGGCTGCAAATAACTTTAATATAACAAAAACAACTCTTGGGAAAAAACTATACCTGCACAAGAAGTAAGTTTTACTTAAATAATAATAATAGTGTATCAAATAACCCATAGCCATTCAATTTGTGTACACAGAAAGTAAGGTGGAGATAATTATTTTTAGAAGGTAATAAACCAGACATATTGTTACATTGCATGCTATGCTACATCTTATCACATAATTATCTTGATTTTTTATTTTTGATATAAAAACTGAGCATGATAAAAGTAAAGCTTAGCTCACCGAAAGAAACGCCCGAACCACATCTCCCTTCACTTCATTGAATTGTTTGTTTCTCAGGGTTATGGTATGTCTGTATTCTTCCCTCTCCATTCCCATCATGTTGGTGAACCATGACTTCTTAGTCATTCTACATAGCGAGTGAACAATATAAATGCTCCTTAAAAAGGGGTAGAAAGTTACAGAGAAAAACCCTTTGAAGAAGCTATGAATTTACGTGTTCTTTTACTATCATTTGAAATAAATGAAAAAGAAGTTGCCAAAAGAAAAACTAGACTAGCTTTATAGACACAAAGATGAAGCAAAATAAAAAAGCTTCTTAACCACTAATTTTTGTAGTAAAAGTCACTCTGAAGTTGATTACAAACTTTAGTAGTATAAAATTAGTTTTTTTCAGTCTAATAAATGTTATGAAACAATTATTCTAAAAATGTTTTGTTTTTATAATCTTACTAGCAAGCTATTATCCTTCTCGAACACATTTGAAGAGTTATCAGATCAACAGTAACACTTTAAAACTCAGACTAAAAACTACTTACTCAGGAGATGAATCAGGTGTCATAGACATGTCTTCAGCGACTGGAACTAAAAATAGCAACACCCATGATGTTATCATATAAAATTTATAATGATTTACTTAGCATAAAGTAATTTTCAACTTCACAATACATATCAGCCGCCTACCAGGAATTTTTCTCCGATGAAACCTAGGTGTACCCAAGAAACTATTCCGCAAAGAGTTGAGGCGTGTTTTCCAGCTGTCACTAGTTTGATTGGATGATTTTGGGGACATAGGAGGTGTGGCATTTGGACTTTGACTTGAAGTGGATTTCGGTGTATGACTCGGAGTGTGTCGAGCCGAAGCATTAGCTGACACTGAGCGATGCCGGTTAATATTAGGACTAGCACAAGGCGAGACACCCGGTGATGAACATGTTGAACCCAGACTTGTTTTCCTCCTACAATGGATAGACTACGTGAATTGTTCTATAAGCAGCTCTGAGTTGGGGGTGACTGAGTGCAGCAGTTTGCAGTTCTCGAGTTTGCAGTTTCAATAAATGCCAACTACTGCACTCAATCACCCCAAAATCAGAGCTGCTTATAAAACAAGTCAAATTGATAAGCTCACATTATGGATTTGTAAATACTATCATTAGTAAAATATAAACTTACAGAAACTACCTGAAGGTTTAATAGCTGTTGTAGAAATATTATGTAATGAGACGCATACAGCTCAAATATTTGTGATTAAAACAATTTCATTTAGACTAAGATCACATTTAGGAAACATTTTATCTTCAACATTAAAAAGCAATACCAAAGTAACCACATACATTCTGTTTACAGCCAATGCTCGTCGGGGCATTGCGGGTGACCCCTCAGTAATATTTCCCAGAGATAATGGCCTGTCCCCAATTTCTGAGACTGGATTCACATCAACTCTTTTCCGTGGAGGGTCTGTTAATATCAACAGGGGTTTTATATAACTGAATAACCAGGAAGGGAATTCCGACATGGTAAATCTAGAGAACATTTAGTGTGAGCTCGGGATACAAAAACAAATAGTAACATGTTATAAATTTGCATGACACTCGAATGCGGAGGTTGTAAGAGTTGTCTTTTCTATAAGGTGGTTGATAACTAACGAGGGAGGTAGTGAGGAGAGAGTTAACAGCTGTACTAAGCAGAAATCTCACTAAAACTATTTAATGTTAACACTTCAATTTCTTACCATGGAACAAGGAGCAATCTGAAATACAAGAATTAATACTCCATAGGAATGTAAAATGCAGGCATAGTCACAGTCAGTGTGACAGCTATTGTGACGGTCATGCTAACACAGCTTTTTCCTGTCACCAGTTTAATAAATTACTTATAATTATACAATTGCCAAAACATCGTAAAAATCAATGACTTACAACTATATAACTAAAATATTACATTATTATAAAACCATACTACGCAAAAAGCCCATAAATAAAGAAATATAATATAAGTAGCATAAGAATCAAATGTGTAAAATTATGTGTTGGCTGAGTTTTAA
This sequence comes from Bugula neritina, assembly GCA_964035545.1. Taxonomy (NCBI): domain Eukaryota; kingdom Metazoa; phylum Bryozoa; class Gymnolaemata; order Cheilostomatida; family Bugulidae; genus Bugula; species Bugula neritina. Next base: position 6,389,928 of record OZ037765.1, on the reverse strand, counting down.
GCAAATGCTAGTGTGACAGAAGCACTTTCTAAAAACAAGATTTCAGAATAATTTGCTAACCAAAAGAGCTCCTGTGTTTTCTATCGACTTCATCTTCCATTGACGGGTTTCGTAGTTTCCTGTCTAGCAACAGGAAGTATATGACTTTTTCTGTATTGTGTCTAAAATATTCACATGCTTAAACAGAGACGTACAAAATAAAACGATACAAATGATTTTCTGTTATCGCGAAAATTCCCTTGGTACTGAAGAATTATGTTCAAAAACGTACAAAAATTTTAAAAGAGTTTCTTTAGGCTAAACAATAAAATAAAATAATGTTTTCCTACATCACATAGCCACTAATCTATAACTCATGAGCGTATTACTTGACAACCCATTTTGTTCAAATTTTAAGAAGTTATCTTCTCAAATCACTCGACTATTTTAATAATCAATAATAGACGAAAAAATTAAAATAACATACTTGGGTGAGAGCAGCTCTTCTATTAGTTTACTTCTATCTTTGAAACACTGTAGAGAAGACATGGTGGCCATGATGTCAACGTCTAGTTCAGATTCATGAGGTAGAACAGATGTCTACAACACAACGAGACATGACATGACAGGGATTTTATGTTGAAGATTTATATTTCTAGATATCAAAATTTATCAGTTAACAAAATAGAAAATGGGCTGACATGAGTTAGGGAGATTCTCCAACACTTGCAAACATTAAAAATACTTAACCCAACACGCTTCTCTCTTAAAATACATTATATGATTTAATTAAAGAGAACAATATATTTTAGTTTGAAGCATTTGATATTTGGTAGAGAAGTCATAACATTTCATATACATATCGTTAAGGATAAGCCATGACTCCTAGCAGTGCTATGAGTGGAGAGATTTAGACCTCAGGGGTAGTCACTAATCAGGTATAGGATCTCAACACACACTCACAAGTACATCAAGTATTGAATTAAAATGAATATGAAGTATACCTTAGTGTTGATATTGATTGAGTAAATGCATTTACGTCTAAATCCTATGTGTGAACAAAGTAGCTAAATGAAAGAGACATTGGTTGAAATCACATAATTGTATGTAACACACAGAGATCTGCCAGCTACATGCTAGAATTTGCTGCAAGTTAACCCATGGGCATGTCCTGTGTTAGTTTGAATTACTTAGAGTACTGTTCTAGGTTATGTAAAACTGTATATTATGCCATAGTTGCTGTTGCTCAAACTTTATTATAATTTCCAGAAATTATAATACAGTTTTAAACTTTTTAAATACAAATATCATTCTTAAAAACAACAGTTTAAAAGAACCACTTTTACAAAATGCTATATGGAACATGCATGCAAATTCCATGCCAATCTCATTATTCACCAGTTATACTTTTTCACAATTGTAAAAATATTATGTATAATAAAACAGTAGCACCCAAAGAGGAAAAATTTCAGATTACATCCTTCACTCAACACTGTTTATGCTTTCACTTCCGATTAAACTAAACAATTGATAGCGATATATGTGCACTTGGCCGTTAGCTAGCACATGGCACATGGCAAAGCATCTCTAACAGATGATTATTATCATAACTTCATTGCAAATTGCATTTCATTGTCAGTTGTTGGCCAATCTAATTATCAGGGAATAGAATCTACAACTCTTTAACTGCTATAGGTTAATAAAATCATTGAAATATAAAGTTTGTATATAGCACATTGTTAATCAAATAAAAAAAGGACTATATTTTGTAGCATTTAGTTAACACCAAACACAAACCAGTTCATTAACATAGATTCTCAGTAAATTATCACAAGTGAGTTTTTTCTAGAACAAAGGCTATTTAGATGAGACAATGAGTCATAACAAACTGCAACAGCTGGGATTTGGCATTTCTTTGATTTTACTGGCAAATGACAGAGTAGCCTATGGGGCTGGCCCCAAATGTGGTCAGTATTTAGATCAAAAGTAGCACATATGAAGCTCAAAGGCCAAGCCTCATTACTACACATACCTGTTTTAAATTGAGAACAAAGTTGTAAGATAGTGCTAGTCATTACTCTAACTGAGTGTGCAGCTGATGTTAACTGAAGGTGAGTGAAACAGCTTCTGGGATGTGAAACATTTTATTTTAAACTATAATAAGACGCCTGAGAATTATGTATTGCAATTATCACTGACTAGTCACTAACTGATGCATGAAGCATAAACACCTGTGAGGTTTGAATATAGATGCAATGACTTCTCTTACAGACCAATACATAGCTATCAGAGAAGGTCAAAACTAAACTGAGAAGCTGAAGACTGGGCTACAGTAAATCCTAATCTGAAGAGAAACATTATATAATTTTGGTACTAGGTAATGAGTGTGTATACATGTCTGTCAAGTGTCTGTGAATAGACTACATGTTGAGAAAAATCATTACTGTTCAAATAACGTGGTAAAAGTTTACACAGGGTATGCTAGTATATCTCACTCTTATTTAGCAGCATAACTTCACACAACTCCCACAGCAGCAATAAGCAAGCATTACTACAGACATGTTTATTAGTACACATTACTAAGTCTTCCCTGCATGCCTATTACACACAATCATGACATAAGTGTCTCATATGACACCCACTGGCAAGTTCTTGCTGAGTAGGTAATAGCTTGCACACGACAGATGTAAAGGAATTAGAAGTTTATTACCTGCACCACCTCCTTCATGGGAAGCTCCAGCTCCATCTCATCTTTTTGATTGGATGTGAACCATGGATGGCGAAGTACATTGGCAAGCTACAACCAGTATACGATAGATATGTGATAGCAGGAATAGACTCAGGCAGTCTCAAGTCACTCTTAAAAGGAACTTGAGAGTTTTCAAGTAGCTAGTGCACTAGTGACGGTAAAAGGGCTAAAGGGCACAGTGAGCTGGTATAGTGTGAGATAGTGGGAACTTAGTTTGGCGTAGTGATAAAAGCATAATATAGAAATTTCAACAGACATGAAAAGATTGGTTGCAGCCTTAGATTCTAGCTCATGAGAGGAAAGGTGAGTGTAGTGATGCAGCTGTTGGAAATCTTAAAAAAAACTTCGAAGTAATTACAGCAAAATAGGTAAGCTCGTTGTTTTTATACGCAAAATGAGTTTTAGAAAGTGTAAATGCTTTTAGTAGAAAAAAGACTTGAATTTAAACATAAAACACTAATTGCAGCAAAACAGTAGAACACATACTATACTTCAAACTGCTACTAGAATGATGAGGTAAACAAAATTGAGTTAGAGCAATATCAAAACCTCATGACTGTCAAAGTAAAACTTATTTTAGTCAAATAAATAGCAGACTTATTCTTCTTACAGTAATACGTTTGTCGGCATCAACTTCTATCATTCGTCTTAATAAGTTTTGTATGTCAGAAGGTACAAAGTGCGGAATGTGAAACATCCCACGCTTAACTTTCTCTAGTAAATTCCGTAAGTTATCGTCATCAAAAGGAAGAGCACCCTACAATAAAAATAAAAACTAAACACTAAATAGACAAATGTGTTGTACCTCAACCTTGTTCGTCTGCTATCTGCATCTACATCACACAGAAAAAGCTGACATACTCAATAGTGTAACTATCTTGACACTCAAATATCAATTCTGCTCAATGAGTCAAAAGATTTAGGCTAGTTGTGGGAATAAGAAGGAAATTCTCATAACACACTGAACTGCACACACAGCAGCTTCCTGGTGGTTAGTTGCTACTATTTGCCATCTAACGCAGGTATAAATAGTAATCCCACTGGATGGTAGACATCAGACTATTACATCATCAAACAACAACTATAGATGCACGTGAGTTACTAGTTGGTAGGACAACCTAATGTATATAAAAAGCCCATTTGCATTTCTAACAGCTTTGACGTAGGATTCTAAATATAGACAAGTTGGCTATTTTAAGCAAACTATTCTATAAGCAGCCGAAGTTGGGGGTGAGCGAGTACAGTAGTTTGGGGTTCTCAAGTTGGGGGTTTAGGTTGGAACTTTGAGCCTCCAAATCCAAACTCGAGACCCCAAACTGCTGCACTAAATCCCCCAACACCTGGCTGCTTATAGATAATTTTAATTCGAGCACGAAATCTGATGTCACTTTTGTATTTTCAAAGTAGAAACAGAATGCGTTATTTAGCTTTTTTCCACGTGTCAGGCGACAGTTTTCTTTATTTTGAAATAGGTTGAACTCCATCCTATAGCAGCTGCAGCAAAATTTTAAAGAAGGACAACCTGACAACACTAGCTATGCTAGACTATACTTACAACTAGTAAAGCGTAGAGTATGACCCCACAACTCCAAACATCAGCTCTTCGTCCATCATATTTCTCTCCCTATATTACACAACAATAATGTTCTATTACTACATAGCTATGCAATCACAATCTATAGCACCTTGAAGCTCACCAGAGTGCTTTATAATACACAGGGCCCTGACGAATTATAATATACTGCCATTACACTATTATTACAAAATTCATATAGTATATTGCACCATTAATACACCATCATGAATAAACTATCAACTTTCTTATGGTTCTTCAACACAAATGTTTACCCAAAACAGGGCACATAAAAAGCAGAAAAGGTTTCTTTCAAGAGGCTGACCAACTTGCTGGTTAGACACAACATTTAGCAGTCACAACAACATAATAGTATGTGGCAGCGTTTCGCAAACAAATAATGAAATGATACAAGCAATAACAAACTTTAGTACAAAAATTGTGAAATGAAACAAATAATAACAACAGACAACAACAAATACATGTAGCAATAAAAATAACCGAAACTTGTAACAGGAATTAACAAACAGAAGTATATGAAGCTTGAAATGCAGAATAACTCTTACCCTTATAACTTCAGGGCATGCATAGTGAGGAGATCTATCAAATGAGGAAAAGAGTGATTTTTAATTTCAATATTCCCTGAGCTTAATGTTGCAATTACTGAAGTCTACATTAGTAATCAATATAATGATGATTCTTAAAAGATGCAACTCTTGAAATTCTATATATATATATATATAAATATAAATAAATATATATATATATGTGTGTGTGTGTGTATATTTAGAAAGCACTAACCCACACGAGGTCTCTAGCATACAGCCTTCCACTTGAAGAGAGGCCATACCAAAATCTGCCACTTTTATATTTTGTTTGTCATCTAATAGCAAGTTCTCTGGCTTCAGGTCTCGGTGACTGTAAATAAGTATAACCAGCATGGTATAGTTTAGCTGGAATATATATAAACAAAACCACCTATTGAGAAACTAGTATTTTTATAAAATTATAAGAGAAAAGCATTAAGTAGATATTACACAGCCCCTTTCACTTCGATATTAGTCCAAATTAATCTAGATATACTATAAGTAGACAACAAGAGAAGATACTCGTATGAATGTAGAATGAATAACTTCTTAAAGATATAATTAACATTAACAGTGAAAACTACCCACCATATAGAATGACTGTGACAGAAATCTAAAGCTGAAATGATTTGTCTAAGAAAACGTCTCGCTTCTTTTGAAGTGAGCCGCCCTTTCTTTACGAGGTAGTCAAATAGCTCACCACCAGAAACAAATTCCAGTATGAGATATCTGTAGAAACATGATTTCAATAGAATCTATCAAATTGCACTCTGTTAAACAAAAGTCTATACAAAATTTTAAATTGTAGGAGTTACACAACACTGTCACAATAAAAAGAAAATATATATACAAGCAGTTACATTGTACCAAATCTAAAGCCACAACAAAATTATTAGGAATATTTCTACGGTAATAGTTACATTAATGTTATCAGACACTGAAAGCCAGAGTTAAAGAAGACCTCCATCCAGTTTAATTTACTCTTCAAGTACCATGAAAACTTATTTAATAATTTAATGGTAACTTTTTTTTATCAAAGTTGTGTCTTTAACTACTTCATTCAAATCTGAAAATGCTGATTTAGATATAAATTATTACTATTATAAACTAAACCAAAACTTATGTTTGTTTTACATAACAAATGCTTTCATTGAACATTTTTACATGACCAGATCTACCATTTAATTTGAATGAAAAAATGCATAAAATAAAAATATCTTTATGTATTTATGCATTTTCTGCAAAATGAGTCGCATTTGACCACAAAGCTTATATTATTGTAATTAATAAAGGACTAAAATTTTCCTACAAACGTTGCTGGACTCAGAGAATTTCCCCTGCAGTAAACTTTTTCAATTTTTTAAGCACCATACTACGACTGCACTAAGCATTGCCCATTATGTAATAATTGTTATATTTATAGATCCCGGAGTAATGCATGAAAACAATTATCACTAATTGTTATCATGACTGCTAATAAGTTGGGTCTAGCTAGTTGCAGCTACTATACTATATATACTATATTCAATTTGCCAATACCTGTATAGTGTATAGGGTTAAGGCAGGTAATATTACTAGTTGTGAGCCTACAATTTAGCAAAGCTATAGCTTTTCCAATTTAGGAATTTTGCATGATTGGCAACGCAGGGCAATGGCCCTCTTTCAATTTAGCTCCATAAAACTTATTGTTTCCTACAGCACAGCTACTTTTGCAGAATATAATACAGAGTACAATATAGAGAATGGTACAGAGTATAGTACAGAGTATAATACAGAGTATAATAGAGTAAATATATGAATGTATATGTCCTGCCAACTTGTGTATGAAAATGTTGTTATGTAATTTATTATATTTTATTATAATTTGAAGCAATACAACTACTGGAAACTGTAAAACAGTAGCTTAGAAACTTCCTCCCACGTCAACAATTTTCTACTATAACAAAAGTAGATCAAATTTTGAGATATGCTGCTTTTTATCAAGCAGCAGTAACAACTGCATCCCTCATATTCATAATGATAACTTTCTCCTGCACCTAATATGTGCATAAGTAATACACAACGCTTCACAAGTTGATGTTATTGATTATCTAGCATTTTACTAATTTATATGAACAAATACAGTACACATTAATACAACCAGTACACTAGGTATGTATGCACAAATACAGGATACAAATCAGCTATTAATACTAGAAATATAATAATAATGTTAGGGACGTATTATATTACATACTACACACAGCAAACATATGTTTTTCAATCTCTGAAACTGTGCTAGCAATTCTCAATTGAAACCTGCCAGGACCACCATTTTCCCAGTTCATTCAATCAATACTTTACTATTGACGAGAAATAATAGCATATACACATGTATTATGGGGAATATAATGTAATGAGTGTGATATGGTACACGTGATATAATAACATAGAGATGGAAAGACTGTCACTCCCCTAGGCTCACTCTTCAACTCTTGAATACTAATCATTATTGAAGAGATGTGGTAGACAGCCCACATTTTGTATACGAACATTGTGCCATAGGCAGGGGCGTCTCTAGTCATGTCCTTCATCAAAACAATTATTTGGGGATCTTGAGCTAACACATTTTAAGTTTAAATAAGTTCTACATAATTGTTTTTGAGCTAAAAGACATGACTATATAATAGTTTATTTAATAATAAGTTAAGCTTTTCATGGTGTAAAGATTTTAGTTTCTCAAATCAACTGGCGTATTTTTTACCCAGAAAACCTTTTTGTCTGATGTGACCTGTGAAGTGGTACCCCCCCCCCCCATGCTATTTGAGTAAACTATGAACTAGATTATAGACAGGAGTATCTTAGAAATTAAATAACCATACCCATTATTACCACGTTGCCTAATAATCAAGTTCTTTCTTAGCCACAGACATATCTTACTTGTCACTTCCAACACGTGTTAAGTATATTAGTGTCTAACAAACTCTAGTAGAAAGCGAAAATTATTGATTGCGGTTAAAGGAAACACCGGATTTGCTTGCAGTCAATGGCCACTCCAACTATTATTAAACTTACAAGTATTTTTTATTTTCGTACACATCGTAGAGTCCAAGAACATGGGGATGTTCAATAAGCTTCATGATGGCTATTTCTCTCTCAACCTACAAGACAAGTACATGTAATCAAATTATGAAGTGCAAAATGAATAATCATATAGCAGAGTGTGAAGTCCATACCCAGTGCTGCAATTGCCTTATTTAAAATATGAATGCATGTTTTTCCAGTTTTTAAAAGCACCAACGGTAATTTGCGAGTTTATGATGAAGTTGAACCACTGGTTAAGTTGATATTTACATCTACACATATCTAGCTATACCAAAGTAGCTTAACAGACCCTTTGTTTGTTTGAATTCTAGTTTTTGAAGTTAGAATTCGTCTTGAAACGAAATGTCTACTTTGAGACATAAATACTTAACAATATAGGTAGGAAGAGAGATTTGAGAAAAGAAAATATGTCAAAGCATGATGTACAATACATTAAATGAACTATACGCACAGATACAGATGATAGTGCATTCTCTATATTGAATATTGAGTGAAAGTTAATTTTTACAAGACTGTGATTTGCTGCTCATATGGTAAAATGGTTCATTTCAATTGAGTGCAGAAGATATGATTAAAAAGATGATTAGTTTTCAGTGGGAATACAAAAGAATATTAATAATTTAATAGTGTCAATATAGCCGAGTAGGCCGTATGCTGCCTGTAGACATGTAATGCACATGTGTGCGTGAGTGTATATATAGAAGTCAATCATAATGATTCAATAGAAATCTCCAGTGAGTCAATTAGGACTGAGCACATCTACAAAGACTGACAATCAATAACTAATGGACAAATTGAAGCTCTCAACTGTCAGCTAAATTATCACAACATGTCAAGGGTAATTTAAGATGTGTCCACTATCACCATTACATGTAAGTTAATAAAACCAGAGCTGTCCATCTTCAACCACATGAATTATAGATATGTGCAGAAAGCTACTGCATCCAGCAACAAATAAATTATATTTTTCAAAATTTAAATAAATTTTAAAATACAATAATGATATTATAGTAACGAAAAGATAATATTATTTTTAGTGAAAACATGTGTTACTGAGAGCAAGTTGGAACATGACATATGTAGGCTTTACTTTGTGGTCTAGTACAAAAAGTATCCTCTAATTTTTATTTGAATATGACCTCGTTTTAATCAAACTTTACTAGTTTGCAAATCTAAATTGGTTTGCGTAAGGAGCTATTAAGAATAAAAAGCAAGTTTTCCAAGCCACTGACTTCATTATTGTGGCTACAGAAATCAATTAATAATCAACAAAACACATATATTATTATGGTAGAACATCAAGAAAAATTGAAACATTACCAAAATTATGCAGTTTTTTTATCAGACAAGTTTACTGGGGTTGAAAAAACATGAAAAGACAATAACACAAAATAAAAGAAGGCATGGCAAATATCCACAGCTATAAACTACGTACAAAATTTAATACAAGAAAATGTAATAAAATGTAATGTAACATATATCAGTTGTTGAATAGCTTTTCAATTAGGTAAATATAGTAGTAAGTTAGGTTTCTTGCTGGTGTAATACAATTCTATAAATATTGAGCTTACTTTTTAAATTATTTATAGATGCATCCATTGACTCAATTCCATTGAGCATTGCATGAAAATGGTTTTAAATATGCTATGAAAATACTTGCTATAAATATAGGCACATGTATATTGGGCTGCGACATCAAAATTTACAGTAGAGTTCTTTTACAAATAGAACCATGTAATATCAGGAGCTTCTTCATTTAACTTTTGAAAACTATTTGAAGAATTGTGCAGCCTATATATCAACACAGTATATATACTGGATTATATTATTTTTCACCTTTCAAATATATATTTAGCAACAAAAATAATGACTACCTAAAAAACAATGTAAATAAAATATGCAAGAAAAAAAAATCCAAACATATGGAGGCTTACAGTTAGCAAAACTAACTCTCTAACCAATCCCTTGTCAAGCTTATAATTTTAGTTACAATAGTTTTTGAAATTCCCTATGTTATGTAACAACCAATCATATCGAAACCAACAGAATGTCCCCAAAGCTAAACCAGATCACAGAGTATAAAACAAACAGGTACCTTGCAAACTGCTGCAATTGACTTTAAGATTGTGTTAATATATATTTAAATACCTATCAATTTAGCTTCATAAAACTTGCATAAAATTCGTTTTATCTTCAATTTTATTTTAAAAATTAAAGAAATTTAAATTCAAATATATTCTATACCTGTATTTGTAATAGAAAACATATTATAGATACCTTTGTCAACACAGATTCTGATAACTTTTCCCTGTTTACTATCTTCACAGCAACTTTCTTTCCAGTTATACAGTGAACTCCCAACTTCACTAGACCTACAGGAGACCAAGTATTGCCTGGTTAGCTTCTTTAGTATCACACACAGCTTAGCCCACTTTACTCAGCACAGCTGAGCTCACCTTTAACAGCACAGCTGAGCTCACCTTTAACAGCACAGCTGAGCTCACCTTAACGGCACAGCTGAGCTCACCTTAACGGCACAGCTAAGCTCACTTTAGTCAGTACCAAAACTTAGTCCTATATTTCACAGTATACTATGAAGCTGGGAATTCAGATTTGTGAGTTACTGGGAAACAACAAACATTTAAAACCTAGACTAAACATCAGAGTGTAACAGTTAGGTCATAAATGGTCCGAAACCTAAAATGAAAAACATTTCATTTTTGTGGGCTGAAAACTCAACTAAAACTACTATTCAGATCTCCTGAATATAAGAGTGAATTTGATGGCAGATGCAGTACCAGATACTCACTATTAAATTCTACAGTAAGATCTTATAACTGAGTATCCTTAAAGGTGTGAAAAAATAACACAATAGAAAATAAGGTCAGGTCTATTATAACTTTTAACCCAAACAGTTCTAAAAGCTCCAAATTTATGGATACATTTTAGAATGAGAAAACCTCAACTGTTTTATGAGAGAAGAAAACTTTTCTTACCAATAACCAAAAATAGAACATGGATGATTATTACAGCCACTTTTTTCAAGTACCCACTTATTTAGTGTAAAACAAAGAATGGCTTTCCAGGTGTAGAAATACTACGGCATCTGTACAGTGTTTTATATATCTGCACATATTAAACATACAGTATCCCTATACATGTGCTCAGTGAATTGGTAATACTGAATATGCAGTATGTAAAATAAGCTTAAGGACAACCAGGCAAGACAAGACGAGGCAATGAATACTCTGGAGGCAAATAATAAGACGCATCTCATTCAGATTTGCTCCTACATCCAAATTGCTAAAATCGTTAGCTGCAGAGTGATTTAGTCCCAAGAGCCCAGTAATAAGGGCAGCAAAAGAAGCGAAGATACAAGTTTCAGCAGTCGAACACATTCAATCCATTCAGTATAAGAAGGTCAACAGTTCAAAGAATATTCTGCTGAATTTTGTCCCATTTTTTTTGCTGAAACTATTCTAAATGATCTCAATCATGGAAATGTTTACATTTTCAATTAGTAGAATCAACTCCCAAATGAAATCAATATTACGGAGAAATGAGTTCTATCAAATTAGGTTATGTACGTTTTCACATACAAATGAATAACATACATAGTAGTTGGAAGAAAATAATCGTGTAAAGCATCTCTTAAGCAAACTTTCTAGAATATACAGATAAAAACTCTAGGACTAGATATTTAGGTGAAAAACTGTTGAGCCAACAAAAAAAAATAAGCAAGTTGCATACCTGTTTGGCCTTTTCCTAACGTTTTTTCCAGCCTAAATGGGCCGACATACTGATCTTCCCTTACCACAGCCATACCTATATCTATGGATCCGAGCTTACAGCATTATATCTCAAGGAAAGACAGGCAGGTAAATCCACAGGCTATCAGACTGAGTAGGAAGACTGGTGCCAGAGATAGTATAGCCGAGAGTATACTATGCTGTATAAATAGATATATCCAAGACTAATAATACACTCCTCAGTTGTTACAGTCTAGATCTAGCTAACCGGCAAACTGTACAAGGTTGATAAACATTTGTCAAAGAGTGACTGATGAAAACACCTGCCTTCACATTTACTACAGTATTACTTACTGTCTAGTGGCTTCATAGAAAATCAATAATAGCATTACTTCAGTGATAAAAGAACCGACAACTCCCAAAATTTTACATAAAAAGTGTTGAGCGCCAGATGTCTTTGTTAGTCAGTTGAGTTTTCTAATAGACAAGTACCATGAATAAAGGAGTTTAAACAGAATTTAAATTTAACATTAAAAAAGCAATTTCCACCACTTAAGTAATACTGGTTAGTTGTAAGTCTACATCAAGGTTAGTTGTTATGCAGTGTTGCATATTAGTTTATACAGGCATGTAGTGAAGATAACTACCACACATGAAATACAAGGCTCCAGTTCTACACTTTCTATAGTATATACAGTAATATCAAACCTTATTATGTATTGTGTTGACTTGAAAACCAAAATAATTGCTTAAAATTAAAAATTGAAGACTGATCATAGATCCAGCATTGAGTACTACTTTATATGCTATACAATCATCATAAACACAAGAGTTCCTGTAACAAGATTATGATTTATTCAAAAAGTATCTACATATATTTACAATACTGGCTGTTGGACAATGCTAAACAGCCAAAAAGCTTTTTTATCACAAAATATGAAAAAATCAGAATACAACTTGCACAGCAGTAAATATACAGACAAGACTGTTGGACAAAGCTAAACAGTCTGAAGCAGTTATTTTGTGATAATGAATTGAAAACACCAGTTAGTCTATTAGTAGATGTGCTGTGCCCCTGCATATAACATGCCTTACAATAGGTCTCCGAGTATTCAAGCTTACTGTAGACTGCAGGGCAGTATCTACCTTATATATTGAATAGAGATGGTACAGATGACTTGCTCCCAATTGGAGCCAAGTTAGCTCCACTCATATTCTACAACAGAATATAATTGTAGAACAATTTTACAACGCAGTCTTATAGTAAAAGCCTTTTATCATTCTAGAAACTTCTTTTAACACAGAGCTGATCGTTTGTAATTAAATTATACAAATTCTACATAATATAGTTATCAGAATCTATTTATTATTTCCATGGTTTTGTACAAAAGAGAAAAATTCCTTAAATCAGATTGTGAAAAAAAATTAATGACATAATTTTAAAAATGGCACTTTGTAAGTCAACATGAATTTTTAGTGCTGAAAAACTTACAGCTTTCCCCATCTTGGCGCGTTTGTTGCTTGGACCACCTTTGTTAGGGGCGGGTCGCTTATACCCGGCCGGGTTTAGTCCCACAGCAGTTCGAGGGGCTTTTTTCAAATTCTTTCGTCTTTTAACACTTCTACATAAAATACAAAGAAATTTTTTTCAAAAATAAGCAGAGTAGAGAACTGAAATGAGGACATAATGCTGCAGCCATGACTGACCTGGATGACGCGGTGACGGCCTGTTTTGGCCCGATGTCAGATCTTCTTCTCTTCATTTTACCAATGAGCTGTTCATAGTCACATGACCCGTCTAGCGGGAAAAGCAGAGCGAGTGCACACCCAGTCTTCCAGTTTACTTCCTGCAGGTAAACAGATATAACATGTGCTACAAAACCTGATAACAGAGTTGTATTCTAGAATGGTAGGTTGTTTGAACATCGTTAACTCATCATAGAAATTTCATACAGAAGCAGCAAAGTCTGAACTACATACATCTATATTCTGGAATCAGGACTAAAAGATGTTGAGGCAACTATATCTGGTAGGCCCTGCACACATAAAGAACCCCACAAAGGATTGCAAAAGTGAACTGATATGAAACTAGCCTAAATATTGCTGCCTTTACACCTGAAAATTTACTGAGTGAAAATGTAATGAAATGTAAGTATCAGAACAAGTTTGATACTTGATGAAAAATGCTCATCACTAATTGTTGTATAGCAACTGACGCGAACATATCAGCTTTTCTGTTTCTCAAACCAACTGACTCTTTTTTTCAGTCTGATAAAAAATTAAAAATTGTTTCAAAATGCTCATTTCCCACAATAAAAATGAATCAAATAAAATTGAATAATGCTACTGCTAAATATTTTCACTACACCATGCTCTTTCGGAGTCGAAATAGCATTAATAATAATTTGCATATGATGTTACAGCAGCAATTAACAGCTTACTACCAACAATTAATGGCAAACAGGTTAGCAAATTCAAAATACCATTCAGCATATACCAAGGTGATAGGAAATACTAGCAGAAAAAGCAACACCGTTACAATTGCGTATTTAAGGGGCGTGTTTAGAAAATAACACTTGAATAATCTACAACGACCTTTACACACGGAGTATTAGCAGAGCTGACTTACTTGACCATCTCGAGCCACTTTAACCAGCTTATTCCGATTCCAAGTGTTCCTCAGATGACTCAGCTTGTCAAAACTCAACTCTTGTCTGAAAATATACGCCGGTTGTGAAGCTTAAATTATATTAAACCTGACAGGGTTGGAACAATTTATTTAAACTTGATGTAAACTAACACATTACATGATGAGCCTAAAAAAGATGTGGAAAGAATATAATTAATTTAGCAAAAACAATAAAATGATTTGAAATATTAAAATAGCTTTTTCAATGTTTGCTTTGCGTTTGTTTGCCTATTGGAAGGCAAGATTTCTAAATGTTGATAAAATTAGTGTTGCATTTAACAAAACCCACACGCACGCACGCACACACATTTTTATATGTGTATATCTACCTACTGGCTAATCCAATCAAGCTTGTAGACATGGCAGAGTGCCTCTTCAGTAAGGTTACTGGGGATTTCCCAATCTAGCTTTGGGTCTTTAGATGATACATTAGCAATGCGGGCCACGCCCTGGAATGCACCACTTCCTTGCATAGAGAAGAACAGCAACACATTTGTGTGAGCCTAAAATATAAAAAAAATGAGAACTAAACCTTTAATAAGTTCTCATAAATACACAAAATTACATACATTTTAGATATGCCAGGTGCATAAAATATCACACTTGCCTTGTATGCCTCATCCCAACGAACTTTATTTACTTCTGTGGTAACCCAGAACTTTGTCTGAAAAGCCAAGTCTATATTCTCACGACTTGCACTCTTGACTATAAAGAATTTGGTTTCTCTTTCTTTGTACAGGTTGCCAAAAAGCTTGTTAGCATAAACATCCCATGTCTTTTCCTGCAACAAAACTCAACTTTCATGACAAATTGACAATAAGGAGTAATTTTAATACAATTAAATAAAACAGATAAATAATTTATAGAACACATCAAACTAAAAAAAACATGTCATTTAAATGTATTCAAATAACATATTATGATAGTTAGCGGCGGGATCAGCTTTGGTCTAGGGGTTAGAGCGCCAGGCTAGTTAACTCTGCGCTAAATCAGAGATCCGAATCTCTATAAGATCTCACCAGTTTTCACAAAAATGGAGACTTACAAAAACTGTGAGTGTTTTATTAGAAGGGTTGGAAGCAAAATGTAAGTTTAAATTTACAACAAAACATCACATATCAGATCAACTTTAATACTATGTCCCAACGTCGAAAAGAACAAACACACAGAGCAAAAATGAGTGAATTTACCAGCACAGCCATGCCTATTCTGTTCTGCTGAGGTTCTTTCTTCACTGCTTTTACTAAGGAAGCAGTTAAAGCTGCTCGGTCTTCCGTTACAGCCTCATCTTCCACCTCACCTTCTTCTTCAGCATTCGCATCACTTTCTGGATAAAACCATTTATTTTCCAAGTTCTATACAAGTTATTTGGTTAGCAACAGGCTTGTAGGGCGAAAAACAGTCTAATAGTGGGAGCTGCAGGCTGATCACTAATTTAATATCTTGAAAGGAGCTATAAAACTTGAACACTGCAAAAAATATGAAAACTAAACAACTCTTTCAATACATTAGAAATTTTAAAAAAAATCCATGAAAAAATGCTAACCAAGCTTAGCTCTAATTAAAGCTTCTTGCTCAGCCAAGAGAGCTAACATTTCCTGTTCCTTTTTGACTCGCTCTTCCTCGATCTCACGGCGTCGCTGCTCAATCTTTTCCAACTTGGCTGCCGTCTCTGATAAAACAGTTATAGAAGTTGATTATAACATAAGAGAGAGCTAATAATGCCAATTACATATGCTCTTAGTTAAACATATAAACCCGATATCCTAAGTAAACATCTTGACACTTACCAGGATCGACATTTTTTAATTGCTTTGGAGGCATAGTTTCGTCAGCAGGTGTAGTTTCTTGCACAGACCACTCTACAATATATGTGACACTAAAGAGTAACAATACAGAAGAACCTGTTGCAGTACCACAAAATAGAATTTCCATATAGCCTCCTTTAGGTGCAGTAATAGAGAAACTTCGATCATCTTCAAAGTCCTTTAATTGTCTTTATGATTTCGGTTATGAGCATAGGTTAAAATTTTTCAACTTACACTTCCAATTAAAACTCTTGCAAGAAAATATATTCCTTTGCTACAAAACTGTGGATGCTTCCATATTTTGCTGTAGAGAATTTAAAGAGTATAATTTAAAGCCAAATTACTCATTATGTATTTTCCCAATTATTATAAAACAGTGTAACTTTTGAAGTCTTGTATTTATAGGTCATAATATAGTACAAACAAGAAATCATGCAACTTTAGCTTGATGGTAGGACTACAATATATAATAATCATTATATATATATGTGTGTGTACCAGTACTATCTATTGTTTATTTATATGTAAATTCTATTTTGCTCAAGTATTAACTCTAGCATCAACCTAGAGTACTTGGGATTCATTGAGTTGAGTCTACTTTGGAGAAATATTGAGTTCATTTGCCCAAATTAACATTTATCAATTACTGAATTAGCCTGACTCAAATTTGAATAAAAAAAATATTTTGATGGTTAGCAATAGCTGCATTTTGATTTCATTAAAATTTCAATCTCAATATGAATAACAAACAATTATACACCTTTAATGCTTTAAATTATGATAATTATTACCTATAACTACATGAATTGATGAATTAGAATATCAACGCAAATATCACGATATAATAATTCATGTTTCATTTCATTACATATTGATATTCATATTCATATAGAATAAGAACAACATTAAGCTTAGCCATATGAAGATGAATTGAATATGTACTAGACTACAACTAATACTATAATATATAATAATAGTATAACATTAACTATAAGTATAACTATAAGATTAGGTACGAGTACTAGCCGTCTTAGTATAACTCGCCATAAGTGTATAAACCATAGCATTACTTTTACTTGTAATCTTAGTATAACTTTAACACTATTACTACTAGTATTACTATTACATTTACTATTAGTATTAGTATTATTATTAATACTAACTATTTCGTTTTACTTTTATTATTACTATTAGTATTACTAGTATTAGCATTAGTATTATTATAAAATTTAATATAAATATAACTAATACTATCAGTATAAAATCAGTATAACTATAACTATAAGATCAAGATGAGGTATAACACTGACACTAATAGTAATACAATTACTGATTAGTATTACTATTAGTATTACATTAAATGATGATTAATGATTTAATTTTATTGATATTTTTAAATGATTAAATCAGCTAATAAATTTACTATAATTTAGCCATAAAGATAGATAAAGTCTTGAGTCAATGAGTTAGATTCAGAATAAAAGTGAGTCAAATTGAAAATCTTGAACTAAAACTACAACTACAAGTTTTACTTTTAGTTTTAAGACTTTTAAGTTAAACTAAAACCGAAAACTAAAAGCCAAAAGGCGAAACTTAAACTTAAAGTAAAATTAAAATAAAAATGAAAACCGTCTGTTATAATTTTTCATATATATATTTATAATATGTAGTAAGACATATTTACTAAATTTGGTAATTTAATTATTTAAAAAAGATCAATGGCATAATAAAACAAATTTAAGTATTAAATTTAATTATGACAGTTTATCAATCTGAATTTCTTTGACGTCTTCGTTCATCATCATGCAGAGGAATAGTTTTATAAGCAGCACCGAGTTGGGCGTGACTGGGTGCAGTAGTTTGAGATTCTTGAGTTTGGAATCGGGAGCTCAACTTGAAAATTGAAGCCCCAGCTCCAAAATCAAGAATTCTAAATTATTGCACTCAATAACCCCGATATTGGAGCTGTTTATAGAATAATTTTATGCGCTTACAGTTTCTCACTGTTACTAACTTTACTCGTTAAAAGTATAACCATAAATAATTTGAAGCTAATAGCATCAAACTAAAAATAGGAAGCGCCCAAAAGGGCCCTTGTAAATGTTGGATGACCACAAGAATATAAGTGAATATAACTCCAAAAATAAACAAAAAGAGTGAACACATTTCTCAACTCAAAAAATTATAGCATCAACTCCATCAGTAAATATTTACCTACTATTGACTAACCGCGACTAATAACTCGAAATATTTTTTCTATCATCACTTGACGATTATCATGATCATTGCTTCAACTTTTAACACAAGTTCACCTTAGGTACTCACTGACACTGTTGCCAAGTTAAAAGTTTAACGGCTAAAACCTCCCCCCTGTTCCCCCATTTGATTCATTCGAAAATAAGTAACTTAGTAAGCTACCGCTACGTTTCAGGTACTGGTATACTTATATTATACTTTGTAACTTACTAACACTAACAGTAAGTGTAACTGTAAGTCACTGTGACTGTCAGTGTCAGTGATGGATTGAATTAATAAACTTAAAGTTAAAGTGTAAACTAAAACTACATTTTCATTTTGTCATCGAAGTGATTGATGATTATTATATTTATTGTCATTGTTTTACGCTTGCAGTAGCTGTAAGACTAACTCTAACTCTCTACTAAGAGTAAGAGTAATACTTATAGTTATACTAATACTTAATAACTTATGCTAATAGTAATACTAATAGTAATACTAATATAGTTATACTGAATGATAATTAGATGTTATGGGTGTAATTTCTAAGAACAAGATATTTACATAAATTTTATTGCTCATTAACTTTAAGTTTAACATTAGTCAAGTTGTAATTAACTCAACATCAATTCGATGGTGAATGTTATAGAGATTTTATTTTGTGGGAATTGAATAGCCCGAAACACATTTCACTATTGTTGTTGCTATAATTTTAATGAAAATTGTTGTAATAATTGTGCTTTTTACTACTTTTAGTGATCAAATGTCTTAAATTATACTTCAGATAGATCTATGCAAATTATAAGCAATATTTTCCTATGCTCTAGAGTGTCATGTCTTGTAAACAAAGTGTTGGTGGTTGATTCATGTAAAAACAATTACAACTATATCAATATGCTATAAAATTTTCAAGTAGTCATAGATTTAAACGTCGAGATTAAATTACTATATTAATGTATTTAAAGGGACTGTTTTTATTGCTTAACCCTTTTTTCAGCATTCTTACTCCAGGCTTTCAAGTAAAAAATCTTTCTTTAGAGTTTACCAAGCAATAAAAGTGTGCTTATTTTTGGCTGCTTTTTGTAAGCTTTTTAGACAGTTCTAAATTGTGTTGCTTTATGAAAGCTCTGAAAATGTATCATTACTTTCAAGAACAAAGTCAAACTAGAAACAAGCAACACAGGTTCTGAAAATTGTTGTGTAATTTTAGTAAATTTTAGTCATCTAAACATTTTAGTCTAACATCCTAAACACATTTCTCATGGAATATAATGGCATTAGACTCGGTGAAGACTAAATCCTATGGCTGGGGCCAATGTGGAAACTTCCAACTGGGTGCTGGTAAGCTTCATAACTAGTTAATCGTATTTTTCCCTGGAAACACTGCTGTCATTGTTGGAGTTTTTATGTTTATTGCAGTAGAAACAGACGATGATGGTTGTCTGTTGGAACCAACGCATCTGGAAAAATTTGATGAATACATTCTACAAGATGCAGCTATTGGCGCTAAACATAGTTTATTTCTGTCTAAGTTTGGATTGTTGAGTGTTGGCTGCAACGATTGTGGTCAATTGGGAAGAGTTGGTAATGGGTCTTTTCCAGGTATCTTTTCTATCACATTGAAACTAAGCTGGGATACCATTTGCTGTATTCGATGATGCATTATGACAACTATCAATATGGTAGCTATTGTAATGTAGTTACTATTAGATTCATGACTAAATTGTAAAAATATCTGAGGAATGCTCAATGACTAAGCCCTTGATTTCATTATACTGTTTGTAGCTTTAGTAGATGGATTGGCTCAGACTAATATCATAGCTATAGCTGTTGGTGAACATCATAGTCTAGCCCTTTCTAGTTCGGGCAGTTTATATAGCTGGGGTGATAATAGTCACGGTCAACTTGGTAGACCTGTTAAATCACAACCTCACATTCCCAGGTAAGTTTCAAATAAATGCTGCTGGTTTAGTTATTTGGTGTATACGTATGTGTAAAAGAATAAATGTGTACATTATTTTATCCAGTTGTGTGGAGTTTCCAGCGAAATGCCAAATCACTCGCGTCGCTTGTGGAGCAAATCACTGTGTAGCTCTGGCTAGTAGTGAGTATTCTTTACCCTCATTCTATGAACATGTTCTTCTGTATTGGGTGTTAATTTATTGTTTAAGTGCTGTGGTATGCGTCCCTCTGTTCATCTAATAGAGATGGTCATGATTCGATACAAATTAGAAATATTTCCTAAAAAAATGTTATTTTCACTTTATTTTTTTTTAATATTTCTGTAAAAACTTGTTTCATGTCGTATAGAAAGAGATTGCATACTTAGCAAATCTACAGCTATGTTACATTACATCGTCAAGGAAGATATGGTTGTCAAATTACAGCAAAAACAATCAATCTTTATTTCAGATGGTGCTGTGTACACGTGGGGTTCAAACCATTATGGGCAGCTAGGGCATGGGACCTGCAATAACAAAGTACCTACACCTCTGAATGTAGCCTCCATTAGAAGTTTAGACTTTGTAAATATATACTCTGGAAGTTATCATTCCTTTGCCTTGACGTCTTCCGGTGCTCTGTTTGGATGGGGACAAAACAGGTTGGTGGAGGTGTTTTGGTTGCTGGATAATGCATGAGCTGAAGTGAGATGTGGGCAGCTTTAGGAAAAAATATCAATTTTTTAAACAGCAAAATGCATTAAAGTTTAGCGCTGGATTCGTCCACTAGCATTTCGTTTCACAAGATAAATTATTTCATGGATTCTCACATCAGTTGCTCATTGGTCACCAGTTGACTGTAAGGCAAGGGTTACAATTTATTTGGGCTAACGAGATGTATAATGAAATAAATGGATGAAATGAAACAGAAAAAATGCATTCAGGTCAAGAAAAATGTACAAACCTATGCAAAGTTGTGTTCACTTTTTCACATTTGTTCACTTCTTCACATTTGTTCACTTCGGCAACTCTTAACTAGAAAAAGTGTTCAGATCGCTTGCTGTTTAGCTTTGTTTATTAATTTACTAAGCAATGTGATTTTCACTAGAAACAATTTCTATCTCATGTAACTATTGAATGAGCAATCAACACAAACTCTCTGTGACTACTGTTTGTAAATGTAACTGTTGACAGGTATTTTTGAATCCCTTGCTTCTAGCATAAACCCATTAGTAACCAGAGCTACAGAATATCTCATTGCTGGCCCTAGTTGACCTCTAGTCTTCCAAGATATTCTGTTTGTTGTAATGAATCCTGACTGCAGGTCTTGCACACCGAGTAGTGTTTACAATTTGCTAATTTCTTTCTCATTAGTATGTAGAAGGTAAACAGGTTTGTTTCTTGCTAGCAATGGCCAACTGGGTATTGGCAACACTGACAGCCAGGTGTTTCCTGTTTGCTGCCGGGCACTTCGGCAGCAGAATGTGCGACATGTGTCTTGTGGCCAGAGTCATACAGCTGTTCTCACTCAGGTATACATCCCACTCGATATATATCTTTACTGTGTATCACGTTGCTTTGAGGTATGATGGATATGCAATGTTATCTAAAAATGATTAGTTTTACTCCCCAGTTTGTATGCGATGGATTTATGTGCTCAGTTTGACTGTCAAGTCTGATTACAGAAGTTTTTACCAATACTGTATTTGCATATAATATTATTGTTGGCAGAATGGTGGTGTGTTCACGTTTGGAGCCGGTAGTCACGGCCAACTTGGACACAACGTGGCACAAGATGAAATTTTACCAAAGAAAATACAGGAGCTGATGGGCTCCACAGTTACTCAAATATCATGCGGAAGGTACATACTACTTTAGCAGTTGTCTGCTTCTACTTGGAATTTTAGATTAGCTCCACTTAGACATGTCATCTTGGTTACACTTTGTTCTTTTATTGCAAGTTTTTACTACTTCAAACTTATGCGTAAAAATTTTACATGACTATTTTTAAATAACTAAGATGTGAGAAAGTTGTTGTGATGGCATTAAACCACAAATAAATTTACTGCAGATAATTGTTTAGCCTGGAAACTGTTATACATAAATCATTCGTAGTTTGTGTACATTTGTTATACAGACTTCACACCTTAGCCTTGGTACCATCTAGCGGAAGAGTTTACTCGTTTGGTCTGGGTGCTTATGGGCAACTAGGCTTGTCAGATACTAACAAAAGGTGTGCTCCCTGCAACGTGCCTGGCTCATGGTGGAGAAGTGGCTTCACTGGGTCTTCCAGTAACCATTACGTGAAACTCATTCACGCCGGTGCAGATAGCAGCATCTCCTATGTTGAGGAAAAGGTAAAAATACGGTTGCTGTGAAATTAAAGCTGGTTTGTGATACAAAGTTTCATGACATGTTTTGATGATGCTGTGATTTTGTCAGAAATAAAATGTTAATTGCAGATTCTTTATGCTGATTGCAGGAATACTTTCCAAGCCCCCCAGTAGACCAAAGAGTTGTGGTCTCTCGTCAAATTCGGCTCAACAGTGACTTAATTTCTAAAGTTGTCAATGCAACGGACGCATCCGATCCCGTATTGGGAGAGTGAGTGTCGCCACCTTTGAGATAATTCTGTGCTGAATATTCTGGAAACTATAAGTAGCTGTTTCTGTTAGTCTCGTGTGAAATGCATACATATATACATATTAACATTTATTTCTTGCAGGTTAATTAACCAAGTCTTCAAAACCCCTTCAATCTGGAATGGTGCTTTTCTCAAACAGTAAGTAGTTCTTCCCGTATATAATGTAATGAAATTAACTTCTAACTTTTTGAGTTGCCATTTAATTTAATTGGTGATAGTCTGCTTTTGCGCCCATTGTTTCTAACTAGTGCTTCTCATACAAACACTGCAAGTGTTGGTCAACAATGCTTTTAGAGATCCAGATAATGGAAGTAGTTGCAGTTCAACTAACCACGGCATAGATCTAGATTTAGCCAGAGAGCAGCTTTCTAGGCTATCTACCTGTGCAAGCAAAGCTGTGTTTGAAAAGGTAGGTTTGTAGTAAACCTTATGGCTGTTCTATTAGCACACTTGGTTGCTGTAAATAAGTATAAAGTTGCGTTTATACCTCTGCTGAAAAAAGTACCGAGTTTCAATTAATAACTCTTGTCCGGTACCCCTTTATAGTCAAACTGAAAATCGTTGAAATCATATTGATGCGGAAGCTTACTTTCTAAAAGTAAAATCTGACTCGCCTAATCGCTATTTGGTGCCCTTTGAAAACGTAGTGAATTAGTGAAGTTGACAGCATAAAAACTATAATTGAGAAGGCGTAGGCGATGTAGTTCTGAACATATAAGTACGTCATCTAATCACCAAAGTCATAATTAAATAACGATGTTTGCAAGGAGTTATTACTCCTTTTGAGTATTATTCTGAACTCGGCCGATTAAGTTATAGCAGTAGAAAAAATTTTATGAGTGGCTTTTACAATGCAATGCATCTCGGAGAAATTTCAACTGAGTCAAATTGAATTTCTGACTGAAAATCGTGAAAGTATAAACGCAACTTAAGGTCTTTTGCCACCAAATTAATATTTGTATGTAAATCATTTGTGCTGGTTTATAAGATTTAGAACAGCCTGTGGGACTTGGTATGCCTAACTTGAGTAACTTTTGAAAAATGATATTGAAATACTGTTTGACAACATAACGACATGTGCATCTTACCTTTGTAACACTTTTCGAATTTTCTTATACATAGTAGCAATATAATTTATGTAAAGTCTAAAATAACACAAGAAAAGTGGTTATAACCGGCAAATTTCTGTACCAGATCAACGACTGTGTAGAAGTGCTTATACATCGCCTCCATGGTAAAATCCCAGATGTTGAGTCTCTCAGAGTTTTCTTGCTTTTACCATTTCTACCGATATTTGGTGAGCCTACCAAGTTCTTGGCTGGACTCATTGACTATTGCGAATGTTTTGTGAGACTCGATACCGTGGCAACCAGAGTTATGGGTAAGTATGTCGTCTATGCTAGCAAGTCTTATCTACATGTTTTGCTGTCTGTACTATGTCTATGATTGTGAATATTCGAGTGTCCTTATTGGATCATCAGATTCAACAAATGAATGTTGATGCTGTAGTTAGGTGAGTAGCTGGCGTGAGTCAAACATCAAACCATCTATTTCATGTCTTCAAGTGCACCAATTTTTGTTTTGTAGATAAATGGTTGTGGAGAATCGATCGCCGACACTTTAAACATTATCTTTTCACACACAAAAATGTAGTTAAACAGATTTTACTGACGACTCCTTCAGTCACCCACTTAGAAATGTTTCGAAGCGCCATGCAGTTGAGTCTGTCAGTCATGCACATATTATACCAGGTGAGTGCTAGGTTTATTCTTTACTGAATTTGACTGCTTCTATATTTTTAAAAACTTCTAATATGGTTCCCGTTGGGTTAAAAATTGTTTTTAACGGCAGTTCACTTGATTTTCATGATGTTAACATGATAATAAAAGGAACTTTCTTTATGTAAAAAGGCTAAGCTTACATGATTTATTGTCAGATATAGCAAAGAGCTCAGTTACTGTATACTTTCTCAATCTCCTGATATGGGGAACTTTTCAGAATGTGTTGCTGCTTCAAATATTTACTAAACAATTAATATATAATATTAATATAATATTCTTTTAATTGGTGAGTGGCACAGAATTTCTATTCCATGAAAATGTATTTAATCATATTTAAGGTAAATGAGACGGAATATGAAGAGCACAAGTTGCCATGCATGGACTTCTATATTCCAGAAATAACAGAGAAAGTAGATATCAGACTTGATTACATAAACTGGTTCGGTAGACCTCGCATAGTAAGTCATATTCTAGAAGTTGTTACACAAACTTCGCCTTTCAGTAGTTCCTTTGATACTTCCTTCCGTGACTTCAACTGGCAAGTGTTTTTTGTGGGAGGTAGTTTATAACTTTCTGCAACCTCTAGAATCAAACCAACGGCTGAATCGGTTTTTGTTAACATTTCGATCGGCCTAATGGAAATTAAATTCCACAATATATTTTCAACGCTGGTGAACAGGAAATGTTTTCATTGTGTCATGTAGAAGGAAGATGGCCAACCAGTGTTTGCATTCTGTCGCTACCCGTTTGTGTTTGATGCCTTGGCCAAGACTATCCTTCTTCATCAAGATGCTCTCATTCAGATGCAGGTTGGTAAAGGCGTCACGTTGCAACTGTGTTGCTCTTGTTAGCAAGTTCTTGGAATTCTATATTTCCCACATGTTTCCACCGCAAAATATCATTTTAATGATACAGTTTTCAACTAATGCATCATGTACAGCTTCATACAATCTAAACTGAGTTTCGTATGCGATGCAGCAAGCTATTGATGAAGCGCACAGAAGGAATATAATCAATATCTTCTCACGGCCAGAGATTGACCCGGTTCATCCATGCTTGGTCATCACCATATCCCGAGATAAGATTGTTCAAGATACGCTCGCTTCTCTGCAAAACCACGGCAGCGCTGACCTAAAGAAGCCTTTAAAAGTTCGTTTTCTAAACTTAATATCATTGCTATGCACTACAGTTATTCTCACTGCTATGTACTGCACCCTACAGCTTAGTTTCGTTTCCTATAAAGTTCAGTCAAAGTTTTAAAAGTCTATAATATTTAAATGCAAAATAAATGATCACAAAGCAACCATGTACAGCATTTGACATGAGTAGTAGCAGATGGCATAGATACATAAAACATAAACTAAATTCAATGGTGATTGAGCTGAACCTGATTGGTTGGTATTGTAAGCCAACCACCCTAGCTCTAGTGATCATACTAGCAGACATGTTTCACGTAATATCTGTTCAAATTCTTGGTGTTACAGGTTCAGTTCAAAGGTGAAGAAGCAGTTGATGAAGGTGGAGTGAAAAAAGAATTTTTCCTTTTATTGCTGAAGGAAGTCCTTGACCTGAAATATGGCATGTTTCAATTTTACGAAGAATCTCGACTACTTTGGTTTAACTCTGGAACATTTGAAGACGATATGGGGATGTATTACCTAATCGGCTTGATGTGCGGGCTTGCCATTTACAATGGCACCATCATAGATCTCCCATTTCCTTTGGCTCTTTACAAGAAACTTTTGGGTAAAAGTATCAACCTAGATGACATGAGGGAATTGGATCCTCATCTCGGCAAGTATGTTGTGTACTAGTTAGCTGTTAGTGTACTAAATGGTTGTTAATGTACTAAATAAATTAAAGAGGAAACTCATTTTCAATTCTAATATCTCATAATGTGCGCTTTCATCTTGTGATTAAGAATTTGTTTAAAATTGAACTTGAGTAGAAAAATTAAAAAATGGGTTGATTTGAATGAAAGCTGAGGTTTCTGCATAATTCTGTGATGTAGGAGCTTACAGCAGCTGTTGGACTATGAAGAAGATGATGTAGAAGAAGTGTTTGCCCTGACCTTTTCCATCTCCATTAATCTGGTGGACCACGTTGTCAGCAAAGACCTCATACCAAATGGCAGCAATATTCCAGTTACTAATGACAACAGGTAGATACTGGCTTCTTAAACACACGCCTCTGTTATTCAAGTCACTACTAGTTTTTGTCACCATTTTAAATTATTCAGCTGTTGTCACTCTTTTACTTGCGAGCGATACACATGTACAGAAAGAAGTGCATCAACTTTGAAGTTATATTTTATGTACACTATGCATTGACGTACATGATATATGTATATTCGCCATATTGCCTGTTTCAGGGCGGAGTATGTACAGGAATACATTTCTTATATATTTAACCATTCAGTTGATCGAATGTTCTGGTCCTTTGATAGAGGATTTCATAAGGTCTGTGGAAGTCAAGTTTTGGTACGTACAGCATAACATTGTGATACATGCTGTAATATTTACAGTGTACTGTCGTATGTATAGTATTTTTCTGCTACATCAGCATTTTATTGCAGTACATACAGCATGTTGTTTGCTATATTTTGTAAAATGTAAAACTTTCCTTTGTCGGTTTACTCCATGTAATTTTTTTATTATAGAGCTTCTTTCACCCATTGGAGCTGCAAGCTATGATTATTGGCAATGAAGATTATGACTGGAACGAACTCGAAAAAGTAAGTAGTAAATCAGATCTGATCGAATAACCTGAATGTTCTGCTTTTTGGCAGTTCATGCAGGTTTCACAAGATTGCAATGCAATAAATATTATTTGGAAATTATGTTTCCTAGCGATAAAGTATGGCTAACATAAAACAGTTCATCTGACTTGAATAGATAAATATATACAAAGCTCAACAAGAAGGTGTGGTGTATTAGTTGGTATTTTATTATCACTAGTGTAATGCTATAATGGGCTGGCTGTGTTTCATTTTGTATCATCATATTGTAGATCCACACAATGTTATTTGCATCATGTTGCTGAAATGTACACGTATAGGAACTAATTGAGAAACAAAAAACTAATTATATTATGATGTGAAAATGAGACGATTATTTCAATATTCTACAGAGTTGTGTCTATAAAGGAGAGTTCAGCAGACACCACCCAACCATAGAGTATTTCTGGGAGGTTTTTCATGATTTATCCCATGCACAGAAGAAACAGTTTTTAAGTGAGTATTTAATATTCTCATGCAGAAAAGTTGAGCAGCCTAGGTTAGGCCACCAGCATATCTGATGTTAATTACAGTCAACTAGTCCATATAGCAGGGTTCTGTAATATTTCAGGGTTCTTGACTGGTTGTGACAGAATCCCCATTCAGGGTATGAAAGTTCTCAAGGTATGCTCCAATTTAATACTTTTAGATTTGTGTTGATGGAAAATATTTTCTTTGCTTGACAAACCATTATTTGTAACTTACTCCATGTTTTCTTTAGATTATAATACAGCCAGTGAAAGTATCTGAAGAATATCTACCTGTTGCTCACACTTGCTTCAACCTGCTGGACCTGCCAGTGCAATATTCATCCATAGAGAAATTAAGAGCCAAGCTGATTGCTGCCATAGAGAATTCTGAAGGATTTGGTATAGTGTGATACATATGCTGCCTGCTGCCTGTACAATTAAATTATAATTTAGATACTCCTTTCACTGTCACCCAGTTGCTCAATTGTCTATTTTTACTAAAGTTTAATGCACATTATTGAATCTTTTCTATTTTCACTTTTCTACAGTCATTTTCACGCTTCATAAATTTTGATTTTAGAAAAGATTGGGTATAAATTTTAGAGTTCACTATCAATGGAAGATAGAAATGGTGAATAAATTTTATGCAAAAGATAAATTCTAGAATTTAGTTGTTATTATATTGAGGCAAATTAGATACATACATATATACATTTATATATACAAAATTCATCCACAGTTTAATCACAAATCTATCAAACTTAGCAAAAAATAAATAGATTTAATAGATAGATAGATAAATTATTCTGTATGGCTTACTAGAAATCTTCTTCAGTGCTTAACTTTCAGCTCAAATTCCATAAGTAATTGAATGTTTACTTGACAAAATCTAGCAAATTATCTTTTGGCTGTCTCATTGCAGAAGGATATAGTCGTACCAATTTATCAAATAATTTACATCTACTAGAATGCAGGAAACTTCTTTGATCTAAAAAGAAAACAACACCCAATATATCCAATTCTGAAATAAACTAATTAAACGAACAGTAAAAAATTTACAGCACACCTTTCTGGATGCACATTTGGATACAAAATTTACACCTCGAAATAGAATAAAAATATGAAGATACTCCCAGTGAGTTATGGGTGCTGACTGTTACCACAGTATAGACAGAAAAATTAGATTTGAAACTTTATCATTTTATTACATTCTTATGGTAATAAACTAAGTGCAATTAAGTTCATCAAAAACATCTACATGGCTAATTACATCTTCTGTGTAATCATTTGAAAAGTGTTAAATGTTGCAATACACACAAACACACATAATATAATATGGCGCAATACATCAATGGTAGAGGCTCTTAAAGTTTACACAAAACTCAACAAAACCAGCCTTCTTTGTGTAGCTGCTGACAATGTTAAAATGTTGATGGACTATAAATTAGATCACCGGAAACAAAAAGACAAAATCGTACCTTTTTTATTCCTAGAATCATCAAATAGAAGAGATGGAAGCTTCTGGAACTAAAATGATTTATAAATATACAAGATACTGTAACATGGGTTGTGAAAATTCAGATAATACATATAAGCTATATAAATAAATACAAAAATTCTACATACATCTTTGCTAAATCATTGTAGAATTAAAATTAGCAAAAAAAGAAACAAACTTGATGGTAATTTTAATGTTTCAAATAAAATCTTACCTCCTTTGACTCTGTATCACAGTTATGGTCTACAACTTCATACACATCTTTCTGAAGATAGATTACGGCTGCCAGTGGATCTTCGGCAATCAACTCTTTATATCTGCAGAAATCAAAGAATGAAAATATTGTTACGTGATGTAAAAGCCACAGCTCAATACCAACATTAAAACATAAAAATTGCAATAATGTATGAACATGCGAACACATTTATAGAAACATTAAACAATTAAAATCAGTTGAAGTTATCAACAATTTGATGTGATATTTTCTTCAATGTTTGAGATAGAAACTACTGCAGCCACCAAGTGAAAACTGCAGATTACACATCTTACAAGAACAGGTTATTGTTAAGTCAAGGGTATTTTTAACTTACCTATGTTTTCTGATAAGTAACTTGTATTTTCTAATAATAGCCTCTTTTGATGGTCTGCTGAGAGTTAGGGACCAGAAATCATCGAGTCTCAGAGAGTTGGCAGAGGCTCCAGGATTCCCGCCAAACATGTAATGCATCTAACAAAACAGATAGTTTATGAAGTATCTACTATCCATTGAAAGAAGACAACTTCAAAATGTAAACTTTTTAAGAGGAACATTGGGGAAGGTCTATGAACAGCACAGAAAATATAAGTAATAGTAGGTCAACATTTATACTAAGTGTGAAGGTTGAGTTAGTATAATATAACTGTTGAATTAAACAAACCTGGACAATAACTTAGATCCTACTTGGCATGTCAAAATTAAAGTTCAAGTGTAAAAAGTTGAAAAAACTTTGTAATTAAACTTTCTAAAGATTAAATTTCTCATCAGCACACTGGCATGGTTCAGAGTAATGATATATTATAACATCTATGATTGAAACCAACATTGTAATTTGTGATGAAAACTAAATCACACCTTCTTGCACTTATCATAGACTAATTGATGAGCAAAACGGGGAACAGGGTACTCGGAAAAAGAGCAGCCGGCAGTGACAGTCTGATTGGTCAGCACCGACCAACTTTTAGTTGTCAGATCATACACCCATATTAGATTCTTAACATTGACATTCTCGTTATCTTTCATCATTTTATCCATACTCTACAAACATACCGACACATTTATAGAAATATTAGGTATATAAATGACTCAAGTATATCAGCACTTTTGTGTAGCAAATTGTTTCAAAGTTAAAGAGGAAACCCTCCTCCCTCCCCCCCCCCCTCCCAGTTCAAGCATCTCGCACATTACTAGGCTACAGTATCTATGTACTCACTAATAATATATATATTTTCTTCTTTTCTATATCTAGAGTAGCTCTTTGAGTGTATCCAGCCGGCGGCATGATACAAGCTCCAAGTGGCTCTAATAAACAAAACTATACATTATTATTACATAAAATGGATTTAGATAAAACTGCCCCTTTTCAGTTTTCATATAAAAACAGAAATACAAACTTATAAAGGTAGAACAAAGTAGTTTATACAATCTAAGAGAAGTTGATGCAGAATCATCTAATAGAAGCTACCTGGGAAGAATAACTTAGAAGACTGGTGAGTACTGATGACCTCCACTACATCAGTTTCAATATAATAGACTAGGAGGTCATTGAGGAACTCCTTCCCTCTTTGTCCAGCGAATATATACAATGTTTGATCAGTCTACACAGAAATATCAACATCACTGCATGAAAATGTAGCTGCAACATTCCATAAAAACCTTTGATTAGTCCTTGATGAAGAAAGAAATGCTGATGATAATAAATTTATAAATATAAACTTAGGACTTGCCTAGTGCTTATTTGTGGTTGCAAATTTTTATAATCCTACTTGAAAGTAAGGCAGAATTGAGAAAAGTAACTGGGCAGCTTTACAATACAACTGATATCATTACGTAACAGGATACAGTGTAATAATGCAAATATAATAGGCTATATAATTTGGTAGAAAGGTTCGAGTCACTGTACTTCAGTCTGTGCTGACGAGGGGACAAACCCTGAAACAGCTACTGTACACATATTGAGTTACACACAGCCATGTATGAAGTTTCTGTATGGTTTTTGCAAAAGCTAGCCTCATTCAACAGCCGTGATAGTTATGGTCTCCACTATTGTCTGACTTTCAAGTCATGTGCTAGTTTTCAAGATTTTGAGAAAGTATAGCTCAGTAAAAAAGGTATATTGCTGTTCATTCAATGTTATTTATAGAATAATATGTTTATTTGTACCTTATCACTTCCTAAATTCATACAAAGATATAGTACGAGTACACACAGGTTTATACCATTTATTCAAATCTTTTTACACCTCAGCACCCTAAACACACCCAATTATAAATTGAGTGTTGTGTTTTGAAGTTAGAATTGCCATCTTAGAAGCAGCATAAAGCGGAGTAACTCCAAAAAAGCTATTAACTGTTGTAGAAGTTTATAAACATAAAATACTGGGCAAGTTCATTGTAATATAATTTATATTTAATATCTCATAAATAAATTGCGGTAAAATATAAAATATAATTTGTATTAAATCTGAGTGTAGCCTTGTGATCGAATTTTAAGCAGGTCATCAGCTATGTCATTTCTTGGAATACGACGAAGGAGCTGTCTGAATTGTTTTGAGGAAGCATCTTTTTGTTTAGAGAACCATTCTTTCATCACAGCCAGAGCTCGCATATGGTCCGTCTCGTGATCATTAGCTATTCTATAGATTTCTTCATCATACAAGCCAGCAAATCTTGCCATTATTCTCCAGTCACCAGCCAAACGCTTAGCAGTGTATTCAAATTGTACCTGAAATTTTACTGGAAGCACCACCAGGTTACTGGTGACAGATTTCCGAGTGTGTGTAGGAGCAGTGTCTGTGCATCTGGTATGACCACCACCTTTTGATTTTTGATTAAACTGTTGGTTGTTCATGGAGTCCACTTTTTTCTCGTAGAGATCTAACATGTGGATAATTTCTTCATCAAAGACTTCGCCAATCAGTTCACGTAAAAATAGTGTGTCGTCAGGAGCAATGAGAGCTTTGGCCGATAGCTTATCGAATATATCTTTCATGTCTTCACATTTTTCTAATTGTTTTCGAGATATGCGATCTTTCAATAAGAACTTGGCTGATTTTAGATGGTCACTATTGGCTGATTGTGAAATTCGGTTTAACAATTTAAGAAACTTATGCGTGTCTTTTGATTCCAAATCCATTGCAATGACTATCTTTTTAGTTGCAAGGTAGCTCTGTAAAGAGAAAACTTATGAATGAGAAAATAATTAGGAGAGCAATAAAATTTCATAAACATTGTCAACAATACACAAAACTTTGGAGTGGTATAGCAATCTGATGATCTTTTCTCCATTGTGAAAAAATAGCTTAAAAAACTAATGTTAAATGCCGTTCTGCTCAAAATAACAAAAGAGTACATTAAAATGTGAAAAAATCAGGCCCCATGGTAATATCTAGTAACAGACTATATCCAAGAAAGTTAATTAGCATCTGTTTGGTATTTACCATCTAGCAAGTACTGTAAGCCAACTAGTCCATAGCCAATGTTATACATACACATTCAGCTATTTACCTTTGGTAGTTCGATTTTCCTACTACCTTGTATGATATAATCTATATTTTGATCCTCTTCATGTGGCTTATAGAGACCGAGTTACCAGAAAAACTTTGTTATCTTCTGCAGCCCTATTAGCCAAACCAAATTGAATCAAGTTATTGTCATAATAATTATGCCATATAGGCAAGTGTTTATTCTAATTAACCCACTGGTTAGCATTTAATGTCCCTAGACTAAAAAAAACTTTGCATAATTGCAATTCACCAAATCATCAAAATTCTAAATATATATATATATATATATATATATATATATATATATATATATATATATATATATATAATACACACACGCACCCACAAGAGTGTATTATGTTTAAAATTTTGAAGATTTTGTGCTTGGGTGTGTGTGTGTGTGTGTGCGCGTGCGGGCACTCGAACGCTAGCACGCACACACTTACACTCACGCACACACACATAAACTCACGTACATACACACATATATATTTAGGATAATTTTAGGTCAAATAAAAAAAACTGTCAATATTTAAAATTAAAAAATGAGATTAAAATACTAGTGATAGTACTTCCAACACAAATTTAATAATTATAACAATACTTATATCAAAATAAATGACTATAACAAATAATTATAATATCTTAATTTATTAATTGAAATTTAAATTAACCAGTAATGGTAAAATTGCAATTTTTCTTCTGTTTAACTACCACCATTATTATTATGGTAATATTATTAGTTATGAGTGTGATTAGTAAAAGTATTACTATTAGACTTAGAGCAAGTATTACATTTACTAATAGTAAAGTATTACTATAAGTATTAGACTTAGAGTAAGTATTACATTTACTATTAGTATTACTAGTAGTAGTACTACTACTACTACTACTAGTATCAATATTACTTAATTCAATAACCTAATATAAATATTAGTATTACTATTAGTAATACTAATAGTAATACTATTAGCATTAGCATTACTAATAGTGATAGTAATACTAATACTTATAGTAATTAGTCTATTAGTAACTATTACTATTAGTATTAGTTAGTGTTACTTAGTCTCATACTGATAGTGAATCACTGAATGTGATAATGATATTGTATTACAGCTAGTGTTACTACATCTATACAGTAAAATGGAAAGAAAATGCGATGACCAATAACTAAGAGTAAGAACAAGTCTAGTGAGCAATTTAGTAATAACTAATACTAATAGTAATAAGTATAACATTAACTTAAACTACAACTAATACTTTAAGTTTAACTAATATTAAGTAACTCAAACTGAAACTGTTCAAGTATTGGCTTTGAGTGACGCTATTAGTATTAATATTTATTATTTATATTATTATTAGAATTACTTATTCGTTTTATTATTACTATTAGTATTAGTATTACTACTACTACTGGTACAAATACTACTATGTATATTGAAAATAATTTTGTTGGAAAAATAACTATGAAGATAGCGTCACTGCTGATGTTTAAGGGGAATTCCCTCCTCGCGATCAAGAGCGGTTTTATAATTTACTCGTGGAAAGATAACTCTAAAAATTTTCAACGTACTCGCTGTAACTATCGCTCAATAGCAACGGTTTCTATTGTTAGCTTAATTTGAGAAATGATTCCATATATTTCATTCGTGTAAGATAACTCCGATTCAAACTTTAACAATTTCCGAGATAGAGCTGTTGAGTGGAATATCGATTGCATCTTATTATGGGTGCACCTAAAATCTGGTACTTACTGAGATAATTTTAGTTTTCCAATTTATTAAAGGAGCCAGCAATTGAGACAGGAACGAGTATCAGATATTCAGGTGGACGCGATTCTAGTCAAATCACTTGTATTGAAAAATTCGAAATCTACACCATTTTTGGGAAAGTTATTATTTGAGCAATGCTGCCTTTACTAAAATTATTGTTATAAGATCTAGCATTTATCTATTAGAACATGGTTTAAAATATATCAAGTAATCAATTTTTTGCACCACAAGTTAAGCTTCTGCTATAAAACTTTCACTTTAACCTCGATGCAAGTAATGGGTGCAATTTTTATTAGAACACTCAAAAAAGTTTGTTACCTATGGCTGTTAATTAGAAAGTATAGCAATGTAAACATACAAATTAAAAGCATAAATACATTATAATATAATCAAAATAGGAGAGATAATAATTGGAATTTGTTAGTTTTATCAACTGTTGTGATTATATTAGAATGCATGTTATACACAATATTGCTTCAAAATATTTTAATACTAATAAAAATCTTTTGTTTATATTTGGTGACACTACTTTAGCATGCGATTGAATGCTTAGAAAAACACATGGCATAGATTTTGGTCATGCTAAATTTCAACTTACATGTTTAATAGCAATAAAATGCCAAAGCATTGCATCATCATATGGCATGGTGACATAAACCTTTCAATAATATTTAGCAATATATTGAATCAGAAAAGGTTTTTTTCCGTTTAGCTTTAAAACTTGTTTTAAATGCGTTTATAGTACTTCTCGTTTCAACAAGTTATTTTACTTAAAAAGTGATCTCTAAATAAACACCTCATATGCTGACACATCACCCGATTGACTCCTTAATGATTGATAAGCAATTTACTGTAAATTTGTACCATTTCTACAGGGTAAAAATGTATGACTGCATTAATAAAATAATCTTGTTTGAGTAAACAAGTAACATTCAGTTTTTAGTCGCAGCACATCAGTCAATGTAGTATGACGGATTTTAAAGATGATATTACTGTTATGAAAAAGGTTCTACATAGATCTTACATTTCTATTTGCAGCAATATGTTATATAAACATGTACAAAATAGCAGGTTACAGCTAACAAGCCCAATAAAATAGCTACATTTACAGTTTTGGTATAGTAAACTACTTTGGCGTCATGGGCTTATAAATACAGTTTTTAAGAATCAAACAATCCATATTCATTTTAATTTCTGCAAATTGCTGCCAAAATATTGCGCTTTTCTCAATTATAATAAACAGTTTTACCAAATAAGAATGTAATTATGTGTGTGTACGTGTGTGTGTGCTTGTGTGAGTGCTTGTGTGTGTGTGCATGTGTGTGTATATTATACTCACGTGATCCAGCATCATAGAGTGACCAAATCTGGATCTCATATCCGAACCGTCAGCCCGCAGACGTTTCCACTGACCAGTTGGGATGTGATAAGAAAATAAACCACTGCATGCAGAGAAGTCCATCGCATGAATCGCACTAAACATACATTGCAAAACATATGGTAGTTGGTAAACAATACTAGAAATGAGATTGGCTATAAATACATAAATATACGCATATATATAAATGGTTCATTATTATATTATAGTGGAGGTTTAATTATATACATCAGATGTTATTAGTGAGGTAGATAGGCTTTATAGAATTGAGTACCTCTGGGCTTTGCCTCCAAACACATAGATTATTTGTCTTTCTGTATCTATGCACATCTGATGATCATAAATTAAAAGAGGGCCACCATCGCTGAAAGTGTCCACGCTAAGTATAACCCACTTGCCTTGCTTAATGTCGTACATGTAAAATTCACTCTACAACACGGATGCACAAAAATCATTGCCTAAACTCTTTTTTACTGCCCTGATACATTATGATTGCCAGTTGTAAGATTCGAATTACTTTTACATTATAACTTATATATTATAAAATCAAAAAGTAGAAAAAATTAGCATGCAAATGTTTTTATATGGATTCAACTTCTTATTATGATATCTAGCACTGATACCATGAGTGTTTCTTCAGTTCTACACGAGCCTTCTAAATATCTCCCCAACACAAACAGAAGTTTTCGCTCACAGTCTATGACCATCTTGTGGCAAGAGCGTGCAGGTGGCCCGCCGTCTGCTTCTGTGTCTGATGATATCAGCGTCCATTGCTGTGACGGCACATGGAAGGACCAGAAATCGGCCAAGTCTTTCTGTCCGTCCCACCCACCATAGAGATATAAGGTTTCTACAACACATCAACTTGACATACAGTTTGCACACCTAACTTGATATACTGATATGGTGTATATGACCATCAACAAATATATTTTACTAGTTTCTGGTTTCATAACTCATGTGTTATAGAACTGGTTTTTATGAACACATTATTATGCAACATTGATTCACATGGACTGTTGATAGAAAGTGATTATAACAACTTTTATAACTAAATTAATATTGAAAAATTAATTTCCTTATAAAAAATAAAATTGGAAAATTACATTCTTTATTATGCAATTCATGACATTTTTTACAGTATATGCTTCTAAACAATACAGAGTGAAACAGATACAGTATGGCTACCTCATTGTACATCAGATAATCTACTAACCTGTGTTCACATTCATAACCATTTGATGGCCACCCCTGGGCCCAGGTCTAAAGTCACTTCCATCAACATTAACTGGCTCTATTTTGGACCACTTTACTTCCAACTCCTGATCACTGACACAAGGTTCAAATAGTTCACCTAATAAACAATACCATAACTAGATATAAAAATCTACTAGCAATACTTCTATTGGCATAATTTAGATTTTAGTACATATTGCCAAGTGATTTCAATGCAGTCAGCACAATAACAACAAATACTCCCATACTTTGAATTGACTTCTCAAGGTTCCTTTCTACCTCTTCATAATTCCCTTCTTTTACCTACAGCATAAATATTGACATGAACCAAAGAGATTAGCTGGTAGCTGTAGTCAAGGGTAAAAAACAAAGTAGGAAACCAGTTCAGGTTTCACCAAATAAAGGCATACACTGCTGCTTAAAGAAGATTCAGCAAAACATAAAAAATAAACTCCTCACCAGAAACTTGTGCAATGTCTCCAATATTGGATCTTCTAAGTCAATTTTAGTTTTTTTCTTTAATGCTTCAAAAGCTTCATCGTAACCCTGTTCACGGAAATGCTTCAAGCAGACTCTAATAGCTTGGTCTTCTTTTCTCTAATGAATAAAATTAGTTTAAAAGTCATCTAACAGATCTAGTAACAACTTTTGTATACAATAAACTACTCATCATTCAAAATACCTTGTTGTAATATGTGACATTGCGCTTCACAACATCACTGTTGGTAGTACCATGTAGTCCAATCTGCCAGATACAGAAACTGAAGCTTTTCCCCCATATGTCTAGTGGCTCTGCAAAATACCAAAAATCATAAATTTGAAGCAATATATTACCTTCTGAAAAGAAAATATTTAAATAAGGAATGATTTTAAATAATTGCTATAACTAATATTTGAGTTAACACTTTGACAAAGGCCTAAACAATCACTTCTCGGTATAACTAGTTTTTCACTTCTTTTCCAGAATGGGTTTAATCTATGTCACCATCTTACATTTAACAACTAGGATTCAGGTGCTTATAACATAATGGCACATTAATTCATGTTACGGAATGACAAGTTTGCATTGTTCTTACCAATTCTTACATATTCCACTGGCAAAAGATGAGATTCGTACTTGTTATTAACGTAAAACGTTTCCGATACATTATCATTCCGAAGACCTCTAAAATATTATTAGAAAGTTGTTAGAAGTTGAAGCAGCAGTAACTAATAAAGTTATCATAAAGCTAGTAGTTAAATAAATGCTAAACAAAATTATGTAGTCGTAGAAAAATATTATTTCTAAAACATAAGTAATGAACAACAAATATTAGAACTGTTGACACTGGAGAAGCTGAGAGCTGAGTCAAGGAGACAAATCTGTAGCATGCTTTAAAAACTGGGTGTATTATGAATATGCAAAGTTTAAGAGTTAGCATTCAATCAGAATGCATAATGTTGCAAAAAAAAACAACTTTTATGAATAGATTAAGATAATGAAGTATCACAGTCCAGAAAAC
Organism: Bugula neritina; assembly: GCA_964035545.1. Lineage (NCBI taxonomy): Eukaryota > Metazoa > Bryozoa > Gymnolaemata > Cheilostomatida > Bugulidae > Bugula > Bugula neritina. The sequence goes on along the minus strand of OZ037765.1, from coordinate 6,350,717 downwards.
ATTGCAACCCTCCAAGAGCCCGTAATTACAGGAAAAAACAGTAAAGTATCCCAGCTTAACTATTATCACTAGAAATTCCTACCCATCATAAACTTCGGTCATGTTATTTTTTGTTAAACCAGCATATACTTTGAATCTTTTGAGGTTGCAGACGTGGGGTCTAACATATTTTGAGAAAGTGATTGTAGATAGAATGGAGACTTCATCAAGTTTTAACAACAAAAACTGCAAATAAAAATGTATTAATGGTAATTGAAACAATTGAGAGGTTTTAAAAACTTCTCAAAATGGTGAAACATGGAGAATTCAACTGGTTATGCTAGAAACTCTCAGGAAAATATAGATGAAAATCACATGACATCTTAAGGAAAACACCCAACAGCAGCTTTATCATGATTTAACAAAATAAAGTAAATAACCTGAGAATGGGAAGTAGTTTGACTGATCCATCTAAATGTGTGGTTATTTGGACAATCCCTTGCGGTGTTTCTGCAAAAGAAATAATTTAATAAAGGGAAAGTCAATAAAATTGTGAAAAGATGATACCACGAAAATCATAGTACAAAAGTAGAAGCCTGCACAAATTTATCTAGGCTGTGATGATGCAATGTAGATACATACGATGGCTGCAGGGTACAGCTAGACCAGTCTACAACTGAATACAGGAGCACATCTTGTCTAAAGTCTGTAATGTTACTTTGAGCACAAGCCATTGCCTAATTACTCCTGTAAATACAAAGGGTGATATGGGGCTTGTCTCTTTAAAGCTAGTTTTAAAAAAATTATATTTGAAAGCAATCAAGTAAGAGTTAAGACAAACTGAGAATGTAAAAAACAGCATTGAAACTGTATTGGTAACAAAATAGTACCTATCACGAAGTTTTTAGTAGTTTGAAAATCAAAGATCTACTTAGGACAAAATTATTGTCATGCATTCAAAGATTGGGATGAAGACTAGATGGTGAAACAAAAAATGATGGATTTGTGTAAATCTACTTCTGGTTCAAATTTTACAATTTTAAATTATGATTATTAGCACAGACACCAAATTGAAATTACTGAACTATGCAATTACTAATATTATGAACATCAATATGAATATAACCATCTGTATGTTTTAAATATGGTTTTATAAAATATTAATATAACTATAAAGTATAAACTATAATTATAATTATCAATATTAAATTTAATAGTTGTTGGCTGTTGTAATGATAAACATTTGTTTTTACATGAATTCATTTTACACAATGGAAGTTGCAACTTAATTTGGAATGAAGTTTGAGTTTTAGATGCCTACATGACCAACCACAGAGTCTAAAAGTTCATGTTGAAACAGAAATTGGAGAGGTTCACAAACTCTTTTCGGCTTACACTTTAAATAGCAGTTTGAGTTAGTGTTACTAACCGGAACAGTAACAGCAAGTCTAACTTCTACTTAGAGTTAGTCAGTTACTGTTAGTCTTTATCTTATTAGCTTTAAGTCCAACACTTAATACTTAACAGTGACTGTAAGACCAAGTGTAAAACTAACTGTCTAAACTCTAATGCTAATCAAATGCCAATGGAGTAATGGTTGATGAATATCATAGTAATTGGTACAGTTTTTTATTTTTAACTAAAACAGTGCAGCTCTAAATACTACTAGAAAATGAGATTCAGATTCCCGGCATATGTTTCTGAATCAATCTGTTTGAAATCAATTGAGTGTATGCATAAGATAAAATAAGATACCCCTGGTTGAGATGGATGTTTTCAGCTGTTCATTTTACTCGGTGTAGTTCTAGGACTTTAAAACATTGAGTGCTGTGTACAAGTACCGTCGTAAAATCGCACTTGCACAGAACCCAGGCAACATACGATACTCGCACCCTAAAAAAAGATAACTCCATAATTCATGAACTCTCAATTTTATTGGATGCAAATCACCATCAGATCATTCTGTTAGCACATAACTCTTTTCACTTTGGTTTGACCACACATCTCCAACTGTCTCTGTACTTAGCCATCCTTTGCCAACTATCTTTACCCATTTCCAACTCCTTCATATTTTGCACCACACTCAGTGTCTTTAAATCTCAACCTGGGCCCTCATTGGTTGCAGTGTTGACCTTCCATCTTTTAGCTTTTCAGCTATGGCCTATGAGTAAAGCAGTTTATCCTTTATCCTTTCAAGATATTTCAGCCATCTCATGTTCATCTGCCTGACTCTTGAAGGCAAATAATGCTGCTTTATATTATAATAATTGTATTATAATAATCAGTTATTTGTGTGTGTGCGCAGAGAAAACAAAACTGTAATTACCTGTACTACTATTAATTTGTAGGACACCAGGTTCAGTTATGAAATTTGCTGTTATCAACCATGTAGAAGTACAATACTGTATTCACCCTTTAAGGTTTTGGGTATGCCCCTTCAGTGTTGCACATATATCTGCGTTACAGGAGCATACATGTATGTAAATAATTTGAAAAATATATGGCACTCAATCTAGTCGGCATTTAAAACATTCATGTTATATATTATAAGAAAGCATCACAATTCTTCATCGTTAGTATTTTTGTCCTACATCATATTATGTCAGTTAGATTTAGCAAGATTTTTCAAAGAAAATGGCAAAAATTCTGAAATTTTGTTAAAAAAAAATTCTTGAAAAAAATAGTAAAAATCTTATTAACATATCTTGTTATTTCATCTAGGTATTAAAATAAGAGTGTTTAGTTTATGGAGTAGACATTATAAAGATGTCTTTTTGAGTACCATATTGTGACAGTTTTCTTGTAAGCTAAAGCCAGTTTATTGGAGCAAAACAGTCCCCCTGAATTATATTTAAATAGTAACAATGAGATGCAGACCAAGTGCTTCAAATGAATACATTTGCTATTTTTATTAAATGCAAATTTGTTTAATTGCTATACACTAATGTTTGCCAGTACATGCTTACTTAAACTATTATTAACAATAAGACTTGAACATTGCAAGTAAACTAAATTATCTCAAAAAGCTGATGAAGTTTTTTTTAAGTAACTTTGTATTTTATAAGCTTTACCCAACAAATCATTTCAGAATAAAATAATTATTTTAAAAACTATTAAATTTTGCAATGTAATAAAGTCAGCCACAGATTGAAGTTTTTCATGCTTTCAAATGTCCAAGTGTCATTTTAGCAAAGTTACATCTAGCACTTCCTCTTTAGGCTCCGCCAGCTTGAGTAGCCTTTTCAAATTTTTGTTATAAGTTTCAAGTAGCAACTCTCCCTTTGGCCCATCTATGATCGGTAGGTATTTCTAACAAATATAATAAGAATATGAAAATATATTTTATCAAAGTATCAGATAATTTAATGAATTGCATTTTTCAGCAGTGAAGTACCTGGTAGAACAATTGTAAAATCATGACTTACTACAGCATTTTAACATACATAAAAATATGTGAAGAGATTTTTAATAGACCATGTAAAACTCAGCCAATCAGCGAAGTGTACCAGGTCAATGTCTTACCATTGTAACTGATATAAAATTCTGCAAGTTCAATTGCAAAATGCATGCTTCTAGAAGCTAGTTGTGCAACTTTTTTTTCATGCATTATTTAATTTCATATCTTAAATTGATGACTCTTGAAATGATTTTTTAAAATGTCTAAATTAAGTGTTTATAAAATGCAATTAAAAATTGCATGTCTAAAAAAATGACCTGGTACACTTTTGCAACTTAAGGCCAATTATTACATAACTGCCAGCTTAGTAGTTATTTGTTGTTGCAGCTTGAATGGGTTATTGTTTAGCATTGAAAGCTTGTAGTAAACGGCTGTGAATTTGGTACATGAATTTGATTGGCTGGTTTTTGAATGGCCCTTTAGTATATGCATCTGGATGGCTGGGTAGTGTAGGCTCCGCCTACATCTAGCTAATGTACAGTAGCCAATCCACAGTAGTATTACAAAATTTCTGTTTAACATATGAAATATTCTGGTCATTTGTTTTGTACTTTACAATAGTATATATTCTATTCAACTGGAATTTTATTGTATGTAAGCCATGGGAACTACTAAGAGGTTAAATCAACCACCCATGCTGGTAATATTGTAGCTAGCAGTAATAGCAAGTCCACACCATATAAATATACATATAAGCTATTATGTGCAGCTTATGAATGCTAAAATGACCCCATTTCTTACCTTCAATTTGAAAAAAATTGTATTACATATTTTGCCACTTCTGCACCAAGAATGTGTTTTCCTTTTAAATTTTGAAAATAGTAGTCAGTTTCTGCAGCAGTCAACATCCACAATAAACAACGTAAGCTTTCAAATAAACTATAAATATATGAAATATTAATGTGGAAACAATGTAATTTATTTATTGCTATGATGAAAAATTACAAGAATATTATATAAAAGCTAGATATAGATTTCTAGTAAAATGGCACAGGTAAAAATAACACATTTTTACTTCAAATCCTAAATTTCATCAGTCACCAATGGTGGCTGTAGATTACAGAGAGCACAGCAGACTATCATAATCATAATTATAAGGATGGTCAGCCCACTGAGCAAAATCCAACTCCAACCCTTTATTTGGGTTACCAACGCACTAAAGCATATAATGTAAGACGCACAAAAAACAGTGGTTTTAATAAAACAAGTGAAGGAAACGAACAGAAAACGTCTTCAACAGAGTCAGCTGATATAGAGCAACAGAACTCATCTGACAGCCATCCTCATAGTCAGACTTCATCAGAAGTAACTGAGTTACCAGAAACATCAACTACTCAGAAAAAAGTCCTGCACATTCTATTGATAGACGAATTCAAAAGTTGGAAGAAAAAGCTCAAAATATTCCACGATTAAACAAAAAGCAACTATTAAAAAAGTAAAAGTTTTGAAAACTTTCACGACTACAGATGAGTGAACTAAATTCTATTCTGGAATACCTACACGTTCTCTATACTTTTCTTTAGCAAGGTGAAAATTATTATTTTCTTATTGCAAAGATATACTATGGTTTATTACAAATAAACAATGCAAGTCTCACTATGCTAAAATTTGTACATTGATTAAATTTGATATGTATTAAAACTGTCATTTTAATTAAATTTGTTGCAGGAAAAGTAAATTGTTTTAACCTAAATTTTCCTTGGTTATTTTAAAGCTTATTAAAAGTGGCCTCCTAATCTAATTATTAGCTGAAACTAAGTAGGTGTTTAAAACTAAAATGGTTTACACTTGTTACTAGTTTCACTTATTCACAAACATTATTAAATGCTATTCTAGAAATAATATGGGTTTGAATTAGTTATAGTATAATTATAAAATAAAGTAATAATTGTTTGTCCACAGTATTTGTTTAAACTCATGACTTCATTCAAAGCATGTATTCATACAACTAGCTTATCATGTACTGTTACAGTATTATGTAACACATGTTGACACACATTACATTTTGTTCGGATGGTGATATATTGGGTCAAGCCTTCAGCTAGCAGTTCTTGAACTTCATAGTTGTTGCAAAATATAACTGAAGCTACTTACCAGAGGGTAAAAACTGCTGAATGAATACAAACTAAGCACAAAATTTATTTAGCACATACATTATAATTTGAATCATAATTTAATTTTCTTTCTTTATTTACTATATTTAGATTTATATGTCCGAAGATGAAAGTTCTTACTCTCCAAAAAAAGTTAACAAGACAAGATGAACTTTTATTGGCTTTGATGAAGCTGCGTCAAGGTTTACAGTTTCAAATACTTGCTGGCTATTTTTATCTCTTTAGATTGCTAGCAAGCAAAACCTTCAAAGACACGTTAAATATTTTCCACCAAGAGAAAAGCTGAACATCCCTCTGAGCTTTCAAAGCCAATATGCTTACATTAGGTGCATTATAGACTGCACAGAAATATTCATTTGCAAGCCTCAATCAAAGCTGGCTCAATATTTAACATGGAGTGAGTATAAAAAGACCAACACCATCAAGTATTTGGTTGCAATTACACCCAGGGGCACTATCTGCTTTATTTCGCATGGAATGGGAGGTAGAGCCTCAGACAAGTGTGTAGTGAATGACTCTGGGTTCTTAGACTTCATAAACCCAGGTGATGTGGTCATGCAGATAGAGGCTTCTTAACTTGCCTTTATACCTTCACGATTGAAGAAGAACTTATAGGCGCTGGAGCCAAGTTGGCCATATCACTTGGGAAAAGAGGCCATTTGCAAATGACTAAAATGCAGTTACTGCAAACAAAGTTGATTTCTAACCTTCGAATCCATGTCGAAAGAGCAATCAAAAGGATAAAGGAGTTCAATATTTTAAATGGTCCCGAAGTGTGAACTTGGTGTTGGCATCTTTATTAGACAAGACTATGATAGTCTGCTGTGCTCTCTGTAATCTACAGCCACCATTGGTGACTGATGAAATTTAGGATTTGAAGTAAAAATGTGTTATTTTTACCTGTGCCATTTTACTAGAAATCTATATCTAGCTTTTATATAATATTCTTGTAATTTTTCATCATAACAATAAATAAATTACATTGTTTCCACATTAATATTTCATATATTTATAGTTTATTTGAAAGCTTACGTTGTTTATTGTGGATGTTGACTGCTGCAGAAACTGACTACTATTTTCAAAATTTAAAAGGAAAACACATTCTTGGTGCAGAAGTGGCAAAATATGTAATACAATTTTTTTCAAATTGAAGGTAAGAAATGGGGTCATTTTAGCATTCATAAGCTGCACATAATAGCTTATATGTATATTTATATGGTGTGGACTTGCTATTACTGCTAGCTACAATATTACCAGCATGGGTGGTTGATTTAACCTCTTAGTAGTTCCCATGGCTTACATACAATAAAATTCCAGTTGAATAGAATATATACTATTGTAAAGTACAAAACAAATGACCAGAATATTTCATATGTTAAACAGAAATTTTGTAATACTACTGTGGATTGGCTACTGTACATTAGCTAGATGTAGGCGGAGCCTACACTACCCAGCCATCCAGATGCATATACTAAAGGGCCATTCAAAAACCAGCCAATCAAATTCATGTACCAAATTCACAGCCGTTTATTACAAGCTTTCAATGCTAAACAATAACCCATTCAAGCTGCAACAACAAATAACTACTAAGCTGGCAGTTATGTAATAATTGGCCTTAAGTTGCAAAAGTGTACCAGGTCATTTTTTAGACACGCAATTTTTAATTGCATTTTATACACACTTAATTTAGACATTTTAAAAAATCATTTCAAGAGTCATCAATTTAAGATATGAAATTAAATAATGCATGAAAAAAAGTTGCACAACTAGCTTCTAGAAGCATGCATTTTGCAATTGAACTTGCAGAATTTTATATCAGTTACAATGGTAAGACATTGACCTGGTACACTTCGCTGATTGGCTGAGTTTTACATGGTCTATTGGCTACACTAAAGGCAAGAAGAAAATAGGGTCTTCTTATTTAAACTAATATACATGCAATTTTCCATTTTTTGCCATAAAGTTATTCATGCTGTGAATGTAACTGTGAATGAAATGTTGTGGCCAGTTGTGCTCACAGACATGCATATCGATGTGAAAACTAAAAGCTATTTCCTACCTTATAGCAATCATCAGATTTACGGAGTTGAAGAAGTGTTATCAACGCATATTCACTAGACGCCTTTACTGCGGAGTTCTTCTCCTTAGCACCTGTGATCAACGTCGGTATCCAAATCTTAGAAACACTTTCTTCGAGTCCTTCCTGTGAACAGTGATTGGCTACTCGACTCACCAGCTCAATGACGTGAGCAACTAGTTGTTTCACATCATTTGATTCGCTCTTCATAGCCTGACAATACAACAGCCAATATGTCAATCATGTGCTAACAACCAATCATCAGTAACAAAAAACACTATTACTGAATAGATAGTAGCAAGATAGTTGTCACACAGCGTGGGTCACAAACATCTGTGGTACACAAACTTACCGTTTTAACAGCAATGACAAGACGTTTATCTAGACTGGTAGAAGCTCGCACGTCTTGCTCTAACATCATAGCTATTCCTCTCAAGCCGAACTGAGCTACTGATACCTAGAATTAACACAACACACATTTATAAGATATGCATAAATACAACTAATACAGACAAAATAATTGTGGATTGAAAGCCTCCAAATTTTATTTAATGCAATTTGCCAAATTATAAGCTTGCACTATCACTTGACACAGTAATTTTTATGGGCAATTAATTTATTTAATGAAAATACAACAATATAGAATAGTCTACTTTATCAGAACTGCTGTGAGACAAAAGGACTTCTATAACAGCCTCCCGGTTATCACCATCTTGCAGCAAGGAGCTATAACTCTCTTTTAGTGCTACGAACAGGGCCACACTCCTAGCATGCAGTATCATCCAGTTACTCTCGTTCTTATCTGAAAGAAATTATTACTCGGTTGCAAAAACAAACTTGCAATCTTAAATCTATTTCAGATCAGAAAAAAGCATTTAAATTAACAAATATGAAACATTTTTTATTTACTACTTCATTTATAAATAAAGTAGTAAATAAAAAAAATTCTAATTTATTTTTAATGCAGTTACTAGTCTATAAGAATATATGTAAAAAAGCTTTGCAATAATAATTTATTATTTTTACAGTTAGGACTAAATTGTGTGAAGTAATACATCTGATAAAAACAACAATATATGATAACAAAAATAACAATAAAACATCAATAAAACATCTGAAGCAAACATTACTCTTCAAATAAGCAAAATTAAGCAAATTTGAACAAAAAATTTTCAAGGAAAAATTGACATGAAACAAACATGTTCCACATGAGATAGCAGGTTATTAGGCAAACAAGCTGAACTGAACTGAAGACAGACACACAAACAAGCAGTGAGTGTTACCTAGGAGATGAGAGAGAATGACATCACTCTTCTCTTCTGAGGGCAGACAACCAAGTAGAGCCCCGAGAGCAGCGGCGTTTGTAGTTCTCACACTATCTTCAGCCATTCCCATTAAACCAGTTATAGTCTTTGTGATATCCTGTCTAATGGCTGCCCCCATTTTCTTACTGCCACCCGTTAGGCACAGTCGCAGAGCGTACAAGAATGTCTCTCTAAAGATACACATCAATAAATTGATTAACAGTCATTCAAAGGTCCAGTACAGCTATGGGGAATCTGGATTCGGACCATCTCCTATTTTCATGTGGTTCATTTAGAATAGCAATAAACAAAAAAAACATAAGTAAGATAATATAAACATAAAATTTTTTTAAACTATAAAGTGATATTAAACCATAATAACAATGTAATTTGATGGGAGCCGTCATATTGAAACAGTGAAGTTTTCACTTTTTTCTAAGTTCTTGTCAGATTTTTCAGCTTCGGATCGTTGAAATAATTGTTTGCACATCACTAGTCTAGGAGAAGACAAACACCAAAATTACATCATACCGTACAGAGCTGTCGTCTGAATAATCTTTGATACTGTTGTTGAGTTCAGTAAAGACTGAGTCTGCTTTCATGTGAATAACAATAAGTTGAGCCATAGCCTCAGCAGCTCTCAGTCTAACAGATCGGGCGGCATCCTTGAGAGCCTTTATGAAAGTTGTTTGCAGTTGAGGCAGGAATGGCTTCAACATTGGACCACACTGCAACATAAACACAATCATAAGTTTAATAACGTTTTCTTTTTCAGTTGAACAGAAATCGCTAGCATTTAGAAACAATAAATTGACTGAAACATGCGCCATGTATAAAGAAATACATTAAAAATTGAATTAAAATATTCTTCACCAGTCAAGCATCATGAATAAATGTCAAATGTTATAAAATATATGATCATGGCATTACTGTAGAAAGTCCCAATAGGATAGCACATTTAATAATGCACGCTTCACATAAAATAACCAACTGTTTGTATTTATAAATGCATGTTACCGATGATAAGCACACATGTATTGTATAATAACCTTTAGCAGCAGAACTGTAATAGTTTCTAGCATGGCCACTCTAACAGTGGGACCATATCTGTCTCCCAGCACACGAATAAGAGGACCAGTTATGTGAACCACTGACTGCTTGAGCGCATCAGCTGAGGTCACTTTGATTGCATCGGAGAGAGCCAGGGCCGAGGTTTCCTTTAACTCGGGGGCACCAGACAGGAGCCCCTCCCTGAATAATGGCAGCAGACACGTCATACCCTGCAAATATAATGTAATGACTACAGTAAGAGTTGTTTCTTCTTGGATTGGATTAATTTTACAGCATATATAGAAATGCAACATAAATCTTGTAAAGTGACAGCTGATTGTCTTACTTTCTTAGGCAAACACAGGCCGGGCAGCACACTTCCACCTTTCAGGTCAGCGACAGCGTAACGTAGAGCTTGCTTCACAGTCGGTACTTGCATCATACATTTTGTAGAATCAAGTCTCTGCAAATACAACCAGTAAGAATATCTCACCAACATACTGCTTTAGTTGTAGCAAATGATTGATTGATTGATCACTTTAAAACTTTTAAAAGAATTGTATGGAATGATATAGTAAAGCGTGTTGGCAATGTATGAGGTTATATTGTCACATACAGAGAAAACTGACAGGAGAAGACAAACCTTAACTATAGAGTTGATACAGTCCCAGGCAGCTGTCAGCACTCGGATATCAGAGTGTGAGAGTAGACCAATAGTAGCTCTGAATAGCTGAGAGAGGTAGTCCTCGTACTCCATCTTCGTCTCCTTGCAGAACACATTGAGTATCATCGCAGAGGCGGCCTGCACCCGCTCCTCCTGTATCACAATGTAGGTTCACAACTATAGCCTCACAGCACAGATAATCCATGACAAGTTATCATCCCATACCTTACCACACTTAATATCCACACAAATACATATCAAAATACGATATAAATACATATCAAACTCCTTCACAGACAACTCTTGATAACTAAAGCTTACCAAACACACAGTGTAAGTATTCTGCTCAACAGCACTGACCTTTGAACTTAATAGTCTGAGAGACTCGTCAATTACAGTCCTAACTGCGGGCTCAGTCTGCACACTTTGCACTACAGCAATACAATAGCCCAACTCTTCATCCTCATCAGGTGTGCCTAGTTTCGAGGCTAAACTTCCACTTAAAGCCTGTGAATAAACAACATGGTGCTTTTCAGTATTAAAAGTATTAAAGTTCCATAATACAAGTCTAATGACAGCCAACAAGCTCTGGCTACTGTTATATATGACTGTTATCAAGAAGATAAAATCATGTGACCGAAAGTTTTACCTGCAATATTTTGTGAAGCTCTCTATCCAGTGCATGCCCGGCCACACTGGAGAGCAGAGATAAAGCCTTAGTGTTGACTGGAGGATGAGTAAGTTTGGGGACGAGGTAAGGAAGCACCGCTTGAGATTTGATGGCCATTACTTGCTGAAGTCCATCCAGGGCATACTCTTTCTGTGACTCATCATTCTAACAACAGGATATACAAGCTCACAGAGGCTGCAGATTAACACTCCTGAGTCAGCGTACTTAAGTAGGCAAATTTCGTGCCACAATATTAATTTCTAATTCAAGCTTCAACTTGCAAGATATACATGACATCTTAAAAACCAGAACTAAAACATAATTAACTCAAGCATTAGAAATTTAACTGAAAATGATACAAACTACTTTGACAACTACTCTGAATTTGTGATGAAACTTGATGTTTAATTAATGAAAATTAGTAACTTAAAAACCGGTTGCCTATTATGAAGACAAGCACATCCTTCCATATTTAACTGCAAATGGCGACTAACCAGTTTTTCAAGCAGGTTTGGCAGAACTTCGTCCAGAGCTCTCAACCCGATGTTTGCGTGCAGTGAATCAAACGTCTTGGCGGCAGCTGACCTGACGGACCCTTCGCTATCCGACAGCGCCTTAGCGACAGTGGGTATGAGGCTATCCGAATAGCCAATCACATGATCTCTACTAGTTGATTTCATGATTTCACTCAACCCAATGCAGACACCCTGTCTCTTATCTGCATCCTCTGAGGCTAAGCCAACCTCAAGTATCGGCAAGATCTCAGGCAGCACTCTCTCTCCCAGCTTCTTCACAATGTCGCCCAGAGTTCTGGCAGCAACCTACAAAGTGCATGGATTGTCTCCTAGCAGTCACCACTTGTATGACAAATATGATGACACAAGAAATAATAATAAACGTTTAAACTTTCAAAAATATCATTAACCAATGATATCTGAGGCAAACAGATGGCTGCCTTCAGTCCCACTCCTTTAAAATGAGTAACATGCCAAACAAACCAGCTACTTGAAAAATGCTGCAACAAATACTTAATCAGTTTAAATCCTAAAACTGTAGAAAAGTTGTAATAAGCAGAAACCTTCACAAATAAAACCAATTGAGATTGAGAAATATTTCCGAGCAATTACACTGTAAATTACCAATTTAGTGCATAAACTGCCCACAACTGATTGATAAGGACATCAACTACTACATACCTCCCTCTTGTCATAACTGGTGCTGGCCAGACAGGCTAACAGCAGTGAGAATAGTGTAGGCAGGATGTCACGGAGAGTCTTCGGTGTGTTGCTGACTATAACCTTCCACACGTGTAGAGATGACTGTCTGACAAGGAGGGCTGTATCAGACCGCCCCATATAGAGACCAGATAGCACACGATTCCTTCTCTCTACTCCCAACATTTTAATAACCATCTGCAGCACCATACAATGTGCACCAGATTATATGTCATACTGAGAAATGCATGTAACACTATCATCTATATTAGGCAAACATCAGGTTAACTATTTCTGAAACAGAACTAAGATAGTTTGCTGAACATGCCTACTGAATGAATGAATACAAACCAGAAAAAAAGTGAGAAAAAACTGAAGACTTTTTACATCCATGAATCTATGATGAATAGCAATAATAATAGATAATTTACATAGATAGGGCTTATGTAAAGATTATTGAGAATTGATTTCTCAAGGACAGAACAGGGCCATGCCAAAATAGTAATATACAAAACATGGAAATAAATATGATATACAACAACAGATTTTTGCAACTACAAAATATGAAAACTAGATGTTGAATTACAAATTGAAAACTTGGAGTCAATACATAAATGCAATTTAAAAACAGTGCTGTCTAATAATTATCCATGCTTCTTCGTGCACTATAATTGCAGGCAAAAATTTTTGCCTCAAATATGTTGTGTCGCCTTAAAAGACTTTACAATGGTAGACGCATTGGATAGACTAGTATATTTGGGAACCAATTCAAAGAAATTTATCCAATATAAAAAACAACACGGATAATAAGATGTTATGGTTTAGGTTCCTACATGCATATTTTACAATATACACAGCATGTGACTATGCATAATCCAGCTATATGTAGAACATATCACACACATGCCATACTTTACCTGCTGACTAATTTCTGTGCCGAAATTGTCATCATCATGGGCGGTTTCAGTGGAGCCCTTACCGCTAACACCAGAGAGCTTGTAGAGCAGGTCACCGAGCAACTGTACACTACTCAATCGGATTCTCCAGTTCTCATCAAACAGACCCTTCTCTAGCTGCAGTAGACATTATCATCAGCTTATATTGTGGATGACAGAACGTTGTGGCTTATTAGGTGTTTGAATGCATGGAGACCAACTTCTGCCACCTCGCAGTTGGTTTTATCAGAAGGTCGGGAATTTACTGATTCCAACTAAGTTAGTAAAAATATACCCAGAATTGTAGAGAAACAAACAAAATCCAAAAATAGTACCATTTTAATCTCAAATTTCGGCTTTGCTGTATAAGAAAATCCTTTTTCATTCTAAATAGATTAAGTAAATCTGAATTTTTCCAGCGATTTAACATTCACTTGGAGAAAAAATGACTTTAAAATCTTTTCCCAGAAGCACCTATTAAAACTAACTTAAGCTTTTGATACTGCAACTATGTTACATGTGAGATCCAGCAAACCAGTGAAGTTGCAGTTGCAACAGTGTGAGTTCTGCTAAATATTTTCAGCATTAGAGGTTTGCTGCTTGCAAAATGAAACCACCAGACTAAAGACCCAAATTCGAAATCAAAACATATAAAACCAAGCTAAGAAAATGCTGCATCTCTGCATAACAGTAGAACATTGTTATTTTTGTGTACAAAAGAGACAAACCTCGGGAAGAAGTAATTCAATAGACGTCGCGGCAAACATGTTTATAATCTTCTGTCCTGCCTTCAGACCTGTATCTCTAACATACTCACTCTCATCAGCTAGCGCCTGCATAGGTTGTAGAAACAGAATATATGTATGTGTGTGCCAAAGAGAACTTTCAAATGAAAATAAACAGCTGTTTCATTTAGGATTCTGGAATGTTCAACACCAGGTCCAGCTAACTAATTCTATATACACGTAAGCAATCAATATAATTGGACAGCCGCCACACAATTCTTTCTGGATAGGTGAGCATATACTCAGATGACAATTCTCCATTCATACCTTGAGTATAGTTGGTAGAATGGGGCCCACAAACTGCGTGAAACCTTGACCGAACACGCTGGGTAAGTAGATGAACATCATGATGTATCCATCTCGTACGTATGGTGGTATGTCTGACCTGTTAGCCGTCTCTATGATGTCACTGATGTACTGCTTCAGTTTACCAATACCTAGCGCACCTATGACCTCACTTAGACCTTGAGCGGCACCAGACCTGTGAGACAAACGCACTGACTATACACATACTATACACATACTATACACATACTATATAGTATATACAGACTATATACATTGACTATATACAGACTATACACATACTATATACAGACTATATACTGACTATATACAGACTATACACATACTGTATACATACTATATACAGATTATATACACATACTATATACAGACTATACACATACAATATATACAGACTATATACAGACTATATAGTATATACATACTATACACATAGTCCACATAAGTAAGTGAGTTATGACAGTTAGTTACAGTTATAGTAGCTGCTGTTAAAATTGTTTGCATTTACATCTTTTAGAATCACTTAGCATACATTAAAACCTTTCACACACATTGATTCACCATCATGCTAGCTGAGTTAAAGTATATAGAAATATTATCTGAGCACAGTAGGAAGAACCGTGTTAGACAGTATACCTGTTGACAGTGTTTACATCTGAGGTGAGCGTAGCCATCAACCAGGGCTGAAGATCTTCAAAGCCTTGTTCTCCAATGCCCCGAACCATGGCGCCGAGAGCCCTAGCCGACATGCCTCGCACTTCAGGAACTGGATCTACCAGAGACTTCTTCAAACCAGGCATTATGTTGGGTAGATAAGGTGCAAGATCCTACAATTACGACATTTTATTAAATATGTAGGAATTTAATAGAAGTAAACTTATAGTAACCTATAATTATAATGCTAACAGATACTAATTCATATTATTGAGGTGATGCAATAGAAAAATACTAAACTAATCCAGATGACACAAAAATATCAATGAAAAATGCAATCAACTTCACACAATATTTTATCGGATGCTTCAAATTGTAGAAGTAAAAAGTTAATTTCTTCAAGGAAATATAATGACTCGAGAGCTTTATCAGTTGAAAATCTGTACCCACCTTTTGGTCAGTGAGTGAGTACATGTTACCAATGATTTGACAGGCCATCTTCCTGGTTTCAGTAGATCTGTCTTCAATAGCCCGAGTGACCACAGGCATGATGAGAGCTAGTGATGGGGCATCAATGAAATGCACAAACTGGGTATCCAATAAAGTCTGCAAACACTTAGTGGTATGATGACTTGGGTTCTTCAAGGCCTCCAACATAACTGGTACTATGGCTAAACAAATACAGAAATAGAAACTTTGTGAATACAAATTCCATAATACAAGTTACCAATTTCTTCAATCTGAAATCTAACTAAATTACAGGCTTACATTGAATTTCAGGGTTCTTAATGACTTCTCCGATATGCTGGAGGGCAGTAGCACCGGCGCTCCGCACTTTGTCGTGAGAATCCGCCAGAACATCCACTAACTGAGGTACAATTTGGGGGAGACAAGCTGAGAGCTGTTTGGGGGCACAGAATGCCATGGCACCCAGCAGCTCCACGGAGCCTACAACAGCAAACAACTTATCCGTACAGTTGAAAGGAAACATTGCATAGGCGAGTTGTAAAAAAACACCATGATTGAATGATAAGTATATAATGCATGTTGACATCAGCCTAGCCACTGACCGCATTTTGTTCTCCACTGATCTTCCTGCAAAGCTTTGAGTAAAAGTGGCAGCACCAGTTTGACTCCGTGAGCCGAGAGTTTGCTCATCACGGCTCTGGCAGTGTCGTCAGCGGCAGCGCGTACGTGCTGATTGCTGTCACCAAAGCAGAGCAGCAAGTGCGGCAGCACATGCACAATGTACGGCTCAAACAGCCTCCCCAGCATCATAGACAGCATCTCGAAGGCAAAGAGGGCACCTGCACAGTCAGATCAACTCAATATACACCAGGAGAGTAATCTGTCAGCATCAAGAAAAACTGCCTCTCAATTATTAGACAGTAAAGTTGATTATCACCAAAAATATGATTTATAATCTCCATTGCCTCATGAAATAACGTTATGCCAGCAAGTGATAAAATGACAGCCTTCAATATATATTGACTTTCTTTGGTCAAAATGTCGCCACATTGTGCTACAATTACATATCTCCACATTGTGCTACAACTATACTATGCTATATTCTGAATACCTTCTCTTTCCTTAGCATTCTTCTTATTCTGAACAGCAGTGGTGAGAGTGGTCATGATATCCAGCTGCTTGAGTGCCAGAATACCGCTGCCTTTGACCAGCCCAGCCAGCCCGTAAGCAGCACCTTTCCGTTCCCCGTAGTTGTCTGAGGAAAGGAGCAGCAGGAGCAGTTTGGAGGTCAATTCTGAGACATCATCTTTGATGGCTGAGACTAGAGGTGGCAGGCAGTTGGCTACGGCTTCTTGCACCTGTCAGAGTCAATAATCAGAGCGTAAAGAGTACGACTAACCACCTTTAAATAGGAGCACTCAAAATTTTTCTGATATCTTTTTAAAAGATAATAACAAATTAGAAATAACCACTTATTTCAATGAAGATCATTTAATAAAAGAGAAAGGAATTTGGTGAGAGATTTTGATTAAAACTAGTGGTTATTTCATTATTTTTATCATCATCATTTAATAATGTAGTAAGTAATAATGATGTTTTATAAACAAAAGCAAAACAGACCTGCTGTGATGGAGTTGATAAAGATGATATTAGTTTTGCTACGATAGGTTTCACTCGCGGGTCTTCCTTGTCCAGATGTTTAGCGAGGTTTCCCATGAGTACCACCACACCTAGTTTAACTATGTCATAGCTAGCACTGTCTGGCAGCGTAGTCAAAGTGTGCTCAAGTATTGGCAGCAGCGATTGCACATTTGCCTGCAAAGAGCAAAATAACATGTATTTATTTTTAAATGCAATAATGAATTGGATCAATTTACAAAATTCTATGTGCTAAACCTGAAATAAGCCTTAATTAAAGCATTTCAATAACAAAATGAACTGACTTTGAAAATATTAAGCTGGGGATATCAAACTATACAAATACTGTTAACACACAATCAAATTATATATACCTATCTATATAGAAAGTATAGTTCAACAAGATCTAAATAACTGTGAGTTAAAATTACTTTGCCATGATGTTCTATCAACTCGACAGCTGCGGATCTCATCGTCACGGCAACCCTATGATCTCTATCGTGTAATGCATTTGGCACGTAGAAATTGATGAGAGTCACTACGTTGGTTGGTGTCAGGAAAGGAGCTATTTGTTTAAGGAGAATGGCTATTCCCTCCCTCGCTCTCCATTGGTCAATACCTTCCACCTCTATTACTCTTCCTAGATCATCCAACACAGGTGGGGCTCTCTGCAAACATAGATACAATAAACAGATAATTGAATAAGCAAGCAAGCATTGTGTACTCTATCCAGCTAGCAACATACTGTGTGTGACAGGTAACTGACACAGCAAGATTTCAATATAGCAGGACATTTACAGGCTAAATAGTAATAATTGAGAGGCATTGATATATCACCAGAACGAAGACTGGCATTATCACAAAGGTCTGTATTATAAACTAGAATCCAATGACTATGTGTCGACAGCAAAAAAGCAATTCATTCTATTAAAAATTAAAATTCTGAAAAACCTAAAAAAAATTCATGAAGTTAAAGTATGAAAACTTACGTAGAGTCTCTCTTGATAAATGTTCATGGACAACTGCAGCACAGCATCCAAATGGCTAGAATCCTGCTCCAGTATCTTGCAGACAGCCACTGCCACGGAGTGTCTGATACATTCTATGTCACTCACCACGTCCATCAACACACTCTCGCATATTGAAGGGTCTAACTCCAGGCCGAGGTCTTCCCAAATTCTGAATTCACAGTATGCAACATAAGAACCAGTTTCAACAGACAACAAGCTCATTATATACTCTGTCGGCAATGCTAAGACACCATATCATCAGGTGCATACAGAATACCATGCCAAAGCTAGTAGAAGGAAGGGGTACACTGCCTACACCACTAGTAAAAGGGGTATACTGTCTACATCGCTAAGGTTTACTGACCGATAATGAATTATTGAAAGGTAGAATAAGACACCAGCTCTAGTATGAGAGTATTTAGAAAGTGAGTATACCTGTCGGCTGCCTTCTGCACCGGCTCATCCGTGTCGACTCTCGCAATCCAGAGTCTCTTCATCAACGCGTTACCCAGCTCTGGGTCGGTGTCCGGAGTGGGTAGGGCATCCAACATCTCAGCCATACCCTGTGAGGAAAGGAAGCCGATTAACATAATAGGAAAAATTCAAGCAATAGTTTTAATCTAAGTAGAATTACGGTTCACTATGTTGGAGCTTTAAAAAGAAATTTGAGTTACAGAGAAGATACAAGGCAAGAGCAAAAAAAAGATGCATGTGTCACAACAGATTACATATAGTGGCAGTATAATTAAACTATTGCAGATTCAAGCTTGAGTAAAGGTTATGAAATGCACAGATTTATTTAGCACATATCATCAACGCAACAGCATTAAAAAACAGTAATTATCATGTTTATATGTTGTTGACAGTTCATACAATCAATATTAGAGTTAATAAAGCTTACATCAGCTAATCAGCAACTAAACAGAATGCTATATAAGCAAATAAAACAGACACGCTTAGTGTAATTACAAAAGGAAAACATACTTGTAAAGACAGAAGGCGGGCTGAATTGTTAGCCCAAGTCAACGTGGACAGCAGAACATCAATTTCATCTTGCTCCGCCAGGGTGCACCCGTCATCACCACTCGCACAGGCACACACTTTTATAACGACTTCAGCTGCTTTCTTCGAGACTTTACGCGCTCCCTGGTCCACTAGGTGCAGCAGCACTTTCAGCATGTCACATCTTGGCAGTATACTTGGTCCGTCCTTCAAGTATAAAACAATCAAATCTCATCAAAGTTGTTTTCGAAAGCTTAAGTACACAATGAGGAGGCATTTCCTAAAGCAAACTTTCACTATAAATAATGAAGTATTTTATATTATCATGACATGCTATAATAAAGTTCATAGCATTCCAATAATAAACTGCATGCATTTATTTGCACATTAGCATATAGAGCAACACCATACAGCCAATATAATGCAAGCAAACAATAAAAAACATAAACTTAGAAAATGTCATGCAAATATGAGATGATTTGGAATCATACATGTGATTCGGTGACTATTTCTGGTGAAGCAACCTGGTAAAAAAAAACAAATTTAATATATCATAATTTGATATGACAGCCCGACTTTAAATACTGCAGGTAGTAAATTGAAAATAAAATTTATATCTGCGAAGTTAACAAAAGCTAATTCAATACGTACCGTGTCCGAGTCGCTCCTGATTTCAGCGTGAACCTCAAATATTTTTAGAATTTCAAGACGTTGTGAATCATCAATTTCCGCTGACTTAAGAATACGCTTGAGGAGGGGATAGCAGCAGGCGAATGCGGCAGCACTCATGGGAGACTCGGCAGCTAGTCTGCTCAGGGCTCTGTTTCGTTGCTTATTTACTGGCTCCTCACACCAATTAGACGGCAACTTACATGCTGCATTGTGCACCCTTAGAGTGAGGATTCCAACTAACTCCCCTGTGGGTTAAAATACAAGTTTACAACACTTGTATGTGTAGGAAAAGCCCTTGTTGAAAAAATGTAATTTAGTAATAATGTTTTGCAACTTTCTAATGCTAAAAATAGCTTAGTGATAGCAAACTGGAAGTAAATTGAATATATAACAGAAAACTTCATGAGACTACCAAAATGAAAAAATTCAATCATAAATAAAGAACTGATACTAGTATGGGCCATCAATGCAAGTAATGCATAGTACTGCAAGTAATGCATAGTAATGCAAGTAATGGAAAATACCTAGGAAATCACCAGGAAGTGCATTGGATAAGGTTTTGATAAGCACATTGAAGAGATGAGCAGCAGGCACAGGGTAGGATAACAGATTGATCACTGTGTCACAGATTGCAGGGAGGAGGTGTTGAGTGGAAGGCACATTGGAGTCACAGGCACTATACAACATGTATGCTGCTTGCTTGGCATCCTGGTCAAGCTACAAACAGCATAAGTTATGCAATGTATGCTAGTTAATTGAAAGTAATTATAGCATGCAATATTGTTCCATTGCTTGTAACAATATATAGCATTTGCCAAAAACATTAATTTAGAAGCCATTGAACACAAATGGGTTATTTATTTTCCTTTATATTTTGCAATGTTTATTACATTTGAAACCTCAACGTTTAAATGTTGACAAGACATTCACATAGCTAAAATATTAATACTTATTATATTTAGGAATAATATTTTCTGACCACTAAACCCAAGTGAAACCAGGGTACATGGGCATGGCACTCTAGCTTTTACCACACTTGAGATCCATTTTTATGCCAAGCATGGTATTTACCAGTTGCCATGTAGAGACAATATATAAAGTGCAGTAGAAATTAGATAGACTAACATCAGATTTGATTGGTCAGTACTCAGTAGTTTTAGTTACATTTAATTTGTAAACCAATGAACAGATGTGTTGCAATGGTGCCTGACCTAGATTGCAATGCATCATAACAATAAATCATTTCAAATTTATACGAATTTTTTTCATTAGCTTGAATATATTGAAAACTAATAAACTAATAGTGTCAAATTATTGTTCGTGGTTCCCTTATATTGTATTACATACTACATTTGTAAATTTAAGATTCACATTCATGGTTTTTCACAAAATAATATGTTTAGCCAACAATTTTAAATCCTGGCTAAAGGAATATTTTAACCAGCTAATTATAATAAATCTGCTTTCACTTAATTAACCTATGAGAGTTCATATTCGTTAGTACATTGTAAAATCAGATATTTATTTTTTTAGGTAAATTTTGGTCTTCTAACTTAGTCTCAACCTGTTATTTTCAAACACAAGACTATGAGTTATGTTAACAGTTACATGACTTGGCACCTTGTTTTTATGTTAAATCATTAGTTTTGTGAAATCTTTATAGATGTTTGCACACTAGAAATAATGGGCAATAGCAATTTTAAAGGACTATATTTTATATGCTATAGTAGACATGAGGACATTTATTTGAATAACCATTAAATCTAAAACTATAAATTATCTTACACTTTGCCCAAAACTAAACAAATATTTGTACACAAACAATTTTTCAACATCTTCAGATGTTTTCAAGCCTATTTTGTCTTCTGATGAAATATGATGACATGTAACCAATATAAATATATATGCTAGAAAAAAACAACCTGCTATAATTTTACATTGATAAAAAGAATACCTATGTGGATGTGCATCGGACAAATGGGTGTGTTAAAATATACATCATATGATGACCAATCAAAATAGTGCCTTGGTGCACTTTAGAAAAACAGTCCTATACATTTTAGTTTTGAAATATATATTTTTTCTTACGTTTTATGACAAATGTAAAAGCTTATTAAATTTTCTAATGTCACTGTGTGTCTTCTTGTTGAATAGATTAATATGAGTGTTCCAGTTAAGCATTACAAATAAGGTAATTTGCAATCTGCAAAAATTTGCAATAAGATTAATGAATGAAATATTAACAAAACAAAAATGTTCTTAACATTACCAGAACAATATAATTGCTAGACAGAATATACGCTGACAATATCACTAAAGTTAGCCGGGTCATTATGTGGAGATCCCATCTCATCTGTGTTGACATGATCAACCAATGACACTCCACAAACACTATTGGCTTGGGGTAGAACACTAGCCCGTCTCATCTTTCGCCAATATCTACGTTTTATCAAATCCTTGTAAGTAATCCTGCTGCATTTTTTGCAATTCAAACAAGCATTCCAATTCTTTCGCAATACTGGACCCCACCTAACCAAATATGTGTAGTCTGACGCCAAAATAGCTAAAAATATTGTACTTACAGACACTATAAAAATTGTACCAACATATTCAGCTCCAGGAGATTCTTTAGGTGTGTATTTTGTGGGAGGTATGACTGGTGTAATAATTTCAGGAGTACCAGGTGTGGCAGGATTTGGTAGCTTAGGTATGAAGCGCTTGTGAATTCTGACAGGCTCAGTTGTAGAAAGTGGCCGAGAACTATAATTAGTGATTTGCTTTTCAGATGGGCAAACACAGTTGCAGGACTTGTCCAATGGTAACTTAGCAATATTTTCTTTATTGGAATATTGCCCATCATTTGGTTGAGTGGTAATAATCGACAGGCTAGTATAACTATTAGTGCTATGAATCACTGATGCATTCTTCACCACTGGTTTCGTGCTATAAGGATTTGTACCCGAGTAATAGTGAGTACGATTAGAAGAAGTGGGTGATGAAGTAGGGGGAGTAGTTTGAGAACTCGGGTAGAGGGCACTAGTTGAATTTGAAACACTTGCATCTAATAGTGAATATGATGTAGTTTGGTCAGTCTGGTTTTTGTTTAAAGTAACATTGTAAGTAGGCGACAGCATTTCCTGTTTTAGCTGAATTGAACTTTTTTCAGACGTAGTTTCATAGTTTTCCGAAAAATTATTCAGAAATACAGGAGTTTTTAGAGTTGAAGAATCATTGTGATTTAAAATCGAAGTATTATTTACAGATAACATGTTTGTCTCCTTTGACCAAAAAGAAGCAGATTTAGGTGATGTTATCAAAATTGATGCCAAAGTAGAAATATTAGAAAACTGACTTTTTAAACTTGCTGTTGGCAGGGTTGTCATTTGAGAAGTGTACTGCAAACTCTTCAGCAAAAAAGATTCAGGATTACCTAAAGTAATAGCAGTACATGTTGTTTTAGTAATGTTTATTTTCTCTATATAAACTATACTGTTTGGTTCAGGATTATCTATAATGACGTTAGGCTTTGAACCAGTATGCCAAGTAAATATTCTCATATCATCATATTCAGCACCATGAAAACACATTACAGATGATGGGTCTATAGTATCACTTTTCCACATTTGCATTTCTGTGATTTGGCCATGAAATGATTGTTTAAAATCCGACGGCGTTTTAAGAGATTGGTATTGACCAATAAATAAAGATCCTTTGGCAATAGCAAGTCGAGGAGCTACATTATACGAGCTTTTCAAATGCTTGCCATCTAAGAAAATCTTGCCAATTCCAACATTATTCCAGTTAATACATACATGATGCCACAAACCATCTGTAGTCTAAAACATAACATTGTGTACAAATTACGGATATTAATACAAAACATGAAAGCACCACACAATAAAAATGCAAAATACAATTTAAAATTTCAACAATTAGGCACTTTATTTAAAACATGTGTGATTGACAACAAAACTTACCACCACCATTCCAATAACCAGATCATTGTTGACAGAATAGATCAGATATTTTGGTAGCAGCGTTAAATATACTCCGTCAGTAGATGCATCTTCCGGTACGTATGAAACAATTGTTCGCTTTAAAAACCTATGATCTGAAGTTGTAGCAAAAAGCCAAGTGCATATTGTAAATGCAGTTAGAATTTCAGCGAATGTTTGATTAGCCTTTACTGTAACTATATCGGTTTGTACATGAAAATTCACAACGAAACTTTCTTCACTGTAAAGGCGCATCCTTCGGCTTAGATGTTGAATTATCAAGTGAAATTCATATGAATTCTCTATCAAATTGCAGTATATATTATGATAGCATTGCAATTATGCTATGAGTAAAACACTAATGCTCTTCCATTCATTAGTTTTATTGGCACTGCAAACAAATGCTATTTCAAAAAAGAGGTCTCCAAGGGGCGTTGAGCGTCACCATATAATTGAAATAAATTACCACTAAACTAACATTAATTAGTAAGTTTTGAGAAACTCATCTGTTACTAAAATAGAAATAACTATTTTTGTAACAGTATTTTAGCAACTTATAAGGTTGAAAATTTAAATATAGGATTGTCCATAGAAACTATAAATTACAATTCATTCATTTTGACGTAACTAATCATTGATTGAATATATTTTTAACTTTCAACATTGCATGTGGGTTTAAAGCACTAAACGACTTTCATTGACACTTATATTCATGTATTTTGATGCGTAATTGAGATGTATTTCACTTTCACAGAAAAAGTTTGAACGAATGAACTGCTCTCAAACTACTATATTCATATTGGTGTAATAATTCTCAGTACATTCATGAAACTATCTTGAGGCAATAATTCTAGGAATCATCGTCTTTCGATTTAGTTTGAGCTATAATTCTTTGCTTTATATTCATTCTAGACTCTAGAATCTAGAGCTTCGCCCATATATATATGTAAATGGTTGAAAACATTAGACTTGGAAAGACAACTACGGTCATTACCTTATTAACTTTAACTCTGATGGCACTTTCAATTTCAAGCTGTGCTTTCTTAGCGTCAATTTGCTTTTTGGATAACTTTTCTGTGAGTTTACCTTCAGCTCTCCTTTTAGCCTCCAATTCCTACAATAACAGCTTCAGACTGACACAAATTGGAATAAATTTAAATAGCTGTCAAACAGTGAAATATGCATGTATAGTTTCAAAACCCAGAGAATGGTTTCCATATACAAAAAATAGTTCAATTCAAATTTCTAGACACTTAAGTTGCGTTTATACCTCTGCTGAAAAAAGTACCGAGTTTAAGTTAATAATGCTTTTCCGGGTACCCCTTTATAGTCAAACTTAAACTCGTTGAAATCATATTGATGCGGTTGCTCACTTTCTGATTTTAAAATTTGACTCGCATAATAGCTATTTGATGCCCTTTGTAAACGTCGTGAATTAGTGAAGCGGAAAGCATAAAAGCGATAATTGAGAAGGCGTAGGCTATATAATTATAACCGTATAAGTACGTTGTCTAATCACCAAAGTAATAACTAAATAACGATGTTTACAAGGAGTTATTACTCCTATTCTAAAATTGGCCGATTAAGTTATCACAGTACAAAAATTTCAACGGGTGGCTTTTACAATGCAATGCAACTCGGAGAAATTTCAACCCGGCCAAATTGAAATTTTGACCGAAAATCGTGAAGGTATAAACGCAACTTTATTATAGCCTAGAAAGTCTTATGGCTTTGAATGTATGCAACTAATCATTAGTTGAAAAGTTTGTCTGAAGAAACCAATAAAGCAATTTTGTTAGTCATCAGCTAACAACGATAAGAATTTTGCACAATGAAAACCAGTTCTATCATAAAACTAATCTTCGCCACAGCAATTACCTTTCGAAGTTCCATCTCCATAAGCTGATCTTGGTACGAGTAAAGTTTATTTTCTCTCTTCATATTTCTTGTATCTAAAGATTCCTTGTTTCTACAGACAAGAATAGAGTTAAAACAAGCAAATAACTAAGAGCAAAACATATTTCTGGTAAAATACTAATTACTATACGTGCCAGTGACTCACTTTTCGATAACAGAAGTATCATAAAGCTCTCCCTCCGGCCACAAAGAGATATTGTACTCTTCTGAAGTCACTTTCTTCAGTTCGTCATTAGAAAGGAGTGTTTGAGCTTGAGAGAGTAGAACAGGCACCACAGAAACTCCGTTCAACTGTATTATTGCCTGAAGTTCATAATTTTAAATAATTGGTTTCAAATACAACTATCACTATATTAACCCTCATTACAACGTCAAAATCGAAGCTCTAATTGTCAAACAAATGTCTATGAAACACATTACTAAAGCAAAGTTATATAATAGATAATTTTGCTGCGTTGTTTCATAAGCATTATCAAAATAAAAAAGAATAGTTTTCTATTTTTAGGATGCTATAAAAATGCGACTGATATGCTCTGCAATGACCTTACCTTTAGTGCGAGAGTTTGGGCATCTGATGGTGCTACGGTTATCAGGTGAGCAAGCAAGGTGTCAAGGTTTTGTACAACAAACTTTTCCCCTGAGAGTTTGCTTCTTTTAAGTAATCGATTCCAAAAGCCTTTTTCATATAATTCTAAAATAAGAAAATGAAAAACAGTCAAAACAGTAAGAAAAATTACATTATTTCAATAAAAAAGGTGAAAATAATTTCGAAAGTGACATAATTGTAAATAAATTTTTTAATATCATAGTCAAGCCTATAAAATGAAGTATATGTGACTAAACTCACTGATCGCACGGTGGTGGGAGGGGACGATGGCAGCAGCTGCCACCTGCGCCAACTCCTGGCTGTCTTTAGTATTCAAGGAGCAGACCTTGCGCAGAGTCTCGTAAAAACCTTTAGCAGTGAGCACCACATTCTTCTCCTCAACATTCTCATCCAATATCTAGCAATAAAAAATATTGAACTGAAGTGAATATCAATGTAACTGAGAAGCACTGAAACACATGAAGCACCAAGTTTGATATGTGAAACTTCCATGTTGTAATTTTTATTATTACACTAACAATAGACTTTATTCCTCAAACTCCCTATACTTTTGTTTTTATGTTTTGTAAACTGTCAACACTTCAATGTATTCCTCTTTAGCCACTGAGTGATATGTGTGAGATTAAGTTACAATAAAATAAGGATTAGCTAATTCTAGTAATACAAAGCCAGTCATGATTCAACTTTGAAGTATATGCCAATAAGAATGAAGCTATATAAATACTTCTATGTCGTCTGCTACTTTAGGAATACTCATCATGCTGCTCATATAAAGGAAATACTATCAGCAGTTTCAAAGTCACTTTCTTAAGGCAATCTGCAAATGAATGCTTTATAAACGAACCTCGTCCCAATTTTGCTGGGAGAGGAGATCACCGAGTATCCTTATCATGGAATGGAAGAAGGTGATACCACCCAGCCCAGACACCATCTTTTGAACAGACTGCAGACCAGACCTCCGCAAGCTGTAGTCATGGTGACAGCAGACGAAGAGCAAACAATGGAGATAGTGATCAGTTAGACTATCAGTCATCTTTTCAGGATGTTGCAAGACTAAAACCTCGGACAGTGAGCTAAGAGCTCTCAACGCAGCCGGAGAAGACGATATTAAAAGCCTCTGGTTAAACAGTCTCTGTTTGTCTTCATTTAGCAATAGTTTCCAAAGAGTCTCCTTTGCGCTGTCCCCTATTCAAATCAAATGTTTAATTATATAAATTGAATAGAACAAAAACTAACTGATTAATTAGAACAAAACAAACAAAGCATAACTTTCATAAAGCTAGCAGCATTAGGACTGATTCAAAGGTGCCTCACAAGTTGAAGAATGTTTTCTGCAAAAATCAGCATATCAATCTTTGATACATCTGATGTTAGCACACATCAGCGAACAAAAAGGAACTTCCCTAAAAAAACACGAATTACTAAAGTTCTGTTGCGAAAGTTAAAAAATTATCCTGTAACTGTTAAAAAAAATGTTCTCTACAAAACATACCTAGCATCTGATGCCGGTCTAGCCTAAGCAGTAGGACGGCAGCATAGATTGCTTCACAGACTAGCGGCACTTGTGACGGCTGGTCAGCGGCAGCTTTCAGTGCAGACGTCAACAATGACTCAAAGTTCTGTAAGGATGTCATCTCATCGGCTGAAATATATAAACTCAAATCAACCAGTTGTGACTCAAATTTCTTGACTTGAAGGCAGAGTTATCCACTCTTAGCTGACAGACTAAGACTTGGTTGTCTAGAAGTGATAAGTGCTAATGGCACGAAGCGCTGGATTGACAAAAAAGGCATCTGACTACTTTACATGCTACTGCGACTCATCAGAGGTTAAAGTAATTTTTCCAAGCATGAAAGGAAGTAAAATCTACTTTTTACATTACATTATATTTACTGACCATTATTGAAGCATCTGGTCATTAAATCAAGGTAGGCTTGTCTGACAGCAGAGCTGGTAGTTTTAGGTGAAGCTCCTATCTAAAACACGCAAACATGATTGATGAGTAAAATTACTTGGAAAAAAGTCATGACCTGAGAACAAGTAAGAGCTAAAGTAGCTAGTGAGCAATGTTAAGCTTGAGCAAAGGAAATATTCAGGTTTTTCTCTCATTTAAGGAAGACGACTTAAAATAGTAACATGATTAAAACGATAGGAGTCATGCCTGTATTACTACAACAGATTGTTGTAAATGCTAAATCTACATTGACTCAAATTAAAATATGAGGGGTAACATTTCTAATTGCTGTATACTAACATATTTCCATTTACTAATATTTACACATGAAGAGCGATTTGTTTATTTATTCCACAAGTTACTACAAAAGCTACTTCAAGTATATTGAATAAAAAATTCCCAGTCATAAAATTTAGTAATTATCTATCAACAGGAATATCAGAGGTCATTATAGGAAGGAACTATAAGCTACCATTAGCCGGTCTGTTAGCTGAGCTGGCACACTAGCAGGCAGCAGGCTGACCCACTTGGTGAGTTCACCAATGACATGCAGTATCATAGCCTCATTGTTTTCCTGATTCAGTATTGCGGTGAACTGTGACAAGGCCTCTGAAGTTATACTACTGATAGCGAGTGTTCCAGACACAGTGTTGCTGGCTAGGTTGCCTATTCCACATACCACGTCCATTCTCTCAGCCAGCACTGTAACTTTCCCTTCTGAGCCTGCATAACAACCAATTAAATTGCATTTACATTTCTACACATGCACCCACATTGACCAGTAAAGAACTAATACTACTTTATATAGAACTCGCTATAGTTTGATAATATAAATTCATTACTGTGTTGACAAACCTTTCAGTACTCCAAATAAATATTTAACAACATCAAGAATTGCATCTGGATTGCTGCAATGCTGAGCTAGATATTTGAATGTCTCCACAGCAACTTTCCTTCTTTCCTCCTGCTTGCACTTAACTTCACCTACAAAAGAATTGCCGGCTCTGAATATACACAGTAAAATTGCCAACAGTGAAGAGATACTGAAAAAGAAATCGCTGTACATACGCTAAACAGGAAATAGAACACAAGTGTATACTTACCACCGAGAAGTTTGCTTATTTCTATTGCATATTTGCTCAAATCAATGCTCAAGTGTTTGATGAATGGCGACATAACTGTAAAGAAACAAACTAAATGGTAAATATATGTAGCGACATGCATAAAAATTGTAGAGCCTGTAAAAAGAGTTAAAACATGACCAAATAAATAAATAAAAATAAAAAATAAAACAAAATAAATAAATAAAGAAGCGGAATGCTATGGCAATGAAGATTCATTAAGAATTTTGAATATAAAATACAAGAATCAATCAAAATATTCGTAGATTTTCTATAGAAAAGCAACAAAACTTACTAAATAAAGCTTGCTCAGGGGTTCTCAGCATAAACCGTTTCATGGTGGGAAGAAGGGTTGAGGTAAACATCTCATGGGTGAAACTGGACATTATGGATGAACAGCTCTCCTGTGTAGTGATAAACCATTGGAGGTAGCAAAAACATGCAACTGATAGACTCAACACTTAAATTTGTTATTATAAGCAAGCTAGAGGTTGAAATTGTGAAGTTATAAAAAATTACATACATTTATTATACATGTAATTAAAGTATGTGTGAGCAAAAATTGAAAGTATATTGGCAGTTTATCTCACCATGTACCAGGATGAAGGCACTGACTTCAATCCAAACAGTGACTTTGTTGTGGTCTCCAACAACTTTGACTAAAACATTGAAATATTAGTTCAACAAGACTTCCTAAAATCAGGCAACACTAATAAAAGATCCATGAAATATATGGGATGGCAACCAACTTATACATGACCGGATTTTAAAACTTACAGAATATTACAATAAAACCAAGACTAAGAAGTGCGTACAACAGCTACAACAGTTATATATGCTAGAAAACATAAACACAAGAGCTGTGAAAAAAAAGAAGAAAACCAATAAAAAAATTAGTATTTTCCTAAAACAATAGTTTTGCCAGCTGTCTTGTTTCTTATTCACGTTATTACTTTATTAAACTCTGAGTATTGAAACTAACAAGTAAGAATCGAGGAGCACATAACTACCAACAAAAATGAGTACACAACTCCCGGCTACACACAGTAGTACAGAGACTTACCAACAACTCAGGAGAGAGGGAAATCTTTAGTTTGGCAGCAACTTTGAGTAGACATGAGATAAGAGGCAGGTTATAGAATACACCATCATCTTCACTCAATACTTTCACATATTCATTAAACAGAGTAGGATGCTACAAATTACAATCATTGAACTATAAGCTTTATATTTTATTATATAAGTTTTATAAGTTTTAAATAATTGAACTAAGTTTTAGTTCATTGATTACAATAAGAAGTTAGCAGATAGGTTTGATAGAAAACATGCTATGCAAGAGAACTTTTATCACAAAAATCAATTCTAATGCCATTACCACAAGAGCAGCAAACATAAAATATATAAAAATCCAACATTAATATTATAACTTATATTCAATGCGTTTTCAAGCTTCGCATTATTTGAATGTATTTTCATTCGGTGTTTGAAAACAGTTGCATCGAATAAAACCAGAACCATAAGTTAATGCAAACTGCAACCACAGATTCATCCGTACGAGGAGCCATCCACATAATGGGAAGTAATGGAAACACAGTGATTGAGTCCTATGATTTCTACTCACATTTTTTATTCAAGTACAGTACAGATAGTAGAGTACAGATAGTATAGTACAAATAGTACAGTACAGATAGTATAGTACAGATAGTAGAGTACAGATAGTACAGTACAGATAGTATAGTACAGATAGTATAGTACAGATAGTACAGTACAGATAGTACAGTACAGATAGTATAGTACAGATAGTAGAGTACAGATAGTACAGTACAGAGAGTACAGTACAGATAGTACAGTACAGAGAGTAGAGTACAGATAGTAGAGTACAGATAGTACAGTACAGATAGTACAGTATAGAAGAGTACAGATAGTATAGTACAGATAGTATAGTACAGATAGTATAGTACAGATAGTACAGTACAGATAATACAGTACAGATAGTACAGTACAGATAGTACAGTACAGATAGTAGAGTACAGATAGTAGAGTACAGATAGTACAGTACAGATAGTAGAGTACAGATAGTAGAGTACAGATAGTACAGTACAGATACTTTCTCTTTAACATACCTTGAAAAGAATCCGATTCCAGAGACGACATACACTTGACTGCACAGGTTTTCTCTGACAAGAGCTGAGAGAGTAGATGACAGCAGCCTGGTATTTCATCAACTGGGTCAGTAGAGTTGTCTCCCCCAATACGTGGGACATAATCACCTCTGACCAACCCAGCCAGTACAACCAGCCAGTCCCGAAACTGCAAATCAGAATAATTTTTTTACTAACAAAGCGGCAAGATTCACTGGCGTGATGGACTTACTCATATTGCGAGTAAAATACAAGTGCTGCCTCATATGCTAAATATACTCATATACTAAAAATACACTAAAAACACCGGCGCTGCTATCCAAATACATCAAGATAACTTGAGTGTGATCTCGGAGATCATTCAAGTTTACAATGAAATATTAAACGTAACAAGATAAGGTTGTGCAAGAACTGATTTGGAATTAAGAAATAACCAGTTTTCGTACTTTGGCTTTTCACTAGTTACCTGGAGACTGGCTGCTTTCCACAAAACTCTTTGGAAGCATCTAGAAAATGCTTGGCAGCGACAGAAGAATATTTCTTAGCACTGAGTTGAATGAACTTGATGGCAGCATTCTGTGCCTTGCTGTTGTTATATTGCCCCAAGGGCACGAGCATGCATTTGTATATTCCTTTCAACAACCCATCAGTAAAACCTACAGCAAATTAGCTGCATATTCATAAAAACATACAAATATTTAGTTCATTCTTAAAAATGGCTACAAACAATGCAAGCATAAAATCTTTTATCAAATCTTGTTAAATATTTATATTTTCAATTTCAAATTCATGCTCTTTAGCATAAAATAAACTAAAGAATTTTTACTTTGCGAATGATATAAAAAATTTACCTGACTGCAGACTAATTGCCTGAATACATCGGATAGCTTGAGAACACATGAGTGCACACAAGATTATTATTATTATAACTAACTTCAAGATGCTCACCTGAACTTTCATCTTCAACTAATGCTGAGAGCTGATTGTATACGGAGCATATCCTCTTACTGGAAACTGAGCTAAGTGTATTCTTAAGAGACTTTAACACGTCTGCTAACTAAAATACAATTTTGCTGTAAGAGTTAAATGCAAAACACTATGTAATGTAAATTTATGACAATTCATCACATGATCAATCTAAGTATTGAATAAATTTGAAAACTTGGGGCTCTAAATATAAATTAGTAGATAAACTCTAGAGTAAAGAGAATAAGGAATAACTTTATGAAGCCATACCGTAGTTCTAATAGCGAAAATGTGCTATTGCTTATTTATGACTTAGAAACATGCTAAATTTTATATAGAATCAAAAGCACTTAGCTAAGTAACTAGTACTATACACGCAAAATTTTAATTGTATAATTGCAACATACAAAATTTACTTTTAATCTTATCCATACACATTGACCATTAATGAAAGTTTATTACTAGTAGAATAATAGTAATACTAATATGTTAGTGGTGATACAGTATTATCAGTACTTCAGTAGTACCAAGAGTAGTGGGACTAATAGTGATGGCAGTGGCGGTAGTAGCACTAGTAGTAGTACTAAAACACAAACTCTATCACTCTTGGAATATTTTAAAAGTAATAGCGATAGTAAAACTACTGCGCCTACTAGTACCATTCATAAAGATATATCAGTAAATGCAATACCAATACTTATACTTTAATTGGAGGTATACTAGTATTTATAGTAACAAACTACATTATTTAAATTTTATACAGTAATGATTTGTCCTTATAGTTATTGAGTTAAACTTAAAGTGTTATACTAGTACTATTAGCAGTATTAGTACCACATATACTAAATCTAATAGTAATAAAATACTAATAGACAATAGTATTAGTAATAGTAATACTTATACTAATACTAGTACTTCTAGTAGTAGTAAGTGTAACCGTTATATTAAATTTAATATTTACACTTACAGCAACACTATAGACATACTCGTAGCAATAGTTATAGCTATACTTATACTTAAAGTAAATCACTTCAACTAAAAGTAAATGTAATAGTTATACTTATACCAACCCGAAGTAATACTAATATTAATAGTAATACTTAAACTAAAACTATACTCTGGCAGTTTGAGTTACACTTACAGTTACTGATACTCATAGTAATACTAATACTAATAGTCAATGTCATACTGATACTCACAGTCATACCCATAATCATACTGTTAGTGTTACTGTAACAGTGTAAGTCATAGTGATAGTATTACACTTAGTCTTACACTTACACTTACTATTAGTATTTGAGTCACTGTCACTGTTAGTGTAAGACTAAGAGTAAGACTGTAAGTGTAATACTAATAGTAATACTAATCGTAATACTAATACTAATAGTAATACAGTAATACTAATACTAATAGTAATAGTAATACTAATTTTAACCTCAGGCTCATACTCATAGTGATAGTCATAGTGATAGACCATAGTACAACTCCCATCATTAAAATTAAATTCATTATTCATTGTCTATATTCATAGTAACTTATAGGCCATAAATAAAAACTCAATATCATACATTAAATAGTCTAATAACAAATTTATAACCAAAATTATAGTGACAACGTGGGAAAAAATACCAACTAACCTCTTGTTTCGCCATCACTTTCTTACAGAAAAACTGCTTGAAACAGCGCCGAATTGGAGGTGACTGAGTGTAGTAGTTCGGGTTCTCGAGTTTGGAGTTGAGGATTTGGAATTCGGATAACGATGTGTATACAAATACTGTACCCAGTCACTCCAATTTCGTAGCTGCTTCTAGCGATATTTTTCTCATTGCCCCATTAGTAGACTAGGATTATCTTATTCGATTTAGCACTGGTATTAGTTGTTGATGAAAGGTAATTCGACCCGCTCGTACGATTATTCAGCAAAGGTGAGCTGACCAAGGTCGCTTTCGAAGTTAATGTCAAGGTTCATTGCTACCACCAAGTTTGAAACAATATGAATAAATGAAATTACTTAATTAGTAATTTACTAATTTAAATTGCACTCACAAGTTTTTATTTGTTTAGTTATAGTAATGCTAATAATTTGAAATAATAGTATGAATGTTGCGTATCTATTCATTAAATAATATAAATATTTGAAATGTGATGATAAACTTCAAGTTCAAGCCTCATCATCATGGCTCATGGTGATGGTGATGCCGATGGTATTTCAATTTGAGCATTTCAATTTTGTAATCACTCAAGTAATCAGTAATGACTAATGAGTAATGACTGAGGTAATCAGTAAAACTAGATTTAATCACTAATAAGTAATCAGTAATGTATTTAGTGTAAGTATTGTGTAAAGTGAATTTAATGCATTTGCTCACACTCACAGTTGATAGTTGATTGCTTTCATGTTCATATCGATATTGATTTTCAATTTCATATTGAATTTGATATTCATATTGATATTGTATTTTGTAACAATTTTACCATTATGTTTATTAAATTTAAATCAATATTATTATTATAAATTTATATTAATTTAGTTTTACAATCAGTATGGATATTAAAATTTTCTTGAAATGTTTCAAACTTTATAGAGAAAGATTTTAAAAAATATTTATTGTAATTTCAGGAATTATGGTAAAAGTAGCTGAAGTTGCTTATGAAATTCTTGGAGAAGTTGTAGCAAAGTCATTTAATAATGAAGGTTTTCTATCAGCTGAAGACTTTTTAAAAAACTTTGAACAAGTCAAAGAAGCTAATAAGCACACAATTGGAGAACAAGTGAGTTCAAATTTTGATCATTCTAATTAACTAATAGTAAAACATTTTGTAATTGACAAGGAATCAAAATTATATATGCATGGGTTTTTGTTATGTACTGTGATAATGAAACTGGATGTTTTTTTTTAGAATGTAATGCTATTACGTTGTGCCATCATTAGTAAGCACAAATGTTTGTTGCGCTCAGGACAATATCTGAGCAAGAAAGCTTTGGAACAGACTCTAGTACTTCGTACTGGTTCATCAAAGTTAGTAATCGAGTTTTATCTAGTACTTGTTATAGGAACAGCTTTCAAGTTTCAATGATTTGAAATGCCAGTCATAGAATACATTTAAATAAGTTACAACGCTTGAATTTAATTATTCTAATAGGTATCTGTGAATGTTAATTTTATTCACTATTTTTATAATTTGAACATTGTTCCTTCAAATAATACATTAAAATATTCTTACAGATTAGATAAACTTCTTGACGGTGGCTTTCGAACTGGTGAAGTAGTTGAAGTATACGGCCCTTCTGGTCAAGGAAAAACTCAGCTGATGATTCACACCACTGTATTAGCATGTTTTAGACAACGATGCCATGCCATCTATGTAGACACTTCTAACAGTTTTTGCACCACAAGAGCTACAGAAATATTACATAAGTACAACAAAAACATACAGGCACAGTAAATTACATTGGAGTATAATTCAGTTTATTATGGCTTTTCTAGTAAGAGAATTAATATTCAAGCATTTTTGTAGGCGGATGCAGGAGTTTTAAAGAAAATATTAGTGTGTCCAATATTTGATGTGTTTGCGCTTCAAGAATTACTTTATACTTTTATAGAAGCTAAAAAGTCAAAGGTAAAGTAAAATTTTTTTTCGCTTTTGCATGTATTTAGAGAAAGATATAGGCAAAGTTATTTTTTCATTACTATTCATGTGTGTAGCTAGTATTTGTTTATTACTGCATTTGGTGATTTCAGTCGCATGAAGTTTACACTAAAGTCACGTTGATAGTAATAGACAGCATATCAGCATTGCTGTCACCAATCTTGGAGTACAAGTCCTCAGACGGTGAGCAATTTGTAATGTCTTTCTCATAATATGAACGAGTTTCATTTATCTCCACACTATTTTCACTTATTTTAATATTTGTAGGGTATGCAGTAGTCAATTCGGTAAGCACTTTGCTAAGACGTCTTTCGATAGAACTGAATGTAGCAGTTTTGGTGAGCATTCAACCTAGTTTTGTCTTTTACTCTTTTATTATGTTTATAAAATTGTGTATAATTTATATTTACACACAGACACGCCAAGACATACACTCATTTAACACATATTGTTGATATTATTAATTCCCAGTTCATTCAATCTTGGCATGCATGGGTGTGTTTTAAGCTGTTATCTGGTGCACTCAAAGCAAGCTCAGAGAGTTGTGTTCTCTAATATAATTGTAATATATTGTATTTATTTTTTGCCTAAATATCAAACAGGTAATAAATGGAACTGTAACTGGTGTGGGTCCCAGAGGATTACCTAAGCCAGCACTTGGAGTTTATTGGCAGCAAACAGCTGATAAGCAGATTCTTTTGATGGGATACCAGGAAACACCAACTCTCTCGTATAACTGCCAGATTACAGCCAGCACACACGCTCCCATTGCATAGTCATGCCAGTCATACACAGTTCCCATCACATAGTCATGCCAGTCAT
This sequence comes from Bugula neritina, assembly GCA_964035545.1. Lineage (NCBI taxonomy): Eukaryota > Metazoa > Bryozoa > Gymnolaemata > Cheilostomatida > Bugulidae > Bugula > Bugula neritina. The sequence goes on along the minus strand of OZ037765.1, from coordinate 6,313,544 downwards.
ACACAGTTCCCATCACATAGTCATGCCAGTCATACACAGTTCCCATTGCATAGTCACGCTAGTTGTACACAACTCCCATTACATAGTCTAGCCAGTCTGATGTTAACTTATTCATAGATGTATTGTTGATGTATTTTTGTTATTTTAATGTTTGTAGATATATATGTTTTGTGTACAGCAGAGATTATTTATATTTTTGACAACCCTGTTCAAAATAAAATGCATCTGTGATAAATGTGTTATTGTAGAATATTGTCATTATTTTTATAATTGTATGCCCTTTGCCATTTTTCTTATCCCATTAAATAATAATGTAACTGTAGGTTTGGCATTTCACATTCTTTCAACAACTTCATTGGCTGTTTTAAAACAGCTGACAGGTTGCAAGATTCGTTGCCTTAGTAACAAAAATTAACATGATTTGAATTATTCTAATCTTATTTCAATCATACTTGTTGAATCTTCTAGGCTTTTCAAGTTGCTTTTGCCTAAAACTCAAATTTCTACTCTTTCAAGAAATCTCCAACTTCAGCATCTTTGAGGAAATTTTAATTACGCAAAATAAAAATATCTCGGACTTTATAAAAAACCCAAGTTATAAAGTTTTTTTTGTAATATGTGTAAAACAAAAGTTTCTGCAAAATATAAATGATAAATTCGCATTGTATTTATATGTTCATAACTTTGTTTTAATCACAACAGTATAATACAACAAGAAATACTTCAAAACAAGATTATTTAGTTTAATATGCTTCTGTATAGTGCGTCATAGTTTAATATGCTTCTATATAGTGTGTCATATGTACTCCACTCTTAGTCATCTTACTCTCAAGTCGAAGGTTGCCTTCATGCGACAGTCAATACTGACAGGTATTGGAGTTGCTTTACCAAGCTCATCATTGTACTTCGAATGCTAAGCTGTGCTATATAACACTCATTTAAAATCCAAGACCAACAACCACCTGAAAATTAGTAGTTATGCACAAATTGCCATGCTGGTCATTACAGTGTAAATTTTGAATAAAATAAGTTTCATGAACATTTATATAATTTTTTATCAGCCAAAAAGAGGCAGTTTGTAGAGATGTCATTATATTCATGATGGATATTTTATGCACTTTAAAATTTTGAAGCTGGTATGTAGTTTTAAGTTGATACTAAATACATAAATGTTATAAATAGTGATCTGAATGCTGGTCTGCTTCTTATAACTTATGCAATATACAAAAGTTGTAAAAAAATGCAAGAACTCATTAATTGTTGTTGAAAATACTTTGTTGAAAATTTGTAACTGTTTATAAACTATTCAGAACAGTTGAGGTTTGTTTATCTTATAAGCAATAATAATTAGTCAAACAAATACTTATGTGCTAAAATGTTGTTTTTGGCACCTGGCCTAGGCTTTTAGCAGTTCTAACTTTTATAGATTTTAGAACATTTGTTCATTAAAGTTTGATTTTTTAAAACTTGTTTAGAATATATATTGCACTTCTCTAACAAGATATTGTTTGCCATTTATATTGGTCTTACAAGTTACATTTCAAATTCTAATAACTGGTATCTAGCTATATAGTTGTGTATAATTTAAATTGAAAGTGCACTATTTTGGCTTTTGTGTTTCCTGGAGTGTAGGGAATTAGGTCATTTCATTCAACTACCTTACACTATTGTTGGATTTCTGCAATGAGTTGTTATATTTGAGGTAATGTTAAGTTCGGAACATTTCAATGAATAGTAGTGAACGTACTACGCAGTACGCACCTTCCCCAAACTTTTATGACTGCCTCCCCTCCTGCTTCCATATATAAGTCAATGATAATAAAAATAGCTCTCAGTTACTGTTTTTACTATACGTGCTCTTAAAATATTTTTTCCTACATGCTCATAAATTGCCTGAATACAATTTTTGTTATATATCAATTATTGCCACTACATTCTATCCAATCGCGTTCGTTTTAACAGAAGTATAAAATTATTTGGGAGTGGTCTCCACATGCCATAAAATTTAATAATAAAAATATTATACAAGGATAAAATTTTTTAAAAGTTTTTATACATATAAAACATTAAAATGATTTTAAAAATTAAAACAAAATAATAAATGTACATTTTGACAAATATCTTTTAATATTGTACAGTTACACACCTATAAAATATATATTTTTATTACGTTGGTTAAGCAAGTCGCGGTTGCTTCGGTACTCTGGTTTCTCTTCATATCCACGTATAAATCTTTCGCCTTTTACTAAAGATTTCCGTGGAGAGGAACATTACAATGAGTCTATAGACTTATTTTTGACACCCTCTCAGGAGGGTAATAATCTAAAACAAAATTAACTATCGAACTATACTGTTTATCACACAGATATTAATGAGAATCTTATTGTCAAACGGAATTGAGAGAATAACTCGTGCCATATGACAAGAAAGAAAAATCTGTCATGACATTGATGTCATCTGACTATTGCGAATAGGTAGAATTACTCAAGTTTGGTGAGTACTCTATACTTATTTTTGACACACTCCAATGAGGGTAATTATTGAACTGGAACAGATATTTTGAACTCATTGAGAGTAATGATAAATAACACAACTAATTGGATACTTGGCCTAACATACGATACAGGATACCTGTTTTTAGAATTGTTGCTAGCTTCTCCCACTGTACTAATGCTGCTTATTAATGTTATATTTTACGGGTGGTTGATTTAGCTTTGAAATTGCTACCCAACAAGCTGGCAGGATCACAATAATTTTCTTTCAATCAAATGTATATATGGACTTGGTCATTTTCGTATTCAAGGGTGAAGACTCCTGCAAGGATGTAAAATGATTCTATATGAGCGAAGTTGTTAAAAAACAAAATTGCTTACACATATTTGTGATACCAACGATATTTAAATAATCAGCTAGAAGATTCCGTAGGCAAAGTAGATCCCAATTAAACTCCTTAGCTTACAATATTAACTTTATAAACTCATCTGCAGGAAATACACAAACACCTTCTATATTGCTATTTTCAGTATGTCCCCATGCTTTGCATTATTGGAAGGTATTTTTCATTTGTCAATAAGTTAATGCAACTGCAAATCTATCCCTAAGAGCATTCAGCAGGAATCCATTGCAAGCATGGGAAAGCAGTGATAGTAGGCTTCTCCTTATTGTTCATACTGTCAATAAGTTCAGACTAGAAAATAATACAAAAAGCAATATTTTAATTTTCTTATAAAAAAGATATATTTATAAGAGTACCCCAAGAAGCTACTAACTTTGAGCTCACCTATGGTTACTCTAGCAATTAATGAAAGTTCAACAGTGAGAAAAATATAGAATGTGTTTGAAGAAAAATGGAGAAATTAACCACAGTAAAATTACAAAAATGATCATTTAGAAGTTACCAACCATGCCTTTACAGGGTATAAAAAGATAAACTTGGCAACAGTCTCGAAACAGTTTTATCTATACGTAGAAAATGCCTTTGCATGCATCTTAATAACATAACTACTTGCAAAATAAAAAAGCTTTATGAAAACTTAAAGCTTTGAATAGTGCCTCCATTTTACATTCCACTTTTACAGTCTTGGTATATCTAGTTCAAGCTATATACATCAACAGTGTCATTCACTATATACATAATAGGTTATATAAATAATAGTGTCCATATTTTTCTTTACTGTTCTGTTACCAGCTACTAAAATCACCAAACGATCCTGTAGCTGTTTTCTTTTTCTTAGTAATGGGTTCTGACACTTCATTTTCTGCCTGATTGCTAAAAACAATAACAGATAATAATGACAGCTCTTATTCAACATAGAAAGGTCTGACAACTCCCTCACATGCAACATGATACTTACGAGGAAGGATTAATGTATTTGCCGACACCACTTGATTTATACACTGTCATTTCTTCGTCTTCAGCTTTTCTAGGTCTTTTTGGCAGTAGTTTCTTGGCCTCTTCAATTTCTTGCTTCTTTCTCTCTTCCCTTTCCTTTGCCAACTGCAAACATTAGTAAAGCAATGTAATTATATTAGTAAAACAATTAAAAAATTGCTGATTGCTGAGCTAGTCCTATTATAGCTCAAAACATGTGAAAGAAATACAGGAAACTTATAATAAAACACATTTTGCTTTCATTATTGAAAATTAAGCGAGATTTATACATTTATAATGTGAATATGAAACATACCTGCTCAGCAGCTTCTTCATAAGGATTTACGAACACTTGACACGACTCAAATATAATGTCTTGCTGAAAATACAGAGAAGGGGAGATAATCAAGAGGTGTGTGATAGACTGGTGACAAGAAAGTTTGAACAATGGTGACTTTGTCTATGATGGATGTAGTAATATAATAATAAAATATGTCAAATGCTGAAGACACTAGTCCTTACAAGTTCAGACTAGTAACTTTTCTCTTACATTGAAATACTTAATTCCTTCAGTGATGTTTAATGGCTTAAATAAATGTTAGAGTGAAAGCATTTGCTTTAATTTGCTTTTGAAAAAGCATATTGCTTTTCACAGTGCAACTAAACTGGCCAAATAAAAAATAATAGCTAACCGAAATTAATTTCAATTTTGTGAAACTTTCGTTTTCAAGTAATAGTTTGTCAATGTGAATGATTATAACATAAACTAAATTTGATAATGACCTCAGCTAAATTGTCACTCAAGTAGGTAAGTGAGCCAGTGCCTACATATTATTCCAACCACTTTATATAATTTATAAACTAGAAAATATTGTAAAACACAAAGCAGGGTGGCCACATGAGAATTTTAGTATGCCACCTTTGAACAAAAATTTGAGATTAAAATGCAATCATTTAAACACGTAGACTTTCAGATAACATTTATAAATATCTTTTAACATAGTAAATGAGTCAAAATATTATTCCATAGGGGACAATAGTTACACATAAAAAAGCAAAGTTCAAGTTGCCACACATGTGTGTACATTACTTTACACATGGATTCTCTACAGGCTCACAACAACTGGTTCACAACAACTGGTTCACCACAAGTGGCCAACAGTTGTGATCAACATTACTCACTAAGGGTCGGTCTCCACCCTTTTTATCTGTTTCCACTTTCTCCATTTTATCTAGAGTTTCAAGCCCACCAACTAACCTGTTGTAATGAAAGAGTACGTAACAGATAATAATTATGCATGATTGTTAACTGCAGTAATAATGGCTGTGGCCATTCAACATACAAATTATAATGCATGTACATTATATATACATGTAGTCTATATAATCACAACAAATTGTCTACTTTATACTTACTTTCCAAAGACGGTGTGCTTGTTGTCTAAATGTCTGGCAGATCTGTATGTGAAGAAACTACAAGAGAAAATATTAAAATAATAAAAAGAGACACTTTGCATGTCTTTATTATACATCCACTATATTACATTATATTTGTGCGTGTATAAAGTGCGTTTTTATTGAGTCTGATAATAATGACAATACAAACAAATTATAAGAAAGAACTTAACATACAATTGTGATTTGTTGGTGTTGGTGCCAGAGTTGGCCATGCTGAGCACACCTCTACCAGCGTGTATAAGATTTGGTTTGAACTCGTCTGAAAATGCTCCGCCCCAAGCTGAGTCCCCACCTTTACCAGTGCCTGTGGGGTCACCACCTTGTATCTGTACAACAATGTACCATTAGAATAATTATATTTTTACACAGCATTATACAACTATAGAATAACAGCTAGAAATACAATGTATCAATAATATAATATATGAAATAAGGATATATTTCAAATCTAGAGAAAAAATTAAATAGAAACAAATAGAAGACTCTAACATAGGCTAAGCAAGAAAGTAATATACCTAAACTTGAGTTGTTTTATAAAAAGACAGATGAAATAGCAAACATTAAGACAGAATTCTAGTTTATTATTAACATTGGATGAGAATAAAATTGCAGAATACAAATAAGGATGATCACAAGGCATAACATGATCACCAGCATTCTTCTATCAGGCACTAGTCTTTTTAAATATGATTATATGAATGATGAAATAATAAGGAAAAAATCTCACCATAAAGTTTCTAATGCTCCTATGAAACTGTGTGCCATTGTAATAACCTCTCTGACACAGAAGTAAAAAGTTCTCACAAGTTTTTGGCACAGCATCACAGTGAAGCTCCACGTTCAAAGGGCCGAGATTGGTGAGGATCCTGAGATATCCCTTCTTCTTCACCCGTTCATACTTCAATTTGTCCTCATCAATCAGATCTGCATCAATCAAAACAAAATGATTACCAAAGTTTATATATTGTTGAAGTTTCAACAGTTGGAAGGGAGCAGCATGCGACTCAAAGTAGAAATCTTGAGATGATTGCAGGCTAAAAATCTGAACAAAAACACAACTATGATTCAGACAGCATTACCTGCTTCTTGATGAGTAGCCCTGTCGGTGGCTGTAGACGTAAAAGAGGCAGCGACAGCACCCGTAGAATAGTGAGCCTGAAAAGAGAGATTCAGAATTTCATGAGTGAAACATACCATCAGACAGTTAAAAAAAGTATATCTGGATAATCACAATGTGTCACGGGAATAAAACAACCAGATATACTTGAAAACTCACTGCATTGACGTTATCGGCTTTCCTTTTCTCCACAGACTTCTTTTCCTGTTGAAGAAATATCATATTTTATCAAGCTACAAATACTGTCACCAGAAAACAAGTCCATTCATCAACCACATCCAAATACACCGTGAAATACACAGCATAGCCAGTGATTATTTACCACTACACATCATGTAAAATAGAAGAAAGTGAATGCAAAGCTGGTTTTTGCTGATGGGCTAGCAGAAATAAAGAATCTATTGAATAGAACTAAACTATTACAATACGTCTATTTTTATATTATGCTGATCATGGTAACTACTCGGCAATTAACAAATTGTAACGGCTTATACAGTTGAACCCACAAGCAAATGGCAGCTCCATCACTACTCTGTAAATATATGACCAAATGGTGGTAAAACTTCAGAGTTACTAGATTTCACTCAGCCATTAGAGCTAATAGTTTCTTGTAGGCTACTGACAGCAGATGACGTGTTGATATTACTCTATTGTATGGTACACAGCATAGTGCACTTGACTGTAGGTCTAGTATGATAGTAGACAATCTGTTGTATTTACATTTAGAAATTCTGTTACATCAACTACTCTTACATTACCTCTGGCTTGTAGGTTGTGTCCAGCTCATTCAGAATATCTCTAGTCTCCGCACTTATAGCTTTTAACTTGTATTTTGGATCCTTCTTTGCCTTCTCTTCCTCTGTCAATAAGTAGAATACAATTTGCAAATCCTTTCACATAATAACAGCAGAAACAATAATAAAAGAGCAAGCAAGGATTTTGCAAATACAAACCTTCACTGGTTACTTTCAATCCTTTTTTCAAGTGATAAAAGTCTGCCAAATTAAATTTCCCCAATTCTTCTGGATCCTGAAACAGTTAACAGCAATGGTTATATAGCAACATCAGCCTATATTACAATGAGCAGACAAAACAATGTAGCAATGCTTAATTTATTGAGAAACAGAATTAAACTGACAGCTTAAAATATTGAATTTAATAATAAGGAAATTACGAAAACATTGGTAATCTGAAATTCACAACACGACTACTATTTCAAAAGCAAATTAGAATAACATGTTACTGTGACAACGACAAACTTTCTGCCTAAAAATTAATAAACCAAATTATCATGAGCTAAAGACACAACATCTAAGTTGCATTAAAAAGACATTATTTAAGCAACCGCTTGAGACTGCAAATAACTTGTGAGCATTTGTTGGAAGGCAACGTGGAGGAAATATTTGGGTTGCAGAACAGCATAATGATTCAACCATTTTAAGATCTTTTTGAAAAAAGGCACTGAGTTATGGCCAATTCTGGCAGTTTTAGAAATTTCACTACTTATTGGCAGTCTTCAATATATGCACAGAATACAATAAATTACAATAAAATAAAGTAAGGGGCGGAATTTGCACAGAAAGATATTCATAGATGCCCTACCTGTATGGTGATAACATCAGCTCTGGTAAATGGTTCATCATTAATTAAATCTTTGAAATACTTGGCCTTGAAGTTTAATCTTTCTACAGCCTATAACAGAAAAGAAAAAGACTAAATTTCACACTATGAATCCTCTATCTTTGATGTCTCAGACATTTTATTGCAAGAGTGCAGCAATTACTGAAACTAACACACTACAAAAAGCTTTTGACTAGAGGCTTAGTTTTTATCACATAACACAGTTGATCAAACATGGCAAACACGTATAAGCATATGAACACAAGTAGAAATTAACACAACTGAAATACACATATTACAGCATTATTAAAGGTAGTGTTAAGGATAGGACTAGTTTATTAGTTTCAACATTATAGTAATTAGTAACTATAGATTAAAATTAATCTATATAATTCTAGAAAAATTCAATACACGACTCACCTCTAAAGCAAACACATTGCCGGTGGGCTTGATGGCTACTATGTGTGTATTCTCATTAAACACTTTGAAAGTGACAGGACAGTGATATTGGTCTACAACAACATATACAAGGTTACTAATACAATAAAATACCATAGAAATCAAACTCATGTTCTAAAGTTTAGCTTCAGCTACTAAAAAGCTTATCAAATTATTGAAAACTAATAATAGCAGCTTGGCATCAAAGGGCCACAAAGAGGAACAGTGCTGACCAAAATGTCTTGAGCACGTACACCATATCTTCGTGCCTTGGTACAGTCTCGCGCAAAATACCCAATTTTTCATTTGGAATGAAATCAGTTGAACATTAGAAAAAATATTTTGGTGCTTACATTTTGTCCAAAAGTTGAGAAAAAACATAAGCATCAGACACAGTCAAATTTGATCAAACTGACACCGAATTTGAACTCCACCAGACTTTTATAGATAATCAAGTTTCACAGTTTCAACTGCAAATAAGTCAGTTGAAAATTTCATCAAATTTTGCATAGTACTACCTTTAGAGTTCTTGTGAAAATTTAGCTTGGTCAAGTCTTTGGGAGACAATTTCTACAATTAAACAAATAAATTAATTAAATTGCATGCAATCATAGAACTCTTTTTATTTTGTGCTGTTGTTGATACTAGAAAACCATCATGTTTTTACCTTGCCATCAACAGGGTTAATTCCATATTTCTTGATAAAAGGTAAAATGTATCTAAAATAGAAAATATTTAGAACTTGTAAGTTGGTTAGAGTGTGAATAGTAAAGTATAATGAGAAATACGCCAACAGTAAAACTAGTTTTAAATTAATATAATTTATTGAATATCTTTATCAATATGAATTACAGAAACTTTCCTACAGCGACAAGTGTAAATAAAGAGTAGAAATTCATTTACATGGTGTGCTAGATTATCACCAACATGTTATACAACACTTCATATTAGAAAACAATTAAGGCTGCCACTTCAACAAAATCAGCACAAGTCAATACATAGGACCTATGGTTCAATATTTAACTGGAGTAAATAATGAAAGTAATGACTTCATTAACAACAGATCAGGCAAAACAAAGAAGAAACCTACATGAGATCAAATATGTGTCCACCCGCAGTACAGTATGGGTTGGTAAATGGCTGCATAGAAATTCTAAAATGGAAAATTGTAGAATAAATAATAAAATACAAATTTGTGTATATTTTTTAGCATTTATTTTACATGATTATGATTCCTAATTTCATGCTTATAATTTATCAATTCATACTAGAGCTAGAACAATATTTAGTTCCTATAACCTAAATTGAAACCTGGTATAAAATTTATACAATAATTCCATAAAATTTAAAATGAAACATAAATAAATGTTTTAATTATGTAACACAATACATTCTTACTTGAAATAACCCTGATCAAATAACAAAATATCATCTATCCTTCATTCTAAGTATAATTTTACCTACCCACAACAGTGAAAAGGCAGTCGTCGGAATTTAGCTTTTGGTCCATGACTTTCCTGTTTTTTACCACCATAAAAAGTAGACCACTCAGTGGCTGTCAGATACCTAAAATTTAATCAATTTTATCATTTCAAAGTGTACAAATTTCAAATGATATCATTGATATTATAATTGAATAATTATTTGTTATATTTGTAACGGTAATTATAATAATAACGAGCATTAGCATGTTCATTGAGTACAATCATTACCATTATTATGACTTATGTTTAACTTTATGAGGTAAAAACATGAAATTTCAAAATACATGTCCAATTAAAACTTACAGCTTGTCAGATTGATGTTGCTTTTTCCCCATGCTTTAATATTAAGCCTAATATTTACTTTTAGTTTTCCTTTTCGCCGTTAGCCTTGTGCCTAAAAAGTTGGAAATTTCAATTAAGATAGTAATACCAATATATAATCACAAATAACAAGCCCCAGGTCAGGTGAATATAACTATAACTACAAGTAAACAGTGTAGTATAACTATATGTGTTACTATTGCTATGAAATCACTAATACTATTACTACTAGTAGTAGTACTACTACTACTAAAATTCTACTACTAGTAATAGTAGTACTATTAGTATTAGTATTTTTAATTTTTATATTCGCAAAATGAAAATGTTCATATAATAATAATTATTTAATAATTAGGGTGAAAACTTCTATAAAATTAAATATATTCATATTGAATTTGATGTTCATATTCATAATTCACATTAATTGTTAATATCATTATCATTGTGATTATCATTATGATTATGATACTGATTTAATTTTATCATTTAACCAAAACTTAAACTCAAACTGTGTTCAGCTAATTATTATTATTATTAATACTAATACTAATACTAATACTAATAGTAATACGCTCAAACATGTTGAACTTGAAACAAGTGCAGACTAAAAGTAACGCCGCTGTAAGTTTCAAAACTTCAACTAGGGTCGCATTAAGTTACAAATATTCGCTAAGTTCATGCTCATTCTCATATTCATATTGAATTTGATGTACTCAGGTCTCAGAGCCTATTGGAACCTGAAGTGAAACCACAGTTTCATCGGTTAGCGCAATCTGTATTTGTCAGTCATGCTTAGTTTTAGCCAATTGCGAACAAAAACTAGCTGGCCAATCTGTGGACTCGATGTTGCTCTGGTCCAATTGCACTTAATGAATTTAAATTGCTCGCATCCCATTTTATAAATTTGATATAATATTTTCTACGCACGCTTCGTTTTCTGCAAAGTGGTTCCACTTCCTCTTAGGACTTCGTTATTGCTGAAAGTGAGTTCTCTTCTGCTCTAGACACGCCGGCAAAAATGGACCTTTACCATGCTCCTGATGCTCAAAGAGTTGAACTTTTAAAAGAAATAGCTAACAAAATTCGTGTTATAAGTGTTGACTCTACCAACGCTTGCAAATCTGGGTAAGTTGAACTAAACAGTTGACGTAACGACAAATGTTGAAAATAAAAATAAAATAAGAAAATAGTTTAATATTAATATTAGTATTACTATGAATGATAATATTTATATTGCCAACTGAACCCAAAAGGTAAATTAATTTTAAATACTTATAGTTATACTAAGTCTACTAACTAATACCAATACTAATAGTAATAGAAAATCGGGAAAAATAAACGCAAGTGAGTAACACTAATACTAATAGTAATACTAATAGTAATTGTCAATAAATTTTAAAGATAAATCGAAATGAAATTGAATTTCAATTTGAGTTACTTTATCATAAAAATTAAAATTTGATGAAGTTAAAGTCACCAGTCATGGTGATATCAGTGGTAAGATTAATTTGTTTTTGTTAGCAACTGCAAGAGTTCTAAGACTAGGAGTATTAAAATTAGGTATTAATATTATTATAATAATAATTATGATTGCCATGATGCATTTAGTCATTATGAAAATTTTTATTTATTTGTTTACGATCATAAATTTCTGGCATGTTAAAATTAAAAGATACAGATGCTATACATATTTAAATTCATTAAAAAAATCTTCAAGTGTAGGATTGTAGTAATAAACATAATGTAGTACTTGTTCTGCTTGAATCCTGAAGAAATTTAAAAATGTCTTGGCAATCCTAACTCACTCATTTTCATAGCAGTTTTGCATTACAACCTGACTGCCAAGTATCTAGACTTGCTGTTGCCAAACTGAAGTATTTCAAAAAAGTAAAATAAAGGAAATAAATGTTTCTTTGAAAGCTTAAAACCACCAGTGCATAGAAAATCTATTGATGCTCTTTTATTTATCCCTTAAACTGTCGGCATTCGTTACGGCTGCTGTGCCATCAGCTGACTTTTCTTTTCCTAAATTTTTATCTCAAATTCTACCTCATTAACAGGTCAGGTTTCTAATCATGCATAGCAATATAAGTTTAAAATAGCAACCGATTGCTGTTGAATACTGTCAAAGTTCACTCTTAAATGCTGATAATTTTTATCATAACATGTAACTGAAAGTATGGGTATATTTTTTATTATTTATGGTAATATTAATTATTGTTGCATCAATTCATTTTAAATACTATAAAACTTGTATTATTGGTTTATTTTAGTGAACACAGTCCGCATTTGCTAAGCGACTTTATCATCTGAGTTCATATCCAATAATGAATAATGTTTAAAATCTATACTTTGGTAACTGAAAAGTATAAATGCTGTTGTTGAACATTTCTAAGCTGTGATGTGTCACGAATTAGAGCATTTGTTTCTCATCATTAAGATTAATTTCTGCTAAAAATTATCACGCATCAATATCTGTTTGTTTTTCTAGCCATCCAACATCTAGTGCTTCGATTGCTGAAATCCTCTCAGTACTGTTTTTCAATGTGATGAGATATTCTACGTCTGCTCCAAGAGCACCCAATGCTGACAGATTTATTTTGTCTAAGGGTCACGCGTGCCCTGCACTCTACGCTGCTTGGTCACAGACCGGCCTCTTCCCAGAGTCAGACTGCATGACGTTGAGGAAAATTGATTCTGATTTGGAAGGACATCCAACACCTGTGAGTTTTTTCAGGTTTCAATATTTAAATTTTTGTGTGTGTAATCTTTTGTGTGGGGTTTTCTTTAGGGCCCTAAACATTTTTTTCTATGAATTCATGCTTTTATAGTCTTTTGCAACCCTGTGATAGTTGCCACAGTTCCTCTTCTAGTCCATTTCTCTGTGTTGATGTACATTAAATCTGTTGCACAACTGCAAATTTCTTTGAGGTTTATAATGTACAATTTGTTACTGCCTAGTCACACTTCCTAATTCTATGTGACCACATAGAAGTAACATTATGCAGATATATTTTAGTGTTGTATGTTGTAAGTCGATTTGCATCCTCTTATACCATGTCATAATCCCACTACATGCGGATATATTAATTTCACAGAGACTGAACTTCATTGATGCTGCTACTGGGTCCCTCGGCCAAGGGTTGAGTATTGCAGCTGGAATGGCTTATGTTGGGAAATACTTGGACAAGTCAAGGTATTACGTAAGACACACTGATAATGACAGGTTGCCATTGTCTATAGTGTTTCTTTGTCTGCATACAGTCTGTATTTGAATCTACTTATTTATATTATTTGTTCAACTAAACACCCTATATTCTATTATATATTACATTTCTCTGCATGTAACATTTAGTAGTTATCTATATTTTACTGAAGGAAATTTTATTCAGTCATCTAGTTTGAAGGTTAAATTTATCTTAATTTTCACCAGGAATAATTTATTTGTTTCAGGTTTTCTATTAGTTGTCTGAAGTAAATAGGTGATAAATTGAGGTAGTAGCATCAATAGTAATGCTTAATAGCAAGTCATGCGTAAGATACCATATAATCCTATTTCTTTTATAACAATGCAAAGATTTTGCAGCCTCAGTGCCTTACTTGCACATTATTTGATGCAACAAGGTGCAAAATGTAATGTGTTGAATTGTATTAGTAACACATGGTTTAATTTATCTATTCAACGGAGTTCATAGTCATACTCTATCTCAATTGACTGACATCAGTAGTTGATCAGCTAGTGGAAAAGTGTTATATTTTTGAAGAGCTTCTTGCTTAAATTGACATCAAAACTGTTGAATTTATGACTAGCTATGCTTTGTACCATTGAAATTATAGAATTTGCTATACACATACACTTCTCATAGCTATTTGCAGTTTTTTGTTCGAGATTAACTTTGAACCAACGTTTTATTTTGAGTTTTATTGAAGGTAAAAGTTGTAATGATTGCCTTGCTTATGTAGATGTCTTTAAACTGCTGTCCTGCATTGGCTTCATTAAAACTTTGTGATAACATTCTTAGTGAGTAGAAAAGCATATATATGTGTATATATTTTGACTTTTCAGTTTCCGCACCTACTGTCTGCTTGGTGATGGAGAAGCTGCAGAAGGATCTGTCTGGGAGGCCCTTCACTTTGGTAGTCACTATAAACTTGACAATTTGGTGGCCATCTTTGACATTAACCGTTTGGGGCAAAGTGAGGTGACGTCTCTTGGACATGATACCGAGACGTACAGGAAGCGTCTTGATGCTTTTGGGTGAGTAGAACACGACACATCTATATGCACACAATTAATTCTTATCTTTTCCGTGTTTCATGTGTGTTTTGCACTGAAATATTTCAGATGGAATGCTATTGTTGTGGATGGACATGATATCAATGAGTTAGACAAGGCATTCTTTTCTGCTTCCAATACTGAAGGAAAACCTACAGCTATCATTGCCAAAACATTCAAAGGCAGTGGCTTTGTAGGTAGGTTGACTAATGAACTTCCTGCACCTGTATACATATAATACTTCCTTCCTTAAAGAGGCATTCTTTTAATTAATGGGCTCTTTTGAAAGTGTGAGGTGCAGCACAAAGGCAGTTAAAAATGAATTGCAGTTTCAATGAGTTATTTAACACTGTTGTTTCACAGTTAATAAGGTTTATAGGCTATTTGTGACCCTATGAAGTAAATCAAAGGCATTTTTAACAGAATTATATTTTCAATTATAATATTATGTTGTATGGCTTATCTTGTTCAATAAAATCAGGTTTGCATCGTTGTTTTCTTTGAAACTTGAAAATAATATTGTTGTGTAAAATGTAAATAGCATATGTGTATTATGTTTATAATAAGATAATGTGTCCACAGTTGCCTTTTTTAAAGAGATCAAATTATTCATTGGTGTAAGCTAGTTTTTTTACACTGATCCCAAACCTAAAGATTTTTTCAAGTCATGAAACTTAGTCATGTTTCTGTTGCCCTATGATTTGTTCAGAGCTATTCCTGTGTGCTTTCTCAGGTATTGAAGATCAAATAAACTGGCATGGTAAGCCACTGGGTGCCAAAACTGACGAAGCTCTGTCAAGACTGAGAGATTTGATTAAGAACAATGGACCAGCTAGAATTTCTCCAGAGTCGCCCCCTGACGATTGTCCAGAAGTGTCTCTTGCTGTCAAACTCTCCGAACCTCCAAATTATAAAGAAGGCGAAAAGGTTAACGTTTGAACTCTTAAAAATGCCTCACATTCTCTACTTTATTATCTTCAAGTGTTTGTTGAGTGTAGAACATTAGTTATGAAATTTTTTTTTCAGGATGTGTGTATTAATAGAATGTAAACCTATTATTTTCAGGTTGCTACTAGAAAAGCCTTTGGCACAGCCCTGCTCAAACTGGGTAGAAACAATAATAGAGTGATCAATGTTGATGGCGATGTCAAGAATTCAACATTCAGTATCGATCTTGAGGTATGCTATAAATAAATCACTCTAGTATATAAATATACATTATATATGTGTGAGTAAATCAGATATGAATGGGTATATTTGAATATTATTTCTATATAAATATGAGGTGACGATATAGCTTTTCTTTAGTTTTTATGTTTATCTTGCAGAACATAGCTATTGTGTGCATGATCTTTGTAGGTGTTGAGCACACATAAGTGGCGTCAGTTAGTGATGAAACACCAAATGCTTCATTGGGTGTAATTCAATAAACTTCATGTTTTATTTCATTTTATAGAACGAATTTCCCAATCAGTTCATTCAAGGATTCATTGCTGAACAGAATATGGTGGGAGTAGCTATAGGAGCAGCTGCCCGTGATCGAACTATCGCCTTCTGCAGCTCCTTCGCCTGCTTCCTATCAAGAGCCTTTGACCAAATAAGGATGGGGGCAATCTCTTTCACCAATGTAAACTTTGTTGGCTCTCACGTTGGTGTATCTATTGGTGAGTTGCTCCCACATCAAGCTATCTGTCGCATTCTGCTGTTGGGTATTCGTTATTATATTGTTTGGCTTGTAATCTTCAGGTGAAGATGGTCCCAGTCAGATGGCCCTGGAAGACTTGGGAATGTTTAGAGCCGTTGCAAACTCCACAGTGTTCTACCCATCAGATGCTGTGTCTGCTGAAAGAGCAATTGAATTGGCAGCTAATACTAAGGGAATTACATTCACCAGGACTTCCCGCCCAGCCACTGTGAATGTGTACCCTAATGACGAGTCTTTTGAAGTTGGCAAATGCAAGGTAATGATTTAGATTTCAGGACAACTCCGTCATATTCCATTTTGTCAGTTAAGTTTTGTGTTTAATGTTGTGTGCACTAAAAGATAATTATTTCCACATTCAGGTTGTCCGATCTTCTGGAGATGACAAGGTAACTGTGGTGGGAGCTGGCGTTACCCTTCATGAAGCGCTAGCGGCAGCAGACGAATTGGCAGCAGGTGGTGTAAATGTCAGAGTTATTGATCCCTTCACCATTAAGCCTATTGATAGTGATGGTTTACGAAGTGCCATCAGAGCCACTGGTGGTAAACTGATCGTAGTTGAAGACCACTACCCAGAAGGTACGAGCTAGTTTGCTTTTATTGTCTGTTTATTCCTTACAGGAAAATCAACAGCTGTACGATATTTTCAATACCAATATCAACTGTATGAAATTTACTTCTTGTTTCAGGAGGAATTGGTGAAGCTGTGTTGGCTGCAGTGGCTGGTGAAAAGCTGGTGTTCAAGCACTTGGCAATACGGGAGCTACCTCATAGCGGGCCCTCAGCTGCTTTGATGGATAAATATGGAATTAGTGCTAAATGTATCAGCAAGGCTGTACAGCAAATATTATCTGCCTGAAGCATATGTATTTTGTGTTTTATTTAATCAACATAATTGAATTATGATATATGTTGGCACATTCAAACTTTCTTTACTCTTTAAAAACAGACATTCTAAACAACTTTCATGACTAACTTTCCATGTAATTTTTCTTTAAAAATCATATAAAATAATAAATTATATATATAAAATGTCTACTCAAAATTCTCAAAGTGTCACGTGAAAATTTTAAACCAACATTACTCTTGTTTTCGATTTTTCTTTCTATTTAGTTTTTTGCTGGTTGGTGAAAGTGTTGTTTGCTTTGCAGTAGCTAAAGTTTGGCGAGCTGGCAACTGATCACCAGAAAACAGCAAAATCTGGCAGTAGACCAATAATCCAATAGCACAGCAAAACCATATTATTAGTTTGTATTCCTGCAAAAGAAATATCATAAATGAGTTACTAGTTTGCTTTTCAAAAACAATAATAGAGTTTAAAATATTTTTTTAAAAATCAACATGCAATTTCGTTGACCACATTGTTGCTACCTCTATATTAAACGTATCCAATTTAATGGTAAATAATTTTCAAATAGCATAAACAACTACTTGAATATTTCAAATATTTTCACAAATAATACGCTGAAGGATCAAATGCTTGTAATGTAGTCACTAAACAAAACCAACATACCATTGGGTTCTCATAAGGCGTACCACACATAGTGTACCAGGAGGAACCGGAAGGAGGAGGATTTCCTCCAGGTCGACAATGGAAGTCGAATGCCTCGTCATAATTCTCTGGACACAAATATTTCTGTCTAGGCAGAACCTGGAAAACAATTCGGCTTAAATACTGTAAATTAAAAATTTACGGTAAAAGCATAGGCCTTTTACATTCTCAAGAGTTTATTAAGAAAAATATATAATTATTTGTACAAGGGGTATAATACAGTACAGCTGTTTTCCTTCCTCAGCAACTGAGAAAAAAATATCGTCTGTTATACCTATGTTTCAATGAAACTGCCACTATATACATTGGTCTTTACTATAAGCCTGACTCAATAAAGGTTTAGAATAAACTCTTCAGATTCCTAACTATTAGTAAACCGTCGTGGAATAGATTGGCAATAACAACTTACAGCACCACTGATACTAAATGTATCTTCTGTTTCGTTACACGGTCCAATAGTCTGGTGGAGTCCTGTAGATCGCACCTCCTCTGGTTTGGCCACAAACATCAGAAGTATAAACAGCAGAAAGTGCTGCACCACATTCAACACTGGCAGACTGAACAGCTTATCTGCAACAATTCAAGAATTTGTCACCACTTACAGTTTTATTATGAAACAAATAATACTGCAGCTACAGAGTGTTGATAAATGGACAATGGTATAGGTTTGCAGCTTTTTCTAACCAGCGGTGAAGCCTGTTCTAGATTTCGCTGAGGGATTCCGGTCAGATATCCAGGTGATTAGTAAGCAAACAGCAAGCCACATCATCACAGGGACCTCTGAATGCACATTGAGCCAGTCATGTAAAGGATGGTAAAACAGCATAATAAATACCACAGAGCCCACTGGCATTGCCAGCCATCCAGACAACATTGTACACAGCCACTCCAGCAAACAGCTGCAATACCAACAGTACAATTTATTACTCCTTTACATGAACATAATGTATTATATTGCTAGCTTTTAATAATATAGTACTAACTAGAATCTTGAAACTAAATTTTATTAATCAAACGCTAAACTCCTGAATATTAAAACAATTCATTTAAGAGTTCAAAGTTCATACAATAGATTATTGTGTTAAGAAAAATGACAAGAGTTGTGTGCTCATGTGACAAGAACCAGCCAAATTAAACAGAAAACAGAGTAAAATAGTAAAGAAAATACAGTAAATACAATTGGCAGATGCAAGCCTAGCGGAATATCATCATAGGAATCTGATGTGACTGTAGTGTGTAAAACACAGTTTTTTAATTTGATAAATTGTATTTTTATCATTTTCCAACTTGACAAAAATTTAACCAAAGAAAAGCTTGCACATGCTGTGTTATATAGTGCTACAGTAATTAGATGGGCAAATTTACTTTACTTTACCTTTTTCTTATAATATTTTAAATATCGGCTTATATAAATGTCGCATTACCTGTTAGCACTGCAGATTAAGTGACAGCAAATTTTGCTCTTTGCTGACAGCCACTGCAATACACTTACTTGCCAAATTCAAACTTGCTTTTGCTAGGCATAAGCAGCTTGCGACTGCCAAAGAAAATGAAGAGCATAGCAGCGAGAAAAGAGGAGTGGAAATAGTACGAAGTCCAGGGCACATGGTAGTGTCTGTCAAAGATATTGGCATCTGTGTCATGCCATGTCCACCATAACATTTTAACACCCATAATGTCGTACGGTAAGTCAATTAACACCGCAGCAGCACCAACTGCAACAAAGCAACGGAAAATCAATAAACACAAGTGTTGACTTAATAAGCTTCTAATATGGTATGGCCATTGTGAAAAACAGCACTTCTTCAACATTGCTCCAGCAACACTTAAGGCTCCTAAACTATGTTGCTAGAAGCTGTCCACAGTTATCAAAAAATCAGGTTCTTGCAAGGCTTCGAAAACCATGATATATAATGTAAGTGTAAAAATTGCATACCAGCAAAAGGCTCCGCCCACCATTTCAGGTTCACCCTCAGCACAGCCACCCAAGCCGTGTACCAAAACTGGTTGTCTACAATAAATTCACTGTGAGTTTGTAAAGGCAGGTTATATGGTAAACAAATATTCAATTTTATAGATCAGATATACTTCATAGTATGGTCTGAGCAGCTGAACAGTTTATTTAGATAAATTTAAAATCAAATTATTCAACTCAGCAAGCCAGAGAAATCCTTGACACTTTCTACAAGCTAGTATTGCCTTACAGAGTGCTACTTGAATCATTCAACTATAGAATAAAGTTTACCCAAACTTAATAAAAGATTAGCCTTAATTTGTATCAGTCTATGAACTTTGTAACTCATTAGAGTTTAAACATGTGATATAGGATACTTACACACAAACACAATGTACAGTGGAAACCTTTTACCAAAAAGTCCGACAACTCCCTGCGCATGCCAATAGCTGTCAATGTTTGGTATGAGATAACAAACACACTCGGTAACAAAAGACACAATAATGGTTGCCCACCAGAAATGAATAAATCTGCCGCCATTTTTCCAAGCTGAAAATAATACCATAAGTATATAAAGTGCATATATAACTTTTGTTAGATAAGATATGTAAGCTATAAACTTGCCAATGGAATAAATAATAAGTATATTTAAATAACCGTCATTATAAAAGTGTACATAAAGATTGACTACTTTTGATTGTTCTTTTTTTCTACAATGATACTTCATCGAATGATGCTAAATCAAACTGAAACATTGTTCAGTAGGTAACTATTTAGCCTAATTTCCCTACAAATATAGTGAACCCCATAATGATTACCCTATTATAAAAGATATGTTGAGGAGCTGACAATGGACCAGAAACATTGGGAAACAAGCTACTGCTGACTTCAGCTGAAACTTTTCAAGGTCCATTACTCGAGTTAAAGTATTTGCTATAACAAACAATGAGAGTTTAGGAGTTTCAAGTAGCTTGAGGTAAACTTGAACAAACCACCAATAGAATGCAGAAGGACCCTTAAACAACTTTTAGATAACTTCAGATACTACAGCTTCATTTAAAGCTATATTTTACTAATTAACTCAATTTACGCCACAAGATAACACAATTTCAAGAAGTTAGTGAAAAAAATCTGACCAGCAAAAAATGTAAAACATTCTGTTTAACATCTCTTCCACATAGAGCCACAATGTTCAAAGCTAGTAAATCAAATTTAAACTAAGGAAACAAAGTAATTTATGACAAAAATATATGCACAATAACAAAATGTGTACTAAAGTTGCACTATACAAAAACTGAAATGCCACTTATTGAAAATCCAGCTAATTTTCTCACTCGATGCAATATGTAGAGTGCATGTATTTATTTAAAAAAGTAATATTCACAATTATTGCACTGCACATACCATGAATAAAATTGAGGATAGATCCTAAAATCACACTAATCTGTATAAATAGAAAGGTTGGCTCCTCATTCCAAGTTTCCAAAGGACTTTTGAATGTCACAAGCCATCTTAGACCCTAAAAAATTAAACTGTAAATTATTTGGTATAAAACTTTACTGAAATTGGAGCTGAATATTGCGCACTTTTAGGTATTAGCCTTAGCAATGTACTTTTAATTAATACCTACTTAATACTAATAGTAATAGTAATACTAATAGTACTATTACTGTATTACTATTACTATTAGTATTAGTAATACTAACACTAACAGTTAATGTTATAGCAATCGCTATTTTTAAGTTTATACTAATACTAATATATGTTTATTTGATGCTAGCATTTGTTGTGTGATTATGATAAACTTAAATTTAAAATTTAAGTAATAAGTTTAATTGGAAGTAAATCAGATTACTGTGACTAGCATTATCAGTATCATTAATCACTCAACATAAAAAGTTAACCTAAACTAAAAATGGTAACTAGTGGTAGTACTACTACTGTACTACTAACAGTAACATAGAGTAAGAGTTAAACTTAATGTACAACTACATGTAAGGTTAAATTTAAGTCTTACATTTTGGAAGCATTGTGAATCACTGTCAGATTGAGACTGTGGATTCACTGAAAGCAAATCGCCGTCTTCATTAATATTATTTACTGAAGAAAGGTAGGAACAAACATTTTGTTTAAATTGCTCCATCACCATGTGTCATGTATGCAATTCAAGAGTTAGATGAAAAGTTCCTCAACTAAGAATGTGTGATTGTTATTGAATATAAAGTTAATATTACTATTAGTATTAGTACAGTGTGAGTGATGTCTAGTAGTAGTAGTATTCGAATAAGTATTACTAGTAGTAGGTGTATAGGTTATCCCGCGATTAATTATGTTGATGCAAAGGGTTAAAGGGCATGTATCACGCTGTGCGACGAGTTTCTGCTATTTGGGTACTTACTTATTCGATGCACTTTGGGGCGTGAAGATAGTATGTTGCACTTTGATTTCCGAGGCGGTAAGTATGCGGCTCGCTTAGGCCCCGCCCTAAAGTCATAAAGTGAGCCACCACTGAATTTAAAATAATATTATGGTCTTTTCCAGTTCAATGTGACCCGCTGTCGAGTAACTAATATCAGCTTAGCTATGAAAAAAAAGTCCCGGTCAGTAAATTACTAGTTTCAGATGCACAACCGCAATGGCCTAAAAATGAGTCATGCTGGTATTGCAGAGGGTTTATCTCATTTACTAACTGCTACCAGCATAAATTATTTAGCAATCAGTGGTTGAAGCAAAAACTAATGGACAATTCACTACACAAATAACATACATAATATTATATGTGTATGTGTACAGAATACTGTATAATAATTGATACATAATTTATCCGGATTCAAGCATCGACTCTTTTTGTATTTTAAGTTTGTTAAAACCAGAATGAAATTGTTAGTATAGGTACTTGGTTCTACTATCAACTTTCTCATGGAGATCAAGTGAGTTGAGTTGTGAGTTGTCTACACAAATCAGAGAAAAGAATGTTAAGCTTACTTATAATGATATACAATGATTTAACTATTCCTCTTAAATTGTTTTGTAAGCTTTGTATCGATGAAAATACATTACACAGTTTACACTGTATAGCTAACAACAATAATTTAGGGCTGAGGCAATACTGGTAAAGCTGATCAGAATAACTTTTGCATGAACAAATAACAGACAGCAATGTTAATACTTGCACAACATTCATATTTAGTTCTCAGTTGAGTTTCTCACTATCTGTTGAGAAATTATGATTGAGAAACAAAGCAGTAAAACTGTTGCATATCTGTATAGATTCTGAACCTATTTTAATACCTCAGTATGTAAATCTTTCAAAAACCATCTCTCTTCGTGCTAGTTTCATGCATGCAGTTTTGAACTTTTTTTGTCATCTAAAAAGCAAAAATTTCAAGATTTATTATTATGAGATGGGAATCTATAGGTAAAATTATTGGTCAGGACGTTTTTATATTGCAGCTAGCTCAAAGTACGTAAGCCAACAGCTCAACCTGGTGGATCAGTTATGACGGAGAGCAGCAAACAGATTTTCAAAATTACACTGTAATATCACAGATTAATTGAATAAACACAATACTTTGAGATACATAATATTGTGGTAAAATTGTGTATAGTATAACTAAGGCTGTATTTCCCTTATTTTTATTAACTTCATTCCCATGGAATGCGTGTTTTCCTAGATATACATCATTACATAGCTATAGTAGGGGTAACGGGGGGGGGGGGGGGGGGGGGGGGGGCACAACGGTCATAGGGGTACAAAAAGCCGGCCAAATTGTGAGAGAACTTATTGACTTAGAGTTGTGATTTTATTTTCATAAAAAGATATTGACATAATTATTCAGCCTTTGTAGTTTCAACACTTGCGGAACATACGTGTTGAAAAGGCGAGTAAAAAACTGTTTTTACCTACTTTTTGTAAATTTCTTAGGATGTCGTTGAAGCCTTATAACTTTTTACACTCAAAGGCAAGAAGCCCAGATTTTACTAAGATTGTTGCCATTGCTTGTCTCTACAATGCTCAACTAGTATAACAGCAAACACTGAAATAAATTTTCTTTGAGGCACATTTATTTTCAATTTGGCCACACGGGGCACAATGGGCCACGCTGACCGGGGTACAATGGGCCACCTGATTATTGCACCCTGATCACTGTTATTAGTTTGTTTGCCCAAAAAGTTGGTTGAAATGTTACTAAAATCTATAAATATAGCCATTTCTGACCTTTTTGTAAAATATCAAAGACATCATGGTAAGACTACAAAACTACAAGTTGAAGCTCCCCCAATACATACATCTGGGGAGGTTAAAGCTTTGCCATTTTATACATAATACAAAACACTCTGCTGTTGCTACTAGTAGATAGTCATGATAATCATTATATATTACACCATTGAGGGAATATACATGCATTTGACTGAAATAAATTGTGATTTGCTCATTTGCTCCCCCCTCTCTCTTCCGTACTCCAGTCACAAACCTCAGCCATGCATGCACCTTAGATACAGTTCATTGAAAAAAGTTCACTCAGAATTTTGTAGTACATTTTAGTAAAGTTTTTTTTTAATAAACGTTGCTCTGAAGTGAAAATAACAAAACATTTTTAGTTTTTAACAGTAATGGTAAAGGCACTGCAGAACCGAGTGACATGCGTTTGATTTTGCCTTCCTCTGCTATCCGTAATGGCACAAACTGTACAGCTAAAACATGAATTTTGCTGTAGATCTGAAAGAATATCTTTATTTATTTGTAATATTAAATAAATAAAGATCAGATATAACAAAATACGCAAAATTTCAATATATTTGTTGTGTCCCACCCAGTGGCCCATTGTACCCCGGTACCGGGGCACAATGGGCCACTGGGCAAATTTCATTATTCTGAAAGTTGTGAAAGAGATAGAAACAACAAACTGGTACCTGTAATAGACAACAGATGTAGCATTAAGACTAGAGATTATTGAACTAGTAACTTGAAAAACAGACGAATGAGAGCAACAAATGCAAAATTCGGCTCGTTGTGCCCCCCCCCCCCCCCCCCCCCCCCCGTTACCCCTATTGTAACAGCTAAGTGTTATGTTGGTAATGATAGGATTAGCTATTATTCCCAGCTACTTATTACTACTAACGTGACTGGATTAGCTATTGTTTCTGACGACTCACGGGAACACTTATATAATCAAGATAACCGGGATTTCCCTGCGAAGTTCGCTCGATTCGAGCGACCCCTTTACTCTAGCCCTGCGAATCCCCTGCGGTTCGAGCGAATTCCCTCGAATTCGCTCGGAACATTCTGGTGGGAATGTTTCCCAACGTATAAAAGGAGGCCCTCAACACAGTAGAGTCAGTCTTCAGCCAGCAGCACAACAGGACACATCTCGGAGCTACCAAGCCAGGACAATTATACACTTAGTTAATTATCTTATACTTTGTTTACCAGTTTACTAGTAAGTTTTCCATACATGTAAGGAGTTGTCCTCCCTAACTGCTATTTTTGGATTTATATATATTATGGAGTAAAATAAAGGGGATTGTGAGTATTACGTTTCTTATTTATTGTGCATAAATACCCTCCTACAAAGAGTCACTGTGTTCAATCAGCTAACAACCCACACCAATAATTGCATGCAGCGAATCATAACATTCTACGCATAAAATTATTACAATATAACATAACAATCGATTTTCACTGTCTAATATTGTAGTGCATGATAACAATCTAAAAGTTTTAAGGTAATAGTGCAATATATAAGTTCTATATTTTTAGATATAATGCCCAACACTTTCAATAAACAAAAATCTTCAGTTTATTAGATCTTGTCTGTTTCTTTGAATAAAAGTTCAAATTTGGTAATTTAAAACCTGTTACTAAATCATACGTGTTGTACTATACTGCAGGTCTATCATAATTTCGGCATCATAACTCAGGTGTACGTATATATTATATAGTGTGTTTCTACTAAGATATGTTTTGCTAGCCTTTTACAATATTTCCAAACTGAGTTGTGTTGTATCTAGGTACAGTGTCAAATTTGGCAACAGCATTTTATTTTCTAGCAGTCTGGCGAGTTCCAGTTCTACTCTCTGGTCCAACAGCTCTAGTAGAGACAGTAAAAGTATATATTATGTATTGCGAAATAAGCTTATCTATAATGCATTTCAAAAGTTGCAAACGTCTTCTTTTTCAGTTTCTATGTTTATGTTGTACCAGTTTATTATCTAGGCCAGTAACATGGTTACTAATATCGAACTAAACATTGAACTGAATATGATGTTTTGTATAACCAATATAATTATTTTGTGACTCATTCATTAGAAAAAATATGATATGAAATCTTAATCCAATCTTCATTGGTTTTGCACATGAAAGGTAAAGTACCAACAACTGCAGTGGCGTGGCTGTGTTACAATAAAAATCATCACAACAATAACAATAACTGAAATAATTATTTGATAATGCATTGCAATATTGTTATCTTATCATGTTATCATACTTCTGGTTGAAATATATTTTGTGTCTAAATTATATGCATAAGTTTACAAGAGTTAAATTCTATAAAAACCTAAGCTATTTCTACATAATACACATTTATTACAGCAAAGCTGGCAAAAAGCAAAAAAGTGCACACATTCAGTCATTGGCGCAATGGGCCTTTTTTAGGTCTACGTCATAACACTTGAGAAGTGTAATGACATGCACCCACTGTCTTAACCATATAGGAGTCAAAAGTTGACATAAATTATCTTGCATAATTCAATGACATGTTTTCTGAATCTTACAAATCTGCCAAAAGCTGTTGACGCAGATCGATTTTCATTTTGATTAGGCAAAAAGAAAAAAATTACGTCAATAAATTGATGGATTGGTTTTTGAGATTAACATCATTATGATGACCACTCTAAAAAAGTTTAACCTCTATATTGTCAATTGAAACTGATTAATTGTAAAATTTAAATTTATGTTCACCACTCTTGTGGACCTTCTTACAAAATGCAAAAAAAGAATGGCTGAAAATATATTCTTTGTATAAAGAGATGCAATCGAGAAGTATCAATTATCTTTAAATATATACAAGCAATCAAGCCTTGCTTATTTTGTTTATTATTCCTCAGCACCAGAGCTAGCACTCATTTATAACTCATTCTAATCAATTGCAACAAAGAAATGTTATTGCAAGTTCAAACACAGAACAGATTATTAAATGCAAAAACTTCTAAGTTATAACCAATAGCAAATGGCCTTAGAAAATTGACATTTTTCAACACAACAAGAATATATTATTATAGTATGCATAGAAATGAAAATGTCAAAAAATTGCCGTGCCATTTTACATCAAGTGGATCTTATCCTTCAATATTTGTTTGTGGGAAGGTATTTTTATACTAGCCTATTAACCAATAGTGATATAAAAAGCACCAGATGACTTTAGATAAGATAGCTAGACTAACAAGCTAACTAATCATTGACTAGGGTAGCTAGGAAGAGACACAATAATATACTAAACAGAATTTTGGTTGAGCACCGTGATTAAAATACAGTTTTACGTTAGGAGACAAAAAATTTGAGTCAAATGACATTAAAAACATAGACACTAATAATACACGCTCTATCATCCTTGCTTTCGTTTACACGCACCACTATGCCACTTGTTCCAAGCTGGTATTATAGCATTTGGAGGAAAGTTATGTACCACTGTCTGATGAGGTGCCAAAAATATGCAAGGATCTTGAACGTTCATGTGCATACCATTGATAGGTAGTTTGTGAACATCCTTCAGCTGTTCGGCACATATCCCTGTGACAAACACATCTTCTAAATGAATGAAAGGCAACTCCGAACATTTCTGTATAAGTCGACCTGCAAAGTTGTTGGTCATGAAATAGGCAGGCCCTCCAAGAAACACCGGGTATCTTGCTGAAACTTTGTATACCACCTTGTAAATTGGGTCAGCCCACTTTCCTCCATTACTAGGCACTCCATTTTTCCGATAGCTACCAGCAATAAATGTACTATGAACTTCACGATACTTGTCTAATGCCTGCAGTATGTTTGGTAGATGCACAAGATTGTCATCATCTATTTTAGCTATATATTTGGGAGTTTTACAGTGTTGTGAAACCCATGCTAGCATGCCTAGAGTTTTAATAGTTAGATTATAGTAAGCATCATGCATGTCCAGCTGCACAATGTCTTTTAAATTCAGTGACTCCTCTACAATATGATTCTGTATGGAACTATCTTTAGTCAAACCAACGACAAACACTAGTTTTGACTTCAACTTGGCCATTTCAGTAGAGTTTCCCCACGTCGACCGAACAATATTTCGATCAATGAAGTTTTTCGGAGACGATGGTACAAGTATAATAAAATTTTCAACTTCCTCCGTGCAATCCGGTACGTTGATAGGAAAGTGCCATGGCCGCCTATGAACTGCAACTCCTGGGTAACCAATATTATTCAACGCTTTCTTAGATATAGTAGCAACTCTCTTGCTCGCTTCAATAAATCTAGTTTCTAAATTTTTATATTCATATATTGGTGAATTTGGTGCTGGCGATGGCTCATTTGTCTTTACACTATTGACCACGACATTATTGACTGGAACAGTGTCCTTTTTCATTGGGATATTTTTACTTGCTGCGCCATCATTATTGGTAGATTTTTTTGTGGTCTTTGAGTTGGTTAAAACAGCATTATCTACATGGTGAATAACTGAAGTATTTCCCCAAGGGTTTTGAGGTTTGGTAACAGCTGGTTTGCTAAGAACAGCTGACAATACTTGAGACTCATTCTTCTCATTGTGAAGTTCATGGAAGCCTTGGGGTACCTGCATAGCACTAACTTGGTATGACATGGGGGAGGTGGGTATGGAATCCTGTGGATTAGATATGTTATCAATGATAGGATGCTTGGATCCAGCATAGTTGTGAAGAACTTGATTAATCCCTGATGGTGAAACTGAAAATACATTTGATCTATAGATTAGATCTAGTGTAAACTTTGTGCATAATTTTACACATAACAACCAAACTGACATTTCAATGCAAGGGCATTTGAAGCCAACCAAGTTAAAAATAAATAAATTTTAAAAGCTGAGAGACTGCGGTTGAGAAATGAATGATCCAGCTCCTATATACTAAACAAAATACTACAATGGGTGTATTGACAAATATATATAATATCATATTATACATAGATAGCATATAATAATGTATATAATAAATTCTGTGTGAACATGTCTTAAAATCTAAAGTAATTTGGAGTTTTCGATTGCTTGCAGATGGTATTTTTAAAACTAATAGTAAATATTTTTAACTTTCGCTGCAAGCTATTCTTGGCTGCTGCAACACACAGCTAAATAGCTAAGCTGACTTGAAAGTTTAAACATTGAACTTTCAAGCTCCCATATAAAGCAACAACCTTATTTCTGGGAAACTATCGAAACAAGCCAATAGCAATAACGTATAAAACAACTCAAATCAAGCAGCCATAAACTAGTGTCAAAGTTGCTGTAGAACATGTCAATAAATATGTTACATATTCATCTATGTAAAACATGTAACCTATTTATTGCCTAGGATTCTAGGTCAAAACTGGTTGTCTTGTGACTTGTATATACCTTTGTAATTACTATAGGGTACTTTAAACAGTGGAGATGGTCTTCGGAATGCTAAGAAGAGATAAGTAACCCCAGCCAGCACTGCAAGTCCGGCAAAGATCTTCCGACAGTTCTAAAACAGTTTTCAGTAGGTACCATGTTAGCATTGTGAATACAAGAACAGGCTAAGCATAGCTCACAGGCATGCCCACAAGAGAAAGAACTAGTCAGGTGATGACATGTTTACTCTACTTTTGCCTTTAACAAGAGATAATGTTGAACAGGAACATTTTAACTAAATCAAATCAGCATTGAAACTTGTACAAATATTGTGCAGTGCAAGAAGAGCTTCGCTTTAGCAAAAATAAGTCTCATAGGCCATATAAAGGGAGGAACAGATAAGATAAATGCTACAGTAGAGACCATAAATTTATGCATATACAGTGTTTTTATATTAAAGTTTTAGTTACAGTTTTCAGCCTCTGCTGGCTTTTTCATCAGAATAATTAAAGTGAAGGTAAATTACAACCATGTTAGCGAAAAGATTAACAAGCGACATACAGGTACATGTAGTTACAAGAAGATGAAATGTCTGAGAAGAAAAATGTATTAATTCAACAGATTTTATAGAATGCCTATTATGACAGAAATACATTTGCAAAATCTCTGATTGGATTAATGTGTCAAAATATAATAACCTTTACTATTTTGTTTTTTTTCAATATCCAATATGTACTTGACTCACAGATAAAAAGATAAACATTTGAAGGTAAAATTCAGCTCATGATAGTTCCGAAAACACTGGCACCAAAAATAACCATTGAACAAACAAATTAATGAATAGCCAGAAATTTAGGGCCAATCTCTCAATGTTGGGTATGTTAGGTGACCAACAATAGTATTTTGAAATTTGAATAAGTACAATTGTTTTTATTTATAACATGGCATAAATTATATTCCTTTTATCAATGGCTTGCAGCCTTCATCAAATGCCGATGCAGCAACACAAATTTTATACATGATGCATTTTTTTAACATTTAAAGGAATATTAATTCAAAATCATTACAGCATTGCAGTGATAGAAAATGTATACGTATAACTTTATGAATCATGTAATATCACTATCACAAAATGAAATTCAACACAAGAAACTTCTCGGTTAAAACAGTTATAATTAAGTAAACACTCTCCAATCAGTTTTTAAAAATAGTTCAGGAATATTGAACAGTTGATAAGTTTTATTAATTCTTTATCTACATTTTCTAATCTACAATGTTAATAGTATCTTTTAGATGAATGATAAAGAGCATTGTTACTATGTACAATTACACTGCAATTGGGATTAATATAAAGCTTTCAGCTAGTTTGATGCAAGTCTGGATGATATTATCGTTAATAACATGTGAGTAATTAGGAAAATAATATGCGAAAATTAGTTATGCCACTAACATGGCATTTAATAAGAGAAAATATTAAAAAGCTTGGTTTTGGCTCTTGCTGCTTGTAAGACTTTGCAAGAAGCACATATGTGATTCTTCAATAGCATTTTAGCCCCAGGCCTGAGCACACATTAACTCAATGCTAGTAGAAACAGTAGATCTATCCACTATTATTACTTAAAACAAATAGCAAGCTAAGAGTCCAACACAGTGTTAGATATTTACAACTCCAACTGTGCAGTATATTATATAACTTTATTGCATTTAGTTGTTGATAGTCCAACAATCAGCGTTATAATGATAGGTACAAAGTAGCTTGATTATAGGCACAGCTGAAACTTGAAGCAAGTTAGACAGTGAACTACCTAGCAATTTAGTAACATCAAATAATAATTTAAGCTCATCACCACTAGAACAGTTTTGAAAGAGAAGAACAAGGAGCAAACGACTAAAAGCTGAAGAAATCTTACATCCAGTTTACCCTATAGGTTTATGATTTATACAACATAAGATTATCCCATTAGACTGTGATCCAAGGTCTACGCCACAAAGGTAGCTTGTGTAAACTTTCAAGCAAATATCTAAAATGGGTTAACATTACACGGGTAAAATTTATAATATACATGTAATTTTGCTTTACAGGTAGAACTAAGATCACGCTTAATTTTAAAGGAGTATATTAAAATACTACTTACACATTTTTAATCAGTTTCCAGTAACAATAACTTTTGAGTTAAAATAAACATTTTTAAGTTGCACATAATTATATCAAAACTGCTAACTTCAGGTTCAATTTGCACAATATCTAATTAGAGACATGAACAGTTTAGCAGCCTCAGAGTTGAAAAAGATTGTTTGGCATAAGAAGGAAGTTCCTTATTAAAGTGAATACGTTATCTTAAATGACCATATTTATCAATATAACAACACAAAATCATGTAATAAACTGACTGGTAAAAAATAAACCATAACTAATTATTTTCAACAAAATCATCACTTTTTGGATTGTAACACCTGTTGTTACAGTTTTTACAACTATATTCTTCAAGATTGAGTACATCTCATGTTCTTAATTTACTAAAAGACCTTTAAGCAATATTGTGGCTATTCGGAGATGTCACATGACTCTGAATTTGGTAAGATATATAGGCTAACATTCAAGTGCAGAAAAGTTGTGCATATGTCAAGTTCTTGGCATCAACTTTGGCATTTGCAAGTTGATGAAAGACAGAAGTTAATTTAATTTGAATGGACTCAATGGCTGACTTTGATCTAGCTTCAAAAATTGAACAAAAATGATAAATATTTCCAAACATCTAATTCCAGCTTCCAGTTTCACAACGTCATAGTTGATGGTTGGGGATGGCTCAATTAAGTAACAAATACACCCCATAAAATCAGTTATATTTGATCAGTTTATTAATTAATACTTATTCATAGAAACAAGAAATGTCGATATCATATCCCAATCACATTTTAACTTTTAACCTAATTCTAAGGCTAATAGTAATAGCCTAGTGATACTAATAGTAATAGCAATAGATTTTTAATAATTTTTTTTCTTACTCTAAAAACAGAGCAAATGTAAGCCATAGGTGCTAAATTCACACTATTAGTATTACTAATATTATTCGTATGAGATTTATTATTATCAATTATAATTCAATTATAGTAAACACTAAATTGATTATTGATTCATTTTGCTTATATTAAACTTACAGAGTTATACTTATGCTTATACTAATACTACTTCAACTATTATTCATTACTATTACTATTAGTATCAGTATTACAATTATTGTATTGAGTATCTGTTAATAAATCATACTATTTTGCTTATATTATTATTTAAATTAGAGAGTTATACTTATAGTTATAGTACTACTAATAGTTATAGTAACACTAACAACAATAGTAATACTAATAGGATTACTATTAGTATTATCATAGTATTACTATTACCATAGTATTACTATTAGTATTACTATTACTAATAGTAATAGTAATACTATTAGTATTAGTATTAGTATTAGTATTACTATTACATTTAGTTATGATTTAGTAGTTGCACTTTTAGTAATCACCACAATCTAGATGATCATAATATGTTTTAGTTTTACGTTTAGTTTTCAATTTCAATATAGAGTAACACAAACTGAAATATCAATAGTAAAAGTAGTTAAAGTGAGAATTAGTGCCTTACCATTACAGCAACGTTGAAAGTTCCATTTCCGGCAACCCCGAGCATTACGATTTACTTTTAGAGTATGGCTACTAGTACTACTACTAGAACTTGGAGTAGTGCTACTAGATGAAAATTTATCATCTATTACAAAAGAATTACAACGTTACAGGCACATCACACTTGTTCCGGGTAACACTAACTGTAAGTCGACTGAAATTCAGACTCGTCCGTTGCCACTCTAATCTGAAAGTGAATTACCACCGCCCACTGAGCACAAGCACTGGACTTGGCTAGTTTTTGTTAGATTTTGGTTATTTAAGATTTATGACTTAAAAATTGAAACTGTAAACATTTTTCAGTTTGTCATTACTGACTACAGTTTGAGTTACTGGTTAGTGTTAGTGTTACTCATACTCATAACCAAATGGCAAATACCATTACGCCCATTAGGCATAGCATTAATTCTGTGTGAAAGCTAACTAGACTGTTTTGGTGAATGAAACTTTCGCAATTTTAATGAACCTAAATATTGTAGTAAACTGTGGGTTCTGAATGCAACTAGTGCCTACATGCTCTAGAAAGAATAAGCCAAGTATTTGAGTACAAATGAGGATAACCTTTATTGTATCAGATACAGCTCATGTGGTCCTACTACCAGCGAGCTCCAGTAGTAGTCTGAAGCTACACTGGAAACTCGCCTGCTTTTATACACAAGAATTCACATCTAGAATGTTCCAACAGACAAAAGAAAGTTAAGCTTGACAGTAACAAAAGAAAAATAGACAAAGGAGAATGAATAATTCAATAGGCCAAGAATTTAGCTATAATAACAACCTATTGAAGGCATTCATAAAAGCTACACAAATTTCCAGTATCAGTATTAATGCAAAACGATGAAATAGCAAAAAGGGAAAATAACTCTGGAAATGCGTATTTAATGAAAATTACATTATACTGAAAGCTTAATCACAATAATAAGGCATTAGAAAGCTAGTGCAACTTAGCTACAATTACGGCATTCAAAATATACGCAACAGTAATTATAATACTGACACACGCAGTTACTTGAGAACAGTAGAGGATGAGAATCTATCACATTCTCCCCCCATCGAAAAGCATCCCTTTTCGATAACAAAACAATGATTCCACACAAAAAAAATGAAACACAAACGTAGAAAAATATGCGGTTAACAGGAAGGTATTATGATTAATCACACGTAACACGAGAACATTTACAGCTCAGTTGGCTATTGCCAGCGGCCCCTGGTTGTCCGGTTTTATCATTAGAGGTGGTGCACCAGGCTTTCTATCTCTTCTGTACTTGGATCGAGGATATGGGACCAGGCCTCGATTGCGCTATCCAGGACGCACTCTCGGTAAGGAAGTGCCATACTCTGCCCGTGACGGGGCAATTGTGGGTGGGTTGGCTGAGTCTGTTCTTCTATCTGGTTGCCTGGTGCTCCAGATATCCAATACTGGCGGGCGACCAGGGCCCGAGGCATTGCCAGTATTGGAGAGTCCTCTTCGTCTCTGCCTGCGAGGTGGTCGCCGTATAGAGTGCCCTGCTCCTCCCCAGCTATGAGCTGGAGCTCAACCGGTTCGGGGTCAGGGCCACTAACGCTGGCGGAACACACCTCGGAAGAGGGGGTGTCGTACTGCTGGCTGCGGGGAGCCGAAACAGGAGCTGGTGGGGGAGGGGAGTCGGATCGACTGGCCTCCTCGGTATCCTTACGCTCCTCTGTTTGGGTATCTGGCGAGGTAACTCCCATAGCTGATGCTAGTGTCTGAATAACAGTGTTTAAATTATACTTAGGGGTATCAGGATTAGAATTCAACTTGAGCTGTAACTCACGTGCTAGCTGTGTGAAATCTTCTTCTTGGTGGAATTCTCCAGGGTGATGGAGGGAATTTCCAGCCAAGATGGGGTGGTCGTCCGTACTGGGTGGGTTGTCTTCATGAGGGGGCCACTCCAGGTGCCCTACAGCATAGTCTGCCAGATACCTGGGGGGTCTTCTTGACCGCTGGCTCCTCTCAATTGGAACAGGCACCTGTGGTGTTGGTGGCTCCTGGGCTACCCTAGTAGGGGGGTCCCCGCCTTCACCCAACACGGGGGTGGGGGTGTCCTCCCCCAGGGAGGGTGGTGGTCCTAGGGCTTCCCGCTGTTCCTGTTCCCGCTCTTCTCTCTGCTGTCGCTCCAGCTGCTCTATCAAGGCGGCCTGCTCCTGGTCCGACTCTCTGGGAACCACAATTTCCACCTCTCGGGGCTGGGTGGCCCGTCCTCGACGGTTGGGCTGGCGGTGGGGCTCCAGGAGGGGTGGAGCCTCACCCACTGCGT
Source organism: Bugula neritina (assembly GCA_964035545.1). Taxonomy (NCBI): domain Eukaryota; kingdom Metazoa; phylum Bryozoa; class Gymnolaemata; order Cheilostomatida; family Bugulidae; genus Bugula; species Bugula neritina. The sequence continues at coordinate 6,278,198 of OZ037765.1, read as the reverse complement.
CTGGGCTGGCATGGTAAGGCTTCAGGCGCTGCTCGCTCTGGACCGAGACCTGTCCAGAGCGCTCCACACGGTATGTGTGGTTGGGCAGCACCTCCACTACACAGTAGGGACCGACGAACTTGGGCTGAAGTTTAGCCGACTGTCCGCGTCGCCTACGGTAGCTCACCATCCAGACCCAGTCTCCCACTTGGTACAACGGGGGCTCTTCCGAGTCCTCTGTGCGGGTCTGCCACTGCTGGGTACGCAGTGCATCATGAGCTTTGCCCATGATGTCTATCAGACCCTCCACATATTCGTGTACCGGTGACTCGGGGGCAGGAACATGGTATGTCAGGTGTTCCGGAACCCGCGTCTCTCGGCCTAGCATCAGGAAGTTTGGGGTCTCCTGCGTGGCGGAGTGTGGTGTGCTGCGGTAAGCCCGCATGATTTGCGGCAGCACCACGTCCCATTCTTCCTGACCTCGACCAAGGAGCAGGCTCCTGAGGGCGTCACCCAACATCCTGTTGTTCCGCTCGACGACTCCGTTCCCTTGCGGGTGATATGGGGTGGTCCGACTCTGGTTCACCCCCCATATCCGGCAGAGGTCTCCCATGAGCTGGGACTGGAACTGGGCACCCTGGTCCGTATGTATCTGCTCGGGTAAACCGAGGTAACAGAACACATGTTGGTCCAGGGTCCGGGCCACCGTGGGGGCTGTTGCGTCTGGAATAGCCAGAGCATCTGCCCACCGGGTAAAGTGGTCCGTGAGCACCAGTATCCAGGTGTTCCCTCTGGCGGATAACGGCATAGGCCCGACGAGGTCTACCGCCACTACTTGCCACGGTCGACCAGCGTATAGCCGGCGTCGACCAGTGGTTTCCGTGGGGCGGCCATGCTTGCTAGCTTGGCAGACCTCGCATTGCCGTACCCGCAGTCGTACGTCCCGAGTCATTCCGGGCCAATACCAACGCAGCCGCAGACACCTGATGACCCGACTGACTCCAGAATGAGCCTGCTTATGGGTGTCCCAGATCAGTTCCCGTCGGAGGGCGCGTGAACAGACGACGCGGTCCCTCTCTTGCTGACGGTTGTCTGCTGCTAACGTTATCATCAGGAGGCCATCAGGACTGACCTTGAGGGCATCCCAGCGACGACAGAGGAGTTGGAACTCAACGTCTCCCTGCCGCTGCTGTTCCTCGCTAGGTCGTCGGCCCTCCTTCTTGGCCCGGAAAATGTCCGCTACCGCGCCGGGTAGCGTCTCCTGGAGTCGGCACAGCTCCTTGACATTCTGGTACAGAGTGGGGTTGGCGTGGAGCGCCTGGACGTCGTCTGAGTGGGTTTCGGTCCGAAGATGGCCGTGCTCCCACCGATAGACGGCGCCCTCCCCTAACTCTGTTTCCACGTCAAGGCGAGCGGGTCCCCCGTCCCGCTTCTCAATGTGCAGGCACTGCTTACAGTCTCCTACCGGCCGGCGGCTCATGCCGTCAGCGTTCCCGTGCTTCCGGCCAGCACGGTGTTCTATCCGGTAAGAGAACTCGGCAAGAATCTCTAGCCAACGAGCCACCTGGCTCGAGGGCTCTGCACGTTTACACAGCCATATCAGTGATGCATGGTCTGTTCGCAAACGGAACGTTCTCCCATACAGATATGGCCGAAAGTGCTTGACCGCCTTGACTACTGCTAGGAGTTCCTTCCTAGTGGTGCAGTAGTTCTTCTCGGCGGCCGCGAGAGTCTTGCTGTAGTAAGCTACGACCACCTCACTTCCACCCTGAACTTGAGACAGGACAGCTCCCACGCTGTGGTCGCTGGCGTCAGTGTCCAGGATGTACTCTTGGGCTGGGTCAGGATACGCCAGAATTGGCGCCTCCATTAGCCGCTGCTTGAGGTGGTCAAATGCCTGCTGCTCCTCCTGTGTCCACTGCCACCGGACCCCCTTTGCAGTCAGCCGATTTAACGGCTGAGCCACTCCTGCGAAGCCAGGTATGTACTGCCGGTAGTACCCTACTAGGCCCAGGAACGCGCGCAACTCAGGGAGGTCACGGGGGACAGTCCACTCCTTCACAGCCTGTACCTTCTCCGGGTCGGTAGCGACCCCGTCACGGCCAACCACATGGCCAAGGTACGTGACTTCCGGCTGCAGGAGTGCACACTTGGAGGGCTTTAGCTTCAGTCCAGCTGCCCGGAGACGGTCAAAGACCTCCCGCAGACGACTGACATGGGTCGAGAAGTCTGGGGAGATGACAATGACGTCGTCCAGATAGATGAGGAGGGTCTTCCAGTGTAACCCACTGAGGACCTGCTCCATGAGCCGTTGGAAAGTTGCCGGGGCGGACGTTAATCCAAATGGCAGTACTTTCCACTTCCAGAGCCCGTCGCGGGTGATGAATGCTGCTTTATCCTGGGCATCAGGACTGAGGGGTACTTGCCAGTACCCGCTAAGCAGATCCAAAGTACTGAAGTACTTGCTACCCGCGAGGGCATCTAGAGACTCATCTATCCGTGGGAGAGGGTAGGCGTCCTGGATGGTAACACTGTTGAGTCTGCGGTAGTCCACGCAGAATCTCCAGCTACCATCCTTCTTCTTGACCAGGACTACTGGAGAGCTCCACGCACCGTGGGCAGGCTCAATCAGATCCCGGTCGAGAAGATCCTGTACCTGTCGGCTCACCTCCTTCTCCTTCTCCGGGCCTAGACGCCGGGTAGGCTGCCTGATGGGAGTGGTGCCGGCTGCCAGGGGTATCTCGTGGGAGATGACCTTGGTCAGCCCCATGTCTCCATCGCCACGACTGAAGACATCACTGTACTCCGCAAGTAGTTGAGCCAGTACTTGGCGTTCAGTACTACTTGTACAGTTTCCACACGCTCCATCATATAGGTCAGCCATATGCTCTGGGACTGCTCCTCGTCTGGTGTGAGGGGGGTTCCCCTGGGTGTCGGCCACTGTCTCCAGTGCCGGACCCACATCCGCTTCCTGGATGGAGTGGTACTTCCCCACCAGCGCTCCAGCCGATAATCGGACAGGTTCCGTGAAGGGGTTGATGCACTGCACGAGGAGCTCCTGCCGACAATCTAGCCGATTCAGGCTGTTTGCTAGTCGGATCGCTCCGTGCGTTCCCTCAACCACCCCCAGGCCGGCGATCCCCTTGCAGTTGACTCTGCAGCGAAGAGTCGCCTGGGATCTCCCCGGAACCGTGCAGTCCCGCACTACCTGGACTCCGCCCACCAAGGGCCTTCCGAACTTGTCGACGCAGACAAGCTCCTTCCCAGCCATCACCACCACTGACTTCTGGAAATCCATGTGACACTGGTGTTTCTCCAGAAACGGCATTCCCAGGATGGCGTCCTCCTTCAGCTGGCTGACTATGAACGTCTCGTGAATTGCTTGATCACGGACGCGTCCAGGTAGTGAAATGACGCCGTAGAAAGGAATGCATGATCCGTCCGCCAACGTACCATGCGCACCTTCATACGGCTCGAGGCTCGCCCGCTCTCGTGCACCAAGAGTGTCAAAGAGACGCCTACTCAGCAGGTTGGTAGTGCACCCAGTATCCAGTAGGAATGTGGCAGCTTTACCCAAAATCTTTCCGGGCAGGAAGTAGCTGCTTCCATACGGCTGGGTGCTCCTGGAGCGGTCAGTCTCTGGGGGAGACACAACTTGGGTCCGCACAGCGGGCCTCCTCTTCGTCTTAGAGACAACGGGGGTTTTCTGAGGTCGGGAGGGTAGCTTGGGGTACTCTTGCGAGTAAGCTGAAACCTCCTCCACAACCTCCTCGGGCAACCCCGCGAACCGGTTCTGGAGTGGCCAGGCCGGAGGATCGGGCAGACCTTGCGGTCTCCGAGATCTCCGAGGTGCCTGCCATCCTGCTTCTTCTAGCTGCATCCGGGTCTCGAGTGACACGGTCGGAGGATCGGGTAGACCTTGCGGTCTCCGAGGTCTCCGTGGCCTCTGCCACTCGGTATCGGCAGACCCTGTGGAGGTCTCTTCTTCTCCTCTTCGAGTCCTATCCCGGATGGGATTGGCGTGAGGCCCACGGTTGGCGGAAGTTACCGTGAGCCTTGGGTGTTTAAAGGCCCTTGGCCTCTAGGGCAGTGCCTCCTCACGTGCCCTTGCGCCCCGCACCCCCAACAGATTAGCAGAGATGGGCGGACAGGGTTGTCCCGTGAACGGGGAGCCCGCCTATCCGCCTGTTCGTTCTGCAACTTCGTCACCGTAGCCTGCAGGCCTTTCATCATGTCCATTAACATGGTGAGCTGCGTCTGCTCGGGTGATTTAGTTGCAGCTGCTGCTACCTGTGGAGTTGGAAGTGGGGTGGTCTCCTCATGCTCCTCGACCACTTGGCGGGCTGTATAGCTCGGTCGCCTAGGCTCTTCCACCTGGAAGTAAGCCTTCCCCATTTCCAGCGCTTCCTCTATACTGTTGACCTTGGCGGCCAGCCAGTGTCGCTGCAGGTTCGGGTGATTCACGCTCCGGAAGAACGCGTTATAAACGAGGCGCTTTCGGTCGTCGCCAGTGGCATGACCGAAAGCAGCCTGAGCCAGGCGCTCTACCTCGTTAGCGTGATCTTCCAGAGGAGTCTTCCGGTCTCTCCTCATTATCTGCAAACGATCAGCTGCTTCTTCGGCTGATAGGCCGAACCGGGCTCTGAGAGCCCGCATGATGTGCTCTTCATCAGGCCCAAGAGCAAAGCTCTTGGCCCGGCCTGTCAGACAGGCCCGGAGTTGGAGGATGCGCACCCGTACTGGCCATTCAGCGATGGTGGCCACATCCTGGAACTCCCTGATGAATTGCTCTACGTCTCCTTCTCCTCCGAAATTCGGGGGCTGGAGGCGATACCTGTCACCAGGTGATGCCTGTCCTTGACCCCGCAATCCCTGGAGGGCTGTGACCAGCGCCTCAACCGTGAGGGCTGGTGGTGTTGCTGCCTCAGGGGCTGAGTCCCCTGGGGCCATTGCGCGCCGCTCGGCAACTAGTTATTCGAAAATCCCACCGCTGCCACCAATGTAGTAAACTGTGGGTTCTGAATGCAACTAGTGCCTACATGCTCTAGAAAGAATAAGCCAAGTATTTGAGTACAAATGAGGATAACCTTTATTGTATCAGATACAGCTCATGTGGTCCTACTACCAGCGAGCTCCAGTAGTAGTCTGAAGCTACACTGGAAACTCGCCTGCTTTTATACACAAGAATTCACATCTAGAATGTTCCAACAGACAAAAGAAAGTTAAGCTTGACAGTAACAAAAGAAAAATAGACAAAGGAGAATGAATAATTCAATAGGCCAAGAATTTAGCTATAATAACAACCTATTGAAGGCATTCATAAAAGCTACACAAATTTCCAGTATCAGTATTAATGCAAAACGATGAAATAGCAAAAAGGGAAAATAACTCTGGAAATGCGTATTTAATGAAAATTACATTATACTGAAAGCTTAATCACAATAATAAGGCATTAGAAAGCTAGTGCAACTTAGCTACAATTACGGCATTCAAAATATACGCAACAGTAATTATAATACTGACACACGCAGTTACTTGAGAACAGTAGAGGATGAGAATCTATCACATTATCTTCTTTTCAAAATTAAACTCATACACTTCTTGGTTATTAAGTGTTGGTGATATTCATTATCATGCGAAGTTAACGCTCCTTCTGCATTTTAACTTTTTATCGCAGTTAATAGATCACAGCCTCCTAAATCTCTACAATAGTAATGACATAAGATCGTATAGCAATACTTTTTGTAATCAATTGCGAAAATTTTGCAGCTTCTGGACCAATCACGTTAAAGATAGACGGCACACCAAAATTTCTCAAGTGATTAAACTACGAAGGTAGATAACCCTTGTTAAATAAATTATCGAGCGTACAACGAAATACATTTTAATGGTATATTAAAATATTTTATTTAACACCGTAGGATAGGTGCAGTTACATACATGTGTGCGTGTCATCTGACTTAATTAGCACCCCAATTGGCAATTCATATGCAATTTGATACAGCAAATATAGTATTTTCAACAACGTATACAAGTTATTTTATTCATAACTGCTTATGTTGTAATTAGCTCACTTCAGACAGTGTTCTATGTTAATAGAATGAATAATAATTTTCTGCTAGTACTAAGTTGTGTACCATGACGTGCTTCTATGTGCAATGTATATATGTGCAACACTATTTGACCAAACATTATACCACAATACAACTCAAGATAAATTAGACTAAATGTGTAGGTATCATGTGGTTGAATATTAACCCATCAAATCTTCATTGGATAGAATTTAACAGTAATAGCAGGAGTCTTCACTAAGGAAAACAATTTGCTAAGAAGTATGATAAAACCAGTGATAGAATTAGGAAAGAAACTATTGTTCAACTTTGAATCTAATGTGGCTCTAAAGTTTTACAGAGAGGCAAAAATTTTATTCATCAACAGCTAAAAATTTTTTATTGGTCCACTACAATGTCCCCCATTTGAATCTACCCATTGCTGCCTTAACCGGAAAGCTCTATAAGAACAGACTAGCGCTGCAATAGAAAGCATTATGTATAATATTATTAAGGAGAAGCATGTTATCGTGAGTATATAAAAAGGATCACTTAGTTATCTAGCTGGAGAAGGAAATGATCATTTAGTGTAGCCATGATTCTCACAAACAGCGGCAATTTCTGTTGTTTGCTTCATGCTTTTTACTGATTAAAGGCTATGCAATTGTGCTTTTATTTGGTACTAAAACCCTCTTAGCAATTATAGAGATTTATATGAATTAAGTAGCTTTATTTTAGACGTTTTCATGCAAGTCCTGACGGGTAGATGTGAGCAGATTTCACAACTCTGCTGCATACTCTAATAGGTTGAGTCTACAGGATGGTTTGTAAGCTCACTTTAAAGTCATCAAAGAGAGTATTTTTAGTATGTTAGTCAGTACCTTAGTATTTGAAACGTTTTCACACGGACTGCATCAACGAGGTTGTAGCTATCTGCCTTAACTTGGCAGAATTCTTTCGAGCAGTATTTTGTAATTTTATTTCATTGCATGGTGATACAGTCTAGACCTCTAGGGTAACTAACTTTTAGTGTTTTTCAGATATAAAAATTGATGATTATAGGAATTTCATATGACTAAAAGATGAGCATTAATGTCACAAAACTGTTGGTAGCAGTGTGACGAGTTCGAAAAGTCTGGTAGTCAGAAGTGTATAGACAAGTAGCATACAGCTTGCTAATCCAGTTGAGAGTAAATAGAGTTGTGAATATAAGTAGACTTTATTTCTCTAATAAGATATGCACAGATGAACTTATGAAAATGAACTCCGAAAATGAATTGATTTGTAAACACAACTGCCTCAGTATTCATAGTAAACAAAAAAACTCTAGAACATTCTCAAGCATTCTAGTATAGAAAATTCTAGTAGAAAACATTCCCCACATGCCAATACTATTTATAGAAAATCAAAACAAAACAAAACATTGGAATTTCCATGGTTATTTCGCAATTATTGTGCAACACCTTGTTTACATTGCTGGGCAGTAGTTAACATGACTAATGAAAACAGCAACAATGAACAATGACCCATCTCTTTGATCAGTCTAGAACATTTATGAACATTCTTGTATAATCATTAGGAAAAACCCGGTAAGTCTACAGGTATATTTGTGAATTTGTGACAATTAATAATATGACATTATCTAACTTATTATATTCAATGTTCTAGATTGAATAGCCAATGATGTCAATGCTATAAAACAGACCAATCATTTGATTATATCCTGCTAATTATTAAGCCACATGCACATAGTCAACTGCAAGATATAAAAAAATATATTTTGGTATAGAGATACAGCAGTTTTCAATACGGTTAGAGCACTGCACAGCCTTACATCTAAACCAATAGGTTGTATATGGTCGGTTGATTCATCCCTCTAGGGGAATTTGTATTTTAAAGTTGTCTCCCCCTACAGGGATTGGGGGCAGTCTCGATGATATATAGAAGGCCCATAAAATAAGTAGAAATGTAAGGTTTGAGTGAAGACTACTACTAGTATAAGTTTCATTTTTTCTGAGATTAATATTTTGGCATAAGTACACATATGAGCAGTTTCAGGATTTTTTTAAAAAATTTTGTTAATGATAAATGGCACAAAAACAAAACTTCAAAGCATATTTGTGGTTTTGGTTAGTGAGCAAATCTGAAGCTGGCAGCTGTCATTATTATTTGCTTTGCCGACTGTAACCAGTCTGTTTAGAGCTGCTAACCTTTCAACTCTTAGGACAATAATAACATGCTCGTACACAGTATAGCTGCACTAGTGGGCTCTGTCTTACTGAACTCCAAAATATGCTCCAAATTATGGGTTGGAACACATGCCTGTACGTTTATGAAGGCACTGGCTCATTTGTATTAACATGTTCACATACTTACACACCTATACTATGAAAATAACTAAGCCACCCTACTATCTAATATTTCTATATATCAAAAAAATTATTATAAATATAAAGATATGTATTAAAATAGATAGATTAAATTTGTAATTTCAAACAACATCTTATCTAAAAATGCCAAACACTGTGTAACTATATATGTTTTAAAAGCATTTGTTTACATGGCATGCATGCAAGTCAATGAAAATATTTAGAGAACAGTAAAAAGAAGCATATAAATTTCAGAATAGTTTCTTTTTTTCTGAGATGAATATTTTGGAAATGTCCCACAATTCAACGTTTAAATAAAGTCTGTAAAAGAATTTTTCACAGTGTATTTTCAATGAAGAATTATTTTTGCAAGCTGGTTTGCATTTGTTCTGGCATGCCATTTTACAGTGGTCTAGTTAACTAGGTCAAAGTTCATTGAGGTGGACATGTTTTATTAACCTCCGTGTGTTGATAAAATACTATCATTGGATTTAGAGCTTCTCTAAGCAACTTCACAGTCTGATTAAATATCTGCGATACCTGCCTAGTAGACAATCCAAACTTAAAAAATTAATATACTAAATCCTTGTATTACATGTATGGATGAAAAATAATGCAACAAATTGGCTAAAGCATGTTCAAGTAATGTGAAAAACTCGAAATATAAATGAGTCAAACTAGAGCTAGTCAAGTGTGTGGTGTTTTTGGCCGATTTATATGTGTTGTTTAATCAGCTTATTATGTAGGGATGTAATCCTATATAATGTAATTTAAGTTAGACAGCTAAAGTTGGACAGTTCTCATCGGGCACTTTCTTGAACAAGCAGTTATGTAATATAGAGAGACAGCTACTCAACAGAGAGCTTCAAGCAAGCAAAATTCTTGCAACAAGGTTGATGGAATACAAAACAGCTGCTGTTATTCTTATAACAGCATGCATTGTATAAGAGATAGCCTGATGGTTTACATAGTTTACATACAGTGACATACTACTGAAAATTATTGGAAACCACAGAAAAGATATAAAGGAGAGAATGCTGGCACAAAGGAAGTATAGCAATGTGGTCAAATATATGGCTGAAAACTGACCTAGAGATAAATAAGTACAAAATGTACATAATATAGCTAAATCAGCAAAGCCAAATGATTTGATATAAAAAGTATTATCTGGGAATTTAGTAAAACTTTGTAGCATTATTTAAAACTCCACCTTTGAGCAAGACCCGTATGGAGTAAAGCCAATCTTAATTTCATTAGTGTCATAAGAATGCAGTCATTATGACATAGTTCGTTCTTTCTATACTTTACAGCTGGTACTAAATGTACATTTTAACTCTTTTTTGGAAACAAGCCAAGTTGCTTTGGCTGAAAAGTGCTTTTTTTGATGATTTTTTTTCTGCAATGCAGCAGTATATAATTTACAATGCTCCAAAAACATTTCTGTAAATTAGGAATGTTGGTATACAAACAGCTTGCAAGAATAATTCTTCATTGAAAATACACTGTGAATTTTTTTTACAGATTTAATTTAAACGTTGAATTGTGGGACCTTTCCAAAATATTCATCTCAGAAAAGAAGAAACTATTCTAAAATTTATATGCTTCTTTTTACTGTTCTCTAAATATTTTCATTGACTTGCATGCATGCCATGTAAACAAATGCTTTTAAAACATATATATAGTTATACAGTGTTTGACATTTTTAGATAAGATGTTGTTTGAAATTACAAATTTAATCTATCTATTTTAATACATATCTTTATATTTATAATAATTTTTTTGATATATAGAAATATTAGATAGTAGGGTGGCTTAGTTATTTTCATAGTATAGGTGTGTAAGTACGTGAACATGTTAATACAAATGAGCCAGTGCCTTCATAAACGTACAGGCATGTGTTCCAACCCATAATTTGGAGCATTTGGAGTTCAGTAAGACAGAGCCCACTAGTGCAGCTATACTGTGTACGAGCATGTTATTATTGTCCTAAGAGTTGAAAGGTTAGCAGCTCTAAACAGACTGGTTACAGTCGGCAAAGCAAATAATAATCACGGGCTTTCCATGTACCGATCTCAGATCGATCTCGCTGAGATCGATCTGAGAAATGTGCTCAGATCGATCGTTTTTCCATGAGAGTGTCAGATCGATCTCGCGAAGTTGCCTCCTCTTAAGTGAAGGATACTTTAAAAGTATAATTTGTTCACCTATTTGAGTGATTAAAGCTACTACTGTTGAAAACAAGATGGTCGTAGTCTAAAATTTAATCCCAGCTATAAACTATACGCAGCAAAGCTTTCAGTGTATGATAATTTGGCCAATTTAAAATAATTGATTTTAATTTTTTAGCTTGACAGCTTATATAAAATTAATGGCTGTCTTGCAGATTATTAATAAACTTACAGGACTGTTAGGCTTAAAATTACAAAGAAAATAGCTAATGAAACTAAGTTTTAATAGTCATTAAAATTCAATTTAAATTCTCCCATTTTTTTCAACCTTCTACTGCATATAATTGAGTTTTCTTAATCATTGTACTGAAAGTCAAAGTTTTGGCATCTAAAAAGGTGGCTATCATAATTATTTAATACTTTGCTTAGTAATTATCAATAAGTTATCATTTTTATTAGCAGACAGCATTGTAGCGCGCAGTCTTTTTCTACTTCTCAGATCGATCTGGCGTCTTTCCATGGTCTTATTGACATGAGATCGATCTGAGTTCGAGCTCCACAGACCGACCAGCTCAGATCGACTGAGATCGATCTTTAACGTCTTTCCATGGATCGATCTCGCTGAGATCGGTCCATGGAAAGCCGGTGAATGACAGCTGCCAGCTTCAGATTTGCTCACTAACCAAAACCACAAATATGCTTTGAAGTTTTGTTTTTGTGCCATTTATCATTAACAAAATTTTTAAAAAAAATTCTGAAACTGCTCATATGTGTACTTATGCCAAAATATTAATCTCAGAAAAAATGAAACTTATACTAGTAGTAGTCTTCACTCAAACCTTACATTTCTACTTATTTTATGGGCCTTCTATATATCATCGAGACTGCCCCCAATCCCTGTAGGGGGAGACAACTTTAAAATACAAATCCCCCTAGAGAGATGTCTGAAAACCCTCTATTCTAGGCAGGGTCCTTGGCGGCGTCAAGAAGAACACTTGCAGTGGTACAAGCAGAACCTCTCAAACCATGTTGCCAGCATGCTCCTAACACCTTTGCTATCAAATAGTTCTGTAAGGATTGAATCTTTAGAAAAATAAGTGTGTATGTAAATTGGGGAAACATAATTTATATAATAAGTTTTTATTAAAATTTATGGATCCTATGTTATCATTTTTGTTTAAATATGTATATTATTCTAAAAAATTAACTTAATTTAGCAGAAATTAATTACAGCAGTAATTATTTAGAACGCTTATAAAAGTAAACCAATGATACAAACTTACAAATAGAAAGTTATTTTTATGCTTTTATACTAACTTTAAGATGAGTTCTGCAATATATAGCCATACCTATTATGCAGGTAGTGAGATAAAGTTTTTATGGCCTCTGCTGTTTGCTAAGTACAATTCTTTTGTCGGAAATCTCCCGAATACAAGTTCAAGTGTACCTAAGCATTTAGTAACTTGGCTCTTGATAGCTGCAGCTGCAATAATATGTTTGATGATAGTCTTAGATTCAATTTTATTTTGCGTTATTCTACCGTATTTGATAATTTATCCATGTTTAGCAAGATGTTTTGGTGCAAAATTATTAATATAGTAAACAGGTGATGTTATAACTGTAACCAATTGTAGTTGTAGAATTGAATCCAATATTACAGAGCATTTTGATGCAAATTGAATAGGCGTAATTGAGTAGCCATAATAGTAAACATAATGTTTAAAGAATAAACTATACTGGATTGTATATTGCAGTAGCTGTAAGTTGTGAAGTATGCAAAATAAATTTGGTTTGAGATTTGGCATGATTACCATGTTGAAATTTAATTAGAGTTGTGTTCTCAATGCTATTCATGATCCAATTTGTGGTTATGAGCTTCAAGTTACAAATTTTGAGAGTATGCAACTCCCACAACATATGCTAAAAAACTGAAATTACCAAAGAAAATTGCTGCTTCTTTTGTCTTTGTATACATTTTCAACTGATTTAAGCTCAATGATATAGATGATAGCTCAACTTTATATATAAATACAGCTAGTGTGTATGAATACAGTGTATATGAATACAGTGTATATAAATACAGTGTGCCCTGAGAGTGCCACAGTAACATTGCAACAGTCTATTGTAACTATTTCACATAACATGGCATGGCAAAACACTTTACTAATAACACCTTTATTAACAGTTCACTCTATTTTACTCTGCCTTTTTGCTAAATCTAAACTGCAGTTGTCTTGAATTACATTACCAACCATTTGCAAGTTATAGATAAATGTTTATACTTTTGCATTGTTAACTTGTATTCTTATTATAATGCGATGGGAATCTTTAATGCAGTCATAAGTTTTGCATGTTTACACACACAAGATTTCTTAGTAATAAGAAAATGATGATGCATTAAAAAACAGGATCCTTTATGCAACTCTAAAGAAATGCTATGTTGCCAAAATCCACCTCAGATCAGTTATGAAATATCCTGAGAAGCTATGAAGGAGAATGAAGTTGCCAATTCTTGCCTTCACTTTTGAGTATACATACTTAAAAATAATTGAAGCTTAAGCCTTTGAAAAATGACATATGTAATTTCTTCAAGCTGGAAGGTCTTAAAAACTTAAAAAAAGATTTTTTTTTTAGATACAGTGTTTGCAATGCACATGGCTTTTCTTTATATATACGCTAACACAAAACATTGTTTTTATTCATTCTATAAATATAAGATTGTGGATATTTTATTGTCGATTTTGTGTTTATTATGCACTGATAGTTTTTAAAAACTTTCTTTCAACATTAAAGTGGCTAAATTGTATATAAGCTACCTAGAGGATTGAACCAGATTATGGGTTTTCTGTGGTGCAGGCATTGGTTTTAATTTAGCAAATTTTCAACACTTATATTGTATAAGATTTTATCTGACCTTTAGTTCTGCAACATTTTATCATATACACAATACAGAAACTGTTGGTAATGAAAATATTTTGGATCAATTTCGCTTTTATCATATTAACTAACACATATTATTCCGTTATATATCCAACATAATTATAATGTGCATCAACTGCTTTCAGATCTGTAAAAAAAGTGCTTCACTCTATCCAAAGACAAGTAATTTATACATAATAGCAGTTATATAAAAAGCAAAACGATTAGAGTTCAAAGTTTTGTACCAAATTGGCGTGCTTAATCAGTCTAATTCATCTGTATCAGACCAGCCTACCAAGACTTGTCACTCTAGTCTAGTAGCTAGCCTTTACAACCAGTACAGGTAAAGGATTGTATTCAAATAAAACAACGCTTAACTTTCAATCAATACAATGACATCAGTTGCATCTACAAAGCAATCAATATCATAGCTTGTAGCTTCAAATCAATACACATGAGGCATTTTTATAATAGACTGCATACATAATTAATAACCATTTAATACCTCATGGGTTAGCAGGCAGTTTCCGTCTATTTTAGGCAGGATAAGGTCAAACTGAAGCATTTTCACAATGAATATGTCTTTACAAATAAATGTTAAACTCTCACCCACATGTGAAGAAGTTCAGACTTTATTATATTCAAAACTATAATACAGAGCATTAAAATAACAGGTTCAAACTGTTATATAAGGATGTTTCAAAACTGACAGCTATTTACATAAAAGAAAAAATACATAAAGTGTAACCGAATTGCCAAAAAACTAATTATTAGGTAGAATGAATTGTCTGGCTGAGAGTGATTAGAAGATCTATTAGGGCGCTGTACAATCAGGTAACAAACTCAATGAATAGCCCAACAATAAGTATTTTCTGGTTTAATAACGGCCTCCTCCACCACTGTTGCCCGATTGGTGCTGTTTGACACTGTAAAAGACAAGAAGCACCACATTTTAAACTTGAAGTCACCAAATACAACATAGTGTTTTCAAGCAAAATAGCAATACAACTTTGAGCCATATTTCATTGAAAACATACATTAAACGTACAAGTTTAGAATCTATCAATGAAACTGTATTGTAGATAGAAGTATTAGAAAAATTGCTAAAATTGTGTTATTCTCAAGAGAATGAAATTTTGGTATCAGAAATATTAACATCAAACCACTGGTTACTATCAAAACTATATAAAATGTAGCCTCTACAGTTACACATCTCTATTTATTAGTTTGTGTTATTTTTATTCTAGCATGTCATTATAGCAATAATTTTAATTCTTTATTTGTGATGTTGATGTTGCTAGACAAGTGGTTACAATGCATGCACTCAGAGGTAAGTAGTGTTGACACCCCAGCCAATACAGCTAATTAGCATTAGAGCAGCACCTGCCCCTGTCTACTAGGTCTAAACTAGAGCACCTGTTGAACAAGCAGAGTAAGAGCTGTCAGTAGATAGCTAGGGCAAGCATTGTTTGGTAATAAGGTATTCTTGTTAGCATAGAAGGAGGTAAGCGGCAACTTTGCGGAAGATAGAGATTTCGTGTTAGCAACTTCGGAGAACAACAAAATCACTAGTCTTCCACAAAGTCTAAGCATTCAAACACCAACCACCAGTTAACAGCTGAACAAACAGTAAAGAGAGTATATCTTATAGACTGCTAGCTGTTGATCAGAAACTAGCTGCAGCAGTAAGGTATTACTACCAGTAGAGTGAGCAGTAAGTACTAACCCTGCTAACTCAACACTCCCAAACATTCTCAACAATAGTTAGTAAATAGCGTAGGAACACACAAGCTAGGAAACCGACACTGCAGCAAACATTCGCCATCATGGAAAAGTTTAGAAGGTAAAAGAATGAAAACTTCAATTAAAATTCTAAATATTTCATTGAAAGCTCAACTAGAAAGTAACAAGACAAGGTTTTTAAATGGTCAGAAAAACACATTGAATGGTTTGCAATGCACACACACACACACACAAGCCATTTAATTCAAAGTAAACAAGCAAAAAAGTTATGCGGCTTTTCCATATGAAAGGGTGACAGAGTTGTTACCTCAAAGAGATGTTCAATTATGAAAACAAAAGTAAACTTTGTGAATGTCTACGCATTGTACAGACAAGGAAAGAGCAGGTTTGAAGTACCTCAACTGCAAGAGATATTGAGCATTCTGTATTTGATCTTGAGTACCGCTGATGGTAATAATTCTGTCATTAGAGCCAGCCACGGCCTCGTCAATCTGAATCTGGGCGTTGGACTGCTGACGAATTTGCTTAATTCTGTTGCCTCCTTTACCAATTATAGCTCCAGCAAGCTGCAATATGTTTACAAATAATTTTTGTTTGCTTGAATTAATCAAAATAATATACAGCTATAGCTATAAAACACACGAAACTTAGAAATTGGAAGAGAATTTTTTTCAATAAAGTTTCCAGCTTACATCTTTTGGAATGCTGACTTGAGTTTTGGTAGATGATCCGCCATCTCTGCTATCACCAAACCCTCCACCTCTACCACCTCCAAAATGGTTCTCCCGCCCACCGTCATAGCCGCCATCTCGGCCACTTCTCCCACCTCCATAGCCGTCGTCTCGACTGCCTCCGAAATCTCTTCCGCGACTTCCACCAAATCCTCCGCCACCACTACCCCGAGATCTATCAAATCCTCTATCAAAACCTCGGTCACCTCCATAACCGCCCCTTCCTCCTCTCATTCCACCTCGAGAACCACCGCGGCCTCTACCGCCGCCACCACCACCTCCTCTGCAAACAATTCAACATTTACAAAATATTAAATAATCAAAAAAAATTTAATAAATTAAACAAAGTTTAAAATAACCTACCATTCTGCACAGCTGTTAATTAAACATGAGGTAAGCTAACAGCACTATGACACTGCTACAAGATAACTGAAGCTCTAATAAACCAAGTCATCTGCTTAGGAATCAATACGTGTTCACAGGTCCCAAGAGCCTATTCTATAGCATGTTTCAACAACGAATAACCAATCAGAAAGGGGCAATTAATATTTATATTAAGTTCACACAAAGCTACTCTACAGATATGAGTATTTCACCTCAACTACCAACTTAACTTACCTATGAAGAGCAAAATTGTCACATTGCTGATAATCTGCTAGAGATAAAATACAACAACTTGTCTCTCCTAACCCCTTGTTGCACAATGAAAGGTAGAGCAAATGCTATCTCACTATAAATACACTGCAATAATAAGGCCGAATATCAATACTAAGACAAAGGACGTAGATCTGCCTATTTAGTCAAGCCAAGCGACCATCTCATCTAAACACTGCTAACGAGATCTTATTTGTGAAAACAAACAAGAGATAAAAAACTCTGCAGCCAATGAATAGACAGAAGCGTGACTTGCATTCAACAAAGTATTCTGAACACCCCACAACAAAGCTATCACATTTTTATACAGGACTCCGTCACAATACAATCCTCCCTGCATCAAAGGATTGTATAAAATATGCTTTCTATAGACAAATTGACAAATTACATATAAACAAAGAATATAACATTCACAGGCAGTGTCGTGAATGAGCCGCTCAACAATCAATGATGCTTTTTGATACAATTCAAACTGTGAGGATCGATTTCCAGTAATGGAAACCAACACCTGCCCTTTTCACCGAGAATTAGAAACAAAGTTGGCTCCTTACAAACAATTACCTACTCTTAGTGTTTAACATTAAAATATTGATTGCGTTGTCAAGACTAGCTAATTACCAATATGCTAGAATGTAGCACATCACACACCAGCACAAACACGTCTGAATACAGTGGGACCATCCTATAAGTAACCACTACATCATCACTACTAGTCCGACAGACTGGTGTTCTGTTCCAATAACTCACCTGCCACCACCAAATCCGCCTCCACCACTGCTGCCTCCCCCTCGGCCGCCTTTACCGCCGGGACCCATCGTAAAGCCTCCATAGCTCTGGGAGTTGAACT
This sequence comes from Bugula neritina, assembly GCA_964035545.1. Taxonomy (NCBI): domain Eukaryota; kingdom Metazoa; phylum Bryozoa; class Gymnolaemata; order Cheilostomatida; family Bugulidae; genus Bugula; species Bugula neritina. The sequence continues at coordinate 6,260,738 of OZ037765.1, read as the reverse complement.
CATCGGCGTAGTTGGGGTCGTAGTTGTTCACAGTGCCCTTGGGTGGCGCTGTCTGGAGCAGGTCAAAAATCTCTCCCACAGCATTAATCACCTACCAAAAACATGATTGTCCATGACTTTCTATAAACCTTCTATTGTTTATGACTGTCTATAATTAATGCGCTGCGTTTCCAAGCTTTGAATTATGAGAATGGATTTTTCATTCAGCTTTGGAAACAGTGACTTCGATTGAAACCACAAGTTAATGCAAAGTCATGGAAACGCAGCATAGAGTACATAAAACTTTCTATTGCCAACAATACTATCCTAGCTAGTGTTCAGACTTAAGTAATTGTTTTAAGTATTAAATTCATTATTTAATAAATAATTTAGTCAATAGCAGCATTAAATATCAAGCTATGAAACTGTGATTATTGATTTCTTTTCCCCAACTATTTGCTGTAAAAACAGGAAATTGCTGGCCTACATAAGTGCAACAGCGGAAACAGATTTGTGCTAAACTCTGCCCAATAGATTGGGTTACACAGGATTGACCTAACAGTTCGTTCATTATACATATACGTATATACATATACGTATATATGTATATATATATATATATATATACATATACGTATATATATATATATATATATATATATATATATATATATAGCGTATACATACATACATACATACATATACGTATGCATAGCGTATACATACATACATATACGTATGCATAGCGTATACATACATACATACATATACGTATGCATAGGGTATACATGTATATGTTTGACTCTCACCTTTGATATGGTTCCCATGACTTGTACCACTCTATCCGTAGACCTTGGACAACAGTCTGTGTAAACCTTAATATTGCTTCCAGTCATCTAACACAAATGAACACAGCAATGAAACTCAAGGGTTCTTATACAGTAGATCTGACACAGCAAAGTATATACAGCGCATTTGTGACACACGGTGTAGATGAGTGACTTACGTCTCTCAGTTCTTTAATCTTTCCACCACCCCTTCCGATAACGCAGCCGGCTTGACTCTGGTGCACCAGTAGGTGAAGGTCACACTCAAAGTCGTCATCTGGGTTGAACTGCTGATACTACAAGAACAGCGCAATCTGTACAATGTTCGTCTACATGTGCTACACATACATCATATGTTATTGACATTGTATGTACAGTGCTTTGACTAAGTGGTTGGTGAGAATTTCATTTCCGATTTTTCATTTTCTATTACAGTAAACACAGACTGTGACTAGACAGGGCATCTGCCACCAGGTAACTGTATGGCTTTAGCCTAACTAATATTGGGATAATTATTCAATATCATAATCCCACAACAACTGATAATTTTTCAAATTGTCTTCATTGAAACAGTAGATGTGCAGTTCAGCCAACAGCTGTTATGTGAAAGTTATACAACAGGTAAATGCAGCACCTAGAGTCACTGCTAGAAAAGTGTCATTCGTACTTACATCCTCAAAGCAAGGTATAGCTTCTCGTAGACACTCCAGTACAGTGCCAAGAGGTGCGTGAATACTAAGAATGCTGAAATTATAAATAAAAACAGTTCGTCATAATGGTTACAGTAACTAGGAAGAAGGGCTTATTTTCTAAATAATATTTGTTGACAGAATGAAGTTGTTAGGAACATGCTTTGTTTTACAAGACTCCCGGCACTCCCACCCATAGAATTTAGACCAGCCAACCAGTGTTACACCCCCCCCCCCGAACCCGCCAAAACAAAAAACCTCTCAGAATTTTGGAGTCCAGCTTTACAATATAACAGAAGCTGAATGGAAGAGAATGGCGTTGACCCAGAGACCTCCTCATGTGGCTATATTGTGTCAGTCAATTGTAATGATTTGGGCCAAAGACATTGTACGAGATCAACATAGCCACATGTCGGATATCAAGCACCAATTGTGTATAGAGTTACCGTTCAGGGCCGCTGGAGTCGGGCACAGTGACACTCGCATTGTACTGCAAGAGCAAAATGCAGCGGGTGTAGGCCAGTGGAGACAGTGGCGTCATCATCAATAGGAGGAGATGTCGAGGCAGGACAGTATGTTGATTAGACCGTATAGACCAGAAGTAGTTTCATTGGCCAGCCAGTAGGACCAGTAGCAGAGGGATGGGCGGCCCGGCCAAGCACATGTTAATTCCGTATGTTAAGTTGGCATAAAAGGAGGGAAAATAAGAACATGGCATGATTACAAGTTGAATACATTTGTGGGAATGACCAATTTAAAACTCATTCAACGAAGCAACACTCCATTGATGGCAGGCACCCAGGTTGAAGAGGCAAGACCACCATAAGTATTACATAATAGGAGTATGTCATGATTAGTTCATAGAAGGAAAACTTCTCGAGTGTTGAGTCTATTGGCTGACCTGAAAACGTAACTACAATAAGTTATCTCCTCTGTAATAAAATAAAAAACAAATTCAACAAAGAAACAGACTTACAGTGCTTCTTAATCTTTTTATATTACTTCCAGCTTTTCCTATTATAGCACCAGCATTCTGAAATGACCAGAAGGTAATCCATCAATCATACAATAATAAAAATAGCAGGACAATATTTTTAACATTCAAAAATATTTGTTGTAATCCAAAAAATGTATACCTTGCTTTGAATAAGGACTCGTAACTCTATGGTTGGTCCTTCACCATTGCAGAAACGTTTGGGTGGTCCAGCATTGTCCATTCCGCTATCACTCGCCGACCTTTTCATACCACCACCTGTGAGAGATGTCAACTGATTACCTAGCCTATCAACCTCTCTAGATTAAAATGTACAAAGCACGCTGCTATATGCCATAGTACTTAGAACTAATTACAACATGAAGTATACTAAACCTAACACCAGAGCATGCTAGCAAGTTAGGAAAATATGACTGCATTGATTTTTGCTTATTAAAATCAATAACCATTACGACTCTGATGTTTAAAAGCTGTAAAGCATAAAATTAATTTCAGAATTGTGTAAATGGGAGGAAATTAACTGGTGAGTTTGAAGGAATGAAACGCACAAGTGATTACAGTTATCAGTTATACACATAGAGCCTATGTTCCAGCATCATGTAATTATTTTAGAAGGAACTTTATTGGCAAACACTATATGTCGTTTAAATCATGATAAGACTTGAAGGATCAAAAACACAACTCAAAAAAATTAAAGTGTCGACTAGTTGAATAGAAAAATCAACAAACAAAGACTACAGCCTGATCCCAAACTAAGAGATTTCAACAGTTTGAAAACAATTATTTAGTGCATACAGTAATGCACAACTCCAAATTGAGCTAAGAGACAGCATATTGTTGGAAGTTATTTTTACAACTTACAATTTACCTGCCAATGTTATATTATATGAAAAAACAAGTAATTCTGAAAAAACATTCCTATGTTTGTTAAAATAAAATAATTATGGAAACACGTAATATCACACTCACCATTGCCGTAAGATCCACCGTGATATTCATCATCCATAATGGTAACTACAATAAATATGATATTCAAAATGAGATTTGCTATCAGAAGTTTCAGCCAACCATCCAGAGGATATTTCGGTATCCTGGAAAGTTTCACTAGAATTACTTTCCTTAATTTTTGATCAAAAATAGAAAATTCTTTTACCAGAAAAACAAAAATTAACAAAAAATGTATAATATATACTATTTGACTATTTGAAGAGTAATAGCTGACAATATAGATGGTGATGAAGAGGGCAGACAACTGCTCTCAACTTCTATAAAAGAATGACAAACATTTACAAGGGTTTTAAATAATAAATAATGATAAAACAACATTACACTTTCAAAGCATTTAAAAGAAGTTTATACAGGATAAGGAAAGTATAATGTTTTCCATTAATGCATGAAAGAGTCTAAGCAAATTAACATGGAAACTATAACTGAGATGGAAAGAATGGGAACTGGACTGACAAAAAGCAGAATTTAGAAAAACAACATAGGCTCAATAAATTAATAGCTCAATTTTATTAATAGTAGGAGTTTCTTTAAATACAAAGTCCATTGATTTCTTAGCTGACTACAAGTAATGTACTTTAGACTACTTTATACAATTTCATCAACTATTTGAATATCAATAGCAGTAGTGTCTAATCAAAATATTACAGTAAATGATTATAAACTTCAGAAATTTTATAAATAGTGTGTTCACTAAAATATAAAGTGAAGAAAGTATAGAATGATATTTTACAAAAGTACTACAGCATATATAGGCTTAATACATTTTTAGTTTATACGATAATAACTACTAAAAAAATCACTACATTAGCAATGTTCACCAATTGGAATAATTTTTCCTATAGTGAAATGTTATCTGAATCGTAAATTCAAGTTCACAGAGCCTTACTACTATCACTATTATTAGAAACATTATAACTATAACAATAATAGCAAAAACAAAGTGCATATTAATAATTATATACTGATTTGTTAAAATAAGAAGGCTTAGACTTTGATAGTGAAAAAAGATACCAAAAAACTCTAAATTTACAATTAATTATCATGTTACTAAAAATAAATTTATACCATAGTGATGTCAAAATAAAATATCATTGAAAGTTAACATTAAGAATAAAATTTAAAAGCTTAAGAATAGCAATGACCTTAAACAATGTTTCACCATAACTTGAGCTGTAGACAAGTCAACTAATTTTAAATTAAAAAGATCTAAGCAAAAATGATTCAGTATAGGCCCAAATTATATCTGTGAATGTCTGTCTGAGCAGTGCAGTTGTAAAACTAACTGTAATTGTAAGCCACATGTAAATTAAAATTGAATTTGCAAAAGCAAAAACAGTCACGATTAGACTATGCAATAGTAGTACTATAATTATTATCATTATGCTTATATAAACTTTAAACTCGTGCTCATAGTGATACTGATAGTTTAGCTAAATTAAAATTAAAATAAAAATCTTTATGACATGGGTTCAATGATTGACAATCGGAACAACAATGTGAATAAGTGGGTATAACCGTAACTGGTAATATGATAATCGTATAATTACTCATAATCAGTATCAGTATGATTTCAGAGTAACTTGCGTGAGTGAGAGTATCAGTATGATGTTAATAATCCTAATGATGATCACAATGATGATCATCATTATGATTATTAATATCATACTGATAATTCTTATGATTATCAACATCTTTATCATAATGAATATGAATTTTAAATTCAATATGAATATGATAGTCATATTGGATATCAAAGACATATTCATATTCATATATGAATTTATGAATACCAAATCTAATATCAATAGCATTAAATTTAAGGAATCTCTGACACAGTTCACTTATGCAGTACTAAAATATTCTTATATATGTTAATTTTTATTTGCATACTGTTTCCAGGTTGGATGCTTAAACAATATTGTTTTATAATGAATTTTGTGCAAGTATGTACTGAAATGATTTGGGATTTCTGATCGCTTGGAAATGAAATTTTCGGTCAGCTTTGACTTTACTGCTACTATAAAACTTATACTAATTATAACTAACTTTCATTGTATGCTATTGTTAGCTGCTGCACTGCACAGCATAATCACCTAGATGGCTTGAAAGTTTAAACTTTGAAATTTCAAGCCCTTGTTTAAGCATCCAACCTTAAAACAGTATGCAAATGAAAACTAAGATATATAAGAATATTTTAGTACTGCATAAGTGAAGTGTGCCAGGGATTCTTTAATATAAATATAGTTATATACCAGTAGGCAGTAACTAAAATATATGAGTAAGACTTATAGTATTAGTTATATTTATGTTATAGTTAAACTTTAAATTAATGTTTTAACTTCAAGTTAAAGTTATAGTTATACTTATAGTTATACTATTACTAATACTAACAGTAATAATAAATGTAATACTTGAAGTTAATCTTACTTACAGTTATACTTATAGTTACATATACAAATATGAAATAATATTAATATCATTCATATTAATATTAATATTTGTCTTTGTCATTATGATTAATATTTTGTGAAATCTTAAGAAAAATGATCATGGTAATCATAATCATAATGATAATGTCAAACTCGAAGTGAATCAGAATGAGAATGTGCGTAAACCGTGAATCGTAAATAGTAATACTAAAATTAAAAGTAAATAACGTAAAATTAAACTAGTTTTCAAAATTAAATACGAAATTAGTTAATTACAATACTGATACACATAGTATCAGACTATTAGATTACTATTACAGTTACTTATTACTATTAGTATTACTATTCTATTGTCTATTACCATTAGTATTACTATAACTATTACTTTATTACTATTAGATTTAATATAACCCGATAACTATAACTGAGTATAACTATAAGTCTAAGTATAAATAATAACTATAACTATAAGTTAAAGTATAAGTATTACATTTACTACCACTATGTCTATTACTATTAGTATTAGTATTACTATTAGCATTAGTATTACTATTAGTATTAGTATTACTATTAGACTTAGTATTACACTATTACATTTACTATTAGTATTACTATTACTATTAGTATTAGTATAACTATAAGTATAAGTATTACTATTAGTATTAGTATTAGTATTAGTAATACTAATCAAGTAAAACTTAGTTCACGACATAAACTAAAATATACAACAGTCAGCTTAAAGCTTGACAGCACCTTTTACTATTAGTATTTTATAAATATAAATAGAGGACTGAGTGAACAAATAATAAAGTCAAAGTGAGACTAAAATCAGAAATGTCAAATTGAAATTTCACTCAACCCGATAGATATTTGACGGCTATGCCGATCCAGTAAAACCGGGCTGAAGCGAAAGTCGCTAGCTGGAGCGTGCATTTTCAGGCATACCATAGGTTTTAATTTAATTTTTCACGTTTGGAGACGAAGGATTATAGATCGTAAAACACGCCCTCTTCAACTACAGGTTCCAACTAGCATTTTATTCTAATGCCAGCAAAAATATTTTCTTTGCTTTCTTCATATTTATAAACAGTTTTTAAATTTTGAATTTAAAAAAATTAAAACTTGTAATTAATAAAGATTAAAATATAATATATGTAACTAATAGTAAATTATTTTTTACGGTTTGATATTTGAGTAGTTGTGAGGTCTCGCGCTATATTTTGAGAAGTACGATAAAACTTCGGAAGATCTCATTGGGTTTATTGCGTATCCGTATTTGTTGTCACAGCAACTCTGCATTATCTAACGGCAGGTTTTATGGAGTTGTAAATCTAAAGCGGTTTCGGTGTGATTCTGTGTTTGATCGTAGCATTTGCATAAAAAGGTGAATATACGTTAAAATTACTTTATAAATAAACTACTGTTTTATCTTGTTATGTGCTACCCTTTTCAAATCTCTCGTGCTAATTTTGATTACTGCAATTGACAATTGAGTTGCTCGGTATGATTATCATTACTTTTTAAAGTTTTTATAATTACTACGTTTAGTTTAACTTTAACCATTCACGTAACGACTACGATTACACTATAATTATAGACTACTAGTTATAAGTAGATAATGATTCACCAGTAACTAAACTAGTTTTAATTTTTAGGTGAGTAAGGTAATTTATAAAGGTCATTTTTAGTATGCTAATAGCCATACACCATTTGGGTTTCCAATTTTAATTTAGGACTGACAATGTTAAACTAAATATATTAAACCATTTAGATGCTTACAGTTGCTCTTAACGTCTGACAATCATTTTAATAGACTTAAACCACCTTATTTCTTTACGCATCTAATGAAATTGTAATAAGTTTATAATTCTGAGCTCATCAAATTGCTAAGTTAATCTTTATGTCCTATGTTGCTCTCTAGAACATGTATTCCGTTTTCAACACTCCCATCGTGATCTAGGACTAGTATGCCTGCATAAAAGTAATATTTCAAAATTACAAACTAATTATAATAAACAAAAAGGCAACTCAGAACAAAGTAAAAGATATGAAATTAGAACAAAGCCTAGAGCTATAAAAATTAGGTATTTAATTAGATATATTGGTAGTGTGTAGACAATAGTTGGGAAAATCATAAACTTTATTCGTAAAGTTTGTGAATTTGTTGAATACTATGCTACATTATAACTCCTGCAAAATAAAAAGTATTGATATTTTGTTGCAGAAACTGCAAAAAGTTTACTACTGGTAAAAATGACTACTATTGGCGTTGCAACTTATCGGCATGACAACCCTAAAGATGTTTTTGTGCCAGCTTATTCATATCGAATTCCTGTTGGAAGGAGAGTTCAGCTAGTCTCGGTAAAAGAAGGAATTTACCATCCTAGACTGCCAACAATAAGACAACTTGACCGGGACAGGGTGTTGCAGAAACTACCTGATGAGCATTGCAGAACATCATTACCAGAAGAGCTAACTTTGCCTGCAACAGAATTCAGTAAGTCTTATACTAGCTTCATTAATTATACTTACATAAGAAATGTACTGTAATAAGTCATTACTGATTGTGAATAGCTAGCTTCATAAAAGAGTTATAAAAAGGATATTAATGGCATTCCTGTACAATTTTGCTATAATAGTAAAGAAGTTGAGCTATTATTTAATGGCTGCACTAGAATTGTAGTTTTGGATTAGATTTCTTTTGACGTTTTTAAAAACAACAGAAGTTTTGTTTTATATAACACACAGAGTAAAATCTTTAGTTTTTATAATAGAAAAATAACATTTATGTTGTTAAGCACTAAGAAATAACTTGCATAACTGTTATTATTCAATCATCATTGATGTCTACAGTTTTACAAGTTTTGAAGTATATTTATGACTACATTTCAATGTTGTTTCAGAGGACTTTAAAAGAGCCACGACTGTTGATCCTGCTTACTTACGTGGAAGAAATCAAGTATGTTTCACAGACATTATTAGTCTTTTGTTATGTTTGCTTTTATTTAAATTTATATGACTACAATTTTATGTATATTTGCTTAGTATATGTTACGATGCTATGCAATCGGTATATTTCTTGGTTCTTGTTTGCTTAGGAACTCTATGGCAGTCAAGATGGGAGAGATATTCGATATCAATATACCCCAACAGAATTGAAGTATGTGTTAACTTTTTCCATATAATGTTTTCAACGAAATAAACCATTTTGATGATGTAGCATTGTTTTAATGATTTATACAACAACAACTACTGTAAATAATAAGTCTTCAATTGAAACGTACACCTCTGAAATATAAAGTACTTTTAAAATTATCTCAAAAACATTTAAATTTTGTACAAATTATTTTAGTAAGTATCACAGACCATTTGCCATCTGTTTTAGAAAAGCAAGAGAAGACTGGTCTAACTTTCTTAACCGATGCCCAGAAAGGTTCAACATAAAATTAACTGAGCACCCAGAAACTGCAAGTATGTGCACTTTTAGTAAGGTGTCGTATGTATTGGAGTTATCTACCCATATGAAGCAATTGGGCAACTTTAATTTATCATGGTTGATAGTATATTTACATGCTATCAAAGCAGGGTCTAATTCAGCTATACACAACATCTTATGCATACGAGTTTATCAACCAACTGAGTCAAGGTGACACGACTTCCAAGCTCATATATATTATTTATGTATGATATATATCCACAGATACGCCATACACTGGGTATGCGATGAGATACCTTAAACCTGATGTCACCTCTAAATGGCGATACACATTAAAGCAAGAGCCAAGCATTAACCAAGCTGAGGCTAGTCAGAGACCTACACCTGCAAACATTCTGTAAGTTAAGACTGCTACTGCCACTGAACAGTTTACACTGAACTGCGAGGACAAAAATTTGCAACTTGGTCAAACATTTAAGTCTGCTGTCTGGCTGAATGCTTTTGTGCATTTAATATAACTCTATAGTTAGGAACACAATGGGTGAAATATGACCGGCCCTTTTGTTGATAAAACTAAAATAAACTTAGATTATAATCTATTAAATGAGACAAAAATGTTATATGTTGAAAGCTATTGAATAGTGCAATATAGCATAAACATATGCATATGGATACAGTTACAAGCAAGGGTGTAAAAAGCCGGTCATCAAACAGTCCTCACAATGTTTATAGAAAAGTCGAGCTGATAACATGTTTAGTAGAAATTAGTGCCTATTATTTTATTAAAATATGGTAAAATCACCTACAACATTGTTTTTCAGCGTGCAAATGCCTGCCACTCATCAGGGTTGATGTTAATTGACAGGCTGAACGGTAACATGCACTTTTCCTTGCTATGAAGCAATATTGTCATTGACTCCCTATTATTATTGTCAATTATGTAATTCAAGTGCTGCTTGCTGCTCATTTGTTGATTGTCATGCAATTATTTATATCGAAGAGGTTTCCCAGTTTCTATTTAGATTGCATTGGTGCTGTTGTCCAAGCGTTTAAATAAAAGCAAACTAATAATATCCTATAAATAATTAATATTGCAAATTATTAAGCCAACAAGTTTTACTCATTTAATGGTAAGACATGTAATTAGAAATAACTACTAAAAAGTAGCATGACCTAACATCATATTTTGGTGCTTTTATTGTAGGAATCGCCATCGTGATGTTTATTCTAGATCTGCTGCGAGTGTGTCTACTGCGCCATACAGGCCACCATATGCTAACCACAAGTACCACATCTAAAGGCAACTGCAGACTCTATAGTTTGTATGGGCAACCTGTTCTCAGCAGACTTCATGTTACTTTTTATTATCTTATGTAATTCACAAACCAATTTGCTCAATTTTAGTTATAAAAGTATTTTGAAAATGTATCACAGCTTATAACCCAGCTAGAGGGACTTGGGTAGAATCTTTATATGCCCAGTCTACAGCTTGCCTTGCTATAATGTCAAAAAATTATAATCTTTCAGTCTTAATCAATTTGCTCAATATAGTTTCAATTTATTTTTTGTAGTTGTACTTTTTACAATTTTCTTTTTATTGTATTTTGTGACTTGATCTTTAATTTTAATATAAATAATGCAAGAAAATTCTGTCAAAAATTATGTGGATTCTTCAGATATATTTTGATGCATTAGAGACATACATTGGTTTAGGTTTAAGATAAAAATGAAAAAGCAAAATAGCAAGTGATAGCAAAACTTCAAAGATACAAAAATATTTGAATTTAGCAAATATTATCGCAGGAACACTACAACTCTACAAAACTAAAGTTGCGTTTATACCTTCACCATTTCCAGTTATTTGGCAGAGTTTAAAATTTGCATTGCATTGCAAAATTTCTGACTTGGTATTCAATTATGACGTTAAATAATTTGACTATAAACAAAGCTTCAACGATTCAAGTAAAAGCTTCATGTTTATACTTATATTGGCCATGCTTTTTCAATTTTTCAAAGGAAATCAAATAGCGATCAAATCATATCTCACTATTAGAAAATGAGCTTCTGCATCAATAGGATTTTAACTATTTTCAGTAAAGCTATATAAAGAGGTACTCAGATGAGTTAAATTGAATGAAACGCGGAAATTTTTTCAGCAAAGGTATAAACGCACCATAAGAATCAAGTGGTAAATTACTGAATGAAGTACAAACTCGCAATGTTAAATATAATAACATTTGTTAATTCTGTAGCCTGCTTTACAGCGTATGTTCTCAAACTACTCAGGCTTGAAACAATCAGGTATACAAAATTGAAGAACTATTATAAAAACTTGAGTTTACTATTTACAAGATAATAAAGTTTAAAGAACACACAAACATAATATACTGTTATGTACACTTGTAGCTGATATTAATGTAAGCTAGTTCAATTGTTGAGTTCCATATTACACACCGCGACAGAGCACACTGCACAAATATCCCCACAAATCACTCATTTTCAACCAACTTGAGATTGTATGGCCCTTAGTCTAGGTCATGACTGGAGATTATTGGTTTATCGGCATCATCTTCTCCATCACTAACCAAAGGTTGTGCCATAAACTCCTTCAACGTTTGGTCGTTTATTGCATTGTCTGAAATAAAGAAAGAATATTATAGTGAGAGAAAATCTAGTGACATTTTTATTGTATGATAGGGCAGTGTCTGGGTTACAATATGTATAGCCAAAGCCTCGCCAAGTTTAGTTGGTGATTTTCCCATTCAACTAGAGAGTTTCAGATCAAAGCATTATTAAACCTATATTTTGCACTGTTCATATGTACCCTTACAGATATAACACTACTCATACTTAATAGAGTTCTACATGCAAGTTAATTTAGCTTAGAGTCATTATTTTGATATTCAAATTTAGTTGTACCAGGTCATTGCAATTCTCTTTCCAACTAAAAGGCACTTATCCTAAAAACTATCAGCATATTAAATCAGTTGTGTTTATACAACAAATCATTGAAATGCAAAGTATCAAATCTACAAAAGGAATTATCCATCCCCCTAAGAGGGTATATTGGCATTGTACAAACTCAACGAGAGTCATCTGTCCCTCTAATAAGGTAGATGGGCATTATTGTACACAACCAATGGGAGTTTATGTGAAAACAAAGCTAAGGTAACAAAAACCATTCAGTTTAGACTCTAGAGAATAGAATAATATAGTTAACTTACCGGTTCCAGAGTTAAACTCCTGGAATAACCCATCTAATTCACTCTGCTGGTCAGAAGACATAGCAACACTGTTTGCTATAGGCAAGCCTTTGGCCGGAGCATCTGGTATAGAAAGCTCAGACCCTGGCTCGCTGTTGTCAATAAGCTCATCTAAATTAACCTAAAACATAATATTGTGAAGTGACAGTGCTATAAGTACAGGCAACAACTTGATTTTATTCAAATGCATTACATACAACTGAAACTTATAAGAACATTTTTAAAAACGTAGGGCAGGTGGTCGAATGGAGAGATGAAACATGAGCATCCATAAAACCTTAGTGTGGTTCAAACAGCTGAATGCTTTTGTCATGATTGGTTGATTTTTCAAGTTACTTAATGCCCTATGAATTGCCAAGTGAACACAACTTCTACTCCATGTTAATACCACATATAATATATTTACCCAAAGGATTAAGGCAGAAACACTAATAAAATATCAACACTTACAGTAGGAGGCAGCCAGTATGGGCTAAAATCAGCTTCTCCTTCAAACAACTATAATAAATAAACAATTAAATTCACATTTCAACATGTTAAGAAAATGTAGAAGATCTGATGTACAACTTAATCCTAAAAATATGAGCAACAGAAGCTAAAAAGGCACTATAATATCATCCATTTTTTTAAATGCTCACAAACCGTGACTTAGGAGAGTAAACAAAACTGGAATATATAATGATGCTCACACTGCTAACAGTGTCCGGAGTGAGTCCAAGAGAATCACTGTTAGTAAAGAGATCTCGGAGCACATCTATATCTGACTGCACATCCTCTACACTTTCACTGAACTGTGTTTTGAATAATTTAGGGTCATTGGTAGGTGCTGTTGAAGGCATTGCTACGACAGCATTGCTGACCGGCACTGTGCTCGTGTATTCAGGGGGTGGAGGGGACTGCACTCCAACTAGTGTACTCGGTAGTTCCAACTCTTGACTACCACCCAATATGCTCTGAAGTAAATAGAGAAATCAACAGTAACGCAGTAACATTGTCTCGCACCATACAAATGGATTTTTCATTCAATATTTGGGAACAGTTGCATCGAATGAAACCGCAGCCCAGTTAATGCAAACTATAAAAATTATCATGATGAACCCCTTCACTAACAATATACCAGACGCTATGCAAGAATCAAGTATTCAAAATTTATAAAACAAAACACAAAAAGGCACAAGTAGAAACTACTCAAATGATGAACAATAGAAATTAAATAGCAAAAAAGTAACTAAATAAATCGTAACAGCTTTAAGTCAAACGAATTTCAAACAAAAAAATCCTAAAGTCTGTCATAATGATCCCAAAATTAAATTGCATTAATTTGGCAAGAGACAACTCATGGAATGACATAAAAGTACAGACATTTATTATTTTATAGTTTTGTATGAACAGAAGTTGATATTATAAGCATATTGAATATAACTGAACATAATATTCTTTTATTAAGCCTAGGGTAGTAGCAAGCACTACTCACTGTATTGTCATCGTCTGTGATATCTTTGATGGTGATTCCTGCATTCCCTGACGATGATAGTCCCGAGGAGTTGGTCTGCAAACAGAAGACAAACAAATAATTGAAATGAGGCAAAGTTAGAATGAAGAGGCAGTGAACTTGTGCAAGATTCATGACAGTGCTTGTACTGAACAACAAAAGGGTGAAATTCATAGTGTGTAGATTCTGGATATTATTCTCAGAGTCAAATTTCTTATAAAACTTATCAGCAAGTTTCACTCAATTTTATTTTGAAAATTCATTGGAAGCTGTCTTCATTTTAATGAATCAAGTAAATAAACGTCCGTAACCCAAAAGCACTCCTAGCTAGAGAAACAAAAGGTTTGCAATTCTATTGCATTAACAGTGAAAAATAATTTGTTTTAAAGACTTTTCTATTATTACCCAAAATTTGCAAAATTGTCTAATTTAAAAAAAAACCTCATTGTTACGTTACAAAGTCAATAAAATCAAATTATTATCGAAATTCCCAAAATAAAATTTTGAAAAATAAGCAGTAAAATAGAAAGTAAATTCAATGAACAAAAAGCTGCTAGCTGTTTAGCATACCTGTGAGCTATCAGAATTGTGCTCTGCTTCATAAGATGATTTCATTTGCTTTGATGGTGCAAGTTCAAGCATAGGTAAATGTCGTTTTGTTTTATGTGGAACATTTGCCATTGTCAGCATGAACTGTATCAACTGTAAAATGTGTAAAAATACGAATATTATATTGTTTAAAAAGTTTCTTACCATTAGTTGAAAGATTATTTTCAGATTTAATTAAAAATTTGAAGACATATTGATTCTGTAAAATTGTTAAGATCTAAATAAACCCTTAGCATTTTTAAGACAATCTACACAAATTTCTACTTTTGTCAACATGAAACAATGCTTTTATTTTAATAACTACCGCAAAAAAGTTACTGTAGTTACGAAAACTGATGCTAAGATAAGGTAAGGCCAGTTATGCACAGGTCTACAAAACAGATACGGATGCTTTGCAAGTATATAAAAATATTACGGGCTTTAAACTACCACACACACCCAACAATCATGAAAGCATTAGGTACTGCCGACCTACCTTATTTAAAATAATTTGCTGTTTCTCATGTTTTTGTCTCAGCTTAGTCATTTGCGTCCACAAAGCAGCGTTTTCTGCTTTTACAACTTGAAGTTGTGCACTCATGCCTTGTAATCCTCTTTTCAAGTCTTTCACATCAACAAGGACGCTATTCACTTGAGCTGGCTGGAGGGCACCATACTCACTAAGACGTTCACGTATAGAGGAGCCCTACACAAGGAAAAGACACCAAAACTTTTAAGCAATCATAAAACAAAATAGTTTTCCACAAGTGAAAGTAGCACAAAGGTAGATGTAAGATGAACTCGTGGGAGCAAGATATATTGAGAGCTGTACCAAATGTTCCAACCAAATTCCAATAAATATGCCGAGAAGTTATCTAGCAATGATTAGGTAAAAGGTAAATATACAGAGTTCATATACAAGTGAGAAGATGTTAAGATGGATGCAAGGAAAAGAGCTATGTCTAGCATAAAACAGTCAAGGAAGGAGTAAGAGCAGTAAACATCAACACTCATCTGAAATGAACCAGATTGCATGAATATGGCCATATAGTTGAAAAGAAGAGATCTTAAAAAACAAAGGACACCAAACAAGATTTATGGGAGTTAGTGATACATTTTTAAGCCTGTAGCAAAAAATAATGGTAACAGTTTTACATGACCATAAAATTAGTAAAAAGTGCCAATATAAAAGTCTTGGGACTTGGACCGAAAAGTTTGTTAGGTGAGAAGTTAGTAATTGATAGATAAAGCGAATAGAGGTCTACCTTCTCTCTTTATGATACACTCAATAACACGGCAAAATATATTTAGCAGTTGGGGTGGGGGAATGGAATTTAACTACTAATCCCAAACAATTAAAACAGTACAATTTATTATAATTATGTAGAATCAGTATAGAATATATTTATATAATATTTATATAATAATATGTTAACCTTATAAAGTGTATAGCCTATTTACACTGATGACCTCTTAACCTTAGCATCTCAAAACATAGGTTAAATTTTATGACTTGGCAGAACATTATCTTTCAGTTACATGTCATCAGAATTATTCAAATACTCTGATGACTAATGCAAACCTTTCTCTTTATAAACTTCATCTGCTCAGGTTCATCTCTGGTGAAGTCTGGATTCTCAAACTCCATACCATCTTTTGGATTCAAACTTCCCTGATCAATGGCAGTAATCTTTTTAAATCCATCTAAAAGTCAGAAAATCAGATAATTCAGTCTATTTCTAGTATACAAAAAAATGTAAGCATGTGGTTTATGGCAATACAACTTGAATGTATAAAATATATTAATAAACAATAAACATACAGCTGGTTGTAATTATAGATTAAACATTATTAGCAGACACATGAAGAATTATATAACATCTAGCTACTGAAATATGCATTCAAACATTGAGTAGACTTACACATGTTGAGCTGTCTGACAAAGCTTGCCAGGTTGTTGTGCTTGAAATATTTTGGAAGGATTTCTCTAGCAAATGCTGTTTGATCATGCAAATGAAAGCTGAGGCCGCTCTGTTAAAATATACAACATATTTACATTTTATTTACAACATAATCTAAAATAGAAAAGCCGAGTATATACAATGGAAATTAACATCCAAACTGTAATAGGTTACATTATTACATTATTAAGCACACATTATACTCTAAAGTTACTCCAAGAAAGGGCCTCTTAATAAGCTTATGCATTTTATTTACAATAGAAATCTAGTAAAACACAACACTTTTGCACAATAGGGTTGCAAGATTTTAATAAATTTCGGTAAAAGCAATATTTTGATAGGAAAAGGTATGCATGGTAATTATGTTGACAAATGGTAAGGAAATCACCTCGTCCCATGATATGAGCTTTTCATTTTTTGGGTCATCAATCAGATTTCGTAACTTTTTTAAGAATGCAGGAACAGAAGGCGAGGGTCTATTCAGGTTTTGAGCATCAATTGCATCTGATGAAAGAAGCTGCAAAGTCTGATAGTCCATTGTGATTTTTGGCGAGGATAGGAAGTGTTAGAGTTTATGAGTAAATTAGTGTAGCTCTGTGTGTAGCTCTATCAGAGAATATAGTACAACTAAAAATAAATTAATAAATAAAAGTCAAACTAAATATTTTAATATAAGATGCTACCCAAGATTTAATACAAATCTGCAAGTAAATGTCAGCCTTAATTTGTATAATGTACAAATTATTAACAAAACTATAGCTAATAAACCAAAATTGTAAAAAAGCAGCAGCTTTATACAAAAGTTAAATATCATAATTTTTAAAATACTAACTTTCATGTTTGGCTATGGAAAAATCAATAATAATGGCTGAAGGGCAAATGAGAAATTTAATGCATATTATTTTGACATGATACAAATAAGTTACTGAGGTAAATTTAAATTTAAAAAAAGTACTAAGCTACAAAGTCTGAAACATTGTTAACGTTATTCTTGTATTATTTCATACTACAACAAGTTAAAGTTTGCGTTTATAACTGCAAGTACAAATGTTACACTAGCTAATTAGTAAATAATGATATTAGATTTTAGTATTAAGTTTAACTATAGTCTATAAATATTAATAAAAAATACATGCAATAACACATAGTAATACTAATACTAGATTACTGATGATCGTAATCATAATGACTATGAGTACAACATTAACTCATTAAGTTTAACTGTCGATTGAAATTCGATGTTTCAAATTTATGTGTTGTGAACTGCTATCAGTATCACTACCAGTATCATTCTGGCTGTGTTTGTAACTATAACACTAACAGTAACTGTACGGTAACAGTATGAGTAACTGTAAGTGTAAGTCAAACTCAAAGTGTATCAGTATGACTTATGACATTCACTCATTGAGCGATTGACAGTTTGACTAATCTAATCATTATGATTATCACTTAAAGTTAATGATTATCATTATCGCATTATCATTATGTCATCAGACTCAGTCATGACTCATGAGTATGAATCTGAGTATCACTATCACTATCAGTATGACTATGACTATTACTATGAGTATGACTATCACTATGAGTATGAGTATGACTATGAGTATCACATTCACAATCATAAGTTTTAAAGCATTTGTTTAGTATTACGTGAAAAAATTTGATTGATGTCTACCATAAAATAAAAAAGTAATTATTATATATTTTATTGTTCTCGTAGTCATTGTGGTTGGATAAATTACTAATTTTCATTTTGATTTAGTGACTTGGTCGTTTACTTTGTTGGAGATTCACACTGCGATAGCAGATCTTCAGTACGGGTATGTTGAACGCATGCGTGCTTGAACTTGCATAACATTGAACAGAAATCATTATCATACAATGTCGGTGGTTTTATTTCACTGAAATAAATACATCGAATATTGAAATGGAATAGTTTTATAAGCAGCTCCGAGTTGGGGGTGACTAAGTGTAGTAGTTAGGGGTTCTTGATTTTAGGACTTGGGGGCCCCAACTTGAACCCTTAATTTTTAGCACAAAACATCCTAAACTACTGCACCCAATCACTCCCAACTTGGAGCTGCCCTAATGTTGCTAATCTATGCCGAGTTTGTCGTTTTATTAATCCGCACTTTTTCTCTGTACATCTCAGGCTATTAGTAAACAGCGCGTGGCATAATTTCATTTTCTTATTTACGCATGTTTCAAAATCCATAAGAAAAAAAGATTTTTTTAAAACAAAGCATATAATTATTTTGAAAATATAAATACAATTATAATGTCATTGATATTAAATTTTAATTACTGTAAATTACTAAATAATAAATATATTCTATTTACAGTCACCATGTCTATAAGTATAATCGTCATCATCATCATGATTATCTCATAGTCATATCTGGAAGTCAGAAGTGGATATGAATATCAATATAAATATAATAAATTAAAATTGAATTTTATTTTAATTTTATGAATAATTTTAAACTTGATCACAGATCATGATGATAATGATGAATATACTCATTTGTCTTATTAAAATTAAAGTTAAAGTGAAAGTAACGATAATCGTAATGAATAATTATATTTTATTATTTTATTATTTATAACTAACTTTAACTATAACTTAAAGTTAAACTATAACTATAAGTATAAGCATAAGCATCTAATTCTATTGATCTAAACTAAATTTATCAGAGTCACTGTCAGAGTGAGAGTTTGAATTAATAATTAATATAATAATTATTAAAATGTTATACTTATAGAGTCAGTAAAATTAAATAGAATTATAATTCATAATAATATTATTAATCATAATGATATTTATAATAATAATAATAATCATAATGACAATTTGCAATATCATTGAGAACTTAAAATTGATATTCAGAGTTATGCCCATAACACACTACAGTTGAAACGCGACTGTGGCGGCCATTTTGGAGCTGCTTGCGCATGCCTTCAACGTCACGTCCTACTTTTTGCTGGTCACACTACGAGCGATGAACGCGTCTGCAATGACCAATGAAATGTAGTTTGATATTATGTGCAGCGTTAGAAATTATGAAAAAATTTAAGGGCTCGCTACTACTACTACTAATACTAGTACACTTCTGAGTTATAAATTTCATATATGAACTACAACATGATTTTAGAGCTAATACAACTTCAACTTCAGTTACTAGTAGCTGCTCACTCCCAACATCAGCATGAACAGAACATTAGAAATGCCAAGCCTGCTAGAATCTGGCAGTTACCTTTGATTCAATCCAGACATAAATTTAAAAAAGGTGCTTACCACAATTTATTTGATGATCTTAGAAATGGAACTAATCCAGAGTATTGTCACCATGACTATTTTAGAATGTCAAAGTATACCTTTGACTATATTTTGGACAAAATTGATCATAGGTAAGTCAATACCAGTACCACATTTGTTATTTAATAATGATGAACTATTTTTAATTTTATTATATTCATTTTAGTTACTTTTAGTTTTAGTATAGCTATAAGTATTAGTATATAAGTATAAGATTAAGTTTAGTAATACTAATACGTAATATGTATTTACCCATGTCCCATGACCATTGACTCAACTTATCTTATAGGATACGAAGACAAGACACTCATTTGAGAAAGGCAATACCACCAGCAATGCGACTTGCGATAACCCTTCATCATCTTGCAGAAGGCACTTCTTTTTCTGTTATAAGATATCATTGGCGGCTGGGAAGAAGCACTGTCCAAGAAATTGTTTATGATACTTGCCATGCTATCTGGGATGAGATGTCTCCAACATACCTCAAACCTCCTAGTACTCTTAGTGAATGGAAACAAATAAGCAAGGGTTTTGCAGATAAATGGAATTTCCCACACTGCTTAGGTAATAGTTACATCCTAATAAGCATTATTATAATATAAGTTTGTTAAATTCAATTTAACCAGTGGTTATCATAGCTTTTATTTAATTTATTTGTGTTTTTTTAAGTTCAACATTTAGCAACATCATCAAATATTTATTGAAAGCATTGTACTTGTTTGATGGTGTGGAAATGTATTATGTTTGCAGGCGCTTTGGATGGAAAGCATGTGAGAATTCAGGCCCCACCAAATCAAGGCTCTGAATTTTTTAACTACAAGCAATTTAACTCTATAAATCTGATGGCTATTTGTGATTCCGAGTTAAAATTCACGTTTATTGATGTTGGTCAAGCTGGTCGTTGGAGTGATTCAGGAGTATTTGAAGCCTCCAGTTTTGGAAATGATTTGCTTCGTGGTGAATAATTCTATTTCGTTTCACATTTTAAAATTAACAAGGGCTTTAATTGGAAAATCGTACTACTGAAATGTAATAATATGCAAAACGTAATCATATTTTTACATGTAATTTATCATTTATGCCTGTATATTTACAGGTCATATTTCGCTACCCCATGATGAATCACTTCAAGACTTTCCAACTCCCTTGTCTTACTGTTTTGTGGCTGATGAGGCTTTTCCATTAAAAACCTGGATTATGAGACCTTTTCCAGGGCGAGAGCTATCTAGGGAAAAACGCGTTTATAATTATAGACTGTCTCGAGCTCGGAGAACTATAGAGAATGCTTTTGGTATTTTGTCATCTAAATGGAGGCTCCTTCAAAGACCCATAATAGGGGATCCTGCTAACATAGTTTGTATGGTGAAAACAATGTGCTTACTACACAATATTGTAAAAACCCGAGAGCCTGCATTTTACACACCACCTGGATTTGTGGATTCTGAAGACAGGGATAATGGTCAGTGGCGAAATGAAAATTTTAATTTACCTCAAGTACCACGGCAAGGTTCTAGGAATCCTACTACAAGTGCTAGCAATATGAGAGACAATTTTTGCAGATATTTTAATTCTGATGTGGGCATTGTAGAATGGCAGGACAACTATTTAGATCGATTGGAATAGTTTTAACAATCATTTATTTAAATTAACAGATGTGATAATAAAATTATTTTATATAATCACGCAAATAAATTAATTTTATTATAATTTCATTACATACTAGTAATATAATAATTATGGTCATTGGGTGATGCTGAAGGACCGTTTTCACTCATAGCCTCACCAACTATTTGCAACAATTTTGCTTGAGTTAAAACTCTTTTGGCTGGTGGCAATTGTCGAAGTTGCGAAGATAGATTCATTGCAAAATGATAGCTATCATCTTGTTTCTGGATCATTTTGTCAATGTTGCTTTGTATTATGTCAAATTGTTTTAAAAAGCTGGGTTCGGTTTGTTTCCTTTTCTTTGGCTTTGGTGTTATTTCTAAAGCCGAGCTGCTGCTTGCTGACATATTGGAATTGAGACTCTGGGATAGCTCATCTTCAACATTAAAATTTATTGAAGTTGGTGGTGGTGAGCTAGGTGTAGTGGACAACTGTTGTGGCAAAGCAGCTGGTATTGCTGACTCTTCTGTTTGTGAGTCTGAAAACTCCATGTGAGTATAGTTACTACTTGTACTAAAAGAACAAGACTTTCAACTTCAGTTATAAAACAAAAAGATATTTCATATCAAATCACTTCACCAGTTTTTGGTTGAATAGGTGCACAATTATTAAAAACAAGATTGCTGGCGGTCTATATACTTGGGTTGTGGTTACAGCAGCAGGCAAAAGTAAGTTACATAAACAAATTTTTCCCTGATGCTGCATATAGATTGAGAATTTTTACTAAATTGAATAGTGGCAGTACTGGAGTATCAATGAACTATATCTCAGATTTTCAAGAGAAGGTACTAGCTCTATTATATTATAGAGATTTGGAAAAAGCTCTACTTATGGAGTTAATAGGGCTCATTTAAATTTCAAGTTAATGACAGTTAAATGAGTAAATACAAGGCAAGCCAAGAAATGTTAGTGCTAAGCTATTTTCTCAATTATTTGAGGGTATTTTTAAAGTATAATTAGTGCTATTAGTTACTGAAACTGGTAATAATTTGCAATTTTCTATTTTCTTTTCTATTCTTAATGCCATAAGAAGCTATTAATACTATTTGATGTTTTCCTAAAAGAAATAAGTAGATTAAATTAATACTATAGCTACACTAGAAAAATGTCAATTAGGTAAATAAAACCTAAAGTGTGTAGCATGTGCTATTCTAACAAAGTTAAATAAAGAAAAGATACTTGAAGATAACTTTCATAGCCCACTAACTAAAGTATTAAATCTTACCACTGAAGCCCTAAACTATTTTCAGAACCCAGAGGAGAGAGCACTGAGTACTTTACTAAGAAATTTAGAGTAAATACAAAGGTCACAGGTTTTTCATACAAAATTTGTTGACAAGTTATAAGCTTTCTAACTAAGACAATTGAAAACCCCACAGTCCTGCTATGCTCAGAATTTTTTGGTAGCCGTGAAGTACTTCATAAGTTATTAGAAAGCTTTCAAATCCTTTATAGTGCAGAATAGCCAATCATGTATATTTTTGCAATATATGCTAAAGCTTGGTACGTACGGTTTCTTCTTATAGAAATCTTTGAACCATTGCATGTTGTCCCAAAGGTGCCATGTTATGTCAGCTTTTCTAGCATCACCGCTTTTTCCAGTGAGTTTTCTGACGTTGGCTGCAAATGTGTCACGAATATCTTTCCACCGCTTCATCATAGCCTCAACTAAAAGTATAATTAGTCGTAGAGTGAATTTTTTTTAGACACAAGCATACACACACACACCAAGTGTCATCAGTTCTTTTATTTGGCAGCCGGTTTTTTCAAATAAAAAAATATAGCATTCTACAAAAATACATACTATTCAGATACCTTACTTAAAAATCGAAAAACAAGTGCTTTGTTGAACTGCTTAGTTAGAATCAATATTGAATTATAATAGAGAAGTTGGTTCAAAAAATTATAACAATAATCGTTTCAAGTTTTAAATAAACAATTTCAACGGAGAATGTGAACAAATACAAAAGTTTTTCTTACCAGTACATGATGGACCAAATGATTTGGTCATCTCTTCTGAAACAAACTTCCAGCAGTTTTCTTTTACAGACTTGCTCTCTCTATAAGATCTAGAAGCCATGTCGTAAAGGGGCTTCCTATTTTTAACTAGCTCAATGAGTAACTCATCACGAGCGTAATCATGGTTAAGAATTTGGTTTGGCATGGTGATGTCGAGTTGAATTCGATGATGAGAATGAATGAATTTGAAAAACTGTTGGCAAGGTCCTGCACGTGCAACCAGTGCGGCAAAAAGGCTTTAACAACAATCCAGCCAATCAGCGTTTATCTCCCCACCAATGAAATTGGCTGATCGCTGAACGCTGAAGTTGAGCGTTCGCCATGTTGAACTTTCATCGCATCGCGAAAAACTGACAGTTGCGTTCAGTTGTGACGTCACAGGGGTCATCGCTTAGCCTCGAAAACGCGTTCAAGATGGCCGTTTTGACTGTAGTGTGGCAGCCCCATTATGCCCATAACACACTACAGTCGAAACGCGACTGTGGCGGCCATTTTGGAGCTGCTTGCGCATGCCTTCAACGTCACGTCCTACTTTTTGCTGGTCACACTACAGTTCACTACGAACGATGAAAGCTAACTGTCTCTAGTCTCGCAGTAAACTTTTAAACCAATAGGAATGCCATAAACCAGTTTCTGCAGTATCCACATTACCAACAATTAATCTTAGCGCAATTTTTTGAGATTTACTAGCATAATTTAATAAGATTTTCTAGTTATTTTTATTCTAATTTACTAGCTTCAATTATTCAAAATTACTAGCTTTATTTAATGATATTACTTAGCTTTATTCAAGCTCATTCACTAGCCTAAAGAACTAAATAGTTATAGTACGCTAATAAAATTCAACCAAATTAAAAAAACTAAATATGCAGATAAAATTTAGCAAAATTTATCTAATGAATACTTATTTTCATGATTTATTGAAACTTTCGTACATAACTTCATCATAATTATTTTAAAAGTAAATTAATATAATTTTCGAAGAACCAAATCAAATAATAATGCTCGCTAGTAGCACGTGGAAAAAGCACTTAACCAATCAGGGTTTACCTGGCCAGTCAGTGATTGGCTGATCGCTCAACTTCAGCGATGACAGTTGAACATGTTGAACTTTCATCGCATCGCGAAAAATTGACAGTTGCGTTCAGTTGTGACGTCACAGAGGTCAACGCTTAGCCTCGAAAACGCGTTCAAGATGGCCGTTTTGACTGTAGTGTGGCAGCCCCATTAGTCCCATGGGCGATGCCGATTGGCCTTGGGCTTAGCATTGGATTTGGTGATACTCAATTTCATGCTGGTAGTGATACTGATAGACGATAGTGATACAGATTGATTATTAATTGATGTTTTCAATTTGAATTTGGATGTATTTAAATTTTAATTTACAATCATTGCTCTGAGTATTGCTACTAGCTATTGCTATTTATTGGTTATTAGTATTAGTATTACTATGACTTATACTTATAGTCAGTTGTAGTGAATGTAATACAGTTATTGTAATGCTAGTTGTTAATGTTATACTTATAATTATTTGTATTTCGTTTATATTTATTTACTTTACTTTTAATCAGTTCGTCATACCAATACCTATGGCTATCCTCAGTTATTGAGTTATACTTGCCGACTCTGAGTCATCCATATTTATATTAAACTTAGTTTTGTTTGCTTTTTACTTCAACTTCTATATTTTATTTTATAATTTTAATTA
The DNA here is from genome assembly GCA_964035545.1 of Bugula neritina. Lineage (NCBI taxonomy): Eukaryota > Metazoa > Bryozoa > Gymnolaemata > Cheilostomatida > Bugulidae > Bugula > Bugula neritina. The sequence goes on along the minus strand of OZ037765.1, from coordinate 6,235,364 downwards.
TTATTATGTTATTGTTTAATATTGATAATCATAATTGTACTAATAAGGAAAATTATTGAATTGAGTTTAATAAATATAATATTTAATAATACCAACAAATATTAATTAGTTTTAGTTAATGTTAAAGATTAATAATGAGTATAACAATAAAGCAAAGTGATAAGACATTATAATGTAGATATGTAAGTCTATATGTGTATTAATATCAACATGATTATAAAATAGTATGTATCAATATGAGTAACAGCTTTACTATGAGTCTATTGGATAATGATAATGACATGTAAACAATAATATTGCTATAAGTAGTAATATAAATATATCTGTATAAACATTTCAATATCTATATGACTAATGGTTGTTTAAAACTAATGATTTTTACTAGAAACATGAAGATGAATATTAATTATATTACTTTAAAGAAGAAACAAATTGTAATATTTATGTTAATATTCAATTTATATTGTCAGTGCAAAAACAAGACTTGATTGAAAAATAGTTTAAAAGATGGCTACACTGGCTATTTCAAAAAAGCGTCAGCGTGAACAACACCCTGTCCATTCCGTTTACAGCAGAGTTCAAGGGACAGAGCATTCCTCTGAAGGTCACTCTAGTAAAGTGAGTCAAACACTTGTTGGAGAAATACAACTGCTGTGTCAAACAATTAATCATATTTGTCGAAGTTCTATTGTGATTAGTTACTAAATACTGTTACTAATTGTTCAATTCAAACCAGTGAGTGCTTCTAAACAAATCATGATTATAACTCAGAAAGTAGCAAATTATTTACAATTTAAGCAATGACTTGCCACTTTTGATTTAAGTCATCTTGAATATTTTAATTCACTCACCAAGTTACTTATCTCTGAAACAAGTCAAGCATTGTAATATTAATTGAATCATTTGAATGTTTGTGTATCTAATGAGAATTTGTAAAAAATTGCAAAATTTTAGCATGTCCTACAGTAGATAATTTTTATCTCTATATGCAAATCTTGTTTTTTCTTTGACTGAAGTTGGTAAACAGCACTTGAAATATATACAGATGAGTTTAATATTATGTAATTGATAATTACCAAGCATTAAGTTAAGAAATAATGTAGACGTCACATGCATAATATGTGTTACAGGAGCAGGATACCTTGTTCTCTAGTTCTGCTGTAGCTGATAGTGACTATGATAGCACCGATAGTGAGAGTAGTCAGTTTTCAGGATTATCAGAAGATGACAGTGAAGAGGAGAGCGAGACATATTCGGACACTGAGCATGTAATATCTTTGTGTAATTCTAAAACATTAATTTTTTTCATGTTTCTAATAATTGCAAGTTTGGCAGTTTATACAGTATTTATTTCTATTGTTTATAAACAAGTAAATTGTTTAGGTTTATTATCTCTGCACATATTTTGAACGTGTGACTGGGGATGTTTCTGATGGTGGTCTATCAAAATGTATTGTCTAATTTCGTAGCATAGTTTTTCTATGGTTGTTGTTAGCTGTCAATAATTGTTGCGCCAATAATTATTAATTATAAAGGAGATTTCTGATATCCCTCATATACCCGTACATTATTTTACCCAGAGCTGCATTTTTAGCTTTAAATATTTAGAAAAAAATCTTATATAATTTATTTGCTGTGTTTTGTTTCTCTCAATGTATTTTATGGCCAAGAAATGCATTTCAGTAATGCTGTCACTTGATAAAGGAAAAATTGATATCTCACTATGTTATTCATATTTATAGAGTTGTTTGCATTAAGCGCTTTATTTTTGCAGGCACCAGAGGAATTTCAAAATCAGCCTTCAGATATCAAAATAAATGAGTATGAATATGACTCATCTGATGAAGAGGTAAGTGTGATTTCCCCAGTAGCCCCTATGATGTAATGGGCAGCAGGTTGCCTTGCAAGTTGGGGGACTGAAGCCCCTGTGGGGGGGGGCAGTTATTTTACAGTAAGGTCTGCTTGTGGATGACTTGTTTGTTTTTACTATTAAGTTATAGCTCCAGGCTACTATCTCATTGGTATTTATTACTACCTGGTTGTAGGATATAAGGAATACTGTGGGAAACATTCCAATGCACTGGTACGACGATTACCCACACATTGGCTATGACTTGTCTGGCAAGAAGATACTTAAGCCTCAAACCGGAGATGAGTTGGACCATCTCATTGAGCAGTCAGAAAACCCAGACTACTGGTACATGATTACAATGATTTTAATTTGTTGATTTTATCCCAACAACATGTAAACCACTCATGCAGTTAATTTTATTGCGTTAGGCGATTTTACATCTAAAGTTACATCTTGAATAAAAAGTACTAATAATAATGTAATTCTGTTTTCAAGTTACTTTATAATTAAGCATGTATTCAGTTGTTTAGTTTTACTAATTACCATTGTGGCTGCTTTATGTTATGTAGGAGAACTGTAAAAGACCCTCAAACAGGACAGAATATAGTTCTATCTCGGGAAGACTGTGCTGTCATTCAGCGAATCAAATCCGGAAAATACGCTGATAAAGATGTCAATGCGTTCAACACTGATTGGCCGAGCAGCTTCGAGAGTGAAGTAGAGATTCACCCGTTGAGCAATCGCCCAGAAGACAAGCGCAGCTTCATACCTTCCAAATGGGAAAGACTAAAGGTGATACATTTTACCCTTTGTGTGTCTTCTGAATTAAATTTTTGTTGCTTGGAATAAACATGTTGGAAGACCTTTCTCTGTGCAGGTTGGTAAAATGGTTCACTCGATGAAAATGGGCTGGATGAAAACTCCTAGTCAAAGGAAAAAGGAACTTGAAGAGAAAAATGATGAGGATGACCACTATTATGATTTGTGGAGCAATGAAGATGAGGTAAGCTTAGTCTGCTTAGAGTTATCTTCCCAGGCAAATATCTGACCTCATGACCCAGTTATGGTACTTGTTGAAGAATTTCTGACACTCTTCATTTACGAACTATTAAAAAATATATATCTTAGCTATCATGTACACTCTACAGACTGTTTGAGCATACAACCCCAAACAGTCTGTAGATGATAGCTGAGATATATATTTATCTTTCAATACCGCATAAATAAAGTGTGTCAGGGATTCTTTAAGTAGTTTGTGATTCTTCTAGTCAATTATTGTATCTGCATACAATCAATGTATAATTCAATACCTTATTATTATTCAACGCATTATTTCGTTCCTCGCTTACATCAATTGATATGATCTGCTACTTTCAGAATGACAGAAGTCGTCTAAAAATGCATATTCCTGCTCCGAAGATCACGCTACCAGGCCATGCCGAGTCCTACAACCCTCCGCCTGAGTATCTCTTCTCTAAAGAGGAGCACAGTAAATGGCGGGACACGGACAAAGAAGACCGTAGGCAAGATTTTGTTCCTCACAAATATTCGTCAATGCGAGCTATACCGGCATTCAAGAATTTTATGAATGAGAGGTTTGCCCGTTGCTTAGACTTGTATTTGTGTCCTCGCCAACAGAAAATGCGGGTGAGTCCTTAAAGCCCTTGAAGCGTGTGCTCCATTTATAGTAATGCTTTTAAAAAACTGCATACAATGCATTTCAATAAGGAAATAACCGTCAGACTGTTTATTATTAATCTGTTCAAGAAAGAAATTCAGGTTTTTTTGCTGGCGGAAATGCTTTTTCACCAGTAGTAGCAGGAGGTTTACTATCAGCAAATGCATTAGACTGAGTTTCTACACGTATTCCATTCCTTGTTTCCTTGTAGATGAATGTAAACCCTGAAGATCTGATTCCAAAACTTCCTCAACCTAAAGACTTGCAGCCGTTCCCTACAACTGAGGCTATCGTAAGTACTTCATACCAGGTCAATTAGACTCGTATGGTATGATAAATTATATAAAAGTGGTAAAACCTAGATGTATTACAGTTGATTGCAGTATAATGGTACAATATAATCAATATACACATCTTGCACTTTTCATTTAGAGCATGTTGTTCTATGCATTATTTAATTATGTATCATTGAGGTATTAAATTTATTACAATATATATCATGGAGTTTGTGTTTCATTTGTAATGACATGTAAAACTAGTCTGTCACAAGTATGCACAATAGTCTTTCTTCAATATGTTTCACAGTTGTACTCGTGTAGGAACATGTTTTAGCAGTAACAGCAAAGGGAGGATAAACACCATAGTATTATGGGTTGATAATGTTCAATTTTGTTTTGTATTATAATAATTTTCATTACAATATAGATTTCATTTTGATTTTGTTGGTAGATTTTCTTATTTAAATTTTTCATTTCTTGAGTTATATTATGCCTTTAAACATGGCTAAACAGCTCGTAGAAGTGAGTTCAATGACCTGTGCCAGGCTGATATATTAGAAAAATATGCTGCATCTTATTTTAACCAATTAATTCTTGTCCAGGTGTATACTGGCCACAAAGACTTGGTCAGAAAGATATCGCTGGATCCATTGGGGCAATGGATGGTTTCTGGTTAGTAATTTTAGCTTAAATGCCACAATTGACTGTGATGATTCAAGACTTTAAAAGTAGCATGATGCTAACTTGCAATGACTTTTTACATAATATTTATGTTCATAGTACGTTGGAACATTGAGTAATAGTGATTCGTAGTTTCAAACTTAGAGCTCAAAATCACAGTTTATTTAGAAACTGTATAATAGACGCTGCAGTAAAGCTAAGCATGGTTAATTTATTTTCATTATTTCTGTAGGTTCAGATGATAAGACCGTCAAGTTCTGGGAGCTTCACACAGGCAGGTGTATGAAAACTTTGGATCTTGATGACAAAGTGAAATCAGTGGCATGGTGTCCCAATGCAAACATTTCTCTCGTGGCAGTGGCTGTGTGAGTACTTGCAGACATTTTTGTAATTTGTGAAAGGATAACGGCTGAATATATTGCTTTGGTTTTTTCAATAATAGTTCACTATTCAATTAGTATTCTGATGAAATAGGGTAAAAGGCTGTTATATTATTTGTGAGATCTGATATTAATTTAAAATATTTGAGCATCTTGAAACTGCCAAAAATCCTAGTTTGTAATTCTAAAACCATTACCAATTGCCAATTTGACTGCAGCAAATTGAATGTCGAATTCGCCTTTGTTCTGTTTCAGTGGAAACCATGTGATTCTTGTGAACCCTGGTCTCGGGGATAAACTCATTGTAACAAAAACAGATGAATTGTTGGCCGAAAGCTCTACGCCAGAACAGGAAAAGGGTAATTTCTGTTCTTCTTCAATACAAACTGTTATTTAAACTACCTATCAGTGGCCAGCTCTTATCTAATGTTAGATGACTAAACTCTTGGATAGAGTGGGGGAGTGTACTTAAAACCATGCTTGCTACGCTGCTGTGGAGTATTCTTGTAAACATGAGAGCAGCATAGCTACATGCTTATTATTTTATGTCGTATATTTCAAACTATTGCTAATTATATATTAGGATGTTATTTTTAAAAAAACAACATTGAATCGCTGGGAAATGTATAGATGAATTGTCACCTTTTGGCAGTCTAATTTTAAAATCACTTTTTAGACTACTTGCAAATCCGCAAAATTTGGTTTAGCATTTTGAAAACTATTACTTAGGTATTAGTATCAACTGCTATTGTTCTGAAACTAATGGTTTTTGCTCCTAGGCCTGGTCACTACTTGGAATGAGTACACCTCGGACAGTCAGGAGTTTACCGAGAGTAACATGAGATTGAAAGTCACACACTCAAAGGTAGCCGTTTAACCAATTGACCAGCACTATAAGGCCTTAAATTAGTAAAATGAATACCGTGAGAAATAAAGCTTAGTAAGATGTTTAGACTATATGGCACTATGTCACTGTCATTCTGTTGTAGTCTGTGTCCCAGATAAGTTGGCACGCCAAAGGGGACTACTTTGCTGCGACACTGTCAGGTGCAGGTAACCAGTCTGTGATCATACATCAGCTCAGTAAGAGACGTTCTCAGTGCCCATTCAGCAAACCCAAAGGACTCGTCCAGTGCACACTCTTCCATCCTAATAAGCCTTTCCTGTTTGTCGCAGTAAGTCACTTTGCTCACAACTTAATCCACACGTAATTTGATATTAGCATATGCTAATATTATTGTGGCAGAATTCATTCCCAGTTTTATATTGTAGTTGCAATATAAGTATTACCAAATTAGTTAGTTATCAAATTTTAATTGTTATTGATGAATATAAATTGTTGCGCTGAATAATTGTTAGTCTCATTTGCTTTCAGAGTATTTTGTTTAGTTTTAAATGTCTGGAAAACACATTTACTATTGGTTTGTATTTTGTAGACCCAGAGGTATATCAGAGTGTACAATTTACTCAAGCAAGAACTTTCTAGAAAACTGCAAGCAAATTGCAAATGGATATCCAGTATGGCTATACACCCTGGAGGTAGGTTTTCTCATTTTGAACTTCTCACCGAAGCATCAGCTCCAACATTGGTTGCCTATCATTACATGTCTTATTTAAATTGATCATAACATTGTTTTATTGAAGGTGATAATGTTATCACTGGTAGCTATGACTGTCGACTTCATTGGTTTGACATGGACCTTTCTACTAAACCTTATCAGACTCTCAAGTAAGTTATGTTAAGGAGTTTTTATACTGAAATGTAAAAAAATTCAAATTGTGATGCATTTTTCTTTGGAGTAAAAATGTTAAGCTACTTGTGCTATTTCGGCTATTCACAATTTTCTAAACTACTTTTCTACTAGTGTTAATCTAAAACAGGAAGCTGTGACTTTAAGTAAGTACGACATCGACATCAACAGGCTGAATCGTGGTTTTTAAATGTACTGTGATTGTAGACATCAGAAGAAAGCCATAAGAGCTGTTGATATTCACAAAAAATACCCTCTGTTTGCTTCAACATCTGATGATGGTAGTGTGGTAGTATGCCACGGCATGGTGTACAAGTAAGTGATCAAAATGTGTCCTGGCGAAAACATTTGTGAATGCATATTGAACACAAGGACAGCTTTTTTCTCTTTCTATAACCCTAGTCATTTGTTTGTTTTAGTGACTTGATGCAGAATCCTCTTATAGTGCCAGTGAAGATTCTTCGAGGACATGTTACAACCAACGGACTGAATGCTATCGACTGTGTGTTTCATCCAAATCAACCGTGGTTGCTAACCAGTGGAGCAGACAGTACAATTAGACTGTTTTCTTAACCTCTTTGTAATAATAAGTTAAGAATATTTCATTACAGAATTATATAATCTTAAAAAAATAAATAACATCCTTGCTAAGAAAAAAATGATTACATAAATGGTGAATATAGTCTACTATAAATCAACCTTGCTAGATGTCCCTAATGGTATTTCTTTCATTTCTGTTTTCATGCATAAGAACTCTCCCAGAACTGTCATAATTACAATAACTACAGTGTTGGTTACCCACCATGATACTGATGTGGGCACACGCCCATTGTATATACAACAAGTTATAAAATGAAATAAATGTACTGTCAAGGTAAAGTCTAGGCATTGCTTTGTTCTTTTGACTATATACCAAAGGCTCAGAGCGCTACAACAAAAAAAGACAATATTTACATAGCCTATTATTATATATTATGTACAGAAAAACATTACATAAGGCAACATAATATATTATGTTAATACATTTTTACTTATTCAGAGCTAATTTTATTTAAAACTCACCCAGTTATAGCATTGAGTATATAAGCACATAGCACAGATATTCCATATTTTAGTTGAAAGCTCTACAATAAAGAGAACACAGTATATGACCTCTTTTAAACTGTATATAATTATTATATATAGTTCATATTAAGTTTTTCATGAAATTTTGAAATTTAGAAGTTAAATGCCATCAATAAAATGTAAAAAATATCAACTAAATAGTTTCGTTGAGTAAAATATACCATTAAAGAAAAAGTTCTACAGCTACATGCATGACAGAACCCACAGGATTCATGGTTGTTACTCACATCAAAATTATAGATTTGTCCTAAACTGAGATCCGAATGCAATATAAGATCAAGTGTAATTATCCAAGCACCAAGGAAGACATAATACGAAGCTTGCATACAGAGTATTTGCGATACTATCAGTGGTGGGTCCCACACCGAGCTTCTAAAGGCACCCGACATGGAGAGTCAAGCAACACAAGTTTTAGACCTACAACACAATAATTGCTAATAGATAATTCATCAATATTAAGACCGAATACTAATAATTATAATATCTTGCAAATAAAAAATTAAAATGAGGTTGACTCGTTATGTGAAAACAAAGAACGGGCCAGTTCACGTTACAAAAAATACGCTGGTAGAGAGCATGCAAATTAGTAAAAAGCAAAAGTCATAGATGTATAGCATTAGTTACTATTACTATTGAAATTTAATGCAACAGAAGGCAATCTGTATAACTTTCCAGATTAAAAGTTAGGAGTTTCTGCTTTCTTATGTTTGGAACTTGCCTAAAACTTTTTAAAATTCAAGCATTCTAGCTTTTGAATAATGCACATCCACTAAAAAATTCCCGCCACCCGCGCAGGACCATGGCAGTGAAAGGTGACCAAAAAAAGGTGACCACATCCACTAGAACATTCCCGCCACCCGCGCAGGACCACGGCGGTGAAAGGTGACCAAAGAAAGGTGACCACATCCACTAAAAAATTGTTAATGTGCTTTCAATTTTGCCTAAAAGTTATATTATAGTTCATAATATGATGCTTTAGAGTATTAGTTTCTCAATTATACCAAGTTAACTATGGAATTATCTTCTCCATAGAAGCCTCAACTATTTTAATTACAGCTAATAAAATTGTAAGTGCAAACATCCACATTAAAAAAAACTATTTTCGTTCAAAATTTTTTTAACCTGCTTAAATTTGAATAAACAGAATATTTTTAATATCGTTATACAAGGAGATAGCTTATGCATTGTGATGCTTTGAGGAAAAATTTAAGATGACCAATCTGTCAGGACTTCAGACATGTGTCAGATTAGTAATATTAATTAAATTATTAATAGAAGATAAAAATATCTTTATAACTACTACGAGTATAGTCCTAACAATCATTATAATAATAATGATTTAAATATAATTATTCATTGAAAATACAATAATAATTACTAATATAATAATTCTGATTGATAAACAGGGTTGGGGTCAATTACATAGGAATGTAATTAATTACAATTACATGAAAATTTGTCAATTACAATTATAAAATTTTACAGTTAAAACTCAATTCAACTAATTACAATTACATGGTAATGTAATTACTAACAATTACAATTACCTTTGTTCTCACAAGGGATAAAGAGAAGTTGTACAATCTCACTCCTGGGGTCCAACTACTTGGGGCAATTTTGAGAGTGGACAACCTCCTTTGTTCTCAACAGTGACTATTAGGGTGATACAATACTACATTGAATTGATCTCAACTTTTTATTAGACATGTAATTAATTACAATTTTACAATTACATTTTTATACTCCAATTACAAATTAAATTCAATTACTTGAAAAATACAATTAATTACAACCAATTACAATTACCCCAACCCTGTTAATAAATATTATTTATTCTGATGGTATTACAGCTTCCAGTACGTGTATGCAGTGACACTGACAGTCAGTGAGTAGGCAGTTATGAGTTAACCTGTTAAGTATGAGTGGACTTTAAAGTTATTCGCCTAATAATGGTGATGATAATCATTATCATCATCATAATATTAATTCAGATGTTATACTCATACTAATAGTAATGACTAATAACTATAAATAAGTAATAAATAATAACTAATAAGTAATAAGTAAATATAATAGTAATAAAATAATAATCATAGTAATACTAATAGTATTACTATTACTATTAGTATTACTAATGCCAATGGTAATACTAATACTTAATAGCTCAGTCTTACACTCAGTCTAGATCTAATAGTATTAACTCACCTCGTAACTCACCTCGTATTACTAATACACTTACTTTTAGTTTTACAATCATGTTCATACCAATGACGGTGACCCATGGTCACAATCAGAATCATAGTAAAGTAATAGTGTTACTGTTAGTATTAGTATTACTATTAGTAAATCAAAAACGTGATATCATTAATAATACTAATAGTAATAGTAATAAGAGTTAGTAACACTAAATACAACTATAAGTAGAAATATTAATAACAATTAATATTATTAACTATTAATAATAATACTACATCTAATAGTAATAGTAATACTAATATAACTAATAGTTAGTTAACTATTGTAATTGAGTATTAGCATTACTATAAGTATAACTATAAGTAACTATTACTAACAGTAACAGTAAGACAAACTATAAGTGAATAACATTAACTTAATCTCTTACAGTTACTAGTAACTAGCTAATCATAATAATAATCATAATGATAATCATAATGTATTAATCATAATGACTAATAGTAATCAGTAATGGTAATATTAATACTAATAGTAATACAGTAATAGTATAACTATAAGTAATACTTATAGTTATAGTAATACTAATAGTAATAGTAATAGACAATAGTAATACTAATAGTAATAGTAATAGTAATAGACAATAGTAATACTAATAGTAATATGCTAATAATTATAAATATTATTAATAATAATATAATTAATAATAAATAAATAATAATATTAATTATAATATGAAAAAAGTTTTCATTATGATTATGTGTCGCTGCTGATAGTAATAGACAGTTAATAGTAGTTGGTTATAGCTTGAAAAATATTTTGATCTTATATCCAATATTATAAACTCACCAAAAACAATAATTAACAACAAAAGGTCAAAATGTTAATGAAAGATTGTTCATCAAATGAGCATGACTCAACGTCATCTTAGCATTATGAATTGAAGTGTGATCAGCTACAATCGAATTTACTCAAACTTTCACAAATTTTTACACAGAGTTATTTTCCCTTTATTAGGTCTACGTCAAAACTAATATACGATAATATCTCTACAAGGAGTTAATAGCAACATAGTTGAGGAAAGAAAACTCTATCCAACTACATTCAAACACGATTGTTTAGAAATTTAGTTTGTAATGTGAGGTTTATTGTTCATTAGGGCTAAAACTCAATTTTTACTCCATGGAGAAAATAGAGAACCTATTTTTACCACTATAACATTGCTATAATGATAACATTGAAAATAATGGTAGTATATAATTCCATTGATAACAAAAATGTGATCAAGTTTTGAAATATATTATTATGAAGAATATACACCACACCATATAATCCATCTTCACTTTCTTTTGCTTGAGTTATATATATCAAGGAAGTGGAAAAACGCTATGGCATAATTGCCATAACTTTTAGCCATGCCACTAGCATTATAATAACATATATTTTCAACATGTGAAAAAATTATGGCCAAAAAAGTACTTTTAGTTTTTACTAAATTGGTTGCATTTTATTAATGTTCATCTATTAATAACAATATATTATTATAATCTGTAATTTATTTCTCTTTGTTATCAGATAATATGTGTTATATAAAGAGTTTTTATAAATGTGAATTATTGCTATTTGGAGAAAATAGAGAACCTATTTTTACCACTATAACATTGTTATAATGATAACATTGAAAATAATGGTAGTATAATATTCCATTGATAACAAAAATGTGATCAAGTTTTGAAATATATTATTATGAAGAATATACACCACACTTTCTTTTGCTTGAGTTATATATATCAAGCTAGAAGTGGAAAAGCCTTATGGCATAATTGCCATAACTTTTAGCCATGACACTAGCATTATAATAACAAATATTTTCAACATGTGAAAAAATTATGGCCAAAAAAAGTTAGTACTTTTAGTTTTTACTAAATTGGTTGCATTTTATTAATGCTCTTCTATTAATAACAATACTATTATAACATGTAATTTATTTCTCTTTGTTATCAGATAATATGTGTTATATAAAGAGTTTTTATAAATGTGAATTATAGCTATTTAATAGTAGCCGCCAATGTGTGTGTTAGGTAGGTAGTTTTGTAAAACTGCATCTGTCAATCAACCTATTATTTTTTAATCTGATTTTATTCTTTTTTTCAAATTATACATCTGAAATGTATGCTTCTAAATGTATGCAAGTAAATATGTATTCATATAACATTTTTTTGAGTTGGCACATAATTTGTTCTAATGTTTTTTATTTCTTCCTATTATTTATAACTTTTATTATACATCGGTAGCATATAGTACGTACTATGATGACAAAAAAACATTTTCTAAACTTATTTCCTGTAAAGGACAGCTATATTTTTAGAGCAAAGCATTGGCATAATATATACAAAAATATAATAAAAGGTTGCAACAACAATAACAAATATATGTAGCTTTTGTAAAAGGCTAAAAAAATTGCTTCAAGGAAAACAATACTTTTAAATATTTAAATATGACAATTACATAACAAAAATATACAGTTTATCAATAAAACTAGGAAAAACATTTAATTACAAAATAATTGTGTGTGATAAACTTTGTTTGGTCATTAAAACTAAACTTTCAACTATAACCTAATATTTTTATAATAGGATGCATTCTATAGTTTAATTGTTATCAATTTACTAACCTGTACAGTGAACCTGTGTGTGTTATTACAGAAACAAATTTTACTGAGTGTTCAAAAGATATGAGATTAGTTACCTGCATGTATATATGACACATTGCAGATACATGTTTGAATGTGTTATTGACTTTATATTATGCATAATGTATATTGTTATGACTTATATTATAGTAGTATAGTATAGAATAATATGTAGGTAAGTAATTATTAAACTGCTAGCAACAAAACCAATATAATCTCTTTCAAATGAAAAACAAGATATAAAAAATATCTGGCGACTCACAAACTATTATTACTAAGGAATCTGTAATTTTCTTCTATTTAAAGATTGCAATAATTGACTAGAGAAGTAAGCAGAAGCTTAGAGCTCAGTGTTAGCTCATACGGTCTTGTGGGGTACCATGGCTGTCAATCCAGTTGAAGTTAAATATATATATTAGCTACACAGGCCTGTAAAGAAAAACTTTTATTGTTTCAAACAACAATGTTATTGTTGGTGCTGTAGTTTTCAGGCCAGATATCCAGTATGCATTTAGTAATATCGATGTGAACTCTCATGCTATTCACGTCCTCTGTCTTGCCATGCTCAGGGTGAGTAGATGGCACAAATATAGGTGCGAAAATAACAGCTAGGTTTGTCGTAGACATCTTATTTTCCTCATGGTACAAAGAAACTCGCTTTAGATGGTTGAGCAAGAATACTACTGTGCCCTGCAATATACAAACAGCAGCGTTTTATAAGAATTTTCTTTATCGTTTACTAATAATACTAACTACAATATCCTGTTCATTTACTGCCCGGATTCTTAATCCCAATAGTCTCATTAAAGAATTGACTGTGGGTTATATTTGAAAATTTTAAACTGGAGAATACCAATATAAATCTTAACTAACAGCTCATTTAAGTTGAAGTTGATGCAGTACATGCATTTATGTATTTTACTAATGCTAATGTTGTTTACAATGATTACTATAGGGAGCAGCTTTGGTCTAGGGGTTAGAGCATTGGCTTAATAACACCATTGATGATGTTAGGAAGTGCTTCCAGTCATAATTGCACCTGTGCCACATAGGAAAAATTCTCTAGCCCGTTTAAGAGAAACCTTTTCCACCAGGGTTCCTCACAGAAATAGTGGCTATAAATTTGCATAAGTTTACAATTACGTTCACAGTTTAGAGTTTAGACCTTCTATAAAATCCTACCTGTTGCCGGGGGTGTAGTTTTGCCACAAACTCATTCACAATCTCAATACAGTCTAAATCTGCATCCTGCTTTGTTACTTTAGCTAAAGCCCTCCCTGCCACCTCATAGGACTCCTCTGTTAGCAGAGAGTTTGGCAATTCCCGCAAATAATCTTTCAGCAAACCTACAAATTAAAAAAGTAAAATAGAATGATTCTAGTGCGGATCAGTAGACACTGTTGTATCTACGATGTACTCAAAGAAGTGTAGCTGATATTTAATAATTGAATTGTGGTATTATTATAAAACAAATATATACTGCATCCCCAATCATCCCAGTGTGTATTGTAAGCCATTCAAAATGGCCAACTAACATACTTCTTAGAAAATAAGTATGTTGCCAACTTGAATGAATTTGACACTATATTTTTGTTAGAGTTATAAAAACAACTGAAATTATCTTTTAGATCTATAAAAAAAATTAGTTGGAAGAATAGTATCAAGTCCTTATAAGTGTAAAGCAATGTTCAAGTTATTGATTATTAAAATGTATCAGCTGTTAAGTTTCTGAGAGTAGGTAAAGTAAGTAGCATTAACTAAACTAAGCATTGCAGCCTATTATACAAACTGAGCATTGCTGCCTATTATACAAACTAAACATTGCTGTCTATTACATGGGACTTATCAAGAAAATATTAAGTAATTTCAGCGAATCTATGTTTCACAAAAAATTGGTAACAACTAAAGTCTTCTGAGACATGTGTAGCTCTAGAGCCTTTCATTGACAAGTTGCATAAACTATTGTACTTGTTTAGAGAGTGTGACATTAGCTGGTTACATATGATTACTACATCCTCAATGACCTAAGTGCAAATCTCTTCTGTAACAAGTAGTCATAATATTGATTTTCACCTTTCTATATAAATGTTTTAGAACACACTAGGGACAGCTAGCATGTGTGCAGATATAGGCTAGGCCTACCTAGATACACTGCTTTAGTCCAGCATAGGTAGTACACTTTGAGTGCAATAAAGATAAACTAGTAAATATATATAGCTTATTTTTAGGGAACCTAACTTTTAACATATTTTATTGTGCTGTACTATATGCTAAGAAGGTATCATTACAGCCAAAGTTAACTAAAATAATGTGTTAGGCCTTATATTGTTTTCTCCACTTTATTAAAATACGCTCTCCCAAATAGATAATGCATTATATTACGGTTTGCTATATATGTGGCTGTTATTGTTACAATGCCTATAATATGCAGGGTGCTGTTTTTTCTCACTGGTTATAGGTGGTTTTTTTTATTGTTATTTTGCTGAATTCGATATTGCCTGTCAAATTAATGTTATACAGGGGCTGAAATCGGCTGACTGGATCTCGACTGAACTTCACTCTATTATTGATTGTTTTTGCTACCTATTATCTTACAATACTTGTAGCACTTATTCTCTTCTCCTTATATTTAGATGTATACGTAATAAGTTACCAACTTTGATATATCAATTGTTTCTTTCCTGTAAGTTGCAATTGCGACTGTATTTGTATGTGAATGTTATATTGTATTGTCCAAATCTCACGTTATTGTCTTTATATTTTTTCAAAACCTTTTATAATTAGAGTGTTTACAGCTTGATGTTGAAATAAATATTGATGTAATAGTGTCTGAAATCTCAATGTAAGACACTTCATAACTATCGCTGTCAGAGTGTAATAATATATAAACACCATTATAAGTTTGTTGATACAGCCCTCAACATTTATAGCTTATCTAATGGCAGACCGATTTACATGCAATTACCTATATTGATAAATATATTATTTTGTATATAATAACATTATGCTACAGGAAATAAAAGGGAAAAAGAAACTGGCTGCAACAGTGCATTAAATCAGCCCCATGCTTATACTTTTTGCAAGCGTTGAATGTATACACCCAACTGTTGCAAATTGTGTGTGTTAATTGCATCAAGTTAAATTGTTAATTAGTTCTGAGTAAAACCTGTATCTAAAATAATTTGGAATTTTTAAGTTTATTTTCAACTTATGCATTGTTAGAGCTTATCTATACAGAACTTTTAAATTAATTGGTAAATTAAAAGTTTTGTGTATATACAAGACAATACATTTTAGAATATATGAAAATTCAGTGTAGATTTTTAAACCCATAATTTCAATTAATTCCTGTTTAAATAACAAGTTTATTCCAACAATTTTTTTAGCTTTTCATCTCATGTCTATGTTGATATATTTTGACTTACCAGTTACAGCATGAATCTCTGGAACATTTGCAGGTGACAGGTCAATTGATTGTGGCTGACTTAGAAGCTGTTTATGCAATTCTTGTTTTTTCTTCACCGGACTGTTAATTCGATAAATGCCAACAACTAGCATGCCTCTGTTTTCAACCTCCCTAACACATTTCTGTATAATTAATGGTACGCTTGTCTGGGTAGTGCTCAAAGTTGGCATTTCTCTTGGAAGTTTGCCAAAACGATGAATCGCACCATTGCTAGATGTTGTAGACATTGAAGAATCCTGGCGGTATGTTATTTCTAGATAAAGAATTCCTCTTGGTTCCAATCTTAATGCACATTTGTGATTTTGCGTTTTGTTGGAAGCTTTGTCAAAAATATTTGCTAGTTGTATAGTTCCGGTGAAGCAAAGGCTGTGTCTCAAAATGGGATCCCAGAGGTAAATCATGCAGCTCAGCTTCTTAGTTCCATCTTGAATGTTCAAATCGAAAGACTCATCCCAATCGAAGTTTATAGCACCAGTTCTAATTATCGTTTTGACTCTTTTGTAGTTATCTAACTGAACTACACAGTACAAGTCACGCAGACTAGTCCGTGATGACTTCAGTCCATGACCGCAATATATTGTCAGTTTCATTGTACCATTAGCCAAAACATCCTTTTCAATTATCCTATCATAGTCTGGCCTGTATAGCTGAAAATCTTCTATTTTCAGCTTCATAGGACTACGAATAAGCAGGGGCAAATCACGGAGATAAGAGTAAGCGAAGGTGGTGGTAGAGTTCTGTAGAGGAAGAGTATTGTAGTCTGCATTCATAGTTTGAGAAGATGGTTCGGGTTTAGGCATAGAAGAGTAGGTTGACTGCTGTAGCATCGCATCGACATTTAATGCTGACTCCATGTTGTGAATGGCATCATTTATTAACTTTTCTTGTCTCCATAATTCATCCCGGTAACCATCTAACTCTTGGGCCGCAGGTATAGTGTCAGGGACTGCTGTAATAAACATGGTGTTGTAATGTAACACTTAGTAACAGCTATATTCTCTTAGTAACTTGAGAGTTGAGACGTGATTTAGACAATGTTAAACTATTTTTAGCATGCCTAAAACACCAATAAAATCTAAATCAAGAACTATTTTATTTTCTCATAATATGTATAGTATAAATGCATGTAAAATCTATAATATTAGGTCATATTAAATGTGATATAATAAGTAATTTATTTGTTACTATAGAGCATTATTATGGCATCACTGGTCTATACGTTTATAGAGCATTTCTAAATCTCTGGTATCTTGACTCCTATGACACAACCAACTAAAATGTGTAAATTTAGTATAGATAAAAATGTTTACAACAGCTCCTATTGCTAAGTATGCCTCATGCAGGCTAATCAACAAGCCTTTAAATGATTCAAAAAATAATAGTCAAGTCAGACAACTTCAACTGTTACTGAAATGCATAAGCATAATTAATTGTGATAAATAAAAGTAGGTATTCATGGCGATGTAGAATTTTCTTGCTATTAAAAGTTAAATTCCAACAAATTATTTGTGTAAGTTGTAAGTTCTATGAGACAGTTGGAAGCTATTGTCTACAATGTTCAGCATGCATGCTGGAAACTAAGTATTAGCAAAAAAAAGTTCTATGTTATGCAAGAAATATCTGGAACTAAACCCTGTTTGCAATGTACTATATGCTAGATGAACCTGTGCCTCTATTTATCAACATGCCGGAAGTCAATTATTCTTATTATTTGTGCTGACTTTGCTTCGTGTCACTCTATACAATCAGTTACATGATTATATTGCTGATCAGTAATCTATTTCTACTCTTATGTCATTTTCTCAATTTTCTGCAAATAGCACCTATCATGTGCACACAAATATTCTAATTATATATACCTGTTTGAAGACAAATGCAGCTGCAAAATCAATATACTGCCTGTTTATATGGGAAGTAGATAGTTAACTAGCATCAATTAAGCTAAAAGGGTAAAGCTGAGGTTTAGAAAGTACCACTGACTCTCCGTAACACATCCTATGACTGATAGCAGATTGTGAACACATTGTGTACTCAACTTACCTTGCTGGTCAGTTTTAGATTGACATTCTCCAGAACTTGCATTGTATTTTCTCAGCCAATTTTGCATTTCAAGAGAAAACCTCGGAGGTTTAGCATATGAAGAATAAGAGTTTTCTGATTTCACTGAACCTCTGTCATTGTCCGAGTACACATTTATTGGCTGTTGGAACTGTTCACTTGCTGCCGCAGGGGAGAATTTTGGCAGCAATTCTGAGTCTGAATTATATGCATCATAGTTGTTTTCAGCCTGACGTTTGTGCATTTGCTTAGAATGTTTGTAAGTGCTTGCATACGGGTTAATACAAGTTTTTTGTTGGCAGTTGTATTCATGCTCACCGTCGGATACATAGAGCTCAGATTTAACTGGTTTGGGTCTAGCATACAATGGCTCTGAAGTGTTTGGCTGTGGGTAACCGTAGTGAGCTGGCGGCTGCAGATTGCTGTAGTGGGACTGGAAGTCTTGATATTTATCACACTTGGCCGAGTTTTCACTAGACAAGCCACTATCATTTGAATCTTCAGTATTTATATCTATGGCAAGTTTGCTTTGCTGAGAACTTTCTGCTGATTCTTCAGAATATTGCTTCTGCACAAACACTTGTTTACGAGTGTCAATGTCAGAGTTGCTTGACATGGAGCGCTGTGCAGCAAATGGATGGTGGCGAGATTTTATTTTCAAGATCAATCTCTCTGGTATAGACATGAGCACAACAACCTCATCTACGATAATTTTTTTTATGTTGACAGAGTTTATTGACTGGATTTCATCTCCAACTTTCAACAGTCCATTTCGTTGAACTACGCTTCCTTCTGCTATACGTGAGATAAAAACTCCTCGCTTTACAGATTTGCCATCGCCTTCCCTAATATATATGCCAAGTGTCTGCCCAGGTCTTTTTAACACTTCAACTGTTTGAATAGTTGTGCGATCATCCAAAACTTCGACATTTTTAATGCACATTTCAATGTCGTTATGCACATTACGACTTCTCCTTCGACTTGTTGATGGCGAGCTACCACTGCAGTCAGAATGACTAGAGTGACTATCATTTCTGATCCGCAGTCGAGTAAGAGAGTTGGATGCTGTGGTTATCCCTGCTTCTAAGCCAACTTTATCAGTCTCAATGTCATTTGTAGGTATGTTATGTTTATTCTTTTTCTTTCTTCGAAGCGACATTATCCCTTTATCTTTGCTATGAGATCTTGCTCTCTGCAAAATATGTTGTATAACAAATCAGTGTTTTTTATGAGAGTCTTTAACATTTATATATAACATGTCTAGTTATTTAAATTTATCATGCAAATATGACTCTGGTTAATTCTAAATACACAAATTGACAATACAGCTACGTAGTGTTGAGTTTACCCAGTAGTCTGGTGGTGTAATGGGGACTACTGGGTAATCACATCATCACAAGCTAAACTAAGTATACAGTCGCAGAGCCAAGAATTTATCTGTTCTAGTTTGCCTTTAGCCTTTTATTTAGCAAAATTGTAAAAAATAGTTCCAAGCAATAAAAAGGAGCTAAAAATAGGCACCCCAAAAAGTAGTCAACCCTGCAACTAAAACTGTCTTTTAGATATTTACTGCTGGTACTTACTGTTGCCTGCGAGTAGAATAATTGTATAGGATAAAGCTATTACACACGCAGATACAAAATACAAATTAAAATCCTACCTGTTAATTGGCTATATTTATAATAAGATTGGAGTTGAGTGACAAATGACAAAGTAGCCAACAATTCTATATTGTGATGACAACTTACTTTGAGAAATGCCAGTAGAAAACATTGGCCAATTGCTATAATTTTTCAACACATTAAATTTTGTGAGGCAAGATGAATTTTAAAAAATGGCACTAAACATAGCATGTTGCATGCAGTGTATTTTATGTACACCCGAAAATTTATAAGTTTAATACTAGACACTGACAACTTGGTGTACGTATACGTTTACACGTGTTTTTATTTACATTTCATAGTAAATCGTTATTGGACAATGTATATTATTAAAAACAGCATTGGTTCAAGTTGTCGTTGCTCCGCCTACAAGGTCAAGGTATTTACACCGCTGTCTTTTCCCATAATGGATTTTTTTAACTATTTACTAATACTAATAGTAATAGTAATAGTAATACAGACTCAGAGCCTTACCTTTAGAATTGTCCATCCCTATTAAGCTTCAATCAAATCCAATAAAATATTATAAATAAGTATTTATGATAATTGGCTAATACGTGTAAATATTATTTAATAAATCAATACTTTTTATTTTGGAATCAGAATTTTTATTTTACTCTTTGACTTTTTGCTAGTAACTGTAAGTAGTACTTATACTATTACTACTACTGGTAGTACTACTACTAAGTAGTAGTAGTACCACTAGCACTTTTAGTAGTACTAACACTAATAGTAGTAGGCCTACTACTAGTTAGTATAAGTCTAATGTGAATGGCTATATTGCGATTCATATTGGTAATAGCAACTGACTAATATTTATATTAATAACTATTACTATTAGTATTACATTTACTAATAACTAAATAAGTAATGTGGCAATGATAAAGAACGACTATCAACTGATTATTTTTGAAGTAAAACACAGAAAGAATATATAATAAAAAAGTAACAATTAAACTAATACACAAACCAATACTTATTCATAATTCTAATACCAATTACAATGAACAATAGGTATACTAATCACTAATGCTACATCAACATGTTCTTAACATGAGTGCCAACATGTTAGACACAATCATTAATATAATGTATTATTGCTAATATTAATTAGTAATTGTCATTATGATTCTAGTTCTTTAAATTTTTTATAAAGCCAAGACTACGAATAATTTTTGTCGAATATTCATATTAGAAATCATTATAATTTTAACTTTATCATAAGACTACAACAACATTATTAGTGCTGTCAGTCCAAGTCAAGTGATTAGATAGCCATGTGAAATCATGGTTTAGACAACAACAAATTGAAGTCAATTACAAACATTATTAACAAGTTTTGATATAATTTTAATACACTCATCTGAATACTTGATCTAGCTATAACTGCTTATAACTTGGCACTTTGAGCTTTTAAAATTTTAGAGATTTTCAGCAAGTTGATCAAAATTGTCAAGTCAATCAGTTGAGCAATTCAAGTTAGTTCAAGTCAATAACTTTAGAAAAAGCAACTTGAGTACATAGTTTCTAGCACTCAAGTCAGATCTGTTAATTATGCATGTAGTAATTATAATCACCACAATATAACTAATGGTGATGTCCATGCATGCAGCTAGGAGTATGATAATTGATGATTACTTAAACAAACAGTCATGACTTTTTAGCGGTATGTGAATTTCAAAGTCAATATATTTTCCACTCTAGTTGTATGTAATAAGTTAACTTTTAATTTAAATTGTATTATGTATTAATATGTAATTGAATTATATATAATATTTAGCATGTTGTAATTATATGTTATCACAATAAATATGTCATCATAATAATCATTTTGAACATAAAATGATGTATGCATATCATCAATGCTTGTTGATGTTGAACCCTAAAACAGTGGCTGTACACAGATTGAGTTATGTGTATATCTTTGATTGTTAGAAAACAGCTGCAAAAACTGGCTATTGCCCAACTACATCTTAATTATTTCTTAGTAAATACTAGCAAAGTTAATGTTTAAAGTAGCAGTAGTTTTGTTTTAGTTTTGATTTCAAAACCAATTAAGTCTTCTACCATGTTTCAAGTGAGAGGTCTTAAGAAATTTTTAGACTTTTAAAAAGACTACAATTACAATTTTATTCAGATATCTTAAATATCGCCCTTCAACAATTGCTCAATAAATCAAGGTATATAACAATTGGGAGTTACCTTCACTATATTACATATCTCCTTGTTCCTTCCTAAACCTATTTTTTGAAGAATGTTTGAGATTCTGGGATGACTTTAATTTATTCTCTCAACAATTACTTTAAAAAAAGTTTTATTTGCGTAGCCACTCATAGCTATAGTATTGTTATATAATCTTTATGATGGATGAGCTCTTTAAAATTGCATGAAAGCGTTTCAGAATGGAAACTGAAATAATGGAGTTAGTTTAACCCTATTGGTAAAGTCTTTTGGTATTTCTATGGAATCTACTTCAGTTAAAAGCAGTTCTAATATAAGAGATGTGTTTAGGCTTTATATTTTTGTAGTTTTAACCTCATTCAAAATGTTTTGTTGGTTTACTTTATGGTTTGGAAAGTTTTACACATTTTTTATTTTGTTTAACATTTTTCTACTATAGCAAATAAAATGCTAAATATACACTTATGTTAAAATTTAACACTACAAGTTGAACTGCCCTTTTAGCTAACACTTTCTAAAACTTTTGGTTTAAGAACTAAAAAGATTAGTTCTAATTTTTTTATCGCAGTAATATTACTTTAGTGTTAAGATATACACTTAACTTACCTCACGTGACTTATCTTTTTGGTGTATGAGTGATAATGTCAAACTTTTAATCATAGCTGCCGTTATCTATATTTCTATTAAGTCACATAATATAACCAGTCAGACCTTATTGCATTGAATGTAGTTGATATATCACTTGCTGTGAGTGCTTTTAGATACCCCTGCAGCTGCTTCTTTCCACTTCACAGGCATTTATACTGTGATACTGTGACTTTATATAAACCTCTTGCGATAGTTCATTTGCTCTAATGTTGTAATTGATCTTTCATGTAGTTCATAATTGTCACGACTTCTCCTAACTCCACTTATATAGCTATATTGATACCGCAATATGCACACTAGGATAGATTTGCCGCTTTGTAATTAATGTATAACGTCTTATACTATGCATTATACTGGTGTGTTGAGTGTGAAAGTTGAACACCCCTTGTGCAGTTGAACTAGCATCATATTGAAGATTAATGAGGAATAGAAAATCTATTTTGACATGCAACTTTGAACAAACTATAATAGAACTACAGTATACTAGGCAAATAGCATTAACTAGGTGGTAATTATGTACATATAACTAAAATTATAATAATATTGTTGTTACATATTCTAAAATATTTCCTGCAGAGAATGGTGTATCTGTTTTTCCAGATAAAATATTTATAATTAATGGTATATTAAATGAATAAATAATTTTAATAATAAGTAAAAGTCTTAGATTTTTCACAATGATCTGAAAAGTTTATTATTACAAAATAGATATAAAATGCAAAAAAGTTTTACAATTCAACATTCACTTTTGCTTCAAACTATAAATTGTGTTTGTCTGCAATTTTTGCAAATTTTTTCAGTGACAACAAAGCCTGCATTGTCAATGAAGTCTCTCATTAATAAATGTATGTATGCTTTTAGCTTGTTTTACTGCCTGCTGATGTACCAAATTAGACAAAAGCTGACATCTGCATTTATATCAACATTGAGACCACAACTCCTAATACACCCTAGTATTACCCTAACCTCTAATCGTAATATGTCGGCAAGTGGGAGTTATAACGTAGTACATGATCCTGAAGGTCAACAATTCTATTTAGACATAGAAGGTGAAAGGTAGGTTCATCAATAAACAAATATTGTAGTTTACTGACCGTAGCTAATGTAATTGGCTAACTATTGACTAGCTAAGCTAAAGCAAGTAATATAAGTTATTCAATATACAGGACAATTATTACAAGTGGTTGATTCGCTTTCCTAATATTTTATGCAGAAATGTACATATGGTAGGCCTATTAGTTTAAGCCACTTTAATATGTTATGAGTTTAGTAGTGGGCAATTACATAATTGGGAGTTGATTCCATCCATTTGCTAATTTCAAAATGTAATAGTCAATAACTCAATAAAGTAAAAAATTATTTTCAAATTATTTTTCATTCACCTATACAAGCAATATGTAATTATTATCATAATATAATGAAAATAATTTTTCAAAATCAATGCTAAAAAGCTATTAGTGTTGGAGAAATTAAAATGCATTTTGGGAATTGTTTCCTCATTTTCTCAACACTGGAGCACCAACAAAGTTTGGTTCTTGTTGCGTTAAAGTATAAAAGCATTATGTGAAACTTGTTCAAACAGAACACAAGAAAAAATTGCTTTTTCCAGTCTTAAGCATCCTCGTTCAATTTTCAACAAAATTAGTTTACAATTTTACATAATTGAGAGTTATTATTCCCAGTCAATTGGAGTTGTCTGACATAAATTAGAGTTTATGTTTGTTTCTAGAGCCAAGCTAGAGTACACCTTAAAGGACGGAGTGTATGATTTATATCATACATTTACTCCAACGTCCTGTAGAGGTAAAGGGATTGCCAAGGTGCTAGCCTATAATGCGTTCGATCACGTGGTTCTGTCAGGTGGGAAAATGAAACTAACTTGCAGTTATTTACTTCATTTACATGAAAAAGAACAGAATCCTAAATATATTCCACATGTTTATGGAGAAAGTCTGTAATTCAAAACACTTAAAGTACTCTAGGTTCTGCAATATGACTATCTGCCTTATCACGTATAAATTCTGACACTCTTTTGCAAGTGAGTGACATTCTTTTGCAAGTGAGTGACATTTCTTGAATTTTTTTGAATCAATAGAGTGGCTATTTATTTGAATACATTTCATTTTTTTATGAAGTTATAAACTATTTTATCAGTTAAAATTATTTGAGGGTTATGCTGTCATGTAACAGAGCTTCAAGAATAATAATAATAATTTTTTTATAGCTTACTATATTAAATCATACTCAAAACTCTTGACTCAAAATTGGGAGGTGAATAGAAATAGTTCAAGTGGTAACACTGTTGAGTATGCAAAGCTGTAGTCACAGTGTTTATTTGAATATGCTTCTTTAATTGGTAATTATTGAGCATTTAATTGAAAATTATCTGAAATCTATTTATCATACACAATTACTAACTGAATAGCATATAATTTTTCTAATTGTTTTGACATAAAAACCAGGTTAAAGTGTTTTCATGTTAACCCTAAGGGGTAATGGTAAATCAGTTACACATGGTGCTTGCTACGTAAATAGTTGATGAAGTTTTCATAATATTACTTACATACACACACATTACAATCTCATTTTAAATTCTTTACAGTTTTGGAAAATTATAATATAGTCCAAATTTTAGTCAACTTCTTTTTTATGTTTTGAAAATAGTTTAAACATAATTAAGCTTTGTTTCATTTCCATAGGATGTAATAATCTATTTAAAAATTTTTTGAAAGAAATACCTGCTACCCTGACAAAATAATTATATGAGTTCCATATTAGTTCATTAAACTATAAATTGGGTTTAGGGTTTAAAAAGAAAAATTAAAATGCCATGTTTGTAGCCCTTCAAGGCTATGCAAAGTATTCAAATCACACACATGTGACAGATATTCAGTAGGTAAAAATATTATAAAACTGATTGCTTATGGAGAGCAGACTATATGTAGAACCCTAGCAGATATATTCGATGGCTGTGTTCCTATGGCTCTGTATAACGTTCAGCTAACACATATCTGTGTCACATATGCTAAATGTTATCAATAGACATCCTCCACTATGATTACTTCTATTGTATCAACATGTCCCTGAGGGGACAATAGCAAATAAATTATACACTATTGTTCTATCACGCCTTTCACATACCACACGTTGAAGATATGCTTATGCTTGAGCCTTCAATATGTAGCAAAATAAGCCCAGTTGAGGCAGAAAGTGTATGATTCATTCATTTTTAAAACTAAATAATGTATTACAAGTTTGACCAGAGTAGTGCTTGTTTTTTACTAAAAATAATTTCTTAGTTATACTTTCTGTGGTTGTTTAAAAAAATATTTCTCTTCAGCATTATTTTAGCAGACCTTTATTCTAACGTCAAAATGCTTAAAACACACTGCAGTGGTCTCTCCATATCTCACTAAACAGTGAGTCCCTAAACCTCAATTCATGACATCCTAGAATACCAGATTTAACTCATGGATCTGTTAAATTCAACCATTTTGTCCCTATACACACATACATAAGTCACAAAATGGGGGTCCAAGCCCTTCTCTCGACTTATGGAATTTTATGAGATATGAAGGGAGCACTATACTTGTAGCTTATGTACACTACATGTACAGGTTATGTACACTATACACTATATATGTAGTTTCGCTCAATTTCGTAAAGTCATTAAAATGGTTCTTGTTTATAGCTACTCATTTTTATCGTAAACTCATAAATTCCTACCTTGTCATCAATTCTATTGGTGATGTGATCAAAAGTCAGTTGCCCTACGCTGCAGCTCATTGTATCCATGGTCAAGGTTGTTTTTATAAAAGCTCTTGATATAAAAGGAAAGAAAAGCTCGGCGAGATGAAGTAAAAACCCTCCAGCTATGAAGGAAGATGCGCATTGAATGCACTGAATGTTACAGTCAATAATCAAGCTACAAAATGCTTGTTAACCAGTGTCAATTGATAACTGTAAAAGAAAATCTCTCCCCAGTGTCCTGTTTTATGCGAACATATTTTAAAAATATCCACTGAAATAGACCACTAACACTTAGTAACTAGTAGCTGGAAATATTAGTGTGTATGCTTGTAGTGCATACTGTATGATTATTTCCAAGCCTGTGGTGCCTGCCTTGTCCCATTTTGTAGGTAAAAAATCATACAACACAAACTGTTATAAGCAACACTTAAGTGAAAGCTCTCAAACCTGAACTTTAGCTAAGGGTGCAGACTAAATTGGGAGCTGGTCATTTGCAGCTCAAACACATAATGTTAGGTAGTCTGCTGATGTTTAATTTTATATAAGACTATGTAGTGGTGTTATAAATTTGTTCTTACATAATATTTATATATAATAATATATCCTGAACACTATTTGGTTGAAAAAAATTACATGAAGATAATACTATTAATGAATGCATTGTGTTAATTATGAAAGTGTTAAATTACAGTGCCCCCTCTTTAGCTCACAGATTCTTTTCTCGCGAAATTCCATAGGTCACAAGAAGGGCTTGGACTCCCATTTTGTAACTTATGTATGTATGTATAGAGACAAAATGGCTGAATTTGCCGGATTCGTAAGTTAAATCTGGTATTGTACTATGTCACAAATTGAGGTTTTGGGACCCGTAGCTTAGTGAGATACAGAGGAAGCACTATGCTGTAATAAAGCAATATGTAGAACTTACCTTCGGCTGTTGCTTTGTTGGAATAGATGAGTCGTCTCTCCATACCCTAGCCATTGCTTGCTAGAATTCACTTCTACAGCTTAATCAGAATTATTAGCGAGAAGTCTTTGAGAATATTTTATACCAGCATGCAGCTGTTCACAGACACTGTTGTGTAATGTGCTATAAGGCCATTATGTAATGCAGTTAGGTCTGCAAGTCACCAATCTAATAGAATGATTGTATTCTTCAGTTTATGGATTAGCTCATGTCAACTTATTTGTAATGATTATTTAGAGACAAGCCTATCAATAGCAGACATAATAATGAAGACTTTTCATTATTACTGAACTTTTTATGAATTATTAATGTTAAGTAAAGCAGTGTTTGTGTTGCAGCTTATCACCTTCTGTAGTGAAGGAGAAACAACTAGCAGTATAATTATTTTATAATGTTTTACACCTCCGATGCTGTGAAGTTTTCTGTCCATGCAACATTTCAGTTACGTTATGTTATTTTTGTATAATTACAATACTATAGGGTGAAACACTAGCTTCTTTGAGCATTTCACTTGAACAGGTGCTGAGAAGTTTTCTGTCCATGCAAAATATTAGTTGTTATATTATTTTTTATAATTGCAGTTATGGGAATTTGCATAATGAAGTTTCAACTTTTTTCAAACTATAAGGTGCAACCCTTGCCTCTTTGAAAAAGTTCATTTGAGCAGGTGCTGCTGTATCACTGGACATGTAGCTAACTCTCTAATTACTCCCTCTTCTCAAATATTTCATGACTAAACTAGTTTACATTCCCTGATATAAAATGCTGCCTTTGCATGCACTTTTTCATCACCATTCTTTATCTGGAATTATTAGTTTAACAATGAAAACCCATGCAAACCCAATTTTTCATTACCTGTAGTGTTGTCCTTTAAAATTTCAGCTATTGATTTGAAGTCTAATTCAAAATGGAGCTGCTTTACTTAGTGGAAACTTTCTAGGCTCTTGACTCAGCATGGATGCTTAGAGTAACTTTACATTTGCTTCATTTTTCCATTCAATTATAGTTGATGTTCTTTTTTTCATAGAGATACTGCATTTTTCTTGTTAAAAGTATTAAAAGCAGTAAGATCCCTTTGGTTTAATTAGTTTGCAAAAGAAATACTTTTATAGTATCATTTCTATTCAAATATTTATTGAAATAATATTTTCCTATTGGTTCTTATAGTACAACAACTGATGAAACAAGCATGTGAAACTTACATAATTTTTAATAATAGCTTAGATAAACAAACAATGTAAAAAATGCTTTTTAGATTATCCAATTGTTTCAAGTTTACAATCGTAACTTGGACACTGTGCTAACAATGGGGTAACACTATTTGCAGCAGGAATAAATTGTATAGCGCTGTTAACTTTTCAAAAGGACTGAACCTTAGCAATGACTTCCAACTCTATGAACCCATATGCTCCTCTGCCACCAATTCAAGTAGATCACATCAAAACTCCTCCAGCTCAGTTAGACGCAACAAACGGACAGTTTGGAAAAACAAGTGGAAATGATGGGACAACTCTCATCTCCAACTCTCACTCCGATGAGTCGCATCTTCTGCTTATAAAAGATATAAGTCATGATCAGATTTCCAGTCAGCATAGACTCAGTAGACCAGCTTCAGGTAAAATTAAGTATAATTATTAATGCCTTCTTCTTATTGTCTGCTGCAAACACTACTTTTGGGAATTTTTTTCTCCGTTTCAGAACTTCTGCAAGTTGAGCTCATGATTGGTCACATTTTCTTATTTGTCTATAATTTTTTTATGTCCTCCCAGAATTTCTTTACGGAAAAGTACTAAAATATACTTCTGCTGATGCCACTATGTAAATTATATTTTGTATAAACTTTATATACATGTGACACTCAGTTGAGAAATTTCTATAGCTGCAGGCACAGAAGCTGATGCGGATGTCCTTGACACGCTCGATAGTATGGATCATGACGCTGTTAATTCGCTGCTCAGTAGAATATTCTCGCTGACGGAACCCCCTCAGATCTCTAGTCAACTTCACGTCTCATCTGAACCATCTAACGCGTTGAGTATCTACTCCCTCAGAAGTTTGGAGGTCGGTTTCCAAGGTGTTACTAAAGGTGGGTGGATGTAGAGCAATATTGACTAGTTTAGCATAGTGCAGTGTTCAAGGGGTGAATTAGTTGTAGTGTAGTGTGTTTGTTGTCAATTGTTGAAAATAGTGAAATACTGTCATTTTATAATTCACTCACTACGTAATCTTCATATATGTTATTTGGTGCAGAAGTGTAAATTTTGTCTAGAGTGAGTTTCTAACGTTTATTTTGACATCAATTAGACTGAAATCTTTACGTGATAGAAAAAATTTCATATTTCGAATATTTTATATATACTATGTTGTTGTGGTAATTTAGCCTACAAGTTGATCTTACTAGCTAGATTCTCACTCTTTCATGGACAGTATCATTTACAAGATTTCTTAATTCAAAGGTTGCATAGAGCAGGCTTGCTGTTTGGTTTATGAGTTACTAATGTCTATTATTTTTATGTCAAGACTTCAGTGAAACATAAAAACACAATTTTTAACAACATTAATTCCAATAGATAGATATTCGTAACAGAAAAAGTGTTTTATCTTTAAAGCAAATCAAAAATGCAAAACTAGAAGTTTGAAATTCAAACTAAGAAAAATTTACACCTGCACTAAATTACAATAAAAATTAAAAAGGAATGACATCAGTGAAACAACAATACCTTTGTATTTAGTGTATTTTTTTTTAGAAAAGTAGAATAAAATGGGCAATGATATGGTGTTTGGTTTTAAGAGTTTTTAGCTATAATCTTGTAGGCCCCGAGGAAGGAGTTACCATTGAAGAGTTTGTAGTACTTTGGCAGAAACACGTTCAGAGCTCGCAAGATGAAGTGGCACTTCGTAAGCTATTTATTAAGATAGACGCTGCCTGCACCAGCGTCATCTCGTGGAGAGACTTCATCTACTACACTTGGGTGAGTCTCACAGCTCATGGTGTCATAAGATTGCTGAAACTTGTCAATTATAGTGTAGTTGTTTCACAGTATGACAGTGTAACAATTACTGTATAGAGTTTTTCAATTGTGATGCTCAAGGTTTTTTGTCACTTTTTGGCTTTTTATTTAAACTATTACTTGATTCAGCAGCATTTAAAAAGCAAGTTGTGTGGATTTTTATATATTGGCTATAAAAATTTTTCAGTAGATGTTTCATGATTTGTATGTACATTTATAAATTGGAATAATTGTTAACAATGCTGCTTAAATCGTAGGTTGTATGGCTAACTTTTGATGATGCAGACTTGAATTGTTCTTTTTTGTAAATTCACTTTAAGAGATCTTGATTCTAGTTATGCTAGCTGATAGGAACTAATGTTTTATAAATTAACTGATGAAGTGATGTAACTTTCTGGTAGATGGAAATGAAGAAACTAGAAAGCATGACCCTCAGCGGTACGATGACTCCCTTCTCTAGGAAATTGTCTGCAAGATCTGTAAGAAAAGAGAAAGAAGATATAATAAATATTTCTCAAATACATTTTATTGCTAAAAACCAGCAAAATGCTTCACGTAAGTAAATCTCTATTATCAAAAGTCAATTAAATAAACAGCTGAGCTATTAATATAAGTTTTATGTGTAATATTTATGTACATATTTTGTAAAATATGTTGCTATGTTCTAACAATGGCTAATTAACCATATGTGATTATTTGAATGATATTATAGTCATGTTTTTTCTTGTTGGCCAACTGAGACCTCCAGAGTCTTTATTTAGTAAAACCTAATAAATATAGGTAACTTAACGCAATATAATACATTACATCATCATTTTCTATAGTTCAAGCACTTTACTAGCAAAATATTATTTTGAATAACCAGCAAATCAGCATATAATATGGTGAATGTGGAACAATTTTAAACACCCTGTTTCAGGTACTAATTTACATGCAAGATACCACAATTATATACTCTATACTAAAATATGCAATGTAGTAAAATATACAATATACTAAATAACACATATTTAATAATGTGATATGACATACCATATAATACTAAATTAGAGTACATGATAATCTGTTACACTTCCAGAAGATAAACTTGGCAAGTCAGAAGGAACTCATTATCTTACTCTCAGTCGCAATGGGATGCTTCGAGTATTCAACCTCAAATGTTGTCTGTTGGATTCATTTGACCTCAAGTGTCAGAATCGAAAGTCTCTTCTCCCCTTAATATTGACTGACATGGTGTACATGCAGGATATGAGGCTATTAGTCGTCTGCTTTGCTGAAAGGTGTGTCAAGTTATAATACGCTCTCTACTGAACATATCTATAGAAGATGTAGATAGGAAATATTAGAAAATCATGAATAGTTTGTTGTAATTGTATATGTAGGTTGAGCTCAGTTTATTGAAATTCTGAAGTTGAAAGTCACTTGTAAAAATTTAGAAAATGGTTGTTGGTTTATTACTAAAATAGTGAGCAATAATCAATACAAGTAGGTTAACAAATATTATTTGAGAGTGTTAGTTGTATAAGTTTTATTTAGATGCAGTAACAGTTCTTTGACTTTTCAATGAACTTTGATTTGGGGTATGAGTTCAGTTTTCTGAGAACATAACTATTTTGTTACATGTCTTATGTAAAACACTGGCTTCTCTTGATTTCTCTGTTACTGTACCTACCTCATAAGCTTGGTGATTTAAAACTTGTTATAGATCTTAAACTTTATGCTCACAGGCCACCCAAGTTATAGTTACAACTGTTATATGAACTGCTTACAACTTGAAAATATTATAAAATTGAAAATTAGCCATTAGTAAAACTCTTCATAAATACAATCATAATGTTATTGGGGAAAAAAATATTTAAAATTATTAATAAATGAACACATTTTTACAATACAATGCATACAATGCTGCATAAAAAGACATTCATAC
Source organism: Bugula neritina (assembly GCA_964035545.1). Taxonomy (NCBI): domain Eukaryota; kingdom Metazoa; phylum Bryozoa; class Gymnolaemata; order Cheilostomatida; family Bugulidae; genus Bugula; species Bugula neritina. The sequence goes on along the minus strand of OZ037765.1, from coordinate 6,203,065 downwards.
TAAAATGATATAATTCTGTACTTGTTCGTAATCATATAAAAAGAAATTAAAAACAAGTTCATAAGGAGCTACTTGACAAATGAAATGCAGTTACTTCAGCCTCAGTAGAGGTTTTTTTTTCTTCTTAAATTATAATATTTGCTGCTTCAGGGTTTGTAAAGCATGTTGTATTGATGTAGTCGTACCATTCAGATGTATATGCTTGGTATAAAAGGGACGGTTGGCTACTCAGTTACCAAAGAGTACGAGTTGAAGGGTCTAAGTGGAGCCCCAATGTGTGTAGAGTACATACCAGATGTGGAGAATGGCGACAGATCATATCTATTATGGGGAAACACACGAGGTCTTTATATGATATATAAACTCATGTCCATTTATGGCCTCTATCCCTGTGAGAACTCCTGATGACAAGAGTTTTCAAGCGGGCTATGAAATGTGCCTCTCGATATCCTAACAACATACACTGCGTTTCCAAGCTTCGCATTATGTGAATAGGTTCTTCATTCAATGTTTGGGAACAATTGCATCAATTAGTGAAACCATAACCCTAAATTCATGCAAACCGCAGCCACAAGTTCATTCTCATAAGCCGAAGTAATGGAAACATAGTGATAGTTTGAGAGTTTTTTCAATGGAAAAACAATAAGAACAATGAATATTGTGCAGGATTGTGATTAAAGAAGCACAGTTTTGTAGGTGAAATTCACATATTAAACTTCAAAGCAATATCTCAAGGTCCCTTTGGCCCGCAGTGCTCCTTACAAAAGCAAGTAGTATATGAGCTTTCAAAGATTCACACAGGATTATACCCAACTGTATCACTAACTAAAATAACTGTAAGTTTGACTTAAACTTTATTTTTAGCAGTAAACATATGTCAACCTTTATAAAGAGATTAGTGTGCTCTACAAGTTGAGCCAGCTATGAAAATGAATGTTCAGCAATCTAAGAATTTCCAGATCAAAGTTTTTTGTCAAATATAGCTTGCCATTTGTGAATTTTTTTCTCTCTAAGAGTTTTTGAAGTTGAAATTTCAATTATCCAATTTCACTTTCGCATTTTGTTTACATGTCAATCTAATGAATTTTATGTGATTTAATTGCTATAAACAAGCTATTTTGCATCAAGCAATTTTTCTTGACTAATTTTTTGTCAATTTTTTAAGCTTAAGCGTACAATTTTTGGTTTTACATTTGGGTCTGAAGCCTGATTGTTTTATTTCATGAGCTTCGCAAGTTTCCATGCTACAAATATTCGCAAGAACTATTGCTATTTAAAAGTTTTGCTAATTTCTCCTACTTACATACTTTATGGTAAATCAAACCAAATTGCTTAACAGCATTCTGTAATTAGCCATCGCTGTTCGCAAAAACTAAATTACAATCAACTGAATTTCAATTTATGTTTTCATTGATTTCATTGTCATTACTGGTCAGCTGCATCAATTACAACAATGATTCCACCCCCTAGAGAAATATTGTTTCTGTCTAGTTTATGATTTCTTTAGCTTCATAATTCATTCCACAAAGAATCTTAATCCTTAACATTTTCGTGATCAGTAAATTAGAGTTTAAGGTAAATGTAGTTGATTGTAAATCAGATTTGTTCATGTAGGAAATAAACATATTATTTAGGTGGTATTATTTTACAAACTAATACAAGTCTGGTATCTAATTAATATCTTTACTTTATTTTTTCTTTGAATTATATTTTTTAAAAATCAAAAGACAAATCAATGCAACTATAATTTTCAACTTAAAAAGCCATAAATTATGAAATTGAACTGACATATTTAATATTTACTAGGCTCATGATGATTGGGTGGTGCGAATTAAGAGATACAGTTGTATATCAGGAACTGGATTTATATCTTGTTCCAAGTCTACATCGACTTCACTGTACTGTACTAGTATTAGTCAACCTCAAAATGGCACGACTGTCAGTATTAGAAGGGGCGTCACTTGTTTCCAGTACTCTCAGCATTCTCAATGCATATACGCAGGATGTGTGGATGGAAATGTATGTAAAAACTTATTGTGCCATATTTTGAATGGAATACATTTTTGAATGAGAATATACTTAAATAGGTGGTGTTATACAGCTGCTAGTAATCCGAGGTAGTTGCAATAATGGAGAAATTGAGAAAAGTTTGTGTTCTAGATTAAAAATGTAGCAAAAACGTTATTTTCTTGTGAGAATTGCAACCAGCACCCCAAATCAAAATTTAACAATAAAATTAAAAAACTTAGGCTATCTCAATTTCTCCACTACTGCTCCTAAGTGAGTAATCCCAGATGATTACATCAAAACACTAGAATGCCTGCAAAATCTAATTTTTAGAAACCACACTATGGCTGTTGCTAGTTATTGTTTTTATTAAAAAAGTAACCAAATACTTTTTTACTATAAAGCTTCAAAACTTGATACAAAAGTTAGCATTTCAAAATCAAGTTAAAAATATTGTTATGTTCAGACAAAATTAATCAGGCATGGTATTTTAATGTCTTATTATACAAATGATTATTGTAAATTTTGTTGAAGAAAGATATTTTTGCAAATTTGTCAACAATTTAAAAAATGAATACCTACATTCAAAAAGTACACTAACACAAAGCTCTAATTATGTTCACTGCTTACGTTGCGTAGCTACGTAGAATGAATTGTTGAAACTAATGTTTTGAATATGAACAATTTTTTCTTTTGTCCAAGTGACTATTGTTGGTGAAGTTGTAATATAAAATAATAATTTTTATAACATGCCCCAAATGAATCAATTACATTAAAAATATATCTTCAATTTTATTGATTGTTGAGCTTTTAACTTGAGTGAGTATTTCACAGTTATAATTGAACTGTCAAAATACTATATATACAATATATTATTAATTTAGTGTTAAAGTATTAAATAGTGTTAAAAGTAAAAACTGTAGAATTTCTATTATGTTAAAGAAATGCTTTGGTGAATATTTTTACACTTATTATGTTTCAGATAAGACTTGTAAGACCAGTTATAGCTAAAGTCACCAATGTACTGTATAGTCACCACAAGCCAATCACAGCCTTAGTGCTGGATGAGACCAGGAGCCTGATAATTTCTGCTGGAGAAGATCAGCGGATTTTGGTACACAACATGTACAACTATGTGCTGCTGCAGATCATCGATATCAGGTGAAAAATTTGTCAATAACTTAATTAACAAATGACAGACTTTTTGACTGGTATAAAAACCCAGCATTTTCACTATTTTTACACAAAAATCATATAAAACTGTTAGATTAGATTTCATTGTCTGATAAGATTCAACTTGCTTTTTCTAGTAAACATTGTTGCAAAACTTTTACCCAGTTACTTAGTGCATGCCCCAGGGGTTAATTGGTCAGCATGTAGTTCAACTAAATGGCAGTACAGTAATGGAAATATTGAGAAAATTATGTTCTCTCGAGAATTTCAACTGACACTACAAACAAACATTTAGAAGTTAAAGAATTTAGGCTATTAAAATTTGCCTTTTACTGGACGTAAATGCTAAATAATCAGTATAATCTATATTGTAGTATGTTTTTTATCAGCAACTTGGGTTTAGCCAACAGGTAATAAACTTGTTCTTTCAACTTATTTTTACAGTTGCAACAATTGAAAATAATTATTTTAGTTAAAATTGTCACATGTTGGTTTTAGTTTGTTTTCTGTATTTATATAATTATATAATAATCTATTGAGAATAATCTAAAAGAGTTGTTTATAAAGTTCTAACATAATATATAGTTTGTAAAAAAGTTATTTTACAGTCTAGAGAGACACAAATGTTTTCAGAATTTTTTGCAATTAGAATGAGTTCCAAGATTTCTTTTAGAAATAGGTGACGAATCTAATTACCTATTTTTGTATTAATGGTATTTGCTTTGAAATAATTAATTTGTCAATTTATGTTCTTTTTTGTTTAATTTTTTAATGAAAACAGCAATATGTTGTATGAACTGTGTTATCTTGTATACCTGCAGTGCTCTTTCTCTTGAACTACACCATGTTACTTCCCTTCACTTGAATGACTGCACCTCATCACTGCTGGTCGGAACGCATTACCTTGGCATGTTTGAGTTCAAAAATAGCCAGGACTCTGCTGGTAATCTGTATACAACAACTCATGACGGGCTTTGCACTCAGGCTATGTACAACCCTCTCTTTGATTTAGTAAGACAGCTTTCAACCTGTTAGATTTAATGGTTAGGCTAAAAATAGAAAATGCTTAAAAATATAAGTATTTGAAATATGCTCTTAAAAAAGCCATGTTTATTATTTCAACAAATTAGTCTAAAATGTAAGATGGTAATGAACTTATATGAGTGTAGTGCTTCATGCAGCTGTTAGTGACCTTGCTTTAAGTGTATAGCTATAGGTAAATATATACAGGTAATTTGGTTTTCTTGTATGTACCTGTGTAGGTGGTAAGCTCTGATGCTAAATCTACTATATGCTTATGGAGCCTCCACTCTGGTCAGAAGATTATACAGTTTCAGGACTGCCACCAGAAACTAATCAATGGTAGTATGATAAACCAGGAGATTGTCACATTTTGCTTTGACCCCAGTTATAGGAGACTTCTCACAGGTAGATGACCTTTGAACTATTTTACATGCCTTTAGTTAATTTCATAAAATGGATATATAATGCTCTATGACATGGATACAGTTTATTTCAATGTAGCAACATTACAGCAAAGTAGTAAAACATAACATTTCAAATTTGTTTATTTAGTCCTGTTTTTAAAAACTGCTTTATTTTAATGTTGCTGCATCTTCATAAAAAATATGATCTACACAGATTAAATCAAATTTTCCAGCTAGGAAACTCAGATGAGTAACAGGGGACCAAATAGCACTTGTAATGTGTGTGTGTATTATGCACACTGAAAACATCAGATTTTTTATCATTAGAAAAATATTGTTATTAAACAAATTTTATATTACCTCTTATATTATTATATTGTTTCAGGTGCTCATGATGGCACTGCCTGCGTATGGAATTTAAATAATGGGACTTTGCTTAGGAAACTGTCACCAAAAAGTCAACTTAAAAGGAGCATCAAAAAAGGCTCAGATGACGTCGTTGGTTTAGTCTGGTCTGAGGAACATTCAAAGATTTGTATGATCACCATGATATACTATTCTGATACTTTAGTGTTGATTACACACCATGATATACTATTCTGATACTTCAGTGTTGATTACACACCATGATATACTATTCTAATATTTTAGTGTTGATTACACGTTATGACACTATTCTGATATTTTAGTATTAGTTTCATGGCTGTATTTTCTCACAGCTTCAATTGAAAAATTTAGTTGCAAACAATGGGAGAACAACCCTAAAACACTTTGGAAATTGGCAATGTTCTTCTTTGGTTATATATTTATATAAACTCTACTGAGAAATTCACACACTATTAGCCAAAGCTACATTTATACAAAAATATTAGAACTGCATTTTTCTATTGAAGCTACAACAATTCATGCTAACAAATGAAAATGTCTGGATTTTGTTGCGTAGTAATGGCGCTGAGTGGCAGCCGAAATGTCTACACATATATTGATGAGAAAGACAGCAATGAGGTCTACGACTACCTTCCTATACACGATTCAGAGATCAGTTGCATGGTACATCTGCAGCCTACCTTGGTTGTTACATCGTCCAGTAGCGGAGATATTCTCTTTAGGTCTATTGTCAACGGTCAGTCTTTAGTCTCATATTATTGTAGAAAAGGTTGATCTTTCGGCTCTGGTTTTCAACTAGTTAATTTCATTGCTTCACATATTTTAATGATGTCATAGACTGCAAAATATTTAAAATATTTAGCCCTAGGAATTGGTATAATGTATATAATAATTAGTCATTGTATTGTTAAGAATTTTTTCCTTCAATATTTTGGTATTGTTGATTTTTACAAAATTATTTTTTATTTCATAATCTGGCAATCTGTTTTATTGAAATTATGTTGTTATTGCATGTCTACTATGCAAGCAGCTAGTTAATGATGTGCTACTTAACTGTTGTATAACAACTGGATTCTACATGGCCTGTCATAGGATCATAGCTCCTAATTGCACACTGCAACTGAAGTGAAAACACTGATTAAAAGGTTATACAATATGAGGACCATTACAAGTCTTATTCAATGTATCGTGAAACTACCTGATTGTTATGTAACGTTTTAGGTAAGCCATTCTTAATTTTCAACGCGTCAGTCTCTACTCATTCCATACTCGATTTAAAGTTTGGTAATCATAAAGCCAAGTTTCTTGGCAGTCCTGTGGTAATACCAAGACGTAAAACTGATTTCTCAACCATTTCTGAAGGAATGTTACCTTTTCCTATGAGGAAATATCGCCGTTACTCATCGATTCATGTAAGTTGGTTGATTGGGAGTTGTTCATATTAAGTTAATATAGGTAGTAGCGTGACTGCAGTTGAAATTTGTTATTGAAACTGAGCTTATATTGCTGGTAACATTGGAAACCAAGTATGTTGTGTTTACTATGTGTGACTATTGAACCTGATGTTGGTAATATCTGCGAGAAATCCTTGACCTGCCAATGAGTGGTTACAGTTTCTACTGCAGGAAGCTTCTTTAAAAGAATTGTGCTTTAAAGAGCTAAGTTTAAATTGAATAACAGTTAATTTATCGCTTACTATACCTACTATTATGTGCTTTGATAGGAAGGATTTCATTAATTTTCTAGTTTGAATTCTTGTTTCAGCCACCATCAAGTCTTGTTACGACTGGTGTTACTGAGACCAATGATTACTTGTATGACCAGCCAAGGTATGAGAAAATGGCTTTTGCTGCTTTTCTCGGCTATGAAACTGAGCAACTGCGTGATAAGGAATTTATTGAGCATCTGTTTTCTAAAGAGGAAACCTACAGAAATATCACAGCAGCTCTTCATTCATCTCTTTTGCAAGTTTGTATTCTATTATATAAATTATATAAATTAATTTTATTAGTAGTCATTTTTAATTTATTCTTGATTCACCGATAATAAAAACTGATTGCATTTATTTGCATCAAATCAGTTTAAGTACTAGAGATCATTTTTTATTGATTATACAATACATTATTTTATGCTTGCATGCAAATCGGACATTTGAAACTATATACCTATTATTGAGTGGCTGTTTAGTCGGGAGAGAGCAATTTCCACTACCAACTCTTGAACAACCAATCCGTGGACTGTATGGTATCGTTGCTCAACAGAGTGAATACAAATAAAACTGGTACTCTTGTTACAGGAGGGGGCAATGGGTGGATAAGATTTTGGTCAACTACCCTAAAAGGGGGTATGTCATTTTGTCACCTCATTTATGCTATTATTTTGTAGTTTTTATTTCATTACAACATAAAAGAGAGCTGCAAGGGAAAAGTTTTCAGCTAAACTATATAGTTATTTAATTTTTTTCTGAACATATAAAATTTCTTTTAGCTTAACATATTATGTGAAAAATTTAGTGTGGTTTTTTTCTTTTATTAAATAAGTATCCTACAGGCTACAGGACTACAGCTGTTTAGGTGAGAAATTAAATAAAGTTTCTTGTGTTTGAATCACTCCAATATGACTAATCGTGAGTGTTATGGTATGTAGAGCTTCTTGGACAGTTCAATGCGGCACACAATAAAGATGAAAACATTGTCTCTTTGACTACAGATGTTAGAAACGAGTATCTTTTCACTGGTAATGTGTTTTACATGAATTCTAATTGAAAACTAGCTATAGCGGAGTTAACATAATTACATTGTATTTGACAAATGATTTTTATATAAAAAGTTATACAAGTAATTTAGAGTATAAAATTTAGTAAATTATGTTTAAATTAAGTTTAGCCATTGCAGTTCAGTCATCATTTTATGACATTTAATTGAAATATTTATATAGTTTAGTTCAAGCTGGTTTTAATAATCTTCATAAACTGCTCATACTATGATAGGTGCAATCCGCCATGCATGTTCTTGCTTCAAGTATAACCAGTATAGTGCTGTGATACATGGTGTAAGAGTTGTGTACATAGCATGCTAAAATATTTTTAAAATGTTTTATTTTATTGTAAGTTGTGTAGTGTAAAGTGGGCTCTACCACTAGGATTTCATATTATAGGGTTGGTTTGGTAGTATTAGAATAGGGTAAATTGGTGCCAAAACATTCCAACCCCTACTGTAAGCAAATCATCCTAATACCTTTAAATAAAAATATTAGGTAAGCACTACATGACCTTAAAATTCTATATCTGCATTTCCAAGTCTTTACTAATAATATTTGTAGGTGATTCTGAAGGATATGTCAAGGTATGGGACATCGAGACTTTCTGCTTGGACGAACAGCAACTCAATAATATTAAACTTAATCCACAATATTTAAATAAAAAGAAAAGTAAATATTCACACTTTTTCTTCCTGGCAGATGACATCAAAAACTTGGATCATATTTTATCACGAAGGTTGAGGTATGCCATTTCATAATAATTGTATTGAGTTTAAGTTGATTTTATACCATTAAGATTTTATCAATGCTTTGTTTTGCTGTATTATTAAAACTCACTTCATGTAGTTCAAAACTGCTGTAGATTCACCAATATTGTCTAAGTGTTGATTGTTTTTAGAGGTTTCAGCTATAGTTAGTTAGCTACACAAAGCTGTGTTGTAACAAAAAGCTAATTATTGTAGCTTGCTGGAACAGTTTACTAATAGTGTGCATGTAACAGATATGCATACTTTTCAATTAGAATTTATTAGAATATGTTTATAATAATCAAGTCTGATATTTTTCAAGTCTTTGTCAAGTACACCATTTGTAGCAGTGTACTTTATGTTTGATGCTGTCAATGAAATGCTCGACAATCATTACTGAATAAAACTACAGCTAAACCTTATAGACTAAGATGTCACCTTGCGTGCCATGGTATCCCGTCCAGTAAAAGCAATCCTCTAGAGACATTGAAGTCTCCACCACTGTTGAACTCCTTTAGAGGTCATGTGAGGGGAATCACCAGTATCAGCTACGTGGAGCACAGACACTTTATTATTACCAGCAGCTCTGATGGAAATGTTTGTATCTAATTTCTACAACATGCTTTGTTTACTTATTAAAGTATTTAACAAAAGCAACTCTTTAATCGGCAATTTGTATTGACTTTATCAAATTTATGATCCCAAAAAAAACAGTAATAATTTTCTAATCATAAACTTATATTATTGTAGTATTGTAATATATATACGTACGTTACATAATAGTTATTTACATTTCTAGTGTATGATATAGATTACCAGAATGTGTTTCTTTATGTTCACAGTACTTATATTATATTATATTATATTATATTTCTCATTTTAAAGAAATTCAAAAAACATTTTTGTCACTAAGGAGCATACAGTTCCATATTATTGTTGCAAATTCCAGTTATTCAACAATGGAATATGCGTCAAGTAATAACAATTGTGAAAGCTACACTTATTTTTAGAACTTTACTTTTAAGGTTAGACTGTGGACCATAACTGGATTATATATCGGCCAGTTTGGGCAGCCTACGCCGTGGAACATCGGTACGGTAGGCATGGAAAAGCTTTTACCTCACGATGTTAGAAAAGTGGCATCTGGCACAACTTTACAAGTAATATTTCCAATATTGCATCAAATCATTCTCATATAATAATATTACTATGATAGTAATAGCAATGTATTTGCACTTTATGTGTTGTGTTTTGTTTAAAAATAAAGTTATTTTAGTTGAAACTTAACTGCAAATTATAAAATGCTAGGTGGAATTAGGACTGTTAGTTATTCAGTATTTATATATAAATTCATAGAATTTATTCTTTCCAATCTGGAAGTTGTTAGTGTTGAATTGCTAATTTGAACTTTTAAAGCTATGTTTATGTATAAATGTTAAAATGTTATGTAAAGAAACGTTGCTAATTAGAAATATTTTTGTTTTTATTGCAAAGCATGTTTATAGTTCAGTAGAGCTCTGGTTACTTCAACAGGTCTGGAATGGTGGAGTCTTCAAAAGATGGAACAAGTTGAGGGCGATATGTCTTTTTACTGGACTCACTTCCTTTGTCTCAAATCTGGGTACGTAAAGTTGTCTTATCTTGATTGCATTGTTGCCGTGAAAAAATAATGGTTTCTTATTAGGCATAATTGTATATAATATTTTATTGATTTTCACAACTTATTGAGTGTTTTTTTAAGCAACTAGTATAATAGGTTGATGCGACTTTTATATAAAACTATCATTATTTTAAATTTGAAATAACAATTTATCACCCAGAAACACATGATAGATTAGATTTTTAAGTAAACATGGGGTTTAATGATTTAAAAAACTGATTTACTTATTTTATAAAGAGCAGTGAAGTTATTTCTGGTTATTTCTTAGGCAAAAGCAAAGAAGTGAACTCCATAGAATCTAATGCCGATATGGTGGGAAGTTCAAATGATTCATCAGAAAGCAGTGAAAATGATTGTACCCAGACACTTTGGAAAAATGTGGCAGCAGCTATTCACCGCAGCGCTGTCAATTATGTGCGGAAGAATAAAATCCAGGACTTCAATTTCTCGTATGAATCCGACTGCAACTTGGAGCACATTATTAAGAAACTAAGTCCAGATCCTTCAGATGAAGAGCTCACTTCTACTGTGAGTTTATTCACCTTCTAACATGGCTATATACTCTGAAAGTCATTTACTCATTCATCAAAGTGTGATTTTATGAACAATGAGAAGGCAATTCTGATTGAGTAACTTTGCTAAAACTGGGGGCTGCAGTTTGCATGTAATACAATTTACAGTACGTCATACAATTAAACACTACTCGTGTAACACAAAATAAATTATGTTTTGTGATTTGTTTTTATAGAATAAGTTTACTTTTTTCATGGATTATAACTATTCATATGCATTACAGATAAAAACAATTTGGATACAGTCTTTGAAATTTCAAATGCTGAAGGTGAGCATTAACTTTGACTAGTAACTTTAATTGGTTATAGAAAAGCATTTGGCAAAATATTTTTTCTCCAAGACACAAACTTGCTTTGCTTACGTATTTTTTGAACTATTTTGCTTGGTTAGCTAACATTTAGGTGGAGTTGAAATTCAAACTGTGAGATTATTTTGTATGTAAATAGCAAAACTAAGTATATGCATAATATACATAATGCTTGCGATATGGTATATAGTAGCATTGTTGTATACAGCCAGCATACAAGGATAACATATGTAATAATACGTAATGTTTAGATAAGCAAAACAGCACAATATAAATATCAATGAACTGGTTACTGCAGGTTTCTACTGAAGACCTGGCAGATGAAACTCCAGCTATGAATGATAACAAATCCAGAGACGATCAAAACACTGCGATGTCACCAAAACAGCTGATGGCATCTCGTAATGTTCCGGTTATTATAGAAGAGCAAGAGAGCAGCGAGGAAATAACTCTTCAAAGTTAGTGTAAAATATTCCATGGACTTGATGTCTACTTTCTTTGAGCTAGAATCAACCATAACTATATAGTTGTCTTTTCTATCTTTCTAAAGGACGTCACAACAAGGAATCCCAGGACTCAATCATATCAATAATCAGTCCAGAACAAAAGACTAGATTGCAAAGTGCTCTGAAGAAAACCAGCATCTCCCTTGAAGCAGGTCCGTGCAAGCGCAACAAGAACCCAACTCATGATCGTACGTACTGCTACGGTCCTATAGAATCTGCTGATTTTTATGAAAACTGAAAGTATTTGAATATCACATCAGTATTGTTTTTTGATTTCAGTTTTGTTATTCTATGAATTAGACTAATGCTGTTTCTTTAAAATGAGAATATTCAACACTGAAATGTTTGTGCTATCGAATACTAATTTGAATACTATTTTGTTATAATCAGTTTTTAATTTGTTCATAATTCAAAACACAACAGCTGCATATCTATAATAGTCTGTTATCAAGCTGCTAAATTAAAATTTTACAGCTGCTAGAGATAAGAATGAAGTGGACATTGATGTCAATGCCATTTACAATCGCGTCATAACTTCGAAATATTTTAAGAAAAGCTATAAGAAGCGCAGAAGGCACAAACCAGTTCCTAGCTTTGGTTTACCTTACGCTCAGGTAATCATTTAAAGCCACTAACTAACACTTCCAACTTCATAAAATATAAGACCTCTATTACATCACAACACTACAAACTGTTTTACTGTCACGGAACTAGACAAAGTAAACATTGCGTTATGCTAAATTAGCTAAAGTTTGCTGGGTGGGGGGGATAGTTTAAATTATATGCTGAGTAAGATTAAGATATGCTATACTATCAAATATAAAACAAGTTTGTATGCTTTTCTTTCCTGTTCACCTTTCTTCTAAAGATAAGTATTAAACCAACTGTTCGTAATAGACTGGTGTTCAGTATATTAACACGAAAGCTCTATTATCAGTATGTTGCTCACATAAAGCAAGCTTAGGTGTGGAGAAATTTTTATATACTAAGCTCTTCAGTTTTTTTAAAAATAATTTAGTTTAACACTGATTAAAATTTTTCGAGAACCCAATTTTTCATAAATATTTTATCTAAAACACAAGCTTTTCTCAATTTTTCCATTACTGCACCCCGAATTACTGTGCATTCTTATATCAACTTATTCTACGTATACAAATTGCACTCTGCATTATTGTTACTGTAACTTGTGCTCTTACTGAATATCCTGCTATATGTAGTGTATATGTTATATATCATTCAGATATTCATCTCAACTAACTATTGATAAATATGAGGTACTCTGTATCAAGCATTATCTATTTTTTACAATGCAAGTGTATCGAGTTAGCTAATTACATAGCATTGTTATTTTAGTACTCTATGTATCACGCCATACCTTTCATGAAGATTGAACCTCTGATACCACCTATCATGCCAGACTCTTTAAAAGCAAAACTTGTTAGAACGGAAAAAGAAAAGCCATTTTTCAACAGAAATCACTTACAACTCAGTCAGCCTGGAGCTACACCCCATAGTGAGTTCAAACTTCATATTATTATCACAAGAATTTTAATTGCTCAACAAAAATAGTGTGCTGCAGTGTGTTTACACCATCATTCAGTTCATCAAGATAGTCATAAACCAGCCATGTATGCAGAAAACAATAAAAAAATAATAGTTTAATTAAAGGGGCTTTTAAAGCATTCCCTGTAAATATGCTGATTTCTAGAAGTTATTTTCTCACCAACAATAAACCCCTCCCTAATCAAAATTTAAAAGTATAACGATAATTTATTTTATTTACATGTCGTTTTTGCTATTTGCATTATTATATATAATAGATTGCTCTACCCATATACCAAGTTCAAGATAAGATCAACTGTGTATTTTTGAGCTTATGCTAAATTGCTCTTTGCTGTCTAATAGCATTTGAAATCAAAATTTAAATTTGCTTTTTTTAGAGAAAGATAAAAGCGCTTCTGTTGAATATTGTTATATCCATAAGTAAAAAAATATAAGTTGCACCTAGTTTCTTCAAACTTTTAGTATGAGGTTATGGAACAGATTTTTGCAAGCATTCTGCACTTTATTAGAAATCCCTAGTGCAAAGAGAATATTAGCATTTAAACATTTCAGAATTTTTTTGGGAAATTTGCCTTTGAAGTTAGCAAACCTAGAATAAGTTGTGGATTATTTGTTTACAATGATCAAGCCTTAGCAATGGCCTTTGCATGGTAACAACAGTGACAATTTGGTATCCAAATATTTGTTGAAATATAGGCTTTCTGTTTTATTAATTTTTTATGTTTTTTCAATAAAAAAATTGGTTAGATATGACCACTAACCCCAATTTTGCTTAATTAATCTTCTTTTAATTTTGCTCATTAGTTGAAATGTTTGTTATAATATTCCATTAGAGTGGTATGCACGATTTATTAAAACTATTTCCCATAAGAATATTTTGTGATTTATTTAGCAGCTAGGTCTCCCAAAGGAAGCAGCAAAACACAGATCTCAGTCTACAATCTGAAGCAAGAGTTCAAATGAAAGGAGATACTTTTGGGAATTCAATTGATAGTTAGACCAACAAATTCTATTTAACAACTCTTTGAATTTCAACTCGGGCTGATCCTAAATAGTATATTATTCCCCCAGGTGTTGAAATACATCCTGCATCTAGCTGTATAATGCAATCTAAAACTTCAATGTGGTTTATGCTATAGCTTCAAGAAGGTGGCTTTCAATAAGAAAGCTTCAATATTAACTAATGAGTTTTCTCATTAATTGTCTAACCCAATATACTTTTTTTACTTGTATAAATAAATATTGTTGACTGTTATACTACAGGCAATTTTAAATTGTAAATTTTCGTAAGAGCTTACAAGTAGTGTACAGTAAATAATATTATCTTGTAAGTATAATTGATATCTTGCTAAATAAACTTTACTCAGCCAAGAGGTGAAGATTACGATAAGCAGGCACCATGGCATTGCTTCCTCGAGTATTTTAGAATTTAGACAGTAAAGGGTGTTCACACTGGGACATTTTTGTAAAAAACATGTCATCATGAAATAGGATGGGCAGTTCTCTTGATATAAACATTCTTATGGAAAGAGTATTGTGCAAAGTTTTTGAACTACTCAGTCAATCTTAGTTTAGAAATTATATGAACATGCAAAGCATACTGTATTTATAACATCCACTGATACAATGAAAATATTACTTACTCAAAAAGGCAATGGACACAAGTGACCCTAAAGTACCCCAAATTGGACAGTCTTTAATATGCAGTAACATGTGTTGAGCGCTGTTATAAAAAGCACAATAAGTTATTGAAATGCTAAGCAGAACTTTTCTTTTCTGAACTTTAATGATTACCAATTTAATATTTGAACAATTATTTTATTAATTGTGCATACATACAAGTATAGCAGAAATTAATTCAAACATTCTATTTGTTAAAGCAAGCTGATATTATATAGAATACTAGATATGTAACAATATTGAAAAAATTTAAAATCAAAGTCTTCTAAACAAAATAAAATTTAGGGCCTGTACAGGCCCTAAATTTTATCTTGTTTTTTTCACCATACAATGTATAACATAGTTCAATTTGTGAGATGTTTTATGGTACTAGGGAATTCTTTATAACATTTTTATCAATGTGTGCATAAGATCTATGTAGTGCATCTCCTACTCTAAACACTTGACCAACTCTCAACTATTTGAAGCAGGATAGCCATGTAGTGATTGCATATCAAGTTTTTCACAGCAAAGTCATATATGCACATAATATATCTATTGAAATATAAATAGTTTGTATTTCAGTGTGTCTGTGATATACAGGAGTTATAATATTTTGGTGGTATATATATCAACATTTTTCACACGGAGTTGTCCATGCTTTACCGTGCATCCACTATTTCTTTGAAGGTATTTTCATTAGTGGTCGTTCAAAATATCGGACCTGTTTATCCAATATTGCGATAAAATTTAGATTTATTGCATAGTAACTATAGCTTAGAATCTTCAAAACATAAGTTTCAAGCTTTCAATATACATTCATACAATTTTCCTCCAAAAGTAGCGTAACATTGCAAAACCCCAACTAGTACGCAATCTTCAGGAAACACTTGAGGACCGCCCATTTTTGACCAGACCATGAAGCAGAGTGATTTATTTACTGAACTTTAACCCTTTGCCTTGAAGTTATCAGTGCATATATTATTCATGGAGTTACCATGCTAATAATAATTCATTTTAAGAAGTTGAAATGTAAGTACTGATGATATTAGCTGCGATTTCAATTTTAGAACATTGTGATATTTCTATGTGTTGATATTAATTCTATTTCTATTAGTATTACTATTACTCAACTATTAGTATTACTATTGGTACTAAATTGATCACAATCACAATGCTAACTTTTAACTTTAACTTTATATTGATCAATAATAATACGAATATCATCATCATTTCATTCATGATTATGATATTCATATTCAGATATTGATCATGATGATGATGCACTTCAGCTTCAAGTTTAAGTTGTACAACTACATTCATTTTGAATTTTATCTTGGTCTTATTCTAAATTTTAATCTTTTCACTGTGACTTACTCTGTTATAGTTATACCTTAGGCTTAGAGTTATGAAATAAAACTTATGACAATCATGGTGAAGGCAATTGTCATTGTGATATTAATATTTATTATCTATCAACTTAATATAATAATAATCATAATGAATATGATAATGGTAATTTGAATTATACCTATTAGTATTACTATTAGTACTACTATTAGTATAAGTACTACTATTAGTATAAGTATTAGTTCTCACCAACACAATATTATTATTATAATTATGAATATGAATATCTTAAATGAAACTCATACTGATACTTATAGTAATAGTCATAGTTTGACTTTCAAGTTCATATTGATATACTTATGGTCAAGTCATATTGATATAAAATAGACATGGGATAGTGGTTATATCCAACTTACATCACTATTACAACAGTACAAGGACATCCGCAATTGTTGTGACTATAAAACAGTTGGCAATTTGCCCAAACTTATAGTTATAGAGTTAGAGAAAGAATCCAATCATTAGTTATAGTTATTCATATTGTTGTTAATGAGTTGTACTTTTTATTAGTGACTCTTATTATTTTATTGGCTTTTAATTATTCTGGAGTCATTGAATTGGTATTGTAAATAATATATTGTAAATTTCATAATAGTAGTTTAAAAATTACAGGTATAATTATAATAATATGCATCACCATGGTTAATTTATTAATAACAGTTATATCATTATAGGTTTATTTTTTAAAATAATATAACCATTCCTAGACTTAACATAGACTAACATGCCCTAACTAGTTCTTTTATTTTGTCTTAGTATTTACAGGCTTCTTTGTAATTTATTGCCATAATGTAATAGTAATACTGTGGTTTATATTCTATATATTAATTATAAAAATGAGCAACAAATCCACAATCACAATATATTCACATTATTATTACTACTTTAAAAGTAATTATGTGTATGTAAATTTTGATAATTACTGATAATCAGTAAATATATTTGTGTATGTAATTTATGTATGTATATATCTTGCATGGTGATCAATTCATAAAATAAGTTACTCAAACAGTCTAATAAATTTTGGGTATAATTAGTTCAAGTTATCTGTTTCAAAAGAGAATAAACATATTTATTTATATACATGTGTACAAATATAAGAACGAGTTTGATGCTGGTTTTAAGCAAATATGATCAATTATTAATTAATTGGCATATTATTTGCTAATTAAGAAAAGCTAATGACAGTAACAATATAATGTCATTTTCTATTACTATTAGTTTTCTAAGTAAGCCACGGCCTATACATATAGAGTGTATATTAATAATCAAATAGTTCATGATCTAATTTGAAAAAAATTGTTGACGTCTATCATCTTTAAGAGGAGTGTATTAAAATAATATAGTTAATTGACTGCTTTTTCAAGAAATAATTGAAGGTGTGTAATTGAATTACTAATTACTTGTCAGTACTAATTCTTGTTGTGTAAGACTTCTTTTATTGTTTTGTGTATGTTGAATTATAAATTAGAACTTGCAACTGTATTAAGTAGTCAGTTTCTTTTGAACACATTGGATGTGACTGTTAAAATGTACAATACATTTTGTAGTGTCATGTAGGTTTAAAGATGCTTTAATTTGATCAGTCTATAAAAAGCAAATGGCTGTATATCTTGTAAATTAGTCGATCAGGTTGCTTAGCTCTAAAATTGCTTGAAGGTAATGTAGGTCTACACTAGTTGAGAAAGGGTTTGGGCTATACCTTTAATCTATTTTTAGATTTCTCGTTAAACTATGTCATCGTAATCACATGTATTCTGCGTCATTGTATTACTCAGTATGCATAGGTATAGGAAGTTATCATTTATGATAATCATGGTCATAATGGCTAGTTGGGTACTGTTAATCTTGTATGTATCTTCATATTATTACATTCATGCTCTATTTTTAGATCAGAAATTTATATCGGAACAGTATAAGCTGTAGCTGCGGAGGTTACCTTAGTTATACAGCAACACCATTATAAAAACTTGACTACTACTTATCTTCAGCTGGTATCAACCTTATCTAGTTAACAACGAAACTTCACTCAACATCTTCAAAAGACAATGGCTTCTGTAAACAAACTTCATGCCAAGCTGGTGCTAGCATTGTGCATATGCTCACTCTATGTCTGCGCTCAAAGCCCAGAACCAACAGCTGCCGAACAAACCGGCAGTGTGGCGCAGGCGTTGACGCCTCTTTTCACCATGACTAATGGATTTATAAAAACTGTGTTTCCTCGTCTCCGATTGGATACAATCAGTAAGTTGAGAGTCAACTTCATGCTCTGATTCCTAACATTTATTTAAAATTTCAACTACCTTTTAACTTGTAACATTTGAGTGTCCAATTATTATCTATCACTTTGATATACTTTAGGTAAAGTGTCTGAGGATTTACTGGGAGGGCCTGTACAGCCATGGCCACTCACTCAGGTTGGTATTGACTACCACAGTGACTCATACTCGTATTGATAAACCACTTTGAACTAAAACTAGATTTCTTCACCCTCTAATAACTATGCTTTCATGTGGCAAGTAACTACATCATTCATCACATGATAGTGTGTGATGGAAGTTAAGAATGCAATTATCATTAGAATATAGAAAACCTCATTATTATTTACTTTGGCAACCTAGATACACACCTAGCTACAAGCACTTACTCCTTTCACATCATGCCATTTCTCTACAGTTCTCTATTTTATATGTAACATTGGTATTTGATTTGTAGACAATATTAAATGGGTATGCTGGCTTTGCCACCTGCGTGGTGGTAGGCGTACTGTTAGTGGTGCTGATGCCTCTGATTGGCTGCGTCTGCTGCTGCTGCCGATCTTGTAACAAGTGTGGCGGTAAAACCGAGGAGGTTGACCCAAAGAATGGTAAATGCAAGAGAATTTGCTGTGCTATGGTGCTCATGATCTTCACGCTATTCACCGTGTAAGTATAAAGATGACTTACACTGTGTAAATATATACTAAATATGAATATTTGTTACCATCAGCACTAGTGTAAAATAGTAGACTATTTTACTATACCAGATGCCATATTTTAGATGTGATTTCACTGAATGTATAAGTTATTGTGCTTAAAGTACATGCATTGACCTGGCTTGCACTACACTTACTGTGCTGTAACTTACCCTTTTGTTTAATACATCATGAAGGCATGACCTGCCCAGATATCTGCTGCACTAAAGCTGTGTAACTATAAATAAATAATTATTATTCTGTAATTACCAGATGGCTCACCACAAACCCTGATATTCTAATTAATATTGTGTAGTTTAGCTTCTTGAATCTGGATTCTAGGGCGTGTTGGTTCTGTGCAACAGAAAATATCTTAGTAGTTATCAATAGTTACTCCATTACCTTACAGCTATTCGTAGAAATGAGAAAGAAAATTACTTTTTAATGAGCCTGTTTAACATTCATCTCATTTCCAAAAGGTTTGTCACTCATTAAAAATAAGTCCAGTTTATGCATATTCAAGGTGTGTGACGTTATAGTTTATGATAATATTGTTTCCTTCTAACCATTAAGATATTAAATAAAGTTATCAGTAGAGATCGTTAGGTCGCCCTGGGGTTTTGAAATTTTTGTTTGATAAAGAGGCCCTATCACAGGTATTTAAAAACCTTAGGCTATCTCAATTTCTCCATTGCGGCTCCTAAAAAGCCTCATACGAAACATATTGGTATGTATTTCTGACTTTGATAATTCAGCCAACATGAATTCAATGCTACTTCACCTACATACAAATAATGTTCATCAAAGTAAGTTGGAGCAGGGAGTTAGGAGTAAGTTGGAGCAGGGAGTTAGGAGTAAGTTGGCGCAGGGAGTTAGGAGTAAGTTGGAGCAGGGAGTTAGGAGTAAGTCATCATCATAGCAGTCTGACAATGACTGTTTTCAATTTGGTTTAATCAGACATCTCCATCCGTCTCTTTATTTAGCCTTCTTTTGTCAGCCATATCTGTTGAGTGGCAAGAGTAGTAAATAGAGTAGAGGAATTAGAATAGAGAAACAAAAGTAAGTAGAGTAGAGAATATAGAGTAAGTACAGTTGGGAATATAGAGTAAGTTACAGTTGGGAATATAGAGTAAGTAGAGTAGGTAACATAGAGTAAGTTACAGTAGGGAATATAGAGTAAGTTACAGTAGGTAACATAGAGTAAGTTACAGTAGGGAACATAGAGGAAGTTACAGTAGGGAACATAGAGTAAGTTACAGTAGGGAACATAGAGTAAGTACAGTAGGGAATATAGAGTAAGTAGAGTAGGGAATATAGAGTAAGTTACAGTAGGTAACATAGAGTAAGTTACAGTAGGGAACATAGAGGAAGTTACAGTAGGGAACATAGAGTAAGTTACAGTAGGGAACATAGAGTAAGTACAGTTGGGAATATAGAGTAAGTTACAGTTGGGAATATAGAGTAAGTAGAGTAGGTAACATAGAGTAAGTTACAGTAGGGAACATAGAGGAAGTTACAGTAGGGAACATAGAGTAAGTTACAGTAGGGAATATAGAGTAAGTTACAGTAGGTAACATAGAGTAAGTTACAGTAGGGAACATAGAGGAAGTTACAGTAGGGAACATAGAGTAAGTTACAGTAGAGAATATAGAGTAAGTTACAGTAGGGAACATAGAGTAAGTTACAGTAGGGAACATAGAGTAAGTTACAGTAGGGAACATAGAGTAAGTACAGTAGGGAACATAGAGTAAGTAGAGTAGGGAATATAGAGTAAGTTACAGTAGGTAACATAGAGTAAGTTACAGTAGGGAACATAGAGGAAGTTACAGTAGGGAACATAGAGTAAGTACAGTAGGGAACATAGAGTAAGTAGAGTAGGGAATATAGAGTAAGTTACAGTAGGTAACATAGAGTAAGTTACAGTAGGGAACATAGAGGAAGTTACAGTAGGGAACATAGAGTAAGTTACAGTAGAGAATATAGAGTAAGTACAGTAGGGAATATAGAGTAAGTTACAGTTGGGAATATAGAGTAAGTAGAGTAGGGAATATAGAGTAAGTTACAGTAGGTAACATAGAGTAAGTTACAGTAGGGAACATAGAGGAAGTTACAGTAGGGAACATAGAGTAAGTTACAGTAGGGAATATAGAGTAAGTTACAGTAGGTAACATAGAGTAAGTTACAGTAGGGAACATAGAGTAAGTTACAGTAGGGAACATAGAGTAAGTACAGTAGGGAACATAGAGTAAGTAGAGTAGGGAATATAGAGTAAGTTACAGTAGGTAACATAGAGTAAGTTACAGTAGGGAACATAGAGTAAGTTACAGTAGGGAACATAGAGTAAGTACAGTAGGGAACATAGAGTAAGTAGAGTAGGGAATATAGAGTAAGTTACAGTAGGTAACATAGAGTAAGTTACAGTAGGGAACATAGAGGAAGTTACAGTAGGGAACATAGAGTAAGTTACAGTAGGGAATATAGAGTAAGTTACAGTAGGTAACATAGAGTAAGTTACAGTAGGGAATATAGAGTAAGTTACAGTAGGGAACATAGAGTAAGTACAGTAGGGAACATAGAGTAAGTAGAGTAGGGAATATAGAGTAAGTTACAGTAGGTAACATAGAGTAAGTTACAGTAGGGAACATAGAGGAAGTTACAGTAGGGAACATAGAGTAAGTTACAGTAGAGAATATAGAGTAAGTACAGTAGGGAATATAGAGTAAGTAGAGTAGGGAATATAGAGTAAGTTACAGTAGGGAATATAGAGTAAGTAGAGTAGGGAATATAGAGTAAGTTACAGTAGGTAACATAGAGTAAGTACAGTAGGGAACATAGAGTAAGTAGAGTAGGGAATATAGAGTAAGTACAGTAGGGAATATAGAGTAAGTAGAGTAGGGAATATAGAGTAAGTTACAGTAGGGAACATAGAGGAAGTTACAGTAGGGAATATAGAGTAAGTACAGTAGGGAATATAGAGTAAGTAGAGTAGGGAATATAGAGTAAGTTACAGTAGGGAACATAGAGTAAGTTACAGTAGGGAACATAGAGTAAGTTACAGTAGGGAACATAGAGTAAGTTACAGTAGGGAACATAGAGTAAGTTACAGTAGGGAATATAGAGTAAGTACAGTAGGGAATATAGAGTAAGTAGAGTAGGGAATATAGAGTAAGTAGAGTAGGGAACATAGAGTAAGTTACAGTTGGGAACATAGAGTAAGTTACAGTAGGGAACATAGAGTAAGTTACAGTAGAGAATATAGAGTAAGTTACAGTAGGGAATATAGAGTAAGTTACAGTAGAGAATATAGAGGAAGTTACAGTAGGGAACATAGAGTAAGTTACAGTAGGGAACATAGAGTAAGTTACAGTAGGGAACATAGAGGAAGTTACAGTAGGGAACATAGAGTAAGTTACAGTAGAGAATATAGAGTAAGTTACAGTAGGGAATATAGAGTAAGTTACAGTAGAGAATATAGAGGAAGTTACAGTAGGGAATATAGAGGAAGTGAATTTAGATGACATGAATCATTCAATTGTGGAATTTAGAGGTTAATATGACACCAAAACTAAACTTTACTAAACCTTTATAAACCATAACTGTTTTGGAAAGTTATAGTATATGGAAATCCATGTGACCATGAATTCAACTAGCTGGCTAGAAATCTACTTCTGTGCTTGTTATAAGCTTGTTGAACTGAAGCATGACATTAGCTGTTATTCAACTGATAGCAGAGTTCTATTGCTGCTTACAACAGAACCTGGACTGTGTTTTTGTGCTGTGTTTGTAATTATGTTGTGTTTACACTGTTTAATGATATACATACTGTATCCACATAATACTCTGTGTATCTGCATAATCATAAAAACACATGAATACATATTGAGATGTTGCAACTTATAGCAGCTATGTAATTATCCCACTGCATGCTGGGTCTGTTTCTGTCCAGTAATTAAATTAGTTTATATTGGGTGTGTTACAGTTATAGCATGATGATGTTACAGAGTTAGATCATTTCTTAAATCTATGTGGCATGTAGAGTGTTTAATTGACCATACAGTGTATATCAATATACATTGCTCCCTCTATATCTCACGGAAATTTCAGAGGTCATGGAGAGTGGTTGGGCCTCATTTTGTGGCTTATGTATGTGTGTATAGGGACAATATGGCCGAATCTAAATGATCCCTGAATTAAATTTTTTATTCTACTATGTCATGAATTGAGGTTTCAGGACCTGTGTATTAGTGACATAGGGAGAGATGTATTGTGTAATGTAGAATATTTGCGGTAATAATTTATTGATATATGAATATTGATATTAAATTTGTAGAGGTGGCATGGTGATGATATTCTTCAGTGGTGCCAGACTCTATGATCTCATAAATAAAGATATAATAGCAGATCAGCTGAAGGGCAACTTGAACTCCTTAGGCAGTACTTTACAGATGAAAGTTGATACGGTAGTTTGAGTACAAAATGTACTACACCCATTATATTATGATAGTTTAGCAATGTGCATGGTGTGCGCATGTTATGTATACTAGTCTGTTATGTTTTTATGTCTGCTAATTGGTCGTGTCTATTTTGAAAATCACAATCACCATCTAAATTCTAAATACTAAGTCTTAATAGCACATAATTCATGATGTAATGTATATACACTACAGTAATATTGAAACAGGAGTTGAAAGAAGTGTATAATAGGTGCTGTAAGACTTGGTGGGCTCTAGATTCGGGCTACAACCTTTATATTTATTGGGGTGTTTCTAGGATCTCGGTCTAGATATTAGTGAAACGACGACCTCAGACAAATATATGCTCTTACTAGGAAAACTGCATGTCCTTAGGGCACCACTCTATACTCTATAGCTTAATGCAGAGCAACCTGCATGTTATCTATATCAATACTAGGAATACTCGTTGAAGCTTTGGGTGTTGCTAAGAATGTTTCCTCAAAACAAATACCATCTCGAGATAAGTTTAGACGTCACCTAGTTAAGGTAGTTACACGTATCATGATGAAGCACAATAGTTAAGCTACCCAGTGGATGTTGTAATAGTCACTCTGACAAATTATATGTTGCAATAAAATAAAGCCATACTTGTAGTTCTACTTATATATAAATGTTGCCTTTTATATCTCATATATAGGCCATAAACAGTAAAGTTATAAAATTTGCTGAAGTCACATGGTATCACAGGGTTTGCTGGCATTCTATTCCCAATCTGTGTTTTCAGTTATCAATTAGTTCCATACAGATTAGATAGTAGAAGTAGAGAGGATTGAGTGCCTCGCAAACCGCTACCAGCAGAAGTGCAGACTGAGTCATTCTAACTACTTGTGTGTGACTTGCTATCAGCCATACTTACAAAATATAAAACATGTTTTGCCTTTGTTTGTTACTGCCTCTACAATAAGAGTGATTTGCACATAAATAATGAAGGTTACTGTGTTATTAGACCTAAATGAAGCTGTAATGATATACTATTTCACTGCGCAGTCATTTCATATATGACTAACACAGTAGGAAGTAACGGATCATGTGACTCTATTTACTCTTTCATTATTTCAGGATATTGTGAATAAAACAGATGACTTGCTTGATGGTATTCAAAGTAAAGTAGAGGTGTTTTTAGATGGTAAGTCAATCAGTATGTTATTCCGGGGACAGTACCAGTTGTACTAATACATTTAAGAAGACAACTCCAGCTGCTATAACATATTATTGGAGCACTGCCTCCAACCATTGTAATTGATGCAACCATGATTGAAATATAATAGAATTATATATATATATATATATATATATATATATATATATATATATATATATATATATATATATATATATATATATATATATATATATAAAATCATGTGATTGAAATATATATTTCATATACTCTTTAGATATTGCCAGTACTGTACTCTCCAAGCCAGAGTGTTTTAGTATAGTCAATTATTTATTTCTTGTCATATAAATGGCATGAACTAAATCACAAATCTTTACTCGCAGCTGATGGCAAAGCTGGGCTAAATTGTGGCTGTTTTATAAACATGACAGCTGGAAGAACTGAACTGCAATTAGAGTTTGAATTCAATACATTCAGGAACTGATTGAATTGATGAATTCATGTTGTCTTATGTTAATATAGGCTTTGAAAATGAAGTATTTTCGGTAACTTAATTATCTTTTGTATTTCTTCACTTCCGCATTAACCCAAGCTTACCAGCATAAGCATTGACTTGTTCACTTTGCGTTACAAATTCAAACTTCCTTTTTTGATTCCTTATGATTAAGTTTTGAGTTTAGTTTCTTTTATGTCAACCTAATAAGGTATTTAAGTTTTATCTTTTTGGGCAACAACTGCACTACACACACAGCTGCAATATTTCAGCACTGAAAGTAACACTTAGTTCAGTTCAAGTAAAAGTTTCATGTTGACTACTAATGGCAGGTATGAAAGGGCTGAGCTCACACAAGTAACTGCAATCTTAGTTTTATACATTATAGTGCTGCATATGTATTCCACATTTTCAAAAATATTATTTTCGCATCTCTAAAAGTTTATTTTGTTATCCTGAAATTTTATTAACAACTGCCAGTACCTGAAGAAGTCAAAAGACTTGAAATCGCCAGATTTTGGTTACCTTTTACATAACTAATAACTTTACTTATTATTTTGTAAGCTTTCAGTTTAAAGGTTAAGTATTCTGGTATTCTGTAATTAGTATGTCTTACAACGCTTCATTTCTATCCTCTCAGATTAAACATGCTGTGAAAATCTCTATTATCAAGAGCACATGCTATATTTGCAGACTCCAGCAAAGTTCTCACCAGTACCCTCCTTAACATGACTCATGTGGAGGAACCGGTCTTTGAGCTGGCCAATGGTAAGCTTTATAATAAATATAATGCATGAAGCATGTCAGTGACTGTATTATTAGTGACTGTAATGTATCGTCAGTGAATGAGTGTATCAGTGAGTTGTATGTAATTTTTATGCTGTTCATATTTTATAAACTTTGCAATGTTTTTCAAAATCTTATAAAATTTAATTTTAGCTATCACTGATTTCAATTCAACACTCCTGAACCTGGTAGATTCTCTTCAAGATTTTGAGACTATAAGACTTGATACTGCTGCTAACTTTACTCAAGCAAAAGTACTCATTAATGATACCATAGGGTCTGCCTTCACTGGCAATGTCTTGATCGCTCTTGTTCAGCAACTACTTGGTGCCGTGGAAGGGTTTTCTGTGCAGCAGGTTGGTATAACCTTGTGTGACTTTACTGTATTCCTAGGTAATTCTAGTGTACTCCTAGGTAGATGTAGTGTATTCCTAGGTAATTCTAGTGTATTCCTAGTGTATCCCCGAGTAACTGTAGTTGATGAATGGCTCTGTGGAGTTATTACAGTAGTGATAGCACTGCATATGTCAGAACTACCTTAAAATTTCTGTCTGCTAATGAAGGTGGTAAATTATGTATATAAAAGAAATAATATATAAAAAGTAAGTGAATGCTTTACATTATTCTCATAATTCAATAGGGTGTTGCGTTTGGTCGCACCACATTAGCAGAGTTGGAGAGAATCCCAAACCTACAGCAAGCGTATAAACAGGTAAGACCTCTTTTTGTTTTTTACTTGTCACTATTTACCTAATGCTTATTTGTTATAGTCTTAGACCTGTTGTTCAGACAAAAAGATGCATGTTTGTGTTACAGGTTAATAGCTCTATAGCCAACTTGATAGATGCTAAATCAGGGCAGTCTAAAACTGGTTAGTATTTTATTATGAGGAATCTTTCAACAAGTGTAGGACTTTGAACTATGAGAAATCAAATTCCGTCAACGTTTTCAATTGTTTAAATTTTATTTTAAAGTCAACGGGCAACATTGTATGTGAAGTCTCTCTGGAAATAAGTTAGCAGTACACAAATCATTATTCTTAGAACCTGCAAAACTGATTCTTGTTGAAAATTGAATTAAAAAATAAAAATGACTAATTCAACAAATATTTTACTTCCCTGATAGATGAATGAGAGATTTTTACAGAAATAGAGATCAGAATTATGTTTTATTTCGAGTAGATTATTGTGTAGTTGGTTAGGAACATTTCCACACGGTATCATATGTTGACAATTTAATATGTTTGTAGATATACTGCTAGAAGTAAATAGTACTATACAAACCATTTCTTCAGATGTCCATAGCGTAGGCCAAAGTGTGAGCGATGTAAGTACATCAGATTTAGGTCAGCGTTACTTTCCACTTATGTAATAGATGCAAATTTTTTTGTTTTAATTGAAAAATATTTCATCAAGTCTGAGATGGATGTTATTTTACTGTTATTACGGTATGATCAAGTTGTAACATGTATGCAATATCATAAATATAAATATATAAATGTTTTCTTTCGTTACCTGAAAGGAATGAAATGGATACGGTGAGAATGCTGTCTTCATCAACAGGTTTTTTTCAGAAAAACTTCATGGAATAGTTTTACTAGCCGAGTAAAATTATACTCGCCACTTTCTACTGCAATTTTTAATGTGTTTTTTTTTATATTTGTAGGCTTCTGCTTTGCTCTCGGATGCCGGAGATCAGGTTACATTAGCTTTGGACTCTGGGAAGCAGTACGCTGAATATGGGTACGCTAGGCAGCTTGTAGTAACTGAAAGCTATTATATTATCTTTATGTGTGATTCACGTGGTGTGACCATATAACACTTGCTTTAGGGAAGCTTTGAGAGGTTGCAGTATGTTAACAGTTGCAATTATAGAAGAATAAATAGAACTAGTGTGTTTGTTAGAACAGTTGGGGTGGGCCATCTCCTGAATTATGTTGCTAGGTTTACCACTCAGGGTGGTTACTTGTATATTACTGTGTAATTATTCAGTTATGAATTAATTAGAGTTTTTATCAGTTTATTATGAATTGTATCATGACACTCATAGTATTCTATAGAAAAGCTTCTGTATGAGTTAATATAGACCTTTCCTACTACCTAATGATTCTTTCAACTTCAGCATGTCATTATTTGTTTATCTTGCCTGCCTTATCAGTGACATTTTGATATATAAAATATCTGGTCACTCCCTAGTGATTTGCCTCTATGCCTGTATGTCACACTATGAAAGTAAATATGGGCCTACAAATCTCATTACCTTTCCGTTATATTATATATTTTGGTATTACGAGATACTATATTATAGTTATGAAGTGTTTCAATAAGCAATAATTTATGCGTTGTATGTGTACTTGTAGTTGGTATGGGTGTCTAGCCCTAGGGAGTATTGTGGCCATCATAGTTCTTCTGTATCTCTGTGGACTGATGTTTGGCTGTGGATCCCGGCCCGGTGATTCAAGCTGCCACAAAGGAACTGGTGCTAACTTCTTTTTAGCGTAAGTCAACTTTATCAGTGGAAACTTTTATATAAATAGAGAAGACAATTCTGATATATAAGTTCTGAAATATGCAGTGCGCTTTCTGTGTGAGGTTTAGTTGTACTTTAATGCTGAAATATAAATTAGTAGCGTTTGAAAAAAAGTTATTTTATTACTTGGGCCAAGTTTTTTCAGATAGTGTTTTTTCAAATGTATGTTAAATTGTCATTTATTTGCAACTAACCCAATGATATGGACTAAACTTAAAATAAAGTCAGTTGTTTGTTTTCAGCGCTGTAGGTTTCACATTTATATTCTACTCAATACTGATGTTGGTGACAACACTGCTGTTCTCCGTTGGCTCTCTCACCTCTACACACGTCTGCGTAGTAGTTCAGGACCCCGGCACTGCCGTCACTGCTCTAGAGGACAATAAACTCCCACTAAATGTGTTTGGAAACGTTACCATCGAAACTATTCTCAGGGCATATAAGTAAGTGTTACTACTGTTTGTAGAGGTATATTTAGATTGTTGTATAGTATCCGGGACACAGTGGTATAACAATTTGCGTATCAGACTTGGCATGCAATAATAAGCACCAAAGTCAAAGTTTAGTGATTTTTAGTCCGGATTTCCATGTACTGCTTTATTTTGAATATCAACAGTATTATTCACAAATGTTGCGTGTTACATGTATTCTCTCTCTGTGGTGGTTTAGTGATTGTCTGGGAGGAGCGTCTCTTGAAGACATAGCGTCTTACACAGGCCTTGGGTTCAGCAAGAGTGACTTACAGCAACAGATCAATGTGAGTCACGCACTTAAATTTCTGCCTGTAGTTATTGTTCGTCTTCTTTTTTGTTGGCCATGTTGTGTATTTTATATTTTTTGAATATTATATTGGTTGAGGTTTATTCGTCTAGTTTATAATTTATTAACTGTATTTTAGGATAAACTGGGCTATGAGGAAATAAACAAAACGATAGGAAAAATTAACATCGATATTGGCAATGTAACATTTTTGCCACAGAATCTCAATGACTCCCTGTCAATGTTGGAAAATTTCAATGGTTTTAATGGCTCTGTAATTCCTGATTTGGTAAGAAACCCTCATGACTTCCTGTTGAGTTGAAGCGTTTTTTATGTCGTACTTATCATGTGACGGTGTTTTGGGTTTTGTTAATAATTCATTTGTCTTTGTTATCTTTTAGAATTCTCAAGTGGCTTTAATTAAAAATTTACTGAACAGCAGTATCAATATGTTGAATGGCGCAATAAATCAAGCCTCAGGGAAAAACCGAACTGTAAGTATAGAATGGTGGGACACATTGGTACAGTAAGACAGCAGCCGGTCATTAGTCATGCTCTCTTAGCTCTCTGTCATCACTAAACGCATTCCGTTATTATCAAACAATATAAACATAAATAAACGGCACACTTGCTCTTGAGTGTCTGTTGTTGAAGTAAAAATGAGTTGCAGAAAGTCCAGGAGCTCACTATCTACCCTTTATATATCAGAATGCGTTTTGTTGCCATTTGCCTGAACTTTAACTTTTCAACTTTGTTTAAACTTTCATGCAGGACTTAGAGGATGCCAGGGGATATTTTGAGAGTTCTCGAGACAACGGTGTGGATGAAATGGTGGCCTCTGCAGTGAGTATTGCTGGTTTCACATATCTGACATAGCCAAGCATTTTCAGCGCTTATATCTGCGTGTGAATTTCAGATATAATATATAGTCAGCAGCGTGTAACATAGTAAAGTTTTTCAGAAACCTGCCGTTATTTGCAGATTTGTCTCAACTCGGCATAAACTACAAAAATATTTCTTGCCAATTGTTTGCATGTCCATAGCTTGTTTAGTTATCATAATATTACTATTGATGATGGTGTTCAGTGTACTGCAATATATTTACAGTAAGCTAGCAGGTTGCCTTATTTTATTAATAATGCTTGTATCACCATTATGTTTGTATGTTGGATTGATTGATTGTAGGGATTTGTAAGTGGCACCATAACACAGCTTTCTGATAGCGTGGAAACACTGAAGGTATGTCACAGAGAACTTGCCCAAGTTGTAATACGGTCGTAATGTATCATAGAAAGTGTGCGCTTTTCATAAATTTACAAACCAGAAGGATAAACTATTGAAACAGATTTTGTTAGCATTTTATTTTATCTTTGGAAATTCAATATGCAAATATGTGTGCAGGTAGAAATTTTAGAAAGAGTATTTTTGATCGAGCATAGCTGTGAAATGATAAATTTACAAGAATTTAAAAATTGAGAATTGCAAAGTTTTGTTTACTTTGAGACTGCTTGTTATAAGTCTTATACAATGAACCTTGATGCTTTTCTAAAACTAATTTTGTGATTTTGCTTTTAGAATGCAAGCGCCACTGCTCTTGATACCATCAGTCAAGTGGAAAGTAGCATCAAAAACAATGCATCTAATATTGTTCGACAGGTAATGTTTTTATAATATCTTTTATTTAGAAATGTAACATAAAAATATCTGAAAAACAACCTGGTTTTTACACCAAATATTAAATCAAATTAAATTTGTGATCTTGGGTTTAGCTTACTGTTGAGATTCAAATTATGTTTAGGCTTCAATATTCAAAATACTGAAAGCTGTTAGTGTAACTGAGAATAGTATATGGTATAGACTATCAGTTTTATTATTGGCTTGTAATAAAATGCTGTGTACAACACAGTTATTGTGTGCTGATACTTTAATGCAGACTTTTGACACTCTGTGAAATAGGTTGACGTTAAAAGGCAAGGAAAATGAAGACTGTTACAAATTTCTGCCAACGGTTTTTTGTGTGACAATATTGCACAACTAGTACATTGCTGAAGTTTATGCTGCTCAAGCCAACTTCTTATACGATTTTTATAAATATGAAAGAAATGGAGTATATAAAGTTTCATTGCTTCCCATTTGCAGGTGTTGTCTTCTTATGCCAAGACACTCTCAGATGACATCACAGAAGATGCCAATGCTGGACTTGATGAGGTAACCAATGATAGGCTGGGACAAAAGTTGTCTTGTTATCTTCTATCTGCTAAATTCTGTGTAATTATTGTTGTTAACATAATAGTATAACATGTTTTATGCATTTTACTAACAAACTGTTCCTGTATATTTAGCTCTTTGCAACTAAATGCGACGATCTGGCCAATAAGCTTAAAGATACTGCCAACATAGTCTGTGACACGGGATTAGACCCTTTTGTAAGTAACAGTCTACTTTCTCAGTCTATACAGTAGAACTGGTAGCACAGTGCTAGCCTAGCAGTTGTAGTTGCAAATTCTCCGACAAACAAATCTTTAATTTTATTTTTACTGTTAGGTATTAGGAAAGACATCTAGTTATGGCTGCACCATGCTCTAAAACTGATTGTTTGGGCAATGGCAATGGACATATCTACTATGAAATTAAAGAATTAAACTTGTATATTGTTTAGAGCTTAGTTAAGAAATTTAGTGGTTCGTTTACATTAACTGGTTACATGTTCAAGCGTTTGTGGATCTAATTGATCCATAAGGTTCAACCTGTGAAGTGAGAATGTGTATGTTATGATATTCTTTCTGTAGAATGGGCTATGGTTCAGCTTAGGGTGGTCACTGATCATGCTAATACCCTGTATGATCTGTGGTCTGGTGTTAGCCAACCTATACAGAAGGAGATCTCCATACGATGGTGATTATAAAGATGACTTGTAAGTAGTCTAGCCAACAAATTCTGATTTGTACAAAATTCTATTTATCAAACTAAAGTGCTTTTCGCTAATTTTGATTCTAAGCTTATTAAATGTTGGAGCCACTAAATTAATTTTCACCCTTTCCACCCAAGATTGTAAGGAATTGATTAGCAATTGTATTTGCATGAGCAAAATAAAGTTATTGAATAGAAAACGAAGTAATTTCCGCCGCTTGTTCTCTAAGGAATAACAAAGTATTAAAAAGCATAACTCCAACAGATACTCAGTATGTAATTTGATTAAAATTATTTAATTCAATGTGGAATTTCATTTCTTTATCCTCCTCCAATTTTTACGGTTTACATATATTTATCAGGCTAAACCTTCCTAAGTGTAATGATTTGTGCAACAAATTTACAATTGAATCACAATAAGACTTGGTTGCTTGCTAAAATATTCAATAATACCACCAGTTTTCCTGTTGAAGATGGGTGGTACCCACACACATTGCTAACACAGTACACTATATGCTATATGGGTTTCTCTCTTTAGCAGCCAATATGTAAACCATCAAAATCAATCACGCTCAAGGGTTAAAGTATTTCCTTCTATACCGCCAAGGCAAGAGCTAAATCCCTGAATGATTGGTGCTAAGATTAAGCGGTTTAGTGCATCTCAACCAAAATTTCGTGTTGCTGATCAAGTTTTTGATTTGTATGCTTTGACATCTTGCTCCTCCCCCTTTCTCTCTCTGTACACAGACAGCTGAAGGATATTATAACATGTTGTTAATGGCTCCTTAGATGACAATGAAGTACAGATTCACTTGTGTATTTATAGGTTTAAGAAATTTGTCGATGCATTGGCGCCTCTCAGATCAATTATTGTAAAGCTGGTAAATTTTAAGTTTTGATCCCTCGAGACGTCAACTAAAACGCTCTACTCATTCATTGGTTATTTGGGGCCAAAAATATTTTTATAATACATTCCATTATTATATAAAAGCTTAATTGCTCTATCATGACTAAATCATACACCTCCATCCTTCCCGTGGCTGGTGTCCATAGCAAGCTATGATATCCTCAAGCTTTGTGTGTTTGCCACATCGCGCCATGATCTCTTTAACTTGTAAATATGGTATGCCATTACCCTTTATCTATGAACATGCGTATTGAAAGCCAAAGTTTTACATATCATACGATTTTGGCAGAATAAAAAGAATGCATACAGAATTTGTATACTGCTTTCGCAATCGTCTGGCTTATCTGAATAATAAAATCTCTGTAGGCTCCAAATACTGCCTGTGTATGCATTTTGCTGCTATAAAACAGTTTATTTTGGTGGTAGGAAATTTGCTATGTGCAATTGCATGCTGATGTACATGTTTAAGCAGGTATAAATGCTCTATAGTTCTGTATAGTAAGTATACATACTATTGTAAATTATGTTATACTTCTATAGAGGCAGTACTAGAAAGTCGTTGAGTTTATTACATTACAACCAACAAGTAAACCAGCCGTAACTTCGTAAGTCATGAATCAGTAGCAGAACCTGCTCTGTACCATGTCCGGGAATATTGTGTTTACCCTGTCTCGTATGCCATCCTAATGTAATGCTAGCTCCATCAGGGTAATCTTATATTGGTAGTGG
This sequence comes from Bugula neritina, assembly GCA_964035545.1. NCBI lineage: Eukaryota > Metazoa > Bryozoa > Gymnolaemata > Cheilostomatida > Bugulidae > Bugula > Bugula neritina. Next base: position 6,169,187 of record OZ037765.1, on the reverse strand, counting down.
TGCTGCTTATGTAAAACACATCCATTGTTTTTGTTTTTAGAAATAGAGACTACGACAGTGAGCATATTCCTTTGGAAAGGTAATGTTATAAATACAGTTACAAACTTGTAGAAACTTTGCTTAAAATATTATTTTAACTTTTGCACTAACCTTTGCCGATTCTTGTAATCATACTCATTGGTTATTAATAGTCACTGTAGCCATCTAACACAACCATGTGTGTGTGTAGCTACTCATTTTTATACTGTGCTTTGCAAAGAGGGCAGATTTCCATCTTCCTTGTTGTGAAACTAGAAACTGACTTATGTTTTGCATACAGAATGCTGTAAAGGCAGAAGTTAGTTATCCCATCTATGTTATCATTCAAACTGTACCAAATATTGTAACCTCTACAATATTATATAATCTACATATTATTGTTGGGCATTTAGAAGACTAACGCAGCGGCTTTCCCGCCGATTCCGGTGGAGTCAAAAGCTCTTTCGGAATCAAGTAGAATCCGAGTCGAATGTGTAAACTAGTAAAGTAGTGAGTTAGTGAAGGCATGGACTCAATTTAAAACTCTTTGACTTAGCATTCATCTTCAAATATTCCTATTATTTTAGACACTATTGATTTACATTTGAATGGTATGCGACAAAATGTTTTTCCCTATTTTAGTATGGCTTGGTGATAGCAATGCATGGGAAGACTGTTTTACTTCTGATCTCAATCTTCTTTGTTACCCTGTCTATGTTTATGTGTCTGCTTTATTAACATTCATGTTTTGCTAAAGCTTTTCCCTACTAGAGAACCTTCTAGAGTACTCTAGTATCTAACACACCAGTAAAAGGCTTTATTGTTTGTCTATTATAGCCGTTCTAAGCCTCGTTACCATGAGGATGTTACTAATCAAGGTTTTAGAGATGACTATGGTTATGAAACGGTTCCTGGTGGTGGGTTTGGGGACAGTTATGAACGATATCACAGGAGCATGGCCCCTGAAATAATCAGGCCTAATAGATACCCCAGAGGCATGCCTCATGAAAATATCAGATCTGATGCTTTTCATAGAGGCGTGGTCCCTGAACCAAGCTACCGTTCCCGTAGTGTTAAACCTGCTTACTATTAGAACTATGGGCTAGGTAACGGACTCTTTTCTGAATTGCATGGTTCAACCCGTGTGTGCTGTGCGTGTGTCTGCTTTGGTTTTCTTAAAGCTGCTTAAACACATGTTCTTCCTTCTATTTCTTACAATCAATACTATTGATTTTAGTTTGAGTAATAATTACCTCAAATATCTTCTATTATTGCTTGATACTGAATGACAGTTTTTGCAGTAAAGGATGTTCAAATGTACATTTTTGTTTGGAAACCTGTGTCCTATTTTTAATTGATAATCATTTCAATTTTAGGCAACCCTTGACTAATAGTGTGTACTCCTAGCGGACGACTGACCATCATAACTGGACAATTCACAATCAACGTTTTTCTAGAACTTATCTTCATATGCTAAAATACCAGACAAGATATCAACATCATTTATTTTGTGTTGTACATGCTTTGCTATATGCACCAAAGAATATTATTTTATTACAAGTGACCAATGTATTGTAGATATCAAATTCCGATGTGGATTGTTCATTTTCTGCTTGAGTACAGTCTAGATTTTTACTTGCTCCAAATGTTTTCTAATTTTTACTTAATGTCTTGAAATTTATTCACTTGCCTTAAAATAATTTTCTGATTACCTTTGCTTTTGATGGACTAGATTTTTCTACTATTCAACACCTTTTTTGCTACAAAAAAAGGGATCTCTAGCTTTATACCAAGAGATATGTCTGTTCACTACTCGTATTATATTACGCATGTTAGCCTAAATGGTATTTATTTTTTTATATATGCAAATAAAGTATTCCTGTATACATTAATATTACTAACCTCTTTTTGAATGTCATGCCATGCAAAACTGATAACAAATAATTTCTAAAATTGTTAACTGAAACTGTAAACGCAAGGGTGTAGAAAAAACTTGTCTCTTGATTCGTTGTTAGTATAGTAGCCTAGGCTCTATCGGGTAAAGGGTAAGAATTGGTAATCTACTAGAATATCTTCGCTGCATTTAGAAAGTCCATAGCCTAAGTATAGAAACTACTGACAAGCTAGCTGAAATTGAGAAAATATGGTGATTGTGCTACACCCAAGGAAGTTCATGGTTAGGCCTTAATGCAAGCATTGACTACAAACCCCATGGTTATATTATGTCTGGTATTATTTACTAATTAGAAAAAAGTTTTATGTTCGCTTAAAGTGAGAAACTATTGGATTGAGCAGTCAACATTGCTGTATTGTAATTTACATAATTATAACTGTCTCTTCTACAACTCATACAGTAAATAATTTCAGTAGTAAAAAAAAACATTTTTGGTTATGCAGGGTAATGAAACTAATGTGCATTCAATGACTTAATAGAGTATTACTAAACACAAAGTTATTAAATCAAATAAAAAAAATTAACCTGACTTGAGCCACAAAACCTCAATACCATCTCAAATATGCTACACCAAGTAAAAAAAAATAGTACAGGAACAAAATTTAACATTTAATCAAAACAAAAAGACAAACTAAAACTTTGTTTAGGTAAAACTATCTATCAGCAGTTTGATCTCTAGATACCCAATATTTCAGGCAAGGAATCTTCTCCCCCTACAGCTTCAATTTTTGTTTTTGCCCAGATCTGTTTTTGTGCATTCAGAGCCATCTAGATATAAAAAATCCCATTACTTATTCAGCAATATGCACTGTATGTGATAATACATAAATACAAACCATGGAGTTTACTCTCCATCAACTTAAAACTCACTGATCTTGAAAGGTCTAGAATAATGTAGAACTTTCATCTCCAACTTAAGAATAATATGATACAATGAAAAAATTATTGATTTAGATTTTTCATGACGGCTATAACACAATAAAATTTGGTAATGAGCAGAATCTAGATGTACTTATTCTTTATGTGTAAATTTATGTTATTTATACTCACCTCTGCAATTTGGTTTTTCCGTTCCCAAATCCTAACATACTTCTTTAAATTGGCCATATTAGACAGAAGGCATACTGCTTCTATCACTTCCGGTACCTACAATTTTAAGTTGATTTCTAAATGCAAAAGGTTATAACAAGTATATTTATTATATGTTTTATAAAAATACCAAAGTCTTAATGAGTTTTGTATTGTGTACATATAGTAAAATTGTGAACAGAGATTAGTTTGTTTTTCTTGCAATAAAGAAAATGGAAGATTTTTATCAACTTTGTTCTACCACTATAGTTTCTTGTATTTTGGGAAATTGAATCTATTTGTTTACCAATTATCTGTGCATAAGCATATAATATTATTTTAGTAGAAAATATAAAGGTTAGCTGTGCATTGCTGAACAGAAATTAGAGGAGTCTGCAAATGTATAAAATTCAAGCTTTCTACAAATATATTTCATCAGTTGACAGTTTCTGTTCTACTTGAAATATTATCAGTAACAAACAAAAGGTAAGGACGACCTTATATTGTGCCAGGTTAGCTCTGTGCTTTCTATTCACTGTTTCCGCTTTAGCTCTTTCTCCTTCGCAATATGCGGTTTCACTATCTAATCGTAAAAGCAGTGCATTCCTTGATGCAATATCCTGTTTGAGCTGATTAGACTCTAGAATAATGTCGTGCAGCTTTTTCTACAAATAAGTAGCAGAAAATGGTAAGCTCCTCAAAAGTATAGAATATATTGTATTATTATTATATTGTATTATTGTACATTGATAAACACCTACCTATAACAATTATTATCATAAAAATGACAATTATAATAATAAATAACGATAAAGGAAGTTCATTTGAAATAATTTTTTTAATGTACACCTGTTATTTCAATCTTGCAAAGTGAAAAGCTGTTTACCTTATAAATATTTAAAGAATGTGTGGTTGCAATTCCATCAGTCTTCAAACGAAAGAACTCCATGTTTCTGTTTTCAAGTTGCTCAATGCGCTCAGCATTTTCAATCTTCAACTGCTGAAAATCAATTTCTGTTAAAATGTCTCCTATTTCCTCTTTATGTTTCAGCATTAAGTTGTACTTTCTATTTTGATGCTTGAAGCTCTTGATTTTCACCTTCAACTTGCTAATCAGGTTTTCCTGCAAGTTTGTAATCAGAATTAATAACTATTAACTAATAATAAAAGTGCTTGCATTTAAACATACCTATTAATTTATCACATGGGACTTAAATTATTATGCTTTATTGACACTGAAAGCTAGGTGGCTTGACTGAAACTAGCTTTTATATAAATACATCACTTGTTTCATGATGAAGCTATTCTACTGCAGTTATCGATGCTATTGTATTTAATTTTTGGATGCATGTTAATAATTTATCTGAATCATGCGGACAACCTCAATGTCTGTAGCTTACTACTCGCATAGAAATTACAGTGGTCAAAAGGTTAACTTATGTAGTGATCAGAAGCCAAACGAGTTCATGTCCTGCTCAAATCTGTGTTATGTAGCTTCAACAAGTAAGTGGTAAATTAAGCTACTTACTCTCTGTTTTAGCTTCTCTTCAAAGAAGCGCACAACTTTTTCGCCCTTGAACATGCCAGTTTTCACATCAGTTCCTGTTTTAACAACGTCTCTTTCAAACTCATACAACTGTTTCTTTATACTCTTGGTGCTTTCTGCTCTTTCCTCAATTACTGCCTGTTAAAATGTTGATCTTAATTCTATGAATTATTCCTAGTTATGAAATAGTCTAATTATTCACTTTTCAAACTGTAGATCTTTTCTTAAAACCTGAATGTTTGTTACAAATCACTGTACAAATTATAAAAATACAACAATAAAAAGATAGAGATTTGCTACGACATTAACCTACCTTCTAGTGTAGGTAGAGACTTTTGATTTAGTTCTTAAGTCATGAATACACTAAGATAATTAATAAAATTATACAAACCAATAGATCATCTTTCATACGTTCAAACTCCTGGGTGGATTTAGAGCGTATTTCTCGGAGTCTTTCAATTTCCTTCTGGACAATGTCACATTTATGCTCTGCCTTCAGTTTTAGTACTTTATCAAATAAACTGGATACCGGCCTCTAAAAATGTTCACATTTGCTGTTACTATCAACTTATGGAGCCCCAGCTATTGAAAATAAAACTCGCGCAAGTTTAATTGAAAACAGTCGAAAGAAAAACTGGAATGGAATCAACGTTGCGAAAAGATAACTATATTTTTAGTATGTGTGCTTCAGCTTCAAAAAGATTATCAATGCAATAGGAATAGAAGATTATTTTACATGGCACTTGAAAAAAATTATGTTCAAATTAAATTGAAATATGCCAATTTTTTTAACATATCTGTTTATTCAGAGGTTTCTAAACACATAAACAACATTTAAAGTGTCAGAAGCTTTCTAAAAAAAATTGATCATGTTCTTAACTAAAATGTTCCAATGTTGACAAAATATAAGTAGGCAGCACTTTTAAAATACTGCTGACCGCTTGAGATCTGCTCATCTTGCTGCCGGGTCTGTTTAGTACAGTCTCTGATGACTTGGTGCTTCTTGTGTGGAATGAGTCAGAGCTTGACCATCCTTTACTACTGGCATCTCTCTGCTTGATGTATTTCTCAACATCAAACTTTGTGACATAAAATTGAAACATTTCAGTCTCCAGCTTCAACACTTCATTTGATTTTCTAAAGAATTAGAATGATGTGTGTGTGCATGTGTGTGTGCGTGTGTGTGCGTGTGTGTGCGTGTGTGTGCGTGTGTGTGCGTGTGTGTGCGTGTGTGTGCGTGTGTGTGCGTGTGTGTGCGTGTGTGTGCGTGTGTGTGCGTGTGTGTGCGTGTGTGTGCGTGTGTGTGCGTGTGTGTGCGTGTGTGTGTGTGTGTGTGTGTGTGTGTGCGCGTGTGTGTGTTTTATAAGACAAAAAGTGGTTAACAGTTATCAAGTTAACAGGGTGGAAAGTTGTGTTTGCATGAGATACTTAATCTCCTATAGCGTGTTTCAAACAATTTCTTTTATAAAATGCTTGATATTTTTGCTTGTGTGCGTGTTTTTAACGTTTTAGAGACATGTACTGTATTTTTCAATTAGTCTATGCTAATACATCTTAGAATACAAGGAGTACATGTTATATCCAGAAGTAGGTAATGTTGAGTATATGTTATCTTAACTTAAACTATAATAATCATAAAACTATAATAAACATAAATAGATACGGTTTAATCTCCAAGTCCATTTGGTGTTAAATATAGGACAAGAATTCAACAAAGCTTGTAGTAACATTCAGAAAATACATACAGAGTAGCAGCTACAAAGTCGTTCAATCTATCACATGGCCACTGTTTGAACACATCCAGTTGATTCTGACTTTCATCACTTTTGCTGTTATTAACAGGTGCGGCCATCATAAATCCTATTTGCAGATAGTTTTATAGCTTGCATTAACTCAGGGATGATAACTCCAGATCTGACATCTTGTGTGGATAATCAATATAATATATACACTACATGTATATAATACAACTGAATGTATGTAACGCTTGATCTTTCAAAATATGTTATACTACTTGTATATCAATAACATTCACTATTGCATGTCATTATACTAGACATACCATATTCAATATATACCCAACTAGGTAATATCTTAAATAGAATGTTTGACATTTATAAAGTCTGGAGCAGGTATTAATAATATTTTTATTAAAACAAACTTTCAACTCACTTATGCATGCTTGAGTTATAACTGCGAACTTTAAGCTATGAAGGTAAAATTATATCTAGGCTTAAAGTATACATATAACTTTTGTTAATTCAATATGTTATTGTATAATAAAATATATTATTATATATATAAAATAATAACTGTAAAATATAAATGAAAAATAAAACTAACTGTAATAGTTAGTTAGCCTTTAGAAATACATCATAACTAATATTTCATCAGATAATAATAACTAAGCATTGATTACTGGCTCTTGAAATTCTAGATTATTATTGTAAATTAGTTCATACCTTTATAATCTCAACTTAATCAAGTTCAAATATGTATCTTAATTTTAAACTTATGCTCTACAATACATGTCTTTATGCTATTCGTAATGTAAAATGTAGTAAAGTTATAAAGTCTGCCAATTCATATTCGTCAGTGAATATTGTAGCTTATAAAACCTTTAAAATAAAAAGATTTACTATATTTTACCTGAATAATAATAAACTAATGATAAGTAGATAAGTTCTGTCTAATTGTCATCTGTTTTCAGTGTGCAGATTTAATTTGATCTCAAATATTAGTTGACCAACTATATTACTGCAAAAATTGTATATTTTTTTCTAAGATTTCGCCTACGAGTGTATTATGTTGCAGGATTCATTTTGTGTTGTATTGCTGTTAGCAAACTGGTACGTTGCAGTCTACTGAGTTTAGTGCAAATTCCATCATGTCAACTGTACAAACCATAATCAATTACATAATGGACAGGGCTCACTTTTGTGCAATTGACAGTTTTTAAAATTGTCACATGTTAAAATACTACACAAAACTAAAATCTGCCTCAACATTTCTTAGCATTGCAGCACTATCTTTTCAAATTAAAGCTAATGCTAACACATCAACTAAAACTTAAGTGCAGGCTATAAAAAAACCAAAAGCTCAAAAATCGATTGAATTAAAAAACTTTAAGGTTGAGTTATATATTGGATGAATAGCATTTCGTTGAAGCAAAATTATTAAATTATTGACAAGATAATTTTTCTTATTTTATTGATATAATTTTACAATAAAATAGTATATTTTGATAAATGTTTATATTTATTAGAAAAATACTAAAACCAATTATTTGGTTGCATAATATTTACAAGACCTGTAACTATGTGACAGAAGTAACTGCTATTTACAATCACATTAAAAAAACTAAGATATTACATTAAAAGTGGTGAAGCCATAAAAATATTATATAGCTGAACTTCAATAAATTATGTCACACTATCGTGACTAGATTATAGTATGCTTATACTTTATATACATAATATTATACTAGTTAAAAAATTCCACAAAAATAAGTTGAAGTAGGTAATGGTGATTGAAAAATGAGTTGTTTTTCCATAAAACAGATTGTACACGCTATGACAACTCTAATAGCTGTAAAGTATGGAAATAAACTGCAGCATATGTCTTGTTGCTATAAACCTTAATTTAATCATTGATATGCTTTCAAAAAAACTTGAGCCATTATGAGGAAGAATTCCTTTAGAAGCTTCACACTGTACAATAATGCTGTGAAAAGTATTTGCAGTGAGATTGAAAATAACAAAACATAAACCTGAGAGATGAAAAATTGATGACCACCTTGATCAATGATTGATCAGAAATGAGACTAATATATCAATCTATGTGATGAGAGTAATTAATTAACAAAACAAAAAAATGGTTGGCTTATTGTACGCAGCATTTCTTCAACTTTTTCTTCTTTTCCAGTTCTGATAACCTTTTGATCCTCCTTTTTTCAGCATCATTAAACGCAGGTGGCTGGGATCTAAAAGTTCAACCAAAAAAATTTAAAATATATTTAAAAGTATTTACTTAGACAAAAATATATCTTTTGTAAAAAATTATTAAAAAGGCTGAGCACAACAATTATTTATTGTGTTCAACCTTTCAACATACTTCTAGTAATTTTGTCATTGCCAAGTAACTTTGTAATGAGGGAGAAAATGGTCAACAAAGACTTTACTTATGATAGAAAATAAACTAGTGAGTATGTTAGCCATAGCAGCTCACATAACAACTGGCAGACAGAATATTTACAGGTAATGTAATTTACTAGAAGCACCAAGTATAAAAGGTGCGCTGCTGTACCTGATTACTCGAACTAGAGCTTCAAATGATTCATCAACATTCACTGGAGGATCCTTAGCACTGGTCTCTATATAAGGAATCTGCAACAAGCAGAGCAAAATGTGATTATATGTTCCAGAAGCCGTATTAATTACTAGCATTTCCTCACATAAATGGCAATAATTTCATTGTTACATAACTTGCATTACTTTAATTTTAGCACTTTAACCAATTAAGCAGATTTGCCAGCAAGAAGAAAGTTGGAATTTACTGAAATATTCCATTTAAACTGTAACACTAAATCATAGACAAACAGACAAAACTATATGACTTTTCATGTAGCTGTTATCAGGATTAAATAAGAGTTGCTTACCCCTAACTTGTTAGCAAGGTTGAGCCCATCCCCCTGTGATATCACTCTCTCGGCTGTCAAGTCTATTTTGTTTGCTATAAGTATCATTGGGTATTCATCTCTGCAATAACATTGACAATATTTCATCAGTAAAATATATAGTCAATCTGAAAAAGCCATGTATTTTAATGAGCAAATATTGCGAATAGAACAATTCCAAGAAATTTTTGCAACACAGAAAATAGTCTCATTATATGATGATTTAGTAAGCTGAAATTGGTTGGTTAGTCAGCAAATTACTGCCATTTTCTTTTGTTTAAAACTCTGTTGTTATGCAGATATACTATTTCTTAGTCGCCATGATACTAGTACAGTGGAAGTCTGTGTATGCCAGTTGCTTAGCAACTAAATTCCTCACCAACAAACACATGTTGTGTTGCTACGGAAATGTGAACAAAGTCAAAATCGTGTTTCCAGTTTCATGTAAATTTGGAATACACAATATTCATTTATTCAAAAGGAGAGTAACAGAATGTTACACAGAGATAAGTCACCAATGAATATGAGATCTACATCAGGATTGATAATGTTTCCAGTTTTGACTAAGAGCTGTAACCAGTAATGCAGTAATGGAGAAATTGGGAAAAGCCTGTGCTATAGATTAAAAATGTAGAAGAAAAACTTTCAATCATAAACGAAAATTCAATGATAAAATTTCTCCACTATTGCACCTAAATGGAGACGTAACTGACCTGTCTTTTACCCGCAGAATCTGTTTATAAAACTTGGCGACGCTCTCGAAGCTGTTATAGTCTATGACGGAATAGACCAATAGGAAGCCGTCTCCCTTTCGCATAGAATGTTCTCTCATGGCGGAGAATTCCTCTTGACCAGCAGTGTCTAGAACTATACCAGCACACACAATGCAATTAAATTGACACTTTAAAGTTGAATAATAAAGTTGAAAACCTTGGTAAACCTTCATAAATGGCTAATATTAGACATGCACTCAGAGCATGTTGCTGTTGGCAACCATAGAAGACAGAAAGTGTTTTTCAAACAAAACAGTACTTTGGGGTCATTTAGAAACAAAAACAATAGTCTATTTTTTAAGGCTACATGTTCTTTCTCTCTAACTTGTAAGCCTGTAAATAGATTAACAGTTTTCAGGATAAAATTCTGAACTTCTTATTTATCTGCTATATCAATTAATCTAGTTTTCATCATTTCATTGAAATAAAATAGATGTTGTAAAGGCATTTAGTATGGTGAGTAAATTTTTCTACTCCAGTCAAAAAATTAATACTATGAATCATGTAGTGTAATGCAATACTTCATTCTAAATGAAATAAAAGAAGTAGTCGGAAATTAAAATATGTGAAAGATCAAAGAAAGATGTTAACAATAGCAGAGCAAAGATGTGTAGATTAAATATTTTCTATAAAGTAATTCAAACACTTAGAATTAATGTGTGATTGATTGTTGGAGAAAATATTTTACTAATGCAAAGGTGTAAGCATTTTTTAAAAACAGGTTCCTGCTTGCGTTGTAAGTGAAGAAATGTTTATTGGAATTATAAACATAAAATGGGAAGACCAGGAATTAAGCGGCAGCGCCTTTGTAGTATAAAAAGGAAGTGCAGTCCCATGTGAGACTACATAACAACTTTTGAACCACAATTTGAACTTTTTTTATAGACTTGTAAGCATTAAACACTTTCAAAACACTGACTAAGCTGGTATGTTGACATGTTTAATAGTGCTAAAAAGCACAAGTATAGGAAATGCGGAGGCATCCAATAGAAGATGATGGTGAGAGAAAACTGAGACATGTTGCATAATATTAACTTTGAAACGACTGCACATTCCTTAAACTTGTAATTTAGGTGCAGTTTTAAAAGTATTTGAGGGTCAAAGGCTTTTAGTGTAGCTAATGTAGGCTGGTCTTTTGAAGGAACCTCCACCAAGAAAGTGGACTAACAAAATCCTAAGGCTATGAAAATCATTCTGAATGAACAATAAAAGGCAATGAATGCAATTCAACTCCAAATTATATAGTCACTAAGTAATAAAAGAATTGACTGTTGAATAAGAAATGAAAAACAAACAGAGTTGTATTCATTCAAATTGATGAGCATCAATAGACCACTGAAAGACACAAAAGCTGTTTAGAAGAAGCTAATTGGTGGTGATATTACATTCTCATGTGTGGATATCAAAATACAGAGTTCGTAATGAAACAACATCTTAATCCAATTATATCGTGTTATTATATAAATGCAATTACTTCAGCACAACATTTTCAAACAACTTTGAAATATAATACCTGGTTATTTACAAATGTTGAGTGCCTTCCTCAGCAGTTTCAGCTGCTGGAGGTGTTAGAAATACATGTGAATGTTTGTTATGGCAGAAACACAAACTGTATCTCATATATTTGAATATATCACATATCTGGTCAAAAATACTGTTCAAAGTTGACAACCTATACAGTAATTAGACAGTAAAACAATAGCAGCGTATTGAATTAACAACATTGAAACTTAGAGGTTATTTGTCTGGTACAAACACATATTGAATAAGTCGAAAGGAATACTTGAAGTTTGGTTGTGTAATAAAGTAGCATTCCCGCTGTCACAGATACTTTATTATAGCCCTATAGTTGCGAAACTTGTGATATTATGCAATAAAAAGTTAATAAGAATTTGAGTTGATTCATTCATTGAAGCATATGCAATGAAATGAGATATTTGCCAACATATTATAACAATGTGATTGTTAATGAAAGGCATGCACATCAGTTTCACACCTTCGTGAAGAATTCTTTATCCAAGCAGTTCATAATTTGACTTCAGTAGTGTACCCCAAGCAGGTCTACATGCCCGATTGATTATAAGTAATTATATGGTATGCACTGCTTAAATAAAAACAAAAACCCAGTAGAAAATGAATGAAGGTGCAGTTTAGTGGAACCTGAACTCATTGATTAACAAACAGCGGATGTACTGGTTACTCCTGCTTATCAAAATTCCAGAGTACAGAAATGCAATAAGTGAAGAGCTTTCAGGACTACTGCTGTACATCTAGCTGACGAGTCTTACAAAAAACCAAGATTTTCAAACTGAGAACAAAAGCTCCAAGGAAATGATAAATTTCAAAGAAGTCAAACTACCATAGAAACCATTGAAAACTTTCACTATGAATGTAGCCACTGGGGGAATAGCAGCTGAAATTAAGCAGCTGTAGTACAGCATCATATTTTAATATCTACACAATATTTACATATTGTGACAGGATATGATAGGTGATACACATTCTGATTCAATAACTGAACAGATAAATTTAGTGATAACTATCAGTTTCGACATTTCCGGCTAGCCTTGAGAATTGGCTTCAGAGCAATTGATTGCGGACCACAAAGCTGCGCATAATTATAGAAGGAGCAAATTCCTGTGTGAAGTTAGGCATATTTTATTACAAAAAAATATTAATTATCATTTTAGATCATGAAGTTAACACTGAATGTAATATCCTTTGATAGGTCGGCAAGCTAAACTGCAGCTGTTCAAATGGACCAGCCACCAAAGGAAATATCCAACAAAATTAAAATGTTTTTCTCCCATCATAGTTTTGGACTAGACCCAGACTGACTACTGTACCAGCTAGTGAGATCATTTTAGCACTCACTAGGGCCAACAGGGCAGTAATGTGACAACATGAATATCTATTTTTTAGGTATAATTTTAGCATTTGTTAAGATAAAACTCTGTGTAAAGCCTAGAAGTTGTACACCTTATATTATACAGCATATACAACGCAGGATGCAGCTGGTGGACCCAACTCAGAATGGTTATACTTGTACCAGTATAAAAATGGTAAATTATTATTGCTGTCATGATCAAAAAAGTTAACAAATGAACTCTATCAACAGAAATATGATGAATAAAACTGATTAGAAGCTACAAACAATATAACTAAAGTAATACACATTATCTGAACAATCTGAAGTCTCCCTTCTTTGGTTCTGTTTAAATACAAAGAGTTGATAGTAGTAGTAAATCTGCCTTTATGTTCATCTGCTGGGTGGGAAGTTAGAGTTATGGTGGCGGTGAGACGGGTTGTTACAAAGGTAAGAGATGAAGATGAGACATAGAGTGAGTAACAGGACATATAATGTGTACCAAATATCAAAGTAATTTTATACTGGCTACGGCCCTTTTAGGTGGGGGTTCACCAAATACTACAACACATAGATGGAGTAGATCTATAGTGTTGCCATGCCAGTATTATATAACAGCTGCACTGTAGGAGGGCATCACAGTAGACAAAGTAGGAGAGACTGGCTATGCGAGATGCTTTTCTAGAGTATGTGAAATGGGAGAATGTAAACCGCATTAGAGGTTAAATATAATTGATTTTCCTGATAGATATTCTGGTATTGGTTACTTTGTCAGCTATAATAGTATAACTTGCAAGCTGCTTTATATTACTTTAACTGATTGACAGCTCAAATCGATGGAAAACTTTAATTTTAGAATTGCTGAGATAAATAAACTGAACTGCCTGGTGTCAGTAGCTGCCATAATACACCTCTGGGTAGACTAGAGGGCAGTGGAAACTCTGTAACTACCAGCATATGTAGCTATTAATATTGACACTACTTCCACTTTGTGTTATTCATTTTAAAATATAAACGTCTAATTTTAGATCATTTAGAAATGGGATAAAAGTTTGCTGTTTTATACACAAATGAGCTGTTTGAATGAAAATTATTTTTGCTCTACTCTTTAAAGGTTTTGGGTACACATTGCACTGTTTTAGTCCGAAACCGTAGGCCTAATTAACTGAGAGAGTAAAAAAGACAAAGTTGACTATCTCTATCCATTTTAGATGCAGTGAAAAAAGGTGGGTGGCTAATAAATTGTAAGTAGTTTATTTATGTGCATAGAACCATCTAAATCCAAAGTAAACAATGTAAGATGAGCAGTAACAACCTTCATTGTTTGATAACAAGAGACAGTATAAGCACAGGTAGTGTTTGTTTAGTAGCTGCAGGGCTAATCAACTCAAAACAAAGGCCTTGATTGAGCCCAACAATTGTTTACATGGATTTGGACAGGTAGAGATTCTATAGGATGCTACCACGACATTTATACTATTTACAGAGGGCTGCAGAAAATGTCAGACAGCAGCAAATTGTCTGATCACTTTGAACACAGACTACTGTCACACTCTGGCACGGCTTTTATCAACACAGATTTTATCACCATGAGTTAAACCTGTCAATAACTCAGCTTTTGAATGGATAAAAATGGTAGAGCATCCATCAGATGTGAGCCCAGCTGCTAACAGCCGCAAAAGGAAGTACCGACTATAAATTAATTTAAACTGTGGTCCAACAGTAAGAAGCCCCTGAGCCAGTATAGTATGAGGTTTGGTGCTTCTAATAGATGCACAATTACTGTCTTCGGTGATATTCAAAGTTGAGTATAAAAACAATTAACTATCAAGAAGCCATAAATCACTTGAAATATAATATTATGCATATGTTTGTTAGCTCAATATCACGCTTATAGTGCTACTGCCATTACGTGTTACTACAAGCCCCAAAGCCATGAAGTCCACTGGTTTTCATCATGGATGGCTTCATCAAAATGTATGAGTAGCACGTGTTGTGGATGAATTGTACAGATTCTAATGGATTCAATCTGCCTCTGTATAGAACAATGAAATTCAACTCTGTTGCTATACTAGAACTACTAGCCCATTATTATGAGCCAAGTAAAATCACTACCCAGTACTTTGAAAAAGTTGAAATATAGAAAAAGACTTTTAAATTGTTAATATGTTTTTTTATAAAGGTTTTTCTGAAAACTGAAATCCAAACATCCCCTTTTGTGTTTTTCAACCAAAATAAGTATTAAAAAATAATATAAAAGCTAAAATGAGCAAAAAGTTTGATAGAAAACTTATGTGGTTGTTAGACTAACTCACTAGCACACTGCTTGCTGCTGGTCAAGTACAAACACTAATAATATCACAGCTAAAGTAACAAGTTAGTTTGTTAGCTGCTCCTAACACAATCAAGTTGTTTATCAACAAGTTTTACCTAATCTATGCTGTTTTACTTGCAGCAGTTAACCTAGAATCTAGATGCTATAGGAAATTTATTTAGCTACTTGGGACTGCAAGCAGTAACTTTGCTGCAAATTTAAAACAAAAATACCACTGAAAACTCAATTAAAAACCAATTTACTAGACTATAGGCTGCGAAGATCTAGACTATATATGGTGTAAGGACTGTAGACTAGTTTCCTACCATCTAGAATGCACTGCTGTCCATCTATCTGAGTCTGCTGCATATAACTATCCTCAATCGTTGGATCATAGTCTTTGACAAACATCTTTTGAAAATACTACAACAAAACCAGATCCGAGATAAAATAAACTGATTAACGTGACAAAAGCAATTTAATGACTTCGCATTCCATTGCATAATATTACTTCAATAGTTTACAAAGAGCTACCCCATGGCTAAACTTTTTAGCTTAGTATATTTGTAATATAATATGTTGAAAGTTTAGCTGGAAAACTTTCCGGTAGGCAAGTGAATACAACTTCTTAACCGTGATGCCATCCCTGAAACATTCCATCAAGGAAATCGTGGTACCAGGTTATATATAAATTCATAAACGACACTAGGTTATACACCTACCAAATTATTTGTAAAATTTACTATACTAGAAACACGTGAGACAATAGCTGCAATAATGTAGTAACCAAAGTTTATTTAAAAGTTTTGCTGCTTCTTTTAATAAACAAAATCAACCTCATACGAGGCATTTAGAAGCAACCACAGTAGTTTTCGATGAGCAAGTTATAACAATCTGTTCTAAAGCTGACACGTTGAACAAATTGAATAATTACACTTTTAATGGTAGATATCAATTGGCAGCAGCAATAGAATATTCCGGCAGACTTAGATTTTAGGATTAATTTAGCTTAGAATATAATTTCAAAGCACATTACAGCCTATATGGCCTATGCTTTGCTATTGGAAACCTTAATCAGCAGTAAAAGCCTGCCAACCACAAGCAGTATGCAGAAATCTAATTTCTTTCATGTACGAGTATATCAAGTCTGAGTTAGCAGACTGGATACAGAACATGGCCAGATATCTTCTCCTAAGTCCTAAGAAGTAGTTACAGCTTACAGTAATAAATACTGAAGTTTTACAGGTTAAAATTTGCAGATGGATCTCCCATAGAAGAAAATAAAGTACAATTCTAATAACTTAGTTTCTTTGAAAACCACAAATAATAAAAATGACAAAATATAGCTTAAGACTATATCTATGATAATACTTAGAATTAACCTGAATGGTGAGGGCGGATTTTCCAACCCCTCCATCTCCAACTACAACGAGTTTGTATTGAGTGAGCTCTTCGGTTGGAGTCTTCATCGATGAGTTGTTGTTGAGAGAGTTTGTCTTCATAATGAGGAACCAAGCAACTTTGAATAATCTGTTTACACTGCAAAAACAAATGAAATCACTGTTTGAAGTGAATATGTGAACAGTTGACTTTTTAATTATGATGATGATTATATTTCATTTCAAACTTAATTTAAATCTGAGATGAGTAAACCAAATGCGAGCAAGATATAAACTTTTAACCACCATTTCAACATTCTTGAATTCATCTCTTGCATGCTTTCTAATGACTTTCATTGGATGAATTCAAGAGTAATAATTATATAGTAAAATGTGTTTTGTTGAAAGGGATGGCAAACCTACTTATAGACATAATCGTAATGTCTACAAAAGCTAATGGAATGCAGATTTTGATATGTTGAGTACTATGTCAACAAACCCTATGCATTAACATGATTTCTAAAGTGAATTGTAACCAATACCAAGAAACAACTGTAAAGATGAGCATAATCTAGCAATACTATCAAAACCACTTATGTGATACACGGTATGAGTTTACTACAGAAACGTGAGACTATTCGGGAACTGCAAATGAATCTGAAGTTTATACCATCAGTATATGGAGTTTTACACTATAGATCATGCTTTAAATATGCTACGAGGAACTGACCGCTATAAGGAAATAAGTCTTTACAAATCTATGTGTGTTATATTGCAAAAGAAGCCATCAGACTCCATGCTGAAAAGGGTGGCTAAATAGGCAATTGAGAAAATCAATTTTTCAAAATTAAGAGAAACACATTAAAATAATAATTATTATTGCTTATTGACAGGTTTTTACATTTATGTAAGCAATTATGACTAGACCAGGGGTGCCTGGGCAGCTAAGTCTTTAAGCTCCAGATTCTGATTGAAACCTATTTGCTAGTGGTGAGCTGCTATAATGGTACTGTAGTACTGTAGTACATCCACCAATAATGTTGTATGTTTGTGTAAAAGCTCATAAATTTGTAACTGAATCATTGTGTTATGAAGCTGTTGGACGCCACTTTGCAGGCAGACCAGTGCAGAGGAATGTTGGTATCCCTGGACGATACTATCTTAAACACAACATCTGCATTATGGCCACTAAACCCCCAATTTATGTGATTTGAATAGAGATATGTCGTGTTAATGTCTATACTTTATTTAAAGCTTGCACAATATAAATATTAAGAAGTGTGGTATAGACTGTAAAGCTATGAATTACCAATATTATGAAGTGCTACTTCATAATTTATTTCAAACTACAATTAATATAAAATCAGATAATAAAATGAGTTGTCATTGTGATTCATAGTCTTCACACAGTGTAAGCAGAATTACTGCTTTTATCAATTGTTGCTAATTTGTTAAAACATTACTTACCTCAAAGTCAAGGCCTATGCCTTTTATTCCAGATACTGAGACTTTGAGTTACTGAGTTGATAGACCAAGATTGTTTCCTACACCAAAGTTTGGATTGATGGATCTATTGGGAATTTATTCCAATGAAAACTCAGAACTAAAAGATAAGAAGAAATAATCAGTTGGGTTAAGAGATGTTGAAAAAAAACAAAGGTAACATTTCAACTTGTTTGATTTTGATTGGCAGAAAGCAAATTTTTCCAAACCAATTACTGGTGCTACTGCCACGCAGCTTTTTTCTGTCACATACCTAATTTTATAACAATAGTTATAGACTACAAGTATATATTAATATGCTTATATTTATAGTGATGTTAATGTTTACAAAATTTACATTCACACTTATAATTTAATCATATACTCATATAGACATAGCTAGAAAAAGCTAACAACGGAAATCATATGAAAAATGTATTATAATTATACCTATTAAATGTCAAAATGAGTAAATTAATACCAGCACTGACATTCATATTGAATATTGATATTACCTAAAATTTAATTCCACTAGCATACTCATACTGTCACTGTGTGGTGCCATCGAAGTTGACTTGAACTTGAACTTCAAGCCTACCTCTATCACTAAGACTTACTAATACTAATACTAATAGTAATACTGATAGTAATACTTTATACTAATAGTAATACTAATAGTAATAGTAATACTAATAGTAATACTAATACTAAATGTAAAACCAACTTAAAACTAAGAGTACAACTACATTGCAGCTATGCTCCTTTACCTTAACGTATTACTGTAAATATGTCTGTGAACGATCATGCATTGAAAATTAAATGTATCCCCTATTGAATAGAAGTTGCGTTGTAAAAATTTGTAGCACACCAGATATCCAGAAGAGCAGACCCTGAATGGCCACGCGAATTTACAAACATTACATTTGTGATCGTGGAATATAATATTATCACATAGTATCAATATAAGCGTGCTACCAAGCGGGTACGAAACACGTGTGTAGCGATAGATAATTGGATACATCGCGCACGATGGTTACCCTAACTCTATATTCATTGGCTTTGTGTAAAACAGAAATGCACTTCTGACCAATAATAAAAGTTTGGAGAATCGTTGTCCACGTTGATTACAGTTGACTATATTTCTCCTAACAAACTACCATAGTAGAGCAAACCTCTACGCATGCCCGCATGCATGCAATGTTGTACAATTTCCTGTTTATGCACATTTGTCTCTGGCTTTTGTTTACAATTACTAATTTACTAAACATTAGGATTATTTATTTATTACCAATATCAAATTATAGTATATGTTTTACTTTCAGTTTGGTGTTGGTGGCATTCAACTTACTCTTAGAGTTAGAATAGTACTACTAGTTGTACCACTATTACTTTGAGTTTGTATAATACTAATAGTAATACTAATAGTAATACTAATACTAATACTAATACTAATAGTAATAGTTATAGTAATACTTATACTAATAGTAATAGTTCGATTTTCCAAAAAACACAATATGAATATCAATATGAATATCTTCCAACTATCACTATGTCACTGTTACTGTTAGTATGTGTAGATCTAAAAATGTTTAAAATTTTAAATGTTGAATGGACATAAAAGTATTACTATTACTATTAGTGCTACTACTACTACTAGTGACTAGTATTACTACTAGTACTATTAGATTTAGTATTACTATTACATTTAGTGATTTACTGGCACAAGAACTAGAAGTACTAGTAGCAGTGTGAGTGTGCTTATAAATTAATATTATAATTATGAGTATCGAAGTGACACAGAAACTGGAGAGTGAAACTGAAACTCAGACCGAGCGAACAAACTTTTATTTAATTTTTATTTTAAAATTTGTTACTAATTGAAATACAATTAAATTTCAATTTTGGTTCAAGTTGGAATTTTTATTAGTAACACTATTAATAAAAACATAATATTATTGATATTATTATCAATAATATCAAACCTTTATTGATATTATTATTTATTATTTTTACTCTTTAGTTGTACTTTAACTTCAAGTTTATGTCATTGTAAACGTATATCATTTTATGAATACCAATATCAACATGATCATATATGTCAATTACTTTTAGTATTACACTTACTCTTTGGCCTTAGCCTTTCTTTTTAGTGTTGCACTTGCAGTTACTGTATTAGCAGTTAGTATTTATTAAAACCAGAAGTAAACTCAGACTCTGATTACATTCAATGCTTTTACTAAAGTTTATAAATTGAAATTTGGCAATAAAGTTTTCTTATAACTAGGAAAGCAGTCAATACTATCGTAATTGTCTAATATTAATTATTTTAATTTTGTGTGTACTTGTTTTTAAATGGAAACAATTTTTAATAAGGTTATTCATAATCATGATTTATTCACGTAAATATTTAGATGTCAAGGTTTCAATTGTTATGCATTCAAACCTGTGTCGTTTCTATACAGTAGGTCCATCATGAATTTTGAATTTGAATAAAATAAAACCAATGTGGCACAATTTAATCTAGATTTCATTTTGCAAATCTATTGTAAAGATTCTGGCAGTGTTTGCCAAAGTGTTTAGTTTTGATTCAGACTTTCTGTGTAATTCGAATTTAAGTAATTATTTACTTTTCTGTTAGTGGGAACTTGTAATCTTGGTTTTCTCTTATTAAAATATAATTCTAGTTATTGAGTTTAACTATATGCTTTGCTATTACTGTTGACGCATTATGTAACATTGAGTTTTAAATTCATGACAGACTATATTTGTGTTTTTATTGAAATCAGCAAACCTGCATCTTTATTGAAGTTTAGAGCTGTTGGATTTGGAAATAAAATGTAAACATGCAACGGGCTTTACAAAATTGCTCTCGTATTAGTGGAGATGCTATAACTTTAGAAGACGAGGGAAAAAACTTGGTATGTATTATATTGTTATTTTACTATTTTCAAAATATTGATTTTTGTTCTTTCAATTCTCTCTAGAAGCCAAGCGTGAGCCTTTACCTCATAGAGCCTATTTAAAGCTCTAGCAAACTCCTAAATATTTTACACTTGGAGTGGTTTTACAAAATTGCTTGTTTTAAACAGCAATGATTATATTGCCTTATATTTACCACTACATTATAACACATATAATTATAAATATGCTGTTTACTATAGCTATAAGCATATAGGAAAAATTATCTAAGGTAAAATAAGCAGTTGTTCAAAGCTTTACGTGAGCCTTTTAAACACTGGTTTTATTTAAATAGCAACTTTTGAATAAATAACTTTCTATCATACATTTAGCATTTGAATTATCAATGTTTAAAGTGAATTTAGTGAAATATCCAACATTGAATTAAGTAATAGATTTGATTTAAATAAAAGACGAAAATTTATCCTAAATGATTTCCTAGCAGTTTTCACACTTGACCTCAAAAAATTGTTTGAAAAACAATAATTAGGGTCAAAGTGTGACCTGCATGTAGTGGGCATTTGGCTTATCTTCAAACCAGTAATAATTCAGACACTGCTCTGTGGCTATGGCAAATTATTTCAGCAAGAGAAATGCTACCAAAACTACACTATTTGTTTTTCTCACACAGACTAATTATTAGCCAGTAAAGCACATGTCATTTTAGAATGTATCACTTGGAAGCACTTCATAGTAAAGGCTACCTTTTAAATCTTTCCACTCCTTTCATTAAAACAAGACTGTCTTTAGTAGGTTAAGCCTATCATCACTTACTTTATTAAAAGTGTTACTTACACAGGAAGCCTATCAGAAATATATTAACTGCTGTCTCAAGGCATACACAGAATTGGCTTCAGAGGCAAATAGTAAGACATTTAAATATTTAAATTATTAAAACGTTTTATATTTACTTGTCTCGTGTGCCATCAAAAGTTAATATCCGAAAGGGTTTTTTAGAGTTTTTTTTTGTATTTTTAGCCCCAGATCAGCAAAATGTGACACAAAGGCTGGAGCTGGCCAAGCTAGCTAACCTGTGCTCAGAAAGAATAGTTAATTTCTGTGAACTTCAAGGTATAATCTATACATGAATGAAATGCACATGTTGAAGCTTGGAATATAAAAACCTTGGTTCAGTAATGCTTGACATGAAGATTTATTCATATCCATTTTACATAACTTTACATTCAAGTTTCTATTCATTCTCTTTGAAGTATGGGCGGTACTTTTCGTATTATCATTGAATTTTCAGTCTTATAACTTTGATGTGAAGCTTATTCATGACTGTGTGTATATATAGTATATACTGAGACAGAACAATTACGTCATCTAAATACAGTTGAACTTCTAATAACAAAAAGTTACATTTCATAGTTACCGTTGAAGTGATAAAAAGAATGAATTATTTTCATCTCAAAAGGAAAGTACTAATAAACTATATCATGTCTGCACTTTGTATGCTTGTAAGATTTACTCATAGAGATCTGTCATAGTGATAGTTTTACTGCAGCTGCTTTACCTTTTAAAAATGGAATTGTTGAGTCTCCTGCCAAGCCAACTTCTCCGATATCTCCCCAGTCACCTTTGTCTACACCCGAAACCACACGTCGGCCGGCTCATTTTCCAACATCTCTTCAATCACCGTCTCTAGAGAGAAGGTCAAGCAAATCACCTTCAGTTGATATGTCAGACGGTGCTGTCTTAGCGGCTGTTGATCCAATGAAATATGCTAAAATACTCAATCAAAAGATGGTGGAGCATTTAAAAAAGCGCCTAGAAAAGATGGAATGCAGTCCTCAACGCAGGGCTAACATGGTGAAAGCAATTATGGTTTAGTTACTAATCAAGTCTCTGTTTTTTATTTTTAAAAATTGTAATAAAACAAATGAAAAAGAATCTTCTAAATGTTTATATTTGTAAATAAAGTTTTATTACAGTGAGCTAAGCACAATTAGAATGTTTATTCATGCCATGCAATGGACATGAACATTTAAAATTTGACAAAGTAGTTATTGTTGTTTTATTGTAGACTCAAGAGCTTTTTAGAAAGATTTCAGAGAATAATGAGAAAGCAAAGTTGATGCAGGAACAACAAAGACACCGTCAGCAGAAGCTGAAATCTTACGCTGACAAGAGGACTCGTGCCCTCAATCTTAAAGACCCAGCTAAGAAAAAGGAACATGAAGAATGGTTGGCTAGCATACTGATACACGATGATAAGTTTGTATGTACACTCACCACTACCATTTACTTCTCTCATCATGCTGCATGAAACACAATAATCTTATTTGTGTGCATGTTATTTATGTATCATATGTATCATAGTTTCCTTATAGAGATTTCAATGGGGCTTTGTTTTAGAAATGGCCATTATCTTTAAAGTCGCAGCTAAAGCATGAGAACAAGCTAGATGTCAGTGCAGCCAATGATTTCTGTACGACTATTTTAAGGTTAGAGCAAAGCAAATAGATATCAGATACTGGTATAGTATATAATATATATATACTGAGTTCTACACAGGTTGTAACTATTGTAGGAGTACAACCCACCCAATGTCGGATATTATCAAAACCTGTCATTCAAAAGTAAAGGCAGTGACTGACCCGTTACATGAGAAATATAGCACATTGGTTTCAGACACTGTGTTGGTACCGTACTTATATTCAGAGCCATTACTTTCTGACGAGGCAGTGGCTAAGCTGGAGGTATTGGCCGATGACAGCCCTGAAGAAAACACTTTTTCAACAGTTGAAGAGAATTGTAATGTATCTGTTGATGAGATTAAATTGGCTAAATATATGACAGACAAGGAGATCAGCAAGTTAATCAATGATGACAAGGCAGGTGATACACAGGGTGATGCTCAGCAGGAAGTAGTAGTAAGCAGTTTTGACGATGAGATGGACTATCTGTTCGATTCTGAGGATGACGAAGTGCTCAATGATAAAGTAGTCCCTGATGATGTAACAGGTTCGGTTGTGCCGGGAAAGCTAAATAATTTAGCTGCGGCAGATGAACTGGCGTCTAAAATACGAAATGAATTGGATGAGGTTGAAGGCCAATCTGCTGCTTTCAAAGAGCATCTCTCCACGGTTACAGGGTATCTCCACGAGACTATGCACTGCCTGAGTATACTCTTCAGACTGGCATACGAACCTTTGAACTCAGAAGAAGGATATGATGTCATAAACACAGCTGTTCTAGAGTGCCTGTTCTCTGATATTGGTGATCAACTACAAATACTCTATCGGTGAGTTTCCCTCATTAGTTTCCTGTTACCTTCTCTTACATGTTCCGCCAATTTACATTAGCAGATATAAATTAATACTTTGACTGGTTGTTTTGTATATGCAAAGGGCAATAGTCTGCGAATGGCTTTTGGTTATAGGTTAGCAAACTTGAAAAAGGAAAGGAAAATGGCTGAAATAATGACCAGTTTTATTGAGAAAGATATTAGTCATATGCAAGTCAATGAGAAATGGTATTTAGACACCCGAGGGGAATGCTATAACCATCTTGTCAGCCATCTTCGAAGAATTACAGCTATTCACTCACCATTGGAAAAGGCTCTCTCTTGCACAGGTATACAGTTTTATACAGTGTAATATTTGAATGCCATTTTTTCACTATTTACTTTACTGTAGCTCAATGTGGCAGTGTGACAATGTAGGCTGAAGAATATGTCATCTATTGAATAGTGATTGAGTGAGGTTTGATAAATGCTGCCATTTTTTTTAAAAAAGGAATAACTTCATGTGGTATTATAGCTTTTTTGGGTGAAACATGTTTTAAAACTTCTACAAACTTTTTCTAAAGGATGAATATTCAAGGCAAAGTTCATTAGGTCACTCATATTAAAATCAAAGGCTCTAGGTTTTATAAATTTGTTTTAGTTTGATTTCAATTACCACAGTTTGCATTGCCAGATAATGTCTGGTACGTTAAACAGGCTAGTATAGGGTTAATGTTGTCCTACTATACATATATTTCTAAGACAATTTACGGAAATTCTGCATTGGTTAGTGTCTGAGAAATCATTCTAGAAAAGGTCAAGACCCATGGGTTGGAGTGAGAGGAATATTTTTTGTTGTAAATTCTACTGTTCAGCGGTACATCACACAAGATGTGGATGTCAGTAGTTTTGGCATATGTAACTCCTCTGTATTTTAGTATATTGCATAGTAGTACTTGTTTAATTGTAGTAAGACTACATGCAGGGGTAGTAGAAACAGCAGAAGCATTCTATGCAGCTAAGCATAAGCAAGAACCGATGTAAGTTTGTCAAGATTCATTATAAATGTGTGTTAATACATGCTAATACTTGCAGGTGCTCTGTCACATTGATAAGTCATATTGTCACTGTATTACAATGCATACATCTTATTGAGCTACTCTTCCTCCACTTATTGCAGGGGGGCAGATGATCTGTTGCCAATAATATGCTATATTGTTGTCAAATCACAGATTCCTCAAATCATATCTCAATGCAACATCATGGCTGATTTCATACCACCAGAGTAAGTGTACATATCTAATAGCATGCGCTATTACTCATGTTAATTTAATGCATTTTGACATTGTGTCAAGCTCCCTCATTGATTATTTACACAAAAGTTAAACATGTGAAAATGCTTGCCATTGCTCATATGGGGTGAATTGTGTTGTAGGTATATGATGGAGCAAGAAGGCTACTGTTTATCCACAGTGCAAATGGCTGTTGAATATTTGTTGACTTTATAAACACAAGTGTACTGCTGAATTTGAAAGCTAGGTAGGAGCAACTTAAAATATGTTAAAGTGCATTTAGCATAAGTGTTGCCATTAACTAGACAAAAAATGAACCAGTTGGGAGCAATTTATTTTTTTAAACCTCAGTAGCAATTCAATTAAGCTCATTTCTAGTCAAGCATTGTTATGACTATCTCAGTTCCATCTAATTCATAGTCTGTTGATCCTTAATTTGCAATTGAACTTCCGGAAAAAAAAGAATTTGCATAGTTCACAAGCTGCATGTCTTTTTCCCCATTACAAAGGGACACCGTAAACTTAGTTGTACTCAATGCTTTGCACATTCACCAATTTCGATGTCATTCCCATAATTTTTAGGCAATTTCTAAATGCCTATTCTTGTTTATTTATTGAATGTTATATTAATACTATGAAAATAATCGTTATATTTCTATTGGTCAACCCAAAATTATACAATTGCATTTCTAGGTTCATTGTGATGTACGCATAGTTGGCCTTTTTTAGATTTATCAACGTTGGTGCTAAGTTTATTTATTCATTTGAAAAATGTCAAACTTTTCATACAATGTAAATAATCTTTTTTTACACCAGTAGATCCTATTATTTAGTAAAGTGATAGTTATAGAAATTAAATAATGCTGAAGTTCATTTTGTGCACCAGATGTTGGTAGATTCAAACTGTATTTAAAAAAATGAAAAAAACTATTTTTAGATCTTTTTGAATAATTCAGGTAATAAATAGTGTAATAAATAGCATGCTCTATGAATATGATTACTTATGTACTTTTATGTGACTATGTGACATATAATAAAAATTAGTTTGCTACTCATCAAAATAAGACATGTCTATTTTATCCCTATGATTAAATCTTAGCTTGAATATTAGTTATGACTTATAAAAAGCATGTCTGACACTAGTAAGATACAATTAGCCATTTGCAATGTACGTATGAGTATTGCCTTGCTTGTGTTTGTTTCCTTTTTTTACAAAAAGTCTGCATAATTTCTGTTGGACTCGAGACACTGCTACTAGCAATGTAACCCCTTAGAGTCGGACTGAATTCTTGGAACTCTCTGAGCAACTCAACTCACTTCCTCATGTACTAAAACAAATGTGGAATATTTTTACTTATCAAATCAAATTGAAATAAATATAATAGTTTATATTGGCAGATATTGTACAAGTAAATCAATTCCTAATTCACACCTGAAGTGTAATGATCAGAATACTAACCTGAGCAAACCTGTGCATGGTTTCAGCTATAGCTGGCATTAAAGCGTTGACACTGGCTTCTAGCAAACCCTGCATTTCCTTCGCCGCCTCTTCGTCTGATAGTGTCAACAAAAACTTGTCTTGAACCTGAGGATTTTAAATTCAAAAAGCTTCACTAATAAATATATTCAACATGTTTTCACTGTAGAATTGCTAAACCG
This sequence comes from Bugula neritina, assembly GCA_964035545.1. NCBI lineage: Eukaryota > Metazoa > Bryozoa > Gymnolaemata > Cheilostomatida > Bugulidae > Bugula > Bugula neritina. The sequence goes on along the minus strand of OZ037765.1, from coordinate 6,141,974 downwards.
TGATACTAGTACAAAACATAAAGTAGGACCAACCTTCTTGACTGTTTTATCAGGTTCCAGTACAATGTCAGGAATATTGGCATCTATCATTAGTGAGAATAAGTTTAGTATTAAATTGGCAGACCTAAAAATTGATGAAATTTCAAATCGTTATACAACAGATAAAATGACACACACGAATAATGTTGAAAATTCTATGCATTGCAACATAAGGAAATATTAGACTGCATTATTCATGCGCAGCTAATGTGGATTGGTCCAGATTAAACCACTCTTTGTAGAAAATATAGCTAAAGCATGGTGATTTCTATCTACTACAATGAGATACTGCTGCCATTCTTGATGAAAAATTAATATTTTTTATTTGTTGAAAAAACTTACCTACGAAGATGGAAGAATGCATTCACACATAAATCTGTGAATATTTTGTAGTTATCACTCCCTGGTCCACCCATAGCATCTACCATTTCCCTTGTTAGCTTCATAGGTGGTGGCATTGGCTTAGGGTCTCGACCCAGGATATAACCAAAGTCTATGTGAAACAAATGACCTGCAAAATTCAACACATGCAATCAAAAACCTAACAGGCCTGAAGTTGGCTGAATTTCGTCAATATTTTATTGAATCAAATAAAGATGTTACAAACCTGTGGCTGTTAGCATCACATTGTCCAAATGTCTATCACCAACGCCGAGCAGATATGTTATCACACAGTATCCAGCTAAATATGACAAATAAGAATTACACACCATAATAGAGAACAGAACTTCATCATAAATGTAGTGAAATATGCAAATTTTTTAATTATGATGTGCTACACCTTCAGCCTTTGCAGACAAATACAATAGAGAACAAAAGTAAAAATAACCTGGCTGTTAATTTAATGTCTTTGAAAAATAAAAAGCACTTAACTACACTAGAGGAAGATCTAAAAACTGTAAAAGTAAAAATAAACACACCACAGCTCCTGATATAGTTGTCGAGGGCTTGTTCTGAAATGCCTTGGGCATTATCAGCCGGGGCATGTTTCTTAAGATAGTTGAGTATGCTACCATCAGTCTCCTGTATCTCTGCTATTGCTTGACTGGCTACAAATTCCATGAACCCTGGAAACAAGTAAAATATCAGCATAGAGCAGTGTGACATGTGAAGCAGATTAACTCTGTGTCATTGATAAGATAAGACAAGTGAGCGCTGGACTCATATGGTATGCAACATGATTGACAAAACAAGTGAAACTTTTAGCAACACTCTTCAAGGAAATAGAAACAGTCAATTAAATTATATGACAGCTGAAATAATGATTTTACAGAAAGACTGATGAAACCATAATTATGATTATGCTAAAACATGACAACATTTCAGATGACAAAAATAGCCTGTCAAAATTATAATTGTAGCTAAAATTAGAACTCAGACAACCAAGTTATTTAGTGCTTGTAAAAAAGATAAAAAAGAATACAACCCCCAAAAACAACATATAATGCAGTTGTTTCCTGAATGGTGAGAAGCTTTATCCGAAAAAATTTCACACCTTTCAATGTATAAAATGCCAACATACAAATTTTTGTTAAAAATTCTCCTCAATTCCTCCATCAAAATAGACTCACCGTAACTGCTATTCATTGCCAACACTTTGTATGATCTGAGCTTCAGGTCTAGATTCTCCTTGCGGAGGAGTTTATCCATGAGATGAACCATCTGCACAACCAGCTGGTCCTGCCGGAGATCATCACCATGTTTGAACATTATAGTGTACTGCTCCTCGGAGGTAGTTACCAGGGTTAGCCGAGCTGGACACAACGCACTCTAAGAAGACAACTCCACATTTACTTTGCAGCACTCATAACATTAGATAGTAATAGTATATTATGTAACTAGTAAAATATGATTGGTTCAGTACTCATAAAAATTAGATAATTGAATAGTAATATATGTGGCAAATGCATATGATTGATTTATTACACGCTTATGGTTTATTAGACATCATAAATTCCAGAAAAAAAAACAATTTATAAATATTGACCAAGTTGTAAATAAGTTTCAACAGAGTTATATTAAAGGCAATTAAGTTACTAAAGAGCCATACTTTGAACAGGTAAGCAGTTTCTGGTACAATCGCCTTGATAAGTTTGCTGGGATCAAGAGGAAATGGAAATGGCTCCAGACATGTGAATGAGAAGTCCTTACCAAAGTGCTCTGTGTCTTTGAGCAAGAGTTGTAGTTTTTCAATCTGAGTATAAAAAGATCATGTTAGAAGAATGCAAGACCTACAAGACTGTGGCTGGTGCAGCTGGTTGCTTGTAGTCTGTTCAAAGTCAAAATCTTATTCTCACACTGAGTATATTACGTATATATTACTATAGTGGATTTATTTTTGTTGTTGTAACATGAAGTACTAACACTAGGTCAACAATGTCTAAAATATAGTTTTCACATTTACTGAATTACTAAATAGAATGCACCAACTGAAAGTTGAACACATGTATAAAAATAGAACAAATATACATTTCTACTAAAATGCATCTTGAGTTGTTTACATCAATAACCAGCTAGTCATTTATTCAGTTATAGTCACAGACACAATATTGTAGGTGATTGGCTAGGATTACATACCTTCTTCTTTCTGTCCACTCTAGCAGTAGCTACTGTACGAATTAACTGAAGCAGTTTTGACATGAAAGACCTCTGAGCATTTATCTTGGTGTAATAGTTTGGATTAAACTTTTTCAGTGAGTGTGTGAATCTTTGGAACATGATACAAAATATTTCATTAGATTTGTCTGTTTGGGAAGGACTTTTCTCTGTCTCCACCTCCAAATACCTGCAAAGTAAAGCTAAGGCTATCAAATGCTCCAACTACATGAGTCTGAGATGGTTAAACAAGACGTGATCAAATAAGCAGAAAAAGTGGATTCAGTACAAAGCAACAATACATGCAGTTTTGTAGAAGAGATGCCATTCTAAACTCTAAAGTCAAATGATATACTACTGAATACAGTAACCCATGGGAGACAACTCCTAATCAGCCCACAACTTACCAATACAAATAGTTGGCTAAAGTAAAGTTGTTACTAGCTCTGTGAATGAGGAAGCTGACTATATCCATCTGTAACATATAACAACATAACATTATTATAAGGTAATGCAATAGAGTACCAGTGAAATGATTTAAAAACTGTAAAGTCTTCAGATGGTTTTGTAATTTCATTTGATTTTTGCACCTTAGACTACTTCTAATAAAGTTTCAACAAAATCTGCAATACCTTTCAAGACAGCACCTGCTGAAACTAGTCTGCTGGCACTAGTCAGCTGGTGGCAGCTGTAATGACTCACCTCCCCTGGCTGAGGAATATCTTTAACTATTGAATTCTCAAGGTCGGCGTGAATGTCGGCCGGATCTTCATACTCAGGTATTTCAGACGCTGCTACGTCATCAACAGCGTTGGCTTCTGTGTCATCAACCAACGCGTCATCTAGAATATTCTGAGTGATGCCGGCTGTGACAGCAGGCTCGTCTAATGCTGACCTAACGTGGTCTATGTTCTCATACCTCACTGCCTGCACCAGTTGCAGGAGGTAAAGCATCAGCTCCTGAAAACACAAAAAACTCATAACATTATAGATTGAAGAAATAAAATTAATGCCGCATGCAATTCAAAATAATAGTCAAACATCTATATTGCGTCAGCAAAAATAAGTTAACAATTTTAACCATGGTACAAATAGGAATATATAATTTACTTCATCTTCAGCTTGCATGAGTCTGCCCACAGCGTACTGGCGTACGATTGGCTCTTGAAATGTCGGTGAAAGAAGCTCCAACGAATCCTCAATGTTGATTGGCTCCCACTTGTGCATCAGTTCAACAGCCTCCTTGCTCTCCTGCTCGTTGTCCCAGCTGACACACTTGAGGAACTTGGTAAGCGCCTAAACAGCAGACTGTAGAATTAATCGGCAATCACAATGAGACGAGCACATTAGGTTGTTAGTATTTTGTTTAGAGCTTAGAGTCTTGGCTTAGTAAATCCGTAGCCATAGGTTTGATCACCAGTAAAGGCCATTGGTGATGCTAGGAAGAGCATCCAGTCATAGCTGTTCCTGTGCCACATATAAATAAGTTCTTAGTCCGATTTAACAAAACAAAAACTCAAGGGTTTCTCACAGTGACAGTGACTATAAACTTACGTGAGTTATTTGGTAACGTAATTTAGTGCTGTAAAACATTACGCCAGAATCTATTTCATGATGACTAATACTTATTTTATTTACAATTTTCTCAAGAAAATCGTCACTCAAATATTATTTATATAAATATAATATGAAATTGCTCAAATTGGCTTTAATTTGTAGATAATTTTCCCACACATTACAAAAATAGAGTGTAGCCTACATTATTGTGTAGCCTCAAAACCTACCATCTTTTGTGAGGAAAGGAAGTATCTGTACTTCCACAACAAATCTTGTGCTTCTGAGGACAGAACAGTGGTTGGAGGAGAAGAGAGTATTACCTAGTAACAGGAAAGAGACTCACAGTTGCATGAAACCTATTGGATATCAATATAACAGTAAAATGGGTATGTCAAGGTTCTGATAATACTACAATTTACAAACAACCCTTTTGCAACAGATTATCATATTGTTGAATGTTTTTATTTCAGCCATACATTTAGTTTGTCTCTGATGATAGGATCCGGTTTCAAATCTCTGTCGGAGGTACCACTTCTCAAGGCTCTAGCCAATGCATGGTGCTTGACCTCAACTAGGTTCGGCTGCAATCAATACAATTATCACGTAAAGGAATTTATAAGTATTGATCTTAAGAAGGCTTTGCAAACTTCACAGTAAGTCCGTTTTAAACTAAAGTTATAGAAACTAGAGTCAGTATAATAATTTAATTTATTAGTGAGAATCTCGGAGTTATCTATTTTATGCAGTACAAACAGAATACAGACTGGTCTAGCTTTATATAAAGTACACAATTTTCAATAATTTTCCACATATCAATAATCAAAACTAGCAATTATTGAACAGATTGTCATACACCTCGCCAATTCTGAAGTTACAGCTACTAGTTAATTAAGACAAAGCTCTGATCACATACCAGTTTCAAATTATGAGACTTTAAATGTTTAAATATTAGCAAGAAACCGAGCAGTTACAATTGAATACAGATAATATACATGTAGATACAGAGAAGAGGGTTCTATCCGCCTTTACAGAATATACCACAAGTCATAAGATTGTTTCATTGTCAGTTGCTTTAAAACACTTTTTTTAAACACAAATTATGTTAACAAGATGTCACGAAAGACATCGCACTAAATTTAATAAGATCAACACTGTTTACTATTTTTATTCAGCCATTGATAGTATTAGAATGGTCAACATGTTTTTATAATAATATATATAAGGCATACTACTAAACTTACTCTTAGAGTTGTATTTCTCGAGCCTATTTTTGATTATCAAGCATTTAAAAAATTATCAACATTTAAGTTTATTTTAGTTTATTTTCTGAAAGAATTAGAAATTTATTGACATTGCATGTTTAGAACATGCTTGCTTTGTGAAACCAGTTTGTTGCATGCTAGATTGTATGATTCAAGAGTGTTGACCTCAATGTCGTTCCCGATTGCCTTGTTAATGGCTTTACTAACAACAATACACATTGTAATAAGTCAACTAATAAAATAACTGATGTGTACTGTAAGATGTAAAAATCACAAATTTTTCGATCGAAAAATCCATCTCCCAGCTTATTTCTAATAGAATAGAACTCTATTATAACTGCTATGGCTAAACTGAAACTTGTCACAAAACAAAGTTGATTTGAAGATGATTTTAACGCAAAAGTAGTCTAAAGACATTTAAAATTCAGAGGAAATATTTGCTATGAGAATATATACATACCATAGACAACGTAGAATCAAAGAACATGGCTGGTGGTGGTTTAGAATGCACAGGATACACCTCATCACCTCCTACTTCAAAGTACACGATATCAAATGCCGTATCTTTATAAAATACTTCAGGGAACTCTACCATCAAGTACATCTGTTTTGATATTCTTTTATGTCGCTCATGAATCTGTTCAATCTCTCTAAACGTGAGTCTATCTAACCAGTCCACCTTCTCAATACGACCATCTTTGTGTTTCTTTGTCAACTAAACATACATTCAAATCACTAATATTCAAATCAGTAAAGAAGTATAATTGTGTTATGAACCGTTCAGGTTTGGCTCATCATATAACAGTAAATAAGGGTGTACGCTGCTGAAATTTTTTGTGTCCCAAAGCTTTCCTACAGTCCCAAAATTTCTTACTAACATATAATAACAATAATCTTAACCAGCAGCCGACAGTTTACATTGAAAACAATTGTTGAGATTGGCAACATAACAATGAGTAAACTTGTAGCTATTGAAAGGCAGGGAAAAAGTACACTCACATCCGACAGCAGTTTTACGACAGCAGTGTCTGCCAAACTGTCATTTGTATCCTCATCATTAATAGTTGAAAGCACCTTCAAATCTATCATCCCGCGTTGAAAAACTCTGAAATCATCATTCACTAACACAGATGAATATATCATTTTATGCTGTAAATTATTTAATTCTACTGACAATTGGAAATATTTTCAATTATAAAAAGAAAAAAAATCAGAAAAAATAATTAAAGTCGCTGTATACATGTAAGTATATAACGTATGTGTGTCAGCTAACTTCATAAACTTAAAAAATATTTTTAATTAAAAAATGTGACTAAGTTAATTTTTAAATAAACATAATAAAATGTTTTCATTTTGGCTAGTTTTATAGCATTCTAGATAAATTTTCATCCAGAAGAATATAATGAGCAAAACATGATGTACTTTATATAATACGTCATGCCTACCTGAATTTGTCAAATAGTGGTGTGGAGGTTTGTCCACACAGAATTCTTTCCCCATTTTTGTTTAATCCGTACAACGAAAAGATAAGTTCAGCATCTCTTGGCAAATGTGAGTATGATATGGGAAGAGTCAACCACTCTTGCCAGCTGCAAAATATTTGCATATCAATCTTCAATACAATAAATGTGAGTTAGTAATCATTAAATTAATTTAAATATCTTAATCAAACACTAATCTTAGTAAAACGTTAATCTCAATTTTATTATGTACTACATACTTGATTCTGTTGGTAAAGTTTTTATAGGCTGTTTGGACAGGTAAAGTTAATTCTTGTTCCCCTGTCATCACATGACAGGCCACTGTTAAATCACTTGAGACTAGAGAATGATCATTGTCCTTCCATAACAGATGGTCTTCTTTAAAATATGTGTGTCCCTCCAAAGAACCTCTTTAAACAATAAAATAATAAGCATTGTCAAAATAAATTACACAGCTAAATTGTTTAGCAGTAATAAAGGACCTGTTGTTTAAAAAACCCTAGGATTTATTTTAAAATTAACTATTGCCATTGGCTAAACAACCTAATTTGTACAGTTATTCATTAACTTACTATTGTTACTAGTATTAGTATTGCTATTAGTATTGTACTAGAAGTCTTAAAAATAAGTTTTTTAAGTCCATGGTGATATTGAATTTGATATTCAAATTTATATTCATATTGACAGAGTTATTTTATTTTCAAATCTAATCTGAATCTTACATTTTTATTTGAAGTTTTTCTTGTAAATCACAGCTATAAATATAGCAATATCGTTCAAATGCTTGTGCAGCCATAAATCCGGTCACATTCACTATATGTCAGAAAAATGGAACATAATGATAATAAGATTGAAAATGAAGAGTGGTCGTAAGAAATCACGTTAAAAATTTAGTGAAGCGACTAGGTACTACGACGATAATAAACTCGAAAGGAGTGTTACCTTCGCAAATCGCTAGAAACAGCACCTAGTTGGAGATGATTGAGTTGAGAGTTGTATAGACATTGTTGTCCGAACTCGAAACCCCATTCCCTTTCAAACTACTTTGCTTTATAACTACTAACTTGGTGCTGCTTCAAGCGATTTCGTTTGAATTCAAGAAAGTTCAACCTTGACCATTGTGGTAAAGTAGTTTATTTACCTGAAAGAGTTAACCTTTTTTTAACGGAGGTATCACAAGCCCTAACGGTGTAAAAATAGCAGTGAAAAGCCTGAGCACTCAAAAAGCATCCATAAGAATGTGGTTCGGTCAAGGCCGAAAAGTTATACAATATTGGACATCACTAGCGGCAAAACAAAATTGGGGTTCAATGAGCGCAGATTTTGTATAAACATTGATGTCCGAACTCCAAAATTGATACCCCCAAACCACTGCACTTAGCTAGCACTAATTTTGTGCTGCTTAAAGCAACTTCCTACAGTATGCCTACACTTGCAGTTGCTATAAACTTGAAGTTTAAAAATAATGCCAGTTCAAGCTCAAGCTGGGTACATTTAATAAAATGTGGCATATCAATATAATTATGTTTACATTCATATATAATATAGATAGTTGTTAAACCTAATATTCAAATACATAGAATAAAATACCAGTAAACACATTTTTGTAATCGATAATTCTGTTTATTACTTTAACTTTAAGTGAGTTTAAGTTTTAGTTTATACCTCTGGGCTCTGGCTCTACTTATACTATAGTTATAAACTCTTATAGTTATACTATACACTTTGTGTGACTTACACTTAGTACTTACAGTAATACTGCTAGCACTACCATTATTACTATTACTATTAGTATTAGTATTAGACTATTGGTATCACTAATACTCGATTACTAATACTAATAGTAATAATAATACTAATACTACTACTAGTATTAGTATTACTTTTAGTAATTGAATTATCTAAGGCTAATTTACTTGTTTAACTTAAATTTGTACTAGTAGTTGTTACTTGTTAGTTTTCGAGTTTATTTTTAATTTTTGAAGTTTTCCAAATATATTAATTTTTAATTTTTTTGTTAGTCATAGTGATTACTAATTATATTTATTTTTCAATTTAATTTGATTTTTACAAATTGCTGATTTATGTTCAGTGATTGTATTTCAATTTGAAGTAATTTTTGGCAGAACGGAATCTTAGTTGCGTTGACAGTCTCACAAGTCACAGGCTGCTCTAATACTTATACTTGGTGGTTCAAGTGCAGTTTTAGTTTAAGTTGACTTGCTCAACCAACTAACTAGAGTTTAAACTTATAATCTACTTGCTGCACAAGTCAAAATCCTAAATTGAATTTTGTTGATTTTCTAATTTTATTGCAAGTTCATTGTTCACTCTAACTTTAATTGGCTGATGTAAATAATATATTGATTATAATCATTTACTTATAATTTTATGATTATAACTGGTTAAAAATTTTCATAAGTATTCTAGCAGTCAAATTGGTTAAAAAATAGAACATGTAGTTGTATTCATTAATCTAGGTAAAGAAGACTGCGTAGTGCCGTCGATGATTATTCACAAAAGCAGCATTTTTATGAAGCAAAATTTCAATTTGAGTTACCATACAGCTATGAAAAACCATTGCTTGTGAACATACCATTTTCTTGTTAGAATCTATGCCTTCAAGGTGTAAGATGCTAAATATTTATTCGTTTTCCCAAATATCTACTTTTAAAGCATCATTGCTCATCAAAATGATGCTCATAATTAATTTTTGTCTAACAACAAAAATAGTTCTGTTGCATGCATGTTTTAACTGCATTGAGTGTGTTTTTTGTTCAACTTAGGTGGTAAAATATTGATGTCAATATGCACACAGATCTTTCACAGCAGCTACATAGTTCAGAATGTGTAGCCATCATAGAAGAATTGGCAAAATGCAGATCTGAAGTAAGTCTTCAAATCTATTGGTTGTGTGCGTGTGTATGTGCTTGCAGCTTTTTAAATTAAATATAGTTATCAATAATGCAAATTCATAATGTAAATGTTTTACTATAGAGTCCTGTTGTATTTGCTATGGTCTCAGCACACATGCTAATGTCATGTGAAAGCCAATTTGTCATACATGATTTCTGCAAAAGTTAGCTTGATGTAAAGTTGAAATTGTGGAGTGCTACAGCAAATGGCTACAAGTCATTTTAGGCAACTAAAATTAGGATGTCAATCTTGTGTGAATTTGAAATTTTTGAAAATCGACATCTGGGATGAATTATCATTTTCGGATTGCATTTTCCTCCTGGCGTGTTATATAAATTCTTTGGTTCATTACCCTGTTGTATAGTTTAGACTATAAGATCTAACCATTCAAGTATTTGCTGTTATAATTTGATACAGAACTGTTAAATCAACTGATGAGTTTGCTATATACACACACCAACTTATAATTTTATAAAATTTAAATATATTTTAGAACAAATTTACTAGGTTTCTTGGAGCCTGCAATGATTTAGACACCAGACTGAACAAATGCCTAAAAAAAGAGGTTCGTGATGAATATATGCAGTAATAAATTTAAAACTAAATTAATAAACTTTGCTGCAGTGTAATTTATCCTGACTACACAACATGTTTTAATTTATATTCTTAGAGAGAAGATAGAAGGGCTGAGCATGCTTCATCTAGCCTAAAAGCAAGAAAAGAAAGATATGAGAAATTTGGAAAATAGCATGAAAATCAACTCTTAATTTCTATATTTATTGTATAGGAAATATTTTACAAAAACTTTAATAATAGTTAAAAATATGAATATCCTTTCTTTTTTGTATAAATTTTGGGATTTTGATAGCCTTTATAAATGTTCTTGTATTTAAGTGACGTTACAATGGTATCTCTTTGTGGATAGGCAGTTTTGCCTTTAAAAAAACTTTTAGTGTCTTCAGTAAATCTAACAGGTTCCAGCTGAAGGTGAAGGTTTTTTGGAAGATCAGAGTTTTTAAGTTTATCTTCTTCGCTCACTGGTTGCCTGGGTAGACTATAGTATGTCACCACATCCGCAACAGATTTCAATTCTGCCAATTCACAGCTGGGTATTTGGAAGTCAAATTCAGCAATGCACTTGGTTAATATCTAAAAAATACATCACATCAGTAAACTTCATAATACAGATTTAAAATTTCACTTGAAAGGTTATAATTTTACAAACTAGCAGCAGTTCATTGAAGCTGGAGAAAAAGATGATAGCATCATTTGTCCCCCTCTAGAACATATTAGTATGATAGCAGATGAAAGTTACAAGTTGGATGCTCATATATATGAATTTGTGGTTTGCATGAGCTTATGGTAGAGGTTTCGATGCTACTGTTCCCAAACACTTTTGCCTTTTAATTCTTATCCAACTCAACAGTTAGCTTTCTAACATCATTGCTTTATATTTTGTAATATTTATGATCTGCAGAGAAATAAAAGTTTCCGCTCTTCAGCATATGAAGTCAAACAGGGATTAATTAAAAAAAACCTGATGAAAAGTTACAAATGAACTGAAAAATGGATACCTCAAACTTAGTAGCATTGTCAACAAACTTTGTATTTAATGAAACGCTGGGATTATCACTGACTTTCCTAGCAATGGATAATATAGTTTGTGGGACATCTGCTGGAGGCAAATAGTGAGTCTTGGGAGGCAAGGGACTGTCAAATAGAACATAACTCCGCATATACTAAAACATATTATTACTGGATAAAATAGGCAGGGTAAGTATGAAAATGTGACATATTAGTTTGATAATACCATGACTTACAGTGGAAAAGTAAAAAATACGATTGAGCAAAACAATAAGTTCAATATACATTATATAGTTCAACAAATGAGCGAATTTCAATTAGACTTCATCACCATCTACCTAAACTTTTAAATCAAAATTCATATAATGTTCAAATTTCAGACTGTAAACCTGGCCATTGTAAATTAGCGCATAACATAACAAGAGAGCCATTATTTTAGATTGATCAACAAATATGAAGACTTGTATATGAATGGTATCATAAGAACTTGTACAAATAGTAACAATATAATTTACCAGAGCATTAAACTTTCTGAGAATGTTGAACTTACGGTGTCTCATCATACTGGTACTCTTTCATCACCTCAGCATTAGCACTTTCAGAAGAATCTTCCGAAGAAGTTTGTGATTTCTTTTTAAAGAAGCTGATGGATTTCTACAAAAATGCCAAACCAAATTACTCAACAGGCTGAAATTAACAGAACATTTTTTTATAAACTGACAATAAAGATGAACTTGGAAATTCAGATAATCAGAATATTTACAACACAGAAAGAAATAAACCACGTAATCAATAGCAAGGATGAGAAGCTGACAATTGTTAGAATATCATACTTGAGATCCAATTCATTTTGATAAAATTTACACAACACAATTATTTCTTAAAAAACATCTGCACTCATACTAAACAAGGGCATCACTGTCAGTTAGGTTTAGAAAGCAACATGAGGGTATATACGTAATTTTATAAATGTAATATGAAAAGTACTATATATATTAACATTATGTACTTACAATAAGGCAAGACGAAACTTCATTGGAATTGACTGATCTTGAAAGCATGGAACCAGACTGATATGATTTTATGAAAGCTTGTATCCGTAGCATTGTGATGTAAATGCTGATTAGGTTAAAGATAAATTGACGCAAAGTGAAATATTCCACGCTGAAATTTGAAAATTAAGATTAACATAGAATGGCAGTGAAGAGTTGAGCTTAAAAGTGTATTTGAGTTGGACTTAATTATTCAGATTTAACTGTTTGCTTTCACATTTAAAAATCAAGCTTAATAAGTATAACTGGAACAGAACTAGTAATTTTATAAACTATATTAGATATATATGGTATACCCATACTGATACTATAAGCATAACTGTTTTGATTAGTATTATTAATTATACTTATAGACGCTCTGATTCACACTCACAGTGAGTGTTACTGTCAGTGTGACAGTGATACTGATACTCATAGTCATACTGTAACTGTAAGACTAAGCAGTAACTGTAAGTGTATGATAGTGATAGTCATACTATTGCAGTATTAGTATTACTATTACAGTATTAGTATTAGTATTAGTACTACTCATACGCATGGTCATACTGATACTCATATTGATACTCATAGTCAATGTCATATTCAATTTCAATTCTCCTATATGCTGATAGTATGATACTTTAATGATGTGTCAGCGATACTCATACTGTATCATACTCGTACTGGTAGTGAAACTGATAGTGATACTCATACTCATACTCAGTCGGAGTCTCACTGATAATCATAATGATACTGATGGTAAATCAGTAAAACTAAAAGTAAAACTACATGAAACCGACTAATTCCAATTATAACAAACTGAAATTGTGGTTGTTTATGTTAAACTCGGACTGGGTCTGGCGACTGCACTAAATTGATATTGTAAACAGTTGAAGTTAAAATTGATGTCGGGGAAATATTACGTGATAGTAAATCATGCTGAGAAAGGTAAAAAATGAATATCGCTAAAAGCAGCACCAAGTTCAGAGTTTCTGTGTACAGTCTTTGTATACACATTGACATGGTTGTCCGAACTCCAAGTTTCCAACCCCAAACTTGGGACTTCGTTGTAATCAGTAACCCCAGACTTGGAGCTGTTTAAAGCAATTTTTTATTTAAATGCGCAATAGCCCCAGTTACTAATTGTCAAATTAAGAGTTTGTTATAAATAGTAGAGGAAAGCTCTTGCCTGCGCTAAGCAAAACTTTGCCATACCGCAAACAACGCATCGACCACCACATTTAAATGCATATTACCACCTTAGCGCGACCCGTCCCAAAGTGTTTTTTCGAACAAGCTATCAAACAAGAATTACGAGCTAGAGTCACTAACAGTATTGTATAATAATAAAATTAAATGGCTAGAGTTTCAGTATGCCAAAACTTAAACTATAGAAGTAATTGTTAAATTTGCAGCACCAACATTTAAAGACTAAAACTAAAAGAGAGCGTAAACCTAAATTTTTGCATATGGAATTTAATATATAATTTTTACTAAATCTGAATATGATATCTGTCACAAAATCAAAATGAGAATAAATTAAGTAAAAGTTGTCGAATTGAATATCAATATGAAATTGAATAATATCATTATGATTATCAAATTGGAATTGAAATTTAATCATCAATGACAATTCAAATTCAAGATGAAGCAGAATATCAATATGAAAATAACATTTTAGCACTTTTAGTTAGGCCTATAAAGTATATACTATTTGTATTAGTATTACTAATACTAATACAGTCAGTAATAGTAATACTTTTACTATTAGTATTAGACTTAGTATTACTGATAGACGATATTGATATAACATATAAGTATAACTATAAGTATAAGTATTATAATTTATATGATATAATACCTATACAGCAAGCTCACAATAATAGTTGAGTAATTACGACATTTGATATACTTGATGAACTATCAAGTTTTATTGCTCCCAACGATGTGCCACCAACTATCTTAATCTACCAATTATTAACTTTAATTAATATGAATATAGCAACATAACTGATGAGCACTATTTTGTAAAATGATGCATTTTTATTTGTAGAATTTATTTTCCTGCAATGCCATTCATAACAGTTCAGCTTGGTCAATGTGGCAATCAACTTGGGACAGAGTTTTTCAATTCACTGATGAATGACACTTTTGGTAAAGATGGTGGTTCACAAACGAGCTTAGACCAGTATCAAAAAGATCTGCTTGATAGGTCTGGAATGTTTCATGTCTAAATCTAAGAACTGATGTAAGCTACATGAATGGCACATTTGTTGTCCATGAGATTTGCTATTATTGCTTTATATCCATTTTTATTGAGCATCACATAGTTATTTGTCTGAAAGAAACCACATTTTGTACTGTAAACAGCCGCACAGAAAGCTTGGGTTAGTATAGTGTCATGCTACCATCATTGACTCTTAGAAAGTTGATGGTAATGCAACTTGCAAGAACTTAATCAACGTTTTTAATGTGACTCAAATATAGGTTTTTTATTAAGGTTGAAATTAGGTACATTTTCTATCAGCAATAAAATAAGGATGTTTTTTGGAAATATCTAAGTATTCAATATTAGATAAGATTTTTCATTTCTGTTTTATGATAGATTTTTCATAAGAAATGAAGCCAAAGGTGGGAAAAGCTCGTATACTCCTAGATCTGTGCTTATAGACATGGAATCCAAAGTAATTCTTCAATCTTTAGCCACAGCTAGACAATGTAGTCACTGGCAATATTCAAACAAGCAATATTTTTCACAGAAAGCCGGTTCTGGCAACAATTGGGCACATGGCTACTGTGTGCATGGGAAAGAGTGCGATGCAGCCATAGATGACCTAATTAGAACTCAAGTCGAAGGCTGTGACAGGTAAGATTGTCCAGTGATAATAGCCAATTTATCAAGTTTCAGAATTTGTCCACAACCATGCCTCAGTGCTGTTACTAGAACTGTTGATGGCTATTTTTTTGTGTATTAAACTGTACAAAAATAATTTTTTGTCTCTTCATTGTCATGAATTAAATCAATTTTTATTTTTATAAATAATCTCTTGATTTTAACAAGCTGTTTTGAGTGAAAATATTTATACAGAAAATATTTATACAGATTTGATGGTTTCCTTTGCCTAATGAGTTTGGCTGGGGGAACGGGATCTGGTCTTGGGACTTACGTTACTGAGATGCTCCGTGATGTCTACCCAAAAGCTTTTATTCTCAATGAAGTAGTTGCACCATATCAGAGTGGAGAAGTCATTGTGCAGAGCTATAATTCTCTGCTCTCTCTTGCACATTTATATCAAGTAATTATGAGATATTTGCTTGTAAAACTTGTTGTATGCATACAATTAGTAAGTGTTCTTGTTGGATCTGTTATAAAACAAGCTTTGAAAACTGCACAGTCATGAGTATAATGTGGCAGTTGTGGCTGTGGGTTTTGTTATGTTAGTGAAATAGCCTATTTTAATTCTGCATTATATTTGAGATATCCAAAGTTTTGTGGTCCATCTATTTCACTGGTTGTGTGTGTGTTGGTAGCTAGCATACATAGTAGTCAATCATTTTGAGTTGAGTTGCATGTGATAGATTTATCTGCATGCACTTCATTCATATAGATGTATAATAAAGAACGTTTATTTTCAGCATGCAGATGGTTTAATCATTGTGGAGAATGACCCTGTGCAACAGATCTGTGCTAAACGTCTTGGGCTGAAACATGTCTCATTCACTCATATAAACAAGGTTATATCTCACCAAATGTCACATTTTCTGGCGCCTGCTGCGTCGACATCTGGGAGTAAAAATTTTCTCGGTACGTATGCACTGCACTTTTATAAATATTTACCGTTTTCAAAGTTGGATTTTTTAGTAAGAACAGTTTTTTCTGATATGCATTTATTAGGGAACATTATTTTGCAGGCGATTTTGTACAACAGCTGTATGCTCACCCAAGTTATAGACTTGCATCTTTACTCACTATACCAATGATAGCAGATGCTAACATACAATACAGCACATTTCAGTGGGAGTCAACAGTCAAGACCCTTAGGCAAATGCTTATTGCCAAAGCTCATATGGAGGAAGGTGATGATACTCTTTGGCACATTAGACATCATTGGTTTCAAGAAGTTGTATATTGTAAAAAAGTGTTTAATTTATAGAAATTTATGAGATGGTAGCAAACTAGTATCTTTGTTTCAGGTATCAACTGGGGAATGAAAGTACGCCCAGCTTCTGACTATAACAGATCGGTGGCTAACGCCCTAGTCTTGCGTGGGAAAGGTGCAGCATCCGTACCCATTGACAGTCTCAACGAAGGTGCTATGTATCCAAAGTGGTTGCCTGCTAATCAAAGACTCCAAGTTTATACAAACAGCAGACCTTTTTCAGGCTACGAGAAGTCAGCAAGTTTGTTAACCAATAGTCAAATAAGTATAGACGCCATTGACAAACTTGTTTTAAAGGCTTGGAATATGTTTACATCCAAAGCCTATGTCCACCAGTATGAAAAACATGGGTTGACTAGTGAGGACTTCTTGGACTGTTTCACCATTTTAGAAAGTGTTATTTGTGATTATCAGAGGTTGTCCATAACGTGACACAATGGGTCTTATACATGGTTTGGAACTGTTGTTAAATGAAAGTTTTTCTAATTTTCTGACACTTGGTAAGTGGTCGCAGTTGCATGGCCCACATGAAACGCAAGAGTCAGTGGCCAATGGTTAGTTGACCTGTACTAATTAAAACTAGCGCTTGAAAATAATTGAAATGATTTTTAGAGTAGTTTATTAATTTTACAAAGCTACAATGATAGTGAGTACACTACCAAAAGTGTAGATCAAAACAAATATAAATTGTAAAAAGTACTCTAGTTACTTGTATGCAATAGCCAAGCAAGCAGGTTGCCCAATCTCAACCTTCCAAACATACTAGTGAAGGATGAATGGTTCTATAAGCAGCTCCAAGTTGGGGTGACTGAGTGCAATAGTTTGAGATTCTCAAGTTTGGAGTTCCAACTAAAACTCCAAAGTCGAGAACCACAAACTACTGCACTCCTTCACCCCAAATCGGAGCTGCTAATAGAACCATTCAGTGAGGATACTGTGTTGATGGTCCATAAATCCTAGGAATGTCACAATACAGGTCTTAATTGTGCGGTGCGGTTGTACATATCCTAAATAAACAGGGTTGTGAGAAATAGTCTGAAAGCATTTTGATGTGTTACACTGATTTTTGAAAAGATGTACTTTAAAATGGTGTGACCTAAAACAAAAATTGTGGCACATTTTTGTATTGGGTTTTGAAAGGTAGATATATTACCTACAAAAATTAAATAATGATGAGACCAATAATACAAAATGTTATATAAAATAATATAATGAAAATATCTATATAATTGTACGCACAATAATATAAAGAGTTCGAGAGTAACTGTTGCACAACCTAGTAAATAGTATACCGCACAAAATAGTCCAGCAGGTGTGTTTTCACCTAAGAGTAAAATGATAAATTTAATAATATGCACTAAAATATTTATATGACTAGGTAGAAGAGAAGATCTGATAAGCTTTTCCAGATGGAGAAGCTACTTCCGTCACCAACTAATCAGCATGGTTATTGGCATACCAAAACATGCGAATGTTTCAAATTTCAACTGGCAAATATCATTTATAATGACAAACAGCGCTGGCATTTAAAGTAGTGAACAACATCTGCAGTAACGTTGCCGTCTTCCTTCTGATTGTTGTGGAGGTGTTAAAGGGGCGAAGTAAGCGTGCACCAACACCATGGGTAAGTCATTCTACAAGGAATAGACACAAAGCAATGTAATAGATTGATGCAAGTTAGTTGATAAAAATGAGCGATCATGCAACTATCAGTAATCAAAAAATATTTGAAAACAGTTATATAACGGGTGCAAAAATGCTTTTTCAAGAGGTAGGTGTTCTTTATAGAAAATTAAACAGTGATATTGCCTGGCAATCATTACTTTGAAAATAATCAAAGCAGAAATGCCATAATATGTGTAATGTTTGATTAACAATCCAGTACAAAATAGGTGTTAATGCTACTGTATTTAATCAAAATGTTAGTTCTTAACCAATAAATCCAGAAATAGTGACTTCAATAGAATTTCTAATGAAAATGATTCACCACTGAATTTAGTGTTAGTATATAATATATATATAATTAAATTACAGTCGTAATCATAGACTAAAAAATTATATTCAGGTAAAAATTTCACATTCAAAAACTAGGAAAAAACTTTCTTTAAAAATGTAAACAAGATTCTGCATACCTTAAGTCTACGAATAGCTTGTTTAGATATAAGTTGGCAGTCATATAGTTCTAATCTCTCAAGGGCTGTACATTCTCGCAAGTGTTCCAGCGAAGCATCAGATATCATTGGACAGTTATCAAGTTCCAAGACCCGCAGCTTCTCATTTGCAGCGAGATTATGGCAAAGATGATATATTCCATTGTCAGTTAACCTCTCACAATGAGATAAACTCTACAGCAACATATTTGTGATGGTTATTATAGCAAACAGTCACATAAGTAACTAACAAAAGCCTACAAAAATACAACTACGCGTATACAGAGTTCAAGAGATCTTACCAAACTTTGAAGATTCGGGCAACCAATAGCTAAGTTCTGTAAAGTCAAATCTGTGATCTGCAACAGAACCATTATGTTGCCAGATAAAAGATTCCTATAGAAAGTGTGGTTGATAGAAAAACTGTGAAACTAAAAGTAATGGCTGTTTTACTTTTTTGCATCGAATGATTTGTTAGGTAGTTTCATTAGCTGTCTAAAGTATAAATGTAAATAAAAAGACAAAGCTATGCTCAACAAAAACAGTGTTAAAGTAATATTCAAATATTATAAAACACAAAAATACATCCCAATTTTTAAATAAATTTGTGTAATATTTTAGTAAAAAAAATCAAAAAGTTAATTTATTCAAACATGTGAAGCGGTGGTACAGTACGGCCACTTACATCTAAACACTCTTCGAGATCCATCTTCTCCAATTCAGGGCAGTTCTACAAAATACAGAGCAGAAAATATTGAACATGGCAGACGGAGAACAAAAATAATAATTGCACTCAGTAAACAGGTTGTATCATACAGCAAGAAGTTTTGTGAACAACACATTCATTCATTGCACACATACGCACACACACACACACACACACATATATATATATATATAGTCTACTTTACACAACACATCATTGTAGGTTAGCTCTAAGTTGTGTGAAAACTGTAGCATTTTACCTGCGCAAGGATTTTAAAACCAGCATCAGTAAACTGTGAACAGCTAGCGGCCTCCAGAGTCTTGAGTTTGTGGCAGTTGTTTCCTAAAGCTATTAGTGTGGCATCCATTAATCTTACACATCTCGAGATACAAAAGTACGTTATGCCGGGACAGCTCT
This sequence comes from Bugula neritina, assembly GCA_964035545.1. NCBI lineage: Eukaryota > Metazoa > Bryozoa > Gymnolaemata > Cheilostomatida > Bugulidae > Bugula > Bugula neritina. The sequence goes on along the minus strand of OZ037765.1, from coordinate 6,122,076 downwards.
CACACAGTTTCTTTAAAGCTATATCTGTTATATTCTGAAGCAGAAACCCATAATTCAAATCTTTTTATCACCAAAGATTAGATACAACATACATTGCTCCTTCATTTCGGCACTCGCTGTAATATTTTCACTTGAAAACATTTCGAGCTGAAACAAGTAACTTACTGGCATAGTATGATAACTTTGCGGGCAAATTAACTTGCAAAAGAAAGATAATGGCGGTGATGAGCCACTAGAAAAGTAATATGAATAACTACTCACCACTATAGAATGTATGTCGAGTGACGTGAGTTGGGGACAATTTTCGGCCAGAGAATATATGCAGTCATCGGTTAACTAAAACAGACAAAGTATCATGCAACATTATCCAAAAAAGACTATTTGAAGGAATTAGTATTATTTTGTATAGTTGATTTGTTGGATTACCATTGAGCACCCTTTGCAGTAGATGTGTTGAAGTTGCTTACAGGAAGTGAAGATGGCCATAACTCCCTCATTAGTGACTCTATGGCACCATGAAATTGATATGGACTCCAGGTTGGGACACCCTTTCCTAGATTAAATAGGCAATCTTAACAATCTATACATATTATTACATTCATTATCTTATTATATTAACCCTCACTGCTATAAAGCATATTATCATCATCATGCTACACACTATTAAAAATGTGTAAGCTTAACAATCTACATACCTTATTATATTTGTTATTATCTTATATACTTGAACCACACTTTGTTTTAGCTTTAAATTATGTTACAATTTACTCGGAAGTTGTCTTTCCAAAGTAAAAAAAATAGGTAATACATAATTTGCTAGTACTTTGAACAAGTGAATAGTGTTCAAATCAACAACTTGGCATGGAAAATATACAGGTAACTATTTTGTTCAAAGTTAAAACAACTAATGTGCAGTGCCATATCACCAGTCTACCAGGACTACACTGCCTACGCATTATTGTTGATGTACACTTTATATTGATTAAATATAATAGAACTCCGAGCAATAGCTGCAAATACCTGCCAGCAGGTCTAAATGCTTTCTACATAATTTATACCTGCCAAGCTCTTATCAGACTATAGCAAACAATCCATGTTTGTCAAATGTACAATGCAGAAGAGAGAAATATAAATAATATACTCATTAATAATTGCCGAGATAAAAGCTCTTTATGGATTATTCATTACATAGTGACAACACAACCAGCAAACTACATTTCTGAGCAACACACAGTCTCTACAGACTCTGAATAATACCCTGGAGGAAGAGCCACACATTCCTTTCTTGCCAAAATATGTTGGAAAAGCTATAAAATCACATTCTAACAAAGGGTTTGTTTTACTCAATTTTCACTTCCACTTGAAAGTTGTCTGATAGTCAAAATGTCTACACACCCATACAACACAACACAACACAACAGAGACTTCACACATTTCAAAGTGTGTAGACTGTAGATTACACTCACCCAATAGCTTTAAGGCCAGAGTCGTCAACTCTTTCACATGATTCTAAATTCAATTTCCGTAACCTTTTGCACATGCTTCCAATATTAACACAGGTTCTATAAACGCAGTAAGTAGAATACTATTGAAATTGCATAAATTCTACACCAGTTGCTGGGTAAATATTTCAGATTTGTGCAGGCACCAGTATGGTATGGTGAGGTGATAAACAACTGTTCATACTAACACTAAACAGTGACAGCATGTTAGATATCTAACCTCACCAACCAATTACAGAACTATTTAGTATACCAACATAAGAATCAGTGTAATAATAAACAAACTGTTGTTGCAAATAGTGAGAAGCATGTTGACTTACAAGCTAGAGATTAGCTTGCATCCTTGAAGGATGAGTATTTCTATGGAAGGGCAGCGTTGGCAGAGTGTCCTGTAATACACATAGAATAGCATGCGAGAACTCAGTCTATACTGTGGGTTACTATGGGAACTCTGTTATTTTGAGGGACGCATAAACTGTCTACCACAATGTTCGGCATTGCAGTTAATTTGTCAAGTAAAGATAATATAACGTTGGAAGTGACTGAGTACACGTTGTTGGCAAAGCTTCAAGCCCAAACTCGAGACTCTCTCCAAATCGATGCTGCCTTAAACGATTTTCCAAGCAGAAAGAACTTTGCAGAAAAACTTGAAAAACTTGCAGGTAAAAGTCAAGTGCAAGTATCAAGGTAAAGCTAACGCTGTTTACGTTGTGATGTATGCTTTACCCCAAAGGGTATGTGACGACTATTTAAAATGCTACCTGTTATTGATTTCCTGTTCTACTAACCTCAGAGACGAGTCGGCCACACTCTTGCAGTCCTTCAGACTCAGTGACTTCAGGAAGCCACCGAACCTGGAGGACAGATTGTCTATCACTGGACCTTCTATATCAAGTTGGAAGTCAAACAGATCTACGTGCTGCCAATTGCTGCCATCCAACGCCAACAGGTTCCAGTACTGAAGCACAAAAGTCAATATGATTTACTGTAGTATCAACCTGACACCTGTTGTATTATTAAACTCGTATTAAATAGTACATCTATGAGCCATCAGGGATAGAGTAGTAAATACCTTTGATACTTGGCCACATCTACATAGAGTTGTCACATCCAGATAGGAGAAGATTCTAAAATGAAGTAAAAAATCAGTTGACCTCAGCACTGGAATTCGACACTCAACGTGAAAATTATTAGAATTCGTGCTTTTTTCTGAAATGAGAGCTTGCATAACATATGATAAAATACACACTTATAACAAATGCAAGTGTGTAACAGCAGTGAAGGTGTATTAAGGCCTGGCCTCACGTTCGTGAGAATCACACGAAATCGTCTATTTGACATGAAATCACAAACGTGCGATCAAATTTGAGGTAATTCAAACAAAATCGTCTTCGTTGGGTGCACCCAACGAAGACGATAAACGAAAAATCGCAATTAACGATAAGCACCATTTGATTGGTCGATAGAATTTTAGCAACAGTGATTATTTCATTTCTACCACGTTTCTGTGTCTGGCAATTTTCTGCTGTTTGTATCCTTATGCAAGACTCATTCACGGACTATTTATTATGTGTTTCATCCGAAGAGTGTGTGGCTGGTCATAATGAAAGGATAACTCACAAAAATCGTCACACGAGTTTCGTGTGACTCTCACGAGCGTGAGACCAGGCCTTTATTCGATATTTGGAGCCAGAAAGATGTGCCAGAGTAAAGATTGCTGCTAGCCTCACAGAGTTGTATTAAATTTCAACTGTGGAAACGCTGAAGGCTATGAAGTAATAGACCATGTAAAACTCAGCCAATCAGCGAAGTGTACCAGGTCAATGTCTTACCATTGTAACTGATATAAAATTCTGCAAGTTCAATTGCAAAATGCATGCTTCTAAAAGCTAGTTGTGCAACTTTTTTTTCATGCATTATTTAATTTCATATCTTAAATTGATGACTCTTGAAATGATTTTTTAAAATGTCTAAATTAAGTGTTTATAAAACGCAATTAAAAATTGCATGTCTAGAAAAATGACCTGGTACACTTTTGCAACTTAAGGCCAATTATTACATAACTGCCAGCTTAGTAGTTATTTGTTGTTGCAGCTTGAATGGGTTATTGTTTAGCATTGGAAGCTTGCAGTAAACATCTGTGAATTTGGTACATGACTTTGATTGGCTGGTTTTTGAATGGCCCTTTAGTATATGCATCTGGATGGCTGGGTAGTGTGGACTCCGCCTACATCTAGCTAATGTACAGTAGCCAATCCACAGTAGTATTACAAAACTTCTGTTTAACAAATGAAATATTTTGGTCATTTGTTTTGTACTTTACAATAGTAAATATTCTATTCAACTAGAATTTTATTGTATGTAAGCCATGGGAACTACTAAGAGGTTAAATCAACCACCCATGCTGGTAATATTGTAGCTCACAGTAATAGCAAGTCCACATCGTATAAATATACACATAAGCTATTATGTGCAGCTTATAAATGCTGAAATGACCCCATTTCTTACTTTCAATTTGAAAAAAATTGTATTACATATTCTGCCACTTCTGCACCAAGAATTTGTTTTCCTTTTAAATTTTGAAAATAGTAGTCAGTTTCTGCAGCAGCCAACTGCATCCACAATAAACAACGTAAGCTTTCAAATAAACTATAAATATATGAAATATTAGTGTGGAAACAATGTAATTTAGTTCTTGCTATGATGAAAAATTACAAGAATATTATATTATAAAAGCTAGATATAGATTTCTAGTAAAATGGCACAGGTAAAAATAACACATTTTTACTTCAAATTCTAAGTTTCATCAGTCACCAATGGTGGCTGTAGATTACAGAGAGCACAGCAGACTATCATAATCATAATCATAAGGATGGTCAGCCCACTGAGCAAAATCTAACTCCAACCCTACATTTGGGTTACCAATGCACTAAAGCATATAATGTAAGACGCACAAAAAAACAGTGGTTTTAATGAAACATGTGAAAGAATCGAACAGAAAACGTCTTCAACAGAGTCAGCTGATATAGAGCAACAGAACTCATCTGACAGCCATCCTTATAGTCAGACTTCATCAGAAGTAACTGAGTTACCAGAATCATCAACTACTCAGAAAAAAAGATCTGCACATTCTATTGATAGACGAAAATCAAAAGTTGGAAGAAAAGGCTCAAAAAGTTCCACGTTTAAACAAAAAGCAACTATTGAAAAAGTAAAAGTTTTTAAAACTTTCACCACTACAGATGAGCAAACTAAATTCTATACTGGAATTCCTACACGTTCTCTATACTATTTTTTAGCAAGGTAAAAATTATGATTTTCTTATTGCAAAGATAGACTATGGTTTATTACAAATAAACAATGCAAGTCTCATTATGCTAAAATTTGTACATTGATTAAATTTGATGTGTAGTAAAACTGTCATTTTAATTAAATTTGTTGCAGTATGAGTGCATCATTCATACATTTCTTATTAAAGATGTTATTTTATGTAAGATATTCATAAATATCACAGTGGTCATCTGCATGCTTTGATTTATTTAGTTTAGGGTTTTATTTAAACAAGCAGAAGTCTTTTATTTGTGGACAAATTGACTCACTTTCTCCAGGAAAAGTAAATTGTTTTGACTTAAATTTTCCTTGGTTATTTTAAAGCTTATCAAAAGTGGTATCCTAATCTAATTTTTAGCTGAAACTAACTCAGTGTTTAAAACTAAAATGGTTTACACTTGTTACTAGTTTCACTTATTCACAAACATTATTAAATGCTATTCTAAAAATAATATGGGTTTGAATTAGTTATAGTATAATTATAAAAGGAAGTAATAATTGTTTGTCTAGGGTATTTGTTTAAACTCATGACTCCATTCAAAGCATGTACTCAGACAGCTAGCTTATTATGTACTGTTACAGTATTACATAACACATGTTGACACACATTACATTCTGTTTGGATGGTGATATATTGGGTCAAGCCTTCAACTAGCAGTTCTTGAACTTCATAGTTCTTGCAAAATATAACTGAAGCTACTTACCAGAGGGTAAAAACTGCTGAATGAATACAAACTAAGCACAAAATTTGTTTAGCACATACATTATAATTTGAATCATAATTTAATTTTCATTCTTTGTTTACTATATTTAGATTTATATGTCCGAAGATGAAAGTTCTCACTTTCAGAAAAAAGTTAACAGGACAAGATAAACTTTTATTGGCTTTGATGAAGCTGCGTCAAGATTTACAGTTTCAAATGCTTGCTGGCCTTTTTTATATCTCTAGATTGCTAGCAAGCAAAACCTTCAAAGACACATTAGATATTTTAGCAAGAGAACTAAACAATCTAATAGTTTTTCCGACAAGAGAGAAGCTGAACATTCCTCTGAGCTTTCAAAGCCAATATGCTAACATTAGGTGCATTATAGACTGCACAGAAATATTCATTTGTAAGCCTCAATCAAAGCTGGCTCAATCTTTAACATGGAGTGAGTATAAAAAGACCAACACCATCAATTATTTGGTTGCAATTACACCCAAGGGCACTATTTGCTTTATTTCACATGGAATGGGAAGTAGAGCCTAAGACAAGTGTGTAGTGAATGACTCTGGGTTCTTAGACTTCATAAACCCAGGTGGTGTGGTTATGGCAGATAGAGGCTTTCTTATTGAAAAAGAACTTATAGGCGCTGGAGCCAAGTTGGCCATACCACCTGGGAAAAGAGGCCATTTGCAAATGACTAAAATGCAGTTACTAAAATGCTAACTTTCGAATCCATGTCGAAAGAGCAATCAAAAGAATAAAGGAGTTCAATATTTTAAATGGTCCTGGAAGTGTGAACTTGGTGTTGGCACCTCTATTAGACAAGATTATGATAGTTTGCTGTGCTCTCTGTAATCTACAGCCACCATTGGTGACTGATGAAATTTAGAATTTGAAGTAAAAATGTGTTATTTTTACCTGTGCCATTTTACTAGAAATCTATATCTAGCTTTTATATAATATTCTTATAATTTTTCATTATAGCAATGAATAAATTACATTGTTTCCACACTAATAATTCATATATTTATAGTTTATTTGAAAGCTTACGTTGTTTATTGTGGATGTTGACTGCTGCAGAAACTGACTACTATTTTCAAAATTTAAAAGGAAAACATGTTCCTGGTGCAGAAGTGGCAGAATATGTAATACAATTTTTTTCAAATTGAAGGTAAGAAATGGGGTCATTTCAGCATTCATAAGCTGCACATAATAGCTTATGTGTATATTTATATGGTGTGGACTTGCTATTACTGCGAGCTACAATATTACTAGCATGGGTAGTTGATTTAACCTCTTAGTAGTTCCCATGGCTTACATACAATAAAATTCTAGTTGAATAGAATATTTACTATTGTAAAGTACAAAACAAATGACCAGAATATTTCATTTGTTAAACAGAAATTTTGTAATACTACTGTGGATTGGCTACTGTACATTAGCTAGATGTAGGCGGAGTCCACACTACCCAGCCATCCAGATGCATATACTAAAGGGCCATTCAAAAACCAGCCAATCAAAGTCATGTACCAAATTCACAGATGTTTACTGCAAGCTTCCAATGCTAAACAATAACCCATTCAAGCTGCAACAACAAATAACTACTAAGCTGGCAGTTATGTAATAATTGGCCTTAAGTTGCAAAAGTGTACCAGGTCATTTTTCTAGACATGAAATTTTTAATTGCATTTTATAAACACTTAATTTAGACATTTTAAAAAATCATTTCAAGAGTCATCAATTTAAGATATGAAATTAAATAATGCATGAAGAAAAAGTTGCACAACTAGCTTTTAGAAGCATGCATTTTGCAATTGAACTTGCAGAATTTTATATCAGTTACAATGGTAAGACATTGACCTGGTACACTTCGCTGATTGGCTGAGTTTTACATGGTCTATTTCAAAGTAGATTTCTTTGTGTGTAAACCATTGAACTATAATAATTATATAGTTTCAGTTCAGTGGTGTAAACTATACAAAAATAGCATTAGGACTTTAGCAACCTCATTAATTATAGTCTTTTAGAGAAGTAATCCACAGCCCTAATTATTTGAGTATCTCAACTTGACAATTAATACTCCCAACAATGTCTATGAATGATTACAGCTTAAACATAAACACAATTTCAAAACTAGCAGATTGCTTCTTTGTTACGGCTGTAACCAAACAAAGATTATCCTATGACACCAGGATGACCTGCCTTACCCCATGCACTTCGTACTGACAATCAAATACAACAGCAGCTGGGGCGTAAATTATATTACATATTACATATATATATTATATATTATATTACATTATATATATATATATAGCACTGAGGTTTCAACACTGAATACAAGAGGTGTAATTTCAGTCAAAAAGCAACCTTAGAAAAAAGCTGGTAACAAAGCATTACACTATATCACTATATCTGAAGCTCCCTGAAATTTTCCAAAACAAATTGAGACCAATGAGATAAATGTCACGAATCATCTGCAAAAATGAATGTTTACAGATCAAAGGTCTTCCATGGCTAACCAATACAAAACCAGTTTGACATCCTAGGACACAGATGCCATAAATAAATCCCAAAAAAATGTTAATTTACCAGAAATTCATAGATTTCAAGTCAGCTTATGCTAGTATTAAGGTAATGCTAGTGAGTACAATTCAACTTAGATCCCATCTGTAGGGTTTTACCAATATTCTATGATAACTCTCTATGGCTCTTCAACCGTCATTATTTTAGGAAACTACCAATAGGCGATGATATCACATTTTCAGCCTCACCAATAACAGCTATCTTAAGTACTTCCTCCATACTTTTGTGTCAAATAGGTACAAAAAACTCAGGTGCAGATGTAGTGCTTTTTAGAAATTCCTGAGCTGGTATCTATGCTGGTATAAACTGAGAAACTGAATGCCACACGTACCTCAGTAACAGCTCCTTTGGCAACTTTCTATTAATTAGTGCTTCACCTTCAATTGACATCTGTGAAAGCTACAACAAGGTACCACAAGAGTAGAGCCGTGCACTAATAGCTTATTTAAGTGCAGTACTAGAAAAAATTAGCAAGAAGTAAGCTTTCTTTAGTTGTCTTTACAAATTTTGGTTGTCAAGAAAACACAACTTTTTTGTGATTTTTTGTCATCTAAAACCCAGGCTTTTCTCTGTTATTGCTCCTCCCTCAAGTTACTGTATTTAATTAGTTGTTTAGTACTAGTTTTGCTTTGATATGCCAAGCACATTCAGTTATTGATGTGTTACATGACTTAGCATTATTTAATAGACAACGGATTTCAATCCACAATGAACTATTTAGTGTGATGGAAACTTATCTTACATCCATGAAAAAGACAAAATTACTTTTAGTTCTTCCAAATTTGTAAAATATAACAGTTTGAGAAGTGAAAGCAGTGATCGAAGTGAACAAAGGTCATGAGGGACTTATTTCAAGTTTGCACTTTACACATGATATTGATTACCAGCTTAAAATAAAATTAATTTGTATTCCTATAGGCTATAACCATTCAAAGAATTATAAGATGAAAACCTTGAACAATGTATACATTATGCTTCAGTCAGATAACCACACTGACGGCGGCTTACAATCGTATTGCAAACAATTTAGTCATAAAAATTAAAAATAAGATTATCTCTAGTGCCATTAGAAATGTATAACTTGTAAATTCAATGGTAAAAAATTTAAAAATACTTTTAAAAAATCATTTGTTTTATATTTAAAGGAATAAAATTCAGGATGCAAACACGTGGCTTACAAAATGCAGTATTGAGTCACAGGGGTTGGCTGGTAACCTAAAGCATGACCCCTACCCTCTCCCCACCAAGTGATAAATTATATTGGGTTTTTATATTTGTGGAAATCTCACTAATAGTTAGTAATTGAGTCTCATCATGATACAGTCCCCTGCTTACAGACAAATTTTACAATTTTAAAGTATCACCTATAGCTACTTTTTAGGTAGAAATTACAAAGAAAAATTTTTTGTGCTTCAGTCATATTGAATTTCCAAACTTGTTTACTTGCTAAAAATCAAACTGGAACATATAAATGTCTTATCACAAACATGATACTTTATATCTAATTATACAAAAACTAATAGTATCACTCTATCCACCGTAGTCGGCTATAATCAGTTTGACACTCTAAAAAGTTCAAGATGAAAAACAAATAACTAAAACACAGGTTTTATGATGCTACTTAACACTAATTAGATGAATTTAAGCCAACATAAAGTAAATTTACTACTTTTAGCGTCTAGCTGCTAATAAGTAAACACATGTACTACATTTGAAGATGGAACTGCAAAGCCTTGAAGCATAAAAAAATTGAAAAAATAAACTGAAAAACAAACAAAACCACTTTAAACTACGTTTAGTTAGTTAAAACTAAATAATAAGAGGCAAGTACATGCTAATGAATTTTTTATTATTTTTCAAATTAGAGTTATATTAATATTTTACAGCTGCTGAATATTAGAGTATAACTATGTTTATTCACTATCAAATTTAGTGCTAAAAAGTTAAAATAACAATAAGAGTAGTTGAAAGTGCAACAATAAGTTACTAAAAATAAATATGACCAAAGTCGAACTACTGCTAGTGGTAGTAACAAGTACAACGCTATCGAATTAACTGTAAAGCCTTTAAATTTATGATAATTATTATTAGTATTAGTATTACTATCGTCATCGATAAAATACACCACTAAATCATATTCATTGCCAAGTTATAATAATGTTGTAACCTTGTATACATTTTAAGTTTCAAAAGCATTAGAAAGTCAGAGAGAGAGAGTCAAACTAAGGGTAATAGCAACTTCAAGTCTAAGGATTTAGCTGAGATAAGTTCAACTTGAACTTAAAGTTTCAGCTCATAGTGATACTGATAGTGACTCACATTGAGTTTGACATTGCCATTTGTAAAAACTAAACACGTATAACATTAACTATAAACTCACTCCTATATTAACTATATTGGCACTACACATAATAATAAAATTGAATGTGTTTTATAAAATAAAATTCCCAATAAAAGTTGACAATTACCTCCGATTTACTTTTGGAGTGTTTGTGAACATGCCCGTGTTGCTGGGAGTGGTGGTTGCCGTTTCCATTTGTGTAAAGATGGTTAGTTTTACTCATCTCCTGAGAGACGTCTGCTGGGTGAACTTTCGTAATTTTGATTAAATCTGGGTGGCCTAGAAGGCCGACAGCTAAAGAATATAGTTATATAGTGAACAAAGAAACACGCCTGGCGTCTCAGACAAAGAATTACAGTTCATTTTAAAAACAAATCTTCTTGGATCGTTTATTTTTCTGCTCAGCGCACAACAATATTCCACTGTTTTATTGGTTGAAAGTCTATTAGGTCAACATTTGATCAGCTGGTCAATGTTTACACCACGTGATTAACTTCAAATACTTCACTGTCTACTATAGAGCGGATAACTCTGAGTTGCACGTTACAATAACTTGATATAATCCATAGTTGTGGCAAAATGACATTTGTTGTGGTTTTGTTGCATTGTAACTAATATAATGTACACTAGAGTCTTAATTTACAGACTGTACTGGTTACATCGTAGTGATTTTTATTTATATAAACGTTACAACATTATGTTAAGATGCTATATACTCAATTATGTCATAACTTGAATGATAAGAAGATTGAAATAGTTTCTCAACATGGGTTGTTAAACATAGATACCAGGTCTCAATATTATATATTACTTATTTATATTGTTTTTGATAAGTCATAAACCTGGTTCAGACAAGCAGCTCAACTATTTGTATTAAAAGCATACTTTTTGCTAATATATATCATACTTTTCACAAGTATATATATCACAAAAGTGATATAATTAGATATTTGTAACAGAGGCCACAGTAATAGAACAATTTTTATATATACTACATTGGTTCTCATTAAACTACTGAGTATATTTTAGCTTAGAATATAGATATTACTATTCTAAGTTTCAAAACTTTTTTTTAAACTATGAGCCATCTAGCTAAGCAGTATTTTTACTATAGGTAAACATAAACTGATTTTTGCTGACAAGATGTCAAAGTTATAATAAATAAGTTATTAGCTATTTTCAATTAAATTATAAATTGTTTAGAATTCACTGACATTGCTGTTTGATCCTATCCTCACTTACCCCCGCTCTGTCCTGTTTGGGTAAAGGGTGGCTGCCGGAGGCCTAGCTCAATTAGGTTTCTCCATTGCTATTAGATAAGAACTTTTATTGTAAAGTTACCTAAGACATGTTTCCACCAGATTTGTAAATAATGGTTTACTTGAAAAAAAATTATGATGTATTTAAAAATTATACCGGTATATAATTTACATACTAAACACTTTTTAAAAACAACTTTCATTTTGATGCCGATTTATGACACAAGATATTATATATCGCTCAATGGACTGGCCTTATTAGAATCTTAATGATCAATGCAACACTTTTTATTCTATATAATATTTTATACCGTATAAAACATCTCTAAAATCAAACAGTGATTGATTTGCTTGCGTAGTTTTGAATCATTGCTACCAAATGTCTATAGTTATTTTAATCCATTGGAGTACGTGCTAGATTTTTGGGCTGACTTTCAGTGTTTTCTTTTCGGTGTTTTACTTTTGGTTTAAACCTACAAGCATGTAAGGAAGCGTCAGTTTTTCTTTGCAATCTCAGCAGATACAACAAAGAAATACTTTTACAGCGTGTTTGTGTCATTAATCTAGACTAGTCAGACTAAAATGTTGACCTATGAACTTCTCTTATATTGTCAGTGGGAGTTGTACGTCAGTAGTATAACCAGTGAACTACAGCTACTCTGGGTATAAATAGGGGATAGCAAATACCCACCCGAAAAAGGTACCAATGCGAGATAACACTGAACTAGGTTCAAAGTCATATTCCTCTTCACTTTGAGAATCCTCAGCAGCTTCTGTTGATCTCTCCCGCTCTTGCTGACTGTCTTTGTTATTGAACACCGCCTGCTTATATTCATACATACTGTAAGAATCTAAATAGCCTCAATCAAATATACAATATGAAAAAATTAAATAATAGGCAGTTGAGTTGGTATAAAAGTTATTTTTTACAAGTTATCCATCTTTCATAAAATGACTGTCACAATAAAAGTTATATATTTTCGTCCATCAAGTAAAGCCGTCTTATTACAAAGTTGAAACTAAAATTTATAAGATTGAACAAATATCAATTTTGCCCTTTTGCATAACTTTTCAGCTTAAAGAGAACAGGTAAAAATGATATACCTACATATTGATAAAATAATTTCATTTATTAAAATGTATAAGTAGACATTTAGGTATTAAAAAACTACTTGTTAAAACCAAGTATACAAGTGTGTGTGTGTGCGTGCGTGTGTGTGTGTGCATGCGTGTGCTTGTGCTTATATATATATGTGTGTGTGTGTGTGTGTGTGTGTGTGTGTGTGTGTGTGCGTGTGCGTGTGTGTGTGTGTGTGCGTGCGTGTGCTTGTGCTTATGTGTATTGCGTGTGTGTATGTGTGCGTGCACTCATACATACACGCAATACACACACTTATGTGTATTGCGTGGGCGTGCGTACGTGCGTGCTGTGTGCACTCATACCTCATCTTGATTCTCTTCAATGTCAGCAATTGATTTAGCAGTCACTAAATTTTTCAAAAATGTTATCCTTTGAGACCTTTTGTTTTGCAGAGAATATTGTCTTTGCAGCTCTGGGAACCTATAAATGACACTCAACTTCTTAGAAATATATAACAACATATGCTAAACATTGCAGGATCCCTGGAGCATGAAAAAAGGAATCAAGTTTATTGCTATCAACTGACTTTGGCAGCAAAATTATAATAATTTATATCTTTTTTCAACTTTTCCTTGTAAAGTTCACATGATTACACATGTGAATTACATTCATCTAAAAAGTAGCTTAACCACATCCTCTCAGAGATTGCAGTAAATGTAGAATCAAACTAATGTCTTTATGACCTTTGTCCAACGATGTAGAATAGAGCCTAAAAGTCTCTTTCAAATATATATAACTTAATTCTACTATAACGGCCACTTACAATCACAATAATTGCTATTTAGACTTACTATAAATGTGATTACAGTTTGTGATTTTGCGTAGTTCAATGTAATTATTCAAACATTTTTTTGATACAATCATTATATGGAAACATTCAAAATGAGTTTGCATATCACCTGTGACTCATACGTTCCACAAGATGAGGAAACTGGAGTTTATGTGACGCTTTCCCAGACATCAGCTCTGTCACGGAGTCAGTCATCTCTTCTTTTCCGCCAAGAACTATGTTAACCTGCGCCGGCCATTTGATGAATGTAGGGTGAGGAATTGGAATAGCTGTCATCACATTTCTAAAATACAGCTAAATAAAATTATGTCTATTATGATAAGTTATTCAAATGTTACATTAGGTATTTTAATAAAAAATAGAGATATAGTGCATTACATGAAAATAGTTTTAATAATGTTTTTTTAATAGTTAAAACAGTAGTTTGTAATAATAATGGCAGTATTTGCAATAGTTATACCAAAATTTTGTAAAATTTCTAACAATATTTTAGAATGGTTGATGTAAAATATGTCAATATAACAGGAAAAGGGCTTACTTGGCCTCGTGTTTTCTATCTGAAGGAGGCTCAGCTCTGTAAAACAGTGATTGGCTGATTTGTTCTGTGCATGAGTGTGTTTTACTTTCTAACTGTAAAAGTAAAGACTGCTTACAATGAATCTAAAATGCATGTTTATTAGTATTTTGTGTACCTGTGATGTGACTATTTATCTTACAAATATTTACCACTAATCACTTAAATAAAAGATTACCGTCACCCGAAACCTTTTTAATGTCTTGAGATTTTACATTGCATTAACAGCATGCACCAGAAAATTAAACCAATTTGTGTAATGAAAGTGAAAATAAATTATCAATATAAACTATATAAGCTATAATGACATCTATAAATGACAATTTTTAACAAGCTTGTTTCTCTATATTGCAGAATATTTTATGTTGTATATCTAGTCTCTAGATATATTTTCATAGTACTAGCATAACATTTGTACTTGTTACAGTAATTCTAATAGGTAGGTTAGAAAAGTGTCAGGTGGCAGAAGAGTTATTTAGAGGTTCCACCTACAAAAATTATTCAGCTTGAGCTAATCAGAGTCCCACCTGAGAGGAGTAGCCATAACCGAAACATCCGTAAGAGAACGCCATTTCTATTTCAACCTCGCCAATCACATGAGCATTTCTGGTCAATTCTAGCGTTTCAACAATAAACAGATTCTGTAATGGGAAGTCAAATTAAAACAGCCTGATATAAAAAAAAATTCATTCGGTATATAACTTTCTTTTTCTACGATTGTATATGCGCATGTTGCTTGTTGTTTGTGTGTATTTGTATATATATATATATATATATATATATATATATATATATATATATATATATATATATATATATATATATATATATATATATATTGTGTGTGTGTGCGTGCGTGCGTGCGTGCGTGCGTGCGTGCGTGCGTGCGTGCGTGCGTGCGTGCGTGTGTGTGTGTGTGTGTGTGTACATATGCATTTATATATGCAAGCACGCACACACATGCACACACACACACAAAACTAACATACATGTATTTCAGGGTGTATATGTGTATGTATATCTGTATATTTATGTGCATGCATATTGTTATATTTGTGTGTGTGTGCGCGCGAGTGCGAGTGTGAGTGTACAATAACACTCATCTGTAGAAATTACCTTAATAATGTTAAAGAGATGAATCTCTTTCTCACCCAGCTTCTTATGCTTGTTGTAACCCTGATATGCCATGAGTACAATCTTCAATTTGTTTGACTCATCATCTAATTTATTGTTTATCTAAAACAGTATGCAATAGCTATGAATGATGACTTGTTATACAAAAGACTAAAATTTTCAACAATGATTATTAGAAATACTATTGAACATCTAATCACAGAGTATTTGAAAGAATGTGTTCTATTTGTAGGTTACTTACCGTTACTTGAAAATGTTTTAAATCATCCAATATTACACCCACATTGTTACTGCAACGGACATCATTCACTGTTTTAGTTGTCTTAATAACCTCTCCAACTGCTATTCTCACGTACAAGCTCATTGGCAGACGCTTGCTAAATTCTGTGAAACACAAACATGAGTTGTTGAGGAAGTGGCTGCTTTTGTCTGATATTTGTTAAAATCTTAATAATAAATCAACTTTATATTGAATACAACGTATATGAATTATGTTAACCTATTTATATTATGATATACAAAACATGTGAAATAACATAGTTAAATAAAGAAGGATGCAAGACAAGTAGGCTATATGTCACAAAACTGTTGGTAGCAGTGTGACGAGTTCGAAAAGTCTGGTAGTCAGAAGTATAGAGACAAGTAGCATACAGCTTGCTAATCCAGTTGAGAGTAAATAGAGTAGACTTTATTTCTTCAGTAAGATATGCACAGATGAACTTATAAGAGTGAACTCCGAGAATGAACTTATGAAAATGAACTGATTCGTAAACACAACTGCCTCAGTATTTATAGTAAACAGAAAAACTCTAGAACATTCTCAAGCATTCCAGTATAGAAGATTCTAGTAGGAAACATTCCCCACATGCCAATACTATTTATAGAAACTCAAAACAAAACAAAACATTGGAATTTCCATGGTTATTTCACAATTATTGCGCAATACCTTGTTTACATTGCTGGGCAGTAGTTAACGTGACCAACCAAAACAGTAACAATGAACAATGACCCATCTCTTTGATTAGTCTAGAATATTTATGAACATTCCTGTATAATCATTAGGAAAAACCCGATAAGTCTATTTATAGGTATATGTACACTCAGAATTTGTGACAACCCCCCATTCTAAGAGAAATTATCTTGATCATTTCTCCTAACTACTTAAAATTCTGAGTCAATTCGGCTTAGATAATCGGCTCCAACATTGTCCTTTCCTTTGATTGACTCCACCTTGATTCTGAAGTTCTGTAAATACATAGCCCATCTCATCACTCTGCTGTTCTCAAATTTGGCCTGGTTGATGTACACCAGCGGTTGGTGATCAGTCTGCAGCACGAACTCCACACCATATAAATATTGTAGATATTTCTTGACCGCCCATACCACAGCTAAGCATTCCTTCTCTATGGCTGAGTAGTTTCTCTCTCGGTCTAGTAATTTCCTACTTGCGTAGCTCACAGGGAACAGCTTTCCATCCTGAGGCTGCATCAGCACTGCCCCTAGCCCAACATCTGATGCATCCGTCCTTAGCACAAACGGTTTGTGTACATCTGGCAATTTTAAAATTGGTGCACTTGTCAGCATTGTTTTTAAGGTGGTATACGCCTTCTCTTGTGGTTCCTGCCATTTGACTTTCTTTGGTTCTCCCTTCTTTGTTAAATCCGTTAGTGGACTCGCTATGGTTGAGTAATGAGGGATATATTCTCTGTAGTAACTAGTAAGTCCAATGAACGATCTCACTTGCGTCTTATTGGTTGGCCTTGGCGCAGCCCTAATTTTCTCAATGTTGTCATCCATTGGTTTAATTTCACCCCTGTAAAGTTTATGTCCGATGAACTCCATGTTTGTTCCTCCTACTCTACATTTACTTGGTCTAACGGTAAGTCCAGCTGTGGCAAGCCGGCTGAAAACTTCTGTTAGCGTTTTAACGTGTTCTTCCCAACTTTCCGTGTGCACTAGAATGTCATCAATGTAGTTGTCCACTCCTTTCAGATTTACAAAAAGTTTTCTCAACCCTCTCACCAGTGTCGCTCCAGAGTTAACCATCCCAAATGGCATCTTGATGAATTCATAATGTCCATCGGGCGTCACAAATGCAGTTTTAGGAATATCTTCTTTCTTCACTGGTATTTGCCAGTATCCCTTGGATAAATCAAGTTTAGTAAAGTATTTATCTTTACTGAGTTTTCTGAAAACGTCATCTGTTTTCACCATTGGTTCGGGATCGAATACTGTGACTCGGTTTAGTTTGCGATAGTCTATACAAATCCTGTTGCTTCCATCTGGCTTCTTTACTATCACCGTTGGTGAGGCATAGGGAGAGGTAGATGGCCGAATAACACCCATCTTCAACATATCCTCGATGTCCGCCTTGAGAGTTTCTCTTACCCTGTAGGGCAATCCATATGGTTTGGATTTCACTGGCTCATCAGTCGTGAGCTCGATAGAATGTTCTATTCCCGTTGCATTTCCTGGCAAGTCACTGAAGATACCTTCAAACTTTCTTAGTAACTCCTCCAGCCGTCTTCTTTGCTGATTCTCCAGCTCTTCACCCAGAATGACATCTTTGCTTGTTTCTGTTTGCTGTTTCTTACCGTACAGGTCCAACAAATCATCTTGGCCATCTTCTCTTTCCTCATCATGATCAATAACTCCAGTACCAGCAGCATCTAAAGTCATCACAGCTCCAACAGTCATAGGGTCGGTAGGCGCCTCCCGCTCAAAATATTTCTTCAGCATGTTGGCATGGTATGTTCTCCTCTTGCCTCTAATGTTGATAATGTAGTCATTCAGTCTGACTTTCTCCTCAATATTGAATGGTCCTTGCCAATGCATCAGCAATTTATTTCCATCCGTAGGTAGAAGAATGAGCACTTTGTCACCAGGTCTGAAGTCTCTCTGCTTAGCTTTCTTGTCAAAATAGTGTTTGTATCTTTTTTGACTGTCTTTTAGCGAAGCTAATGCCATTTCCATCATGTCATCTAAACGCTCTCTCAATTCAAAAACATGTTGATAGCAGGTCTTGACTTCATCGGCAGTGTCTTCTTTTGACAAAGTTGTCGCAGGATGTACATTGGTCCACGTACAGTTCTTCCATAGAGTAACTCGAATGGGGCGAAGCCTGTTGATTCCTGTGGGACTTCTCTATATGCAAATAGAGCCGCATTGATGAACCGATGCCACTGTCTTGGCTCTTTAGCACACAACTTTTTTAACATACTTTTGAGGGTTCCGTTGAACTTTTCCACAAGTCCATTGGCCATTGCATGGTATGGTGAAGTAGGAAGTTGTCGCATGTCAAGTAATCTGGTAAACTCTTTCATGTAGTCCGAGATGAATTGAGTTCCTTGGTCGCTTATCACCTCCTCTGGTATCCCAACACGACTGTATATGTCAAGCAGCGCTTCAGCTACAGTAGCTGAGTCAATGTTCTTCAATGGTGTAGCTTCAGGATATCTTGTAGCATAGTCAACTAAAGTTAGGATGTAGCGGTGTCCTTTCTCACTTGGAGGGTTAATTGGTCCGATTAGGTCTATTGCACATCTCTTGAATGGGGTGTCAATTAGTGGAGTTTCTTGTACTGGGACTTTCATGACTGAGCCTTTTTTCACTGTTTTCTGGCAAATGTCACATGACTGACAGAAACGTACGACATCTCCGTTTAGTCCTGGCCAGAAGAAGTTGGAAAGCACTCTATCAGTGGTTTTCTTTACTCCTAGGTGTCCGCTCATTATGCAGTCATGAGCTTTCTGTAGAACTTCCTTCCTCAGTGAACTGGGTACCATGAGTTGTTTAACTGGTTTTACACTGACAGACTTCGAGTCGGTGTACTCACGGTACAGAATCCTATTCCTCACCACAAACCTAGTGGTGCATCCCTTTTTCTCCTTCACTTCTTTTGCATCGAAGAAACGCTCCAATGTGGGGTCATCCCTCTGCAGTCTGGCTATTTCATCTTTCCCTATACTTAATGGGTTAGCATTTGAATCAACCATCAGTGGTTTGTCTCCTGACTTTTCCTTGACAGCTTGAGCTCTTGTGGTTACGGCGCAGTCCTTCCAGTTTTCCAGCGGCTGGTCAGCTGATCTCGCTCCATCCACATTCCCAATAAGCAGGTCACAAATCGTCTTGTCCATTACTGCAGCTTTGACGACACCATTGTAAAATGGTGAGCGTACTGAGATAAGTGCCCACTGAGCCTCCCTAACACTTGCATCAGCCATATTCAGATAAACTGATTCTCCAGTCAAGTGTTGAGGTTGCACATACTTTGCATTGACTACAATGCAACCACAGCCGGTGTCGCGCATTACAGTAGCTCGTTGGCCATTAACTTCCGCATCAAATATTGCTGTGCCCCCATCTTTGAATTTAGGTCCATTCTTGCAGACAGCAGCGTTGACAAACTTTTTACCATTAACTATGATTTCTGTAGGTTCTTCCACTTTAGATGAGATTCCTGGATCTATGACCACGGTCTTATTCTGAGTAGTCCCTATTGCAGCAGCAGCACGCACCGACCTTCCACCATACTTTCTGCAGTCTGAAGTATTGTGATTGTTCATCTTGCAATGTGAACAGTACTTCTTCCCTCGCCGTGGGCAGTTGCGAGCAATGTGTGACTTATCTTTGCAGATGAAGCATGCACCATCGCTTTTACTTCCTTGTTCAGCATTCATGCTAGCGGCAGGTGTGTTTTCCATTCTTTTTGTATTAGTTTTCCTTGTCTTTGCTAGTTTCCTTCCACGAGCGTGCAAGAACAGTGACGCTGCATCACACATATCCTCACTGCTGTTGTAGGAATTTTGCTTTAAGTGCACAGCTAAGTCGTCTGGGCATGATGATATAAATTGTTCAGTCGCCACTAGTTTGGCTATGTCCATGCCCCCTGAAAGCTCCACCCACTTGTGCACGTAAGTTTCTATCCTAGTGAATAGTTGGGCAGGAGTTTCATCCTCGTAAGCTTCTGCCTCTCTGAGCTTTTTTCTGTAGCCCTCTTGAGTCAAGTTAAAGCGCTCCAACAAGGCTTCTTTGACTTTTTTATAATCTCTACGATCGGTAGGTGACAACCGGATGTAAGCTTCTGTTGCCGTACCCCTTAGGTACTGACTGAGATGGTAGGGCCAATCTCCCTTGTCCCAGTTACATCCTTCGGCAACCCACTCGAACCGCTCTAAATAGCTATCCATTTCATCCACCTTCTCATCAAAGAATGGTATTTTTGGTTTTGGTTTGTTAGTTATTTCTAACCTGGTGCTCTCATGTCTTGAGTGCTCCAAACTTATGTCAGCTTTCAGCTTTTCCATATCTAATTCATGTCGTTGTCTTCTCTCTTCTGCCTCCTGGTCAGCTTGAACCTTGAGTGCCATTGCCTCCTGATCAGCTTTAACCTTGAGTGCCATTGCCTCCTGATCAGCTTTAACCTTGAATGCCGTTGCCTCCTGATCAGCTTTTATCTTCATCTCCATTAAGGCTTTCTCATTCTCTTGCCTGATCTTTTCTGCTTCACGCTCTAATCTACGCTCCTCTCGGTCCTTTTCTTTTTCCTCTCGGTCCTTTTCTTTTTCCTCTTGTGCAGCAACAATGGGTAGGTTCTTTTCAACGAAAGCTACGAGCTTGTCCTCCACCAATCCAAGATCTTTACCCATCTGTGTCACTCTCTCCAACAACGCCATAATGTCTCAACAACTGTTAATTAATCCTGTGTATACTCACGTTGTAACTAATAACTTCCCTGTGTGCGACTGAGACTTCCCGGAGCAGCCCCCAATTGTCACAAAACTGTTGGTAGCAGTGTGACGAGTTCGAAAAGTCTGGTAGTCAGAAGTATAGAGACAAGTAGCATACAGCTTGCTAATCCAGTTGAGAGTAAATAGAGTAGACTTTATTTCTTCAGTAAGATATGCACAGATGAACTTATAAGAGTGAACTCCGAGAATGAACTTATGAAAATGAACTGATTCGTAAACACAACTGCCTCAGTATTTATAGTAAACAGAAAAACTCTAGAACATTCTCAAGCATTCCAGTATAGAAGATTCTAGTAGGAAACATTCCCCACATGCCAATACTATTTATAGAAACTCAAAACAAAACAAAACATTGGAATTTCCATGGTTATTTCACAATTATTGCGCAATACCTTGTTTACATTGCTGGGCAGTAGTTAACGTGACCAACCAAAACAGTAACAATGAACAATGACCCATCTCTTTGATTAGTCTAGAATATTTATGAACATTCCTGTATAATCATTAGGAAAAACCCGATAAGTCTATTTATAGGTATATGTACACTCAGAATTTGTGACACTATATGTATTTGCTTAAGGGATGTTTTGTAAACTAATACAACTGCAGAATTATTGAGGGTTCAATAAAAGACATCCATGTAGGTTTTTATTTTTTTGAATTATTATACATGCTTCAAACTGTTATAATATTTATTTATAATGATATTAATTAGCTATTTTATCTGTATATATAGTAACTTGCCACACAAATAAAGCCAACAATTAGAATATATTGCAGTTGAACAATCCCTTACTTGCCTTTTGTACTATCAAGCACTTTGAGAATCTTGCATCTCTTCACATGTATAGCCAGGACACCAGTCTAACAATAAGTGATATCTACATTTAATAAATTTTAGCCTTAAAAAGACAGCATGCAGCAAACGGATAAACATATGGATTTGCTACTAAAGGCTACAGTTATAACTAAGTGTAGCTTCAAATGCACTGGTGTTCAATCAACTCTAAATACTAGACTTATATGTAGTTATACTAATAACTCACCTCGTAACTCACCTCGTAAAAATTAGAACACTCTGCTAACACCTACAGGCGCAAAATTATGAGTGCCTCTTATGTTGTTTTTGTTTGGGTTTACCATGTGTTGAAATGTATCTGTTCTAGCATGTAGCTAAGTTTGAATATTTTACTTGTAATGTAAAGGGGTTTTAGCACATAGCTAAGCTGAGTTTGTGTTATGAGGTGGTATCCTCAAATCTCTGATGCTTCGAGGGAGAAAACTGTTGTGAAAAGTCTGTGAGGATGCAGAAATTGATGTTGGTTCTCCTCTCTTAGCAGATCGAGTGTTTATTGACCGATTTGAATTTAATAGTTCATCATAAGCAGATGAAAGCGTTTCATGGCGCTCTTCATCTGAGAGTATTCTCATTAACAAAGTTATTCTATGGTCTCTTCGCCTGCTCGCAAGAGTTTTAAGCTGCAATTCAGTTCGAGCGTCACTGATGCCACATCTTCCTTTGAGGTTAGCGATAAACCTGATGGCTTGATTTTGAACATGTTCAATTTCCTCACAGGCACTTTTGTTAGTCGGATCCCACAACGTGTCTGCATACTCAAGGATAGGTCTACATAGACTAAGGTATGCAATTAATTTTGCCTTCATGGGTGCATTGTAGATTGTATGCTTGATACAGCCAAGTATTTTGCTTGCATTGTTGACTTTAGATGTAATATGTCTGTCAAACTTTAGGTTAGACTGCATGATTACTCCAAGATATTTGGCCTCTTTAACGGTTCTAAGAGTGGTGTTACCAAGTGAATATAGATGGGAGGTGTCATCATTTTTACCAAATATAATCACTTCGCACTTATCGGTATTAAACGGCATTTTCCATGTAAGTGACCAGTTATAAAGTGAGTTTAGGTCTCTCTGAAAAGCTTCCTGTTGTATTTTGTTGTTAACTTCAGCATATAGAAGTGTGTCGTCAGCATATAGACTAACTTTGCATGAGACAGATTGAGGGAGATCATTGATGTAAATTAGGAAGAGTGTTGGTCCAAGAACTGATCCTTGGGGGACTCCAGATGTTACACTTAGTTCAGATGATTCTGTCCCTTTGATCACCACTTTTTGACTTCTGTCAGTCAAAAAGCTCTGTATCCAATTGGCAATAAATGGGTCAATTCCTTTAATTCGCCTGATTTTCTCTATGAGCAGTAAATGAGGAACTTTATCGAAGGCCTTTTTAAAATCTAGAATTACTGCGTGAGTAGTTGATGAGTTGTCGGCGGCTCTTGCAAGATCATGAAAAGTTGCACACAATTGAGTGTCACATGAAAGGCCACGTCTAAATCCATGTTGTCTATTAACCAAAATTGAATCTAGTGTTTTATTTAGATAGTGTAATATAATATGTTCTAGCATTTTGCAGGGGATACTTGTCAATGAAATAGGTCGATAATTGCATGGCTTCTCTTTTTCACCTTTCTTATATATAGGAGTGATGTTGGCAGTCTTCCATGCACCTGGGAGCACACCTTGTTTTAATGAAGCAGCGAAGATATGCTGAAGACACTCTGCATTGATATTGGGGTTTATTAGTAATTGGCATTTGCGAATCTGGTCTGGGCCGGGAGATTTATTATTTTTAAGGTCAGCAATAAGTTTTTCAACACCATCTAATGTGATGGGAAATGGTTCCGTTTGAGTTGAAAGAAGTGGGAGTTTTGATATACTTTCTTGGTGGCAGAACTGTGAGTGAAAGTATTTATTTAGTTCGTTGGTGATTATCTTACGGTCAGTGGTTGGAAGGCCATCCATAAGTGTCATAGTCTCTAAAGGATGCTGTTGATTTTGTTTGTACCTAAGATGTTTGTAAAAAGGTTTGCTGTTCCCCTTTTCCAAGGGTTTACAAATTTTATATAGCAAATAATTCTTTTTGAGCTTTTTGAGTTCTTTCTTGTTGTTCCGGCGGTGCTGCTTATATTTATTTAAGTAGTATGGATCTCCAGTTTGTTTGTACTTTCTGTGTGTATTGTGTTGCTTGTCTATCATTTTTTTAATATGTTTGTTAAACCAAGGTGGTTGATCTTCATTTCTGAACGTGTATAGTTTCGAGTGGAACAGAATCAAGTATGGCTTCATCAAGTGATCTTTTGTAAATATCCCACATTTTATGAACATCACTTAGGTTTTTAATTTGATGAAGAGCTTTAGTCATTTTTTCAGTAAAGACTTGAACGTTTGCCTTCTGATAGACAAAGATTTCCTTGGTATTTTTACAATTGTGTTGTTGGTGCATCATTGTTTCTACTTTAAGCTTCAGGGTTATAATATAGTGGTCGCTTAGGCCAGGGATTACCACATCTGGGGGATCTGTTGTAAGAGTGTTAGAGAGGCATATCAGATCAAGAGTGTTTCCGTGAATGTGTGTAGGTTCTGTAACCATCTGGTATAAGTTATGTTCGTAAAGCATATTGAGAAATTGTAGATGGATAGCTTTGTAGGATGAATTGGGTTTAATAGTTTTGGTAACCCAGTCTAGTCCTGGGAGATTCATATCACCAAGTAAAATTATGTTGCAGTTGGAATATTTATATTTGATGGAGCTAAGTATGTTACTTAATTGTTTGATATTTGGAGTTGATGTCCTCGGTCTATAGTAACAACATATAACTAGGTTAGTTGGAATAAGGATAATTACTATTTCTTCATTATAAGTTTCAACGGAAACATTTCTGGCTTTAAGCTTTGCTTTGATTGCAATCATGACTCCTCCTCCGTGTATGTTTCTGTCATTTCTAAAGAAGTCTAAACCAGGTGTTTCGATTACAGTCTTGCTGGGAATAGATTGATCAATATGCGTTTCAGTTAAGCAGATCAAATCATAGTTTTTAGTTAGAGCGGTGATTTCTGCTGCTTTTCCTTTGACTGACCTGGCATTAGCAAGAAAAAGATTTAGATCTGAGATAGTTTTGTTTGTTGGTCTTCCGGTTTCAACTTCTCCCAGTTTCCCGATTCAGCTTTTTTTTGAATGTTGAAATCCCTGATTCGAAATTGTATGGTTGGGTGCTCCTCTTTAAGTTTTTTAACCTGTTGGCGAAGAGTGTACTCTTTGTCCCTGGTTTCTTTGTTCATGTCCAGCTTGCAGAACAAAGAGTCTGCGCGCAAGGCATGATTTACTCGTTTTAAAAATTCCCACTTGGACCTTTCATCTTCAAATCGCAGTTTTATAGGGCGATTTTTGTTTTCAGTCTTAGGACCAAGCCTAATTGCTTGAACTGGCTTGTTGAAATTCTTAAATAGTTCTTTGGACATTAAATTCATCACATCTTGTATTGCAGTATCTCTTTCAGTTAGGCCATACAAAATTGCATTGGATTTTCTCGCTTCGTTGTCCTTTTTGTCCATCTCTGATGCCAGTAGTGCTTGGCTGGTTGTGGTCATTTGCAGGGTTTTTTTTGTGTTATTCGCAATTTCAGTATTTTTGCTGGTAATATCAGCCCAGGTTTTTTGGAGGGTACTGACTTCGTCATTGCTGTGTTGATGGTATTTTTCTAACTTTCTCTCTAGTTTAGAAATTTGTTGATTAATGCTGTGAAGCATTTTCATATGTTGTGTATTGCCACCATCATCTTTTTGAGAAGAACACTCATCACAAAACCACCTAACACCTCTGTCCGATAGTCTAGTGATGGAATTCACCTCAGATGGCTGGAGGCCCTGGCATGTTCCATGGTACCATTTTAGGCACACATCACAAGATATCCATTTTGAAGCAGCTTTTTGTTGTTTTCCGCCTTTAGTGAGAAGAAAACATTCTTTTTTGGAGCATGATGCGCATAACTCATTTAGGTCTGTATTGTTGTCATCTGTAGTAGATTCCAACTGAGAGCGTTGTAGAGGGGGAAAGTCACCTCCACTATTACCAATTTGGTCTTGAGACTGAGTGAGTGTGGGGAGTGACATACCTATACTTATAATATTTAATTCTAAATGATACACCAAAACTATCAAGTGTTACGGCTATTAATGACCAAGCTAGGCACTATCAATATCACTATGTCAGTATGTGTATGAGTGTATGACTAGAGTACGACTATAAATACAAATTTAAACTTGATGCAAAAATAATACTAGTTGTAGTTAGGCTATGTAGGCGTAAGCAGAGTGTCTATTTTGAGGTACTTCTATTCTTTAGTCCAAGATGAATTCACACAAATAATTTAATTTAAAGTTCGGTTGTTTAAAATTTTAAATTTTTATACATACTGGTGGAACATCTTGGATGAACACTTTATCACCTTTTTTATTGTCTGCGTGAATAAATGAAATATTTTGTTTGGTGTGTGCGTTGAGTCTATCGTTCATTATTCTTTTTCCGGAAAACACACACTCAAAAATTGAAGAATCAAGAAATTTAGTATATTTCAAATTAAACAGTAACTAATAAAATGATTTGCGCATAGCACAATGTAACACTGGATGAGCTACATAAGGATCTTGATATAAACAATTAGAAACTCTTAACATACTGATATAATTATGCAATATATAAAAACTCATTCAACAAATATATCAATAATTAATTTATTTGGTATACATGACAAACCAAGTATACAGAGACATTCATTATAAGTTATATGATATTACAAAAGTAGTCATACATTGTGCAAGATTAGACCCATAAACATATTAAAAATTATTCAAATAATATTACATTATTATATAGCATCATTCTCATGGAGGAAATAAATGTACAGTTTTAGTTTGCACATGAGCATAAACAACCTGGTCTCAAACTAAGCTGATCCATCAGCATTCAGCCACACAGAGATTGCTGTACGAGGGTTTGGCAGAAATATGGAAAAATATATCATTTCTATTTGAAATTAATAAAGTGGTAAAAATGATATTGAAGAGTAAACTTTGATGGTGACCAAAATCCAAACTCAGCATAAATTAATTATTTCAAAAACAGATTTTGTAGAAGACAAATCTCTTGAAATCACCCGTGTGAATACAAACTTAAGAAGAAAACACTCAGAGAGTACCTGTTACAAACATCAGCATGATGTAACATAACTACCACAGCCAGTGTAATTTAAGTTCTCAGCAGAGTGTCCCATGTAAATCAAACATACAAAAAGTACTATGATTAAAAAATAACATCTATCCTTTAGCTACCAAATAGCATGGTATTATGATTTTTGGTAAAATATTGTATAATTTTATAAAAAAGAATGAGCAGCTACAGATTTAAGTTGGAAAGTATATTGAGTAGTTATCATCTCATGTAGCTGTTTAGCTACCATAGTGGTCTCGATTAATATGGTTACTAAGAAAGGACGCATCTCCAGCTTTATCACAGCCATCAATTGGGCATTTTTGATTATCCTACAACACACACCACAATAAGGAAACGTAAAAGTAAAACTATTAGTCACCTAAATTGTAGAATAAAATACATCTTTCATTTGATTTTGTTCAAATAAATCAATAATAGTCGTCTTTCTTTTTACAAACTAAGCGGGGTAAAGTCTTGGCATTATTAATTAAAGTAGTTTTATAAATTTGAATTATATCCTTGCTAAATATGATTCCAACTTGACTTTTTTTATTTTAGGGTAATGCTTAATTATCATATGATCTATCATTTGAAGTTGTTGCAAGACAAAATGACAATTAATTGCAGCATAAATTTTTCAATATAATGGCTAATGCACTCCTACTCTTGACGCTTTCGCAAGTTGTTAAAAAAATCAGTCATGTTATTTCAACTTTCAAAATAAGTCATAAGAATTCTGGCGCTACCTGAGACAGCATGTATTCTGAGCTCAACTCCGGAGTAACTGGAAGCAAAGCTACAAAATAAAAAAAACCCCTTGCCAAAAACAAAATGAAATCAGTAAAATCCCTAAAGTTTGTTTTTAATTAAAAGTCATAATACTCAAAAGACTAACTAAAATTTCTAGTTTTCTAGTATTGAAGCTATATATGCCAGTAGCCATTTTTACTTTCGATGTATGTTACAGAGTAATAAAACTGTCTTTTTGAAATTTCCACCAATTATCATAATCAAATGTTTTTTCAAATTTTTTCATTTGGTAGCACATAGCAGTGAAATATACATGACTAATTACCACATGCTTTGTTGTAACTATTCATAGCACATAAATTAGAAGACATCATACTCTGAGGCATACATACTGGGTTTAGCCACGGCCTGCGTCAAGACTCTGCCTATTTGTATGTTATGGGAGTTAAGTTCGCCAATTTCTCTTTCCAGCTTAGTGACGGTGCCTTCAAGGTTGGCATTCTGTTGCTTCAGTCGAGTGATTGTGTCATTAAGTTTTTGATTGTGCCTCTTTTCACGATCAACGTCGGCGGAAAATTTTTTATTAGCTTGTTGAAGACTCAAAAGCTATTATTTAAATACAAAATGAGTGATACAACTTTTAGGAAATTAAATACAATAAACATACATAAAATTTGGAAGTTTTCATTAAACAATATTGAGACAGAATATTTCTAACATCATGTGACAAATAGCTAACGGCTAGTAAGACAGCCCACCTCTGCTTTAACTTTTTCACTATTCAACTTCTCAGATTTAAACTTCTCCTTCCACTCATCACACCTTGAATTGGAAACTGAGATTTCATCACCGACTGACTGATTCAACTCTTCAATCCTTGCATTTAGATGATCAATTTTCTTGTTTAATTCCCCATTTTCCTGCTGGACTCCATCACTTGTTTGCTGAAGTTCCACATATTGCTCCTTTAATTTGCCGTTTTCTTCTTGTAGTTTATGTATATTTTTTCCACAATCTGTTATAATCCTTGAAAAAGATTCCAGCAATAATATTTAAGAATAATATTTCTATTTTCATATAAAAAATATTGTTAAAATAATTACATGCACAACCCGCAGTCGAAATGAATAAATATGCAGTACTTGTAAGCAGTGATGCCTGATTCTAACTTCTATCAATGTCACAGCAGTGTGCTTTTAAATCAAAAGCCCAGACTACAAGTGATGCACTTTCTAAGAACTAATGCATTATCAATATACCATACATGATTATTACTTACGGTTTGAGTTTTGCTATGATGCTATCAGCTTTGTACTTCTCCCTAAACCATAAACATTGGAAGTTATTTCATAAGAAAAGAGCAAAGTTAAACTTATTGTAACTTTAGTGTAGACTATTCTAACAATTGTGTAAACAGTGATAACAACCAGTAAGTAACTTACGCATTCAAAGTGTGGGCAAGCTGCTCTACACTTGTTTTCTCACTATAAAACAAAAAATTGAGAGTTTTCAGAAAACGTTCAGTTCGCTTTCATTTTAATATGAGATACATTACAATTTGAAAGAGCCAACAGACATAAGGCATTCCATATTATAAAAATAGTTACATAATAGTTTTTTCTTACCATAGCTATGTGACAGTGCTAGCAAACGAGAGTAAGTTTGATTTGCACATTTCAGCACAGATCAGTAATGACAGAATATAATGCACAAAATTAGAACTTTTTAAAGAAGAATGTAATCATTGAAAAAAAAAACTTAAAAACGTTGCACAAGACAATAACAAATTTCAAACTAGCCCTCCCCACCCTTGCTTTTATACAAGGTATTAATTAACATCATCGGTTTCAAAAGACTTATCTCTGTAACTTGTGTCAAAGAGTTCACTCAAAAAAAGTTTTAATTCAAAAAATAACTGTCAAAATAGCATTTAAACTTCTCTGAAACACTATGTTACATGAAGAGCAATTGTATTTATTATTTAAAAAAGTTCATGAATATATTTAGACATTAATTGCTGAAACACAGTGTAAAGTTTGAGTAAGATCAGCGCTACTCTTAGCTATGTCCTAATTGAAAGTACTTCAAACTAAAAATGTTTGCAATAAAAAGGAATATGATTATTTGATACTAACTGGACGAATAAAAAGTAACCTGAATGTAGCATAAGTTGCATGCGGTTATAATCTAAACATACTTATTGCAGTTCTATTAGTAAGTTTACCTTTGAACTTGTCTGTACGCTTCCTGCATAGATCTGAAAGTATCAAAAGAGTTCAATTGCTTAATATATAATTGCAAAGTTTTTTTCTTGAAAACACAGAAAAAGCAGTAATTCAAATATCAATATAAAACATTGGTTATAGAAACCTACTTTTTATATGTTTCATGCTCTAAACATCGTTTTCGCCAGTCACTAAAACAAAACAAAACAATATATATATATATATATATATATATATATATATATACGTATATATATATATATATATATATATATATATATATATATATATATATATATATATATATATATATATATATATATATATATATATATATATATATATATATATATACGTATATATATATATATATATATATATATATATATATATATATATATATATATATATATATATATATATATATATATATATATACGTATATATATATATATATATATATATATATATATATATATATATATATATATATATACGTATATATATATATATATATATATATATATATATATATATACGTATATATATATATATACGTATATATATATATATATATATATATATATATAAGACATATAATATACATGTTTGTATTTTGAAAACAATATATGGAAATTTTTACTCAACTTGGGCTTTGACTACATCTAAATAATAAAACCAAAAAATACGATAAAATACAGCACACAACTAGAAAATACATACAGCACGCAACTAAAAAATAAATACAGCACACAGCTAGAAAATATATACAGCATATGGCTAGAAGGTAAAATGTCAAATAAAAACTTTGTTTAAAGTAGCAAAAGTTACTTACTGGCACTCAGCAATCAAAGCTTGTTCTTTCGAACTCCACTCCCTGTACATAAAATAGTTACAATCAATAAGTATGAAACACAGAGCCAACAAAATAAAAAGCAAAATAATTTAAAAAAAAACATAATATGAAATCCACAAGTACTAGTTACTACTATACAGATGTTTGGTTAATATGCATTATCAGTCAGGTGTCTATAGAACGTATCAAACGTATCTGACTAGTCAAAGCATGGCTATGACAATTTGCACTAACAGAGTAAAAATACACTAACTTACCTCTGAGCTTCAGCGTATATCTGAACCTGGTTTCTACAATACAAACGAGCAAGTATTTATACATGACTTGATTATTAATGTGCATTTTTATTCTCCACTAAATTTTCTTCTATGCACCATAGTTAGTATATTTAGCATTTTACACAAGTAGATGAAAAGTAAAAGATGAAATAGTTGTACATATTTCTATAATTCTCAAATAAATACACAAGAATTTGATGATTGTTCATTAAAAGCTGATTCGTATCAAATATGAAATCTTGATAATTTTCATTTGTATAGCTTGAAATATTCTGAAAAGTTAATGAAGATATAAACTGTTGTATGCAACAAATAATACTCACGCATAAGAAGTCTCTAATTCACTGCATTTCTTCCGCAGCCCACTGTGCAGATGAGAAAGAAATACAATCAAAACAATATACCAAAAGCACATTCAAAATACCAATACTAATACTTATTAGGAAATAAAGGTAGCTAATAAACTTTTAATTCAAGTAGTTCGGTAAATAAGCAATAACTCTTAATACAGATCTACAATCGCCTGTATGTTACTAACTTCCATAAAACAGCTATAATGAAAGCAAATGTTTTATAAAATCAGTACTTACTTTAAAATCTCTTGTTGCTAAAAAGAAAAAAGAAGAATAACACTATAACTTCATACATACTATAACAATAAACATTAACAAACTATTACACTGTAGAAACACCACTAAATTGAGCAGTTTTAAGGTATTTCTTTCATACAGTATGTATTCATTCATATGTGAAGCAATCATATTCAACGTAATTTTGGCTCGATAATTAAATCTAAATGTATAATAAAAATATTGCAGTAATTGCTTTTACAAAATCAAATATAAATTATACTGAAAACAAAAAAACCTTCAAAAAGTAGTACCAGTTATCATGTACAGATCTGCAGTCAATCAAATGTATATGAAACACAGCTTGTCAAATTTTTGCATACTGTATAAATTTAGGAGTTGAAAACCAATGTAACACTTGACATAGTCATTTTACTTTAACTTGATTTTTGTCCTGAGTTGGCTAATCTAAATTTTGCTATACATATTCTAAGCTTTACAACACATTTACGGAGTTTCCATTACTCACTCAAGCAACAAAATAAATTACAAAATACCGATAAAAAGTTTGAGGAATGAAAATGTTCAATTTTCAAAGCAATGAGCCTTATATGAGTATCTGCAGCACTGATTTAAAAACTGAAACATTAATGCTATTGTCCGGGCATAGAAGTGTCAAAAGTAATTGCATATTTCACTAAAAAACTTACTGTAGAATTAAACTCTGCAGCTTGTTTATGGATATCAGACTCAGCTTGCTTCAGTTTCGATCTCAACTCTTCGTTGGCAGAAGAGAGGTTAACCAGTTGCAAATCATTGTCTTGTCTAAATTGACGGAATTGGGTGCTGATGTCAGCGCATCTCCGTTCTGCTGCCTCTCTTTTCAAATCTACTTGCCTGCTGTGCTCTTCACTCTCACAAAGTCTAAGTTCAATATCATTCTTTTCTGCTTTCAGTGTTTGTATTTGTGCTCTCAACTAAAATGTTTTTAACACAGAAACCATATTATTCACAATTGAATATTTAACATTCCAGAAATATTTTGGTTGCATAAATTCTTTCCTAATTTTAAATATAATATTACAAACTCATTGTTGCTCAACGCACATTAAATGATTCATAACATAACAACAATTGTTTTTAAAAATTATTATTATAAAATGTACTTTTTAATGTACACTTATTTTCATCTTAACACAATGGTTACCTAATAATAAGTATACTTGTAAGGTCTATATTATTATAGTATATTGCAAGGTTTGAAACTCGACTAAAAACATCAAGAAATGTGAATACCTCCTCAGCTTCCGTTTCCCGTAAACTCATGATACTGGCAGGTACACCTTGTGCTGTCAAAGGTGCCGAGGTGCAATATTCAACAGGTGTATCCTGCAACCTTTCAGAAGTATTCTCTTCTATGGAGATCTGCTCACTTGTAGGTATAGCCACATGGAGGGCAGGTGCAGGCTGTTTAATGTCTGGAGAACGATCTTCATTCAACTTTTTAATCTACAGATGTGTGCATATGGTAACAACGAATTAAGAAAGCAACAAATTAAAACTGTAGATGATCAGTCAAATAATCTGGTTAGTCTACAAAAATCCCCATTATATTACAGCACAGGCCAACCCACAGCAATTTAGTAATATTTATAAAATTAACAATAATTTATTTTGATAAGACTGTACTGATGTGGCATCAAAGTAGAAATGCGCTCCTGAACCAAACCCTGTGATTGGCGCAAATACTCAGCAAATATTGACTGAGGTATGTAAATTTATGGAACATGGTTGCATTTTAAAGTCGAATGAAATAAAATCATAAATAAACTTTAATTTATTGCGAATAAGCCAATGGATAGTAAAATAAGTGTGAATGACCACTTGCCCTACAGTACCCAGATGTAATTTATAGTCATCAGTTTATATACCTCTTCTTGCAAAGTTTCTTTTTCTTTCAACAACTTATCAATTCGATCTTTTGCTCTCTGACAATTCTGTTGCTCTTGAACTTTCAATTCATTACATGTCAGAGTCATATCACTCAACCTCTGTGTGCATTCAGCAAAATTGCCTGTAATATATTCATAATATAGTGAATTGAATAGTTGCACTATTTCCTGAGTGTATTGAATAATTTTATAAACTATGTTAGCATTCTAGTAGACACATGACCTCACTTACTTTGCAACATCTCACGTTGTTGTAAAAGTTCTTTTACTTGAGCAACAGCATCAGCCTGGGATAAACTAGAAAATAGATCAAAATCTGGCTCATCATACGAGCTGGAATTCCCTTGGCCATTAAAAACAACAAAATCAGTTGTCTCAGATACTCTTTCCCGGGAAGATAAAGAGCTGGGTCCTTGAAGAGTGGTACCATTTGAGCTGACCAGTTCCATTATAAAGTTAGCTACAATACAAGTTTGTAAATAATAAATCTATCAAATACATTAACTGCACCAAAACCTACACCAATACATGCACACAAATATAATATACTTATAAGTAAGCATTGATAAAAGATGTACATAAGAAGTGAATGAACTAAATGGACAATCAATGTGACAAGTTATTTTTAACATAAATTATTGAGCATAAAGTTCCTTCTTGTTTAAAATTTCTTCAAGTTATAAAATCTAAAACACAACATACAGAAATAACAAAATGTCTAAAATTCATATGTTGAAACATTTACAATAATATAATTTACAGGCATAGATATTATTATTTTAGCTCTTGAATTATTCAAAACAAGGTAATGATTTAACTTTAACATTGATAACAAAGCTAAGCGTTAAACATAACTGAAAGGAGCATCCGTGGTCTAGGGGTTAGAGCCTTGGCTTATTAATCCCTTAGTCATGGATTCAATCTCCAATAAAGGCCATTGGTGATGTTAGAAAGAGCATTCAGTCTTAATTGCTCCTGTGCCACATATGAATAAGTCCTTAGCCCGATTTAACAAGAACCCTTTTCATTAGGGTTTCTCCCAGGGATAGTGACTATAAACTTGGGTGAGTTTCATTAAGCATAATTGAAAATTAGTATCATTATAATTCATAGCGAGAATTAAACACTGACCATCCGCACATAAATTTGAGCAAATTTGTCTCACTGGTGCATCACCACTTGTCTTTGAAATTTGGGCGATTTGTGTTAAACTGGAAAATATTTTTTACTTACTAAAATAAAAAATTAAAACAATTTATATGTATAGTTTTTTATAACCATTTACCCATAAATAATTGCATTACTTGAGAACTTGAGATGTTTCATACTATTTCAATAAATGTAAAATTACATTGAACTTTATAGTCATAGTTACAGACCAACATAAGTACAATAATCCTTAGCAGCGGGACAATCATCTATGATACTCACAGTGATAATAAATATATATAAATAAAAGATGATACATTGAAGTTGATGTTATATTAAAAATTCTAGTTTCACTATCATATAATAAGTAAATAATGAAACTACATAAAATTAAAAATAAAAACAAACCGATGATCGAAATAATGCTACATAATTATATAAATGTAAAGTTAAATTTCAGTCAACCGACAACTGTAGAGTGTAAACTACAATATTATTATAATTATATTATAATTATAACTATGAAAAAATTTCACGCGAGTTTATATCATGATTTATAAGTATGTGTAGTTGTCTCCTCTTGTTGTTTCGTGTGTGTGTGTGTGTGTGTGTGTGTGCGTGTGCGTGTGCGTGTGGGTGTGTGTGTGTGTGTGTGTGTGTGGGTGTGTGTGTGTGTGTGTGTGTGTGTGTGTGTGTGTGTGTGTGTGTGTGTGTGTGTGTGTGTGTGTGTGTGTGTGTGTGTGTGGTGTGTGTGTGGGTGTGTGTGTGTGGGGTGCACAACCCTGAGATTGACATAGATATTGGATATAGCGTGGGCGTGGCTTGTGTGAGTGTTGTAGCTATAAAACCTAGTGTAAATGGGAGAATTTAGGGATTGTAGACTGATAGAGGGACGATTGAAGATATTTGTATAGAATGTATGCGACTCAATTAGAATGTGTTAGGGTACGTTAGTGAGTGCTAGCCCAGGATCATAAACTGAGGAGCACCGCCGGCCAACTACCCTAACCTGGAGTCTCAACTTCACCCCTACCGATGGACGGGAGCTGGAGTTACCTCGCAGCCAGGCCATTAACCCGTAACTGTACACTGACCCCAAGCTCACTCAAAGGCTACAACATATATATTATTCAGTGAGTTTACGTTACTCCAAATTGTAAAAACCCACCACAACAACCATCCCTGGGAGAAAATCCCTGATGGAAGGGTTTTTTTGTTAAATCGGACTAAAGACTTATTCAAATGAGGCACGGGAGCAATTATGACTGAATGCTCTTCCTAACATCACCATTGGCCTATGTCAGGGCTCGAACCCATGACTTCGTGCTTACTAGGCGAACGCTCTAACCCCTAGACCAGGGCTGCTCCTTTAAATTATAAGCACAAGTATAGGCTAAAACTTAAACTATGACTATTGCTGTGTTTGCAGTATTACTATTAATCTTAGTAATCACTAATAGTAATTAGTTAACTACTAAATTAGTATTGGTGATACTGATCCTGATTATTGCTAATTTAAATTATTATCATGATTATTTAAAATGGTAATTTTAAAATAGCAATATTCGCTAAAAGTAAATAGTTATAGCAATAGTAATACTAAAATTATTAAAATAATAATTACCATTGGTATTACGATTACAATAACATTATTCTTAGTCTTACGTTATACCACAATGATAATCATGATCAAGATACTCATATTTATATTGATAGCAATAATAATATACTCATAATCATAATGATAATTACTCATCGTAATGATAACCACAATAATGATCTCCATAATCATTATGGTCTGATGACTCATTCATTGACTTTGAGATCAACTTTAACTATTACAATGCGAATAACATTGAATTTAACTGTAACACTAATACAGTAACAGTAAGTTAGTGAGTAAGTGTAAGAACTAAGATTTAGATTAGGTATTTGCCTGAAAAAAATCGGCCAACACTTTAATTTACATGCTAAACAATGGAATAAATAAAGATTAAAAAAGCTAATTTGAATGGTTTAGCTATTACAGTAATAAAACTAAAAATCAAACTGAAACTACAGTTTTTCTTGACAATAAAACGTAATATTCACGACAACTTGTCACTCTTACAAGAGCTGTTGTACTACAGTTTCAGTTTTCCTGAAGAATAATCATTGTATTCTCGGATTTCCCCAATTCTATGTTTTTTCCACAGATTTCATTCTAGTGTTTCGTTCCTTATTTATGCACACATTAGGCATTCGTGCAATCTTTATAAACTTACGAAATGAGAAAAGGAATTTATTCCCTCGGTCGATTGAAAAGCTAAATTAACTATTTTAATGACATTTTTTTCAACTGCTCGATAAAAATAATAACTGTTGATAGTAGGTAATTTTAGAAATTAAATATAGCAGATTGTATGTAAAACTAAACAAACAGCCAATAAATTATTACAGAAATTGCGTACACTATTCATTTATTTTTTACTAATTCAGAGTCATCTTACCTAAGTTGGGGTAGGATAACTTTATAGTTGTATACCCACATAATAAACTGTGATGTACGCGTATAGTTCAATAATTGCAGCTTTATTATTTTAATGCTAAAAGTTTAAGTTTAAGCGCAGTAATAAAAAGCTATTATTAAAACGATCTCCATTTACTGGAAGTCAGCCATAATGTTAAAAAAACCGAGTAAAGACAACTCCGTACTTAATATACTAATAAAATTTGCAGCCTTTTGATTCGGGTTATAACTAATCAGCGTAAAAATTAATAATGATTATGGGAGAGAAAAGATGCAACAGCGATTCCAATTAATTTATTTGCTTAAAAATCGAGGCCTCTAAAATGTAATAATTACTCGTATTACTATTATTTATTATGGGGTCGACAGACTAACTTTAACCCTTTGGGCCTTTGAACCAAGGTAAAAAAGAATAGAATATTATTCATGATCATTGTAATCAATATGAATACATTTATATTAAACACATTTAGTACATTATAAAATAACCGTGTAGTCTTTATAATAAAATTTGCTATCAGAGTATCATAAGTGTTTGAGATGCCACTAGCCGACTAGCCCTAGGCACTATGAATATGATAGTGACTATCACTATGAGTATGACTATCAGTATCACTATTACAGTATCAGGATCACTATAAGTATCAGTAGGGCTGGTATCCGTATTGACAATGACGTTTCAGTTGCACATGTCACTAGTTCACCAAAGCATCCTCAGGCTAATGGAGAGGCTGAAAGGGCAGTCCAAGCAGTCAAGTCTCTGCTCAAGAAAGAGACAGATGCATACCTTGCGCTGTTAGCCTATCGATCTTCCCCTCTGGAAAATGGCTTGTCTCCTACTGAGCTGTTGTTGGGCCGAAAGCTGAAGACTACTGTTCCCGCACTCACTAAGCTGTTAGTCCCTGTAGCTGTAGAGAGATTGGCAGTTCAAGAGAAATAAGAGCTGTAGGGCAGTCAAGTGAAGGAGAATTTTGATATTAGGCGTAAAGTTGCACTACTTCTCCGTTGAAACGAGGTGACAGAGTTAAAATTAGAGACTTGTCTCTCACCAACTTACTCGTCACCAAGCAAGTGATGTAGCTGTTCAGTTCAAACCAACCAGTTCATAGTAGTCCCAGACAGACCGCTGTATATGGTAGTGAAGCCCAACAATTCTTATCAGATGTTAGGTTGGATATTCAGCCCGAGAAAAGCCAGTTCAGGTTAGCCCCACCAGGCAGTTGTTCCTCTAGATCGGGCCAAACAGACCCACTCAGTTTCTAGCTCTGGTGTTCGTTAGTCCAAAACTAGGTCTAGCCTCCTGTCTAGTGCCTTGTTATATTCTGATATTATCTTCTGGTATTATGTTCTCGTAATGTTTAACATGTTTGTATTTTTATGCTTATCAACCTATTAATACTCACAAAATTCATTTATACGCTTTGTATCACTTTTCGTATGTCACTCATGTTTACATTTCAGTTGTGTTTGTTTTAGAAAGAAAGGTGTTGTATTATACTCCAATTACTTTACTGTTTTGTTTTATTCTTATGGGTAGTTATAGGGCGTATGGTTCTTTTAAAAATACATCCTCTTGGTATTAACACAACAGCTGTTGCCTGGAAAATTGAAATGAAATTGAATTTCAAGTGTTTATATGTGAAAATATTGTCAAAGTGTATAATTTACAGTTTAACTTCTTGACACAATTATCAGTTTTACTATTTCAATATTTGTTGTTTCGAGTACCATTTTACTATAAATTCATTTTATGGCATATTATCCTTTCAAGTCCAACTCAATTATACTGAAAAGTTCTAGTATTTTTTTGAGTTCAATGCTATTGAATCATATTGTTGGAAATGAAAGCCAATCAATATCTTGAACATTGTCATACATATGCATTAATCAGTTCAGCTAAGTTATTGTGAGTTGATCAGGGTTACTTTCAGACTAATATTGAGTCATAGTAATAACTAGAGTAATAATTATGGCCCTGACGGTGCTGGTTTTGTAGTCAGTCATTGCAAAGTTGTAATTCAGCATTTCCATATTTGAATGCACTCAGTTTATTACCAAGATAGTTTATTGGGTGATTAAGATTTTATTTCATTTATTCTTAAATCATTCTGAGTGTCTTTAATTATAGCAATGGTGAAGATACAAAATCAAGAGTTTAACCTAAGCATTTTTTCTAATTATGGTTGCTGTGATGATACTAAATAAAGAAGTTTAGCCATGTGTTGTTACTATTAGTAACTTGAAGCAGCTATGGACTTACAGGGTAGGTTTTACTATTTCCTACTACCAATGCATATTGTATGCTTAATTATCCATTGCATTCCCATTGCTTCCCATTAAGCTAATATACTTCTCATTCAGTGTTTAGGAACTGGTCAATTGATATATTCAAAGCAATGGAAATTCTTGTCAAATTAAAATCATGGGTCAACTGAGTCAGCTGCAGTGATTAAATATAAACTGATATCTCTTTAGTAGTTGAATGTTTGAAATCACAGTGTTTTGTATAATATTTTAAGAGTTTGTATAGATATGAGGTATAGGAGTAAAGTTATTATTTAACTTCTTTTTATTGGTAATGTTTGATTGACTTACCATTAATTCTATTTACAAAATCTCAGCTCACTAAGTAACTAACTATAGTTGTTTCTGTCTCTAACATCTCCCTTAAAACCTAATACTTTCTCTATTTCTCTCATAGGAATGAAGGTAAAGCAGGAGCCCTCCTACTATGTAGAGACATCAAATGATAGACCAGGTTACTCAGAATATGGAGGTGGGCATTCAGTATGAGTTCATTTTGAATATTTTGGCAATGCTTATTGCTTAGTCACTTTTAACAGTTCAACCTTTGTACATACTTTTTATATGAATATATATGATTTATCTTTTCTTTCTACATAATGATGAAGTAGATAAGACATTCTTGTCTTCTTTCTCCTAATAGGACAAATCATGGAAAATAGTATTTTTAGACAAGGCATGATCTAATTCTAATTGATTGCTGATAATCTATGCCCATGTCCTTTGCTGATAGTATAAATCAAGTGATAATATGGTTTCTTCAATTTTAAAGTTCGGTTGAGTTAAACTAAGTTTCAGTT
Source organism: Bugula neritina (assembly GCA_964035545.1). Taxonomy (NCBI): domain Eukaryota; kingdom Metazoa; phylum Bryozoa; class Gymnolaemata; order Cheilostomatida; family Bugulidae; genus Bugula; species Bugula neritina. The sequence goes on along the minus strand of OZ037765.1, from coordinate 6,081,500 downwards.
CAGTGTAGTCTGTACTTTCCAAATTTTCAGAGTTTCATAGCCTGTGTTACCATCTTTTTCCATGCTCTTTCCTAGGCTAAGTTCACACCTAGTAGGTACTACACTTGTATACATTGTGTAGTGTATATAATATGTTTGTAGGCAGAGTGGAGGCTATATCAGAAACTAGTACTGTGTGTGATAAGGAAGTAGAACTACCAAATGGTTAGTAGTCATCTGATGTCTTTTCTGCTTATAGTTTCTAATCACTCCACTATGGTGAAGCTTTTCTTATTTTCTTTTCTAGGATAGAATGTTTAGTTGATGTTCACATTGATCAATAGAAAAAAACACTTCTTTTGAACATGAGAAAATTTTTCCAATCGGTTTTATTTGTTAATTATCTATTACTCTGTTTGACTTAGACATCGAAGTGGAGTATTTTGAGTGTGCGGAAGAAGCAGACAACTCTAATTCAGTGACATTACTATGTAGTCAGGAGGAACAGGCTGAGGAAGGTAGTGAATTCACATAAATATTTAGGATGACACATAGTTAGGGCTATACTAATTCTGATCATCTCATTTATATATTATACTAATTCTGATCGTCTTATTTATATATTATACTAATTCTGATCGTCTTATTTATATATTATACTAATTCTGATAGTCTCATTCACATATTCAGCCACAATAACTCTACACATCAGTATTTCTAATTAATATTAAATATCTGAATCTGTAGAATTTAATTTTTGTGAAAAATGCTGATTTAAAATCCATTCATTTTCTTTCAATATCAGATGTGGTTTTAACTGAATCTTTATTGATTTGAAAACCACCTAAATCTATAGCCTGCTGATTAAAAACTGTTTTTTTAAAAAGTATATGTTTGGCATGTGAGCTACAACTTGAGTGTTATATATAATATTCTCACATGCTTTATGACTTGCAGGGGAAAGGCAACGTGCTGACGGTGATATAATTAATCTGAATTTTAGTAAGGATCTCTATATAAGGAGATTAGATGGAGGAAAATCATTCCAATGTCCTTATTGTGATATGAAAAGTAACCTGAAATCCCAAGTAGTTCAGCACTTGAATACTCATACAAGACTACAACAGTATCAATGTCATATTTGCAACAGGAAGTTTACTCGGAAACATTCTCTAAATACTCACCTCGAAACTCATAAAGAAAAAAAGCCATTTCAATGTCATATTTGCAACAGAAAATTTTCTCGAAAAGCCAACTTACGTTTTCACCTTAGAACTCATGCAGGAGAAAAGGTTTTTCAGTGTAATTTTTGTGGCCAGAAGTTTGCCCAGAAACGTTCCCTAAATACTCACATGAGAACCCATAGAGAAAAGCCGTTTCAATGTCATACTTGTGACAAGACGTTTGCTAGTAAATCTGCCCTAAGTTATCACATGAAGGTTCATACAGGGGAAAAACCATTTCAGTGTGATATTTGTAATCGTAGATTTACTCAGAAAACCAACTTAAATTTTCACCTTCGAATTCATACAGGGGAAAAACCATACCAATGTGACACTTGTGACAGGAAATTTACTCAGAAATCTCAGTTGGATGCTCACATGAGAACTCATACAGGGGAAAAGCCGTTTCAATGTCATATTTGCACCAGTAAATTTACTCAGAAATCTAACCTAGATTATCACATGAAGATCCATCATACAGGAAAATAGCCATTTCATTGTTAAACAAGTCGCCATAAATTCACACATGGACCTTCTTTCATTTTTCACATAAGAACTCCCACAGAAGAATTATCATTTCAATGCAATGTTTGTAATCTATGAAGGGACTCTAAATTGTCATATGGAAGTCCATTTTCTGGATAAACCATTTTAATGGGACTCAAAGATTACGTGGAAAGCTAATTTGACTTCCCACATGGCAATGTATTGAGTTCGATAAAAATCTAGGTAGAAAGTTTTGGCATCTTCGTTCATGAGACCGTTCAATAAGCAGCATCCTATTTAAACATTAGAAATAGCATCATCACTATTTGGTTTTTCACAGAATTTATATGATGAAGTGGAAGATTTCACACTCCAACAGTGTGATGACTGTCTCTGCTAGTCTGCAGAATATAAATTTTATGCATTAAGTAAATAATTATATTGAATGATATATGCATTGAATATCTTGCAACTTTAGGGTCCTGTACTGTGTTTTTGGATATTGACTTATATCTTGTTGAATACTCTTAAAATAAGCATTTTATTTGTGAAGAAACTCGTGTAGTTAATTATTGAAACCTACATGTTTGTGCACACAGCTTCCCATCCCGTATCAAAAATATATGCATGTTTGGGTTAGTAAGTTTCTCCTTTGCATTATATACAGTTATAGTCACATCATTGTTTGATGTTACATCAGCAAACAAGCATTTTGCATATCTATGCATCATATTATTGCATGTATGCATACAGCATGCATCTATAAGTGCAATGTTGAAGATATAATAAATTGCTGCTTAGGTTTTTCATAGGATATTATCAGGACCCTGAGAGCTAGATAGTGTTTTCGTATTGGCATTTTGGTTTTGAAATCAAAAGTCATATACATTGCAGATTCAGCTGTCAGTATAATGATATTGTGATTTGTGTGTAGGTCTCCCTTTAATTAATCAATAACCTCAAAGTATGTAGGATACTTAACTTTCAGTAATGTCTATCTACTGAGAGTTATCCCCTCATCAACTCGAATGGAACGTTGAAAAGCAGAAAGAAGCATCCTTCAAAGTGAAAGTAAAATAAACTTTAGTCACGTGACGCTATAGAACCCAAAGCGATTAGAAAGTCAAAGTAGCATGTACTGCAGTGAGTTATACTTATTGCAGTCGAAGTTAATTATAAGTATAAGACTGAAAAAAGACTTTAGCGATCTGCCAAAGTACTAATCAAACGTTTAATAATTAGTTTAATTTATAATCCAAGTTGCAGTCTCTTTACAGTTACTACACCTGCGCCTTGTATCAGATTCAGTTGGAGTTTCACTATCACTATGATACCGGTATCACATTCACTTTCAGTGATTCACAGTATCAGTAAATGAGTATGACTATGAGTATCAGTATGAGTACGAGTGTATGGGTATGAGTACGTTAATATCAGTATGACTTATAGTATGAGTGTTGCTTGCACGTACTTCTATAGTTATAATTAGTGTTACGGTTGCAGTGATTAGATTAACTTGAAAATTATATTTTACTTTTAGGTGTACTCAAGTTACCGGAGTCATAGTCATAGTGAGTGTGAGTATGGCTAAGTAATTAACTCTAAGTCTGTTGACTAAGTCTAATGGCAATGCACTATCATAATGATTATGATACTGATAGTGACCATCAGTAAATGTAATTCAGTATTACTTATACTATCAATATTATTATTAAATCTAAAATTGATGTAGTTGTTACATTATTGTGACAGCCAATAATTGTTACTGTGACAGCACGGGTGCTGTATGGCACGGATGCCTATGTAGGTATTATGGTTCACTTAACGAAGGGTGAATGAATGAAGGACACAGAAGCAGGCCACAACTCTACCTTTTGTCTATTGCCAACAGTTTATTTCTCACCAAACTCAAAATGTAACCTATAACCATAAAAACATCTTGTTAAATTATGTTAATCATCACAGCTGACAAAACATTTAATTAATAAAGTTAAAAACAAAAGATAATATAATACATAATACTTACAATTATTTGGACAATAAAGTTTAAGTTGCCTGCATCTTTACCATGAGGAAAATTAAGCTAAACTAACTCCAAAACTACTAGTAAAAAGATGTTGCAAAAGCTTTTACAAACAGCTTTTATCACACAATACTTTTCTCAAAGCTACAACAAAAAGCTCCTGCAACAATTATAGTAAGAATTCTTTTGAAATTATATTTTGTTTTACCTTTAGTTATACTTCTGGTTAAATTAATAATAATGATAAATAAATAATGATAATAACCAACTTCAAATTAACTTTCAAACTCTCATGACAACTCCAAATATTAGTTTTGTTGAAGTTGTCATCCTACCACTACCAGTTAGAGCACCAACTATAAATATACACGTAGGAACTTTTCAGAGGTAGAGCTTGGAGATATATAAAAACAAGTATAAATATTTACAATAACAATACAAATTTTTTTAAATTTCTCCTTCCAGCTTAACTATCAAAATTATTTTAATTAATTTTTTTTAATTTTTATCTACATCCTTCCTAAAAACATTACCCACAAGCAAATTTAATTTTTAAATTCCAGCTGTAGCCTTATTTATATTCATGGGACACTCATAGCATTAACTAAGTTTACTTTCAGTTATAAAACCTCACTTTTTCTTTTCTATAGATTTAGATTGTGCATAGAAATATGGCTGCTGCTAGCCTAATGGTACACATTACAGAAGATCATGACGAGGTACTTATGTTTTATGTAATAGTTTTAAGCAGTAAAACTTCTGAACTGTCAAGATAATTTCGATATGTATGTTTATTTTGTGAACCAGACGACAATTATTAGTATAAATAGTTTCTAGGTGTTGATACTTTTCCTTTAGACAATGTATATGTTTAATTGGCACAATGTTGCAAATTTTTCTGTAGGTATTGACATATATTTATCGAGCTATTGCTAGAAAGAAATTGTCATTTTCAAAGAATACACTATTGCATTTTGACTCCCACCCAGATTTGCTAATACCACCCAATATTAGTGCTAGTGATGTCTTTGTAAAAGAAAAACTATTCAGGTTTGATATTGTTTATGATGTTGTTTATTACTGTTTTCACTTACCATGATATAGTTTTGCAATTAAAAAATGTAATCAATTTGATTTTCAGTTCAATAAGTATAGAGAACTGGATTATGCCAGCTTGCTATGCTGGCCACATATCTCAGATAGTTTGGGTAAAAAAAGAATGGTCAACACAAATTTCAGATGGTCAATACATATTTGCTATCGGTATGGATAAGGATACAAATCAAATTCGGTAAGGTCAGTTTACTTTTCGATTAATTTAAAAAACATAATATTTAGCATTCATGCCTCACCACTGTCCCAATAATTTTGCATTTAGTTTAAATAAGATTTCAAAAGTAAATACCAGCTTATTTTGTATAATTCTGGTTTGCAACATTATTATGCTGGTATGCAGACATGTTTGTGATTCAAACTGCTCTAAGTACAGGCAATAAACATGCTAAAACTCCTTGAAACATCCAAGGCATCACCAACATAGCTAAAAATAAGCAATTAATTTTTAACATATTTTTGGTGAATAGTTTATTTATCAGCAGCTTTATTAGTAATGTTATTTATTTATATTAAATAGTTTCAAAGTTCTATGTTTGGATGGAAAATCTCTGCAAAAATAAACTTTTCATGGGTAATAGCAAATCAAATTCTACTTGAGTTTTGAAGTTTTTTCATTACTATTAGATGCTTGTTGAATTAAGAGGGGCTACTACTTGTAAACAAAATAATTTTGTGATAATTTAATGTACACACAACACATGTCTCCATATATAAAACATCCATTTGAGCTAACATGTTATTGGAAAAAAATCATTGTATATCTGGTGGTAATTTATTGACTAGTTGGGCCAAAATCTCCTGAGAAAAATAACAAAATACTTAGAGTTTCAAGTTTAATTATTAAACTATTTTGAGCAGTAGAAATTTAACTGCACATAAGATTGTCTGTTCTCTCTTTTTAGATGTTCTTGCACAGAACCATACTTTGTAAGTGAACTCTTGTATACCCCACGAGAGAACCTTGCTAACATCAAGGATATAACATTGACTGTGGTCACTTTTGACTCAAGCAACTCTTTGCAAACAATGTGCCAAGTATTGGAGGAGCTGTCAGACAATTCTAATATCATACTTGACATAGATTTAGATTATTTCTCCACTACCAACCCGTTTCTGAGCATGTATTCTGAAAAACAATTAGACATTTTAGCGACATTGTACAAATTTCATGAGGAGACAACTCCGGAGTTATCTGCTGCCAGGAGACACAAACAGCTGTCTATGCTGTCCAGCACGATAAAAAGGCTTGCCTCTCAGACTAGCTCTGCTTCTTTATCAAATTCAGTAGAGTATTCTGATCCAGATAGCGAAAGGTGAATTGTTTTTATAGCCTTGATTTGATCAATTTTACACATATTTATTGGGTGGGGAAAAGTCACTCGGGCTTGGACTATTTTTTATGCAAATTTGTTTTTATTTAGTTTAATTGAACTAAATGTTATATCTAAATTTCTTTCTGAAATTGTGCATTTATTGAGTTACTAATAAAGCAAGCCATACTGTACTTTGTGCACAGATTAGATCTAATAAGAACCCTGGTGACAGAAGAGATAGAGTCGAAGGGAAAAGTAGACCCTGAAACATTGCATGAACATGGCTGTACTTTTGACACATGTGGACTTCCTCATCACATCAGCACTGAAAAGGAAATAGAGAAACACATAGCAGACAGTGTTGAGCTGTTGAGAAGACTAAAACTCAAACCTAGACTCATAACCATTGCACGGTGAGTCAGCCGGAATATATTTGTGACAAACTCAAATATCCTCAAACTAATCAGGTCGTTTTAACCTTCTCAGTTAAGTTCAACAATTTTGAATGCAAGCAAACGTATTACTTGTATAAGTTATACCAATGGGTGTAGTTTAAAGTGTTTTCCATAATTTATTAAACATGAATGTTTTAGTTGGAAATCTAGCTTAGTCATATAAAACTACATTAAAAAACTTAATTTTAATGTTTTGTGTGCATCACTTTTAGTTCGTCAGATGATGATTATTGTCCAAAAGAACAAGTAGATGTCATTCAAGAAAAGCTGTTGAACTCTTTACAATCTCTTTATAAAAGTATGACCATAATCAAGCATTACAGTGAATGAAGAGTTAGAGATGTCTACAAGCAATACTGTCGCCCGCCCATTATCAGTAAGATGCACATTCGCCATTGCATACTCATTGATCAGTAGTTGCGAGAAATTCCAGAAAACCAGAATTGACTTCTCCTAGAGCTTTAAAACCAGAATGTAATGTGCGAGAGAAGAGCTATAGGGAATTGCCATTGCCTGCAACTGCTCAACTGTTCTTCGACACTTATACATTTGTGCCTTAGGAATCCATCACAGCTTCGCCACAGATCTCACACTCCTCATCTTGTCTTATTCCTGTTGCTCTCCAAGAAGTGACGGATGACTTTTCCAAAAGTTTGCTCTTATTATATCAACGTGTTCAGCCACTATCACATTTCTGGCTTGTTTCACCAACTTTTCACCATCACCTCCATCTAATGGAACACTTCTTTCCTCAACAACCTAAATATTGTAATGTTGGTATATTTTCATCTTGCCTTGGTTATTTATCTTGCTTTTATAGGTTTTATTCTTTTTTTATGAATCAAATATTCATATCCATAATAGTATGACTTTTTAAAATTGAAATGAAAATAAATATTACACAATCTACAGAATTAGTTTGACTCATCAACATAGCAGCATTGGCAATTTGACATATTATGGTACACAATGAAAAGCCTAATTCCGCAAAATTCGGTGCTCCCTTTTTAATAGAAATTTACAGTAGAAAGCAAACTATGTTTGTAAGAACAATCTACTAAAAATAATATATTGCAGTTAAATAATATAAACTGTATGCAACTATCTTATATAGGGATCTATCTAAGGGTGTTTGACTTCATCGAAGCTGCAGCACCATATTTATAATCTAATATAAAAGTAAATATAGGAAAATACTAATACCTTTTCTTTATACAATACGGTGCCTTTTCGAAAAAATTCTGGTTCCTTATTGTAGTTGATATTAAACTCTGAGAACAGCAGCTCATTTTTTTCCGCTGAGTCCGTTCCCTGTGAACAAGATTATTACGAATATCTAGAAATCACAAAGTTAAATAATGTCCCTTATAGGCACTGTAAGTTGAAGGAAGTAACAACAGTATGTAGCTGACAGTGAGACTATCACTGTTAAAATGTGTATCAATGATACATGAGATTGAATTAAGCGAATGCAAATCATCCCAAGTTGCTTTTACAAACCCGTAGTTGATATTGGAATAGTGGCTCTTTATTACTCCCAAGTTTGAAATATATAAATTTCAGTGTATATCTAACAATATATATTAACCCAATTCAGTTTACAATTACATCTTATTTAAAATGAAAAAAAAACCGAGTTGTATAAATATAATTTATCGATTTAAGAAAAAATATTTTCTTGTATTTAGTACCTTTAATCTTGCTTCAGCTTGTTGATGATTCAGGCCAGATTCCAACACCAACTTCCAAAAGCAAGTATTGTACAAGTTGTTAATGTGGCCTACAAAATATATTATCAAGGGTTTAACGTTTGGCTACAATAGTTCTCCACACATTGCTAATGATGACGAAAACAAGATTATAAAATCAGAAACTACAGAGAAATATCTTTCAAATAATGCAGCATTATCAATAAAAACAAGCTGCATGAATGTTATCTTTTTATATTCAGTAATTGATACGCTCTTTGGACATCAAACAAGCTGTTACCCAAGTACCCAGAATGCAGTTTACACAGTCACAACCACAACCCTGACATGGCTTCATACAATCCATACTTATTCAAGCTTGAATAATAAATATAAGTGAAAGTACCAAATGCTAATGACACTAGCTTCTAATCCAAATGACATCTTTATGCGTACTTGTAGAATGTGTTTATATAAAGAAGACAACTCTAAAATACAACAGCTAGCACATCTGATAAGACCATTTTGCTATATTGGTTAACCTGATCAAGCTCATGGCTGACACTAGTTTATAGCCTGCAACATCATAGCAGGAAATGATGGGGGTGGTGCTACTACTGCTAGGTACACTTTGCTGTTTTATTACAGCATAAACTCACAATCAGCTTGTCTCCAACTTAAATAGTCTCTTAGATTTTGGGTAGTAGGATAAAGGACTGCCCGGGAGTCAAAGGATGGAGCGTAAAGTAGTTCTGTTGTTGGGAAGAACTTTGTCCACTTGAACACGTAGTTTGAAGTAAACAGACTAACTACAGTTGACAACAGTTTACTAAAACATAAAAACAAATTTAATATGTAATAAAAACTATCTCATGCATCTTTGTTGTGTAAATTGTGTAGATATAGAATTGTTGGTGAGTGCTAAAGATACGATCATGAAAGGAGCTGTAAATTACTCAGATTTATAGTCAAACATGAATAAATCATATTTTACCTTTTACAACTATTTAACCTGTTAATTTGACCCAAAAAAGCTGTGATATTTTACAATACACTACCTTGCTCGTCTGTTATATGTTTCAGTGTTCCTTTTAAAAACAAAGCTGTACTCATCACTCTGACCATATCCAATGACAATGTCACTAAAGTTGGTTAAGACGCTTTTGGCGCAGTCATTCATTAAACTCAAAGCTTGCTCGTCATTTGGCTTCTTAAACTTATGTTGCTCAGAAAATCTAAAATTCGAAGGAGCTAAAGCAGATATTATAATAAACTGAATCTTATGATCCATAAATAGTTCTAAGAAAAGCTTTCGACTTATTGCGGCTGCAGTAGACCATAACTTGAATGTGCTTATCGGATTGTATTAAATTGTTATCATGTGTGGTACAGTGTAAGCCCTTGGTAAAGTTATCATACAACTTACCAGTTTTCAGAACTAATCTGCTAGTACAAACTTTTGTGTAGAAAAGCAAACTATGAAACAAAATTTTAGCAAAAAATCTAAATGAAAAAGCCTATGAAAGGTTGAGATAACTATGTAAGGTAAATAACAAGCTCATATTACAAAGATGTTCTCTTTTCTCATCAAATACATAAAAAAACTCAGAAAACTTCAATTTAAACTCTTCATGTGAAAAATAATAAAAAAAGGTGAAGATAAACACGTAACACGCTTGGCCATTACCAACATTCCCCAAAAGACTCTTAGAAAATAGGTAGATATCTCATCTTAACAATAATTTGACTATTTTCATGCAACAAATTGTGGGACTGTGTTTCTTTCAATACTCTAAAAATTTATAAAAAATGACACAATGTTGTCTTTTTAATCATCTGCTATGAAAATTGCTGTGTTGAAGAGGTTGTGGGGGGGGGGGGGCGGCACCAGCTTAGCAATCACCTGTTTGTTCAGAATGATAGGAAATGCTGGTCGTAGGGTGAAATTGTAAAATTTTCCGTTCACTTTAAAACACTGAAAATGTTATGTTGATAGAGGGTACATTTTTTAACTTCAAAGCTTTTCAAAACTTATGGGTGTATTTACTAAGTTAAAATTTATCTTTTAACCAGAAATCATATTTATAAACTAACCTGTGAAAACCTTTACCATCAATTCTTACAACTATCCAACTATTTGGTAGACATCTATCGAGTTGTTCAAACATCTTTACATATTCAAATCTACTTTTGGCCATGATTGATCTGCAACAAAAACTAAATATGAAAAGGTGATCATTTTACTGACACAATTATCAGCTGTGTTTCATTAGTATGAATGTGAATTCAATTTACTAGATAAGTTCTCACTACCTATCATTATTTAGTCTAGTTTTTAACAAAATCAGAGGAAAAGTTGCAAGTATGCTTATTCTTAGTCAACAGAATGCTGTAATCAATAACATGGTTATCAACTAGTGCTAAAGTTATAAATATATCTGCTAAATTTAATTTTGTTATTGAAAGTTTTATTATAATGAAAAAATTTATTCTTGCATCACTTAAAGTGTTAAACTTATACTTCATGATCAAAAAACCATAATGATAAAAACTAATAATAATAGACATAATGATAGTAAATAACTAATAACTAATACTCAAATAGTAATACTCAAATAGTAATACTCAAATAGTAATACTAATACTAATAGTAATACACTATACAGTAATACTGTAATACACTAATACTGTAGTAAGGACGTAATGCGCGCGTCCCCCGTATTCCTTCAGCCTATCCAAGTGCGTCACGTGATAGCCCTCAGTTAGTAGTAGTTTTGCAGTAGAGCGAGCGTGCTAACTAAGAAAAGATGTAATCTCTAATCTGTGTACGTGCTGTATCTTTTATATAATTAGTAGTAAATAAACTTGGAAACTTTTACCTAAATACTTTATTGGTGTGGATAAATAGACATAATTACAAGCTAGGAACCCACGCATAGTAGTTACATAACTTACTACAGTGGTGGCAGCGGTGGGATTTCTAGCTATTGTATGAGAACAATGAGAAGTATTAGAACATCATGGACGAGGGAGTAACTTCAATGGAAGGAGGTGAGCAGAACATTATTATAGGCCCTCTCGGAGCTGGAGAGGAGGTATATAGGAACACGTTGGAGGTTCCCGTGTTCACAGGCCGCGAGGATATTGAACAATTCATTCAAGAATTCCGTGAAGCTGCAGCCATTACAAGATGGCCGCCAAGAGTAACCCTTACAAAACTGCGGATGGCACTGACGGAAGAAGCCAAGCCGTACGGGTGGAAGCCTAGCATAAACGGGATCATTGCTACACTACGGGCCCGTTTTGGCATGCCCGTTGCCGTCGCCAAGTCCAGGCTGCGAGGATTACTCCGCAAGACATGTACACCGCTTTCTGACCACGCCACTCTGGTGCAGAGACTGGCACGGACCGCGTATAGCGATCTGCCAGAAACACACAGACGGCACTACACATTCGAAGCCTTTGTACAGTCTCTCAACTCTTTGGACTTCCACCACCAGTTACAAGCCAAGGGAGTGACCACAATCGAGGCTGCGATCCAGGAGAACAAGGCCTACGCTGGAGCCGAGCGACTCTATAAGACGGAAGAGACCACTCCCCAGACCTCTAGGGAACCACACCATCCGGTCCACACAGCTGCCGCGACCACTAAACCCCCCATAGAGATGGAGATAAGCCGCTTGATGACTAGACTGGGACAATTGGTGGCGACGATAACATACAACCACTCAAGGAAGAGTAAGAGGACGGCAGCAAAACCCCCCAGACCTATGATGCGACGCTGGGAAAGCGGCAACCAGGGGCACCGCCACCTGAGCGGCCCACGATTCAAACGGGCCCAGCAACACACCCCCCGTCAATGGCAAACACCTCGCCGAACCAGCCAACCGGGTCGACCACGAGACCCCTTCTCTTTGCCTCTCACCAACCGCTTCAGTCCGTTACCAGTAATGGAACAGACCAGCGAGGCCCCTCAGGGCATCGGGGAGGATCAGAACGCCTCCCCGCAAGGAAACTCTCACCGGCCCCGCAAACCGCGGAACAAACGGGCACAGCCCCGTTCGGCCGAGACCGAGCACGCTGGGGGAGTACGGGTACAACCTCACGGAGGCAGCTACTTCTTGCCAGGGAAGGTGGCCGGTAAAGCTGTCACCTTCCTGCTAGACTCCGGGTGTACCACTAATCTCCTCAGCCGTCGGGTCTTCGACACCCTCCCTCTCAAGGAGAGGGGAGCCTTAGCTCCCTATACCGGGGAACCGGGCACCCTAGCTGACGGGTCACGGATTCCTTTCTACGGTATCATAGAATTGGCTGGACGCGTCCGCGACCAGGCCATTCAGGAAACCTTCGTCATCAGCCCACTGGAGGAAGATGCCATACTGGGGATGCCGTTCTTGAAGAGACACGGGTGCCATATTGACTTTAGCAAGTCAGCCATGCTAATGGGCGGCAAAGAGCTCACCTGCGTCGACAAGTTCGGTCGTCCTCTAGCGGGAGGTGTGCAGGTAGTACGCAACTGTACTATACCCGGCCGCTCCCGGGCTACCGTTCACTGCAGAGTGAACAATAGCCAACTCTCGGGGCTAGGGGTTGTCGAAGGTGCGCACACTAGAATCCAACTCGCCAGCAGTCTTAACCGGCTGACTGACCGAGGAGAGATCTTGGTGCAGTGTGTCAACCCCTTCTCCGAAGCGGTACAATTACCGTCAGGATCCATGCTGGGTCGCTTCCACTCCATCCAGGAGGAGGATATAGGGCCGTCGCTGGGAGCTGCGACGGAAGGTCCCCAACAGAGCCCGTCAGTTAGGCGGGGGACCGTCCCATCACACGTCAAAGAGCTATACCAGGCAGCGTGTAACGGCTGCACGGGCAACGTGGAACGCCAGACTATGGCTCAGTTGCTACGTGATTATAGCGACGTGTTCAGCAGTGGGGACCATGACGTCGGCCTGACCACGGCCGTCCGTCATGAGATACCGCTGGCTGCAGGGACTACCCCTATTCGGCAGCCCACTAGGAGGCTGGGACCCGAGAAGGAAAAGGAGGTCAGCCAACAAGTCCGGGATCTTTTGGACCGCGGCCTCATCGAGCCAGCACATAGTGCGTGGAGTTCACCGGTCGTTCTGGTCCGAAAGAAAGACGGCAGTTGGCGGTTCTGTGTGGATTATCGCAAGCTCAATAGCGTGACCATACAGGACGCCTACCCCTTACCCAGGATCGACGAATCTCTGGACGCCCTAGCCGGCAGCAAGTACTTCAGTATGCTAGACTTGTTGAGCGGCTATTGGCAGGTCCCCCTCAGCCCAGACGCCCAGGAGAAGGCGGCGTTCATCACGCGGGACGGCTTATGGAAGTGGAAAGTCCTCCCCTTCGGACTGACTTCTGCCCCCGCCACGTTCCAGCGGCTCATGGAACAGGTCCTCAGTGGACTCCACTGGAAGACACTGCTAGTATACCTCGACGACGTCATCGTGATCTCCCCAGACTTTCAGACGCACGTCAGCCGTCTGCGGGAGGTCTTCGATCGACTCCGAGGCGCCAATCTGAAGCTCAAACCCTCCAAGTGCGCTCTCTTGCAGCCAGAGGTGAAGTACCTGGGGCACATCGTCGGCCGTCACGGTGTGGCGACGGATCCTGAAAAGGTACGAGCTATAGAAGATTGGGTAACCCCCCAGGATTTGACCGGGCTACGGGCTTTCCTGGGGCTGGTAGGGTATTACAGGCAATACATACCAGACTTTGCGGGGATAGCGCAGCCATTAAACCGGCTCACCGCAAAGGGGGTGACCTGGCAGTGGACTCCCGTCGAACAGAGAGCGTTCGACTGCCTCAAAGGCCGCCTGCTGGAGGCCCCTATCCTGGCCTATCCAGACCCTGCCCTGGAGTACATCCTCGATACTGACGCCAGTGACCAAAATGTCGGCGCTGTGCTGTCCCAGGTGCAGGAGGGCCGCGAAGTAGTCGTGGCCTACTACAGTAAGTCTCTCTCGCCCACTGAACGAAATTACTGCACTACCCGAAAGGAATTGCTGGCAGTAATCAAGTCAGTGAAGCATTTCAGACCTTATCTATACGGCAGGAAGTTCCGCTTGCGGACCGACCACGCCTCCTTGATTTGGTTATGTAAGAGAGCAGAACCGTCCAGCCAAGTCGCCCGATGGCTCGAGGTCCTGGCCGAGTTCTCTTACCGGATCGAGCACCGACCCGGTAAGAAACACGGCAATGCTGATGGACTGAGCCGGCGACCGGACGAGGGGTGTAAACAGTGCCTCAACATCGAGAAGAGGGACGGAGGTCCTCCAAAATCCGAGTTGAGAGCACTGAACCACTCTGAAACGGAGTATGACTGGGACCAGGGTCAACTCCTACAGAAGGCCGCTACGCCCCCGGAGGCTATCCAACGCCTCCGTGCCAATCCTGTCTTGGCTGATAACGTTAGGGAGCTACGAAGACTCCAGGAGGACCTCCCTGGAGTGGTAGCCGACGTATATCGTGCCAAAAAGGAGGGGCGACGACCCAGTGAAGAACAACTGCGGCAGGGATGCACCGAGTTACGGTCGTACTGCCAACGTTGGGACTCCCTGCGGATCGGGCCAGATGGTCTGCTGACCATCACAGTGGCTGCTCACAACAACCAGTACAGCAGGAAGAGGGTGATCTGCCCAGCCGCCATACGCCGGGAGTTAGTATGGGACACCCACAAGCAAGCCCACGCCGGGGTGAGCAGGGTGCTCTCCAAGTTACAACTCCGGTGGTACTGGCCCGGCATGGAGCGTGAGGTGCGGCGTAGAGTCAAACAATGCGAAATCTGCCAGGCCAGCAAGCATGGCCGTCTCCCTGGTGAAGCGGGACGGCGTAGGCTATATGCTGGAAGGCCGTGGCAGGTGGTAGCTATCGACCTAGTCGGACCCATGCCCGTCACCCCCAGAGGAAACAGTTGGATCCTAGTATTAACCGACCACTTTACACGGTGGGCGGATGCCCTGGCTATTCCAGATGCGTCCGCCCCCACAGTGGCCAGGGTGCTGGATCAAAATGTATTCTGCTATCTTGGACTACCTGAGCAAATACATTCGGACCAGGGGGCTCAATTCCAGTCCCAACTGTTGAGCGACCTCTGCCGCCTCTGGGGAGTAAACCAAAGCAGGACCACCCCGTACCATCCTCAAGGCAACGGGGTGGTGGAACGCAACAATCGCATGTTGGGCGATGCACTGCGCAGTCTGCTCCTCGGCCGGGGTCAGGAGGAGTGGGATACGGTACTGCCGCAAGTCATGCGGGCCTACCGTAGTACACCACACACCAGTACGGGGGAAACCCCTAACCTCCTGATGCTCGGTCGAGAGACGCGAGTGCCTGACCACCTCACATACCACATCCCAGAGCAGGACTATACCATCCACGAGTATGCCAGTAAATTGATAGAGGACCTGAGGGCCGCACACGAAATACTGCGGGCGAAGCAGTGGCAGGTACGGCGAGAGGACTCTCAGGAACCACCTCTCTATCAAACTGGGGACTGGGTGTGGATGGTCAACTACCGTAGGCGTCGAGGACAAGCGGCTAAGCTCCAGCCTAAGTTTGTGGGACCCTACGTAGTAGTTGAGGCTATGCCCAATCATACGTACAAGTTGGAGCGATCTGGACAGGTCTCTGTCCAGAACGAAACCCGCTTGAAACCGTATTGGGCTAGCCCAGGAGCAGCAGGAGCAGCCCCCCCCCGTTGTTGGAGCCCAGGAGGCAGACAGTGACGCGTGGGCGGCAACGGCATGGACCAGAGTACGAAGTGGTCGTGCCGCGGGGAGAGGACTTGGTGAGGCAGGAGACGCCACTCCCACCAACGGAAGTGCGCCCACCGCCCCCAGTACCAAGTCTACCCCCACCACTTCCGGTTCCGCATCCGCGTCCGGAAGTGCAAAACCCCCCCGTGGGAGGGGCTCCATCTGGAGACAACAGCGGAGAGGGGAACACCACCACCAACGGCGGGCCAGAAACACCACAGGTGGAGCAAAATAGCCCACCAGTGAGTACGCCGCCCCAACCAACAGCTACAACTCCCTCTCCAGCTGATACGTCACCTCCCCTGGAACGGGGACAGCGTACTAGACAACCCCCAGCATACCTTAAAGACTACATATGTGACCGTGTTACAAACGGCAGTTATGAAAGTCTAGCTGGGCGCCGTACGGAAGGACTGGCAGCAAAGCGTGGGAGTTGTGAACACCACGGAAATCTCAACTTTTGCGAAGGCGGAGTAGTAAACAAAACTACTACGCCCGGGGCAAATAGTTCCAGCCGTGCGCAACAACCACGCTGCCCAGTCTTTTCGTACGCTGACGTTGTCAAGGGAAGACGCATTCAAACTCAATCCACGGACATCCAAGCTTGAACGCTGAGTATGATTACAAATACCGGGTTCTCAGGTAAGCTTGCTCTGAGCTAACATTTCTACTCATGGAAACCAGTCTACCATCAGTCAGTTCTGATTTAATCGCCTTGATTGAATCACAACTACTGGGGACTGAGTCTTACGTGAAAGGCGACGAGAACATAAAGATGGCCGACGATCTACTAGATCTGGAGCTTGACACTATGTCTCTCTGCCAGTCTACACGACACGACTCAGTCCCTCGAGTGCTATCTGAAAAGATGTATGACTCCCAGACTAGTAACAGTCGGTTGTCATCAGAATTATGGTGTAAAGATCATATTCGATCTAACAGTAATTCTGCTCTTTTAGATACCGCTCTCTCTCCTCTCTCTGGTGACATGCCGTCACTAGAAATGGCTTGGAACGAGGAACCCGTTCCCACTACTCTTCCGGAGGCACTCCTACAACAATCATGCTAGGTTACAACAGATACAGAAACACTGATACGAGAGCACAAGGGAGACGACCAATGCACCACCTGCCGTTTATGCCAGCTTCACTTCACTACCCCACGAAGACTTCGAGTTCATATTCCCCAACATTATTTCACCACCTTTTGTCCCTGTGGTGAATATAGTTACCACAGGGACTACATCCTCCGTCACCAGCGAACTATGGGATGCCATATTGGACACCTGTTCGAAGTCGACGAACCCTCCTTTCCACAATTCCTTAATCTCATCCGACCGTTCATATCAGACCCAGTTCGATATGAACGGCTGCGTCAGGAGTTCCCCGCACCCAGGACCATCACACAGGGACCCTGCCCTAAACCACCAGGATATAGGAAACCACGCGTATCCCGTTCCTCACCCCCCGCACGCACAGTGCCCCGCCCCGACTCCATACCAAGAGTCGTGTTACGACGCATCGATATACCACAGCGATGGCGTCCCTCCCCCCTGTCTCCCCAAGGCCTTCTCGTAAACGGCGTTGGCCATCTTCATCCCCCAACCGACACTCTGCCCCTGCCAGGAATCTAGGCGAGGCAGAAGAGCGGATACGAGAATTAGAGAAAGAGGTGCAAAGACTGACACCGAGAATCTCCGCCGCCGCATCAGAACTCCGGGCCCTCTCTGCCTCTGTAGCCCGAATGAAAGGAAGTGCTTGGAGATGATGTCCCTCCTCTCCCTATCCGTGATGGTACAGCAGGTGGTGCCCCATTACAGACCCTTCTCACGCCGGTGCTCACAAACAATTACTCAGTGTAACAATCTAGTAACCTACCAGTATACAGCTCTACCTCTACAAACTATCCCTTATAAGTGCCTCCCGCCGGTGCCATTGTGTATTTACTGTTATATTTTTTATATATATGTATATGTTTCTTATTACTGTACATAGCCATGTTTTTCTCTCATGTGCCACACGCTCTCTCGGTTTTTTTTTATATAGTTTTATAACATTTTATGTTCGAATTTATTGTATCTGTGTTATCAGAAAGTAGGGCTTTCTGCTGGGGGGGCGGTGTAGTAAGGACGTAATGCGCGCGTCCCCCGTATTCCTTCAGCCTATCCAAGTGCGTCACGTGATAGCCCTCAGTTAGTAGTAGTTTTGCAGTAGAGCGAGCGTGTAAGAAAAGATGTAATCTCTAATCTGTGTACGTGCTGTATCTTTTATATAATTAGTAGTAAATAAACTTGGAAACTTTTACCTAAATACTTTATTGGTGTGGATAAATAGACATAATTACAAGCTAGGAACCCACGCATAGTAGTTACATAACTTACTACAATACTAATAGTAATACTAATAGTAATACACTAATAGTAATACTCACACTGAAAGTAATTGCAATGAGAATGACAATCACCACTGTATTAATCATTACTAATAAAGATCAATATAATAGTTAATACAAATAATGAAATATTAATATTCCTATATAAATAATATTATTTACTTTTAAAATTGAGTATTTCAAATTAAAATTCATTAATATTTAATTTCAAATTCAGTTAAACTTAATAATAATTATAATATTTTAAATTATAAATATTTGCTAGTCTAAAATAAGAGCAATAAATATAACTTTTGACTTGTTTATTGGCTATTAGTATTCATAATTGCTGAGGCACATACACGTATGTATTTATAAAACTTGAATTATTTTATTTGGTTAAAAACCACTGTAGACTTTGCCTTTCTGGCTTTCCAGCTTTTCTATACTGACAAGTCGCGTTAGTTAATAGTGCAGGCTTACCATAAAAAATCACTTTTTGTCAAAAGTGTTTTTTGTTAAATATTTTACGTGCTTGCAGTGTTTCTACACTACAAAGTACCAGCAAATGTTTCATTTAAAAAGACAACTCCGTTATCTTTGTAACTATGAAGCTTTATTTGAATAACATAATAATATGGTGAGAAAGACCCACCCTAAATTTTTGTTTGCTTTCAATTTCTATTGCAGTAGATTGATGAAAGCCTTAAATAATAGAAGGCAGTATAACCCATCCTAGACTAAATTGTATTCTTTTTAACCCAGTGACTATACCTAGCGCCTCAGATATGTTTTTAAATATAAATGCAGTAATAACTCAACTTTTTTGAAATACGGAAGAAAGAATAAATTATTATTTTTATTGTTTATCTAAAAAGCACCAGTTTGTCTAAAACCAAACCACTACATGTATTCTATTCAACTACAAAAGAGTTAATAAACATGGTAAATCTACCAAGTTATCTTTGGTAAAATTCAATAAGGCATAATCTGCGTTAACAGAGCAATGTCAAGCAATGGTGTTTCTTTCTATACAAATAAAATGTCATGTGAGATCTAATATGCAGGTTATATAACAAATATTATATTGTCATCATACATAATAAAATAACTATATAATGCTAAGCACCTCCATAACTAGAATAGTATAAGTGAATTCATGTAAAATTTACAGTTTTGTTTCAAACATAGACATACATCTTGCAAAGAGCATTCCGTACATGTAGAAGAAATATGTGATACAAATATGATTAATATATACATTAGCAGTAATTGTTCATTAGCCAAGATGTGGAGCAGCGGAAAAGTAAATACATGAAATGCTTAACTAATACAAGGGTGTTAAATAAAATTCGAGTTAATATTGTTCACTATTGGATTCACCAACATAGAAAATAGTAGCACCAAAACTGTAGAAATCTTGAAATATATAAGAAGCAATTCAGTGATTTTTTGCTAATTAATTGTATGTATTTAGCAGTCAAGCCTTGAGCATGGCGTCACTAACACTGATGTAATTTACATTACACTCACAAAGTCTATGTTATACCATATTATACAAATATGTGCAACACCATATAATAAGATATGAGTAGCACTGTTTACTCAACAGAAACTTATTGTTGAACTATTCTGAAAAGTTCTGATTTCAAATAAATATTTATTCGGATTGGATAAGATGTCGTTCACACCAAAGCCCCTCTTTGGTCATCTCCATTTACAAGAGAAGGTGTTGGAGTATTGCTGACAAAAGACGTGTGACCTATTTCACCTAGAAAAAGAAGAAACAATCATTAGCCGCTAAATACTTTATATCAAAAGCAACTTTTCCAATTTGTATCAATTTTTCACGTTGAATAGAATAACTTGTAAAACTTCTGCCTCTACCGGAAATTGAAACTCAGACTTCTAACTTGCAAGTCGGTGTGCAAACCATTGCGCTATAGGAGCTACTGGGGAATTTCAACACCACACTTAGGTAAAACACCAACATTTACCTGATATATTATAGTCTATTTGGGGAGAATAGTTTCTCTCTGGTACATGAGGGGGATATTCACTGTAATTGGGTCTAGCTGTGGGAGGTTTGGGGGCTGGAGGGCGTCCCATCACAAATGCAGGCTGAAACCAAAATAAGGTTGAAGGTTATAATTTACAGACTTGCAGATGCAAGTTTTGCTAATACGCTTAGCATCTATTTATTAAGCACCTTGTGAGTTGAATCATTTCAATATATATCGTTGAAGATTTTCTTCAAGGCTTGAAACATTTGTTAGTGGAATTGTTTGTAAGGTGAAATTAAATTGAGTTGAAACACTGCAAACATGCATCTATGCTGAATAAAACCAAATTTGTTTTAATGAACTGCTTTTTTGCTTCTTATGTGTTTTTTTAACGGCCTTGTTTAAAAATTCTTGCATAGCAAAATTAGCAAAACTTAACACAATCTTACTAAACAATAATGGGAGATGCTGTCTACAATTTACCCGCTGTTTGGCGTCTGGTTGCTGCATAGTCTTCGTAGCGTTTCTTAGTCTGTTGGCGTATTGCTCATCCACAGAAGATCCGCCTCTGAAACTTGTTTGCCGACCATAGTTACCGAAATTTCCTCCTGCACACAGTACATGAAACATAACTCAAGTGTGTTTATTATAAAAATAATCCTGAATGACTACAACTTTATTCTTTATCATAAAGTGTGCTGCTTTTATAAATGATGGTCACATTTGCTTACCCTCTGTCTTGGACCAAGGCTGCACATCTTTAGCTGAAATATAGTTATCATTAGCAGGAGCTGACTTTATGTTATCTTTTTCATCATCTTCATAATGTTTAGCATAATCATCTTCGTATCCCTTCTCGTAGGATGTGCTGTAGCTCCTTGCATCATCCTGAGGCTGAGAGCCAACACTTGTGCCATATAACTGTTCAGTGTTACTCTGGCTCGCTGAGTCTGTGGCTACAAGAGCTAACCAAAATATGAGCTCCATTTTAACTTAGCCAAGTAGATATACTCTATTAGCATGATATCGTGATACTTTTGGCAAGCAAAACATAAATTTAACAGTATCATAATTGGTTTATAAATACTTTTTAAGCAGTTAAGAGGAGAACAGAATTGATAAAATGATACAGTTTTTGTAAGCAAAACTCTATTTATTAGTTCAAGTGCTAAAGGTTCTTAATTTTAGAAAATAAACATGATATAGATTTTAGGTTGCCTTCAAAGTGGACAAACAAAGTGTTTAGGTGCGGAGACAGACTAATTTCAACAGCTAAAGTATTTATGAACTTTGATTTGGTTGCTGGTTAAAAATATTACAATGAGATAACTCCAATTTCAGCATTTCTCATTTTCAAATTTCTCTATTACTGCTCCTCCCTTAAAACAGGTAGCAATGAAATATAATAAAACATGTTGTATACTTTACTATGAATAAACCAACCATCACTTAGCATTCTTTTCTTCCTCCTTCTTACAAAGATGCACACCAGTACAGTTGTCACAATAAGTAAAAGGCCGAAAACCACAGCCAATGCCATAATGATTATGAACATTGGCTCATCAGGTTTGATGGTCTGAGGCTTAGCTGTGGTGGCTGCTGCAAATTGTAATAAATATATTCAGAAATCATGCAGGATAATTCTTGAAAATTACACTGCAAATTGCTAGTTGTAATTACATAGCACAAGCAGCAATACAACTTCATAAAAATTTTGACTCCCAACAATTACTTGACTCGAGGAGTTTTGCTACAGCTACTGACTTGATTTGACTTGGCACTTTTTATTGATCAATTAACTGCAAGCCTGTAGAATTTGTAACTGCCAGGTTTTTGTGTTGCAAAATTTTGCAGGTGTTATACTTTTATTCATCTTATTTATAAACTGCTATGACTCTTAAACTGCGTGTTAAACTTGAGTAAATATTTATCTATACATGGCATGCATCAGCTTGTATGAATGACATGAAAAAAGTGCTCTAAGCATCATGTGACTTGGTTTAAACTTTAGAAGCTTTACTTGACTTCTTAGATCCAACTTTTGCTAAATCACCAATATTATGCTGGCATCATGCCATCAACGTAATTTCGCAAAGCAAGAGTTATAGAATGTGGTCTGAATGAAGACATGAACATGACGAGCAAACTAATAAAATTAACAAATATATCGACACGCAATGAAACAATGTTTCACTGCTACACTATAACTATGAATCAGAAGCAGCCTGAAGTTCCAAAGTCTTAAACTTGCTTAAGCTAGAGCCACGCTGAGCAGAATTTTGCATGAGAGCATTATATTATTATGGTGAAAATCTGCTGCAAAAGTTGTCTGCCACACGCAATTGTTGTCATCGAGAGCAATACTCCAGTAGCCAATTGTATTTGCCAATGGTGTTAAACTATTATTTTAGTTTGAATTCATTTTAGCTATTCTCATAAATTCGAGATTGATTGGAAAGAGGGCGTAGAACTGAAACTCAAAAAGTGGACTTGCTAAATAGTGATGAACCAATTGAATCACCATCAATTGTTGCAGTATTTGTTCAGCAGTTTGACTGCATAAAATCTGCACCAAACAGCCCTATTTTGCTGCCTCCGAAAGGTTTTCGCTAGCGGAAATCCGTTGCTTGTGGCCCTAGCTTTAGCTAACATAAATATACAATTATACACGAGTGAAAGATAACGTAGAGTGAAGAGAATGAGAAACAGTCAGTAAAAATATAAACAAGTTTGATTAAAGCTTGCTTGTTTTTGAACAATTAGAACAGCTGAGAGAAAGAATAATTGTGCAAAAGAAGTCTAAAACCATCATTATAAAATACACGGCAATTAATTTAGCATAGTTACCTTTAGATTTGTCAAATTCTATATAAAATCAAACCATGGATATTTAAAAAAAATAAATAATTACAATTCATACTAAATTAACGAGATAAATGAAAAATTTATATATAAGCCAACTGTAATTGTCAGTTAAACTATAGAAGGTACTTACGGAGAGTAGTGGCTTTCACCGTTACGGGCTGGTAATTACTTTTACCCAAATCGTTGAAGGCTTGAACGGTAAACTCATACTCTGTATCAGGATCTAAGCCTAAAATCAGTACAAGCATTAACCAGGCCATAATTTTTGTATCTATATTTCATATAGTTGTAGCCCTAGACTTCGTGTGTCAGCGTAGAATTTAGGTCATCTCACCTCGAACAGTGAATGGAATAGAAGGTGCATCAGCATACATGTAGCTTCCTCCAGGTGAGTTATACCGGATATTATACTTCTGCTGGAGACCTCCATCAAACCCTGGAGTCCAGGAGAGTATGACAGATGTGTCAGTAGCATTCAACAAAGTTATATCCGTAGGAGGATCGGGTTTGCCTAGGAAGTCAAAAGTATGTGGGTATAAAACAGGCTTATGTAAGCTTTTAAATTTACTCACTCAAACTGATTCACATGTATTTATATCATGATTACACAATGGAAATAGAGTGATGAGAATTTAGACTACCTACTTATAAACAGATACTTTTACTTGGCAGTTGAAACATAAATACAACTTTATCAATCATCACTTTAAAGATTCATTTCACCATAAGGTTTATATAACAAATCGTTTTAGAGAAGTTGAGTAATCATTTTTATTCCTGCAAGTTTGAATGGCCAAAGCTAACTATTTTACTACCTTATCATAATATATACGGCTGTAAAATATATTAGTTAATGTAACTAACTTGTGCCAGATAAAATGATGTCATGAGTGTCTACGCCTTTTGAGTTCTGTGCAGTACATTTATAAGAGCCATAATCTGATTCGCCCACATTCTTTATGATAAGTACATAGCTAAACTTGATTGGTCCTTCAGTTTTGCTAGACATGTTGTATTTTACATCATCCAGTGTGATGGGATCGTCTCCTTTTTGCCAGGTGATCACTGGAGCTGGGAAGGCATCTAGTTTACACTTTATATAGCCATCATCATACGTTTGAGCAGCAGATTTTGATGTTCTGGGGGCTTTATCAATCACAGGTTGAACTAAAGTACATTAAACAAAAGGGCATATATTCAACTCCTAGTACAATAAATAAGTAATCGTACACCCGTGTTTATATGAACAGCTACTGAGTCTCTATCTCATCGAAGAACTGACATATTCAATACTTCACCCACAATACTATTTTATTTGTACATTTTATTGCCTTTAATTTATATTCTGCTTACGTATAATTATAACAAATACCGCTACCAAAATGACAAGCATATATGATATGTTTATTTTTACTAATCTGATGCTTTTCTAGATTTTTTAGAAGACGAACAAAAAATTGAATTAGTTTAAATGCTATGTTATTTTATAAAGACTAGCAGTAGCACCATAACATAAAAAATTGTTATAGCCAGTCGACCATACGTAGATATTTCAAACTCTATAAGGGAATAGTCAAGCAGCATCTACTTACATGGTACTGGATCAACAGAATATTCTTTGCTGACAGAGCCAAATGTGTTGTTGGCCTCACAGGTGAAAGTGCCAATATCATCTCTCATGACACTTGGTATCGTGAGAGTTAGCGTGCGAGTAGTTCCTGTCTCGGACAGAGTCTGCGTGCCACGAGTCATGTCATAGTCTAGTCGCGTCCATCTGGCATGACTCTTAACAACGGGTGGGTTCGCATCAATAACACAATGCAAGGATATGCCTTCACCATCTGTAGTCTGTGTTGGCGAGCCCATTATTTCTGCACCATCTTTAAAACATAGAGGATTGTATCTTACACGCTGTTATTGAAAGCTAACTTTGTGAAGCCCCAGGCATACTTCTACTAATCAAGTCATGTTAAATTATTAAGTTACCAAGAGTAAAGAAATAGTATTTTTAGCATGGTATTAATAAATACAAATTCAAGTCTTGATCTATATCAACATAAACTCTTTTTGATTAGCTTTATAAACTGTTCTTCCATTATTGCGTGCAGCTTTGCTTGGTGCATTGAGTACTATACTGTTAATTAACTTATTGTGCAATTGCAATGAGGTCCACTATGTACTATATTCCTGCTCTCTATTGCACTTACATTGTACATCTATCTTGAAATTGGCATTAGATGTCCCTTCATTGTTTGTTCCTTTCACCCGGTAGTTACCAGTCAAAGCTCGGTCCACATTGATGAGGTTGAGAACTGCGCCGGTAGCCGACAGCTGGGGGATAGTGATGTCTCTTTTGGTGGTGAATTTTATTTCTTGTTCTGTGTCTCCATCAAGCTGTGATAAGAAATCATGTTAGTAGATTCAGCCTTGGTTTTCACTTAGCCTAGGGCCACACGGTGCGTATTTTCGCATGCGAAAATTGAAATCACAAGTAGCAAAGGTGTCCACTGTGCGCGTTGAGAAAACCTTCGCACTTGTCGCTCTGCATTTTCAACGCAAGTGCGAATCGTCTCTGTCGTCGTCACCTAATTGGCTGGTAACTATTCAGCGAGCCCAATTTCTTTATTTAGTGCTATATTCCAGTAAATTGCGTTTTATTGAAAGCGAGTGCGATTTAAAAATGAAAGCTTTATTTATCACGCATCACTGACGCTACAGTGGACACCTTTGCTACTCGGGATTTTAATTTTCGCATGCGAAAATACGCACAGTGTGGCCCTAGGCTTAGAGTCTGTCATTAATCATTATTATATTTCATTAATGAAAAGCTCAATGCTTTTCCCCTTGAATGGCAACTGTCAAATAATTGTTTGGGAACTTGTGTTAAAAATTTCAACTGCCTCATTCATTTATGAATACCACAGGCAGAATTATGATAGTTATGTAACATATCTTATCTTCAACAACTGAAATATAGCTAAAATGTTACACTAAAAGCAATTTAGGGAGGTATCTGATTAAAATACCTTAAACCATGTATAAGTTATTTCGGGTGGATTACTCAATGCTGCGAAATTGTTGTTAGTTTTATTTTTTCCTTCTTCTAATTGGAGAACAGTTGGAACGTCAGTAAATTTTGGTTTGTCTAAAAATATAAGACAAAACATAGGATGTTTATATGATATAGTTATATATTATATAACATACCCCTACCCATTTCTCCTCTTTCTACTAAAATAAGTGCTCCTAGTATTTGCACTCACAGTAAATACTCCATTTAAAGTTGATATTTCATTTTTACAACAAAAACTATTGTCACAAAGTTTACATACTACCAAGCATCGCTAGAGTCAGAAACACCTATTACTTATAGAATTCTATTCAAAGCAAACTCTCATTCTAAATCATTTGCAATTTTAGTGGAATTTGTTCTCTTAATTCCAGATAACCCAGTCAACCTCTCGTTTATTAGAATTATATACACTTTGTTACCCAGACACATTGTTTACAATAGTAAATCCAAGGTCACAATTAAAAATATGGTAGATTGTCAACAGTGTTTAGCAAAGGATACTTACAGAGGATATTTAGTGACATTCCTCGGGCGGTAGATCTGCGAATCTCACTGTTCCGTGCACTACAGTGCACCGTGACCCCATTCTCTGAGGCAACTGGTGTAAATGTATACCTAAAAGAGAAGAGCCAGCACAAACTGACAGTAACATATGATGCAAAGTCCAAGTAGCAGGTGATAGAAACTTTACAACATTCCAAATAAAACAGCTAGCTAGTCACTATATAATTATGAGTTTTATGACTGAATACCCTTGATTCTTAAGTTATTAATGGCATCACGATAATATATAATAAATTCAGCCCTAATATAAAACATTATATAAGTACATAAATTGTCATTATCATGTTACATGTTGAACTTGAACTTTTGGTGCAAAATATCCATATTCAGCAGACGTTGGTGTTAAAAATTAACCGAAGTTAAGTAAGCAGTGAAATTTGAGACAGTCAGCTGTTAAACAAAGGCAACGTGTCTCATCACTTAAAAATTGCTGTGCCAAAGGAAATGTTGCACTTACGAGCTCACTGTTGACTTCCCATTAAAGTCACCATTTTCTGTTCGTACGTGTCGTATATTATCAGTAAGGTTTGATAGCTCTGTGTTGTCTTTATACCATATAATTGTAGACTCAGGGTTACTAGAACCACTGTTGCACATTAGGGTGACGCTTACTCCCTCTCTCAATGGTCCATTGGCAGTTATCACTACATTCTGGGGTGGAACTAAAACGTACAGTATATATTTACGCATTAAAGTAACATGAAAGCTTGTATTTGAGAGTCTTAAGATCATTCAATTACACCAAGGAGTGTTGGTCAAAACACATAGCAATCAACTATTGAATTTGTAGAAACTGTAACTTAGGTGCTTTGGAAAGCATTTAGAGTAAGATGACATTCAACTGTCAGTCAAAGATGGCATCCATTGTTTACTGAAAAGACAATAAGCAAAAAGTTTGAATTTTAAATATATTTCCATTGTAGCTACATTTATGACAGCTTTTTGACAGGCCAGGAAATGCATTAGTACATCAGAGGTATGCATCTATCATGATTATTGTTAATAGTACCAGTGTTTTGATAATGCAACATGGCAAATTCATAGGATAGTTTGCAAACCTGCCCTATTATCAACTTAAACACTTTATTTAGCACATAGTTATTCCAGTGAATGCACTCACTATTGATTCAATAGTCTCAATTTGGGTAATAATCACAGGTTTTAAAGGTATGTAACTTAAATATCTTCTAATTACCCCTAAAGTACAATGATAGCTATTGATAGTAATTAGACACTAATATGGTGCCTATTTTATAAATACAGCATTGAGAATCGCAATAAACATGTTTCAAATAACATAAATTACAAGTGTGATTTGTAGAATTTAGGTTTAATAAAGGTTTTAACACCAAATCAAGTTTGCTTGGGGTGATGTGTTTAGTAATTGCTATATTATTTCTGTGATTTAAATAATCTGACTTTATTTTCACATTTCGAAACATTGGTCTGTTCAACAACCCCTCCCTGCTTCAATTCCGATCAGTTAATCACTGCCAACTTAAATCTACAAATTACTTCACTTGCTTTCACTATATTATAAAACAAGATGATAAACTTTAAATTATTGATTTCAAAGCTTTTTTATATGTTGTTACTGTCTAATTGTGTAGCTCTCCCCAACAAAATGCAGCCTTGGAATTGTTCACAATTACACAGTATTATTAATAGCAAAATGATTTCACAATCTAACGAGGCTGCTAAATTGATATATTTAAACAACATTTATTATAAAATCAGTTTGGTTGGATATACAACCCTAGAACTGTTTTGAGTGGTACATGCGCAAAATATTCTGACAGAATTAATTA
This sequence comes from Bugula neritina, assembly GCA_964035545.1. Lineage (NCBI taxonomy): Eukaryota > Metazoa > Bryozoa > Gymnolaemata > Cheilostomatida > Bugulidae > Bugula > Bugula neritina. Next base: position 6,052,753 of record OZ037765.1, on the reverse strand, counting down.
CTAATAATTTGTCAATTATGCTCCAATCTTTTCTGTGCTAATTCTTTTTATTAGCTCTAGTTGAGTAAATAATCTCTCCACGTTATAAAAAAATAGTGACAAAAAACATAAGTTTAAACTCTTACTAATATATCTTATAATATTAGAATAACATATGGTAAAATGTGAAACGAAGGGGCAATGAAGCATTCAAACATGAATAACCTGAAAAATACTAACGTGGGGAAATTGAGAGAATTCAATACTAGTTGAGAATAGATTTATGAAACTGAAAACTAAATGAAAGTTGGTATGCCAATAATTGACAGAATTTGAACTTGATAAACAGGTGAGCAGATTTGCTGGTCTAGACCTTATTTTAACAATAACCATGAAAACTCAAAAGTCTCCAACCTGAAGTGAATATATTTTAGCAGAGCAACTATAATCCATTTCACGAAAAATATCAACATGTATTTATATTTGTATTTCCATTTTTTTGTTGATGAGAAATTATTTGTGCTTTATTAAAGAAAACCAGCCATGGAAGCGAAGAATGTTGTAAAAAAATGCACTTTTTGGGGGAGACACAGTAGATTTACTTTTTTGAGATAAAATTTTCTACGATTTATTTACTGGTTTAAAAACTTACAGTATACCATGATGTCAATGTAGTCACTTCGGAGTGGGCTAGTGGTGGCAGAACTAGTTGCAGTGCAACTGAACCTGGCTCCGTTGTCTTTAGGTTGGGCCGTGAATCTCAACTCTCGGTAACGAATTGTCCCTTGAGTCTGCAACTCTCCAACATTAGTAGCTATCGCTGTAGTACCTAGTGAAATAAATATCACTTTTTATACACTTACTTGGGTTATTAGAAATTTAATACTATTAATATGCATTATGCCACTTTAATACATGTTTACATTATACTGGGTTTTGAAAATATCTAAAATCACTGATTTTGGTAAGCCAAAAGCTGAGATTATGATGTCACAGGTTTAAGCTTCGATCTCAGCATGAATTTTGATTTGGGTTGCTTAATTGGAGTAAAGACTGACCCTTCCAACTTTTATGTTTATAACATGGTTTTAAAGACTTCCGCTTAGAGCACAGAGGAAATTGTGATCAGATGCCTTTATTGACATTACCTAGCATTCATTAAACCAGTGCTCCAACCACTAGACCGATGCTGCTTTGTAAAACCTACGATTATGATGGCAAATATAAAAAATCATCAAGTTGTAACATTAATCACAATAAGGGCTTCTATATACACACAACACCAACCTGTGTACCAGGTGAGAGAGGGCAGAGGGTTCCCTTCGTTGGAGGTGCACGTCATTTTACGGGTTGTATCCATCCTCACAGCAATTGAGTTGTTGAAACCAGTAATTTCTACACTGTCAGGTGGATCTGTGACACAACAAACCATTTCAAATATATATTCTAATATGTGGCCCTAAAAAAGACTCGTGTTAATGGTTTGATTTTAAAGTACATACCAAATAGAAAGGTTTGGCAAGAAGAGCTTTTCCTTTAGTTTTTGGGAGCTAAGTTTTTTAATAAAAGCATAAAATTAAAACCAAGTTGAGATTCAAAATAACTAAATATCTATATTTGATACAGAAAAGCTGCTTTGTGTACTTATATAGAATAGACAGTAATAATTGGATAAGCATGCAAAAAAATAACCCGGAAAAATTTCGCAGCAATATGAATTTGTTTATAAAGCTTTTCCATTAATTACTTATTATTGTTTATGCAGCTTATATGCAAATTATAAATTTTCAGTTATTTTCACCATCATGCATTTTACTATTTTTGATTGTAGTTGCATTCACCTTGTTTTAAAAAAACATTATGAATAAAGAATTATTTTAACTGTTGCTAATCTAGTAACAAACCAACATTTATCAACTTATAACAAACTAAATAACTTAAGAAATTTATAGTCCTGTCCACAAGCAAGATAGTTCTAGAATCTACGTCATGCCATTTTAGCTTTTACAGCATTTACTTGCAGACTAAACAGTGCAACATGAACTGTATTTAATTTAACGAATAAATAATGAAAACATATTACACCTGCCTACTCTGATAGTAGCTGTGCCAAAATAATATTTATTTATTCAACAACTAAAACCTCTTTTTGCAAAACTGTCAATATACGAAACCATTAATTTTTTCAGTGAAATCTTCAAATTGTTTATTTACAAATTCAAAAATATTACGTAATTTGCTTTTTTAAAGCATTTAAATGTTTATGACGTAATAGCTGTACAAAAAATAGTTCATTTGTAAGATGCATCAGTCTATTACTGTACGCTGCCAGAAGTGCCACTAAACAAACGTCAATAGCAACTATAATTTAAATTTGCCAACCATAAGCCCAGAACTAATAATTGTTCAGCTAAAACGGTTTATTCTTTATGACACTAAAGACAGCACCTACAGTACGCACACAGAAGCAGTGAAAGAAGTTAGTAAGTAATACAAGAGTAGTAACTTACATAAAACATTCAATTGAACATTGTCACTTTTCATATCATTGACTTGTGGAACGTGAGCCCTGCACAAGTACTCGGCATTGTGATCTAGCCTGCCAGGGGTTATAGTGATGTTAGTCTGAGTAATGTATCCTTCTTCTTCTGACCCTTCAACCTACATTAAGACTTTAGATGTAATAAATTTAAGACCTTCAATGTAATAAATACGATGGCGGAGATGGCGTACATATGTGAACTCATATCTCAGATATGTGACTTTAAGAGATATGATTCAACTGCTGACAGACAAAAATCTACTAACTTTCACTTTTTAGATCACATGAAAAGCAACTTTTAATGGAAACTATAAATGTTTTAATGCAATACAATTATTTGGCTATTACAATTTAATGTTTTCAAGTGCAGCTTTACAAAATCAATTAAAAATGATTCAGACGAAATCTTCGCCAATTAAAGCAGTTGGAAAAAAATGTTGAAATGTGCTTTCCAGTTTAGAATTCTTTCTTAGAATTGAATATTTCTATATTTGTACAATTTTAGAGATTAAACTGCTTTCAATAGCTTGAGTTAAAAAAGTTGGACTGGTGAGGTTTTAGTATGCCATTTTAAACAACAAACCAGGGTAAAAGTGTATACTTGGTAACCTAGATATTGTTATGTATTTAATCATTTCCCTTCAACATATTTCTACCATGACAAAATTTCAGTTCCAGTAATTTATACTTTGACAATTAAAAACGTGATTAACTATGAAGTTGTAAGTAATTCAAGAAAATTATGCATTAGAAAGATACACTAGCAGCATATCTCTAGAATTGAGATTATAAACAAAAAAGTATTATGTTACTAACTACGTTTCAAATAGATTGTCAACTTTATTAACAAAAGTTGACAAAAACTAAACAAATACTGAGGTCAAAGGTTGTAGAGCTTAGCAGCACGATGAAATGTCATGGTAAGTTAGAGTCAGCTGTATATCCGGTGTATGTTACCTGCTCAAATGTTACTTATTGAGTGTTTTGCATACAGCAAAACTGTCTAGCGCCATAAAACTGCAACTTACTGAGTAGCGTATAGCTTCAGATATAATATAACAAAGATTGCTATGAGCTCTAAGGGAGAATCAGCTGAAAACAGAACTCACAGAGGTTGCGATTCCTTCACTGATGACAGCTCCTCTGCTAATCCAGTTGATTGCAGCCTGAGGGTTACTGATTGTTGTGGTGCAGGAGAGGGTGAGGCTATCCCCATCCTTGACTTCTTCATTGCCAGTTATGGTAACAGCATCTGGGGCAACTGCAATGCAGGGTAAGAAGTTCCTGGTGAACAGCATGTTTTGAAATTTTCTCAAACCAGTAACCTTAGCCTGTCATCAGCCCTTGACTCAGCGGTTTGGCCTTTACCTTTTCATGCTATTAATTTCATGAATGGTTTGGCACGAGTTGGTGATAACACTTTTGAAAACCACGATTGAGTGCTGACACTCGTGGTTGTGGTTTTTAAAATTGCGACAGACATAACACTTTAATGTGTAATTCTGCTAATCATATTATAGGCAATATACATTTTGAGCTTATAAAGAGTTCACTTAGTTCAACCAGTTTCTAGTGTCAGGTTTTAGTACCTAATAAAAGTGTTGAATTTAAAATTGAATTTTTATGTTTAAATTTAATTGAATAAGATGTCATATAAAATAACCCAATGGGGATATTGACAAGTTCAATAAGGTGGTTGACCACTGCTGATGGTATGGGTATTCTTAGAGATACTTGGCAGCACTAGATGACTGCAACTATAAAACCACCAGCTATTATGACTGACACCTGTTTCTGGTAGATTGGACAGATCTCCAACCAAAAAGCTGGTTTCAGATCATTAAAATCATACTCAATGCTAAAAAGCCTACCAGCACCTCTCCAATGGTTTTTGTTTACAATGTTTACTGCTTTGACCAGGGGTTAAATATATCCAAAAACTAGAATTTGGACTTTTCATCTCATAAATTAGTTTTTCCCCTATTTTAAAAATATTCAATTTTTTCAAAACTTTGAATACAAGCATTGCAGACTATGACCATGATAATTAGTCATGATAAGACCTGTAAATTAATAATGATAGCCTAACAAAGGCATATTATGGTCATTACTGAAGGACTGAAATCACTTTAGAAAATCAACTCTTTATACCAACAGTAAAAATTATCAACTTTACTAGTTGGAAAAATTGAATTTTTGTTAGCTTTATGTTCTGAGTGAACAAGTATAAATTAGCCATTTAGTTAGGGCACTACAAGTTAGTTTATACCCAGTTATACAGGTGATTTACTTCTGACTAACTTATCTAAACAAATCCCATGTAATACAAGGGTTGATTAATTAATACAAATTTCAGAAACACATGTATATCATATGAAAATAAAAATTATGTTGTTGGTAGCCTAAAGAAAATATATCACTCAATGTAAATGGTAACCCGATAGCAAGTGCCCATTTCCTACAGAAGTCCGAGGCATATCCTGTGAAAACATGATAGACTGCAGTAATTAAACCAAATAATCTTGATGTATCAACTAGTAGTGTTATTTACTTACACCTGACCCGAAATCTCACGGAGGCTGACTTTGGCGTTGTGATGGCAGCATTGAATGCATCACACCTATACACAGCATTGTTATCAGCTGGTTCAATTTCTATCAACAGTTCACTCTTCACCACTCCAGACTCCTCAACAGTTGTGAACACGTGGTTATAAGGCTCGTCATTTCGGTACCACTGTAGGGTTGGCAGAGGGTTGCCTCCTACCGCCGTGCAGATCAGCTTCAACTGGTCACCTCGCTCCTTCAGCACATCCGGGTCAGCTCCATCTATCTTAGGATCACCAGGAGGCACTGCAACAGATGTCAGCCATTTTTCTTTTTAGTTGGAAGATAGTAATATTTACATTAATGGCCTACACTGTATACATAGTGCATACATCTTTGTTATTCTAACACATTTTTGGCATAGAATCAGACAGTACATAGTTAGCCCAAGTTACATACCATGGCCAATGACTACCTGATGTATTCAAGATGATTAGGTGCAAGTAAAAGGTGCGCTGCCTGTATCTTATTAACCAGTAATTCGTAACACTTGCATATATCCAAATTTTAGTGTGAAGACTAGCATTCATATTCTCTAAATATAGAATGTATGATAACTTGGTTATTAAGATGGGCCGTTTAACATGGTAACCAAGCTTGAGCTGAAAGTGGTTATATAATATATATACTACTGACACCAACATACATTGCGTTCTGCAAATTTTAACCTCAAATATCTTTGACATTCATATTATTAAGCAAAACAAAAAGTCATAGTGTCATTTTCCTTTCTTATGCATTGATTTTTAGTATTATTATCTTCTTAATATTTTGCACAGACTTGGTGTTGTGTAGCAATGAAGACTTTGTTACACTAAAGGTTAATTAAATTAACTCTATATATATTCCCATATATTCAAAGTGATTATGACATGCGACTGGAAATACAGGCAACACAGTTTTCCCAGACTTGCACATCTAACACAAGTAAAGTGAGTAGGTATATGGAGTCTGCACAATATCAGTCAAGTGTTAGAGTAAGCATGCCACATCTAGACGTTTTTACAAAGGCTATAATGAGACACTATTTATCATAGTTGGCTGCCATCAGCTAATCAGTACCATGTGGTCATAATTTTTCAAATTTCATAACTTAAATAACTTAGAGTTGCTACAAGGCTGATGAACGCTACCTCAAACAAGCACTTCTAAATACATAAGAAGCTAGCTTTACTCCATTTATGATTTCAAACTGTAATTATAGTTTGAGTGATTAGCATCGTTTATGTCTTTACAGGGCAGCCATTGAATATATTTTAAAAGTTTATAATACCTAACTGTGACTACCTACATTCTGTCGTACTGATTCGATAAAGTATGTGTGTTATTATTGCCTACAACAGCTGTAACGATAAAATTAACATTCAAAACCCAGGCAGTACCATTATTTGCTCTGGCGGCAAAAAATTTAATATAAGTAACAAAGTATGAAAACTGATTGTTTTACTTCTGCAGTAGTAAATGTGTGTGTGGGAAAGTTTATTGGTCAGAGTAATATTATGCTTATAGTTTAGTCATTAGTATTTCTTGAAAGAAGACTACTCCTAGGGCATTGTTGAGATGTTATTTGAACATATGCACGAATGAACACTATTTGATGACAATTTTTCACTTAAAAATATGTGGTTTGTCTGACTTTCAATATTGTAAGATATTGTAAGTTTCGTACTCACCCTGAACACTAAGGTTGAAGACAGTCTCTATAGGAGAAATTGTAGATATTATTTCTAGTTGAACCTGCTCAAGATCAGCTGCACATTTGTACTGAGCTCCATTAAAAATCTCACTAGGCTGATCTATTGTTAAAATACTGGAAGTTGTTTCTAAGCTGTTTGTTGCAGTAGTGGACTGAGATGGAGATCCACCAGATGTCAAAGGAGCACCATTTATAAACCTGTAAGAAAATACATGCTGCAATCAAACTTAATATATTCAAGTACCTTTTTCGACATTTCTTGTACTTTTTGAATTGATCTGGAAAGGGAAAGAACTATATAAAATTTGATTGTTAAAATCAATACCAGAAAAATTTTCTACAGCAGAGGATTCTATCTAAAAGTACCCTATCTCCAACTGGTACTACACAGTGGATACAGTGTCATGAGTAGATGCTGCCTTATTCCATTGGGATAGCAATTCATTCTAACCTACTTACACCTGCATGATAGTATCAATGACAATTTTAGTAGCTACAATAACAGCCCCAGAGACAGTTCATTCACTTTAGGGTGTAAAAACAATTTATTGATTGAGTTAAGAGCTGGGAATGAGTAAGGCACACTCCTTTTGTATTCAGAGAGTGGTTGATGACTCTGCATAAAGAAAGCAAGACTGAAGATGCTGTTGTTGTGTTAACTCATGACTATAGGAAGTCTCTTTAATGAATAGCTAAAAGTAGCCATACCATTTTATTGGAAAAGCGGGTTTGGCTGGTCCAATAGTACACTGAATCTGTGCTTGGTCAGCAGAGTGAGAGATGACGATGACTTCGACAGGCTGCCTCCTGGATACTGGCTCGATGGCAGCATTTTTTATTCCAGTTATTACAGGGCGGCCTGGTTTCACTATAAACAGACATAAATACAGTGTCAGTTTGTCCTGATTAAAGATACAAAGAAAGGGAGTAGCAGCTAATTAGTTTGTTGGTATAATTTAGTAGCAGTTGAATTCCAAACTTACCAAAGACTTTGACATGTATATCACCAGTAACAGGAGGGCTACTTTCGACAAAACAGGTATAAAGGCCATCGTCAGAGGCCTGAACATTGGTTATATTCAGCTTGTGTATGTTCCCTTGATGCCAAGAAACAAACCTAGGCATTGTTCCTCCTTCTGCAAGCAAAAAGCAAAACAATATTTGTAGAATAAAAGATTTATCAAGTATCTCACACAGAACTTTTCCAGAAGTCATTGCAAGCATTGAATGTTCTCTCTGAATGAAAAGTGATGAGACATAAACATGAATAGACCAGCAACTCTTCTCATTGGAAATCGTTACCTGTGGTAGCTGCTGCTACGAGAACTAATATCAACACTAACTTGATATAAAATCAATGAATACAAAAGCTGATCACAGTTGATAATTTGTTTGCTAAAGAAGATGATCCAGCCACTCCTGTCTAGCTACAGTACAATGAAGCCAATAATAATTTCCTGGAGTAGATTTTATAAACATGCCACAATCGAATTTTATGTAAACTACCAGAGACACGCAGAGCTGGATGTGTTTGTCGTAGAGCTTTTGAAACATTTGATTCGACAACTTTGCAGGAGAAACTGTCTCCCATAATATGTGTAATTAATGAGAAAATTGCTATGCGTTACAAACTAGGCAGCCCATAATGTCCGAACTTGATATATTGATTTGCATATGAAGAGCTTTACTTCTTGTTTGGAGGGTTAAGTGAATGAGCACCTCAATATGCAGCCCACCTGCTCTGAATTTACACGCCTTTTGTTTCACTGGGCACTGCTGAGCCACATATCAGAAGATAATCTAATCTCATTGGAAAGTCACTATCACTAGTTGCTGTCACAAGATATAGAGTGTCAGCAGGTAGTCTGGATTAGGTTAGATCAATATTCTTATGTTACAATTTGAAATAGTAAACAAGTAACGAAAGTATAGCTCTCTTGTACATGCTTTATTAAAATATCCTGTTCGTTTATATATTGAATGCTAAGCATCATAACTTGTTAGATGTAACCACAAAATACTAAATTAAGTATCAAATTATGCCAGATAACCACAAGACTGGATATTTATAATTTATATTCGCAGTTTATTGCTACTATATTTAAATATCACTTTTCTTAGGCAGCACTTTTGTAACTTGAGATGATTTGTCTGGTTTGAGTCAAGAATAAACAAATTCGCCTTGCAGAAAGAGCCAATATTCTTCGTTGTAGACCACAAAAGCTTGGCCTCAGAATTGGACTGCCCAAGCCAAGCACTTCTTAAAAGTTCTTTTATGATGAATGAAGCAAGATATATTACAGTACTCAGACTGTCAAGTCAAGTGAGGAGAGAATATCACTTTCAGTTTCAAGAGGATTTGAAGATTACAAAATCTACACCAAGCTGTGACTCTCTAGGGCCATTATACATTAGCCATAATATTAGCTCAATAGTTTTAAATAAGTATGATGTTTGGTTACATGTTCGCTAGAATAACAATACAACAATAGGTCATTTGAAAGTTTTATTAGTTTTCAAGCCTTAACAATCAAAGCATTCATACGCGAAGCATTCATAAAATGCACATGTGTTTGTGTATTTTACTTGCTGAATGATGGTAGGAAATGTGTGAAAACAAACAGCACTCAAAGAAGGAGATAGTGTGTCAGTCAGTAAATAGCATTTTGGGAATTAATTAGAACTTGAAGAGGCTCAATAGCAAACCTAGAATACCTACACACTAAGCCTGTGTTCAATAAAATACAAACTGCACCATAATAGACTCAAATAAACTTAAACTTTGGAATCTATAATGGTATTTCTGACCAAATGCTGGCATAAATGTGCATTTATTTATTTCGTGGCTAGTAAAGTCACAGCTATGAGTTTTACTGACTGTGTAAAGATGAACAGTTGATACAGTAGAATCAGGCATCAATTCAATGTGACTTACTCTCAGCTAACTGTTATTATTATGATAAAGTCTTTCCTATTGATAATAACAGCTGAACGCCCTCCTACCCACAAGAGCTGAGACTGTCAGCAATGACAAAAACTCTAAATTATTATTCACGTTAAACAAAACATGCCACCAGCTATCAGAGACCATGGCTACTGTAAGAAACGCTGTATGCCTACAGAGTGGCACCAGCCTGTGGCGAACGCATCCAGGAAAAAGTAAAATTGATTTGCAAAACTTCTTTTCCAACTGAGATTTGGCTTATGTTCAGCATTCATTAGGTGCTGCAATTTTGAATTATTGCCAGAAAACAAAGTAAAATTAAAAGTAACATTTTTGCTTTAGTATCAGAATTAACATTTTTGTAGTAATTTCTGGTGGTATGAGCAGGCACTTTTTTCATTTGATTGCAGCACTAATATCTAGATTTAGTTTACTTAAAAAATAATGGAAGTATAGAGAAACCGATAGGCTTAGGTTTGAAAGCAAAGGTTGGTCTTTTTATGAGTTTTTTATTTGAACCGGAGTCTGACAGCATGACACATGATTAGTCAGCCTCTCATAATAACTCCACAAATATTTCTATAATTACTTTATCATTAATTCAATAATTGTGAAATAATAGCATTAATAGAAAGTAGATAGAGGGTTTTAGAGTTATTGTTATGTCAAATAATAATATCCTAAATGTTTCAAATTCTTATATTGTGAATTGCTATTCTCTGAAACTGATATTATACAAATAAAAATAATAAAGACAAAATAATGAAATATCAATATAATTATAACAATAATTAATGTTATTATTAGTAAATGTAATAGCTTATAAATATATTGCTATTCAACACTGAAAACATAAAATGACATTACATTATATTTAATCATCAATGGCTATGTGCATGTATCAGTATGGCTATGAGAATTAGTTATTGATCTAAGATAATAACATAATATAATATATATTCAATGAATTCATATATCAGAAATTATATGTAACACATATTACAGTTAATTAACAATAAGGGGACACATAAGACTAAGTATATGTTAATCACTTAAAGTTAAAGTTTATGTACTTGTGCTTGTAAAGCCTAAAGCCATAGGTAATGTCTATTAGGATTAGTATTAGACTTAGTGAAAGTATTAGTAAATGGCCGAATATTATAGTTTGTTTGTTTATTGCTATACTTACGCGGAATATAGATTCCGGTGTTGAGAGCCCAGCCCACAAGAAATGTGTCTCCATCAAATGTTACCTCACAAGATAATGTGATTGTCCGGCTAGTTAGCGTTTCTATTACTGGCTCATAATTTACACTAGGAACGGCAAAAAGGTAGGGTATGTTCCAAAATAGAACAAGTAGCAGAAATTTCACTTGTATCTTCATTATTGACTTCCTCAAGCGAGAGTTATCCACAGAAATATTTGCTAAATGCTCGTGGACAGTCACTTAGGTAAAGTGGTGTCGGACGAATGCCACAGCAGTGTGCTACTGATCACTACCATTCATTCAAGCCATTCATTATGCAGTAACTGCTAAGGTTGACCCGAGATTTGATTGGCTAGCTGAAATAAAAGGTTACTTTCGGTGTTCGGAAGAGATGGCTATCTATATAACTACTAATAGATAAAAAGACACTGGGCTTTGTTGTTTACTTTGTTTATGCGTAGCCAAAAACTCTTTGAAAACACAATAACACTGCAGACAATAAGCCGGCACTAACAGAGCAGATGACTTGGAAATGAATAAAGTTGATGGTCAGATGCTAAGCTTAAATCTCAGGGTTATAACTTTTTGGTTTTATTTGTCACTAAAACTTTTGCTAAGACTTAGCCTCAGAGGCAAACCGATTCAAAGTTTGTTGTTTGCTTACAATTACTAATGCACAGTAAGTGCAAAAGCTATTTTAGAATTCAGAAAACTGATGACAAGGACCCAATATGTTAACTAAGTATCAGCATATAACTGTTGTTATACAATAACTTCCCTTCTGTATTTTTTCTTAACAGTAAATTTGTAAGTTTTCCTATTGAAGTCATATTTTAATGATTGCAGAGAAATATCCGATCCCGTATTATAGTCAGAAGGCAGTTTTAATATAATTATTTCAAATGTAAAATAGCATATTGCCTTTTAATTAACAGACTTGTAGTACATGTGTATATTAATGTATAATGCTTATTACCATAGTGCATGTTTACATGCTGTATAACTGGTAGTTGCAGGTGGTAACTATAAATGGTTATAAACAGACTAATGCTGCCATAAGCAGAATATTTGCATGCTGAGAGTTATAACCCTGTAATATATGATATGCACAAACTCTCATTTAACTACCTATGGAGTTATTTTACTTTTTTATCGTTTGACTCAAATTGATGAAGATGGGGAATATTTAGGTAATAAGATTGATATTATCTAAGGTTAATGGAACAGTTGCACCAATTGTTGGAACACGTGCATAAAACCTGATAATTTAATTTTAAATGTGGTAGAATTGCTGAAAAATTCAGTCTGAAACATGTGGTCATACACTTGATAATTATTATGTTCTATTTTATTATTTTATAGTTTGAGTCAAATTTGGTTGATCATTGATCATGATTCATAATACGTAGAGTAGCATTTGGAATATAGCCAAGATATACATATTATTATAAGTATTATATATTAGTATTATATATACATATAGTTCATGCAATTTACATAATCTATAATAAGAAATTGAATTACAGCATTAGATGTATTGAGCTGGGATGTGTGCTGAAGAGTGTGACGTTAGTCATTGAATGGTGTCAATTGAATATTGAGAGAAAGCTCACTTATAACGTTGCAGAAGCCAATTATGGCCAAGCATCATGGTAATTTGATTAGAAGAACATAAGGTTACAACAACAAACTATCCTCTCTGCTATTTTCTTGAATTTTTCAAAAACTCAATCAATTAATGAATATAATTTGAAAATTAGCCTCATTTACTAGTCAAGAAAGCTGTCTTCTAGTCAAGAAAAATTAGATGCTATCTCTTGTAGGTAGTTTGTTAAGTCATATTATACTGTAGTAATAAATAATCTGATTTAATTTAACCAAAATGTAATTTAATATAACAATTTGAGAGTATATTTTGTAATAGAAGTTGGGAAGTTTATTATGCTAAATTCTAAAAAAATTTATTTTGGAAATAAATATGCAAAATAGACTCGCATTGTTTAATAATGACATGTAACAGCAGAAAAGTCAACATGCCACCCATTATCTTCTAACTCTTGATATTTCAGGTGTAAACTATACATCCATGAGTGCAGTAAGTCAGGACAACTACAATGTATAAACAAGTAGACCAACTGCTGCACGTATGCTTTTAGTCTTTAAAGATGATTCCATATGCAGCTTGTGGCAACAGTTTAAAAAGCTCTGAGAAGGGAGTACTTTATTATTACATTGGGAATTGTAAAATTTGTAATTGGCTACAGCTTTGTCTTGTGCGTGTTGGGCTTCGGCTTGATGCCCAGTTCCATCAAACTTTTCCATCCGTTTGCTGAGACTACATCGCCAAGATCAAGCCTTTATGGTTCTGTAACAATTTTGTCCTAGCTTTTCTTTAGTTTCCTTTAGATGTCTTTCTTCCACTCTTATCTCTGACACTCTCCTAACATTTCCCTTGCTTTTTTTAGCACCATACCGCATTCCATTCTTATCTTTCTTGAGAAGTAGCTGACAAACCATGAATGCACACAGATGCCAATAATGCCAGACTACAAGTGTCTTGGTATGTTGCTTTCATGCGAAGCTGTCTAACCAATGGTGACAGCATCTCTAGTCAGTTTCCAATCATTTGAAAACCTGAGTTGAAGAAGTAATATCTTACAATTATACACAAATAAGGCTATCTTGTTTCTCAAATATGTAGCAACTGGGTAGAGAAACATCTTGCGGGAAACACTGATATGATGCCGTTATATAGTATGCACTTAACATTCATCAAACTGAACTAAGTGGTAGTTAAAACTGAAGGCCTTTTGCAAGGGAAGCCAGCAATTTTGTTTATATTATGCAATCAAGTAGAATATACAATGGCACTTTAAGCTATTATCCAATATAATACTAAGTAAGGTGTCTCATTTGCGCAATATGCTGCCACTAGCATAGCATACAGAGTATGTCATATGTTATATTATAGCAGATTAAATTACATTAAGTACTTCACCGAAAGCATGCCATGCAAGCTTCAACCAAGGCATTCAAAAGAGATACATACATTTCTATCCTAAAGTCATAACTTAACACCAATTGAATTAAATATCCATACCTGATTTAATTATGCATAAAAAGTTTATCATTGTGTCCAAGCAGCTTGCAGTATAAAAAGAATGAAATAGATTAGCACAATCTGAATAGCTGCACAGCTAGAAGCATGAAGTGTCATTTATACAAACTTATACTGGCATATTTCCTCAATGAATAATCATTAAGCAGCTGATTTTTCAGACTGTTCACAAACTATTGCTTATTTACTATCTCTAAATATAAATTCAGCTCTTGGATTACTTAAAAATTCAACTATGAGATACAGGAAACACAGGTTCACATCTATTGAAGGCTTGTGATTGTCTATAGATGTTATTGTTATTCTGCAGCGAAAAAAAAAGTTTTTTTCTTTTCAATTATTCATATATAAACAATAGTGTGGGTTGACCACTGTTAAATTACTCCTGCAACAGTACATAGGGAATACAATCAAATTATAACAATTTATTTTGAGACGAAATTCTATTTTCTTTGTGACTTTTTGCTGCTTTTCCATTATGCGAAACTGATATATAGGCTACCCACTTGTGCGAATTTGCTGCATGTGATCCACGGAAGTGGCAATTCCACAATGAATTTTTGCATTGATGCCCATAAATATAACCAAAAAACAATTGTGGACAGTGACACAAAAGTTTTAATTGTTGATGGTGTGATGGTTTCAATTAAAAGCATTCATATATAATTTAGTACTGATCATGAAGGTTGTAAGAAAGCATGTTTAGGCTGAAAATAAACTAATCTGAAGAAAAAACAAGAGCAATGCACAATTGATACAGCAATTATAGTATCCAAAATTTGCCTCCAATAGACGATGTAAAGTTGGTACATTTAGTACCTTGTACCAACTCTAGAATACTCACCACTAAAACTTATATAAACTTCTGCAAGTTCAAATGCAAAATGCATACTTTTAGAAAATAGCTGTGCAACTTTTATTACATGCATTATTTTATTTCATATCTTAAATTTATGAACCATGAGTTCATTTTTCAAAATGTTTAAATTAAGTGCTCAAAAAATGCAATTAAAATTTTTATTCTTGCACAAATACCCTGGTGCAGTTTGACCACAACCCCAGCTGTTTTGGCAAACACATTTAATGGTTTTTTTATTGACATAGTGGTGAATGAGCTGGTTGTTTTTGGCAGTTGGGTAGACTTGAAGCTTGGCAGCTTTTAAACAATTCTGATTGGCAGGATTTTACACGATAAGTTGATGTTTGTATCTGATTGGCCTAATAATGCATTTGCATGTGAAAATGTAGAGTTTTATTTAAGCTATAATGGTGATATTTTAGAGTTGGCACACACCCCTTTTGGGTTGAGTTTTATAGTCTGTTCCTGCTGTAGTCATCTACAACAACAGTGTATAGGGAAATTATTAGTATTACGAAATCTGTTTTGGCTTACTTTGCTATGCCAGTATTCTGACTTAGTTTTGTTATAATCAACTATGTTGGCAGTTAAAACTGAGGGTGATTTCATCAAAGGTAGACATTGCTGAGGCCTTAGAACATCAAATCAACCAGTGCTGTTACTTGGTTGTATTGTAAAGCAGTAGTGAGAGCATAGCACACTATCACAGTCACTGAGCTGCAATGACAGTATGTAAGGCACGTCAAAACACTAGCCTAGTCTCTGTTAGTATGTAGAGCAGTAGCACAGTTACAGCAGTCACACCACCCCTCTCTATCCTGTCTACCAAGCACAGAGGTTGCAATAATGATAATCATTTCATGATTTAGTTTTAAATCAATGCATACTACTAAATACATTCTCATAGTCTAATGTAATAAATTATAAAAAAGTTGTTTAACATGCACATTACAAATGCATTAGCCTACGCTAACTATAAATTATTTGCTTGTGTATACCCGCACTATTATTTTATTTTAAATTTGTAAAACAGTAGCTTTTTACTCTGTCACATATTCATCTGCATTGGATTTAAATGCACAGCTATTAGCAATAGATAATGTAGAAATTTTGTATAAAAATGAGTATTAGCATGTAGTGCCTTGCATGTGGGTCTATATTGTTTTGACGTGCCTTACATAAGATAATATAATAGAACTGACGAGTTTGGTGTAGCCACTGTCATTGCAGCTCAGTGACTGTGATAGTGTGCTATGCTCTCACTACTGCTTTACAATAAAACCAAGTAATAGCACTGGTTGATTTGATGTTCTAAGGCCTCAGCAATGTCCACCTTTGATGAAATCACCCTCAGTTTTAACTGCCAACATAGTTGATTACAAACTAAGTCAGAATACTGGCATAGCAAAGTAAGCCAAAACAGATTTCGTAATACTAATAATTTCCCTATACACTGTTGTTGTAGATGACTACAGCAGGAACAGACTATAAAACTCAACCCAAAAGGGGTGTGTGCCAACTCTAAAATATCACCATTATAGCTTAAATAAAACTCTACATTTTCAAATGCAAATGCATTATTAGGCCAATCAGATACAAACATCAACTTATCGTGTAAAATCCTGATAATCAGAATTGTTTAAAAGCTGCCAAGCTTCAAGTCTACCCAACTGCCAAAAACAACCAGCTCATTCACCACTATGTCATTAAAAAAACCATTAAATGTGTTTGCCAAAACAGCTGGGGTTGTGGTCAAACTGCACCAGGGTATTTGTGCAAGAATAAAAATTTTAATTGCATTTTTTGAACACTTAATTTAAACATTTTGAAAAATGAACTCATGGTTCATAAGTTTAAGATATGAAATAAAATAATGCATGTAATAAAAGTTGCACAGCTATTTTCTAAAAGTATGCATTTTGCATTTGAACTTGCAGAAGTTTATATAAGTTATAGTGGTGAGTATTCTAGAGTTGGTACAAGGTACTAAATGTACCAAATTTACATCGTCTATTAGTTGACCTTGACCTTATGGCACAATCTCATTTTTCTGTAGCATCATTAATTCTTCAATAATGCACTAAGTAACCTGAAATATCAAATTATACAAATGTTTTGGTGCAAGAAATTGGTGTTCAGAGTTATGATAGATTTTTCCTTACTTCATAATCCAGCCTGATGTATTTTACTGAATGTTGATGTGATCTAAACCCTAAAGCTACAGCGGATTGACAAATTTGGTTATCACATAAATCAAACAGCCAGAGAGGAGCATTTATAACATTATATGAGCACACAGTTATACTCCAATATTTACACTCTGAATAGACCATTGGTTTTGACATTGGGATGACAAAGAATTTGATCTATGAATCAAAATTTCCTTTGCTAAGTTTACTCAACACTAAATTGCAGACCCATTACAAATTATTATTATAAAATTCACTGTTGGCATGTATTGACTTATGAGAGAAAAGGACAGATTACAGTTCTTGTACAGTTCAGCTTAATAACAATGATGATGGGCTAGATCTCTATTGCTCATCTTCTGAAGAGAAAGTAATACATATATTAGAAAATCTATAAAAATATTAACAACAAATTTCTTGACACTGCATTACACAGATATAAAATTGTACAAGAGGTACTATTAGCAGAACTCCTAAATTACTCACATGCTTGTAAAATTAATGTTATTTCTACACATATTTACATTAAATCCCAAAACTAAAATAGTAATCACTTCTTGTTTTGATTCTGCTTCAGTTCATCAAAGCAGTCACGTAAATAGATGGCTGGTTTCATTTGCTGTTGATTATATCCCTCATGGCCCTGCAATATAAAAGACCTCCTTAATAGAAAAAGAAAGAACACATTGGAAGGAGGGTTGAACTTTTACAGCACCTATTGGTGTAGCAGTGTGGATGTGAATAAGTCCTTAGCCGCTTTAAAAAAAACCTTTCCATCCGGGGTTCTCACATGGATAGTGACTATAAACTTGCATGAGTTTGTATATAGTATGTTTTATATACTATTATTATTTAAATGCAAATAACTTCTGTATTTTAAAATCACAATACAAACATGCCTGAGACCAATCATATGAGCCAGCGTAGGCAAATATTTTCCCAGTAGAATCAAATGAGCAAGCTGTAATTGGCTGATTGAGCTGCTCGGATGTTTTCAACTTTGTGCGGACATCTTTGTCCCAGAAGTTGAATCGTCCATCAGAACCCACTGTGGCTAAAGTTCCGTGCACAGGGTGAAATGCTATGTCATTTACCTACAAACAGTACAACATGTATGAATTCAAGAAAAACAGCTGAGGCCTAACACAACATTTATTCATTTCATGATGAAAAGAATTAGTGTAGCGGAAATCCCAGACAAAAAACTCACGGCAAAGATATCTTGAACAGCTCCAGCTGTGGCGGGCGTAGAGCGGTGGCACTTGAATGAGAAGTTATCCTTAGGGTTGGAGGTATTAACATAGTGTATGGCAACCCTGCCTTCAATGCCACCCAGGGCAAACCCGGCAGGCATATTCGTCTTTTTGTCTTTGAAGATTGAAACAACTCTATGCTAAAACATAACAGCAGGAAGCTCTTGGAACAATACAAATCAATAACAAAACCGGCACTTATTTTCTTAGATCTCAGTGACCCTATGATTAAACATCAAAGAGTCAAGACTTTTTAATAGTACTTGGTTAAAAGGCAGACAGCCATCTGCAATTCACTTAGTTGTGTTCATTATTAAGATGACACTGCATATGTTTGCACAAGGCACTAGTGGGTGGTAATATGCTCATAAACTTTAGTGCATATACATAATTACAAATAGCTGTTGATCACTACAATGAAGTCTTGTTCAAGTCACATTGAATAAAACTGAGTTCTTATAGTCAATCCATACGAAGTGTTCGTCTCTCAAAAGAGAAAAGTCCAAATTAATCAGCCATTGAAAGCAATCTATCTTGTCGCCATTTAATGTAAACAAATATGACTGACATTCATTTAGTTTTAGTTAATGCCTCCCAGTGCTTCCACTCCATTTACACCACCTTGGAATTTGCTACATGACACTGTTCCCATTGGTCAACTACATGATACTGTTCCCATTGGTCGACTACATGATACTGACAAATCCATTGACATAATGTGAACTTTAGAAACTAGTTAATACCTACACACTGCACGTACAGCAATAAACTCTAATAACTTAGGGAACCGAATGAGAACTAGTGATCCATATCCAGAAGAAAAAGGTGAATTTACTGCAAGCTAAATTTCTAATGCTGTTTTGATTCATATCAAGCCAAGTTTCTATACCCTAAAGACACAACTCTTTCCTAAAATAATAGGAAAACAACATTATATAATGAAAAGGCTGCACATACTTGAAATTTGAGTGGAGATTCCATAGTCCTAAACTCGCGAGGCTGACCGTCCAGTTGATATATTATAACTTGTTTGTTTGCTGTCCCAACCACTGCCATCGGATAAACCTAACAATATAATACATGCTCTGTGCGAATACCACTGACTCAATTAATTATAATATAACCAATTAGAAAACATTTATATTATATACGGTTTCAAAAAGTCAATAAAATAATGTCTTTAATGCTATATTATAAATGAGTAAATTAAAATGCTGTATACTCTGTACAACCAAATATTACGATATTAGCATGATACTGAAGTTACCAGTTCATCATTGTACTAAACAATAGAGTGTATAGTAATGGGATTAATTTAAATACAACTTATACGCGACTGTTATTTCAACTTTAATCATAAACAAATGTATTCATTTCAAAAGTCGAAGGTGGCAAGGAACTGCTTTATTTCCATAACATGGCAATAAAATGTATTCATAAATTGTTTAGGGCTTATTTTTGCAAAGTATCTAAAAATATAAACATAAGATATTCAGAAACTGGAACAACTTGTATTACTCACCACATCAACACAGAATGCCCTTTCAGGCAAGTTCAGAGATGCCATAGGGGTGGGTGTCCGCGTGTCCCAAAACTATAGAATAATCACTGACGCTGAGAAGTGAATCAGGCAACAGAAATGCATAGAAATACTTTCCAGTTATTTTCATGATCATGTAGATCACAAGTACATATACATGAATTGCACATGACCCTTGGACAATAAAAATTAGGAGTGCAAAATCAAATATTGTATCAACAATTTGTGAATTTCCAGAAACAAATCAGTCATAAAAGCCATCAGTATATTGAGAGCCATAGACTGTATATAATATGAAACTATAAATAGCATACTTTGAGAGTTTTGTCCCAGCTAGCTGTCATAACACAGGAGTAAGTGGGTGCTTTGATCCAGTGTACAGCCTTTATAGGAGCATCATGCTGTGCTATCTGCGTGGCTTGATTCGTGGCCAGGTCCCACATTTTAGCAGTTTTATCGCACGAGGCTGTGAAAATTTTTGTTCCATCCTAAAATTCAAAACAAACTTAATAGACATTGAAAATCAAGATTACATTTTGATGTTTATTAAGATTCTGAGGTAGTAATTTTGTCTAGCTTACGTCACTCCAAGCAACATCCAAAATGGGGTGCGTATGTGATTGCTCAGCCTTAGGCACTGTTTGACCAGTCTGTTGAACTTCCCAACAACGCACCTATAACAAAGAAAAAATGAATATAATAGAAAATAAATAAATATAATTAAACAAATATCATAATGAAATAATAGTAACTAACCTGCATTGACTTAATTGCATTTTTTACTACAAAACTTACTGTGTTATTCCAACTTCCAGCACACAAAAACATGCCAGTTGGGCTCCATGCTAAAGAGCTAATACTATCTTCTGGTGGAGAAGCTACTACAATGTCCTTGTTAGGGTTAGCATTGCCTGTAGACCACGTGTACACTGAACTTGTATTAAAACCTGTGCCGCTGGAGCTACCGGAAAACATTGTGTAGCTTACTACAAATATAATACACAGAGTACTAGCAAATATGAATAGCATTGTAGTTCAGTAAAACAACACAAAAGTCTTTAAACTTTTAAAAAGTAAAGGACAGCCACCTGTTGACTTTCGAACTGAACTAATGTTCTTCAGTTTTAACAAATTGTAAAAAATATGTTAAGGTGGGCTTAAGAAAAGCTAAGCCGGCAAGCAGAAAAATAATCTCAGATACCATTATGGCTTAAAAAACCCAGCTCATGGCCGTAATGTTCTACATGTGATGTACTGGGTGTACACTTTCAAAACTATTTCTATTGAAGTTGCCAATAAGAAATAATCCTGTTTTTACAGCAGCATATATAGACAGAATGTATTTGTAGGCTAGCATATATAAATCTCATAAACTATTAGTATTGTGTAAAAATGTATTTTTCAGAATTGTGATATTACACAGGTAGAAATTTTAATAATAATCAGTGCCAGGTTTTAGTCCCATAAATTGAAACACTTCTCATATCTAGTCTTTGGTGCAACTTAACTTACTAAAATAATAGACTTAATTTGAGTTGTTCAACTAACTTACTTGACTTGAATATGCAATTGAAATTTAGGCAAATCAAAGCTCATAAGTGCTCAAATTGGTTTGTAGCATTTGTAGTATGCAATAAAATAAATTTGTTGAACAATAATGATTTAAACAGATTGTAATAAAAATTAGACAAAGCTTTGTCATCATTAAACTGCTTTTTAAATTTCAATGAGTAATGACTAGTCCAACTAGAAGTAGAAGTAGATGGTGCCAAGTGAAGTCGATGACTTTAGCAAGTTGACTAGTTGAGGAAGTTTAAGTAATTGAGTCAGCAACTATTTTAGTGAAACTTAAAATCAATTCTGTTACTGTCATAGTGTTAACCTAAGTTTAATAATCTCAATCTGACTATGACTATGAGTATCATTATGAATACAAGTATAAATAATAGCATCAGTATCACTGAGTCTGACAGTGACACTATGACTATAATTATGAGTTTATCAATATGAATATCACAATAGTTATCGTAATGATAATGAGTCAATGACAATGTCAATGTGAATACTGAATAATCATAATGATTACTATAACTATAAGTATTAGTATTACTATTACTATTACTATTACTATTACTATTAGTATTAGACTTAGTATTACTATTAGTATTAGAATTAGACTTGATATACTGTATAAGTATTACTTTACTCTTTACTAATTGAACTTTAGGCTTATCAGTATGATTATGAGTATCACTCCACAGTCCACTGTCAGTGTGAGTGTCACAGCATGAGCATGATGATGATATCGATTGACTTTGAGCATGGCCATGGCCGATGAGTCTGGTACTGATAGCACTAACTGTAATTATTGCAACGTTGTCATCAATTTTTTTCCATAATTATAATAATATATTTGTTAATAGCCCTAGCAATCACGAATCATAATGATTGTAATAATATAAAAGTTAATAAAACTAAAAGTAAAACATAATTAAAATTGAATTGCAAATGCTGAATTTTCAATAAAGTTTCGAAAACAGAAATGGAACCGCTGTGTAACAGTTGACGGAATCTATCGATTAGTACAATGACATCTAGCTGAATAATAATTTCATATATCGTTAAAATTATGGCAGACCTCTAGCTACAGCTACAACTTCAAGACGTATAAAATCACTGAGCTGGAAAAGACCATAATATTATTATTGAGTTCACTGTATAAAATAGTATACTTTTTAATTATTGCAGTGATTTTTTATACACTATAATTTATTTGAAGACAGCAGAAATTGACATCTGGTCAACAAATAATACGACAAATGTTTCTAAACACGCCCACAAAAAATGTCAGTCTAAGGCTAAGAAAAGATGATTGCACGTAGCGTTTGTAATTTGAATTTATCATACGAAATAATGATATTAAAATATAAATCTAATTGAGCTAAGTCTAGATTGTGCATTCTTAGCAAGTATATAGCTAGAAACAGCACTAATTTGAAAGTGATTAAGTCTAATATTTGTATATAATATATCGTTGCACCAACTCCAAACTCAAAACTCCCAAACCCAAAGTCACCCCCAACTTAGTGCTGTTTCGAACGATTTACGACCAACAAGTCTGCAGGCACACTGAAAGATTGATATCTGTACTAGTAGTATGGTAGATCGAGCTGGAGAAACTCAACCTAGCTACTAAATTTTAATCAAGCTGAACGTGGAAGGCTGCATTCACTAACTAGACATTGTTTTTTTAGCATTTAAGCTCTTTTTATTTTAGATCATAACAATTTAAAATTGAAATGGCAGGAAAACTTGCTAAAGCCATACCAAAGAATTCAGCATTATTTCTTTGTGATATGCAAGAAAAGTTTCGGAATATGATTTCATACTATCCTCAAATCCTTCAAACTTCTGCTCGAGTATTACAAGCTGCTAAAGTTTTAGAAATGCCTATCATAGTTACGGAACAGTATCCCAAAGGTAATTTAAACTTCACTGAATATATGAATATTACCATTATGATTATGATTATATTTATAATTAGCATTACTATTAGTATTAGTATTAGTATTACTATTAGTATTAGTATTAATTAAATAATAATGTTAATAATATTTATATTATTATCAATTATGTTAAAGAACATCTGACACACTTCATTTATACAGTATCAAATTAGATATTTTGTCTAGTCAGTTTGTAAACTACTCTGCATTTAAATACTACCTCAAAACTTTTTGTAAAATAAAAATAATGTTGGCTGCTTTATTTAATTGCACATATTATCATTATTTCAATTTGTGACTTGGTTACTTGAATTGTTGGTTAAACTTCTAAATATTTTAATAATAGTACAGAATGTTATGTTATGTGTGGAGCTTTTGAACTAACCTTTTGCATGTCAGTAGGCCACTGCAAACAAAATTCAATATAGATTATCTGAGTGTGGTACAAATGTGTGCCAATTCAGTTAGCAGCACTTTCAAGTTCTGAAACAAGGATGAATTGTGAGTTCAATAAGCTACTGATGGGATGAAAGAGGAAGTCTAATTGCTAAATTATAGCAGCATTTTTTACCAGCCATAGTAAACCTTTTGAAATTCTTGTCCCACAAGTTCTTGTCATTTTACATTTCTGTATGTTTTCTTAAGCAGTTGTAATTATTTTTAGGAGTGATCAATGCTTTCACTTCTACAAAAGCAGCAGAAAACATTGTTAACAAAATGATTGTAACTTTAAACTGATAAAAAAAATGTAGCCTTTTCTTTTTTGCTGCAGCATTGGGAAAGACATGCAGTGAATTAGAAATATCTGAACTTCCAGTTTTTGCTAAGACAAACTTCAACATGCTTCAACCAGATGTAGAGGAATATTTTAAATCATTTAAAGGTATCTACACTTTTCATTATGGTATATTCATTTATTGTTTCATATTTAAGTTTATATTAGATAAGCCCATGTTTAAAATTCATTATGTGATGACACTGAATCTTATACAGCTTCTCATCAATGAATATGCTGTAGTTTGTATACTGTTGGAGCAAATGTATAACTAATAGTGAGATATTTTATTGACGCAATACATCAGAAAATATTATGTTTTGACGAATCATATTATAGGAGAATTTAGTGTTGAGTCATCTCATCTCATGTAGAAATGTCACTTTACTTATATTAAATGTTGTTAGATAAAAACAAGTTTGCCACGTTTAGATTTGGTTAAGCTAAATTCATTTGTCTTGGACTTGTCCCTTCAAAACCGTATGAACTATTTTAGGAGTAGAAAATGTTGTGATTTGTGGGATTGAGGGGCATGTCTGTGTAAAGTCTACAGTATTTGAGTTACTTAAAAGAGGAATCCACACCCATGTAGTTGTGGATGCTGTTTCGTCACGCAGCATGGTTGATCGGTATGTAAATCAGTCTCGTGATTGGTTAAGTAATGGTATATAATATTATATTATAAGTTCTCTGTGGCTGATAAATGGAAGGTAAGATGATGACCTGAAGCCTTCTTTATTATTCATTATTGTAGAAAGCTGTTCTAATACACAAGTCACTCTATTACAATTATTTCTAATGACAATGTGTTGTAATATAAACTTGTAGAGTTTTATCTAAATAGAAAGTTTGCTATGTTAGTGGTGTTGCAGTAGTTAGAGATACTGTGTTCACCTTTGATCATATTAGCATTCCTTATCAGGCATCTTGGTGATGTGTACACACAGGTGTAGCTATTGCTGGTGTAGTGGATAGTAGGTAACATGTCTATTTACTAACAGACAATTGGGATAATACAATATGGCCTTGGGTTGCAGAATGTTTGCACTGAAAGCTATGAGTGAGGCTGGAGCACAGCTAACCACAAGTGAGAGTGTCATACTGGGCTTTGTGGAGGATGCAGCCCACCCCAAGTTCAGAGAAATACAGAAGATTATAATGGAATCTGCACCAGATAGTGGGCTACTGGGCCAACCACCCTCATCGTCATTATAAATATTGGACAATCTATGCAACAATTTACTCTTTGCTATTTTCTATATAGTTTTTATTACATAATTTATTCATAATGCTAATTTAGTTTTGATACAAAAAATGTTTGCAATATGACTACAATTTGCTAGAAAAATAAAATTTAGAGCTGAGTAAAATGAATAAATAAATGTCAACACGAATAATCAAATATGCATACAAAAAACTGTGTTTATGCAGTAAGCGCAGCAACAGCTTATAAAAGTACATTCCCGACATGATTTAGATGAGTAAGAATTTGATTGTAATGTAATAAATCTACAGTCTATTAAGTTACCTGCAAGAAACAGTACAAGGTATAAGCCTGGAAGATATAATATCAATGAATATGAGTTTCCCAACTAATTAAGTCTTAACTCTTAGCCTTCATCCCTTTCCTACTAGCTTTCTTGGACTTGTCATGTGACCGTGGAGGAGGCGGTGCGTCAGCAGCAATACGTCTGCCATACAAACTGAAATAATTTGAAATTACTTCTGTGTTATGTTTCATGGAATTATAGAAGATGTATACATTTAAAAACACAATTATTGCTTCATTCAGATGTGTATTTATGAATGAATCAACAGTCAAATATTATGGAACTCAGTTCAACATAGCCTAGATCTATAATCTCCTTATCACAATAATATGATTTGCTCAATAAACATACTTGAAAAATTAAAAAAAATAAACCTGTCAACATACTATATTTGAAAAAATATTCAAGACATAAACTTGGACTTTTGATCACCAGGTCTTGTGGGATTTTTCATTAACATTTTTATTAGGTAGGAACTGTCTGCTCATACTAATAATAGCTTGGAGCCAAGCCTGAGCTCCTGAAAACCATAAAAATCTAAATTATTTAAAGGATTTGATTCAAGTGCTCTAGAAGTTAGACACCGTCAATTATATTTCTTACATATGGCCAATTGAGCCAGTGATAAAACCTATGCAGATAAACTTGTTATCTCGGCTTAGATTTTGCAAAAGCGGAATACGAATGCTAAACATCATGTCTACACTGAGCTCAGGTGCTACATTGACAGACTTAGATTGACCTAGCATACATTGCCACTCCAAATATAATGTTTAATCAACTCACTATTTATAAGTGTCAGACTTTATATAATCAAACATGTTGGCGAGTCCCTTTTTCAGCTGCTCCATTATTGGGGGAGCCCAAGGATTCCCCTCGTACTTGAATACATTTTTAGTTCCCATCAGATCCAGATTGGCTGTGAAAGAGAGCAAATAGAATGCTTCAACATGGCAGAGACAGTAAACACTACTGATACTACTGATACCAAGAATAAGTAAACAGAATTGATAAGAGAGACTGTCTACACTCATGATGATGTGACCCACCGAACTCTGGTGGAAGAACAGTGAGACGGTTGCCTTGAATGTGCAGTTCTCTGAGACGAATCAAGTCCCCAATCTCTTTGGGCAGTGCTACAAGCTCGTTGTCCCTTAGTACCAGCTGCATGAGTAAATACAAAGATCTGTGATATTATTGAACACACCGCATGCAAATATCTGATACCACTCGAGTACAAACGCAACCTTGTAACAAATACTCTTATTCTATGCGAATAACTAAAAGCTAGCATGGTGACTTTAATGTTTAGTTAGGCATTGTTGCTGCCAGCTATATCAGGAATCTATAAGATATTCGTAGATTAAAACTCGATATCCTACTAATGGAATACAAATATAGATAAACTCACTATTTGTAGATTTTGGAGTTGTCCAATTTCTGTAGGTAAATATTCAAAGTCATTATCTGCCATATACAAGGCTCTCAATGTTTCTACAAGGTAGACAGAATAAAATTAGCTTACAGTAAAAACCAGACACCCGGATATGATTTCAGAGACAACCTAAACAGTATGTACACCACTTGTAGCTTACCCAGTTGGCAGAAGTTACCAGGAAGAGACTTTTCATTGAGATTATTGTAAGTCAGATCAAGAACTTCTAAAGCCAGAAAACCACCAAAACCTCGGGGTAGCGAGTTTAACCGATTCATGCTGGAATAGAACATGGCGGTACAAATATTAGTAGTTGCAATCCACGGCAAGTAATAGCAGTAAACTATTCATTAGCTGCTTTAAAGACAATATATCTGCATCTTACCCAACATTCAAACGTTTTAAGCACGGCATAGAACTCAGGGATGTGGGCAATTCCTATAACAACAAAAGTTAATCAATATAAATCTAATGTTTTGTGCATATTTTTAGAAATAACAAGAAACTAAAATGTAATATATTTTGCTAGCGCTTTGGTTTGAAAGCTACTATTAAGTAGACAGAAAAGAATCAACAACAATATTTAAATTTTACCAATAGATGAAAGTCTTGCTTTCAATAGTCAAAAATCAACAGGCTGAGGCAAAGTGATGTAACCTTTAATGTATATTTTTACAGGTAAAATAGTAATTAAATATTTGCTATATTAAAGTAGATTCAACATCAGCATATTCATGCTGTTCAGGTAAAGAGTATTTAGCTACTGTTTCACATACCTCTAACTGGTTATTGAAGAGATTCAATACTTCTAAGTTGACCAAATTAGCAATACTCGCTGGCAGAGCTAAAACACAATTTACCAGACAAGGCATGACATAACACCACTGGAGTAAGTCTACATAGTACAGAGTAGTGAGACTAATACAAATCATATGACAGCCTTGTACCCTGGTAAACATGCGCTTAGCAAGTACCAGGCACCTGCTGTAACGTGTCTTGCATGAGACCTTTAATTGAAATATAGAGTTTATTCGCACCCCAACCTTTCCATGGAATAGAATTGTTTACGCAAATGGTGTCTGATTCGAATATGAAACACAAAAAGTTATATATATTAGGAAGAGTTATTTATTGAACATTTAATGTGATTGTGATAAAATTCCTTTAAAATTCATATGAAAAATACTTTCTACAGTAAATTTTATTTCATACGAAATATTAAACTGTGATTGCATAGATTCACCAGCTAATTAGTTAACCCTGACATTCAAACGGAGACCATCATTGGGACTATCTATTTCATTTAAAGTCATAACCTCTTTTAGATGTAATCAAATGTACTTTAGTGATTGAATATACTCACAGGAGAGCTTGTTGTGAGCCAACGTGATGGATGTAACATGTTGAAGGTTTACTAAAAAGACAGACAGACAGTAGGACATAACTTTATGCGGATAACACTTCACACCTACTATAAGAGGAAAAACTTAGATTTGACTTTCTGATGAACTAAAAACGTATTTCTCCATCGAAGACTCTATTTACTAAGCTTATTTTCAACACCAAAAAATTTTATAAGTGAGAAAAAAAAATTTATTTAAGATAACATAATAATTTTCAAGATTTTATTTGATGAGAGTATTTCTCACTTACGGAAACCAGGTAGGTCAATAATGTTAGATATGCTCCTATCAACCAAATCTAACGTTTTGTGCTTTTCTGCCGCACATTCCTCCACTAACTTTTTAGCTTTGGCTGACATACTAGTTTTATTTTTCTACCTGAAGATAAAAAACATGTCAACATTAATTATGTAGTAAATTAATTTCATAGTATATATATTATTGTGTTGCACTTGTTCTCAAAAATTAAAAAGTGATTGAACGATTCACAATATTATATATCTATATTTTCGCAATTAAAAATAACATAATTGAGTGTGGTCATGTGACCTAGATAACAATAATAGTAATAGCTAAATTTAATAATAATAGCATTAAATTAACTACTAGTCAATTACTACTATAATTATTATTTATAACTTGGCATATTTATATTACTATATTTAGTATTATTTAGATGTTATTTACACTTTGATTTGCAGTTTGAGTTTCAGTTTGAGTTACAGTTACTCTCAGAGTTAGGGCTTACTTTAACTCTTAGTATTACTCTTAGTAACTTATTTAATTACTTATACTTATTAACTTAATGTTGCAGTTTTACTTATATACCATCAGTATCATAATCATAGTGAGTATCACTATAGATACTGATAGCATACATAGTTATTAGACTTGATATTACAAATTTAATTTTACATTTACATTAGTCATTATTCATCGTCATTAGTCATTACTGTACTGTTAGTGTTACACCAGTCTGAGATTAGCTGTGAGACATGAGAGTAAATTTGTAGTCAGTAAAACTAACTTACTAACACTAGGCCTAGCACTAACAGTAACAGTAAGTGTAACTGTAGGTGTAACTCAAACTGCAACTCAATATGAATATGAATAACTGTGTGGGTTAGTATGACAACTGTAAGTTGTAAAACCAAATTTAATGCAATAGATAGAGTATTGTTATATTTATACTTATAGTAAGACTAAGATTATTTAATAATACCAATATAAATTAAAATATTATTTAGTAATTTTATAAAATTAAATAATTATAATATCAATAATAATTATTAGCCATAAGTTTTAATTATTAGGAATATTTATTAATACCTACACAGACTTTGCAAGAGGCAACCATTAGACGTAGAAACTAATAAATATTATCATAAGTTTGTATCATCACAACGATGCTGATGGTACTAGTAGTAATAAAAGTGAGGATTTGCTATCACCGTTATTGTAATTGTAGTGTACTATGCAGAAGAAGTAGGCCATCTGAGCATCGTTACTACTACTTGTTAAACCATCAAACCAACGAAAAACACATCTCATCTGCGAAAGCTTTTATTTTATACTAAAAGTTATCTTCTCTCTAACAAAACTAATTTTGAGATGACAACTTCAACATTTTTGCTTCATGCTGGTTTTTTTTCAACACAATAATAATAATGTAAATCTAAAATCACTTTTTGTCCACTAGTTTCAATGCAGTATATACAGTATAATTTATACTGAATTAAAACCTGCCACAATTAAAGCCAATACAAAAAAAGAGGGAAAAAAATGGAGAAAAGAGCCAAGTACTGGTGAAAAATCTCAGCAAGAAGTATGCCCTCTTTAGAAAATGGGTTATAAATCCTAATTTTGTGAAAAAGCAACAAACCACTAAATTTAATTTAGCTGACAGTGTTCAATATGCTTGTAGAACTATAAATAAAAATATTTGGGCAGAAATACATCGCTTTATTCAAAACAAAATTTGAAAAAATAAAGAGCATTGCATGGCATCAGTTCCACTTACTGATTGTAACTTGGAGACCCATATTATAATTGCCTGTATCCTATTTTGCCATCCATCAAAATAATTAATGGTAACAAATTTATGCAAGGCTATAAAAACAGCAACAAATATATTAGACTATATAGTACTGTTTCAAATAGACAGCCATTGATATACTTCAGATGGTTTTGCATGACTGTTAATTTTTAAGTTTTCTTTTAGAAATACCCCAGTACAATATGGAAGCAACTCTCTTCCATTTTCGGAACTTTACATTTAACATAAAATTTGAAATTATGTTATTAGCTACACCATTGGCATGCATCATGAAGCAAAGGTGTACATATTATTTGCTTCCTCATTTGACATAGCAAGTCATGAATGTTCAGAAAACAATATTGTGGTTTGCATAATAAACATAAAGCAGTCAACAACAATAATAATGCATGCTACATTACATAAGACAGTGGCTTTCTCCCCTTAGCTCACTCTTTCAAGTCAAGAAGAGTAGGATACAAGTAAATACAGGTTAATATGATAACTCTGAAAGGAGCTGCATAACAAGTATATGTAGTCTAAATGAAATCACATGAATTACATTTTATATTGCTTGAGGATTAGAGAATTACTGTGATAAAAAACATGGTTTCGATCTAATTAAAAATTATTTGGTTTATTTGTTGAATCAGATTGAACTCCGAATGTTATGAAATAAAAGACGTTTATGCTTAAACAATTAGATTGGCTCAAATATCTCTCTGTCACTTTGTTATAGTATTTTATACTTTTCATTTTACAAGCATTATTTTTTGTGGTATATTTATGTATGTCGAAACTATTATCATACTGTGCAGTATAATATAAGTTTATATATATATAATATTGTGATGCATTTCAATAACATTGTATTTGAACTAAATAATGACAGATGCATAGACTACATCCACAAAAACTAGCTTTCCCATCTCATTCTCCGTACTGTTGTAAGCTCAAACAGTTAGCATAAAATGTTTCTAGCTTCCATTCTTATTCCAACCATACAAAAGCTAATTTTAGTATCATAATATACTCTGTCCTACTGCATAAAATATAGTTAGCATATAATCCTATAAATATTATTAGAATAAAATATATCTTCCATCGTTGCTAACATCTTTTGCTCCCAGCATCAGTATAGCAACATTATTCACTTCAATATTTCACCATTTTAGAAGAGTCTTTGATATAATTACTAGCTGTCTAATAATACATGACATTCCCAACAAAAATAGCTCTCAGCTAAATAAAGAAAATATAAATAATAATGAGAAAATAAAACTTTTCATAGATCAGTTACGCCATCAGCCTAATCTCTATGCACATGTATTACAAATACAGCTCTTGAACTGGGAGTAATACATGGTTCTGCTGGTATCTCCGCAGTCAGCTACCACCTTTTTAGTCTCTACAATCATATATTTCAAACTTTATTTATCTCTGAAAAGTAGTTGACATGAATATTAAAACACATGCATTTTTTTAATTAGCTTTACAGGAATGTATAACAGTTTTGACAAATCAATACTATCTGCTCATAAGTTGCTAGTTAGTAAAGCATGTCTTTGAAAAAGGATCAAGTCTTATTTGTCTGCATTTATAACTTGATATGGCAGATTATATTTACAGCTAACGTTGTAACAAGTTAGGAATGAACACATGATGATGACACAGCTGAATATCAATGCTAACCTGGTTCTCCTGTGCAGCATTTACAAGTGTTGGTACTATAGACTTCTCCCTGAGAGGCAACCAGCTCTGGTACATCCTTTGATTCACCACAATGTCCGGCACACCAAGTCAACTCGACAGCACTTCGTGACACGCACCCCTTACCATCAGAGAGAAGTTCCATTCTTCTTTTCAGTTGACAGGTTGATTCTGGTATAACATATTATAAAAGTAAACAACACTTTCAACTTAACAGCTGCCTGTTTATTAGTTTAATTTGTTGAGCAAAGTTCCTTTGAGTTTAATTCAAATTGAAAGTGCAGGTTTTCCTTTGAGAATAAAAATGTTCATAGTTATATATTTTACTTCTAACATGCAAATAGTATTTTTACATAAAAGCTTAGATAGATTTCAATTGCGCAAATAAACATTCTTACAATTATAAAAACTCTTACAGTCGGATTAAAATCAACTTTGAAAACTTTTCAATTCACCTTCAACTTTAAGCTTCAGTAAATGACTTTTTGAAAATTCTTATGAGCTGGCGATGAAATTGTTCAGCAAACTAATTTAGACCAACCATTAATAAGATCATGAGATATTTCAAACTGCAGAATGTATGCTAATCTACAGCCTGTTTATAGGTCAGCACTAACCATTGCGTGGAACAATAATAGGGCAGCATTCTCCAGGCAAATATTCCAAAGTATGCATCTCGTCAACTTCAGGAACCTCCTTGCAGTCAGCCGAGCAGAATGGCTCACTGTCACCCAGTCTACACTCACATGTCTCACACTCCTTGGTTAGGGAGGGCCACTGTTCCCCAACCTAAAGCAAATATGCCCAGTTTATTATTTTAGCCTACAATAAACTAGTAAAAGCACAACATTGCATAATTATAAGTAGTGTATATCAATAATTCATATACACGAATCTATAAAACCTAATCTCATGTTGACTTCCAACTTGCTAGCAGCTAAAACCATTTTAAGTTTTTCTTTAAATTTTACAACAAAAATCAAATGTTAAATGCTGTTAAACAATTAAATCCATTACATAAATTTTAATTTAATATCAATTATGAACTGTATAAAGTACAATCTTAGTATTCATACTGCGAATGTTACAGAATCACCATTCTATGTAGAAAATCTTCCAACAAGACATACTATTGTGTGTTGGTTAGCTTTTAGTCAAAGATTCAGCAACTAGTATGATACAACATAACATCAGTGAATGTCACCTTTTTAATTCCTTCCAGAGTGACACAACCGCATTCTTCTGCAGAGACGCAAATTCCAGATGCATTCCTGTATGTGTTGGGCTTACAATAGCAGTCGTTGGTTTTCATAATGCACGCCTCTGTTTTTATCAGCTCACCATTCAAATGCTCACATCTATGCTCACACTCAGTAGTGTTAGTATATACTTCATTCTCTCCACATTCTACAATATTCACATATGTACATTTTTAGTGCATCTTCAACTTCATTAAATATAAACTAAAAAACTAACAATAATTGTTTTGAAAAACAATTGTATAATGCTGAAACAAGCTGTTCTTTCACAAATTACAAAAAATCAAAGAGAAAAACTTTGCATATTTTTTCATTTCAACTAACCACAATCTCCAGCATAGCACTCCCCTCCCTCTCTCTCTAGAGGAGGGCATGGTCGGCCATTGTATTCCGGTTGAACTTTAATCTCCGCTTTCTCAATAACAGTTCCAAAGCCACAGGTCACTGAGCAGTTCCCAGGAATGTATTCACTGATTTCACAGTCCTTGTCACACTCCTCTTCTGTACATTCAAACAACCCCTCCACACAAGTACTGCAAACAAAACAAACCATTTTATATGAAGTAAAGAGCATTTAAATTTACTTTATACACTTACTCTTTCTTTAGGCTAAGATAACAGCTTTAAACCCTTCCAACAATAAGAACCTGCATTCAATATGTATTTATCTACTCACCATACATTGCACTCATGTCGGAAGATTTCTCCATTTTCAAACCTCTCTTTGAGATTTCCCTGCTCATCGGTTAATTGGGGAATTCCGATGAAGCGGTTGGGATCCCAGTAACAGTGGCACTCAGAAATTGGAACACATTTCCCGTCCTCAAGGAGCTAGAGTAAACATAACAGACAATAACTATAGCCTCTATAACACGGTTAGCTTGACAGAACTAAAGGTTATTAAATAGTGTAAATTATTACAGAAAAGTCTTTAGCAACATTTTTAAAGACAGCAAGTTTAACCAACACATAAGTGAACATGAAAATTTAGTTTGAAATATTGTTCTAAAGTAAACCAACTCTCTAGAATAATAGATTAAGCTCATTCGAAACATAAATTACTGCGACTAAACACTCTAGGCTACTGGATAAACATGGTGACTAGCATTTACCAACACAATGCATCATGAATGGTGAGTAAGCTGTAATATAACAGCAAAAAAGTTTGAAAATCAAGTTTAAAATTTAAAAAAAAATAAATAATTGCCTTCTTATTGAGCCTTTAAGATGCATTGAGATCAAAATTCAACTCATTATACTATACAATATATATTTATTTGCCCAGCTATGACTCACCTCATCCTCTTTGCACTTGCAGCCAGCTTCGCACAGTCCTGAGGATTGGCAAGAGTCCAAACTTCTCTCTTTACAAGTTGTGTTACATTCATTCGCACATGAATCTGCAACTTTGCCGTCTTCACATACTGCAAGAAGAAAACAACATTGTGATCAACATGTAAACGAACAAGAAGATGGAATGAAGGAATATTTAGATACAACTTAAGCCATGTTTCCCACTAGGTGCAATATTCAAGTTTATTGTGGGTATAAATCATGGGCACCACAGAAGTAACACGAGATGGTTGTAGATAATACATGATTTAGGCTTTTGAATAGCGGAAATTATGTGATTTTACAGTGACTTGAAGAGTTTGGTGAAGCAAAATATTCATGTACCTTCTTGACAAGGCTGAGTGTTGCATGTCATAGTCGAGTTTTCAGTAACGCCATCGCACTCTTCACTACCGACAACTGGAACGGTTTGACGAGATTGAGTTTTTTCTCCCGTGCCACATGTTTTGGAACAATCACTCCAATCTCCCCACGGAGTCCACTCACATTCAACTGAATGATATATAAAATGGTGGACATATAATATCTCTGATAAATATTCTCTTGAGGTCACCTAACACTTCTGGAATAAATTGAAAATTACTCATATTTTTCAACTTGGTTTCTCAAACACTGCAAACATACATTCTATCCTGTGTGACGATGAAACTTTCATTGGAAATTTAGAAATATATATTTATGTGCCAATATGTGGCAATCTAAATTGGGGAAATTTCCTATATACAAAGTTAATTCTATAATACAGGCATCTTTAAACTTGGTAGCTCTAGTGTTTAGTAAATTTTGACTTCAGTAATATAATAGGTCAGAAGTGGTAGAGGGCTTTTAATATTGGCCACAATTTACCACTACTGTTATTGTAATATTATATTATACTAGTTCATGGATAAATGTCCAAAATAGCAAATAACAAAATATCCAAACACAACCAACAGAGCTCAATTATAAAGAAAGTGCAGAATGCAGAATAGTGGTATAGGCTACCTTCACACGGATCCAATTTGCAAGCCTCAACCCTTTCACGGAGCCCAGGACAGCCTTCATAGTTGTCGGTTGTGTCGTTATAGAGACACTCCCTGGTAGATATTCTGATTCCTTCACCACATTTGACGTTACAATCACTGTACGGTTCCCATGGCGACCAGTGCTCGCAAACATTGTTGCTGCAGTGAGCTTTGCCCTTTTCACAAGTGCTACAAGTTGTGTGTCAATGTAAGTGTACGCAACCAACTAGAATCTAACATCATAAACAAGCACCTTTTCATTGTATATATGATGTTTTTGTTGCTAAATATTATAATACATTATATTATATATTACAACAGGGCATCAAAATTAGTCACAAATATATTTAGCATGTTATATAGTTATAATTCAGTATATTATATAATTATAACTTAGTGTATAACAAAGAGATAGCAACCATCACTCACCACAAGTTACACTTTTCTTGCCACACATCTCCTGGCTCTTGGAGTCTTACTTCTTGAGTTCCATTAGAAGTAGTCACTGACACTGTGCACTTACACCCTGACTTCTCAACACATTCTCCTATTAATACATATCAACAGTTATTAAAAGTAAATCATATCAGGAAAACATGTAATGAGAGTGTTAGAATTTTAGTTACTACATTACATACATTTTAAGCAAAAATTAGGCTAACCCTGTAAATCACTTTGACTGCGTTTTACAAACAAGGATATACAACATTTTCATACGTTTTAAATTATTCCAACTCCTGAGATTGAATTAAGTGGTATTGCAAAATACGCTTATAAAACTCAGCTATAAAAGGAGTTATATTTAGAATCAATATTTTACTTAATTTCACAAAATTCTATATATAGTCAAGTATTACACAACAAATCAAACTTCTCGATATCAATCTTGTTCTATGTCAATATGTAACTATACACTCGATTACAAGTATATGGGCATGTAGACACCAACCATCTTGTATGTACGTATCATTAGCACAGACGCAGTCCGGCACACACTCTTCCGGGTTCGGCTCCTCACACGTGACATCATAGCTAATCTCAGCACAAGTTCTCGGGCAAGGTTTGGCGCAGTCGGCAAATACCATGTTCTCTTTCTCACAGACAGTTTCTAAACAGGAAGTACAAAATATTTGTTTTGAATCACCATGACAACCTAAAACCACCCTACAAGCTGCCCGATGAAAAGTTCAGAGTATCCGTTGTCAACATAAAAAACTGTCCTAATTATTTATGTTGTAAAAATGTAATACGCTTGTTTTGGGTCACCGTAGTAACATAAAACCATTCTATAAGTTGCCCCATAAAGAGACTTGAAATATATTTTTCCAAGAAACTGCCACAACTATTTTTGTATAAGAAATGTGAAATGCAATATAATATAAAACAAAAGATAGTTATTAAAAAAAGTTATGAACGAGTTTTATTGTTTTGTAGCTAAAACAAACACATTTTAATGATAATAGCAATAAGAGTTCCAGCTACTACATAGATTAAGAAAACTCTGTGAGATAGACTGAGACACATACCATTACAAGAGTCACGGCTACAAGGTCGAGAATCGAGGACAGGCCCGGAGCAGTCGTACCCCCCATATGAGGCTTCTGTCTCCACGGATCTTCTTCTAACCTGGGTACCGGATCCACACGTCACGGAGCAGTCGGTCCACTGACTCCACAGTGAATGTTCACAGTCCACTGGAAGTATACAACTTGTATATATCAATCTTAGTATTCTACACTAGCTCTACATAATTGAGTTTCCACTGAATAACGAATGCGACAAGATATACCTACTGCTCTACTAGATCAGCTGAAGAACGAGAAAAATAAACGCGAGCTCATTGAACTTCACTCACCATTACGCATAAATGCATTTAGCCATAATATACTAAATTTCTTTCGTTTATTTCAATGAAAATGATACATTTTATTCTCTATTTTGTGTTACATTAAGATACTTTAGTATTTATATTTATAGTATAAGAAAAATATTTTTACAGAAATTTTAAAACAACAAGCTACTGCCCACCAAACATCATTATTCATAGCATAATGCTACAAATACATCGCCTGTATACACAAATGGTAAACTTAAGATTGCTGTTAGGTTTAAGAAAAACCTTTGGCAGTTTTAATGCCTCCACCTACTAGTAATGCAACTAGCCTCTACTATAAATAAAGTCCTTAGTCTATTTACCCAGAGTCTCATCTGAGTCTAACAGCAATCATATATATTTACACCACATGTATTGTAAAAACATTTCATACCTGGACAATGCTCAATGGGACAGAACTCTTCTCGACTACGAGTGGCGATATAGTCTTTCTCAACACAACTGCACGACAACTCAATGATTGGTTGTCCTTTGATCCACGAGCAGACGCACTGAGCGTACTTAACAGTGATTGGTCGCTCTCCGTTGTAGCACTCCGGACATTCTGACCATTCTCCCCAGGCAGACCACTGACCAACATCTGTACAGAATTATATACTAGTGATACCAACATCTGTACAGAATTATATACTAGTGATATATAAATATAACTAAGCTACAACTTACCCTAAAGTAAACATAGCAAGTGCTAATAATATCTTCTTGTTGAATCAAATAATATTTTTGTAAGAGAAAAATTTCTTGGCAAGTTTTCTATTGAAAAAGAGAATGTTGATTACTAGTCTAGCATGTAAAATATCCATAATATTTTTTAATTTATCAAGAAATAAGATCTCAATGATTAAATTATTAAGCTTTCAGCTTTTAACTATGAAATATGCAGATGTATGCAAGTGTATGCTGAGAGATGTGACATGTTAATGAGAGCCTGAGCTTACCAATGCAGTTGGGATCGTGAGTACAGACGGCTTGATTGTCAGTAGAGTTGAAAGGACATTTACTACAAACATTGAGCAAAAGTATAACCAACAGCCCCAGGGTTTTGTCTCATTTTTAGCATAAAAATAGGAAAAAACAGCTACAGCTTCAAAATGTATTTATCTAAATATTAAACTTAGATTTGTTGTTGGCTTTAGAAGGCAGAAAAAAACATTTCAAAACAAAACATTTATGCTTTGCTCGTTTTTTTGCAAAAGAAATGGTACATTTATTTTGTTTACTACAGCTAAGAAGTCATAAAAGTTTTTCTACATATTTTTATCTTGTAATTAAACACTAGGTTGAGTAACTAATAGATTCTGCATCTGCTAGTTATAAATTAGTAAGCACAACTTTCCCAAATATGTCAGCTAAAAAGTTTAACCATAAATTCATATCATGCTTTCTGTGTGAAAAAGCATATTTTGCAAAGACAATTTTACAACAAAATTTCCTGTATTGAATATCCAATTACCATGTGTAACAGGCAGCAGTGATCTCATCACCAGCACCCAGAACTTGCTTGGTCTCCCCAAATGGTGGGCGAACTATAGTTACAGCACACCCGCATTCAGCTGGGGTGACACACAATCCTTCCTCATTAAGAACTTTTCCCTAAAGATTGAACACTACAGTGTGAAAGAGATGATGTAATATATAGCAATGCATAATAATATTCTAAAAGACAACTTATAAGTTTAAATATACAAAATGTAATGTAAAGTACTTCATATTCTTTTCAATAATTGTCAACACAATAATTATATGGGATTAATTTTTAATATTTTCCAAAAACACATAACTCAATTAACCTAAAGAAATTATTGGGAATTAAATTATTTTAGTACCTCTTTTATAAAGAAGTTTTTCTTTTTTCTGTGACATAATTACCACGAAAACTATTCATAAGTTTTGCTGAGGATTTATAGAAAATTGTAAGCAATGCTGTGAAAATTCACAACTCACCATGAAGTGAAAATATATTCTTAAAACAAATAACGGGAAGCAGCCACATACCTCTTCACAATGACAGCCAAGTGTGCAGTTTGTTTCAGAAATGCAAGTGTTGTTATCTCGCACATGCTCACACGTTTGGGGACAGGAATCT
This sequence comes from Bugula neritina, assembly GCA_964035545.1. Lineage (NCBI taxonomy): Eukaryota > Metazoa > Bryozoa > Gymnolaemata > Cheilostomatida > Bugulidae > Bugula > Bugula neritina. The sequence continues at coordinate 6,012,809 of OZ037765.1, read as the reverse complement.
TTGCAATAGTAACGAAGTCCAACAGTCTCATTACACTGATGATCTACAATTCAGAGAATGCATCCGTTTTTACCTGTTACAAAGCTTCCAATTGGTCACTAACACTTGGTATAAGAGTTATCCTTCCAGTAAGAGTCTCTCTTACCAACACAGTCTTCGAGTTCACATTGACGATGCTTCTCTAAATCATCTGGGCATTCCTTTCCGCCAAACAGAGGAAACTGGGTAATGGTCCGAGTTGTTTCCTGTTGACCCGATCCACAAGTCACTGAGCAAGGACCCCAACTTTCCCATTCACTTATTTCACAGTCGACTATGTAAATATTTCATACTTACTCAGCTATATTGCATAATCTGTTAAACAGTGGTTATTTTAAGTAAAAATAAGACAGAAATTAGAGTAAAGACAGTATAAAAATACAAAAAAAGGTTTTACCTGGACACGGTTTTTCATTACAAGACAGAACCTCTTCATCTTCTCCTGGGCAAGTTTTGCCACCACCAGATGGAGGCGGGCAGTTACAGATTCGTTCTCTGGCATAAGTTCCGCCTCCACATGTCTTGGAACATTTCCCAGGTTGCCAGTCACACCAATTTCCATTCTCTAAATTAGTCAAAATACTAATTGACATATAAAAAACAAAATATTAAATATATTGTTAATCTACTGTTTACATAATAAAATTTAAATGTCTATAGTGACAAAAGCAAAACTAAAATAGATAACGTTTGCAAACACAGCATAAGGTTAATGGTAGTAAATGGAAGTCTCATATACCAACATAGCAGAGGACTTTTAGTAGAGCTTCAAAACGTAATTTTTTACAGCTATTTTTATATAATCAAACTATAAGCAAGTCAATATAATTTTTCCTACCAAATTTATAAACATGACAATGATTTAGTTACTATAGCAGCACTAACCTGGGCACTTGATGTCCCTGTTGCAAGGCTCAGACTCGCTAATATTTCCAACGCATTCCTTGCCATCACAAGATGGAGTAGGCCACGAACATGATCTGTGTCGGAACATCTCACCACTGTCACCACAGCTAGCACTGCACTCTCCATAGTCACTCCATGGAGACCAATTTCCATTTTCTAAAGCATCAAATAGAAAGCAATGGGCTACATACAGTTTATTAAATGAAAAAAAACAGGTAAGACAAAATTGAAAAAATGACCCAAAAACTAAAGTTTTATTTTTGCCAACTTTGGATGGTGGGTAGAATTTTTTAAGAGAACATAATTTCTTTCGTTACATTCTTAATTTAGAATACAAGTTTTTCTTACTTTCCCCATTAAATTACTAATTTCCATATACTTAGCTCAGCCAATTATTGTTACATGTGGAAGAACTAACTGGTTAAATAATTAATTACAGATCAATATTTGCTTCTGATACTTTAAGCTCATGTAAAGCTTTGCTGAAAACGCAATGCAGACTTTTTCAATGAAATTTTTCCTCAACTTCAAAAGCTGAGAATTTTTTTTTAAAAAGTACACAGTGCAGTAGTGTATTTTCTATAAATCAGATAAACACAAATAACTTTAAAGATCTTGAATAATTTTTCAGGTGAAAAAGATAATTTGTGAGAGATAACTACACATTCAATTGTTTTTGGAACAAAACACAAATGATTCAATAAATGTTCAACTTGGCAGTTCCAATTGACTTGAATTAGTTTTACTTCATGCGTGTAACCACTAAACTACTGAACAGAAACTAATATGTAGTGACTAAGTCTTACTGTGTGCTTTAGTTTTATTGTTGCAAACAACTTCTCCACTCAAACAAACACTACAAAAATAAACACCTTTTGCTTAGAACAACCAAAATTAATACAAACCCAATTAGTTAATACACATAAAAAAGCGCCAGGCATTATTTCAAAACTTGAATTTAAAATTCTTAAATTTGTTTCAAGTTCAGACGGGCTAGGCAAAATAAAAAAAATCCACTTCTGAACCTTACTCATGACATTTTCCTGTACTATAATTACATCACAATTAGCGCAAGTGGTTACTGAAAGCTTGTAAAAAGTGCCCCAAAAAAACGTCATATTGAAAATGTGACTCACCAGGTGTGACACTTCTCATCCACCACCACATCGTGGTCTGAGTAAGAGACTCCATTATACAGACACGTCTCCATGCACGGCTGCTCAGAGCAAGTTGTCTGCTCCACGAATGGTCCAGTACATTCCACTCCATCTCCCTCAGCTTCTTGCAAAACTTTCCTGCGAAAACAAGCAGCTAATTTTTAATTAAATCAATAATACTACAACATGAAACTATAAAACATTAAAGGCAAAGAATCTTGTGACAAACAAAAATTGAAAATTTGCCAATATTTTCATAACTTTCAGTCAATGACTTAACATGACTTAACAAGAGCCATAGTTAACTGAACTAATTATTGCATCATTCAACTTAGCACAGTTAGTGCTTGTATTCTTTTTTTCTATTCACATTTTACTCAAAGCACTATAAATCAAAACTTGGCAAATTTGGCAAATGCCTTGAAACTTCAACCTCATTACTCATTGTCTCTAGTGTTAATATTACGCTGAACAAATCACGTTAGCTGATAAAGGTGGGTAATTTGATATGTTTTCAAAAAAGTTCAAGAAACCTTAAAAGTGATACCTTTTACATTGAACAAAATTGAAACTCATTTAAAAAAGGTATAAAAAAAGTATTTATTTTCATACCTAAAACTTTTTTGGACATCAGAAAGTAACCATAGACTTCCTGTAACTAAACTACTGCATAATAAGTCTAAATTCTGCTACTCTAGTGTAACAAAATATTTTAGAAGAAAAGTATTTAGTAATTGTTCATGCATTCTTTCCAATAAATAATTGCCCATAGTATGTACATTAGAGTAAACATTTGGCAATTAGTAAAAATTAATTCAAAAATGTAAAAAAATCTAAGAAAAAATCGATACACAGACATACCTGTATCTGTTGGCCGTTCCTTCACCGCATGTTTTACTACATACACCATATTCAGACCACTCGGTATAAGTACAGTTTACTGCAAGTAACACAAGTAATAAATTCAGAGCTAGTCTAAAAAAGTTGTCGAGTCTTCTTGGCTAGAGAAACTATGCATGAGTTATAATATTCTCGACAAAAGGTATTAATAGAGCAAATACAGCAGTTGTATCTCACTTTCCTATTGCGTATTTACATAGGGTATTAAAATATTTTGGTATTAGTTGGCGGGGGGGGGGGGGGGGGGGGGCTGGCCAATACATAATTTTATGTTTTTCTCCACTCTTGCTGCTTTAGTTAAAGGTTAAGAAAATTTGATTAGTTGCTTTCAATTGGTTTCCTCAACATTTTACTGTTCTGTTTGAAGACAACTGGTTGCCATTTTATCAAGGAACTCAAAAAACCTGCTTTTATATTCAACCATTTTCAAAATGCAAAAATATTTTCAATTTCGAATGTTGAATTCTAACTTTATAGTATAACTTGTTAATAGGACTAAACAATGTCAAATTGCAAACCAAAGAATATTTTCAATAAAACATTAAAGCATACTGACAGTAACTGCACAATGTTCAATGTTGTATGACACCCACAAATGTAAACAAAAATCCAAAAAAAAAAAAATTGTGAATTAAGTAGCAAATATAATTAGAAACATTTACAAAGAAGTTAGCACTTTTGTGAAGATGAGAAAATGAAAATTATGGAGGTTGAACTAAACAATGGTAAGCTGGAGAAGACAAATCTCTGAAGAGAAACTGTACAGCAGCTTAAAAGTAAAACAGCAATTTAGAATTCACATCCAATTAAATGAATTTTACCAAATGGTATGGTTTTATTTTTTATCAATAAAATGTAGCTATATAAAACGTAGAATTATAGAAGTTTTGAAGCAAAAATAGTATTCACATAAGCGGAGGTTTGGCATGAAAGAGTTACGAAAACAGAAAGATTGATAAAAAAGAGGAGTTATTCCCTCACCTGAGCAGCCACTCTCTATAGGAGAGCATTGGATGCCATCCTCTGTGCACTCACTGAAATAAAAGGGCAAATTTTAAAACTGTAGTGAAACGCATTCACTTAAGACACTTAAACAGAGACAACATTATGCTTAGGACAGACCTATTTTCATTAAACACGCTGTGCTTTTATTTGCTATTACAATACAAAAACTATCTTATTATTTAAAGAGTTTTTATGTAGATTATAGTTTATAACTAAATCTCCCATGTGCATGGTTGCTTACACTAAAAACACAGTCTGTAATTAATTTACAAAGAAAAACTCAACATTAAAAATTTTCTCTTAAAAAATTACAAGCAAAATGCAAACCCTTACAAAGTCTAATTATCATATAATTGCAGGTTGATGAATTTGCTAAATTTGCAAAAATTATTTTATCAGAAGCTTTTATTACTTATTGTTTCAACATAATTTTTCGCATACCAAATGTCGCATTTTGAAGTGGGTGAAGGAAATTTTTCTCCGATTTCAAGAGTTGCGTTGTTGAAGTAACAAGGGCAAACAGGAACGCAGTCTCCATTATCGTCACGATATTGTCCATTGGGACAATGACATCCTGGCTGGCATCCATCTGTTACACAGCCCTCGATACCTCTGAGATGGCGACATGTATACGGGCAGTAACTGCCACAATCCTTGTACTCCAAGCCATCTGTGCAGTTTTCTATAAAGATAATCAGTTGTAAATATTTGGCAGAAAAAGACATATCATACATGGCTAAAAAATTTTGAAGATAAAACGCATGAAAACAAACACACTCTATTGAGTCACACTTAACAAATATCAACAAAAAACCATCTTTTTGCGTTGTGATGGATACATTCACCCTGTTAGATATACACAGTATATTTTTAAGACGCAGTGCGCAGACAAAAGAAGAAAATCACCTTTGCATGAGAATAAGTTGCACGGACTAGTTTGCTTGCTCAGACCATCACACTCAGCTTGAGGTGGTGTGTATGACCTAGTTCTAACTTTCTCTCCTCCGTCACAGGTCTTGGAGCAAGAAGACCAGTTACCCCACTGTCCCCAAGTACATTCAACTAAAACAGGTATGCCAACAAGTTTAGAAAAAAAGCTATAAAAACAAATGCAGTCATTGTTTATTGTTGTGCAAAAAACACCACATGACACTAATAAATAAGAGCAGCTGGTTGATTACTAGCTACTAACTTGTGCAATTATCAATGTTGCAGTCTCTAACTTTAGTTTCTGTTTTCAGCTCACAACCAACACCATATCCAGACCGTGTTTTCTCCTGTTGACCACCTCCACAGGGTTTTGTACATTCACCGTAGTCAGTCCACTCGGACCAGCTGCATGGACATGGCGTGTACTCTGAGCAGGCTAGAGAGGTGCCTTCACATTGACTGCAAAACAAGTGGTTGAAATGAAAAACATGCAAAGCTCACTGCTGAAGAGACACAATTTAAATGTAAAAGATGCAATATGCTGATTAAAGAGTTATCTAAATCACACAGCTCAGTTATACGGCTGATTAAAGAGCTCAGTTATAAATGATTGTAAAAAAAGCTTGCATTAGTTTTTGAGTTATAAATGATTGTACGAAGCAACTAATGTTGAAAGCGGCACAAGTTAAGTGTTCAAAGTTACAGAAACACGTATTTTAAGGAATCCTGGACACACTTTATTTATGCAGTATTAATCTAAGCATATACACCTTACCTATTATCTACATCTATAGCTAAGGTATCTATAAATACTTTATTACTGCATGAATGTAGTGTGTCAAAGATTCTTTGAAAAGCTGAAAACCTTACATTACATAAAGTTATTACCTTAAACTCAACAGATGTGAATTATAGACTCACCACTGTTCACATTTAAGTATTGACTTGACTACCAAATCACTAGGAACTTGGTCACCCAAACGAACAGGCTTATCTCCAGCAGATATATTGAAGCCAGCTTGATTGTCGACATCAATGTACCCGACTAGTTCATCAGCTGGTGAAGATGTGCCAAAGGTGCCAGTAGGGACAATGCAGTATTCTGCAAGACAAAAACATTAATTTATGCAGTTTAGTAAAACAATGGGAATGGTTTAGATGACATACATCATTGGTCAGAAGAAGTTTTTCAAAGCAATATGTTTTTGCATTACAAGATATAGCTGTAATGAACAGTTAAGTACCGCGGTAAACAGTTTTCATAACACAGCCAACATATATATAGCTTAAAAACTGTACGTTGCATGCTAATTTGAAAAGCTGAAAAATAAACCTTGTACCAAAGGGTGAAATTAAAAAAAAACACAGCTAAATATAGTCAGCATTAAGCAATAAATTGCATAGGGAAAAAACAAGGTTGAATGCTGACTAACACTAAAGATAAGCGTTAAACCTACTATATACCAGCAGAATATAAATGGATGGAGTTAGAAACAAGATGTAATGACTGGAAACAACCGATACTACACTAAAGAATAGGGGACAAACTGAAACAGTGACTTACAGCAGACATAGCAAAGAAAGTGTGAGAAATATGTACTGTGAACATTGAATAGCAAGGACTCGAGAAAGTATAATGAAGACTGTGACAAAAACCTTCAAAACTTCACGTGTAAAAGATGGACATTCAAAGCAATTAAATAATATTATGTAGGCATATCTAAAAACTTTGACAGACAAACGACAAACAGATACACCATGAAAGTAAAACACAAGTTAAAGAATAAGTGGCCAAAAAAATGCGATTATTATAACAACAATACAAACAACAACAAAATAGTTCTATGAGACAACGGTCAAAGCCTATTCAGAAGCCACTAAAAGAACAATTACGCAAACAAAAAACAAAAACAATACATAAAACAGTAAATAGCACTTACCAGCAGGGGTGCTAGCAGATGTTGGAGGCATTAGTGTGGTAGTTGCAGTCAAGCATGCAAATATTGCCAGTTTGAATGAAACCGGCTCTGATGTTGAAAGAGGATAAACTTGAAGATGCAAATCATTCATGTAAAACCTCAAAAATGAAGATCCATTGCGATTGCCAAAAACCTGCAAACGAAAAATATAAATGCAAACAGTTGGTAAGAGAAAATTTAGACTTGAAAAGATGCATAGTTAACAAGAAAAAGATATCGAAAAAAAGGTGCACACAAACCTGGAGTTGAATCACAGAGTTGAGTTGAAGATGGTCAACATTTTGAGCATGAAAAACGCCGACATGGCTGACATAGAGAGGAGTAGCACCAAAGTGAATGTCAATTGTTGGCGCAACGGTAGAGGCGGGACTAACCCAATCATCAGGAGAATCGGTCAATAAATCAAATGATGAACCAGCAGTTGCTTGAATATTGGTTAATGGAATGGAACCAGTTCTCATTACTGTAAACATGTAAATAGATTATGAGAACAACACAGAAATCAGAGCTACACCAGGATACGATCATAATCAGCAATAACAATGGGACGTCATTAAATAAAGCATAAAAAAGGCATCAAGAAACTAAATGTGGTTACTAGAGAATTATATAGGTTAACGGCAAACTGGAACAATAACAAAAAATGTGAAAGAGCTGAAGAACGAATGAAAATTACAATTGAAAGAAGCCAAAAGAAAAACTAAAAAGAAGAAACTGCTAAAAAGCAAGTGATGAAAACATGTTTAAATAAAGGAAACAAACAAAATCATTATTAAAATAATAGTGATAAAAAAATCAAATTGAACAAACCATTATGAACGATGCAGGGTGTGGAGTAAAAAGGAGTAGTAGAAGCTGTGCTACTTTCAAAGGGCTGTTGTAAAGACACTGTTGAGCTGTAATATCCAGTTGTTGTTTCAGTCGGGACTCTCATTGAAGTTGTTGATAGTTTGCTGGTGGTTGATTCTATTGGTTTTAAACAAGCAAACACATCGAGTTGCACCTTGACTGGTTTTGAAGAATCAGTTGGTGAAAATCTAATGACCACTGTCAGAGCTTCTGGTTGGGACTTCAATTTCACAATCAAACCGCTTGTGGTTGGCAATGTCTCTTCAGGTGTCACAATCTTTTCAGGCCCATCAGGACTCGTCATAATGCTAACTGTAACCTCATCAACATTCTCCAACACAGGGAACTCTAGTCTGTTTACTGGAGCCAATGAACCGTCATCAGTCAAAGTTACCGTGACAAACGGCTTTTCATTACCAACAGCGGGCACCTTCGATACCCATGGAAGCACCTCTGTCGGTCTCAGATTCTCTTTCTCACTATCACTTGGTGAAGTTTCAATGCGATACGTTGGCAAATATTGAGGATCCTTCATTCCATCGACGATCTCACAAGATATAGCAGTCGTAGTGGCTGGAGAAGCAGTTGATGGAGTTGCCTTTAATGAAGTTGTTGTTTTAGTCGGGACTCCCATTGAAGTTGTTGATAGTTTGCTGGTGGTTGATTCTATTGGTTTCAAACAAGCAAACACATCGAGTTGCACCTTGACTGGTTTTGAAGAATCAGTTGGTGAAAATCTAATGACCACTGTCAAAGCTTCTGGTTGGGATTTCAATTTCACAATCAAACCGCTTGTGGTTGGCAATGTCTCTTCAGGTGTCACAATCTTTTCAGGCCCATCAGGACTCGTCATAATGCTAACTGTAACCTCATCAACATTCTCCAACACAGGGAACTCTAGTCTGTCTACTGGAGCCAATGAACCGTCATCAGTCAAAGTTACCGTGACAAACGGCTTTTCATTACCAACAGCGGGCACCTTCGATACCCATGGAAGCACCTCTGTGGGTCTCAGATTCTCTTTCTCACTGTCACTTGGTGAAGTATCAATGCGATCAGTTGGCAAATATTGTGGATCTTTCATTCCATCGACGATTTCACAAGATATAGCAGTCGTAGTGGCAGGAGAAGCAGTTGATGGAGTTGCCTTCAATGAAGTTGTTGTTTCAGTCGGGACTCTCATTGAAGTTGTTGATAGTTTGCTGGTGGTTGATTCTATTGGTTTCAAACAAGCAAACACATCGAGTTGCACCTTGACTGGTTTTGAAGAATCAGTTGGTGAAAATCTAATGACCACTGTCAGAGCTTCTGGTTGGGACTTCAATTTCACAATCAAACCGCTTGTGGTTGGCAATGTCTCTTCAGGTGTCACAATCTTTTCAGGCTCATCAGGACTCGTCATAATGCTAACTGTAACCTCATCAACATTCTCCAACACAGGAAACTCTAGTCTGTCTACTGGAGCCAATGAACCGTCATCAGTCAAAGTTACCGTGACAAACGGCTTTTCATTACCAACAGCGGGCACCTTCGATACCCATGGAAGCACCTCTGTCGGTCTCAGATTCTCTTTCTCACTATCACTTAGTGAAGTTTCGATGCGATTATTTGGTAAATATTGTGGATCTTTCATTCCATCGACGATTTCACAAGATATAGCAGTCGTAGTGGCTGGAGAAGCAGTTGATGGAGTAGCCTTTAATGAAGTTGTTGTTTCAGTCGGGACTCTCATTGAAGTTGTTGATAGTTTGCTGGTGGTTGATTCTATTGGTTTCAAACAAGCAAACACATCGAGTTGCACCTTGACTGGTTTTGAAGAATCAGTTGGTGAAAATCTAATGACCACTGTCAGAGCTTCTGGTTGGGACTTCAATTTCACAATCAAACCGCTTGTGGTTGGCAATGTCTCTTCAGGTGTCACAATCTTTTCAGGCCCATCAGGACTCGTCATAATGCTAACTGTAACTTCATCAACATTCTCCAACACAGGGAACTCTAGTCTGTCTACTGGAGCCAATGAACCGTCATCAGTCAAAGTTACCGTGACAAACGGCTTTTCATTACCAACAGCGGGCACCTTCGATACCCATGGAAGCACCTCTGTCGGTCTCAGATTCTCTTTCTCACTATCACTTGGTGAAGTTTCAATGCGATACGTTGGCAAATATTGAGGATCCTTCATTGCATCGACGATTTCACAAGATATAGCAGTCGTAGTGGCAGGAGAAGCAGTTGATGGAGTTGTCTTTAATGAAGTTGTTGTTTCAGTCGGGACTCTTATTGAAGTTGTTGATAGTTTGCTGGTGGTTGATTCTATTGGTTTCAAACATGCAAACACATCGAGTTGCACCTTGACTGGTTTTGAAGAATCAGTTGGTGAAAATCTAATGACCACTGTCAAAGCTTCTGGTTGGGATTTCAATTTCACAATCAAACCGCTTGTGGTTGGCAATGTCTCTTCAGGTGTCACAATCTTTTCAGGCCCATCAGGACTCGTCATAATGCTAACTGTAACCTCATCAACATTCTCCAACACAGGGAACTCTAGTCTGTCTACTGGAGCCAATGAACCGTCATCAGTCAAAGTTACCGTGACAAACGGCTTTTCATTACCAACAGCGGGCACCTTCGATACCCATGGAAGCACCTCTGTGGGTCTCAGATTCTCTTTCTCACTGTCACTTGGTGAAGTATCAATGCGATCAGTTGGGAAATATTGTGGATCTTTCATTCCATCGACGATTTCACAAGATATAGCAGTCGTAGTGGCAGGAGAAGCAGTTGATGGAGTTGCCTTCAATGAAGTTGTTGTTTCAGTCGGGACTCTCATTGAAGTTGTTGATAGTTTGCTGGTGGTTGATTCTATTGGTTTCAAACAAGCAAACACATCGAGTTGCACCTTGACTGGTTTTGAAGAATCAGTTGGTGAAAATCTAATGACCACTGTCAGAGCTTCTGGTTGGGACTTCAATTTCACAATCAAACCGCTTGTGGTTGGCAATGTCTCTTCAGGTGTCACAATCTTTTCAGGCTCATCAGGACTCGTCATAATGCTAACTGTAACCTCATCAACATTCTCCAACACAGGAAACTCTAGTCTGTCTACTGGAGCCAATGAACCGTCATCAGTCAAAGTTACCGTGACAAACGGCTTTTCATTACCAACAGCGGGCACCTTCGATACCCATGGAAGCACCTCTGTCGGTCTCAGATTCTCTTTCTCACTATCACTTAGTGAAGTTTCGATGCGATTATTTGGTAAATATTGTGGATCTTTCATTCCATCGACGATTTCACAAGATATAGCAGTCGTAGTGGCTGGAGAAGCAGTTGATGGAGTAGCCTTTAATGAAGTTGTTGTTTCAGTCGGGACTCTCATTGAAGTTGTTGATAGTTTGCTGGTGGTTGATTCTATTGGTTTCAAACAAGCAAACACATCGAGTTGCACCTTGACTGGTTTTGAAGAATCAGTTGGTGAAAATCTAATGACCACTGTCAGAGCTTCTGGTTGGGACTTCAATTTCACAATCAAACCGCTTGTGGTTGGCAATGTCTCTTCAGGTGTCACAATCTTTTCAGGCCCATCAGGACTCGTCATAATGCTAACTGTAACTTCATCAACATTCTCCAACACAGGGAACTCTAGTCTGTCTACTGGAGCCAATGAACCGTCATCAGTCAAAGTTACCGTGACAAACGGCTTTTCATTACCAACAGCGGGCACCTTCGATACCCATGGAAGCACCTCTGTCGGTCTCAGATTCTCTTTCTCACTATCACTTGGTGAAGTTTCAATGCGATACGTTGGCAAATATTGAGGATCCTTCATTGCATCGACGATTTCACAAGATATAGCAGTCGTAGTGGCAGGAGAAGCAGTTGATGGAGTTGTCTTTAATGAAGTTGTTGTTTCAGTCGGGACTCTCATTGAAGTTGTTGATAGTTTGCTGGTGGTTGATTCTATTGGTTTCAAACATGCAAACACATCGAGTTGCACCTTGACTGGTTTTGAAGAATCAGTTGGTGAAAATCTAATGACCACTGTCAATGCTTCTGGTTGGGACTTCAATTTCACAATCAAACCGCTTGTGGTTGGCAATGTCTCTTCAGGTGTCACAATCTTTTCAGGCCCATCAGGACTCGTCATAATGCTAACTGTAACCTCATCAACATTCTCCAACACAGGGAACTCTAATCTGTCTACTGGAGCCAATGAACCGTCATCAGTCAAAGTTACCGTGACAAACGGCTTTTCATTACCAACAGCGGGCACCTTCGATACCCATGGAAGCACCTCTGTCGGTCTCAGATTCTCTTTCTCACTATCACTTGGTGAAGTTTCAATGCGATACGTTGGCAAATATTGAGGATCCTTCATTGCATCGACGATTTCACAAGATATAGCAGTCGTAGTGGCAGGAGAAGCAGTTGATGGAGTTGCCTTCAATGAAGTTGTTGTTTCAGTCGGGACCCTCATTGAAGTTGTTGATAGTTTGCTGGTGGTTGATTCTATTGGTTTCAAACAAGCAAACACATCGAGTTGCACCTTGACTGGTTTTGAAGAATCAGTTGGTGAAAATCTAATGACCACTGTCAGAGCTTCTGGTTGGGATTTCAATTTCACAATCAAACCGCTTGTGGTTGGCAATGTCTCTTCAGGTGTCACAATCTTTTCAGGCCCATCAGGACTCGTCATAATGCTAACTGTAACCTCATCAACATTCTCCAACACAGGGAACTCTAGTCTGTCTACTGGAGCCAATGAACCGTCATCAGTCAAAGTTACCGTGACAAACGGCTTTTCGTTACCAACAGCGGGCACCTTCGATACCCATGGAAGCACCTCTGTCGGTCTCAGATTCTCTTTCTCACTATCACTTGGTGAAGTTTCGATGCGATTATTTGGTAAATATTGTAGATCTTTCATTCCATCGACGATTTCACAAGATATAGCAGTCGTAGTGGCTGGAGAAGCAGTTGATGGAGTTGTCTTTAATGAAGTTGTTGTTTCAGTCGGGACTCTCATTGAAGTTGTTGATAGTTTGCTGGTGGTTGATTCTATTGGTTTCAAACAAGCAAACACATCGAGTTGCACCTTGACTGGTTTTGAAGAATCAGTTGGTGAAAATCTAATGACCACTGTCAGAGCTTCTGGTTGGGACTTCAATTTCACAATCAAACCGCTTGTGGTTGGCAATGTCTCTTCAGGTGTCACAATCTTTTCAGGCCCATCAGGACTCGTCATAATGCTAACTGTAACCTCATCAACATTCTCCAACACAGGAAACTCTAGTCTGTCTACTGGAGCCAATGAACCGTCATCAGTCAAAGTTACCGTGACAAACGGCTTTTCATTACCAACAGCGGGCACCTTCGATACCCATGGAAGCACCTCTGTCGGTCTCAGATTCTCTTTCTCACTATCACTTGGTGAAGTTTCGATGCGATTATTTGGTAAGTATTGTGGATCTTTCATTCCATCGACGATTTCACAAGATATAGCAGTCGTAGTGGCTGGAGAAGCAGTTGATGGAGTTGTCTTTAATGAAGTTGTTGTTTCAGTCGGGACTCTCATTGAAGTTGTTGATAGTTTGCTGGTGGTTGATTCTATTGGTTTCAAACATGCAAACACATCGAGTTGCACCTTGACTGGTTTTAAAGAATCAGTTGGTGAAAATCTAATGACCACTGTCAAAGCTTCTGGTTGGGATTTCAATTTCACAATCAAACCGCTTGTGGTTGGCAATGTCTCTTCAGGTGTCACAATCTTTTCAGGCCCATCAGGACTCGTCATAATGCTAACTGTAACCTCATCAACATTCTCCAACACAGGGAACTCTAGTCTGTCTACTGGAGCCAATGAACCGTCATCAGTCAAAGTTACCGTGAGTAACGGCTTTTCATCACCAACAGCGGGCACCTTCGATACCCATGGAAGCACCTCTGTGGGTCTCAGATTCTCTTTCTCACTATCACTTGGTGAAGTTTCAATGCGATACGTTGGCAAATATTGAGGATCCTTCATTGCATCGACGATTTCACAAGATATAGCAGTCGTAGTGGCAGGAGAAGCAGTTGATGGAGTTGTCTTTAATGAAGTTGTTGTTTCAGTCGGGACTCTTATTGAAGTTGTTGATAGTTTGCTGGTGGTTGATTCTATTGGTTTCAAACATGCAAACACATCGAGTTGCACCTTGACTGGTTTTGAAGAATCAGTTGGTGAAAATCTAATGACCACTGTCAAAGCTTCTGGTTGGGATTTCAATTTCACAATCAAACCGCTTGTGGTTGGCAATGTCTCTTCAGGTGTCACAATCTTTTCAGGCCCATCAGGACTCGTCATAATGCTAACTGTAACCTCATCAACATTCTCCAACACAGGGAACTCTAGTCTGTCTACTGGAGCCAATGAACCGTCATCAGTCAAAGTTACCGTGACAAACGGCTTTTCATTACCAACAGCGGGCACCTTCGATACCCATGGAAGCACCTCTGTGGGTCTCAGATTCTCTTTCTCACTGTCACTTGGTGAAGTATCAATGCGATCAGTTGGCAAATATTGTGGATCTTTCATTCCATCGACGATTTCACAAGATATAGCAGTCGTAGTGGCAGGAGAAGCAGTTGATGGAGTTGCCTTCAATGAAGTTGTTGTTTCAGTCGGGACTCTCATTGAAGTTGTTGATAGTTTGCTGGTGGTTGATTCTATTGGTTTCAAACAAGCAAACACATCGAGTTGCACCTTGACTGGTTTTGAAGAATCAGTTGGTGAAAATCTAATGACCACTGTCAGAGCTTCTGGTTGGGACTTCAATTTCACAATCAAACCGCTTGTGGTTGGCAATGTCTCTTCAGGTGTCACAATCTTTTCAGGCCCATCAGGACTCGTCATAATGCTAACTGTAACCTCATCAACATTCTCCAACACAGGAAACTCTAGTCTGTCTACTGGAGCCAATGAACCGTCATCAGTCAAAGTTACCGTGACAAACGGCTTTTCATTACCAACAGCGGGCACCTTCGATACCCATGGAAGCACCTCTGTCGGTCTCAGATTCTCTTTCTCACTATCACTTGGTGAAGTTTCGATGCGATTATTTGGTAAATATTGTGGATCTTTCATTCCATCGACGATTTCACAAGATATAGCAGTCGTAGTGGCTGGAGAAGCAGTTGATGGAGTAGCCTTTAATGAAGTTGTTGTTTCAGTCGGGACTCTCATTGAAGTTGTTGATAGTTTGCTGGTGGTTGATTCTATTGGTTTCAAACAAGCAAACACATCGAGTTGCACCTTGACTGGTTTTGAAGAATCAGTTGGTGAAAATCTAATGACCACTGTCAGAGCTTCTGGTTGGGACTTCAATTTCACAATCAAACCGCTTGTGGTTGGCAATGTCTCTTCAGGTGTCACAATCTTTTCAGGCCCATCAGGACTCGTCATAATGCTAACTGTAACCTCATCAACATTCTCCAACACAGGGAACTCTAGTCTGTCTACTGGAGCCAATGAACCGTCATCAGTCAAAGTTACCGTGACAAACGGCTTTTCATTACCAACAGCGGGCACCTTCGATACCCATGGAAGCACCTCTGTGGGTCTCAGATTCTCTTTCTCACTGTCACTTGGTGAAGTATCAATGCGATCAGTTGGCAAATATTGTGGATCTTTCATTCCATCGACGATTTCACAAGATATAGCAGTCGTAGTGGCAGGAGAAGCAGTTGATGGAGTTGCCTTCAATGAAGTTGTTGTTTCAGTCGGGACTCTCATTGAAGTTGTTGATAGTTTGCTGGTGGTTGATTCTATTGGTTTCAAACAAGCAAACACATCGAGTTGCACCTTGACTGGTTTTGAAGAATCAGTTGGTGAAAATCTAATGACCACTGTCAGAGCTTCTGGTTGGGACTTCAATTTCACAATCAAACCGCTTGTGGTTGGCAATGTCTCTTCAGGTGTCACAATCTTTTCAGGCCCATCAGGACTCGTCATAATGCTAACTGTAACCTCATCAACATTCTCCAACACAGGAAACTCTAGTCTGTCTACTGGAGCCAATGAACCGTCATCAGTCAAAGTTACCGTGACAAACGGCTTTTCATTACCAACAGCGGGCACCTTCGATACCCATGGAAGCACCTCTGTCGGTCTCAGATTCTCTTTCTCACTATCACTTGGTGAAGTTTCGATGCGATTATTTGGTAAATATTGTGGATCTTTCATTCCATCGACGATTTCACAAGATATAGCAGTCGTAGTGGCTGGAGAAGCAGTTGATGGAGTAGCCTTTAATGAAGTTGTTGTTTCAGTCGGGACTCTCATTGAAGTTGTTGATAGTTTGCTGGTGGTTGATTCTATTGGTTTCAAACAAGCAAACACATCGAGTTGCACCTTGACTGGTTTTGAAGAATCAGTTGGTGAAAATCTAATGACCACTGTCAGAGCTTCTGGTTGGGACTTCAATTTCACAATCAAACCGCTTGTGGTTGGCAATGTCTCTTCAGGTGTCACAATCTTTTCAGGCCCATCAGGACTCGTCATAATGCTAACTGTAACTTCATCAACATTCTCCAACACAGGGAACTCTAGTCTGTCTACTGGAGCCAATGAACCGTCATCAGTCAAAGTTACCGTGACAAACGGCTTTTCATTACCAACAGCGGGCACCTTCGATACCCATGGAAGCACCTCTGTCGGTCTCAGATTCTCTTTCTCACTATCACTTGGTGAAGTTTCGATGCGATTATTTCGTAAGTATTGTGGATCTTTCATTCCATCGACGATTTCACAAGATATAGCAGTCGTAGTGGCTGGAGAAGCAGTTGATGGAGTTGTCTTTAATGAAGTTGTTGTTTCAGTCGGGACTCTCATTGAAGTTGTTGATAGTTTGCTGGTGGTTGATTCTATTGGTTTCAAACATGCAAACACATCGAGTTGCACCTTGACTGGTTTTAAAGAATCAGTTGGTGAAAATCTAATGACCACTGTCAAAGCTTCTGGTTGGGATTTCAATTTCACAATCAAACCGCTTGTGGTTGGCAATGTCTCTTCAGGTGTCACAATCTTTTCAGGCCCATCAGGACTCGTCATAATGCTAACTGTAACTTCATCAACATTCTCCAACACAGGGAACTCTAGTCTGTCTACTGGAGCCAATGAACCGTCATCAGTCAAAGTTACCGTGACAAACGGCTTTTCATTACCAACAGCGGGCACCTTCGATACCCATGGAAGCACCTCTGTCGGTCTCAGATTCTCTTTCTCACTATCACTTGGTGAAGTTTCGATGCGATTATTTGGTAAATATTGTGGATCTTTCATTCCATCGACGATTTCACAAGATATAGCAGTCGTAGTGGCAGGAGAAGCAGTTGATGGAGTTGTCTTTAATGAAGTTGTTGTTTCAGTCGGGACTCTCATTGAAGTTGTGGATAGTTTGCTGGTGGTTGATTCTATTGGTTTCAAACATGCAAACACATCGAGTTGCACCTTGACTGGTTTTGAAGAATTAGTTGGTGAAAATCTAATGACCACTGTCAATGCTTCTGGTTGGGACTTCAATTTCACAATCAAACCGCTTGCGGTTGGCAATGTCTCTTCAGGTGTCACAATCTCTTCAGGCCCATCAGGACTCGTCATAATGCTAATTGTAACCTCATCAACATTCTCCAACACAGGGAACTCTAGTCTGTCTACTGGAGCCAATGAACCGTCATCAGTCAAAGTTACCGTGACAAACGGCTTTTCATTACCAACAGCGGGCACCTTCGATACCCATGGAAGCACCTCTGTCGGTCTCAGATTCTCTTTCTCACTATCACTTGGTGAAGTTTCGATGCGATACGTTGGCAAATATTGAGGATCCTTCATTGCATCGACGATTTCACAAGATATAGCAGTCGTAGTGGCAGGAGAAGCAGTTGATGGAGTTGTCTTTAATGAAGTTGTTGTTTCAGTCGGGACTCTCATTGAAGTTGTTGATAGTTTGCTGGTGGTTGATTCTATTGGTTTCAAACATGCAAACACATCGAGTTGCACCTTGACTGGTTTTGAAGAATCAGTTGGTGAAAATCTAATGACCACTGTCAGAGCTTCTGGTTGGGACTTCAGTTTCACAATCAAACCGCTTGTGGTTGGCAATGTCTCTTCAGGTGTCACAATCTTTTCAGGCCCATCAGGACTCGTCATAATGCTAACTGTAACTTCATCAACATTCTCCAACACAGGGAACTCTAGTCTGTCTACTGGAGCCAATGAACCGTCATCAGTCAAAGTTACCGTGACAAACGGCTTTTCATTACCAACAGCGGGCACCTTCGATACCCATGGAAGCACCTCTGTCGGTCTCAGATTCTCTTTCTCACTATCACTTGGTGAAGTTTCGATGCGATACGTTGGCAAATATTGAGGATCCTTCATTGCATCGACGATTTCACAAGATATAGCAGTCGTAGTGGCAGGAGAAGCAGTTGATGGAGTTCTCTTTAATGAAGTTGTTGTTTCAGTCGGGACTCTCATTGAAGTTGTTGATAGTTTGCTGGTGGTTGATTCTATTGGTTTCAAACAAGCAAACACATCGAGTTGCACCTTGACTGGTTTTGAAGAATCAATTGGTGAAAATCTAATGACCACTGTCAGAGCTTCTGGTTGGGACTTCAATTTCACAATCAAACCGCTTGTGGTTGGCAATGTCTCTTCAGGTGTCACAATCTCTTCAGGCCCATCAGGACTCGTCATAATGCTAACTGTAACTTCATCAACATTCTCCAACACAGGGAACTCTAGTCTGTCTACTGGAGCCAATGAACCGTCATCAGTCAAAGTTACCGTGACAAACGGCTTTTCATTACCAACAGCGGGCACTTTCGATACCCATGGAAGCACCTCTGTCGGTCTCAGATTCTCTTTCTCACTATCACTTGGTGAAGTTTCGATGCGATACGTTGGCAAATATTGAGGATCCTTCATTGCATCGACGATTTCACAAGATATAGCAGTCGTAGTGGCAGGAGAAGCAGTTGATGGAGTTGTCTTTAATGAAGTTGTTGTTTCAGTCGGGACTCTCATTGAAGTTGTTGATAGTTTGCTGGTGGTTGATTCTATTGGTTTCAAACAAGCAAACACATCGAGTTGCACCTTGACTGGTTTTGAAGAATCAGTTGGTGAAAATCTAATGACCACTGTCAAAGCTTCTGGTTGGGACTTCAATTTCACAATCAAACCGCTTGTGGTTGGCAATGTCTCTTCAGGTGTCACAATCTTTTCAGGCCCATCAGGACTCATCATAATGCTAACTGTAACTTCATCAACATTCTCCAACACAGGGAACTCTAGTCTGTCTACTGGAGCCAATGAACCGTCATCAGTCAAAGTTACCGTGACAAACGGCTTTTCATTACCAACAGCGGGCACCTTCGATACCCATGGAAGCACCTCTGTCGGTCTCAGATTCTCTTTCTCACTATCACTTGGTGAAGTTTCGATGCGATTATTTGGTAAATATTGTGGATCTTTCATTCCATCGACGATTTCACAAGATATAGCAGTCGTAGTGGCCGGAGAAGCAGTTGATGGAGTAGCCTTTAATGAAGTTGTTGTTTCAGTCGGGACTCTCATTGAAGTTGTTGATAGTTTGCTGGTGGTTGATTCTATTGGTTTCAAACAAGCAAACACATCGAGTTGCACCTTGACTGGTTTTGAAGAATCAATTGGTGAAAATCTAATGACCACTGTCAGAGCTTCTGGTTGGGACTTCAATTTCACAATCAAACCGCTTGTGGTTGGCAATGTCTCTTCAGGTGTCACAATCTCTTCAGGCCCATCAGGACTCGTCATAATGCTAACTGTAACTTCATCAACATTCTCCAACACAGGGAACTCTAGTCTGTCTACTGGAGCCAATGAACCGTCATCAGTCAAAGTTACCGTGACAAACGGCTTTTCATTACCAACAGCGGGCACCTTCGATACCCATGGAAGCACCTCTGTCGGTCTCAGATTCTCTTTCTCACTATCACTTGGTGAAGTTTCGATGCGATACGTTGGCAAATATTGAGGATCCTTCATTGCATCGACGATTTCACAAGATATAGCAGTCGTAGTGGCAGGAGAAGCAGTTGATGGAGTTGTCTTTAATGAAGTTGTTGTTTCAGTCGGGACTCTCATTGAAGTTGTTGATAGTTTGCTGGTGGTTGATTCTATTGGTTTCAAACAAGCAAACACATCGAGTTGCACCTTGACTGGTTTTGAAGAATCAGTTGGTGAAAATCTAATGACCACTGTCAAAGCTTCTGGTTGGGACTTCAATTTCACAATCAAACCGCTTGTGGTTGGCAATGTCTCTTCAGGTGTCACAATCTTTTCAGGCCCATCAGGACTCATCATAATGCTAACTGTAACTTCATCAACATTCTCCAACACAGGGAACTCTAGTCTGTCTACTGGAGCCAATGAACCGTCATCAGTCAAAGTTACCGTGACAAACGGCTTTTCATTACCAACAGCGGGCACCTTCGATACCCATGGAAGCACCTCTGTCGGTCTCAGATTCTCTTTCTCACTATCACTTGGTGAAGTTTCGATGCGATTATTTGGTAAATATTGTGGATCTTTCATTCCATCGACGATTTCACAAGATATAGCAGTCGTAGTGGCCGGAGAAGCAGTTGATGGAGTAGCCTTTAATGAAGTTGTTGTTTCAGTCTGGACTCTCATTGAAGTTGTTGATAGTTTGCTGGTGGTTGATTCTATTGGTTTCAAACAAGCAAACACATCGAGTTGCACCTTGACTGGTTTTGAAGAATCAGTTGGTGAAAATCTAATGACCACTGTCAGAGCTTCTGGTTGGGACTTCAATTTCACAATCAAACCGCTTGTGGTTGGCAATGTCTCTTCAGGTGTCACAATCTTTTCAGGCCCATCAGGACTCGTCATAATGCTAACTGTAACCTCATCAACATTCTCCAACACAGGGAACTCTAGTCTGTCTACTGGAGCCAATGAACCGTCATCAGTCAAAGTTACCGTGACAAACGGCTTTTCATTACCAACAGCGGGCACCTTCGATACCCATGGAAGCACCTCTGTCGGTCTCAGATTCTCTTTCTCACTATCACTTGGTGAAGTTTCAATGCGATACGTTGGCAAATATTGAGGATCCTTCATTGCATCGACGATTTCACAAGATATAGCAGTCGTAGTGGCAGGAGAAGCAGTTGATGGAGTAGCCTTTAATGAACTTGTTGTTTCAGTCGGGACTCTCATTGAAGTTGTTGATAGTTTGCTGGTGGTTGATTCTATTGGTTTCAAACAAGCAAACACATCGAGTTGCACCTTGACTGGTTTTGAAGAATCAGTTGGTGAAAATCTAATGACCACTGTCAAAGCTTCTGGTTGGGACTTCAATTTCACAATCAAACCGCTTGTGGTTGGCAATGTCTCTTCAGGTGTCACAATCTTCTCAGGTCCATCACGACTCGTCATAATGCTAACTGTAACTTCATCAACATTCTCCAACACAGGGAACTCTAGTCTGTCTACTGGAGCCAATGAACCGTCATCAGTCAAAGTTACTGTGACAAACGGCTTTTCATTACCAACAGCGGGCACCTTCGATACCCATGGAAGCACCTCTGTGGGTCTCAGATTCTCTTTCTCACTATCACTTGGTGAAGTTTCAATGCGATACGTTGGCAAATACTGAGGATCCTTCATTGCATCGACGATTTCACAAGATATAGCAGTCGTAGTGGCTGGAGAAGCAGTTGATGGAGTTGTCTTTAATGAAGTTGTTGTTTCAGTCGGGACTCTCATTGAAGTTGTTGATAGTTTGCTAGTGGTTGACTCTATTGGTTTCAAACAAGCAAACACATCGAGTTGCACCTTGACTGGTTTTGAAGAATCAGTTGGTGAAAATCTAATGACCACTGTCAAAGCTTCTGGTTGGGACTTCAATTTCACAATCAAACCGCTTGTGGTTGGCAATGTCTCTTCAGGTGTCACAATCTTCTCAGGTCCATCAGGACTCGTCATAATGCTAACTGTAACTTCATCAACATTCTCCAACACAGGGAACTCTAGTCTGTCTACTGGAGCCAATGAACCGTCATCAGTCAAAGTTACCGTGACAAACGGCTTTTCATTACCAACAGCGGGCACCTTCGATACCCATGGAAGCAACTCTGCCGGTCTCAGATTCTTTTTCTCACTATCACTTGGTGAAGTTTCAATGCGATACGTTGGCAAATACTGAGGCTCCTTCATTGCATCGACGATTTCACAAGATTCAGCAGTTGTAGTGGCTGGAGAAGCAGTAGAAGGAGATGTTTCAGACACAGTGGTTTGCTCTATGATTGGTTCATAGCAAGCAAAACATTCTAGCTTTGCTTCTATATGAGTCCCCCACGCGCTGTTTTCTTTGTGCATTATGATAGAGATTCTTGAACCCATAGCTTGAATATAATACTCCTTAGCTGCCGCTGGAGCCTGCAACAAATTATCACGTTTGGTAACTCTACATGTTCAAGGAATAGCAGCAAGATCCTCAGCCACTTTGTACCTTTTCCAATAATATTTTCTGGTGATTAGGGAAAGAAATTATGTTCCATATTACTTCAGCTTTTTTTTACCAATCAATCTAATGATTTTCTTACCTCCTCCAAGTCTATAAAGCTATATCCTTTTTCTGAGTTGTCTTCCAGAATAATTTGCACATAATCAGTGTCCACAATCTCTGGGAAAACTAACTTCTCGACATATATCTCTTTCTTCGGATCTTTACTTAATTCAATTGTAATTGTTTGATTTTTATTACTATCAGCTTCCCAGTTGAGAGGGAAAGTAGGGCCAGGGCGTAGATTTTCTCCTTCCCCTGAGCTTACCTGTAGAAACAACGCATAATTCACACACTACCTTAAAAACAAAACATTGAACCATACTTTTACTCGGTTTATATGATATGTAAATCATTCTATAATCTATGTTTTCTGTCATGAATCTCTTTCCCTAACTTTTGTCTTTAGTAGAAAGCATTAAGTTTCCATTCATCTTATTCAGGTCTAAAGCACCATCTGAAGTTCTCTATTTTCAAATTGTTCAACTTTTCCTCAGTATTTTATCACAAAAAAAGAAACTTACAATGGGTAGTTCACCCTTGAAAAATATTGGCGTCAATCAAATAATTCAAACAACTCAAAAACTTACTGATTTTAATTTTTTAAATTGTAAATGCAGCAAACCTTTGAAATAATCTTTAAAAAGAACTTTATAGTGTAACTGTTAGAACATGAGAATACAACTAAAACATCGCATCTGCACCACTGCTAGATAGTAAAATACAAAAATATGTTTCCAAGCTTTCTACAAAGTCTTTTCACATAATCAATCAAAATAAAATTATTTATGCCACTACCCAAATATCTATGTTTTTTAAGAACATTACTGTCACAAACTTCGGATTTCATGCATCAGCCAATCCCTGAAACTTTTATGCTTTTGCTTTAGATTATTAGGTTGAATGATGCACCATCACAAAGGGAACAACTCCTAACCTAATAATTGAGTGTCAAGGACATGACAAAAATTGTTACATCTCTAAAGTCAAACACATTGTTAGAATAACAATGGCATCATATCCTTTTTGTTCTCAGTTAATTATTTAGTGTATGGAACTATTTACAGCCCATCATCTGACAGATGAAATGCAAACGTACATGTATATGTTCATCAGGAATAAATCCAGGTTCTGACATTCCAGCTACAGGCTCACAAATATTTGAAGTGGTAGCAGTGGACGGAACCACAGTGGTCGTGGGAGCTTGAATGCTGCTTGTTGTTTGTTCTGCAATACACAAGACAGGAGAACTTGCAAAATCTATTCAAATTATACACAATCCAGTGACATTTTAACTCTCACTTGCAAAACATGTTCGAAAATACAATTTTTAAACAGTTAAAACAGAGCCAATGACAACAAATTATCCAAGCTGGTAGTAACTGAGTATATGCCTGCAGTCTTCACCTATCTTATGCTACTTCCAACCTTTAGATAATACATAACTTTTCCAGATGAAACTTAAAAATTAAGTACAATAGTTTAGTCAAGCAGCTCTTCACCTTCTTCAAAGCATCCGGTAACTGAAAGGGATGTGTAGACAGAATAACTCTCATCAACAGGAAGTAGCTCTATCTTTACCACAAGGAGTGTTGCACCAATTCCAACTGTAGGATCCTTCAACAGTTACAAAATAAGAAATTTCAACTTTGAAAGTCACAACCCACTGTGAACACAAATTATCATGCTAAATTCATATGTCTCACTGAATATAATAACAGCTTTTCCTACACCATGGCTGCCTGACACTCATAACACTATCGAGTATAAATCTTCAAACTTACTGCAATATCTTGCTGCTTCAAGTCCATCTTTCCAACCGCTGTTGTCAAATATACATTATAACTCTTCACATTTCTTGTATTTATCAAAGTCAGACTTTTAACATAAACTGGTTTCGATAGAAAGAATATTGTTATAGATGGCTTATCGTCAGAACTCTGTGACTGCCACCCAACAGCCTGACTTGGTCTCAGCTTTTCCTTGTCCCCCGAAGACACGTGTATCCACTGAGCAGGTATAAACACAGGGCTGTACATCCCGTCAACCATAACACAACGCTCAGTCGTGGATGTGCTGAAATAGACAGCGGTAGTGGTAGTTTCCTTGCCAACAGCAGCCGTAGATTTACTTCTCAAAGTTGTGGTTGGTAGTGACACGTGCTCAAAGCAAGCCTCGATGTCTAACTTAGCTTCAATACGGATACCCTCAGCTTTCTCTCCAGTATTCATTATAACAATGATCTTGTAACCGTACGCTTCTACTGCATAGTCTTCAGCGGCCTCAGGGTCCTACAGAAGTTGCACTAACATAATCATGAACATAATATGAGAACATGAACAGAACTTAAAAAACAGACCAAACTGCGACAACTAGATGAAATGTTCTAGAAATCAACTGAATATTTACTAGCAGTCAATCAACCGTCATGAAGCAAATTAATACATCATATTACTCATGTAGAATATCACTGTATACCATCTCACATCATGCATTATAAGTTTAAACAATCATTTTTTTATTGATCAAAATTAAGTAGATCAAAACAATCCGATAGGAAACATCAGTAACAACTCATTAATGCAATTTCAACGTCGAAAGATTTGCAGCTAATGAAAATATAGTTAAAGATTTGTGATTTGGCTACAGATGAGTTGTTTGTTAGACCAATGAGTGTAAACTTTACCTCATCAACACTTTTAAAGCTGTACCCTCTCTCAGAATTGTCAAGAAGGATGATTTCAACCAAGCCTGCATTTCTTATCTCGGGAAGAACTACACTCTTGACGTATATTTCTTTGCTAGGGTCTTGACTCAATTGAATTGTGATTGCCTGTTCATTATTTTTATCACCTTGCCAAAGAAGAGGGAATGCAGGTCCTGGGCGAAGGTATTCTTTCACACCTGAGCTTACCTATATAAATGAGACAACAACTCCATTTACACTCTTTGCTGAAGCTACAGATAGATCAAAGTCACAGCTTACACTTTCTAAGTAGATGAACAGTATAAGTATGACAAATAAATCTTTTCAAATGTCAACTTACGTTTATGTATCTGTCAGGAATTAAATTAATCTCCGACATTCCATTCACTGGGTCACATTCGACAGTAGTAGTACCAGTACTAGTACTGGCAGTGGTAGTAGGAGTAGTACGGGTGGTGGTTGGAGTGGTGGTAGTAGTAGTACTGGTGGTGGTGGTAGTACTAGTACTGGCAGTGGTAGTAGGAGTGGTTGTAGTACTAATAGATGGTAATCCCGTAGTTGTTGGTGTAGGCTTTACTATAAATATTTTATAAAATCATATCATTCAAAGTGAAGCTAACCTGTGTCGAGTCAACACTACAACATTGTGCAATGATTTTGTATCTTTTGTCGTAAATTCAAACAGACGGAACTAATAGTGACAACCAATAGAGCTAAAACTGTGCTTTTGCTGCAGAACATTAAAAGACAAGAGATAGCACATTCTAACTACATCTGGTAACTTTATATATTATATGTATAAATATATTATATGTAATCTAGATATGCAGAACGTATATCTTTAAACACGCCTTGCCGTGAAAAGCCTTATACCTGTTGTCGTTGAACAAATCTCATCTTCACCCTGAGAACAATCTTCAACACCATCACATCTTTTGTGACTAGAAATACATGTCTTGTTGTTACACATATAGTAACCTTCCCCACATGCTGTAAGAGAAATACACAAATCTCATCAACATCTCAAATGTAGTGTTTATAGTTTAAGTGTGCATAATTTTTACATTTTTTTCATCACTCCATATACTATAGCTACAATGTTTGGTAATAAGAAATATCCGGTTCAGTGTTTTGTATTGGTATGTCATGTGACTAGTAAAACTTACGGCAATTGGCTTCATCCGTGTTGTCCAAACAGTCGCCAACCCCATCGCACACTTTATTCACGTCAATGCATTTACATACATCGCATGTCATAGTGTTGTTGCCTTTACATGTGCAAGCTGAAATAATTAGGAAAATGAAGATTTTGTCAGTTATCTTAGCTAATAGGCAAGTACAGCTTTAAAAATGATTATTTTTATGCAAAAACTTCCAAACTTTAAATAATTTTTAAGCTGAAACAAATTTTAATGTTTATCGCTTAAAGCAACGTATAACTAGTGTTATTTCATCACATGAGCATGTCAATATGTAAACAGTTTACAGTATTTTCTAGATGGCATTGTTTAGATTAGCTAATACTACTTACGGCAGTTGGCCTCATCCAATCCATTTCCACAGTCATCATGACCATCACACTTTTGAGCAATTGGCAGACAGATGTGATCTCCAAGGTTAGATATACAAGACATTTCTCTTCCGGGTATGCAGGCTGATACTAAAATACATAAGTATGAGCTATACATACAAACTATACATACAAACTATACATACAAACTATACATACAAACTATACATACAAACTATAAATTAGGACTATACAAAATATAGTGAAATGTAATTTAGTATTATGCAATCTATTAAATTCTTTTCAGTCATTTTTACTTGACTCATAAATGATTTTGTTTTTGGTGCACACTGAACATTTGAAAATATAGATAAACAGTAGTTTCTTAAAATTATCAAACGGATTTAGTGTGACTTGATGGTGAAGATGCAGCCATAACAAAATCAGTGAAAGCTTGTGTTCTAGTTCTGAGAAATACCACAAAGGGAGTCTTTGAAGTTTTTTCTCTTACAGACTAAATGAGCGTAATGCCAAAATTTATCGCTAGTCAATCACTGTATTCCCATACTACACATGAACGCGAATGGCCAGTTTATTCAAATATTTTTTTACCCATACCGCGTTGTGGCATTATTCCAATGACACTGCTCCCATTGATCAAATGACAAACCTTTTCCCATAATGCAAAGTCTGAAAGCGCAGTGAAACAGAAACACGCCTGATTCTGAAGAAAGGTTGGTTAGTCTCACAACTCATAAACTATAAGCACCAAACAGAAGCTACCTGGACAATCAGACTCATCTGTGTCATCCATGGCCCCACAGTCTGGGTAGCCGTCACACTTGAAGCTTTTCATGATACATCTGCCGTTACCACACTTCAGCTGGTTACTTTCGCACTCCATGTCTACAGAGTACAGAATAACCCACCACTTACAGCCACATGTGATATTATATTGTAGCAGTAAATACTAACAATAAATATGAATACAAGTCATACAAATAATATTATCAGATTTCCTTGTTTATAAAATTCCACCCACCAATCAAAAATTATAAAATTAGCCTTGTCATGGCGTAACTAATAAAATTTTCATTTTTTAAACAAAAATACAAAACTTACAAATTTTAATAACTTTGAATAAATTATGAAAAAAACTTTAGCAATTTTAGCTGAGTGCACTGTTACATTGTCATTGGCTAGTTTACGGTTTTATAAAAGCAAACTGATAGAAAAAGATGTTACCTACCACATAGTAGCTCATCACTGCCATCAAAACAATCCACCACATCGTTGCATCTATCTGATCGTGGAATACATTTACTACTCATTACACATTTGAATTCATTTTCGGCACAGCTGTAATCTGTAAAAGAAGAATGGTGGATACGCTATTACTAGCAACCCACGAAATAATAACACTCAGATAATAGATTATAAAGTAAACTGAGGCCAACTACCAAATAACCAACAGACATACAAAAGTGCACCTCTAGAGTCATGATATACATGTAGGTAGCCTGTGAACATATTGAACAAGTTGTTATGTCCAACATACCACAGCCTTCTTCATCTTCTCCGTTCTCACAATCTGGCATGCTATCACATACCCAGAGCTTAGGTATACAGTTGCCAATGCTACAAGTGAACTCCATGTCTGTGCAGTTAAGGGGGCCACATGACTCCCCGACACACTCAAATATTCCATGATCACAGGTACTGAAACAGACAAAAGTGCTCAGATATATACCATTTCTGTAAAATGAAAAGCACTACCCCAAGGGTGCAACAGTAAAATGTTGTGGCTGCCATTACAGTATGTTTGAGTTTTAAACCACACCTGCTCAGGGTGAAAGGTGAAGTCAGGGTGAGAGGTGGAGTCAGGGTGACAGGTGGAGTCAGGGTGACAGGTGGAGTCAGGGTGACAGGTGGAGTCAGGGTGACAGATGGAGTCAGGGTGACAGATGGAGCAAGGGTGACAGGTGGAGTCAGGGTGATAGGTGGAGTCTGGGTGACAGGTGGAGTCAGGGTGACAGGTGGAGTCTGGGTGACAGGTGGAGTCAGGGTGACAGGTGGAGTCAGGGTGACAGATGGAGTCAGGGTGACAGGTGGAGCCAGGGTGACAGGTGGAGTCAGGGTGACAGGTGGAGTAAGGGTGACAGGTGGAGTCAGGGTGACAGGTGGAGTCAGGGTGACAGGTGGAGTCAGTGTGACAGGTGGAGTCAGTGTGACAGGTGGAGTAAGGGTGACAGTTGAAATCAGGGTGAAAGGTGGAGTCAGTGTGAGAGGTGGAGTCAGGGTGACAGGTGGAGTAAGGGTGACAGGTGGAGTCAGGGTGACAGGTGGAGTCAGGGTGACAGGTGGAGTCAGTGTGAAAGGTGGAGTCAGTGTGACAGATGGAGTCAGGGCGACAGGTAGAGTAAGGGTGACAGTTGAAATCAGGGTGAGAGGTGGAGTCAGTGTGAGAGGTGGAGCAAAGGTGACAGGTGGAGTCAGCGAAAATATTCGATTTCATGTACATAAATTAACAATTAATTTCACATTGAAGAACTCAAGGCATTCACATATTTCAGACTGTATATGGTAAATTGACCTACAAATGATAACTAGAAAATTTGAATATGTCCAACCAGTATAAGGAAAAGTGAAAAACGTGAAACAAATTAAATTTTTGTTTAAAAAAAGCCTTTTTTATAAAAGCTGGAGTTCTAAAATATAAAAATTAAATGAATTCAAGTCAAGAAACAAACACAAGGCTAATGTTCCTTATAGCACTAAATAAACTCAGCAATTAGCCAGTATATGACTGTAATGCAAGTATTGGTTTATTTCATACCAGTTCTGGCAGTTGTAAGACATCTGAGTGTTGGGCAAGTAGAGGGCTCCTTCGTGTTCACATGGACAATCAATAGCATCAATACATCCATCCCCTGCAACCAGCATATACCACATTGCAAACTCACAGCAAAGTTGGAGAAAACATGGGTGTGTCTATCATAAGATGTGTAGCCAGAGTGTCTTTTACCATGTCTAATGTATCCAGGGGGGCAGAAACAGCCCTCCACACACTTGGTGTTCTTGCAATGAGGCTCCATCTCTTCGCCGAGGTTGTGACAGGTTTGTTCACACGGTGGTCCACACTCGGAGTATACTAAGCCATTGTCGCACTGCATAGCTATCAAATACACGAACATATTACATTGGCTGTGTCACAAATAGCCAACTGTTTCACTTTAAAAAAACATTGAAACTTGACGCAAAAAGAAATATCGAGCTAGATAAATTAAAGAGATATATTTATATGTATAAGTTGTTGTACAAGACTAATGGACAGAGATCTGGAGACTCACGGCACAGTTCCTGGTGTCTCCACTTGTAAGGATGTCCAAGTTTGGTGCATTCTTCAGCAAAGTTTGCAATAGCAGTACACAAACATTCACAGTCTCCTCCCTTGTCACATCTTTAAGATAACAACGTAAAGTTTAATATAACTCCTATATGAAGAACACCTAAACAACAACAGATTAGCATTCTATGCACTTTACTCAGCCATGCTTATAATTGTTTACAATGAGTAGCAAATATATGTAAAACCTAAAATATTCTGCTTTCATGTATAGCATTTCTTATTATTCTAGAATAGGTTGGATATTTTGAGCAAACTACAACTAGTACATGTGTGCGTGTGTCGTGCATGTCGTGTGTGTATCATGTGTGTTTGTGTCGTGCGTGTCGTGTGTGTGTCATGTGTGTTTTGTGTGTGTACATGTAAATATTATACCAACCTGCAAGCATCAAACAGGCAGTCCATGTAGAATTGTTGTAATACTGGATGAAGTAATTTACTTCGACACGTCTCAAACTCTGGGCCCTCCATGATAATGGCGCACTTAGCCTTAGCCCAAGGTTCTCTGTGAGCTAGGGGTATCTAAAGACACACACTTATATAAACTGCCCATGTATACACTTAGCCTAACATTGTGTTTGCAAAATTTTGAATTAATTATATTTAGTATATAAATACAATAAAATCATAAAAATAATGCTTTTACAGGTAAACATTCTATGTTAATTTGCAATAATAGATTCAGGTTTTATGCCAAATAGGGTGATTAGAACATTTTCTACATGTGTTAGTGGAACTATAATTCAATAAATCCACAAATGATATATTTTATAAAAATTGAAATGAAAACCAATAATTCAACTTACTCCATTGGCAGTGCCGCAAGGACTGGTGTTCTCATCTGGAACATCCTGTACGACGTTAGGACAGCTATCGGATAACTTCCAACTCTCTCCAAACACAGACGGTCTGCTTTCAGTGGAGTTGGTTCGACTGGCAAACTCATCATCCGATCGGCCATTGAAGTTACCGCAGAGTCCTCGTACTTGTCCCATGTGCTTCCTGTCTAGCATGACGTATACTCTCGTGCCTGTGAGGTAATATTTGGCAGTCAGTAGCGGTATGTACAAGTCATATGTGAACAGCGTTATGCTACATTGTGTGATTAATAAGTTACTGTTTTATTTTGCTGTATAATTGAGATGAATCACTACTAATAATATACCATACTGTATAATATTATACCTTAATATCATTATACCATATTATATACTATGGCATAATGTTGTACAGTACTATACCAGATTATAAAATATTGTATCACTTTACAATATAATACATCATATTAAGTACCATCATACCTTATTTAGAGACTAATATGATATAACATATACTATTATTATTTAAATTTGCGGGCAGTAAACACAGTCTTACTTAAATTCAATTTGAATGAATGAAATTGTAGTTAACATAAAATTACTGAAACAGTTGTTTCTTATTAAAAGGTGAGAATTAGAGGAAGAAAATAGTGTTTACCTTCATCCCACATAACTTCCATGCCATACTCTGGCACATATATCACAACAAACAGCCCAGCTCGGCCTATCTTTATATCATTAGATGAATAGACATTCTCAGTAAGAGTCACGTTGTTCACAGTAGCAGCTTTTCCTCTGACCAGGTCAATACGGTGCTGATTCACCTTTATATGCACCGCCTACATCATGTTCACAAACTTAAATTAGCAAACATATTGATCCAAATAATAGTTTGAGCACATTGGTTGGAATTAACACACTTTGGTAAAAATATTAGTTTCTTTTAATGTGAAGGTGTATGTTACATAGAATTATGTTAGCAATTAATTATTCTAAGTTGACCACAGACTAAATACTGGAACAGCTACTGTTCATAGATTGAGCTTTATAAATATAACTGCTAAATTTCGTTTGCTGCATGAGGAACTAACTATTACAAATCAGCTTGTAGAATCGGCAATAAAACGCATAATCAAAAATTGGTTAATATGACAGATTAATTGTAGCAGCAGCTGCTGTTAAATTATCAAACTCTTTAGAACTCTGTCCTACATGTATACTCGCTTAGAAATATCTCACCTTTGTACAGGTAACACTACTCACCTTTGTACAGGTAACTCTGTACAGGTAACACAACTCACCTTTGTACAGGTAACACCACTGACACCGCAGGGCACGTTCTCAACAGTGATAGCAAAACTCTGATTGATATGAGTGACAAGCTCATAGCTGCAGCTACCCATGAACGAGTAGTGTATGCCATCAAATGTCGTGTAGTGTGGATCTCCGGAGGCCCAGCAGACTGCGGGACAGCCCTCGGACCTCACTGACCAGGAACCGTTTCGACAAGTACTAACAATAGCACAACGTTATGCAGCATTTACAAAAGTAAGTAAAAGATTAATACTGTGACAATAAAAACTACAATGACAAGTAAAAAGTATTAAATGAGCAAAATGCAAAGGTAAATAAATCATCGTAAGGTTTTTCTTCTCCTGCTACTGGAAAAGGATGACTTACTATTCTTTACAGCCAACATTATGAGTAGCTCCTTTTTCAAAGAACTCTCCCCCGTGTACACAAGAGCAGTCATAGTGTTCAACACAGACACCCTACAGATACATAGCGAGATTTCTTTTTCTATTCAGCACCAACAATCAATATAAAAACTGAAGTCACGAAAAGATGGTGTCAGGAGCATTAGGCATAATAGAGCAGTGGCAACTCAAAGCAACAATAAATAATCATAAAACATTCAGTAAAGACCAGACAATATTTATTTAAATTATTTGAATTATTAAACTAAGTTTATCATAATCAATCAATAATGAATCTACACATAAAATATACTCATAGATTTACAGCTTGCTACAGCTATGTTTCCCTTTAAAGTATCCAGAACTTGTTAACAGAATGGAGTAGAACTAACCTTTTCATTTAGAAACAAGCCATCTACACATCCACATCCTTTAAACTTTTTCTTTTCCTTGCAGACGTCTGCGCGGTTGGCATCCACACAAGTTCTGCCACATGCGGGAAGGTCTTCTCTATACACCTGGTTGTTGGGACAGGAAACGGCTACATCACACTTCGACTCTCCGCACTGCAACTTTCCATCGGTACAAGTGCTGCAACAGAGACATTTCACAGACATGTGTCTTCCTGTGCGTGTGATATATTCAAAAGGATTGGATCTTTTTTTTCAACAATTAATTTTACCTCTAACATTTTCTTTAAATTAGTAGCAATATATATGAGCATGTTGACAAAATTATCCATAAAGTGACAATGTAGAATCTAACCAATTGGCGCAGTTGATTTGAATGGTGCTGTCGGGACCTATTGGCGTGTGAGACCCGTCATATGTGCTGTAGCACGGACAGTACTTTTTCTCTACACACATACCATCGTTGTCAAGATATGTGTCTTGGTCACACTGACACCCACTGACACAGGTGTCATGACAGAAAGACTTGTCTTCTATGTGTTGACACGAGTTTTCACAGTCATTGTGACACTCATTGTAATTACTACCTTGACGGCATTCGACAGCTAGAAACAAATTATATTGCAGCATGTAGTAATCCATAAATTGAAGTGTTATAAGCAGCAGGCAAAAAAGTTGAATCATCTTTAAGATACACTTACATAAATGCCGTGACACATACCCCAAAATGCTGAAGTGTTATTATATGCCTTTAAAAGTAAAAACAAAAAAGAGACAACTGGAAAAGAAATAATTGAATCAAAATCCAAAGTATCTCACAATTTCTTTCCCCACGAAATTCTATAGCTCATGAGAAGGGCTTGAACCCCCCCCCCTCCGATTTGTGTGTATAAAGACAAAATGAGAAATTTCGGGGCCCGTAGCTTAGTGAGATACGGCAGGAGCACTAATGCTATTATAAATTAAGGCATCTACATTAAGCTAAACAGCAACTTACAGCATTTATCAACTGCTAATGGATGCTTTCTCCAATCGATATAGATTCCCTCTAAGGCACATTCCCTGGCCAGAGCTGCCGCGTGCGTACACAGAGGTGCGTCTGAGGCATCTCCTCGCATACAGTAGTCCCTCATACAACGTGCGTAGTAGTATTCAAAGGCTGCCACACTCCAGCACTCCTCAAACGCATTCGATTCAAGCAACTTGCACACTTGCAGCGCTTTTATTCTCAACTACAAATCAACAACAAAATACTAAAATATTTCCAATTACCGCAAGCTTATTTTACAAATGTATGAAATAAAATTTAAAATACATAAAATAACGCATTGTAGTTTTGTGATATAAAAATGCTTGCGTTTATGAAAGAATTATCTATGATATAGGCTATAAAAAACAGGATGTTCGCATTAAAACCGAGATAGTGTTAAAACACACAGTTGATATACAATAACATTTGAACAAATAGTCTAATCAATGTAAATAATCTTGAATATTGAATATCAAATAAGCAAGTCACATGTTGCTTAAATTACAAGTCAATACCATCACATAAGCACTGCCAAACACCTACGTCAACGTCCTCATCACATGGTGAGCTCTGAAGACTAAGTGAGTCGCTGTTACATGAAGATGGGTCAGACAGGAAGTTGTCAGCAAAGTACTGATCTACGGACTCCATGATGCCATTCTCGGTGGTAAAATCATTCAACAAGAATCTGTCGTACATTCCACACAATCCTTTCACCTGCAAATAAACAAACAGGTAAATCCTTTGTTTAAAATGCATTCACTTTTTCTTGAAATTCACAAGTAATATTCTCACCTCCTGACCTGGAGAGCTATTGATCTAACAGGTAGCCATATTCAAAAGCAATACATATACATGTACAATGAAAATGTTATAAAAATTATGATGAACCTTTTTGAGAAACTTTAATCAACCAACTTTTGAATAACTGAAGTAGCCATAGAGAAATGTTCATAGTCTCATCAATGAAAGAATTCACTAACCTTGTTTACAAAGAAAGGGTCTAGAGTGATATACAGGGTAGAAACACCATCCCAAAGAATATAAAAACCAAACCCAGTTACTGCCACAAACTGAGATGTAGCTCTCTTAACATGAACATGTCCAGTAATGTAGGGTAAGATATCAGTGAAGCTTTCATCATCTATGGTCACTTCACCACCCTGTAAAACATTGGTGTAATTAAAAAGTTTTACAGAGATAAAGACAGAACCATCAATATAAAAAAAGCTAAAACAGTTTTTAAGAAATATGCAATCTTACTTCAAAAAAGCAAATGTTGAAAAACAGCATATTACATTCAGCGCAATAAAATTGCAGCCATAAAACCGTACTTTTATTTTAAATCAAATGTTGCAATACCGGACTAAACATTACAAATAAGAGCAATACGATTGCAATCATTGTAAACAATATATAGCATAAAAATAGAAATCATGTATAAATAATCCATTTAATGGTGTTTATTATTTTACCTCAAAGACACAACTTTTAGACTGGAGCATGACACTCTAATAGGAGTTACCCACTCTTGGTATATGAATTTTTAAAAGGAGTTACCTGCTCTAAGAATACTACACTCTAATAGGAGTTACCCACTCTGGGTATATGAATTTTTAATAGGAGTTACCTGCTCTAGGAATATTGTGATGTTTCTGAAAACAATTCTGACAGTCTTGACACACAAACTCGTCCCCCCATCGCCAGAACACTTGTCATGCAAGGCAGAGACAACGAGATTTATTCGTGGATCCGACTGATATTCGGGATTTGGCTACAATAGAAAAGAGAAAACAAATTCAAATTAAAAATATTGCTTTCAGTTACCTGCACGCATTTTTTAATTTCATTGGAACTTTAATCTATTTTCAACCAGTAATTGATTTTTAATAATTTTCGTATTAATTTTTTAGTTTAGTTTTTCGGTTGTGTTATTAAAATAGCAAAGCACATATTTGTAATGCAAGGATAATAAATGAGTATAAAATGCAACTGACCCGAACAAGGTCATAGTAGCACATCTTGCCTCCCAGACTATAGTGAAGGGAGTCAAAGGTGATGTAGTGAAGAGCCCCGACAACCTGACATGTGGCTGGACAAGGATTTTGGGTGCAGTTCCACCTGCCTTCGGTACACTCACTGAAGTATATATAATATTCCTGTTTGCGCACCATAGTGAGTTGCAATCAATATAATTTGCGGATCAACAAAATAACATAAAATTATTCAATAAGTAAATAAGTAACTGAAAAACGTATACTCTTTTGTTTTTTATGCAGAATACAAATTATGCATATACTAGCATATTCATGTATCATCTCTTAAGTAAATAAACCAAGTACAGATTAATTCAAATAGGACAAACAGTTATCATAGCAAAGGAAGAAAACAGGAAAGTGAGGCAAAAGCAATGCATGGACATAAAGTGTTGAGAAAAAAACAGAAATAATATTAAAAACAGCAAATCAATTCCCAGAACGAGACACATACCAATCATTGCAGCCCATCTTGATGACTTCCCCATGAGGGTACTCCTGTCTGTGGTGCATGCAGGGGCACTCACCGCGCTCCACGCATTGGCCATTGTGTAGGAAGAGGCCAGGTCTGCACATACACTTGGGTTCACAGTCCATGCTGCACTTCTGCACAGCCATCATGTACAAGCTGGCGCAAGTGTGGGGGCATGGTGACCCACACTCAGTATAGATCATACCTTCTGGGCATTCCTTGGCTATAATAACATGTACATACACATCATGCAGTGATGTGGAAATGTGACCAGTTTGTAAATTAATGTCCTATTGTATTTAGAATAAACAACATAATAGCACATTTAGAATGTAGTGCATTTACAATTAAAAATAATTATTGAAAGCCATAATGATGGAAAACAACCTAATTTTCTCAGTCACTTTTTTTTCACAAAAAAAGAAGAAAATTTTTTAAACTCAACTGGAACTTTTTTAGCAGAAATAAAAGAGTCAAAAGAAATTTTATCAATCTGACAACTACAGTCCATTATCTGTGTACCGGCAGCAGATAACTCCCATACTGCTCATCTGTGTACCGGTAGCAGGTAAATCTCATATTGTACATAAAAACTTACGACATAAAGAGGAAGTCCTCCATTCTATTACGGTGTTGCGTTGAGCACAGAGGTGGGCGTAGTTAGAAAGTGTAGTGCAGACAACCCCCTGTGGATCATCGCCTGCAGTCTGCGCGGCCAAGCAGTAGTCTGTCATACATATTTTGTACCAGTGATTCACATCAACCTGTTCAGATAATGACAATTATTAGCCAATATTAGCAAGTGTTGGCAGGATATTGGCAGGTGTTGGCAGGTATTGGCAGGATATTGGCAGGTGTTGGCAGGATAGTGGCAGGTGTTGGCAGGTAGTGGCAAGGTATTGATAAATTTATGCGGACAATAAAATTTCAATATGCATCTTGCACCAGCAGGTTTATTCACCATTTTAAAAATATAAATCAAGATTTAGTTTCATACTTTGCTTTTCCGAAAGTTACTAAACTTTTTGATGCTTTTAATTTAACAGAACTCATTATGCAGTAGAACAGTGCTATGTTTTTGCATAATGGAATCTAACTAAGACTTCTTGCATCCAAATGAGAGTTCGGTTTGAATCAACGTTTTGTCAAATACATTGGCATACTATCATACAAACAATGCATACTCTAAAAGTACAATATGCTGACTTGAATTCACTGTATTAAAAACACACCTTAGAGTGACAAGGGGCAAAGGTAAAACTTTTCAAATGCTGACAGGCTCTCTCGGCATCCTCTGTCACATCCTTATCTTTACAATGATAGGGTTCAGTAGTTCCCTTGGCACACTTGAACAATATATAGTTAGTTATGTAGAGTAAATAGACAACTGCAGCTAATATTTCTAGCAGTAACTTGTATCTCAAGTGTTATTGTAACATAACTAATTTAAACTATGTTTAAAATATAGATAAGTTACATTAAAATATAATTCAGAAGTTAGCAGGTTGTTAAAGCCTAGATTCTTAAAATTTTAACTTAACTTTTATTGAAATCAATTTTAATCTATATTCAAACACATATTTATTTGCTCAGACTTATTGTGCTACTATTAGTCATTTTGAGATTTCTTCAATTGTAGCATGTACAAGAAATATGCATAACATTTTTTTGAGACCGTTACCACTGTAAAATGAGTAGTCAGCAAAATTAAAAGCTCAGAGTACATACGTTAGTATCTTCACTGGTGATATCCCACCCGTTGCCAAAAGCTACTGGGTTTGTGGCAATTAGGCCAACCTGCTGAATAAACTCATCTAAAATTGTATATAATACTAATTAGAACCTGGTAAGAAAACTCCAAATATACACAAATATTGTATTCTAAACTAATACGTTCTGATTCTGTTTCACAAAAAAATTAACAAACCAAATATTATGTGTGAAACAAAACTATTTTTATAAAAAAGAATTAATCAAAGAATATTTTGCAAATCTAATGAATTTCGTAATGTAAACATGAGCATATGTAAAGCTTACATGAAAAGTATATTATATGATACATATTATATACAATAGAAGTGTATAAGTTTTATCGCTGATATAAAATTATGTGTAACTAAATGTGACTCACTGGTTACTGCAGGGTTACCATCATTATTACCACACATCCCCCTGATGTGTTTACCATTGTGCTCTCCAGTTACTGTTACATACACAGTGTTATTTGCATCCCATTTCACTTTGATCTCTTCTTCGTTGTTACTGGCAACCAAACAATTATAATTACCAGCTCTCGTTATTGATACTCCTAAAAGAAAAACAGATTCAAGTAAAATTCATAACTGAAAGCAGAATAATTTTAGTAGTTATCTGCTCTTGCAACGTAAGCTGAGAACAGGTATAAATAATAGAGTATGGTTTTTTTGCCTGTTCTCATCCTAACATTCACACTTTTCATGAATAGAAAATTAGTTGAAAAGTTAAATTAAACTTACCCTATTTTGAAAATTAATAAGCTAGAACCAATTTCATGAGCTTATTCTCAAAAATTTAAACATGGCAACAATATCTATAATTGCTGAAAGGTTAAAAACATGATATTCTACTAAAATTACAACTAGTATACATTATTGTATGGTGAAAATTGCATTTACCTCCAATATTGGATGAAAAGCCATTAGTTTCATTGATTAGGATTTTGACTCCGTTTCCCTGAGAGATGCTATCCCCCTGGGCTACAATGTGTAGCG
This sequence comes from Bugula neritina, assembly GCA_964035545.1. Classification (NCBI taxonomy): domain Eukaryota; kingdom Metazoa; phylum Bryozoa; class Gymnolaemata; order Cheilostomatida; family Bugulidae; genus Bugula; species Bugula neritina. Next base: position 5,973,599 of record OZ037765.1, on the reverse strand, counting down.
TATTGAACACCATGTCAAGTTCCTGTAAAGTAAAATCACATCATGCCCTAAACAATACGCTTATATAGAACCGCAATAATTGTCAGCAGGGTATAAAAATTCAAATTACTATATAATGTGAACTATACTTAGTAGATGACTGCCCCATTTACAATAAACTTACACTAACCGCGAGTTACATACTTATTTCAACATACCTTCCTACAAGTTCTAAAGCTGTTACAGCCAACTAGTTTTACATTGACATGCCACTGCTGAGACTTGGCCATGATGTATTTACACTGTCCATTGAACTGATACTCTAAACCGTCAAATGTCCTCCAGTAGTTTGTACCAAAGTTCAGACAAGTTGAAAAGGCAAGATTTACTTCTTTCTCAACTACGTTGGCTATGAACATAACATTAAGACATTCTAAAGCAATCAATTAGTATTTACATAAATTGTTGACAACAGATTTGTCAACATAATAACAAAATGTTTTTAGACAAAAACTTCAAATTGAAATAACTTGCTTTGTATGAAATCATTTTTTTTCATCATTGAATAGTGCAAACACATAATATTGGAATATAGCTATCTTCACACCGATAAAAATTTACATAAACAAATATTTTCGTTAGTTCAACTAACTAAAACTAACTGTAACTATCACCCAACACTCTAGAATTACTTACCTTTACACGGCATGCATGCCCCATCAGCTAGACCCCAACTTCCACCACCATTGACTTGGCAACACTCCTCAAAGCTAACCACTCTCTGTTGACTGGTGCTCTCCTTCTCACCGAAGCATTTAGGAAACTTGTAACAGTATTTCCTGTCCTCAGTCACATCTACGAAACAGATGGTTGAGAAAAGAAGCAAACATACCAAGTTGAAAATATTTCTTACGACTAAATCGCAAATAAATACTTTTTAAGTAAAACATAATTTTGTAATTAAAATGAAGAATATAAATTTGGTTATGATATAAAATATATTACTATATATAGAAGATTGTTTTAATATACTTGCCGTTACACAACATATAAATAAGCTATTAACTTATTTCATAAACCAACTTCTTACCTGCAATAATATCTTCACATCGATAGCCTGTGTAACCTTCGGGACAGCTACAGATACTGGGTTCTATGCAGAAGCCTTCGTTTACACATTCAGGTTCACAAACAGCTGCAATTTAAAAAAACACAATATCTACTAATGCATAAAATATACTACTCAGGCATTTTCTCAGAAATCAAACTTTCTTTAGCAAAACTATACAACAAAGTAGACCTACCCTGGGTACATTCTTCACCAATATAACCTGGACAGCACCCTGTCTTCTCTTCAGACACCCATCTGCAAACAGCAGAACAATACACATGACATATTGACACCATGGCACACTATAGCTCATATTATTGCAAAGGTCAAGGTTTTTTAAATTAATTCTAAAATAACTTACTTTGCGAAATAGCAATCTGGGGCTTTAGGAGAAACAGACCAGTCATAAATCTTTTTCTGCAGATCTTCGTCGGAGAGAGCACTCAGACCAGGCGTCCTATCACGGTCGAGCTGAAACCCTTCCAGAATATACAGGATGTAGTTGGAGCAGCTTTCCTTTCGAGTCACCTGGTTATACACTGTGTTCACACACTCATGCTTCCTGCAAGGCAATTTATCAGCATATGAATAAGTTTTTGGAGCAGTCGTACAAAAAGAAAATTTTGTAACCATAACAATATTGAATATTATATGCACGATCAACTATTTTATTTATAAAACTATTTAGTAAATTATCATACATAAACACTTATACTCAAACATAAACCTCAAAATATTTTTACATATATATAATACAAATAACATGATGAATTTTTTTTGTAAATGCATATAATCTTCGATTTAGACAAATTATAAATGAGATAGTAAAACATAAGACTACAACTTACACTAGCGACTGTGCGAATGATGGCAATACTCCCACACACAGAACAACTTGGAGGTACAGCAACCAGTCCATGTTTGCTCTGTGTGAGCAACGAAGGAATGGTGACAGCATCAGCCAAGTGCTGACCATTTATATACGGCAGCAGTGGACAGACCACTTAGCCACTTTAACAGTTGAGATTTCTTGGTAAGTGGTTATAGTAAAGTGAGATAGTGTGGCAACATATTAAAGAGAGTGGCACTAGTAAAGTAGCAGATGGTTAGAAGTGATTGGTGATTAAAATAGAGGTCAATGTATATAGAATAGAAAACACTAGACAGCAAGAAAATGTGTTAACAAGTGATACTTGTCTGCATGCATTATTATTTATTTTGAGCTGCCAGTAGAATACACTCTGAATAAACTATACTGATGTAATATACCACCTATTTTGTCTCTAATGTCATAAAAACTTGATATCAATATTATGGACTGCCGTTTAAAACTTGTGACAAATCAAAATTCAATCTAATTATTAATTAATGGCATGTAAAAAGAAAAATCGTTCAGAAAAAAACAATAGAGCAACTTTCATCAGCAAATATTAAAATACATTGAGAATATAAAGTTGGTCTCAGCTGAATAAAAAAGTTTATAAGGGAATGTGTTTTGGTTTAAGCCATCAAGTACATTAGTAAGAGCTTAACACTTGAGTAATTTTTTTACTTTATGATGTAATTTTCCAATCACAGGCATCTAGCCCTTTTCAATGTCATTGGGAATGAATTAGCCTCACATTAATTAAATAAAACATTGCGAGAGTTAAAGTTGCTGGAAAACAGTTGCCTGTTCATAAAATTGAGATGTCAATCGAATAAAAGTGAGCAAAAATCGCACAGTCACACTGTCTAAATAATTATGAGATTACAACAAGTAAAATTATTCTTATATAAGTAGTATACCCAATATAAAAATAATACACTATGCGTGCCTGTAAAAGAGCATTATGTAACAATCAGAGAAGAGATAGAGATTCATGAGATGAGTTAGTCAGAATATATAAATAAATTATCAACTATAAATAAATTACTTTTACTAATCATCAGTTGGCATAATTACTGAAATAGGCAGACTGGCTAGTCTTTTGTCAAGAAAGAATTGTCCAACAATTGTGCCCTCATGCACAATAGTGACACACATGCATATAGTTACTTAACCAGTGGTTCTGCCAGCAGCAGCATGTATCTCATTGAGTTTGGCAAACATCACATTAACCAGGCCTTCCAAGTCGTATTTGTGATTCCATCCCCACTCATTCCTCGAGCCAGAATCATCAAACACCTGGGGCCATGAGTCGGCTAAATAGAAACAGATCCTCATGTTACAGGAGACTACCTGCAGCTACCTTTTTAACTTCTGTAATAAACTTTGCAAAGCCGAAGCTAGTTTAGATGGCTATTAGCTTAGCTTTTCAAAATTAAAAAAAACCATCATTTAGCTGTTCTTTTTTGAAATGTGATAGACATTTTATTGCAAAAACCCAAAATCTTAAATAGCCGTAGTCTATGCAAATAGAAATCTACACTCTTATTGGTTTATGGTCGCAGGCTGTTTATGTAACTCACAATTTCCAGACATCAACTAGCAAATTCATATCAATATTCAATGCCTATTTTCCAGTCAGCAATAAACACCGAGAATTTTGATCAGCAATTATTATATGAAGAAACTTTATTGTGAAACAGAAATAGAAAAGCCTCCAACTTGGAACTAGCAATAAAAATCAAGTTGGTTGTTTATCAGAAACAACCAACAACCAACAACAACAAAAATAATAAACTATACATGTACTAATACAGGATACAAATATAATATATAATATACAAATATAGTGACATACTAATATATAATATAATAATATGCTAGTATAATATCATATAATGATGCTAACTTAATATTATATAATGATGCAATATAATACAATAATATAAATAACATAATATAATAAGGTGTGCATCATATGCTTATAAACCAAACACTGAGAAGCCAGAATAACAAATTGTTTGCCTGAGATCTTTTATTCTAGTTTAACTAAACCTTTGTATTGATAGACCACAGGCTCTAACACAGGCATTACCGACATCATAAGACAAGATAACACAGCTTAGTACATACCTATCAGTTGACGCTCATCCACCTTGTAATCTACTCTAAACTGAGGGAAATGCTTCCTAATTTCTCCTGCCAGCTCTTCTGGAGTGAAACTCATAGCTGCCACATTGAATGTGCGTCTGCAACAACAGAAAGTATACGTTAGTATTGAAGGTAATGTTCTATCCGTGATGAAATTTATTGAGATTTCTATCAATTTCAACACAATTCAGCTGCAAAAGAAAAACTCAGTTTAATAAAGTAATTTAAGAGCAAAGTAACAATGCTAGGAAGCCATTGCATTACTAAAAGTAGTGAATTATATATTATATAATTTTTCAATGTTGTTGACAATAATTATATGGATTTTATTGCACTCTGCACCATCCTCCAGTATTCTACTATGTCATCATAAAGAATTTTAGCCAACTATAAAGGCCTGGTGCTTTTACTCTTTTTTGTTAATACAAAATCCTGCAATGCAGTTGTAAACTGAAGATATCTTAGGAATCATCAGTTATCAAGCACCCACTCATGTGAAAATCCAAAACAATATACAATCATTTGTTATAAAATAGCAATATTTTATAGTGTTTAATTTAACCTAAGCTTTATGTATTCATTACTAAAGTTCATTTGAAGCCTAATTTGCATATAATATATAGAAAAAAACCATATTTTTATGATAATTTTATATTCCATAGAAACACTCAATTTCACCAAAATTAACTCAAGCGTAAAAAACAATCACCAAGCCAAGAATTTTTTTCTAAAGTATCTGCAATAAAATATAAAATGTGTGTTGCAATATCCAAAGCACATGATTTAGCCGGCAATGTAATTACCCTCAGCTATTAGAGCAGATTAGTGGTTGCTTAAGGCAATTACCTTGAAAGTTGGTCAGTGGTTGTGTCAAACACAAATCTCTCTATAGAGTCCACAGTGTCGTCCACGTACATCATAGGTAGGCGGGTGTCTGGGGACAGGTAACATTTGTGGGTGCAGTTGGGATGGAGGGCGTCGTGGAACATCTCCACAGCATAATCTATAGTAATAGTTTAAAGTCTGTCAACATTATAGACTATAGAGAAACAAATACCATATTGCAGTTAGTAGCATCAGCTGACATACAAGTGAAAAGATGGTATAACTAGGTTATATGGTCTCACATAAAGACCTCTATAGAGTTGCCCTCTCTCTGAAGGTAACTACGAATATTAATAGTGGCCTCTGAGACTTTAACATCTCAAAACTATTTCATAATAATGTTATATAGTATATACAATATTCTATCATATTCATATATCATATAATAGTATAATTATTGTATACATTATATGGTGTGCAACAGTCTACAATAAACCTCCTCACATATTCAAAAAGTTTAATACTCTTCACTAAACTATCATACAGTGTCTTCTATCAAAAGTATATTGATATAAAATACAATTACAATTCTAATAAAGAAATTACATACTCTTAATTCATCTATTTTAATTCATAAAAGTAAAAAAGATCTTAAAAAAGGTAAGTTGAATACGTAGTGGTTCTTAGTGAGTAAAATCTACTAAACCTGTAGTGCCACCACCAGGCTGGGTGTCAGCTGAGATAACTCCAGGAAACCGTAAACTTCTGAAGTCTAAGCCGAACTTGTAGTGATAATACTGCAAATATATATATATATATATGCACATCGACTGTTTTTATAACATAGTTGGCACAACTCCAAGAATGTTTAAATTTATTAATGTAGTGCTATGATGTAAGCAAACTTTCACATACGTGGCATTGCATCAGATAACATACTTTAAATGTTCATGTGGAATCTTCTGTCACAGTAATAAACGATTTGTTTAGAATTTAAATTGTTGATAAAATAAAATTCAAGGCTTACCTCCCCCATAAGTTCAGCATGCACTTTAGAAACTCCATAAATAGTCCTGGGTCTTTGAATAGTCACATCTGGAGTGGGATTTCTAGGGGAGTCCGGCCCAAATGCCCCTAATAAAAATATATTTTAGCTTAAGCAGTCACATTATTTTATAAAAAGAATTCTGTCTTAAAATGCTGAGAGATTTCCTACATTTACACACTTATTTAGTATCTTTGAAAAGCTTTATTTTATTCTACTCAAAATAGACTTATTCAAATCATAAAAACAACTTGAGCTATACTATAGTGAACTAGGCTGGTTTGTTATCCTAATCTTTACTGGTGTTGGAATTATATCGTGTTTCCAAATTGAATAACATCACACCAAAATGGCACTGTCAAGAATATTTTGCTATCTAATACGACCCATCCACTATAGCACATGTATTATAGCATTGTTGCCATACAGCTTTCAGCTAAAAAGCTATGAAAAGCTTTCAGTCAAAAGCTTTAGGTTAGCTCAACTTATAAGCTTGCATAAGTTTCACTTCAAGCTACAAAAAAAACGAATTGTCATGGTGGTGTGTCATCAGAGAATAGATACCTCAATATCACTCTATTAGGTACTAGTTTGTGCCATATATCCTTATTTTTAGAACAGACTGTGATTTATTGAAAAAATATCAAACTACTTAGTAATACTAGAAAGGCTTGTGTTGTAAGAGTCTTTTCTGCTCACAATTGACACGGCTATGAATACCTAAGCCAAAAACATTTTAACATACAATATTTCTAAACTAGACACATTTCACACCAAACTATTACAGCTTTATTTAGCTTATAGTCTATATATACACTTCAAAATTAATACAACTCACTACAGATGTCATTGCTTGCAAATATGTAAGTAGGATCGTAGAAAATGAAACATTGTACAGCTACAACTAGCTAAAAACTTTTATTTATTCTCATGCAAAATTATTATAGCAGCTCTCAGTATATTTGAAAATTATTACGTGTTGCCACGAGTCAACAAACATGATTAATTGCTGAAAAAATGGTTGCACTGCAGTTAATCTCAACATGAATAAAAAGGAAGCTGGTAAGCTTAAACATATCATTTTATAGCCTGAGAGACCACACCATAAACTATATGATTAGGGGTGGCTGCCAGTACTTCACCTACCAATAGTGCTGGGAACAAACAGCTTGAGTCGGTATTGCCGGCTAACCTCCAGAATGTTATGCAGACCTTCAATGTTGACTCTCATAGCCAATGGAGTGTTTTGCTCACCAATAGCACTGAGCAGAGCACTGAAGTGTATTATTGTGTCTATCTGGTAGGCCACCACTTTCTCCTGCAGGTTCTTGAAATCAAGGATGTCAGCAAACACGTAGGGACCTGAACAGACATGGTGATAGTTATAGAGAGTTAAACAGACATGGTGGTAGTTATACAGACTTTTTGCAGCATGAATTGACTGTAATTAAAAGTTTAAAAAATGTGCTTAATTCAGATTTAAAGTGGAATGGAAGTTTTCTAAACTTGAATCTGCTACTGCAACTGTTGGACTATTACCACATCAGAGCCTTGATACTGCAATGCTTGTCATCTATAACTTAGTACTAATGTATTTCCCCAACCCCCTAATCAGCTTAACCTAAATTTTATCCCAATAAACATGAAGAAACATACAGCATCCTTATAATATTTATTGTTGTTCGGAAACGATATTATAGAGCTTATAACATTTTGCTAAGCTGCTTATAGGATGCAAATTGTACCACATGTCGTTATCATAGCGATTTTGCTGGCTTCAAATGTAAAAGAAGCTGAGCCACAGACATTTATCCTATTGAGACTTATTCTGCCAGAGGTATTTCCATGCAGCATATTAAGTTAGTTGTTATGAAGTGCTTCTCATCAGGAGGGACATATCGGAGCAGATGATTCTAAATTCTTTAGAGTAATATTAAGGTTTCCCACAAGAGTTAGAAACAATAAACTTGGTGTGAGTTTTTGTAAACATCTTAACGGCAGGAGCAAACACATAAATTAGAAAAGCTGTACATGTTTCAACATAGAGTTTTGTCAGCACAAATGAATTCAACAAAAACAGGAAACTGAATGCTACAAAAAGTTATGCAGCTGTGGCATTACAGTACCTTCTTTATATACTTGTGGCAAAGGTTTCACAATGTCTGACACTACGACATTTTCATTGCCAAATCTTGCCCTAAAAAATCAACCAAAAAGTTTAACAATGCATGACATGTTTACAAGAAGCGGCCTACTAGTTAGAGCAGGTCTAGTGTAACCCAGGTCATGAGTTCGGGTCAAGGTCATGTTATGTCCGAAATATCATAACTACTAGAGTGCCACAGCTAAAGCTCTCAGACCATCTTGTCAGCAGAGTGAGAGACAAATTCCTTAGCCCCCCCCCCCCCATTAAAACTGTTGTGAACAGGGGATCCATTGAGAATTTAAAATAACATAAGTTATAACAGATGTCAATAGATTCATATAACTGTGCTCTTGACATACCTGAGCTTCTTAGCCAATGGATAGCCAAGCTGTCCCATTGAACCTACAACAAAAGAAAACAAATTGGTGACAGCTTATTAGAATTTCCATGTTTCAATAGAGAAACATTTTTGAACCAACAAATAAGTCTCCAAAAAAGTTATTTTTCATTACATTTTATGGCACCTTTTACACATTAAGACATATGGTGATCACTTTTTACCAACCCAAATACCTAATTCAGTTAAAAGACACTCAGAAAAATTTGGTAAAATCCTTACCAGTAATGAGAACCCTTGGAGCAAAAGATGAACATAGTCGCTGTGACTTTACTAAGCAGCCTGCAGTGAGTCCAGTTTTAGTAACAGTTGGCTGGAGCCGGTTAATGCAACGTGAAAGGAATGACATTTTTCCTTTTTTTTATATTACAGATCTAATAACAAAGAAGAAAAGTGGCTCTTTGTTGATCTCTATATTTTACAGTCTACAAGACAGAAGTCATAGAACTACACAGAAAAACGCATACTTATAATAAAAATAATCTGGAAATACACACTGATAACTTTAAACATTTATTCCAGAAACAGAGTTAAATTAATATCTGCCTTATATATGAAATGAACTATTTTTATGATAGTACAGTATAATAGGATAACTAGGAAAAAGGAATACTATTGCAAAAGAAAGTTAAAGCAGGTGTGTGACTATGTTACATAATTGACTTGCAACTGAATTTGAGGTTTTTAGAATAATGCAAAACTATTATATTGTATGCTACAATAATATACTTTCAACTCATGCTGATAACTACAACATCTAAAAGTCCATAGCTTAGTTTGTTAATGAAATATTTTCTGCAAAATATAAAGATATTATTTTAAATAACAAGATATCAAAAGATTTGATTTGTAGTGCAATAATTAAATTGTAAGGCAGCTGCACCACACCATATGAAAAAACAAATAACTGATGATGCATAGATAACACCTTCAAGGTCATCATTGACTTTAGACAAATATTCCATGACAATTTAATAACTTGAGAACTATACAGCAAGGTTAATTACTCTCACCAAATATGTCTTGCATAAAACATTGCAGTCTAATATAATAGTTATAATTTTACACTTATTGCTGTTTCTGCTATATTTTACAAATAGCATACTGAGTAAGCTTGCTTACAATTACTTGTTATTTAACCGGCTGCTGTACTGTTGAATAAAACTTGAAGCTTGTATTTCACACCACGTAGTTTTCTAAAAAAAACCTTTGTCTGCCATTTACTAACCTTCTCCCGGTAGGGTTATTAGAGTAACTGAAGCTGCAAGCAACTGGAGCATTTACTTTTCTTTGTCCCTAATTAGTTATTGTTTAAGTACTGTTCGGTTGTTTTTATAACCAAGAAAAAGCATGTTGCATGCTCATTCAAATTACAAAGTTAGCATATATTACCTGATGTTGAACCTCAATTTATATGAATTTTTTATTTTGCAATGCCTTTATGATTTGCAGAGTTGAGGTTTTGACTAGCAGATTTATCTAAAGAAAAAACCTTTTTCATGGCTGCTAGAACACTTGCAATTAAAAAACATGAACATTTACATGGAAAAAAGACATGTAGTTGTTTTACCCAAACACACACCCCAGGGAGATTGTGTGTGGGTGTGTGTGTGTGGATGTGTGTGTGTGGGTGTGTGTGTGTGGGTGTGTGTGTGTGGGTGTGTGTGTGTGGGTGTGTGAGGGTGTGTGGGTGTGTGAGGGTGTGCTAGAATAGCCATATAAATAAGACATAACGTGTGTAGACCCGTGTATCAGAAGCAAACATTTGGTAAGAAAAAAGTCTACTAAACTGTATTCACATTAATTTAGAAAGTGGGGTATATGATTACTAAATAGCTAAGAGTATTGCCTAGCTTTGCATTCTTCTGAGCATTAAAAATGCTTTACTTGATATTTAAATTCTTCAGAAGCTAATAATATAAATCTAAAGCTTAGAATAACAAACAGCTCTAGGTGGTAAGTTAAAGTTATCAGAGTAATGATTGTTTCGGATAAAACGACTTTCAAAAATATTTTTAAACAGACAGATCAAAATTTAAAAGTCCAGTTTCGAAAATGAGAAGTTTAAAATCCAATTGGATCTCAAATAGCAGATTGTGAGCTGGGAAATTTTAAATATGTAGACTATTTAAAAAAAGAAGGCATACATATGGTTTTAATATTCATTCGTTGTTTTGTTCTTAAACCCAAGTCAATACTAACATGTTAAACCTTAAGGCAGATGTCCAGGCTTTCATAATAAGCCTGTCTGGTTCCTAAACACTGAAACAAGTTTTTTTCCGCTAGTTTGATCCTCCATTATTTTATTATCCATTAACTGTTTTTACTAATTTATTAGGTTATTTCTACTTTTGTTTTCTAAAGCTACCATGAAATTTTCTAATTTATTATCCTGATTTGGTTTGACATTCTAAACTTGCTTTTATGGGCAAGATTATTTTAATAAGATAGCCAATACAAACCGATTTAAATAGTAATGCTCACAAGCTCCTATTGTAATAATGACAAAACTCGGATATCTGAGTCTAGGAAAATATTCAATCTACAAGTACTAGTTATACTTTACATAATCAACTTATTCAGACAAGTACAAGAACTGCCCCGAAATTAAGGTTCTACCACCAGTAAAATGGAAAATAGCAGGAGAAAATAAATTACCAAATTAGATTACAACGTTACATAATAAGTTGATTGTATAAGGGCATGGCAGAAAATAAATAGGGTAAATGAAGTTGGAAGTGTAAACAACTAACACATAATACACTAGTAGTAGTAGCAGTAGCAGTAGCAGTAGCAGTAGCAGTAGCAGTAGCAGTAGCAGTAGCAGTAGCAGTAGCAGTAGTCTAATGTATAAAAATTATAAAATTAGGTATTTCTGTAGTGATGAAGTGGTGCTTGCCCAGACCTTTTAAATCAAGCTAAGTAATGAACTGAGTGATCTCTAGTCAATTGGGGTTGACTTATTATTATATTGAATGATTATGTTCAAATATTCATCATTATGAAACCATCATCACAAACATCAACAACTATAGCATCAATAATATTATGAATAATATTTCAATATTAGTACCACTATCACAGTATCAGTATTACCATTAATTTTATTAATCAACTAAAACATGGTAAAGTTTTTAATTATCAGACATCTAGTAGTCATTATTAATTATGAATACTACTCACTATAAGTATAAGTCAGTAAAAATTTAGTGATGCTCACTGATAACAATAATTGAGTAATTATTAAAAAATTAAATCTATTAAATTTAATATCAAAATCACCTGTACTCTTACTTTTAGTTTTGCACAGATTTTGAACATAGTATTACTATTAGTACAAGAAATATTAGTCGTTAGACTTAGAAAAATCAACTTGAATTTTCACTGCACCTAAAAATAACTAAAATTGATAATTAATCAAAATATAAAAACAAAAGTTTTACTCAAAGCGACTACAAATACCAATAGTAATACTAATACTATCTACACCAAAACTAAAAGCCAATATGAATAGCAATATCAATATGAATCATTATGAAAGCTCAACAGCTAACCTCAACTTCAAGGTTAAACTCAACGTTACCTGATGACGTTTGCTTATTTTTTTAAACAGTGGAGAGCAGGTAAGCCACTATTGGTCTGTGAGCAGAGTTAATCCCATCGACATAACTCATTAAATTGTATTAATTATGTTTATAAAATATGGCACTGCCAATTAAAATCGAAGATTACACTGTAATGCCTTGCGGATTTCGTGCTAGCAACGACAAATGTGATTATTGGAATCGTAGCAATATTTAGACTGTTTTGAAAGAGTCGTTTTACTTTCATCGCTTTGGTTAACAACTCCAAATACGACAGTGTTTAATTAGTAGACAACTCTTATACACTAATATTGTACTAGGAATTCCGTCAGACAATGAACAATGCAAGAAAACAATATACTTCAATTTATCCATATGTCTAAAAGTACAAGCAAATTATATTAATAAAATTAATATGTCACCATGCTAAAAATTAATATAACTTTTTTATTTTGAAAAAGATTAGTGAGTATTCAAGTATCTATATGGTACCAAATAGTTTCGAAAGTTAATATGAAAAAATAGAGACCATATTATTTATTCTACACAACCCATTTGCTAATTTTTAGATAGAGTATTACTTATAACATGAGTTAATAGTTATACAATAGTTCTCAAAATTAATATAAATAATTTAAAATACATATCAGCACTTCCTTGTTATCAAATGTGACTTACAAAACAAAGCTCTGCAGATATGCTTAAAAGAACAGTATGTGAAATCATTGCCTATCCAAACATAGAGTTGTGGAGTGCCTCCAACTCATACTTTCTTTGTGTTTCTCGAGACTTGTACTTCCTAAATGCTTCGTAAGCCTCGTCATCTGTTGGCAACTCCGACCTGCAAAATATTGCATTTCAATATAATTTGACAATAAAAAGAGGTCAGACTATGCTAACAAACAGCCTAGTAAGTCTTGATAAACAACGTAAAATAAATTTATTAAATGATCTAATTTATTCCAAGAAGCTCTAAAATGCCAGACTTTCATTTTTCACCACAACTACAGTACATTGCAGCAATGACAAAATTGGGAGAAGCTATGTAGATTGTGGTTTTGACCAGGTTTTGCTTTATTTTACAAATATGACAATTTCTTGTGCTACAAATATCACAAAAGCTTGAACTACAACTCTACACCTAACTCTTGCTAACACATATTTACAGAGTGAGCTTAAAATGTAAAATTTATCTCAAATGACGGCAATATTGTTTCAGATAAACAATTGCCAATTTAAAAAATGGGTTGCTTCTACCATTTCAGATTTACAGAATCCTGTTTGGAATTGTCAATTTATTACTGAGTTCGTGAAGGATTCGAATAAGGCAAAAGTTAGCAAGTACTCCAGTAGATAAAATTTCTAGTGAGCTCAGAAGATGATTATGTATACCTGCATTCAGGACAGGTATTAGTTTTCTTTAGCCAAGGCTTCACACAACTGTCATGAAATTTATGACTACAGGGCAAAAGTCGAGGGGAATCTTTGGTGGTGTAATTAACACGGCAGATAGCACACATGTAATCATCATCTACATCTTCTTCATTAACCTTTAAACAGTTAGATAATGGCTAAATGACTATTTATTAAAATCAATAAAAGTATAAAACTAATCAATCAAATAGCATTGACTAATAATTTGTTTCTATAAATCACGTCAGCAACTTACATTTCAAATGAAGAAAAAAATCAATCGAAAATTACTTATAAATTAAAATATTCATTGACAAATATTTACACAGATACATTTTAAAACCAATTTATTACGTAGCATGGAAGAGAGTAATGCAAGCATTGATGATGACTCAATTTAGAGAAGAGGGAAATATTGATGAACAATTTTACACCCAGACCTGCACACAAGGCAGATTTTCTACAACTTCTTTTGAAGCAGGTGGAGATGATTTTATTTGTCCAAACAACTCTTCGAATTCTTCTGTGTAGCCACCATCTTGCAGCATTCGAGCAAGATGAAGTAAATGGTCTGGTGATTGACCATCTGCGAGAGGCTCACAATCATGTTCATCAAAATATGAGGCCATCACCAATACACTAAAGCCATAAACTTATACTATTAAATAATAATAAATAGATGTGCCCACAATAAAATACAATTTATCTTAGTGGTATATGTAATATTTTACATAATTCCTAGTAACTTAATGGATCTATTCATTTGCTTCAAATACAAAAATCGTGTTTTAAGAATTCAATTAAAGTTATATGAAACAGTCTTCAGTATATTATTTGCAAACTTCTTCAAATGTCTTACAACAGCCCTTTCACCTTTGAAATATGTTGCTTAAACTTTATATAACTTAACTACAAGTACATATAACTATTTTTATATTAACTTGAAGCTTCATGTTTAGCTTATTTATATATCAATTAGAAAAATTACCAATAAACGCCAAATATGCCTTCTAACTTACTTCTGTCTAAATGTTCATACTTCAGAGTGATAGTAATGATGATCATTATTGAATGCTATTGTGATTCAAATGTTTAGCTTCATACAATAACAAGATATGTATTAAGTGATTGGCTTATACTTGGGTCTTGGGTGCAGGTCGTTTCATACACAAGCTATTTCTCAGCCACTTTTTTAGTTCGTTTCGTACACATCAATATAAACTAACTAAAATACATATTTTTTATATCTATTTATTATTTGATGTATGAGTTTTACAGTACTTCTCACAAGTAACTTGCACATTTCATTTCGCCGCATGCTTATTTATTATTGTGATATGTAGATGTGGGGGGGGGGCAGCTCTTTTGGTTTAGATATTGTTATTACTCATTAGTAGATGGCAGCACATAGTTAACAAATATATTTTTCTCGTTTAAAAAACATGCTGAAAGAAAGAGAGCTGAGATGCAATAAATATATAAACTAGCATCATCCAAGTGACTATCCACTGAATTAATTTATTGTTAATGTTATGTACGAAACGGACAGCAGCTTGTGTACAAAACAACCATTTTGTATACGGAACGACCAATGTACGAAACGGCAGTAATCCTTATACTTACAGTATTAGTTATAGCTGGAGATATGAGTTGTAGTTTATCATATAGTTTATACTCGTATTCATACTGAGCCTGATAATTGTTGAATTTGAAAACAAATTGCTATTGTCACGTTATTGACTCAGTATCTGTATGAGTATCAGTTGGGCATCAACTCAGTATCACTATCAGTATCACTATGACTATCCAGTGTGAGTATCACCATCAGTATAACTATAAGTACATGTATTACAGCTACACTAAATCAAAATTTAATATCAATAGTTTAAGTTATTTAATTATAATTGAAATTAATCATCCTGGCAAAACTAAAGCTAAATCAAAATGTATAATAAAAATAACAGTAATATTCATATAGTGATATTGTATATCACTATATGTAATTAATATTTACAGACTAAGAGTAAGAGTCAGACTCGTACTACTTCTTGCTTTATTATTTATATGAATATGATTTATTTTATCTAAAACCAATTAAGGCAATTAATATTATCAATTTTATCATTATCAATATCATTGCGATTGTTTGTGACTATAACTATAAGTATAATATTAATTAATAATAATTTATTAATATTAATTTAAATTATAATAATTATTTATATTTTATATCATTACACAATTATTTATTATATAAAGTAAAATATTACCAATGAACCAAAACAACCAATGATAAAAGAGTAATTCTTCCAGAAGAAATAATTATGAATATCAATATTGAATGCGATTTCTTATATTAATATTTTAATCATTGATCATCTCAATTTTGCCTCGTCAACACACGAAATAAAGAAGGTAGGCTACTAGCCAAAATTGTTCTATAAGCAACTCCAAGTTGGGGGTGAATGAGTACAATAGTTTGTAGTTCTCGAGTTTAAATTAGGGGTTTTCATAAACTCCAACTCTAAACTTGGGAACGCTAAACTACTGCACTCAATAATCTTAACTCGGAGCTGCTGATAGAACCATTCAGACCGTCTATTCAACCATCGTGAACTTTAACCCTTTATAGCCAACACTCGAAGAAAAAGTATAAAAACGAAATCGCTAATAATTACACTCAGCAGTAGAATCTCAAATCTATGATGGAGCTCTTCATACCGAAGACAACTCTATTAGTAGGATCACTGAATTGGAACCCATTATATTCCATATATTATATTCTATTTCAGTGAGCAGGATCCCTGCAGTCATTTAAAAAAATCAGTCAAACATAATGTGTCACTGGTGTTACCTATCATAGACATAACTGTCAACATGTCTGTAAGTGTAATAATTTATTATTAGGTATCAAAATTGCAACAATGCACATAATATTATTTGATTATTGCGCTTTTAAATATGATATAAATAAGCTTGAATAAAAATTTTCCTCTCCGTCAAACGATCTCACAAGGATGGTGACTATAAACTTACGATATATTAGCCATTATCGAGATTATTATGCTGTTCTTCATATTGTATGTAGTTATTATCTTATTCTAGTGCTATAAATGATAAAATAACTATTGGTATAAAGTAGATATAATTATATTTATACACTAAAATTTATAAAAAGTTTTATTATAGTAAAGTTGTAACGAGTCAAGTTAATAAATAAAATAACAAATTTAGTAGAAAATAAAAAGCTCCTTTTACACAACAATTACATATTTCAACAACAGTCTATAAGACTGATAACAGCTATTTAAATTAAAATATAGTTATGTCAATATAATAAACTTTTAAAAGATAAATAACAAACAACAATATAATAAGACATAACAACAACCAAGTAAAAGTTAACAAGAGTAACAAACTGTAAGTGGCTAATTTCTGTCAAGTTTTCTATGACAGCTATAGAAGTATGGATGACTAGGACAATTAGTGATATCTATGAGATTATCGGGAGTTATTCACTGTATCTTGTAATGATAATCGGCCCATAGGATTCATCTTGTCTAATTTCAACATGCTTTCGTTTTGCCATAACTATAGAACATAATTGTTTTTAGCTTTGGGCAACAGAATTATGATTTTCCTATTTGCATTAACTACCATGGTAGTTAATGCAATGGCTTTCAGACAGTGTAACAGTCACATAAAATAAAAAATGCAGCTAAAACATACATTATAAACAAATAATTTGCAATTACTGCAAAATAAGTTTAATTTCTTAATTTGATAGTCAATGTGTTTTCACATTAATAGCAAAATAATTATGGAGATGACTCGTAAAGTAAAGTGAAAGTATTAAATTCGTGGCTATTATTTCCCAAACTGCATAATATCCCAGGTATATCAGGATCTGATTGCCAAACTGTTTCAAGTTTTGTTTAAATATTTCAATATTACTATAAATTCAAATATACAGTATAAGTAATTACAGGTGCACATTATTATTCATACAAACGTATTATTACATGCACTTAGTTTAAGTAATTGACTGGTAGTTATACCTAGGAGGGCGTGGAACAGTTTGGCCACTTCTTGTCTAGACGTCCTCTTAGGCTGAATGAGGTCATCCAACTCTGTGAAAACGATACTATTTTTCTCCTGGAAATTTCTCTTTAAACTCCTGGAAAACCATCAGTTAATATATAATACACATATTACCTTTGTCTCAGTTGATTTTTCCATCGGAGTAAATGCCAGTTGCAAAGTAGGGCAATGAAAAATGCAGGTGGCAAGTTAAAATACAAAAAGTAAAATCACATGCGTATTTTAAGTTAGCAATGCACACCCAGAAAGCAATTATTAAAGATTGTGTATACTGTCTGCAGCATACCTGGTCAGCTTGGCTTTAGTGGAAAGAGTTCGAGGCGTGGCTGCAGCTTCAGCATCCTGTTGAAACCTTTCGTTATCAATAATCAGAGCTGGCGTTTCAGGCTATAATAGATAAAGGATTAGTACCCAGCACTAAGAATGAGCATTCAATTTCAGCAAACCGGAGATGTTGACTTGTGAAATATAAAAAACAATAACTCATACATCAGCGACACCAGGAGCTTCTGGCTGAGAAATTGGATGGTCAGCACTCTGTACATTCTCTGCCTGTGGTACAGGTTGCTCTTCCAATTGTTGCTCAGGGGGAAGCTGCATTTCCTCCATCAGTTCTAATTGGTCAGGTTGGTCTGGTGGGAACATTTGCTCATTGATTGGTTCAGGGGGAGGTATGATCTTATTGGCTGATTCTTCAGCAACAGTTCTATATACAAGCGTATTGTATCATGAAACAGCAGTACATTTCACTTCTTCCACTTCACTTCAGAGTGCTCATATCAGATTTTAGTGCAATATATGGGAGATACTTCAAAACTAATTCTTACACAAGTACTCTGCATATATGAATGCAAGAAAGGATTTGATGGTCACATCTAATATGACAGATATGGTTTCAAAATATTAAACATACATATCATAACAAATCAAAATAATAGTACAATTATACAAATTCACCTCTGCTATACTATAAATATTTGTAATCTGAATATATGCAGCTAGTAGCAATATTACGCTGAAAATTATTTCTGCCAAAGCATATGCAACACATTGCACAGTATTACCTGTTGCATCTCTATTACCTGAAAGATGTTTTGTTAGCAACATTACTGATGTTTGGTGTTTCAATGCGAGTGGATATGTTAGCGCTTCTATTCATTGTAGTTTCCATACTTTTCAGCAGTTTCTCATCTCTACTCTCATTCTAAACACAAGACAATCTTCAGCTACACCATAATGTATTTTACACAATAGCACTTGTATGCATGGACCAGCCGCAGTGCACCATAGAGCCTCGTTATATTAGTATTTTCATGTTTCAATAATATGTTATTTTTACTTTAGATTAAATAATATAACAAAGACAAACAACATTAGTAATTTGCAAGCAGTGTAAAATGTGTAGTTATAAACTAGCACCTCAAGAAAGCTAATTTAATGAATTCAATATGAAGTTATGGCCACCATAAAAAGAGGCTTTTTTAGAGCCTTCCCTTTTCTTTAAATAATTGAATAAAACAGCCCAAATTTTGCACAGTTTTTTGCAACAGCTTTTCAGTATTGATAAAGTTATGAACATACATTGAGCGTAGATACACAGATAAAGAACAGCTCAACAACAAAATACTAACTGCAGATGCCACTTGTCTGGGTAACTCAGTCTCCGTTATATTAGCCATTGCGTCATGCCCACTTTTCTCAGCTATGCAAACATAATGCAATACTAAAAGTGCAGGTTTCTTCTATATAAAATAGAAAGTAACGTTCAAAATCTTTTTGAAATTTATGTAGAGCTTCATTTTGTAAATATTACATAACTAAATTATAATTGTTCTATAAAAAATGCCTCTCTTTGGGTAATTGCTTGACTATAACACAATTAAATATACTTTTTCATGGTGTTCAAAGTAAAGTCAACAATTTTCAGTGTAAATCTAAAAAAGGCTGGAAAATTTCACATAAAAATTTCAATTACTGAGTACTAGAGCGTGTATCAAGTAGCAGGGAGCACTGAGTGCTGGCAGCTGCTGTCTGATGTTACCTGGCAGCTGACGAGTCACAGCTGGTGGTTTACACATGCTTCTGAACCACTCTCTCATGGAAATTGAATTGAAATTGTCTAAAAAACACAGAAAATACTCTGAATTATCCAATAATGCATTGATCCATATAACTGTGGCTTATTGCTTTAAATTATTAACAGCATGCAAGTGAGTATAGATATGGGGTTCATCAATTTAGTAGGGAAAACATAAGCCATGCCCGTGAGCTAAATTTCTCAACATTTGCTCAGTTGTGCTTCGAAAAATGAACAGAAATGGTAGCAATATTTAGTCAATTTCATTATCAAATTACATGCCTCACAAGTACACTAAGTGTATGGAAATAAAGCGAACATAAACTCTAAACAAGAATTGTTTCTATTGTGACAGATTTGTGTATAAAACAGTTAAATGGTGAAAAGTTAACTATAATGTGTGTATTAAGTAATTTCCTTTTAGCAATGCAGTTTGAATATTATATGTGTAAGAAATATATTCAATATTAAATATCCACCAACTCAGTTTGATGCCCTAAGGTCTTTTTACTTAAACTAATTGACTGTCAACATTTCTACAGTTTAAAGTGCACAATGAATAAACAGTAAAAGTAATAAACCACAAGATTAACTCCTCAATGTGAACTCAAACAAAGTTTCAAACCGAGACAACCAGGTGTAGTCATCAACTCTTCGAGTGAGGGAAAATTGTCTGGTAAAATCTTCAAATAATACAATTATTTTATATTAAGGTGCATGTATATCTAGCATTATAATATTAAAAATTTATGTAATGTGGCATATAAAGTTACAATGAAAATTAATCTAAATCCCAATTAAAACTGTACATTAATCTTGCATTTCATAATGGTTCATATGTTTGACATATTCAAGTTCCAGATGCATGCTCTCAAGGTGATTATAATTCAATAACCTTTACTGAAAGCATATAATATTTTTAAATGCATTTTCTGTGCAAAAAATTCATTTTATCAACATAACTCATGGATGGCCTAGTCTAAAACATCATCAATGCCTGCGTTCACCTTCCTGATCCTCTACAGAGACCATGTTAAGTACAAGAATCTATCTTAAATATTTATTCTGTAAACAAGTAAATTGTTTATATGGTTGATGCTGTATTTAGATAAAAAAACTTAGTTTATTTTGATAAATTCAGGGAATTATCGAAGTCAACAGCTGTTCACATTACTGAGGTGTTTTAACAGGTGCAGCCAACTTCTAACATGTAGGAGAAATGACTGAGAAAGTTTATGCTCTAGTAGCTAATTCTCAAAACTTCAAATCTCAAGAGAAGCAACTAATATTTTAAAACAAAAGTGTTACACATTTCTGAGCTATTTACTAAAATATACGAATTTAAACTTAAGTCTAAAATCTTACAGGTGTTTTTGTTGTGGCAGCATGATTTTCTTGCCACCCCTTCCACAGTTCCTTGTTAAGTCTTTTCTCATCGTCAATGAGTAGGCGGGTGTTGGCTGACCTCGCTTTCTTGTCAGTAACTATGACCTCGGACTCTAATGGTGGCAGCACCAGAGCTGATATCTGTTCATAACACACCACTAAGTTATAACTCAGCTATGTTGAGATATATATATAATGTTGAATACACCCTAATAATACTAGATATTTATGAGCCAGGAGTGACAAAAATCATCTATAAAACTGGACAACTATACCCAACAATAGCAATGGCACATTGAGATCTAAGCTACAAACATCTGTACCTATACAACACTAATCATTTTTAAATGTATTTCCATTGATTATGCAATAAATATGCTAATATTACTTTTTCCTAATTATCTAGTTGAAATTTCTTTTTTCACTATGGTCCATCTACTATAATAAGAATCAACGAAGGTTCATGAGAGGATAATATAAATAAAAAATAATCATATTATATGTATTATTTTCATTGACCTTTGGCCTCTTGCGCCTTTCTTCAATTTCGGCATCTACGTCAGATGAAGAAGACTTGCGTTTCCCTGGTCTAGCAGGAGCCCTGTCTGCATTATCCGGCTGCACTGTTGGTGTTTGCTCCAGCTGATTCTGTACAGCCAATGGAGGCTCTCCCATTTCAAGAACATTTGTGGTTTCAGTATACATGGGCTCTTGCTCTGGCCTGCAAAAGTGTGTGTGTGTGCGCGCGTGTGTGTACATATGTATACGTTTGTATCTACAGGCACACAGTCACGCATGCCAAGATTTACATCTTTTTAATCACTTTCGGAGGATTTTAAAATATGATATTTAATTCAAACTTATGTATGTTAATACATATAAAAATGTTAATTAAAAAACGAGTAAAGTAGACTTTTTCGAAATAGAGGAATGTTGCTTTCCGTACAATACGTATAACTTTAGAATTAAACACTATCAAAATATTAAACTAGTATATGCTACAACCTTGATGAGGGAGACAACTCTGGAACATGTTTAATTGGAGAAATGGGAATTTCAATTTCAAATCTTTCAAAATCCTCAGCAGTCATGGGTGGCAAGTCTAGTTCCGGGGCAATCTGGGTGCAGGAAATAACAAGATAATTATTGTAGATAGTCTTGCTCTCTTATAAACTATGTAGATGCTGTGAACTTTGTAAAATTATAATGACTATCGAATGGTAAAATGGCCATATACTGCTGTAGGTCTAGACGTCAGTGTATTTACATCATAGTAAGTAAGTAAAGGTTTGAACAACAGAAAAGCTCTAATGAAATTAGAATATAGAATATGCACTAACTAGAATAACATCCATGCAGGTGGGAAAACCAGGCTGTGGAGGCAGAGGTATAGGGGCTACATACAAAGAAGGTAGAGGTTGTGAAATAAATGAGATACAACACAGAACTGGACTACACTTGGCATGGAAAATGAGGGAAAAGCACGAACAGTAGAGATCAACACTAATTGGGAAAATAGGTTGTAACTGCTAGGATACATAGAAGAGGCAAGGGATATCTACTGTTACATGCAAAGACATGTCATCGTATTAAAACACTTAGAGGTATTGTTAGATATAATCAGAGTGATAATTTTTTAGTATTTTCAGAGTAAAATGCTAAGGACAGTGTAGAGAAAGTCTACAATATTAAACCATCTAATAGAAGATGCTACAAGGCGAACAAGTGAATACTCTATATATGATAGCTGTGTTTAACAACTTTTTCATGCTGGTACTCTGCATAGAGAAATTGTCTTAACCACATATATATATATATAATATGTTATTCTCTAGGAGTTAGAGCTGGTCACGATGGAAGAATTATACCACAAGTGTGTAACACAGTAGAGCTGGTGTCATATATTCACAATACAACATACTATATAACATGGCATTAACAAGACATAATAAAGGAAGCACCTGTGTGTTCTGAAATACGTGTGAGCTATGACTAGAGGACTCTTGCATGGTGATGGCGTGAGCTGGAGCAGTGTTCTTAGAGTGATTGACAGACTGCAATGACTGCTCGATCTCTTCTTCAGATTCTCTCAGAAAGTCAATAGATACTTGCAACAAGTCCTGGAAATACAAACTTATACATACACACCTGCGCGAGAACACACACACAAATTCTGCAAAGATGTTTATTAAATAAGTTTTAAATTTTTATGATTTTTTCTACTGACATAAGAAATTTGATTTACTATTTGCTTGAAGGTTATTAAATGAGATCAATTTATAAATTAATGTAATTATGATCACTATATCATATAAATAACTAATATTTGAGTTGGAATTAAATAAATAAATAACTCTTTAAAGCTGCTAGCATGGTTATGCTCAAGCTAACAGCGTTTCACAAGAATATAATCAGTTAAAATGTCCAATAATAAATCTAGTTTTACATCCTTACAACACACTGTCTGATGTGCGGGTTGAGTATCATGTCATCCAACACACAAGGAGTGATTACGGAGAAATCTTCAGTCACACACAGCCTTCGCTTGCTAAGCAAGGCGGCATCTGGTATTACTGATATGTCTTGAATCACAACTCTTTTCAACTTTCTTTCTGCTTCCAGACAATCAGCTAAATGTTTTTGAAAATGAAATGAATGAAGTTCTATATAGCGTTCTAGCTGTTAAAAAGTTCATAACTTGCTCAATCTATAATTTTTGATGCAGTTAGTAAGCATTGGTAGTAACTTATTGTTATTATCATACTTAGTAGGTATTTGTTTTGTTCATAGAAGACTTTGACAGTTCCGTACATGAGCTGGGCAGAAAGGTATAAGGAAAATCGCCTTGTACGGTCGCTGGAAGTCTTTACTCTTGCCAGTATATAGTTTAAAATCTCTCCACTAATTGATAAAAGGAAAGTGACATGCGATTTATTAATAAAACGAAAGCAGTTAATTTCAATAATTATATTGAATGACAAAGCATCGAAAGCATTGTTAAACAGTTGTTTGAAAAATAAAGTTAAAATAACTAAAAGTTTGAACTAAGTTGATGAAAATCACAAAAAGTTAGTCATATTATATGTGCTGAAGTATATTTGTTAGTCCATGTATGCTTTCTATAATATGCATGCTGATCATTCTAAATCTATAAAAGCAAAGTTATGTAAGATATATTTTGCAGAAAAAGGTGGAAGCAAAATTTTGCTTTAGTATTGTTAAGGGCAAGTACCTCTAATTATTAAGGTAGCAATTTCACCTGATAAATATGTATTTAGCAAAAATAGGCAATACAAAATAAATTTTCGTTGAGCTAATATTAAACACATGATCATCCTGTATTTTATCAAGATATAACTTATAGCGCCATTGATTTTGCAGGCTTTATTAAAATAATTTTCAAGTTCTCATTTTTCTTATAAATCAAGTGTAAAAAGTTTTTGAGTCTAGTAAACCAAGATTATTATGATGATATTTTTGTTTGAAAAACAATTATTGCTACTATAATGAAATTTTCAACGTTAATTAGACTCTCGTCTCCAAAGCAAGTTAATAACAGTACACAAATGATCTGAATAGTGTGAAAATTTATGTCTGCAGAGTTCTGCTACCATAATTTTTAGAAATGCCATATGCATATGTACAATACATGAAGTAAACATGTACAATTTTCTTTTAAAGAATATTTTCACATGAACTTTATTATGCTTTTATATACAGTGAAACATACAACATGCAAGAAGATTATTAAATGACAATAATCTTCTATATTTTCTACTTTCTCCTTAAACTTATTGATGAAATGAAAATAAAACAAAAACGAAAAGAATACATTTTTGTAGTTTCTATGTAAAAAGCATTTAGGTAATTTAAAAACTAATGTAAATACATATAGTATCATTTAAAAAAAATAATGAAAATAAAATGAGTAACCCACATCTTTATCAACTTACCATTTCTCAGATATTTTTACTTTTTCATATTCTCTCCTGGTTAGTGATCTGTTTTGCATAGCAGCGAGCCAAATGATGCCAAATGACCCATTTCTCCTCTGCAGTATTTCATGACAAAAGAACATGTTTATTCTGTAAAACAAACAGAATATTAATAAAACTAAACACAAGTATATGGACTATGTAGTTCAAAAGCGGGTCATACAAGTTTTACATAAATTACATGGATACATCTCACAGACCACAGTCATTGTTATTTTTATAATTTTCAAGATCTAGATTCTATGCTATGCTTAGCAAATTTATTTTGATACAAGGAAAAGCCATCATATATATTTAATAATGTATGATATAATAATTTATTTATTTCCATTTATCAATATTTAATAACATATAATATAATTGTTGTATAGCTTCAACATATGAATTGTGATGTAGAATTTTCACCCAAATAATACTAATACATTACTATTAAGTCTAATAGCAATTTTATAGACAATCTACTTATCAAGATTATTATTATGACTGTGACAACGTGAATTGCCTGAAAGTGAAAGCTCAACATCAACATGTAACATTTAGCTTTTAAATAGTCACTGCCCTTAACACTCAGTCCTTAACAGTCACATTATAATTTAATAATATTGTGATTTATTATTGCTGAATGAAGTCAAACTGTTAACTGCTAAGTCTACCATGTAGTAGGCTTTAACTTTACAGTTTACTCTGACATTTATTAAAGAATAAAGATAATACTATTATTAGTATTAAGATAATTGTTGAAAAACTTTTACCTAAATTATTAAATCCACAATTACAATAATAATATGAAAATGGTGGAAGCAATCTGAATCTTAGTAATAGTAATAGTAATAATTTAACTTCAATTTAAGGTATACTTAAACTTGAAGTTAAATAATTCAATTTGAATTTCATATCAAATTCAATAGTTGAATTTTAGTGTCTATTACTATTAGTACTACTATTGACCTATTATTACAATTAGTATTAGTTTTATTAGTATTACTCTATAGTCTATTGCCTATACTTACTCTTAGTTTTATATTAATTAAATTTCATTTAATTTTATTTGACTACAACCACAACTAATGAACTATGAAGTATATAAGTAAAATGATAACCTTCAGCATGTTTTATTATAATTATTTGAGTAATGTGCATCAACATAGATTCAGATTGATAAAAATTTGAATAATTTTGTTTTACAGTTACGGTTAGCATAAGCATTACCGCTTCAAAATTATTAAAACTACAAGTAAATTTTGAGTAAAAATAAAATCAAAATGAAAATGCTTAGCATTTTTAAATAATAATACTTTTAAAGTCAAAAGGCTAATTTTAAGAACAATAGTGTGCTTATATAGCCTTTCACGAATCACAGTTTAAAAATATATTTGACAATATCAATATTAATATTTTGAAAAGTTTGAACCAATGGAAGCCTTCACGAATCTAACATGGCATGTCAGTTGCTTGTCTGCTAATTTATCTTCCCGCTAAAATTCTTGATATCTACACAAACGTGCGGGTAGATAACTCTTTACCTTTTAAGATTTTTCGGTAAGTTTGTAAGCATACATTTGCTAGCTGAAAATTTCACCCGGTAATTTTTATAATCATGTATATTGCATATTGATTTTTACCAGCCATTAGTATTGGCCTTTTTTGTGAAAAATATTAGATTGGTTACTTTGGTGTTTGAAACCAAGAGCTCCTTTTTTTATATAAAACAATGTAGTTTTCGTAAATGGAAAAAATAGCATTATCTAGGATATTTCTCAACTGTGCCAGATTGACCCCTGTGTTACCATTTAGGTTTATAATAAATTTTTCAGAGTTGCCTTTCTCAATTACGTGAAAAGTAGTTAATCATAGAAATATTGTGTCAACTTAGTTAATTAAATTAAAATACATGTAGTTGCAGATCATGTTTTATGTTCCAACTGTTGTTTCAGAGTTGTGTACTCATGATTAAAATTGTGCATAGTCTAAAACTTAATAATGACAGGTACACAAAACCGTCTCCTGTAAATTAATTTTTCTTTTAGAGACTGTGCGCACATATCAGTCTACTTAATTTAATATCCAGGTTTTGGATTTCACTGTTGAAAACTTTTTGAGCACAGTAATTATATTCACAAAGAGGTTATTTTTTCCAATTCAAAATATTCTCAAATATTGTTAATCACTTTAAAATTAGCTTGACAATGCTACTCTAATATGTTTCCAAGTACGGCAGGTAGAGCTGCTGGTTAGTCATTAAACTAATAGTTTTTAATACTATTCATAATCATTAATGATTATGATAATCATAATGATAGTGATACCCAGACTCATACTGGTACTGGTTATCATAAATATAATGATAATCATTATGATTATGATTATCATAATGATGTTGATAGCAGTATTGATAATCCAAATCATAGAGTGATAACCGTAGCGGTCATCACTAAATCTAATCAGTGAATTTTATTCACTTTAAGTTTATCATGATCACAATAATAATATAAATATTATTACTCATTAATAATACTATTATTATCACTATGAATTTACTTATTTAGGATCATCATTATTACTATGAATAATAGTGGTATTTTTTATAACATTAGGCTATTCTCAATCATTTATTGTATTAGTTAATGAGTTAATCAAGTTCAATAGTATTGTTATCTAAATGTCGCCTACAGGGGACCAAGTTAGTTCTCTTATAATGAACATATTTTTACTATTTTTTAGTTAAAAGGACAAAGAAATGAGACCACTTTTGTGATTAGGCATGCAAGTTTCTAGTCTGCAAGATATATGCTCA
The DNA here is from genome assembly GCA_964035545.1 of Bugula neritina. NCBI lineage: Eukaryota > Metazoa > Bryozoa > Gymnolaemata > Cheilostomatida > Bugulidae > Bugula > Bugula neritina. The sequence goes on along the minus strand of OZ037765.1, from coordinate 5,945,727 downwards.
CAGTATATAGCCAACAATTTCTGCAAATTCAGTGTAGAGCGTATAAAATGTAAGTAATAAATAATTTTTCAAAACTTGCATAACTGCTCTTATATTATGTAATTGAAGTTCAGCTTATCAATTCTAGTTCAGCTTATCCTTCACTTTATTTGTTAATTTTATTGATTTATTTTTGCAATTTATCTATGCTAAACTTTATGGTTTAATTGCAATACAATTTTTCAGATCTAGTTGAAAAGCTATTAGAATTTAAAATGTTTTCTGTTGGCAAAGGAAATTTATTTTCTTGGCCTTGTTAATATGTGGTTCAAAGATTTTTCTCTGTCAGGTTTTACTCTGCATCTTGTAATTTAATAAATAACATTTATAATTTAAAATTAGTTTACACCATGTAAGCTATGTATTTCGCAGTTTGACCCACCATTCAAAGCTCTAAACAGGGCCTTTTATTTGCGATTTCTTGATAAGCTTGTTTGTTCTGTATTTTAACCGGCACTGCAACCGGCTATTGAGCAATAAGCTGGTAAATAATCATATGGTATTTAACAGAGAGTGCATCTAAAAAATATCAAACTGTTCTAAAAGTTCGTACATTATAAGATATCCTTTGAGTGTTTTAATTTCCAATATCTCCTATGATCATAATTTGACTTTATTTGGAAAATATATCCAATCTATTCATTACTAATGCAAATTGTTACTTGACTTTTCTTGTTTAAATGTTAATTCTGTTTGTAGGTTTGCCTCGCCCTGTACTCAAATTTCTTGGGTATCAATTGAGTCCCCTTCATCTACGTAGGTTAGAGGTAGCTTTAGGCACTCCTCTAGGTAAAATTTCAATGCATCGTAATATTATTGTAATTTTTACTTGTGTATATGCAATTAAATGTAAATTTACAATAAATCTATAGTTTAAAAATACGGACACTGCATTTCCAGACACACTGATTTTATATATAAATATATTTCAACCAAACACCTAAAATTCATCATAGTTTAAATAACATAGTTGCTAAATATTGTTCAGTATTTCCTCTTTTGCTCTAGTGCTAACATTACATCCCCATTTCTTTATCATCACTGCGACTGGTTAATGGTAAGGTAATGGGAAACTGATAGTAGTGCAATAACTATCTTGTATCAGCTAAAAATTAATTTAACAACCTAATCATATGACACATTATCTAATACAAGATTATTTGAGCATTTTTTATTTACTTTTTGCTAGTCAACTCTTCTCTACAACAATATATGTGTACATGTTAAAATGTGTGTATATGTGCAATACACATATACAATAAATATAAGTAGAAAGCAAGGAACGAAGGCTATGTTTCACAACTGTATCGCACGTTTCTCTAATTCTCCTATTGCAGAGCAAAATCAGGACATATGGCTGTCTCAGTACGCAAAGCACTTTGCACTTTATTACCGCCGCATGTTCAGGATTGGAGACTCCAGTGAGAATCAGTTTTGTGTTATTTCTAAGACAGACGGAGATTTTAGACGCATCTTTCTAGAAGACCATTTTCATCTCCTTCTAGAAGATGCTAATAAAATCACAATACTTTTACACCGGGGTAGGTAATTTATCTTTCAAGTTATTCGACGTTATACTAAAGCTTCATAGTAAGCAAGCAAATGCTTGCATGCTGATAATTTTTTGTGGAATAATGAGGTGTTTTGATGAGAGATTTGTTATGTAGTTTTCATTAAATTAGCAAACAAGTGTATAATATTTTACTGATCATAATTTAATGACGGTTGAGATTTGACGAGCTTTATCATATCACTATTAACTTTCTCTGCAGCTTATGATGTCTTTCAATGCCGTTGTCGCAAAGTTTGTTCCAGATACATTTTGTTGTGTGTATAGATGACAATGCTTTGTTCACAGGTGTGCTAGAGGTGAATGTTGACACAGTAGAGGAGGGTAAGGACAAGATTTGCCCTCATGTTAAAATGGAGCAAATCAAGTCAGATATGCTGCTCTGTGCCCCTTTTGTCAAGTCGTTACGAGTAAGCATTTTATTCTATTTGCCCAACTTTTCAATGAATTTATGTCAATATTTTCTTTCTAATTACTCTGTAGACGGCTGGGCACTATTTATTGCCCGAAAGTTTGAGCTTTTTCTATAAAAATAGTCATTGCTAATTTTCAATTCTCTTAGGTGGTCTGTTTTTAGTCATATTTTTATGTTAATTCATAAGGTTATTTGAATGCATTATATTAGAGTTATCTTTTCAAATTACTATTTACTGGGGAGATAACTTTGACGCTGTAACTGGATAGTATTAAATATATGACTTTCTGTTGGCAGATATTCCGAAGTAAAGTCCTCACAAGCTCACTGTTTAAAGATGTATTAGATCTGCTGATAGATTCGGTGGTTTGCATACGTCTGGTGTTCCTGCACGACTACCGCATCATGAGAGATACAATTGAACACTTTGTAAAACATGGAAACATTTTGGATCTGCATACAATATGGCAGCCACAGAGGTGCTCCTTGCCTCCTAAATATTCTGTAGATATACTCACACTCATTGCTGGTCTCCAGGTGAATTTGACTTTCTATGTGATACCATACAACTCTAAAAATATTGGTTACAAATATATATTGCTTTAGATCAGTTTCATTGTGTGAACTGTGATTCGAATGTCGTCTGCATACTGAATGTTATGTTCTTCTCACTCTAGTTACCCGGCCTGACTCCTATTAATGACGAGCTAGTTGAAGAAGACACACTCTCTTGGAATCCTTATGACATGTATGATTATGCAGTGGCTGGGCCTATTTTAGAAGACCAGGCGAATGAAAATTTGGTGATGGAGTGTGCAGCCGTCCAGGAAGTTAAAGCTGCAACTCATGTCAGCATTAGTTCGTTTCTGATGACACAGAATCCAGCAGTTCACAAGTTCCTGGCCGAAACCCTTATGCCTCGATGGGTCTCCTTACAGAGCCTCAAGCTATCCTCTCTCAGTTAGTGATGTTATTTTTGTTCAAGTATTTCAAAAGTGTTTGTAATTTTTAAGTGAATGTTTAATCATTTTATACTTTTTAAGCCTCTTCTAAACAAGTAGTTTGTTAAAATCATAGGAAATGTTTCTATCACAAAGTGTGCATCTTATAGTTTCATAGTCATTTTTTAAATTGTTTTTCTTCAATAAAACTCCCAAAGATTAGTCTTTGAAATGGTGACAGAAAAAGAAGATAACTCCCATCTAATATTATTTCGCGATCAAGTAAATATATGCAATTTGATGTGGAGCTCAGTGTTGGACAAATGGGTTTAAAAGTAAATCTAAAAGATAATAAAAGTACACTTTATTTATGATTCATTGTTTGAATTTGTTTAATAGCTGTTCTTTGAAGCAAGTGTGACTGCATTCTCTAGTTAAGAATATTTTTTTATTGTGTTTCACATGTATTTGCAGATATTTTTGATGTTGATATCTTTCTGCCGACTATTCTCCATCTAATATCGAAACATACGCTGAGGCAGATCTGTTTTGAGGACACACAGTTTACGAATCCAATGAAACTTTTTATTGAAATTCTCCGGGTTCTACTCAAGTAATAATGTTATGCTTCTATATGTTATTTTTATCAGAGCTGAAAATAAATGTGATTGTGGCTCAATTTTGAGTTTAACTAATTTCTGTAGTTTTCATATTTATTTTGTACTTTCGTGATTTAAAGTAGAATGTCAATATAGTTGAAGCTATAGCGACAGTTCTTAATTTTGTGGTCAACAGCTTTTCTGTTAAACTCATTTCTTGCTATGTTTATATTTCAGATATGATAGTATAGTGATGAAAAAATTGACAATGATTGGTATCGGTCACCCATTTGTCGGTAACTTTACTCAAGAAATTTCTGCAGGTATAATCTTGTTATATTTCTTCTGTGTAAGATTTTTTAACTGCATTCCCTAGTCCTTTTAGGCTTATCAATTTGTCAATCAACTATAGTGGCCTATTTTTAAAGTTCTAGTGCATGTTTTTACTTGCTGCACCTGCCTTTATTTTAGTGGCGCAGTTCCGTGGCATCACAAAGCTGGACCTAAGTTTCTCTTCTCTCGGTGACACTACTAGCACCAACACATTTGCCGAGTATATCAAACGAGATCAAGCTTTGAGGTCACTAAATCTCAACTGCTGTCGGTTGTTAAATGGAGAGTCAACAGCCTACTTGCTGCGTTCTATTGGCGGTACATCACATCACCATCTATATCTTCTAGTTATTTTCGTAACATAGTTCATACTTTGCCTGGTTAACCTGGCGGTACCACAATAATTGTGCAATGCTTGCAATCGTTACCTTAGTGTTGGGCAATGACTGCGCTGAAGTAATTCCAGTGGCTAGTTATTATTATACAGCACAGTTTTTCCTCCACTCTATAATCGGCTAGTGTAATGTTATAATGTCCCATCATTTGTATCATGTTCACAAATGGAGTAGTTATTTTCAGATATCTTTGGTGGCTAGTTTATAATTTGCTTTTACAGACAGCACGATCACTGAGTTGGTTGTTGATTTCAACAAACTAACTGGACAAGTGGTTGAAGATGCCTTTATATACATGCTCACAAATAATAGACTATTTCAAACCATCTCTGCTTCTCTCTGTGGGTTCACTGAAAACTTTAGTAAGTGTTTCAACAGGTCAATTTAGTTTTAATTCTAAAAAATCTGCACTAAAAATATATTATTCTTATATTTTATTTTCACTAATATATTAGCAAACCTTATTCCATTCATAAAATAAAGCAGCAGTTTTTTTTCAAAGTTGACTTAAAATTATGTGTTAGGAATTATTATAAATATAATAAAAACTAATAGAACTTTTCAGCAATAAACCATTTCCCAAAAACTCACATTTTGAATGGAACTTGGTATCATTTTACAAATGCATTAAGTTTAATCACTGATACGTAGTCTATCATTCTCACTATGTTTCATACCATAGATAAACTCTTAACACCACAATTTTGTCCGACTTGTAGTAAAAACTCGACTGCTGATTGCCCTGGGGGAGTTGCCTTCCCTGAACCAGTTGTACATCTCTGAGAATAGAATTGGTAAGAGCTGTTATTGCATAATAGTTTTCTGATGTCATTAGCTGTCTAGTCTTGTACTTTTACTCATACATCAGCTGGCTATTTGTATAAATAGATTTGTTCAGTCTGTCACTCTACATGTCTAGTAGCTGATTCAGGGGCACATGTGTCACCTGTCACATATACACATGTCTATGACACATACAGATAGTAACTGTCTGAAGAGTTGTACATTAGTTTGCTCTATTCTGTAGGTGACATAGTGGAGCTTAAAGATTTAATAATTAAACTATTGACCACTCGTCCCATGTTGCATCGCCTCGACATCAGGTACTTGTAGTACTGCTAGCTAGATGTGTGTTACTGAGCTAGGCACGGTTGGCTGTAAGATATCATGTATATATGTATATTATACTAGAAGGAATAATATACCTACTATTATCAATGTACCAGGTTATAAATGATTCACTTTGATACTATTTAGGCAGTTGATTTGCCAATTATTAGTGGGATTCAATACACGACGCGTACACGTGCTGAAAACAGATATCTTTTTTTTTAGAAATAGTTGTTTATTTTAGAAAAACTTAAAATTCTGTTAATTGTAGTATTTGTATTATTACTAAAAAATAATTTTTTTTTTATTTTTTTCTTTTGGGATAATTGATGGAAGATATTTAAAATGATTTATTTTGCAATAGTCATACTAGAGTATTCAATTTTATATAACTCTTCTATGCATGGCATTACTCTGTCTTGAAATTTTAGAAAATGCATTTGGGCTGTTGAATTTAGTAAAATATATCTACATGTGTTACCAATATTTTACAAATTTCTTCATTTGCATATATTTCTTTCATCATATGCTCCATGAATTCTTGGCTTCAAAGTAGAGATAAAAATAGCATGTCTCTTGAAGGATATTGCGTTTGCTATACTCACCTCTACACAATACCCTCATATTCTATACCTACCTGTCTTCGTATCTTTTGGTTTGTTGAAGTTCTCACATTCTCCATGTAAGAGGTCATAAAATTTTCCTTCTACTTTTGGCACATTTACTGCTGCGAGACTGGCATGATTTCAGTTCATCTTCCTTCTCATACCTATTCTTTTGTACAAGCGCCGAGGGAGATAACTCAGTAAAACATGATTCACTAATGCAACTTTTATTTGAACCTGTGTGGTAACGGAGACATTTCTATAGTTGAATTTCTTTAGTCCTCTATAAATCTTTGGTTAGGGTGCAGATTGAAGTTTTCCTGGACACATAGCTTCTTTTACTATATTTCTCACTTAAAACACAGGCTTTCCCCAATTTCTCTATTACTTCACTTACCTTTCCTTGAACCATCTTCGAAATTGTACCATGTTTTTTCTATTTTCAGCTCAAACTATTTAAGTGGGAGGTTTTTACGAGATCTTGCAGAAAGTTTGGTACGGAAACGAGGGCGGACCTTATTGTTTAATGGACTCAACATTAGTTTCAACATGAGCCAAAATGAAACTTCCGATACAAAAGATTTTATAAAAGATACGTTCACATCTCTCAGTGAATATTTGAACTGTATGATACTCTATGAAGATTATGGAGTGGAACATGCAGCTCAAATGTAGTCTACAACACAAAGTTTACTTTGAGTCAAAAATTTAGTTTCTGCTCATTTTATGGTCAGATATTGTGTTATTTTTTACCAACACAGCTATTACCTTCTAATACAGTCATTGTTTAAATTGAAAGGTGTTCTAATAAATCTAAATGTTATGCTTCCACATTGGTCTATATCATTTTTTTCTCTTATCTTGTAAATATTTCATACATGTATGTGCACATTGAACCTTAGGCATTGTTACAAAACTAGCCATGCTGTGATAACATACACGTGTTTCAACTTTACTTGTAATAAGAGGGCAGATCATAAGCCAGGTCTATCATAATTAGAGTTATTTAGTGCAAAACTTCAAGATAAAACTGCCATGGTGGTATATCTGTTTTTGCATAGCAATATTGCAAAGCTGTTGGGTTATGAAGTTGAGAAGTTGAACCTGCATGGCATAAACTGAAGATGCTTATTGGTTCATGTTTGCCAGTTCATCTAGCTAATACTTTTATTATGTGGACATAGATGGTTGTCTATCAACTATCCCAGCCAGCTTTGAGTATAATTAGTAATAAAATGCATGCTCCAAACAAATAGCTTACCCCATAAATTAGTCCACTCCTTACGCTATCACTTGCTCATTTTATTTGGAAGTTTAGAAGACAATGAGTCATTAAAACATTCACTGAGACTTAATATCTTCAATAAGCAGCTAAACCAAGTTACGTTGTAAAGTGAAACTATATGGACATTCACACAGATAGTTTAGAGTTTCTAACAGAATATCTACATATGCAATATCAATGTTGGAGATTAACATTATACTGGTGGAAATTATAATACTAATTCTGGTCAATCACAAGAGCATAACTGTAAATATTGTAATTGCTATGAGTCAGTGAATAAGATAACAGAGGATAAAGAATAGGATAATTGAATATATTAACATAGTAATAAAATAATTGTCTATGCATTTCCTTGGTTTCGTTAGCACTTATTTATAACAAAAATGTGTCCAACATGTTCTGATAGATAAGACATTCTCCATGTTTAGTGCTTTCACCGAATATGTTGGCATCACATGAGCACATCATATGACCACTGTCGGTATACAGGCTCTCAGCCAAGTCATTTTGCTGGTATTCACTGTTAACAATAGGCAAATATCTTAATTTTGTATAGTCTCAGTACACTATGAACTAACTTGAAAAAAAATTCAAAACATTTTCATCTGTGGTGGCTTTAACATTCTGGATCCATATCCACATAGTCCTATCATTTTATCAAACAATTGGCATTATTTTAGATAGTATTATAGTTGTGAGGTAAGCTAGGCAGTATAGAAATGTAAATATCTTTCCTCTAAGATGTCAGTTACAACACAATTAGGTATATTAGTGTCTGAAAACTATTGCTAGTCGTATTCTATGTTTATGACAATGGTAAGCTGAACATGGGACAGCCAGGAAAAAACAATTTAGTGGTGGAGTCATTAAAAATGATGTGCATGGTGAAGATTTGGGGTGTATATAATATGATCACCACAGCCAACTAGGAGAATTTAGAAGATAATGATACTGTATACCCATAATAGATGGGAAGCTACATATGTAAGATTTTACTTGGCTATAACTTCATGTGTAGTTGGCTATAGAAGCTTTATCTGTTGTTTTAAAATTGTAAATGTTTCAAGCATGTTTGATATTTTTTGACGCAGCAATAGTAGAAACATTACAAGAATCAGTCATGCAAAGAAATTGTTTAAAACATTAATAATTATGTCTCTATAAGAAATAACAATTGAAACAAATTTTTAATAGGCCTATATGTCTATGTGTTAATTTATATTGAGGTCTGTTATGTATGCACAAACCTTCGTGCCAGTTCTGTAAACTCTGTCACGTAGCCATTATACAATGCTCTATAATGGCATTATTATTACACTTAAAAGTTTATAACCGGCCCGTTGTAAACTAGTCAGTTGATAAAACAGTTTGCCAGCCTCTTCTTTACTTTGAAACCCACATATTAAAAAGTGAATTTGTAATGTGCGTATTATATGGTTGAATGTTAACCGTAGTACTCTTAGTGTAGCAGGAGGTTTTAAGAAATTACTTTATATAACTAGCATTTTTAAAAATGTAACAATTGCATGGTTTGTTTAGTAAGAGAAATGCACTGCCTTAACACAAGAAAATATATTATACGCTTGCAACGTGCAAAATACAATATTTGTACATTTTATTATTGTATATACATTGAAAGAGTTGATAAACTTATGCTAAATTATTCCAAAAAGAACAACATATTAATTTCTTTTTACAAATGTACATTAGTGAAAATAAATAACAGCGTGATTAGTAATGTATCAAGGAATTGATAATTCATGAAAATAATATAAAGAAGGCATGTACAATATCCTTGTTAGCTTTGAGTTTTACATACACAGCATAGTTTACAATTTAGCTTATATAAATGAAAATAATTATTTCAATAGAGTTACTATAACTATACTATTATGGTATTAACTTGATTGAAATAAATTTTTATAATATTGTAAATTTTGTAAAACTAAAACTACATACGTTGTAGGCTCACGTAAAACAATTGGCTTAATTGCATGAAAAATACTGAGGTTTGTCCAAGAGCTAATATTCAAGAGTTGTCTTATTATGAAAAGCTCAACAACATTTTATTTATTATTCACCAACTGTTATAATTTCAGGTGCTAATTTGGTTGAGGAGAGCAGGTATAACTAGTCGATCATAGAGTTCTATTTTGACTGCAATACAACATTTTGACATCTCTTCGCAAACAGAATTAAGTAGTAAAAAAATGTACAGTCTTTTAGCAACCTCTGTCATTTTACCTACCTCACCAATTAAGATGATTAGTAATTAACCTGCAATGTTTGCCTGATTTTTCTTTATCATACAATGAAACATAAGTAGTATTGCGGTGGTTGTAAAATAAAAGACTCTAAGTAAAACTATAAAACTCTATGAAATTGATTTCTCTACCAGTAATTAAAACAGCTAACTTTCAATAAATTAAAGAGGTTTATATGTTGAAGTAACAAAGTCAGTGTTATGGCGGTACGCCTTTTCTGCACTCGCTTTCATCTTTACAAGTTCATACCAACTACACATTAGCAGAAGGCGCGAGCAAAGAGATTTTTACGTCTTTTACCATGTATATTGGTTATAGCAATTGAAAAAATACAGGTCAGGCGAGGTATTATGCGGGCACATCTCTTCCTATAGAGACAGTCTTGAGCATCTTAACTCTAGATGTTATAGATCAATAAAGAACCCAGTTACTTGTGTATGCAGTTAAATGGTTGTATCGCATATACTGCAGAAGTTCAAATAGATCAAACTTACTTTATCAAACAGAATTGTAAATGTGCCATGGCACCAGCATAGCAATGTGAAAATGGTTTGCGAGTGAAAAAACCACCGACTCTATTGCCAAGTGCCCTGCCTATTATGTTCACACTTCACCCATGCCTTGGTGTGCTGGAAGGACAATGGTAATACTTTGAAGAGCAACTTGACTATATATTGGCACAACATGCAGTCTAATTGTCTGTATCATACTGCTGTTATAGTTGTACCCCCATTTCTTGAAATTTTCCGGAACTTACGTTTTAATAAATTTTGTGTGAGCACAATTTTTCAATATGAAGGAGTGTTTAATGCTACTGGAGTTTTGCTGCCCCCACCCCTCCCGTTACCTACATTGCATTATTAATAAGAGTCCCCATGCTATAAAATGAGCAAATTAAGTGAATCAGTATTTGAGACATGGTTTGATCTTTGCTTTAATCTTTAGCAAAGTGAAAAGATTCAAACTTTCAGCTAGTCAACTTGCTATGAAGCTACTTGACATGTATATACAGTTTCAACACTATTTGTGGAATAATAATCACAGTATGCTAGTTTGTTGTATCATCAGTGCGGCCATTTGCTCTGAGAAAATTGTATATTATAGAATAGCAGCTGTAGTTTTCAACATGCTTAATGAAAGAATTTATTGTCAATGACTGAGAAATTTTTTTGTTGCATTTATATATATAATTCAATGTGTACAGTAGCTGTTTTAAGGTTTGTCCCCTCATGGCCCAAACCTTCACAATAGTAGAAACTGATGATTTTACTAAAGGGTATTTAAAATGTGTGTAAACTCAAGCCAGAGAGCTCAAGTAATATATGTATATGTAGATTTAAATCATAGGTTTAATGTTTGATCATGGTATAAAGCATAGCTGGTACACTATATTTTGATATTCGGGGTAACTTGCAGAAAGTTTAGGGGTTCATTTGTTTTAAATAAATGGAAAATTTTACCAAAGTTTATCACACGTTTTACCCATTTTCCAATTAATTTTCCATTGAAGAAAGAGTTATAGCTCTATTATAATGCATCTGTATTTAAAAATAACTTAAAATTGTTAAAAAATAGAATGAAATAATGCTATATATGTAGCTGTGTACATTATAGAACATATAAAACAAATTGTCTATGCTATTTAACAATAACAAATAAAACAATAAATGGCAATGTCTGCTACATAAAACTATGTACTATAAAAGTCGCTTTGAATAATTTATCACCGAGAAAGCACCAACAATATATCAGACTTTGCACTGTCTCACATTTGAACAAATAAATACAGCATATAGAACTCTAGTATTTACAGAGTGAACCCGTCACGATTTTGTTTATATAAATTATAAAAAACATGTAAAGAGAAACCTAGTAACCCGTGGGCATAGGCCTCATATCAGGCATCATAATCTGACAACCAGATTTCATATGTTCCATGATTTGCTGCTTCAACTGCATGACTTGATCACTGAGACTGTTTGCGGTTTGTGCTAATTCATTGTTTCTAGACTTCAGATCTGCCACTTTCTCTTCCAGCCGACCAATTCGCTCTAATTTCCGAGTTCTGCATTTGCGAGCAGCTATCCTGTTTCGGGCACGTTTTCTCTCCAACTTTATTTTTTCTTGTTCTTCCAGATCTACTGGAATACTGTCTAGTCTGTTCACGTTCTCTACTCGATCATAATTGTCCTCGTCTGTTTCCGCCGAGGGGCTTTCAGTCATGCGACTGCTGGCTCCACCAGGACTCCCCGGTACCTGGTGGTCTGTAAACGACGTAGATGGTTCAGATTTGACGTGTACAGCTGGAGCATAGGGGTGTGCAGAGGGCATTTGCATATTGTGTGGAGGTATGTGTGGTGGCTGAGAGAGGGGGTTGTGTGCAGCTAATCCCGAAGGAGCAAAGGGGGGATGTCGACGAGATACAGTTGGGTTCATCATTGTCATTGAAGAAGCAACTGTTCCTTGAGCGGTATTGTATGGAGAGACAAACGTAGACTGAGTTGACATGGGCATGAGAGTACTGTAAGTTGGTTTGGCTGTGTTCAACGAAAGTCCAACCTGATTGCTACTGCTAGACGCTGTGTTTGTTGTTGCGGATTGGGAGCCACTCGACATTGCTAAAATCAACAAAAAGAATAACTATGAATATTTTTTCTACATTACTGACAATTTTATTTTTAAATTTTACTCAAAAATGTATCAATTATTGATCTATATTATTATGTTAATTATGGGCATTGATATTTATTCATATGACTACCTTGATAAATCTAAATTCTTATTCCAACTCAGTTCTATTAAATTCTTATTATTGAATTCTTATAGTTACATGAAGTGGTTACTTGTATAAGAGTTGAGCAGTTGAATTAATATTTAATGCTATTTACTTTTAGTCACAATTAGTATCACACTCACAGTCATGACAATGCACATGGACATTTTTATTTAACTTAAATGAATTAAACAGACATTTGTACAATTTTCCAAATTGACAAACGAATAATATATTAATTACAAAGTCAAGTTTATATTTATTTACCTGGTGACTGATGTAGTTCAGCAAGAGCTTCAACAAATCCTCTAGCATAAGCTTCCTGCTCATCAGTAACGTATTTTGGATATATAAATGATGTTGGAGTGGGTGTAGTTCCAACCACACTGGAATGGCTGTGAGACATTAGCTTATCCAGGTCTTCGGGTGAAGAGAGCTTTAGCATGTCAGATGAGTTGTTGAGCATACTTGAAAACTTCTGTTGCTTAGTCTTATTTGATCCAAAGTCCAAATGCATGCCCTTTCTCAATTGCTGCGACTTCTCGTTATCGTTGTCTTGATACATGCTCATTTCCATCTTACCAGCACGACAATTAGAGTGAACAGTGACCGTTGTATAGCTGTTACTCACTTTATGAATCAACCAATCTTATAACTAACGCTGACAAGCTCGTAGTATGACCAGCTTTCTACGAATATGACTCATCTAAAAACATTAGTAAGTTATATACTAGCGCTGAGTAACGAGTCTAAAAATAGAGTTAACGTCACCACAGCGCTTGTACATTGGTTGGAGCATAACAACAAAGGCGTGACTTATAATATAGGGCGGTACTAATTTCCCGCTCTTGACGTTAACGTGCCATATTTGGAGAGTGGATTTCCCTCCATTTCCGACTAAAACGAAACTGCCAGTTACCGCCATGAGACATGACTACCAAAACTTGGAATACTAAACAACATCAAGTTTACAAACTCAAAGTGTAATAAGTACAGACAGACGCCGCCAAGAATACAAATGGAATGAATGCCGACGACGACTTTAAAGTTGATTAAAATCAATATAAATGTTGTAAATGTAATAAAAATGACAATAGTATTTAATTTAAATTGATAATATTATTATTAATAATAATATTAATTCTAATTTAGTAATTACTAATTATAATAACTATAAGAATAGTCATAATCAATATTATAATCACTTGATGCAATAATAATAATAATGAAATATAATTAATATTATTAGCAGTTATAGTTAACTCTTAATGTGATAGTTTATTGGTTATACTTATTATCATTCTGATTCCAATTGACCATTAGTGATCAGTGTTATTCAGTTATACTTGTACTTGTAGTTATTTAGTACAATTATAAATTTAAATTATACTGTTTAACATGAACAGTATAAGTATGAATATTAGCATAACTTTAAGAAACTTATACTTATAAGCTGATGTTATATATTTGGTTAACCTAGACAACTATAAAAACAATCAATTTAATTATTGTTAAGTTATAGTTATACTTATACTTATAGTGATGGGAACATTTACAATAAATATAATACTAATACTAATAGTGATACTAAAAACTCTAGCTATAAGTGTGATAGCTTATACTAATACCTAAACTTACAAATAATCTTAGTCTTACTCTTAGTCTTATGCTCCTGGTTAATGTTAGTGTTGTACTTAAAATCTTATACTTATGATTATTCAAATTAAGTTTATGCTATAACTATAGTATTCCTATTGAAATTAGTAGAAATTCAATATTTTTCGATTGCTTTAAAATTACATACAGTAATAATAAAGTGTAACATCAATGACTAATGCTATTTTGCAGCAAAGTTTTGTACATTCGATCATGGTAATAAGTGATATTACAGTAGAACATTTATTAAGCCTAGTTGACTTAGTAATTAATACTTATAGTATATAATTTGTCACTACTCGATAGTCAATCATCTTTAGATTATTAATCTTTACAATTTAGCGAGACCTATTTTAAAATTCAGCACAGCAGTTATCTAGGTATCAAAATGAATATAATCCTAAATGAGTCAGTACCAGCATCACATTGTAGCTCAAAGACTCATTTCAATGACGCACTCTGTGCAATACAATCTTAAAAAATTTAAAGTTATTTTCTATATTATTTTGTTCAAATATAATCAATAAAATCCTTTAATTAAACCTTTATTTTTTTTCGTTCCCATTGTTTTTATGAATTACAATTTTATTTCCCAATGTTTATTGATACAATATTTTATTTGATATTTTTATAGTACAATTTATAGCAATATCGGTATAGTAAAATACTGGTAGTTATAAAAGTGGTGCTGGTGGCACTGACTTCTACCGTAACTCTATATTTTATATACTTTTTGCCGGGGACAGATTAAAAAAGATGCAAGCAAGTCAGCCTACTTTTCTTACTCAAGGTCTAGATAGATCACCTTCTCCTCCATTAGCACAGCATTCTGGGTCACGAGAAGCAGCAAATGACTCACCTAAAGCAGCTAATGAAGGTAAGTAAGCAACACTAACTTATTTTGTCAAAACCAGTTTAGAGATATTCGATCTGAAACAAAGACTTTTATTTTCAATGCTGTTGAATTTAAGATTATGCAACTTGTTTGTCTGAATTTGAAAATAATGTTAATGATTTGACAGCACCAATAGAGAATGACATTGAGTCAATTCTCTGCACACCTCCTTCATCAAAGAGGCCAAAGACACAACATTTGAAGCCGGGCATTTTAGAGGCGAAAGTTCGAAGGGTTCCATCTTTTCACACTAATGCCAATAACTCACCAGGTCTGCAAGCTGTTGATCAATTCACAGTTTCTGATGCTGAAGTAGACTGTATTTTTGCCTTTTATACTAAGTAAAAAGCTGTAAAAAACTAAAGTTTTTTACAGCTTTGTGGGCTCCATAAATATAGTTCTCTATGTGAAAAGCTGTGGTTTCATTTTGTAGCAATATTCAAAGTACCTGCTACGAAACGAGGTGGTGCTCTAAACCGGACATATGGCGGTACACCCACTGTGAGTAGCAGCAAGCTACATCCTGCTAAACACTCACGGTCTGTGATGGAGCCACTTTATGGTGAGACTCAGAGTTGATTCAATATTACTTTCTTATTTCTATCTGCCGTTGTTCAAACAAGACATCCTGGTTAATTTCTGCCAATTGTGAATCATTTCTTGACTGTAAAAACAAATAAGTTTGAAGAATTTATTCATTTTCTGTGCTTCCTCCGTATTAGATCATGATTTGGTCACTTGGCAGTGGTTCAGCATTTATTGCTTAATATTTATCTGACAGTGGATGTCTTTAGTCCTTGACTTGTAGTTGTGCAATATTCTCTCTTTCTCTCCTAACATGAACTAACCATTTATTATAGCCAATTATTCATGTTGTAGGTGTGCATTTGACAAAACAAAATTTTGGTAAAAGAAACTCTCCAAAAAAGGGTATCCTGAAGCCTTCCTTGCACACGAGTCATGATAGCCGCTCATTGACTAGTTGCGCTGCCGATAATACGTTTCTGCACGGCGAGCTTCCATCTGGACTGCTGCCGGCAGCTAGGAGTAGTGCTCTGCATGCCAGTTATAGTTTGAACTCATCCAGTTCTAGTGATATAAGCAACACCACAATACGAACTATGCGACCGGCTAGTTTAACAGGTTTGTTATGTTCTTTCTAACACTTAATTCTCTGTCGCAACTCCTTAAACCAGACAGGATTTTTGCATTTATGACTTCAAATTTTAATTGTCTGGTAATCAGCTTAGTAATTTTATTTTTTTTTCTGTCAGATGTTTGGCCCAATTTCATAAGTCTGCTCAAGTATGACTAGAATTTGTTTTTTTCTTAATAGCTGAATAATAAATGAGAGGTTGTTAAAGATTGTAGGCTCTTCCTTTTCTTGTTTACTTCGTGTCACATGAGTAATTCTGTTGTCCCACTCTTGTAGAAAAATCGAATCAGACAGGGTACAAGCCTGCCAGAAATAGTCATGCTGCCCTAGCCAAGCCACCTCCTAAGGTGCTAGCATTGTCTAACTATTCCTCTGTGGGTAACAGCAATGACTTTCAGAAGAAGTTGGGACTTGGACTGAGGAGTGACATGTCTATAGCTAGCAGTGTGGAGTCTGGGACAGCAGCCAATCATAACCCTGTGGAGATGGAAGGAGATAGTGAACTACACAAGGTTTCACTATACAATACTCTGCACTAAATGCACACAGCTGTAGCATCTGGTGCTATTATACATTCAAAAGTTGAATGACATAGATCGAAGCTTTTAATTCGGAATTTCTAATGTATAAAGAGGTTGCTAGATGCTTGCTCAGTCTACGAGAAGGTAGCAATGCCCCTTTGATGTAGTTAAATCAGTATTGTAGGTTTTAGCTTTTCTGTGGTGGTGTTGGCTACAGTTTTCAGAGACGGAAATTGTAGCTGATATCTTTGCTAACAAGTGGCCTGTTTGATGTATCAAGTGTTTGTTAAATAGATGTTTGTTTGATACCTGCATATTGTTGTCTGAATGTGAAGTTGTTTTTATCTCTGGCAGACAATTGTCTCTATGATATGGCAGAGAGGTATGCTCGGTGCGTGTGTATACAATACCGATACTCTGAAGCTGCAGTTGCTGCAAGACATACCCGAGGGCGACGGTTTCCTCTCAGCATCTCAATGTATGTAACCTTTGTGGCTATTGGCTGGTGAGATAAACTCATTCTCAGACTGATCTTGTAGTTCACAGTTGAATGATGTATTGCAAACCTTGAGAAGCAGTAATGCAGGCGACCCAAAAATTTTCGTTGGTGATGATAAAAAACATGCAATTAGAGTGAACTGAAAAATCTCTGTTTTGTTTGTTTTGTTATATTTAGTCAAAAGTGAAAGGAAAAACAATTCATATAACAGAAAAAGAAAAATTTTAATGACAATGCTCTATGATGCATTAGCACTGCTGTCCTGCAGATATTGCCAACAGCATGAATTACCTGCTTGTAGAACATTTATAGACAAGCTGATATGCTGTAACATCTTGTTTATCCACAATGTTTGTCGTTCTTCGCTTATTTGAATGCATCAAGTAACTCGAATACTATTTTCCATTTGAAGGCACATAGTTGACTATGCAAACTATTTTCTCTGTGTGTGAATTATTGTCACACATCATATCTGATATTGCTTCACAGCTTGTTGAAAGGTTTTATTAAATTGCATTACAAGCACTTTAATTCATATTGTTGCCAGGTATTTAGTTAGGACATCCGAATTGGCATTTCCATATACACATAAATACAAAGCAGCTGTCCTCTTTGTGTTGAAATGCCATCAAAATACTTATTGTTAGAAAAAAGTATTGCTTGTTAAATTGAAACTTCTAAGAGCTATTATGCTAATGCAAATCGCAAAGCATTAACCTTAATGTGTGACATGAAACCCCTATACATACTGATATGTCCCCAATCTCAGTACAGCTTGTTGTATAATGGTCTGTCTATATTTTCTTGAGAGTTATTTCTAGAAATCAAATCTTGAGTTGAAATGTGAGGTTCAATATTTAAGTTTCTTACTCAGTTTTATTATCACTTGAATGTCCCTAAAGTCTGTTTTAAGTCCCTTTAGTGTGTTTCAAGCGTCTTAAGTATATTTTAAGTCATTTGAGTCTAATGAGCATGATGTGTTTTTGTATTTTGCCAAGTCATTCCTTTTAAGAGGATTATCATTTTTACATCATTTTTTACGAGTGCACCTGTTTTTGAACTCTTCTCTGCTTCCATTAAAAATCTTTTTCTTGCATAAAAAGATTACATCTACAGTTGACCCTTATGTTTTCCAAACACTCCTATCCTCAAATCATCATGTAACATAATACATAACAAAGTTGAAAAATTTTTCACCCCTGTAATATGTAAAATCATAATATTTATTGCTAAAACTGTTGTTGCACTTTGAATTTCAAACTTCTTATGCAATTCTGTTTTAGTTGGACATGTTTGGTATAGAAAATTTTTTTGACACTTCAAAGCTATTCTTTATGTTTAATGCAGCAGAAAATTGTATTCTAAAAATAATAAATCCACTTGATGTATAAATTTAAAGTGTCTCTATTCTCTGTTTGCCAGAATACCTACTTCACTTCTACTTATCTTGTCTTCTAATCACACCTGTATCTGCTAATTATTCCCATATTTCAAGTTTTCAGTGTCTTTCTTGTAAGATTGGAGTTATTTTGGAGTCTCATATAATTGTAGTGTTGATGCAGACCCAAGCAGATATTGTTATTACTGGTGCTAAGCAAGACTCGAGATTTGTCCAAGCACTTACTGATATGGGTAAGTCAGCTAGGCTAATACTTATCTCACTAACTCTACGTTATCTCACCATCAACTTTCCTGATGAGTCATGGTATATCCTCGAAGTGTCAGCATCTCTTTTACGGCAGCCTTTTTAGAGCAAACTTGTTGTACTCTAGTCCAGTTTACTTGTACCCCTTGTCTACTACCTCTACACACTTGGTTTATGTTATATTGTGTATTGATACTATATTATGTTCTATATTATATTATATATTTATACTATATTATGTTCTATATATATTATATGTTTAGATTATATTATACTAGTATATTATATTATATATTTATATTTTGTAATATATCTATATTGTGTGATATATTTATATTATATAATTATATTATATTTTTGTGTTATATATTTATGTTTTAGTTGCTGCCAGACAGGCTCAGCATTGTGCCTGTCATCTCTACACTCTTGCATCTGAAGACTTGGGTAGGTGCTTGCTGGTGCTATGTAGATTTTATATATATTGCTATTATAAGGATATGGATTTGTATTGTGAGTGCTAAAGCAGCCTAATTGTAGGGGATATTTTTGAATTGCTAGCGGAAAAACTGCATATATTTTCTTACTCAACGCACATCTGATGTAGGCTACTGCACATTTAGTATAGATTGAAAATAGTTTCATTATTCATAGCAATTTAGGTAGATGTTGGCATGAGCGTAACATGTAGATGTTTACGTTGCGGTGTTGAATGGTTAATGCGCAATTCCATTGACGTTTTTTAATGTCAGTTGTGAAACATGCAAATGATTGATGTTCAACGTGTAACAATAATTAATATTTATGTAAGCAAAGAAGATTTTATTGGATGCAGCTGAAAGTTTATAAGCCTGACTCTCACCTTTTTGATTAATATTTTCAACTTTTTTGCCTCTTGAAGCAAATGACAGATGGCAAAGTTGTTAACTACCTGTTTAATGTTTCACTAGTCTTTCAACCGATATTTGATATTATGCTGTAGGCTACTTGTGATGTTGTAATAGGCAAGAAGTTTTGAAGTATGCAGTCATGGATCACTGTTTGAAACAATGCAGACTTCAGTTTCTTAGCAAATATATATTTTTAGGCTTCAGTAGAAAGTAAATGTCATGCAACAAAATCCTCGGTCGAAATTAATGGAAATGTTTTGTATTCGTTTGGAACCCCAGGAGTTCATTGTACTCGAATATTTTATTGTAAAATCATTGCAAAAACTATTGATTTTCTACAAAAGGACTTTTGCGTTGGTGTCTGAAATTGGCGAAGGAATACTTTTCTGATTGCGAACTACAAAAGCTAAATATAGATATTTTAGATACAGCAGTGCTATACACTGACTGCACGTTGAATCATCAGCAAAAAGGGCAACCCCATGACACACTGTGACACACATAAATAGGAAATATTTACTCACATTGTTAATTTACTGTTCCTGATGAAATCACCATGTTTGTGGGATGTACAGGGAAGTGGGCTTGCACGCTGCTATCTGCTATAGAAAATATAATTATCATTTTTTTATTTTTTGTTGGCAGAAGTAAAGTTTAAATCTATTTGGCATGGAATAAACTTTCCCAGCAAGTGACTAATCACAAAATTAACTGCATTTCACAGGACAATACAAATATTGAACTGTTGTAATTAGCGAGCTATAGCTGGTCATACCAAATCCAACTAATTCAATGATAGTTTCTCGGTGGTTTCTGCAAGCCTATTCTATACATATTGTTCATTTTTCACCTCTTTCTCTCCAATTTTTCTAATTTGAATTTACAATTGTGTAATGCAGTGTCGCCACTTTTAATAATGTATGCCTATTTTTATAAATAAAAAATAATGGGAGAGCTGTGGGTAATGTTGTAATGGGGTGAATCACTGTGTAAAGAGACCCAAATGTTGTATTTACTTAATGTATTACAAAGCTTCAGTTAATAAGGTTGACAATGTAAGTAGATAATATAAACAAGATAGAGTGCAGCGGAAGAGCTATTTTTGTATTGTAAAATTTTGAAATTTTTGTTCTGTCTGTGTTGCAATGCCATGCGTTTCACCGCTTAATACATTCCAGCATTAAATTAAATTACGAGTGCAGTTGTGTCATGGGATGTTTTTAGTAGAGCAGTTATTTTGAATTCTGCTGGGATATATTAAAGCTAAGAACTGTTTTGAACAAAGAGAGAATAATTTCTTTACTGAATATTTAAGTTTGAGTTGATATAAAAGTTGAAAGGTTTGCCTTCAAAGCAATCTGTTGGTTTCCAATAGGTTACGAAATCTCAAAAAGAAGGCTTTACATGGCGTGTGAGAATTCTCTGGCAAAAGGCTGTATTGATAAGGAGGCATACATCAGCTCCACAGTTGATGTCAGTCATGTGAACATGGTAAGGTCATGTGACCTCTATGCTGACTAGAGGTCATGTGGAGGCAAACAACTTTCCTGGTTTGTCGAATTCAACAAGCACCAGAAATTCCAGTTTTCTGGTGCTCATTCTGTGGCATGTGTAATGTAATAAAATTACAACTAAAATGTATGCAAAATTTCACATTTTTATTTTGCCTTGTCGAAGTAAAAGGTGTTTTCATTAAGTTAATCAAGCATATAAGTCTAACCGGAATTTGTTCATTAATAAACTACCATTTTAATCCACCTTTTCTATTATTGTGCAATTGAGTTGATGGAAAGACGTTTGCCAAATTGCAGTACCATTTACCCACAAGAATTTGTTGTCAACACTGTTTTGCCATCAATTAATTTCATGCGCAGTTTACTGAAGCTCAAAGCCTTTGTTTTACTTTACTTTATAAATCCTGCATATAGTAGCTTTGCCAACATTTAGGAGCAGTACTGGAGAAACTGAGATAGCCGAAGTTCTTTAATATTCATTTTAAATTTTGGTTTAAGGCACCGGTTGAAATTCTTCCGAGAGCATAACTTCTTTTGTAATCTAGAACACAGGCTTTTTTTCATAAATGCTTCTTAAAACACTTTCTGCTAAAAAAGCAGTATTTACTTCAGACAGGGGTATGTTAAACTATGTTAGCCTAAGTTTATTAAGTGCCATGTCCTGCAGGTGCGGGCTGCTGGAGGTCTGCTCCGATATATTGAGGCGAATCTTGTCAACTCTATGGCTCACCTTCAGAACAGTAAAGATGAAGACATGCCAGTGATCTCAGTTGAGCTGTACAACATGTAAGTGTGGGTCTACTTTCGACCCTACGTTATAGCTTACGGTTACTAAAGCTAAATACTGCTAGTGTACACTTCTCAAACAGTAGTACAATTACTCTCAGGGGGTTACAAGTCATTAATGCAAGACCTACATAACTTCCTTGGATTACTGGTGGTGAAAGAGTTGTTTGTTTGTGTTTGGACGTTGCATAGTAACAGCCTGGTAGTTCTGGCACCATTTGCTGGTCTGTTGTTAACTACAGACTACCACTGCCCGAGTTGGAAGTACTGGTGTTTGTTCCTGCAATAGATCAGTGGCCTACATCTCTGTTATAGCTTAGTAGCAAGAAGCAATACATTTCCCCCTTGCAACACAAACTTAGCCTTTGATATTTTCCTGCTTACCCAATAGGCAAGCTGGTGGCCACTCAATCTACGCTAGGAAAGCTTGTTTACAGCTATTTATAGCAGGAAGGAACAATGTCTTCCAGCTGTGACCTACTATAGACTGACAGTGTGAAGATATTTATTGTTTTTCAGTCAAAAGTGTGTTATCGTTTAGTCCTCTACTTGTTCGCATTGTCCCTCTAACTGATTGCGCAATAAGGTTCCTGTTGCGATATGTTACTACAGTATTTTAATATAATTGTACTAGCGTTGATATTCACCAAGTTCAATCAACCGTGACTTGATAACAAATATTTTATAGCGTAGCCTGCTGCGGTGGCATTGTGTGACATTATTGGGCCGGTGATCGAATGTCCCCTGTTGAGTTTTTGTCAATAATATTTATTGCTAGCCTGTTTATGAATGAACCAATCAGCTTCGTTTACACTTCCTCTAGTAATTCTTTGACGTAAGGACGACTAAATATAAATGGTCATATTATATGGTTGGGTGGGTGTTTTGTTTGTTGCCATATACACTCTTGGATATCAAAGCAAATGAAACTGCCAATGCAGTTGTATGTGCATTTAGCTGGTCGTTATAAATAGCTGCATTCCATAGCTGTGAGCTAAGAGGTGACTCATGTCATTCAGCTTCTTTATTAGATATGCAGTATGAGTCACACATTGGCAGCTTATAGAGAGTGGAGTGGTACTTCCCCCTATATGACTAATATGTACAGGTTCTGCCAAGTGTGTGGATTCCCCTATGCTGTGTGCATTGCCACTGCCCCTTTACACAGGCACTCTACCAACCGCCTTGTGATTTATCATGTTAAATGGGATTTCGCAAGTTGAATGAAGTTCACCGGCTCATTATCTTGATCAAAATAATTGAATAAATGTATTTTTTATCTGATACTCTGCAATACCTGTCAACTAGATTATGTATTTTATTCATGGGAATTTTCAAGATTTTCTTATTTTTTGTTCGCAGGCAATCTCAAGTCTGGATGGATGCTCACACGTTAAGGTAAGGCGTAGTCTGATTGTTATACTGGTCACATGGCTATACTAGTCACATGGCTATACTAGTCACATGGGTAAACCGATCACATGGGTAAACTACTCGCTGTATGTTCCAGGAAATACTGCTGTAGTTTCACAACCAACTACTGCTTCGCCTAACAATAGTTTCCTTACATTGAACTTTTGGGCATTACATACAGGAACCTGTGTTATCTTTTATTGTAAAACAATATTCTGGGACTAGGCTACTAAATTTAGTTCTAAATTTTCACTGCCTGCTAAAAACATAAGGATGCAATAATAGTTTTGGTTTGGCCTTTCTTTTTCTTTGTTTCTGATGCTCATAACTGCTGATTCATCTCTGATTAGAGCTGTTAGATAATTAGCATACAACTCAGTTGTATCCTAACAGCCCATCTCCACACAGCTACTGTTACAAACACATTCTAACTGTCAACTTACGCTCAGTTCATGATGTTTTTTGAAAGCCTTAAAAATTTTGTTTTTGCTTTCTGTGGTTTTTCACCTAACCTTAAGTTTTTTGGCTTGTTTTGCAATATCCTTTGTCGGTGTTGGTTGAAATTTGCCAGGTTCTAAGTCGGAAGGGTATATGGTAATATAGGCTAATAAACACTAAGTATACAGGTTGTATCCTGCCATAGTGCTGAATTTACTAGCTTGCTAGTAGCCAAACCTCTCTAACATTTACCATTTCCTTATGTTGTAACAAGATTAATTGTTGCTAATTGTTTGGGTAATTTCTCTAATCGCCCTGAAGTCTCAGAAACAACTAGGCAGAGTTGCTGGTAATGTCTCCCTAGCTTCTGCCTCTACATAACCCGTGGTGTATTAGCACTATGCAACTATGAGCCAAGTTGTTGGCACTCAGTCTATACCTGATGGATCCCCGTTATTTCTGTATTGTTTGTATCTTCAACACATATTACAAGTTGAAGTGTAATATTACTGTACTTGTAATCTTTTTTTATTTTGAAATATGCTATGCTTTTTACACCCTAAAGTAGTACATACTGTGTAGTGTGTTGGAATAAACATACTATAACACATGTTTCACTACTCTAGCAACTAATCATGTCCAGCATGTAGCTAGTCATGAGTAATGTACTAACAATATTGTATACGTCTTACTGTTATATTGTTTTGTTATACTAGAGTTATCTACACTTGGTTTTTTTAACCTGTGAGTTGTGGCCATTTTAGTTCTCTTCGAATCATTCATATAGCTGATCACCCTTCCACGTGCCTTGGCAACTTCTATAAAAGAGATGGCTTCAGTTTGTTCGGTAAGTTGTATTTTAATTGTTTATTTTTGCTTTGTCATGGTGTTTCATAAATCAGCAAATCTTTTCAACGTCATGCGCTTGTATTTTTTTAAAGTGAGAATAATTAATGCTGAATATAACCATTGCTGATGTATTTCTACTGATTAGTTGGTGTTGTTACTGGAGCCATAATTCCTTTTGCCAAGTCATTGCTGGTTTCCAGATTGGCTATCACAAACACAGAAATATTAATTTGTTTAAAAAAATCGTCATTGAACACGTAGTTGGTGTCCCTAGTTTGTGACATCTTCACTGACTGACAAAAGGACCGACACAGCTGATGGATAGGTTTATGTTATCTTGTTTATGACCAGTGACTAACCTCACAGATGCCAACACTGCATGATTAAGTTAAAGTTACTGGTATAGGCGATAATAGTTATATGTTATTGCGTGAACAGGACTTCCAGGGCAAACACTTTGTAGGTTAGCATTATATCAACATATCGCTGCCGGAAGTTATCCCTGTGGAATTTTGTAAAGAGAAAATGATATTGAGTGCTATTATTGAAGTATTGATGTGGATGTTATGTAATTATTTAGGACTTATGGATCGGTGTAAAACTTCAATAGGGAAAAAGAAACTCAAGTAATTCTTTTATGAATGGAGTTTTTATTCACACTTTATGCTTGCTACGTTTTCTGTTTGACTTTCCATTTGTTCGTTCAATTTCCTTGCATTGTTGCTTCCAGTTCAATATTTCCCTGAGAAGTTATACCTACCCTGGTGTGTAATATACAATAAATAGGAATATTGAAATTCCCTTTAGTCTTTGCTCGGGTCACTCTCAGCTCTCATTGGTTGCCTCTAGGGCTGCCGGCATCAACTGTTGGCATAGCAGGAAGTTTAGAAATGAGTCAAGTTTGATTCTTGGGATTTTAGTTGGCAGATTTTTTTGTAAAATTGAATTAAGGTGGCAGTTTCCCCTTGTTAGCCTTTTGTCTTATCATAGTTTATATGACTATAGGGAGCTGTTTCTCACGCCCACCAGAGATATACGTCTGCTGAATGAGAGGCTCGACTGCCTGCAATACTTTTCTCCTGACAAGAACACGGAGGTTACCAGACTTATCAAGAGTAATCTTTCTAGGCTGAGAAATATGTCTGTGAGTTATCTCCCCTGACTACTATGTGCGTTTCACTAAGTACTAAAAGTGTGCTTAGAACCAAAACTTAGCTTTACTTAGACATGAAATCGTAGCAATTGTCTCCTCATGGTAATCTACTACCATTCTTCAGTTACCTTTGAAGTTTCATCAGTTACAAGTGAAGATAGAATACGTGTGAAATATACCTACCTCAGGACAATGGTGTGTTGGCTATAAGAATGCTGGGGGTAGGCTAAGTGTTACCAACATGAGTCATCAGGAACTAATTATGCACTCGAGTTCATCCCAGGTCTTGCCCTGCATTATTATCACACCAATATTATTACTGTTAGCAACAGCCCGTCTCCTCTGCATCAATATTTCGGGAGTTTCTTACAGAAAGCATTTAAACTTTTGACCCACTTTGCAAGCATTTGATAAATACAGTGAGGGGTGTAGGCTGGTGCACTGTGTATAGTAATGGCCATACAGTCACTTGATCTGTGGACACTTGCCAAGTTCTGCACACAACATGCCATAATACTGTATCCATAGTAACTGAGATAAACTACAAAATATTTGCTGAATGCTGAATCAAAATTTTGTTTATGTTTTGTATTTTTAATTAACTTCGTTTTAAAACAAAAGTAATGTTTTGCTTTTGCATTCTTTAGCATATTTGATTTATCTCATTCAATCTAAGTATTATGGGATATGTGTCCCTATTTTCAAAGAGCTCTAGTCAAGTTTGTTAAATAAACTGTTGTGTTGTAGAGGATTGTGTGTAAAATGAGAACGGCTGAGCTTTCTAGTGGTGACTGGCTGGCTATGCACCGGGTAAGGGGCTGCAATTTCTGCTTGGCCACATTTGTACGACACTTATGTAGTGTAAATCAAATTAGCACAATTTGTATTCAGAAGTTGGAGTTGTCCACTCAAAGTGATAGTAAATTAAGGGTAGACAACTCTGAATTGTTGCTTTCGCGCATCTGTTTCTACCATTGAACTATAATAGTTTCAGTTCAGTGGTTTCTACTGTGTAACTGTATTCCAGGTGTTACAGAGCCTCATTGCCATAACAGAAATCTGTTCGCAGCGCAAAGACGAACTTCTTATCCTCTCTAAGGTTGAACTTTATTCTTTAATTGACTGAAAATCAGCTCTGATTATTTATTACATGATCATTTGTTATTTCAATTCTAAAAATTGATATTACAAGTCAAAATATTTACTATAAAAGCTATAGAGTCACATTAGCATATTTATATGATAAAAGTATTGAAATTAATATATTTGAACTTTGTATTTTTGGAAGTTTTGTCATTACAATTGCAGTTTGCATTGCTCTAAGTGAATTTTGATAGTTCCTTCATGAATATTATAATCATGAAGTGCAAACTACTGAAAAGTCTAAAGAGTCCATCTCTGTGTTACCTTCATACTGCCTGGTAGTACATTACTAGACTGGTAGAAATATATATACAAGCTGCTTGTTTTATAGTAATTGAGGTGGTATGCACTTTTTAGCTAAACTCTAAATGCTCAATATTGAGATTTAGGGGGTGTCAAGCTGTGACATAGTTCATAGTTTATAGTCACTATCCCTGTGAGAAACCTTAATGGAAAGTGTTTTTTAAAGCAGACTAAGGACTTATTCATATGTGGCACAGGAGCAACTATGACTGAATGCATTTCCTAACATCACGTTGGAAGTACTAGCGTTTGTTCCTGCAATAGATCAGTGGCCTACATCTCCGTTATAGCTTAGTAGCAAGAAGCAATATATTTCCCCTTGCAACACAAACTTAGCCTTTGATATTTTCCTGTTTAGACTCGAACCACTGACCTCGTGTTTACAAGTCCAGCACTTATATATGCTACACCATGGCTATTGCCTGTGAGATATGCTACAATACAGTTATTTCATAAATTAGAGTAACAAAACAAGTCTTTTATTTGTGGTTTAGGAACCCTGTGTATAGCCTAAGTTCCTAGTGCATAGATCATGTATATGTTACAGTTTCCACCACTGAGAGAGGGGATCCTCTCATGTGGTCAGATCTTGTTTGACATCTTAGATGTTGAGCAAACGAAGCTGACTAAAACATTCACCATCAAACCCAACTATGATGCAGAGATGGATGCATGTAAGTAACTCATTATGTAATCTGTGCTTACCCTGTGCCATTGATGTGGAGATAATAAGGAGAAGTTATCATTATTAACCTGCTGCCTTTCATGTTTGTGTTTACGTCTTGCAATTTATAGCAACCTGCTTACTGGATTATTAGTAGTAATGTCTAATCTTTGATGGCCATGCTAAGTGAGAATTTGTCCTAAATGGCCTGTGTGTGTATTTTATAATATCATGTTATGTTATAATATTATATAGTTAATATAGTTAATATAATTTTCTACTAGTGGTTCAAAGACACAGAGATTTGCCACAACTTTTAGCTGACCGACTCGCAGCTCACGTAAAGGAAGTTAAACACGTTGCTAGGAGTGCTGTGCATATTCACTACTCATCCCAGGTCAGCAGCTAGCACACACTCTCATTGGTTAATACGCCCTGTTCTCATTGGTTAATTAATACACTTTGTTCTCATTGGTTAATACGCCCTGTTCTCATTGGTTAATACGCCCTGTTCTCATTGGTTAATACGCCCTGTTCCCATTGGTTAATTAATACACATTTTTCTTGTTGTATATATTATGCTGCTTGTGTCATGCATTATTATTCAAGTGTTGAGTTGAAAGTTATTGTAGATGTTGCTTATAAAATATAGTTGTATTAGAAACAAGAGTATACATGTGATCTTGTTTTAGAAAGTTTTATGTCCTAAAGGCTCTAAAAGTCTGCACCTTGTTATTTTTCTGAAATAACATGTTTTAGTTTTTAATTCTGTCAATCAATTCAAAGCAAGTTGTTATACGCCATTGTATTAATAGCCTATTTTCATTAGACAATTTGAAGTTGTCCTCTCATTACTTGAGTTCTAAACTATAACATGTAATATTATTTTATTATTAATTTTTATATTTGATGGCCTTTGGGTGAACTAAAAACATATTTGGAAATTAGTTTAGTATAGTTTTCAATATAGCCTTAGAGTTTTATTGTGTGCTACAGTTGGGCTGTCTGCTGATGATAGACATCACGCCACACATGGAGAGAACTGCAGACTACAATATTGAAGAGCTCACGCTAGAGGTGAGTCATATAGTCAACATGTAGACTTAGGTTCCTCCCAGAGTCAAAACATAGCCCCAGGCTCCCCCTCCCCCTCAGTCAACACATAGCCATAGACTCCCCCCCCCCCATGTGCACCACCCTACCTTTATATTACGAATTTATTTATTTATCTGCTCTACTTTTCTAGCTCTCACTTCATGCAGCTCGGCTTTTTGAGTAGATTGAAGCTTGTTAATTTTTTAGACAAAGTTGTCTTTTAAGTTGTATTTGAGCGTAACAATATGAGGTATCGAAATAGAAACTGGAGCTTATATATTTTAATAGAAAAATTATAGTAATAAATAATAGAGCTGATAAAGTTTGTGTGCCTGTTGTAGACCAGTTTCTCTTTTTTCTCAATGGAAGCTGTTTTTTGTGTTCTTAGTTAAATATTGTTCTAAATATCCCCAGCAACATTATTTGTATTTTTGTCATCTTTTCTGTAGCATTTGTGTACTATTTTGGAGTTGTCTGCCAATGAAATGTTTTATGTAGTTGTCTTCTCTATTTTGTAGTTTCTAACTGAACGAAATGCGTACTACTCCTCAGCTCTCACCAGGGGTAAGTTGTACGATGTGTCAGAATGTGCATTTTGTATTGTTGATATGAACTTCAAGTTGTTTAAATAACTGCAATTATGTACCGTAAAAATAATGTATTTATCCGTTGGAATGTAAATTTATATAGAAGCCTAGAAAACAGTAACCTTAGCTTATGATTATAATATACACGCGCACGCATGTACACTGTAAGTGATCACAATATTAAAAGTGATTTTCCATAAACTGTTTGAAAGCGGCAGTGGAAGTTGATTTCCTGTTAGAATAATGAAAGATGGCAATAGTTTGTTTCCCTGTATTTGTAGATATATCTGAGCTCCACGGAGATGTCAAAACAGCAATCACTGGTTAGATATATCAGATACACTACTAAGCTTTTAGTTTCTTCAATTGTTTTTTTAAGCTGTTTCAAGGTTTTTTGTTTTGAAGTGGCTGATTTGACAGGGCAAGCAATATTTAAAATTAACAGTAAATCTTTCAACACAGGGAAACTAAATCTTTCATTAACAGTTTGCACCCTCGAATCTATTCAATATTTCAAAATAGTTTATTGTGTAAAATTAAATTTTATCTCATCAGTTTTCACTTACTTAGTTTTCCTATTTGTGTATACAACTTTTCATCACTTTGTGTTGATTTAGGGCACACAACTCCTCAATTGAACTAATGTTGGTTATATAACTAAATTATATGTGGTCATTAGATGTGGTCATCTTATGGATCAACCCAGTGCATTGATATCAATATTCTTACCCTTGGAATCTCTTTAATTATACTATTTATTCATTATTCAACATTTAGTAGAATGTTTGCCTTAAGCTGGAAGAAGCATTGAATCTAAAATTTTAATTGACTTTTGTACTGCAATTTTCAATTATTTGCAATTTTATTTTAATAATGGCTATTAGAAGCCTTTAAAAGTTACATGTGGCAATGAAATAAAAACATGAACGAGATTGTTTTTTTAAAAGTGTGATATCATATGCGTTTTGATTAAACGCATAATATTTGACTTTGAAAGATTATAGCAAGTTTTTGTAATTGTTAATATGATGGTTTTGGCAGACAGAGCTCTGGCCCTCATGTATCAGCTCCAAAATACGCTGCTGCCAGAGATGAACACCATGCTGCAGGTGTTGGAGTTGTGCTCTCAACTGGATTGGTTAGTATTCTAAGCGCAGGTAGCTGAGCACTTGCCAGTGTGTGCCAGCCAGTGTCAGCATGTGCTTCCCTAAAGGTTGACATGAGCTCCACCAATTATTTACAATGTTAATTTCAAAGTATTGTATGCATGAGTAAACTACTGAATATATTTAATTACCTTTCCATGCATAACAGCTGGGATAATTAAATACAGTATTTATCAATTATAATAAAACGAATAACTTGTCAATTTTTTTATAAATTATATATTGCGTTCTTGATTCAAATAGTTTCTCATTCAAGGGTAGAAAAAATTAGAGCATGAAACCGTCAAAAATGCAACTTTGTTTTGATTTGCTGTAAAGAAGCGTTTACATCTTCACTGGAAAAAAACTGAGTCTCAGTTAATTTCACCTTTCCAGCTACCCTTTTATAGCTTTGCTAAAACTTTTTGAAATCATATTCATGTGGAATTTTACTTTTTGATAGCAAAATATGAAATAATATTCCATTCGAGGTATGAAGTAGTATCTCCATATGAAAATGGTAAAAATAAAGCTGAAATTTGATGTAATACATTCGTCATTCTTGTTGCAATAGAATATGAAAGGCTGTTTAACATTTTATGCTTACGTAACATAATTCTAGCCTTTTCCTATTCAGTAGTGCATCACGTTTTTTGTTCTTGTGTGCTATTCGTGAAGAGTGTTGTCGATTACACTGTAAATGTGCGGATTGTTTGCTTTTGCATTTCATCTTCAATTTGCATATTAAACACACACAATCCCGTAATTTCTGGATAATTTGTTTTTATATATTCATATTACCCACTTCCAATCAATTTTTGTGGATATTATGTTTCCATTTATTTTCTTTCACGAGTTGCAAAATTTCTATTGTCAAAGATAAATTTAGGAAGCTATCAATTCATTTCTATTGCCACTTTGACATCTCATAGTAAATTGTGGTGCACATTCACCCAATAGCAATTCCAATGTATAATGCAATGACCTACCAATTCACACATATTTAACATGCTGTAATATTACATTGTATGTTTGACAGTTAAATGTAATCTATATAAAATATTTTATATTTGTGTTAATCAGTTTGATTGGACTTGGCTCCTACTGCTCTGAACGGAATTTCGTACGACCAACACTAAATGAAGAGGATACTATTAGAATAACTGGTGCCAGGTACAGTATACACACCCCACCCTTCCCTCCGTCTTCCCATTTCCATTTTATTTATTTCCTCACCGTGTGATGATTGCCGATATTTTCTGTAGTTCTAACTTTTAAAAATGTGCTGAGTAAAAGTTGTTTTGACCTCCTGTTATGGATGCATATTGTTTTATTTCTGGTATTTTATCTTTTAGCTGTTACAATAGCTTGTTATGATTAAAGTCTGGTTTTTGGGATTGTGTCTTAATGTCTCATCAAGTTCAGTGGTATTGGACAAGCAGGGGTATAATATTAACCAATTTGGTGTATTTTTAATGTTGATGTACCATAAATAGCATTGTTATATAATATAATGAAATAATGTATTATGAGTGTTGGTGCGCGCACGTGTGCATCTCTATATACAGATTGTAATACTATATTATAATATATACACATTGTGATATTATATTATAATATATTATTATATATACATGTGTTTATAAAAGCACAAGTTTGATATAGTGTTTTTCACTACTGGATTACTAGCATTAACTGTTTCTACTTTTCCTTTAAGCTAGTCTCTAAAATTTTGTCATGCAGTTAATATTTCCGTCCAGCTGTGATCTATTCATGTCCCAGCAGCCGCTCAACCAAGATATTTCAGTACTTTATGCTGTTCGTTTTTACAGGCACGCTCTACTGGAGGCTCAAGCTGATCACTTTATAAGCAATGATGTACTTAGTGGGCCAGGGAATGACAACTCTAAAGTTATTATCATAACTGGACCAAATGCCTGTGGGAAGTCGATATATTTAAAGCAGGTAGTTTTGTGTTTGTTGAAATTGTATTTTATTGATAGATACCATATTCTTTCTTGTACAATATATTACATAAACTCATTAAAATTAATAAAGCTAAATAACTCTACATTAACCTTATTGTAGCAATGTTTAAGAACTGTAAATATAAAAAGGGATCATTAGTCCATGGTATTACTAATTAGTTTGTTGCATTATTGAAATTAATTTGGTTCTTAACTAACTGTATTTGTGTGTGACTAGTAGTAAACTCTTCATATATAACATAAAACAATAATATAACACAATTTTTATACTTATATTATTTAAATTTGTTGCAACTTTATCAATTCAAGTTAATAACAGAAGATACTATTCACTAGTTCAAGTATTTCTTAGCGTAAATTTATTTTAATTTTCTGCGGTTTTGAAAACTTAAGAGAGTGTAGAGAGAAACCACTTGGGTTTTATTTCGAAAACTTGTTGATTTTAGCTGCAATTTTGCGGTTGATTCTGTCATTAGCCCTGCTGAAAATACGCAGCCACTTAACCTGAGTCATAACTTCCATGTTTCGTGAGTAGTAATAGGGTAATCAATCATGTTTCTTTTATTTTCCAATCCAATCTAATAGATTCAGTAATAATACCAGTTTACTTCTTAAGTATCTTGCTCTTACGGCAAGTGCTGGCAAATTTTCAAAAGCCAACCTTGCAACTTGAAGGTTTTTCAAACACAATTTATTTGTTACTTTTTAAAAACTCTTCAGTTTATTACTTCTAGAGATTTGTGGTTGAGCCAAAACTCTGAACATTCAGAGAGTCAAGTTTTGTAAAGTGCTTTGCCAGATGAGTTGAAATTCAATTTGTCACTGACAAGACAAAAATGAAAATACAATAATATTACATATTTACTATGTTATGCAATATCCTAGCTTTATATTGACTGTTATATATAATATATGATATATACATTTATCTAATTGAAATATCTTTGTTTTACTGAAATTTGGAAGCAAAATCAAAATATGCAAATATGCATATGTGTGACATGCAACAAACATAATACTCCACTAAAAAAAATTCAATTCATAGAAGATCTATGTTCAATTTGCATTTTATTTCTCTTTTAATATATTTCCCAAACTCAACTGTACCAGTAGAAACAATAACTATGATTCAATTTAGTCTATTTTATTTCTTTTGTTAATTAAGTTAATTGTGTTATGTTTCAATTATATGTTTAGTGCCTGTGTAATAGACATTCCATAATTCTTGCATTAACTTGTGTTTCCTATTATGTAAATGGCACAAGTCAGTGCATGTCTCTCTACAATTACCTCTGTGCCAGCTGCTAGTAAACTTCCACCAGCTCGGCAAAGTGAAATCAGGTTGAAATATTTCCTAATGTCCCACTTATTTTCCTACTCTTTCAGCTTTACAATTTATCTTGTTACTCTGTAACTGGTTAACTTATTATAAACATGTTTTGTATTGGAAATCTATGATTACATTGTTGTTGGTTTTGAGGTGAACTTTTTTTGCATTTTAATTTTTCGATATATTGAAATTTTGACATGACATGCATAGTTTACAAATTAATGCTTACAAATTATAAGAAATTTGTATCTTTTCTGATTTGGTTAGACACTACATGAATGTATATGTAGTTAGAAACTAAAGCTTATAAATGGTAAGAAAAGTGCATCTTTCTCAGACTATCCTCATATTGTATATTTCCCAGGCTATCATCATAGTGTATCTTGCTCACATTGGCTGCCTTGTACCGGCAGAGTCAGCTGACATATGCCTTATTGACGCTATTTATACTCACTTCCCTACAACTGACTCCATAAATGCTGACGTCTCGACCTTCACTGCTGACCTCAGCAGAATGGCTGCCATTGTCAGCAATGCAACAAGGAGCTCCTTGGTGGTACTAGACGAGTTTGGCAAAGGCACGTGTCCAGTACGTACTCAGTAACCTCTACAGCAAGTCCTGATAGAAGGAGTTAGGAAAACTTGCTTTGTTTTTGGTTTCTTAAAAATAGCAGAAGTTATGGAACTTTTCTTGCATTGCTTTAGCAAAATGCACATTATATAAATTACTAGAATTATCTTCTCCTGCACAATCAACCCGCGTCCTACATTATGACCAGTGAAGTATTAGAATTAGAAACCATTCCCCACAATGACATCTATACACATTCTATAATTACCCTCATGCACCTTTTTCCACTGTTAGAATACACATGTTCTGCAATTTATCTAATCTGCACCGTATTTCTGTTATTATGCAATCTTATATGGTCTAATATGTCACCAAATGTTTCTCCTGCAGGTCGATGGTGTCTCTCTATTGCTGGCCTTCCTGAAGCACTGGATAGACTCTGGTGCCGGCTCTTGCCCCCATGTGCTGCTAGCCACTCACTTCCACTCTATAGTCAAATCCAGCTGGATAAAACAGTCTCCCCTCACTTCTCTCAAGGTAATTTATTCACTAATCTCTTTATTTGGTAGTTGCAGAATTTACTTAATTAGAGAAAATACTTCCCTCTCCCCAATCTAAGACTAATTGGTTTCTCTGCACTGGTTTCCACAATGGATTTGGGTATTTGTTGAGGGAAAGGTAACCATGGTAACCACATATTTAAGGTGTTGTTATTCTGCTTTAGATGATGGAGACTCATCTGGAGGATGGGAAGTTGGTTTATCTGTACGAGTTGGTAGACGGAGCTGCAGAGATCAGCCATGCTGCCGCTGTCGCACAAATTCTTGAGATTTCCCAAGACTGTTTGGTGCACGGAGCTCAGGTACTGACCATAACGTAGTGATTGGAATGTCATATACTGGGTGGTACATGGTTTTAGTATTTGGTGTGATATAAAGCCTGAACATTACTTGAGAATTTGATACTAACATATTTTACACTTTGTTGTGTTTTGATAGAGATGTGTATTTACCACCAAAGACTGAATGAAAGTGAATGAATGACATAAAGTGCTGGGTTTATAATAATTTAAAAAACAGCTTTTTTGTGGTAGCCAAAATAGCTGTACATAAGCAAACGAAATACAGATATGGCTATGAAACTCCAATTAAAGCCGTAATAATATAACAAAAGTTTTCAATGCTGTTGGAATGTCATAATACATTTTTTCTCTTATGCAATAATATTGTCCTCACAGTCAGCTGTTGGTATTGTCATGTTTGATTTTAACTCTCCTAACCATTAGTTATGCCTATTTGTAAAGTTTTTATAAATTATCAGATTAATCTAATTTTTTGCTTTGGCTGATGTTGCTTATTGTGCAGCCGTCTATGTTTAGGTTGTGTATTTGTAGGCCACGGATGAGTACAAGGTTTCAAGACAGATTGCCATTGCTAACAAGAATAAACTAATGCAATCGAAGAAGTCAGTTGTGGAACACATGCTTAACCTTGACCTTGAGGAACCGGATGCAGTTTCCACCTTCTTTAATATGAAGTTGAATGAACAGTAATGGACTCAATATTTGTTGTTTTTTTCCTGTTATAAATGTTTTATTGTTTTATTTTAAAAATAAACTGTTGCATAAATCAGTAAATGTGTCTTAATTAATAAAAAGCAGTAATAATATGGCAATAAAAACTGTACATAGCTTTAACACATTCTTTAGTTTATAGAATATGGGTTTATAAACTATAGAGTAAAAATTTATAGATTATAGAATAAAGATCTAAATACTATATAGAAAGCACAGCCATCAGGATGAATAGCAATCCAGGCAGGTATGTTTGTCCAATAGCTACAACAAAAATAACATACAATGCTATTTATTCTTTGAAATAAAATGATACAAAGCAAAAAATATTTCATGAAAACACTATTATAAAAACATGCTCAATTATAATATATATTCAATGAGTTTACATTTTATTCTAGACAGTTATAATAAAGGAAACTAATGTTGGGGCTTCAAAAAAGCGATACAAAATTTGTTTGCCTATTTTGATTACTTAGAGTTTTATTTTTAGTAACTTCATTAACAAAAACAAACCTGCCAATTATTACAGACATATTACATAATACTGGAGTGGATTACATACCTCCATTGCACGAATCCGCATTGACAGACTGATCAACCACAGCACCAGGATTAAAACGATTCTTCAGCTCAGCAGCTCGAGCACCTGCAGCATACAGGAAATACATCATCACATGACCAGTTTATGTTTCGTGTAATGCATTAGAATTCTGAACTTTGGTAGCATAAAGCAAAAACTGTGAATGCTGTCACATTCTGTTTATGTAATGTTGATTGTAAATACGTTACTCATCATTTGAGTGTTTAGACACTGACTGGGTAGCAGAAGCAGTAATCAAACTCACCTGTAAAATGCACACTCACTGGAGTGCAGCCACCTTTTTGTGCCCCAGCTTTCACGTAGACGTTGTGGTATTGGTCAGTGTTTAGTTGGCTCTTTATGGCATTTTGTAGTTTACTCCTGAAAGGAAAAAACAGCAGCTCTATAATTTTATTTGTTGCTAATTTGTTATCACAATCAGACATGGGTTTTAGGGTTTATTTGCAACTAAAAGAATAACTAATGTAATTGCTCACGTTACTGAGTTGGTGCCGGATCTCATGAAGAATTGAATAACTTGTGTTGATTGGCCGGTTGGAGCAAGGTCAGCACATGCAACTTTAGCAGCTCCTTGATTGGCTGAATGGATGACTATAGATTTTCCCAAGACTGAAATATAATCCCCAAGATGTAGAATTAACAAAACAGCATTGAAATAGCACAGAAACTATGAGAAGCTGTAAGCAAGAAACTCAAATCAAAGCACCCGAATGGCTACGGCTCATTAACGTTGAGTTTCATCTCCAAAACAACATGGGTAAAATTTTCAACAAACATACATATGCCTAAGTTATTAGCATTGAAAGCCCAAAATTTTTTTTCACTATATTATATAAAAATAAGTAAATTTATATAAACATTTACCTGAAAACTTTCCATTTAGAGTCAAAAAGTTGTCATTGAACACATATCTGCTTGGTTTAGCCCTAGTACCAATATCTATTCTTCCAAACTTTCCGGCCATATCCCCCATTTCACATTTTCTTGGTGTTTGTACGCCACAACTTCGGTAGCTCTGCAACATTTTTGAAAATACTAGCTATTTTGTTCTACCATTTCTCCAATTTCACACAACTATTAGCTTTATTGCAAGTCATAAACTAAATACCGACAGCTTTACCAAGTAGAATGTGTTATACTAACCGCAGCACCAGTCTTTTTAAGGAATGGGTTGTAGTGTGGCCCAGAAGTAGCGCAGTTATTATTTTGTATGCTTGACTCATGGATGTGCCAGTTGTGGTTGGTCGTAGGTTGCTGTCTGTTTGTGTACCAGAGCACGATTTCAATAGACACTTCACTTTCTCCATCTATAGCCACCACTTGGGACTAAAATTTAATGATAGACTTATTACAGTGTAAGAATGCAATTATATTCAAGTATATGATCTATATTTAAGAAACTTTAAATAAAATATAGTGTGAAGTGCTTAAACCTTATTAGTTATCTTTCAGGTATCCTTCAAACACTATATTGCAGTACGTAAAATTTCTATTGGTTGTAAACAATTCTATGCTCACCATTTCAATGTAGCCTTGAATTTCTCCGATGAAATCAGCCCTAGCTCTGAGTAAAGTTCCATTCATAGCCCGAGTATCCCAAATCAAGTTTGTGCATTTCCATTTAGCTGGTGGTGAAGATGAATCATGTATAACAACGCTCCTACCAGCTACGGAGTATGCACCACCAAGAGGTAGATTTGTGTCGACTGTCTGTGAACAACAGGCATACATTCCAATAATTCACGCAACTTTATCACTTGATCTATTATATAAAAATATAACAATGAATGCAGAAACATAAGTCACACAAGCATGCTGTCGTTTTACCTGCAGTCTGTAGGACTGTCTGTTTGCCAATAAGCCAAACTTGGTTGACAGATCTCCAACTTCATAGTGGTCTAGAGAGTCAGATTGCTGCCACTTCATAGCTCCTATTGTGACATGATATTATTAGCACACTTGTATACTACACGTCATAGCTTCTGTTGTATACCACACTTCATTGCTCTTATGTTATACTACGCTCAGTTTGTTATTCATAATACTTTGTCTATTTTGGAACACAGCAGATCTATCAGATACGCACACATACCAGAACTGCTTTACAAAAAGAGGTACTCATCACAAGTCTCTCTGGCACCCACTTGTCTGACCGTAATGGCAAATTTTAAACCAAAGAAATTGATGCCAGAAGGAGAAAAGCTGGCATTCAACAATAAACATAAACTAAGAACTCACTCAAGGGGTTGTAATGTTGACCGGTTGTATCGCAGATATTATTTCCTTGCTGTAAAGTGCCAAGAGGCAGTTCATTGATGTGGTACATTCCAGCTCTGTTATTTAGACCATTGAAAGAGACAACTAGAGAACTGATTGCAGAGTTGAGTCCAGTTGATGACATCATAACTCTACCGGTTGTAGTGTCAGAACTTCTTCCAGCTCCATGCCACCTGTTCTCTGTTGTTATCACTGGTGTCAGCTGAAAGAACAGAGTTAACAACAATATTAGTAAGCAGTAAATATGTGTATATAATATATTAGATGAAAATGTTAATCACTATACAACTCACCTTCTTGACAATGTCTGCACAGACATATCTGGCTGCAGCTTTCTGCTGTTGGTGGATGGTAACAGATCTCTTTATAACAGAGTAGGCACCAGACAGAGGAATATTATCTGTATAGAAGTACTTGGCAGAAGTTAGACCTGCTGCTATGTTTATTGTCTCATTATATTTGTTGCTAAGGTCTCCTACTTCACAGCCCAGTCTATTGGCAGCACAGGTTGGTATGTACACTCGAGAATCTGTAACAAAGTGTCACGGGTCATAATTTCTATAGTTATGGATATAAAGTTAACTCCTTCAATTTAAACTATATAGCTAAATTACTGTAATTACCGTAACTGTAATTTAATAGCAATTGATATAAAATTATGATTAATTATTGATAGTTATACAATACAACTATTACTAACTTAGCAACATTCTTCAAAGAGTATAATATATCAACAGGTATGAAAAATTATGCTTAGTTCCCAAGCAGACACAAATCATAATTTGCAAAATTTAATCATTCAATGGAGTGGGTTGTGTAATGTAAGCCTTAGCAATATTTTTAAAAAATATATACAAAGATTGCTAACACCTAGTGTCTTTTTTTGTCTTGACTAATTTTCAACAGTTATGAATATTTTCTACAACTTACTGAACGCACAATTTTAACTAAACAAGAACTAACCATTAAATGAGATGCTAAGCAGTTCTTACTTGAAGGACAAAATTTAAATCAATTTATATTTTCTAAGCAATACACAAGACATAAAAACCCATCAGTGTAATAAGTCTTACCTGTAACTGGAGCATTGAAGGGGTTCCAATGACCACCAGTAGAAGCACAGCGTCTGGTCTTTGCCAAATAGTCATTGCCAACGGGGTTGGTATGAATGTGATAATTGTGATTGAATGTAGTTTGAATTGTCTCCCCTGCATCTGACATCTCAATGAATAGTGCAGTGTCAGCCCATGGCTTGTTCTCCTCTTGGACAAAAGTTATGGTGCCTGTAGGTAGATAATAGAATTGTCCAACATTCAATAAGTTAGCAAATGTTATGGTGCCTGTTGTAGTTAATAATTAAAGCCTGGAATATTCCGACAACTCAGTTATATATTAACAGAAAAAAGCAGCAAATAGAAGGCAACAACAGTCTTACCTTCAACATCTCCATTAAACTCTGCTTTAGCAACAGTAACTGGTCCAGGATATCCAATATTGGCACACATCCATCTGGTTCCTGTTGGTGAATGTATTACAACGGAGCGTCCCACAATGCTGTGCTCACCAAACAGAGGCAGATACAAGTCGGTGTACGTCTGGTTGATGTCTCTACGGTTGGCCAGAGAGCCGTGTTTGTTACTCAAGTCACCAAGCTAAAAGATAGACACACCTATTGTATCTTTCAGAAAAGCCTAATAAGCAGTAGATTCCAAAAAAGCTGAACATCAATGTAAGTATCTAATACAAAGGGTTTTATTCTTGCGGTGTACAACGAAACTTCATACATTATCTTGTACATTATGTAATCATTACATTTCTAATAATAATTCTAACACAAGACATAGTTTATACAGGAAGTGTTGACTCATGATTATTACCTCAAATTCTTCCTGGGTGGTCCCTCCCCTAGCCGGTTTGTTGAAGGGGTTGAAGTGGCCAGAGGTTATGTCCGAGCCACAGAGGTTACTGCTCATGGAGAACTCATATGGCAGTGGAAACAGGTGCACATGGTAACCACCAGCTCGGTTGTTCAGTTTCTACACAATATAATGCATTCACTAGTACAATGTGGTGTACTGCTAATACTACATCAGTGCCAAGTAAAAATAATTCCAATTTCGGAATTAAGAAAAATGTAAGTGGTTAGCATTTGGTGCTAAATTTAAAGGGTAAAACCTATGAAATTATTGTAGCATAGTTTATGTAGTAAACTACAATGGGAATTTTACTATATTGACTATATGATATTCACTGAGATACGCAAATGAATTTTCATGCGTGATATAAATTTACTCCACAATATTAAAAAATTTGTCGCGCATTTTATTTTTATTATGAGCTGAAACTAACTTGATTGTATGGTACCTAATAGAACGTAGAAAAACAACACTGGTTGTCGCAGGTAAAAACCGACTGTAGAGTTTTACCTGCAAGTCCACCTGCACCATTGTAGGTTTGTAAGGATTATCCTGTTTGAAAACCATGAAGCCATTCACACCATTTCTGCTAAATACTGCCTGCACTGTTTTAGACTCGTAGAGGTGAAGGTTGGCACAGGAAGTGTCTGCATTGGAACCAATCTTTAGCCAGCCACCTGAATATATATGTGTGTGTTTTACAATGAAATCAAACCCTGTATTATTATGTATACGATAATAGAGTATATTATAGGATGTAATAAAGTAAGATATTTTTAATAACCAGTTATTACAATTATTATATACTACTAATAAATATAATTGATGGTAAATTGTGGTATATATTAGCATAATGCTATTATTGTAGAATGCAAATGAGATAAATATAGCATAAAACCAATATAAGTATAGCATAAAACCAATATAAGTATATCATAAACCAATATAAGTATAGCATAAAACCAATATAAGTATAGCATAAAACCAATATAAGTAGAGCATGAAACCAATATAAATATAGCATGAAACCAATATAAGTATAGCATAAAACCAATATAAGTATAGCATAAAACCAATATAAGTATAGCATGAAACCAATATAAATATAGCATGAAATCAATATAAGTCATTGTACAAGTTTTTATAGCAGTTTAAAAAGCAAAAAAATGAAATATTTTAACTCTCTAAATAATATACAGTAATATAATTTTTTATATGCAGTTAAGAGTATAGCTATAATACATAATAGCATACATAACTCATGTGACAAAATATCACTTACTCAGAATATCGATAGAGTTGACGTTAGGTTGTACATGGATCATGAATCTGGCGCTGGAACCGGCGGCAGCGACAGGGACATTGATGATCTGAGACACCATGTTCATACCTGACACATAGGAGCACCTACGTCTGACGTCAACAGATTGACTTTGTGCCTGAGGTAGGTCAACAGTTATATTTCCTCTGTACAGTCTCAATCTGTCAAAACAAACCAGTTATTTGTACAAAACAATTAAGGAAACTCAAATTAAATATCCTGTTTTTGATTTCCACCACTGAATCTAATCATTCACCTAATCTTATTGACTTTGCTGTCACATCTCGTCTATTAAAAAGTAATTAGTCATGATAGTAAAGGAACTCATCAAATGAATAATAAATAGACTTAGATTTAATTTCCTAGCCTGTGTGACACTCAAGCAAACTTACGCAGTTTGTTTTGCAACTGAGGATCTGGTGCTAAAAAGATCCGTGAAGACAGCATATTGATTTCCAACTTGACGAATGTGAACTTTGCCGGAGATTGGTCCCTGCACACGGGCAAAAGATAGTGGCTCAGGACCCTGTATTGTTGCACAGGCTCTCGTGTTACCATTCTTTAGGAGAAGAGTTCGACCTGTAAAAGCAGATTATAAACATTTAGATAAAATAATTTCAAAACAAAAGGTTTTGTATTTCATCAGTTTCCAGCTATAAGGCATAGATAAAAAACAATAACATGACTGCATGCGTGTTAACCATAGTCACATGGTATAATATTTTTGAATGATTTAATTTTTAGACATATAGGATTTTATGTAATTATGATAAAGCATTTCACACAAACCTAGCAAATATAGTATTATAGCAGCAATATCTTAGTGAGCGATAATTTAAATAAATATGGTTGTAATTTATGTTGTATTTTGAGAAGATGTGTAATGAACAGATCTGTTTTAGTTTATTAAAGAGGAAATATGTAAATGCTCTTTAATTTTCTAATCAACTCATAGAATAAAATA
Source organism: Bugula neritina (assembly GCA_964035545.1). NCBI lineage: Eukaryota > Metazoa > Bryozoa > Gymnolaemata > Cheilostomatida > Bugulidae > Bugula > Bugula neritina. The sequence goes on along the minus strand of OZ037765.1, from coordinate 5,902,505 downwards.
TGTTACCAAGAATAGCATTAGTTCCTTCTGTTAGGGACACCCCTCTTAAGTCCACAGTTTCTCCTTGGCGAACTCTACTGTCTATTACATTTAGAAATGTTGATAAGTCCCGGATACTATAAAACATTAAAGAATGATCTAGATTTGTCAGCTAATTTGAACCTATTGGTATCTTATAATATTTAACTTTTCATTTAAAATAATTTGCTATATTAATTGAAGACTTTGAAAGGAATTTATCATATGATTAAATTTTTTTCTCAAACTTAGATAAAAGATATTATAAAACTACATTAGTTCAACAACATTGATACTAAAAAAGTTTTTAATTTTTAATATTACTTACACTCTGCCAAGTTTTATATCGTCGCAAGCATTTTTCTCCGTAGTCATGACTGGAAACTCTCGAATCTCCCAGCGAAACCATTGAGAAGTAGTAATACTGATAATTGCTCGGGTTTGGTTGAAACCAGCTGGTCTAAACTCAATATCTCCTGCTACACCTGCCATGCTGAAGAAAGCTCGAATATCATTTTGTCCGATGTTTTGATTACTTTGTTGGAAATTTTGCCCGATTTGCTGAAAGTTCTGTCCATTTTGCTGAAAGCTTTGTCCATTTTGCTGAAAGTTCTGTCCATTAGGTTGAAGGTTTTGGCCAAAAGACTGAAAACTTTGTCCAGCTGGTCGGAAGTTTTGTCCAGCTGGCTGAAAATTTGGACGAATATTCTGACTTCTTACTTCTAAAAAATAAATATAATAAAATAAAAATTGCACTTTGAATAGAATATAAAGGTCGTCAATTATGAAGTTTTACACATGATATTTGATTATAAAATAGTATAAAAATATCGTCTGTGCATTTAAAATTTTGAGGAGCACCAACTTTTCTCACTATTCCATGAATAAAAACAATTCCTTACCCTAAAAAAAACACTGCAACACTTGAAAATGCAATGGGACAGGTATTATATGTAGCACCATATGATTTAATCTTACCTTGACTCAACACAAGTGTACAAAAGAGGAAAGGAAATATCCAACTCATAGCTTCTCTTTTATGCAGATAAGATAAACAGTACTCCAGTATAGTGCAAAAACTACTTTGTTGCTTATTGAGAGATTCTCTCTTTCAATACCAAATAAGTAGAGTGTGTAATTATTACAAACACAACTAATTAAATTACTCTGGTTATGTACTATGAAATAACCTTTAACCTTTCTTCTTATTGGTTTATTATTAAATACCGTGGAAAAATGTTAAATTTAGTGTATGTGAAATGACACTTTTTGCATGCACTGGTGGAGACTGAATTAACCAATCACAGAAGTTGAAACAAATTGGTAGTAACATTTGTGAAACAAGCTTATCTTAATTAAAAGGTAAAAAAAAACAATGATTGAATGTGCATTTTTCCTCCATAACTGTAGAGATTTAAGGACACCATTACAGTCTGTCAGCCAATGGAAGTTAATCAAATATAATAATTGTACTCATGAAGTATAATATTACAAATATATAAAAGTTTCTTGATAGCTTTAAATAAAACATACACATTTATTAGAAAACAAGAAAATACTTTTTAAAGCAAAGCTTTATTTGTGATTAGTAAAAGTTTTGTAACAATAAACAAACAAAAAGATTATAATAAACTTGAAAAAGTAAAAAATACTAAATTTAGTACATGGATTATATATGCTGAATTACTATCTTTGAGATCTAGTTATCTACTATATTATAAGAAAAGGTTGATCAAGGATAGCACCATCAGGAGAATAGACACTGCTGTCCCAATAGCTGCTAAAATAAAAATACAACAAAATTAAAATGTAAATTTAGAATTGCAAAATATCAACTTGACAGTAGTTGCATCCAACTGTATGTATTTGAAATATAAGCCAAGAAATTAAATGTTAAGTTAATGTTTTCAACAATGCGAACTTTCCTAAATAACTAGGTGACCTAAATAGAGTCTAATTGATGTGGTAGGAATGTTACGCAAGCAGAGCAGGGTATTTGAAGTATTTGAAGTTTAGGTACACAATGCATGATTATATATAATAGGTCCCTGGATTACTGAATACAGACTTGAACGTAATCACTTGTATATATTAACTGAGTAATTGATGAGTCATATATTGAATTTAATTTTTAATTTACAAATCCTCCAGTTAGCTGCTTTTATAAGTATAAAATAGTTTTATTTTAAACTGGAAGACGGAGCTAAGATCTAAACTACAGATGGAACGGAGATATTATAGCTATTTCAAGAAGTATTAATAAACCCATAATAAATGTTGGAGTTATCATATATCATATACAGTCACATGAATGTATGTATTTAAAGTGTGCTACACAAACAACTGTGTATACATAAGTTATTTAAAGCAATTAGTTTATAAAGTATTGTAAGACAAAAATTTATTGATTGCAATTTTTGAAAGCAACAAAGTAATTACATAAAATTAAAGGAGGCTTAGTCAAATAAGTGTTAGAAGTCAGTGTTGTTGGTTTACAGTCAACAAAAGCTAACAGAGGTACGCATCAAAATATACTGCTTTTTATTAATTTAATGTGGATGTGCTATTGTAAGACTTGGAAAAATTTAGAAGCACGGAAAAATAAGCCGCTTTTGAAGTTACACTCTTTACCAGAGAAAATTTGGAGTTGTATGCTATATGTAAAAGTGAGAGCACAACTACCAAAAAATAAATTTTTAACTGCCTGCAGAGAGGCAAAATATGCTTTGATTTCATGCATGTAGTAGTAAAATTGAAATTTATGTCAACTTTATCCGAACATCATATAATTATTTTAATTAAAACATATTTTAAAAATATCTAAGGTACATGTAAGCAGAGAGTTTCAACACAATACCTCAAGTCAAAGCCCAAAATTCATGTAGGCACAATAGCATATTATTATAGACTACTTATTGTGTATACCAAGGATATGTTAAATATTCTCTAAGCTTGTCTAGAAACTTGAAAGAATGAGAGTCCATCTAACTAACCTTTGTTGCAAGTGTCTGTGTGTATAGACCTGTAAGGTGGTTGCAGACTTTTGGTACTAAACTTTTGTTGATATTCTTTGGCTTTCTCACCTGAATATAAGGTTTGGGATAATAGCTTTAAGTGCAGAAAACTAGGGGAAAATTGCTTTACATATCATAGTGTAAAATAAAAACCAAGCAGAGGCATTTTGCATTCTCTACAATCAGTATGATTAGGAAATCATAGTAGTACATTAGCTTATAATAAATCTATAATAAAAGATTGCCAAAGCAACTATTTAAATGAATAACACTAATGTCTTAACACCTGTATGCAAAAAACAATGTTTATTTTCAGGAAAGCAAAGTACAGGTAAGCTAGTACTATGTATGTTTAAAAGTAAATACTAAATATTCTATACAACCGCAGTTTGAATAAGACATAATTTTGTAAATAAAAAGCTTTTAAAAGTAAAATATGCAAGAAATAAAAGTTTTACACTACTGCTTTTTTCACTATTAGTTTACCATAACACAGTGAGTGTTTAATGTCATTCTTATATTGTGTGTGAACACAACACATTCTTGATCTAAGACACTTTAGAATTTCTACACATAACAGCTTGTTAATCAGAGATCAGGCTTATAAATAATCACATTTAAGCTGACCTACGTTCATTAAACCTATCTCTTGTACAGCTTTCTATCCAAAGACTGTTACTGACTGAAGTTATCAATGGTTCATTTTAATTATAATGCAGAAATTTCATCAGCAGCAGCTACTTTACAAGTTCCTTTTTGTGTTTGAAATAGAGAAATGCATTGAGAAAATTAATATTTCAAAATTAACTTAAAATTATGTTATTTAGTGTCTAAATAATGGTTTCCAATAGCTGAAAGTACAAGAATTATTCGTCCATTTGACTCAGGAGTTTCATTTAATCTAAAAGCACCTCTAGTCTTGCTATGCTCAGAATATGTAGATTGTTATGAGTGAGAAGAAACTGACAGCATGTAATCGCTGACTCACACTGACCTGCAAAGTGCACGCTGACAGCAGTACAGATGCCCCTTTCAGCTCCCAACTTTACATACACATGATTGTAGGCATCAATATTAATTTGACTCTCAATAGCGTCGGCTATCATTTGTCTATACAAATACACAACACAGCTAAAAGTAAACGCTCATGTAATTTAGGCACAACTATGAGTTGTCTTTCCCACAATATTCTGAATGTTGCATGATTATATTACATAAAAGTTGTATATACCTTTTAGCAAATGGAGTCTGTAAACTGAAAAAGTTATTTATATTAACTCATCAATTTAGAACTACATGCTATCATGCTATTATAGCTGCTAAAGATTTGATTAGCTACAGAAATTGTATTTCAGTTTACCGACTAAAAGTTGATACGGAAACTCGCAGTGTAAACCAAAGGTCAGCAACTAGTCAACACACAAGTTCTGAGCCATAAAGTGGTACCAGTGATAATGTACAAATTTATTCAAGTTTTTCTATATAAGTTATAGTTACGGAAATAAAAATTAATCACAGGTTTACCTGCATTTAGTTATTGGTCCAAAGACAGGCCTATTACAAAGGCAAAATATTTAAAAAGATACTAAAGTTAAAAATAGGTAGGCTATTAAGTATCTACCTCCAGAAAGAGGGCACGGTTTGATATAGAACTTACCCAGTAGTACCATCAGCTGTTTTAACATAGAACTGGATCACATGAGCTGATACGCCAAACGGTACGAGGTCTGCACAGGCCACCCTTGAACTGCCCCGGTTAGCAGCATGGATCACTATGGACCTGCCCATTACTGTGTAAAAGAAACATAAAATTTGAAGCAGAGTCGTTATGTATTTACCAAGTGTTTTAAACTTGAAGCCCAGTCACAGTTTTTGAAATTGTTTTTATTTTTAACTTGATCACCTGAGAATTTCCCAGTTAGTGATAAGAAGTTGTCGTTAAAAAGATATCTGGTGGGAGAGCTTTTACTGCCGATGTTTACTGGCTGAAATTTGCCAGACATGTCTCCCACTTCACATTTCCTCGGCGTTTGTGGGCCACAATCAGACTTGTAACTCTGTTAACATGTAAACAACATAATTATAGCATAAATAATGCAATTGTACATTGAAAAATAAAATTTAAATAATTATAATTATAGTTAATAAACTTGGAACAGGTAAAAACCGCATGACCAAACATACAAATCTGTTATATGTCTAGTGAAATAAACTGCATACTAATAAAATGGCTATCCTAAGCAGGCTAGTCATGCTCAATGCCATTTTTCAATTTATAGACAACAGCTACAAAATAATGAAGTTGTACCGGTTTTAGAATAAAGTAAAATGAGGGTAGACAACTTCAGATAACCAACTGTATTTCAATAATTGTAAAAACATAAAGTTTTTAACCACACAACCGCAAACTAATTTTACAGAGTTACAGGAACATGTGGATATTGCATAACTAAGCCAACTACTAATACTCTATTTACCGGGGCACTAGTATCCTTTAGAAAAGGGTTGTAATGTGGACCAGTCGTCTGACAATCCTGTTGCACCACCGGCGTGACATGTACGTGCCAATTGTGATTGGACGTAGCTCGGCCAATCTCATTCCACAGCATAACTTCTACAGTGACATCACTTTCTCCCTCTGATGTTACGACTTGTGACTAACAAAACCATATACTGTAGATTACATAGAGGTCATTGGTTTGTTGGTTGTGTACTTTGAGAATACACACTATTATATTCAAGGCTAGTCTGCATGCCTTGGGGAAAAAGAGTGTTGACTGTCGCAAAAATAAACAGAATATAACATATCCAGAAAATGATGAGGCGTTTCTTTCTGGAAAAAGTTCGTGCATTTAACGGAAATAAAAAACTTCAGTAAATCATATTACCAGCAAGTTTTTAAAAAAATGCATTTTTTGCTACGCCTGTTTTCTAACAATGATCAGCGTCAAAAGATGGCCCAAGACGTGCATAATTTTCAGAAAAATGACTCAGTGTGGGCGCGCCTCTACAGCAAAGTTCTAGAAAATTTAAAAGCATGAAATGTTCAACTGCTTCTATAAATTTACCAAAGATTTTCTATACAGCAAATCAAAAGAATGTCTCTAGTTGAAAAATTCATCTTAAAATATGTCAATAACTTACCAACATAATATGACCTTGAATATCACCATTGAACTCTGCCCTTGCCTGAAGCAGAGTTCCATTCATAGCCTGAGTATCCCAGACTAAGTTTGTACATTTCCACCTGGCAGATGACGATTCGTGTATGACAACGCTCCTACCAGCTACTGAGTATGCACCACTCAGAGGTAGATTAGTATCCATAGCCTACAGATATTATACATTGGAATATAATACAGCAGTCATATAGAAGAACTGAACTACATTTGAATGTATTTAATAGGCTAAACATATACTCAGTACATTGTGAGATGTATATATTTATCATCAAGCACAAATGATTAAGCATAGGAAAAATTATTGTAACTAAAAGTAATATAGCAGACATAGAACCAACAAATTACAAAACAGAATGAGATATTTATCAATTAACCAAACATAAGCAGAAATACAAGCAAATTAAAATAGTAGAAGCAGTCTTGTTTAGACATAAGAAAAGTTACCAATAGTAATACTACACACCTCTTTGCTATAACTGTCTAGCTTATTCAGTGCACCAAACTTGTTAGACAAGTCTCCTATCTCGTAATGATCCAGGGAATCTCCTGTGTCCAGTATAGCTGCACCTGGAATAATGAAGAAATTGAGGATACAGAGACTGCCATATTCCTGATGGAATTAGAATAAAATGTGTAGCTTCAACTTTTCATAGAATGAAAAACTGAACAACATAAAAAAACAAAACTTTTAGAAAAAACAAAATCAGTTATTTAAATATTTATGCTAAAAATATGAAATGAATCTTGAAGACTTTTAATTAAATTTTTGCAAAATATCTAACAATTTCTGTTCAACTAATGCCCTTTTCTCTAAAAAAAAATTGGTATAAACTTCATACCCAGTGGGTTGTAGTGACCGCTGGTTGTGCTACAGATGTTACTCTCAGAAGATATGGAGTTCAGAGGCAAGATGTGAATATGGTATCCTCCAGCTAATTGGTCCAATTTAAACAGATTTACTGAAAGAGAAGTTGGAGCAGAGTTGAGTCCAGTTGATGACATCATAACTTTACCAGTTGTAGTGTCAGAACTTTCAGCTCCGTGCCACCTGTTCTCTGTTGTTATCACTGGTGTCAGCTAAAAGAACAGAGTTAACAACAATATTAGTAAGCAGTAAATATGTGTATATAATATAATAGATGAAAATGTTAATCACTATACAGCTCACCTTCTTGACAATGTCCGCACAGACATATCTGGCTGCAGCTTTCTGCTGTTGGTGGATGGTAACAGATCTCTTTATAACAGAGTAGGCACCAGACAGAGGAATATTATCTGTATAGAAGTACTTGGCAGAAGTTAGACCTGCTGCTATGTTTATTGTCTCATTATATTTGTTGCTGAGATCTCCTACTTCACAGCCCAGTCTATTGGCAGCACAGGTTGGCTTGTATACAGCGGAATCTACAAGATTTAAAAATGCTGCCAGGTATGAACCACTGGAGAGCTTTTAATACCCTGCTCCCACTACAGCTGAAAAAAAGCGTTAATTGCTACTTTTGTTGCTAGTTGCTAGTTTATTGTGTACCATATGTCATATAATTTCTTTGAGTAAATAATAATACTGAGTAGTAGATAGTAAAGGCATGTAGACAAGCTTAGCCACAGACGCACATCCAACAATTTGAATGCTGAACTACTAAATAAATCAGTATAATATTATATTCAGGTAGCTGTGACGTAGCACACAATAAACCAATGGCTAACTAGTAGCAGCAATGAATGCTCACTAGTGCGACTTAGACTCTGGGCACGCTGTTTGGTAATTTATATGGTTAGTATTGTAAACGAATAGAGCAGCTGGTACAAAGCTTTAGAGTTTCATATTGTCAGTAAATTATTGTCCCCAGTTTTAAAGAATATGAACAACGACAAACACTTACTGTTTATGGGAGCATCAAATGGATTCCAGTGACCACCAGTGGAGGCACACCTGCCAGAGTCGGTCAGATAGTCATCACCAACAGGGTTTGTATGAATGTGATAATTGTGATTTAAAGTTTCCTCAATTGTCTCCCCTGCATCTGACATCTCAATGAATAGTGCAGTGTCAGCCCATGGCTTGTTCTCTTCTTGGACAAATGTTATGGTGCCTGTAGGTAGAGAATAGAATTGTCTAACATTTAACAGGTTAACTATGTGTGAGGTAACACGCAGGTAGTAACAATAACTTATTTTATGTGCAGCAGCTGCTTTGAAGTTTGCTCCCCCCCCTTCAGCACAGAACAGAGTACCACGACCCACACTTTGGAAATAAAAAAATATTTTTTCAACCCGAGTATATTTACAAAGCTGTGAATTTAAGTCAAAGAGCTTAAGCAACTATAGGAGTTATGAGCCTTGCATAATGACAGACAGCCTAACTACCTTACCGTGGTCAGAGAGCTCAATTTCAGCCTAATTTTGAGCATAAAGAGAGAGCATAACTCTGTGTTAAAGACTATAATATTGCAGTAGAATTTTACCTTCAACATCTCCATTAAACTCTGCTTTAGCAACAGTAACTGGTCCAGGATATCCAATGTTGGCACACATCCATCTATTCCCTCCTGGTGAATGTATTACAATGGAGCGCCCCACAATGCTGTGTTCACCAAACAGAGGCAGATACAAGTCCGTGTAGACCTCATTGATGCTGGTTAGTCCAGTTAAGAAGCCGTGTTTTCCACTCAAATCTCCAATCTAAAGTAGGAGGTGTAAGAGATGCACCCACAATCACAAATGAAAGTCATGGTTCGATTTTTTGGAATAATAACAAAAGGCCAACATGTGTGGTTACAGAGTTTCAGAAAATACAGCTGTATGAGTCACATGTACATAGCCAAGTAAAGCAACGCAACAAAAAGTAGCTTTTTTAAAAACATAAACTGCATCATAAATGTAACTTGCAGTTTTTTCATAACGTTGTTACCAGCTAAGGTAGTGCAGGCCATGCATGAATGACAACCTCAACATCCAGACTAAAGTGTTAGCATAACAGTAAGCACAGAATAATTGTACTCAAGCTAATGTAGATCAACACAATTCACTAAGCAAACTGAACTTATTTCTGCTAAAATAATAATGGAATGCTATTATAATTCTGAATAACAAACGCTTATAATGGAAATTAATACAGCAAACCTGAAAAAGTACTCAAAATTAATATAAAACTAAATAAAAACATATATATTATTAATTTAACACTGTAAATTAACATATAAACTGTCAATTTGTTTTGATATTTATATTTAAAACATAACTGCTTTAACGCAGAAATACAACTCTTCAAAAAGCCTGCAATTATACATCCAGTTTGAGCTAAGGGTACTTAGTTGCTTGATCTATTTAATCATGTAACTGCGCTGATCTATTTCTAATGAGAATATAAATATTTCATTACAACCTATCTTTCCTGACATAATATGATTATAAGAGACTTGCAGTTCAATTTAGTCAAACAGCTTCACATAAGAATATTTAGTTTGAGCCGTCACTTTACACATAAATCCTACCTCAAACTCATCTTGTGTACTGCCAGTAGTAGCCCCTAAAGGATTGAAGTGTCCTCTGGTAACACCAGATCCACAAAGATCTGTCTCAGTAGTGAACTGGTACGGTAGAGGGAATTCATGTACATGATAACCACCAGCCATGTTCTGTAAATTCTACAGATAAAAGTTTTTGAAAGTTGAGTGACAGAAACCTTCCAGGAATAAAGATGTCTACCAGATAAAATATAAATGCAAGAAGATAAGAAAACCCATATTCCATTTCATTAATATTTGTTTCCATTTACCTGCAGCTCAACACTGACTGTGGTAGGTTTGAAAGGATTATCTTGCTTGAATGTTACACTACCATCAACACTATCTCTACTGAACACAGCCTGCACTGTCTTAGGCTCGTAGAGATGGAAGTTAGCGCACGAAGTTTGAGAGTTGTCTCCTATTTTCAACCAGCTACCTAAACATATAAATTATCGTGAAGCATATATACTATGTTGTTACACAAAACACATGGTATGTCTACCAAAATTTATACTATACTCTGTCTAAATTCTGGAGAGGCTGATTTATCATTACATAAAATGTAAGCTCTAAAGCTAAAATTGAGTTAAATTAAAGAATGTATTGATGTGGATTATAGAATGTCGCTTTGTATGCTCACTTGCAAAGTCAAAACTTCTCGTGGTTGGAGTAATATAATTGAAGTATTTGCTGCTGGAGCCACCAGCAGCTATTGGAACGTCCTTGACCTCCCCCATCATGGTCGCTGCAGAAGAACATCTCTGACTTAGAGAAAAGGTACTCATTTGAGCAGCAGGTGAGTCAGCATTCACTTCTCCTCTGTAAACTTTCAGCCTAGACAGCAAACAAAGCTTAGATATTTTATTGCAGCTTTAATAGAACTTAGGACAGAAAATAATAACAGAAAATATTTTTCTCTCAGCAATTGTATATAATCAAGTTTCATACAAGAAAGCTATGAACAAGTTACAGCTTGCAGATACAATGCTTATTTTTGTATTGTTGAGTTCACCCAGTGGCCCCCGTGGTGTAATTGTTAGTGCGCCTGAATGCAAGCCGGAGGTTTCAAGTTCGAATCTCAGTGGGGAAAAAGTTTCACAATTTTTTCTACTAAACTTACGGTGAAGAACTTGGCTGAAGAGAAGTGGTGCTAAATAGCTCCGTAAATACGGCGTAACGAGACCCGACTTGGCGTACATGAACCTGGCCAGCCACAGGTCCCTTGACTGTTGAGAACAAGAGAGACTCAGGTCCCTGGATGGTTGCACAGGCTCTTCTATTACCACTTTTGAGCAGTAATGACCTTCCTATAAAATACGCAGTTGCTTACAGCTCTACTACTCTGTGTACTATAATTCACCAGTGTAAGGTACTCATCTTTTCACTTTAGCTTAAAAATTGTAAAAGGTTAGAATGTATCATTGAACTGTGCACAAATTGCTTTTCAAGCTAAGAAATACAAAGAAACTAAATTTGTAGATGCCCTTGTAAAAACATATTCTATGAATCATGAAATCTATGCCTTCACCAAAATGAGTTCAGGAGCAGACAATCCTTAGGTTGATATGCTGTTTTGTCGGACATGAGAAGTATCAGCTGCATTAAGGTGAGAGTTAAGGCAGCAGTCAATAAACAATAATAGAAAAATTACACACCAAGAATAGCATCTGCTCCTTCAGTCATGGAGACATCTTTCAGTTCCACACTAGAGCCCATTCGAGTATTGCTGTCTACCACATCTAGGAACTCAGTCAAATCCTTCACACTGTTGAAACAACAACATTTTCTGATTGACATTAGATACTTTCAGAAGTTAAAACTGTATTTGCCTACATTTTATGACTTTGAACAAAACTCAGACTATGTGATAACTACAATAATTTAAAATTTATTATATTTTAAGGAAATGCTTATATTGCGTATGATAACTTTTGTCTATAAAGTCAAATATAAACTAAAAAGAAAGAATGAAGTTTAATACAATATTTTATATGTTCAAATTTATTGATGAAACAGTAATATAGTTAAAATAAATTGACATTCACTTTTTCTGAAAAATTCAGCTAGTTAATACCGACAGAAACAGCACTGTTTAATAATCTTAAACAGCCATAGATCTTAATTTTACTAATAACTTTCCCACAAGGCTACTTACACACGGCCCAAAGAGGCTTCATCACAGGATTTGGCATCTGTCGTAAGAACAGGAAATTCTCTAATTTCCCACTGATATGACTCGTTTGTCGCAATACTGATGATAGCTCGAGTTCTGTCGATACTTGTTTCTCGAAACTCGATATCTCCTTTTACACCCGCCATATTGAAAAATGCTCGAATTTCATACTGCGCTTTTCCGCCTAGCAAAATGAACAGTTAGAAAGACTAAGTGAAACATTTCTATTAAAACTCAGCCCAGTCTATAGACATCAAAAAGTAAACAAAGTTAAATTTGTTTATGAATCTACAAGTTGACATTTGAAAAAAAATGGTTCAATTGAGTCATGATTTACTTTGCTAATATGATATTAATAGAAGAAAAAGCTAGACCTAATCAGATGGTCTTAATTCTATTCTAGTGCTGCCCTATAGCAGCATATTTTACTGGCAATGAATATAGTTATTTTGGTGGTCCATAAGTATTAGGCAGTACGGATATAAGGGAGAAAATAAAGTTGAAGTTGTTGAGCTGCCAGTTAGAAGATGCAGACTTACCAGCATTGCAGACGTCAACATTGCGATAAGCCAATGGCAAAGTAGCCGGGTCGAATCTTTGCTTCAACTCTCTCGCTTGATCTCCTGAAAAACATAATTCAACAGCAAATAATTACTTTTTATCTTAACAGTAAGTGGATAATGCAAGAATATTTACTGCAAAGACTGATGATTTGCTACAGAAGTACCTGTGAAGTATATCTCCACGGCTGTGCAATTATTTCTCGTGGATCCTTCAACAACATACACCACCTGCGTGTCATCAGCCTCTACACTTTCTGTGATGGCAGCAGCCATGGCATCTCTGTAATAAGATGAAAACAGATGCAATTAGAAGACATAATATTATTCAGTTTATTGGTTGGATATTTTCAGTAAATAACACAATATCATTGACATATTTTATTAGTAAACAATTTCTCAATTTTAAGGTTCGATTAATTAACCGAAAACTTTACAGAAAATTAATAATCAACTTAAATGCCATCACATTGGGAAGCTGATATGTATACAATGATGTCTATAATACATATATGCAAAAGATTTACCAGACTATATATTAGTTTCCACCTACAATCTTATATTCCAATATAATTATAATAATATTATAATAATTATAAAACACATTTTGAACAAGATAAGACAACTTACTTGAAGATTCCACTTGGCTCCATTATGTGATACTCAACAACCTGCGTAGCTCCACCAAACGGCGCTATGTCAGCACATGCCACACGGGCAGCACCAGAGTCAGCAGCATGAATAACAACTGACCGGCCAATCACTACGAAGATGCAGCATGCAGACATTTTAAATATTGTTTAAAATGGCCAGAAAATGTTATGATGGCCTGCAACCTTGTTAAATCACAATGCATTACTAAATACACATCTCATGGAAAAATTACAATTATTATTTGTGGAATATAGAAATCAGCCTACAACATTAAAATATTATTTATTATTTCAACTCAAAAGTCTTGTGACGCTTCTATGCACTTTTGTAGGCAATATAAGGGTTTCAGACTTATCTAGAGTTATGTACACCGTAAAATAAATAAGTTAAATAGCCAAAGGGCATAGATATTTAAAAAATATGTGTATCTTAAAAATGAATGCCTCCATGAAATATAATTTTTTATATTCCCATAATGCATCTAGTAAATATTTTGCTCATCAATATCATATCATATAGTGTTCTCATATTACACATATTACATCATATAATGTTCTCATATTACATATATTACATCATATAATGTTCTCATAGCACATATTATTTTATATTATATAATTTACATTTTATAATTTTTGATGTTGTGAATTGGAGCAAATTTGAAGTTTTTAAAAGATCAACAGATTGCAAAGACCATTAATGAAGGTTACAAAAATAATGTAAGAGATTCCACCAAGTGCCAGCTTTCAAATACAAATACTTTGTCTACTAATTAATAAATAAAAAAGATTGAAAAGTATTACCAGCAAACTTTCCGTTGAGAGACAGGAAGTTATCATTGAAGACGTAACGAGTTGGAGCAGCTGCCGTACCGATAGCCAGTTTACTCAGCTTCCCTGACATGTCACCATATTCACATTTCCTGGGTGTCTGAGAGTTGCACTCTGTACTGTACTCCTACACACAAGTAATAGCAAATACAAGTACGACTTTAATGAAACCCACTAACTAAGTTTATATATGGAGCTCTGTAGAATTGAGATTTCCCAGTAGCTCCTATGGTCTAATGGTAAACATGTTAGCTTGCAAGCCAGAGATCTGTGGTTCGATTCCCAGTGTGGTCAAATATTTTACATACCCAAAATTGTGTACTACACAGCATGCACAATAAAGAACACATAACGTACAAGTCACTCAAAAAGTAGTCCTGCACTGAATAGGCTTACCGCAGAGCTGACTGGAGCATTGAAAGGATTGTAGTGTCCATTAGCAGTGGCGCAATCATCACCATCCACGCTAGACACGTGGACGTGCCAGTTGTGGTTTGATGTGGCGGCAGCAATCTCATCTCTGTACCACAGCATCACCTCTATGCTGACATCACTCTCTCCTTCAGGGGTCACCACCTGGGACTAGATAACAGCAGCGACAGCATATTTTTATTTCAATGAGTTTTTGGTTACAAATTAGTCATGGGGTTAGATTCTAAGTTGCTAGCTGTACTGTATACATTTTAAAATAATGTGCAGTAGGTATTCAAAATTGCAAATTGCTCTTTAGCCAAAGGTTATTGCTCAGCCAGGAGGCCACTGGCAGCAAACATACTTGTGGCTAACAGAGGAGCAATGAAGTCAGGATCTCATTAAGGTAAAATGAACTAAACTCTTATTTCATACATAACAAATTAATAGCAGTATAATTGTTTTATCTGTGTAAAAGAATTGAAAGATTCCTTTATTAGGCATTCAGCCATCGCTGTTACTCTACCAAATCTCCTAACTTGTTTATGTGACAAACATCGGAGATGATTTTGAGACTCGACACTTAATATGTTATATCAACATTTACGTACAGTTGGTGTGTATTGTACTTGTACTCACAAATGTTATATGACCCTCGATTTCTCCAAAGAATTCAGCTCTTGCTTGAAGCAAAGTTCCATTCATGGCCTGAGTATCCCAGACTAAGTTTGTACATTTCCACCTGGCAGAAGACGAGTCGTGTATGACAACGCTCCTACCAGCTACTGAGTATGCACCACTCAGAGGTAGATTTGTGTCCGAGAGCTGGAAAATGAGCACCATTATTTATACTTGTATAAACTAATGCAATTATTTGACACTTAACCTTTAACTGTATGCATACTTCATCATTTCTTTAAAAGTGAATCTCATAAACTTTAGAGTTTCTCAACGAATTAAAGTTTAGCTTTGAATGTTTAAAAATGAAGCAGGCAGTTGAATAACTTATTTAGTTGATAGAATCAGCCGTTTTAGATTTGCTGTGTACATTTAGTCAAGACACAACTTTAATCACAACATGTCAAATATTTGAAAAAGCAGTTGACCTCAACACGACTTTAAGGAAACATTTTTATATTTTGAGACAAGGAAATGGAATATCCATGATGTATGATAGATTTACCACCAGTAAGTGACTATACTAAATTAATAATGTTAATATCCAAGATGGCATGCGCCATACCTGAGCCGTGTAATCAGTCAAATCTGTTAAGTACTTGAATTTACTTGAGAGGTCTCCAATCTCGTACATGTCAAGAGTGTCATTTGCTTCCCAGTTTGATGCTCCTAGCAGGTGATATTAGCATATGGTATATATTACCAGCACGCGACATATACACATAGTGTGGGAATATACTTGCATACGGTTAACTATCACAACTAATGGAGAAACAAAAATTTTTTTGAACAACTTTTATTGTTGAAGTTTAGGAGTTATCCTTCTTGAATTATAAACATCTATATGAGAATATGAATTGGAATAGACAATTATTGACATATAAACTATTTCACATTTAGAAAATACCTGTTTCTTTTTTTCAAAATGCAAGCTTTACATTAACTAAACAGCAATGTAGAAATCATAAAAAACCACAAGCTATACACACCTAAGGGATTGTAGTGTCCGCCTGTAGTGCCACAAATGTTATCACCAGGGTTCCTGGTGTTTAAAGGGTACTGGTGTACATGGTAGCCACCTGCAACTCTGTTCAAACCACTGAGAGACACGTTTACGTCTGTGACAGCAGAAGGCAGGCCAGAAGAGGCCATCACGATATCTCCTGTCACCATTGGAGTAGACAGCATCTGCCACTCATCCTCCGTCCTTATAACAGGTATCAGCTGCCAAGTAGATCATTTCACATGTTAATACTAGAAGACAACTTCTCATATCTATTTGCTGATGGTTTTTTTCCCTCTAGCATTGGTTGCACCAGTGCAACCCCATGCTCACAACATATTTTATAAACACATAATATATCCATTTACTACTATTACTATATTCTAAAAACAGTGCTTGTTATTTTCTGAGAGCTGTGCTTTTCAATACAGTCTAGAACCTTGCCAGTAGCAGCAACAGTTCAACAATAAAATGTTAGAGCTAAAAGCTAAAGTTTTTGTTTCTGCATATTATATAACATAAAGCTAAAAAACCAACTGTGGTACTTTAATTTCTGGAAAGTGTATACTGTCATGTAATAACAAGGTATCTAAGCAACCATGTAATCACAAATACGGGTTGTTGTTAGCTAACGACTGCACACTGGTTTGCTGGTGTGTAACCAGGCAGATTGTATATTCATTGCTTTCAATTACAGCTTCCCACATAACCAAGGAGATTATTTGCCTAATGCTTTGCTTAAACCACTGGTAAAACATTTCACAGAGAGTAATACAGGACATAAATTGGAAAGTATGACACATAATGATGAGTCATATATGACATGAAGTCAAAAGCCTTCAAATAGACCAACATGGAAAGTTGGTGTAAAAAGAACAGGTTACTGCAAGCTGTTAGACATCAAGGAGTGTTTACTATGATATGAGAGTCCAGCATGCATATCCAGGTTTTATGAAGTTTTAGCTAACTTGAGTGGGAGTAGAGAAGTGGTGGGCCGGACAGATAGAGGGGATGATACGTCTTCACAATATACTATTAACCTCATGAACATCATGAAACAACATAACTCTTGGAATTATCCATTGTTTGAAAGATAAGAGCAAGGTTATTATTATTGCATATTAATCACTATACAACTCACCTTCTTGACAATGTCCGCACAGACATATCTGGCTGCAGCTTTCTGCTGTTGGTGGATGGTAACAGATCTCTTTATAACAGAGTAGGCACCAGACAGAGGAATATTATCCGTATAGAAGTACTTGGCAGAAGTTTGACCTGCTGCTATGTTTATTGTCTCATTATACTTGTTGCTGAGATCTCCTACTTCACAGCCCAGTCTATTGGCAGCACAGGTTGGCTTGTATACAGCGGAATCTACAAGATTTTGAAGTGCTGCCATTTTAAAGTTCTGTTATATATAAAAATATAAATTGAGGATTGGAAAGGCACAGGAACAGGACAAGACTTTATGACTAGAAATAAAATATTGCAAAAACATTAAAACAACAAAAATAACCTTTTGACAGGTAAGAAGGAACTATATTAATAGTCAACGAATATTTAATTAAAATGACTTTTCTTTCTCTAGTAATATTAATGATAAAAGTAATGCATATGGGACATGGCAAACACAAGTCAAACCTGAAATGGGAGCATCAAATGGATTCCAGTGACCACCAGTAGAGGCACACCTGCCAGTGTTAGCCAGATAGTCATCACCAACAGGGCTCATATGAATGTGATAATTGTGATTTAAAGTTTCTTCAATTGTCTCCCCTGCATCTGACATCTCAATGAACAGTGCAGTGTCAGCCCATGGCTTATTCTCCTCTTGGACAAATGTTATGGTGCCTGTAGATAAATACTATGATTGTCTAACATTCAACAAGTTAACTATGTGTAGATAGATAATATTTTTCAAATACCTAGAACAGCTTTTCAACACTACACAAACACTAACGTTTGTGTTTTAGAAGATTCAAATCAATGGTCTTCAGTATATATCACAGCATTAACTCTATAACCGAATACATCTTCCACAGACATTTGATACACATGCCCAAAGTAACAGTCATAATGGAATATTGAGAAGAAAATCCTCTCAGATACATAAAGGAGATATTTTGTGCCATTCACAACATTCTAGCATATATAATTTCAACACAGCTAACAGGAAATATCAAGTAATAGTCATAAGGAAACCAAATCAGAAATTCGAACTAGATGACTATATTGCAACTGATCTGAATGAGGCTACAGCTTTACACTTGCACTGATGTAATTGATATAGGAGGCATGCCTATACGTAAAGGAGAGACCCTGATTCAATGGGCAGACACTTGTCTATCATGACACTTTACGCTAGGTTGTTGCTCAACTCCTGAGCTACTATTAAGTCCTTAAACTGTGTTACTAGAATAAAGAGAGGCAAAGAAGTTTATAGCCCTTAAAATCTTTTCCACCTGTTTCTCACAGAGCTTGCGCATATATAAATAATGCAGTAAACACGCTACAGCGTAACTTCCAATTATTTAGCAATACTGAAGTCTAGCAAAAACAGAAATACATCAAATCTTTCATGAACATTATACCAGCTAATTACAGAAAATTTCTGCTATTGTTTTAGGCGTTGTGGAAGTTACCAAAAGAGCTCATTAGCTAAAAATAAATAAAATGTAGTATAGCTATTACATTAAGTGGGTTTACTGTTACCATGATAAAGTAAATAATAGAACACTTCCTGTCTGTTACAGGGAATGTTATTACTGCCATTCTATAAATAGAAATTAGTCAAACCTAGAACATCTCCATTAAACTCTGCTTTAGCAACAGTAACTGGTCCAGAATATCCAATGTTGGCACACATCCATCTGGCCCCTCCTGGTGAATGTATTACAATGGAGCGTCCCACAACGCTGTGTTCACCAAACAGAGGCAGATATGAATCTGTGTAGACCTTATTGATGTTGGTTAGTCCAGTTAAGAAGCCATGTTTCCCACTCAAATCTCCAATCTAAATAAAACATGTATGTAAAACTTGTGTGCACATATCTTTATATAAATTTGATTTTACAACCAAGAAATATTGTGCAATAGAATATTTAATATTTTGTGTCTATTCATAGTTACGGAGGTATATATATAGCAACTTCCTCAACTTGAATTTTACATGAAGTGCACCAACTGTAAGTTTGAGTCTACTTTATTTGTGAAACATTGGAAATCATGTAATATATTGCATAACTTCTACTGCCCTGTAAACTTTTTTTACCTCACAGTTCAAAGTTCTAGAAAAATTTTAATGTGTAATATTTGAGTAATGTCTTCCTCTTTTTCATCCATCATGAGCAAAAATAAATTTTCTTTTTTTCTAAGAAATGAAACACTATATTATGGGATATTTATATTATTAGTACAGTTTATGTTAAACTCATTTCGTAATGCAATATTAAATTTGATGTTGTTGGGTGTGGATAAATAAAGATTTATCATGCTTATAATAGAGCATTGTAAACCCCACCACTTTTGCCGAAATTATATAATATTAATGCACTGTATATAAATTAATGAATGCATTTGCTGGAGGTATTGAATAAAACCTCCTGACAAAGTCGTTGAATACTTAAGCAAAGTTTCAACAGTTCAAAAAGTTACAGCTGTGGATACTCAATCTATTGCAGGGGAAGTACAATTAGATTACCAGGGAAGTAGCTGTTGACACATTGAACATGGCCTATAATGAAATATTGGATAACATCACAGCTCAGCCCTCCCCCCCTCCTCCTATAATCTCCCATTCTGTCATAAAACTAACTCTAATGTAAACTCTTATTGTTAAGCTATTGTTAGAAAACAAGCTAAATGAGTAGTGTTTTACTGCCTCTCTATGTTTTCCATTTTTAGATAAAAACAAGAGATAGCAAAAGACAAATGCTTTATTATATCAATCACCGTAGAAACAGTGGCAACGAGTCATAAGCTCATCTGAATTAAGGTTGGTTTTCATTTCATTTGAAATTCTAAACCATAATCCAAAGATAATCTTCTACAACTCTTAGAAACAGCTTCCCAATAACAAGGTGTGGGCAGATTTCCTTTCATTCAAGAATAAAGTAAAGGAGGGAGAGTAGGATGGCCTCATTCTTTTAGACTTAGCTTATAATCTAAACTGCTTTTACACCAAATTGTTTGAATTTATTTCTGTAACTAAGAATAAATATTATAGCAATTAATATATGTATGTAGAACAATCAAAGTTGCTAGAGGTAAGAATGCAACCTGCTGGATCACAGAAATAAATCCTACCTCAAACTCGTCTTGTGTACTGCCAGTAGTAGCCCCTAAAGGATTGAAGTGTCCGCTGGTAACACCAGATCCACAAAGATCTGTCTCAGTAGTGAACTGGTACGGTAGTGGAAACTTGTGTACATGGTAGCCACCAGCCATGTTCTGTAAATTCTACAGATAAAAGTTTTTGGAAAGTTGAGTTACAGAAACCTTTCAGGAAGGATGATACCAGATAAAATATAAATGCAAGAAGATAAGAAAACCCATGCTTCATTTGGTAAATATATGTTTTTGTTCACCTGTAGCTTAACACCAACTGTGGTAGGTTTGAAAGGATTATCTTGCTTGAATGTTATACTACCATCAACACCATCTCTACTGAACACAGCCTGTACTGTCTTAGGCTCATAGAGATGGAAGTTAGCGCAGGAAGTTTGGGAGTCGTCTCCAAACAGTATAGAGCCAGCTGCAGAATAGCATGCGTATAAAATAATGATGCAAGTATTGAGTGTTTTTGGTTATTAAATGTTCTTAAATGAATATAATGCAATTTTCTCTAAAAAACCAATTGTGAAAGTTCCAACAAATATTTTATACTTGTTAATGATTATCATATACATATACTACAGGAAAAGAGATTTTTGTTGTATGCATATTGAAAACAGTTAACAAAGATTCTGCACTTCCAATAAATGTCAGTTTGATTTTAAGCAAAGGAAAGGAAAACATTTAATCAACAGTTTTTAGGAGTCTTCACTGTGATCTTGTGAGCACGCTTTAATGAACAAAAACTAGCTAGTTATTATACATGTCAACTGTTAGGTGTGTCTCAATTAACTTGTTGTAACAAACTGTATCTTTTGTAGAGCTATTTTTACTTATTATTGTAAAGACTTACAGGAGAAGTCAAACTCCCCAGGTTCAACAATAACATTGAGCATATTTCTGATGGAACCACCCCCACCAGACACTGGAACATTGTGGAACTGAGCGATCAGAGTTGACCTTTTAGACACCTGGTCACATCTGCTGCCAACATCTACCACCTGGGCCTGTGCTGCCGCCTTGTCTACCTCTATGCTGCCGTTGTAGATCTTCAAACTGTTACAATTTTATGCAAATAATTAGGTAACAAGCTTTGTTTAACACTAAAATTATGCTTAGAATATAAGAAATAAGATATTAGTGCACTTTAATAGTGATTATACAGATATACTTACATGGTTTGGCTTTGTGTGAGTGATTTTGTACTGAACAAATCGGTGAGCACAGCAAATAAGTTGGTGTTAACTTGCCGTACATGCACATCACCACTAATATGGCCTTTTACCACGGCATAGGAAATATGCTCCTGGCGCTGTATTATAGTAGCACATGCTCTCACATCTCCCTTAGTAAGCAGTAGAGATCTTCCTATGCAAGTCAACACAAAACATTCGATGTACAGTACTGCAGATAACTTGAGATAGACTAAACTCTTACACATGGTCTATAGAGGAAACATTACCACTGTAATTCCATATAATTGATTAGGAATTAAGCACCAGTGATTAACAGTTGACTTGTGCAACTAGATGAATATACTCAGGAAAAAGCTTCTAACAAAAAAACCTCGATTGCAGAGTTTAGTAATAGCTTAAGTAAAACTTATGAGCTTGCATTCATCTGTCCTTTCCCTAGTTCAACTTTCATACTGCGTACGTGGGATTATTGGGTTATACTAAGAATAAATTATGGAAGAGAAACTGGGCCATTCTCGCTATTTATATCTTTTGGTGAATAAATACTGTTGTCAAACCCATTAAATCAACTATAGCTCTAGTTAATGTGACTAGTTAATGTGACTAGTTAATGTGACTGGTTAATGT
Organism: Bugula neritina; assembly: GCA_964035545.1. NCBI lineage: Eukaryota > Metazoa > Bryozoa > Gymnolaemata > Cheilostomatida > Bugulidae > Bugula > Bugula neritina. The sequence goes on along the minus strand of OZ037765.1, from coordinate 5,880,315 downwards.
GACTAGTTAATGTGACTAGTTAATGTAACTAGTTAATGTGACTAGTTAATGTGACATATTTGTGGTTTACATCTTCACTTTACAGAATTGGCATTTGCTTGCCATCTGGCAATCCCAAGACTTGGAAGAGCTTTCTCTTTCAAGTGCAGAGATAATTTTGGATTAGCTTTGATTTCTATTTTAACTTTTCAGCAAGCATTTGAAGTGTTAAATGTGATTGCTTTATTTCACAATTATTCTCATAATACAAATATCTTTAGCCATCGATTTTCTACAGCTCTACACCTACTCTAACTTTCTGTGCTACAAATTTAATTGAAAAGTAAATAAAAAAAAGACTAATTCAATAGTTTTGTGCTTTTGGATCACCATTTTGCTGTTCAATCTGTTTGAAAAGGAATTCGGTGTGCACCACTTTGATAGAAAGTTACAACCTAAAGCTTACCAAGAATGGCATTATTTCCGATGACCAGAGAAACACCCTGCATTGTCACTTCTTGCCCTGGAGTAGCATCTTTTATTTCCAGATACGTTGAAAGATCATGTATCCTAGAAACAAATACTTTGTATTATTGCTCATTTATATTAGACAATCTTATAACTCCAAAATGCAGCAGCCTATATATAAATATAAAATTCCTATTGGAACAATAGCTATTGTTTATAGAGTATAAGAAAACAAATAATACATCGCATAGATTTGGTGGCAGTGAAAATATTGATACTTATAAAGTATATGTAGATGCTCATAACTCAGGTTGAAGCAATTTTAATGACGAATTTATTTAAACTCGCTTCATATTTGGGATATAAAATATATTGTACTTTTAAATTGAGGTATTTTTGGTATATGCAGCAATTGCATCACATTAGAAAAGTCAATGCTCCTCATTTATGAGTAACTAAATGTATTCTAATGTTACTGTTTGGGGTGTTATAATTTATTTAAGACAGACTTCCACTTCTGAGTTTTAAAGTGCAATCAATCAAAAGTCTGTAATTTTACAACAGAACGAGTTGAAGTCACCCTGTCAGCTTCACACATGATTGATTACTTAAAATCCTTTAAATTTTGAAACAGTGGCACAGATATTAAATACAATGGCACACTAAGCAAATAATCATTTCTGTAATATTATTACAATAAAACAATAAAAATAACGTTCAGCTGCACGAGCAGGTCTAGTCGATGGATTATACCATGAAGCTACAGCTTTAGCCTCTCTACCTTAGTGTGTTAGCATGTGATTTCATTAGACTTTGATTAAGTTATATTTCATTAGAATTTGACTTTGCAATGACTGATCGAATCTTTCCAGATGTGCAGTTTGGTTGGTTGGGTGCAGAAGTTATGATAATGGTGTTGGATGCTTTTTCTCGGATGAAGAAAATATTGAAGGCATAAGTAGAAAATAGGGTTTCAATGTGAAAGTAGAAGGAGTTAAAAAAGCACAAGAATTAGCAATTGGTAAATGTAGAAATCGAGGAAGATTGATAAAAGTAACAATAAGAGGAAATTGAAAAAGTTAGAAGTAGAAAGATTTTGGTAAAGATAACAATAAAAGGGAATTTGGTAAAGATAAATATACAGGAAATTTGGTAAAGATAGAAGTCCCTACCGTTTCCCAAGAACAGAATCACTACAGCCACGAGAGTCTGTAGTGGTGACAGGATATTCCCTAATTTCCCATCCTGTCCAGCCACTAGTTCCCGTGAGGTTGAGGGCGGCTTGAGTGACGCTTGGGCCAGCTGCAGTAAAGTCTATATAACCACTCACACCGGCCATGTTTAGATACACTCCAACATCTAGCACTTGGCATCTTACAATCCCTAATAGATCACATATACAAGACACGTGTACAGAGAGTAAATACTGACATTGTAAAGAGAATAGAGTGCATTTAACAAATGTTACAATTTAAATGCTGTAAAAAGTTTATAATTATTGTTGCTAAGGTGACAGATTAAGCTAAAAAAACATAGTTCTGACAAAACATGATACCATACCAAATAGAGAAGTAAAAAGTTTACAAGATGCAAGCAATATATTACATGTATTGAGCTTACCTATACTTATAAGCAAATATACACATGAACTAACGATTCTCCAATCCATTAGAAATAATAAGTTATATCCAATTTAGATCGAAATTAGCGACAACAGATGTAGAGAGTTTAATGAATAGTGAGAAACTAAGGAAACGTCAAGCCTTCAGTAATCGCTGGCTTTACTGAAATGACAAGTGCATGATTATACAGTTTGAACGGTTCATGACTGTTCACAGTTGACGAGCATGTGTTATTAATACCCAGCAGAGCTATGCCATAGGCTGGTTGGTATCTCCACAGGATTAGGCGAGTTCAATGATGGCTAAATATAAATACTACCAAATCTAGCATAGCAACAGAGTTACATGAAAATATACAGAAAAGTCAAAGAAACCGCAGATAGAAATATTTAGTATAAACTTTGCATGAATGTAAATAATTATTTGCTGCTCAAGCTCCAAGCTAATTGATTTGATTTGTTGTTGAAATGTTTTTAATGAGACATTTGAACAAACCATGAAAATAATAGTCATGCGTGAACAATAATGGCTGCCAGAGCAATTTTCTGATATAAATTCAAATCTTTGAAAAAACTTACCTAGTTTACATGCTGTCTTCATGTCTTACATTGACGTATAGCATAAAGTAAAATAGGATTCCAAGTTGAACTCTATCAGGTGTCATGTTTTAATCTCAACTTTCCCATAAAAATTTTCTCAAATTTTATTCATCCATAATTCAACAAGTGAAAACGTATTTTGAAGGAACTCAGAAATTAAATTTGCATCTATTGCTTAGGACTTTACCTAATTCTCTTAATAGTACAATAAAAAGTAAATTAGTTTGAATAAATGCTTTAATAACCAAAAGTTCATACTTCCACAAAAGTATTTTTTCAGTTTCATTAAAGAACAATGACATGCACTTTTTTTATAACCACACATTTTATTGATCTTTTGCTACTTTTCATATTCATATATCAATTGAAGATCTCCATCTCACTAATTTTAACCAGAATATTGCTTTTTATCATAAAACACACACTATACCATACCTTTGCAAAGTAGGTTTGCCTTTTGTATCATGGAATACACTTTTTTGATAGCATTATGTTAAAATTTAATAAATATCTTTTAAACATTTTGTGGAAACTAAATATGATTTAACAAACATATATACAGCAACTAACACAGCTAACATTGTTGGTGAGCTTTTCAGTAAAAAAGAAACCTGCTGAAATGGCTGCCTATGTTTTAGGCTTTTAACCTGAAATAACTTTTGAAGAGTTAAGAAAATTATACATCAGTGAATAAGTATAGCCTTTCTGAGTATTGCTGAAGTTTAATATAGCACAGGTATAAAAAGGTAAGAAAAGAAACTCTTCATTAGGTTTATTAATTTATTATTTTATTATCTTTGAGATGATAGTTAATAATTCATTTCAAAAATATATCAAAAATAACAAAACTTTGTGGGTGAGTAAAAAATGCTTCATCAGGTAATACAAATGATTTATACTATTATAAGCATTAGAAGCATGAGGTAACTGTTGATTTCAAAATATTACAATATGGTCTATACAGTGTTGAACAAATTAGTATAAAACCAGTGACATAACATCATAATTATGCTAACAGCAAAACGGTATGTTACAATAACACTTTGATGTTGCTATCTGAGCCTACAGTTCTTATTTTCAATTCGTAAACTGCCAGCAATGTAGTTTAAAAGTAATTTGTTACGGCTAGTGCATTGTTCAATGACCTTGAACTCATTAACTGACATAAATAGATTGTGACTGGAATTACTAGGGTAACAAAGTGGCAATTTGAAATCACTGATGCTGATAATTGCTAGAAGTTCAAGGTTTAAATAGTATGAATTGACAAGAGTAAAAAGCTAAAAAGAATTATAAAAGTGTCGCATGCTGAAGAAACCAGCTTTATAAATATAATATCATACAAAGAAAAAATGGACCAAAATGATATATTACAAATAAAATAATAATCCACTCAATTTTAACATTGCTGTAAATCTTAAATTTAATAAATCCAATTGTTTGGGCTTGGTACAGCTTTGCAATTACCCTTCCCATCATGCCGATAGTTGCTCCTACAGGAACATTTGCTAAAACGGTTGCACCTGCCATTCTTTATTCTGTCACAAGCGTTGGGTGAGAGTGGGCCACAATAGCTTCCCGGAATTGCTACAATTCGCAAAGCAAATAACGACTGAGAGTTTATACAGCTTGTAGAATATAATTGGCATATAATGTATAAATATTATTGAAAAACAATTGACAAGTGAGCTTTTTCATGTTTAATTAAATATATTTTAAAGACCAAAATTTGTTATACAGTCAAGCTGGCCACATGACAAACACTTAAATTCAGAAATTTGACTTTTATCAAGATAAATGTTTTAACCTAATATGATATTAGCTAGCTGAAGAATTCAATTTTGATGAGCACATTTTACTAATTTTTTATTACAACTTTTTCTAAGCATCTCATCATCATGTTCACAATTACTGATGACTTCTGTATTTTACTTTAACATATCTCAAAGTTTAGTTCTCTGTGCTAATTTAATACAATTGCAATGTTGTACAAAGTATAATTTATTGAATTTACTAAACTTGAAATTTGACGCAGTCAACAATACTACAATGATACAGCTAGTTATGAAATAAAGACAGTTTTTTTCAAAATGTGTAGGTAAAAAATTAACCCATTAAATAAGGATATTGAATTTTGCTCATGTACAGTTTTTATTGTTCTAAATATATTTTTGTTAATTACATGGAGATGGTTGCGTGATGAGAAGCAGCTTATAAAGTTGGCAATCACATATAATATAATATATAATATAATATATAATATATATTAGTATATTTTCAGCACATACTTAATGCTGGTATGTATAAAAAGAACATCTGAAATATTAAATAACAAGAACTATTTTTTGATGAAAAACTTCTTTAATTCTTTTGCTAATGTAACATAATGTGTAAAAAGTAAGTGCAGAATTTTATATTTTGATACAACAACCATACAAGCTTGCAAAGTTCTGCTTGAGCAGATGCTAAAAATTCCTACTGATTATCAAACTTCATCTACTTGTTGCAGGTCAAGATTACTGAGTGTAAATTATGAGTTAAATTTTTCTTTACTTCTTCTAATTACAGAGTAGCTGTGGCTTACAAATTCATTTTGAACTTTTATCTAATCATTTGAAATACAAATACTAATGTCAAAAATATTTTATCTGATAGCAACTGTCTCACTTGACCTTCAAGGAAGCACCTCAATAGATAACTGTTAACGCAATTGTTACAAGTGAATGATTGACCTGATAAGTTAAAGCTCTGAAAGTCCTAAACCAGGACGTAAAAAAAACAACCATCAAAAAATAAACTTAAACACAAGCCCAGTGTAACTTTTCTAGCAATTACTAAATATCTACTATAACTTTCATTGAATAATTTCAGATTATAGCTTTATACCAAAACAAATGGAAATTAGCAAGCAGTTACCTGGGACATTATACATATACATACATAAAACTTTTCTAGCAACCGCCAAGTATTTACCATACATTTTATTGATTAATCTCAGATTATATTTCCATACCAAAATTACTACTCAAAATGGAAATTAGCAAACAGTTACCTGGTATACACTGGGAGGTGACGGAATTGTAGCTGAAGCCGACAGCACATATACAAGAGCTCTTGTCAGCAGCAGGAACTAAAGGTGATGTGCACACACATCTACCGTCTTGACAGACAGATTTAGATATGCTGTCACAGGCATAGTGGGTGGTGGGGGTTCCGCAGCCACTACTTATCTGAGCTGTAAGTTAGAATACATATATTTATTATAATTTATTATACTCGTATATTTGTTATAGTTGCTACATTCATCAGCATTACACAGCAACTAGCTAAAAGAATAAACAACAATAAGTTGGTTGTTTTTTCATGATATAATTATATATCTTTAAAGATGTAATCAGAAGAAACTCTCTCGCTTATATACTTATACTACAACCCCTCAAAGTTATATAGGTCGCATTATTAGAGTATGTAATATATAGACACGTACTTAGTAAAGAAAGGCAAATAATTGCTGATTTCATAAAATGGGGTAAATAAACATTTTTAAAATGCGATAAACTAGATAACAACTGTAGCTGATAGAATACTTCTTTTACTACATGAATATGAAAAGTTCCTATACCAGAGAGTAAGTTGCTAGCAAAAACTGACACAGTGATACTAATTAGTAAAAACAAATAATATGCTAGCAGCAAGAACTAAAATACAGCTGGGGCAAGTAATATTTGTGTTAAATAACCCAAACTACCCTTTGCATCCGCCAGCAAATTGAGACAGTGTATTAATATAATGAAAGATAACTCCAAAATAAACTGGGATCAAGCCGTGGAAAACCAGTGATTCTCAACGGTTGCTCAATGTTGACTAAAGAGTTATTCCGAGGCTTGAAAAGTGACCATAGCATCAAAAATATAAATTCTAGCTTCACTCAACTTTCAAGTACGAAATAATATTCGGACTGTACCTGGGAGACAGTCTAGTCCACCGTAACTCTCTGTATAACCAGCACTGCACACACAGTAACCATTTTTAGCACATGAGGAATGCTTGTAGAGACAATCACTAGTATCTGAACATCTGCATTCACCAACTTTTGTTTTGCCATCACCACAAACTGTGAATATTAAGTTTATAGAAGAATTTAAATGTTCTAAGAGCCAATATGAAAGGGATAAATTGAATAAACTTGAGGAATTAAAGCTAAGATATCAAAATTAGGGGAAGCAGTCCTGGTCTAGGGGTTAGAGTGTTGGGCTTAGCAAACACGTACGAAGTCGTGGATTTGAACCCCAATAAAGGATATTGGTGATGTTAGGAAAAGCATCTAGTCATAATTGCTTCTGTGCCACATAGATGGATAAGTCCTTAGCCTGCTTTAAAAAACCCCTTTCTATCAGGGGTTTTCGCACGTGATGGCGAAAATAAATTTGCGGGAGTTTTTTTATATCAATAATTTTACATTTGTTAACGGCAGCAATCATTATTTGATAGAAAAAATATCAATATGAATTCTATTATAATTCTAAAAGTTAAGCATAAGGAAAGTAACAACAACCTTCTCATGAGTCATAGGCTTACTAACCTGGAGCACAGGTGAGACCGCTATCATACAAAGCATAGCCTGGTTTACAGATGCAGGAGTTGTCTTCTCCACACAGGGAAAACTCAAAAGGACAATCATCATTTGTAGAGCAATAACATTTCTCAACTGGTGTCTTCCCAACTTGACACTCTAATAATGCAGTAATAGCATGTCAATTCAACCAACCTAAGCTCGACTAATCTATTATAAAAAGTTATTTTAGGTAATGTAGAGATTTGAAAAAAAATTATAGTTTGGCTTTAGAGTAGACACATAAACAAATGGCTTATTTATTAAATTATACTATTATATTCTGAGGCTGTTTGAACTGTAGATAGGTTATTGATTGATCTAATATAAAAGTTGCAATGTAGATCATTTCACTTTAATTCTTGTGAATGTCTATATTTCTAACAATCAAGACTTGATTCAAAACCCACATATATAACAGCATAGATCTCATTAAAAATAGAATCAAAAAATTTAAGAAAGAGTGTAGATTTGTAAAAATAAAGAGCAAAGAAGAAATCAATCAATCGATAAAATATTGGATCAAATAATTAATGAAATGACATACTGCAGATAAAAGATCTATACTGCAGTCAAGTGTGTCACCATCTCCAACACACTTTGGTATACAAATACACAGCAATAAGAGTTTCTATCTGCACAAACGGCAGGAACATTCATGTGTTGGGGTACACTCTATCTAACACGTACTCTTTGCAAGACCCCATTGGAACACCTAGTTAGTTTATCTAAAGACATGCACACAAGGATGTAAACGGAGTGGCATTTCAAAACCCTATGATAAATACTTGTAGTTGTCTTACCTTTTCTACAAGCCAGCCCATTCTTATACGCAGTGTAACCAGATGTACACTGACAGTGGCCATTTCTACACTCTGTGTTATCAAATGGACAGTGAGAGTTACTGGTACAACTGCAGACATTGACTTTAGTAGTTCCAACTTTACACTCTGAAAGTATTATAAAACATTCACTTCGCTTTTTAAAAAAATTTGTAAAGCAAATTAAAAACTGAAGATTTGTATGGAAAAAACTAAACGCCAAAAATGAGTGATGAAAATTCAACAAACCTTCTCTACATGCTAGCCCACCGTTACATACAGTGTAACCAGATGTACACTGACAGTGGCCTCTACATTCTGTGTTATCAAATGGACAGTGAAAGTCACTGGTACAACTGCACTCATTCACTTTGGTAGTTCCAACTTTGCATTCTGAAAATGTTATAAAATGCATTTAAAAATTGAAAAAAGCATTGAAACAAAAAGCAGAAACATTTATGTGGAGAAACAATAGTAGGAGAACGTATCTTCTTTTCTAGAACATAGGATTTTCTCTCCACCATCGCACTTACTTATAAAAAACAAGTCATGAGAATTTAACAAACCTTTTCTACAAGCTAGTCTATTCTCATAGACAGTGTGACCAGATGTACACTGACAGTGGCCATTTCTACATTCTGTGCTATCAAATGGACAGTGAGAGTCACTGGTACAACTACACTCATCCACTTTGATAATTCCAACTGTACATTCTAAAGGAAATATAAAGCATTTGTAGAAAAATTTTTAACTAAAAAATTGAAATGAAAAATAAAAAACACAAAAAATATTAAAGAGCAAGTGATTAAAATTTAGTCAGTCTCTAAAAATATTAAAAAAACATTGAAGTGAAAAATAAAAGAACAAACAAAATTAAAACACAAGAGATAAAAAATAAACAAACCTTCTCTACATGAAAGTTCATTCTCATAGACAGTGTGACCAGATGTACACTGACAGTGGCCATTTCTACATTCTGTGCTGTTAAAAGGACAGTGAGAGTCACTGGTACAACTACACTCATCCACTTTGGTAATTCCAACTGTACATTCTAAAGGAAATATAAAGCATTTGTAGAAAAAATTTTAACTAAAAAATTGAAATGAAAAATAAAAAACACAAAAAATATTAAAGAGCAAGTGATTAAAATTTAGTCAGTTTCTAAAAATATTAAAAAAACATTGAAGTGAAAAATAAAAGAACAAACAAAATTAAAACACAAGAGATGAAAAATAAACAAACCTTCTCTACATGAAAGTCCATTCTCATAGACAGTGTGACCAGATGTACACTGACAGTGGCCATTTCTACATTCTGTGTTATCAAATGGACAGTGAGAGTTACTGGTACAACTGCACTCATTGACTTTAGTAGTTCCAACTTTGCATTCTGAAAGCATTATAAAATAAAAACTATTTCAAAATATAAGAATAAAAAGTAAAAAAGACAATGAGTATAAAGCCAATTCTTTCTAGTCAAGTTTTAATATGAATGATGATTAAAAAAGGTTTGTTGAAAACTTATTATGTGGAACATGATAGTTTATATGTCAAGACCATGAAGTTGCGGCAGTGTGGCCTAATTATAATTTAGATAACATGAGCTAGAGTATCCGTTAAGTGTAAAGAAATTAGGTAGGGCAGTTGATTTTGGTAACATCGATGTTGTAGTTGGACAATGGTTTGTTATTGTATTGGCAGCCTTGGCCTTAGAGACTATGAGAAAAGTGAAAAGTAACAATAAGGGGTAAAACACTAAATAGATAACATTTGTGGTAAAACAGCTGGCTAACACTATGAAAACTTAAAGGAAAAATGTAAGATTTATTTAACGCTTAGTGAAGAATGCTAGAATAAACTCCTTTCTAGCAAAATTTGAAACCAGATTGCATGAACCTCACCAAAGCAACTTCCAAAAAGATGCACAGAGATCAATTGGTGTGGTAAGTTACTTTAGCAATATAAGCAGTGAGATAGCTAAAACATGTACACTAATTTACACAAGCTCAGGCACTTTAAAGCAGGGTAGTATAATACTGAGAGTCAACAATAAAGAAATTTTTTTAGAAAATAAAACGAAACTATTGCAGTCTTCAGCCTCGTTTGTTTTTAACCTGCACAGGAGTCATAGAGCATCGGCAGCTGCTAGTATGGGTGTTATACTGTAGTTTAATTGAAACAAGTACAGTATATGACTTGCAGAATGAATGAAACGGAAACATGATAAGTCATAATAAAAACAGTCTCAACTACTACCAAATTGTGAGTCTTATTTATGTTGTGCTAGAAATTTTGAAGCAAAAACAGGCGATGGACCCTTGTTTCTATATATTGATCAAAGAAGGTTTGTTTTAGTTTATCAGTGAAATTTCATAGGTTTTCAATATTTCATACACATCAGAGGTAATAACCATCTTTTATGTGAAAAACTTGTAATAAATTATAACTAACCAATGGCCACTGACCCAGAAGAGATAGCCAATAGACATAAAATAAAATATAGGCTATTTAAACAAGTGGTCCGGAAATGTGCTATTATTTGCTACCTGTTTTCATGTTTACATGTTTGCTAAGAGCATGTGAGTGACCTAATATTATATTGATAAAGTAATAACATATTCTAGTAAGTGTCAAAGGTAACCAATGCTACCTGTGACAGCACCTGCCTATCAAAATACAGATATGCTGACATATCTATGAAAGTCACTTTGTACTAGCAATGAATTGCACAACTGAAGCAAGAGCATTTATTGACTTTAGCAGCTCACTTTATACATCATAAAACTATATTAAATACTTAAAAGCAGCTTCATAAAAAAAGAAAAAAAAACTAAACAAGTATTGACTATAAAAAGCAAACCTTCTCTACATGCCAGTCCATTTTCATAGACAGTGTGACCATATGTACACTGACAGTGGCCATATCTACATTCTGTGTTATCAAATGGACAGTGAGAGTTACTAGTACAACTGCACTCATCCACTTTGGTAATTCCAACTTTACATTCTGAAGAAAATATAAAACATTTGTAGAAAAATTTTTAACTAAAATATTAAAAAGAAAAATAAAAATCACAAAAAAAATTAAAGAACAAGTGATTAAAATTTAGCAAACCTCTAAAAATATTAAAAAAAACATTGAAGTGAAAAATAAAAGAACAAACAAAATTAAAACACAGGAGATGAAAATTGAACAAACCTTCTCTACATGCCAGTCCATTCTTATAAGCAGTGAAACCAGATGTACAGCTACAGTGGCCATTTCTACACTCTGTGTTATCAAATGGACAGTGAGAGTTACTGGTACAACTGCACTTATTCACTATAGTAGTTCCAACTGTACATTCTGAAAGCATTATAAAATAAAAAATATTTTAAAACATAATAAAAATAAAAGAAATACGATGAGTGTAAAGCAAATTTTTTCTACATGCTATCCATTGCTACCTACGTAGACCACCCAACAGAACCTGCTACATGATGTTCACACAAACTGAAAAAACCAACTGTATATCAATTGAGAATTCAACAAACCTTTTCTACATGAAAGTCCATTCTCATAGGCAGTGTGACCAGATGTACACTGACAGTGGCCATTTCCACATTCTGTGTTATCAAATGGACAGTGAGAGTTACTGGTACAACTGCAGTCATTCACTTTGGTCGTTCCAACTATGCATTCTGATCCTAATAGTATTATATAAAATATTTATATAAACATTATTTCATTAACATTAAACATAAAAAATAGAAATAGTGAACAAGCAGATGATAAGTATCAAGGAAATACCTTCTCTACATGCTAGCCCACTGTTACATTCAGTGTAACCAGATGCACACTGACAGTGGCCATTTCTACATTCTGTGTTGTTAAAAGGACAGTGAGAGTTACAGGTACAGCTGCATTCATTAATTTTCATAGTTCCAACTTTGCATTCTAAAAAAAGTACTACAGGATATCTTTATTATTTATATTACAAAATATTTAAAAAAAGCATTTTAAAAAAATATTGATACAAAAAAACAAAAGTGAAAAACAGGTGATAATAATTAAACAAACCTCTTCTACATACTAATCCCCTCTTATATGCAATGTAACCAGATGTACACTGACAGTGGCCATTTCTACATTCTGTGTTATCAAATGGACAGTGAAAGTTACTGGTACAACTGCACTCATCGATTTTAGTAGCTCCAACTGTGCATTCTGAAGATGTAACCACTGTAAGTTGAAAATAAATTATTCTTTTATCAAAACATTTATGCAAAACTTAGAAAATGTCCATGAGCTGCAGTATCATACTTTCTTGTGATAGTTTTGTTCTGGATGCTAGTAAAATTTCATTAAAACACAACTTCTTCAGGTAGTCGGCACTCAAACCAGGCTGCTTTACAATTTTACAAAAACTCAGCTACATCTGTCACTATAGTAAAGCTGATTTCTAATGCCATATGTATAATTACTTATCCTAAAATATAATTAATAACTTTTACTTTTTCCAATAGAATTATTACAGAATTCCAACAGAAGAAAAGTCACATAATTTAGTAAACGAAGTACAAACCTTTTTCACAACTCAGGCCATTGCTTTGTAGAAGGTATCCAGGTTTACATTGACAAGAGCCATCTTTACACAGGGTATTCGGATAAGGACAATTTGAGTCACCGGTACATTTGCATTCACTAATGGGAGTTGAATCCATTGAACAAACTCCAACACCTACGTAAGAAAAGAAGTTATAAACTATCATATTGCTAGTCTTTTATCTATATGCTCATCTATAGCTTATATATAGCTGTTGCATGCTTCAATATAAATGTTTTCTTCCACTAACAAACTATTTCTGAAATTATTGGCTCATGTATTATTGGACTGCTGTGATTGAACTTAATTAAATTGCAGTATTTATAAGTACAGATTTTTATGTAAAATGCACGTGTAAACAGCTGCGGGCATATTATGCCAATCTTACGGGCAATACTTGCAAGAATGATGAGAAAGCTTACAAAACATTTGTTCTAATGCTTAACCAAAGAACTTACAAGGCGCTACAGGCAAACACCACTTCTGTTCCAGATATGAAGATGATTCGGGGCAGAAATTGCCATGACTTCTGCAGTATGCTCTGGTTAGACCGGTACTACCAGATGAGTTGACGTAACCAATCCGGAAGGACGTGACATAAGATGATCGGATTTTATAGCGAGCTTGAAGCCTTCTATAGGATCGTTTGGTTGAACTCATAGGGTCTAATAACCAGTCACAAGTGTTTTCAAAAATATATTTTATAAAAGCTATTAAAAACCTTGTAAAATACAATAACACACAATAAGATTGTCACGAATAGATGAAAATACTAAATTTTAAATTTATTAAAGTAAAAATGATCATTACCTTAGTAGAGGTAAAAAATTACAGTAAAATATATGATTACAAATGTTGCTTACATTCGCTTATATAGAAACAAGCAAAGCCATTTTGTGGTTGAACAGCAATACCATTCGTTTCTCCAGACTCCCAATTGAACACCTTTCTAACTCTATGCAAGGTCCCATCTAAACGCGGGATACAAAATACAAGGTTAATTTTTAAAAATAAACCTTTGCAATAACAGTCGAGAATTATATTGAAACAATTAATAAAAGACTATGCTGCCAAAAAGTGTAGCTTTTGAATGATTTTCAAAAAATTTAAAGTTATAAGTATCAGTTGCGACTGGAAATCACAAATAAACTTCAGTTGCACAACTGAAGTCTTTTAAGTAGCTAAACTACTGCACCTGACTTCTTATGTTCAAATATTTAAATAATTTGCTGTATGTGCTTGCTGTTTTGTAACTTATTCCAAATAATCCTAGAGCCATTTACTAGTATTTTTTCCTGATACTTATAACTTGCCATCATGCATTTCTTTCCTGTGTCAGCAATTGACAAGGTTATAAAATGTAAATTTCAGCCTTAACCTAGACTTTGAGGCTTGAGAATTTAATGCCAATTACACAATCACAAAGAATTTTTGCATTTGAAACAGGCAGGTTTACCTGGTGTACCTGGTGTTACAAGTAATTAGCCACTTAGCCTAGGGCCACACTGTGCGTATTTTCGCATGCGAAAATTAAAATCACGAGTAGCAAAGGTGTCCACTGTAGCGTCAGTGATGCGTGATAAATAAAGCTTTCATTTTTAAATCGCACTCGCTTTCAATAAAACGCAATTTACTGGAATATAGCACTAAATAAAGAAATTGGGCTCGCTGAATAGCTACCAGCCAATTAGGTGACGACGACAGAGACGATTCGCATTTGCGTTGAAAATGCAGAGCGACAAGTGCGAAGGTTTTCTCAACGCGCACAGTGGACACCTTTGCTACTTGTGATTTCAATTTTCGCATGCGAAAATACGCACCGTGTGGCCCTAGGCTTAACCAATGCACATCTTATATTGTACAATTGTCATATATCACAACATACAAAGAGAGTTATAAAGATGAGCTGACGATGAAACCTACCGAAGAAAAGCAGTAATATTTAGAGAATACACTTACTAGCAGTGTAAGAGTTGGCACAGGCATATTCCACCCGATCTTTGGTAACCTTTGGGCATGGCTTACCAGACTCCCAGTAAAGCCAGACTTGTCTTGACTCACCATAACACTGCCCAACTTTCACTTTCAAACATTGCGATTGTTGGTAACAAGAGCGTATTTGAGACGTTTGAGAAATTGTTCCATAATATGTACCTAAAATTTTATGAAATAGTATGAAGTGCACTTATTAAAAGCCAGAAGTATATATAATTATTTTATGACTAATTTGACAGGATAGAAAAATAGTTTTCTGACTGAATAGCAAAAGCAGCTCCTATTAATAGTAAAGTGAAGTTAAAATAAATATAGTCTGCTTTAATAAGAAATATGCTGTTTATATATTTTATTATATTATATTATATTATATTACATTATGTTGACATATATACTATGTATATCAATACTGACCTTGGGTAAAAGGCAACAAACCTACAAATAACGAAACAAGAATAAATTAACACCCATTATTAATGTTTCAAGTAATGTAATGAAGCAGAATAATGAAAGATTTGAACCAATAAGAATTCAGAAAAACAAGGTTACATTTGTAGGAACACGCTCATTGTTAAAGCACTTGTCAGTCTTTCAACATAAAAACATTCAAATGGAAATAGTGAGAGTTCATAAAAGATTTCAGTTTTGTAATGTACGGGTACAGCAATAAACTATGCTGAGCATATTATCACCTACCAAAGTAAATTATAAACTTGATCTCTAAATGCATCTCTCCTGCTACTAAATATCACCAATATGTCCTACAATGATATTCAGTGACGTAATTGATGCATAAAAATTGTATTGGAATTACATTATGATTTTAAACAAGCCACTTGCGATTATTTCTTATCTGTAAATATGCATATAAAAACAAATGAATCAAATCATGGAAATTCCCATTTAGCATATAATATATAGCCTGACATATTCCTAATAGTACATACATTTTAAGTAAGTAAAAACTGATTACAGAATAAAAAATTCACACTAAACACTTGAACTACATCATAACCACTGGTTGTTATCAGAATTTTTTTATTTTCAATTCAAAATAAAAATACTCACGCTTGAATTCAGCAAGCGTCTGGACCAAACAGAACTAGGCAAATATAAAGCTTAAAACAAAAACTGTTGACTTTATATATGACAATAAATACAGAGATAGCAAGCACCTGATGATCATTTGTGACATTTGTCAACAAATTAATTTGGTAATGAGCATTGTGCTAAAATTTGGCAGACAGTGAATAACCACATGTCAGATAGGTTAACACACCAATCCACATGTGTTACACACACATTACTCCATGAACCATTGACTGACTCCTATATTATTAACATTTGCTACCAATTTGACAACAGGTACAAACACATTACATAACTTGTATTAAGCATCCATATAATAATATCTTCAACTTGTTTGTGTTTTATTCAGCATAAAGAACTTTATTTTTCAGATAAATTTATAAGATACATATGCTTGTTTATCCAAAATAAAGTTACAACTGTTTATAGTTAATTATATTGCACAATTTTCCCATCACAACATCTTGAAAATCTAACTCCATGTAGTGATGAGTTTACCCAGTGGTCCCTGTGGTCTAATGGTAGCACACTTGCTTGCAAGCCAGAGGTCTCGGATTCAAATCCCAAGGGGCAAAATTATTTTACACTTCATATCCTAGAATTAGCACAATACTTCAGTTTTTGTGCTCATTGGTAATTACTGCTAAAACATGCAAGTAAATTATGTGCTCTACCAGAAAGCCCTATGCCATTACTGTATGTTGATGGACTGATTCTATATCATATTGCAGTTTGTAAGTACCACAAATACATAACTTGCCATGGTTGTGATAAAGTACTAAAGTCCCACTAATAAGACAAAGTTGGATCATCTGCTAAGAGAAAGATACGCAACTCCTCTCAATAAATTATCCTAACACTAATAGTAATGCAGTACCTGTAAGTGTAACAGAGAGTTTGATGCTGATTTAATTTTTTTAGTTTCAGTTTTACAGTTTTACATTAAAAAGGACAACTTATTTTGTCATCACGAGTGTAACAGAGTTAAGGTGATGAAAATAACAAAATTGAAGGGTGGTGCTTGGCTTTATGGCTTTCATCCGAAGGAATATAATAGAGTACAAAGTGAGGGAATAATTTAGTGTTCTGCTGCTGCTGTTGCTGGGCGAACAGTAAAATAGTATTCTAGACAGCTTTTATAGAAACTCGGTAGAGTGGTTTAAAATAGTCAGTTCTATATACGGAATTTATTCGCCGCTTTTATTACCATACGGCATACACTTTTTAGCTATAAACTGCTGCGATCATTGAACTATAATCCCCCATGGCTGCGATCTATGAGAGGTAGAACAACTCCGCGAGTATTGCAGTAGTAACTAGTGTCACGTGTGAAGAGAAATGCGAAAGTTTTAGTTTGAGTTTAAGTCAGATTCGTTTGATCCAAGTCTTTGACCAACTTCGCAGTGCAGCTAAAAGGTGAACTCCATGTAAATCATAGCTAAATTAAACTTGCTAGTGCTAATACTAGTAGTACTATTAAGATAATATAATTGATGTAAATATGCTACAACTATAAGATTAACTTCAAGTTTTTACGAGGACGAAGACACATCGACTTTGAGTTTGACATTGACATATAACTATAAGTATAACTGCAAGTATATTAAATTTAATATTAATTGTTAAATCTAAATAATTAAATTTAATATTATTCAATTATTAATCTCCAACAATTTATTATTGTATATTACTATTGTTATTATAATTATAAAATAACTATAAGACTAATTACTGTAATTAGTAATTTACTTAGTCTTATAGTTATTAGTTTAAATTATATTGATGTATATTCAGGTAGATTCGGTTTTTTTTTCATCTGCTCTGCAATAACTCAAGCTAAGATCACAATTTTCTACTCTGTGTTAGTGTTGATATGAACAATAATATCATGTATTAAAATGATTAATTTTCTTTTACTAATTTGCTAATGCTTATGATTGCTTTTTTCATTACAGCTTCTGTTTCTTCATTAACATGAAAGGAAAAAGGTTGAAAAATGTCCAAAAAACTTTACTTTTTTACAAATTGCATTTTGGGATAGATGCACCCTACAGACTGCTGGTTGATGGAACACTTTGCAACACTGCATATTCTAATCACATAAACTTAGCTGAACAAATTCCCAAGCTGTTTCAAGCTCATGTGCGGATATTCACTACCAAATGTGCAATTTCTGAAGTTGAGGGTTTGCAAGCTCGTTTTGGTAAGTCCGTAATTTTTTGTGTATGTTTATCCTGATTGAGGGTAGAGTAAGGGTTTTTCAATTTGCAAAGCAAAGCAACAGGATGTATTTTAAGCAAATTTATTTGAATTTTTTTAGTAGCAAAACCAAATATTTTTTCACCATTCTATTCTTGGTGGAATAGATTTAATTCAGCTAAGGTGTATTGAGTTAAAGATGTACCTATGTGATATGAAGGCACATCCTTGTATTTCATTATTTAAGCTAAGCATTTACTGAAAAAATATTTGGACTTGATACACGATTTTATTGATTTTTGTAATGATGATTTTTTTAAATATATATCTAGCCTCTAGCTCATTGAAACATTTAATTTTGAGGTCTAAATCATAGACAGTTGGTACTTTTTATAAAAACCTTCATTCGAGATAAGATAATATCAGATGGCAATACTATGAGAATTTTCCGTGTTACATAATGCGATAATATTGATGTATTGTCGTTTAGAGTATTCTATTTCCTTTTCTCCTGGTTGACAAAGTTCTAGACTGTGTACCAATCTATTGCGATCTATTTCAGGTGTTAGTCGTGGAACTTCATTATCTATACTGCACCAATTTCCCGTAATACCGTGTCATCACCCATTGGCAGGAAATGTTAAAGATTGTTTCTCTTCTAAATATAAATACAATACTCAGGATATAGATAAAAACAAGTTTTGCGTTGGAACCCAAGTAAGATTCACTGTTTACTTTTAGAAATTATGTGAAGGTTACACTAAGTAATGTGCTATAATAGGGTTGAAAGTTTATTAGATTTGTTAAAGTAATTTGTTTTGCTGTTGAAGGACCTAAAATTTTTCTATAATGGCTTAAATTTTAGATTAAAACTTTTAGCTTGTGGGTAGGATATCATTTACATAAGTATACAGCAATTTAATTTTTTGATATTTTTCTGCTATGAACTATCATAATCTATGGAAAAGCAACTCCCTTAATTGAATAATTAATTATAACCTTCAATTGCTTTTAGTCTAAAACAACTAAAAGTTTCTTTTGGTTTGTCTAAACATTCGTTTTTCGTGTTCTCCCTATAACTAAAGCTATTAAAAGGAGTTGGTAGGTATAGAATAATTCTTCCAACTTTGTGTTTTACTACGAGTGTGAAGTGTTTGGAGTTATTAGTTTCAATAGTTATTTTGCTGAAGTGTAAAAATTGTCTGCTTGCTGTTTGACTACCGGGTGTTTGTATGTGGCTTTAGGACCAAGAATTAAGAGAGCATGCTCGGAAGTCTGGCGGAGTTCCAATATTCACGTTGAAATCTCGAGTACCTTGCGTTGAACCTCCTTCAGACTTCAGTAAATCGTTGGCTGAGAAACAAACTGTAGCTAAAGCTGTTCCAGAACATTCGAAGAAAGTGATTGCTGGGATTAAAAGAGATCAAGGTGCCGTAGAGTCTGGGGAAATTGTGAAAAAGAGAAAGAGAAAAGGTCCGAACCCATTGTCACAGCTAAAGAAAAAACGTAAAACTTTGCCAAACTCACCTAAAACTGATGGGAAGAAAGCTCGTAAACGAAGGAGGCATCATGGTGATTCAAAACAAGAAGATATAACAACGTTAATTAAAAAATTAACTTGAGTAAGCTCTTTTCTGTTAGTATTTTTCCATATATGTATTCCAATTGTTTTTTTATTGACTTCATAATTCTAAAATATATTCTGTAAATAGTTCTTCTTGTGCTTATTGTTATAAATTGTGTAATTATAGGTGGTTTGAAAACAGCAGTGTTCACTGCCAGTTGCTATTTACAATCTAATTACCATAAAAATGCATAATTTAGTTTTTAGAATTTCTAATCATGAAAAAACAAACTTGAAAGTATTTGCATAGTCTAGAGTACTACAGTGGCTATTCAGTTTTATTTGCTCAGTTATTGTTAAGAAAGGAAATGCACACACAATGCTAAATTATTGTGAAATGGCTGTATTGAGGATTCAGCTAAAGGAAGGCTAATTATAACTCAGTGTGAGGTCAGTTCGGCAGCCAGTTCATACTTTAGCCTCGAACTTGTATCATGTCTGATCATCACTTGAAGAGGTGTTAGAAGTCAGATTCTCTAACTTTCCTCAGGTAAGTATTAAGTATAATCAGAGTCGAACTGAAAAGGCAATAATTAGGTTTTATCATGAAGGCTGTTTTACTGTTACTTGATCTTAATTATAATCATGTCTTGATAATATTTTCTACTAATTATTTACAATTTCATTTGTAAATAATTGGTAGAAAATATTGTGTAATAACAATTTTTAACGGGACTTACCTGCATATTGGTATTTTTCACAAATCAGATACTTAACGGTTAATTAGATTGTCTGATTTTTGCAAATTTCATATTGACTCAACAGAAGGTAAAATAAGTCCCTAAGCCATTGATTATATATTTTTGCTCTTAAACTTCCTAATACATATTGACGTGTATCTATGCTTTAAGCATCAGTTACTCTATTATTAACTATTACGTTCTAGATTTTTTTTCAAGTGGAGTTTTCTATGTTGAGTTCCAGCATTTGTTGTTTATTGGCCGTTTTTCTAATGAACTTGAAGCTGTATGTGTCCCATAGGAAATACATTGTTAGGAAGCAATAATAGCTTTGGCATCTTATCTTATTATTTGAATGTTTTCAAAACCGAAGTCATGTATATTATAAATTTGTGTTCAAGAATCATGTATTCTGTCATCACAAAAGCGTTTTCAAGTATTGAGCTATTTGCACAGAAATATGCCAAGCCAACTGTAAATAGATACCGACTATTTTTAAATGAGTATACAGAATGCATTCTTAGTCCCTATTCGCTAATTATTGATCAGCATAGGTATAGTGGGTATAATTAAAGTGGTGGCTTATTACTTGCTTGCAGCCCAGCAATGGACATCTCTAATGCCTTTGCTAAAAATAACAATGGCACAAGATGTGGTGTTAGGCTACGTTCACTTCTACCAAAAGTGCTGCTGTATGACAATGTGTCACTGACTCAAAAGTTAAGCAGAGAAGTGACTTGTATTGCTGTTGATGAACGTAAATCCGCCTTCAACTGGGCTCAGATGCAGAGACGCTTTATCACTAACCAAGCTTTAAAACAGGAACTTCACGGTATGAACTTGTTTCCACAAATTAACAATTCTAAGTCCATCAGTCAAAGAATAACGGTCGGAGAGCAACAGCCATTACGGGCCAAAACAATGATTGAACTTCCAACAATGCCACCGGTTCCGTTATCTCCAACCACACAAGTAGCAAGAGAAAACTCTGTTCCTGAATTCACCTACAAGTGTCTGCATGAGCCTAAAGGAGTTATACTCCCGCCATCTAGGCCTGCTCGACGCAGACGGCCAGCCAACCCTTTGAGAGACACTCGCTATGTGAAGCTCCATGGTCTGTTGACAGAATTACCACTCGCTCTTGAGAGTCGCCTGTATGTGGCGAATTAACCAAGTCTATCTATACACAGAGCCCCTCCGTACCTCAGGGATCTTTTTCTCACGAAATTCTAGAGGTCATGATGAGAAGGGCTTGTACCCTTATTTTGTGGCTTATTTATGTGTGTATAGGAACAAAATGGCCGAATTTAACGGACCCGTGAGTTAACTCTGGTATTCTACTATGTCATGAATTTAGGTTTCGGGACCCGCAGCTTAGTGAGTCTATACGGAGAAGGGGGAGCACTGTAGTCCTACTTGTAATATATGTATTAATATAAGCCACACTGCCATTATACTAGCACATGGTTTAGCGGTTAACAATAATTTTTTGCTCCATAGCCATTATTGTTGTCACCATTAACCTGCAGTAAATTTAAAGTATCTTATTGCTGCTTTGCTTTCACATTTGGAGCATGAAGTTCATGTTTTAGTGAATAGAGTTGTACAATCATCTGTTTGTAACCAGATATTTAATAAATATTGTATAATCCTAGCAAATTGAATGCTCTTGATTGTAATAAAACTAGTTTAGCTAACATTGTCTAGTGTTGAATTTTCTACTCCTTTATTTTACATATGTTGAACAAGTTTGAATTAAGTCTAAGTGGTCACAACATTACAATAACAAAATTTAGTTACTTAGTTACATAAACATGTCACAATTTAAATCTGTACATACAAAGTAAAATTTATATCACAAAAACGGCAGCAACATAGAAAAACTGTAAACAAAGGGACGGAAGAGTAACAGTAATTGATGTAGTAATTCAAGTTCAAAAATTTTCGTTTTTAAATTACAATATTTATATTATTATTTCAATAGTGTAAACAGTTAATTTACACTAGAAGTCAATCTTTAACTTTCATTTGAAACATTTACATTCCTGTCACCATAAGCAAAACTCATTCTAAAACTACTATGAAAGCACATGTTGCAAAATACCATTGACATAGACCATTAGTTACATTCCTCCATCAAGGGAATCTACAGTAAAAACAGAGAGTAATTATATTGTTAGTTATATTGTAATTATTGACATTTATCTTTGTAGCAATATAGCATTTTATATAGCAAACAAGAATCCTATTACAATATAGCCCGCTATAGTGATTTTTGACATACTATTCAATAAGCAAATATCTCTCTTTTAATTCGATACAAATGAATCAGCTCATTTCCTTAACGCATCAACAAAAGATTGATTTCAAAGAGCAATTTACATATAACCACATAAGACTTGCTTTACAACGAATACATATATTGTGATTAATGCATCCACAGGAAAACATTTGATGCAGGTTGGCATAAAGCGCGGTTGCTGTGGTTAATCTAAATGCTAACCTGCAGAAGTTCTGGTGGAGTGAGCCGAGTACAACTGAGATCTACGGATGATTTCTTCATGACTCATTGGTCTCAAATCTTTCTTAGAAATTTTCACGTGCTGGCCATCCAATGAGGAGTAACTGGCACGAACAGCTGGTGACATGGCTCCAGCTACGTAAAGTATATGAACATATACATAAGAGTCCGAAAAACTTAACAAGATTTTATGTCAATTGTTATATTCAAATGTTGCTTCAGGTATGGACGAATTGTCAGATTTCAAATCAATTTTACCACTACAGCGGTTAACTGACATACTGACATACAGACAGACAGACTGACTGACTGGCTGACTGACTGACTGACTGACTGACTGACTGACTGACTGACTGACTGACTGATTAACAATAAAATTGATTTCAACAGAATATAACAAACTATTTCACCTAAGAGTTGGTAGGTATTGACCACTGTGTACATTAGCTTACCTAAAGGTGGTAAATGTGTGCCTGTAGGGGAATGGCGAGGAGACGGTCTACTGTGGTGATCCTGATCTAACATATCTATTTCTGTCTCTTCCACGTGAGTATCAGCTGACATAGCGTGTCCCGACTGCTCGCTAACCCTCAGCATGACCTCTCGAAGTTTCTTCTTTAGATCTCGTGATGTCTTCTTGTAATAGTACAAATCTTTTTCCAACTGTTGAATTCTATAAACAGATAATTTTAGTTCATCGCATGCAAAAGTAGAATAATATAAACAAAATCTTATCAGCTTTTTCAATCGTAAAAACGCACCAAAAAATTAATATGGCAAATGATATTAAAGCAACACACCTGTATCTCAAAATAAAGTACTGAATATGTTTAAAAATTTTAAAGAAAAAAAAATCCTTAAAAACAAAAGCCTGTAAAATGTGATTGATCAATACATCTCAATGCCCCGAGTATAAAACACAGAAACATCTTACTTCATTTGCTGGTGAGTATTGGCGTCAGCACTGCTTTCTTTCTCGGATATCTTCTGAAGCAGACTGCTGATTTCTGACTCGTACTGCTGCTGTTGCTCAGTTAGTCTGGTGTCCAGTTCCCTAGCCTGAGATTCTAAAGAAGCCTCCAACTCTGCAGCTCTCTTGTTCTGCTCTTCTAATTGCAACTGTATGAGAAAATACACAAACTGTCATGGCACCCAGCTGTATCACCAAGAAGACACAGATTACTACAGCTTCATAACAACTGGTGAAAACATAGCTTAGGCGATCTAAAACATTTCTTTCACCTTTTCAAAAAAACTGGTTAAACTATAAAAGAGTATTTTATTCTACAGCTTGTAGTGTATTATCTGCTGGAAAATCCAAGCAGAATATAACTAACTCATTAGTCACAGAGAACAATTATGTAACTAAGATGAAGGCTGCTACTTACAAATTTGTGGACATACCTTGATTGTCAAGTTACAGGTTTAATATGACTGACTTGTTAACCATGAAGTAAACAGATGTAAATAATTACATATACATATTTGTACACTTATAGGTAAGTGACAAATGATTTATACTCTATTTACATGTGTGCGTGTGGGTGTGTAGATGCATACTTTACCTTTACGTAGAAATTAACTGACCTGCAAGTCTTGGGACTGCAGACGAGTTTCATGCGATGCTTCCCTCAACTCAATTACTTTGTTGAAATATTTTCCCAGCAACTTCTGAGCCTCTGATATGTTGAGAGACTTCAATCGATTCGTCAGGTTATCTTCATGCTACTCAAATTAATTAACAAATTATAATTGATATCTATTTTAGGCCATTCAATAAATTGTGTAACATCAACAATGCATCTGATGTAAAAATGAGCAACATTAGTACGTAGCTAATTTTTTCAACTCTAAAAGTTCATGAATTTTTTTCATCTATTGCTAAATTCAAAAATATATTTTATAACTTTACATTATCCATACCAAAATTTATGCAACTTGTATTCAGTCAAGAAAAGTTATGTATTTCAGAGTTGTCCCCTCAAAAAAAAATTAATTTTGACTCAAATTCAAAGTTTTGCTTGTAGGTTTTACATCAGAAACCCCAAACATCTAAATATCATAATCCATTTGATGCAAATAGGAAGCATAGGAAAATATGTAAATATTCAAATCATAACTATTTTTAGTTAAATTAGTCAATATTTTCAGGGCTATAACTAAAACATAATAAAACTACAATGAAAACCACTTTCAAGTTATATCCATATTCACAGTCGAACATTTAATATAGCAGTTCCCATAACACAAGAGCAGGTTATAAAACACATGAGAAACTTAATACTATTCATTATATAATATATCTTGGGTACCTGTGACAAAACTTGTGACCTTCTAATCTGTGCTTCTTTTCCAGCAATCAACTCACTTTTGAACTCAATAGCAGCATCTAAAGCTTCAATGGCTTCAGAAAGCTCCAACAATCTAAAAACCACAATGATGGCAGTATAGTTAAGAGTTATCTACTATACGTAGACAGTACCTGATAGATAGACAACTCCCAAACAAAATTAACTGCAGGTTAATTTTTGTATAATAATGGTGATGGTGACAAAAGCAATAACCTAAAGAATTTGGTGAAACTTTAAAGAAGTATTGCAAACGATGTTTATGTTAGATAAATTGGTATAGCATAGTAGTATTAAAACTCTTCCAGTCTGAATAATTACTTCTTTTCAGGACATTAACTCATAAAAGCATTATTCTGAATCTAAACTTGGTTGAAAAAATATAGACTTTTGCCAATTATTAAATGGCTTGATTAAAAAGCAAAATTCCTTATTTCTCATCAAAATTTAGACTTCACAATAACTAACCTTCTTTCTTCCTCCGGAGCCAAGAGACCAGCGTTGTCCAGTTTCCTGTCCAGCAGAACTCGTTCATCCTGCACTTGTTTCTTCTCTTTGTGCAGAGCCTCGAGGTCTGTGACAGCCGTCTTAAATAACAGCATAGTCTATATTCTATATTTTATACTCTATAGGCTATACTCTATAGTCTATACTCTATATTCTATACTCTATAGTTTATACTCTATATTCTATAATCTATAGTCTATACTCTATATTCTATATTCTATATACTATAATTTATATTCTATACTCTATCTACTATGTTCTATACTCTATCTACTATGTACTATACTCTATTGCATATCTACTATGTTCTATACTTTATATTCTATACTCTGTATTCTATACTCTATACTATATAGTCTATATTCTATCTAGCATCTACTACTATACTCTCACATATCTATTATGTACTATGCTCTATACTCTATTCTACATGCACTACATTTTATTATTATACTCTACCATAAAACATAATGCAAAATAATATCAAGTAAAGCACTTTAAAACTTCACAAATATTACAATTCTCAAACCTACAAAAAATTTAAAGTGATTACTTGAAAGTTATAAGGCAGAAATCATAAGTGAGAGTGATCATATATCTCAAGCCTATATTTTCACAGTTTAATTGTAATATTGGAAACATTTAAAAGTGGGTATAAGAACTGAATTTTATACCTTTTAAGCATATTATATATAGAGAACATAATAATTTACGCGGTCTACTCAAGAAAGGTCCATAAAATACATCAAAGCCATAAAAATTAATTGATTGAATTGAGCAAATATTTTGAAAAGTCATAAAGAATACATGTGCTTAGCACCAACTAAAAGATCAAACTAACCTTAGAAAATTGTTGACTCGAACGAAGATGCTTCAACTCCAGTTCATCTTTTTCTTTCAGCATTTCCTCTTTTCTGCAAATTATCATAGCCCTATTCCTCAACTCCTGCAATAAATGCACATAACACGGGTAAATAGACCTATGGTTACATGATGGAACGTATAGGAAAGCATTCTAATACGTTAGCAAACAATTTCTGCTATTTAGGCCAACACATGTTATTTACTATCTAAGAACAAAAGCTATCCTAGACTCTGTAGACAATGAGGTAATACATACAACAAGGTATTAGTATGCCAAGAGCTATATATAGAACTAGCCTTTCCTATGCCAAGCTTTGCCTACTTGGAAAAGGAAAGATGGTTTCACATTTTCTCATATTTGTCAGCATTACAATCTCACAACACCTCACGCCAGGTCATGATGATTACATAATAATTGGCAGCAGCAACCAGTATGGATGTTTGCTACACATTCTCACAAGATAAGGCAGCCGACACTATGTTTAGATTTTCACATTTAACTTTGGCAGCAAAAGACATGTAGTAAGATATAATTAGAACAGTCAAGGAAGTCAGCATCCTCTGAATAACTGTTTACTCATTTGTTTGGGGAATAACGGAGTCAGTCGCACAGAGCACCTAAAGTACTGAGTAGAAGTGTCAAGTGTGTAGACATGACAGCATGGCATTGGAATAGCCTTGGGTTAAAATAATTCTAAAATTGTTAGTTGTATTGGCCCATGGTGGAAAAAATTGAAATATTGTAGAAATTAGCTGTATAAAGTTATAATTCACTGCAATTATGAAAACTAGGAATGATTACTAATATTCCAGATGACATTTGTAGAAATGGTAGGCTTGTTATGAAAAAGTAATAAAAACCATTAGGTATTTATAAGTTATTACAATATCAGATATTCACTAAACTATATTATAAACTTTGAACATAGTAAATTTAACAGCAATTAATTGTAATAGTCATTATATTTTTTACATTTTCATACAAAAAAATGCTTAATATTCATTCATTAATATTTTGGTAAAATCCTACACTATTGTCAAAGTTAAAACTGTGGAGTCTGTTACATTTTGTTCATATATGCAAAAAGGTGCAAGAAAACACCAGACACTAGCGGAACTATTTAGAACTAGTACGCTGCTGAGGAGCTAAGGGTAAGAAACTGCTAAAATAATGTGCTTTGAATGTTAAAGCTTCATCTACCGACATCTCACCATATACATGAATTCTGCACGTGTACCCTAAGCTATGATTAAACTAGAACATGTGGTTAGTGAAGTGTGGGTACACACGCAACCAGATATCTTTTAAATTGAGTGGTTTTAGTATAAAATTGTTATTTTTACTGTTTCTTGGTCTAATATGAAAAACAGAGTAGCGTACATAATATCAATGTACAAAGCAATAGAACTTCGTACTGTGACTTCTACATAACATAATGTTAGAGTACTTTGGTCTATGAAGAGGACTGGTCACTGGAGACCACCAGCATTGTAACAGTTTCCCATACCAAGTCAGATTTAATTCTTCCTATTTTTACAATTCATTACTTTCTGTTTATACACAATTGACCATGTAGTTAGGATTTCCATGTTTGAGTTTAGCTGTGGATAAATATACTTATACACAATGAAAACTGAACATAAGGGAATAACAAAACTTAAACTAAATAGGAAATTATCACATTTGGTGCATTCCTTGCCCAGAATAAAATCCTGTACCATTGTTTGAAAATACTCGCTTGCAGTTCACAAATTTAATTTAACACCCCTTTCCACATGTTTCAAGGTATATATAGAATAAACCAACCAGTGAAAATTGCCACTGGTGATTTGTCAAGATCACGTGTTTAAATTAACCAATCATATGATACAGAAATTGTTCACTACTCCGGGACTTTTTGCTAAGCTATTGTTGAGTTAAACACAAGTCAATGACCAGAAATACATTCGTCCTAGTTACCACTCTGTGAACTTTGGTCTCATGGTTAAAGGACAAAACACATTTGGAATATTGTGAGAAAAAAATTCATACTAACCACAAGTAACTGAATATAAAGAGGTGAGAAAATATAGCTAGACCAAAAAAGGATTACATAAATTCCGAGCTTCCAAAGTTCTGCATTAAAATACCCAATAACTGTTACTTGTGAAAATATTACTACAGTTTGGCACGTAACAAATAATAACAAAGAGAAAGCATTGAATACAATAGGATACAGAAAACAATGTCAAACGTACAGAGTAACGACTGAAGGACAAAACCAAAACAAACATTTATCTGCCAAAAGGTAGCCTAATTCAGTTCAAGATTGGATCAGAGGCAGGACATTTGCGCAGTTATCTTGTGAGAAATCTATGGCAGCACTAATAAGACTAGATCAAGTTATTTATAGATGACAGGAACTGGCAGCAAGGTGAGACACGGTCAATGCCAAATTAGATGGAAAAATACATACAACCAACATAACGGCAAATTCTCTTATATCCACGAGCACACTTGCTGATTATGTAAATATCATATCCGTTCCAGAATCATTCTCTTCAACAAAACACAAAGAATATAAACAGTAGGAAGAGGTGAATACCTTGTCTAGAATTTCCATTTGTTTTCTCTGCTCCAGAATTTTGTCCATTTCCGCATCCAGCCATTGTTTTTGTTCGGCTAATTTAGGATCATCAAACTCCTTGTCACCAAGCACTGAGCTAAATAATTCAATACAAGTTCACTACAGCTGCTCTACCAGCACAACAGCAGGCGTTATTACTGTCATGTGACTCTATTAGAGCAGCAGGCATTAATGCTGTCATGTGCGATAAACATTTGTTACTACAATAAAATGTCTCAACCAAGCGTACTATGCTAATGATCTTGTTCCAACTACTATAGATTATAAAATAAGATAAAAAATATTTACAAGATTCTAATTGTGCCTAAAAAATATCTGCTTATTGTTTTTGCTAGTATTTAACAACAGTTAGATAGAATTTTTTTAAAAAAGACAGGTGTGTATACAAATATACATATTTACTTGTGCAATAACTAGGATAAACAACTGTTCATTTCAGAAAAGGTTTTTAAAATGCAAGAATTTGTTTGCAAATTTCGAAAAAATATAAGTTAATAGCTGAATGCATCCCTATATTTTATACTTCAGTGACACATCGCACACCTGCCACAGAGTGACACTATATCTTATACTTTAGTTACACATGACACACCTGTCACACTGTGACACTACATCTTATACTTTAGTGACACATCACACACCTGACACAGAGTGACACTATATCTTATATTTTAGTGACACATCACACACCTGACACAGTGTGACACTATATCTTATATTTTAATGACACATCACACACCTGCTGCCATTGCCTCTCCTTAATTTCCTGTTTGCTGCTGCTACTTCTTCGGTTTTTATCTTCAATACTTTTTGTTGCTGTTCAGTTTTGTCTTCTAATTCTCTCACTTTATTCCGTTCTTTGGTCATTTCCTTCTATAAAAGACAAGAAATTGAGTAATATTCTATTTTTAAAAACATGATTTTTAAGTTTTGAATTATAAAAAACCATTTGATTTTGTCATGACTGGAGTTCGTAACAACAGGGTTGAAGATTGTCAGAGTTGTTGAGATATTTATAGACTTTTGCAGTACAAGCAAATTGCTTCCTTCAACTAAAGACTCAAGACTCATAAGCAAAGTGTCAAGGTCATAACTATATAAAACCTCGAGTTTTTCTTTTTTATCGTGTTCCTGTTTCAATTTCTTTTGGAGCTCTTCTTGCTACTGCCTCATCTTAGCTACCGCAAGATTAAGATCGGAAATCTTTTCGTCATTTCGCTCTGACATTGTTGCCAGCATAACCGTTTCTTTTTGTTTTGTCTGTATGTTGGTCAATCGTCGTTTAGCTGAGTCTATTTTTCTTTTGTACTCTCTGAACAACATAATCCCCAACATGTATACACACTACATTGCTTATTATTTACACATACAACACTTACACATATAAAACTTACACTAGCTCATTAAAAATATATTATAAAGTTATGGTAGTTAACAAAAACAATGTTTCGTAAAAAACATCATGTTTTGATTTGAGTAAGGAAATATATAAATAAATAAAAACACAAAACAGGTAAAGATCTTGAGATTCAAAAGTAGAAATTCAAAAAGATATCTTTTAGATACAAACTCACCCTTGCAGTTTACGTTTGCTACCAATTTCCATTTTCTCCTTCGCTTCTAACCTCTGCAATTCTTTCTGCAAATCTTGCAACTCTCTATTAGTTTTAACTTTTTCCTACAAACAAACATCAGAGCGCAGAGTTTATAAAATTGACGATCCATAAACTCATCTCCTTCTATGATAGAACAAACTCTGTATATCTAAATCATATCGGCACTTGTAGTATGAAAAAGAAACAATGATGATTTATTTTAAGAAATTACCTCCTCCATCTGGGCAATTTTATCTTTGTGCTGTTTAGCAATGATAGCAGAGTCCTTCTCATTTTTGACGAGCTGTCTAATAAGTTGCTCTTTCATCCTACAAAACGTACCGAGAAAATTGTAAACTAAACTTCAAAAAGAAGGCGACTGTCTGATGCAGATAGTATTGGCCATAGTCTTTGAAAAAGTTCAGATTGTTTACCAGGCTACAGACAATTTTTTCCTCAAAAGAAATTTTGCTGTCTTTTTTAAAATTATTCATGACTTTTATGTGATTCAAACATGAAATCGGGACAAAATGTTAATTAAACGTGAAATCGAAGCAATCCTGCTATACTTTAAATAACAGCTACTGTTTCCATTATATGCAGTGTATACTATATGCAAAAAATAGTGAACTAGAAAATATACTCGTGCATGAAAACATCGAAAATCTTTCTCATAATGAAAAGTTAATATTGAATCAAGACACAAAAGGCAATTTTAATAACTAGTAAAAAAAGACCCAGAAAATAACCTACATGAAGCTATTATACTTCTATTCATGAGCAAACATCGCATGCCACAATGTAAGGTTGTTATTACATAATGACATTGTATTCCTCAGATTTCTTTTGTTGTTCCAGAAAAGTAAAATGACACTGATAAAACCTGATTATAAAAAGCTGTCTAATTTCACTGCATGTTTTTTGACAGTTTTACCAATAATTACTCTTAGTGCAACATTTAATAATACACTAAAAACACTTTTCAATGATTTGACAAAAATTCTATTGTTTGGTTCTGAGACTGCGTCAGAGCAGCACGTCATATACTAGCCAACCGCAGTGATTGGATGATGGTAGTGTGTGGGAGAGCTGCCAAATATACACTGATGACTTATTTGCATTACATTACATTCCATGACATGTCAATATTCTATAATAGAAACTTCCATTTTTTATGTAATAATATACTATGTTATTGTGTGTTGTATCATTTGAACATTTTGCACTGATTGGATGAAAGGTAAGCCTATATCTTGTGAAGAACTTTAGACAGATTCTCAAAGGTGACCAGTATATTACATATTAAGTAAATAGAATAACTCTCAGCATAAATTTTGTACAACAAATTAATTTCCAAACTAAGTGTTTGCTAAGATTGCAATTACAAAGTAACACGACAACCTACCGTATCAGAATAGTGAGGTCACGCAGACGACTGTTAAACTCCTGTGATTTCAATTTAGCTTGTCGTATCTCTTTTTGGTGTTTGTCCATGCTGAGTTTAACTTCGGTCGGTTCACCATATTCATTGTCATCTGTAAAAGAGAATAAAATTCATGCTTCATAAACATATTATAAGAAAACTGGATACTTTATCAACAGGTTTACTGAACAATCAGTGCTTTTATCATTTTACGTTTCTAACAGTCAGAGAATATGTTTCCTACTAGCTTTGAATTCAACAAAATTACATAATCAAGTGTCTTTTGAATCTCAAAGCACTTTATATTCACCTTCTTCAGCTACGTGTACGCTATTTATAAGCTTTATAGAGTTAAAAAGATGACAAGTTGAATATCTTGCTATGTTCACATTCAACTGACCTTCAGATGCCTGTCTAATCATCACCTGACCAAACGACAAAGTTCTTTTCCGAGATTTGGATGGTGCCACCTCCTTTGCCAAGTTAGTATTACTAAAATATGCACCAGTGTAACCAAAATAGCAGACAGCATTTTACTTTACTACTACAACATACGGCTATAGCGTCCTTAGATATATAAAGGTGGCTTGTTATTGCTTTCTTTTACAATCGTTGAACAAAGCTCAGTGCGATATGAGAAAACATATATGTTAATTTACATTGCTTTTATAGACACTATTAATTTTCAATGAGTTTAAGAACATCTATATTATGTTTACACACCAAAGGCCAGTGAAGTTGTCTTCTCCTAGATCTGCCGCTGCCTCTGCATCGGCGACAGGAAATGGCTGGTGTAACACTTCATCTTCGTCATCCAGTCTTTCCACCAGCAGCTGTGACCTGGCCCTGAATCCTTGCAAGTATCTCTCCAGTGTGAATAGAGCGGGACTTGTGTGTACAGGCCTTTCCTAAACCATATTATTTACTCTACATAGAAATGTGCTATCAGGATAATAGTGTTATAGCATGCAATTCCTAGCAAAACCTTTCATTCAAATAAAAAGGTATAGCGTTATGCTACTATAATACATTAAGACGATGCATGTCAAACACTGCATAACAATATTGAAAATACAACCTTAAATTTTATTAGGTACATACAAAAGCTATAAATTACAGCAAATCTAACATTATAATAAATTTGGGCACGAACAATCTTTACACACAGGAAACTTTCATAAATGTGTTAGTAAACAAACGAAAACAAAAAAATTTTGAGATTCAACACATTGACATAAGGTTATAATATTCCTATCTCTTGCTGGTAAACAGCTTTGAAGACGGTAAAAGGAAGTTTAAACTGCAAAGGACATTAAGTCACATGACCCAAAGACTAGTCACAGAGTATATGATTGTATACCAGGGGTTCCCCTAGTCTGTCACCGTGGAGGGGCACAGACTTGGCTCTTCTAGAAGTCACAAAATGGCCACTTCCTGCGGAGTCATGCAACCCGTCCCCGTGAGCGCCCATCTGATCTATGGCTAGCTGCTGCTGCAAGAGAACCTCTTCCAGTTGCTG
The DNA here is from genome assembly GCA_964035545.1 of Bugula neritina. Lineage (NCBI taxonomy): Eukaryota > Metazoa > Bryozoa > Gymnolaemata > Cheilostomatida > Bugulidae > Bugula > Bugula neritina. Next base: position 5,846,638 of record OZ037765.1, on the reverse strand, counting down.
ACATCGTCTGCTTATCTCCTCAAACTCAGAGTTGATGCCTCGATGCTCTGATTTCTAGAATCGAGTAACTTATTAATATACTTCAGCACATGAAACTGGAAATTCATACACAAGCCCAGTTTTTCTTATTTGGTTCTACGCATTAAATTTTAAAATGAGTTTGAAAATGAAAATATGATCTTTAAGAAAAATCCATAAACATATATTTATATCATCAACACTAAAAAGTAATTTAATAGAATACCAAAGAAACCAAAATAAAATTTTAACCCCAACAGAATCTATAAATTTTTCAGTCTTGAACACCATAACCTGAAAATGCATATATAAGAGTGTTAGGAAGCTCTGAGCATGTTTGAGTTGTGAAAACAAGAAGCAGGAAGTATGAATGGGCATGTGCAGGGACCATAGGTTAAACATTACCATCTGAGAATTCTCTTTTCTTAACTCCGATATCAGTTTTGATTTTTCTGCAAATATATCCTCGTCATTCTTGAGCATCTCCGTGTACTGTAGGATGAAAAAGTATGTTTGGAATATTGCGTAATACAAACATACTGTGAAATTGATGTTCGAAGCTCAATTAACCTCCAACTAATCTTACAGCACCTGCATGACAATGAAAATCACAAACTCAAAGCCTTTCAATGAAGCTAGCTTTTTTGTTAAGACCAGCTGCGGAGATAGAAAATATGATAAGATGGAAGAAATTTCATACCTTTACAATTTCTTGTTTTAATTGAGATATAGTTGCATTGTCTTCTCCTATTGCAGGTAATACAGTTGACATTTTTAGCTGTAAGATATAAAGAGACTGTATTATTTACAAAGCTTAGCCGTATAAACAAAGCTACAACAATTACATGTATGGGAACATGATCTTTATATCATAGGCCTCTTGTTAACATCTGTTACGGCAATTCAGTTACAGTGTAGTTGTGTAGCTTCTAGCAAGTCCACCAACTGCAAAAGCACATTTATTACATATTACGTTTTTAATGTTTTTAATCAAAATTAAATACTTAAAAGGAAAAAACTAATATAAAATTTAAACTAGAAAGTAAAACAAAGTGTTGGAGTATTTTGCTGTTTGATTTTTCAGCAATATTATATTCTCTCAGCTAGAAAACTCTGTATTTATCTCTAGAGAGAATATAACACTGAAATAGATATAGGACAATATTGACAAGCTGAGCATTGCATTGAAATGAGCATTAGCAGTTCCTGTGACAGCGTAAACCAGAAACTACGCAAAATACAACAATACAGCACAAAATCCTCAACGCCCATTCTACGGATCGGGTCTATTGGTGGCATATTTTTATGGAGAGGAAATGACCAGCCCTGCATTGTAGTGGCTATATGAAGCATATAGCTGTCGCTATAGCAACAGTCTTCTGCGATATAATTAGCAGCAGGATAAGAATAAGATCAGCACCAGTTACAAAGTTTCCAATGCCCCAAGCAGAGTCAACAAACTTGCATTAGAAAAAGAGGAACAGTTAGGATCAATAAACTCTAAAGATCAACTTTTCAACTCTTGCATTGGCTTGCTCATAATATACTTACTCACTGAAAATCTAGTCACTCATTACAAACTTAGTCATAATCACATAATCAGATGCATAATCTACTGAAGATGAGCAATTTGATCACGTATATGAGTCATTGATGATACGAAATAGAGTAAGAGTGTCTGATCTAACAACGGCTAATGTGTGTGAAGCATCGGCAACCACACAAGAGAGAGATTTACAAGATTGCTTACAATCTCATTCCAATCTATCTCTAATTTACAGTATTCTACTACAAAATCATTTTTTAAATTTGACAGTTCTTTCAAAATTACATAAATTCTATGAGTGAAACTAAAGTTTTTTAAAATGTATGCTTATCCCATTTTAAATTTTTGCCCATTTAAAGTGAAACGTCGTAAATAAAAAGCAGTTCAGCCAGTTTGTGGGAGAGCCTTCTTTCATTACACTGTGTGTGAGGTTAAGCTAGGCAGGATAATGGCAGGTGAAACACGTGATTATAAAGCTGCTGGTGAGGATCGCTCATAAATCAGCAGACTCACAGCCCTAATGGAAAGAATTAACAGGACCCTTGAGTATCACATCACGAATTGTTTTTAAAAATTAATGCTGTTTGCATTATTTTTTACTTTAGGGGAACATATTTCAGTATTAATATGATTTAGGGAGCTGCTTGTATGATAAAGGTTTGAAATAAAGTTAGAAGCACAAAATATGTAATAGTTAACAATGTTTGTTTTTTAGAAAATCGAACTCAAAAATATTGAATGTGATTTCTAAATGATCAGACAACGCTGGGGGTGGGCGTTGGTTAAAGCACTCCTCTGAGAATTCTAAATGATAGGAAGGAGCTGTGCATGAGCGGCTGCAGGTCTTATAACTAGTCAAACAGCCTGGACTGTCTGGTTACAGAAAAATACAAAATATAAATATGAACCAAGTAACCGACCGATATGTTAGAAAACAGCCATCACGTATAAAATCAGTACTCAAAATAAAAACAGTATTAACTCTCTTGAAACATGATTCTTCACAAGTGACCAAACAAGTTCCTAGAAATATATACTTTCAGACTCTGAAGCATATACAAGCAGGTACAGCTAAACAATTTCAATTCGAGAAGAGTTGAGCCAGTCTTACGATTCACCCAACTTCCCCCTTTTCGCTACGGACTGGGGAGATGGCGCAAGAGTTCTCACTTTACACAACCAATAGCCCAGTGCTGTTCACGTCCAACTGAAGGAAATACATGTATTTGCTGTTGAAAATAATGTGTAATGAAATCAGGCTGAACCTTGCATAACTGCACACCCTGCACAAAAAGTTGCTTTTATTGTTCTGAGAGAATGAAAGAGTGGATGGAGCATTACTGGAGTGGTACTAAAGACGTAGTTACATCATAGTTCATGAATGAAATACAACCTAACAAATAAATATCTATTCTTTCTGTTCACCACTTGCTTTTCATTAAGGTGCTGTAATTGAGAAATTTCATAGCCTAAGTTCTTTAAATCTCTTATCGAGCTTCGGTTTGGGACGGGGGAGGGGAGGGTTGAAATTCTCACAAGAACATAACTTTTTTGCTATATTCCTCATATTTCTTCTTTTTTTTGTTTTATTTTCCATTCTAACTTTACTCTAGTACCGATTCCAGCACAGAACATAACATACTACATGATATTGTTGAACTCATAACAATAGTTGCTACATGATACCTACTCTTTCGTTCATCCATTCCAGCTTATTCAGAAAAATATTATACTCTTGTAAACAACTAGGAAAATTCCAAGCACCCAGCTGCATAGATTTATTATAATAACATTTACATATAAACTATATGCTGAGTTTATACGTAATATACTCACTATATACTGTACTTAGTAATATACTCACTATATACTGTACTTAGTAATATACTCACTATATACTGTACTTAGTAATATACTCACTGTATACTGTACTTAGTAATATACTCACTATATACTGTACTTAGTAATATACTCACTATATACTGTACTTAGTAATATACTCACTATATACTCTACTTAGTAATATACTCACTATATACTGTACTTAGTAATATACTCACTATATACTCTACTTAGTAATATACTCACTATATACTGTACTTATATTAGTAATATACTCACTATATACTCTACTTAGTAATATACTCACTATATACTCAACTTAGTAATATACTCACTATATACTCTACTTAGTAATATACTCACTATATACTGTACTTATATTAGTAATATACTCACTATATACTGTACTTAGTAATATACTCACTATATACTCTACTTAGTAATATACACACTATATACTGTACTTAGTAATATACTCACTATATACTCTACTTAGTAATATACTCACTATATACTCTACTTAGTAATATACTCACTATATACTCAACTTAGTAATATACTCACTGTATACTGAGCTTAGTAATATCCTCACTATATACTGTACTTAGTAATATACTCACTATATACTGTACCTATATTAGTAATATAATACTATCATACTAACTTTGTGCCAGTGATTCATCCACTCCTGTATAGATGACTTGATGCTGGTTTTAAGTATTTCTTTGCTCTCAATTCTACTCATATTTTCAGCTGCTACGTTCAGTAGGTGGAGATAGTTGTCACATGTCCTCTGTAAACTACATTAAAATGGATATAATTTTTTAAACATATCTCTCATAATTGTGATAGTTTGTATTTAATATAATATTACATAATATGCAATTTTGTAAGCAAAGCTGTAAGCTTCAGCTATAAAAAGAATGGTAATAGGAAACTATTTGTCAAAATTAAATGATTGGAATAATTTTCAAAGAATACTATTTTAATCATTTTTGACTAACATGTTTAGTTAGTAGTTGAAAAAAACTTTCTAGGAAACTTGTCATATACTCGAAGAGCCAAAAATATATCAGCTTTCACATTGACGCAAATATAGCATGTTCACCAACAAGCAAATTTACTTATACTGCATACACTATTTATATCCCCAAATATCAACTCTATTATTTTAAATGTTTCGCATGCATTACAGAGAAAATTTCAAAAAACATGTGGTTTACTTCCACAAAATGTGGTTTTTAGTCAACATCATTATTATTAAAAAAAATTCAAGAAACCAAGTACCAACCTAATAATTTTATCATCTCTGTCTTGCATAGTAATCGCCATTTGTGACTCCATGGCAGTCCGGGCAGAAAGACTTGTGTCTTCTCGCAACATGGAGTCTTTGATTTCCAGCTCTCTCCGCAGGGCCTGGGTAAACAAACTCGACATATTAAGAAACTTGGGGAGTCACATTGGACTTGAGTTATGACTCAAAACACTTGAGTTGTAATTTAAAACCCTGCAGTTACAACTCAAAACACGTGTGAATTGAATTACAGAACGACTGTTACTTTGTAATGATTTTGAATGTCAAATTATATCTATAATGTCACCATTTGCTACAAGTCTACTGAATGTTAACTTCTATTCAATAGCTTTAACAAAATCTGTATATACATATCTTTACTTAAATTTTAGGAGAAAAAACATTTATGGTCACTACAGTACCACCTTTATCTGAACATAATATAGAAGAGACTGAGAAGAAACTGTGATAACACATTCATCTCGTTTAGGGAATACAACATAAACAGGAAGTAAAAGTTTGTATTTCACAAGAGCAAGGGAGTTTTAAGACTACCCTACTATCAAATGAGATGTCACCTTAGGAAACTCACAAGTATGAGCAAACATTAAACAAATATTACAGCCATACTGAATTTACACAACAAATAATCTAAGATAGTAGTCATAAATATCAGTAAAAATTGAATCTCGATTTATCTGTTATTCTATTGGTCCAAACAAGCTGTTGAAATACGTGAAACAAAGGAAGGTGCCTTATCTTTTACAAATATTTTGGACACCAACGTATATACATCTATGAGTGTGTAAGTTTATTTTGATTTCAAAATCAAGCTTATGCAATGTAAGGGATACCTTACAAACATTTAATTATGAATGACTTCAGCCATTGTACCATAAGGAAGCTTGAAATATACATAGAAAAAGTACTTTGTACAGAAGAAGTCTGTATTTTAAAATGTAGAAAAACAACAAATAAAATATATAATACAAGAGTGAAAATTTATCCTAAAAAATTATTATGTAAAATTAACCAATGACTTGACTAACAATAACTTTTATTTTCCTACATTCCAGAAGATGCTTTTACTAGATTTGGGTTAAAATGAGCAGCATATCTCTGGCTTTTTAATGATACATAATAGTAGTAGGTTAGAAAAAAGCTAAATGTGTCCCGGAATAATATCAATTTGTTCAACGATATACATGATTCATTTACTTTTCTTTGTCCAAATTGATCAATAAATTAAAAAGCTAGTGTGATTGAACGGCTATTAAACTTTAAATTTTAAAAGAGGCATAAGATAAAAAGTTAATAATCCTGAGAATGAGCTGACCAAACAAAGGGCTAATCAATATCATCAATGGCAACTGTTAACAACTTACGTCAAATCTTCTAACTCTAGGAAATGACCATATTGCTTTAACAATATTTTAAGAATTTTAAATTCCTAAGTTTCAAACAAAGTATTATATTTTACAGACAATAAAAAGCTAATGTACCTTCAGGAAGCTCTGTATTATATGGTTTCACACACTCAATGGGTTTATAATTAATCAACATTTCCGGAAATGTTTTTATCAGAAACTACTTTGTTTTAAACTGACACATTCTTGATGTCCCCAGGAAGCAATATTATGAAAAAAATATAATTATGCCATCATTTACATTACAAATTGGAACATGGCAACTCACAAAAAAGTAATAAAATATTTTCGAAGCTATTTGAATTCACCTGGATTTCATTCTGCATTTCCTCCATGTTTATAGATTGAATATCGCGATTGACTACAGGCTTGTTCCTGATGTTCCTTGCCTACAATAATCTCACTTACTAAGAAAGTATTATGTAGATTACAAATTTCAACATAAACATCATAAAAAAATTAATTTATATGGGAAATATAAAGTTAAAATAAAAACCTAGAGGCAATTAACTAGAAGCTCCTTTGAAATACAAAAATACTGAAATTTCAATCCCTTGAGAAAAGTTGCATATTAACATCAATGACCCTAAAATTAGCAAAATTAATGTTTATAATCAAATACTCTGTGCATTTAAGCTATTTTATTGTAGCAAACTCACTAGAGAGGAAATTGAATTAAAAGGAATTGCATTATGGGATACCAACACAGAGCAACATGGTGCATTCTTTGACCTACAAGAGTTTGCCACACCAAGCTTTCCATTCATAAGTTCCATTCATAAAAAACCTTACATCACAAAAATAAATGCAAACGCAGAAATACATACTCTGTTAGCATATTTGAGGGCATTTAAGGTTTCATCGAAATCACTAGAAGCGGGGCTAATGCAACAGATCATCAGAGTCTTGGAATTTCCTCCTAAAGAGTCTTTCAGAAGCCGAGTGATCTTAGAATCTCGGTAAGGTATGTGAGACGACTTCTTCTTGGGATCGCCGAGTGCACTGATTACATTACCCAATGCCAGCAGTCCAGTGTTTATTGTGATCGATTCTAAAACAAAACAAATTCACCCACACTATAACGCAACACCAACTGGGATTAGAAAATCAGTACTGCCAGTATTAGGATACCTATAGAAGTAACTGATAGGAATGACTTAGCTAATTGTACAATAGATGTTACAACAACATTCTAAACCCAACATGGCCGACTGAGATGTCCTATACAATGTTACGTTAACTTGATATTGGAAATGTTGTAATCCATTGGCAAACTTTCTCATCAAACATAATTGACTACACCACATACTATTTTTGCACTTGATAATTTTTTTCTTCGAAAAAAAGCATTTAGGGTGAATTCAAACACATTTAGTTTTCCCACATCCAAAAACTGCCCTTGGGGACTGCTTCTATTTTAATTTCATTTCAGCACAGACTATAATGTGTATATAGTTTACAATATGAGCTCTAATATGTATATAGTCTACAATAAGCTCTAATGTTTATATATTCTACAATGAGCTCTAATGTGTATATAGTCTTCAATGAGCTTTAATGTGTGTATAGTCTACATAGCGCTCATGTGAGCCCTGCTACATAAGTCCAGGCTTCACAAGTCAATTGCATGACCCGATTGAGACAACCACAGCTCCTTTCTGATAAACATCTCAGCATCAATCTAATGTTTCAATTTCCCCTGCTTACAGTACAACTTGTACACAGGGGACGCCATGAAACTCTTGATGGAGTTGTTGATAGCCTTATTTTCAGCCTGAGCTATACAGATAGATATCAGATATTTGATGAACTAATGCTATGCACTCTTTGATTCCATCTAATGCTATTATTACTGAGTGTTATATTATAGAAAACTGCGGTTTGAAGGACATATATGCAGCTTATAATATAGTGTATATAGCATATATCATATATATGCAGATAAAACATATATAATAATATATGCATATAAACATATAATCGATTGGTTAGGAGCACCCAAAATACAAACTTGGCCAGAATAGACAATGTCTTTCCATGAAATACACAAAATAAATATAATTTTCACATTAAACAAATTATTTTATATTTGTCATCACATTAATTACATTAAACTTTGAGATAAAGTCAACACTGCTGAGGCACATTCCAAATATTGACTCAGCACCAGCTGCGGCCATCTACATAAGAGTATAACCAAAGGAAACAGGGGCACATTTGCTACCCAGAGATGAAAGTCATGTGGAATAGTCATTGGCAATAAAATCTCCTTTTCCTAATTTATAGTTTTGTTTGTTTGATAAGTCAAGTGGAAAACAAGACAATATCTACACCATGATGACAAATAAACCGGTGACTGCCAAGGTATAAATTACTAATTCAGCTTCCATAAAACCTAAATCAGTGTAATAAAAGTTCAAAAATGCAATTTACAAATATAAAAAATAAATATTGTTTTGTTTTATGTGAATGAAATTTGCATTGACTCACAAAATATAAATCAGTATAGTCATATATAAAGTAGTAAATTATATAAAAGCGTTAATGTTTCAACTTGTTATCTGTATGATGTAAGTACAGCTATGCTAGGAACTTCTGGAATAATATCTTCTCAATTTGCTGCTTTTATTAGAAACTAAAGCTAGCGGGCTAACACAAAATAGATGATTTAAGTTTATAGATTAATTTTCTGAGACTCAAAATAGCTCTGAAAACAACTAATAGAATATCAAGGTTACAATTATGATAAAAAACTCATTATTGGGAGATTTTGCCGCTAGCCATAAAAGCCACTGGATGCCCTTCCTATCACCACCAATTAACCCTGTAGGAATTATAGAACCAGGTACCTAGTATTCACTACAAGTATTATAGTAGGCTAACTACCTTAACATTTGTATGGCATACCAAGAACCTACCCTGGTGCAATAATTCACTGACCTTTGAACCTGTCACCAACGTTCCCAGTTCTGTGGGCTCTCTCCGATCCAGCCAGGTCAACAAAATGAAACTTGGAACACACATAGTGATATTGTTCTACAACAGAAAGTCACATGTTCACACCGGGTATCTAAAACATGCTGGTTTTCAGCCAGGGATGTGTTGGTTCAACTAGAATACTTGTCCCTATGTCAGAAAATAAAGTATCTCACAAAATGTCACCCTTGTACACATTGAAACTAGAGGAAAACTAATAGCTTTGTCCCTAATAGCCGTCACGTTAAATTAGCTTAAAACAGAGATAGATCGCTGGTCAAGAGAAATGTGTTATAGATAATAGTAGAATCAACAACCATGTATCTTAATTGAGTAGCAACAGTAATTTTATTGAACTCCAATCGATCATTTAATCACAAAACAATAATTATTCCATTCAAAACATTTCTTTACATGACACCATCTCGCTGACGTAATAGTGATATCAAAGGCATCATTAGAGCATGGTTATTACACCTCTATGAACAATAATGACGCTCTGAGAGTTCCTACCTCTGAAACCAAAGTCACATGGGTGCTACTTAGTAATACACTCACAGGAAAGTACTTGAGTGTACTAACAACTAATAACAATAAAATCGTGTACAGGTTGAGAATCATCTCAATAAAAAAAATTAATTTGAACTAAATAATACATGTTTTCAAAAACAACGCTAATGTGAGTCATCAGCGTAAGCCGTAAACTCGCAGGTAGAGTATGCTGAGCGCAGGTAGAGAATGTTGAGAGAACAAAGTTACCTGGAGCTTCTTCAGCACCATCATCTATTTCGTTGGCCCGCCATTGTTGCTCTGTAAAACAGTTGCGATATAAATTATAACAAACAAAGTCCACTGTAAATACTATCAAGTAAATACATGTATATACAGTAAGTATTACCAAGTAAATACATGTATATGCAGTAAGTATTATCAAGTAAATACATGTATATACAGTAAGTATTACCAAGTAGATACATGTATATACAGTAAGTATTACCAAGTAGGCTAGATACATGTATATACAGTAAGTATTATCAAGTAGATACATGTATATACAGTAAGTATTACCAAGTAGATATACATATATACAGTAAGTATTACCAAGTAGATACATGTATATACAGTAAGTATTATCAAGTAAATACATGTATATACAGTAAGTATTACCAAGTAAATACATGTATATACAGTAAGTATTACTAAGTAGATACATGTATATACAGTGAGTATTATCAAGTAGGCTAGATACATGTATATACAGTAAGTATTACCGAGTAGATACATGTATATACAGTAAGTATTACCAAGTAGATACATGTATATACAGTAAGTATTACCGAGTAGATACATGTATATACAGTAAGTATTACCGAGTAGATACATGTATATACAGTAAGTATTACCAAGTAGATACATGTATATACAGTAAGTATTACCAAGTAGATACATGTATATACAGTAAGTATTACCAAGTAGATACATGTATATACAGTAAGTATTACCAAGTAGATACATGTATATACAGTATGTATTACCAAGTAGATATATGTAGTATATACAGTAAGTATTACCAAGTAGATACATGTATATACAGTAAGTATTACCGAGTAGATATATCTATATACAGTAAGTATTACCAAGTAGATACATGTATATACAGTAAGTATTACCGAGTAGATACATGTATATACAGTAAGTATTACCGAGTAGATACATGTATATACAGTAAGTATTACCAAGTAGATACATGTATATACAGTAAGTATTACCAAGTAGATACATGTATATACAGTAAGTATTACCAAGTAGATACATGTATATACAGTAAGTATTACCAAGTAGATACATGTATATACAGTAAGTATTACCGAGTAGATACATGTATATACAGTAAGTATTACCAAGTAGATACATGTATATACAGTAAGTATTACCGAGTAGATATATCTATATACAGTAAGTATTACCGAGTAGATATATGTATATACAGTAAGTATTACCGAGTAGATATATGTAGTATATACAGTAAGTATTACCAAGTAGATACATGTATATACAGTAAGTATTACCAAGTAGATACATGTATATACAGTAAGTATTACCAAGTAGATACATGTATATACAGTAAGTATTACCAAGTAGATACATGTATATACAGTAAGTATTACCAAGTAGATACATGTATATACAGTAAGTATTACCAAGTAGATACATGTATATACAGTAAGTATTACCAAGTAGATATATGTATATACAGTAAGTATTACCAAGTAGATACATGTATATACAGTAAGTATTACCAAGTAGATACATGTATATACAGTAAGTATTACCAAGTAGATACATGTATATACAGTAAGTATTACCAAGTAGATACATGTATATACAGTAAGTATTACCAAGTAGATACATGTATATACAGTAAGTATTACCGAGTAGATACATGTATATACAGTAAGTATTACCAAGTAGATACATGTATATACAGTGAGTATTACCAAGTAGATACATGTATATACAGTAAGTATTACCGAGTGTTACTGTAAATACGGAGTGTGACCGACTGGAATGCTCATTCATCTGTGTAGAACCTGTTTGTCTGGCTGCAGATCCATGGTGCAGACAATACAGAACCTCATCAATGGTCTTACATGGTACAGCCCTCATTCCAGAAACAACTGCAAGAGAATAACATCTCATTCAGTCAAACAGTAGAATATGGACACTGATAACCTGCAAGCCAATGTCACTTAAATTTTCCTTGATTAAATTGCTCATCTATATACATATTATAAACATACTGCCTGGTAGCACATTACTAGAGGGTAGAACTATATATAACACAATTATGATACAAACTGCTTAGTTGATAGTAATTGAGGTGGTGTGCACTTTCCAGCTGTACTCTAAATGCTCAATATAAAGATTTAGGGGTTATATTGGTGAACAATATGAACATATGTCACACAACTTGGACGTAAGATGGTTTAGTTTAGTAATAGCTAAGAAGACAGATTTTCAGCTGTACTGTAAATGCCGACATGGAAATTTAAGGAGTGTCAAGCTGTGACATAGTTGAGTTCATACCCTGGTAGCAAACCAAATCTTTGGCTTCATGCAACCGCAGAACAGCTTTTCCAAAGATACATGACACGTAGTAGACAGCTGGTTAATCAGTTAATAAAACAGGGTTTATATATCCACCCCTCCAACTTGTTCATGTATTAAACTAGAAACTCCAGCAGTTTCTTGCTATCAAAGTGTTTTTATATGTATGGGCTTTTCACAGTTGAAACAAGTCTAGTATAGATGGGTGTTTATAAAATAAAACAATAAAACTTATAAAATCTTTTCAAGTCTAAAATAAAGATAATAAATGTGAGAAAATTGTACTCCATAATATACAGACTATAATGTGTTTTATTATGAAAATATATTCATATTTCAAGTATATTATTTCAATTCATCTATAATATTTCAGTTTTTAGGGAAGCAAAAAATAGAAAATTATCTCATTCTACTGTTTGATAACAGAACCCTCGTTATTATAAAGTTTTACTTCTACACAAAATATATAATTTCAAGACAATAGCTAGTAGAAAAGACTCGTTCATCAAAACTCAATAGCTAATGTCACGAGTCAATACATTTCCTGCTGTGTGTCTAGACGTAACAAAGCTGGAGTCCAGGAGGAGCAATATGATTGTAATACCAATGTACAATGAACGCTAAGTGGGACAAAATGCAGTACACATTTAATAAATGTGCATAAAAACTAATTGAAAATGGGATATTAATTATTCGATATAGAAACACGATAATTGAGTGTCCCATAAGATATAGCGAGTGACCAACTATTTGTTACGAGATGTTTAGGTATAGCGGCAAGGTATAGGAATATGCTTGGGCTTAGAACATTGAAGAAAGCGTAGGTTTGTAATGATGCCTGATAGGGAAATATGTAGTTGGTGATTTGAGCATGGTTTTCATAGAAAATGCCCATATGCACAGCCTTTAATTTATGTTTGTGGGTGTTTCACTTTTATAACAAAAAGACATCCATTAAGCACATTCAAACAAAATTTTAAAACATTCAGGGGCAAATTGATCAAAAGTTTTGATGCACTTCTTATGCATTCCAAATGTATAATGAATCAAGAGTAACATAGATGATTCAATATAACTTCAACGCATGCCCCAATGTGTGTAGAAAATTCCCCTTGACCATAGTTAAAGAGAGTATACAGCTGCAAGACTTGATAAGCGTTAGGCAACAATTACTAGACATATATTCATACAATGGCTTCCCCATGTGTATATTCTATACTGAGCTGAATGCATTATGTTATCCTAAATATACCCCATGCTACAAAACACTAGCTGAAGTCATATAATACATTATCACTCAATATATTGCATGGTCACCCTTTCTTATGTTATAATACTGATAACAATGCCTATACTCTACAGACTAACATGAAATCTGAAGCATACGCTCAATGAAGTATGAAGTAGTGTCGCAACACGTGATGATCAGAAACCTGATGATGTCACCTAAAGACATATTCTAACCAGGGGGGCGGCAGTATAAATGTCACATGAACAAGATAAATGCCCTCGACTTATAATCAAAGATATAAGTATATTACAATTTAATTTTTCTATGTGAAATATTGGATTTCTATGAAAATGCTTAAAAGCTTAAAGCAATATCCCGCAGAGTAATGAAGTGCCTCGCATACTCATAAAACAAAACTCATATACTTTTCAATCTATTTTACTATTTCCCAGAATTAGAAATTTCCCTTAGACTTAAAAAGAAGTTAGAGGTAGTATACTAAAGGTAATATTGGCAGGTGGTAAACTAAAGGTAATATTGGCAGGTGGTAAACTAAATGTAATATTGGCAGGTGGTAAACTAAAGGTAATATTGGCAGGTGGTAAACTAAAGGTAATATTGGCAGGTAATATTGGCAGGTAGTAAACTAAAGGTAATATTGGCAGGTGGTAAACTAAAGGCAATATTGGCAGGTGGTAAACTAAAGGTAATAGTGGCAGGTGGTAAACTAAAGGTAATATTGACAGGTGGTAAACTAAAGGTAATATTGGCAGGTAATATTGGCAGGTATACCTGTGTTGCCCTGCTCATCTTCCCGTATGGTTATATCTTTGCTGTTGGTGCTAACATCAAGTAAATCTCTCAAGTCCTCTAAATACAACTCTAAGTACGATGCAGACACTTGAAATTCTACTCCTTCCTTTCTCCCTGCCTAACAGTAAGCGAAATACAATAAAAATATCTTGAACGATATTGTATTTGAACAATATGTCCAGATTAGATCTCCGCTTTCAATATGAGAGCAAATTACATTACAATAAGTATGGAATTATCACATTACAGGATTACATTATTATAGTACATAAAGATTTCAAGATGTGCCAAGAATTTCATTTCAAGTAAATTATAAAAAGCATGTTAAAATTTTTGTTAAAAAATTCAAGCTCAATTTCTTGAATTATTTCAAGAAAATAAGTGTGGAATTCAATGTGTCTTTTAGCAATGTCTTAATCACTATTGTAATTTGGGAAAAGTGCAAGAGATGAGTAGGTATAGTAGAATAAAGCAAATAGCAACATCTCTAAAGCCACTCTATACATACTTATACTATTCATATATGTCATATAAAAAGCAACTAAATTATAATTACTTGTATCTACTTGTATATGGAAAATTAAAAAAAATTAATACATCTATTAATAAATGACTGGCTTTTAATCACATATTTGTATGACTAAGCACAATTATGAAATTCATCACTTAAATCTTTAATTTTCTTAGAAACCATCAATCATGAAGCTATTGAACTCTGCTGTATTGTAACATAGCAGCGGGAGTTCCTATGTTGAAGCAAAAAGCGGAAATTAACATTAATATTTCATAAACTATTTTAACAAAGAAGGCATGCGGCGTCTATATTTAGATACGAGTAGCATCGTGGAATACTAATTAATCAATATTAACAGTGTGGGAGGTTATTAATCTCAACAGCACACACTCAAATATTTAAATTTAAACTTTGTGCACCAGAATGAGAGTATAAAAATATCAAAGTGTGTTTGCAAATAAATTGCATCGTATATTCCTTACCACTAATCTTATAAATTATGTATATTATTTTGTTTTAAAATAACATGTGTTCCGTACAATACAGTAAAATTATTCATTGTGTCTACAAAAAGACCGAAATCTTAAACATTATAAATTATGTATTGGCCTACGCAATTCATAAACTATTCAAATCTAAATACAGCATTGATACTGAGATATATAATTTGTATGCACAATCTTTATTGCAAAATGTTAAACAATTTGAGTTGTTTGGCGGTTAGATGACTCACTTCAATTAAATGGAAAAGTTTCTGTAGAGATCGAGGTATAACTCCCATTTCATCATCGGTATGTGTGGCGGCGCTAGTTCCACCGATGGTGTAAGTCTTTCCGGACCCCTAAAAACACACCTACACACAATCAGCTGCTCAAAAGAAGCTGACATCATCGTATTCACTGATATCTCAGTCAGCCGCAAAATAACAAAATTGTCATAAAATGATCTGAATAGGGCCATCTCCCAGGTGAGAATTACAATATGCGTTTCCAGTATATTTTACTGATTTATTTTAAAGGAAAATCTTGTAAACATGTTTATTGATTTAAAGCTACAGAGCAATTACCTATGAGGCATTTGTGTGCACGCTACCACACACATACTAAGTTTCACAAACAATTGTAATATGGTGTTTAGCATGTTATAATGCTTAAACGTTTAAAAGTCCACAAACATGATAATTTAATTTTATCTTAATCATAGACAATAAAAAGAGGTGCTACAGATATCATATCTTGATAAGCTTTGAGTTTGGCAACTTCATGCAAGCCTTAGAGTAGTTAATAGTGTTGAAACCCTCTTTATAATGCACTTGTAGCAAGATAAATAGTAAATTTACACTTACCGTCTGCCCATAAGCAAAGACAGTAGCATTAAAACCCTCAAGGCAACTGGACACCAAATCATCTATACACTTTTCATAAACCGCATCCTAAATAATATTTTAATGTAATATGATGCATTTATTATATAAAATATAGTTTACAAATATTGCATATAATACAGTATAATTATATATATTCAGTATAAATTGTATTTACTGTATATTCAGTATATAAACTGTATATACAGTACTTACTGTATATACAGCAAATAAAGTATATGCAGTATATTCAGAATATACTGCATATACTGTATTTACTTTATTTAATGTTTAAATATATTACATATATAGTATAATTTTATATATTACTACGTTAGACCATCATAGCTAACATAAATTAATATATAGATAAAAGTGATTTGGACAAGCAATTTTAACCAGAGTACTGTATTTTGTCCAAGACAGTGATATGACGAAAATACACCCTATGAATACCTGCTTCTCAAGGGGGGAGATTACGTAGTCAAATGTGAAGAACCGATCTTTTCCAACTAGAACTTGCTTAGAATCTTTGAGCACTTTGACGCATTTTTGCTCACCAGAAACTTTTTCCTTTGGCAATAATGGCCGCACCTAACCAGAAAAAACTTGTATTTTCAAAACTTACCAAAGATATTTATAATGCTTTTCATCTATTAGTAAATCTAATAACCGTAAATGTTAATAAATCTGAATATGATTAATTTTTATGTCAAGTTCACTTTTCCTACTACTTACTCGGACTGCAACCTTGACATTGTCATCCACCATTGCGATGAGCACCTTGAGAAAAACTTAATCAGTAGTACTTGGTCTTTGTACCTAAAAACCAAAATTCATAGGTGTAACCAATTGCTAGAGTTAGCAATGTTTACAAAATAGACTTTTGTGAATTTATTGAGCTATAATAATCAGATAAGATTTAAAATACATCAATTCAAAGAACTTTAATTCTTGATGAAATGAAGCTCAGTATGCAGCAAAAATGTTTTGTGGTTCTAGTTTCATTTTTAATTACTAGTTTAATGTTTTTGAGGCTGAAATCAATATAGATTAATAACCTGTTCAGTTAATTACTCATCACACACCATACCTACTGTTTAGTACATATAAAATGCAAGAAGTCAGAATCTTTTTGAAAATACATAACTACATTATGACTACTTTTATTCAATGTTCCTAAATATTAAAAGTATCACAATGACAGAGCATATACTTATATTATTCACACACACAAAATATACCTATGGCAAGTGTAATTAATGCCTACTAACAAAAATATTTCATTAATATCTTACAAAGTCAGTAAGTGAATAAAAAATGTAAAACTTTAGCTTTTCATTGAACTTAATGTACAGAAATAGTTTTTTGGGTTACAGTAGAAGGTTCGGCTAGGTTTGTATTTTTGCAACTTGTATTGTATCATGATGTGCTTCTTAGTAAGAGACTGTAAACAAGCATACAGCTGGTTATAGAGCAAAGTACAAAGCAATAACTTCATATGCAAGCAATATTGAGAAAATATAATTGACTTGGTAGTCATTGCAATCTGCTCAGTTTTGGGCTTAGTCTTCATCTTGGTGAATTATGTTAAGATTGCAACTATATTAAATTCAAAAAGAATATGAATTATTTGATACAAGCCGATCTTCAATTCTAAAAATGTTTTCCTATAAAAATGAATGGCTGTGACTTCATCAATTAGTCTAACCAAAATTAAAGGCAAAATTAAACTTGCATTTAAGTAAAAAGAAACACAGCAGTGCAAGTAAGTAGTATCACTAATATGAGCATAGATGATTGATATGTACTAGTAGTAATAAGCAATATTATCAGTAGCAAACATAGTAATAATCATAACCATCATTATTATTGACCCATGGTTACGTTGTTTTGCCATTCAAATTACAACTTATCAACATCACTAAAATATAACTACAACTATTAGCATATTATAATGGGAAATAAGAATAAAATTAACTGTAAATAACACTAATAGTATTACTATTGTCTGTGGGTGGTACTAAAATAATAAGACCAACAGTAAGTGTTACAGTGAGAGTACAAAAATAACTGTGAGTATTGATAATCACAATACTAATAATAATAGTAATACACATATACACTGTAACTATAAGTTAAAGTATAACTATTGCAATTACCATTAATAAATCAGTAATAGTATTGCTGTTACTATTAGTATTACTATTATACTCTCACTCTGAATCAGACTGTCACAATCACTATTATTGAGTATGACTATTAGCATTAGTCTTAGAAATTATCAGGTATTATAAAAATATGAGACTTGTATGATGATAATATTACTATATGATAAGATATAGTAATATTATAATTATACAAGTCTCATATTTTTATAATACATGATAATTTTTAAGACTAATGTCAATGTAATGCTAATAGTCATACTCAATCATACTGATTGTGGCAGTCTGATTCAGAGCAAGAATATATAAGTAGTATTAATAGTAACAGCAATACTAATACTTAGTTGCTAATTGCAATAGTTATACTTTAACTTATAGTTACACTTATAGTCATAGTCATAGTGATCTTCAATCTCATTTTCATAACCATACTAATAGTAATAGTGATACTCATACTGTTACTGATAGAGTAATACTGATAGTGATACTAATAATCATAACGATTATGATTATCATAATGATAATGTAAATGTAAATGTTTAACTTAAAGTTAAAGTTAAACTTAATCACTCAGTCAATGATGTTGATAATGATTAATGACTAAATGAGTGTATGATTTAAAACTCAGCTATTTATGGCAACTTTAAGACAAAATGAAAATGGATAAAAATTTATTTTACGCTTTTTGCGTCACAAGTACGAGATAATTTGTGTAACGTGTAACCATGATAATTATAACTATGCCTGTAAATTCAAATTTATGTTGGCAACCAAAACAATTTTCGAAGCCATTTTGATTAAAAAAATCAAATGGACTCGTGGTAATTTGCCTCTTGTTTAAATTCCGTGACATCGTAATGGTATACTTATGCTTCGTGATTCGAAAGTATAAACGTTTTAAGACATCGAATACCCTAGTTTTAGTGTTATAAAGATGACAACTCTATGAAAAATAAAATCCATGCAAGTGGCTCTTTGTTATTCATGTAATTTTTATAACTGTTTCATATTTTTACATCTTTGCAGTTAAGCGTCTATTCTATGCCAGCATTTGAAAAATATTTTTGCAATTAATTGTAATAATTTAAGCAAAAAATATACATTACAACTGATTGGTATAGAGTATAGACTGTAGACTATAGTATAATATTATTAAAGATGAAGAAATATTATGTTGTAGTTTTAACTGCAATAAGTTAAGCAATAAAATAAATGCTTGTATTTAAAAGAAATTCAAAATCTGCGTTAGACTGGAGTTTTATGCATTTGTCCAAAATTTTCTTCAAGGTTGATTTTTTTATAACCCAGTTTTAAGAATAACCAGCAGTTGGAAAAGCAAAATCTGCATCAAATGCTTTGCCTTCTGTAGCACTTGCTAGCATGTAATATTTAGTTCATGTGAACTGTAATTTATAAAAGCAAAAGTTTGTTTGCATTTTCAAGAAGAAAATGTGCAAAAAATTATCTAGTGAGCTGGCACAAATTAAATTAATGTTTGGGGAATAAACTACATCATTTCAACACATATGCATTTTAATTGCTGCAATTTACAACTCTATCAATTGTTCACAGCATGGGTTGTGCGTCATAAACTTTCAACTCCTAGGGTTTTGAGGGCTAAATGAAGGTCATCCTTTGCCAAGTTTGCAAAGTGCTCAAAGTGCTCAAAATGTTTAAGAAAGTATATGGCATATATTCATGAGTATAATATATCATACAGTTAGAAGTATAATTATGTTCAACAAGTTTTAGCCACACACAATAAGCCAATGAATGGAAGCCTTGCAGGCATGAGATTATGTCAACATTGTGATGCTAGGTAAGATACACGCATGAGTTGAGTCAATATCAATATGATCTAAGCACAAGGGAGAGTATAAAAGGAGAAGTCTTCACTATCAATAAACCATTATACTCTGAAGACTTGTACTGCACACAGCTCAGTGTTACAGTGTTACATCAGTCTCTGGATACACATAGTAAAAATAGAAACTGTAACTCCTTCATAGACTTTATTGGCAGGTAAAAAGTGATTGTGTTTTACAAATTATCTAAAGAATTCTGTTTTTGTCAATTCAACTAAACATATTTGCAACAAGCTAGGCGTTGCACAAGCCTATATTTTTAAATATGACTTATTTACATTACTTTAGTTTTTTTCATGAATAGTATAACTGTCTAGATTCTAAAACATAGACAGTTCAGCATTAAAATATTATTCTATATGATGTATGTTGTAGAAAGCACAGCCACAGACTTTACAAACTTATTATGGAGGTATCTAAGCTTGCGCTAAACACATTTCGGACTATGCTAATTCTATATATTGGATTATTAAACTGCTTCGCGATCTCAAAGCCTGTATTAGTCAACTCTTACAGCGAACTGTCTTCTAACAATGATTGGGACTTAGAACAACTTGACACTACCACATTATCAGCTACAACAGAGATAGATACATATACAACAGCGAAATACAAGTTAAGCATGCGGGAAAAAGTTCTATTGGGTGAAATGTTAGCCAACTCCGTGTTGAAAACTTCTGAACCAAGTCAAAAGAGCCGCTACAGACGATTATGTGAGTTTTAAACTATGCAATCTGTAATCTCTTTTGAATGAAATTAACTCAACGGCAGTATTTTATCAGCAGCGAGTTTATTAGGTGATGGTTACAATCACACAATGCATGTAGAATGTGGCATTTGGGTTGATAAGAAACTCGTTTATTAAATACCAGTAATAAAGCAACTTTTCAGTAGATAACACATTGTTTTAAGAACAAATATGCAATGCTACAAGAACACACTTAAATGTCATGCTCTCAGCATGCTGGTGAAATATTATGTTGATATTTGAATTTGAACTTCATTGTATAAATCCAAAAGTCATCAAGTGTTAGTGACAATAGTGACAAGTGTCTGCTATGAGCTTTTTGTGGTTGTAAATAATCACTGCTAAATGATGCGGCATATTAACGCTCAGTGAATGCAAATTAAAGATTTTTCTGGAATAAGATAAACTAATGTTTTCATACAAAGATTTCTGCTGATATTGTTTAAAAAATGATCAATAATAATAAATGAGTTTCTGTTATAGCATACATATTTTTTGGTAAAAGCTAGATATTTAATTAGAAAAAAAATGACATTGGTTATATTTTTGTTGTAGCATTAATGGGGCTAGACAATGTAGGCACTGCTGCCACAGTGTTAGAGAGAATGAGGAGTAGAATGCGATCTCAATGGACTACATCTAAAGAGAATGATCCACAAACTACCACCACTACTACTACCACTTCTAAGCCTGTATATATTAGCAGAACAAGGTCTAAAACAAATATTAGACAACCCAGCAAAATACGTCCTGAAATGATTTACTCAATCCTAAGACATTTAGACAGTTCGTCTTCATTGTAGTGATACACACTACCTTCACATAGGATCTCTACCTCATCCATTTGATCAGGTGAGCTTTGAGTTGCTTTTCAGTTATTTTAGCTCAGTTATTATATTCCAGCATAATTTTTAGCTATGAGCTTGCAATATTCTCTCTGTAAAAAGTAGAGAACAACATCATTGTATTAAAATTTTCACTGCTCTCATGGAATAAAAACTTATAGTCTGTAATTTAAACTCATGAATGTGATCATAAAATAATATTTTTATTTTTATTTCAGGAATCTGTGATAACAGCTCGCTCAAACAAACAAGTGGAAATCTCTAAAGTAAAAATTATGTATTCTATACAGCTAGTATAATGCATGGTGCCAAATCTATATAACAATGCAAGCAAAGCAATAAAAATTTCAATGGACTTGGAAATCAACAATTATGTCTTTAGTTTTTTAAGTGTTTTTCTGTAACACTGCATTTATTTTACTATTTATTTATTTAAAACTGATTATTTATTATTTATTGTTATAATGACATGTTGTAAAGACAGCATGCTTATACTATTTAAGCAGCAATGTATTTTTGTAGTTAGTTATGGTGCTATATTGTGATAACAAGCTGTGTGATAAAACAGTATTTTATGTATTATTTATTTAATGCCATATTGACTGTTGTGTTAGTATAATAAACGTTCAGCAATATCTAAATCACTGTTCTTAAGATACAAGTCAAGGATTATTACATGAAAGAAATTTTCATTAAACAATTAAATTTACCTCTGAAATTGAACAAATGCCATCATCTAAAACTTGCAACTGCATCAAGTGCTAGCGTCACATGAATTAATTAAGTTGTTACAGAAGCCTTCTGCACTTTTTATGTCATTAAAATGCTTAAGGTTGACCATGAATATGACTCTGCTCAATGCACAGATGGACACAAAAAAAACTACTTTTATAATACAGGAGTTATGAAGTATCTCGTGAGTGCAGTCTAAAAGGATTAAAATCAATAACTTGTATAATAAAAAGAAAAAGAAAACTCCAAATCATGAGGCTATGCACGCTGCTTGCATGATGGCACAACTACAATATTAAACAGCTGTTCACTCAAAAGTCACAATAATTGTTTAAACTAGCTCTCTGCACTGTAAATATTGTCAATTCTAACATTCTGTAAAATAGTCACGGAAAATGATGAAAAAACCCAAAACAACATTTTTAAGTTAGGGTTGTCAACCCATTGTAAAATAGGAAAAGTAATTTTAAAAAAGTTAATAATAAAACCATAATAATTTATATTTAAACGTCATAAACACAATGTTGTAAAATTAGGCTATACTCTGTAAACTATATATATAAGCGATAACGCTAATTTAACTGATGCGTATTAAAACAGCTAAAATACATGGTTAGAAATGCTATGAAAATAAAAAACGGTATTATATTGCATTATTGCTGACATTGATCAACTAAGTTTGAGTAAGTAATGAAAATTTTGTGCTGGTGAACAATTAAAACTTAATTTCTATGCAAGAAAATTCTGCCCATAAAAAAGAATATGTCCTAAAATAACTTCAATGAAACTAAAACCTGAAGTTGCATGAACAATGAACCATGTAACTATTAGAAAATGCTTAGCACAGTGTATAAGATAATAAAATTTGTAATTGACTAGGCTGTTGAACTTACACACACAATTGGTCAAGGTGAGGGGGTACATAGTGGTATGCCATACCCTCACCATATTTTCTTGGTGGTCTCCTATATAAAGTTAGGCGTACCCCCTGACATTCTACTTTATAAGAATTATATAAGCCCGGAAATTTGTACTATTCAAGTTTTAGCATAGCTGTATTCTCTCCAGATTTGAACCACTGCACACAACTTGATAGTTTTGTGATATATATACATGCATTGACTATAATTCAAATCGTTAAATACAGCATTCTGTTAAACATGCATTCACACCAATACCCACAGTAATAGAAATAAAGTATAAATTTCTAGAACCAATTATTAATTTGCCATTCTAATCTTAGTTGTAGTGCGCATTTTCAAGGTGCATAAACTGTAAACGGACTGCTTACAAAAACGTTTTAAGTTGTATAAAGTGTCCCTAAATTAATCTTATAATTAATTGTCCACACTGTATTTTGAAAAAAGCAATGAGTAATCACAATAATACGCACCATCATCATGCCACAGCGGTGTGCATTAATTTAGCAGTTGTCTTTTCATTTAGCAACTCTACGCGTGCTTTGTAAACATAGTTCACTTTATCAATCGCGCACCCTTGCATTTCCTTTCTTTTTGCTACTGAAGTCCTAGTAGATAAATCCAAAATGGATAAAACCGCTGGAGCACAAAGTCTAAAAATGGCTAAAGTAAGTATATTAAATATTTTATTCTCAATTGTTAAAATCCCCGTGGAACTGAAATATTATTTTTTAATTTTGGTCCGTTGAAGCTATCGATGTCACCCAATAATGAATTATTTAGTAAACATTTCCTCTTAACTCTTAAGTTTTCGACCAGTCTGAGTCACTGTCAGTGCGAATGTTACTTACTCTTAGTAGTGTTATTATTATTAGCCTAGTCATCGTTGTTGTTATTGTGATTTTCATAGTGATTTTGGACAAACTCAAACTGAAACATGCAGTGAAAGGCAAAACCAACTTTTCTTCTGAAGTTAAACTTAATCAGAATCATTATCAAAATGATAATCTCAATCAATATCGTAATCAGAATGCATTTCAATTTGTAAGACTTGAACACTTACAGAAAATCTCGGAAGCTTAATTTTATCGCATTTATATCAATCACAATATGAATGTTGATTTAAAACAAAATCGAGAATTGAGTTTGCTGTCCATTGACCTACGGCTACTCCTACTCCTAGTCGTACTCGTTCTCGCATATTATTAATTCTATTATGCTTTTCAAGTTTGAGATTATAATTAAATCTGAATAGAAAGAGCAAAACAATCGTAATTGTCATCATGCATTAGGTGTTTTTTTTATAATTAACTTGGACAAAAATTTTCATTAATTGCTGTACTTGTAATCACCAGTAGTGTGTAAAGTGAGTAATTGAATTTGTAGTGATTTTGTTCAGTCACAGTGTCACTTTAGTATTGCTTCAACTTAATCTTATAGTTACTTATATTATTTCGTTAAGCAGACGGGTAAAAAAGGCTTGAACTTGGCTTGACACCTTAATGACGCTCACCTTCAGCCTAAAACCTTTACTCTCAGTATCATACTGATACTTGTTTCTCCAACACTTATTGTAATACTCAATCTTATAGTACTTTTTTAGGATAACTGCACCTTGTTATTGTACAACTGTACAGTTTAACAATTTCCATGATCATATGTTCTACTTTTATTATAGGTTATCAAAGTTCTTGGTAGAACAGGCTCTCAAGGCCAGTGTACACAGGTATGATCTATATACACAGTCTATATTCTCTATCTGGTTTCCTTAACTTTTAGGTGAAATTTGACTTGAATAATAGAATAATTGTTTTCAAATATTTGTAATAATGTTAGTAACTGTAATAAGTGTTCATAGTATATCCTTATATGTGCTCAAATTTGAGCTATAGTTTCCTCTGTTTTTCTATACTTCTTCGTGTTATGAAAAAAATGTATCCAATTTATGTTGTTAGGTCAGAGTAGAGTTTTTAGATGAAAGCAGCAGATCTATTATCCGCAACGTTAAAGGGCCAGTAAGAGAAGGTGATATTTTGACTCTACTGGAAACTGAAAGAGAGGCTAGGCGGCTGCGATAAACAGTATGTCTACATTTGAGTAATCTGCATTATTTTGTTGTAAGCATTTGTTGATAATGTAGGTTCATTCTAATTCACTCTTGCACTGCGAATTTTCACTAGCTTCGTTTTCTATCAATTAAAAAACTTCACCCAACTGCTTTGAAATCTGGTGAATGTGCCTAAAGCCCTAAATTGCATGAAAATATAATAATTATTCTATGGTTATTTTTATTTGAGTGTTATACCTCAGCAGTAGCTGTTTTTGTGTTGATGTGTATAAACCTTGAAACATGACTTGAATATATAATGCTAGTAACGTGTGAATTTTTATTTATTTTGTAGTAAATAACTGAGGATGCTGAGAAAAGACAGCGAATGGTGTCATCTGGTGTATGGACTAGTCTGTTATTTATTTGTTATTGCAATAAACTAGTTATAAAAAAGTAAACTAAACTGTAGTCATTTTGAATTACATGAATTTAACTATGAAAAAGCTATGTATATATATATCAGCACTATATAAAATCTTGAAAGTTTTGTTAGCAAGCAGTAAATCCACCATCGATAGGTATGGTGGTTCCATTAATCATGGAAGCCTTGTCACTTAGCAAAAACAATACTGGCTGGGCCACTTCAATAGGGTCACCAAATCTGCCCAATGGTATTCGCTCTTTCATCCAGGCTGCCCTTGCTGGGTCCGACCATCCAGCCATTGACATGTCTGTAGTTATTACAGTTGGGTTTACAGCGTTTACTCGTATGTTCTTTGGGCCCAATTCACAAGCCATCACTCTGGTAGCAGAGTCCAGAGCTCCTTTAGTGGCAGCATAGCCAACGTGATCAGCTAACGCTGCCATTGATGCCTGGCTTGATATGTTGACTATTGCTCCGCCATTCCCTCTTCTGATCATACTTCTCACCACAACTTGTGAGACATTAATAACTGCATTGACATTTATGTTCATCATATCGGCAACATCGGAGCACTTGGTGTCCAGGATAGAGTCGCATCTTGCTATGGCAGCGTTGTTAACCAGCAAATCGAAGTCCCCTAGACCTGCAATAATCTTGTTTGATTCTTGTAAATCGGCAAGATCACAAAGGACTGTTTCTACTTGAGGATATTCAGCTTTCAATGAATCCAGGTCTGACTGGGTTCTGCTCAGTGCTACTACTTGTGCACCGCATTTCATCAGTTCTATCACAATCACTCTTCCTATGCCCTTGCCAGCTCCTGTTACCAAAGCTCTCTTTCCGTTGAAAGTTATTTCCATTCTTTAAACTTGCAAAGCTACAATTACATGAAAATCATTAAATA
The DNA here is from genome assembly GCA_964035545.1 of Bugula neritina. Classification (NCBI taxonomy): domain Eukaryota; kingdom Metazoa; phylum Bryozoa; class Gymnolaemata; order Cheilostomatida; family Bugulidae; genus Bugula; species Bugula neritina. Next base: position 5,819,850 of record OZ037765.1, on the reverse strand, counting down.
ACACATAGTGCAGTGCAAATAATATATATGCATAAATTGCTCAATTGTCTAATAATGGAATTAATTTGTATCATTTATTTTATCCCGCTAGCGATACAAGTATGGAAACTCTGGAGTTGTTTACTCTTGATTGAAAATGTAACTTACAATTTTCACATTCACTCAAAGGTAATATGTGGCACATGAAAATTGTTGGCATAAAATCAATTCTGGTAATTCCTTTGTAACCACAATTGTTGATAAAATTTTCACTAAAATTCAGGTGGTTTCCACTACATGTACACTCAGTTAGGTATAGTCAATTTCATGGCAGCGAGCCAACATATCCACAGCAAAATGCAGATAAGGTTCAATTTTTGTGGGCAGCTGTAAGTAATTTAGGGATGTCAACTTCAGTTTTCTGCAGCAGACAAGCATAAAATTGCAGATAATTAACTTAGCTTGTTATATAACTTATTGATGGCTACATTTAAGATAACTGAATGATGGAGTGTAGGAACTGGAAGAGAGGAGGTGGTAGATCAGATATAACCTAGTTTAGGCACTTCTATCCCTAAACCCCTCTGCAGTATGCATCTGCTTCAAGCTCTATCTAATTCAAAGTAATGTTCAACCAACAAACTCATATAAATAAGTACTTTTCTAGCTGTAGTTCATTGACTACATAATATTATAATATTTTATTTAGTTCCCTGGTTGCTGAGATGTTCGCAAATAACCCACACATTTGGTCATCACTCTAATTTAAAAAAAAAATCAGTGACATTTTAAATTAACTATGTTTAGCCATTCAAATGATTACCTAACAGGTATTTTTAAAACCAGTGTACTTTGACTGACTGAGCAGTTTAGAAATTATGTAAACCAAATATTATAAATACCATGCAAAATATTCCTCTATTTCTAGTAGATATACACAAACTTTAGCTAGCAAGAAACATGTCTATTAAAAGCTGCTGCCTCAAAGCCTCTGTTCTTGGGATGATTGTTGAATTTTTTACAGAAATATGAACATGCTTGAAGAGTGAAGTCTGTAGAAACTGGGCGGCAAACAGTTATGTAGCATTTACACATTGCCCTATACATGCACATAGCTGTTTAATTTTACTTCTACAACATTTTAATGACAAATTGAATGCACTTTCTCACAATACCATTCTGACGTGACTAATTTTAAATAGTCCTGTACATTCTACACACTGAAATATAATTCTAGCTCAATGAGTCTACACTCTACATAAATAGAGTGAAATTATGGCATGTGCAACTATAATGCAGTGCCACACTGCAGACAAAGCATTGCAAAATTGGGCTAGTACCTAGTAGTACATTATTATTATTATTATGCTATCAGTCATAAGGTGATTCTTCTTTCAAGTTAGTATTATTAAAGCATTTGAAGCTTCTTTCAAACCTCCACTTTGCACTGTAATGCAATTACTTCTGTTTTTGGGTTCACTGAGGCTCTGGATCTTCTTGGAAAACCTAATTACAGTGGCTAGTGATAATATTCCCTATTGAGCTGCCTTGCTGGATGCAATAGCATTATCTAATAGCTTGTGATATCGAAATATTCATCAAAAATATTTCTATGAATTTATAGCTATTTAAATTAATAATTTACCTTAAAAATTTAGGACTAAAACTACATAAAAACTATCACTGTAATATGGTCAATCAGCTGAAACAGCTAGGGTCAGGGTCAAACACTATGATCTAGCTTGAAGTGGTAGGTATAAGGTAGGTAGGTAGGTAGGTAGGTAGGTAGGTAGGTAGGTAGGTAGGTAGGTAGGTAGGTAGGTAGGTAGGTAGGTAGGTAGGTAGGTAGGTAGGTATACTTTTCTGTCTTGAGGTAAAGATTGCAGTTGACAGTAATGATAATTTATGCCTGCAGTCTTTTCAATTTTTATTCTCAGACTGAAAGCCGATAGTTGAAAAAAGACAAATATTCATTAACCATGTTTAAATTTGAATTAATTACTGCTAGTCACTACTTACATCGACACAATTCTGTAAATCACCCAAAAGCAGCCGGTCGTCGTCAGTTGCAGTACGTTATTCTTGCCGCTGCAGGTTCTAATGAATGCTACACTTCACTGCACACTGGGGTCAATCGCTAGCATAAAGTTCATTGTAAAGTGTAAACGCGGGCACGGCAAGAGCTTGAATTTTGAACATGCCAGGGCATGTTGTGGAATTGCATACCCGCTACTGACTAAACTCTACAGCAAAAACATGACATATATCGATTGCCTTTAGATGGTACGTAGAGAGCCATTAATTTCCTCCTAGAAAATCTGAATACTGTAAAAAATACTTTGTTGTTTTTTAACCCAACGTTTGCCCAGTTATCATACATGACATTGGTCACCTTTCACTGCCGTGGTCCTTCGAGGGTGGCGGGTTGTCATACATAACATTATACTGGGCAATTTCACTTAAAATGAATATTGTTGTCATCTAGCAACCATAATTTGGTAATATAAAACAAATTAGTGTTTTGAAAAGTAATATATCGTTTGGTAATGTAGCCGAGAGTTTTATTGTTATTTTTTACTTTTGTGTCGACTGCAACTTTAGATGATGATTGATGGTGGCTGAATATCTTGTGATATATTGTTACTTAAACATAACTATAGTTACAGTCATAGATATAGCCCTTAAAATACCTATTTTACCAGATAAAGAGATACTACCTGCATGAAATTTGATAGCATCAGAAGTATTTTTAACATACATTTTTATTGTATGCATACTGAATACATTTTTTTTTTAGTAAGAATTTAAAAGTAATTCAAAAGAGATAAATCAAATAAAAAATTTAGATATATAAGCAAAGTTTTCTTAACTCTGAGAATGCAGCACAAATCTGTGTTAACTGTCTATAACAAACATACTTGTAACAGCATTTTTTCGTAAGTGTCTGAATGCCTGAAACTTTCTAAGTATCTGAATGCCATGTACTTAGGTATTAGCATATACAACTGTTGCTAATACTGCCAGTAGCTGCTTAGTACGTTACCTGCAGCATGAATGTAGCTAAAAGATCTATTTAATGAAGAAATTATCCTTCCTCGTAAAATACTTTGCAAATTATTAGTTCTAAGTTAGAATCGAATTCTAAGCAGTCTGAAACAGAAAATCGAATAGCAATGGCTGTAGATGAATTTTTAGACTGTCTTACTGCATTTCAACAACTTATTGCACACTAGACAAATATAATATTCAACTTGATAAGTTCAAAAAATGGTTCTTTTGAAAATTAAATGTTGTTCACTAACATCGTTGAAAATATTTGTTTGACCTAAAATTTTAATTTCAACAGTCGAGACAAAAATTTTTCTTGCAGCAATTTTTTTCATATTAAAATGGTCTTCTAAGACAGCTCAATATATTTTTTTTATAAAAATGCATGCTTCTAGTCTATGTAATTTCATGTTTATAACTATTTATTACTTTTGTACAGGCATCTAAAGCTGTTATGCTTTCTGTGCTGTAATTATCATCTGTAAAATATTCATAACATGTTTATAGAGCTGGCTAGTGGACATATAAAAATGCTTATGTATAGTTGCAGCATTTTGAGATGTTTACAGTCAATAAAATGTACGTGTTGCACAATATAAATGCAAAAGCTTGCGCCAAGGCTCAATACAATTCTTAGAAACTAGCAGGGAATTTTTCTACAACGCAAGTTGAATAAAAAACTCTTTTTTATTTGCAAGTATAAAACAATATTTGTATAAAAACTCTATTGGATACAACCTATGAATAATAATTCTAAAAATATATCTTTTGAAACAGCATAATTGAGCCAAGAATAAGTTCAGTCAGTACAGAGTGTCAATGAATTGTATCAGATGTTTTAAATGCTTTCTCGTGATCCAGTAACCATATCTTTGTATCGTTCATTGTGCCACCAGAGTAGTTTCCAGATTTACCAGAAGAGAGAATGACACGATGGCAAGGCACTATCAAAGACAGAGGGTTGTTTCGCATCGCTGATCCAACAGCCTGACTAGCCCTGGGACTACCACACATCTCTGCCAGCTCTCCATAGCTGACGGTGCATCCAAATTTAACCTGCTCTTCTAATATACACCATGCTTTAGAACGAAAACTATCTGCAAAAGGTGAAATACAATTTTTATTAAACCTTCAAAGTTATCTCTAATACAATAAAACATATTAGCATTATTTAATTACAACAGACCAAATTGTTCCTTTTTCGCTAAATATTTGAACCAAATCCACGATCATGCCCTAAATAGACTAAAATGCAAGGTTGCTTGTACTAATATCTACCCAATACACATAATGTAGGCAATTCCCCGAAAGGAATATAATACATTTATGTACCATGATTGAATATTTCTGGACATAAAGCAGGTCTGTGTAGAGACAATGATGCAGGTTCTCCTTTAAAAAATGACGCTAGCCACTTTACACAATCTTTCAGGTGTCTGCTTGTGTCAGCATTGATGTCCCCATTTCTATTTTCTGTTATCTCCTGGCACTTTTTAGAGCTGGAAAAAAAATACTTATTTAACTTGCTCTTAAAATGGCTTTCAATTTAAATGCAACATTTTCATTGTCCAAATATTCAAAGAAAATTTTAAGAAAAATAACTTTAGACCTACAACTTTAAAGATATTCCACTATGAGAGTTGAGTGATAACAGGAATTCAGTTGAATAAAAGACGTTTATAGTAGAACAGCCATTACCTACCTTGTAATAATTACAGCTACTGTTTCAAGTTTGAGACTATGCATGCCATTTGTACAAGCAGACAGCCGTACCGTGCCTGTTGGGCAAATGACTTGAGTTTGAGCCTCTTTATTAGCACAAGACTTTCTTGCTTGTTTTGGCACTGTAGAAGTAGAGGATCTTAAAATTGCCTGTCTTTTCATCATCTTTCTACCAATGAGCATTTGCAATTGAAATACAAATGCTGGATTGCTTTGCAGTATATAGAAAACAATTCATGCATAGGAATATTGAAATAAAAAGTACATCAGCCTCAAAAGAGAAAAAAAATTATGTTATATACCCAAAGTTCACTGCTACAATTGACTAAAGGTTACTGAATAGTTGCAGTACAAGCAGTAGTATCAAATTCTTAGAGAGTTGAGCTAACAAGAATGCATTGACTGGAAGAGTCATATAGTAACATTTTAGTAACTTAAGGCTCTAATACTCATACTGATACTGTCTAACTGATTCTAATTATAAGCCTAAGGCTAAGGTACATAATCAAAAGTAATTAAATATAGATACACACTATCAAATTTAATGTGATTACCAAAAAATTCTATGCCAAGTTCTGTATCTGTTAATACCTGTAAACTGTAATGTAAAAGTGTACAGCCTTAAAGGCACAAGCACAAATTAAAAAGGAGCAAAATACACAATAGATTTCCGTAACTATTATGATTAAGTTAAAATTTAATATAATCATCACAAACTCAAAAGCTAACACTAATAGTAAGTGTAAGAATAACAGACTCACTGTTGCCCTTCAGACACAGACTGAGAGTGGTAAAACTAAAACACTAGTCACAGTGCAACCCTAATTAACTGGTAACAATTAGTGCTACTGCTAGACTAAGAGTAAGTGCAACTGTAAGACCAACTCTAAGTATACTCATATTGATATTGATCTTCCAAAAAGGAGCATTGAGAGATACTCATACTGATACTGATAGTGATACTCATAGTCATAGTGATACTGATAGTGATAGTCTACAGGTAAGAAAAATCAATCTAGACGCAGAACAACAGTAACTAACAAGTTAGTGGTGTTTGAATTTTTCGAATAGGCAATAAACATGAAAAATCCCACGCATAGCAAAGGGTTAAACGTACATATATTACTCTGATGCATAGTACTAGCTAGGGTAACTTGAACTACAGCCGCGATGACTACGACTATAACTATAACTATAACCAGAGTCAGAGCTGTAACTCGAACTTGATTTTTGCACGCGATGAAAATACAGGATATAAACGTTATTTAAACCTTGGCGTTATAAACTTCATTGCAGTGATCCGCAAGATAGAACATTGCAGTGATCCACAAGATAGAAGACAATACAATTGTCATAAATTATTATTTTAGACAAAATATTTAATTTATTTAAGCATTACTATTTTTAAATTATTATAAAGTTATTTAAACAAAAATAAAAACTAACACTGTTGAAATCTCTTTACTAGACAACATAGCTGCTCCGCCTACTAGTTAGCTATGTTGACCTATTGACCTATGACATACACGTGCTCTCAAATATCAAACCCTAATCCTTACTTACACATACAGCTGCTTCAGAAGAGAAGCAGAGGCGAGATTCAACTGTGGTAAAATGGAGTTTCGCTCCATCATACTTGTAGCGTTTGCTACAATATCCACTATATCAGCTGAAGTTCTAACACCTCCATATTTCAATTTAGCTGAAGGAAGTACTATCGAAGCAACTGCAACATGTGGTGTGAACATTGCCTCTCCAAAAGAACAATTTTGCAGGTTGACTGGTGCATCAGCTAATGAAGTGTATGAGCTCTCAGGATCACCTTATTATTCAAGAAACAGCCAGATTATTGCCGGACAGTTATGCGACTTTTGTGTTGCTGAAGGTACAAGTGAAGCGAGTGCTATGCCATCACAAGTACACTCAGCCCAATATGCTATTGATGGAACTGAAAGATGGTGGCAAAGTCCTCCGTTGTCTCGAGGTTCTCGATTCAATGATGTCAACCTGACGGTTAATCTTGGTCAGGTGTGTTCACAATGATTGTCTCCAAAAATTGTTTCTTTACTTTTTACCAGTTTTAAAATTATTTGAGAAAAGTTACTTTCTATATAGTTATATGTTATCTTGTAAGAATTAATATCAAGTTGAACTAGAAACTTAAAGTTTGAACTTATGTCACATTGAATAAATTGATATTGGCTTTCAATCTGAAATTAGTTGCACATGTCTAAAAGACAACATTGGATGACTAGTATTCAAATTACATTAATCAAAAGCTTACATGGGTCTAAATGTCAATGGGATAATCATTGGTACTGACATTCGTATTCACTTTGCAGTTTGCTAGCTAACTTCAAGTTTATTCACTATGGGGTTTGTTAAAAGCTAAAGTTGTTGCCTAGCAACAGTTTTATACAAAAACTTTTGCTTTATGAAAATAATATCAATAAATTTACTTAAATTTCTGTTTTATATTTTATAACACAAATCCTGCAGCTACTAAACTGTAGAGGTTCAATTTCCAAATCAAGTTGAAGCTGTTTTGATTGAACATAGGAGGCCTTAAAATATAGATTATAGTCTTTGGATTATGAGTTATGAGTACCAAATGTTGTTTTCATTAACAAAATTGCTAAAATTTAATGGGTATCTGTGATTAACCAACCAGCTAAATATATTTATTTACTAGCTCTTTGTAGTTCTCCCAAGTCTAGCCAAATATAATTAGTAGCATTGCTATAACCTAGCTGAAACCTACCATTTTTATATTTTCTGAGATCTTGTTGAAATTTGTCATTATTGTAGACATTGAAGTTCACCTTGTAGGTTTTGCGTAAACATGTAACTATATGAGTAACTTTACTATTCTATAGGAGTTCCACGTAGCATATGTGTTCATAACAATGGGAAACTCTCCCAGACCCGGGGTTTGGACTCTTGAGAGATCACTTGATGACGGTAAGACCTGGTTGCCATGGCAATACTTTGCCGATTCCCCTGGAGACTGCCAACTGTTTTTCAACAAAACTGCTTCCAAGAAACCTGTTGCTGACACTGATGTAATTTGTACGACGGCGTTTTCTAAGATTGTGCCCCTAGAGAGTGGCGAGGTAAAGCTCATCCCGTGTTTGTTCAGAGATATAAATTTCTGCTTAGCTTGGCTACTTTTTTGTGTTGGCGTTTTACTGCTTTATTTTGACAAGTAGACAGTTACTAGTGCTACCTGTTTGAACCAAAACATATTGCCACTATGCTACTAGTTTTATTATGGCCTCTATTGACTCTAAAACTGTGCTATAGACTGATATATTGTTCATAGATTGCAGTCTCTTTGGTTCAAGATAGACCTGGATCTACTAACTTTTCTCACTCGCCCAGCCTGCAGTCTTTCACTAAGGCTACCAACATTAGAATGAGTCTACAAAGGACAAGAACCCTTCAAGGTCATCTGATGCAGTTGCAGCTGCAAGACCCAACAGTTACTAGAAGGGTGAATATTGCTTGTAGCAACACTGCATAGTGGTGTGAAATCTGCCATTACATTGCATATAGTTTCATAAATATCCCAATGATTAGCGTTATAATCTGAAAGAAACGTTGTAGCTTGTATGTTGGTTACAGTGTCTTTAAACAGACTGAATATTGCATGTTGTTGGTGAAATCACCTCGTGGTTTATGTTATCTCAGAACTATTTACTTGTTTATCATCACTACAATTCTTATGAATTATTTGCTCATGTCTAATTCCAATCCCCATTACTATAGTGAAACTATTTAAAACAAGAATTTTAGTAAATAGTAAATAGTTTGTTGTGATACATGTAAGTATCACTGGACAGTGCCCTGGCACCCTAATGTGTGCTAAATTATGCACCTAGTATTGAGTTTCACTGAGATATTTAGTTCGTAGTTCAAGTGTAGCCCCAGTGAGTGAAAGATGCCTTTGTTATCTTTGTTTATTATGCAGCAATACTCTCTAATTATACAGACCTCAGCCCGGTGTAGTATTTCCTATAACCTGTACCCGTTGAATGAGTGCTGTGTAGTCTACAGTGATGCACTGTGTCTGCTGCACTGCTGCCTCTAACAATGCTGCCTTCAATCCACTAGCAGATGTTAGGAAATCTACCTTATCCTCATAGGAACCTAAACTGTGCATTTTTACAATTAGGCTCTTGATTCTTGACTGACCTTTTTGTCTCACGTTTCAAACTGACATTCTTATGGTAGAAATAACTGTGGGCAATATTTTTATGGTAGGATAATAAAATTATAAAACAGATATTAGTTTATAACCCAAAATAATGAGGGTGTAGACTGTAGACTGTAGAATATAAGAATATATAATAGCTTCTTTTTCCTCAATCAGCACCACAGCCTCTCTCACCTTTTTCTATTCACCAAATTGTTGTACTGTTTGTAAATTTAGTACTTCTACTCCGTGAAAGACATAAACATTGGTGGTCGCTGTGTCTGCAATGGTCATGCTGATGCCTGTGACAAGAAAGACCAGTTTAAGCTTGCGTGTGAATGCCAACATAACACATGTGGAGACAACTGCGACAGATGTTGCGAGCCTTTTGTACAAAAGAAGTGGCAGGCCGCCACCAACACTGATGCGAATGTATGCGAACGTAAGTGACTGTTTCCTTTATAATATGTTTTGATGTTGTCCTGTAATAGTTTCATCTCTGTTTGTAAGCTGTAGCTTATTATTGTATCTTCTGCTATCTGAGGATCATATTTACACTTTTTAAATGCAAATTTTATAAAATAAAAAAATGGTGAGTCAACAAGGAATTCTCAAAAGCTAAATAGTCAGTGATTCACATTAAAATAGTTTAATGGGCATGACCCATAGACCCTACTGAAACTTGATAGCTAAACTATTTACCCACAGAGGTCAAAACAGGTACAATGGCTGAAGATATTGGTTGTAGCTGTCTTTGTTACAGCAAGAGACACTAATAGTTGGTTTAGTTTTGGCTCATTTCTAAAGATAACAGTTGCCCATTTCCTGTGTGAAAATCCTTGTATATGAAGCTGTTGGTGGTGGAGCTGTAGTAGCTGCTGCCACTAATTAATGAGTTAATTAAGTCTAGTTTATTACTCTGAGTAATGCTGCTTGTTGAGAGGTGTACAGCTTATCCTGTGTAACTAGCTGCCCTGAAGGCTAGCTCTGTCATCTTCCATTAAAGAGGTGGGTGCAGTAATGGAGAAATTGAGAAAAGCCTGTGTTTTAGATTGAAAATGTAGCAAAAGAATTTCAACCCTCATCCCAAACCAAAATTTATAATAAGATTAAAGAGCTTCGGCTATCTCAATTTTTTCACTACTGCTTCTAAATGAATGTGTTGAATATATAGGTCAAGTTTTATATATCCCAAAAATTGCAGTGGAAAGAAATTAAATGTATGGTTTGTAGCGTGTCAGTGCTATGGCCACGCCACGGAGTGTGTGTATGACGAGGAGGTGGATAGACTGGGGCTCTCTATTGACACCTATGGCAAGTACGAGGGGGGTGGTGTCTGCCAGAATTGTACGGACAACACAGAAGGTATCAACTGTGATAAATGTGCTCACGGCTACTATCGTCCACCCGGCAAAAATCTCACAGACAAAGACGTCTGCCAACGTGAGTACTGCTGTACAGATTTTATATATAACCTATTATTAAAAAACTTCAAAGGATTTGTTTGTAGGTTGTGGTAATTATTTTTATGCTCTTTTATGTAATATTAACATTAAATCTCAAGTCTGTAGCTAATTGTGTTTTGAGATTTTATTTGACTTTTCCGTATAATGATGAAATCAAAACATCCTTTCTGCTTCAAACACTTGCAGCTGGGCTATATTGTCCCACCTCCGCTATGTTGTCCCACCTCTGCTATATTGTCTCACCTCTGCTATGTTGTCCCACCTTTGCTAAAACCTTCATCTACTCTCACCTGTAGGTTGTGCCTGTGACCTACAGTTTACTACTGGCAACTGTGACGATGAGACTGGCATATGTGAGTGTTTAGAGCAGTTCACTGGAGTAGATTGCAGAGAGTGAGTTTAGAACTATAGTCTTAGTTTCTACAAAAACTTTTACCGTGCTAATATAAGTGTAGACAACTCAAAATAATGTAGGACTTGTTAATATTTTTATATTCTAGTATTTGCCTATCACAATGCTCTAGAAATTTGCTTTTAGAGTTGATTATGTTTACAATATTAATGTTTATTGAACAGTGTAAATAGTTTGTACCCAATTTATCTTATTTAGAATTTTGTAAATTTTTGGTCCTTGTTTCAGTCATTAGTTTAGAAATGTGCTCTAATGTTTAGTAACTGATTTGATGAACTGACTTTGTTATGTAAACAAACTCTGACATGATGTTAGATCTTAGATATCACAGAGTCTGATTCATGCTGGCCAGATGTGTGCAAATATTTCCTGTCTAAACATTTGTCAGACTTCTGAGTAATTTTGACAAGCTATATGCCCAGTTTTAGTCACCTGCAGGATCTACTGTGGGTATAGATTCCTTCTTCGGTGTCACTGAAACAGTGTAACCTGCATTTAACAGAACTTCCTGTGGGATAATATTTTATCTATGTGTGGTGAAAGTTAAATGGTGGTCATTAAAAGACATGTTCATGCATGTGTTCATTCAGCACTGGTAGTCATAGTTTTCTGATGTAAAAGTTTCTGTCAGTTTTAGGCAGTTTGTATTAAAACAAGTCATAATTCAATGGTTTGTACTCTTTGTTGATACTTGTTAGCTCTGTTATCAACACAACTTGCTGTGTAAATACTATGGTTATTCTACTAGACTGCAATAATATTGTTACTATGACGTGATGCTCAGGTGTGCCTATGGGTATTATGATCCACCAGAGTGTAAACCTTGTGACTGCTTCCTGAACGGGACTTATGGGAATGTGTGTGAGGTCGGTGGTGGACAGTGTCCATGTAAGGTTAACTTTGATGGAGCAGATTGTGGTCAGTGCGCAGATGGTTTCTGGAACTTTCCAGAATGCGAACGTAAGTTGTGATCTTGGATATTGAGTATGTATATATTTCTGCTGGGGGCAATGTAGTTCAGGTTTATGAGACTTTGAGCTAAGGAAAATAGTCGTATGGTTTTGTTTGTTGTTATTCACCATTTATTGACTACCAACTTATATTTTTGTGCTACCAAACTCAGTAAACTTTTATGTATATCATGAAAAGCTACATTTCAACTATAATATACATCTTCAAGAAATTTTTAACAATAATCATGTAATGTTGAAGCTAGACAATATATATGGCAAATTTCTTGATCTTGACTTTTAAAATACTATATTAGCATTTTTGTAATTGTAATGATATCATCTATACAGCCCCTTGTTTTTACTCTGCTGTATGTTATACTTGAGTACATGTAGTCACTATTGTGTGGTAACATTTCACAGCCTGTACCTGCGCTGGTCAAGGAGCTCTGGACTTATCTTGTGACAAGCTCACTGGACAATGTAACTGTGACTTTGCGTTCAGTGGCAAGGAGTGTGACACGTGTCAGACCGGCTTCTTTGACTACCCTAAATGTACGTTCTGTGATTGTGACACAACCGGCACGGAACCCGAGATCTGCCACCAGACGTCAGGACAATGTATATGTAAAGACAATTATACAGGGAAACGGTGTGATCAGTGTGCGCCAGGATTCTACTTATACCCTGTCTGCTCCGGTATGTAGACCAGTTGGCTGAGTCTTCGAGAATGGTGTTTACTGCATTCAGAATATAGTTTTTAAATTTTGATTTTGAAGAGCAGTACTGACTTACTTTCCGAGATTTTCGTTATGTAGCAGTTGTGGTGATTGACTATTAAATTGTACAGCATGATTACTGATTTCTTGTTTACGGCAGTGAGTTTTTAGACTTGCCATAAGTGTGTTATTACTAATTTGTAGCCTGTGATTGTGAACTAACTGGCACGATTAATGGAGACTCGACATGCGATGACCAAGGACAGTGTCAGTGTCTCTCGAACTTTGGAGGAAAGAAATGTGATTCCTGCGGTCCTGGTTATCACAAGTACCCTGCATGTAAAAGCTGTGACTGTGACCTACTTGGCGGCTATGGCCAGTCATGTGACGATGAGAGCGCTCAGTGTGACTGCCGACCGAACTTCATAGGACTCAAGTGTGACTCGTGAGTGTTGCATTTAGCCATGTGATCTACTCCCTCTGTAGAAGCTGACATACTGAGTGTTGATGAAGCGCCAAAATGTTTGTAGCTTGTGAATATACATTAATAATAAATTGACACTAAATTGTCTTTTTTGTGACGTAGAAATTTCGAATTTTATTACAATTTCTCCTGTGTCTAATAATAGAATAGGGCATATAAACATCAAAGCTGAAAAGATGTCTGGGGTGATGTTAAGACAAGGTAATAGTAATGTGCAATATAATATGTTTTAAACTGTGAGGTTTATAATATTTCAAGGTTTTTATGCTGTTATTCAGGTGTGCACCAAATTTCTATAACTTCCCAACATGTGAGGCATGTCTGTGTAATCCTGCTGGAGCAATGCCTGTGGACGGCTACCCCTTGGGTGGTTGTGGGTCTTTTGATGATGGATACACACTGTGTGAATGTAAGCCCAACGTAGAGGGGCACATCTGTGATCAATGCAAACCTGGCTTTTACAACCTTGCTAAAGAAAATGCCGATGGCTGTGAAGGTTTGTCGTAATCTGTTGGCATGTAAGGATTTTCTAGAGTTCTGAATACTATATTTTGGAGTTATCCATCTTGGGTTGGGCTTTTCAGTAGGTATGTTGACTGTTTTTTGTTACAGACAATATGGCTACCTGTCTGTGGTTAACGTGATTACTTTTGTATTTTCTAGCTTGTACCTGCCATCTTCCCGGAACCCTGCTAGGTGATAACATGTGTGACCCGGTGACAGGGGAGTGTCTGTGTAAGGTCAATGTCAACTCAGACTGGTGTGAGGTGTGTATAGCCGGCACTTACAACCTCCAGGAGAGCAGTGTGTTCGGGTGTGAAGACTGTGATTGCGATATGGGAGGGGCTATCCACGGTAGATGTCATTCCACTACTGGACAATGTAGCTGTCGACCTAGAGTTGAAGGGAGAGCTTGTAACAAGTGAGTTGTTTCTTAGAGAAATACTTGGATCGAATTCAATTAATATTAATGGCAATAAAAATTTAGGTAAATTTCATTGAATATACTTTCAATTGTAACAATGCTTTTTCACCCAGTTTTTCTTTTGACTTTTTTCACTTATGGATAATTATTTGTTTATATTCAAGTTTATGAATGAAATTGTGTGCCATTATTATTAATATTAATAATCTATTTGTTTGTAAATAGGCAAAAGCTTTGAACTGACAAGTATTTCTACAGACACTTAACAGTACTTGTCATGTGCATCATCATGCATTCTACTTATTGCCCGTGTCAGTTTGGTGCCTTGACACTAGTGTGAACATATTTCAGACCTATTGCCAACCACTACTTCCCAACATTGCACCAGATGAAGTATGAAATGGAAGATGGATTCAATCCAAATGACAACTCTGATGTCAGATCTGGTTATAATATGAATGACTTTCCAGACTTTTCATGGAGAGGTTATGCTATTTTCTCTCGCATTCAACCCGAGGTAAATATTTAGATATTTCAATTTAACATTATAGGAAATTGAGAATTCATCCTTTTATTGTGGTAAACGCAATTACAAATTGAATACAATCAGGTATTACTAACGCACTTGCCCTTGTATTCAATCTTGAAAATGGCTGTATTTCTCTAGATATATTTGTTTAAAAAAAGGTAAACTATGCGAATCTTCTGGTTTTTTTGATGGGTTCCTCTATTAGTGAGGACTTTATATTATAGGTTAGAGTGGTGGCCACTATCGATAAGCCTTCGTCACTTTTCAAGTTAATATTCCGATACATGAACAGAAACCTGCAGACGGTAAATGCTGAAGTGACTCTTAGCCCAGTAGATCCGTCTAGTGAGGAGCAGTCCATCACTGTGTCCTTTCCACCAACTGGCAGGTATACTTATCTATGCTGCACTTTAATCAACAAGTTGCTTTAATTTTTTACTGTTTTGTTACACTTTGAAAAAAGTTATTTTTATAGTCGAATTTTCTGTGAGAACTCAGATTGAAAGTACCATTCATGGGGTTATGGGCTGTTTCGGAACATGCTAATAACATGGTTTAAGAGCTTTGTCATATTTTTCTTGATATGGGCAACAATTCTGTCTGGGGTTTGACCCACTAGTCTACGACCATATATGGCATGTTAAGTCGTGTCTCTAACTACTAGACCAGTAGACCATAGCCTTAAAATAATTTTGCTGAAACAGTTAACAGTCTCAAATTCTTGTGACCAGCTTTTTATTTGAGTTTGCTAAATTTCTGGTCATTTGACTTGTTTGTTGTTTCAATTTGTTGTGATGCATTTTTTAGCACTCAACCAGATTTTGTGACCACCGACACTCAACTTGTGTTGGACAAAGGAAAATGGATCATTTCTGTGGCTACAGATTCAGACTTGAATGTTGTAAGTTTTATTAAATATATTTATATATATTGGTTAATTTAAAGACTGCTTCTGTTGTCAATAATGATTATTTACCAATACTAGAATATTTTCTGAAAAATTCGCAATTGTAAAGAGACTCAATTTTCAAGCATTTGATAAATTTAACCTGAGCTGGATGCTATGAATGACTCACCATATGGGTTTAAAATTGCTAAATTTTGCTGTTCGTTAGAACATGTGTATTACTGAGTTGCTGTTTGTGTTAGCCTTCAGATCACCTGTTTGTGGTAAGTACACGAGTTTATTAGCTCCATATTTCCCTGCTAATACCAAGTCAGTGGGAGTTATCTCCTTCACAGGCCTCACTGTAGTTATGTGTATTCATGCAATCCATTTACTCATTTTAGTTATTTTAATCTACCCTGCATTTGCTAAGCATGACTAGGTTTTAGTATATCCTAATTGCCGGTTTACAGAGCAGCACAATGGGTTTTGTTTTCAACTGCACACAAACTGCTTAATCTATATCAAGGAAGAGCTGTTGTATTTTCTCTAAGAGTTGTCTATCCATGTAAATTAATATTGTAACCTAAATCAAAGCTATATTTTACATTATTAATTGAAAATTTTTGCATCTAATTCGTTTAAAATGTAACGCCTAATAATTTACTAATCTACTTTTTGTACCCTGAAGCTTCAATAGCTTATACATAATTTGCCTTGTTTTAAGCAATAGTAGTTCCTATGCAAAGTAATTGCAGCCTAATATTAAGTTGGAACATTTTTGCAAGCAGCTATTCTGACAAATGTTTTGCAGAGTTATTTTGACAGTTGATGTCATAGCAATCTCATAATTCCAGGAGCATGCAACTTCAAATTACCATCTTTTCTAATTTTCGATTCATTGCTATATTAAATTATAATTAAATTTATCACAGCATCACAGGTTAACGTACACAGTAATTGGGGAAGCTAACAGACTATGATCATATTTCTAGGACTACTTGGTGCTGTTGCCTCAAGTCTACTACAGCGGCTCAAATCTGCAAGATAGACTGAGAAACCCCTGCATGGTCAACAGCAAACAGGAATGCTTGCACTACACTTACCTTGACCTTTCAAAGTTCAACCAGCTGGATGGAGCTGCCGCCACTCGTCCAGATGGAGAGGAAGTCCTCTTGGAAACAAACCGGGACATTCTCATTCCTCTGAACTTCCCCGACTTAGTTCTGGTAAAAACATTTTCATTAACATTTTTGTTAGTAGAAATAATTTTATACGTTTTTTTTCATATGAAAAAGAGTGTTTGTTTTTTATGATGCATATATTGATTTTTTCTCAGCTGGAAAATGATCAGCGTGAAGTTGTGTTCAACATGAGTCTGGAGTCGCCAGGAAAGTATGTGTTTGTGGTCGGCTACATGAGCTCATTGAATGTTAAACAGACCCTTATGGTGAACATGACACCTGAGGGAGGCAATACAACTGTTGGCAAAGTCATTATCTACGAATGCGAATACAGGTTGGTACTAGTATTATATTACATGAAATATAAACAACTAATAAGCTGCTACCAAAATTAATGTTTGTTTTTGTTCATAAGTTTTAACATAGTATATTGGAAGTTTGTTTGAAATTATTTCAGCTCTCTGTGTCGTCAAGTAGTTATCGACATGGACAATGGGGAACAGGTTCTTGACACGCCCACTGCTAACATCACTGTATCCATCATAGCTGATGAGGATGCTATTGCTTCTATTGTAAGTCGATATTTAAGTTTAAGTGCAAAAAGCGCATGGGCATATACATTACTTTTATGTAGTTTCACTTAATAATGCTTGCTGTATTTTTATAATAGGGTCACACTTCGGTGCAATTCTAATTGAGCAGTTTTATTTAGATTTAAATTGATTTCAGTTAAAGTTTGATATGTGGTTCAAGCTTCTCTTAAAAAAAATTAAGTCAATTGAAATTTATGATTCTGTAAGGCACGATCCGGAATTTAACTTTAGATCTCAACTGTGAAATATAATTTATACTGTTACTATGTGAGAGATGTTATTTCTGTTCAACGCCGGTGTATTCATACAGATATGTAGAATTCAGTTTATTGCAATTGGTCTTGTTTTCAGGGTTACATCTCCGCCATCTCTCAAGAAAAGTGGAAGGATGAGATGATCAAAGCTCAAGTGATGTGTGTAAGAAGCGATGAACAATGTGTTGAAAGTTCATACCCCTTAATAGCCGACAGTGTTATTATGAACGCACCATCTAATGCTAACGACTCTACTTTGCCTTTCCCTGACAGCGGAGTTGACAGATTTGCTAAACTGGATCACTCAGAGGTGAGACAGAGTATATTTGTCAATGCTGTGTACGTGTATGGGCCGTGAAAGTCACTACGTTCTTTACTAGATGCATTTTTTCAATAAAATCACCAGTTTGTTATGCATGTCAACTTATTTCTATTCTAAACTGATTTTAAGGTTCACCATGGCCATCAAATAATTAGACTAAAAAGTCGTGGTACGGAATTCATGCCATCCTTTTAAACTTCTTATTTATAAATTTATTAAATATATCGTATTTGATGGTTAGTATTTTATTTGACGAGAAAGTGCACGTTTATTATTAATGCTTGTTTATGAAGTTGAGTGTTGAATGTAGCATCTGTCTATTTTACATAACTTGAGGTACTAAAACACGTAAGAAGAATGCGTTTGCTACTTTCTATTTCAGAATATGGTGATAACATTCAACAATTTGACGAGCAACAGCTATGCTATCGTAGTACGCTACTACCAAGCTGAGGATGTGGGATTTCCTGTGAATCTGACAGTAGATGTCAATGGAGTTATGTATTCCGGATACTTTGATGCCTCTTATTGTCCCAACACTGCTGGTTGCAACAGGTGCTTGTCTTACTGTATGTTGGTGAAAGGAAGTTAAATAATTGTTTGAATGATAATATGCTAGCTCTATGCTATGCTACCACTTTATTCGAAAGCATTTAAATAATTTTTTAATATGTTAATTATGCCGTAGTTTGAATATATATGAGTAATTGTAGGATAGAATGTTGATTAACTGAAAACTTTAGTATTCTAATTGTGTTATTCTATTTGACCTTAAATGTGTGAAAAACAGAAGGAGTGACTACTTCAGATTCCTTGCCTTATAACATTCAAAATCTGGGCTTGCTTGATTAACACTCTTTGTAGGCTGTGCTTGTAGGTATTTATTTGTGTGACTAATATTTTATTTTGTAATTGAAATAATCTTTAATTTTAGCATCGTAACATTTGATGATATACAAATCAAGAACCAAATCATTGATGTCTTGTCTCGAGATGCTGTGATAACTATCAAGGCCCTCCCCGACGATGGGAATACTGTGTGGATTGATTTTGTCCAGATGATACCAACCAATGATGTGCAGCGAATTACATCAGATTTGGAGTTACTCAATCCTTATGATTTATCTGGAAGATACATTTCAGAATGCACTGGAGAAAATTTTTTCATCGAGTAAGTTTCTTGAGTATTATATTTTAATCTATACGGTCTTACAATTTTAATTTAGTAAATGTATTTGATTGTGTCCCTTATAAACAGGGAAAAGTATGACCACCTCAAGTGATATTTTTTGTAAGACATGCTTTTAGCTTCTAAAGCATAATTGCAGTGTATACATATATAGAAGGTTTGTTTTATTAGCACTCAAATAAATTAAAGAGTTATATATATAAATATTTTTATTAACTGAATGCATTTTACAACTTTTTTCTCGATCTCTACAAAATTAAAAACTGTTTAAAATTTTGTAACTGCATTTTATGCATTTAGCCTGATTGGCTATTTTTGAATACAATTTATATTTTAGTCCTGAGCAAGGACAGATCTCACCATTCTGCCGATCTTCTATATTCTCTGTAACCACGGAATACAACAATGGCGCTTTGTCATGTGACTGCGACGCTCTGGGCAGCGAATCATTCCAATGCTCGGAGTTTGGAGGTCAATGTCGTTGTAAGCCTGATGTGATTGGTCGAACCTGCACTGCTTGTGCACACAACTACTATGGGTTTCCTGATTGCAAACGTGAGTGAACCTCGTCTTCAACTGTTCTTCCAATCTTTGGTTTTTTGAAAAGTAATCATTGTGTATCTTCAGTTTATTTTAAAATATTGTACTCTATGAATAGAAAGCTTAATGCAATTAAATTTAGTTTAGTAACACACTCTAATTTTAAAAAAGAATTTTTATGCCAATTTCACATTGTATACTTGTAGCATGCAACTGCACAGCTACATGCAATGCAGTGACAGGTGCTTGCGAGTGTCCAAAGAGAACTACAGGACCGCAATGTGATCAGTGTGTGCCACAGACTTACGGATACGACAGAACTATTGGCTGCATGGACTGCAAATGTCAACCGGAAGGTGTTCTGAACGGCAATCTCAGCTGTGACCTTGACACAGGAGTGTGCGACTGCAAGCCCAATGTAGTAGGACGTCAGTGTGACGCGTGTATGAACGGACACTGGAACTATCCCAGTTGTGACTCATGTGACTGTGACCCTGCTGGTACTACAGAGATCATATGTGACAGCGAGACGTCACAATGCAGCTGCAAACTAAACACGGGTGGGGACACCTGTGGCACGTGTCAGCCCGGCACTTATAATCTGGAAGCTAGGAATCACGAAGGTTGCACCAAATGTTTCTGTTTTGGAATAACCTTCTCCTGTCAGTCGTCGAGTATGCTCAAGGCTAAGGTTAGTGGAGACAACTCCCAAATCTTGGCATATGCTTTAAGCTTTAAATTGTACTATAAACAGATTTGATTAAAGAAGTTTTCTAATACATTGAACTATTTCAGGTAATGAACATGAGTGGCTTTGATTTGATAAATGCTAATGGCACAGCTGAGATAGTTGGAAATGATTCAATTGTGACTGCCAAACTGAATGACTCCGCGGCCCAGCAGATAGCCATGTACTGGCTGGCACCAGAGGTGTATCTGGGTAATAAAGTAAGTGTTCAGTATTTATTCACCAACACTAGTTAGATAATAACGTATATCTGGGATAAGTTTTATTGTATCTTTATTTGTAAAACTATTATATTCGATATATAATCCGCCAACAGAGGCTAATAATAATCTAAATTAGTAAACAATGTTTCACATTAAACTATATAAATTTCAAGATGTACCCCTATATTACTATTTATTTTACTATACTTGCTATCCAATACAATGTTGTGTATATTTATTGAGGATGTTTTATATTTAAAATATTTTCATGTATATATATAGTATCTACGTTTGGTTACAGCGTTTACTTATAAGTATTATTAGTGTAGCATGGTGTACTCATCTTGTCTACATGAGCCTGAAATGTATTATTCAATATCTATTCTAGTATTACGTATTATTCAGTATCTATCTATTATTATATATTAGTCAGTATCTATCCATTATTACATATTATACAGTATGTTATATCTTGTAATATTCTGAACGCAATATTGCAGCTGACTTCCTATGGTGGTCAAATCAGATACTCTGTCAGCAATCAGGGTGTCACTCCAGGAGTTAAGCCGAATCTCACGCAACTACCAGGACCAGATGTTCAGATCTCTGGTAAAGGACTGGTTTTAGTTTATACTCTTCTCTCTCCAATACTAGATGAAGAGATCAATGTCGATATACTGGAGAGCTCATGGCAACATGCTGCAAGTAGTGATATGGTAACTCGGGAACAGCTGATGAAAGTTCTTTCTGCGGTATGTATTACTCATACTAGTTGATGCTATTTAATTACTCATTAATTACACTGAAGTTTCATTAGTTTTATGTCAAAGTAATATCAATTTTTTTTAGTTTTTGCTCAGTTTGTTTTCACCAAATGTAACTGTATAAAATTTAAAGGTATAGTAGTTTATAATTGCTCATTTTCTGTTTATTCTCTTCTAACATGTCCAACATGTTGTGTATGTCAGGTGGATGAGATACTGATCAAAGCCAACCACTACACCAACATACCTGAAGTCACTCTAGCCAATGTGGTACTGGATATTGCCATTGAGAGAAACTCCAGTTCAAATTCTAGTGATGTTAGCGAGAGTTTCTCCTCCGATATCGCACTCTCGGTTGAAATGTGTCAGTGCCCACCCAACTATGCTGGCACATCTTGTGAGGTAATCTACTATATTTATTAATGTTTAACTTATATAAATTTACTGCTCGAAATCTGTTTTATGTATTTTGTTTCAAATATTTATTGCTAATGCTGCTAACTGGTATTGTAGGACTGTGCTGATGGCTTCTACCGAAAGTTCAACGCTGCAGGAGCGTTTGTTTGCGTTCCATGTGAATGTAATGGGCATAGTAATATGTGTGATAAAGAAACTGGTATCTGCAGTGTATGTATATATTTGTATGCACAAACTATATTCACTTTTTGTATTGCTTATGGAATGATGTCTATATGTTTTTTGAAGAGGCAGCGTAGATCTTCTATTTTTGTCTATAAGTTTAAACACTTTTCAAAAAAATAATATTTCGGCTAATTAAATTTTCAACTTTTAATGACAGTATTTACAGTCGTCTAAGCTATTTGAAATAAGACATCAATAATTGGTGCAGGTCAGTTGAATTGTGTTTTTCACTTATGATTAAGTTTATAGTTAATGAATTGAGCAACAATATGTTGACAATAACTGTATGATGAAATAAGATTTTATCGTTTATGGTGATTACTTTAGTGGTTGTTTATTGTAGTGATTGTGCATTTTAGTGATTGTTTAGATACTTGGTTTGGTGTTGGTGATTTTGATCCGTTTGTGTAATGCAGAATCACTGGTTTAGTTTCTAAGATTGTACACATGTCTTCTCAGGAATGTGAAGGTCACACGGAAGGAGATCACTGTGAGAATTGTAAGCTCGGTTACACCGGTGACCCCGAGCAAGGTGGGCAGTGTACAATCTGCGCCTGCCCCATGCCCATTGAGAGCAACAACTTTGCTAAAAACTGCGAACTCTCCTCTGATGGAAGCTTCCAGACTGTGCAATGTGACTGCGTATCTGGTTATATGCCTCCTTATTGTGACTGGTACGTGTTATGGTGTACTCCGTGATTTGTGAGTGAGATTTATTCTTGCTTTCTAATATACTTTGATCTCTGACTGGCTGTTTATCATGGCGATTCCATTACATCACATTATGCGAATGGATGCTATGAATTTGTTTCATTCGATGTAACTGTTTCCAAACATCGAATGAATGATCTATTCGCATAATGCGAAGCTTGGAAACACAGTGTATTTGATGGATTTGTTTTGGGTAGTAAATGCTAACATACGCTTATCTCGGGCTTATTAAAACTGTGAATTTTCTGTTATAAACGATTACATTATATAATTTAGGTGTGGACCAGGTTACTACGGAAGCCCACGGAATACTAGTGGTGGGAGATGTATTCCCTGTGAATGCAATGGGAATATAGACACTTCTGATCCTGCTAGTTGTGACGGTGTTACTGGTGCTTGCCTCGTGTGTATAAACAATACTCAAGGTGAAAGATGCGAAGAATGTGCGGACTTCTACTGGGGAGATGCCATAGATGCTAAAAACTGTCAGAGTCAGTTCATTTCTTACCGTGTAGCTGATATTATTAGTTCTATATCACTGCGTTTCCATTGCTTTGAATTGCATTCATACAGATGGATATGTGGTTGCGTTTTGTATTAATTTATAGTTTGCATTGGGTTTTTCATTTGATGTTGGAAACAGTTGCATCAATGAAACCACAGCCATAGGTTGATGCAAATGCAACCACCAATCCACCAGTAGAGCATCCATTCTGCAAAGTAATTAAAATGCAGTGTATAACAGCCTTGGATTATACATAAATAATATTTTATATACCAATAGTCAACAAAACTGTATAACATACGCTGTAATATATATTAATAATATTATATATTTATATTAAAGAATGCGACTGTGACGAACTTGGCACAGAATCTTGTGACAAAGAGACTGGAAAATGCATGTGTAAAAACAATGTGGTTGGAGACAGATGTGATCAGTGTGCCGAAGATACGTGGGGATTCCACCTTGGCAATGGATGCTCTTTCTGTAATTGTAGCATTGCTAGCAATAGCTCTCAGTGTGACATATATTCAGGTATGCTCATTCCTGTAAATCTATTCTACTTTAACGATATCTTTACACATGTGAGGATATGTTTCTGTAAACTTTCAGTTTGAGTGTGTTGGCTATCAGTTGTGTGTCTCTAGTCATTTTATTTATTTTCTTTTCCGTTTTATTTCTTTAGTGTAACTTTTGAGTAAATATATTATATGATATATATGATTATATGATATATATGATTATATGATATATATGATTATATGATACATATTATTATACGTATCATCAAAAGTATCATTAAAACCTGTGCTTTTTGCTGATAATCCTAAATCAGGTTGTAGTTTTTGTATGCTGTGATTCAGATACAGTGTGTATGAAAACGCTTGACATTTGGTTTGAATGATCTTAGCAACTCTCATAAAGTCAGCTGTTTTATGTTTGAATAATACTATTTATTACCTGTGGGAATATTCATTATAATAAGTGGCAATATTTTCATCTTGCAAGCTTTAAAATCTGTAGAATACGCATACTGATACAAATTACCTATAAATAACATCAGTTTACAATACTCCACTATATTGCCCTACTTGCTAAACCAGAATATACTGCTATGTATTAAAGTGTTAATGAAACATGCAGTTAGTGGGGGATCAAACCTCTGTTGTGTTGCTTATAGCCATACTAACTCTATGCTATATTATTATCATGTTATGTATGCATCAATCTATGAGAGATGTGCATCTATTTCAGGTGACTGCACATGCCAACCAGGCACCTCTGGCAAGCAGTGCAATTCCTGTCTACCTCAGCACTGGAACTTCACTACTGAAGGTTGTCAGTCATGTGAGTGTGCCTTAGATGGGGCTGTAGGGTGCTCTGTGGAGACAGGTATCTGCCAGTGCTTGCAGGGAGTGACAGGTGAAAGGTGTGACAGGTGTGCTGACAGGTGGGTGCTCATACCATCCACTGGCTGTGAAGCATGTGATAACTGTGTACACACGTTGCTGGACGACACGGATTCTATACAGTTTGATATTGCTAACGCATCGGAGAGCTTACGTATCATTAATATCGGATTCGAAGCTAGAAAGCGACTGGAACTACTCAATGAAACCATACCGTTCATTCAAGTGAGTAAATTTGACCTCCGGCTCTTTAACATGTTTCCTTTAATCTTTCAATATTTACTACTAGAGTGTTCCTCCAAATTGTACTAAGCTTCGGGTCTCAAAGATTTAACTAACGGATCCATTAAATTCAACTATTTTGTCCCTATAAACACATGCATAAGCCCCAAAATGGGGTCCAAGTTCTTCTGGTGGCCTTTAGAATTTTGTGAGAAATGAATCAGTGAGATATGAAGGAAGCACTGTATTAAGCTTGTGTAGTAGCACATGATTTTCTATTATGTTGCTGCTAGTGGAGATTAGGTAAATGATGTTTTTCGCATGCGTCAGCATGCAGTGAGTGTCGTGGAATGTATTGTTACTTCTAATTGTTGTTCTGAATATTGTGTAGATGCAGTTGGATAATCTTCCAAGACGATCTCTGGATCCAGATGAGATCGATTTACTGTCTGAAGAGTTGCAGTCCGTTCAGGAAATGGCTGCAGACACGTTGAAACAAGCTCAGCAAGTGGAGACAATTTCCAGCAGCACCACTAAGTCGTACGGACAACTGTGGCAGCTGATGAATGACACTAGTGGTATTAAGGAAGACGCCATGCAGCAAGTCAATGGTGCGCTTCAGTTTAATTAGCCGTGTTTCTTTACAATGTAGTACAATAGTGGAAGTGTGGAGATAAGAGTGCCAAAAGCTGAAAATTTGATAACAAACCAAAAACCAAGGCTATTTTGTCAATGAAGATGTGAAATCTATAGAGAGTGCACCTTAAAATATTTATTCTCAAATGTTGAAACAAGCAACAAGGGATTATGCTTATTTTTTTCTACTGGCGAGTCTACTAACTCATGATTACTAACCTAGGTCTTGCCATACAAGGATCATACACAGTTCTTGCCTTTTAATATAAATTATTCAGTATCATTTACTTGATTTTAGTTTTACACCCACTATTACATCTGAGGTGACAGTTTTTATCTCAACAACATGTTATTATCTCTACTGACTTGATATATATCTTGTTGTTGACAGATGTGTTAGCTTACATCAGAAAGAGATACGATGACATTCTAAGCAGCGAAGATCTTAGCGACGTCAATAGGTTATTGAGAGATGCCCAGGCTATGCTTGCCAACATGCAGGAAAGACAACTTGAGTTTGACGACCTGCTGGATGATGCCAACTCGTCTTATATTAGCGCCCTGGAAACGCTAGGAATTGTCGAAGGGTGGAGCACTCAAAATTCAAATCTTACCGAGAGGTTTATGACCATCTCTGACTCTCTCGAGGACATGAAAGAGAGGCTGCTTGATTTGCAAGACCAGGCTAATGATGCTCTGAATAGGTCTGCTACTGCCGAGGAACACCTTTCTACACTCAAGGACCTTATTGAGCAGTTGCAGCAGAGCACTGTCGACATAAAGTCGCTGAAAGATCAGCTGGAGAAAACTATCGTAGATGCTTTGCTCTTGACTACTGAAGCAGACAGTTTTATTTCTAATGCGACCGCCACTTTCCAAGTGAGTGGGCTTTTAATCTTGAATTTTTTTTCTTGGTAGTCTAGATTAATTTTACACAAATTATAAAAGTTAAAGAAGCAGCTGTGGTCTAGCGGTTAATACACCGGCTTCGTGGTTCGAATCGCAGTGAAGGCCATTGGTGATGTTAGGAAGGGCATTCAGTCATAACTGTTCTTTTGCCACAACAGAAAACAAGTTCTTAGGCCACTTAAAATAACCTTACCATCACAGGTTTTCACAGAAATGGCGACTATAAACATGCATGAGTTTATAACATTTAAAATCTAAACTCGGAACATTGTTTATGTTTATTTGAATCAGCTACTTTTCAGGGCATAACTGAGATGATATCTGTCATAAATTGATATGAATATGTGTAGCTGTATGTATAGGTCTCTATGTAACTGCATTTGTTTCTTTCTACAGAATATGGAGGAACAATTGACTGTCCTGGATACTATGGTAGATGAGTTGAATTCTCTCCATACGAACCTCACTAGTGGCAATGCCGAGGCTAAACCTAAAGTCGATGAAGCTATTGCACATGCTGACAGTCTCAAAGTTCAAGCTGTTGACCTCAGCAAGTAAGTGTTAAAAGAGTCATATTTCCATTACAAGGTGTGTCCAGGGTTTCTAGTGAATATACTTCATTTGTGGTGGTGGTCAGGTTAATGTTGTTTGATATACTAGAACAACTGAAGATTATAGATTTTCTCAAAGTGGTAACTAATAGTTGTGCTCAAATGTTTTCTAATTACAATGTGTTGTTACTGTATTATATAGTGTGTTATTACTATATTATATAGTGTGTTGTTACTGTATTATATAGTGTGTTGTTACTGTATTATATAGTGTGTTGTTGCTGTATTATATAGTGTGTTATTACTATATTATATAGTGTGTTGTTACTGTGTTATATAGTGTGTTGTTACTGTATTATATAGTGTGTTATTACTGTATTATATAATGTGTTATTCTGTATTATATAGTGTGTTATTACTATATTATATAGTGTGTTGTTACTATATTATATAGTGTGTTGTTACTGTATTATATAGTGTGTTGTTACTGTATTATATAGTGTGTTGTTGCTGTATTATATAGTGTGTTGTTACTGTGTTATATAGTGTGTTATTACTATATTATATAGTGTGTTGTTACTGTATTATATAGTGTGTTGTTGCTGTATTATATAGTGTGTTGTTACTGTATTATATAGTGTGTTGTTACTGTATTATATAGTGTGTTGTTACTGTGTTACATAGTGTGTTGTTACTGTGTTATATAGTGTGTTGTTACTGTGTTACATAGTGTGTTGTTACTGTGTTATATAGTTTGTTGTTACTGTATTATATAGTGTGTTATTACTATATTATATAGTGTGTTGTTACTGTATTATATAGTGTGTTGTTACTGTATTATATAGTGTGTTGTTACTGTGTTATATAGTGTGTTGTTACTATATTATATAGTGTGTTGTTACTGTATTATATAGTGTGTTGTTACTGTATTATATAGTGTGTTATTACTATATTATATAGTGTGTTGTTACTGTATTATATAGTGTGTTGTTACTGTTTTATATAGTGTGTTGTTACTGTATTATATAGTGTGTTGTTACTGTATTATATAGTGTGTTGTTACTGTATTATATAGTATGTTGTTACTGTATTATATAGTGTGTTGTTACTGTATTATATAGTGTGTTGTTACTGTATTATATAGTGTGTTATTACTATATTATATAGTGTGTTATTACTATATTATATAGTGTGTTGTTACTGTGTTATATAGTAGTTTGTTGTTACTGTGTTATATAGTGTGTTGTTACTGTATTATATAGTGTGTTGTTACTGTGTTATATAGTAGTTTGTTGTTACTATATTATATAGTGTGTTGTTACTGTATTATATAGTTTGTTGAATAAGGCATCAGAAGCTGCTATAAAGGCTGCCAATGCATACAAGAACATTGTTACATCAATTAGCGAAGCTAAGAATGCTTCCCAAGACGCATTTGACATGGCCTTGAAGGCCACCCAGCAAGTGAGTTGCTATATGTTGTTAAAGTTTAGATTCATTGTTCCTGATACCACTTTTATATGTTTTCTTATAACATAATATAGCGTAAATTTATTCTTTATATGTTTAAATATATTATGTATTTGCCTGGCTTGTACTTGCCTTTTATTCAATTACGTTTATTGAAATACTAAAGCTTGATACTGGTGTTTGCTGTGGAGATGTAAGTATACAAACAACTTGAGAATAGATAATCCATGTCGCCACACTAATACTAGTAAATTTTATAACTGTTGCTTTTTAATGTAAGCTGAATTAAAACAATACATTTAGAAAATAGCTACTAACTAATGATATAACTGTTGAACTCAAATTAACTTTAGCTAACATCTATAAGTTTAAAGCTACGAACCTGCTGTAAAAGTTAAGATTTTAGGCTACAATAGTTGCTTATAATTTTTTTTGCCGTAGTAGTATTTGTAACAGCATGATATTAAATGTTAGCTGTTGAAATTTTAAAGTATACATGTGGTGTGCAAGTTTTAATAATATATGATATTATGCAATGTGACCTATATGCAGGCTTTTAACTAATAGCTGTGAATCTGTTTTTAGTCAGTTTTTTATTGCTGTCATATTCTGTTTGCATACTATAGTGGTATTTTTGTATGCTATAGATGTTGCATGTAATACTGCCTGACATTTTTTGACTACTTGTCAATGACTGAAATTGTACAAAATTACTGATTGAATAGTTTGTAAAAGACTATTTCTTTGCTTTAGTCTGCTGACATTAGTAACAATACGGAGCAAGTAAAGGCCGACAGCTTAGAGCTGCTCCAACAAGCCAAAACTCTCAAAAACGAGACGTCAAATGATTTGAAGACACGACTGGATAACAGCCTATCAGCACTGGGTGCCTTGAAGGAACAGAACTTGGATATTGAGCAGAAGTACACCGAGACTCAGTTCAACATTGGCTCGCTTCGAAAAAGTATATTTTACTCAAGAATTCTCATAGCATTAGTATTACAGTCCTAAAAAGTTTTTCGTTTGATAGTTACTGCAGCTGTAATGTATATTTACATTGCATTTACAATTGTCAATATTTTTAATTCAAGTTTAGCCTGTTGACACACGCACCCAAGTATTTAAAGTAAACCTGACAGCGTTGTAAATGGATATGATTCTGTCTTCTGTTTTGGTAGTTTATTTAGCACCAGGTTTACAGATTAATGTGCTAGGCCAAGAGTTTTGTGTGACTTTTTAATTTTTCCAATAAAACCATCGGTGAGAGCAAAATTGTATGTTTCTGGCCAGGTTTATACAGGTGCTAATATTACATCTGCTGAAGCTTAACAATGTCGTTTTTAACTTGTTCTCATTGGATAATTTTGTGTTGAACCATATTCTTGCAGCCAATCGTGAAGATGCCGAGGCAGCCAGAGAACTGGCTAGAAGTTCGCAGACAAAAGCTGAAGATGCAGTTGCCAGTGTAAGCTCAATCTTAGACTCTTTAGCTCTCGACCAAGGCAGAGTGAACCAGATTCCTACCTTCCAGCAAGAGATGGCAGTCAACATCCTCAAAATTAAAGCCAACAGTAAGTCGGCTCTTTTTGTCAGTAATTTTTCATTACAAATACAAACTTGTTTGTATTTGTAATTTTTAATAATTTGTAGGCATGGTGGATCAGATGCTGGTTTATTAAGTTGAATTATTTATCATATAAAATACAGGATTTATATAATTATAATAAGTGGGGGGAGGGGGAGCTCACAATGTTAACAGCTATCATATTATGACAATACTATTTATATTTTATGTTTGAAGTTGTCTTTAATCTAGTGGCTTCATGGTATGCTGTCTCAAACTGATTTCATCTGCCATTTCAGTGGACTCCATCAGATCCCTATCTCCCAATGTAACCAGTTTAACTGAAAGCTTGCTGAGTAAAAAACCCAACCTGACAGAAGCCAGAGAGAGGCTCAATGCTTCCATCAGCATTCTTCAACAGAGAATTGAGAACGCCCGGGCCATCGCCAACAGGATAAAGGTGATTGCATGTCACTAACTCTATACATGTGTTTATTCTACCCTCATGTCACTTGCTCATCAGTGCCAAGTTATTCTGATTATTAGATTGTAACTCAATTCATATAATAAATTATATATTCACATGCTGTTTATATACATAATACTATAGTTTCTGAGGAATACATTGATCTTTCAGTTAATGTTCAGTTATAAAAAATATATGGCGACAATTGTGTGTTAAACAGGTGGCGCTGAAGTCAGACGAGAACACAACTGTGCAGCTACGTGCTCCCGAAGATTTTGTGGAGTCGCTTCAACAACAGACAGAAATCAGTCTCTTCTTCCAGACTCTTGATCCGAATGGTTTGCTGCTATATATCGGACCACAGAGTGCCACATCATCTGGATTAGTCAAACGGGCCTTCATGATTGTCGTAAGCACTCGTTAACGTAATTCTCACGGTTTCTCACCGTAATTGTTTTAGTCTTCGCGGCTAACTAGGTGCTGTGTCAGTGGCCATATCTCATCAGTTAGTGTAATTACCACAATGAAATACTGTCTTTAATTTAACTTACAGTGAATTCTTACATTCTGACTTAATTTCTGTTTTTAGGAGTTTTTAGCCATTGAGATGGTAGACGGGCATGTTGTGTGGAAGTACAACCTCGGCTCTAGTACTGCTGTGATTACCTCAAACAACACGTATAATGATGGCAAGTGGCACCAGGTGATTGCCACAAGGAAGAGCAAGGACGGAACTCTGACTGTGAGAACCCACCAAGAAGCTGACGATGAAGTTAAAGGCGCTGCCGGCGGTGTTTATAATCAACTCGATCTTTTACCAGAGACTACATATATTTATGCTGCCGGAGTGCCTGATGACTTTATTTTGCCAGAGGAAGTTGTAAACCGGCATTTTATTGGTGCCATTGATGATTACTCGTACTCGGAGAACAAAATCAGACTGGGACTGTGGAACTTTATTGACGGCCAAGCTAATGACAAACGTGAGAGTCTTAGTCTGTATACACACACTTCTAAATTATTATGTTACTGGTTAAAGTATATTGCTTCTTTCATTTTTTGTTGTTTTTTATGTGAAGTATGTGTTATTAGTAACATGATTAGAAACTATAAGTAGCATAGTCACTTTGTGTTACACAGTTTCTGCAGTTCGTGTAGTATTTTTACTTTTCATTTCTTTGTTAAAATGAGATAAAATGAAAATAATATTGTAAAAGGTTGTATTATTTTTTAGTATTTTATTTCAAAAGCAGTGTTTGCATTGTTTTACTGTATTTGATTTCAGCTGTACTAGATCGAGGGGGACAACTTCCACCACAAGTGATTGACTCAGTTCGATTTGTCGCTTCGTCTGAGAGTTACATAACACTTGATAAGGGTCTTCTAACATCTTCTAAGAAGTCAGATATGCGTCTTAAGTTTAAAACATTCAATAAAGATGGAATCCTTTTCTTTTTGGGGCAAGACAGAACTGGATTGAGTGGAAAACCTGATTATTTTAAGGTTTACATTTCTGGTGGACAGGTAAATAAGAATGTTGTTTCTATATAATAATTATTGTATAATTCTCATTCTATATAATAATTGTTGTATAATTCTCATTCTATATAATAATTATTGTTGTAAAATTCTCATTCTATATAATAATCATTTTTGTATAGTTTTCATTCATGTGATTAGCAATCGGCATGTTCAATAATTTTAAGAAATTTGTTGCATTTCAATGCTAGTAACATTTTTTTTGCTTTTTTTTAAATAATGGAGCTGTTTTAGTTATACAATTAAAATTTAATAATTATTTGGCGTTTCACTGTTGATTGCTGTATTTGATTGGTCGGTTATTTCTACTCTGTCTAAAATACCCAGCACCTTCTTATGAGAAATTTTAAGGTATGTTGTTTTGCAGGTTTATGTAACATTTGAGCTCGGTGGAGGAGAAATTACTGCAACTGTAAATCAGTCTGTGTCTAATGGAACAGAGTTTGAGCTGCATGTGGAGAGACAGAACTATATTGTGAGACTTACGTTGGGTGATCAGATTGTGGTAGAGCAAGGGCCAACTACTTCAACTGAACTGAACATTGGTGCTAATCCAGAGTTGCATCTTGGTGGAATCCCCAAAGATTCCATGTATAATGGGTAAGCAATTCCTAAATATTGCATGTATAATGGGTCAGCAATTCCCAAAGATTGCATGTACCGTGGGTAAGCAATTCTTAAATATTATATATGCTATGAGTAGGCAGTCAATATACCATAGTGGTTTTTAACGGTTTATTATAAATAACTTGTTAGCCTCACTATTTCTATTTGCTATATATTTTCCTATTTGTAGTATATTATATATTATTTATTTTAGCGATTCAATAATCGATCATCCATATTTTGATGGCTGCATATCCGATCTGAATATAAATCAAAACCCCATCAACATATTGGGCGACTACTTGGCTAAAGTAGGAACTGTTCAATGTACAGAGCTGGTTAAACGTAGCATCACCTTCCAGGAAGCTCCTGCCGATAGTTCCGGGCAGCCGGACGAGGGATATGTTCATGTAAGTCTCTCAGCTTGATACTCATTGGGTTGTCTTTACTCTCATACTTTTATTGCTCTGATTAACATCTTGTTCTACTACATAATGTTAAAAGTTCTAAATTTTTGTAGGAACTAAAATACAACAAATGTGTTTCGTTGTATTTTAAGATATTTTTTCGGAGCTTGAAGCCAGCTTATAGGTGTTGCTATAAAATGTAGATAGTAGCCACTACTGGAGTACATTGTGCTATGTATTTCCCAGGTTATAGATGACATCCTCCCCGTGGGAGAGAACTTCACAGTCAGTATGAGAATTAAGACTCTAGCTACAGACGGTCTGCTGTTCTATACTACATCATCGGATGATATGTACGCCTTCAGTATTGCTATGGTCAATGGAACGATTAAAGTAGTCAATACTGCTGGGTCGGACTCGAATGGTAACCCTAAACGAAATGAGTTGGCAACTGTCAAGGCATACAATGATGGGGCGTGGCATCACATGAGTGTGGTTAAAGAGTCACTAGTGTGAGCATCTATAATCTGTACTCTATAGTCTATAGTCTATAGTCTAGACTCATGTGTATAGTTATGTTTATACTCATGTGTATAGTTATGCTTATACTCATGTGTATAGTTATGCTTATACTCATGTGTATAGTTATGTTTATACTCATGTGTATAGTTATGTTTATACTCATGTGTATAGTTATGTTTCCAGTCATGAATTAGCACCTGAAAACAGTTTATGCAAATGACTATGGAACATCCTCCAATCTACAAACTAATACATCCATTGAACTGTAGGCTCAGAATCGTGGTAGATGATAATGACTACATTGACAAAGAAAGTGACCACCGTGGAAAAAAGACAAAAACAGCTAAAGAATTTGGCTATTATCTTGGAGGGCTCAGTCAGGCTACAGTAGACTCGATTGTAGACCTCAACAATTCAGCCACTTGGCAGCGGTTTATTGGTTGTATGAGTGATGTGTTTATTCTGAATCTGCTGGTTGACTTTTCCACGAGTCCAGAGACCGGTTATGCTGATTACTCAACGTGTCCTGTAGAGGACCCCGATGATCAGCCCATCACCACAACAATTGTAGCCAGCAAAGGTATGCAACTGAGACGCAATATTTAATAGTACTGCAGTGTTGAGTTTACCCAGTAGTCCCTGTAGTGAAATGTTTAACTCGCCTGCTTGCCAGTCAGAGGTCTCGGGTTCAAATCCCATTGGGGGCAAAAGTTTTTTAAGCACAGTGGAGTCATATATGTGATAAATATGTATGTTTACTGATAGAGGCTTTACCTTTTAAAATTTATTTCATATGCAAGTAGATATTATCCTTGATAGAGTAATATTTTGTATTCGCTAAAAATCGTTTTGCATTGTGTTGGCAAAAGTTTATGCTGTTTTTCATTTTATATTTATATCTAACAAGCAAAGTACACATCTTATTTGCTAGATAATAATAATTACTTTTTCTTATTATTAGAGAGTTTACAACCCCCTACCCTGGCTCCTGTTGTTGATCCTAAGCCATGTGTCTTACCCAAGAAACCGGATGTAGAGAATGTTCTGGAACAAGGCACACGGTTTGGTCTCAGTGAAGACAGCAGATATGAGTTTTCAACAATTGCCGGCTTTCAAGCTGACATTCGCAAAGAATTGAGACGAAAGTAAGTTTGTTTAGAACCTTAAAGCTAATTTATTGTTTCTAGTTTTTACATTTGTGTTGATATGAACATTTTTTATTCTTCAACTTTACCATCTTTTCTTTCAGCAATAATGTTAGATTGCAAATCAAGACATTTGCAATGGAAGGCATGATCTGGTTCGTTGGAGACTTTCTGGATACATCTAAACCAACTGCTAGTCCAGATTATTCTGCTATTTATCTTGATAAAGGAAAAGTTGTGTACAAATGCAACTTAGGTAAGGAATATGTGTGATCATATTGCTTTTATGGCATGACTTCGTCTGTACAGAGCCCTTTCTTATATATCACATAATATATGAATATAATAAATTAATAGATGCTATATTGTATATGTTGTGTCTGACAGGAACTGGATCTGGTACTGCCACTTCACAAAATGCTATCAACGATGGAGAATGGCACACTATTGAAATTAACCGACAAAGCAAAAACAAGACTGCTAGTGGTTACCTTTTGATAGACCAGGAAGCACCAATAGAGGTTCAATGGCCTGGCACTGCTTCCTCTCTCAACTTTCAGCTGCCTCTCTACGTGGGTGGTCTCAACATGAGTGACGGCAGATATGAGTATATGGCTCAGAAGATTGGTATGGCGTCTGCTGCTAGTCTGGTGGGCTGCATTGACCAGCTGGAGTTCCGCGGCAAGGATGCCGTGTGGGTTCCTTATGGCACAGTGTTTGAACCTGTAGACGTTGAGGGGTGCTTTGAGAATCAGGAAGATGGAGCATACATTCCCGTCACTGGCGGCTCCTTAGCTCTCGGTATGAGGCTGTCGGTGTTTATTCTCTTGAAGAACTTTGCGACTTAAAATTTTCAACTTAGCTGAAAAATCTTAATAAGTTTTTATAGAACTCAGATCGGAAATGTTTTATCAAAAGCTCAAAATATTGACTACTTCTGCAATAAATTTACTGTGTATGATGTGACTGCATTAGTTAACAAATGGCATACGAGTCATTTTTTATGATCTGCTGTATTCCCATTTTACCAAAATACTATAAAATGTGGAATATACTATATGTCCAATTTACTACAATACTATTTATAAACTTTGGAGGAAAAGTGTGTGTTAAATTCAACTCGCTTATTTTAGGTACCGGGACTGTCATAGGTTTATTGTCGGAGATTGAGATTTCTGTCAGGCCACGTTCGGACTCGGGAGTCGTCTTCTTAGTATGGGGAGGAGGAGATTACCTCGCCATTGAGTTGTACAATGGGCAGGTAATTGCTAATGTGAACAATGGTGCTGGGGACATAGAAGTCGCAGCTGTTGTCGATGATATCTGTGATGGACAGTGGAGGAAGATCAAAGGTTAATCAACTGATTTCAAACTTATGAAAATATCTTTATTTAACTTGCATTCTTACATGTATTATAGTTAGTAGGTAGTTGATTTTATGTTGATGTTTATTTCAAAAGTTATTCTGTTTATCATAGGAATTTTTTGCCATGGCAAGTTTTCAGACTTGCAATTATTCTATTTATATAAGTTTGCTCAAGCTGCACTGTATTTACTAAAGTAGATGAATTTATCTTTTTATTTGGTAAATATTCAATTTGGAAAATCTTTTAAATTTTTCAGTGATCAAGAATGAGAATATCTTAACGCTCATTGTAACTCTGGATACGGAGTCACCAGCTGAAGCCTTGGAAGCCGTCAACATTGGCGGGGCATCCTCTAAGTCAGCGGACACTAACTCTCCTGTGTATATTGGCGGCATACCCACTCAAGGTGACTATCACTCTGTCTATTTCTGTTGCTGCCGACATCATGTGTTAAATGTCACCGAACTCCTTTTTATTGCAGATCTTTAGTCTCACCATATTTAATGCTCAAAATAATATGTTTTGTACAACATGAGAATATATTCTACATGCAATGTTGGAAATTGTTCCAAACTGTAAATTGCATTTTCTTTCTCTCTGATATAGAGTTAATTTTCCCATGCACAAATCTTTATGATTGGTCAATTCAGCAAGTATTAAGCTCTTTCACAAACAATGGCAGATAACAGAAAATCTTTAAATAAAATTATTTTACTCTCAGTTTGTATTGAAATATGTTTGAATGAATAAGTGTCTTAAAATGAATATAATTACATTAATTTTGTATGTTTAAAGTTAGTTTCAGGGTATTCATATATTCTCAGAATGTGAAAATACTGATTAAAGCCGCTCTTGCAATGCTGCAAAGCTTTTGAGAAACAATTTTGTTGACAGCAAATTTTTAAAAATATTCAGAGATTTCAACCATTTGAAATGAATTTCTTACATTTTCAATTGCAGAAGTTATTGGCTCGAGGTATAAACCCAAGTCAATGGCAGACGAATATGTTGGGTGCATTCGGAGCGTTCGAGTTGGTGGGAGAAGCTTCAACATTAGTCGAGGCCGTAAGATTGGTGACGTGGCTAAAACTTGTCCCACTACTTAAGTCATATTTTTGTTGATATAAAGAGATGTGCTTGATAATCTTGTACCATAAATACTCAATTTTTCACATTTTTCAGATATTAAATAAAGTTATTTTGTTAGGAGTTTTAGTACTTACTGTAAATTAGCATATTGATGCATTTTTCTGACCACGATTAAACTATTAGAGTAACGATTTTGAAAATTAAAATTTTAATGATGTGTATTTGCAGTTTTGCACGTGTAATGTTGTTTTTCAATATTTCTTTATGTCTACAGAGTGTTTGTTGTGTTTATGAAGCTTATCCCAGCTGATAATTATACTCATTTAAGTGTACTTTTTGAATTTTCAAACCACATCCTTGAGTTTACAGTCTTAACCTCTGTAGCCTCCGAATTCTATCTGAAATATAACATTAACTGCTTAATTTTCAAGTCTTCTCAGTATTTATTATCTCTTGAATGTGTCAAATTTCCATTCCTTCAAATTCTAATGCAAAATATTGGGGAATTGGTCAGAAGTCCAATGTGCTCTCCATCTCACAAAAAGTATTTATTCCATATGTAGCTTGGTGAGCCTACAGAAAAGTGTTGGCATAAGTACAGAAAATCATTGCTGGCTGTGTCCACTACCCTCTACACGAGGCTATTTTATTTGCATGGAATAATAATGCTGATGTAAATGTGCTATATACAAAATGAAAAGCAAGTAGTTGAAAGCATTAAGTATAACTTTTGAATCTCCAAAAAATTAAACTATAAAGGCTTCTCATGTTTTTATACAATTTTCAAAGTGAACAGAGGCTTAAAGCATGTTGACCAGAGAAAAACTATTTGAAAATATAATGGCTTTGGTACTGCATAAAATATATCTTCATTTTATTTCATATATTGCATGATACAAGTTGCAATTAATTATGGAAGTCTCATATCTCCTAGTGTGGCTTCAACATTTGGTTTAGAATTGACACGAAAAGCAAGTATGTTGTAGCAGAAATATATGTTTCTTCTATTGCAAATTATGTAACATTTTCTACCAATTGCAGAAGCTGCAATGCCTGTTGGTTTTGTTTCGTTTTCTGTGTTGTATTTACTTTTGTGAATGTTTAAATGCTACTTCTTTGGAAAAAATAATCCTCTCATGCATTTTTAGAATATGTTATCTCTTATGGAATGAATTATTGAAGTAGAAGCACAGTAACAGGTTTTTCAAAATAAAATCGGCAAATATTCAAAGCTTTGAAAATGATTTATCTTTGAAATGCATGAAACAGTAGTATTCTAAATGAAAATGTCTAACTAAAATTTATAAACATAAGTGAATAACAAATTTGCATGTCTGTGCCCTTTTGCAAAAATAATCCAGTCGCATTTAACATAGCAAGTGAATAATAAGTTTTTGCTAAAATTTTCCTATGCAAAAATAAATTTTTATGGGTTTTACCTGTTGTATAACTGAAAGACCTTTTGCAAATAGCCATGCAACTTTGTGAATCTTATTTTTGTGGTTATAACTTCTAGAAGACTAAAATATTGAAATTAATAATAATAATTGGTAGCTATCATAATACCTTGGTTACTTCATTGTAGTAAGTTAGTAACTATTTCTACAGGATTCATTCTTCATTGCCCCTATAAAAACACAATGTTTAATAAAAGCGAGAATGTGTTGTAATTCAGTGCATAATTTCTTATAACACAGTATATTTTTGCTACACGCTATTTATAGAGTGTTGGAATTGCTGAATTAAAAATATATTGTATATAAATAATATATAATATATAAAATGCATATAAAATATTATTATAGTTGTATTTAAATGGTTGAAAGCATCAACGGTACTAATAAAGGAGTTTTGTGCTCTCAGCAAACAGCAGCGACTCGTGTAGTATCTGTAAAAATAGCTTCCGTGTCCGGTCTAATTCCTCTTCGCCATATTTTGACACCTACATTTACGTAGGTATTTGGTTCAACAGTGGGAGGAAAACATATTCTTCAAGGAGTATCATTTGGTGGATTTGGACAGGATTAACTTGGCCAAGCCATGGATGAAGAATATGATGTAGTTGTTTTAGGCACAGGATTAAAAGTAAGTATTTTTAATAATGAATTCATGTTGCTGTTGAAGTTCAACTCGAAAGTTGAACAATAACATAAAAAATTTTTCGATCATCATTATCACCATCATGACTACTCACTCTCAATTACTGCTTGACCTTCACATTGAGTTTGACTTACGCCGTTACTTGGTCTGTAGTTAGAGTTGAAACTGTGGAACTAACCGTTTTGAAAGAGACTTTGATGTTTACTTTAACATTAACTTTAAGCTTAATGTTACCTTTTAATTTAACTTGGTTATACCTATACTTACATATTGATATTTACAATGATAGCTATTATGTAGATATAACTGATTACCATACTCATCTTGACTTGCGTACTTGAAGTTCTTGGGCTCAAATCTGCTCATAAAACTTAATAAAAAGTTAATCACTTAATGTTAATGAGTCTGAGAGTTTTTATTGTCTTTTTGCAAGTCTCAACTGATATAAAATTTTACAATCTAGTTTTTAACACTAATGTCAATGTCATACAATTGAATACAGCTTAAATGTTATGGTTATTACTGTTTATTCATATTGCTACCAGATTTCTATTTGTTCTATGCAATTTTAAACATACATTATATATTTTAATAACTTGACTATAAAGTTTTTATATAGACTACCGTGACTTATTTAACTATTGACTTTGTTTGACTTGCTATGGCTTTGTCCCTTATCTGCTAAGTACATAATAAGTTTGATTATGAGTAACTATTGATGAACATTAATCCCTTTTTTATTATGTATTGTAGAGTGTTAGACCATTCTATATGTGATGTAGATTATGACAAACCAAGTGCTAATGACATTATTGATTTTCTTGTCACACTGCATCAACAAAATACAATTCTATACATGAGAAATTTTCCCATATTCTAGTTCAACTGCTTATTGTCAACATGTGGCAACCAATAATATTGAGCATCAACAATTATATCTAGACATATATTAAATATTTCAAACTGGTGTAATAGTTTATAGCCAGTCTGTAAATCTCTCTTGCTTTTAGTCTGTAGAAAACTATACACCAACTCTTTGAAATTGTAAAAACATGCTTTTTTATTTTGCAAGGAATGCATTCTCAGTGGAATGTTGTCGGTGAGTGGCAAGAAAGTGCTGCACATGGACAGAAACAAGTACTATGGAGGGGAGAGTGCTTCAATTACACCCCTGGCTGAGGTAGGCTAGTGAGCCACTGCACGAGGCTTCCATCTGATAAGCATATTTTTCATAGTTAGATTTTGGTCAACATTGCATATAGTTAGACGCACACATTTGCTTCACAAGCACATTTTAGAGAAAGTAACTTGGGCTCCATTTCTTTTTGCCACAA
The DNA here is from genome assembly GCA_964035545.1 of Bugula neritina. NCBI lineage: Eukaryota > Metazoa > Bryozoa > Gymnolaemata > Cheilostomatida > Bugulidae > Bugula > Bugula neritina. The sequence continues at coordinate 5,779,544 of OZ037765.1, read as the reverse complement.
ATAGAACGGAAGTTTTTTTTAAGGGAGTAGTTGTGGTTTAGTGGTTAAAGCGCTGGCCTAGTGTGCACTAGGGCCTAGATTCAAATCCCAACATGGCCATTTATGACGTTAGAAAGAACCTTTAATCATAACTGCTCCTCTACCACTGTATGCACATTCTTGAGTCTACTTAAATAACCCTTGTTATCAGTGGTTCTCATATAGTTGGAGACTTTAAGCAAATGTGGTGTTTTTGTAATGTGCAAGAAACTTGGCATTGGTTATTGTGATATATTTGGTTGATGTTCTATAAAAAGCAAATTTGCGTTTAATTTTGATTTCACATTAAATTTTGCAGTTTTACACCAAGTTCAACATGGGTGCCCCACCTGCTCAGTACGACAAAGGAAGAGACTGGAATGTGGACCTCATCCCTAAGTTTCTAATGGCTAACGGTAAGGTGTTCTCTTTTCCCTGCTCTTTATAATTTATCACATTGACTCTCTCAGTAATCATTTACTCAGTTATTTGCCAGACTGCAACAGAATGCTAGAAGGAGGGTAATTAACAGGCAATTAATTGTTGGCCCTTGCCTGCACTACAATATGGAGACAGTATTGATGGAGAGATAAGGATGTAGCAGCTGCTCCAGTAGTCTGCATAGCATCATTATAATATGCAGTTCTGCTGCTTGTATTATCATCAAATGTACTTCTTCCACCGCCTGTCTGCTTATACACATTTATTGATTTTATCTAGGTTAGCTGTGGATCATCCTGTAATGATAATAAATTGAATATATTGATATATTTTTGGTTGTTTGTAGGTCAGCTGGTGAAGCTGCTAGTTCATACTGGAGTTACTAGGTACTTGGAGTTCAAGTCTGTGGAGGGCAGCTATGTATTCAAGAGTGGTAAAGCTCACAAGGTGCCAGCTACTGAGAAAGAAGCTCTAACTACTGGTATATACTTAGTTTCAGTCTCTGCTGTGTGACCTAAATCATCAAAACAAGTAGAATGCAATCTCTACTGCAGCTGCTTGTATTTAATACAGCTTGAGTAGCAATTCCCAGTGGACATACGGCTATGCTATACAGTGTCTACCTGTACACTTCATGAGCTGAAATTCTATTTATATTTCAACGAATGGAATAGCTTCTTTTTGAAACTCGAAAATTAGTTTACCTGATGCTATCAAATGGTCAAGTTAGTGTCCTTGCTTTTAGGATAATCAACGGTTGCACTTTGATATTTTGATTTAGTATATTACTAAAAGGATGTTATATATTGCACAAAAATAATGCTTTTCGTACAATTTATTGCCTTTGAATTACTTGCTGAAATTGACAATATAAAATTTTGAAAGATATATTCATTTCAATGTGAAAGAGTAATTTACTTTCACTATCTAAAGTATTTTAAGATATATTCATGTCAATGTGAAGGAGAATTGCTTTCGCAACTTTAGGTTTGATGGGAATATTTGAAAAAAGGAAGTATCGTAATCTCTTGGTGTTTATCAACGACTACGACCCAGCAAATCCTTCAACTTTTAAGAAATTCAATCCCAAGGAGAAGACTTGTCAAGACCTGTATGATTATTTCGGAGTAGATAAAAACACGCAGGACTTCACAGGACATGCCGTGGCTCTGTACAGAGATGACTCGTGAGTATTGAATAGTGTATACTGTATAGTGTATGCTGTATATATAGTGTATACTGTATATTATGTACTGTATATTGAATAGTGTATATTGTAGGCTATATTGAATAGTGTAGAATGGAGTAAAATAGTTGCACCTTTATTTAATCTGGCCCATGACTAAAAAATCACTAAATTAGCTATGTAGAAGTATCTTAGTCGCCTTCACGTTTGCCATATGTTCAGAGCATTTGGTGGATTTAAACAATTAGAATGATCAAAATTTTAGTATTTGTTCCTTATATAAAGGCTCAGCTATAATATCAAGTCAAAAACATAAGATTAGAGTTTTCAAGTATATCTTGTAAAGGTGCTAGGCGATCACACCATGTATGTTATATAATTATGGCTCTAATTGTAATCTTTACTTCTACTGTATAGTTTATTACTTGTCATTTCCTCATCTCCATGCAGCTTGTTTTTGATCATCAAACTGTTTAGCCCTACAAGAAACCATTCTCTTACAATGCACGAGTTATATCTTGATGAAAACACTAGTACATACGTGTGATGAAATATCTCATTTTTATATGATGTTGTTTTTCAAACTCTGCCTATCGAGTGACATCTGTTTCAACATTGTTTTGACATTTAGTATTATTTGTATTCTTATAGATACCTGAAAACAAAGGCAGAGGAGCTGGTTCATCGATGTAAGCTGTACAGTGACTCGGTGGCCAGGTATGGCAAGAGCCCCTATCTCTACCCACTGTATGGGCTGGGAGAGCTGCCACAGGGCTTTGCTAGACTTAGTGCAATTTACGGCGGTACTTACATGTTGGATAAGCCTGGTGATGAAATTGTGACCAATGAGACGGGAGAAGTGGTTGGCGTGAGAAGTGACAAAGAGGTGGCCAAGTGTAAGATGGTGGTTTGCGATCCTTCCTACGCCCCTAATAGGTGCAAAAAAGTTGGACAAGTGAGTCAATAGTCATTATTTTGTGCTACTGCATCACATACACCCTAGTAAATGTATGGTGTGTGCACCAACACTGTAATTATTGTCCCATACATGAATATTTTGATCTATGAGATTCTATCTTTGTCTTGCTGTTATAATCATGGTTAGTTATATTCCACTATTTACATGTAACACTTATGAACCATATGAAGATGCCAACATTAAACATATTTGAGAGTTGCATGCTCTCGGTAGAACTACCAGAACAGCTCACTATTCTAGAAATGAATATGTTGCAGTTATTAAACAGACCCACATAACCAGATTCAAATTGTTGCTCTTGGATTCAGTCAATCAATGCTTGAAATTAGGATCTGTATTTGCTAGCAATAATATTTTTCAAATAATTTCTCTTGAAAAAATAGTATAATCAGACCCACAAGATTTCTCTGCTTCAGCTCTGAACAAATATTAGCTCGGGTATAATTTGGTCATTCTTGACATAATAGCACCACCAAAGTACTGGAATGCAATTTTTCCTCTGGTTTCTTACTAAATTAAACATGTCACATTGCTGATACTTGAAAACAAACACCACATATATTATATCATTTTTTGTTATCTGACACACAAGTACATTTTCGTAGTTTTTGTTGGTTGTATGACCAGTTGAATCTTATATGATAAACATATCATGGCTATCAATGAAAATTGACACATAAATGTTGTGCCATGAACCAAATCTACAACAGACATCTCCAAGTTAATAGCTTGGCCAAATAATTTGTCCAGGCCTAGGCCTGTAATGTCAGTCATTGAATTGCAAATTATCCCTTGCTAGGCTGAGAAATATATTATCGGGTTTTGCAACACTGAAATGTGCTTGATTTGGATCATATGTTGTTTTTTCAATGATACTTTGTGGATCATGGTATAATTTTTCAAGCAAAGCTCTCTCATCATGTTGTCACTTGTGTAAGGCTAAATTTAATGTGTGTAGGATGTACCGGACTTTATTGTTTTCTGTGTTAGGTGGTGAGAGCTATTTGTATCCTCAACCATCCATTACCAAACACTTCAGATTCCCTCTCTGCCCAGATAATAATTCCTCAAAATCAAGTGGGGCGTGAATCAGGTGAGGTTACTTACACAACATCTCATCATTTATGTATCAAGGTCAATCAGCTGTATTATTTTATATTACATGTCTTCTTATATGTTTCTCAAACGCTAAATGTTTTATTACTATTATTTTCTTAAGTGTGCCAATTGTTCATTTGTAATTTTATAGTAATGTTGAGAAACACAACTGCACATTATAGTTTTGTGTGACTCAAGTACTCTCTTGAGTTCTACTTAGTCAATGTTTGAGTCATGGCCAATACAGTGGACCAATATTCAGTTTTATAGCAGTTGCAGCTTAGTGTTAATGTGTTGAAATTTGTTTCAGATATCTATGTGCTGGCTGTGTCATACGCTCACAATGTAGCTCAGAAAGGATATTTCCTTGCTCTGGTCAGCGCGTTTGTTGAAACAGCTAACCCAGAGCTGGAGATTAAACCAGGACTAGATTTACTCGGACCAATTGAACAGAAGTAAGTGTGGCAGGATTACTGCATTTAGTACTTTATATTAATTGATTGAATGAGACTGAACTGTGAATTAGTTGTTTAAGATTGCCAATAGTAGGCAGGAAACTTATAGTTCGAATAATTCAGTTTCATTTTGTCTGTTGAAATGAATTATGGGTTAATGCAAGACTAGTGGCTTATATTGGTCACTTTCTTTGGTGGCTAAAATTTTAATGTTTGTTGCTTATTATGTTTCTTAGATTTTTTATATAAAATAGTTTGCAGTTGTGCATGAAAGATAACTATTAAATTAAGTTGGATTGCTACAGCAGTAGTGTAGGGGTTGGTACAACAGGTTAATAAATAAAACTGTAAATTTTTCTGCAGGTTTGTTACTGTGACAGATTTGTACGAACCAGTAGATGACGGAACTGCTAGCAAGGTAAGGATGATTAGATTGTTTGCACCAATAGTTACACGCTTTTGTTTGCTTATGCTGAAACACCATTTCACTTTCAATGCATGATTTGAATTTCAGGTGTTTATCTCCAAGTCATTTGATGCTACCACTCACTTTGAAACAACGTGTGATGATGTACTGGATATGTACAGGCGAATTACTGGAGCAGATTTTGATTTTAGTCAAGTTAAGCATAACTTGGGCGAAGAGAGCTAAGAAAATGACATTTGAAGCGTCAAAATATACTTATTCATCACTGGTGTTCTATTCGAACAAAAAGCTCTTGTTGCTAGATATATTTGCCATTGTAAATTTGTCGTAAGATACATAAATGTTGTTAGGTGAAAACATGATCAGTTTTTTTTTATAATTTGGTATATTATTATTGTAGCTTAGTAATTTCAATTACTATCATAATAATAAATATTTATGAATTCATCAAAATATTGAATGAACCAAACACAGTCGCATAGGCACAAGTAAAAATATTTCAAAAAATGGGTTAATATATATGTACAATTTAAATTATTGTTCAAGAAAAAACAAAGCTTACAAAAATTACACTTTAGTGATTTGTTCTTGGTTCAATTCCACAAGTGAATCATGGTGACTCGAAGGTCTACTGCCGGACTGATGAGGTTTACGTGCAAGTAGATCAGTTGGTCTATGTGCTGTTATTAGGTTTGGGTTCATTTCGATCTCAGATTTTTTCGTTTCTTGTGCCTTTTCCATACTTATCTCGTACATTTCATGAATTCCAACGAATATGAGAACAAAGTTTTTAATAAGAAATACACTGATATCACGACTCAGGTTATGCCATAGATACATTCTTATAGCCATGAAAGGTGTGTTGACTATAAACACAGACAAGAAAGCATTTGCAGCTGAAAGCTCGCGACTAATGTTGGTAGCACCAAAATGGTTGACCATTAAGACAAGAAATGAAAAAGTTGGTTTTATGAGATTAATAATTGCTATTGCCAATATGGCCTCTTCCAGTCCAAATGGTAATAGAAACCCAGTATCATTCACAAACAATATATCTAGAAAATCGACAGTGTCAAGCACATCAAATGTTACTCCTGAAGCCATAGAGTTGATATAAAGTCGTTCCTTAGCGCCTTCCTTAGCATGATGCTGGGATCCAGCAAATAAAATAAAAACCACTCCACTAAGACAGATGCCAGTTTTTAGAAATTGTGGTCCATAGAAATCACTTTCAAGTAATCTGTCAGGGATTCCCGATTTAAAAATAACGGCTACTTTAGCAGCAACAAAAGCAGAGTAAATAAACCATGTTACACAAGACAGAGGTAAACCATTCTTCATGTGTTTTTTATGCAAGTTCTTGAACTTCTGGTGGTACTGCAAGTACTTGTAGGTGATGACAAAAGAAAATATAAAGAAAGCTACAACAATGATGTCACCTAAAATCCACCAATAACAATTACTACAAGGAGCACAAGCACCAGTTGTTGAGTCAGAGCCATAGCAATGTATGAGGATTGCATCCATGAAGAATGACTGCAGGATTACCAACATTACACATAGTATTTTCATAGGAATATGCTTCAGTTCTAAGCACATTTGATTTATAATACTTCCTACACCTGTCATCGTAAAAAAAACCTGAAGCCAGGAGAGTAGTCACGATCTTCTAATGATCATCTAACCTAAAAAATGAAATGATTGAAATTAGTAGTGTTTGACCAAAAAGTCAGGATTGTCATTTCAAAATTAGAAATGGCACTTCCAAATTGAGAATTTCAATTTTTTTCTACAAAATTCTACGCTCCACTTTTGTTATATTTTATTTTCATCGCTTACTACTGTTCGACTTTGAGTGAAAATGAACAGTTTTGAAGAAAGGTAAATTTTTAATTGAGCATCAAGTTTAAACTTAAAGTTAATGGTTAAAGAAAAGTGTATGTAAAAACTAAAAAAGATTACGTTACTTTGACCATGATTATAATTACTAATGATAAATTATGAGACACTGGTCCTGAACTAAAGATTTAAAAGCAGATCTATCATCTATGTCCTATAATATTCATATTGATTTATATTTACTTTTACTTTTAGCTTAAATTGAACCCTTAGAGTATAAAAGCTTTGAATACCTTTGGCTTTGAAGATATCGAACACTTGGGAACACTCACTTTCAGTCTCAAGAACCAAGGATATAGAACTATAAGTAGAAGTGTATAAGTTACTTGAACTAAAAGTAAATTAAAATTTAGTATTACTATTAGTATTACTATTACTATTAGTATAACCTGAACCTCTGGCTCTTGACAAAATGAAAATGAGGATTAGGGTATTTTACACAAGATGTCACAATATATTCATAGTTGTTGTCAACAGCCACATAAACTAGTAAATTAGTAAAACTTACACGGTTGTAACTTTTGACTTTTAAGTATAATTGCGGTAAATACTAATAGCAATAAACTATAATGATATAGGCAATCCTAATCGTAATGATGTTTATTAGGTTGCCTTTACGGAAACAGAGCAGACAACGAAGTTTACAGTTACCAATAACCTCACGATAAATCACTGTTTACTAACAAGAAAACTTTCACATGAATTTTTATAAATTCAATGAGGAATTGCATAATTTTTAATCAAAAATTGTTTTTGTTCACAAAATATAAATACATTACTACAATTATCGTTGTAGAATTTATAGTATCTCTTCTAAGGGGATGCGTTTCATATTCCTAGAAACGTGCTATCCGGTTTTAACCAAACCGAAACTCAAAAACAACCAATGATCGTTAACTCATACTACTGTACTTGTAGCATGATTTATGAATATTTTTTATATCTATTATACTTGTTATTATGGCTCCAATCAGGCCGAAAATATTTATGATAATTATATAACTAAATGTTTCCCTGGAATAAAAAATAGTTGGACTCTGACTCGTCTTCACTCGTGACTCTTGAGCCTAGGCTTGGGTTTGACTTTAACTTTAACTTTAAGTTTTAGTTAAAGTTTTAGTTTAACTTAAAGTTTTTTTCATTTTCAATTTCCTTTTACTTTTGGTTTTAATTTTATTTGAACCTTTTTTACTTTTAGTTTTAGTATTACCCCTAAATTTCAACCGTATACCGGTATAGTTCTAGTAAACATAGTACTAGTAGTAGTCGTGGTAACTAAAATTTTAGTTTCATTATGATTATAATTATTCTATTTTAATTTATAATTTAATAGTTTATTTCTATGCCAATATTAATAGTTATAATGTAATACTAATAGTTATAGTGAATGTAATAGTAATAGTGATACTCGTGCTGTGACCTAAACTTAAAGTTAAAAGCAGTGTCAGTTACACTTACAGTTATTACATTAGCATACTGATAGTGATAGACTTCGAGTAAAACTAAATGTGACACTGATAGTCTAAGCCATAGTGATACTGATAGTGATGGTGACTTATACTTATAGTTATAGACTATACATACTTAATGTTATATTAAAAGTTTTTCATTCAAAATTGCATGCGTAAAATTGTATTATTAAAGAGCTAATTTATTGTCATTGTGATTATCATCATTGGACATTAAGCTTATTTGTTATACTTGTTGGAATGTTATTGAGTTAATGTTATTATAATTGTGTTAACATTCAAAGCTGCTGTTAGTCTTACAGTTACAGTTCAGATTACTGCTCAAATTGCTGTTAACAAACCCAATTTACTTTTAGATTAAAGCATTGGTATTGGTGTTTATTCTTAGCTGCAGTGCTAGGCGATTCTTATCATGGGCGTAATTACCAATTTACTATGTTTTAATTAGTATTAACTTCAGATTTACGTAACCTTTACTTTAACACTAAGTTTCTCATGATATAAAAATTTATGATTATAAATATAATTAGATTTAATTATATCAGAGCTAATGCAGATTCAACGTTACAGCGGGTCAATTCAACCCAAAAACCTTTCAGCCAATTCTAAATTTGTCAATAGCCTTAATTTGCCCAAGTAAATTCGAATTGACTATCAAATGAGTCAATATGTAATGTCTATTTTAAATGCTGAGTATTGATACTATAACCAAGGGTTGAAGAAATCTGCATGCATTTATCAGCTTTAAATGGTTCAATGTTTATCTTCAGGTTTAACAATTTTAAAATTAATATTCAATATACCACAATACAAATAAAAATAAGCAATAACTACCATAGTGTTGATTACATGCAGTTGCATTTTAATAGCCATTAAGTATTTCTTAGAGCATTTGAATTATAATTAAGTGCTTAAATAACTCTGCATAATTTATATTAAAATACTATCTAATATCTATTCTATTGTTTAATCACTGTATCTAAATAATAATAGTGCTTGAAATTAATTTGAGTCTTTGACTTGCCCAAATTGACTGACAGAAGTTTCAATTTATGTCATGAAGCACTTGAGTTGAACCAATCAACTTGAATCAAAGAACTCCAATGCTTCAGTTTACAAGTACTCATTTATTGTAACTTAGACTCAGTTCTATTTATTCTCATAAAAAGATGAAACTATTTAGTAGATGACTTAGACATTAGCTTTACATATACTTCATTATTTGTAATCATGTTCTTAAGGCTAATGATATAGATCATTATAACTCATTATAACCATGATTATAATGGAAAAAGTTATCTATTATAGTGTAATATTTGTATTGCTATAACATTAAATAATTTTATTTTGAATGAGGTTTTTATTGTTATGTTCGTGTTAATATCTGAAGCAATATTTATGTTGATATTTGCATTACTTTACCTTTGTTAAGAGAGCTATGACTAATTATCATGATTATGAATTGATATTAATATTCTAAATATAAGGTCTACCATAATAGCTATTGGTGTCCTTGATTTTTATAATTGAAATAATTATAATTTCAGAAAGATTTTCCTAATTATTATAATTTTAAAAGTAAAAGTCATGATGAAAATGTTAATAAATTTGACTAATAATGTTACAATCTTTATGATAATGTTAAAAATTTAAAGCTAAAGCGGAGAGTTAGTCTAAATGTAAGGTTATCAGTCATAGGTTTTAAAAGAAAATTGCCCTATACTTTTCCAATTCACATACTAAGTCTATTATAGGGATATCTAAGACAACAGCTCTATAGAGGTGTAATATGTCAGGAGTAATAAAGTTTAGATGGAATGCAAATCGTATAAATTTTCTTAATTGATATGAGCTTTTTGTCACGATAAATGGGTCATTTTACTTAGTTTAGTACACACTGGATATCTTCAGTTTTTAGCTATTTTTCACAATTTAACTGCTAATGTACATGGGTTTTTTGGCCAAAACTAGTAAAACATCAACAAATACACCTAAATATTCAAAGTTATTTTTAATTTTGCTTCATTTCCCATGTTTTTTCCTAATTATTCAGCTACTTTTGGTTGTGGACCGTTACGGTTTTTTTCGTAACAGTCCGCACTCCTAATAAGCTGAATATATAAAAAAAAAGATGGGAAATCAAGCAAAATTAAGAAGAGCCTTAATTGTTTCGGTGTATTTATTGGTGCTTTATTAGTTTTGGGCAAAAGTCCATGTCCATTAGCAGTTAAATTGTGAAAAATAGCTAAAAAATGGAGATTTCAGTGTGTACTAAATTAAGTAAAAGGACCCAATTTATCTGTTCATAGCTATCAAAATCATTAGTTTCAGTACCTTTAGGATTTCTTTTATTTTAGTATATCATTAACATTTTTTGAGGATTGTGAAAGTCTTCTACCACCTAGCACCTTTTTGTATCATTAGAACATCTGATACATACTGATTTTAGACAACATATTGCTTTTGTATTATAAAGACATTTTCTACAATACAGAAAAGCAAAAATCCTTGAACAGGGATATCCTAAATATAACATTTAGCCTTAGATGCTGTGTTTAGGATATACTTTTGGCCTCCTACATCATGAAATATCTATTTTTCCGATTCTCGCATCTTGATGTTGAGTAGACTCATTGAATCTTGAGTTTTTACAGATTTAGATATTTGTTAGGTGTTAGAAGACCTAAAAGTAAAATGTGTTACTTCAATATTGGATAAACTTGATTAAATGCACTTCTATGTTAAATTGGGGGAAGTTTCAATATTGTGAGAGAGTAAACAGTTGCTGTGTGCTTCTTGGGGTACCTGACAGTAACTTAATCCCATTGCTAATAACTGATATGATTACATAATAAGCATTGAATCAATGGTAAAATCAGTTGCTGAAGTAACAGGAATTATTGTAATTTTATGCAGCCATAGGATCTGTTCTGTTATTTGATCCAGTTCATTTTGATCTGTCATAAGTTGTCTTGCACCATTAAAAAGTTACCTTCTGCAACTGCAGTTGCATGAAAACTTATAAATTTATTTCTGTTTCGAAAATGTGTATGTGTTCGCACATGTGAATGCTTTATATTAAAACATATAATTAGAACATATAGTAGAACAAGCCAAGAATACTGAGAGAAAGAAGTATTGTTAATTATAGCTAGTTTTAACTAGTAGCTCTACTATGAATGGTGACCAGCACATTCCTATCATTATGATTGTTAGTTCATGGAATTAAATATGACTGCATCGTAAACCATATTTTAATATTGTGTATACTGATGAGAGATATTGTTAATATTTCTCCATTGTGCAAGATTGTAATCTAAAAATATGTATTTGAGCAATAATTTTTAAAAGATGTTTGGAATGCTTTATTTATTTTTTGTGAAAAAGTCATTTTCAACTGTAAATTATATTATAAAAGTAAATGCTACCTTTATTTGAGCTTATGTATTTTTGGTATGCATGTGTATTTAGACGGCCATGCACTCGAACCTTTGAAGTAGAAAATATTTTCCCCGCTGTTGTCTATGGATTCTACTGCATCCTTCTCTGGAGGAGGAGATGCTACAGATCAGATGGGTAGTAATGGAGACAATATGATGGAGTCCGTATCTCACAGCTCCACAGTCTCGGGCCTCAAGAGTATAGTCAGTGTTATTGTTAAGAGGAAAGTAGATGACTGCTACTTGTTAAGAGACTATGAAGGCAAAGGACTGTGGCTGCCGTGTACAGATGTTCAGAGCAACGAGACCTGCACAGCCGCTGCACAGAGATTAGGCTTTGAGGTAAACTCGCTTGTCACAGCGCCAATCTTGTATGTGTCTTGTTTCGAGCTGAAAAAGAATTACACCTGCCATAGTGCCTTGTTCTGTGTTCACGAGGGCCAAATCTTGAAACAATTGCTGTACACAGATTGAGTTTACGGCCGCTGCCCGATCAGGGCATGGTGGTGAAAGGTGATAGACTGAGTTAACTGTACTATTTATACATTTTTTCAGTTGTTTGGGCTGAATGTTACCATTCAAGAGATTATAAAAGTATCTCTCGGTAAAAGCCCGTCATTGGACCGTGATATAAGTCATGTGACCTATCACATGACTCTGCCAGAAGGAGAGGATAGTGAAGATTCACCCGCAGGTCAAACCTGGCTGTCTCTACCCCGTATTCGAGAGTTAGCTGAACAGGTGATAGTGTGCTCAGTCTGTTCAGTTTAGCTGTTGTTATTTAAATGTCCATGACTTTCCCATTCAGCGAATAGAAGTGTTGATAGACGTTGGCTATTATTAAAATATAATTGTATATATTATGTTACTGATAATACATTTAAAACATACAGGAGCGCTATACATACTAACATTATATATATCAGTTTTTACCAATTTCTGTCATATAGCGAATAAAAATAATGCATAGTCAGAGTTTAAGAAAAATTGTTAGTAAGATATTTCCAGTATTGCATATAGTATATCTTCGCATTTTCTACGGACACTATGTCTATATTTTATGGTGAATCCTCAGCTGTCAGCTTTTGTAACCATGTTACATATTTCATGACCAGCTTCTACTTGCTGAAGAAAATCAACAGACATCTTTTCTGTTTAAATAGAAACATTACTTGCCATATTTAGCTCAGGTTCCTTATGTCTTCTATACAATGTGTAGGGCCGATCTCAGTCCAGCCTACTGTTTGGTGTTGAAGTTCTAACTCATTTGGAGGCCAATGAAGTCGGGCGCTCTGCCGACGTCTCGCTAATAGAAGACAACAAGTATGTGTTTATTGACAATGACTTGATGTCAAACCACTCCCCGTATAACATGCTTTTGAAGTCAGCAAAGTTTGGCCCTAAAGGTTAGTATTACTCTAATACAGTGTGGTGTTAGTGTTACTCTAATACAGTGTAGTGTTAGTGTTACTGTGACAGCTGTTGTTAGTATTACACAATATATTTTTATTGCATGTGGAATACTAGGGATAAATGTACTGTACTTCTACTATTTAAGTCAATTCTGTAAAGGAATGGGAAGTGTCATGCTGTTATTCATTGTACTCAGTCCTTATGATCACACAAATAGATGCAAAGTGCACTAAGTTAATGCTCATTATAAGTAGTGTTTTTATTGATGCAAGTTTTGATAACACCTGTGATATAGCATGCATATGTATCTAGTTTATTGACCTACACTGTATTCATCTTACTGATAGTATATATATATTACATGTTTGGTAAGTGTTGGTATGTTATCCTTAGAACAAGAGCTACTGTACAAAGAATATTTGGATGTTAGTTTCCCCAGTCAATCTCTCAACATGTCTCAGTTCCAAATATTGATGAAGAGGCTTGGATTTATTGACATAACTAGTAACATAACAGATTACTTCAGGTAACTATTACTAAAGTGTATCACTATTACTAACAACTATAACTTCATTAACTTTTACTAATATATCAACCTTCTAATGCTGCCAGTTCTGTTTGATGCTGACTCAAACATTTGCTGTCTAGACATGATGACTCACGTGCTGTTATAAATACTAGAATCCTTATACTTTTCTGAATACACCATCAAAAAGAGCAATGACTTTAGATAATCAATTTTAATATATGAACTTTATTCACTCTTTTTTAAATCTTAGATTTGTTGTTTGTATTTTAATATATACCATTGCTATTGTATGACGATATACTAATGTTATATAACCGATACTGTATGATGATATATAATTTAGAGCGTTTGATACTAATCGACGAGGCTTTCTCACTTGGCTAGACACCCTGATTGGCCTGGCATGTCTAGAGCCGACAACTCCCCACGGAGGCAGTCCCGCTGAGTACAGATGCAGATATATATTCAGATATTATGATGCTGATTGTGACGGTGTCTTCAACTTACAAGAGTTTAGGTATGAATGCATTTGCATGAATTGGTACATTTTTCTTATCGAGCGATTTAACAGCGTTGAGTGCCAACTGTTTAATATATTTATTGAAATGTTTGAAATACTACTATGTTGATGGTGTTGGTGCTTGGATAATCCTGTAGTAATTCCCATGTAACATTTTGTCATCTCTGTGCTGATTGGTTATAAATTGCAATTATAACCAATCATAGACATTGTTGTATATTTATATGAGATGTAATTTCCGTTCATCTAAACTTGGAAGACATGCCACAATATAACCTGTTAAGTGTGTAGGTCAGTCTGTGTCAGTAAACTTTGTACATGTGTATGTTTTTATAGCAAACACTTTGTATTTACATATTTGCCTATTCTATATAAACAACTTTTTGTCAGCCAGAAACATCCTACTTAATGGCATTTGGACTAAGAATTTTTTCTACGTAGTTTCATGATAAAAGTGTTCATTTTGCTTATTTCTTCAATCAACTGTTACATTTCATATTTTAAACAAATATCTCATTTGAGTTTAGATTTTAGTACATCTACTGTAAAAACAGTTGAAAATTTCTGTGGACTAATATTTGTGTTATAGTCTGAAATGTGTGGCATGCATTCTATTATTTCATTGATACATTCCATTATTTTACATGCGTGCAGGTGAGGAAATGACCTGAGTTAATGTTTCATCCATCATCATCATTTCTATATCTCTACAGGTCAATGATACACGACATTAGAGTTAAGAAGAAACAGCCAGTCACTGATGACGCTCTGCATGAAGATGTCGTAGCCAGTGCAATGTAAGCCTCTGCTACATTCTCTATAACCAATAGACCAAGTGGTAGAAAAAGATCACTTGACTCTTGTGTTGATTCAGTTTTTCTTAGTTACTATATTTCTTTAGTAATTTAGGATGTGCAGACTGTGACGGTTTTTCCATCACGGCCTGCACACCTAAATTTGCTAAAAAAAGGAGAAAAAAACATAGAAAATCAAGCAAAATAAAAAACCCTTAATTATTCGGCTGTATATGTTGATATTTTGTCAATTTAATGCAAGACACTATATATATATATTAGCTGCTAAACTGTGAAAAATAGCTAAAAGCTAGAGTTACATAGTGTGTACTAAATTAAGTAAAATGACCCAGGTATCAATTAGCGCAGCTGTGTTGCTGATACGCTGCTTGTTTCATCTGATTGCTGGTCTTACAGGAAGTTTTGCTCACATTACAAAGAAGGGGATACTTTGGAGTTGCCTCTGAATGATTTCCTCACCACAGTTGGCCAATTGAAATTCCGTGGTACTTCAGTACTCTTTCGGTCACCTCGATCCTTTCTCACTGGGCAAGTAGTTTTATACGTTGGCGATACATAATGTAGCCATACTATAGAATACACTTTTTATGGCTGGATCAGCAGAGTTCTAAAAACATCCATCAACATGGTGCAGCATATCATTTTTCACAGTAATGCATGACCCAGATAATGTAAATTTTTGCTGTTGAAGTATCAAAATAGAAGTCATGTAATGTCATTTCTTTTAGAATAATAAGATTTTTATAGACAGCTTAAAACTAAAGTCAGTCCTAAATTGGGAACTGGAAAAGACATTTGAAGTTATCTATTCTCTCAACACGGCTAACTGACATGTGTTGGTGTTTTGGTCACAACTCTTCTCCTATGTTTTAGACCCAGAAGCCCGGGGAGTCCACGCTCTACTTCTCCTCCAAATAAACGTACCAAGAAAGAGTTTACACCTCTTTATGGCCGTGCTTTATCAACTCAGATGTCTCAAAATGGTGGGCTTTAAATAATATTATATAAATATATAGAATGTAGTAGCTTTGATATCCGTATTTTTACACCGTATGGATTCAACAGTGCAGTTGCAATATGCTCTTCAACTGCTCTACATGGTGAATTGATTTTTTAAACCAAAAGCAAGCAAATTATTTCATGATAATGCTACAGTTAACTCTAACTTCTACAATTAGTTTTCCTCATCCGCCTTGTCACCAGCTGCCTGCTCACTAGCTGCCTGCTCACTAGCTGCCACAGTTAGACTGAGTTGCTTTCATATGTTTCAGACCTGATGCTGACTGCAAACAACGACCAGGGCTACCTGAGTGAGAGACCCTACGAGCTGGCCACTCACACCGTCAAAGTGCGTCGCTCAGGAGCTCTCATAGACGTGAAGGCATTGTGGGACCTGAAGGATACGGATGCTTTCAGCTCAATGACATCACAGGACTTGGAAAAGGAGAAGATGAGATACAGTAGATATGCCTCCATAGACTCATTCAATAAAGTAAGTTGCATGCAGTGCTTCTACAGGCTCATTCAATAAAGTAAGTTGTATGCATTGCTTCTACAGGCTCATTTTTTAATCTCAGTCACTATTTCTTAAAACTTTTGGTGAGTTAAACAAGTGCTGTTTTCACGTTTGTCTTCTATACTTATACTTTTCTATACTCACAAACTTCTTATGATTTTCTATACTTTTAGTAGTAAAATGTCATAATATTTTGCACATGTCCTGCTGCAGGTTTTCGGTTATTATAGTCTTGCTAGCCATATTTCTCAAATGTCAACTGTGCATAGCCAGTGTAGCTCTATACTTGGTCCTCTGTGTACCATTGCAGGGCTCTCACGCTAACGAGATGCTCTCTGGATTGAAGTATTTTGAGATGGCCATCAAGAAGAAGCCAGGCGCTGACACGCTACAAGAGAAGGTAGGCTTCACATTCTGTTCCAGTTTGTGCCATGTTGAGGTAGTAAGTTCATGTCCACCTCAACACCTTGTAGTTCTGTCAGAGTTCACCTACCGCACGCATGTATGTGTGTTACAGAAAGCATTTGACTGGGGAGAAGTTGATATGACTGCTTTTGCCAAGTGTCTGCTGGCCATGTGTGAACAGCTGAAGGATCTCCTGAGAACTGAATCCAGGCTACTCAGACTTCGCTCCCCTGTCTATATTCTCGGTAAGTTGTCTTCTCTTGACGCGTCATGTGAGGATGTAATCTCTCTGCTCTTTTCAACTGCAACCAATGAAAGATCTGATTATTTAGTTTAAGGAGCAGTTGTTCACCTCTCCCACTGCATTGCAGGTGATATACATGGCAACTACCATGATTTGGTGTGCTTTGAGAAGGTTTTGTGGAGAATGGGCCCTTTGGTGACCCCTTCATCTTTCCTCTTCCTTGGAGATTATGTGGATAGAGGGGCATACGGTATAGAGGTATGTGTAGGGGGGGGGGGCATACGGTATAGAGATGTGTGTAGGAATAAAGGCTACAGTGCTCTGGCTGCTCCTGTAATGTCAACATGAAAGTCACTTTGTGAAGTTAATTCTTACTGATAATATCATACTTCAAAAAAGTTACTTGGACGCTTCGCTTTCTTTCAGGTAGTTTCTTATCTTTTCTCACAAAAAGTCTTGGCTCCTAGTAAGTTCTTTCTGTTACGTGGGAATCACGAGCTGAGGTCTGTACAAGAGAACTTTAACTTCAAGCGAGAGTGTCTCGAAAAGTTTGGAGACCAGGTTGGCCTGAAAGTGTGGGACACCATCAACGAATGCTTTGATGTCATGCCTCTAGCCGCTGTCATAGACAACAAGGTAAATGGGTCATTAGGATAGCAAAGTGTTAGGTTGGCAATAATATGTCATCAATAGGCGCCCAAAGTAAATAGTACATGAGCAGCTTGTTATAGGCAAATTCTAGGTCAAATTTGATTTGTTGATATTTTACTTTGTCTTGTATTTATTGGCTGACTTCAACTGGATTGTTGTATCAGAACGTGTTTGCAGATATTCTGTGTGCATGGAGGCATTCCATCCATAGCACATGGTGATGGTATGCTGGATGCAATTGACGACATCCCAGTCCCCTTGTCTGACCCGGAGTTTGAAAGTCCTTTGGCCTGGGAGATCATGTGGAGTGACCCGGTTAACAATTCTTATCAGTTTTCTGAAGAGGAAGAGAAGGAGCTGAAATCAAATAATGGTTTCGTCTTCAACTCTCGTAGAGGTATGATGGATGTACATAAATATATAAACTGAAGGTCATTTGTTCCGTGTGTTCTTAACTTTCTATTGGTTGTTTCTGAACTCAATCTGTGACTCCACTCTGTATATACAGTTCTACACATCCCACCTGTGACTCCACTGTGTATATACAGTTCTACATATCCCACCTGTGACTCCACTCTGTATATACAGTTCTACATATCCCACCTGTGTCTCCACTGTGTATATACAGTTTTACATATTTCACCTGTGACTCCACTGTGTATATTACATACTGAAGTTTCATCTTATTGCTAAATTTTGTTTTAGGTACTGCCTTCTTCTGGAATGTCGAGGCTTTGATGGGTTTCCTAACAAGAAATGGACTGTCGCATGTTATTCGTGCACACGAGGTTCAACAGAGTGGCTTCCAGGTTTGTGTGTGATAATATTTGTTATATTGTTATACACTGCGTTTACAAGCTTTGCATTATGTAAATAGACTTTTTATTGGATGTTTGGAAACAGTTGCATTAAGTGAAACCACAATTACAAGTTTATGCAAACTGCAACCATAAATTCATCCATATAAGCATCCATTCGCATAATGCGATAAAAATGGAAACACAGTGACTATATACAACGTTAGCTCATTCTAATATTCTACTGTTATTATATACAGCGTAAGCTCTTTCTCCCTGTCTGTGACTTGTATTGTTTATGTTTAGGTTCAACAGAGAGGCAAACTGCTGACTGTATTTTCCTCTTCAGGTTACTGTGGCGGCAGCAATGATGCTGCCTGCGTGTTAGCTGATAGTAACAAACTTAGGTTGATAAGACTCGATACTACATAGAGTGCACATCACTACTATTTGACTTGTTGATTACAATGGCTCAGATGCTAATATCTTTTCACTGCGAAGAGATTGAAGCTTGTGTATTATAGAATGCAAATTTCTTACAAATTCTTTGTATATTTTACACACATTTTATCATGATTTATGTATATATCATGTACAAACATAATTTCGTAGTTTTAGATTATGAAACTTCTATTGTCTGTGCGTTTATTGGTAACTGATATTTTTTATATATGCTTTTAAAAATGATTAAAAGCTTTCAACATCTTTGGTAAAATATTTCTGTACAAATAAAGACAATGGATTAAATGTGTTTTGTTACAGTTTTTATGTTATGAAGTTTGAATTTGTAGCTGATTTTGTAGTTTTTTCACATATTGCATGCATTATTACTATTTGGACTATTGTTGGTTGGCATTAAAGTGATGGTAACACAAAATAAAAATGCCATACAACTACTGAAATATAGTTGTATAGTAATTATCCCACTAGACATGCAGAAGATGGCTACTTTAGTCCTTACATTAAAAAGTTGAGCCCTGTTATTTAGAAATCTGTAGTATGTGGAAGATACTGCTGGCTGAAGAATTGAAATTTTTTGTCCGACATCAGTGCTTGTAGCTAGAGACCTGCTAAATGGAAGTCCATTAAGTTGAAGATTTTAATTTAATTGCAGCCTAACCATTATGATTAGGTAGATTTTATGCAGTTGTGTGATTGTGCTACTTGATGTTGCAGAAAATTGTCTTGGAGTAAAATAATCTCATTAAATACAATATCGGTGTATTTACTGTATTGCAAGTGCCCTTCTCTTGTTGCTAAGCTTTTGAGACTGGTATGTACAGCAATTAAGTTTTCAATGTAATGACCAACTACTCCCATACTATGATGTACTTCTAGCATCTGCAGCAACCTAGATAATAGAACAGCGATTAGCACTAGTGTGACAGCTTCCATGCACATAGTATTCAGGTTAAGTGAAACATCCATACAAAAATATTATGGTAGTATAATATATTGCTATAAGTACAGGTAATAGAATCAGGGTCTTAGAGCAAGCTTTGATTAAATGTGCATTGGTCATTGCATATTGCTAGAACACTATATAATATACAGCGTTTTGAAAATATTATACTATGAAAATAATGTGCAGTAATAAATTGCCAAGTTACTTAAAACATTTCAAAAGAACCTGAAGTTTGGTACAATTACTCCCTCAACTTCTTTTGCAGGAAAGGATAACTCCGTTAGTAAAACACAGCTCAATAATTTAAAGTTTTAGCGATTCTAGTAAAGAGTATTTTATAAAGTTTACCATTGATCTGCTAGCAGTATTCAAGTGCTTATACTATTAATTTAAATTAAAGTTGCAGAAGGTCAATCAGTTTCCTGGGGAAATTTCGATGTGCAACTCAAAACCTTTACTTATTCTTAGTCATCATCATTGTGGAAGTGAATCATTTATGTTTTGTTTAACGGGTTTGTGGGAATACCTAATGTAAATTATTAAATATGGAGTACTTCTGTATTGGAATTTAAATTTTATGCCTACTCTAGCTAGCTATAAGTATTAGTATAAGATTAAGTTAAGTGTAATAAAAATTTAAATTACAATATGAATATGAATATTAACAGTAACACACTTACAGAATACTTATACAGTTATACTTATAGTTGTAGACTATAGTTATGCACTACATTATAAGTTATACTTATACTTATAACTATAAGTTATACTTATAGTTATAGTGACTATAAGTATAACTATAACTCACTGTATAAGTACTAAGTTAAAGTAGTGATAGTGAATCACTGAATGTGATCGTATAACTATAACTTAAACTATAAGTATAACTATAAGTTATATAATAATACTATCACATTCACTTTCAGTATCAGTATCACTAAAGATTTATACTTATAGTAATACACTAATAGTAAGAGAGTTGTTAGTAACGCCTAGTCCTATGATTATGAGCCTAGGCATAGGGTAAATGTGATAGTGAATGTGATAGTATAACTATAACTATAAGTTATACTATCATATTCAGTTTCAGTTTTCAAAGCACATCAGATGGGAAAACAGGGTGCTTTAGCTTCATATTAGTTATCATTTAGTAAAATTTTCATTCAGTATTATTTTTGGGGAAAGTTCTCTTCAAATATATTTGAGAATGCATATATATTAAAGTAAGCTTGTGCTATTCTTCATCTTGACGGGTCTTTACGATTGTTGTGTGTCAAAGTCAAAGTCTATAATTTTAGGTCCTAAATCTAGCTTTAGTATTTTTTAATCAAGTACTCAAAATTTTATGACTCAAGTAGATTTACTAAATTGTTGAAGCACTAATATAAAATTAGTGATAGTATTATTTACATGAATCTAGTTTTTGTATGAGGTTGCTGCTTGGATAGTTAAACTTTTTTTATATGCAAAACCATTTCACAAGTCAACAAAAATCCCCCAACTTTATCCTAGTGCTACTAAAAATTCCAGCAAATAGATTTTTACTTATTTAGTATCATTTTGTTATCTTGAGGATTACTTGATAAATTTTGCTTATAACATTCAGAAATTATTGTGTATATAGGCTTTTCCTTTCTTAAGGCTTGCACTTGCAAATAATAAGAATATTTATGCTCCTATAAACTCATTTTACTTAAATAAGCAATAATTAGAGTTTTCTGTCACTGAAACATGCTTCAACTTTCACACAGGAGTCGATAATTTTCAATTATTAGGAACTTGAAATTTTATTTTGAATTTGGCCTGTTATTAAATCTATCTAATGCTTCATTTACTTATTTTGTAATAGACTTTCTCGATGTGAAGTATAGTCTGTGGCTATAAATGCCAATCATAAAGTTTTCAAGTCTCAACTTCTAGTTTGGTTCTTTAATTTAAATTTTGCAGACAAGTGTGATACTATGAAAGGGTGATAGAATTTTTTGCCTGTAATTTAATGCTACAGAATCATTTCAGCTCTCAACTGTAGTCATTGAGAATGGCAAATGATCCCTGGATATCAGTTACCAATGGTAAGTGAAGTATTGCTTAGTAAAACCTAACATAATGTTTTAATAATAATATTTAGCTTTATTTTCTGTTAACAATCTACTTCCTTTAGTCATATGTTGAATTTTTTTAATAGCTCCAAAGTATATAAAAATTGTGTTGAATAAAAATTTATGGCAAGTTGTGTAGGAAATTCCAGATTATCTTTTGTAATGAGATTGATAAAAGCTGTTGTCTGAAGCAGAGATCTATGGTTTAGCTGTTGGAGTCAAAGCTAAAGTTGTTGGTCATCGCCAGGCTACAATAAAGAGAAATTATTGTAACAACAATTATTTTTCATTTTCACAAGAAGAAATGTGGTTTAACAGAACATGTCAGAGAAGCAACATTTATGACATTTTATTAATAGACTTTGTACCTTTAGATATAATATTTTAGCTACACATTATGTTCTGGATGGTGTACCTATGCGAATTGCTGAGAACTTCAGGCCTAAAGCACCCAAACGGGTTTGATTTATAAACTAATCTTAGTCAACTTAATTATTTGTCTGTTACTGAATGATATTGTAAACATACATCACGTATCTCTTGAATTGATCAGTCATTTACAAATAAAACAGCAAATGTATTTTTCAGGATGTCTTGCCTCCTCTGAGATTTAATGTAGCTCAATCAAAAGTATTTAACTTTAAGGTACGTAATACTAGCATATTACTGCTAGCTTCATTGTGTTCAACATTCTAATCATATTTCAAAATACTATTCTGTAAAATATGAAAAGATTGCTGTGTTTTGATATGATATTAATTTATGTAGTATGAGTATACAACCGAGAAAGGCTACATTCAATGGCACGAAGACTTTGTTCAAGCAGAAAGAGCACAGGCTAAGTTAAAAGAAGAGAAAATAGAGGAGAAAAAACGTGCCGACAAAC
Source organism: Bugula neritina (assembly GCA_964035545.1). Taxonomy (NCBI): domain Eukaryota; kingdom Metazoa; phylum Bryozoa; class Gymnolaemata; order Cheilostomatida; family Bugulidae; genus Bugula; species Bugula neritina. The sequence continues at coordinate 5,756,852 of OZ037765.1, read as the reverse complement.
AGAAGGAGGAAGCAGCCAAAGCGGTGAACCCCCCACCTGCTCAATCCCTAGCAAATTCTCTTCATTATTCAACCAATAAACTGGAAAATACAAAACCCGTTTCTATAGCACCTGTCATATCTGACACCATTTTACTTCCTCAGCGTGTCTCACCGGAGGCTGAAAGCTCGAGCAGCAAAAGAGAGTCAAACCCATATTATGTCAATGTACAAGATTTTGAGAATTTAGCAGAGGATCCTTTTGACAATCTTGAGTTGAAGACGATTAACGATATGAAAGAGTTAGAATCTGTACTGGCCAATACCCAAGCATTACAACTATCAAAGGCTGGCTCTATTGCCAAGCATAGTTCATCATCAGCTGCCATATCAGCTGACTCCAGTGTTCAAACTCCACCACCTCTACAAAAGGAAATGTGCAATGGTGCAGCAGAAGTCTCTGTCAGTGCTAATGGGGATATGCTGCCTTCTAATCAGCTACAAATTCAAAATGAAAGTAATACCACTCATCAGCAACAAGTGCCAGTGGAAACTCCATCAGTACACAATGACTTGAATGGCGGTAAACCATTGCCTTCTGTGCAGTTTAGTCCTGGTGCTGATACGGTTAACATTGGCGTATCTTCTTCTAGTGCTCAGCAAAAGCCAAATATAAAACCCAAACCTCCTCCAGTAACGAAACCCAAACCTAAAGTTGACTTGAAAGCTAATAATACCGGGTTAGGTAGTGCATCCGCAGTGAATGAAGTTGCTAAATCTGATAGTAAAGTACACTCGCTAGCAAATGCTCTGCAGAAAGATTTAGGTAAGTCAATGTTTCGACCACCCGGTGCACCTAAAGGTTTTTCATATGTCTCCGCAACCATGAATCATCCATCTTCAAATGAGAATCATCAAGTTCAAAGTATTGAGTGGCCATCGTTGACCCCAACACCACATTCAGAAGGAACTATGCCCTCTTTTCCACAAAGCAGTACCGGCACTATGGGAGATGAATTAGGCAGTTCAGTAGGAGCACAAATGCCTCCGTTTGAAAACACGCTGAACAAAGATATGAAGAAAAATAAACCATGTAGACCCACACCACCTCGCCCTGTGTCTACACCTGCACCACCTCGCCCTGCATCTAGAACTGCACCACCAAGCTCTGTGTCTACTACTGCACCACCTCGCCCTGTGTCTAGAACTGCACCACCTCGCCCTGTGTCTAGAACTGCACTACCAAGCTCTGTCTCTACAACTGCACCTCCTGTTTCCCATTCTAACCACGCATATGCAGAAGCAGTGAGTTGTAATCTTTTTTTACAAAGAGTTTTTTGTATTGCAACAAAAGTTACAATTGCTGGCTCTTTAAAAAACAAAGACTTGATGTTTCGAGATAAGCACTTTTTAGCTCAATTAGATATTCTTATATGTATTTTTCTCCAAAATATGTTTGTTGGTAACTTTGCAGACTTCACATGTCTTGCTTTCAAACATCCAACTGCTTCTCAATCAGGTGTGTTCAAAAATTCTTCTATTTGGTGACAGGTGCAAAGCTAAAAGATGCCGTTAATGTTTTATGCTACTCGCTCTTCACTAGCTTTACTATGCTCAAGTGGTACTTGCTTAAATTAAATGCTCTTATCTCATCTATTTTTCATTTCAGGCTATTAAAGATGTGTTTCCGTATGTATTCTGATGTTTTGAGGTCAAACAAACATTCTTGTGCTTCTAAAGTTTCATTACTAACTTCCATTGTATTCTTGTTTCTAGAGCACAGACCCCCAGGTAGAGCAGTCTTTGCTTTCTATGGGCTTTGAGAGAGCTCAGATTTGTTCTGCTATTAAATTCGTTGGTTCTGACATGAAACAGGTTTGTGTATGCAAATCAACTATGCCAGAATATGTACATATGTTGCTGAAGTATAAAGTTAATTGTTGCTGCTATAAATTTCTATAATATAAAGTTAGTTTTAATAGATAAAATGTAACCACCATCATGTCTATGTCTGTTTTAGTTATATTTGAATGTAATTTTATGTTTTATCATTGTGGGGCCTTACTAAACTCAACTAAAATTAGTACTATTAAAAAGGCAGTCACAATACTATCATCCATTGCTGAATGTATAACTTAATCTGTTTAGCTGGTGGAGCACTTGTGTGCAGTACAGAAGGTGACAGTCAATGGCGCCAACTGGCAGACTGCAGAGCAAGCTGTTCTTTCCTATCCCAATGATTCCGAGAAGGTACTGCAGTTAATTTACTCTTGTTTGTTATTTGTATTTTGTTATTTGATTATTGTTTTCTTAACTCATGAGTTTCAAGACTGGTGTTGATATGATGAAATCTTTTAATTTCCAGGCGGAACAGTTTGTGAAAGCTCATCAGAAACTCTCAGAATTTGGTTTCAGCAATGATAAAATAAAGGATGCATTGGTGGCCTGTGACATGGACCTACAAAAGGCACTTGACAAGTTAATTTAGCGGCCAAATATTTCTAAAAATTATTATACATATATACAGTATACTTAACTGTCATTTAGCTTGGGTTGAGGTATACTTCTGCAAACTCTAATACTGGCGTCATAATAACTTGATTCTTCTCCCTTGACTCTTTAGTTAAGCAACTAACCCAGTCCTGTACACCCAATGAAATGATGGGAGTACTGCATTTACCAAGAGGGTACTATTCTCAAGTTCTTAATTTGAGGCTAACATTAACTTTTATAATTATTTATTTAATATATTAATATTGCTAGTTGACCCTTCTCCTAAGTGATTTGTTAGTCGGTTCAACAAGCTTACACTTTCTGCTTTTATTTTTTCTAATAAACTCTATTATTTGGCGAAGAGCCTTCAGCTTTTTTATTTACAAAGAAATATTAAATGACAACAGCAAGTAAATACAAATAGAAAAACTCCTTATATTCAAATTAGTACGTAAATGTTACTTATAGGTAATTCAGTAAGATTCAGTCAAGACTACAATGTGAATATTATGATACAAAATAACAAAGAAATCGAGGAGGGAAACTTTTGCACAATGAAAGGAATTATCTACAACAGTGAATAACAATATACAAAGTTCATAGCACAGAATAAATGTTCAACTGCTAATTTTCGAGCATTCGTCTGTGGAAGAGACTCCATTTTCTTTATCTCCTTCAGCTGTGGGGGTAGACTCTAACTTGACCTTCTTTGACCCTTCAGCAGGTTGAACTTCGGGCTTTCGTTTACGAACAAGGTTTGATATATCATTGGCCTTCTGCGTGGTAATCGTAGATGCAGATGAAGAACCTGAAGTCTCACCAAAGCCAATGGTTGTACTTCCATTTTGCTTTTGACTAGCAATAACAGCTTTCACTTCAGTTTCAGCTTTCTTAGCATTAACACTTTCATCAGCAACATCTTCAATCTGCAATGAGAAGGCAATTCAAAGTAGTATTTTAATGATGCTTTCCCTAGCATGTATACACAACTGCTATAAGGCAGTTGATTTTAAAGTAATGTTTTAAAGTACAATGTAATTAAGCAAGAAGCTGTAACCACCATTCTTAACTAGAACTTCCCCTCCCAGAGTTTGAAAACTCAGTATGAATAAAACTTGCCATGAATAGCATCACCAAAGTTCATAGAGCTGAGACTGAAAACTTTCCATTCCGAAATTGCAACATTCTAGAGGTTTTTAGTTCATAATTGTGTATGGTTGATTTAGTCCAAATACAATTTAATTTTTGAACAAAGTATCAAACAGCTGAGTAATAGTAATTCATTACTAGAAGTGAAACACACATCAACCCTTGTAGTATTACTTTTTAGAGAGTATTTGGAGAAGTTCGACAGCAAGTTACTGGTGCCGATTCAGTGTTTCTCGTAATACAACTTTATGAAATGAATGAAAATGTTATTTAATATAATAGTAGTGCATAATGTATTGAAAAACCAACCTTAGAAACTACATCTGGTAACAATTGTCTCAACTGTTTCAATTCCTTGTTACATTTCTCGCTTTCTTCTTCACTAATTTCTTCAGTCAACTTCTTTTCAAAATTGGAGACTCGAAGCTCTAATATCTACAAAAGGTAGCTTTCCTAATTTACGGGTTCTATTAGAATCAGTACTAACAATGGCTCATCCAACCTTGAGACAAGAAAATAAATTTAAAACAAATCTGATGGTAAAAGAAAATGATAAATTTGGAAGAACAGACAAGACATTGCCATTCGTTTGATATAATTCATGTTACACTTAAATTCTGTCCATGAGTTTAGCTACTCTTTCCATGCAGACTTGTCTACAACTGGACGTGTTGCAGCCTAATTGAAAACTATTAGCGATAAACTATGTATTTATAGCGAGTAGTATTTTTCAACTATGACTAACTGGTTCATGCATAGAATTGTTGAGCGGACAACTACTGACAACACCAACCAGTACCATCAGTAACCATAAGAATATGGGGAAGGGGGGGGTGTAACGTGACTTACAGACTTAGCATTGTTCATGTTCTCCAGGGCAGCGTCATAATTCCCATCTAGGAGGTAGCAGTTGCCCAGCTGGAAGTACGTCTCGGCTAAATACCTATTGTCCTCTGTGAAGCACTCTTTCTGGATTTGAAGACAGGAAAGGAGATCTTCTGTAGCCTGCCCGTAGTCGCTATCCTCCAGCTTCACCTCACCTAATGCTCTGTACACTTCGCTCAGTTTCTCATTCACACTCTGGTCAGGCAACTCTGCATTCTCAATCATCTTTAGATAAATAATCTTACAAAGGTCAAGGATTTCCCATGCAAGCTGAAGATTGGGTACATCATCGGCGTCTCCCTGTAAATTCAATACGAAGATGAGAATATGTATAGATTGTAAATGAGGGGGCCATTGGCTACGCACATACATACACATTTGGCTTCACTTTGGGGTCTACATGTAAAATTAAACACATGTACTGATGCTAGCCAATCACAAACCCTTTGCATTGTCAAAATATGTTTGGAGCATGAAAGACCATTTTCTAGTAGCCTTTGTAACATAACAAGCATGTCAAAGTGTGCACTGTATACAATACGTGTTTTAACTTGGCAGTTCACAGGCCAGAAATATTCCGTCACCTGAGAAGAGTTTGTAGCTTCCCCATCTTCCTCTGCCCCAGCATCCTCTGTCGAATTTTCCTCGTCTTCATCAGCTACCATATCCTCTTCACCATTAGCTGTGACGGCCTCCTCACTGGCAGCGCTGTCAGCAGGAGTTGCTACAGAAGCAGCTGCCTCGCTGCCCTCCGTAGCACCAGAGTCTGTGTTGTCAGCTGATGTTTTCTCAGTATCCTCCTCCTGGTTGGATACTGAATCTGGCAACGCATCGGCTTCAGTTTTGTCTCCATCTAAAATATACACTCAGTTCTGCAACCTTTATCTCTCCTATTCAGTGCTTGGAAGTCAGCAGGGAAGAGATAGAATCGAGTAGCATCCCGTTATCCAAACCTTTTTCAGACTTGTCTCCCTCTGTTTTCTCTGAGTTGTCTCCTTTTTCTGTGGCAGACATGGCAGAGTAAACCTGACCTCTCACGTCATCTCTCTCTGAATCTACAGACACAAGAGACAAACTTTGTGATGGGAACATTGAAAGGAGGAATACCAATATCAGCCTGAACTACTGCATCCAGAAGTATTACAAGTAGCCAAGTGTCTTTATGACCAACTTTACAGATCAGGATGTGATGTCATAACAAAGCGTGATACGGGCAGCCAAAGCAGAGCAAACTAACCGGACACTCCGTTAGTTTTTTCAAACTGATCAGATTCTGATAGATCTGCTTCGTTCTCTTCTTCTGCACCAACTGAAACAGGAAAACATCTCTTAGCAACGCAGTTGTTTACATAGCAACACAGTCGTCTACACTGCTTAGCAATCTAATAACTCAACTAAAATCACTACTAAAATCTGTATTGCAATGCATCACCTCCATCAAGTGCATTTCCAAGCACCGTATTTTCTGTTCTGGCCAGCTCCAGAAGTGCTTTCCCGTAATAGAAGTATGGATCCGCAAGCTGAGGGCTGTTGTCACCAAACTTTGCAGCCAAGATGTGGCAAGCCTCTCCCAGCAAGTCTACAGCTTGTGAATATTCTCCACATGCCAAACTCTTTTTACCGACACTCAGTTTTTCTTCAGCTAAGCTACAAATAATGTGATAATGATCTAAAAGTTTTTTGGCAACAGTAAGAGAAAATCACATGTTCATACAAGTCATGCAGTTGTTTATAATATTTATTTTAAAATTCTGAGAAATTTGTATTCATGAAAGTTAGAAAATTGTATTATTTTTCATAAAATTCAGTTTTTATACTTAAATTTGAAATCATGCGAATTATTAAAAAGATATCACCCCAAATTTATTTGCAGCATTTTAAAAACTGTCCTGTATTTATTGGTGTCATGTATGCTAGCGTTGACAATTTAAATTGGTTGCATTAAAAGAGTGAATCAGTGAATATATATAAATTAAAATTTTTATAATGTGTTCTGTATTTAATTTACCTTTAAAACTATTTTTCAAGAAATCAACCTCTCAAGTATTTCAGTATATAAATTTTCAACAGATTCGAAATCAGTTTGACAAAATCTTACTTTGTAGCTTTACTCCTACTCAAATTAAACTTTTCGCACTAAAACTAGGCTAGTCTTTTATTCTGATTCAGATTGATACTAATACTCATTAATATTTATACCTAATGTTATAGCATAAGCTACAGGCTACTAATGCAAAAGTCTAAAGCAAATTGAGTGATTCCCAAGCCTAAGATTAAAAGTTACAGTGTAATCAATATAAAAATTATACTACAGAATGATGATCAATAGTTGAAATAGTATTAAGCAATAACTTTGATTTTCAGTTTCACTGTCTTTTACTATGATGTTCATGCTACACTACTAGTACTTAAAAGTTATATAATTACATAAGTTCATAACTTGAAGAACGCATTGGCATACTGATACTTATACTAATACTAATATTACTATTACTACTGCCATTATAGACTTTAGTTATGTTCATACTTAATAATTTACAGTTATACTATCACAACATTAGTTAGAGTATCACTATCACTAAGACTAGAGTAAGACGCTAAGAGCAAGTCTAATAGTAATAGTAATAGTAATATTGACATTATCACTATTATCAGTACCCTTTCATCTACTACTACTAGTACTACTACTAGTAGCAGTAATATTAATTATTAATAATATTAAAAATTTACTATTAATATTACCTACTAGTATATTAATAGTATACTAGTAGTAGTAGTAGGTAATATTAATAGTAAAGTAATACCTAGGCTATGGCTATTGCCAAACTAATAGTAATACTAATACTAATAGTAATAGTAGTACTTGGTCTTATATTTTTACTATGTCTATTAGTATTACAATTAGTATTACTATTAGGCCTAGCATTGTGATTTACTTTTTTACTTTTATAAATTATTATTTAATTAATATAATACTAGGCCTAGCTATAACTTAAGTATAAGATTAAGTGATAGTAGTTTAATAACTACTACAAATAAAGCTACCAATTAGTTATCAGAATACTTTCTGTATTTCAGTATTTTTTCAAATACGAATAAGTTAGTTACCCCTCTGCCTCTGGAGATTCAGATTTCTGCTCATCTTGATCTTGATCTTCAAGTTCAAGTTCATTGCCATGCCCATTGGTAGTGGTACATTTATAAACTTCTTTTTCTTTCAAATTTAACTGCTCTGCATCATTAGACATGTTAGACACTGGCCTAAATGAAGTTTTCAACAAAGTTAAAGATCAAACACAGTGTATTGAAAGCTCAGTAGGACTGTAGTACAATCGTTAAACTTTTGCGAATGGAAAATACAATGCTACTATTTTTGTGGCTATCCCGTTGATTCCCGCCAGCTGAAGGCTGTGGTCTTATTGGATCGACGATTTGCTAGCAAAAAGCGACAACTCTCTGGTAAATAAAAAGATTTTGCCACCCCATTTTAAAATAATAATCCGGTCACCCGTACGGGACTACGACCGTATAGGTGTGAAAGGTGTGAAATTTTAAAATAATATTATAATATTATAGAGAATGCCTCTAACTCACTTCTTTGAGATAACCCTTTATATTCCTGATAAAAGCGCACTAAATGATGATCATTTAAAAAGTGAGAATACAGAAACAGAGTGTAAATTAAGCATAAAATTTTTCATCTTGTGATTTATGTTTAAATTGCAAAGATGTGACTGTGAGTATAATAATATGTTTAGATAGATTATTATTTCAGTTGAAAACAAAGCTTTGATACCAGCTGACCGGTTCAATTTTCAAAATAAATGACATCATATTATGCCCTTTACATGTTGCATTATTGCCTAAGTATTTAGGTTAGCATTGCTATAATATATTGAATGGCCAGCCTTAATCTCTAGCAATCGTATTAGTTGAAAACAATTCTCCAAGTCATTATAGATAATTGTCTTATTTTTGTGGAGTCAATAATAATATGTGAATATTGCAAAGTATAACTTTTATTTAACATCAGCCTATCTGGGACTCATTTTTTATCACTTCAAAGAAGCAGATATAGTATGTTATGTGTTAGAATAACAGTACTTATACTGTACAGCAGCATCTATTGCATGATGCATGGCATCTTTTTGATTCTATATATGTTAATACTCAATAAGCAGCTTGAGTTAAATATGTATATTTTTAATATAGTATATATTTGCTATGGAATTTTTTACTGCTGTGGCATCATAATAATATGACACTTATTCATGCAATCAATATTATGTGTACTATGCAGATATGCTCACATTTTTAAGTCTCCATCCCTATGAGAGTTTAGCCGGTGCCTCATACCATGCTAGCATCATAGTTTGAGTTTTAGCTGCGGCACAAAGGCAATAACGATCGAATGATTTTCCTGACATCCGCAATGACCATGTCATCTGTCATACTTGGCCTGCACCCTAACCACTACAATCTAGAACACCCAAGGTTATTATATTGAGTAATTGAATGCTGCTTTTTATTTGAGATAGCAGCTGCATGGGGAATCTTTTCATAATCGAGAAGCTTGAGCCTCTCTCCCTCTCTCCTTCCAAGTAGCTCATCCTGGCTCTGATTATGGAGCTTATAATTATAATATACATTGCGCAGGTTTTTGTTATCTTTTCTTTGTTTGCAAATCTTATAATAGATTAGACAACTCTACTAAAATCAATATTTTGTATTTTAAAACACCCAAGTCAAAGTTTTAGAAAGGACAACTCTATAACAAAAAGTTTTGTTGGGCGAATCCTCAACAATTATTTTAATCTCAATTTTGATAACATTATACTATTAGTAAGCGTAAAAAAATGCAACATGTTTTTATTTTAATTAAGTTTAAAATAAAATTTATAAATTGAGTTACTGCTGACTATATTATTATTATTTTTATATGGTAAAACAAGAAAGTCTAGAAAAATCTTGATCGCAAACCCTTTTCAGCATTATTTCCTGTTTTTTGTGTTTGTTACTCGCGAGTTTGTCTGTAGTCAACCGCGAGGTGCGTCAGTGATAACCACTCTGTCCTGAAAATTAAACCGTAAGTACGAAATAATTATGTTGTTCAGCTCACTGATTCAAAGTACTTGTTTTTAGTTTAATTGGTCTAATGATTAAAGACGACACCAATCGCTAAAATATACTAAAACTGTAAAATTAAATTCAATTATTCAAATAGAAAATGAAGTTCAATTTGAAATTGATATTGTAGATTAATTAAGAATTAAGTCTACGTAGTGTTGAGTTTACTCAATAGCCCCTTTGTTGTAATTTGTTAGCGCGCCTGCTTGCAAGCTGGAGGTCTCGACTTTGAATCCCAATGGAGGCAATAATTTTTCAGTCTTAGTCTAAAAGTCAAATTATTAAATTTAAAATTACTCTATCAATTTCAAAATCAAATTGCAATGTAAAGTGTTAGGAAGTACGACATTGACCACTAACAAGTTGAAGTACTGCTAGTTATTCCACTTTCAGACTTGGAGTTGGTATCATAATCATAGTGATAGTAGTAATCATTTTAATTGAATAGTATTAGGAATAGTAGTTTGGAGTTGAACTGTTTCTACCAAGCATTAAATTAGGATATTCGCTTTTATACGACTGTTTTAATTTACTTTTAGAAGTTGAAAATGAACCCTGAAAAACTAAAAGCTCTTCAAGAACAGGTGCGAACTGGAGGTAAGGGTTCAGTGCGTAGGAAGAAAAAGGTCATACACAGAACAGCTGCTACAGATGATAAAAAGCTACAGACTTCACTCAAGAAATTGGGTGTAAATAATATTCCCGGAATTGAAGAAGTAAATATGATTAAAGATGATGGAACAGTAATTCACTTTACCAACCCTAAAGTGCAAGCATCACTAGTTGCCAACACATTTTCTATCACTGGTCACGCAGAGACAAAACGTAAGCTCTTGTAAAATTATCACTCTGATGATTAACTTGGTTTTGGCCATCATATTTCTGCATTTGCTAACAAGTGCACCCAACTCTTAAAACCTTAAAACAGAACTCATGCCCACCCCTGTCTCAACAGTAGAATTAATTTTTTTAAATTTTATTTTATAAAGGAAAACATGACCAATGACCAGTATCTTGTTCTCATATACTACTATCATAAGCCATAGATGTACATTTTTCATTGAGATTCTAGTTTATCAAAATTTCCAAATTGAGTTTAAAGCCTCCATCACTTCAGTTTGTTAGGCTTGCATTTAGAAATGAACATGCTGCTCCATATTTAATTGAGCTGTTTTCAAGTAATCTTTATGCTGCCCACTATCATTTCATGTAAGTCATCCAATTATTTTAGAAATAACCGAGATGTTGCCAGGAATCCTCAATCAACTGGGCCCAGAGAACTTGGCCAGCCTTAAGAAACTGGCTACAACTGTGGCTGGATGTGAGTTTATTTCTATAGCTAACATCCCCACATGCATATAAACTACTTCTAGTTCTCTCATTGCTATGTCAAGTGATTGGTGATTTAATTGTACATCTGTAGAAAGTTGACATGCTATTATTTACATTAATTCAAAAATTACATTGTGAATCATTTTTCTAGTGACCAATACAGAAAAAGCACCTGCTACCACTGAAGTAGACGAAGATGATGAAGTGCCAGATCTAGTTGAAAATTTTGATGAAGCATCTAAAGATGATTGAACAAGCTTTGCAATTAACAAAATATGAATTTTTATTTGCTATTTCATACTGTTACATGGTTTCTAAAGTCGTTAACAACTTTTTTTCACAAAAAACTGCTATTCATAAAAGCTAAATAAATATATGTGTATAATAATAGCATTGATGACTTCTGTGTGATACTCATGTAGCACCTCCTTCTGCTGTGTACAAATCTTCTGAATTATATTTCAGTGTCTCAATTTCATCATTTATATCTTCCATAATTTGGGAAATCCTGAAACAAGTGAACATCACACAGCTTTAATTTAGTAGAAGAAATAACTGATCTTATGTACAGATGTTATCTGAGCATTGCAAAAATATGGAGCCCTTTGTTTGCCATTCAGGATATATATGTAATATAAGTTCACATGCAGGATTTTTTCTCATTAATAGTAGCCAGACAATAAATAATGTACATGATTATCAAAAGATGCTGATATAGTCATTCTAGTGTAAATCTACAGTGGAAGCCTAGCAGATAATTAACTTGTAAAATGGTATAAACACAATGGGGTATTCATTGTCTCCTTGAGTGGGTAAACAACTCTTAACACCCACTAATGGTTTGGGTGACACTCACTTGGACTTGAGCTCTTTAATGTCATCAGCTAACGCATCATCTGGTTCATCAATCTCCTTTTGTCTAATAATTTGTAAGTCAGCTGTCTACAAAACCCATATAATTTTGTACGCTGCAATGCAAGTTAGCAGCACAGCCAATATAAAATACTGTAGTAGTTTTATAGGTGGAATGCAATTAAGTGGGGAGCATAACTCTGTAATATATGAGATGAGGTAGGTTGTCCGTGTTGAGTAGAATAATCTTTATTATAAGCTATAAGAGTATATGTGTGTGTCTTGATCAGGCGAGCTCCAGTGGTAGACTGATCCACTCTGTGAGCTCGCCTTCTTATATACTGGGAAAAAGTCCCTTCGAGAAACTTCTGCCGATCACGTCCGAGAATCGAGGTTCCCGTGAAGATGTCGGAGCCACCGATATGTCTGATCGCATTCAATCGGATCCGACAATCGAATGCCTCGAACCCACTCGGAGATCCCAACATCTTCACACTTTCGATTCTCGGCTGAGATTGGCTTACGTAATTGCACAAAAATTACTATATTAAATGAAAAACTGAAAAGACAAATCTAAATTATTATACGCTACAATACATCACTACAATACATCTTTCACTATTTATCACACAACTGTTTCTGTGACTATAGAATTTCGAATTGGTGTAACATAAAAACAAATACTAAAACATCCAGTATCATCGTAAACAACAGTTACAGCATATGGGATCTCTTACCAGTTGAAGTTTCCTTTGTTCTAATGATTGAATTTTAGATACAGAATCTGATATGGCGTGTTGTCCATTCTCTTCAAATATATTTTTAATGCCTATTATGTCTTTAGAGATATTGAGAAATGTCGTAGTTATTTCATTCACTAATTCTTTATACATTTGAAGGTTATAATTAGGAGCTCCTTTTAGATACGCAGAAAATCCTCTTCAACAAAATAAAAATCAACTTGAATAAATAATAATTGCAAAGAGAAATACAAAAAATATTATGTAATATTAGTGGGGAGAGTAAGGTTAAAATTAGCGAATAATTAGTATGGCAGTATTTAAAAAGCTAAAACATGTGAAAAATATCCGATTTAGAGATTTTTTGATAGTATGAGACTAATTAGAGCACCATGCACTAACAGAATAAATTTGTCAATATATGTGATATAAAAACAGTAATGATTACTGCTACGTAGAACTACATAGTACAGCCACAATGAAAATGAAATCACAGAAGTTTGTTGTATAGTATTTCCAATTTCCTCAGACCTTAAACAATTAGGTTCTAACTTAGCCATGAGCATGAAACAGCCAGTAGATAACATTTTGTGTTTTCACAAAAAGTAAAGACTTACTACATATAATATAAACAGGGAAAGCCGTCACATGAACGTAGGATTAGATTTTCATTATAGTATTTCCATACAAAATAAAAGGTTTGAAACGAGTCTATCAACTGAACAAAAACAACAGCTTTATTAATACTAACCATGAACTAAATTTGACAATATAGAAATGGTGGTTATAAATGTACTTACTCTTCAAAGAGCCCGTATGTTTCAACTCGTTCTGCTTCCAAATAATGAAACCTCTTGAGCTCATTTAGCAAGTCAACACTAGCTGTAACAGACATCCTACAGTTGGTGCTGTCCTAAAACATATGACATGTGTAGCTAAACTAAAGAGGTGAATAGTTTAGGTGAATAAATTTTTTGTTTAGCTTGATAAAACCAGATGACAAGTGAACAAAATGCAGCATGAACATATGTTTGTTACACCAATAAAGTTGGAGTGACACTACCCGATTGTTTCATGCATGAAACAATGGTGCAGTATTATAGTATATCATTTTGCTTTAAATAAACAAATTGAATAATAAATTGTATGGGTCAAGGTCATTCACGGCCATAAAAAACATATTCTAGGCAACACTCACATAAAAACAAACAGCGATAAATACAAGTATATTCACAACCATAATGAGTGACAACTACAATTTTTCATAATGATAATACTTTTACTTTTAGCTTTCATTTTAAATAGTATTAGTTTAGAATATTTATTCTTAAACTTCATGCTTGAGCCATTTTAAAAACTTCATAGACGTAGAAAGCATCAGTATGAGTATGACTTATGAAATTCACAATCAAAATGACTATTACTATCGCATTGACATTCGACTTCGTTGCAACTACGCCTAGCCCTGTGGTGCTTATACTTATACTTATAGTAATACTAATATCAATAATAAATTGAGTATCAGGTTAAAAGGTAACACTAATAGCAATACAGTATTCAGTAATACTAATAGTAACACTAACAGTAGTTTCAATTTTAACAAAAAAATCCATTTATTTTTATTCCTAAACTTAAAGTGAGACTTAGTCTTACGTTAATCACTATTACTATAACAGTTTCAGATTGAGTTAGCGTTGCTGTTACTCATACTGTTAGGGTTAGTCGTTAGAGAAAATGTTTCACTCAAAAGTTATTAAACTAAGTCTAATGTAAATATTAAATATTTATATTAATATTATCAATATTATAATTACTAATATCATACATGAGATAATATTAATCATAATGAGTTGATCAACCCTAAACTTGAAGTTTAAAAATAAACGTCAATTTTTAAAAACCAAGTTCACTAGTACTTAGTAGTAGTTGAAGTTCAAGTTATCGGCTCTCCCTCCAATTCTATAGATTAATACTAAAAGTAAAAGTAAATCTAATAGTAGGCCTAATACTAATTAATAGAAACTAAGAAACTGAAAGATACAAAAACAGTACGAGTATCACTATCGTACCCCCATGTCTCATACGAATACTACTAGTACTAAAGCATTGAACCTGATAGATCAGATCTCATAGATCAGATCTCATAGTCATACTGATAGTGATAGTTATGGTGATAGTCATAATGATGCCAAATGAATTTGATGGTCATGGACCACGGTGAATAAAAATGAAACTCGTCTTTAAAAAATCACTTGAAGCAGCACCAAGTTGGGGTGGCTAAAAGCAGTGTTTTAGCGCAAGTTTGGAACGAGGCGTTTGGTCAACGATGTTTACAGATATACTGTACTTAGTCACTCCCACTTCGTTGTCGCTTCTAACGATTTCTTTGTTTTTGTAGTTCTTAGTTTACTGAAATTGCTATTATGTAGCCGTTTTGCGGGGCACTCACATTAATACCCGACTAATTGTTTTACTTTTTTGAACTTTCGTTTTCCGCCCATTTCATCTCTTTATCAAATGAAAGGAAATCCCAACCAGGTGGGTTTAGACTTTAGTACTCAAGTATCAGTATGCACAGTCACACCACTTACTTTTAATGATAGTCCATAGCAGTTAGCACTATATGTCTATTACAGTGACTTTATTTGGCACAAGTGACAGAAGGCTCACTTTACAGTTACTCTACAGTTGTAAAGTAAGCGTCTGAGTTAGACACTCACAGCCTGAGTCTGAGTGAGTCACACTGAGTCTGACACTCATACTCATACTGATACTGTGAATTCTGACAGTGACTGGTAGTTATTCAGTAAACTAAAACATAGTGGTAGACTCAGACTGATACTCACCTTCTAGAAATTAAAACACTTTGGTAACGTGTACTCTTCACCATAATATATACTCAATATGTGTGCAGCAGCTGTTTCAGGGATTGTCCCCCTCGTCTGCACAGAACAGAGCACCACGGTTTACACTTATGGCTTTGCACTAATTTCTCTCCACAAGCATATTTTAATGTGTACATTTAAGTTAAAATGCAGTTAGAGTTACAACACTTATAACTATAAGCTTTACATAAAGCCCATCAGCTTACCCTTGCTGCTAGAAAGCTCAATGGCAGAATGCCCATTTTGAGCATAAAGTAAGAGCATTATCATTAATGCCACAATCTGTGTACAATGGAAGAGCTGCATCAGAGTTTTTCCATAAAACTTTTGCTAAAAATATTTCGATAAATTGTTTCTATTTTACTTTACACTTAATTGTTTTGTACTATTATGTTTAGTAGTTTCACTTATATGCATTTAACTTTTAAGGAAGTACTTATGATGAGTTTAGATAATTTATTTTTCACTCACTTTGCTTTTAGCTGTTGAAAAGATTTAATGTCTTAGCTTATTGACTTGATATTTTGTATCAAATTACAGTATATTATCTTTTATCAAACTGTTGTTTTCATTAACATATAAATACATTTCTTTGTATTTTTAAATTTCCTACCATTAATGAAATTGTATTTCAACTTGCAGCACTTTTAATTAGATGGCTAGTGAGATAGGCCACCGCTCTTTTGCACCTCCAAAAGCATCTTTGAGACTTAAAACATGGAGAATATGTAATGCTGTAATGGCAGTCTTTACTTGCATATGTGCTGTACTCCAGCACAATGATCCTGATCCAGAGTTGTGGATGGTTAGTAAATCTAGTATTTTTATAATGTCTTTTTTTATAGTTTTTCTCTTACAAATGTTCATATTATCCGATGCATTTAAAATTTGTCATATTTATGTTAGCTTTAAAAATAACTCAACTGCACTAGTAACAGTGCCAAGGTCCCACTAACGTCTAACCTAGAATGGTTTAACTGCATTATAGAAAGCTATGATAAATCAATAATACCTTTTTGGACGCACTTGCTTTTCTATACTGCAGAATTTGTTTGGAAAATGTTTCAGTTTTTAGCTTTACAAGTAGGTGCTTGCTAACAGATGCCCTTAGAAATGTATTATTGACCATTATTTTTATAGGCAAATTTCTACTAATATTTTAATGTTTATTTGGTACTATATTTTTGCTTATAAACTTTTTGGTTATAATTTCTGTTATTTTTACAGCCACTTTATGGTTTGGCAAGCTTGCTATGTTTGGCAATAGCTACTTCACCCAACTTTCAAGGTATTCAACCAGTCTTATATACACAGTGTTGGCGTATCATCTCTGATTTATCTTGCTGAGCAATTCTTGTTTGCTCTCAATTTTGAAATATTTCTTTCAAACTGAAGAATCACAGTTTCAAATTAGCTACATATAATTTTATTAATTTCACAATTTCTTTGACTAGCCTGAATTCAGCATTATGTTCTTTTTGGCTAAACATTTTTCAGTTTTCAGTATTTACAAATATTTTTGTTGCCAAACTGATGAGTTTTTAAAAACAAAATCATCGAATTTGTTTGTAGCTCTAAGTATTTATATTGAAAATCCAACTTGTGTTTGTGTTTAATGAGTGAGAAAAGAAGTTGTCCTCTTTTCCCAATGAGTGTAGACTGTAGAGGCCAGAGGGACAGTCAAAGACTGTGCTCCTAGAATGTACATCACTCAGTTACTTCAACTAGTTAATCATGTCTTGAGATGCAACCTAACCTTGACAGCAAGGCTTTTTCTTAACTACTAGTTGGGTTTGATTAAAAAAGTTCAAAATTGAATGCATATAAAGGTCAGGCTAAGCATATAAAGGTCAGGCTAAAGACGCCTGTTTATATTTTTGATTTGAAAGAAATATTTGTATGACTCATAGAAACTTTCAAATTTTTGTGCAAAGTAGTTTTACATTATTTATAATGGAAAGACGTGTATGATTTACTGTAGGTAGTATATGGTGGAAGGTTCTAGTAGTGCTGGAAATGGCATACTGCTTAGCCATAGCCTCGTACACCATCATGTATATATCTGAAGAAACCCGGGCTATACCTCATGGTCCCAACCCACTGCACTATGAAGAGTCCCGGGAGTTACTAGGAATTCTGGTTGTGATGCTCTGGTTGGCTGGCTGTCTGTTTTACACTCCTGAGAGGTTAATTTTATTTATTTATCTGCCATGTTTGGGAACTCAACATATTTTATTAGCATTTATTAATAGTTATAGTACTTACTTGCTAACCCCTAAAATATACGATTTAAATTAGTCAGTTTAGGAGACATTAGGACTTTTCCGTGAAAAACGTGACTATTTTGCGTCAATATCTATGATAGCAGACAGTTGTGTATAAGTACATTTTAAAAACTATATTATATTTTTGCTGCTGTTATTGAGTCTACAACAGGATAGGATATTCACGTGTCTATCTATTTCAATTACAACTCAGCATTTTTTCATTGCAAAATATTATGTAATCTTGTAGGTTTGATGAGTCAACAAGTAAACAACGTGAGACTTTGGTTATTATATTAATATGTTCTCTGTCTCTGCTACCTCTCATCTTATGGCTTATATGTATGGTTGGTGTGTTCTCAGACAGTATTTCGTACTGTAGACACATGTGCTCTGGGAATAAAGGCTAGGTAAGACTTGCTTATATCGGTTTTTATAAATCATTGTATGTTTTCAACAGGATTTTTATATAATCCCTCTATCATTGTATGCTACATAATATACATATAAGTGTAAATATAAAGCTACGCTTTTAAAGACAATCTGATGGTATTGTGTTTCAACTATATTTATACATTAGGTAGATTGAATGACTTTTTATAATATTTTTATAATTTATTTTAGTAGATTGTTGAATATATGCCAGTGGTGCTTCCAACAGATGTAATTTCCCTATATGTTTCATAAATATAATACAATGGTTATACTTCATAAGTATGCAGTTGAATTCACACAAAGTTTTCATCAGTCAAATGGTATATTTTAAAACCTTCCATCCAGATTTTACCAAACAGAACTGATGAAGATTTGACCCTAGTTGTCTTCAAGCCACTCATTAGCAATTGATTAGTCTTGTCATTTGCTACTTGAATTTTTTATGTAGATTTCGTTTTACGCAAGGAAATTGTCCATCGTGAACGTCATGACATATTTTCTTGTACATAAAGATTTACACCCTTGGGCTTAGGTTTTTGCCAGTATTCTACTTGTTGATATGATTAATGAGTTTTGCCATCTTGCGGTCTCAACGTTATTCATGGTGAACTAGCATAAATTGGTTTTGCTTCACTGAACTGACAAAGAGCGGATTTTCAAATAGATTATTTGGAGGGGAAAAGTATTATTTTGCTACTTGCCTAGCATTTTTTTTCTTGGCGCAAGTCTAGCTATAGCAATAGCAAATTGTGATGCAGTCTCGCTCTGTGGTGCTCGTTTTTTTTCAATATCAAGTCTCTTAACATTAAGTGAATTTACCCCTGCTGAATCCACCTCTTCTTTTGCACATAATTAACCTGCAATTAGAAGGAGGACTTGGTGGATTTACGTGAGAGCTGTACTAGTCACTAGCTGTGCTGAAAGAGCCTTATGCTTCGAAAATACTTCCAGTCTCGGTGCATTTCCATCACAATTTTCGGTATATCTTGTGAAGTAACAAAGTAACTAGAAAATCATGAGATGGTGGATCGCAATATTTATTTTTCAAATATACACATGTCGTTATGTGCTGTATGGGCAGCAAGTTAATATACATTTCAACACTTCTCAAGCTCAGCGCCTGTGGGATGATGGCAGCATTCTGGGTAGAAGTACTTCGTTTTCACATCCATTTTCTCTTGGATCCCGTAAGTCTCATGCTTATTTAAAACATATCCAGTAATTCTACTCTAGTGAAACTTTACACTGCTTCAATATTCACCTGTCAAAGGCAAACCGGACATATAAACCATTTGACATTTTGTGTTCATTTTTTAATTTACTGCTGGTGAAAGCTTATTTGACAGAACTCTTTTGTTGGTATGTTGTTTTTAATATTGTGCCTATGCTATTTTTCAATGTAAGTTATGTCATGTAGGATAAAAATGTTTACATAAATTGCCGAGTGCATATTTTTAGTTACCGACTGCGACAAGCTGGAAATAAAAAATGTTTTCACTTCTGATTTCCAATTCCTGGATCCATACCGGATAGACAAAGTTGATAAATCCGATTATTCAAACCTGAATGTCAGAGTAGTGACCAAGTCAGCATATCGCCAAGCTAAAGCTATTCGGACTGTGGAGAATAAGATTTTATCGGCTGAAGCATGTGTATTGGCTTGTATCACTGAAAAAGAATTTGTGTGCCGCGATCTAGATTATTTCAAAGGAGATGGAGGAAAATGTGCTCTTTATAACACCACTGGTCCCTTGTACCTGGAAGACCCGACTACCACTGATCCATTTTATGTGGGAGATAACCCCGCATCAGATCATTACATCTTATATAAAAAGAATGAGGTTCCAATAGCATGTTATGATGAAGGTAGGTCAACATTCATAACTGCTTCATTATCAAGTATAGGTATATAGTATCATGACCAATTGCTTACAATTCCACTCACAATATTGTGAACTCATAAACTTTAGTTTTGATGAAAACATATGTTGTTTTTTAGATCAGCTTACATACCAATACTTCGCACTTGGTTGGAAGGCCATGGAAGCTGGCTGGTATATCTTAGCTCATGATATGCTAGACAAAGCTATTGCCATTGACTCCAACTACTCAATGGCATATGTAGGCAAGATTCTGGCTAATAAAAACATGGGTTACGGGCTAGGAGATGACGTGGTGCCAAATTACTACGAGAAGCTACAAGAGATAGCCAAAAGAGCCGATTTCAGGGTAAAGCAGTCCATGCAAGAACAATTACTAATAGAAGCTTTAATCGGACTACATTCAGCTCCGAGTTTTGAGGAAGGACTCGAACTCATGATTAAGATATTTTCCAGTGATACGACTACTAAGAAAAATTATATCCTCAATGTTGTTGATGGAAATGCTCAATTACTTGTTTATGATAGTTATCAAGTGATTGAAGGAATTGCCAAGCAGTCGAATATATTCGCCTTGCAGTTGCTTACTCATAACCTGAATCCTTATAAGAATGGAAAAGAAAGAATATCAACGGAAAGTGAAAAAGCTGCTATTGGAGCAATGTACACATTTGAAGCTCTGGAAGTAAAAGGAGCTTGGCAAATATATTCGGATTGTGTAGACATTGCAGAGTATTATGCTTATTGGAACAAAGGGCAGAAGATGTTGAGTGATCAGCGTGACTTTTTGTTTCGTAATACAATTGAATCAGATGACACAGCTTTGTTTAAAGAGGTGGGAGATAACCTGGTGGTTCATCAGTTAGAAGTAGTCTACATGAGCAGGTCACTTCGTAGAATTAACGAATATGAGCGACTCCATTTCTTTCAACTTCAGGTAGTTTTTTTAGGTATTTTGGTACCCTGTTGGAATATAATTGTTAAAAATATTTGATTTCAATAATTACAGAAAAATATTGACACGTGTAATAGATAATTGTTATAATTGTGAGTTAAAATATGTTTTTAAAAATTTTAGCTTGCTTATTTTGATGTGGCGAAAAATCACTTGATGGGTTTGATTGATCTTGATTTATTGTCTGGAGATAAGCAAACTAAAGCTCTGCTCTACAGGATGGCTGCTAATGCATATTTTAGTACTTATGACTATATATATGATGTATACGTAAGTAAAACTCATAACTACATGTAGTCCTGGTATTGTTTCTTTATTGTTGGCTAGTTGGAAATATTGCTAAAAGTAGTAATTAACACTATTGTCAATGTTTACTGCAGCAAACTTTTGGTAATTTAGTGTGTTTGCTTTTAAAGAATTTTCAGTTTGCCATTATGAAAAAATTGTGCTATTACTTATTTGTGGGCCTTTATAGTTGCACAGCTAGAACAAAATTATGAGCAGTTGTGGTACATTGGTTAGAGTTCTGGCCTAGTAAACACAAGGTCAATGGTTTGAGTCTAAACACTGCTGGTGATGTTAGGAAGAGCATGCATTCATAATTGCTCCAATAGAAAATGTTTTTAGCCGGCTTTAAAGTAACCCTTTTCATTAGAGGTTCTCACAGGGATAATGACCATAAAGTCACGTGAGCGTCAGTGCAAACTTATACATGCGTGTTATATCAGATGCCTAGGTTTTGTTTTGTAAGGATCACAATGATTGCCTGTTACAGGCAAAGGCAATTGAGTTTGACCCTGACTGGCTTTTACCCCTCTCCGCTAGTACCGATGATTTGGCAGTGATAAGTCGAGCATATTATTGGACTGCTGCTGCAGTTCAAAAGTTGAATAACGGAGATGATGTAGATGATATCCTGGCAGCACTTGATAGTGCCAAATTGGCTGCGAAAGAAAACTCTTACAAGTTGCTCGTAGATCTTTATAAGCTAATCGTAGTTGGTACTAAGCAAAAGGTGTAAGTAGATTTTAAAGTCCTAAAGACAACTACTCAATAGCCCTGTACATGAGCTCTGTGCTGGCTTAGGACAATAATGCCCTAATCTTGGCATGTCACTGCAATTCTTATGGTTCATTTATACTTTTGCTAAAAACTCGTACATGGATAAACGCAGCTTTACACAATGATGGAGTTTTATTTTGGTAAAATCTTTCTATATAATATTGACAACTCCCTGTAACTTAACAGAATGTTATATATTCTGATTGTCACTATTATTGTAACATGTTGAGTTTCAGTTTTTCTGTTATGATACTTTAAACAGTTTATATATTTGAGCTGTGGGTTTAGATGTGGTAGCAAATCACCCTGGTCATTGTTCAATTGCAGTAAATAACAAGTAATTCATATCTCAGAAACTATGGTGGAGGATTTTACGCTTGAGATTACAGTATACAAGTTTTGAATAAAATTGCATTTTCTGCTTTCACTAAGAAAGCTGTAATTTAGCAAACTCATTGGTTACTTTGAAAATTTGATTTGTAAAAATATAATATTGAATTTTAATTTGGTAAACTAATAAAAACCAACTGTAAATTTACTTTTCTACTTTTTCAACTTCAATAGCATTCGCAATAAAAACTGTAATTCTAATTCATTTTCTTACTAAGTTGACATTTCAATTTAATTTCATTGTCTTTTACAGTGATGGGGATACGACTGCTGCCATAAAATCAGGATTTGAAGCAGCTGAGCTCCAGGAATCTCTTGTAGGCGCTAACTTTTCTATAGAAGGTAACACAGAGTCTACGGAGTACAAAATGCTCATCCCTCTCGGCTATCAGTTTGAGGCAGACACTTTGAGGTCAATGTACTTCAACTCTCTTGATAATTCTGTAACAATTGATGAAGTGATTGCTGCCTACCGTAGAGCAGTCAACACTCCACCTCTCAACACCTCGCGTAAGTTTCCCTTTGTTGTTAAATTAGCAGCAGTACAGTGAAATAGACATCTATGTGTGTGGGTTGATCAGAAATACGCATGTAATATATATATCGCACACACACACTACATGCACACACTACATGCACACACTACATGCACACACACACACCACATGGTCTTAGCAAAGAGAACTTATAATCTGGTACTTTTCTTGACATCACTAATGACCTTAGTTTTGAACCCATATGTATAATATATAGAGACTATTTTACTTATTGTAATATTTTTATTTTTTATAACGTGTGATTTTATTTTGCTATCGAACTGAATAGCATTAAAGTTTTTAGGAACAGTAGTTTTAGTTGCCACTTTTGTATTGCAAAGCACAGTGCCTAAATGTCAAATCTGACAATATATGTAGATCAATGTAACAGAAAAGTTTTTAGACTTTTTTGTAGGAGTTGTCCTTACAGTTTTCTAATCACGCAAATTTAAGTTAAATTCCAAGCAAATATGTCGGTAATTCAGTTGTAATGAATAGTTTTGACCGCTACTAACAGGTGTTTTAAGAGGCTATGGGGAAAGTCTCTACGAAAAGCACAAAGATGATCCAAAAGATGAAGACGGTCCATGGCCAGAATACGTGTTGGCATTCAATAAGCTAGGTATGCTTGTAATAACTTTCAACATATTTATTTTTAAATTAAAATATTATTTACTGAAATTTTTATTTAGTCTTCAACTTTGTAACTTGTAGCAAATGCTTGGCAACACGCTGAAGTCTCCGGAGCATTTCCTGCTAAAACAGATTCCCAACAAGCTGTGGATTTCTATTTTAATAAACCACTATCTGGTTGCCCGGCTGATGTGTTCCAGATTCGCTCCGCTGACAAGAAAAGTCTTTGTTGGGGCGGATACATAATTATTGGTGTGGCTGTGGCTACAGTCGTTATCATAGTCATTATTGTTGGTGTAAGTATTATGACTTTCAAGAATATGAAGAATGCTATAATAAATATGACGAGCTTTAGGGAAATTTACGGCCTTAGTCTACCTTAAATAGAAACGTGTACATTGGTACGCCTTATAGATACGTGCTGTAAATATAGAATGACAAAGATTTGCTGGTTTGAATGGACAGTTTTGCCTCGTTATTTTTCAGAAAATATTTTATAGCAGGTTATCACAGTTTTGAATATTTTTGAAAATTATGTTGACATCATACAAAATTAGTAGCATGCCGTATTGGCAGCACAGAAACAGTGTTATATTTATTCAAACTAATCGATACATTTGTTGCAGTAGAAGTTATTACATAGAACTCCAGTGTTCTGTAACTCAACCAGAGCAGCTTCTGTTCTTCACTTTGCACTTAATTCAATTATAGATTCTCTGCTTGAGAAGAAAGGCTAAAGCTCCTCAGAAGAATAAAGAGAAGGAAGAAGCATTCATTTTTTCAGGCCCTAATCTTGCTCGTCAGGATAGTTTCGGCAGCGGCTCGGTGATGCCGATTAGCACGTTGAACAGAAGGTCACCTGACCCGACTCCGTATGCTAGTCAGACACTAAGTATACAGTATGTATTCACGTATCTTTCTTTATTTAATACCATACTGATTAACCAGTTAATCAGTTCTTTATTTGTTGTAGCTACCTTAAATCAGGGAGTTGTCCCTTTTTACAGAGACTGCAACTCGTTTTATGAAGTATAATTTTAATAAAAGTTTCTTATTATTGGGACAAGTTTCTCTTCTAGAAAAAAAGCAATATTAGTGTTGAATGCTCTTTGTGGAAAGAATACAGAAAGTGTTCTATCAATATGCTGTCGGGAAGATTTGTTTATTATATTCAGATATCTTGGTCAAACTCCCACAGCTTTTATCTAATTATCACACACCCAATATTTTTTATCTTTACAAGTTTGAAAATCTTAAGCTAGCATCAACTATTTACAATGCAAACTATTAGACGTGCATTGGAAATGTTGATAGTAGTTAATATGTGGCTCTGTTTGAACTGTTTACTAAGTTACTGGATTGGTAACGCCGAGTTTTCTTTCATTTCTTCATTTTACCTATATTGATTTGTTGGTGAAAATTCTCAGCATGGTGTGTTTGTGTGTGTTAAACTTTCTCTCTTCTATTTCCCTATTTGAATACCGGTTGGTTTGTATTATCTTTTATTTACTCTCCCTGAATTTATTTTTAATTGGTTTTATTTTTAGCAGAACCTAACCCCTATCTTGTTTTTGTAGAAGACCTTTCCATAATGAAGATTATACACAGAGAAGCAATACTATTGGAGGTGTTGGAAACACTAATGGAGAAATCCATGTTTCGAGTTCTCATTAGAAGCCCTGCGTTGCAAAGTTGTGTCTTTGTTTTTTATAATTGACTCGTTCGTTTAGCCTATATAGCTAACTTTATTTGATCCTGTTACTTTTTTACTGTGAGTCGTAGACTTTACCGCATTCTGATTCTTTCAAGTCGTTTGTAACTAGTGTAACACTACTTTGGATAGATGCAAATTTATAAAACAAAGACAATTTGCATAGTTCTAGGCCAAAAATATTTTATTTTACTATATAATTTATTAAATTTTAACCTTTGGCACCTTCGTACTATTCTTTATTTCTAATCCTTTCAATATTGTTGGTTAATATAAATGGTAAAAATGTATCACTGTGTCTATTCTATCAAGTACTCGTATCTCGATCATAGCATAGTTACCTTGAGAATGATTGTTGTCTTAAATGACAACGGAAAAGTCTACTTCCTTTATTACTTCATTGAACTAGAAATGTTTTTAATAGCATTTATCTTGTATTAAAATGTTTGATGTATTGAAATTTGTAACATCGTTGAATACACACTCACAAAAATGTGTGGCTCGTCAACATTCTAACTCATTTCCACAAGTTTTATTGCATGTCTGCATGTCTACTCATACTTCACATTTGCTGATATTCTTCCATGCTATCCCCAATTGTTTTTCATAGAGCATATCAGCTCCATGGTAATGAATTCAGTTTCTATGAACAACCTATTTGGGATTCTCGCTCCAGTGATCTGGCTCAAAGTGGTGGATACAGGAAAATTCTTCACCAGAGTTTTGTCTCATAAATTTAGCACATTTTATTTCTAGCTGACGCAATTTTTTGTATTAAACTAATCGGCGAGCTCAAATGAATTGTTTTTAATAACTTAATTGACTTTTTACCTAAATATCAAGATTTCAATAATAACCCTCTCCCTTCAAATTAAAAATTGGATCCATTTGTTACCTACTGGTTATTAATAGTTATACGCTTCAGAAGCTAAAAATACCAAAATGTCACAATCTAACCATGATGTATCTCAGTGTTGTAGTATAATATGCTGCAACAGTGTTACTTCTCTGACATATTCAATGTTATAACTCGGAGCTCAACAACAATGAATGCTAAAGCATCGTACCTGTTTATTTGGATAATACTCTCCCATGCTCACATTGGTGTCTTTGGGCAACAGACTAGTATAAACTTAAGTCCACTTCAAGCTCAAAGACTTTGGGATGATGGACAGGTTCTTGGCCAAAGCATTTCTTTTATACATCCATTTTCTCTTGGCACTTGTAAGTATTTTGTTTATTTTTTGTTTGGTAAATTTATTTCCCTCCTTAAAAAAACAAATTTGCTTTGCTTTTCGTCAGTGTAATAGGCAACCAAAATGGTTGGTATTTAATTTCGTTGATGGTGTCGTGCTTATATTCAAATTATAATGCATTGTTAGTTGTGCCTCTTTGTAGTTACCAAATGTGATGAGGAAGAAATATCCAAAGTTTTTGATTTAAATTTCCAACTTCTTGAATCCTTTTCGAATGAGCGGGTATATGGTACAACCGCTTTTCGTACTCGACCAGCGAAGCGATCCATTGAACGAGACGCGCTGTCGGCAGAGGGCTGTGTTATGGCCTGTCTCACGGAAAAGGAGTTTGTGTGTAGAGCCTGCGACTATTTTCAAGCCAATGCAGGGAAGTGTGCACTTCACAACATCACCGGATATGTGTACTCAGAAAATCCTTCTTTCGGTACACTAGACCCTGATTATGTTGGAAACAATGTCGCCTCAACTCATTATCGTATATACCTTCGAGAAGAGCCAAACCCTAACTGTACAGATGATGGTAAATAAGCTATGTGATATCTTTGTTGGTAAATAAATCAAAGAACTTGACCTAAATGGTTTATGACTTTAATCTTCTCTTGTTATTATTATGTTGGTGTCATAATTTTCAGAGTTGGCCTATTCTTGTGAATGCGGACTTGTAGAGTATAGTTTAAACATAATCAACATCTGTGGTCAAATCTATTGCTGTAATTTGCCAGAAAGAAATCGCAAAGTCCTATAAACTGAAATATTCATACATTGTTTTTTAACCTTTTGTTATTTTAGAATAACTGCTTTCTTGTATAAAGCTATTAGGTGCAGTTAATAACTATTGAAATTTTATTATGCTCAAACTCAAATTTAGATATATAATATAGCATGATATTTCACTTGCCCATTTATAAACACAAGGTTATACAATTTTAGTCAAAGCATTTTAGTAGAGCTATTTGCGAATAACTTATCATGCAACAACAATCAAAAGTTGGAATACATATTTATATAATTTTACAGATCAACAAGCCTACCACAATTTCGCACTTGGTTGGAAGGCCATGGAAGCTGGCTGGTATATCTTAGCTCATGATATGCTAGACAAAGCTATTGCCATTGATTCCAACTACTCAATGGCATATGTTGGCAAGATTCTGGCTAATAAAAACATGGGTTACGGACTTGGAGATGACGTGGTGCCAAATTACTACGAGAAACTACAAGAGATAGCCAAAAGAGCCGACTTCAGGGTAAAGCAGTCCATGCAAGAACAATTACTAATAGAAGCTTTAATCGGACTACATTCAGCACCGAGTTTTGAGGAGGGACTCGAAGCCATGATCAAGATATTTTCCAGTGATACGACTACTAAGAAGAATTATATCCTCAATGTTGTTGATGGAAATGCCCAGCTTCTGCATTTTAATAACTACAAAACTATTGAGGGGATAGCCGAAGAGTCCAACACTTTTGCATTGCAGCTACTAACACACAATCTAAACCCTTACAAGAATGGAAAAAATATTATTTCACCCGAAAGTGAAAACACGGCTACTGGAGCAATGTACACATTTGAAGCTCTGGAAGTAAAAGGGGCTTGGCAAATATATTCGGATTGTGTAGACATTGCAGAGTATTATGCTTATTGGAACAAAGGGCAGAAGATGTTGAGTGATCAGCGTGACTTTTTGTTTCGTAATACAATTGAATCAGATGACACAGCTTTGTTTAAAGAGGTGGGAGATAACCTGGTGGTTCATCAGTTAGAAGTAGTCTACATGAGCAGGTCACTTCGTAGAATTAATGAATATGAGCGACTCCATTTCTTTCAACTTCAGGTAGTTTATAGCTTTTTGTAGTGGTTTTTTAATACATAAAGTTGAACAGTAAAATATGTTGTATATTTATACATGGTTATGCATGAATGTGTCTAGTTAATCGTTGAAGTGAGTCGTGGCAATATACAGGAAGCTATGACTCAACAATGGAGTTATGTTATGATAGAAATATCTTTCTCACCAGAATTTCATTAATCACCACTGTGAATTGTTGTTATGAAATATGGTAAACAGCTTATTTCGCAAGACATATTTCCAGTAAATCTGAATTAACTTAATTTTATTCCTTCAAAAACATATTGAATCCATACAGTGTTTTGAAGCGGAGTTGATAAAATTGGTTTGCATAAAACTCATTCTATTTTAGCTTGCGTTGTTTGATGTGGCAGAAAATCACTTACTCACTTTGGCAGATGTTGATGAACAAACGCAGAACCTACTTTATAGAATGACTGCTAATGCATATTTTAGTACATATGACTACATATATGATAAATACGTAAGTGAATATATCTTGCTTCTTGGTGCAGTTCATTTATGCTCTGTCAAGCATAAGTGGAAATACTTGTTGAATGCATTTGCAAGGTTTGACTTAGATAGAAACTGATGAGTGAGTAAAGGATTGATAGAATTGTAAGTCAGAAACTCAAACGACCACATTTTTGTGTTTATTATAATTTAAAGCAGGTAATTTTTTCAATTTTAGGCCAATGAAATTGAGTTTAACCCCGACTGGCTTTTACCCCTCTCTGCTAGTACCGATGATTTGGCAGTGATAAGTCGAGCATATTATTGGACTGCTGCCGCAGTTCAAAAGTTGAATAACGGAGATGATGTAGATGATATCCTGACAGCACTGAATGCAGTCACAAACAGTTCGCTATCAGTCCCATATAAACAGTTGGCAGACCTGTACAAGTTTGTTGTCATAGGAACAAAGCAAAGAATGTAAGCTTAACCACCTAGTAATACATGATTGTATTTTTAGTGTTGTCTACTAAAAATTTGCATAATTGCAATTTAAATAGAACAAACGTTGAAGTTTAGAATTTAGTAAATTGTATTTTTGTCTGTGTTAATTTAACATGCTTTTGAGCAGGTTTTTAGCAGTAATTTTGCAACTGATGTAGTAAATATTTTATGTGATGTTGTTTACAGTGATGGGGACACGACTGCTGCCATAAAATCAGGATTTGAAGCAGCTGAGCTCCAAAAATCTCTTGTAGGCGCTAACTTTTCTATAGAAGGTAACACAGAGTCTACGGAGTACAAAATGCTCATCCCTCTTGGCTATCAGTTTGAGGCAGACACTTTGAGGTCAATGTACTTCAACTCTCTCGATGATTCTGTAACAATTGATGAAGTGATTGCTGCCTACCGTAGAGCAGTCAACACTCCACCTCTCAACACCTCACGTAAGTTTGTAAACTTCTTTACCTCGTAGTTGAAATGCTTTCAGTACAGTGTAGGCCGTAGGGTGTTACTTATGCAATGTGCTTGGCTCAACTTGTTCTGGCGTTTTAAACTTTTGCAACACCAAGTTTGATGAAGTATTGATGTCAGTCTAACAACATGGCAAATAGTCATAAAATACTCATGTTGAAATGTGGCCATTATGGAGAGTTCTTAATATAAGGAAAATTCATGCCCTATGTCTAAACAAGCTATTAACTATGGTGAATCTACAACAGCTGTTTACAACATTTAAATTAAAATATTTTTAGAAAATCCTATTAAGTAATATTATCAGTCATTGCTTGCCAATAATTTTTTGAGCAAGATACAATATTACATAACAAACTGAGCTTGCATAGAATGTTCCTAATACTCTTTGTAAAAGTGGCTCGTTGTGATTATGCAATAGAATTGCCATACTGTACCATTTATTTTTGCTAAACTATTGCATGTGTCCACATTGATATTATATTGAGACATTTGTTTAGCCAATCAGGATGCTGCTGGGTAACACCTGCTGCCGTATTAGTAAACTCACTGTTTTTGCTGACAGGTGTTTTACGAGGTTTTGGTGAGAGTCATTACGAGAAACATAAAGATGACCCGAGAAGTGAAAATGAT
Organism: Bugula neritina; assembly: GCA_964035545.1. Classification (NCBI taxonomy): domain Eukaryota; kingdom Metazoa; phylum Bryozoa; class Gymnolaemata; order Cheilostomatida; family Bugulidae; genus Bugula; species Bugula neritina. The sequence continues at coordinate 5,726,378 of OZ037765.1, read as the reverse complement.
CCGGCCCCAGAATATGTGTTGGCATTTGAGCAACTATTAGGTACGTTATCCTAAGTATTCCAAGTCTCTCTTTATACCTTATCTTTGCACAATTCTTTTGGTAAGAATTTATGCAAGTAATGCATTTTGTAGATTATGCATGGGAAAATGCGGAAGTGGAAGGGTCATTTCTAGCTCAGTCATCCTCACAGGAAGCTGTTGACTTGTATTATGATAAACCGCTGACTGGTTGTCCTGCTGCCAAGTTCCAGATTCGCTCGTCTGACGGCACGACTCTGTGCTGGGGAGGATATGTTATAATTGGTGTAGCCGTAGCCACTGTTGTCATCATAGTCATCATCGTTGGTGTAAGTAGGGCATGATTTGTCACACTGACTGTAGAGTCTATCCCAGATACACTCAATGATTTATAGTAGAAATAGGATCTCAGCCATAAGCTTGATTGAAACTATATTTTTTTAGTTTCCTGACTCTTTTAAAGCTTAAATTTTTAAATGATATAGTGGGAATTGTTGTCTCAAAATTTGCTTTTGTAGTAATTAGCCACTTGAATATGAATTATTTAAATCTGTTGTTTATTTGAGATAATTTGTTTCTAGTGTTTATGTGTTGTAATAATTACCTGCGTACTCACAACTAGACTAAACATAATTACCTGCGTACTCACAACTAGACTAAACATAATTACCTGCGTACTCATAACTAGACTAGACATAGTAATAGCTCTGAATGTGCTGTCTTTTTCCCTTTCAGATATTGTGTCTGAGAAAGAAAGCACAAGCTCCCCAGAAGAGCAAAGAGAATAAAGAAGCCTTTATATTCTCTGGTCCAAATCTGTCTCGTCAAGAGAGTTTTGCGAGTGGCTCACCCATACCTCTCGGTACACTGAACAGATCTGCTGAGGCTACGCCATATGCTAGTCAGACTCTCGGCGTAATGTAAGTCTTGTGGTGTATTCAATACTCGTTATTCCACATCCTACTCTTAGTAGCTGATGCAATATTGTAGTTCTATTAGTGGTAAAGCAAAACTTAAACTCTCTCGTATAATGAAATTTGCTCGTAGTGAATTTTTGGTCAGCTATCAACTTTAGCATATGCAAAATATATGATATCAATTGTGAGTTGAACATACTAAATTGTAAAACGGCTAAGGTGTTGCCATATTGGACATTGCAAAACCATCATTATGTGGTACTTTGATGCTTAGTTATGGCCGGTTGTTGTATGGGTGTATTTTTTGTATTTTAGGCGGCCATTCTATCATGAAGATTATTCTCAAAGAAGTAACACTATCGGTGCTGTTAATGCACCAAGAGACAACCTAATATAAACCCATCACAACACAATCAATATCACATCAGCTATAATTTGTCGAATCAATTATTTTATGTTTTAATTTAAAATTTTAAACAGTCAGATATATTTAGTTTTCATAATTTATATTTTTCTATGATTATTTATGAATATATGATAAGTTTTTCCAATAAACTCTATAAAACTAATTATATGTTTGTTCTTACTTTCCCTTTATAAACGAAAATTTCACATTTTGCTATATTTTCTAATTGATGGAAGCAATATGTGTCCCAAGTTAAACCACATATGTAAAATAGCTGAATCTGTTTTACATATGTGGTTGAAATACAGTACAACTATTTAGCTCAAGCTTATAATAGTTTTTAGTACCTTTTTTTAAGTTGTATCTTCACGCTGTACGAAACGTGAAGTTAGCATGCCTAGCTCCATTGTTTGCTATGGTACAAAAATAAGATCTTTACCTGTAGAAAACATTTCCCTTTGTTAGCTACATGCCATCGTAATACATAGTACCCTTCAAACCTTTGCTGCATTCTTTGTTTTGTAAGTGCATTGGCTACTTTTTGCTTTGTCATAGAAATTTAAATAGAACAGCAGAATTATTTTTGAATTTATGGAGGTTTGTCTTTTCCTGAGTCAGTAGCTTTCATAACCTCTGCATGTGAATCACAACTTCTAGATGTGAGTCATCACTAGTGTACTATCAACAATTGCTAGCTTCTTCTGCACAAACACGCTAGATTGATGGGGAGAAAAAATGTGATCAAAAATTGCTGTCTGACCACATAATTTCTCAACTATAATCTAGTACTGCGCATTAGGAAAGTACAAGTCTATACCTTTGTTTAAATTCTGTTCAGTTCTCGACAATAATAAATGCATAGTAGATAAATTTTGATAGTTTGGGTCTCAATTAAAATGTTTAATTGACAAAAAGTGATTATTTCTGCCTTCCAATGTTGAGTTCTACTTTAGAACTTAAGGGTTATGTAGAGCTTTGTAATGTTATTGGGTTTAAATTGTCTGTTATGTATTTTATATCAGCATGTTTTGTGGGTAAAATTATTTTACTTGAAAAAGAAACAAAATAAGAAAAGAGAGCACAACTCCATGTACAGATAAATAATGAATATAAATTGTGGAATAAAATGTTAGTTATCAGTTTTGCATTTCAGCAGGTTAAAAGCTTAGACACCGACATTGTAATAAATTATATAATATCTAGTTTGTTTGCATTCAATTTTTTCCAAACTAAGTGTTTAGATGAGTCAATATAAACAGTTAAGACTTTTACTGCAAAGTTTGGCTAATGATTACCGTAGCAAAGATCCAATATCATAAAAACAAAGCATTAAAAGCTATTTGAAAAGTCAATAAAGGAAGCCAAGTTACTCAAAGTAACATCATCAGCTGTTAGAACATTATGCTTTTAACATTCTGCTTGTGCCAGCTTTTATTGTTTAGACTTTGAAGTGTGGCTTATTATTATTATAGTAACACAACCATCTGGCCTGGTCAGTTCTCACTTCTCAGATAGTGTGTAGAATGTACAGATGTGAGAAATAGAGACTGTAAGAAACTGAGATTACACCAAAAAGGTAGAGAAACTTAGATTATCTATAAAAATTTAGAAGACTGCAGCGAGCTTGAGGAAACAAAGATTCCAAGGTTACTTCAGTCTGAGATGAAAGTTATTCACCAAAAGTCATTGAATCCAATTTATAAAAGTTCGCAAAATAAAACCGGCATCTGCTAAAATAACTTTTAAATTTGCAATTTTCCTAATACTAAAAATAAACATTTCAACCTAATGTATTTAGATCAGCCAATACTTACTCAGCTTTACAAGGTTGGTTGATAGAAATAAGTTCCAGTTTTAATTTATCCATTCTACTCATTTTTAAGATAGGTAGTCTCCAAAAAGTTGCTAAGTTGGCATTGTCTGTAAGTTTCTGTCTGATTTTGCTCTTTAGTATTTCCAACAATGCAATTTTAGGAAGACTATCATAATCAGTTATATAGGATATTTTAAAAAGACACCACTTTTAAAATCATCACAAAATACTGTTCTATAGTTTGTAAATTCTGGTCACTCAATTCAGCAAATGGAAATTTACATAATTGAGACATTCTAATTTGAAACAAAAATGAATCAACAAAATTTATTTTTAAGGTACAAGGAAAGAAGTTGACTAGTTTGTTTATGTAAATGATCATAAAACTCACGAAAGTTTATAGTCACTATCCCTGTGAGAACCCCTGAAGGAAAGGATTTTTTGTTAAATCAAGTTAAGGACTTATTCATATGAGACACAGGAGCAATTATGACTGGATGCTCTTCTTAACATCACCAATGACCTTCACCAGGGCTAGAACCCATGACTTCGTCCTTACAAAGCAAACGCTCTAACCTCTAGACTACGGCTGCTCCTTATAGCAAATGATCATAGGATAGAATGGTATTTTGCAAGCATCGATGAAATTATGCTTTGCAGCTGACTAGTGTTTTATAAGCTTTCAGCTTGGCCAAACATGACTAGAGAATCAAAGGTAGCTTGTTACTTTACAGGCACCATAAGTTATAACAATAACTATCATGAATTGATTCAGCAAATGATAGATAATTTCATCCTAATTTAGTCTGAAGTATTTCTCTAATGATTGCAAAACAACCTTTGTGGAAAGCGGTGAAAGAAATAGAACAATAAATGATGGTGTAACTTTTAGAGTATTAATTTGGAAAATATATTTTGTCCACGAAGGTTGGAAATTGGAAGTCTAGGTTTTGGGTACCTATTTTTACTGTGCAAGCTATTTAACATGAGCTTGGTATAGCTGAAGGAAAAAAAATCAGTATTATTAGGATTAGCTAGCTGTTGATTTAATTATGCTCTGTTAATAATTGCAACTTCAATGTTTTTTCAAATTTTTGAAACATACTTATTAGAGTGTCAGAAAGTAGTAAAGATATTGTAGTAAAAAGTCTTGGAGAAAATCAAATTTCAATTGGTCTTGTTTAGTTTTTTGTAAAAATCAAACTACTGACATTGGCAATAAAGCAGAGTCTGCTTAATCATGGCTGAATCATTTGTACGTCAAATAAAATCCAACATTTCCTCCTTTTCATCTCCCAGTCTTTTAGAAACACTGATGGTCATCCTGTCTAATTCTTTCTGTAATCTGATTAGGAACTAATTATGTAATGCAGATAAATTTTTTTTTAGTCTAAAAACTTTACATCCTATGGGACTCTAAAAAAGGTGATTTGCTTAATTATTAAGGAAGTTGAATTTTGATCAATTTGTCCAGCGTGTAGCATTTAATAGTGCAATTATAACAAGTTATATTGTTTACAAAAGTACATGCTATTTGTCAAGCTGGGGTAGTATATCACTTATAACTTTTGCTATTATGCACCTTATAACTGTTTGTTTATTTTATTGTTTTTAATGCTTTCTACATTTAAAACTGCCTGGCTGTATTGTCATATTTATCATCAACCTTATGAACATTTCCTTGTTTGCCAACTGTTGCAGGTATATGCTTGACTACAACTTAGATTGTTTTATTTCCTACTAAACCTAATTTTTACTCCGTGCTTGTACAGTGTGGCACAATTTGACTGTGTGTAAAATTCAATTATTCAACTACATAGAGCTTTGATAAAGTTGCCAGTTGCTTAGTTACTATCAAATGTATTCAGTATTGAATGCTGCTCTATTTATTTCTCCCGCTTTATTACATCACTAAAGTGTCAATGATTATGATTGATTGTTCCTGGTTAGCCAATGATATTGAGTTTGGGCGGAGCTTTCATGTGATTAACGAAATATTTATCTACACCTGTTAATTCTCTTTTAGGTGCCCATGAAGGCGAAAAGTGGTTGGTATTTGGTGCATTTGGCATTTCATTGGTAGGCTATTGCACAAATTTACCCAACATATTCTTCAATAGTTTTAGCATAGGAACTGCATTTCAAGAACTTTTGGTGAGTAAGATATCCTGATATTATATTAAGTAACACTAAATGACAGATTTAGACTAGTGAGATGTGGAATGATTCAGATTTTAAATTAGAGGAAATTCTAAGTTTGAAGAGTTCACAACATTTACAGAATGCCGTCTCTTTACAAGCTGACAGTTTGCACTAAGTCTTTAGATTTATGGCTGTTGTTACTAAAGACTAATTTTCAATTAACTGCAAATCCTCAAGTGTGAGTTTTAAGTCATCTACTTGGAGATCAAGTTTTTCAAGACTAACGCTGTAAATTAGGTATCTCAAATATAATGGGTTTTTAAACTGATGCACCAGCTAGGCAACTTGCACCTTATTCTTAGTGTATCTTGCATTTTTCTCCAGGCTAATTGTGAAGTTTTAGTTCAGACTTTTCGCTTTCGAGTATCAATAAACAGATGTTTGTTGAAACCTGAAGCATCTTAAGCAGTTAGGAACCGCAAAACGTAGCGTTCAATCAGATAGGAAGATTCCATTCTAAGTTGTGTTTGTAAACTTGGTTTAAAAAACTTGTGAAAATGTAACTTCCTTGGAGACATTCGTTATCCAGAGGACAGACACAGTTTCCGTAACTGCATTTACCTCGCAGATTTGGTACTGCAAAACTTGCCGATTGGCTATTTAGATTTCAATAAAACTAAAGTCAGTTTTGTAATTCTTCTACAAATAATTTAAACTTATCAATTTTCTTCTGTCCATCCTCTCAAGTTTTTGATTTCAAATTAAAACAGAACTAGTAATTGTATTATTTTGCTTAAATGTACTTAAATGATGCACAATTTGCATAAGATTTTAAATTTAAAATTGAAACCAGTCATGTAACTGTATATTTCTTAGTTATTTGACTAAGATGTTGAAACTTGACGATTAAAGCTCTGACATTGTTGAAAGAATGATCTGCCATCACAGTTATAGTCCAGTACCAGGTCAGCTATACGTGAAGTAAGCTGCCACACTTCTAGCAAGGTTTGTTGGTAGTAGAATTACAAGGCTTCGTGTAATGTAGGGTGTTTTATATAAACAAAATATAATCATATTTTATGCTTGACAAACCATGGCTTTAGCATTTATTTTGTTAGTCATAATCTTGCACTGATTCAGTTCCTATATGAGTGTGTCTACTTTACTATATACTAAGTCTAATCACTAGAACTTTTAGTCTTTGAAAGTAGGCTGTAGATTGGTTTTGAAATAATTGTGTCTACTGTTAACCAGTTTTGTTAGGTCTTCCAAGTTAGTTGCGTAATTCAACTGTTTACACGTTTATTTTGGTAAAATTTAATATGGCTCTTGAGACTCATTTTCATCGACTGACCCGCAATCAACTAGAGTTTCAATTTTTTTGTAACGATAACTGAGGGATAGTGTTTATAGTTTCCTTTGTTGTAGACGCCGTGTTGTTTTTTTAAAAACGTCACACTGAACTACGTGTAAACCTACGCTGATTTTTTTCAGTTTTATGCTTTAAATTATGTAAGTATAGGGAACCAAATTTTAACTGTTCAAATTTATGTAATTAGTTCAATCAGTATTCAATGTATTGAGTTTAATGCAATGTTTTGGTGAAGAACGCTAAGTGTTGCTCATTTAATTCTGTCAAAGTTTCTAAATTCTTTTAGGATGTTTGTAGCATGTCAAGTAGATAAGATCAATTACAATGTTCTTTAGATAGGTTAAGACAACATGAAGCACCTAATTAATACATGTTCTTTATTGTCGCAAATAATGCAAATGCATAATCAATTCAAAGGTATTGATTTCGCAAAATGTAATTGGCATACTTCTAAGACATATTTCTATTGTCTGTTTTAAAGGACTCATCAATAAAGCAGTGAAGGAAACAGCTAAGAGAAGACTTTGTAACGCAGATTTATTATAATGAACAGGCCTGCTGGGTATGTCTAATAGATTTTTGTAGATATCATGGAGAACATCAGTTGTACAAGTTACTAACTTGCAATCATATTGAACCTTTATAGTTCTAAGTAATAACAGTGAGGGATAATTAATAATTAAAACTTATCTTGAAGATTAGTAAATGCAACTATGCAGAGCTAAGTTTTAATGAAACCAGTTATCATAAACAATAACTTTTTTTAACCATAGCGCATTGTTATACATGCTTACACTGATAATGTAGGCATGCCATGTACAATTTGCTTTCATTCAGAAGTTTGCATCTTATATTTTGCCTTGGAACATAAAATTGCCAAGTTTTGTTTAATAATTAAAACATCTTGTTGTAGTCGAGCATTGTATGCAGTGTATGTATGCATACAATATTTTTGAGTAAGGTCGTAGTCTATAGTTAACTGATTTTAATACGGAAGTCTTTCAAAAGAGATGTAAACTTTCAGAGAAGTGCAATCTGGCAACCTTCCAACAGTCAGAATACAAGCAGGCACTCCGGTGCCTCTCAACGCACCTGGTGGAGGTGACAAAGCAATAGGCAAAGGGGTTTCCCTTCCTACTTTTAACAAATCTCAATCAAGCGCACCACCAACATATGGCAGTTCTTTCAATAAGCCAAGCCCTCCCAAGCAGATCATTAAAAAAGGTAAGTTCTAACTCTTCTGTAGCAGATATATGATTTTTGGAAGAATAATCAGATTATTAGTAGCTTCTGCCAAAAGATAGATCGTGTGTATTTGATATTTTCAAAATTTAGAGCCGGTGTCTGACTTGCACATATCCAACAATGGGAGTCAGAATTTCACCAAACCCCACCCACCCAGTAAGATACCTGTGCCAAACCACAGTTCAAGTCTGCAGTCTCACCATTCTCAAGATATCTTTAAAAAACCAACTTTTTCAGCACATCATCACGCTTTATATCACAGTCATTCTCATTCTCGCATAGACACGGTAAACCTCAAGTTACCAGACAATAACAATGCTAACCATTCACCTACACCCAGTGACATTTCAAGCATCAGAATGACCCCCCACCTTTCATCAGTTTTGACACCAACGCTGGAGCAAAGGAATGGAGTCAATACCCCTCGTACACCAATGGGCAGTGAAAGAGGACAGAACTTTCTGGAACCTCTTCCTGTTTCGAGACCAGACTGGAATGCTTTCAAAGTCTTGCCAGGTTTAAATAATCATCATTTACAAGAGAACAGTGACCCGCAGCTCTCGACTAGCTCTTTGTCACAGTATCCCGTTAGCAATGTTTCTCTCTCACCATTTCCCAGTTTGGACTTCAGCCCTGCACCATCAATTTTCTCAAGTCCTAGACATTCCGCCAAATCACATCGACAAAAGAGAGCTCTTTCAATATCTCCACTTTCCGCAGATGGCATCGACTTGAACTCTATTATTCGCAGTTCACCAACATCTTTAGTAGCCTACATGAATGGTGGCTCTAGCAGGGCGTCGTCTGCTAATAGAAGCAGACTCAGTCCTTTTACAAATAATACAGCACTTCAAAGCATTGGCAACCAAGGACATTTAATTCCAAAAAATATGGCTGATGTAAAGATAAAAGATGAGTATGTGAGTGTTGATCATGCTCGCATGGCTCTATTAGAGCAGCAGAACACACAGCATGAAATGATGTCTGCAAACCAAGTTGTGATGCATCAGGATCATGCTCAAATGGTCGAAGGATACATCGCTTATCGTCAACAGCAAAACGCGCAAAACATTCCCATGGATGCTGCTCAGCATCACCTGGCAATAAACAACGCCCACCAGCATCCAGGTCTTTTGCAGCCCCATAAGCAAGAGCCAATGCCAATACCAATGCAGCACCAAGAGAACCTGATTTACCATCCAGAGCAGCAAATGCCCCAACTGACTGCCAGACCTCCGCCACTACCACGACCAGGGGTAAGCATCATTTAGGTGACACTTTGATATAGAAGAGCGAGATCTGGGCTGTTGCATGATGTCTATAGTACATTGTCATTTATACTTAAAAGGTTGCATTGACTCCAAGAAAGCCACCTATGTACCCTAGTAGCCAGGCAGCTGGTGCTAATGGTGGACATGGGGAATCCATGGATACGACTCATTCTAACAGACACGAGGATTATAGTGACGATGACGACGAGGAAGACCATGAGGACAAGGTACGGGTAGCCGAGTCTTCTGCTAAACTCTTCTATATATTCTTATGTACTCTCTGTAAATGATGAAATATGATCTGGTTAGACAATCACTGAGAGTTGATAATTTAATCCAATTCAGTATTGTAAAAGATAACTTATTTTAGTTAATTGGGTCTAGACTAGGATAAGCTGCTTACTGTTGTAGCAAATAACACAGTGCTTGTGGGTGGAGTGTGATCAGATATGTGAGAACAAAGAAGAGCTGGTGAAGCATGTAGAAAAGTATCACATTGATCAGCGTAAAGGAGAAGATTTTACTTGCCTCTGGAGAGACTGTAAAAGAGATCACAAGCCATTCAACGCACGGTATAAGTTGTTAATACACATGAGAGTACACACTGGAGAAAGACCCAACAAATGCACAGTAAGTGTTAGTAAAAACTGCATATTCTGCATAGTTTAACCCTAGTTGACATTATAAGGTATGATTTATGGGATGAACTTTTGTGTGTCATGCAGTCTGTTAGAGTCTTTAAAACACATTTTTGTGACATAAACATCAGTTGAAAGCGTGAAACCATGGTGAAAGGAGTAAATAACGTTTAAGTTTCAAGTTCAAACAATTCAATATGCTGTGGTTATAGTATATTACTATAAAATATTGCTGTAATATAATATTACTATCAATCAAAGTGATATTAAAGTTTTTTAAGCTCGATAGGCATACACTTCTCTCTTGTTGACCCAAGTTTAAATTCCAACTGCATTTCATTATTTGTGTGTACAGCAATTCATTGTGTCTAAAACAAACCTTTTAATTCAATCATAATGAATGCATATTCAAAGTTAACAATTTCATAAATTGATTACATAACTATTATAGCACCACATTAAAAAATATTACTGATTGATCGAATTAAATCAGTGATTGTATTAATACTCAATTCATTTAGTTATAATAGCAAATTTTATCGCATTACATTGTATTGAATATACTCTTTCTTTCAAATGTTATATAAACGCTACAGTTTTTCAAACAATAAAGTAGTTGATACAAAAACTAGTTAAACATTTGTATGGACAAAGAACAAAAGTGTAATGTATTGAATTATTACATTAAGACATACAATATGGCAAACGCACAACTTAATCATTGCTAAATAAACATCTCGAAATATCTTTTGAAAAGAAACTGAACTGTTGACTGTCACTGGAGAAAGTATATGTACAGCCATGCTGGGCTGATACGTAGTTTTACACCAGTTCAAGTGCCATATTTACTATGTTTGAATATACAAAATCTACACTTTGTTTTTGTAATGTAAACTAGTTCTTTTATTAAAAAGACGTAATCAACTCACAGTACTCTTACAGAATAAATATTTTGCTTCGACTACTATTCTACTGTTTTTGCCAGGTTTTTACATTTTATTTATAGAGATTTACTAAAACAAGTATTCAAAAACAAGCTGTTATGATGGTTTTGTATTATGTTTGTTTCCTTAGCATGCTGGGTGTGAGAAATCGTTTTCTCGTTTGGAAAATCTCAAGATTCATCTGCGATCGCACACAGGAGAGAGGCCATACAAGTGCAACTACGAATCCTGCACTAAAGCTTTCAGCAACAGTTCTGATAGAGCCAAACACCAGAGAACCCACCAGGACACTGTAAGTGATTGTGACCACTGCAATGTTTAACTGCAAACTAGTCCTTTTTGTTTTGAAAAGTATTCTTTAGCTTAATAAAGGTCCAATCACATGACACGGATTTCTGCATAGACTGCTAGTAAAGGCCTGGCACAGATAAAAAATAGGGCTGTTTTGTGCATTTATGATACAAACATTTGTTAATGCTGATGCAATCACTGCGTTTCCAAGCATTGCACTGTTCGAATGCATTTTTTATTCGATGTTTAGAAATGGTTGCATCCAATGAAACCATAACCATAAGTTGATGCAAACCGCAACCAAAATTCATCCATAAGAGCAACCATTCGCATATTTCGAAGTCATGGAAATGCAGTGAATATGTCTATCAAAATTTCATGTTGATTCTTGAAGTTAGTAAGTTGAAGTTCAAGCAGTCAAAAGGCATCACACTTGCAACATTATTGTATCTTGTGCGAATAGAGCATGTCCAATCACAGGCATGTGTATGTCATCCTAAGTTAGAAATTTATTTAGCCCGATGCATGTGTATACTGATTTCGAAAAACAAAGTACTAATTGTTGCACACACCATGTTATTGTCACGAGACACGTAGCAAGCACTTGCGGTCATGTGACTAAAAACTGCCACATGATGATAGGCAACATTACCTCTGCAAGACAGTATCATGTTCACAACCTTAGCATATTAGTCACATACCATAGTTGTTAAGCATACATGAAGTTTCGTACCTATTTTATTATAAAAGAAAATTCGCATAAGATTGTTTGTACAGTAGTATTATTTTCCAACTTCTATTATTATTTTTAAACTTCTATATATTTATCTGCTTGTACTTAAACTGCTAATTCTACTAGCTACCTAAATTGTTAGTCAAACAAACACTATGACCATAGTTACAAACAATATTTTATTACATTAAAAATAGAAATTGCAAACTAATTTATCCAGCTTTAATTAAGTAAAATATATACTCCGATAAGTAAATGTATTATGTGTTGTTTGTATGGTGCAGAAGCCGTATGCATGCACAATCCCTGGCTGTACGAAAAGGTATACGGATCCTAGTTCTCTACGTAAACATGCCAAAAACCACAAGCAGGCTGAGCATCAGCAAAGAAAGAAGGTAAATTTTGTTTATTTATTATTTGTTTAATTTTTTGTTATTTCCATAACAGAATATCAGAAAGCATCATTTTAGTTTTCACCTAGAACTGTACTAATATTTATTATAAAAATTAAAGATGGCTAATTTCTGTTCTTATGATTTATGTTTGGCAAAGTACCAGAACCTAATTCCTCTCCAGCAATGTGCTTTTTTACAATGCAAGACAGCTATTGTAGTAATTGAGGCATGGAATGCTTATAATACCCACTTCCAGAGAGCCAATATGAGTTTTTCAACTATATTTTCATTAAAAGTTATGCATTAGATTTTTACATGCAATCAAATAATTGCCATTAAACTAAAGTCGAGCTTGTATGCGAATTTGAGGCCTTGACAAATCAAGGGTAGCAATAAGATGCACGTTTAATTCATCGAATGCACCTTGGCTGTGCACAATCACTGCTCCTAGAACATTTAATACGTTTAAAAGATGACAAAAGAAAAATGAACATAAGAAATTTGCAAATATTTTAAACAATTCATAATATTGATTAGCAAGTAAAGCGGTGCTCTCCCGGGGTTAGAAATTTCTTTGGAAGAATGCGGTTGGCGATATGAACATGTCTATAATGTGAACTCATCATAATGTCTTTCCTGATGAGTACCTTTTCTTTTCCAATAATCAATAATAAAATGGATGAAATTGATACAAGGTGTGCCCATAGTTGAAGTTCTATTGATGAAAAATTTCAAATTTTCACTTAAAACTTGAAGTTTATATTTTTAATTTAAAAAAGATAAACTTTAAAAAATTTATTATACAGAGAAAATTTTAGTCATAGAGTTAGTATTGTTTGCATATTTCTATTTTATATAAATACTCAAAACAAAAAGCCAAGAGTAGAACTAGAATTGAAAACAAAAACTGCAACATCTTTACACTATGTTTACAATGGTAGGGGCACCTAATATGTTTAAGACAAAATGGAGCAGGTCGAAAAGCACCATGTTTTGTATGCACTGACCCAGTTTACACGTATGAATTGGCGTGTTACGTAAATACACCATTATTAAGTTAATTACCAATAGATTGCGGAGTGTACACACAGGTTAGGTATTATATTATGTCGCAATGCTGTGTAACTCTTTCTTAAGATTATTGATTCCGATTGAAAACGGCCAATGGCTACACAGCGTGCTACTATAATACATAATTTTACATTCTTTGAATTTTTATGTAAGTGTTCAGTGTGGCGATAACTTAAAGACAATGATAGTGAATATGCCTTTTGTATTTAGAGGTGCTGTTTACTGATACCCTGATTAACTAGTTATATTTTTATCAATAATGATGAACCAAGTTTTGTTCAAAGTAAACATGTTATTGTAAATGACTAACTTTCAAGTCACAGTGTAGAATTGTTAGTGTGAGAAAAGTCTCTCCCTTTTAGCTCAATGTTATTTATAGTATGTTATAAATTAATTAACTTGCAAATGAGAAATCAAGTCGGTGTTTAACCAAAAGTTTCGTTGCCTGTCATCTTTACTCTACAATGTGCTTACAAAGAACCTGCTATACATTACACAATTTGTACAAATCCAATGAATCTTACATCTGTTACTGAGGTAGTTCAAAACTAGGTTTAATGCTGAATCTGTCATTAAATTTTTCTTCAATTGAATATCTGCCATTTTTGTGTGCCATTACATTATTCTCATGTTGATCCCTCCCCACACACTTTTGTGTATTTAGTTGCGAAGTAACGAAAGTGGTTATAGCTCGTCGGAGGGTCTGGGAGACTGCTTAAACATAACGAGACTGAGACCGGAGGGCTCGCCAATGAGCGTTGACTCGCAAGGCTCCCTTCCCGGAACTCGTACAGACTTCTATCCAGGTATTGTAGATGCTATGCATGTTAGTAGTCGTAAACTAAACTTCAACACTATGTCTGAACATCATTATCAATCTCTCATTGCGGCATGCAGCATAGTAACCTGAAAACCTTTTCCATATGTGGTTTGATGATGGAGTCAATACATAGCTTAGTAACGCAGTATTTCTTATCTTTAAATCAAAAGGTTTTTGATGACCATTTTGTATACTCCAATGAATGACTTTGCATTTTATCAAATGTTATGTAACTTATCAGCTACACAAACTATGCAAACTCGGTAACAGTGTTGGGCAGCGTAATTGAACTTCTATAAAACTCATAAGTTGTTAGCTGAACCAATAAACTATAATCTTACGCTAATTTCTTTCAGCATCTGTATCGTTCTCCTTAGTCCAGTCTACAGTGACTGGTAAAATAAGTTACGCCGTTGCTAAGGGTCAATCGTCTCAACCAAACAAACTGAGCAGTGAGTTTTGTCACCTAAACGCCCCGCAATACACTCTCATTAGTTGAAGCACTCCAACAATGCCAAGCTGTCAAATATCACAACTCTTCACTCCATATGGCTTACGTCTTTTTCTAAGTTATCAGTTGACTTTCTACTTTCTAAGTTCAGCTTCGCACTGTTATCTGTTGCAATAGCAGTTTAGCTTTACCTTTGTGCTTTGGTCACCATGTTGCGTATTGATGCAAGTGATGATCTATTATTATATTATGGAGATGTTTTATGGTTTGTACAAACTGCATTTTATTTGATGTTGAATTTTTATCTCTAAATTATTTTTGATTCTGATTAATCTGTGAAGGAAGTAGATGTTACTGACCACCTGGTTATTTCACACAGCTGTAATAATATGTAGTTCAATGAATGAATCCATGATATACTTTTTCAGCCCTGTATTCGAGCGCACATTCAAGCCGCAGTGGCACTGCGAATGGCGGCTACAGTCACATACCATCTCCTATCAGTATGAGTCACAGCATGGCCAGCTCTCCGATGGTTCCTGTGAGTCACTCGCCATTTCCTGTTCAGCATAGTCCCATGTCAGCTAGAATGCAGGCCAGTCCTGGCCCCCAGATTCAACATACAGCCAGTCATCCCACCATGGTTCAGCATAGCCCTCTGTCAACTGCTTCTCAGCTCACCCAGCCTCAGCTGGTTCACCAACACTCCAACATTGATTTCAGGTACACAGGCTTCTTTTCTAGTGGAAAACTTGTAATGCGTTGATGTTGAGTCATTTTCATTGCTCTCATTTACTGATTATATTATAACTTTCAAATGGATCTGCTCAAATTAATAAACACTCGCACACATATTCAACTCTACAACCATGGTGTTTTTCATTGACATTAATTAAAAACAAAATTATTTGAACAGTTTGAAAAAGTATAGTTTTTACACTTTTCTACAAGATGTATAATTATTGTAATTTTTTTTCTTTTTTTAGCTACAATGTAAACCACGAGTTCTCTAGTGCACACAGTGTGCTGCCACCAATCAACCCACAACACCAGCAGCAGCCGTCTCTCCTGCACCAACAGCAGCAGCAGCACCTTCTACAGCAACAGCAGCATTTACAACAACAACAACAGTTACAACAACAACAACACATGCAGCAACAACAGCAGCTACAGCAACAGTTACAGCAGCAGCAGATGTATAACCAGCACCAACAACACCAACAGCACCAACAACACCAACAGCAACAACAACAACAACACCAACAACAACACCAACAGATGATGCAGCAGCAGAATCAGCAGACAGCGCAGCAGACGTCTTTACTTCAACCTCAAGGCTACCCGAATCAGCTGATGGCGAATGGTAACCCCCACCACCACCACAACCAGGTGATGAACGGAATGGTGGCTGAGCATGGGAAGTGTAGAGAGTGTGGCTCTCACTCCTCTCTGTCACAGTATCCTGATCATAATGGCAACTCTTTACCAAACATACACAGTAAGTTGTCCTAGCTCAGTACATTTGTGTGAATTTATTGTTTGTGTTAATGTTTGTGTTTACTTTCACACCATCTTGTAATAAAATGCTTTCAAAATTTGTTTTCTATTTGCATATATTAAATGTTGAATATGTTAAACTATGTTGACTTTATATGCAGTACTTCTCTTTGCGAAATATGATGCTTCTATAGCAAAGATTATGAAAAATATTTGCTTAAATCATAAAGCATATTAGCAAGATGGCTGACTTCCTGTTGTAGATGGAATGAGCAACAATATGCCATCATATTCACAGCTGACTCCATCGTCAAGCATTGTACCGAGTAAGGCTGGCTTGATGAACAGCTCATCCTTGCCTCAGCATATGGGAGTTACTCCCTCCTTCGATGACCATTATTATAGGCAGCAGAGCGCTCACAACCTGCAACATATTGGCACTCCACTTCGAACCCCCAACTGTAAGTCTACTATATATTAAGATTTTCAGCTGGTAGGGTTTTTCTAACAGTCCTTAGCCCGAGTTTACACCATTTCACCCTTTCCATCAGGGGTTTTCTCACAGAGATGGCAGCTGTAAACTTGCGTGAGAGAGTATTTTTCTAACAATATGTCGCCGATATGTCCAGAACATAACACAGATATCTCCAATTCCAATTAATTAAAAGTTATATATAATGTGGCCTTGTTTGTAGCTTTTAAGATCTCCAAACTTTACAAGAAACTTCGCAATTTTTGCAGAGAATGATATTGCTGATACAGACACTGGTATTTCATTTAATTCTGCTTCGTAATGCATGCTTTGACTTTGAGCAAAAACGTCATCTACGTATGTGGTCACATATTTCTATAGCATAAACTGCAAAGGAAATAAGCATATAAAATACTGGGTCTTGGCACTATTTTAAATAGATGCACTTTACAAATTAATTGAGTCCACTATCAATACATCGTACATTTTGTGTGGCAAGGCATAAAGCGACGGTATATTTTTATAATCACAATTAATTTGTTCATTCAATATTATTTGATCAAGGATTTTCATAGTCTATTTAACATCACAGGAAATTATAAGGAAACGTGCTATTCACGTGGGTGACACATTTCCATCCATTCAACCCAGTCAGTGCTTCTCTACGAGACAATGCAAATGCTATATTTAAAATCACCACCAATTTCATAATAACTTTTGAAATACGTTACCAAATAAGTGTTACAAAAATCAGGGATTGGTTGAAGCAATTTTACGTTCATTTCATTTGGGGGAAATGCTGAAACATTGCTATTTGCTATTAAAAGAAATTGTGCCATGTAAACAACGTCAGTTGTAATGCACCAAAAAAGAGTTGTTCACTTAAAAGTAATTGAAAATATAATGCTTGGCACGTGTGGCTATCTAACAATTCAAAATATATTATGTTATTATTATATTATATTATATTTATAATAAAAAGTTATTATTGAAAAACTAAAACAGTTTGAACTTAAAAATTGTTTGTAAAACAAAACATGTTACAAATGAGATAAACCCGCTGCAACTTTGATGGTAAAAAGATAATTCAGTATATATGATTTATTATGCAGCCTATATGATCTTTGATCACTGTTTGACATGATCACAATTATTGACATTAGTTCTAATATAGTTCTGATGTAATCAATAAATTATGTGAGATTCTGTTTGATGCATCGCTATTGGTATATTATAGCTTTGTTCAATAACTTTTGCAGATAATATTATGAATGGGAATTGAATATATTGTTAAGAAAACACAGAAGAAGTATTGGAGTTTCTAAAAGATTATAATTAAATATACTTGTATATGGCTATGTAGTTTATTATAATATATTATTTCTCACATTTTATTGGCTTTTCAGATATATTATATTTACATACATTTGAGTTTGTAGACAAAAATATTAGGCAGTTTATTTCATTCTAACCTGTAATTTTAATGTAAATAGCATTGAATCCTACAATAGGTTAATAAATTATATTTTTATTAATTGAAAGTTTATTCTTTAAAAGTAATTTACAATTATTCTGTCCAAAATAATGTTCCGTCCACCTTAATTGCTCTAAGAGTGTCTAAGTTAGCTGAGTAGTTATGGTTATATCTATAAGAGTTTGTACTTTTATAAAGTTTTTCGTGAATTTAAATTATCCGTTTATATTAAAATATTATAATATTGTATATTTCTATTTTTACATAAGAGTATATTTTGTTATAACACAAGAGTTGTCACTGAGTGTTACTTTGTTCACGATAATCTGAAAATATAAATCCCTTTCGATTTCTTGTGCCAAATAGAAATAATATAATTAATGAATATTTATATATTTGATATATATTTTTGTGAACCTGATACAAC
Source organism: Bugula neritina (assembly GCA_964035545.1). Taxonomy (NCBI): domain Eukaryota; kingdom Metazoa; phylum Bryozoa; class Gymnolaemata; order Cheilostomatida; family Bugulidae; genus Bugula; species Bugula neritina. The sequence continues at coordinate 5,707,981 of OZ037765.1, read as the reverse complement.
TTTGTGCTTGGCATTACCATGTCACCTTTTTGATAATTATTATTTTGCTGAAAATAATAATATGTTTGAATACGTTATTTTTGTAATAAATTGATATGTATATTTTTGTGAAATTAACTTCTTAAATGCATGCATGCACTCTACACACTTTAACAGAGTTATACTATCTTCATGTATACTGTTATTAAAATAAATAAAATATTAGAAGGCAGGCCATGTGCTCATGTTATACCCAACAAATATGTTAGCCTGAAGACCAAAGTGGTCAGCTGATGGTCTCAGGGCCTCATGCAGTCCCCCGAAGTCTTCAAGCTCTGGCTTGTGGTCTTTATAGTATTTTACAAAAATTTCCAGACATAACAGCAATCTGTTATAATTTTAATTTTTACATCTTTAATTTGGTGACATGTAAAACAGTAAACAGGCTACCTGCATAAACCTGGTGAGTATTGACATCAAAACCTTCTGGCAGCACATGCTCCTTGTGATGGTTTAAAACATTAGTAAATTTTTACCTTCATCTGAAGTTCCATGAAACTATTGAATATGCCTTGATTTTCTGATATATAATATTACGGTCATTCGTATTACCTGCAGTATGCTATACATACTCATTCATATTACCTGCAGTATGCTATACATACTCATTAGTATTACCTGCAGTGTGCTATACATACTCATTCATATTACCTGCAGTATGCTATACATACTCATTAGTATTACCTGCAGTATGCTATACATACTCATTCATATTACCTGCAGTATGCTATACATACTCATTCATATTACCTGCAGTGTGCTATACATACTCATTAGTATTACCTGCAGTATGCTATACATACTCATTAGTATTACCTGCAGTATGCTATACATACTCATTCATATTACCTGCAGTGTGCTATACATACTCATTAGTATTACCTGCAGTATGCTATACATACTCATTCATATTACCTGCAGTGTGCTATACATACTCATTAGTATTACCTGCAGTATGCTATACATACTCATTCATATTACCTGCAGTATGCTATACATACTCATTCATATTACCTGCAGTATATACTATGCATGTTCATGTTTTAATGGCGCTGCCTTGGTCTTCTTATAGCTGCCTCATGATTAATTAGTCAGCCAATGTATAATATTGGCAGTAATACTTTTAGTGATATTATTTCCGTAAAAATTTTACATACTGCAATTTTATATTGCTTTCGTTCTGCAAAAAAAAGTAATTGAAAATCATCGCTAGCTTTTAGCATGCAAAACTCAAACAGCAAACCTTTATTCAATTTGTGCATTATTTTTCAAGTGCACTTGCACTTTTAACAGCACCGCATTCATAGGGAAATCTTTATACAATTAATTTTCACTGCACTTGAAATTGTCTTTCCGATTTCTATACATGGGCTTGTTGTATAAGTGCATTATATAATAATATATTATATTTGTTTATATAGCGATTTTACAGACAAATCATTACAGACTAGACGGTTTGTCCAAGTTAGCAGAAAATGTTATACAAATTTATATTCTAATAATTAAGTATAGCATGTTAACATGCCATAACTATACAAAGATGTAATTGTGCAAATAGAAAATTAATTAAATAACATTTTTTTATATTGTGTACTGCAGCAAATAATGAACTATAATGATTGTACATATATTCTTTATATAGTAATTATAATTATATGCAATATATAGTTTTAGTATAAGTGTGTAATAGTATAATTAATACAATATATTTTCTTATTAGCACGCAACAATAGCATATAGTACATAATAACCAGAAGTAGGGCACATAACAATGGGGAGCACATTGCGCCGGACACAAAGATCTCGGTCACAGTTGGTAATCCTTTAGTCTAAATGTTGGGGATAATATTTTGTGCTGTGGTAATCTTTTTTATTTTTATTTTTTTATTTATCACAACTTTAATTTTAAACAACGGTAGATTTATTAAGGTGAGTAATGTTATATTCAAACACCCATACAAATAATAGGCTATATTTTGTGATATTGATTTATATATTTGTAGTAGCATGCAGCCTGCAGAATGTTAAAATAGTACAAATTGAATGTTATCACATTTTTATGCATTTACATTCATATAATGAATTTTTTTTTAATTAAGTTCTATTTTCATAGTTATTTTATTTTCACTGTATCAAAATTCTTTGCCAACATCTTTCATGCAAGTAAATAATATAGAGTGCAACAATTTTAGAGCCTTTACCACTGGCAACTATACTGGTTTTATTTTACATGGCTACAAGTGTAGCTATTTAATGCTAAAACTTTACAAAGCATTATAGGAGTTAAAAAAGCTAATATTATCTTGAAATATTTCTGAGTTCTATAAAACTTATGACACATATTTAGACGCAGATCCGAGTACCATTTGGCAACAAGACGTATTATACCACAGAACATATATATCTTGTGACATTCATCACAGGACAAAGACCATGTATGTATGCTGGTGCGGGTGGGCTCTCATCCACCCTTACCTATCCTAATTCATGAAAAATTTGAACAAAATAACAAGATTTTTGGTTATCTATGAGCACTTTATCTGCAGTAAAATTTTATTCTAGCATTCTAAAGACATTATTATATTATATTATATATATATATATATATATATATATATATATATATATATATATATATATATATATATATATATATATATATATATATATATATATATATATTATACGATATATATTATATTATTATATTATAGAACTACAGTATATGCATACAAGCATTACATTCCTTATAAACGATTTTTACTGTCGTCTCTTAGGTGCAGGTACAAATGCAGACGTATACCTGCGTCTACATGGTGAATGTTACTCTAGCGATTTATTCCGTCTTGACGATCCTTCTGGAAGTCACTTCAACAGAGCCTCTATAGACAGGTTTCTCATTTTCACTAAAGGTATTTGGTATTGGTGCTCTTCTACACAGCTAACAATACATCACTGGCTGCACTTACAGCTAGCAATTCAACGTGTTACTTTACAATAGATCAAATGTTACCATTTGCTCATATCTACATAAATTTTGTTAATTAATATAAAAGCCTAATATATTAATCTTACAGAGATTAAACTTTGTATGATTTAGTGGTGTATAAGTTATATAATAAAAATACCTTAATAGTAAATTCTATGGTTTTACATAGAATCCCTGGGGCATATTGTGAGAGTGGAGCTCCAGATAGACGCCCATGGTCACCCTAATCAGGACTGGTAAGCTCTCAGACTAACCAAGCTATACCTTGCAGCATGTAGATAATAGTGTACTACTGATGCATGGCAACTACATTGTGTAGCAACACCTTGTATATAAGGGCGGCTTATTTGTCTATCCATTAGTAGTAGTGGGCAATGTATTGTACCACTGTTAATTTCATCTTTTATAAAAGAACCCCATGCTAAAATTATTATGTATATGGAACTTTAAGGCTTAGTATAGTTTATAATATACAAAATTATTGGAACATAGTGGTTTGATACAAAGCAAAAACATTGTGGGCAGCTGAAGTAACACTGATTGTCTATGAACTTTATCTTAACTATAGTCATAGATGCAATAAGATGTTGTAAGTCCGTTGTAATGTGTTTATATTTGAGCAGGTTTCTAACTGAAGTGATAGTACAAGATCCACAGCATAGCTACAGACCCTATGTATTCAGCTGTGGTCAATGGTTCAAGGGTGGCGGATGTACTTATAAGCATTTCATAGTTGGTCCTAAGGATACTCGGACCTCTTATCTAAAGTAGGCATGAGTAATATCAGCAAGAGCATGTGTGCGTGTGTGTGTGCGTGTGTGCGTGTGTGCGTGTGTGCGTGTGTGCGTGTGTGCGTGTGTGCGTGTGTGCGTGTGTGCGTGTGTGCGTGTGTGTGCGTGTGTGCGCGTGTGTGTGTACTTTTCGTTGGTGCTAAGGAGCGTACGCATATTATATTAAAAGTAATTTCAATATACTTATTCAACTATCATAATGTAATATGGTATTATATGACATAATATATATTGAAAATGATAGCATAATACATTGCTTTAATAATGACAGAGCCAATTATTCTATGTAATAAGCTCTATATAAAATAACTGAAGCATTAATTAAAGATTCCATTATTTCAATAGACTCAAACGTACAAAATGCTTTGCACCAACTTTCTAGTGACTGCCCTTCATAAATTATAAGCTGTTTTGTAATAAAAATAGTAATATTTGCGTACAACAAACATAAATTTTTTTTAAAGTTATATTACATTTAATGCAACAATTATCTTATGGTAGTTGTACACTAAAGTATAAATATATTATTATATATCACTTAGAACATTCTGGATGAGTCTAACTCGAGGTTTTACCAAGTATCACCTGTGGCTTACTGTGCTGTGTAACAATGGACATGGCCGCATATTCAATGGCTGCACAGCTACTGTGATTATATACCAGCTACTGTGTAACCTTCTAGTGTTCAATATAGTGCCCTCAGTTATCCCAGACCACATTACCCATGAAGACTTTCTCTATTACACTATACCTTTCAACTCTCTGGCTTTCGTCATTGGCTCCATCATAGAGGTTTGAATTTTAATAAAACTGAATTAACAGAAAGTTATGTTTTTCAGCTACAAGCAGATGCTTCTAAAGAACAGCTCTTAATTAGCAAAAATAGTGGAGGATGAAATTCAATGCCTTATACAGTCCATAACTGTGTAACAGCTTTGTTGTCATAGTGATATTGTTTAGCAATAGGAGCACATTTTTATTACAAATTTAACCAGGTTACAAAAAAATTCTTATTGTTATATTTTAAATTTTCATAATTTATACAGTTATTGAAATACTCAGTTAACCAAACCTAAAAAGGAATGCATATTATAGAAAGCAGCAAAATTAATAATTTTAGAACAAGTTTGTAAACAACTAAACTGTTCAACTCTCTATTTTAATTGTGCTGATATTTTAAAGGCATTAGCTGTTGTATTCATGGTTGTGCTTATATCAAGTTCAAATGATTTCATATGCCACAGACTAAGCATTGTTGTTTTGGCAATAACTAATAAACTTGCTGAGCGTCATTTGATTGAAATTTGTAAATATTTTAGATTATCAGTCGAAATATAATGCCAAGAATTGCCTGTCTTTGCCCCTTTCACCATGACTGGGATGCTGAACGAGTTGCCTACAGAAATGCTGTTAAACTTGAGATTGCAAGAAAACCATTGACCTTCAAGCCTCATCCAACTTATGAAAGCTTATTGAAATGTCTAACACGTAAGTGTTAGTATAGAGATTGATAGGGGCAGTTGCTATAAAAAGGAGACAACTTTGTAATAGCTAAATTAGCTTGTATATTAACATTGACTTATCATATGCAGTATCAGAATATTCATATATATCTTAGCTATCATCTATATAGGCTTTTTGAGGGTTGTATGTTTAAACAATTTTGTTTTATAATAAATTTTGTGAAGACATGTTTTAAATTGATTTGGGATTTCTGATCACTCACTGATGAAATTTCCAGTCAGCTTTGAAGTTTGTGGTATTATCAAACTAATGCTAATTATTGCTGACTTTCATTGCATGCTATTCTTAGTTGCTGCAATACACAGTTTAATCACTGAGCTAGCTTGAAAGTTTAACTTTAATGAATGGTGCATAAGCCTTCATAGCAATTCGGTTTAGTGAATTATGATAATACTATGCATTGCAGAAGAAGAGTGGAGAAGAGCAAGAGGTATTGCTAGAGATGTGTGGAAGAAAATAAGATGTGATTCCATATCAGACGATGTGCTGGATGACATTATTAAAACATTTTTGTACAAATCAGCACAAAAAATTAGTTCAAGAGCCGCTTATGAAGATGAGGTATGAAAGCAAACTGTGCAATATTATATAATTTATAATATGATTTAATATAATGTAATAGAATATAACACAATACAGTATAATGTAGTGTAATATAATACAATACAATATAATATAATATGTAATATAGTATAATACAATACAATATAATGTAGTATAATATAATATAATATGTAATATAATACAATACAATACAGTATAATGTAATGTAATATAATATAATACAATACAATTTAATGTAATATAATGCAATGCAATGCAATGCAATACGATCTAATGCAATATGATATAATATGTAATATAATACAATACAATTTAATGTAATATAATGTAATGCAATACAATCTAATGCAATATAATATAATATGTAATACAATACAGTACAATGCAGTATAATGCAATGTAATATAATATAATACAATACAATTTAATGTAATATAATGTAATGCAATACAATCTAATGCAATATAATATAATATGTAATACAATATAATACAATGCAGTATAATGCAATGTAATATAATATAATGGAATACAGTATTAGATAATATAATAGCTAATAATCAGATTATATGTTCACCAGCCATCTTATATATTATAATATAATTATACTACCAGAAAGTTTTCTGTTACTTTGGGCACTTTTCTGCTGCTAAGCCAAGTTTTCATCTCATCACATAATATATGCTCCATCACAGAGGTGGTATAGTGCATTGTATGACATAACTTAAGCTGTAGATTACACCTACTTGAGTGTTTATCTCCCCAGCATAAAATTGAGAACCCTCTCCCACACTAATGGAATAAACCAAAGTTTCTATCTAAATAATATATTGTTTAAGGGATGCATCATTCAACTAGTATTTCATAATAACACAGCCATGGTACTCGATCAGTCAATCATATATAATTCATCCAATTTAATTCATATTATTATTTCATATTGTGTATTGTAACTGTCCAACACTGTGACTGTACAATACTGTAACTATACAATACTGTAACTATACAACACTGTGACTGTACAATAGTGTAACCATCCAACATACAATACTGTAACTATACAATACTGTGACTATACAACACTGAGACTATACAACACTGTAACTGTGCAACGCTGTGTTCTAACAGAGACTGAGAGCAGGATATGGCAGCGGGTCAGCAGATGTGTCAGAAACAGAGACTAGCGGCAGCTCTAAACCTCGCAAGACGGTAAGTTGTGACTCAAGACATGTTTCTGAGGCTAGATGATATTGTTCAGATTACTAGATTGCATATTATTTGGTAGATCGGGAGTTATCTACACCAAACAGAAATTAGTTTAACCTTATATTATTTTAAGAATTTCCTGTTCTTGTTTAAAGTGTTCTAGTAGCTAAAATTGTAAAAATACCTTTTTTTATTATTTCTTTCAATGCTTAAAATCATCTGATTCACTGTTGCAGTAGTAATGACCAAACCACGGGAGGTGATTACAATGCGTGGGATTTACCAGTCACTGAAAGACATTAATCAGTTTAGGTTATTATATTAGCTAGAAATTAATAAACAAGTAGAGAAAGGTTGCTTTTAAAATATGTTTTAAATTTAGTTTTTACCTTTTGATTGAGCAACAAATCTTACGGACTTGTGCTCATACTTCATACATGTAAGATCTATTAAACTACTAAGAAAAATTAAATACTTTTCTATAAACATACTATTAACTACATTATATGTTTTTTAAATGAACTTTTAATAAAAAGTTTACAAAAAGTAACAAAAAAAGTATGTTAGAGTAAAATGCCAACTTGAGATATTCATATAATAAATTACCATATACAGTATTCCTATATTTTTGCATGTAAAAAGAACCGAAACCAGTCTGCTAGAACCAGAACACACCAATCATTAGTCCAGAAGATGCTGGCCAGTATGACTACTGAATTTGCAACAATGCTGAGAGAAATGCCAGTCGATCCACATTTCAAGACTGAAGGGGCTGCTTATAAGTTATCTGGCAGTCCAACACCATTGCAGTTGAGACCAAAAAAGCCCTCAGCCAACACATGTGCTATGGCTAGTAACTTTCATATCTTCTTAGCAAACCTAAACATGCTAGCTACAATTCAGACTATAGGAGAATTTCTCGGGGTTTTCTTTTATTAGTAATGGAATCATTGTTTCCATAGATTAGTTTCACATGTAAATATGCGTTATGGATGTTGTATCTAAGCTGATGAGCCTGAATTAACCTAAATCACCATTTGTTACAAAATATCATAAATTTTGCTTACGTTTATTTAAACCAGGATGCTGATACATTTTATGCTCTTCTTAATCAAATTAATTCTAAAAAGTTGCTGTGCTTTAGTTTGTGAATATTAAAATGACAATCAGTCTATAGCAATTGGGACTAGTAAAATAGCAAATTTTATTAAGATAGAAAAAGATTGTAATTATGTGTGCCTGGGTATGAATACTTACAAATAATATATATTCGTGCTATATCCATTCATTAATTTATAACTGTAACTAATATGTATTATATTATATTACAAATTGTTGTTAGACTTTAGAGTCGATAATTATTATAGGTCACTACAAGAAATAGGAACTGCAATGCAGCCACATCTAGCTCAAGTGAGGATGAGAGCAGTTCTGTATCCGATGAACAGATAACTCCAACTAAACCCCTGATAACCAGCTCTCCGAGGGTAACCCATACTAACCTATACTTATACCTACCCTGATAACTAGCTCTCCTAGGGTAACCTACACTAACCTATACTTATACCTACCCTGATAACTAGCTCTCCTAGGGTAACCCATTCTAACCTCTACTTATACTTACCCAAGTTAGTTAGCTCATTTTTAATTGCTATCATATAATAAAACTCATATGGGTTTATAGTCACCATCCCTGTGAAAACCCCTGGGAGAAGTAGGATTTTTAAAGACTTGTTTTCTATTGTTGAAAAGGAGCATTTATGACTAAATTTCCTTCCTAACATTACTAATGACTTTTACTGGAGATCAAACAAATGTTTAATAAGCTAGTGCTTTAACCACTAGGCCACATGCTTAGTAACTTATAACATTATATTTCGAGAAATTCTAGCATTGTTGATGAGGCTGCAGGTATGAATTATTTAGGGAACTGGTGCTTGTAACAGGATGAAACAAAAACCAGGAGACAAATACAATCCTGACTGTCACAATAAAGACACTGTAGTAATTTATATGATAAAAGATGGAGAGAAAATGCCAGGAGAGAGTAACAGGATACACAAGAGCCTGGTGTTATTCATGTCGTAAGTTCAACAACTGATGCTTTATAAATATATAACTTGTGAATAAAAATTAGGCAAGATGAAATATCTAAAAGCTTTAGTTCACTGTTAGTTTATTTCAAAAAGTGGTCATGTTCTGAATATTTGTTATTTATTATTACAGTATATGAATCATATTATAATGAACAACCACTGTGTGGTGCCGTGCAATGTATATTATATATATATTGTAAGTTGGAGATGTATGTAAATAAAATATATAGCTTTTAGCCCACAACTTGAGTGTAAATAATAGTATCTGCAATAAATATAACAAGAAAGAAACCAACCCACAGATGTAAATTTTAGTAGTACACAAATTCTAAACCATTAAACCTTAACCATAGCATGCATGGCTCAAATATGCAGTAAAAATCTATACTATCATGACATGGTGTTGTAGATTATACTGTTATGTCATGGTATTGTAGAAATCTGGAATTTATAATCAAATCTCCTGAGAAAGATACTTTGGCTTGTATCAAGCTTCGAAATTCGTTAAGCAAAGCAGTTGCATATGAAATCAGGGCAAACAATTCAAGCGTGTATGAAGTGCACCCAAACATTGGGTTAGTGCAACCAAAGAAAACTATAGACATCAATGTGTGGCTTTTACAAGGTAGCTGTTGTTTTCTGTAAAGATATTTTGTGTATGAGTGTAAAAATTTATTCTTCAACCTAGGCAGAAATGTTGAAAAATGATGAACTTTCATCTTCCCTTTCAAAACTATTTCCTTTGCTTTTCTATTTTTGGTGCACATTTATTCCAAAAATATTCAGTCAGGCTCAAGCTCTTTCTGAAGGCATAAAACCTATAATTTGTTTTAGAATGCATTCTATATATTTAATATAAATATAATGCTAATGGAAATAATAGTAAAATTTCTGTGATTAAGGCTTTTTAATGCGTACAACTAGAATCAAAGGTAGAGAATGTTATAATATATACAGATGTGAACAAAATTGAAAGTTATCATCTCTTTTGAAAAAAACTTCTTTGTTCTAAATTCTAGAAATAGCATAAAAACCTCAATGCAGCTATAATTATGAACATGAGCTATGTTGCATGGCAGTAAATTGTACATATTAAAATGATTAGTTCTTCTCCACAAATAGATTTTGTTTTCAAAAGTATCCGTAGTATTCTAACATATTTTTATAGGCTACGATGTGAAAATACTAGACAGCATCTTAGTGACAGCCAAGCCGGTTGACGCATATTATTGTGATCCGTCGCAGATCAGATGGTTGTGGAGAACGGCACAGAAAGACAGTTTCATTCAGTATGCGTAAGTTGATTCTTTCTGTATATATCAGTGTGTACTTGGCTATATATGCGTTATATTACTCGCAATAAAATGCGACTGTGTAAGTACATAGCTTATTTCTTAGCAAGTCATTTTTGCAAGACTGTCAACTGTCATTCAATATCACAATTTCACCAGTAACAATAAAAGTTACTATTTCTTATGCAAAGGTTATTGGTTTCATTTTTTTATTCTTATTTTAGACCTTTTTAAACAATTAGTAGGAATCTAAGAAATAATTTTTTTTTTTTTGGAGCAACCGTGATGCAGTGGCTAGAGGGCTGGCCCAGTGAAAGAGGAGGTCAATGGTTCGAGTCTAAACACTGGCGGTGATGTCATGAAGAGTATCCAATCATAATTGCTCCTGTGCCACATATGAATAAGTCCTTAGCTCGCTTTAAAAATTTTTCCCACTCGGGGTTTCTCACAGGGATAGTGACTATAAACTCGAGTGAATTTTTATCTTGGAAATAATTCTTTTAGGTTGCATTGCCACGGAGTTATACCGAAGAGTATTAAAGAGCCGCTAGATCTAACAACGGAACATCTGCTTCAACTTGAGCTGGAGATGAACGGAGAGCACACCAAGTTCTTTGTCCCCTGGACTCAGTATCCACTCTACATATTTTGTGCTGTCCAGGGGGTAGTCGCCCTGCTACTGGCGGTTAACTACAGTCTAGGAATGGGAAGCGAAGAGACGGCCGAGTGGGCGAGCTTATTTGGCCACTCCATCATTCAACATGTATTCATATACGAGACACTGAAAGTTATACTCTTAGCTTTATTAGCTACACTCTTGCGGAAAAACTGGCTCATATTTTTGTAAAAGACATTTTTTGACTGAACAGATGTAGAAGAAGTAGAAAATACAGTAGGCCTATACCAGTAAAAGGCAGTAAATTAACAGAAAAATTGCAACAGTAACAATGGTTGACAGAGTGAAAACAGAGTAGAAAATAGACTGAGTATAAAAGATCTAATTGCAACATACATGAGTATATATCTTTTGAGTGTTCAGTAAGTCACATGTTTTTGGCTAGATTCTGGAAAGTGCCGTAGACAACACACACCATAGTGGTGTAAGAATAAACCGCTTGTAGTGTGAAGACGGACTACTATTAAAGCTGACGAGAATGCTTGTTGTGGAACATCTACAGTGTGAGGAGAGATAACTCTTGAAGCTGGTTGGAATAATCGCTAAGAACTGGTCGTACCTCCTGGGCCAAAAACTTTTCCACCTAAAAACAAAAACTTAAAAATGATAAACTTAGAAACTGGTTATAGAAGGTATAATGCATGAAAAAACTATAAGCCAATACATTCATAGTAAATATTTTCCCCAATTTTACTGTAAACAACATATCACGAATAATTTAGTAGACGAATGCTGCAATTGATTAATTTCAACAAATAAAATTGAAGTTGAACGCCAAGTATGTATAGCAATGTTAAAGACACTAAATAGTAATATGGTATACAGTAATACTGCATTGCTGAAATTTCGCTCACATATAATTGCATCACTTCAACATCACTACACAGCCCTGTGAACTTTCTGAATCTAAGCACACATTTGAATACAAAACTGCTTTTATTAAGAAATCAAAAGTGGTTTTGAGCCCACTTTGTTTATAGCATGCTTTAGCCTCAACACCAGCAAATGGTGAAATCGTGCAGTGTATCACAGGCTATACTATTTCTCTCACGCAAACTGACCTGTTCAGGACATCTGCCGATGAAAGTTTGGGGTTTCATTAAGTCAGCTAGCTCAGCATGGATTGGCTCAAAGTATGAGTCGGCACGGATTCTCTGTATGAGATCATTATCTAGACCGTGCTCCTTAACTGTGGCCCCGGCCTGCTGCGATAGCACCCGTATTTTCTCATGACACTCCTACAAAATAGTATAAACATTAAAATGGCTAGGCTATATATCTTAGTGTAAGGATAGCATCAAATCATAAGATACGATATGATAAGATTGTAGGATTGTATTTACCAACAACAAAATAAATAAAACCACAATATGTATGTCACGCATACAAGACCTCTTGATGCTATCTCAAAAGACAATTGTTTTATTTGTTCAGTAATTTTTAGTCACAAATATATAAAAGACGACAACTCTCAAAACCATCTGAGCTTATTTATAGCACTGTTAGTAAACAAAACACACTGTATAATAAACACCTGGCGATTTGCTCCATGCTTCACCATAGCCATAATGAAGTTTTCTGTAGCCATGAAAGGTAGCTCTTGCTTTACACGCCGCTCTACAACTTTGGGGTACACAACAAACCCCTCCGATATATTCTGTAAGGTGCTCAGTATAATGTCGGCTGTGAGAAATGCTTCCGCCAAGCAAACTCGTCTGGATAGGATAACATGAACACAATGAGATAGACTGAAAGCATGACACTACACAATAGTGTGCAGAACCACCTGCTTCTATTGACACTAATAGAAATACGCAGACAATGCGGCATGTTATTGTAGAAGTTGGAATCTGGAAAGCAGCTACTTATTTCCTATTTTAAGTATACAGAAAGCAAAAAACATAAATATATGAACAAACATGTTTTGAACTAACAAGGTTTGAACCCTTGGCAGTGAAATAGACTGAGCACCTATCTACTGCACCACCCCTTATCTAACTCGGTCGATAAACACCCCTTATAATACCAGGTCAAACCCTACAAATTGCTACAACTTCCATAACATCATAAATGAGTACATGATGGGATTATACATATGGTTGATTTTTTGTTGTCCAACAAATAGTTTAAAAAAACTGCCTCAACTTAGAAAAAGTTGTAATTGTATTGCTTCTATTTTTAAGGAAGTACTGTTGGCTAGCAGTACTATTAGCTAGCAGTACTGTTAGCTAGCAGTACTGTTAGAAAGATCGAGATGCTCTTCATTTCCCCAACAGAAAGCTGTCTTTTATGCACACAGAACTCATAATTAGAAGTAAAACTATATACCACACACATTAGTACATTACCAACAACTCTTTGGACAGTTTTTATCATCACAGACACAAAACTAATTTCAGATGTAAATAACTTTACAGTTAAGCAAATCTGGTGCTTTTCAATAGTATCAAAGAGAATAGCACAACAAGTTTCTAGACACCGATTCTCTCAATAGAGTTCACATTGTGTGGGAGGAAGTACCTGTTGGCACTGTCATCTAATGTCCTCTCCATCCACTGGGTAGACAGTGTCATGAGAGGATCCTGAACAAGTGTCATCAGGTGTCTGGCTAATGAACAGCAACGCTCAGATCTCATTGGGTTCCTTTTGTACGGCATAGCACTTGAGCCTATGAATGTATATATACTTGAGCCTATGAATGTATATATACTTGAGCCTATAAATATATATATATATATACTTGAGCCTATGAATGTATATATACTTGAGCCTATGAAGGTATATACAGCTGTATACACTTTACGAAGGTATATATAGGTGTATATACTTTATGAAGGTATACACATGTACATATTATGCTTGAGCTAGAACTTAACAACACGGTAACCTGGTGAAACTCTGGTCAAGTTATCAACAAAAACTCCACAACATTGGCTTTCGGCTTAATTTTCTCAACTGCACTGTAATTGAGTATTGATAACAGATTCAAACATGGTAGAAATGTTTCCCCATGTATTTTGATAACTTAAAATTAAATTAGAAACACCTAAAATTGCCATCAAATGGGGAATCAAATTATAATGTGCAACAAGCTTTTAAAGTTGTAAATTAACAAAAAGATACACACTATAACCATATGCAAAATGGGACAAAATAAATATTTAGATATCACAATTTGCTTTGATTACCTAAAGCCATTATAGCAGCTAAAATAGAATAGGAAATGTCCAAATTACTATTCAACTAGCAGTAGTAATGATAAAGGGACTGAGAAAACTAAATAAAAAAGATGCAAAAACTCAATATATACACACAAGACTTTAAATTCCAAAAAGTATTTCATTAGGCGACAATTATGCAATAAAACTTATTACTCGTACAAAGAAGCAGATTTAAATTATTTCAGCCATAAGTATCTTTAGATTTAACTCTGAAAATTGCTAGAATTAATTTAAAATAAACTATACTTATAAATTCATTTTGCAACAAATTTGATGGTAAATACTGAAAATAAATCTTAAAAAAACTATACATACAAGAGATGGCTTACAGTACATTGAACTTTACTAGCCAAGAAGAAAGACATTACGTGGTGCTATCTAAATGTAACAGAACAGCTACAGTCTAACGCTACTTTCACACACAGAGGTTTGTAAGTTATTAAGGACCGACATGTGTTGAATTAATTTTAACAAGTTTGAGTTACGTTGTATGCATGTTATTCCTACACAACTATGATGACACAGTTGTATAAAAATGTTTGCTAAAAGTTAGAAAACATTGAAAATCTCGTCCTAAGACCTGTGTGTGTGAACAGAGTGGCAAAGTAAAATAATTCTTACCATGCTTCAACATGTCATCTACATAATATATTTCCATGTGAATTGGGGTTTGAATAGCAGCAAGTCAATAAAAATTTTTTTGAGAGGTGTTACAGGATATTACAATGAGTGTCTTAGCCTATGCTTCTACAAAAAAATTCACTCAGCTTTGAAGAAGCGCAGGCCACAAAATAATCTGTAGTTTAACGTTGCTGATATTGTTTTGAAATCACACCAAATCAACACAGCTTATAGAAAAGGTAGCTTAATCCTGTTTATTCAAATCTAAAAGTTCACAAGAAATATTTACCAATTTGATCTTTCTCAAATGGTTCTTCCAGTTCTTTAAAACTAGCCAACAGTCTTATGTCTGAACATATTTTGTGCACAGAAGCGCCGAGATTGGCTAAAGAAGAGAGAATGTCTACATCAATTTTTCTGCTGTAGGTTTGGCCAGTGACAATGTAGAACCTGCAACATGAAGGTTATAGAATGCAGAGACTGACTCATACAGATCACAGGATTTACAATACTTATAAACAGCATAAAATAGACTGAGGAACACAATTAGTCTGTTACTATTAACATCGCATTCCTGTCTACAACGCGAACCACTTTGACCACTAATAAAGTTACTCACTGAGAGAAACCAGCCGCCTCAGTTACCAATTTATCTAGAAGCTCAACCTAAAACATAGAAACATATCTATCATAATAACATTAAAGAAACTTGAAGTCTGTCATATTCAACTATCAATTTTATTTCAGTGTTTATGTTCTCTTTTCACCTTAGCAGAGTCATTGTCAAACAGCTGCAAAAAGCTAGCCTGTGTCCCAGTGGTGCCCTTCACCCCTCTAAACTTGAGGTCATCTCTATTACGCTTCAAGTTCCTAAGATCCATGAGCAGTTCAGCCACCCATAGGGTAGCTCTTTTACCAACAGTCGTGAGCTGAGCTGGCCTGAAACCAGAGTAAGTGGAGTCAGTGTTGAATAGACAGTTGCTATTATATTGTGCACTTGATGACAGCTAGTCCTCAAACACTTGAGCTAATGTTTTCACAAAACTTCATCGTCTTGTTGATTTTTAGGTTTACAGTGACAATTTTATAAAGTAATTACTAACCATAATTTGAGTATTGATGAAACAAGTTTTTATATATTATATCTTAAGATGCATGTACGAATTTATGGAATTGTGTTACAATATCTAATATCACTCATTAAACATGATATGAGCTGAATATTTACAACACAATGACTCACTGTAGATGAGTGTAAGCAAGGCATGGCATAGATCTGTATTCTTCAGCAAACACAGAAATTCTCTGAATGCATCGAGCAATCTAAAATGTAAAACAAATCTTAGAATAGTACGAAATCAAGTTAAATGTAGCTTAAAACTATTATTTAATAAAATAAATACGATTTTATTACCTTTGGTAACAGCAAATCAATACCATCTCTCAGGACTAACAGATCCTACAACATATTATATAAAGAATAACAGTGTACACAAATTAGACTCAGCTTTCAGCTAAACAAATAGAGAACCTGCATATATGTGTCTAGTTCTAGAGAGCCTGCATATACGTGTCTAATTCTAGAGAACCTGTATATACGTGTCAAGTACTAGAGAACCTGCATATACGTGTCTAATTCTTGAGAACCTGCATATACGTGTCTAGTTCTAGAGAACCTGTATATACGTGTCAAGTAGGCCTACTAGAGAACCTGCATATACGTGTCTAATTCTTGAGAACCTGTATATACGTGTCTAGTTCTTACAGTATTGTCTCCAACATAGCAAGAAGTGGCTCCGAGATGTATAATAGAGGCAGCTGTAGGGCATGCTGCTGCAAATGTATGCACATGAGCCATAACATCATGTCGGCAGCGTCTCTCCTGCTCGGCTGCCATATCAAAGTCAATGTTGTCAATATTACTCTCCATTTCTGAAATCTGCTCATCACTTATGTCGATCCCAAGTGTCTAAAATAGCAAAAGTTGAAGCGAGATAGCAAAGTAGCTGATTAAATTGTATCTTAATAAATTTTAAATCAACTACCAATATATAAAAAATGTGTAAAAACCTTGCAAAATTGATAATTAAACTAAACTATGAACCTTTTGAGATTTAGCTAAAATGAGCCATAGCTTGCGCCAAGTGGTAAACTTCTTCAGCTCGCTAAAGTTGTATGCCATCTCTGGACTCGCATAGCGGCTGACCAGAGGTGAGCGGTATTTCGTGTAGATTTGGTCAATGCCGGCAGTGTTGGCTGGAAGTGCCATGTTTACAAAGATGACCTATATTAAACAAGGAGTAAATATACCAATATTTATTAAAACAGATCAGATTAGCTACAACATAGAATATGACTATAACTGTAGTGTACAATTAGGAGAAAAGTCCTTAAACTTTACTATATTCAATACATAAGTATAAAATAGCCATAATAATAGTGAAAAATAATAGTCATACATTAAAGATAGTTACATAATATGTGCAATGGCAATGAATAGATAGCTAGTAAGTAGGGTAAAATAATTGTATAGTAATACTGTATTGAGAATACAATGGATAACTAACATATAACTACACAGTTGAGTTTTGATATGAAGTGTGTTTAAAGGAATGTTGATGTTGAAAATAAAACAGGTGAACTAATATAACAGAGTGTAATATAAAAATTCAAAACTAGAAAAAGCATTCTAATTTCAACAGTCATCAGCTGGTTACAGTTATAGCAATTCGTACTGAATTACACATGTTTACTTTTATGAAAGTACTACTATTATTATTATTGTATCATTCAATGTGAATATCTGTAATACAAAAGACGAATTACCTATACTAGGGTCTCTAAAAAAACATTGGCAATGTGGTTATTATAGTAATAATGAGCAATTTAAGTGTGAGCTGTGTGAAATTTACTATTTAAATGTCAGTAAAAACTCATTTTCAGAGTGATGCTGACAGTAAATCTAACTGAGATCACTAAATGCTCGCATTCACAATCACTGTCAATGTGAGTCCAGTGTGTGAATAGCAAAGGCTAAGTCACGCATTATAATTATGGCAATTGTTGCTAAAGACTAAAAGTGCTCCATTGAACACCTACGCTGGGCCTTAGAGCTATCAAACTAAAAAAATGTATGAGTATCAGTACAATACTAATAGGCAATAATAATAGTAATACTGATAATGCACTTGAAAATGAAAGTCAGTGTAAATCTCCAGTGATTAAACATAAAAATAAATGGGCGTTGGATATAGTTTGTCATCCAGTGATCATCTGAGTTAGACTAAACTGAGTAACTAAAATAAAAACGATAACTACTGTTATTGTTACTGTTACACCTACAGATTCGAAACTGTCTTAAAATTACTCAATTATAGTTAGATTTAGTACAACTTGAAGCTAAAAAATAAGTATAAGTATACGATTAAGTATTAGTACTACATCTACTATAATTACAAATTAAAGTTAATAACTATTACTATTAGTAATTAGCATAAGTATAACTATAAGTATAAATATAGTTATTAGCTACAAGTAGTAGTACAAGTATTACATTTACTGTATTCGACTATTACAGTCATAGTGTGAATGCAACCTCTATGATTTGATTTACTTTTAGTCTTAAAGCTACTGTTTCAGTCTGAGTCTTACTTTTAGATTAACTTATGTCATTGTTTGTCTGCTAAAATTTAAAGTTAAACCTAGTCAAACTCAAAGTCTCTTCAAGTTCAAACTTCAAGGTGAAAGTCAAAGTGTCAGACTCCGAGTCAGTGTGTGGCGTACTAATCATATTCTAATTCATAGACCTCTAGCTCTACTAATAGCAAAAATCTATCATCAAATTGTTGCATAAGTGAATATAAATCATAAGCCCAAGAAAATCTTACACTATGAATCTTTAAATTACTTGAGTTTGCATTGAATGATTGATGGCAGTCAATACTCCGGTATTTCAAGTTGTAACCACTTCAATGCTTGGAAACCGTGACGTCTTACGATTAAATCTCGGATTTAAAATTTATGTCATGTGAGATCTCAATTGAAAGTTGTAGCTAGCTACAATCGCTGTGACTCCTAAGCCAGAAATCACATTCTTTTATAATATTGGAACGGGTGTTTCAGCCTGATTTATGAGCTGAAGTACAAAGTACAGAGCTCCCTCCATATCTCACTGAACTGCGGATCCCGAAACCTTAATTCGTGACATATATAGCAGAATACCATCTTTAACTCACGGACCCTTAAATTCGACCATTAATTTGCGACTTCCCATTCACGAGATCTGTTTTTGTTTGATTGTTAAACTATTTTATGCACAAATACTTAATTTACGTAGAAAAATCAATAAATGAATGTGTTTTATATACATTTTATTGAAAAGTAACAAAGAATCAACACATACACGACAGCATAAAGCAATAATAAATTGATGGTTAAATCTATCCATCTCCAAAATATACGGAGTACTTTACACGTGTGACACGGGTGTGCTACACACAATGTTTACCATCCCAATAAAACATTCAGCCGTTCAACAGGTACACAAGACAACTAAAATGATTTTTCTATATTGAATTCAATGAAGAGGAAGCTAGCTCAGTCTGCTTCTGTTGCTTAGCCTGTATTTCCCTCACTTTCCTCATTTGCGTTTCTACCTGGATTGCTTCCAGGTTTTTCCCCTGAGATGTCCAGAAATCAAGAACAACCTGAAGATTTCTCAAGGCCTGCTGGGTGGAAGGAGCAGATGTGGGTGGTTCCTCCTGTTTCTGTTTCTCAGAGGGGGTTGGTTCACCTCTCGCCAGTGCCTCCTGACTAGTGTCCTCATCGGTCTTCTCTTGGGCTGTTGGAAGATTAGCATCCTCATCCACCCATATTTTGAGATAGTGGTCAACCTCTCGCTCATCCACTTCAAGGAAATCAGCGATTTTTTGCCTTACAGAGTCTTGGATGTCCTTGTCTGTGGATCCCCAGAAGTCTGGCTTTTCACCTTCGTCATCACTCAAGGAGGAGTCAGGCACTGGGAGACCCTTTTCCCAACACTTCTGCAGTAAGACTTTGGAGATGGCAGCCCATGCAGAGTGGATGATGTTCACTGCATCCCTGATGGTCATCTCCTTCAGGAAGGAGATGACATTGGGTGTGTCACCGTCTACCATCTTTT
This sequence comes from Bugula neritina, assembly GCA_964035545.1. Classification (NCBI taxonomy): domain Eukaryota; kingdom Metazoa; phylum Bryozoa; class Gymnolaemata; order Cheilostomatida; family Bugulidae; genus Bugula; species Bugula neritina. The sequence continues at coordinate 5,687,801 of OZ037765.1, read as the reverse complement.
GAATGAGCTCCCTCTTGTAGTTTGTCTTTAGGGTGTGAATCACACTTTGACCCATAGGCTGGATCAAGGCTGTGGTGTTCTTCAGGAGGTAGTGGACAACAATTTTTCCATCTCTGGAGCGAAGGGTCTCGGCAGGTGGATGGGCAGGACAGCTGTCAAGAAGGAGAAGGGCTTTAGCCTCTAGCTGCCTTTCTTCCAAATGAGTCTTGACGGCTGGGACGAAGGACTTGTGGAACCAGTTTTCCAAAATTGTCGCTGTCATTAATCCCTTAATAGAGTGGTCATAAACAACAGGCAGACAATCCATCTTGATGTGGTGGAAGCATCGTGGAGACCGGTACTTGCCGATGACGAGTGGCTTAAGCTGGTGAGAACCACTCCGGTTGGTGCAAACTAGGACAGTCAATCGCTCCTTTTGTTCTTTGAAGTCTTGAATGTGGCTGCTTCTGGGTGTGATGACTTTACAAGGTGGTTGTCGCCAGTAGAGGCCAGTCTCATCAGCTTTATAAACCTGATCAACCGTGTAACCTCCATCCTGGATGAGATGGTAGCACTGAGAGATATGCTCCTCTGCGTCTTTCTTGTCTATTGAAGCACCTCTACCGTGAAGGCTAAAAGACTGAAAGGAGTGGCGCTTCTGGAACTTCTGAAGCCACCCATTCGATGCCTGGAAAGTTGCAGTGTCATCGGTGGTCAGCTGGTTTAAGAGGAGAGCCTGCGACTTGATGACCGGACCAGACAGTGGGACACCCGCATTTTTCATCTGCATGGTCCAGTCGAAGACAGCTGCATCCAGATGTGGGTTTCTAGTGGTCCGGACCCTCTTCCTCTTGGCTAGACCTTGAGATGACTCTATGTCGTCAGCAAAAGCCCTCAGCTTCCCCTCATCTCGTAGCCATCCTCGTAGTGTAGCCTCATGGACTCCCATGTCACGGCTGACCTGTTGAACAAAACTAGAACGGAAAATAAGCATTTCACCCAATGAGAAACTTGGCTCATCCAACTCATAACATAGCATTGGCACAATATAAATGCATGAATCCCATTCCATACAAAAATAATATCATATCACAAAAAAAACCACACTTTACACATTAAACATATAAATTTAAATCAAATTTACCGCGCACTGTCTTTCCCCATTCCGTATTCGTCTGACTGCAGTGAATTTTTCTTCCAGCGTGTACTGAATTAACTTTCGCTTGGGCATGATGGTGATGCAAGAGCAATAGCAGCTTCCTCGCGTGTCAAGTGTAGAATTTGTGTTGTCAAAGAATTGAGCAATGTTGTCTTTATGGCAGTTGTAAATGAATTTTTTCTTCATGAAATAGATGAGCTTTTGTACGATTTGTTTGTTACAGGGTTTATGACGTCGTCTTTCACACTCTGATATGACCGGCTCAAGCAAATGTATTCAAATTAAACTTGTCAATTTATACTTTTAGTCAATTGCTACCTATTAAAACAACACATTTCATGCATCCCCATGGTTTGTTTGTACAGGAGTTAGTTTCTCCAATAACGGCGGCTGTTACTTAAAACTTGCAATTGGCCTTAACAATCTTACGACACTAATTTTCAATGGTATTTCAGTCAAAGAACGGGAATCCAAGCATTTCTCGTGAGCTATGGAATTCCGTGAGAAATTAAACCGTGAGTTATGAAAGGTGCACTGACATCTGAAATCTCAAGCTAGTTGAATACGTTAATCTCAATTAAATCATTTTAAATGTTGTATGTTATTTATTTTTACAATAAAAATGTTTTAAAAATTAAATACAATTATTTATATATTTTAAAAAAATATTCATGCTTTTCAAAAAAGCTTTGACTTTTAGAGATTATTGAGGTCAGCTATTACCATTTTTCGCACCTGTTAGTGGCCGTTAAATTCTAGTATTTTTTAGCTTTGCATATATTTATACTTTTGGGATCACAGAGTTGTTAAAACATAACCTTTCAAAGGTATTGTAAAAATATGCTGTTTAACTAAAAATTGCTGTTCATTTTAGACTATAACTCATTAAATTAAAACAGTCATTTAGACATATTATTATATTTATTAATATTATAATATAAATATTAATTTAAATTATTATTTGGTCAAATTCAACTTGATCTAATAGTGATTACTAATACTAATAGTAATTCTAAATTAATGCTGTTGGCAATTCTCTTTCTATGCCACTGGTTACTAGAAGTAGTTAGACTTAGAGTTAATAGTTTACTATTACTTTGATAACAAATAGAAATATGACATCTTTTACTCATTACATTTACAATTACTGTGATACTCATACTGATACACTGATACAGTCATACTGATACTGATACTGATAGTCAGTAACACTAACAGTATCACTGTAACACTAACTGTAACAATAACATAAACATGTTGATCTTCATTATGAGCGCGGTAGGGATATAATTTTTTATTTACTAAACCTTGCAGTTGTACTAGACCTGCTCCTATCAGTAGCATTAGTAGCACTACTGCTAATAGTAGTACTAATAAAATTAAATACTGTTTTTCACTCTTTCATATAATCCTATAAATATAATCATAATGATAATGTCATGAACATCATACTGAAACTTTCATCATCAATTATTATTAATATCATAATGATAATGATAATAATAGGTATAACATCTGTTATTTTTCACTTGACTTTTACCTAAGCTTTGTGTTTATCTTACTTGATCCTACGATTAAAAGTTCTGACTAACATTCAAACAAGCTTAAAGTTAAGGAAACTACATCACGAAAATTAAATGCAATAATTTTGACTGCAAGTTGAAATTAAATATTTCCTATATACACTAGCTTCTAGCTCTATCTCTAAAGCTAATAAGTAATCTATAACTTAAAATCACTGTAAGTTTGTAATTATAAGAATTGGAATAACTCTGAAAATGATGTAGGTCTAATGGCAATCATTTTCAATCACAATCATAATAATACTGATGATTTTATTTATCATAGTCATGGTCATGGTGGTAGTGATTTAAGCTGCTAGGGTTACTGCACTTTTATAATACTCAATAAGAGACCTATTAAAGGGTTGCTAATATAGCTGTTACTATTAACAATAATATCAATGTGAAACGTGTAAGCTTCAATCTGAGTTTCTCTTTCACTTATAGTTGCACTTGCTGGTATCTGCCTCTGTTGTAACATTTATCCTTAGGTTACTTGTAGCAAAAATTTATGAATCTTTTTTATTACTATAGTTATCATTTGTTATCAATTTACTAATATTATGGTGCTTATTATAGATAGAGAAAAATGTATATTAGAGACCAAATATTTTTAATTATAGCAATCATATTTAATTTTATTATCAAACATAATGGATATACTGTTATTAGTAGTTGCTAATTAGAATCTTCATGTGATATGTATAATGACATGTATTATTACATATTAATACATATTTATAGCTTAGGCACATGGGCCATTTATTACCATGGTCATGATTAGAGTTTTAAAAACTAAAAATATAGTCTAAAAATTATATAAAACTATCAAAAATCACTCTCATCCTCTGTAATAAGTGACTAAAGATAACAACTAAACAAATTGTCCTGGAGAGACATGCAGAAATTTATGTGTTTAGTGGAACATAAATATAGGTCAAGTATAAGGTGAAGTAAAAGAGCAGGTGTGGTGTAGTGGTTAGAATCTTAGTAAAGGTTGTTGATGGTGTTAAAAAGGAAATTTAGTCATGATGGCTCCTTGTTCCACAATAAAAAAACCAGTTCTTAAAAATCCTCTTCCTCACGGGTTTTCACAGGGATAGTGACTATAAACCCATGTGGATTTTATATGGTTATTATAGTGACTTAGAGGCCTAAACCATACCTGTAGACTTTATATGTTCAAACATGTAAACGTAAAAATTAAGTTTCTCAATTTCTACTAGGTCCTACTAACCTTAGCTACTAGTGATACTTACTGATCATGTGAGGGCTGGTGCAGCTTACATCCTACATGCATGCAGTTTAATGGTTATTGGTAACTGCCATTTGCCTTAGTGTACTCTAGAGTCTTAGTGATTTGCTGAATTGGATAGTTTTACTCACTGCTCCTGCTGATCCCTCACTGCAGAACTTTCTAATTCATTTAATCGGTTCTACCTTTTAAAACTAGAAAATGGTCTTAATACCAGTGTGGTACATTTTCTGTTGTTTCAATACTGCATCACTATTAAAATCTAACATACTCTTTATGCATAGTTTTAGAAGCCATTTTTTATTTTAACATATATATTTTTTATAAATTATTTACATCAGTATCCCTTGACTCTTGAGATCCAAAAATCTGCTAAATAAAGTTGTAGTTTTTATTCATTAGTACTATTAGTGCTATTTAAACAATAAACTACTTTTTCCTAGACTATCATTTTGATTTGATTTAACATGTAATGTAATATAGGCTACCCGGTGTCAAAATAAGTGCTCATTTTAAGCATGCACAGCTAGTATAAGTTTTAAGTTAAGTATTATATTTTCATTTGATTTTTCCAAATGTTTCTTATTCTTTTTCTCGTAGTATTATCTAAGTTGTTGCATATGTTATGTAGATATTAACACCCAAGTCTATCAAGTCTAGAGATCTGTGTAGCCCGAGATCATCCAGTTGTTGAATATCAGGACCTTTGGCTTCTCAATGAACACAGAAAGAGTTTATTGAAACTTCCCCACCAATGGGTGAAAATGGAAATAGAAAATATAGTGGCTAACCAAATCTTCATAAAAGCCAGAGAAGGTCAGACATCTGTTGAATACTTTATCAGTCAGCATCTAAAGATATAATTCACTATCATTATTGAACATGAAAAGAAAATAAAAAAACATTATTTGATATTAACTTCTCGTGTCTGGTAAAACTAGAAGTGCTACTGAATGTTCTAAAAGTTAAGTATCGTCTAGATTACCCTACTCCATAAATATCAGGCTATAATATAGTATTATATTGCTACAAACATCTTGTCTTATTGGCCTGGTAATAATTATTAGCTCAAATTAAAAACCAATTTGCCCAAGTATAATTATTATAGTAAAACTGGAACTGGTTTACATGATGCCATTCCCGCTATGAAGAAATACTACCTCATTCTACTCTATCTTGAATAAAGTATTTTAGTGACTGCTAAAGATTAGTGGGATTCAGCCAACTTTGCCTATACTATGCTGCAGCGGATTTTACTCGCCTGATTTATATAGCTGTGTGACATCAAATCCCCGTTTATGAATATTAATACATTCACAACTGGTAGTGTAGAGGGGAAATGTATACATGCACTTTATAATCTAGGAAGCTCCTCATGCACTAGCTGTAGTGTATAAATAATTCCATACTTGTGTACTAAAAGTTAAACCTAGACTAGTAAATACTTTAGCAAGTAGTAATGTCACAATTGTATACATCCTAGCTGCCCGACATACAGCTGCATATGCTGACCTAGTAGGCAGCAGGATGTAACTACAGGAACTGCGGCACATGTTGATTTAACAATATTTGATATTGATTTGTTTGTTCCCTGATCAGGTTAAAACCCACTCATCTTTTTGTAAAAACTTCTACTCTTCGAACTTCATCAGTTAATTTAATGGTTAGGGGAAACTAGAACTGTCTTGTGCTAATTAAATGAGCTCTTTTCTCTAAATAGATAATTTTATATTAGCTATCTTTTGATCACGAGCAGGCAAGACCTTGTTCAGGTCAAATTGATTTGACTGGAGACAATATCGTGTGCTACTTTCTGCAATGGTAGCGAGCTAAAGTCCTTGCAAGTTGTTTTTTTTTTAATGCTGAAGGCTTTCCAATAATAATTGCAGTTGCAGCTAGGAGTATATTTTGTAAAGGTTTTTCAGTTTTTGACTTAATCCTACGTCCGTGAAAATGCTAACAAAAATTGCAGTTTTATGAAGCTGAGATTGTATGCTTGAGTAGATGTTAAATACAGGTCAATAGTGATGCGGTACAGGTCTGAATGTAATTATTAGTATTTGATTATGCTCAATGGTAATGGTGGTACTGACTTTCAAATGGCCATATCGTAAGGAAAACTGAATACCTGTATATTATATTACACTCATGCATTTTTAGCATATCATATTAGCACCTTAGTGGGCTGTAGACCTTTACTGAGATGCTTAGTTTGCAGTGTAGCCCTAGGGCACATAATAGGTACACATCATCAACCAGTCTAAATACTGAATCATTTATCAAAATGAATACTGTGAGACTGACAGATCTTCGGGCTATGCTTGGTGAACAATTTTCTTGGCACATCATCAGATAGTTACTAGAATATTATTTCAATAACACAATAATTATATTATTTACTTCGTGAACTTTGATGTTAGTGACAAGTGAAGTAGTTTGTTGCTAAAAATCTGCCAGTATTGAATGGGAATACCAATCTACATGTACATGTACCTCACCATTTACTTTTTGTTTGCAGGTGAAGGGGGCAAACGAAGTAAAAAATGGAGGAAGATACTAGAATTTCCTCATATTTCTGTATGTTTACCTCTAAAAGAGGATTTAGGTAAGAATGGACTAAACGGTAACATTTAACCACAATGTAAGTAGTAAGTAGGGCTTTCCATCACCCCCACCCCTTCCCATGTTAACTTATCTCATTTCAAAAAGTTTAATTAAAATGTCTTCTGAAAAACAAGTGCATTGAATTATTATGTAATATGAAGCTGTACCTGTAAGCTAAGCTAGTCTCACATGATGCTAGATTGTGCATCTGCATTTGAGTGTAAATCTGTAATTCAACACCAGATCTCTATCATACTAGCATCAATATTCGAATACAGCTCGAAGCAGATCTGATTTATTAAGTTGTTTCATTTTGTAGATTTGAATTACCAATATATAGTGGATCAGCAACCCATTGGCAATCGCCTGTTCAGACAATTTTGTGAAGCAACTCATTTAGCCCAACATTCCTTAGCCTTTTATGACCGTGTGGTGAGTCAATTTGATAATTATGATGGCTGCAGTAGAGCTCTTCTAGTGGCAAAGGCTATAAACCTGGCTAACAAAATATCAAAGAAAATTGTTTGATGGAAATATGTCAAAGTATTATATCAGAGTAAATTTTGATCAGTTTGTGCTGTGAGGAGAAACTGGTAATGTAATCTAGTTGCTAACATCAGATGGATGCAGGTTTTTGATGGATATTTTGACATGGATATCCTGGCTGTGCCCCCTGATGACTACAGGCAGCTGAACTACCCTACGACTATCTAATTAGCATAGAGTCTAGGCAGTTCAATAGATTCCTAACCAGCTAAATTTGATTGTCATTTAAAAGCTCAAGAGCAATTATGTTTGTTAGCTAGTAATTTGGTTCAGTGTGTTAGCCCAGTATATAATACTCATGTTTCATTCTGTCTGTCTGTCTGTCCACATACATCTTGTCTTCAGAGAGTTATATTATACACTATAGTACTTGTATAGCTAATATTCACTCAGGAGTTGTGTCACCATAATGTATTAATTACAGAGCAATGATATGCAGAGGAATGTTCACTGCTTTTATATTAAGATTTCCGTTTTCATTAAATATGCTTAGTGGAATAATAAACCTTACAAAGTCTATTATGCTACTGTTTTGTCCCCAGCTTTTGCCCTTTCAACACATTATACATGTAACTATAGCAATGTTATGCAGCGATGCTCTGGGAACTTTGTATAATTTACCCTGATTATGGTAATTTTATTTTATGGTTAAACGCTTGATATTTTAATAGATACTTTGGTTTGTTTTTTTATAGGAAATTTTGTTGTAAAACTTTTAGTCCAATTAGTTACCTTTAACTGTTACTATATGAATTTATTTGTTTTTATATTTTTAGATAGAATTTGAAATTAGTAAAGAAGGGCAACGAGAAGAAATTCATGCAGACATAGTAAACACATATCTTACAGAGGGGGTTAGTATACACCACCAGGCATAACATTTCTCCAACAAGTCAACTGTTAGCCTTTTCATCTCTCTGGTCATGATTTATGTGTCAATAAACTGTTTCCTGATAGGGTAGCCACTCCTGGTCATGACAGTTGGGGAATGTTAAAACTTTTCTACAGTTTTTCCTACACTTTTTCCTCAACGCTTTCTCTCTTCACTTTCTTCCTAAAAACTTTAGGAAAGTTTTTAGTCGCTATCCCTGTGAGAACCACCAATGAAAAGGGTTTTTAAGGAGATCAAGTATTTATTCATATGTGGCACAGGAGCAAATATGACTGAATGCTCTTCCTAACATCAGCTGGTGTTTAGACTCGTGTTTACTAGGCCAGCACCCTAACCACTGCACTACAGCTTCACTTTCTTCCTAGTTTCTGTTTAAGTTCTTGCAATTTGCTCGTTATTTTCTTGCATATTTACTCTTACTTGTTTTCCACTCTTGTTTTGTCACAAATTTTTTGATAGCAAATTAGCCATAAGGTCATGTTTCTACTGACTAGAGTGGCAGTAATTTACTAGTTCCTCAAGAACTTGAAGTGTGAATTACTGTCAATGAGTTTGTTTGCTTGACTCTCCAATATCCGATTGACATTGAGTGTATATCAACTGGTAATGCTAGGACCAGCTGTAGTGATTCACTGAGCAGTGATAAATGTGCCATTCTACTTGCTGTGGTGAATGCAAAGCTTGAGCAGGGCAGCTTGTTAATCTGTCACTCCATGACATAAACAAGTCATTTACATCAACTTAGTGACAGTAGCATGGTATAAACTACACAAGTACAAGCATCCGCCATGCCAAACTTGTCACCGTTTGAGTTCTTAGAACACACGTGCTTTATCTAGTAACATGGCAGCTGCAATTGGTCATAGAATCATTTCTCTGCTATGTAAATGAATTAGAAAATTGTAGAATCACCTTTTAGTCAATATTCACTTATGTTTTAAAACGAAGTTGTTATGTTAGATTACTTTTAGGTATCCTGGTTAGCATTTCTCATTAATTTCTTTGCCTAGAGTACAATGCCCCTCTTATGTCATATTTCTAATGCTGCCTAATGCTGCCTGTTGGTCTTTTAGAGTCCCCAGTATTTAGACTATCTCAACCTAGAAAATTGCTCAACGTTAGAATCCTGTAGAAATCCTCCTAGTCTATTTACGAACATATTTGAAGATAGTATAAGGTGAGTGTATAGTTATAATAGAGTATGGTGGCTTTAAGCAGCTAGCTCCGCCTCCTCAGCTGTTTCCTGTTTAATCTCGGGAGATTATTCGCTTTTGTGATATTTTCTGTTCTATAAAAAGGAATTTTTAGTTTTAGTGTTGCTAAATGATAACATCAAAGTACTTTAGTTTTGTTCCAACTGCTCAATATTGATGTCTATAGCTGAATTATTCATAGAATTCATGTTGAAAGCCTAATATCTGCTATAGTAATTAGTTGAAATACAAACAATACAACTAACGCTGGATATATTCCACTTTGCTCAAGAGTTTGAATAATAGTCATCAAAACAAAATCGTTTAATGATATAATTTATTAATTCTACTGATAGTTGTGTCATATATATTAGCTACTTTTTATAGGGGAATTTAACATAAAATACTTATTTTTGTGAATTTTTTATGTTAGTCATTGAAGTATATGCTGTTATATTACATCACTACTATATGCTGATATATTACATCACTAGTATATGCTGATACATTACATCACTAGTATATGCTGTTACATCATATCACTTTACTGTTTGCCAGAGAAACCAAGAAATATCTCAGCCAAGAACCATTTCGCCAGTTCCTGGAGAGCATGTATTTCAAACGATACCTACAGTGGAAGTGGTTGGAATTGTAAGTTGCTTCACTGACTAGTTCAGTTTATTTTGGGAATTATATCTTAGTTTTCTTTCTATTTTTACACAATGGTTACCTAATATCTTCCATATATTTATATATAAGTTGCATAGTTTATTATTATTTGTTTTTGGGCGAATGATTTGTTCTATTCAATGCCTACTCAGGATTGATAACATTTCTTGGCTGTAGCGCGTCTCAAAATGTCATAAATACATTGCATATATGATTAGTATACTGTCATTCCTAGAAAATTCCAATCATGCTGATATTGATAATAAATCATACCGTGAATATTGATACTATTACATTAGTCCTGCTGTGTTTACTTTTATTAGACTATCAGTTCTGTAATAGATATATTATACTGACCTTTCCACCATGCAGCAAGCCTTTAGCATATCTGCATTTCTGTTTACCAAAGTATATCAGCTTAATAGTGCTCTGCTAAACAAAATCTAGCTCAAGCTACGATGATTAAAGATACACTTGAAGGGCTAATATCTTAGAGTTGATGTATGGTGTCAAAATCCCCTTTTGTTGTATCTATATAGCATAATAGCTTGTACTTGCTAAAACTATATATTGACATTCAAGCATTGAGAGCTATAGGTTAAATAGCATATGATCAGTATTTTATGGGTGAATTTAGCTCAAAGTGTCATTGGTGAGCATAAAAGGTTGAATATCTCAAATCGGAAAAGTTTATTAGATTTGTTTAAGTTGGGGCCACAGGCTATTTTATGATAATTGACACTGAAGGTTCACCAGGTGTACATAGTACATATTTTTTAGACTGTGTTTCTTTACTTTTGTGTAACACTGAGTATGCTACTCCTACTGTAGAGCTCCGGTCACGAAGAACACGTTTAGAATGTACAGAGTGTTGGGGAAGGGAGGGTTCGGGGAGGTCTGCGCCTGTCAGGTCAAGGCCACAGGCAAGATGTACGCCTGCAAGAAACTAGAGAAAAAGCGGATCAAAAAACGGAAAGGAGAGAACATGGCGTTGAATGAGAAACAGATTCTGCAGAAAGTGAACTCCAGATTTGTGGTAAGTGTTGGCTGAACTGTGCAGTACCCGTATTCACATACTGTAGGTGTGTCACAGCAAGGTTGGCAGTGCAAACTGTAAGCAGTTAGATTTCTGCTTTCTGTATAAGTATTTACACATAATGGGGTCTAAAACATAGTATTAGAAGACAACTTTTTTAAAAGGTGTGGAGATGATTCCAAGTTATAGTTTACATATGAAGTAAACTCTTTTCCCATCAACTTCCATGCAGTGTAGTCTGTGTTTATCTCACTAAATGTTATGTTTGCAACTTCAATTAATTCTGCAGGCACTACTAACTGTCATTATGACTTTCCACCATTCCCTGCTCATTGATCCTAATTTATGCACTATTGCCGGTATTTCAGCTACTTATGCGTGTTACAAGATATGCCCATTTCCTTCTTTGAGTTACTAAAGATACTATTTTCGTTTGTTTTTCTTTATGGTTTTCTATGTTTCAAAGAAGGGATTCTTAATGTTTTATTAAAAATAGTAAATTTGGAATGATTTTATACAATAATATCACAACTCTCAGGCTATCAACATTGCATATGTTAGGATTTCTGTGGTGTGTTTAACTATCAACTAGTAATTTGCACCTTTCTCTCTCTATAACTCAGGGTACTCTTAGTGTCTACAACAAGGGAGTAATTAGTTTAACTCTGGCCACAGTTTATATTGATTCTTGTGTTCTGCAGGTTAGTTTAGCTTACGCTTTCCAGACTAAAGACGCTCTCTGCTTGGTGCTAACTCTCATGAACGGAGGGGATCTCAAGTTCCACATACATAATATGGGCACCGCTGGTCTTGAGCCCAAAAGAGTCATCTTTTATGCAGCGGAAATATGCTGTGGCCTTCAACATCTACACAAAAATCGTATTGTATATAGGTGGGTTTTTCAGTCACTTAGCTGGTAGTCTTTCACTCAGTAAACCTGTCAGTCTGCCTGTCAATTTTAATCAGTAGTTTTAGTACTTTTATCATGGGGCTGTTTATAAATTAGTTGATAAATTAATTGCTCATTTTCTAGATAGGTATAAACAATGGCTTCCACAGGAGACAGGGCTTTAATTCGTTGGTTATATATCGTGGCAAGGGCTTTACTGATATTAACTAAAGTATAAATACTTCGAATATATACAAGCAGTGAGGACATGCTGTTTGTATAGACTGCTAAACTATGTATAACATGCAATTATAATCTCTTTACTTTGAAAAGTTCTTGCAATTGAAATCAGTCTGCTATAGTAGGGTTTCCAATGTGTAGTTCACCTTTTTCATCTTTAGGTAAAGTATATCAAAGTTTGTTATGGTGTTATATAGAATGTAATAGTATAGTGATTGTATGGTATGAGCTCATTTTTCCTCATTCTTTGTTCGATTTTACTCTTAGGCAAAACACAATATGCCTATACTGTATGTAAGGCTTTTCTTCTCTTGAAATTTCAACAGCCATCTTACTATATTCTTCCATCTTACTATATTCTACCATCTTACTATATTCTACATATACTATATTCTACCATCTTACTACCTTCTTCCATCTTACTATAATATTCTACTATCTTACTATATTTTACATATATACTATATTATACCATCTTACTCTATTCTATCTACATATTATGCAATGTGTGCTTGTAGGGATTTGAAGCCTGAGAATATACTTCTAGATGAACACGGTGAGTTGTCATTTACTTTAGACGTAGTTCTCCTTACATAATCTCAATTCTAAGGTACTCAGCCTATTTGTCATCAATTTGTATGGTTACAGACCTGTAGTACCCTTTGTGGCCAGCTAGGGACAGTAGCAACAGGGTTGGGGGTATGACAGATGTGCAAATTGTTCTTTTAGCAGTAATAGAGCTAACATCAGATGCCTAACTAATAGATGATTCAGTTTTTAATATATGTTGCGTATATATCTCAAACAAAACTAATTCTCCCGAATTTTGCTTGTATTCATGCTGCAACTACTGTATTTGTGTATTTATTTTGCAATATAATCAATGCAAATTCAGCCATTTTCAAACTGACATCTACCTATTATTCAACTGAAAAAGTGCATAGAGAAGTTAATTCCATCATGCTAAGTATGGAAAGCTACTGAATGTTAATTGCTGGTATCAATAATATTGCCACAGCTAGAAACTGGGGCCCTCTAACCCCAAACCCCCAAGTGAATGTGACATTTACATCATTGTTTAACAAACAGTTGTGTGAAAAGCTAAAATTATTCATAATTCTGGCAGCATGCAGTCTGTGAAAGGAGAAAGTAAGAATAATTTCTCAAGCTCTCGTTGTTTAGGTCATGTTCGCATATCAGATCTGGGCTTGGCTATAGAAGTGCCAGAAGGTGGGACCATTACAGGCCGAGTTGGTACTGTAGGTTATATGGCACCTGAAGTCGTTGAAAATAAGAAATACACATACAGTCCGGACTGGTGGGGCTTCGGCTGTCTAATCTATGAGATGGTAGAGGGAAAGGTACTAGCTGAAATTAGTACAGCTGTACTGTATGCAATTATTTAGTAGTTCAATCTTTATAATATTACATAGTGCTGTACAATATATTAAACTATAGCATGGACTACTTCAATACAATGTAAATTTTATTACTATAATGCTGTTTAGATATTTTATAATATTGTAAATGTAGGCACCATTCAGAGCCAGGCGAGAGCGGGTTCGCAGAGAAGAAGTGGAGCGTAGAGTAAGAAAAGACAATGAGTCATATGAAGGAAAGCTCTCAGCGTTCGCGGAATGTATCTCTTTGTGTAAAGAGGTAAACCTTTGCATTTGTATAGTTTCTGTAAACACGGCAGCGTTACTTTAGAGTGCTGAATTCTACATCTGAGTGTTTATCAACTCAATAAATAGCAAAGTCTGTTAAAAATAGTAATTTTTTACTATTGGAGGTGAAAAGCATTGCTGTGCATCATTATTAATCGCTTTGAATAAGGCAGCAATAAGTTGCTGCTCATACATTCAAGTAGAAGTATTCACCAATTCATCAATGATCGTTGCAGGCCTATATTTTTTTAATTTTTGTTGTTTTTGTTTATACTTTAGAATTTAGAAGAACCGCGTATTTTAATGTGTATTTGTTTGTAGCTGTTGAAAAAAGACCCTACGCAAAGATTGGGAATGGTGCGAGGGGAAAGTGATGCTGCAGCTATCAAGGCTTCCAACTTCTTTAGTGTTGGTCCTATTTTCATCAACTTTGCACAGTTAGAAGCGGGCATCTTTTCTCCTCCCTTTAAACCTGATGTGAGAACTTACACTATCTTTTAGTTTCAGTATATTTGCACTAATCGTGTTAGTTTCTACTTTTACAAACGTTTTCCGGCTTTTAGTGAGGGCTGATAAAGGTTTTTTCTGTTAATTGCAATTCGTGTGTTTAAATAATATATACATTTTAAATGTTCATTTCCTTGACAATTTATTATTACCTCTATTAGATGTTTTTGAACTCTAAGTATGTTTTGTTGGTTTAGCGACACGCTGTCTATGCCAAGGACGTGTTAGACATCGAGCAGTTCTCTACTGTGAAAGGAGTGAATCTAGATCCGGATGACCCCCGTTATAACGAATTTAATTCCGGCTCGGTTTCTATAAGTTGGCAAACGGAGGTGAGTACAGGTTAGCTACTCTCTGGTGATGGAGGGAGAAGATGCAAAATCTCTTATAGTTGAAAATATTTGTTTACACTAAAACTTTTACAATGAAATTCGGAATTAAAAGCATTTTGTAGCTAACAAACTTTTTCTCTTGCAAATCTTTTCTAGTTTTCAATTTTAACAATTGAAATAACTGCGTCGTCTTTTACATGTAAAATAAAGGATCATCATTGTAACAAATAAAGTTGAAATCTTAAACAGAGTATACATCATAGTATCAGTTTTACTCCTATTAGATGCTGGAGAAGAAAGTGTTTGATGAGTTAAATGTGTTTGGTCTTGATGGTGGACCTTCGGATGATTTAATTGAGGACTTGATCCCACTGCCCCCTGTGCAGCCCCTGTGGAAGCAGGTTCTCAGTCCGTGTTGTAGTAAAAAGGTAAAAACTGTAGCATCTACTTTACCAATTAACTTTTTACAGGTTGTTGCATATATTTTATCTTTCATTAGGCTACTCACTTTCATACTCCATTATTCTTGCTGAAGGTTGGTTTGGAATGTTGAAATATAATATATTATTCATTGCAGCTTAAAACTTTTAATTTATTTAATGCTTGGTAGAAATTTAACTCGCTGATGGATGAAATTTTACAATTGTGTGAAACAGATAACCAAAATATTCATTATAATCAAAATGTGCTCTAGCCCAGTGAGCTTGTATCCGTTATTCTGACTATTTTGTAGAGTAGTGTCTCTGTAGCACCAAATCGTAACGTCACTTTATAATCAGCATGTGTTTGCATAAGCAACTCCCTTCAATTTTGTTTTTAAAAAACGTATGTCTTGAGAACCTTGCATTTTTACATCTCTCACTCCACTCTATAGTCTATTCCAACAGTCTTACCTCTATTTTGTTATTGTAACCTTATGTAAAATCAACTGTGTATGTATAACTGCCTTTTCTACTAAATGTGTTTTGTGTTGTTTGCACTGACTCCAGCATTCTTTTGTTCCTTTTGTGAATGAATTATTCTTTACTTACTAAATCTTTGCAAGTTATTGTGCCGCGACTCGTTAGAATTGCGTTTCAGAATGGAGATGAACAAAAGCAAATAAGAAGAATACCAAGTGATACTGTTACGTATCGAAAGTACAGCAGGAACAACACCAGTGCCGACGTCAATGACATAATTGTAGCTCCAGATCTAGGTCATAGCTAAGTGGTGCTAAGGCTGTTAACTGTGCCTCTCCGTGAGTCAGAGAGGTGACAACTCCTGTGCAAGTGACATATTTCACAACAGTTACTGTTAGTATGCTGATAATACATCTAGTCTTCAATTAGTATTCAATGTGTTACACGTATATTTGAACTTAGTGGTAGGCACTAAACTTGATTAATATTTATGTGAATGCGGGCATTTGCATTTCAATTATCGGCAGTGCCTAATAAAACTACATGGGAATTTTTACTGGTGGATGTAAACTAGGCTTATATTATATGTCGTAGTTTATATACCAAACATTATTTTTTGTATAATGTATATAATTGTACTATTTAACATTTATAGTGGCTTTGTGTTCCCAGCTGTCTAATAATATGCTAATATCTTGCCTAGTTATTAAATTTATTTACCATATTATATGCAAATGTCGACATATTCTCCTGCTATATTCTGTAGTCGCACTATTGCAGACCTTATAATGAATTTTTTATCATCAAATATATGAAATATCAAAAACAGGCACACGGGTAACTAACATTTCCACCATCAATTCATTACAGTTATATGCATTAATTTAATTTTAAAAATTGTGATTGTGAAACATATTCTCTTTTCAAACACGAGATAGAATAACTTTATTAAGTTGGTACAATCTATACTCTATAGCTTAGCAGTACAGTGATCTCTCCATATCTCACAGTTCCATTTCTCAAGAAATCCCATCAGTCATGAGACGGACCGACTTATGTATGTGTGTATAAGGACAAAATGGCTCAATTTAACGGATCAGTAAGTTAAATCTGGTATTCTATTATGTCGCGAATCAAGGGACCCGCAGTTTAGTGAGATATGGAGGAGCACTGTACTTTATAACCACATTGTCTTGGAAAAATTACAATTACAATTTGAATGGTAATATAATTGATTGCGCGAAGCAGTTGCTATAAATTAATATAAAAATATGCACCGTGTTTATTAAATAATAACTCTAATCCTTATATGATCTGGTAATGGTGACCTACTGCCAACAGAATTTCAACTGTTTGTGTTTGGCTAGAGATTAAAAGTTATGAAATATATAATATATTGAGTCATGCACCTGTAAATTGGTAGCAATACGGCACATAATTTACATTAAGATCTGAGGCCTTGATAAATAAAGAGTTAAAAAATAATTCACCTACTTCTCAATAAAGCATTGTGTAAAAATAAGGTATATTAATCGAAATAAATAATATCTATTCTATTGCACGGAGTACAAATCATCAGCACCATAAATTTTGGGAGTTGTCAATCTTCTTCATCGCCAACAATAATGGTTCTGCCATCATCGACATATTCATAAGTAGCAATGTCATGCACAGTTCTAGGGTCTTCAGTGAGAGCAGATATATATTCATCTACTGTGACTTCAGTACAGTCCGCTATGAACCTTATAAACGGACGAATATCACCTAAAAAAAATTTAAGGAGGTAAATTTACTTTCTGACGTGTGTGACGAAGAAAAATGAAAGCATGCACATTACATATGCATTTATAATGAAGAAAACCAATGAAACCTGGGGTATATTCTGCTCAAAGAAATTCAATTTACTATGCATTTAAAGCACCAGAGAATATCATATTCATAATTCTAGACTGCCAATCCATCAACAAATAACTTCCACTTAAAAGTGATAGAATTTGCAAAAATTAGGAGTGTTGCATCTAAAACAAAAGCATATATTTAGTATTTCTAGACCTCTATTGCCAGTTTCCAGGTGTTTATAATATTCATGCTTCTGCTGGACTCTTATCATGACTGGGGGATAGCCAGCGTGCATCAGAATGAGATTCATAAGTAGTCGGGAGGTCCGGCCATTACCATCGTAAAAGGGATGTATTGTCACTAACTTGTAATGAGCTATTGCTGCCAATTTGATTGGATGAATCTCTGCAGTCTCTTCAGAATTCAGCCAATCAACAAACTCTTCCATTAGAGTCTACAACACCAACACAACATAAAAATCACAACGCAACCTCTTAAAGGAAATGATAATTAGTAAGAAAAGATGCAAAAATGATACCTATTAGAAATTTCCAAGTGGCACACAAATATTCCCTAAATAATTGATACAAGTTGCGAATGGTCACAATAAAGCCGGCCTATACACTAAATTATTTCATCTAAATCTTATTTTGAGCAGCACTCGAAGCAATTATGCCTGTATTCTTAGTTTTGACCATCCACTTAGACATTGATGTGCTCATGTCCACATTTAACTTTATAGATAAAGAAAAGAGGCAGTAACACCGCATTACCTGAACTTCCCCGGGACGAGGGGGTATATAGTCCCCCACAAACACTTGAGTATTTCGCAACTGGCCAGCTTCGATAGGATCTGCGAACCCGAGCACTCTCTTGTGTATCTCTAGTATATCATGTATTGAGATCTTCCCAATACGATTCAGTAAAGTGCTGTTTATATAGCTGAGGGCAGCATCCAACCCAATCACCTAAAACATTTCACCACTTTCAGTTGAAACTGTTATATTATAAGCTTAATTGGCCAAAAGTGATTATTATTTTTTAAATTAGAATTGCTTTACACAGAAAATGCATGAAATTCAGAAATTTATGGGATAGCGCTTTTATTAATAATTCCCATAATTATTAATATGATGTAATTATCAATTACATAATATACTTAATGCGTCGTAAATCAAATTCAAATTTAAATTAAGCCTAAATAATATAGTGTTTTAGGTACCATAAGTACATTTAACAATCTTTTTCAACAACATCTTTGGTTTTCAACAGGAAAGAGTTAGTTTTTATTTCGAGTTTGGCACACCAATTGTAACGTACTTCATTATGTTCACTGATACTTTTCCCACCAACAGTCATTCTAGTCTCAACAATAGCCCTGGTTTGGTGAAGATTTAAAGTATTCCCCTCTATAGCTACTGTGTGATATATGTGTTGATAATACAACTCTTTCTTGAGTCTCCGTAAAGCTGGATGGTGCTCAGGTATATGAATGAGTAAATCTCGTTTCATGGCAATTCTATAAAAGTAGAAATACTAAATTTGCAAGCATTAAAGGTTCAAATTTATTTTAAATAATCATACTTAAAGATGAAGGAAAAGATCTTTCAACTGTTATTGAAATGCCGTTATCAAAAATGTTATTTTGAAACAATAAAAACCAGTATAACATTTGGTAGTAAAACAAGATAGGAACTATCTATTCACTCAGTACATTTCCCAAACTCTGGTACCAAGACTTACCTATTATATATAGCAGCATCTAAATCTTCAACTAATGGAGCAGTTTTCTGTAAGTTTATGAGAGCTCGGATATGGGTTGGACAGATAATACTGGCTTGTTTAAACATATGATCGGCCATTACTATATCAGTCTTTATGAGAAATTCTCCATAAGCATTCAGTATATCGGCATCCAGTGGATCAAGCAATATAGCATGCTGGAGCAGTTTTCTTGCCTGGTAAGGAAAATTACGTACATGAATTTGATGTGAGCATTAAATTTGTCACATTGACTTATATTTTTCTAGAATATTCATTAAAAAACCATACATGAAGTTTATAACTTTACAGATCTATTACCCGACAAAACCCCTTAAATGCTGGGCAACCATCAACTTGATAATTTCAATAGTTTCATGGTATTGTAAAAGCAACAAAACAATATTTCCTAGCATTTGAATTTAATTAAATAATTTTCAATTTCTAATAAATTTTAAATTACATTACTGGGTGACTCCTAGAACACAATATCTACAAGCAAGGGGCAATACCAGCTAAGAAAGAACTTGACAGGTTATGAACTACACTATAGTCTACTTTTTAATACACATATTTTTGGCTAATCATTATTCCAACACAATAACATTCTCGATATATAATTGTCATTTTATTAATTGCAATTAGAACCACGATTATACTGTGGGCATCTACAAAAGCAATGTAACATATTATAACAGTAATACAATATCTATAAATCAATAGCAAGTTTAGTTACACTTGCTAACAAGCATGAATGTTAATAACTTAATTTACTTATAGCTTAGAATATAATTATATACACATTGCTTTTCAAAATATGACAAGTGAGCATATAGTAATTTCACCTTTTCCTTCTTGCCATGATCCATCATCTCAATGGCAGCTTTATAAGAGGCATGAGCTTCAGCTTTCAAACTTTCTGTCACAAAAAAATATCATATTATCAAACAAATTTCTGGTGAAAGACCTAACAGCAACCAACGACAAGTAGAAATTTAAAATTATTTAAAATGATATCATGTCTGATCATGATAAGCTACTGAGTGATAAGCCACTGCTAAAGTTAGTTCGAGACATCAGCTTAGTGATCTATTGTTATAGTTTTTAGATTTAGGGTTGATGTGTCACCAAGAGAGTCTATTTAACACTAGAGAAACTTCGCCAGTTAAGTCGAGTAGATATCGTTATATTTAATACAAGAATACATAATAAAAATCCAATGTACAACAGTAATGATACGCACGTCTATTTAGTTTACAGCACTATCCTCAACTGAGCTAGTAGCGCGAAGCGGCTACTATTACTTATCAAACAGCTTAGCTAATTGGCTAATACATTGTTCCGGGTCAATACGCAACCTTGCGTGTTGTGTTGCTGGTAGCTCCACGAGCCACCACACTGCCCCCTCCAGCAGAAAGCCCACTTTCTGATAAAATAAGATTCACATAAAAAAAACGTATACTTCGTTGTGGGGGGTAAGAGAACAGTATAAAAGTATATACAAAAAAAACAACAACTGGTAAAAAATATACAGGTATATATAACGTGCACTAAGTAATAAGCAAGAGAAGATCCTATCTACATGTAGAGTACGTGCCACCATTATGGTAGGGAATGCCACAGAGAGGTAGGGGAATGAGTAGTAGGGAGTTGTAGGTAGACTCGAGTTAACTGCGGGCCGCACGCTTCATGCGTTTAATAGACTCCTGTAAGTATTTGAGTTCACTGGATGCTGCCTGTACCCGTGGGGCCAGCCTGTACACTTCTTGCTCCAAGTCATGCGCCCTAGCTTCTACCTCACGTAGGTTACGGGCCCAGGGGGACGAGCGAGAGGAAGTTGGCTGCCTGTGTCTTTTCCGCTCTGAGGATGGAAGGGGAGGAGGGAGTGTATACGCATTGGTGTCTACTCTCTGTAGTACGACACGAGGAAAGGTATGCGGCATGCGTATAGGACTGTGAGGTGGAGAGTTAGTAGACTGTGTAGGTTTATCTGCGGCTTTAGAGATGATGGGTCGCGGGGAAGGGAAGCCTTGCTCCAGGCGAGATAGCCGAGCTGAGTCAGTGATGAGTGGTTTGATGGCGTTGAGAAAGGCAGGATAGGATGATTCGTCTACTTCATAGACATGCCCTTGATAACACTGCATAGTACGTTGGTGCCGCAACAGGTAATCACGATTGTAGCTATATTCTCCGCAAGGGCAGAAAGTGGTGATGTAGTGTTGCGGCAAGTGTACTTTTAGTCTGCGGTGGGTCGTGAATCGCTGCTGGCAGAGGTTGCATTCACGATTACCCTCACCTCCTTGATGGGTCCTGATCTCTCTCTCTGTGGCAGGGGTAATCCAGTTGGAGGTTGCTTCCAACTGGGGTGGCAGTTTCCTGGTGGTAGAAGTTGTTGGGGCTGGCTCTGAGTCCCACGCCATCTCTAGAGAAGGCATGCCCGGAGAGACGGGCGCGAGTGTGTCTACAAAAGTAGAATTAGTGTTAGATCGCGGTGGATCTTTACAACCTAATTCTAGTGACTGTCGACCGTTGCTAGCCTGAGAGTCACTGCTTTTGGAATGCACTCGGGGAACTGATGAATCATGTGTGGACTGACCAAGAACAGTGTCTAGCTCCAGGTCTAACAGACCATCGGCCATTACAGTGTCTTCATCGTCATTCACATGAAACGTGGTTCCCAGTAATTCTGATTCAATCTGCTGAATTAGTTCAGAATCTACTGGCATCGAGCCCGTTTCCATGAATAGGAATACAAGACTTATACTGGCTTACCTGGGAACTCGGTATTAATGTCCATACTCAACGTTCTTGGTAAGGTTGGAGCTGGTTGTGAGATACGTCTGCCTTTGGCGATGTCAGCATAAGAAAAGGCTGAGCATCGTTTCTGAGGCACGAGGTCGGAACTATTTGCTTTACGCGCATTAATTCCTCCCACTATTCCGCCCTCGCAAAAGTTGATATTTGCGTGGGGTTCACAACTCCAACATTTTATCGTACGGTTTTCCCCTAGACTTTCATGTGCGCCGCTTCTAATGCAGTCACATATGAAGTCTTTCAAATACGGTGGGGGCTTCCTCGTACGCTGTCCCCTCTCTAGGGAGGGTGACACACTTGTCGGTTCGTTAGTAGGGGCCTCTAATGGCGTCTCTACTTCACCGTTAGTGGTCACCTCTTCTTGTTCTCCGGATGGAGCCCCTCCCTCCGTGGGGGTTTGCACTTCCGGAACCGGCTCGGTTTCTGGAAGTGATGGAATTAGACTTGGCGGTGGCGGACACGCTTCTGTTGACAAAAACTGCCGCTCCTCTCTCACCAAGTTTTCCTCCCGCGGTATGACCACTTCGTATTCAGGTCCATGCCGCCGTCGCCCGCGCGTCGTTGTCTGCCTCCTGGGCTCTAACAACGGGGGGGCTTCTCCCACTCCGTCAGGGCTAGCCCAATACGGTTTCAAGCGAGACTCATTCTGGATAGACACCTGTCCTGAGCGCTCAATCTTGTACGTATGATTGGGCATAGCCTCGACGACCACGTAGGGGCCTACGAACTTAGGCTTCAGCTTATCAGCCTGTCCGCGGCGCCTACGGTAATTGACCATCCACACCTTATCTCCTCTTTGATAGAGGGGTGGTTCATCGGAATCTTCGTGCCGCACCTTCCACTGCTGTTGACGCAGTATCTCGTGTGCGGCCTTCATCCGTTCCACTAGTTCACTGGCATACTCATGGACTGAGTTATCCTGCTCTGGAACGTGATAGGTGAGATGGTCAGGGACACGAGTCTCTCTCCCGAGCATCAAGAGGTTTGGGGTCTCACCAGTACTGGTGTGTGGGGTGCTACGGTATGCACGCATGACTTGCGGCAACACCGTATCCCATTCCTCTTGACCTCGTCCAAGGAGGAGACTCCGGAGCGCATCACCTAGCATCCGGTTGTTGCGCTCCACCACCCCGTTACCTTGAGGGTGGTAGGGGGTGGTCCTGCTCTGATTTACTCCCCAGAGGTGGCAAAGGTCGCTCATCAGTTGAGACTGGAATTGAGCGCCTTGATCAGAGTGTATCTGTTCGGGAAGCCCAAAATAACAGAATACATGTTGGTCTAGTGCCCTGGCCACTGTTGGGGCTGATGCATCTGGGATAGCCAGAGCATCCGCCCACCTAGTAAAGTGGTCGGTTAGTACTAGGATCCAATTATTGCCTCTGGGGGTCAGGGGCATGGGTCCGACCAGGTCTACAGCGACCACTTGCCAGGGCCTACCAGCATATAGCCTCCGCCGTCCTGCTTCACCAGGGGGGCGGCTATGCTTACTGGCCTGGCAGATCTCACACTGTTTGACTCTGAGCCGGACGTCACGCTCCATCTGCGGCCAATACCACCGGAGTCGTAATTTGGATATCACTCGCTTGACCCCTGCGTGAGCCTGCTTGTGAGTATCCCAAATCAACTCACGGCGGATGGCTGTGGGGCAGACTACCCTCTTCCTTTCCGGGTGTCTGCCGCTGGCAGCTAGAGAGATGGTTAGCAACCCATCCTGCCCGATCCGCAGCGAGTCCCAACGCTGACAGTATAGCCGGAACTCGGCGCATCCCTGTCGTATGCGTTCCTCGCTGGGTCGTCGCCCTTCCCTTTTGGCCCGGTAGATGTCTGCCACGACTCCCGGCAGCTCTTCTTGGAGCTTCTTCAGCTCTCGAACATTACCGGCCAGTACAGGGTTGGCGCGGAGGTTTTGTACATCCTCCGGGGACTCATCAACTCTTTGCCTGAGTTGACCTTGATCCCAGTCAAACGGTGCTCCGTGATGAGCCAGCGTCTCCAACTCGCATCGTGGGGGACCTCCATCCCTCCTCTCGATGTTGAGACACTGTTTACAACCTCCGTCAGGTCGGCGACTCAACCCATCTGCATTGCTGTGTCTCTTGCCCGGTCGGTGTTCGATCCGGTACGAGAATTCAGCTAGGATTTCGAGCCACCGGGCGACCTGACTGGAGGGCTCTGCTCTCCTGCACAACCAGATCAGCGAGGCATGATCCGTACGCAGCCGGAACTTCCTGCCATATAGGTATGGTCTGAAGTGCTTCACTGACTTGATTACTGCCAGCAGCTCCTTGCGGGTAGTGCAGTAATTTCGTTCAGCGGGAGAGAGAGACTTGCTGTAGTAGGCTACTACTACTTCTCGGCCGTCCTGCACTTGCGACAGCACAGCGCCAACATTCTGGTCACTGGCGTCTGTGTCTAGGATGTACTCCAGAGTGGGGTCTGGGTAGGCCAAGATGGGCGCCGCTAGGAGGCAGCCCTTGAGGCGGTCGAACGCTTCTTGTTCGACTGGAGTCCACTGCCACGTCACTCCCTTTGCGGTAAGCCGGTTTAGCGGCTGGGCTATGCCCGCAAAGTCTGGTATGTATTGCCTATAATACCCTACCAGCCCCAAGAAAGCCCGGAGTCCGGTCAAGTCTTGGGGGGTGACCCAGTCTTCTACTGCCCGTACCTTTTCGGGATCCGTTGCCACGCCGTTTCGACCGACAACGTGCCCCAGGTACTTGACCTCCGGCTGCAATAGAGCGCACTTGGAAGGTTTGAGCTTAAGACCGGCACCTCGGAGTCTCTCGAAAACCTCCTGCAGACGACTGACATGTGTCTCGAAGTCTGGAGAGATTACGATGACATCATCGAGGTAGACCAGCAGTGTCTTCCAATGGAGTCCGCTAAGGACTTGTTCCATCAGCCTCTGGAAGGTGGCCGGGGCGGAGGTTAACCCGAAGGGCAGCACCTTCCACTTCCACAAACCGTCCCGTGTGATAAACGCCGCTTTCTCCTGGGCGTCGGGACTCAGAGGAACCTGCCAATAGCCGCTTAGCAAGTCTAACGTACTGAAGTACTTGCTGCCGGCTAGGGCGTCCAATGACTCGTCAATGCGAGGTAGAGGGTAGGCGTCCTGTATGGTTACGCTATTGAGTTTGCGGTAGTCCACACAGAACCGCCAACTGCCGTCTTTCTTCCGGACCAGTACGACTGGCGAGCTCCACGCACTATGGGCGGGCTCTATCAGTCCCCGGTCCAGAAGATCCCGTACTTGTCGGCTAACCTCCTTCTCTTTCTCCGGCCCCAGCCTGCGCGTGGGCTGTCGGACAGGGACTGTCCCTGCAGTCAGCGGTATTTCGTGTCTGACAATTCCAGTCAGTCCCACGTCATTCTCCCCGCTGCTGAACACATCACCGTAGTCGCGTAGTAACTTGGCCATAGCTTGGCGTTCTCTGTTACTCGCGCAGCCGCCACTGGCTGTTTCGTATAACTCCCGGAGATGTGTCGGGACTGCCCCTCGTCCCTGAATAGGGTGTCGAGGGGGTGCCTCCGTCGCGTCACCCAGCGACGGGCCCACGTCCTCTTCCTGGACGGAATGGAACCGGCCCAGCATTGACCCAGCTGGGAGCTCAATGGGCTCGGTAAAGGGGTTGACGCACTGCACTAAGACCTCCCCTCGCTCAGTTAGTCGGTTTAGACTACTGGCGAGTTGGATCTTTTCGTGCGCGCTTTCAACGACCCCGAGCCTGGCTATCCGGTTGCTGTTCACTCGGCAGTGGATAGTAGCTCTGGAGCGTCCGGGTACGGTGCAGTTCCGAACTACCTGAACACCGCCCACCAGAGGACGCCCAAACTTATCCACACAGGCGAGTTCTCGCCCGCCCATCAGCACCACCGACTTACTAAAATCTATTCGGCACTGGTGTTGCTTCAAGAAGGGCATGCCGAGGATAGCATCTTCCTCCAGTTGACCTATGATAAAGGTCTCCTGTACAGCCTGATCTCGGACACGCCCAGGGAGCTCGATAATACCATAAAAGGGGATACATGACCCGTCTCCCAGGGTGCCATGTTCTCCAGTATACGGTCGTACTCTATCCCTGTCCCGGCGGGGCAGTGCCTCAAAGACTCTACGGCTGAGAAGGTTGGTAGTACAACCGGAGTCGAGCAGGAAAGTGACGGCGTTGCCGGCCACCTTTCCGGGTAGGAAATAGCTCTCTCCATGTGGTTGTACTTTCACCCCCCCCCGCATGTGCTGTCCTGGTTTGACAGGACGGCGGGGGTTCCACCCGTGGTTTACGGGGCTTCCGGCGGCGAGGTTGGTGCCGGCGGGGTTTGGGCCTCTCCACTGGGCCTTCTGGCTCCATTTCAGTGGCGGGCTCCTCCTCCCGAGGTAACCGGTGAAACCGGTTAGTGAGTGGCAGGGAAAAGGTACTAGGCCGTTGTGCGGGCCTACTAGTCCTGCGTGGTACCTGCCACTCGGGTAGAATGTTCCGCCGGGTCCGTACGGACAGACGACGGCGTGTTCCACCATACTCCTTTAGTTGCGGCCCGCGGGGAGGGAGAGTGTCCGCGGGCCGTGACAGTTTAACGCCCCCTGGTATTGGGGTCGTCCTTTCTGTCCCTGGTCCTGATCAGCGCTACTCCAGCCTTGCCCCACAGGTGTTGGGGGCATCCGCAAGGCCTGACCGGGGCCAGCACCGGCCAGAATGGTCACCAATTGTCCTAGCATCTCTACCATACGGTCCACTTCGGCTTCCAGCGGGAGGGCTTCGGAGCCTGTCGTAGCCCGAGCAGCGCTGACTCCAACTACTGGTGGGTTCCGTTGTGCTCGATGCATTTGGGTAGCCAACAGGTAAGCTTCTCCAGCCGTCAGGGCATCCTCTATTCTGGTTATCCCTTTAGCTCGTAGGTGATGGTCTAGGCCCAGGTCGTTTAGGGACTGGACAAAGGCGTCATAGGTGTAACGCTCTTGGTGTTGTGCTGGCAGATCGCTATATGCAATCTGCGCCAGCTTCTTCACCGTCGCGGCATGTTCTTGTAGCGAGGTCCGCGGGGTGCGGCACAATCTCTCCAGCTTGGTCCTGGCGTCTATGACGGAGGTGCCAAAACGGGCCCGCAGCGCAGCCAGTATGCCGTCTACGTCCGTTCCCACTCCGTACGGCTTGGCTTGCTCCGTCACCGCCCTCCGCAATTTGATAAGGGCCACTCTATGCGGCCATTGAGCAACTTCCATTACCTCTCTAAATTCTTGTATAAATTGTTCGACATCTTCCGACCCAGTAAAGGTGGGAGCTTTCAAGCAATGTCTATAAGCTTCTTCTCCTTCACGATTCACAGGATTAACAGCATTTCTACGCTCACCTTCTACTGGGGGTGGTTGCATTCTAGCATTTTCAGTCTCCATCTTTGATATACACTATCCCACTGCTGCCACCACTGTTATAGTTTTTAGATTTAGGGTTGATGTGTCACCAAGAGAGTCTATTTAACACTAGAGAAACTTCACCAGTTAAGTCGAGTAGATATCGTTATATTTAATACAAGAATACATAATAAAAATCCAATGTACAACAGTAATGATACGCACGTCTATTTAGTTTACAGCACTATCCTCAACTGAGCTAGTAGCGCGAAGCGGCTACTATTACTTATCAAACAGCTTAGCTAATTGGCTAATACATTGTTCCGGGTCAATACGCAACCTTGCGTGTTGTGTTGCTGGTAGCTCCACGAGCCACCACACTATTAGACCTAAGGCTAATGATAGTACCACGACTATTAGTATTGGTGTTACAATATTAGGCTTAGTAAAGTATACTTAATCTTATACTTAAAGTTAATTATTATCATTATAATTATATAATATTAATTTAAAATATAATTAATAATAATAATAATATACTAATTAATTATTGTTATTGGTTCATCACAAATAAATATATGAAACACAATATTTATAAGTAAACATTCGACAAGTACTTATTAGGCTACGTTGCTACTAGGAAAGATCTTACCTTGAGTCTTAGCTTGAAGTTTTTGCTTAGCATTTTGAAATGCCTTAGCATCAAGAGCTGCGTGGGATTTGATGACTGGCTTCGAGCTGTCTATTAAATCATCGTTATTGTTATTATCGACAACTGTTACTGTAGACGTAAACCATGACACATCTGAAGGAAATCTAACTAGACCCTGTTGACGAGGGGGTCTAGAAAATAGATCATTTCGATTGCTCAACTTGGACTCGCCAACGGGTTCGATAGTGATGAACTTGTTTATTACCAGCTGAATCAACACTCCAATAACAAATGCTAACAAAACCGAACAATATATAGTTATTCTAGATGATGAACTGAGTGCATGAAAGCTAGGTTTGGGTTCTGTTGAAAAACCTTTGTGATGGTGAAAACAGTTTTGTGAGTTTGTCATTTTAATTTGTGTTGACGTTGGCTGTTAGGTAAGCCATGATTTCATAGATAGTTGAGAGTCGACGAGAAGCTGTATGTATTAATGTGCTTCCGTTGGACCGTCGATAACTGTAGATTGTTTTTAAACTTTTGCTATGCATGTAGAAACAGCGAGCCCATAATCTTCAATGGTGCCTTAGAAAAGACAACTCGTTATATTTTCATACACCTTGGGGCTCAGGACAAATCTACATGTACACAATAGCATATTATAGTATTATTATATGCTCTAACTTGCTGCAATCATCAAATAGTCGATGTATATTCCAATATTTAGCTGTCGGCATAATATTTATTATGTGGTTGCAGTACAATAAATGATTTAACTATTTAAAAAAAACCGGTTCAAGAGGGCAGATCTAGTTTATTTTACTGGCCTTGCTTGCTAGTGAAAATTAAGGAATTACCTTATATACAAACTTTCATGAATTCTTTGCTTAATAATAATAATACAAAGTAGAAGAAGTATATCTTCCAAGAAGCTTGCTCAACTAGATTTACAAAAGAACTGCGGCTGTAAAAATGTCCTATCAATTATAAATGCTAATTGGTATATTATTACGAGTGATATGCATGTTATATTTTTTTAATTAGGTAATACTTTGTATTGGCTGCATTAATTCCTATGTGTAACATAACACTTTGCAGCACAGACTGGTCATGGCAAAAGATATGTTTATACAAAATCATGAATAGAATTAAAAGTATATAATATAATTTCATGTTGGTAACAATTGCTACACGTGTTGCCTGGCTGAGAAGGTATAAAAATGCCAATAGCCGACACTACAAATATTCAACACTTGTTCATGACAATTGCATTAGGTACATGGTCAATTATTGTAAAAATTCATAAGTAGCTAGCACTGGGTTGTGTCAATTTGTTGATCAATTTATCATAAACACACTTGTTATTGCATCACTCGATGGGAGTTGAAGTGATTTATTTACAAACTAGTTATCAGCCATTAACTCCCATAAGTTATCTATGAGAAGGCCCGATAATATTATTATATTTCATGTGAGAGCACAGATGCACCAAACACATTTGAAGACGGAAGTAGGTTAGAAGCAAACAGCAGTAGAACATGTATATACTGTGGTGTTCCGTAACGGCAGTGCTGCTAGTAGCCAATGCCGAAGGAGTAATTCTATCAGATTGCAGTGATGTAAACACAAAGCTGATTCCCGAATGTGCTGGGTCCGTATTGTACGGAGAAGGAGTGTGTGGAGAAAACGTTTGTGCTCAGGTGAGTAAAATATTTACAGCTGAGATCCACTTAGTTAAAATTTGATGGTTTTTGAGGCTTGCATACAATGAACGTATATTTCCAAGTACCCATTATGTATTACATGATTGCAAAATATGCCAGTGGATATGAGTTTCAAATATTTAGGTGGTTGGTTACTCGTGTTTCGAATTAAAAGTAGAGGGTTCATCAGTTTTGTATCACAACAAGGAAACACTGAGCTTTCTGGAAATGATTAGTTGAATTAACAAAAAATACCAAGAAATTTAATTATAATATTATGTTTTATTTTTACATTTCTTTTTCCAAAGCAACTGGGAGAAATATGTCACTTTGACTTGCTTCGATGGCCTGGCCCAGAAGCCAAGCCTCCGAGATGTGAACCTGGCCTGAAGTGTGAGGCAGCGCCAGGGTTCGGTATCAAGGGCTGGAACCTATGGGCTGGCAGAGGCACATGCAGAGAAAACAACTAAACTTATTTCACTGACGGATTGCAGTGAGCTGGAAACAGCATAGAAAAGAAAAAAAATCTAACACTTTTATACAAAGATTTACAATAGTACACTAGTTAATACAAGTCTCAGTACTCAATTATCAGCCCTGGTTTTTC
The DNA here is from genome assembly GCA_964035545.1 of Bugula neritina. Classification (NCBI taxonomy): domain Eukaryota; kingdom Metazoa; phylum Bryozoa; class Gymnolaemata; order Cheilostomatida; family Bugulidae; genus Bugula; species Bugula neritina. The sequence continues at coordinate 5,657,649 of OZ037765.1, read as the reverse complement.
TTCTTTTGCCTGGAGGGTGACTCAGGTCCTGATCTGCAGAACTTCTGCGGCGAGATTTCTCACTTTCCTGAAAGATAAGCAAAATAGCGATACATGTCATTCTTTTTCAAAGTTCCGGCATCTAACAGCTACTCGCTAAATAATTGATTTAAATAAATAGAAAATATAAAAAACAACAAACGATGCTTTTATTTACATAGTATTGCCAACTATTACATGTAATTCAATGTTTATTATCACCAATTCAAAGAAGTATTTCTATTTTTAACAAAATTAAACCGTTCATCACCTTTTCACTTTTCTCATGGCCGCTGGCTACATCAGACCGTCTCTCTCGTAAGGTGTTGGACTTTGTGGCTCCGTCTTTACTTTGCATGTGTTCCTAAACAATACAATAACTCAACATACTCTAACTTTAGATAAACAGCGTCTTACAAGCCTGCATTCAGATGCACACGAGGAGGTGATTTACAAACTCACCAGACATCTCATATTACATGAGATAAACAAACTACAATAAATATAATAAATAGTAAACAAGTAGTGAGATGTGGATTCGTGTTAAAAGAAATATTCAAGTAATAAACAGTAAAACATATAAATAGTAAACAATAAAGTATGCAATAAATAATAAATATGAGAATAGATTGCAGAGGAATATAATAAACAGTAAACAGGAAAATGTATAATTCAGGAAATAGTAAACAGGGTACCAGAGTCAGCAGAGTCAGCAGAGTGAGCGTACCTTGATAACAGCCATTGCAGTGTCACACATCTCCTGAGCCATTGCATAGACATCATACTCATGGTTGTTATACATTATAGCGTTGACAAACATTAGCATCATATCTCTGGTAAACTCATCAGTTGTCTTTATCATGTTCTTTTCTACGTTCTGTTTAATTAGCGACAGCGACATTGGTCTAAAAATAGATTTTCATTATCAGAGTCAATATACTGTGACTAAATTACGTAGACATATAGCAAGTAGAAGCATGACATGAGATAGGTATTCTACCAAATTATTTCATAAAATACTTTAGTACCAATTCTAGTAATAGTAGAATTGTAAAAAAAAACTAGACTCTTTTTTGAATATCATAAAAAAATGATAACTTTTCATATTCGGAAAAAAAAATCAAATATTAAATTGAAGTTGAAAGGAAGGCGCCAAAAACCATACATTCAAAGCAACAGCTACATTTACACAAATTTCGTTAAAATCCAAAAAAATGACACAACAAAGGCACCTGTATACACATTTGGAGTAGCCAGGGGCAATGTCATCAGTGACTTGATGCATGAACACATTGGCATATTTGTGCTGGGAGACAACTCTCCACGCAGTCAGTATCCTCTTTTTCCATGCCTTGTGATTTTTATCATCCTCAGTTTCACTGAATGACATACGCTAAATATTGTAAATACATGCAGCCCACAAAACACACACAATTACAGCTCTGCAAATATACCAACTAATAATCAATATATTATAATTAAAACATATATACATGGTAATGTAATACGCCAAATTTTGGAATTATGTTTTCTTGGCATTCACCTGCACAAGAGAGCATAACCCTTTCTATAATAATTATATTTATTGTAATAAATAGTTTGAAGACTAAAATTGCAAGATACGTAAGAGCAATGATCTGGTTCAGCAACATGTCATGCAAATTATAGAATGAAAACCTTTGCTGTGAAACGGCAGGACTAGCTGGAGGGGATTCTATAGCCTTAGTGCTAATGGCAGGTGGCTCCTCATCTTCACTGGATAATACTATTTCACTACTGGCAGCCTTACTAGTGGTGCTGACTGAAGTAACTGAGGCTGCCTCTTCCTAAAAACAACAACAAATTATCTTTATTTCAACCAAACATATTGAGAATACAACGGAACTCTGTGTTCATGCTGAGATTAGAGAAGCAATCAGTGAGATTTAAGGCTATGCTGAGAATCAAGCTACAAATCACCTTCTTGACGTCATCTTTAACCTTAGGAACCACTCTATTGGAACGCCTCCTATTGCCTTTTGACGTCTTTGTTTCAGTGGCCGGTGTAGAGATCTCTGGTGAAAGAGTTCTTTCCAGCTCAGCCGGGACGACACTGACTGACAGTTGCTGCTGTGCAGATAAACAAGAGAGTGGTGACTCAGTTGTAATGAACAGGAAGAACTGGTTTCCTAGCGATCTTCATAGACAATATCGAAGAGTGAGTGTATAAATAATGGCAACTATTTGTCCACTAATTTAGCCGAATATCAGCTTTTCACAGGTATATGCTATGACTCGTGTTATTAAGCAAATTTTATGAATAAACCAGACAAATAAAATACTGCTGCAAAGTATATGAGCTAAATTTCAGGCATTACATGCCATACGGCGTGAGAAATTCTACACAGTGGCTAAGCTATAGATCTCTACACACTCAATCACATGTTACAGGACATCGCAGTACCTGATTAGATTTCAACTCGGGAGTAGTCTTCTTTTCTTTGATTGAATGTGAAGTAGTTTTGGAGCTCGGGTGGGCGGTAGTTTGAGTGGGCGGTTCTACAGGTTTAGATACTTCTTCAACGTCCACTGCCTCGTCATTAGTGCTGTCATCGTCAGTTGGAGGCAATGTCGGCGACGACTCTGTTTTCACGTCCTCTTCAGGTGGTGTGGGTTGGACCGGCTCTTCAAGCATCACTGGCTGACTTGACCTTTCAACTTCTACTGTCTCCTCCTTAGCAACAGTATTACCAGGTACCACAGGAGCAGCGGGTGTAGCACTGGTGGTGGGCGCAGCATCTGGTATTGGCTCAGATTCTGATGTAAGCTGGTTGCTAGGGAATAGTAAACACCTTCAACACACACTCTAGTGACTGAGAGAGAGAGGGGGGAGGGAGAGGGAGAGAGGGAGAGGGAGAGGGAGAGGGAGAGGGAGAGGGAGAGGGAGAGGGAGAGGGAGAGGGAGAGGGAGAGGGAGAGGGAGAGGGAGAGGGAGAGGGAGAGGGAGAGGGAGAGGGAGAGGGAGAGGGAGAGGGAGAGGGAGAGGGAGAGGGAGAGGGAGAGGGAGAGGGAGAGGGAGAGGGAGAGGGAGAGGGAGAGGGAGAGGGAGAGGGAGAGGGAGAGGGAGAGGGAGAGGGAGAGGGAGAGGGAGAGGGAGAGGGAGAGGGAGAGGGAGAGGGAGAGGGAGAGGGAGAGGGAGAGGGAGAGGGAGAGGGAGAGGGAGAGGGAGAGGGAGAGGGAGAGGGAGAGGGAGAGGGAGAGGGAGAGGGAGAGGGAGAGGGAGAGGGAGAGGGAGAGGGAGAGGGAGAGGGAGAGGGAGAGGGAGAGGGAGAGGGAGAGGGAGAGGGAGAGGGAGAGGGAGAGGGAGAGGGAGAGGGAGAGGGAGAGGGAGAGGGAGAGGGAGAGGGAGAGGGAGAGGGAGAGGGAGAGGGAGAGGGAGAGGGAGAGGGAGAGGGAGAGGGAGAGGGAGAGGGAGAGGGAGAGGGAGAGGGAGAGGGAGAGGGAGAGGGAGAGGGAGAGGGAGAGGGAGAGGGAGAGGGAGAGGGAGAGGGAGAGGGAGAGGGAGAGGGAGAGGGAGAGGGAGAGGGAGAGGGAGAGGGAGAGGGAGAGGGAGAGGGAGAGGGAGAGGGAGAGGGAGAGGGAGAGGGAGAGGGAGAGGGAGAGGGAGAGGGAGAGGGAGAGGGAGAGGGAGAGAGAGAGAGAGAGAGAGAGAGAGAGAGAGAGAGAGAGAGAGAGAGAGAGAGAGAGAGAGAGAGAGAGAGAGAGAGAGAGAGAGAGAGAGAGAGAGAGAGAGAGAGGGAGAGAGAACGAGAGAGTCTACTTTATCACAATATTAAGGAGAAATTCCAAAACTAAAACAAATTTGTTTTAAAATACAAAATAAGAAACATAATCGAAATCTTGGTACTCGCAAATTTATTGCCAGAGCATTGCTAAACCTCAACTAAGTAAATTAGTTCATTAAAAAAAGGTGTTAACAACAATAATTTAGCATATGAGGGTTATTTCCGTTTTTCATCTTTCTATTTGTATTTGACGTTAGAAACAACAAGCATACAAATATACATAAATGATATTATAGGATAGCAGTATCAAATGTTGAATATATTCTTGAAAAACATCTAAAGCTGTGTAATAGAATTTACTCACTCTGTGGAGTTATCTACGCTGGCCACAGGCTGCTCAACTGAACTCTCTACAACTTCCTCCTTGACAGTGGGTGGCTCCGGACACTGATCATCCACCTGCACCTTCATGACACAACATGTATTGCAATCACTAGCTGACAACCTGAGGCAGGTGAGTGAATGCCAACAAATGACATATATAACTATTGAGTCATTGCTTGCAGTGATCTGCTACTAATTGCTTCACAAAACCCAAACCCAGCAACAGATTGAGAGAAGTTTTGCTACATGCTTATAGACATGAAATGCAGAGCTAAATGATAACATGGACACAGTGAAGACATATTATCTTAATATAACCTATACATACAGTAATAGTATATTCTGAGTAGTATACAAATTGAAGTCAAATTGTGAAGTTGTGATCCATCAGTGATAAGTTTAAAAAGGAATGTGTATAGCAAGTGTATAGTAATATAGAGTAAGTATATAGTAAGTACATTGTAATATATAGCAAGTAAATAATAAGTAAATAGTAAGTGTAGAGTAAGTATATAGTAAGTATATAGCAAATATAGAGTAAGTATATAGTAAGTAAACAGCGAGTATACAGTGAGTATATAGTAAGTAATACCTCAATGTCTTGCTCTTGGGACTCCTGCGAGCTTGTGTCCATCACATCTGGTGCGCTTGCACTTTGAGTAGAGACGTCCAGATCTGAAGTTGTTTCTGATTGGCTAATCGTTGGAGTTGCCACACTCTCTTTTTCAGTTTGCTGCTTCCTAACCATCATAAGGTATAAATAACAGAGAGTAGTAGAAAGAAAGAAATTGAATATTGAGCTTCTTTGATAGGTAAAAGCTTTTTGCACATCTTATTAATTTTAAAGCGTAAAAAAGAATAAGCTTACTCTTGTATTTCCTCCCACATCTCTTTCAGTTTCTCATCACACTGACCACCATTAATCATCTCAATCTCATCAGACAATTGACTGTAAGAGCCAACAGAGAGTTAGAACTGCAGTAGTAGAAACCAACTCTAATCTTATTATCATCTCTTAACCAATAGATTCTTCAATTTTACATATTGTCTCCTCTTTTCCAAAATATAAAAACTTATATCATATACAACTTCTTTGCTATAAAAAAGTCTTCAAAATTTTTCAAGACTCAGTAATAGACCTGGTGCTATAAGAGACAACCAATTGGAAAAACAAATAAAAACATGGGAGACAACTCACAAATAGTCTTTTTGCTGTTTCTTAATTTGCTCAACCAGGTGTTGCATATATTCAAGTCTCAATTTATTAACAATTTGAAGACCCTGTGTCTCAACTGGTATAACTTCATTCTTTTCAGATCTTTTTCTCCTATAATAAACAGAGTCGCACAAAAATCAACCTGTAGAAAATTTGTCCCTTGTTTCATTTTTTAATTCCAGTGTTAGCTTTTTTTTGGAAAAAAACATGACTTACTTAGGAGTTTCTGCCTTTTCCAAAAGTTCTCCATACTGAAGCGCACAGTTCTACAACACAAACGCTCATTAGAAATTCTAGTAGATTGTAAATAAACAATACAAGTTAGCAAGTTGGTTTTACAAGTAAAATTTAAAAAAGCATCATTAAAATATATTTTAGAGTTAATACAGTTGTCAAACTAAAACTATTTTAAATACCGCTTAATAGGCTACTTGCCTTTTGAGAGAAATACTCATGAGGCCGTGATTCTGTTGAATGATTCCTAATGGCTCTGCTCACTGACACCCTGTAATATCAAACAAATCACTCTTCTAGTCTCCACATTATTATTAATATAAACAAAAAATATACGACTTATTGTGTTCGAAACTGCAATGCAGTCTTAATTACACCAAAGCTCAAAACTTAAAAACACGCATCAATGCAATTAAGTAAAAATTGATTAATACTAGACCTCATAGGCTGGCGATTAATTTTTGCTTCTTGTTCAAATCTATTTAAACATATTTTCATAAAAATACAAATTAACTAACCAGTTTTGATCTCCACTTTGAAGAACTGAGGAGGCAAGCATTAGTCGCTCACGCAGTGACCACACTGTAAGCGGTTTTTGACGAATCAATTCTGCAAAATATATTTTTTACTTACATTTTTCTTCATTCTTTAAACTAAATTATACCTCAGTCTGAAATATGGTAACTATTTGTTGACTAAGTGAGAGTGGCAGTATATACTTTTAGCTTAAGCTAAATAGTGTCTTAGTAGAAGTGTCGTGTAAGGATATTGAATTTGATAATATTACTTAAAAATTCCTAATTAGGCTCATTATGATTATGGATTATGGTTATCCTCATTATAAACATATAAGGCTTAAAGTTAATATTAGTAACAGTTATAGTAATACTAGTACTAGATTATCTAATAGTAATAAATTTTAGTTTTACAAACATGTACTCTCAGTATGAGTATGTATGACTATGACTATCACACTCACACTAATACAGTCACACTCATACTGATTCCTATAGCCCATAGGCTAACTCTTAGGCCTAGGCATACTCATAGTACTAGTAGTATCTTATTAGTTATGATCGTTGTCATAATAATCAAAATCTTAAACTAAAAGTAAATCAATTCTATAGAACTAAATAAATAATAATAAATGACTATCACTATGGTTATCATTATGATTATCCCTTAAAGTTAATCATTATCATTATGATTATAATAATCATAAAATATCATTGACATAATCTTAATAATAATCTGATTAACATTATCATATTCATAATGATAATGAGATAATCAAATTCAATTTATTAATTTATTTTAATTTTAAATTTAATAAATAATTTGTATTAAATTTGATAAATATTATTAAAATTATCATAACTATTAATCCGGCTATTCGAGCAGGACAAAGTGGAGATAGGTGAGAAAATAATTAAAATTAGTATTAAAAAATTTATTAATATAATAATCTATAACTAAATAAAATTATTGCTATGATTATATTTAATTTATTCATCATGATTTAGATTATAACTATTACTATTACTTATTACTATTAGTATTAGTATTAGTATTATTATAATTATTAAATTTAATAATCATAATGATATTATTATTAATAATAATATGACAAATTTATAATCATAATGCTATTGCTACTAACTTGGGTGAGTCGCCATGATGATGATGATCAATTCAATTAGCCTGGTGAAAAATTGCAAAGCTTTAATTTAATAAAAGAGTTAGATTAATAGGCATTGCCATCACTATGACTATCACATTCACTGTAATTTAATTATATCGCCATAAAATGAAACGCAAGAGAATCGCTTGAAAAAGCACCAAGTTAGTGGTCACTGAGTGCATTGGTTTGGGGTCTCAAGTTTGGAGTTGGGGTTTTTGGAGTTTGAACAACGATGTTTATACAAATACTGTACTCTGTCACACCTAGATTGGGGCTGTTTCTAGCAATATTTCTAAAGCTGTTTCAATAAACTCATAAAGATTATGTGCGGGGGTATGCATGTATTCACGATATAATCGTAAAACATTGCAATTATACAAAATTTGTGAAATATAGCCTTATAAACTACAGACTTATTCGAACACCTACTATATCCTAACATTCCGCTGTACAAGTTGCATAAAGGAAACCTGGTTATAAGCGGTACACTGAGATCTAAGGTTTAACATTATCGCATACTGTCAAAATATAGCTTTCATTCTGCCACATCAATGTATGTTAAATAACCTCAAAATGGCTGGTAAAGGTTTGCTCAAACTTGGCAATAGTTTAGCAAAGGTTTTAGGCAGTTCTTGTGCAAAAAGGCCGGCAAAAAATGTCTTCACGGCTCAGCATCAATTCAAGTAAGAACATAATAGCATAATTATATAATAATGGGAATGGTGTATAGTCATGATTTAATTTTAAAACAACTATCACTATGAGTATGAGTATGAGAATCAGAATGAGTATCAGTATGACACAGCGACAGACATTCAAATTGATTTTGAATTTGACTGTCACAGCATCAGTATCACTATGGCATGGAGTTTGACTATGAGTATGTCTATTAGACTTAGTATAAGTATTACCGCTAGTAATTACATTTACTGAGTTGAGTATTAGTATTACATTTACTTATACTATAGTTTTGCAGTTACAATTTAAATTAAAATTAGTATTGCTATTTGCTATAAGACATAAGTATAAGCGAATACCTCCCACTTCTCAGTATCTATGTCTATTCAGTTTGAGTTTTACTTTCACTATTGTAGTATTGGCTATTGTCATTGCTGGTTGCCCATCTTGAGTATCTACTATCTGTCTTTATTACAGTCACTATGCACTATTAACTTAAGCCTAAGGTTTTATCAAAAGCTGAATGTTAAAAGCATAGTTGTTACTTGATAATCCTAATAATTACAATTAGTGAATTAAATTTAGTTTTACTGCATCCTTGAGAAATAATCATAGCAAATTATTTTGAATAATAATAAATTTATATTTTAATTTCTTTTGCTACATTCTGATTCTTAAATTATAATAATCACTAATTTTATTGTGTAAGTTGCATGCTAAAATTTGTTTTCAATCCAAAAATCACTTTTTCAATATCTGGGATATTAATGAACATTTTATTTATTAGCTGTATGATTATGTTCACATAGTTATGATAGTATGAAATCCAAAGTTTGGAATATAGTAAAACATTGTTGCACTTAACTGATCAAATAAATACGTTGATAACTTTGTTTAGTTTAATGTTTGTAGTGTCTAAATCTTCAAATATTGTATTACTTATTGTATTTAGTGAGCACTCATAAGAAGTTCCTTAGTTTAATTAATTCAAAATTTAAAATGATATAGCTTATGTGTTCACAGCAAGTTCATGGAAGTTTTTCATTGAACTAAAATCAAGTGGTTTCAACGTCAATTGTGTTATTTGTATAGAAGATCAGGATCAACATGGTATCCTGATGAAGAGTTTTTCAAGGAATATTCCGGGCCAGTTATGTACCCAGATGAAGTAACCTCGAAATGGGAGCTTCCTCCATTCAACCGTGAGTTGATTTAAAATATTTTAGTTTAACTATGAAGCCAGTGTAGATGTAATTACAATGTCGTAACTAACTTGCTAGATATTTTACTAGTTGATAGCTGTATTTTTCTTACCTACTGCTTACAATTTTATTGTCCACTTAGCTTGCAGTAGTTTAGCAGACTAAATAAGGATGTCTTGTTAACCTCTGGCTGTTATGCATCTCTACATTTGTACAGCTTGAAAATTAATAATAAGGTTCAAATAAATTTAACTTTATTTCTCTTTTCATGTCTGAAAATATGAAATGTATGAAGAGTGATGAATCTTGTAGCGAATGCTCCTGATCCTGGTGAGCAGATGATAAGGAATATGACCATCAACTTTGGTCCTCAGCACCCGGCTGCCCACGGTGTGTTGAGGCTCCTGCTAACACTAGACGGTGAGACGGTGGTCAGGGCAGACCCCCACATCGGCTTGTTACATCGGGGAACTGAGAAACTCATAGAGTATAAGACATATACACAGGTATGCTCTTTTTACTTCACGTTTGTTTGAGTTAAAATAGATTAGGGAAAAAATTAGAACATTTCCAGTCACTATGTTTCCAAGATTTGCATTATGAGAATGAATTTTTCATTCAATGTTTGGAAACAGTTGTATCGAACAAAACCACAACCTTAAATTCATCATTCATTCGAATAATGCATATTAATGGAAATGCAGTGAGTGCCAGATCGCATCAGGTTTATTAACAATACTCATTCACTTTCCAAAATGTTTTTTAAGATGGATAGCCAAGTTATGGTCATTCATAAACGTTCTTCATTTTGCTAAATTTCATTGAGTTCTAGTTAGATGTATGAGCTATAAACAATGTAAAAGGTCAAGGGTGAATGTGAGCTTGTATATCACTTGCTTTTCCTGCTAGATACTGAACATGTTGTCTTGTATTTTCAAGATAGTTTGCTCAACGTACAATATTTTATGTCAACTGTTACTTGTAAATTTGTTTGTATTTCAGGCTCTTCCCTACTTTGACCGACTGGACTACGTATCTATGATGTGTAATGAACAATGTTTTTCACTGGCAATTGAGAAGTTGCTGAATATTGAAGTACCAGAAAGAGCCAAGTTTATTCGAGTTCTTTTTGCCGAATTGACTCGAATACAGAACCACATCATGGGTGTTGGTACACACGCCCTGGACGTTGGCGCCATGACACCTTTCTTTTGGATGTTTGAAGAAAGAGAAAAGGTGGACATTTGGTTCCTCTGTTGTTTAGAAAGCTCATTCAAAAAGTGCTTGAGGCCTGGCACTAAAAATGTTATCTATAACATTGTTTTTTAGAAAACTTGATTTGAAATTTTAGGAGCTCTCAGGCTAAAAAATCTGTTTGATTCAAAAATAATATTTGTGTTTTACATAGGTAGTTATATTCTCTTTTGTTTAATATTACTTGTGTTATTTTACATAAGTAGTTGTATTCTTTTTTGTTACAGACTATGGAATTCTACGAAAGAGTATCTGGAGCTCGAATGCACGCTGCTTATGTTAGACCTGGTGGCGTTGCAATGGTAACCATACACTTTATACATTACTTGTAATTAATAGAAAATTATATTCATTATGTTCGTTGATCACTAGTCATTGCTGACTATGAAGATAGCGTATCAAATGCATCAACTGTTCACAAATAGTGTGTTAATCAAGTATTTTCACATTATTGTGAATATTTCACTAATAACATTGTTTATGTGATTTTAGAATCAAGTACGTTTTTCTAATATAGGAATGTGAGCTAATATGTTAAAGCTTTTCTTTTGCACAACTAAAGCAATATGTTAGAAAATGCAAACTCTACGTAATCAAAGCACGTTGGTATGCTGTGCAGGATTTGCCAATGGGTCTGATGGACGACATGTATGATTGGTCGAGGAAGTTTGTGGCTCGTATTGACGAGATGGATGACCTTCTGACGAATAACAGAATCTGGATACAGAGAACTAAAGACATTGGAATTGTGAGCTCGGAAGATGCTCTCAACTACGGATTCAGGTCAGTGGAAATTTTGGCTGTGTACAGGGGCTGATAATTCTTAGCTTTAAAGGATTACTGTTTGAGCTCCCACTAGAATGCAACTCATATTATTAAATTTTTTGATTTTGTTAAATCAAAAAATAAGTTCTGTTCTTTTGCAAAGTGTGTTTTAATTGTGAAAGTTAATGGAAAATATTTACTACAGTGTTTATACTTGTGTACATGATTCCAATTTAAGAGTCTACTAAGTAATCTGCATATAGAATAAATAAGGCAGCTATGATGGTGTTGAATAAGGCAGGAAATTGTTGTTAAATATTTAGACTATATGGAAATATTTACATCATTTGAGTTGGTCTTCATGGGCCAACCCAGAGCGTATACTAGGAACATGTTTGTTATAAAACCACTGTGTTGTTGCTTCTAGTGGTGTGATGCTGAGAGGGTCAGGCATAAAGTGGGACTTGCGTAAAGCTCAACCATATGATGCGTACGATCAGGTGGAGTTTGAAGTGCCAATCGGCCAGAATGGTGACACATATGACAGGTTAGTGTACTCATGACACATATGTGACAGGTTAGTGTACTCATGACTCGTATGTGACAGGTTAGTGTACTCATGAGACATATGACAGGTTAGTGCTTTCATGACACATATGACAGGTTAGTGGCATTTGAGTATATGTAGTCACACATTTTACAGATTAGTATAAAGTGACACTTATATTAATAGTAAGGTTTGTATATAACTTTATTTTTAGTTCTGCTCTTATAGCACAGGCCCGTGGCTGTGTTGTGTTACATTATTGATCGCTCAATAGATTATCTGTCATCCAGTAAAGCAAGTTCATGTCACAATATTGTTTGAAGAACCTTATTGTTGACTGCAAATGCTTTAAATTTACAAGCATCAGTGAATGTGGTACGTCTGTGTTAGAACCTACTTTATGTAATGTAGCAGCATGTGCTGTATCGCTCCCGGCAGACATGTTTGTCCGAGTAGTTTCAGGTTTTAGAGCTTTTGTATAATATAGTTATATATAGAGTATATAATAACTATTATTGTATAAAAGTGTGTACTATAAGAGTGTATTACAGTATAATATATGGTAATATATTCATAGTATCTAACTGGCCCATCATGTGATCATATTGTCACAGGTACTTGTGTAGAATGGAGGAGATGAGACAGAGTCTACATATCATACAACAGTGTCTCAACAAGATGCCAGCTGGTGAGATTAAAACAGACGACCATAAAGTAGTGCCTCCAACTCGAGCTGAGATGAAGGTAATCAGTTGTCTTCTCTTGCATATTCAATTCACTCCTGCTTTGTACTGGGAGGTGTGAATCTAGCCAAAAGGTTATTTCCTGTGTTGCCATAACGTGACTTCCTTCTTGGCACTCGCCAGTCTGTACTCATGCAGTAATAAAAATTTAGAAGTGTTTTACATGCTGGAAATACAAGCATCTTTTATTTTTTCAATGTTTTTAGCAAACTTTTTAAAATTTACTTTAAAGGGTAAGTAGTTTGTGCAATTTGACCCTTCTAAAAATTTGCAACAGTAGTCGTTGGTTTACCATTACAACCCAATTAGTAGTTTAAAAAGAAATCTAAGTGAAAGATAAGTGCAGTACAAGTAAAAGTTTAATAGTTCTGTAATCTCTGGTGCTAAAAAAATAACAAAAAACAATCATTTACTTTGATTTGGATTTTTTATCTTTAAAGAGAGATAACTCTATTTCGAGTTCAATAATTTATTAATTAAAGAAATTAAGTTAGATAAATTATAAAATGATTTTCAATAAAATGAAAATGTTTTTGTGTGCCAGAGCTTACAATATTCAAAATAGTGATCTTTTGATTTCACTCTGCATAATTTAGCCTTCAGATTTGACATTTTACTATATTCTATGTTATAAACTTTCCTGCAAAATACTCTATATTATATTTAGGTTATAACACTGTGTGTAGTTGCTCTCTTATGCTAACAGTGCAAACACATGACTGCAAGTCACTTCTAAACATACATGCATTGCTTTTTGAAATTCTAACTTTGTCTTTCAGACATCTATGGAGGCGTTGATACATCACTTCAAGTTGTTCACTGAGGGATACAGCGTACCTCCAGGCTCTACTTATACTGCCATAGAGGCACCTAAGGTTAGTAGAGTTGTGCTCCCTTAGTTTTTCACTATGCCATGCTTTTTCCAGCTAATAATGGGCAAATGCTGCAAGTGCTAAGCAAAAAGTAGCATATGCAAAAGCTTTAGTCCATTTGCTGCAAATCTGTACACAAAAAGCATTTGTTGCTTTTTAAATTTTCATTTCGTGCAGTTTTATAGTTGAGTTTGCTACTACTTTCAGTTTAAGGAACTAAAACACTCGTAGTTTCTGGTCTAAAATATAAGTAAAAGAAAAACTTGTTTCAAGCAACCTGCGATTTGCAGCGAAATTTTAGGTGAAATTCACCTGCCTCAGCCATTTAACATTTCTACCATGGTGGGATCAAAGTGTGTATAATATCACACATTGTTTGCTATAATATTTTGATACATATATAATAGTAGTTGTACTCCTTCTGTAGTAAAACGTCTACCAATATACCAAAATATTTTGTTTTTTGCTTCTATTTCGAAGAATTAGAATTCTGCCTTTTTTACAGTATTTACACAATATTGTTTCAGGGTGAATTTGGTGTATACTTGGTCTCAGACGGCTCAAGCAAACCATACAGGTGTAAGATTAAAGCTCCAGGATTTGCTCACCTGGCTGGACTAGATATGGTCTCCAGAAACCACATGTTGGCGGATGTGGTCGCTTTGATTGGTGTGTATTTATAAACATTGCCATTGATGTCTTTGTTATTGCATTGATGTCCCGAGTTCTGACCTTGTTTCAAGACACTCAAATACTCATTCCACTGCCCAAGGCATTAGGATTTTCTACACACTTATTAAAGCTCTTGTGTTTCGGACATCCAATGCAATGATCATATCAATATGTGTTTCAGGTACACTGGACGTTGTATTTGGTGAAGTGGATAGATAATACACCTCTACTAGTAGGAATGGACTGGACATTCTATCCTCTAGCTAATTTTGTAGAATGCTTGAATTGATCTAATTTAATCTAGTGTTTGAAAAGAGTTGTGTATATTATTATTATAATATAATGTTTCATAAATAAGAAAAAACTTATTGTCAATTATAGTGACAATTGAGATAGTAACTATTTTTAGAACTGAAAAGTAAAAAATGTCAAAAGTTTGCCTATGAATGGCTAGCAGAATTTTAATAACATAATGATATTTCTATTTGCATAACATTAGCTAGACCATGACATATTCAAAGCACCAGTTTTGTGTGTACATGCAATTTCCTCAAGTCCTTTGGTTTACATTATGCAGCTAAATAAGACATCTACACTAATAAGGAATATAAATATTATTAATATATACACATTGGATATTTTATGTCCTATAGCACAAGTCTCTGCTCCAAATATTATACCAGCTAATAAGGTTTTCAGTACTTATCAAGATATACAAAATGGTCATGCAAAAATATGAGGTTTCAATGTCATGTTAAATGGTAGTGAGAATAAGTATTAGTATATACAGTTGGGAGAGCAGCTTTGGTGTGCTGCCGACAGCCTAGAACTCTTGGTAACCCTCGGCACCAGTGAATATAACGTCTATCCATATGCTGAGAGCTTCTGGTGATTTAGCCACTAAGTAATACGGTTTATCGTACGTCTTCACACAAAAAGTAAACTTATGATTCGGACTTTTCACATTCCTCATGTGATCTACAAAGACGTCTTCTATTGTCTGAAAATATATGCCGCCTCGAGATTTCGATTCTGATTTGTCCATGTAATACAAAAGTGCTTTTTTCTCCCGGTCAAACACAAACCAGCGTTTGTTCCAGTTCTTCCCTTTAGTTCCCATCTTAAGTAGATACCCTTTACACTGCGTAGGAGTGACCTCAACAAATGGACATAACCCTAGGTTGTGACCCGTAGAGAGAACATGACTTCTAAGATCAAATTTTTCTTCTCTTACAGGCAAGTATCTTGTTAGAGGTCGCTGTAAATGGAAAGTATCAAATAGTTATAAACATAGCTGATGTACAAAACATTTTACCTTGACTAACACAGAACAACTTATGTAAAAAAAAACAATATTCTAAGGTAGAAAACAACTCTGAAATAGAAAGTTTTACGATAATTTTTCTCGATTTTGATTTTCAGTAGCATCTTAATTTTTAGAATTTATAAAAAGAGAAAAAATTATTTCTTATTTTGCTGCATATACACAACATGTTTGCATCTGTTAAAAGCTAAATTTAAAGAGCTGTACCACAGCAGCTAATCTTTATGAGAGGCAAAATTCACCTCCAGATTGGTGAGTACACTACTGATATCATGCCAGCAACTTTAACTAACTTATAATGTGTGTTTATTTAGAGTAGTAGCCAATAAATTAAAAAAACTTTAGCATTGTGTTGAGAAATGATGCTATTACTGATCTCATCACTGGTTCATCAAACACATCACAATTGAGTATAATTTACTTTCAATGTTTTATAAGCACATACATTACATGAAAATTGAAACACTTTTTCGTTAACCCAGCTATGATATACAACTACTCGAAAATATGAAATACTCAACAATATTTAATAAAGCAACAATTTGATAAACCCAATTATTGGCAATGTTTTTATGTTTCCATAAAACATCTCCTTTATACTTACACAATATATTTATGCAGAACTGAACTAATTTTAACTCTATTTTTTATGCCAATCACTGATGCCTACCATTGACAAATTGGGATTGCTCTTATCTCTCAAATGGACTTGCTGTTCCAATTCTTCTCTTTTATTTTTTTCCTCTGCTAATTGCTGTTCTAGTTGCATTCTCAGTCTGCGTTCCATTGCCAAGTCAGCACTTTCTGCGTTTTGAACATGATGTCTTGCCTGAGCCAATAACATTTGCAGCTCCGCAAACCTTTCCTGGTCATCCATACTGCTGTTGTAACTGCAACCAAACAAAATTCTCATTACAATTACCCATAGCAAAGACACCAATTCTACTAATACACTAGTTGCTTGACAACTATTAAAGCCATAACAAAAAGTTCTGTCATAAACATTATAACTAAACCAACTAAATATTTGTACACAGTTCCCATTATAGCAGAGGCTACTGCTTTGACCACTATTCAAATTTATTGGCTCACAACAAACAATACACAGCCATTACCTAATTTTATCACCATCAGAGGGAGTGCCGCTGCTTCTGGTGCTCATATTTTCTTCTTCTGAGTCTAAAGTTGCACGTCTTCGTAAGTGACTCTCTAGATTCCTCTGCTCGTGCCACTGCATGATAGAAGCCTCCGTGGCAGCGTGTTTCAGACTTTCAAGTCTTTTCCTTTCTTCTTCCATGACCACATCACCTGGGGAGAAATATTGGCAGCATCTGAAAACTTTGTTTTGATATTTGCTCATATTTTTGCAACATAATTGTCTAAACAGCCTAAAATATCTTATTCTATTAAAAGTAATTATCTAGAGTGTTTTAGAATCCATCAATATTTGGCACATGTTATAGGTTAGTTGGAAAGTGGATGTTTGGATGCTGTTGTTGCTACAACTGCAGTTGCAAGTGAGTCTAAACTAGCCCAGTGTATCAGTGCAGAGTGAAGTCTGTTAGAATGTTACAAATTATTTCCAAAACCAACAGACTAATTCTAAACCAATGGGGACTCATACTAATACTAATAAACAGGTCTTATTTATCACTCTAGATTAGTCTTCATGCACAAAAACAATACCAATCACAGTTCTCTTGGATTAATGGAATGGAAATTTTTAATTCAAAAGATCTAACGAGTAAACTAAATTTCATGCATTTTTACACTAAACATTTGTACAGTAAACATTTGCCATTATAGTGGGTGCTTGGGAAACACTCCTTTGCAAAGTTCACAAGTGGCATGACAAATGTACCTCGTGAACTGACGGGTGGTAGGTTTGCATAGAAACCTCTTGGTCGTTCTGCTAAGACAAATTGTTACTTGGCAATAAAAGATACAATTTTCAATGTTACAATAATCGCTTGATCATTCACGTTCACTACTATTTTATAACACACATTGTTTAGAGTTAAATTTAAAATCAGACTTATGTTTCAATATTCAATAATACTCCCAGCACCAGCACACTTAGTGCTGCATCTCTACAGCATGCCTGGTGTTCAATATTTGCAGATGTCTTTCTATTTAATAAATTAAATGCAGTCCTCAAAATATCACCAAAACTCATTATTAGCAAACCCTTTACCATATCTATATCTATATGAAAAATCATATGCATTGTGCTAAAAACTGAAATTATTGGAATAAAAGACATACCAGGTTTAATTCTTGAGAGAAGATTTTTATTCATTGTAGTGGCTGGAGAAGTCAACAGCTAAAACAGTGAAGCCCAAATAAAGTTATGAGTTGATTTTAATGCTTAGAGCTGCTGCGCCACCTTGTAATTATGTTCTAATGTCACATTAGCTTAAGCAGCAACTGTTTCATCAAAGGAATATAACACGAGATTTAAAAGGTTTTCAGATATAATTACAAACCAAAAACTGGTTTGTTGAACTTCAACACAACTTACTAATTCATCTTGCTCTACGCCCTGGGTGTTGTTCAATACTCCATTCCCATAATGCTTGCTAATGTCTTTTATTTTATGGTCTAAAGAAAGCATTTTCTGTTTTTCTTTCTGAAATTCTCCAACCAGAATCTTCCTTTGCCTTTCCATTCCCTCAAGCTGCAAATAGAACAAGTAGAAGAGTATAATATTGGAAACTGTGGACTCACTGGTTGGCAATCTTGGTACAATTTTAAGTACAGTGGAAGCAATAATTGAACTTTTGAAGAATTGTGAGTTTTTTCAAAAAAGAATAGAAGAGCAAATTTTTGATAAAATTTTTTTTAGCACCAGCTTTAGAGCATTAAAAGAATCAACAATAAAGCAAACTATTTGAGTAACATGTTTGAGGCACCTGTTGCTATTTAGTGATCCTATTTCAATTTAGGGCAAAATTAAGTTTAAAAAAAACAATTTTTTTAAATCATAGGTAAACATTAGAAAATATTATTTATATAGTACACGTTATAACTAGTTTAGGCAAAATCAGAAATATTAGCAACTATATTTTTTTTAAAATAAGCGAAAAATGCAGATATTCAGTGTGTACTGAATAAAGTAAAGTGACCCATTATACATATATTCACTTGTAGTCCATTTCTATACATATATAGATAGAAGCAAAAGAAGATTATGTAACCAATAGCCCCAGGTTTGAGAACTGTAACCTAACTTGTACTAACTATAATAATAATTAGCAAATCTTTATTTTGTGCATAGCAACTGAAGCATTTAAATTATTTGCCTGAATAAGTTGGCATGATTTATTACAATAAATGCTAGCTAGCTGTGAACTTAGATGCCCCTTGAGAATGCCTTAAAACTCTGATCTCTCTTTTCATACTTCCTAAAAGTTCTATGTTCGAAAATGTAAAGCATAATGCATTATATTTAGTAACAAGAAGATAAAGGAAATTGGCTTTCAGTTGTCCTTTGCCAGTGACTAGCTGATTATAAACTTATAACAAAGTCACATGTCAAGATTTCCTTACATACAGCATAGTGCAAGCATATTGTTTAGATTAAAGAAGGAATACTGCAGAGTGGTGTTTATTGCACAATACATCCACACTAAACAAGTCCCACAATACTTGGCTACTGTTATTATTTGAAATCAAGTTATTAAGGTGCAGTAGTGGAGAAATTTCAACAGCCTAAATTTTTGAACTTTCTTTATACAGTAGATTGTGGTTTGGGACATGGGGACATGACTTCCTTTGCCATATTTTCTAGCTAGAACACAGGCTTTTTCCAATTTCTGCATTACTGCATCTACCTCAACTTTGTAAAGTACAAAAGATATAAAAGTTGCAAGAATACCAGACACTTGATTTTATTGGACATTTTAGTGGACTTAAAATGCAGGTGCTATAATGTAGCATCACATAGTATCTACAGCAGCTAATAATAGCAGCAAGCAATGTTTGTAAAACCAGCTATACTGGCAATTATGTAGCATCACAAGCCTGTTTACAATGCAAATGAGTGTTAGGATTATAATTTATAATTTTATTAGAAATGTTAAAACTCAATATTCACAGCTATTTTGTTATTGCTGCTTTACAGCAATGGTCTGCTGCAGCTGCAGCACTAGAGGCTTGCTGAGTGCAGGTGTTCCTACATTCAACTAATTCATATCTAAGCAAAGCCCCACCACAACAATACATTCTATCCACAATAACAGATGATCACATGATAAAATACTCAGCAACCTTGTTGTCGTACAAGAAAAGCTACAATACTGTTGAGTTGTGTGCATTTCTCTATTGAGTATCTTTTTACTGGAGATTAGCTCAAATTCATAATTTAGAGCTATTTGTGACAGACACTGGCATGATGGAAATATTTGTATGTCTCATTTCAAGTGCTTTAACATTAATTGAGTCATTCCAAACCAATTAGTCTCCAAAATATTATACTCTTCTAGTTGAAAATATTTGGATAAACCAACCAATAGTTTCCAATATTTTGTAGACTTATCTATTAAAAACTCACTTACTTATCTATTAAATATAGACTTATTCATATTTATGTAGACTAATTTATCTTCTCAGAACATAAACTAAAGTGAGGAACCTAACTCAAACAAAAAACACCACAATAAAGTGCATAGTAATTGAGCACAAATATAAACTGGTAAAGCAGACAAACAAACCTCGCTTCGAGTTTGCTCCATCATGTCTGTTTGCTGACGAGTCATCTGTGCAAGATTGTCTTCTGCTCTTTTGATTTTACTCATGAGATCGTTCTGTTTGCCATTTAAATCTCTCTGTACAGCTTCACTCTCTTCCTCGTACTTGGCCTCCATCTACAATCAGGACGACCCTCTCCCGTTTTTAATCAAAAGTAACTCAGAGCACTGACTCCTTACATAATTAGTCGATGAGCTCAAAATTCTAAACCACTTCTCTGTATTTGAGTTGCGTTGGAATAATCTGCTTGCATCCCATGATACTTCAACATAGCTCATTATAAAGGCAATTACTATCCCAAATTGCTACTAAGTGCTAATTCCAGAGATCGGCAAAAACTCGTAAGTTTTTCAAGATGTATGACCCTGAAGCTAGATATCAGCTCACCCATCTAAGCTAGATAGATGCAGCTATAAATAGACTTCCTTTTCAGCCTCAGAAGTGTAGAAGAACCCCCTTAGGGTGAAACTTTGACTATCAATCAATTATTGAACTCTTTAAGAGTTCGCTTTGCTTTGAAAAAGTTAATGAATGAACATAAAATACTCTGAAGTAATATTTTTAACTCATCAAAACTCAACTTTATTAGTAGTTCTTTCCATTTAGCACTAATTTTAAGTAATAACTTTAGGTGTTCAGGGTTTAGTGATTTGTATAAGATCAATCACGAAAGGTTATGACTGAAATACTGCTCACGTTGATTAGTTATAAGGTATAGAATACTATTTTGTCTGTAACAAGTCATTTACCTCCAATTGTTGAAATTCTAAATCTTCAAACACCTTCTTTTGATTTTCAAGACACTCCAGTTTATTTTCGTATTCAAGGAGGAGATCATCTTTTTCTTCATCAGCTGCAACTCTGAGCAATTCTTCAATCTCCACTCTCCTCTCCTCTAGTCTTTGTAGCCTTTCTCTCGCCTCTTCAATCTTTTTTGATCGCTATTTGAATGAAATATGCAGAAATTCTGTTTAACCTATGGGCAGTGTGATTAGAATGATAATGTGAACATTTCTATCTTTAAGCAAAACCATTGCAACTGAGAAAAATATCTCACTCGTGAATCTTGTGGCCATTCATTCTAAAATTTGTTGTTGTAATTAACTCATGCTGTTCAAAAGATTTAAATCAAGCTCACAACTACTACAGTTACCTTTTTTAATGAAATGGAACTAAGTAGTATTTTGATTAAATAAATCAACACTCTCCCCAAGTCTGCTTAAAACTAAGGTTCTGGGAATAAAAAGGAACACATAGAGCTGTAAAAGTTTAACTTTACAATTAATTAATAATTAATAAAGCATTGAATCTTTAGACAACTCCAGTACAAGAAGCCATGCAGTGTTAGTAGATGCTGCATGCAATGCTGCCTTACCTCTTGCTGCTGCTTGGCATAGCTATTCATGAGTATGAGTCGTTTAGATTTAAGCATATCACCTTCTTCCCACTGAGCTTGTAGCTTGTTGAGCTCACTTTGCTGTTCACCTTGTAGCAAAGCCTGCTCCATTTCCAGCTGGAACCAGCAGAGCAAGGTTAGGTTGAAGGTGAACCGTTATCATTAGTCAATTATAATTGATGTCACCTGAACTGTTAGTAGCTAGTACTAAATAGTGTCTACTAGCACGAGATCACTATGATTTGATAAGCAGCTCTCTAAACACTGAGCAGTACCGTAATGCAAGGTGAAGTGGTTATTGCTTCTCCCACAACTCACTCAATGGCGAGTGTGCATAGAGGTGCATTCAATTTGTATTGTTAGTTGATGTATTGCAAATGAGAAAAGCTGTTATAATTGAATGAAGCTGTGTTATGATTGTATTCTAATATAAGCCGCTAAAAGGTATTGTATATTTTTCAAGATCTAATAACCTTTCTGTTGAGGAATACACTTTCTACTTTGTATGTTGCAATGAATAACATTTCAAGTATAATATTTCACAAAAAATTAATTTGAAATATAAACACATTAAATAAAATACATTGATACTTTACCCTAGCTATCCTATTAGCTATGGTAGTCATTTGAGCTCTGCAAAGCATTTCTGTATATTATTTTAGTGAAGCAATGAGTTGTTACTAATTTAATAGTTGCTGTAACACCCCACGCTGTAGACTCAATACTTCCATCTGTGTAGCTGTGAGTTAACTGAACTCAGCTATGTCCAAAAATAGCTTTTATTCTATTTGAGTTTGAGCTGTGACGTGGTGTACGTTCCCAGCAGGAAATCGTTTCATTGTGTGATGCCAGAAGAGCTTTATATATGCAAAATCTGCCTATAATATGCTGCTGCTGCTGTTATATAAGCTACCTTGCAAGAATGAAGCCACCCACTATAACATGATACGTATTATTAATTATAGTGCACAGCTACCTAAGTATAAAGTAGCACAGATGACACATTTACTTAAATTCTGTCTGGTGTAACTCTACACACTACTAAGCTGTTTTATCGAAATACTAGGCCAATTATTTGCTAATACACTATAAACTGCTAATATACTATAAACTTTATACTATAAATTTCATAGTATAAAAAGCTACATGAGCAATTATTGTTAGTTGACATCTACCAATTGCTGCTACTAACCGCTACCGGTTATTAAGCTGATGCTGCCGCAGTCTGACCTACTCACCTCTCTGACAGCCTCAGACTGCTGCGTCTCCACCTCCATGATATTAGACTTAATCTTGCTAAGTTTCTCTCTGTAGGTAGACCTGGTGTGTCTCAGACTATTGAGGTTAGAAGTTATATCCTCAGACTACAAGAGCAGAAGACAGTAACTATGGCGAATAAATTGCCACATGTACCTGAACTTTGTGCAATGAACAGATGATTTGCATTTAATAGATTTTGTTGGCCAAGTGTTATATAATTGCTTTCTTAGGGAAACAGGATGAATGAGGGTAACATCAGACTACTGTTTAGTTATTCATAGCCCAGTTAGCAGACAGATTCCTATCAGCAGGTAAAATATGTAGAGAGAAAGTATGTAGAGTAGATGTTATCACAGTGACATATGTTTATCTTAAGTAAATTATCATGCAACATGCAAAATTAGACTGAGAGAGTTTAAGAGCTCAACTATCAAGATTCTTTGATTCAATACATTATTTCTATAAAGTAACCAAGATTTTAAAACATAAACTTCAACTGCTTACATGGCATCAGGGCACGAGATGTGCACAAAAGATAATCTTCAACAATTATTGCAAGAGAAGACAAATCTAACTTACTCCTATTTTATTTATGATGACTTAATAACTGAATTGTGTTACACAAATAAACATTATATTGCAGTTCTATTTGAAGATGTGTTACAATCATTATAATTATTTGAAATATAATATTTAAATGAAATTTTGCAAAGGTGAGTCTACATTGCAGTTTTCAAACTTTTTTTTAAGCACAAGCTTTTCACAAATGGTGAGCCAAATAGAAAATAATAAAGATTAAGTAGGCCTACATGTATTGATAAAAATTACCAAAATTAAAATAACTAGTAGAATATAATACCTCTAAACCAATATATAGTCATACTTTTTACTTTAACATACTAAGAGTTAATAGAGTGCAATAGGCAAGCCCATTGACAGGTGTTAGCGAGTGATGGACTTTCTCACATTGATCATGTGACAGTAGGCATAATATTGCCTAACAGCAGCCTAATCATCAGCATATGCACATGCTGTGTAACAACTAAGCCTAGGGCCACACTGTGCGTATTTTCGCATGCGAAAATTAAAATCACAAGTAGCAAAGGTGTCCACTGTAGCGTCAGTGATGCGTGGTAAATAAAGCTTTCATTTTTAAATCGCACTCGCTTTCAACAAAACGCAATTTACTGGAATATAGCACTAAATAAAGAAATTGGGCTCGCTGAATACCTACCAGCCAATTAGGTGACGACGACAGAGACGATTCGCACTTGCGTTGAAAATGCAGAGCGACAAGTGCGAAGGTTTTCTCAACGCGCACAGTGGACACCTTTGCTACTTGTGATTTCAACTTTCGCATGCGAAAATACGCACCGTGTGGCCCTAGGCTTAGTGACAGTGTGAAACGGGTCTGCCAGTTGTCATTCACACAGACAGATGTTTAACAACTTACTCTGTTTCCAATTTGAGGCTGATATTGATTATGGAAGCCCTAGTACGGGGCTCCCTCCATTTCTCATGAAATTCCATTTCTCACGAAGTTTCATAGGAGTTTCATAGGTCACGGGAAGGGCTTGGGCCCCAATTTTGTGGCTTATATATGTGTGTACAAGGGGCAAAATGGTGGAATTTAACAGATCCATGAGTTAAATCTGGTATTCTACTATGTCCTGAATTGAAGTTTTGGGACCCAGAACTTAGTGAGATATGGAGGGAGCACTGTATAGCTTAGTGAGATATGGAGGGAGCACTGTGGTATGCTAGTTCTAGAAGTCTTGTTCCAAATTAGTGACTAAATTGGCTCAAAGTTCTTTTGACAACTAAACATCATTCGTAAAATGGAAAGTTCATCTTGCAAACTTCATATCAATGTTTGCCAGCCAATAAGTGAGTGCAAGCTTTCAAGCTTATCAAATGGTATTAGGTACAGTGATATTGCAGTAAAGGTTTTTATTTGAATTAAGGTAGTCACACTGTCGTCCCACACCCAATATTAAATTAGAAGTTAGAAACTTAAGCTAAGGTAAAATTTACATCCCTGTACCTAATAGATGACTCAGAGATGTGAAAATTAAAACCTCCTTTTACAGGATCGAGTATTACATTGAATAGAATATGGTCAATGTGATAAGGTGGATAGAATAGGATATGGTGGAATAGTTGGAGTTAAATATCTGCAGCAAGTAACACCAATCAGTATCTCAGGAAAACATGTTTAAAGCAAGTGCACAATGTAGACATTTTTCAACCAGTCATGACACAATAAAATACACTTACAGGTTGTAAAAGTTCTTTCAATAGTACATTACTGCATGATGGAAGAAAACTTTACATTTGCACATTGTTAGAAAATGGGTTGCAGGGGCAGAGAAATTTAGATAGCTCAAGTTCTTTAATTCTCTTAATAAATTTTAGTTTGAGGCACAAGCTAAAACAAACTTATTTTGCTACATTTACTGCACCTACCTCAGAAAGAGTGACTATACAAAAAGTTTACAAACCTGAGAAATCAACTATAACCAGTAGGACTTGATGCTCCCTACTAAACAGTGACTAAACTGAAGCTCAAGCTATCTATCTACTGACGAGGTATGACTAACCAAAGTTCATGTATTCATAGCTTCACCAACAATCTAGTCAATACAATATGCCGACAGGTTGGCAAGACTTGAACGCAAGTTCAAAGATTATGATTCCTAACAAAGTCAAGAGTCTGATTACATGTTGGCAAATAGCATACTGATAGCATAAACTGTATAGACTGTGTAGTATTAGCATAGCATAGTCATAGTGGTGGTATAACATCCAATACTACAACTTCGACTTAATATTTTCTCTACTTACAGTTCCAAATTAAGTGAGTTCTTTCTAAAATATCCAAAGCTTTGCAATCCACGGGGTATTGCTATTATTGGAAACTAATAAGAAGAAGTTTATTTAGAGCTAAGCCTAATTTCGAGTGTCAAATCTTGAACGTAACTGACACACAATGAACGAACACTACTACTAGACTGGACTAGATTAGTGCCTTTTAGTACATCAAAGTCGCTGCAGAGCACGTGAAGCTCTCTATTCCAACCTATAGCTAGTAGGAGATCGTGTCAAATAACTTACCCAATGCAGTAATACAGTGAAGTCTTTGTTTGAGCCGTATAATATTTACAACCAGAAACCATAAAAATGTAAATATTTGTATACAAAACACGCAACTAATCTCTCGTATATTTATAGTAGAAGTGAAACTGGAGAACAGCTACTTGTCCATTCAAGCGTGACGGTGCTGGTGCGGTTAAGCCGTGCAGGTAGCTCTTAGCTTATGACAGAGTTCAACCACAAATAATTTATGGCTTTCATTTCTGCACTGATGTGATATTGTTCCATGTATGACCATTACAGCAAAAGAGATTACAATATGACTTATGAAATATAGCACGTTGCTCTTTTAAACTAAAATATTTACACCAAAAATTGGCTAATGTAATTATTTACTTTGCTAATTTCCACTTCATTAGTTGACCTTTAAAATCAAATTGCTGAAAGTGATAAGAATTCGTACTGGTTTAGATTGTATGGTTACCCTACATTACACTGTAGGCTACACTGATAACATGAGAGATAACTCCAAAAGTGCTATATAAATAATGCATTTCATGACCCTTAGACTTTACTGCTCACTAGAATTTAGACATTTAATGTTTAGACACAGTTAAATAGCAACATAACTGTGTGTTATTGTCAGTTTATGGTATTTTAAAATGTGTTCTAGATGGAAGATGGCAGTCAGCAAAAAGTTTTAACACTAGTAAGGCACAGTACTAAAGATAATTACAATTAATAATCATTAAATATTCTCACAATTGAAGATAATTATTGTAATTTCTTGAGACTGCAAGGAAATGTGCTATACTACAGTCCGTGGACAGCTGCTGTGCTCTTCAAATCAATTTAATGAATGGAAGTAGCAATTATAATACTTGATAGTAGATAGTTTGTACTAACATTGCCTGTAAAGACA
Source organism: Bugula neritina (assembly GCA_964035545.1). Taxonomy (NCBI): domain Eukaryota; kingdom Metazoa; phylum Bryozoa; class Gymnolaemata; order Cheilostomatida; family Bugulidae; genus Bugula; species Bugula neritina. Next base: position 5,630,875 of record OZ037765.1, on the reverse strand, counting down.
TTACTAGTTCACTTTATAGATAAGCAGATGGCTACAGGCTGAAGCTATCACATGTTACAACAGACTGTGGAAAATTTAGTCGTAGAATAGTGCAATGAGTACAGCAGTAACTGAAAGAAAGAGTACGCAGAGCTGAGTGGGTGTAGAAATTGGAATAGCAGAAGCTTCTAGTTAGTTGATGAACTTTTTAGCCCTGCACAATGGCAAAACAAAGATGCTTGCTGAAAAGTTCGATCTTTAAATTTTACTTTTGCTTACACATTGAAATATTTTTCAGGAAATTTTTACACTATACTAGAATCAACATAGCATTTCTAGAATTATCTTACCTTGACAGTTTCTGTAAAAGAGGAAGGCAACTCCGGAGCAGCTGTATTAGAGCTGCAAGCACTGCTAACGACTGTAAGTTCTGAAGATGAACTATCTATGCTTCTGTGTGGCTGTCTTTCTGGGTTCGAATCACCTGAGTTTCTACTAGTGGATACTTTTCTAGAAGATTCCTGGTTTGAGTGGGAGGGCACAGGAGGGGCAAATGTTAGCACCTCTGCAGGATCATCGTATATCCTGTGATCATCTTCGTAGGCGGACTTGCTCATTGGTGAGGTCAGAACTAGGCAATCAGGAATAGCCTTAGGTTTAGACTCGGAGAGAATATTGTAATCCGCTGGGCAGTCGTATAAGTGCTGATCATCTTGATAGGCATGTTGTGATTGGCCACCAGATTTACTGGTATAAGTAGGGTTGCTAGTGGATAGAACTTTGTTACTATGGTTACTCAAGTTAAACGCTTCTTCTGTTCTAGAATGAGGAGGTGAGGTTTGAGAATGGAGGAGAGAGCCATTAGCTTTGTTGATGTGATGATCAATGCGGGTGGGTGGCGACAACGCCCTAGCTGATTGAATACTCTCACTCAATACATCTGTAACACAACGACTGTACATTGTAATTTAAAACTTGAAAACATTTATATCTTTTTTGATAGAAAAAATATCTTTTAACAATGATATTCTGATTAAAAGGTTCATATTTTTTTGATACCTGACATTTTAAACAAAGCATAAGTTAATTAACTCACTAATTAACGAATAATTCAAATAACTGAGACAATTGAGATTACCATCTTGTATAACTCTTAGATATCTGAAACTACATGAAACTAACCCTGACAATCTGTCACAGGTTGTCATCATATGAGATGGGAACAGCTGTTTTCACTCACCTGGCATCTGCGAAGGAAGTGTAGCTGCATGGCCGTCATAGTGTGATGATAGAACACTGGTTAAGCCAAGTGTCTTTGGTGGTGTTCCTTTAGTGTCGTAGTGGGCAAGTTGTCTCCCCTGAAGCTTTTCAGATTTGACCAGAGGGCTGTTAATCTGTTTCTCTGAGTCTACTTGCTCTTCATACTGAGCACACATGGCCAGTATCTCCTCTAGTCTCTCCTGCTCTTTCTTCTCCATGGCTTCTTCTAGCTTTCTCTCTTCAACCTGCCATATTAGTTAGCAGCAACTTAGAGTAGCTTAAATACTCAATAGTTTTGAGGTAGGTGCAGTAATACAGAAATTGAGAAAAGCCTGTGTTCTAGATTAGAAATTTAGCAAAACAAGATATGTTCTCAGCCCGCACCCCAAACCAGAATTTATTAAAAAAACTAACGAAATAGAAAGCAGAGAAATTTTAAGCCTGGGAGCTATAAAAATCTCTCTACTACTGAACACAAATGACAATTTCAAGAATGTAGTTCTCTAGTTGACATTGGTTTAGCCTTTAGCAACTTTAATTTATTCTCCAGTCTTGGAAAACACAAACAAAAGTTTCAAAAACCGCCAGGCCAAACCTTAATGTGCCTAAATATTGAAAAGCTAGTATATACACCAATGTTGCATTATAACATGCTGACATCCACATAAAAATTGATCAACTATTTTAGACAGATCAGGCTATAAAGAGTATCCCTAAAATTATTAAAAGTAAATTTAATGAAAGAATAATAATATTTCAAACTGTCCATACTTATAAACACATAAATGATAAAAATATTTCTCACCTAAAAAGAGCACACCATCCTAAGATTTTATGTAATATTAACTTGAAGTGAACTTGTTCACACTAAAGTACAGCTCCAACTAACTAACTGCATCAATTTATGACAGATGATGCATACATGCTTATAACATTCCATCAACTGCTAGTATAACATAGCTAGGCTACTCTAAATCACCCTAGGTACCAGTGTTATGTTACTTAATAGCTGTCTAAATACGTATGGAATTAGAATAAACTGGCTGTCTGCCATAACAAATACTTGTACTGTACTAGCTAGCAGGTAGTATTGAATTCATTGACTATTTTGTTACTAATTAGATATTAGTTATAATAAGAGCTTCTTGATATGTGTGAAACTAAATACTTATAATCGCAATACAAACGAACTCATGGTCTGTAAAGAATTATTATATTATCAGTGATTTTTCTTAAGCCAATCATACTGTAATTTAATACATTGTAGAGAAAAAGTTGCTTTTAACTATAGTTCTAGAGAAAGTCTTCACCGTCTTAGTGCAAACAACATCTTTGTATATATTCAACAAAAAAGATGAGGCAAAAGGAAAAAGTTTGCATAAAAACTAGAAGGTAAAATGTAATTAGTGAGAAAAATACGATATTTTCAGTATGGAAGACATTAAACAAAGCATTGTACAAGAAGTTTTGAGAGAGCCTACGCCCTGGATGAAAAATCCGACATTAAAAGAACTTACTTCTCAAAAGGCTTTCAACGCACTCGCCATCCAAACAAAATTCATAAGACATAATTATTAAAAAGTTAGACCATTGTATTTTTGCTACTGCCTCTATAAATGGCAATTTTACTCATTATATCTATGGAATAAATTATAGTGTTGTGGAATAGCATCTTAAGATACATGAGAGTGAAAATCACAAACATTCTCTGGTGACCGTAGGAAGCGTTAATGAGCAGATTATTGTTATAAAAACAAAAACAAAACTGAAATTCTGGCAAAATTTCAACTATGCATAGAATTTTAGGTGCACATCATCCATGTTGTTTTATATCTGGAAGCACAAGGACAATGAAATGTAACAGAAAATGCAAACTATAATATACAGGTAATTTCATTGAATTAATCACAACAAGTTGATAGCAAACAGCTGCCTCACTGTTTTATTTCAATGCTATAACCAGCTGCAACACGATAGGTTTGTATTTTGTTTTGGCTGTGGAACAATAAAAACTTTTAACAATGGGAAATAAACAAGCGGGTTATTTTAACATAATATCCAATCAGCATGACCACTTTGAGATTGTTTGTAGGAAGCCACAAATTCAGGGTTGTTTAAGGACAAATATTTGCTGCTCTCCATTAATAGTCAATATTTAGAGTACAGTGATTATGATCAAGTTTTTATATGAGTTTCACCTCAAACATTCTATTCTAGAATTAAGATTCACCCAACTTATAGTTGTTATGAATAGTATAGTTTATAGAGATTAACATTTTAACAGCATGACATGTTTGCTTATAAAGTTATATGTATAAATAGCTTATAATTCAAGAGCTTTTGAACTATTGACAATTTGAAAGAAAGTAAAAGCATAAGTGTACGTAATTAGCAAAGAGGTATAGAGTTGCGTTATATAAGTTTATGTTTTATAAGAATAAAAACCATTTATAGGAATTATTTTCTGAACTTTGATTTTTGAGTTAAGAAGGAAGCAATTTTCTGCAGAAATTGGGAGCAATTATTAAATTTTCCCTGGTACTATGGTGGATACTTTCAAGCTGTTAAAAATAATTTCTCTACTATATTGTCTCAACATTTGAAAATAAAGTTTTCATTTAGCAGCTTTAGATTGAAAAGTCTTGTTCAATACCAATTGGTTAATAATTATTCCTAATATTGTTTGTGCTTGCATAAATAAAACTATATCTTGCACCATGAAGAAGTTATGACACTTTAAGATTAAGTATGTTGATACAAAGGACCAAAAGTTGATAACATTGATATGAATAACCATGGGAACTTAGAATAATCTAGCAAAAAACTTGTTCAAGATTGGATCGATCCTTGTTTCAAGCTTCTAGTTCAGTTACATTAAACTGCATTGAAATTGATTGCTCATAAAAATACAAACAACTTGCACTCACTGTATTGTATAGGCCAGCAGTTATTAAACTGACATACAGGGTTACTTCTTCCTTGAATAACAATGAGCGACTAGACAAAAGTAATCGATTGAGTGAAACCCAAGTAACAGTTTCCTTTAAACATTCCATCATACTTTTCTTAAGTCAGCTTAACCGATGTGTGTTTAGTGCCTAAATATATGTGTACTACTAACAAGTAAACTCACACAAGTTTATAGTCACCATCCCTTCGAGAACCCCTGATGTAAAGGGGTTTTCTTGTAAAACAGGCTAAGGACTTACTCATATGTGGCACAGCAACAATAATGGCTGGATGCTTTTCCTAACATCACCATTGGCCTTTACAGGGGATCGAACCTATGACTTCCTGCTTATTAAGCCATGCGCTCTAACCCCTAGACCACAGCTGCTCTCAGGTACAACCGGCAAACCACAAACCAGAAATAGTATGACTCACCATCTGCTGATGTTTCATAGTCAAGCTGTTAGTCATCTCTTCACTAAACACGTCAGGGTGGTCCAGCAAGTCTTCAGTAGGAGTTGTACAGCTACTAGGTGAACACAACTCATCATCAAGTCTAACAGTACCAGCCGAACTAGTGCTCCCCCATATCGAAGTCTCAGTGCTGATCATAGAAAGAGTTTTGAACTCTGATCTTCCATTTCCTAACGGAGTTGCCATGTTGGTGCTTGAGCCTAGAGGTGATTGTAGTTTTGGTTTTGACTTTCCTAGTCCGGGAGCGGGTTTAGGTTTAACCTCCGGCTTGAATGGAGGTTTGATTTGCTGTGATGACTCACCATTAGTAACTGACTTTGCTTTTGCTAGAGCATCAGAGTTAATTTGCGCTTCATCTGTAGATAAGCGTGTGGTATTAGTATCCTTAGTAAACAGTTTCTCTCCAACATAGTTGAGATAAGAGAACTTACTGTAGTTGGGAGTTGTCGGTGGCGGTGACATCACTTCCTCTTGTGGCGGTGTAGCTAGAATTTCAAAGCGTTTGAGCTTATTTTTAAAACTCTGTTCGGCTAAATCATCGCGAAACTTGGAAGAAGAGGGTTCAATGCTGCTGACTGTACTTGATGATGTGGAAGTTAACAACACCGACTGACCTTTACTGTATTCTTCTAAAATGAGTATTGTTAACTAATAGATTATTGGTCCTTCATGTACTAGTTACTAGTTGACTTATACTAACTACAGTACTTCTTTTTAAGATACAGAGCAAAAAACAGCTACAAGCTATACAATGTCTGTCCAGCAAGCAGATAAATGATCGCAATAAAACAACTTTCTTCAGAACAAAGATATAATTAATAAATTACAGACCTGCTAGTGCAGTGCAGTAATCAACTACACTCTGAAGAGAGTATTTCTCCAAATATTTATAATGCCTGTTGATGTGCCATAAAACTCTAGCTAAATAACTTTGACTTTAAGTGTATACATGCCTAGCTAGTTCGGGTTTTTAGATCTCTCTTGAAGGCAATTGAACATAATTGTTTACAATACATGCTTATAAAAGACCATTATTAGCCTTTAACCTTCATTTCTATTCCGCTTCAGAGATTGTGCAGCACAATGATTTAGAACACTAGCTTATACAAACTACTAACAAAGTTTTGGTAACTCAAATAATACATCATTTATTTGAATAATAAAAAGAGACCAACTGGCAGCATTATATGAGTCATAATGACTGACCGCTTTGAGTTATATTTAGCTATATGATTCATAGCTCTAAAACTGTTTACATACAAAGTCAAACTGTGTTTTCTAAATAAAATTTCTAACTGTGTTTAAAAACCATATGTACTGAAACAAATTGAATTTACACTACATAATATATACATGCATATATACATGCATATATACATACATATATACATGCATATATATAGATATTGCAAGTATTGGGTAAAGTATAATTATTAATTTACGTATGGCCGAAATGTAAACACTCAAAAGTGTCAATTTTTCATATACTATTTAATTAAACTAGTAAAATTCTACTAAAAACATTAGTGAATACCTTTGTCAAGCACCTTGGTGGTAGTGTCAGCGTGGTCTGAGTTGCTATTTGAGCCTTTCAACTTCATAGCTTGTTCAGGGTGATTAAAGCGAAAGTAGTTGGATCGTCCCAAACACAGCATACAACCTGCAACCAAGGAACTTCAGCTAATGACTGATCACAATTAATTATGAGACACAACACGATCATGATAGGCTGTTGATAATAGATAATTATATTGTGTGAAGTATTGCTATTTAGTGCAGATGAGTAGAAATTAGTAAATTGAATAGATTGTGACTTGAAGCGTGAGCATGACAGTGGGCAAATATTTAACAGTGTCTAGCTGCTATTAAAAGGGAAATACTGAGTGCTCATATATCGATGTCCTTTCACACTCTTAATCCAAAGTCAATCATGCAAAAGCTATTTATTTGATGATGTAATAGTGACAAATGATAACTCTGCCCATATGACAAATGGTAGCACGTACTGTAAACATTATTAAGATTCCAGATTATTTTGAGATAAAAGTGAACAATGACTTGTGATAGTGTTATAATTGCATCTGTACACTAACCACATACTAGTTCACAGCCATTAAACTACGAGTATAACTACTTATAGATTCAGTTCAGTGTTCACAGCATTTTAAAATGAAAAGCATTCTGAAGTAGCTTTTTCTATTCTGTTAGAGTTGCTTACCCGAATAGAAGTTTTATTCATAATCAGGAGAAAACAACTCAAACTACCCACCTTCCTATAGTACAAGGATGCAGAGCTGAATAAAGGCAGTAAGCAAAACTGTTATTGAAAACATAAGGAAAACTTTAAGTTTGTTCAAAGATGAGTAACAAATTAAAAATTTCACTACTTTAAAAGAAGCAATGTAAAGTACTTTTGGAAAATCCAAGGTAGTCAAATTTGTGATTCATTAGCATAAAACCGCACAGCACCTCGATTAAAGTGTTTTAATGCCAATAACCATTTTATAAAATGACTTAACAGCATTGTCCACTCTTTAAGTCAATCTATAGCTTTAGCTTGTATATTTAGATATAAAAAGCTTCAAAATAATATTTGATGGCAAATCAGTTACAACTCACCCTGATTTAGAACCACTGAGTCAGATATGACTTGACCATCGACAGCAACGGCAGCGTTATTGAGGGGAGACAAAGTGATTGCCAGTTGATTGCTGTTGATATAGCAGTGCTCACCTTGGATCTCTGGACCATAGATGCATATATCCTGGTCTTTATTGCTCCCAATACGGGTTATACCTGGGGAACCACACGAGTAAATTCTTATATTAGTACAGTTTATTTTCAGGCAGGTTAGTGTTTCATTTTTGAGTTGAAATAATTTTTTAGGGTTGTATAGTAAACACCACTGAACTTTAAGCAAATTTAATTTTAAAACTTTTCTTTAAAATATTATGTAATAAGCTTTATAAACAGGTAAAGGTAGTGTTACTACAGTGAATAACTAATATAAATCAGTGTTATTACAGTAAATAGCTAATATATAATGCAGTGTAACTATAGTGCATAACTAATGTAATGCAGTAAATAACCAATATGTTTACTGCATGTAAATAGTCAATATAATGCAGTGTTACTACAGTAGTGCAACTAATCTGCATATCATAGTAGATGGTCTGAACACTATACAACTGGGAAACAGTGAACAATTATAGCTGCAGATATTTAATCATTAAAGACATTCATTTGAAAAGCTGAAAGATGAACTTGAATAAATGACCTAAAATCCAACAATAATTGAAATGTGACTTTGTGAACATCACATTGTCTGCACCCAGTAGCATTAGCCTAGCAATTCTTGCTTTGAAAGATATAATTTGGTTAATTAGATAAATGTAAAAAGTCATTCACATGTATGCTCCTAATTTGATTAAACGTGAATATTTGAAAGATGTGTCTACATATTTGAATCATTCTTTGCTTTCAGATTTGTACCCAAAAGTCCACAATAAAGAAAACATTGGCAGTAACATATTTTTAAGCTCTATAAGAAGTGTAAGCAGTAGCCTATTTATGTATACTATACTGCAGAGTACAAGCAAAAGTTTGGTGTAATCTTATTATTTAAGCTTAAAAACCATAAAAATTTTCTTTTTACCCAACATGCTTAAAACTAATTTGGCATTGATGATTTATTTAGTTGATGACTTTGGGAGTTGTCTTCCATATCAACTTCTGTTAGTACATTTACTTACATTATAATGTCAAGACAAAATTAATCAGAGCATTCTACATATATAATATTTTTTAATATAAGTAATCTATTAACGCATTCTTGCATGCTAGCTATACATAGACTGAAAGCAGACGTATAGCTTGTTAAAACTATACACAGGCATAAGATTTTCAGCACAGATTTATCTAAATCATTTTAGTACAGACTTCCCTAGCTAACTTGTAGTGACACCTCTACCTCTAATATGAAGTTTAAACATGTCACTTTCAACAGTAGCTTAACATCCCTTTAGTCTATTAACTATTATCAATATATTATTAGTAGCAGAAGACACCCACCATCATCCAGAGGAAGTAAAGTGATGGCAGTGCTCAGACGTCCTCCTCCCAAACTCACCAGATGCGGTTTATCTGTCCTGACTTTAAGGCCTCGTGTCAGCTCTTCCACTTCTAACTTATCCTACAGAATAAACAATGCTAGTTACCTCTTCATACTGTGATGCATTTCTTTGTGTTCTCAAGTATGTAACCATGGCGATGAGCAAACTTGAATTGCAGATTCTAACTAAAGCATGTAGAATGCAAATGAATGTATTTTTATAGAAACTATACTATTAGCTATATAATGAAACATCAATGCATAGCAGGTCTTACCAAAACTAATTATAAAAAGTTTGCTTGTTTTTATTAAATTCTAGATTACTATTCTACCAGAGGTGACTAAATAAAATTTTGAGTTAGTAAACTTGCTCACACATTCTCTCACACAAATTTTTTACCATGCAAGCTTACCTAATAACTATATAATTTATTATATTATTAACGTATATGTGAAATCTTTTTAACAAAAATGACATGCCAATAGTGGTGTTATAACCCTAACAGCACCGACTCACTCAACAGTATTGAGTAAGTCTTTACTGACTGCACTACCAGACCAACTACCAAGGAAGTTGGTGCTAAAGGCTTCAATGATTATTTTCTTTGTCAAGTAAAATGTAGCTGAAAACTGTATCAGCTAGAACTTTTCTGTTGTTTCATAAAACACTCTAGAGATACTAAAAGTAACTTTTTTTATCTGTACTTGTGTCGAACACTATAGTGCCGATGGCTAAATTGTTTGAGCAGAAAGTAGAAGTCTTTCTTTATTCCTTTTAGTAACAATTCAGACAAAGTTTATACAATAAAATATTTTAAACACAACCAATTTATGAATATAAAAATACTAAACAACTTCTTTTTCTAAACTGTATGTAACATAATTGGAATATAATATAGGAAAGGAGAAAAAACATGCAATTCAGTAAATAAAATGGTTGAAAAACTTTAAATAGAAAGAGCACCACTTGAATAGCTACTGAAACTTACAAACACAAGATGTTTTAACAAGAAATTTTGCTGCTTTGTATGATTAAGTGCAGATGCAGGTTTGCAGAGTTTTATGTAGCTGTTGGAAGCAGCAGCACAAGGACTAGAGATGTTGTCCAAAGCCCAGAATCACACCCTTTACAAAGCAGCAGCGGCCTAAAGGTGTTACCCAGCCCTGGGCCAATGGGAAATCTATTAGCTTTTATTGACTGGGCCTGGCCATACAAACAGAAACAAAACTCATCCACTCTTCTGAAGTAGCATGTAAAGTGTTATTTCAATCTCTACCAGCTTTTATTGTCTTCAAAATGAAATTTTAAAACTTAAACAATTAAAAACTGCTTTAATGTACTGTGTTCTCTTGTTAAGTGTTGAATTAACTTTTTAGTTACACCAATAATATGACTGCTACCCATAAATCCACTTCATATTGTATTACTTATCCATGACAAAAATTGGTGTACTGTCATTTACTTTATTTCTAAGCACCAATCAAAAGATGACATGATGATTGAAGTATTATACGACGATTGTAGCATGAGAGTTAAACATAACAATAGCCTAAGTTTGGGTGGTAATCAGTAAATTACTTAAGATAATAATGTAAATGTATTGGACAGCAAAGAAACTATAAGCATACATACATTTATCTTTTACAGGATGTTACTACTAGCTACTGTTATACATGCCAAAGAAAGTGAAACCATAGTAACCAATAAATATATAGAAACAGTGTGGGATCCCTTAACTATTTCCTGTGATCTCAATGTTGAACAAAGAAGCATTCACCTCAAACAAACCATAAACTAAATGTAAAACATATATTATATCAAACCTCATTCAAAGATGCCACACTGCTACGCTTATCCATGCTGCATATGCTACAGACTGCTAAACTGCTGATAGCTCGAGCTACACGACTCCTTTTTTGTGATCTTAAATGCTTACCCAAACCTATTTTACTAGTTTTTATCGAAATCATAATAGATTAGAGTATATAGTGAGTATTGTAAAGCCAAGTTGCAACAGACCTTATAACTGTATGAAGTTAGCGAGACTTCCTACTGGGAGATGTGATAAGATTAAACGCTGAGCCGAAAATACAGAACAACAAAGCATCATCTTGATACAAATCTCTTCAGAATACTGTCAGCATAATTACTATGCTGACTCTTGCACTCGACAGCTACTTTTGACAACATCTGCTACATACAGACGCATGCATTGGTCTATGAAACAAACAGGCAGTAGAGTTTGTGTAAACTGTAGAAACAGCTGATGCCAGGAGAGATGATAGATTATTTAGTTCATTGTCTTTGTTCACAGCTGTAGTGACACAAGTGAAAATTGGAGCATATGAAAGTGTACAGCGTTGCTGACATTTAAATAAAGGGATGCATGCAGAAATGAAAAAGAAACACAAAAGGTTAAAGTTATACCTCATTATCCAAATCAACTGTTAGAGATTTCCTTCTTTCCTGCTGTATAAAATAATGTTTGTACACATTAGAGACTAAAAAATGGCGTGGGAAGTTTTTAAACTGCTGCTTATATCTTTTATACTATATCATGTTTAGTGAAGCGTAATACAACAGACTTGGAATAAAAAACTCTAGTGTGCTAAAAAGTTTTGAGAAATCTACTTTGTTTTCCATAAGCTTGCTGAAATAAAATATGACAGTACAAAACATTGTTGGAAAATATAGGACAACTCCCACTAAACAAGTTTTATTATAGGTCAACAGATGACCTTATTAAATATAGCCACTAATTTTGCTAATGTCGAGTGACAGAATATGACGGAATAATTTGTTGGAAAGTGTGAATTTAAAAGTTTGTATTTCTCAACTTTTCGAAACTTGAAGAACATAAAAAAATTTAGTATATAGGCTAATGTTTCTCCAGATCTAACCACAATCCTCTGCTAACTCCAAAATAAACTATACAATTATTGCACACTACCTGAGCATGATATGTTACTTTACCATAAGCCAATGACTACATTAAATCAAACAGTTTGTATACTAAAGTGATTTAAAAAGATATTAGTAGCAAGTGAACAGTGTTTTGTACTGTATGTGTTAAATTCTACACTCATGAACCTACTGTAATTCCCCAGCATGCTACTACCTACAGTCCTACACCATCTAGTTATAGAAGTTACAGCCAGTTTCTACAGCTGCAACAATACCATAACTATAGATGACTATACTAAGAAGTAAATGCTGTGTAGCCTATACTATACACTACTGGCGCAATGCCATCTGATATCATACAAAAAGGAAACCATCTTCCTCTCTATATATACATAGTAAAACCAATGTGTGCACTTATATAAATGTTGTCTTGTCCAAAAATGTACTTTGACTAAAATGTTATTCCCTTGTTTGAAATGCCTTAGTTCCAAGGATTTAATCTAATGAGATATATTTAACTTGAGTCTACAGATATTATATAACAATAGACTGCTAATGACCCAATACAATATGAAGATGTGGTATTTACCTTAGGTCTTGGTTGAAATTGAATGTTAGAGTTGAGATCTTTTCTTGTTAGCTCCATGTTAAGCATTGTTACATTATCCAATGGAAAACTGGAAGACAAAATAGGTTTAAAAGTAAACAAAATTGACATATTGAGTCTAATTTATCTTTTTAATGAGAACTGACTTTTAAGCTTATCAGCTTCATCAAATGAATGAAAACTAAAAATACGACAGCAAAGACAGTGTGCTGCCACTGGAAAGCTTGCTGACCCTTCTAACAGCCACTGAGAGTGAGTGAGCCTCTACACACCACCTCCTTCTATGCCACTCAAACCAGCTGTGACTCTCATTACTATACACTTTCTCATGTCTACACTAAATAATTATTATAATTTATATGACAGATAAAATTTTTTGTTGTTGAGTAACATTTATTTTGCTATTGCTTCATTAATCCTTGTTGGCATGGAAATGCATATTTTTTCAATTTCTTCATGTTTTTGCAGTTACCATAACAAACTACATGATATAATGATTATATTGTGTACAATATTTGGGCTTTGCATGTAAATAACCCAATATACTGGGTGATTCAACCATTTATCTGGTTAATATTTACTAATGTAGAATAAATCAAAATTGCAAATTTCCATTTCCCTAATTTAAATGCCTAAAGTAGATGCAGGCCATTGATACTTTTTAAAGCCAGGGCCTGAAGACTTTTAGCAAATAATTAAAGCATAAGAATTTATCTGCCAGCAAACTGAACTTGTTATTTCTACAACAAATAACTAGAGAATTAAGCTACACAAATACTACATCTTAGCATATACAGCACAAAGAATGAATAAATATTATGTCCCGAAACAACCTCTATGGCTTAGCATCCTAGCTAGAACTTTCCCTTTATTTATTTCCCAGCCAAGGAAAACTTTACAAAAAAAAACTACACTAAAAATCATAAATAACCACATAACTGTTAAGTAATTCATAAACTTTTCTATTCTCATGATTTAGCATCTCCAACTGATAGGCCCCTCCATGTTACATAGAAAAATTTTAGAATTTATGTATAAATGAATAAACTTAAGTTTAGCTATGTCTATAGGCCACAGCTCATTTGCCAAGATGTTCTAGTTAATTGAGCAACAAAGGTTATTAGAATACAAAGAGCTTTTTACTGCCCTTCACACAGCAGATGAAAGTGTAGGCTGCTATGAAGGCATGCTTTGTCTCAACAGCCTCTGCTGCCCTGCTGCCGATGACTTCTGCTGACTCAGCAAACAGTTGGCAGCATCACTACAAGTATTCTAGACTGAGCGTGCCAGGGTTGGCTAACTGATACTATCTGGTAGAGATATAATGATCAGTATTCTGTAGTCCATGATGCTTTATATCGGCTGTTGGCTATTTATGTGTATTATACTTACAACTGCTGAATGACACATACCTGCTCAGCATGGTTTCTATGAGTTAGAAAAAGCAATGCTTAAAGTGATAATTTGATATCTTGTGTATTGTTTACCCATGGCAGCAAATGATAAAGCATAATAGTATAAGCAGTGTAGGTTTAGCTACAGAAGTTACTGATTAATAGCAAAAAAAGTGTAATGATAGCTCAGCTTTGTTTCTTATGTTACATTTATGTCTCTTGGTTTGGAGGGAGTTTGAAGGTATCAGTCTCTGTGCCCAAGACTGAGTGTTAGATATTAACTAAACCTATAAATATCTCAGTTTTAACAGCTAGAAATATGAAATGAGCAATAATATAACATATTAAGTTTTCAGAACCAACAACCTTTTGGAGTCTTGAACCTAATATTTTACCAAGAATAAAAGGTTTTGTCTTTATAGTCTCACACCATCATAAGATTGGTTATAGAAATGGATAAATATATATTATATATAGTACAACATATTATATTATAGAGCACAATATTTTATATTATACAGTGTATAGCCTATAATATACTATACTATATTATATAGTACAATATAAGGTTATATTATATTATATTATATAGAACAATAAATTATTATTATATTATATTATGTAGTACAATATACTATTAATAAAATTCCATCGATATACTCCCAAAGCTTGTTTGTCAAAATATGGGGTGCAAAGTGAAAAGTTATTTATTTTTTAGCTTGTGTTTGTGTTTTTGCTTTGACTCATAGGCTTGGAAAATCTGGTTGTTTTATTAAATTATCAGCCAATTTTTCATACTGCAAGTTTGCCATAAATCTAGGGCTATGTTAAAAATAAACTGCAACTCTTCACATATCTCACACCAAATTAAATCAATCTGCGCCTTATAGTAGGTTGCTATTGGTGCCTATTACAACAGTGAAAAATCAAAGTTTAGTTCACTTACCTTTAAGTAAACTTCCTTTTCTAGTTCTCTAAGAGTATGTTAAACAACTTGAAGATATACTTTGTTGACTGCTGTTAGTATCATATGCTACTACAGTGAGCTACTATACACCTGTACTCAGTTATGTTCTAGTAACTTACTAACTGATAATGTGCTTCTTCCGATCTGCCCACTGATCAGTCTAAATAAATAGACGACTTCCTTTGACAATGATCATCAGGCAGTAAGTTTATGACTTATGTCAACTTTTCATGTACAACTATTATAGTATTAGTAACACGTGACAGCTTACCTTCACGCTGTATACCACATTCTTACATGGAAATTGATGTAACTCGATATGCTTATCATACTTAATCTGACGTAAGAAGTCTAACTAGATGCAGCGTTCAGTATCGCATCTTATTGTTTAAGAATTTGTTGGGTACAAACTGGGGTCGCTATCACTATGACTCACTCCGATGCTGCGCAAAGGAGGCGAACATTAAACAATATCAACTGATACCAAACCAAACATAGGAAATACCAAAATAATCACAGGTCTTTACTTATCAACCCACTAGATAATATTTTATCAAGCTTGCTGTAAGATCTCTCGATCTTAGGCTTATTATCTGCTTTTTATACAATGAAGTCATTGTAGTAGTAAGTGCAAAGGTGTACTGAAGGTTATCTAAAATTGTGTTGAGATTTTGTTGCAATAAAAATTAAACAGGAAAAGTATTATCAAGTTCTTTGATAAACAGAGGTGCTAAGTCCAAAGCCCATCATAAGGTACTAATAAAACATAATATTCAAAATGATGGAGCAAAACTGTGAAGAAATCTCATCAACGCAAACATCATTATGAAATAGCATCTTTGTGCACAGATTTAATATGACAGATGAAAAATATAGATATATTTTTAATTTACTTGTGGATTTTACAAAGGGGAGCTTTGAAATTTGATATGAAATCAAGATAGAACTAATGAAACACGCTGAAGTCATAATTTATCATAAATATTATATAGTGTAGTCTATAAGATACAGATCAGCAAACATATGTGGTTGAAAAGCTTTTGTAAGAAATAATAATATCGAGAGATAAAAATCTACAAACAACAAGCTATTTCTCCTTCAAATGCTAGAAAAATGGGGCAGACACAATATGGGTATCAAAAACTATGCTAACAATAATAGCCACAACATCAGAGAAAAAACCAAGATGTATGTTTTTGTTTGTAATTATGCCAACTGCACGGGTGCAAAAGTTACTACATGCGGTTATCCCACATGAATAATTATGCTCCGCTTTTGGGCTGTGATTGCTTTTCTATAAACTGCATAATTATAGCTATATGATGTAACATTTCAAATTTGAAAAAAAATGGTATGCAAGTAGCTCAGGGCATGTGTTTTTTTTTACTAGACTTACTTCTTTCAAAAAAATTCCAACACGCTACATTTATGCACTAATTTAATGTATTTATATAAGTTACCAACTATATATTAGCTATCAGTTAAATACAACTTCAGGGTAGTATGTCCAAGCAAAATGGTTTTATAATGAATTTTGTGCATACATGTCTCATTTGCTGATGGTGTCCTCGACATGCACTAGCTTAAGATGGTACCTTTATCCACTAAATTCTCAGTCCATGGTTATGTTACGGGTTAAAATTTTACATTAGAAATTTCATAGCAATTAAAAGCTTGGAATTAGTCTTTAATTAGTCAGTCATAAGAAACTTTGTTGATAAAACGTTAACTTGTTGTGCTGTTTAGGTTTTAGATTTGTATAAAGCTCATTATAAAGGTATCCATAGCTTAAACTGTGTCATCAATTGTATACAAGTCTAAGAACCTAACCTTTTAGTGATGTGAGCAATAATCATTGATTTACTCAGCTACATAGCTTGAATTCTACAGGATGCTCAATATACACAGTGCCTAGAACTTAGCCTATTCTAGCAAGACTGCAATGTTATGGTATGTATATAAATAATTATAAGACTTTGATATGCATGGCCCCTGCATGTGGCAACATGTATCAAACACAACATGACATGCAAGTAGACAGCCTTATAAGTTGCAGCAGGTTTGTGGGGTCAGCATTTAAAGCTGCATATGTTGGAAACATCTCCCAATCCTTACACCAACAACACTCCACGTGCAAGATCATATTTTAGTGACTTATTTAAGCTTTATTTTAGCTTAAACTAGACAGATTTAAAAAGTTCACTAGGTTACTGAATTGCATTGCCTAATTAATGGGTTAAAAAAAAGTTTATCAACGCAGCGTATAATTTTGGTAGCGCAAAAACTGCCAAAATTGCAGAGAAAATGGGTAGGCTACAGGTCTTACATATGTAGAAAAGAAAGATAACATGGAAATGAGTTTTTGAGGAATTATTGTATGCGTAAATACTAACATTATGATAAATATACACTATAGTAACTCTATAATAATTATAGCCAATAAATAAATCAGTATGTACATTAATCTACATTAAGTTGGATGATCCAGTAATATATTACCAGCAATATATTTCCGATTGTATAATTTATTGTGCACGCACAATTCTATACCTGTTTATAGTATTACAGATTACACCAACAACAGATCATTATATCATTTTTACTTGAATTATAATATTACGTTTTTGAAGGAATTTGCAAAAAAGAACTGCCTATGTTTACATGATTTATATTTTTAATTCTTTGGGTTAATCAAAGTTGCCTTAATGGCATATACATCTTATAGGTTAGATGCATATGGAATTTCTCTGATCGATAAATGAAAACCTATAATATCTGCACAACATATTATTACTTGTGCTGAGCATATACCTAAGGCACATGAGCATTTAAGGATAATGAAAGGTTGTATCTAAAAAAATCATCAGTGCTAATTAAATTGTCAGTCTTTTTAACTTTTGATTAAATAGATTTAAAACAATTAATATTACAGCAATTAATACAAACCATGATCAAAAGGCTGTATAACTAATAAAATCATCCTAGCTCTCGTTGTTTAAAACAGAATTAAGCTGATTGCATAAGCTTCTCGTAGAAATATCATCAATATTCATCACATGAGTGATATAAACAATTCTTGTATGCATGTATTTGGTATGTTACAGCTTGAGAAGAGTTTAATTTATTCGTATAGTTATTGATTGTGAACATTTAGTTGTCGATAATCTCTTTTCTTTGAATTGTTACTAGTTTGCAGCTCAAATATATAACATTCCTATTTCTGTGAGAACCACTGATGGCAAAGATTTTTTAAGTAGACCAACAAAAGTTTATACCAGAATTTTATTAACATTAAAAAGAGTTATACACCATCAGCTAGTATTGCCCATGAAAGTGTAGAAGATGTTGATGCACAGGTGATCATTTCCTGAAAGAAGCAACAGCCACAGCAATAAAATACACAAAAGTATTTTTTCAATAAGACGACTTATGGCCATGCATGCAGCCCAAAAATTGAAAGAATTTTCTTTCAAATCAGAATATATGTTTCATTCCTACACTAGCTTAGAACTTATTAAGAGTATGCGCTGCATCCAAGATGATTTTATTTTTATTATCCTTCTTGATGACCTACTGCAGTTGTGTACAATTATTTTGCAAAAAAAAATTTTTGCAACAGCTGGCCACTTTTATCTGTTGCTTTATTAAACTTAAAATATGATGTCTTGTGCTATTCAAAATGATTAAAAATCATACATATATTATATAAAGGATACCTCTGTATTTTGAAAAATTGTCATTATATTTACAAAGACATTGCTATAACAATCAATTTGTTATAGCTTCTTAAATATGGGCAAGTTTGTAGGCTTAATAAACAAATTCAAGCCAACTGCATGCTTGCCTAGTTGCTAAAGGAATTAAAAGATTGTTACATGGACTTGAGTCAAGCACAACAATTCAATTGATTTGTCTATTCAGAGATAAATGCAAAATATGTCTTTAAGATATTAGATTATCTATGGTTATCATCATATTACCATGTTACCAAGTTCTTGTTTTATGGTTCTCCAATATATAAGAATATAACTCTAAAATCTAAACTATAATATTATTGCATTAAAAGTACAACAGTTTATGAGAGGATAAATCTCAATTTCAACGTATAAGTTCGTATTCGGGTGGTACGAACAACAATTCCGGCCAAATAACTTTCTTGAAGTGGCCCGACAGTGAATCCGAAACCATATGGCCACATATATATAGTATACAAATATCGATTGGCCAAAAAGGAGCGCGCCAACGTACCCCTTTTAAATGCTGATACATCATCTCTGTCGTTTTCCGTAGTTTTGCAGTTTACCGTGTTTGACTGGTGCTCAGAATGATCAGGTTGATGGTCATACTGATACTGAATCTAATAAGTGGTGCTGCGTGGTTAAACTTCATGCTTTTCATTTTGAGTGATGCTTATTCATATTTATATTAAATCTCTGTATTCTGTAAGGTTACAGAGACTCAGACTGAGAGGGAGACTTTTGCTTTTAGCTTTAGTTTTAGTTTTACACTGATCAATTTCAAGTTCAACTTCAACTTGAGCTAATCTTAAGTACTACTAGTACTAGTCCTACTGATCATCCTTATGATCACGATGTCTGATACTCATACTGATAGTGATACTCTCATACTCATACTGAGTGATACTCATAGTCATAGACATAAGTCATAGTGATACTGATACTCTGATAGGGATAGTGATGCTCATGCTAATACTAATACTAATAGTAATAATCATACTCACAGTCACTGTAAATGTATGACTATGAGTAATTGAATATCATGTTGATAGTGATACTGATTATATTAAAATTTATAACTTAGAGTAAAACTTGTACCTTTGATTCAATTTCAAAGGTACCAGTTTTATTCCTAAGTTTTATTCAACGTAAGTATTTCTCTGTTATTGCTTGATAAAATGTCTAATCATGTAATTGTATTATGTATATAAATTACAATGCATACTGATATAGTGACACTAAATAATATACCAATATGTATGCATGTATAGTGTGTATGCTAATGCTAAATTGCTTTTGTATTTTTGACTAAGCATTGCCCAATGTTTACTTATACTTATAGCTCTTTATTGGCTGATTGAAAATAGCATGGCTTTTATAGAAGGGTGGAATTTTGTGTCAGATCTTGGAGAAGGCGCCTATGGCAAGTGAGTTCAATTAATATTTCACCAATCTTGTTAACCCTAGCAACTACTTTTATTATATTATATGCATTCAACTAGTGAGACTGAAAAATTGAACAAACTTATTTCAAATTTAAATTATGTGTTTTTATGCAATTTTTCTATACATATAAATTCTCTCATTCACTTTTAAATTGTTATAGCTTGAATAATATACACCAATATCCTAATTAAGGGGTTTATAGAGTGTGCGTGCTTATAATTAGTCTATACCAAACATAGTTTAATTGAATCTGGGTTCATAAAACTGCGTTAAAGTGCTTTTCTTGATGACCATATTGGCTGATAGACATTACTAGTCTTTTTTGTCAAATGCGCTCGTATGCATTTTAAAATTCTTGCTATTTTTTGTACTCAGAAGCAGATCTTTGTATATCTCATATATTATCTCTTGCATGCATATTTTTACAGAGTGAGATTAGCCGTCAATGAGGCCACCAACACAGCAGTGGCAGTAAAAGTTATAAAACTAAAAGATGATGAGAAAAGCAGAAATGATGCAATTCGTAAAGAGGTATAGCTACGTTTTAGATTGAGTATGTAGATTCAAGATCATAACAAGTATTTCTGTTTAGAAGTGAATTTGCGCAGATAAGCTCCAGCTCTAGTGATGGGGTAGTATATTCCCATAGTATGCTTGACTAGTGGATAGAACTCTACGAGCTTTAGTAATGGAGTTATGAAACAAGTGCTCCCTCCACGGTTCCATTTCTCACGGAATTCCATAGGTCACGGGAAGGGTTTGACACTCGTTTTGTGACTTATGTATGTGTGTATAGGGACAAAATGGGCGAATTTAACGATCCGTGAATTAAATATGTTATTCTATTATGTTAGGAATCAAAGTTTCGGGACCCGAAGCTTAGTGAGATATAGAGGGAGCACTGTAATTGCTCCTACAAGATAATGCTATCGTCAATATGGTTTAGAGATGAAAGTCTTTATCTTCCTGTCAAGTGTTCACAGAGACTGCGGCCTGCAGCAGATCTTATTCTTTGTTTTAGCTGTGTCTACAGAAAATGTGCAATCACGACAACATAATTCGAGTGTATGGACAGCGTCAGGATGAAGTTGCCATCTATTTGCTGCTGGAATACGCACCTGGTGGAGAATTATATGACAGAATTGGTAAGATAAAAACTAAAAGATTTTTCTTACTTTAACAAATTATTTGTGATGTTACTACATGTATATGTACTGTTTTTTTGCTGACTTTAGAGCCAGATGTTGGCATGGATATCAAAAGTGCACACCGACTCTTCCGACAGCTCATAGAGGCTGTAGAATACATGTTTAGCAGAGGAATTGCACATAGAGATATTAAACCCGAAAACATCTTACTCGATGAATTTGGTATGTCTCACTTTCCTGCTAGTTGGTTCAAATCTGTTACTTATTACGAGTTTATATTATAATTATGTGTTATTATTTGAGTTGTTAATGAGTTATTGTTACTGATACCAGTTATTTTAGTATGCATTATTATAAAATATGTTTTTATTATAATTAGTGTATGAGTTATTTTTATTAGTATTGTAACTGTTGCGTTATTATAATTGTTATGCATTATTTCTCATTCTAGATAACATCAAAGTCACTGATTTTGGGATGGCCACAATGTTTAAACACCGAGGCAAGGAGAGACTACTGAACAGATGCTGTGGCACATACCCCTACATAGCCCCAGAGGTGCTGAGTGGTCAGCTACACAGAGCCGCTCCCACTGATATATGGTCATGTGGTATCACACTGGTTGCCATGTTGGCTGGAGGTAATGCTTCTCTCATACTTTGAATAGAAGTTTCACTAAAAACATAAAATATACTTCTCTTTAATAAATGCTATTTGATTCTTCGCTAAAACTGTTCCTTTTTCAAATATTCTAGTGAGAATCATTTTATTGTGTTAATGTTACCTGATATGGTTAATTTGTCTATTATATGTTCTCCAGTGCGTTGCATATTGCTCTTTTTTGGACTTTAGTAACACTCTGTACATTTCTTGAGAGGCTGAACTGGGATTTTGCCAATTTAATTTAAAAAGTTAGATTTTTGTCCGCAACGTATTTTACTAAAAGTACTTTCAGTGACGGAACAAGCTGGCTGTGTGAGTTTGTGGGGTTGGAGAATAGAATGTATAAGAGGTTAAACTATCATAAGATGACAGTTTTGTAACTTGCTGAATTAATTATTCGTTTCTACAATATAACGTAGAGCGTGTAAAACATGGGGAGATAGTTTATGTAAGAACTCTCACTTTACATTAAGGGTTGCGGACAAATGGTTCTGTTTAATATATTATTTTATATTTAACCTCTCTGCTTTTTTAGTATAATTTAACTGATACTTTTGCTTGTTAGAGCTGCCCTGGGATCAGCCTAAAGAGGAGTTTGCGGAGTACAAGAACTGGGTGGAAAACAGAACAGATCTGTCACCATTCACTAAGCTGGATGTTCTTTCATTATGTAAGTCTCTGACCATAATTCTAATGAGAACTTCAAATATGCAATACATTACGTTGAATATGAAACACTCAAATGCTACAGGCAATTATACGTTTTCTAACTGGAAGTCAACTTAAAAGGTTGAGCTGAGTGTACTTTCATGCTTAGCATGTATGCTTATAGTAGCACTCAATGCTTACAGATTCTAAGTGTGAAACTATCTTTAATCTTTTTATGTGACCTTTGAGAGCTCATGTATTTATACAGAGTATTACATAATGTATGTCATATACATCATGACATACATTGTTTACATAGTACTGCATTAAGCTTAATCACTGTATTACATAATGTGTATAATACACAATACAAATGCTGATGACTATTTTGTAGCTTTGCTCAAAAGAATTTTAGATGCTGACCCTGAGTCAAGATTTACTATAGATAATATAAAAGAACACAGATGGTTCAAGCAGGATTTTGATGCTTGTATGTATAAAATATCTAATATTTACTAGTTATATATATTGTTGTGAGTAGTAATTTATGTTGTGGTGAGTAGTAATATATATTGTGGTAGAGAAATTCTTCTCGTATTCATAGCACAATACAATCACATTTCCAGTGATACAGACAACAGTTTCCACGCTGCTAATTCTGTCTCATGAAGAACGACATGTGATTATTTCTAAAGCTTGTAGTATGAAGGATGACTGAGTCTAACTAAAGTTTAAAAGTTTTGTGTTGATTAAGCTGTAGAATTTACTTTTATCTATTACACCCATATCACGTTTAGAACCAAATAAACTATATTATATACACTATGTTTTTAATACAAAGCATACTAATTGTAGATGATATTGGTGTAATGTCTGTATTGTAGCCGTTCATTTGCCTGCGTTGAATGGAAGATGTTCACCAGAATCTAAACGTCCAAGAGTTAGTCATGAACACACAGAGGAACCTGTAACGTCCCAGTAAGTGAACTTATAGTGAGCAAACAATAACATGATTTAATTAAACATACGATGAACAGTTGATTCCATGTGCTGCGTGGAAACTGTTGTAGCAGCAGTGAAGTATTGAAGTCATACAGTCAGCCTAACCCTAACAGAGACAGGTCGGATGCTGACTCTGTCCTCAATATACCTCTAGAGGGGCAGCAGTACTGCTTCTCTCAGCCAATAGACATTGACAACATGCTGCTCAGCCAAATACCTTGTACTCAGGGCTCTGCATCCCAGGTTTGTCTTCTACTTAAACCCATGTCTTCTACTAGAACAGTCAGTCAATGAAGAGCTATAAGTAAACATTAGGCAATGCATTGCTTGGATGAATGTTACCTTGCTTCAGCCTATTCTATCGGCTTGTAACTTCTGCCAGTAATGCTGTGATTTTATTTATGCCTGTGAGGGTGGCTAGAAAGTTGGAAAACATTGAGTTGATATTATCACTAGTATGATTTATGTAAATAGGGTTACATCATTGTAGTTTTATGTTGGGCATAGACTTTCTCAAGTCATTCTAATTTATAAATTGCTTTGGTATTTCTATGAAGATAAGTTTGGAAATGATTAGAAGAGTTGTGTGACACTGTTGATTTCACTTTGGTTATTCTTGTACTGCATAAGATGTGTTGTGACACACATTTACAGACTACAATGCAGAGAATGGTGAAGAGAATGACACGCTACTACGTACTAGGGGAGAGAGAGCAAGTTGTCACTGATCTACACAGGGCGTGTATGCAGCTCGGCTACTCCCATAAGAAACACGATGGTTTCACTTTCAACATATCCACAACTGACAGGCGTAATATGGATCTGGTGTTTAAAGTTGCTCTGCTAGATTTAGACGGACTTCTCCTTGACTTCAGACTCTCTAAGGTATTGTCTACAGTTAGCAGATTTCTCTGTGCCTAGCAACTACTTGCTATACATATATATAGCTCCTTATGTTGCTATACATATTATATATAGCTCCTTATGTTGCTATACATATATATAGCTCCTTATGTTGCTATATATATATATAGCTCCTCATGTTGCTATACATATATATAGCTCCTCATGTTTGCTGAATGGCCATTTCCAATGCATTTAACATTCAAGCTTTACATGGTAAAAGAAATTTTATATAGAACACAAAATAAAATGTAGATAGCTTTTTGTTCCCATCTTTTGGTTCAACACATATTCAGGCTTTTGTGACAGGCTGGGTATGCAAGAAGAAAAATCAATCCATCAAATATTTAATCAGTTAACTTAAATTTCTACAATGTTCAAAGATCCAGTTCATTCCACCCACCTCTGGCGTTGTTAGGTGGTGTGAGTGTAGCACTGGATATTGCAGGCCTACATTAAGTCAATTGCCAGTTAGCATGGTTTGAATATGGTATTTTTTTACTTTCAGGGTGATGGTATAGAATTCAAGAAATGTTTCATGAAGTTGAAGAATCAATTAGACTATCTGATATGTCACTCTAGAGAGCCCCCTATGTTCTCCCAGTCACACCAACACTCTTAGTATTACTCATACAATGCTGACTTTGCGGTCTGCGGCGCTGCTGCCAAGTGCGCTGACCACAATCACACATTCTAGTCAATCTACACATCATGGGTCATTTTCTAATTTTTTACAATATTAATATATTATGTACATAGTTGTTGTATACCATGAATATGTTTGGACTAAACTGGAATAAGTTTGGACGTTTATTGCTGTATTTAGAAGCTGTCCACTGTATTTTATACGAATATATTTACACAGAGATCTGATTTGTTTCAAGTTTATATGCAGATTATGTACAAAACTGTGTGGATCAGTGCGCAGCTTGCCTAATTAGTGAAGTTAAATAGTGTGGATCACAGTCTATTTGAGTGAGGAAGTTGATCAATGATGATATAACATCTAATCTTGGTAGCAAAGAGGTATTGATGCCTTTGTCGTCAGTTTGAATCTCAATTTCAAGGCTATAAACTGTAATGGAAGGGTTTTTATACAAGCCATTCTAGTTGAGTTTTAGGGCATTAGATAAAGGTTTCAATATTTAATTTAGCAGTTTTTATAGATAATTTGTTTATAAAGCACAACTTATAATAGAAGCAAAAGCAAAATCTCAACACCTATTACCTATTTGGTTTCTGCAGTGACATGCAATTACAGAAAACATACAGTGTAAAATGCATTTGTCAACAAGGTACAGAAAGTGTGATTTTATGATATTTATTGCAGCTCATTGAGATTTTTATTTATAAAGAGGTATAAAAAGCTAATAGCAACGGTCACCCGTACAGGACTACAACCATATAGGTGTGAAAGTGAAATAAAAAGCTAATAGCACAGAGGCAGAGCTGACAGAATTATCCATAATGTATGCAAAAATATATGGACACTACTTTAAGAATCTACATTGAAAAGCAGTTGAGTGAATGCAGTCATGAGTGATTGTCATTTCAACAGTACAAATGCGAGGTGTCAGCCTATTCATCGTAGAAGTATTTGGCGACATGGAGACGAATAACTAAAGCAAGCACACTGCAGAGTACCTACAATATTAACCATTATATATAATGCACTTGACAAAAATTTATAGCTTCTCATTTTAACAAAATCATGGATATTCATTTTGCACTCAAATGTTATTAGCAATTATCAGTAACAAACATGCAATTCCGTAGATGATATAATAATGCTCTCCGTTAAACTATTCAATAACCACGCATGACCTATTGTGTAGGGAGAAAAATGTTTATAATATGAAAATTTAGTCAAAGCAATAGTTTAAATTAGCAAAGCTTACCTGAATAAACAAGAGCACTAGTGATAAGTTCCTCTCGTAAATGGGGCCACAAAACTTAATGGCAAGATTGATGATAGTCATATTGTTGAATTGAATGTATTTATCTCCCTTTTCCTGAAGTTCTTCAACGCTAAGAAGTCCCAAAGGGCTTAAAATATTAATTACTGCCCACCCAAGACGACCTATATCTGAAGATTTGGTCTTCATTTTACTCATCTCTAAAAGTCCTGTTTCACGATTAACACTACAAAGTAGGAGAAAAAAGAAGGTAAAACAATGGCTTTACATTCATTTGATTCAACTGAAATTCAATAAAAAAAAGATTGATAGTCAAGAAAAATATTTCGGCACATCATGTTAAAAATGGCAGAGTTTCACATAGCTCATCATATGCATAAACCTCTCACCTGGGCAACCTGTGCCTTGGACATGGCAGAATATGAAATATCTGTGGAGCAGAGTATAAGAAATTGATGATTTGGGGTACGAAGAAAAGCAGCATAGTTTTGCTGAAATGCCCTAGAATTGAAATAACAGCGAAAGCCATTCCCGAGAAATAGCAAAATGTATCTCCAACAAATGCCCTGGCTGGACACCTAAAATATAAAATAGAAGGTGATAGAGCAGCCTGTTTCACACCTTGAACAATTTTTGTAAAAAAAAAACAAAAGTGGTGGCCTGCAAGCACTATTTTCTGATAAAATCAAGACTACAAGTTTCTTTTACTTCATTTTGTCAGTTGACTGTCCTTTGATGAAGGTGAATTCATAAAATATCAACACAATTCCATATTAAGGAATATAAAGTGAAAGTTTATATTGAGTTTTATGAAATGAAACATACATACCAATTATAATAAAGTAAGGGCACAGTGACTGCGATATACGGGATAATTAAATACAAGGAGAAGAGGTGAGCCTCAGTTTGAGTATTGCCTACAAGAGAAATAAAACCAAATGACCAATACTCAACTCAACATGCAAAGTGGTGCTATCAGTTAACATGTGACTGTTTAATAAATTTTTCAATGTTTCATTATACGTTCAGTTAGTTTTCACATTTGCAATAAATCAACAAATCAAAAATGTGTCCCAAAGTTAAAACAGATGAAAGCATACATGTGGATAGCAAAGAAAACGAATAGCCAATTCGAATTTATGCCAATGGGAGTACAAGTTCAAAAACCCTTATGCCATCATAATATTATAATGTAATTCCTACCATACATGAGCTGATATACATTGAAGAACATCACACTGCAAGCTATGACTAGAGTCTGGCCTGCCTCTAAACCATTTACTCCAGCCAGTATATTTATGGCGTTGGTGCAGAAAACAGCCATCATCCCCATATATAAATAGTATATTATACCTAAAAGATCATATACATGAATTAATTGATGTATATAATGAATAATAGTTTATTTTCGTCATAAGAATATAAATTTTTTTTATCAAAATTAATTATCCTCCAGATGTTCCATCTTTTAGTAGAAATATATTAGTCATGATATTTTGACTAGATCAAAAAGCAACTCACCCAAGTCTACACTTGTGCCCAGAAACTCTCGAAATGGTTTTGGCACTATAATTAACGTGTGTCCAAAGTTTATGTAATACACCATAAGTAGAGGAAGCGAAGCCATAGTAGGAAGCCACAACTTGTGCCGCCATTTTAAATTCAACACATCATCGGCAAAACCAAGGAACAACATGCAGCACATTGATAGCAATGCTGCTAAGTAGTCTACAAACTTCAACCAAAAAACAATATTGTCACTTATTACACTTTATAAATATAATAAGCAAATCAAGTAGGCTTTAAAAACAGAAACTCACCTCATGATGGGGGAAATTATGTTCGGAATTCAGATGATCAAGAAATGGAAACCGAAATGGAATAAATACAAACACTACTATCAGATATACAGCTCCAGATAGCACTCCTTGAGCTTCTGGACTGGAAGTAAAGTGTTAGTGTATGTTAGAGTTTTCACAAGCAGCAGATTTGTAGAGCTTCATAAATTGATAAAAATCATTTTATAGAATCATGGTCACTAAAAGTTTCCACTCGAAAAATTTGTTAATTGTACAAAACATCTTTAACCAACTAATGGCAGTGCAGTTAGCCGAAGCAGTTTGGAACCCGAAATTAATTTCGCCATAAAATAAAGCTACTAATGCTAACAGTAATAATAATTTTATGCTTATCTCATCATCATTTATTGTTTAATCGCAACGATCTAATAATTTAGATTGTCAATATGAATATAAATACACACTAGCTAAATAAAATTATTTATAAAGTTAGATTTAATTACTACAATTAAGTTAATTTTTTTCAAAACTTGACTTACAGTTTTGGCTTCACCAAATCTTGGCTGGTGCTTTTATTCTCTCGGTTACTATGCCTATTGCCAACTTTATTCATATCAATCCCAAACAGCCCAGCATTGATGAACATATCCTTAAATTCAGGTATGATATAAAACAGAATCAAACTTGAAATGCTAGACAAAATCACGTTGGCTACAAAGGGAGTAGGTAAGCTGCCAGTATCCATCATAATCAGAAAAATTCATGCAGCGGCGTCCAAATAAAAAGAGAACCATAAAACTATCAAAATTGTTTATAAATTTAAAATGAAGACCTAAATCACTAGGAGTATCAGTATGTAGTTTTACAAATACTAATACAGATAATTTAGTATAGCTTCTGCACAACGTCGAAGAGGAGAAACTACGAAGCTCACGAGCTGCACGCTATATTTTGCATATCTATGACCCACATATCATTACCTACTAGCGTGTGTGTTTCAAACTATTAAAGATGAATTGGTTTGCTGTTTCTAAATACAGAGTCATCTTCTCAAACATTTCTTAAGCGGCTCAGAACAAAGTAATAAAAAATAATCGCTACTTTTAAATAGCTCTATAAACAGCTAAAAATTGGGAGTGAAGAAGTGGAGTTCACCTCCAACTTAGAGCTGCATATAAAATCAACTTCTAATCAACAGTTACGTCACGTGATTCTTATTATTGTATATAAGCGGGTAAATTAGCGCCAAAAACATCAAATCACTCTGATCATTTGAACGTGTTACCCTAAACAACTACTACCAACGGTGATCATGTCTGGCAGAGGCAAAAGTGGCAAGACTAAAAGCAAAAGTAAAACTCGGTCTTCTCGGGCAGGTTTGCAATTTCCTGTAGGAAGGATACATAGACTTCTAAGAAAAGGAAATTATGCTGAGAGGGTAGGTGCTGGAGCACCTGTTTATTTAGCTGCAGTAATGGAATACTTGGCAGCAGAAATCCTAGAGTTGGCAGGGAATGCTGCAAGAGATAATAAGAAGTCTCGAATAATCCCTCGACACTTGCAATTAGCAGTTAGAAACGATGAGGAGCTGAATAAGTTACTCTCTGGAGTCACTATTGCCCAAGGCGGCGTATTGCCTAATATACAAGCTGTTCTTTTACCTAGCAAATCGGGCTCTAAAAAGAAGGAATCGTCTCAAAGTCAGGATTATTAGATGCTACCAAGTCAAAATGGAACTGTAATGTATATAATTTATTAATGGCTATAAGTATAAGCATCTTCAAGTTGCAAAGTTTATACCTAACACTAACAGTAACGGCCCTTTACAGGGCCACCGTATTCATTTATCATTGTGCAAAGACTAAGACTCAAACTGAAAGTGAGCGTGCAAATTCAACTCAATGGCCTCGACTGCTCAGTCTCGATCGCTACTGCAACTGACTATCCATATTCGAATACTATCATTACCAATAGGATTTTGTATATTATATAACATTAACTATCACTATGAGTATAAACTATAAAGTATTACTTTCTTTGTTATCTGTCTAAGACTAATGCCAATAGTAATACTAATGCTGTAATACTTACTCTTAGTCGTGCATTCAAGTTGAAGTTCAGTCTTGTCCAGTTTCAATTTGTATTTCTTTGACTTTTGTATGTTTTACTATTAGTATTAGTTCTAACATTCTCATTTTTTTACCTACGCCTACGGTTTTTGATTATTGCCTCAATCATATTTGTAATACAAATTGACTAAAAAACCACACACACCGACACATAGATAAATTGATGGATATTCATATTGATTGTGTTATGGAGTTATAATGCGAAGTTTGAGTTGAAGTTATTTAGTTAACACTAACAGTCATGGTGTAAATAACTTCTTAGAACTAAAAAGGAAATACTAATTTTCATGCTCCAAGTGCGTAATGTATAATTCTGACATTGGCATACCTTTGAAAACTAGAACACTTAGAAACACTCAAGGTTATAGAAGTGTCTCATTTGTTTTACAGTGTGGGCTACAGGTTAGGTGGTAAATGACATAAGTTATTAGTTCCATTTCGACTGCCAACCTCACTCTACCAGCTATGGAGCTTCACCACTGAAGTACAATGATACATTTATTTGGTTTGCAAGATTCAGATTGTGTGTAATTATCAACTACAGTTGGCATTTGTTCAATCGACATATGTTCGAATATGAAATTTATTAAACTATATAAAAGCAATATTTTTTCTTGAAAAAGTGAGCTGTAATTATTAAAAAAATCTTTATAATATAGAGAAAATAATAAAATTTATGCAGGTAATTGACTTGTTACACTAGCAGTTACATAGTAATACACTTACAGCTGTAGCTATCTGGTAGACAATGACAACCCAGTAGGATTTCTCACTATAATATTTGTAATGCTCCAACACTATTCCCTATGCTATCAACAACCATGGAGGATATTCTTAGTTACACCAACCCTGGCATACTGGTTTCAAAGCAGTGAACTATATACAATATACACCATCAACGCTGGGAGTGATACTAAGCATTCTCCATGATTGCGTTACATCTACATGTTCAATCTTTTAATGAGATTTAGGTATAGGTCATCCCTAACAGTACTTCACGTTCCTTGGCGGTCAGTAGCACATTGTTCAGCAAAAATTTCTTTCTGCTATCAATTTCTCTGGTACTAAACAGTTTGCGCAGCTCCTTCAAATTTTTCTTCCTAAAGTTGGGATTCATCAACATCCTGTCATGTTTTTGAGTCCAAGGTCGCCCAACTTGCAATCCTGTATAATTATTATATTACAGTTTTTGTCCGCATATGGCTCATGCAGTAAAACCTTCTTCATTCAAGCACAGGCTAACATAACTTGAATTATAGTTTATTAACTTCTACCAATTTTAATTTTATTCAGGAGTAACTTTGCAGGGGTTTAAAGATGTTCCTTATAGTATATGTTAAGATGACCTCAAGTGACAGCAAAGTGGTGAATATGGTCTTAAACATATTAATACTCAAAAATGTATTTGTGGCTAAAAGAAGCAAGAAATATTCTATTACAAAGTTATTCACGTAAGATACTGACCAGACTTGAAATGCTGTTCCAGCAGTTCCCAGTCAGCACTGAATGCACAGGCATAAGCAAAAAGCGCAGAATCTTCTATTCCGTAATCTTGCATGAGTTTTGAATAAATGGGCTGAGATTTGAGTAAATGAACTCGACATAGTTCTAGCTGATCCTGCGACAGACAGATGCAAATAAATGACATGCAACTTATCAGGATCAACCACTAAGTTATTATATCCTTACAAGCTAATAACTTAATAGAAAACAAATAAATAATAGTTTTTTGTTGATTGCTTTATTTATCTGAATAAAGTAAACTTATATTTTGGATACCAACGTATCCATCTTCACAGTTAACTGAATGATATTAACTCTGAAGATGGATACAGCTGCATCTGAAATATAAGTTTACGCTATTTATTTGGACAAATCAAGTAGTGAACAAAAAAAGTTTCTCATTTATTTTTAATATATCCTTAGTGTTTGAAATGACAAAATTTAAACAAAGTTGTGCTACATGACTAGATATGTTAATTGGAGTACTAAGTCTTCAAGTGTGATATCTCAAGTGTATGTCACAGTCAGGTTAGAAATACCTACAAACTATTTGACATACCTTTGAAGCTTTAGTGCATTCAGTGCAATCCTCTACCTGAAGATTGGCAGCACCTTCGTTTGTAGAAACAGCTTCACTGGTGCTGCCTACAGTTTCACAAGTACCTTGACAGAGTGTCTCTGCTTTCACCATACTGCTGGTGTCAGCCTGCAACAAGTGTCGGCGTGCTTAACAAATCAGAATGAATTCAGCTGACTGCTTTGGCATACAGAATTGATGCTGTTAGCAACAAACTAAACACTTTCAACAACAATTTTCTCGAAAAGTTTTCAAAAAATGCTAGCAATGAAAGAAATGCAGGTGAAAAGCATTATTCATAAATGTAGCAATTGTAGCAAGTGAGAACTTTAATGTTTTTTGGAAGGGTGTATGAATTGACATAATGTCCTCTAAGACGGCATGCCTGCACTTACTTCAAGAACTATTGTGTTATCAGAACACTCCCCGATGCATTCTCCCTCTGCTCCACAGGACACGTAGGTAGTTGGTTGAGACGACAGAGTGGAATTAGCGTCCGTAAATTGAGATTCTTTCATAGGTGCGAAAAGAACTTTTTGCAAGTTGCTCAGCCGTTCAGGAGCATTTGGCGAAGAAACCACGAGCTGCTTAAATGGAGTAGCTGGTAAAACCTCATCACATGACTTGGTTTCAATGTCACTACTTAACCCTGTCTTGTCTCCGATGAGAGCGCCTTCAGGATGCGTTGAGGAAGTAACGGATGCGTCAAGTTTACCCTTACCACTACTTCGACGCTGCTTATCTAGTATAATCTCAGTATTGAACTGAGGTATGTTTGGTGAGTTAATAATATCATCACGTCTAATAGCAGAAGATATTTTCTTCGATAAATCTGCAAAATTTACTACTTCTTCATCGGAATCTTCAGCGTGATCTCTAGTGATATTATTTAAGTCAGCGTTAAGTCTTGGAAGGTCAGGGTTGGGGTCGGCTGACTTAAGACGAGCCTCTTGCGATTGACTGCACAAGTCAAATGTTGACCACGAGAGCTGGCTGCCTACAGCTTGCGATGGTTCCGGTTCCGTCGGAGGTAACTGCACAATGACTTCACCATCTTTGGAAGGTGTAGGTAGAACTACGGACTGATCTGGGGTTTCAGGGGGCGTTGAACATGGCCAAAAGTCTTCACAATCTGTGCCCTCTGACGTAACAGATGTCTCTAACGATTTGCTGCCTTCCACTAGCTGAACATTTGGTGGTGTTTCAAAGACAATTTCCTGAAGACCCGGGCTATTCACGCCAACAGGGTGTATTTCTGTGACCACAGTTGACCTCCGAACCAGGGAATTGTGCGGTGAAGGCGACGTTAGTTGCTGAGATGTGTTTCGCTGGTTCTCAGGACAATCGGATAACATGACCATGGCGTGACTTGCCTCCAGTCGGTTCAGAAGCTCCAGCTGTGAAGTTTCTGTGAGTAAAAACAAAACATTGACACTAATAAACAAATGAATATTTAGCAACCATAAAATTAGTAAACATAAAGGCGCCTCACCTCCATTTTTGAGCAAAGAGGAGTGAGCCGTTATACCTGCTGAGTGCAACTGGGAGTTGTCAACTCTACAAGATAGACACCAGAACACAACACTGTATGTTAAATGACTGCCGATAGGGTAGTAACAATGAACAAAGCTCTAAATCTCACAACTTACATTGGTGTAGAAAAGTTAGCAAGTGGTTGATTTGGAGAAGAAGCAACATCTTGATCAATGATTGGTGATTGGCTGGCTGATATGCATGACTCATTAGTAGGTGACTCGTTACACCGATTATCACCCTTTTTCACTTTATTACTGCTTGAGACGGCTTTTCCTGAACTAGGTTTCAGCTGTGGAGATGATTGTTTTTCTGTGGAGTTGGCAACTGGAGACAGGCTAATTTTTTGAGAGGTTGAATTAGGCACTGCCAAGGGTACTTTGCGCTTGCGAACAGCATTCCTGGTTGATATGGTAAGATCGAGACCATCATCTGACGAGGACGAAGAAATTTTATAAGAACTGGAAGCAGTTGAAGAGGCTTTGATGAAAGGCAGACTGTTATCAAGTCGGGCCCTGCCCAAGTTTCTAGCTGCAACTTCTACAATGTACAACTGTATTGATACCAACAAAAACTATAAAATTCTCATAAATGGTCACTAAATGTATGATCAGATTTGGCAAAATTCAGCATACATCATTATTTAAATAAGGGCGATGTTCAAACATAAATAAAATGAAAAGACAAAGAAAAATACCAAGCACACACACGCATACTTGTTTTAGTAGATGTTATGGTTCGAAGTTTCTTCAACTCAGTGCTAGAGATATCATATCTGTCAATAAATGGCAGAATCTTTTTAAGAAATCTTTCTTTCATCGACTGAGCAGAACGTTGAAGCATCTATTAAATAGTTAGATCATGTGATACACAACTTCAGTTTCATTTGATAAATTAAATATACATTGAATCATCATTTCAAATGATAAATTTGTTGAAAAAATAAAAACAATGCAACACTATGCCCATGGTTTTCAATCATGAAATAACAAGATATTGAATGATTTTTGCAAAAAATATATTAAATGATCGTTAAAACCATAACATAAAAACATTTGTAGTAAAATACACACTGTATCTTTTTCTAAAGAAAAAAGTTCACACATAGCTATTATATGACACTATATTATACAAAGGGCACTCAGATTCTATATAACAATCATATTTGCCGAATTGTTTCCGTGTATAGTAAAATGTCTTCAATTACCTGACGAGAAGCTAAAATCTCCCACAGGTTGTTTCCATTTATACTGTAATGTTTGGACTCCTTGAGAACTGCTTCAATAATGGCTGTATCTTCAGCCACTGTGTATTCACGCCTTCCACTACACAGCCAAAGCACATACAACCTTCACAGCAGGACTGACGAGGTACATTTATGTACTAATATAAAATTTGTAAAATATCTAGACTACAATTAAAATAAAGATTTAAAGTTGCACGTCTCCTAAACTTGATTTCATAGTGGCTCTTGTTTTCTTAGATCTTAAAAAGTTGTACCAGGTAGGTAAACAATTGCGCGAACTTCAATGAAACTTCGTTTATTTGCAATATTTACTATAAAACTAACCCATTGGTTTGCTGCATTATGGCTTCTGAGGGAGTGGTGCCAAGTGTTTCAGGGAAATCTATGAAATCAGGAGCTTGAGTTGTGGCTGTTCGAGCAGCCTCTTCCTTTTCAACCACCGATCTAACCGGGTATCTGTGAACCACCAGATTGTAAAGTGTCAAATTCAATTTAATGCATCAACACTTAGCATCAGCTTTAGATAGGACAACATTTCAAAATGATTGAAATACAAGTTGATTATGACAATTTTGTAAATAATGGCAATTTTTTTTTAAAATTCAGAAGTATTATTTATATAAGTTGTAGGATTTTTAATAATTTTGAATAGCACAAAATCATATTTAAAGTTTTATAAAGCAGCAGATGATAGTTGCCAGCTGCTGCTAGATTTTTTTACAAAATAATTATACTGAGTCAACTAGAGTATAATTTGATACTATCCGCTGCCTACCAACCTGTATGACTCTACGTCTAGTAGTTTCCCTGCCGCAATGCTGTCAGTAATAAACGATGTGCTGACTTGGTTGGGGTTTGACACGATGTCTCCAGGTAAATACAACCTAAATCAGAAATCTGGTCACTACAGATCCATTCTACACCAGACGACTTGGCCGAATTAGCTAAAGGTGAATACTGCCACTACATGAAGTAGTAAAGTATAGCAGTGAAGTCTTTCTGCATCACTAATATGAAATTTTGTTTAAAGCAACCTGATCATTGAAAGAGATATATGTTGGTAACATAACTCCCATATGCGTTTATATTATAAATATTCAAGTAGACTGTAGAGCATTGTCCTACACCAACATCCATTATAAAACAAACATTTAAAAGATTGAAAAACTGTAGAGAAGCGGCACTAGAAATATTTTTTCATATTCAAATTACAATAAAAAATACCAGAATACCAGTTGCTTCGTTTAGAATTTGTTAAAATATCAGTCAAACTATGTATTGTGCAGAAAGAATTCTAGAATTGAATAAATGACATAGAGTAATGAATTAGTCACACATATAATTGTACTGAAGTAAACTACTTAAACCCTTCTTTTTTCTCCCAAAAGCTTTCACCTCAAAATGTTTAGACAATTTGAAAAAAATAATAAAATTACACAAGTTTTTTAAGATACCAAATAGCAGCACCACAGTTAGTTGTATTGAGAAATGCAAAAGGAAACGCATGTGCCTTTTTCTTAAGAACCCACCGAAAATATCAAAAACAAATTGTGCAGAAAATCTTCAGGTCACATGATAATAACCATCAATATTATATGCTGTGTAACTACTGAAATAAAGCAACTGTATAATAACATAACTCACAGATATTCAGCTTCATTTCTCCGCCGTACCATCTCCCCTCCATGCTTCTAATAACAACACTACATCTTTTAGCGATCAATGTAATACAAACATACGCATTGAAAGATTGAAGAATATCAGTAAAGGAATGAGTACAAAACTTACATTTATAATACTAACGAAATGTCCTTTTTGTTTGCAAGGTATCATGTAGAAAGTCATACGCTGAAATAAAGTGGGCTTGTCACTGCCATCTGCAGGTAGATCACTCGCCATGGTTGTGCTAGTTATTAAAGCAAAAGTTTTATTGCAGGCAAACTAACAGCAAAGCCAAACGAACCATATATGTTTTATTTGTTTGTTTCAACAGAGGATAGCAATATAACGTTCTGTAGTGTGATACATATCACAAGATATACAAGTTAGGCTAAGACAAATGTATTCAAGTAGATTTCCAAGTAACTGACTTTAAAATTTAGCCCAAAAGTACACCATGGCCCATGAATAATAACATAGAAAAAACAACAATTTGTTTCTTAACTTCCATGTTAATGTAATTTGCAGCATACAACCCATGAACTAGAACCTGAATCGCATCACCTATGATAGACTTAGAGCAATGATTATAAATTTAAAAGTATATTGGTCTAAAACTGGAATTGAGTTGCTGCATCCCAATTGAAATTGTGATACCAAAAAGTACCAACCAAGTTTTATACAATTTGCCTATGATAATAATATTAAAATTATTTATTGTATGAGATATCTAGGACGATATCACAACTATCAAAGTTCAAGCTTATAGTTCAACTTGATAAGTTTATAAATATTAAATAGTTTAAAATAAAAAACAAAAAGCATCAGATAACATTAACTTTGTCTTTAGTTTAAAAGTATAAGAATAAGTGATGTCACGCGCACACTCACACTGCTAACAGTAACACTAACTCACTTACTAACTGTGACTGAGTCTAAGAGTGAAATATTTAAATTGTCAGTATGATATTGATACTATTACTACTACTACTAGTATAAGTATTACTAATAGTATTACTAATACTGTAATAGTAATTACTATTAGTATTACTATTACTATAACTAATACTATTAGTAATAGTATTAGTTATACTTATAGTTATAGTAATAGTAATACTAATACTAATAGTAATGTAATACTAATACTAATAGTAATAGTATTACATTACTATTACTATTAGTATTAGTCTATTACATTTACTGTATTAGTATTACTATTAGTATTATTCATACTGATACTGATATTCTGTTGATTGTCACACTCACACTAACTCAAACTGACAGTCACAGTGACTACGGAGTCGAGCCACGAGTGTATTAATTCTATCTCTATGGATTATCATTATGATTATGAGTTATACTAATACTAATACTTATGAAATTAAATTTAATAATAAAATTAAAATATAAGGCTTTTTAGTTTTACTGATACCCAAAACCATTATGACAATTTACGTTTAATTGCATCATGAACGATTTTTACTTTTAGTTTTACCACTATTTTACAATCATAGTTATGGTTGATAATATAATTATAATATTCAACGAGTTATATTAACGCGCCACTCCAACTACTAAAACTTTATGCACGTGATCATAACATGTCAGCAGACTCAAGGTTCGAGAATAAAAGTTTCACCAAAAGTTGGGTGCCTGGTAGAAATAACTAGTCATACATGTATATTTCGTTTTAAGATCGTCAGCTATTTTTTTCTGAAAAGGCACAATTTGCCTAGTTCTGCATAGTCCTGGTTACTCCACATGTACTGATTTTGTAACCATACGTAGTACAAGCACAGAAGGTTTTTTAGGACCTCGTACTAAATGTAGAAAAAGGCCTACTGGTAACTTCCGTATACAACACTCAACAGTCATAGCCTTTTGTCTCTAAATCTCGGCGTTATGATTTATAATTATTATATTTATTGCAATTATCACAATCAATTATTTTACTTTTAAATTTATGTTTTACTTATTGCACCTCTCGATTTACAAAATTGTTTTGTTAATACTTTGATGATGCTAATACCTTATACAGTATACTTTCACTTTGTTTATGTTTATAATCATAATGATAATGATAATGTTAAAATTAATGTTATAGTTATACTTTATTACATTTAATTTTACCTATACTTATACTTATAGTAATAGTTATACATAATTTTAATTTTATACTTATACTTATACTAGTAGTACTAGTAGTGCTAATACTAATAGTAATAACTAAAAGTAATAGTAATGCTAATAGTCAAAACTCAAATAGGTTATCATATTGATATTCATTATTATTATGATTATCTGATTAAGATTATCAGTATGGTTATGATTAATTATAATATTAATATTTTAGTCTATATTTATAGTTATACTAATACCACTAGCACTAGACCTAGTGATTATGACACCGCAATGCATATAATTTTAGTATAACTGCTATAGGCTATTCAGTCTATTGACTTGAAGATTTGAAAAGCACTACTTAGATTCAAAATTACATATTAAAGCCAAGCTGATAATTAAAGTTTAACACTCAGTCTTACAGTTATACTAATACAAATAATTAATACAATAACTATTATTAATTATATTTACTAGTGTAAATATAAAGCCGTGTTACTCAAACTTGCACTTAAATTTTATAGCTGTAAAAATTACTACTGCTAATGTTACACCCCTACTACCAACAGCAAAATATTGGCAATTTTTATTATGGCTATAGATTATTGCTTCCAGTCCTAATGTCTCTCTGAAGTTATTAACTTTAGTCTTGAATAATATTAGTAAGCTGTCAGACTGTCTTTGTAACTGATTTTATGTGCTAAATGTTCTTTAATTTTGCCACCACCTCTAGTATCATTATCAATATGAATCAAGTGCTATTAAACATGGCTATATTGATAGATAATCATGTTTATAAAGCTGCAAAATGTTTAGTTTTATCTAAAATCATTAAAATGAATATTTTATTTACAAAATATTTTTGTCAATGCAATGCTCCAAAATTCTTGATTGTGCTTTATTAGATAGCGTATGGATTAGGTTTACTGATTATGATGAATATTTGCATTGCCATATATATGTTGTTATTGATTATCATTTATTATGAAGGAAATGGCACTAAAATGTCACAATATATGTAGTGAAATTCTGCAAGTTACTTGCATTAGACATTATATAGTCAGCTATATTGATACTGTCATCAATTATTTGTTAGAAATTTAATTTTATTAAAAATATTTATGCTCTTTGAATGATTTTTTGTTAACATTATTGGTGCTGGAATATAAGAGTCCACTAAATTTAGGGTGCAAATCAACATAGCAATACTGTTGATATAAATTGAAAAATATATTAGTTTCATAACAAAAAACCACAATAAAGAGTAGTAAATTTTTCAATATCATTGACAAAATGAAACTAGTTTTAATGCATGTTTTAACATTTTTATTTTTTTGGTTTTAGAGTAAACAAGAAAACATGATGGCTGCTTTACTCTTCCTAGTATTTAATAAATAAACTAAAAAACTTTCTTTGGAACACTGCTTGCCATGTTTCAAAGCTTTAAGTTCATTCTTTTGGTAGTTAGCAAGTATTGTTAAATAATTTTTACCTGCAAGCTTTTACTTGTACTTTTTACTATTAGTGATTAACGCTGGTAAAGAAGCTCCTGTCATTCTTTAATGACTTCTAGTTAGCTAGTAGCTTATATACTATAAACCACATTATACTGCTATTGGGTTTTGCTGGCTAGGAAAAGTTTTGTGTTGAAACAGTGAGCTTCATTGAGTATCCTAATGTTGATATAAGTAACCAGTAAATGTGGGCAAGGAATATAACATTTGACTAGCTTTGTTGGCTTCTTGGGGCCTGTAATAATATTCTACTGTTTATTTTAGCACATCTATGCATTTTTTCAGAAGATATTGATATAAAGACTAATGTTTTATTCCCATGCACCCTTACAATATCATTATTTGAGCTAGAGACACCATGGCTTTGCTTCAACAGGATGTTGAAGGTAAATTTAAAATGTCTATACTCTATACTCTAAAGTCTATAGTCTATACCGTAAACTTGCAAGTTTTAATTAATACAAACCTTCAATCAAAGATATTGCTTTTCGCATAAACTTGTTGTGTAAACGATGTTTCTCTACTGAAATTATCACAACTAACGTCTTTATTTGTCATAATTGCTTTTTACACATCAAAACTGTTGAAAGTTGGTGAAATACTCCGCTTGTTTTAGTAATCATCTTACAAAATCCATGTTGTTACTTTTGAAAAAATAATTTCACTAATGCAATTGTTTGTTTCTGTCACCTGTTTTGTAATTGAAAAAAAAAACTGTCGACTGTATGATAAATAGTTTTGGATTCTGCTCTGTGAAGAGTAAGATGGGAATTGAAAGAGCATCAAGACTGTATGTACTACTGAGAGAGCTGAGTTATATTCAGACTAATTATTTCCTACTTTTCATAACAATTAGCCATGTTGTTGTTTACAGTTAGCATAGTGAATCAGACTAAGAAAAAGTTCAACGTCGCTTTTATCAAACTGCTGAGCTTTGAAGTCAAAGTAGACAAATGTGAACCCAAGGTTGTGGTAAGTTCATTTTAAACTCACATTGAAAAACAAAGGAAAGGTGTTAAAAAATGCAACTATTTCAGCTGTGCTGTTTTAGGGCATAGCTATCTTTAATTCTATATTTTAAATTTCAATCCTAGAACTATTTTTGTGTTGTATTGAGTTACTAAATAGAGAGCAGTCAGGGCTCGAAGGGATAAAGGGCACTTTTCCAGCATGTCACGAATGTCATGCACTGGTGGTTAAAGGCCTACTACAAGTTGATAATGTGAGGAAGAACACATATGCAAAACATTCCTTATATTCCTTTAAGGCCCTTAAGCTAGATTATTTAAAGCAAATGAAAGTTCATAGTTATCAAAAGCTCTTATCATGGGATTCACACTGGGATTGTGACTTTAAAGAAACTCACTTATTAGCTTACTAAGTTGATATAATGTAGCTGATAGTTCATCAAAGTAAATACTCAATATTATGGAGCCATTTCTATTCTGTCCTACTGGTATTTTGGTTTTAGGTGCTGCCACAACATGGACACAGGTTTATGATATTTAGCAACAAGAACCCATCAAAGGTTTGTATCATATTACATGTTGTTTACACAGTGCATGCACTAGACTCATAGTGTGTCATTTTGATCTTCTGATTTGATATATTACCTAAAATGTGCTAGACTTCTCTTTCTTTTTATTAAAAAGAATTGCAATTTCATTGTCAATATAGCTTAAGAAATTTAGTTTTTAGGAAAGGGGATGAGGTGGGGGTCATTGATTAGCTGAACTAATTTTAAACATCATTTCTTGCTGAGAAAACTAGTCTCAGCTAAATACTCTTTGCAGAGTTCTAGAATTTGAATGCCCCATATGGCTGCTGGCTGCATTGAAAAATCTGTGGTTACTTGTGTTAGTAGTACTCACTGTCAGCAATACTCACTGTCAATAGTACTCACTGTTTGTCAGTAGTACTCACTGAGTGTCAGTAGCACTCAGTAGTACTAACTAAACTATCCAAACAAAACTAACTATCTAAATTCTAAACGTCACTTTTGTAGCTGCAGCACTGAAGAATTTTAATATCCCAAGTTCCTTTTCTACCTTTTTGAAATTTGGTTTAGACTTTGGTTAGAATTTTATGATATTTTATCATAATTTTATATCTAAACCACCTTATCTTGAATTTCTACCCTGCAGCAGTTTGCTTGCGTTCTGTTAACCTATTGCTGATTATCAGCACCAATTTCACTGGGCTGGCTATATATCTTTGTAAACAGATTTCATTCTATAAGGAATATTTGCACTAGTTTTGCTTATCATCTTATCTAGTATTCAGTTAGTGCTCTCTTTGCTTTACAGTTTATTAGGCTGATTTGCTTCAATATATATCTGGAAAGAATATGCAGATATTTCACTTGTGGCAATATTTGCCTTTGCCTACCTGCTATTGCATATAGTGCAGTATAACCTGTAATACACAGCCTGTTATTTCATCAGATTTAAATTCTGAACCTCTTCATTAGAAGGTTTTGACACTGGAAATATTTTTCTTACTAGATATAAATAAGTGGCTATCTGTGTTATGTACAGTGACCTAGTGGCTGTGATGGGCAATTACTAGCACTAACTACTAACTATGCAATCATTTCATTATCTCTTAGTCAAATGGATGAGGCCCAATGAGTCATTGATTTTTATGTTTACATCATTTCTTTATTGGACTATTCAATAGCCAGAAAAAGCTCGGCACTGTACAGTGATATCATGAGTATTTCTAAACTACTATTAGTGCAGAATAGTTTGTGCCCTTTGAGCTTGTTTAACTGAGTAGTAGAATATAGGGTTGGATAAGTAAGCTCTGATTCTCAAAACAAATTGAAAAATTTATATAATAGTTAAACTCAAAATCACTAAACGATTCTGATTTTTGTGTGCTTTTAAAAAAAATTATAACGCACAGTAGGATTTTTAAAAATCAGTGAGTTCATCCATGCTCTAGACCAGGTAGCATAATTCCAATATCATAGATACAGCAACACTAAAAC
The DNA here is from genome assembly GCA_964035545.1 of Bugula neritina. NCBI lineage: Eukaryota > Metazoa > Bryozoa > Gymnolaemata > Cheilostomatida > Bugulidae > Bugula > Bugula neritina. The sequence goes on along the minus strand of OZ037765.1, from coordinate 5,587,693 downwards.
ATCATTATCTCATAAGCCATATCACAAACAATGAGTCTAGACTCACCCTAACACATCTCAACACGCCCTCCCTCTCTTGCCCTATTCAGCTGCCTCATAATCTGTACAGTTAGTTGTTCTAGTCAAGATGTCTATTGTTAGGCATTATCTATTACTTACGTAATTTTAATCTATTATAATCTGTTTTATGGCCTACTTAGCAGCTGTCCCTACCTTTGTCACACTTCCTAGTTGAACACATTTTAGTTAAAAAGTAATATGGCATCATAGATTGCTTTATAATCTCAGTGCTATACATGCTGCTATTACATGTTATATACTCTATTATGTTATGCTATATACTCTATTGTGTTATTCTATATACTCTATTATGCTATGTTATATACTATATTATGTTATGTTATATACTATATTATGTTATGTTATATACTATATTATGTTATGCTATATACTATTTTATGCCAAATACTATACTGTGTGCCCATTTTATATTTTAGTTGGAATACAGTTTCCACTACTTGGATATTAAATCACTGGAAAGCAAAACTCCTCAAGAGGTTAGTTGATATTACACTGTATAATACTACATACTGTAGTATTATACAGTGTAATCCTACAGAGTGTAGTATTACACTGTATAATACTACATACTGTATTACACTGTATAATACAGTATGTAGTACTACATACAGTGTAATACTACATACAATATAACACTATATACAGTGTAATACTACATACAGTGTAATACTACATACAGTGTAACTAATCAGTATATAACTACAGTTTAATTGCCACGAGGGTTACAATTACTACAAGCAATGTAATCTAGTTTACTGTACAACTTCACCAGTGTTTAATTTATACCTATTGGCTTGGAATGTGGGTTGTCTGCTGACTCTGGACACTGATAAGGCAGCATTTGACGCTGTCAAATTTACATGCAGGCTACTGCTTCACCTGTTATAACACTCTTGTGCTTTACTCTTAATTTCTTTAGGCTGCATTGTCACGACTTCCTTCTTCAGTCTCACAGTTTTATCAACTTATTTTTATGATGCATTCAAAAAGAAATTTAGTTAGCTTTGAATGATGGCATACAAGTTAGGTTTGTATATCAAAGGGGTAAATAATGTTTTATTGTTGGTAAAGTGGTTCCACACTCCTCGTAGCCTATTCACACTACAATCAACCGACATAAAACTATATCTTTCATTTAAACAGCAAATTTACTTGACTTAGAGTTCTAGCTGGGTGTTGAAGGCAAACTACTGTAGGTCTAATCAGCTGCTTTATGATTGGATGTTCTTGTGTATAGTAGCTGCTTTATATTGGCTATTTTTGTGTATTATCTTCTGTAAATAGATTGGGTAATATTTTGTACTTTCCCAACAATTAAGATCATCACAGTGCCTTGTGAGTAAAAACGTAACCAATAGTGGAGGGTCATGATGAGCAGTCAAAGAAAAGGTCTAAATTATGCATTCAATATCAAAATCCGTGATTTCATGAGTATTATATTGCAGGGATCATTCATTATGGAGATAACAGGAATATCTATTAGTCATTGGATTTAATGAGTAATATTGCATAATTTGGTATCACCATTTCCAGTCTCATTTTAGTCATTCTCAGTCCCACTCTCTATTTCCTGTCATATTTAGTTGTTGGATGAACAATAGAATTTGAAATGGTATCTCTATTTACACGCAAGAGTTTATAGTTTATATCCCTGTGAAAAACCCCTGATGGAAAGGGTTTTTAATGGGCTAAAGACTTATTCATATGCGGCACAGGTGCAAATATGACTGGATGCTCTTCCTAACACACCACTGGTCCTTTGGACTGAACCACTGACTTAGTGTTTACTGGGTCAGCGCTCTAATCACTACACCTTGGGCTGCTCCCTAATGATATCTCTATTCAGAAGAAACACATGTAGTAAATCTCTAGGGAGTAGTAGCCAGAGTGCAGTGTGACACAGGATATGGGTTTAGGTCAAGGTCATTAGTGTTGTCAGGAAAAGCATCTGATCATAATTGCTTCTGTGTCACAGCTAAAACCCACAAGCCATGGTGGGGGACACAGTCTATAGTCCGCTTTAAAATCCTTGTCATTAGGGGTTCTCACAGGGGTGGATAATTTAAACTAACTAGAAAATCTTTAAACCATTATTTAACAGGCACTGTATTACTGTATACTGTATAATAGCATCTATAGAATGTGATCTATATAATTTATATGCATTTTTTATTTCAGCTAAGAATTAGTTATGGAGACAGCAAACAGATTCGCCTGCTCTCAGCTACAAAAGGAGAGGAAGTTGAAGAGATTCTGCTAGAAATAGGCACACAGTTAAAGAGTACTTTCCCTCTACTCTCTTTGGAGTATGTTACCCATATATACCTTGTGGTTTACACTTGCAAACTATATCAATTTTTCTTTCTTTAGAAACAAGTCAAAGCTATAGAAGGCATGTTTCAATATAGTATTGCAGTTCAAATTGGTGTAGAATGGTGTTTAAATTTACCATTTTGGTAAATTAAAGTTTGTGACTGTGTCAAGTGTTTATTTGTGTGCCACAACTCTAAATACACCTTCTATTTCTGTGCATATGTTTTGGTACCAGCTGGACCATAGTGAATATTCTACAGCTTCCTAAGCAACTTGGTAGCCGGAAATCAAATTTAGCTTTTAATTGATATTTGGAACAAAAGTTAACTTTATTCATGTAATGTTTGATATGGTCTGTTTTCCTTCTTCTGACTCAATATTTATATCTCTGAACACCAAACAGCGTGATTATCAACGAAACATATTTTCATTTTTAACAGGAAACATAAAGTTTTATTGCCCCGCAGTGTAGTTTTCACAGAGCAAACTACTTTATTAGTGACATGCATGTTTGGAGTTGTACTGTGGACACTGGCTGTGTTCTTACTGTGGTATATGTATTCCAGGAGTCTAATTCCGAAGATAGACTTGACTCCCGGTGAAAGAATGACGACGCTGACTAAGCAACTGGATGCTATCGTAGTCAACGATCACTCAGCATGTTCCGGATTCACCAGGATGTACGCGTGTGTATGCGACCTGTATGGGTGCAGTCTGGTTGAAGAGATCATTTGGGACTTAGACACCATTTATCTCTCACACGACTCTCGAACCTTGTATCTTCGTGATTTTGACCATCTAGCAGTCAGGTATAATCTCACAAGTAATTACAATGCTGTTCACCACCCTGCTCTATATGCAACACAGTCTTTACCTTTTAGGCTATAATTTCTAATCTTAACCCCATTTTCTCTGCATTTTGCTTGGCTGATTTTATGTTTGTGATTTTCATTTAACTTCTGTTAATTGAAGGGTTACAGACTACCACACTGTTGGCAGGTAAATGCACGCTCTGGAGACTATTCTCTCAGACTATAACGGTGTATATCTATCGTGTACATTGACTCTCTCTGCACTGAGTATTGTGCTAGCATTATCTCCCCTGCTGTCTTTGCAATGGCCATTTACTGGTGAACTGTGTTATATACTCCCTGCTTCCTTGTATGCATTGTTACTACTAAACTACTACATTCAGCAATGTAAACTGTGAAATGCGTTTTAACTCAACTGAAGTTAACATTTGTTGCTTTAGTGAACAGGTCTTTGGGTCTAAGAAATCTCGTATATCCTGCTATAGCCTCACTTGTCCTTCCAATATGCACCATCTTATATTTTCAGACTACTCCTATTTCATATATATTCAACTAATATCACATATCCTCTAGTGAATCACACTGTAGTTTAGTGAAGTGGTGTTTATTATTGCAGATATTTGATGTCTTTCAATTAGTATGAATTATTGATAAATCTAAGCTATTTTGAAGTTGCCTGTCCATTGCATTTATATATTCTATCAGTTAAGGTGTAGTAGTGGAGAAATTTTAATAGCTTAAACTCTTTAATTTTCTCAGTGAATTTCGGTTTAGGGCATTCCAAAAAAATTGATTCAAATGGTGGTTTTCGTATGGTTATCTTGATGTCCCCTAGAAGAGTTTGTGATAAGGTCTAATGATGGATTAAGTTACTGAGGAAGTAAGCTTTTGGCTGTGATAAGGTGCATCAAATACCAATCAGTTTCTTCTTACAGGGCATCTTCTTATATTGGAATTGCAGCTAATATTTACATGACTTTATTTTATCTTTTGGGGATAGCTTCTAATCAGAATTTACAATTCTACTTGCTAGTACAGCAAAATAGACTACCATTGTTTACTATGCATTAGCAGCTTAGCTGTCGTTGGTAAACAGGCTATGTCTTGCAAACACTATTTTATTGAATTCTTGTGTGCTAACCTACTTACTGCATGCTATTGGTCAAAGGCCCTCTCTTTGTTATAACAACTATGATGAACTGTTTCATCCTTATAGTGTATATGCTGCATGCATAATGATTCTTACGCAGTAACTAATTTTTGTACTTGGTGAGGGGACAACTCTAAAGCACAAATTATAACCACGTTGTCTATTATAATAATAATTGTACTGTAATATGCTATGTTATCACACAGCTGACTTAATGTGTGTAACATGTTGGGTATAGTTGTTGATATCAACCTACATTATCAATGTCTACAAGTCTGATAAATGTTAGTGATAGATAATACAACTCCTCTTTTAGATGTAACAAAGTAAATGTTCATCGGTAAGCCGTGGCCCTGTTGTTGCATTATTGGCAGCTCCATCTAGTAAATGTCTCATGAAATTCTTATCTGTTTTTGCAAGCTATCAATTTGCTATTGACAGTGTGTTAGGAGTCTCGGCTTACTAGTTTGTGAGGTTTTTGTTGTATATTATGCTTATGACTCATTGCTTACGACTCTATTACTCATTACCTATGACTCATTGACTGCGACTCATTACTTATGACTCGTTGTCTACGACTCATTGCTTATGTCTCATTGTATATGACTCTATTACTCATTGTATATGACTCTATGACTCATTGACTGCAACTCATTACTTACGAGTCATTGCCTTCGACTCATCATCAGGGACTGATTTACTGGGAAAGAAGCTTTACAATCTTTATGCGTGATTTGTTGAGGTGTTCTAAGTTTGACCAGAGCATGTTGCACTTTGCACTGATACGACTTGCATGGATACCTGTGTTTTTATCTATATTATATATTTCGTCAATTTATTTATCATTAAAAAGCTGTTACATTATTTTATTCTTTGCCATTCTTTAGAGTTTCTGTCATTTTTGGTTTTTTAAATATAATTCTGCAGGGGTTTAGGCACTTTCAGCCTTTTATATTAAACTCAATTCGCTCTGTATTTCATATCGTACTGGTCTCAGGAATAGTCTTTCACAATTGGCTTCATCAGTGTATGTGAACATTTCCTGCATTGTACATGTTACTCTGGGCCCAGTTGTTGATGTCTACACAGTTGCACACTTTACTTTCCTTCTATCATCTATAGACATGCATGAATACAGCTATACACAGTTGGTACTGGGGCGCTTGAGCTCTCTGTTAAATGACTGTTAAAGTTCTAATTAATTGCGTCTAAATTTTAGAGATCATGTACCTTTGCTAGGAGCTCTCCAGTTTAACGAATGGTTTTCGGGATTAGATGCTTCTAACATGAAAATGGTATGCCAATTATTGAACTATATTTACTGGTGAATGATTTTGTTGTTTAGGCTTTTGTCTCTATGTATTTGCCTAACAATTGAAACTTTATCATGCTTGTTGCTTGATTTAATACAACATAACTTAAGATTTTAAATAAAATCAACTAAACCCACCTACTTGAAATGACAACTCTCAATCGCCTTTGAAAAAGAATATATTAATTTTCACAGTTTGTACAAAAAACAACTTTTCTAATTGCCTGTAGATTGCCGTTATTGAAAATTATTAGGATTATTAAATTTGAATTTTTCAACATACTCATTTGTATAAGTTTTCTTCGCCTTATTCTTCTGTTTATTTCTGCATTAATCTACATGAGGCAGTTGAGTTAGAATTATGCCTTCTCTTTACTAATAATTGTAATAAAAAAGGAAAACTTGACTTTTGCTATTTTCCAGACTGCAGAAGCGCTTGCTGAGATTCTGAAAGTTACAAGAAAGAATAACTCTCTCACCACTTTAAACTTGGCTTCCACGGGTTTAAAAAGGTATAATATAGTATGTTGTGTATGTTTATGTGGTTTTTGCAGAGAGTCCTCTATTACCTTCTGTTGATGACAAAATGTGATGTTGCTGGGTTATTTATGCTTTTTCAGTTGTGTTTCAGTGACATTTACACAGTCTTTGTAAGGAGGGTGTATAGAACCCGCTTGTTTATAGATTACATTAAACTAGACTCTGAGGCTACAAGAATTCTATTGCTGTAACTCATGCTTCAACTTATGTACTTGCAGTGATTTTCTACAGAAATTTTCGTCTGCCCTTTCTTCCAACTTGACCTCTAAAATAGTTTCACTCAACCTGAGTGGAAATATCCTAGAAGACAAAGGTAGGTCATTTAAAGATTTCTCTAGAAGATTGAATATTACTAATTATTATAATACTTTAATGTATGAAAATACAGTGTTCCCTCCATGTTTCACGGATCTAGCTCTGTTCGAAATTCTATAAGTTACAAGAAGGGCTTGTATCCCTGTTTTGTGGCTTATGTATGTTTGTATAGGGACAAAATGGCCTAATTTAGCTGATCCGTGAGTTGAATCTGGTATTCTACTGTTATAAATTGAGGTTTCGGGATCCGTAACTTAGTGAGATACGGAGGGAGCACTAATTCTATTTTATTGTTGAACTAGTAATATAATTAGCTATAATAAGTATTAGAATTTGAAATTAATATGAATTTATGAATATGTCTTAGAAAGTAGCTGTTAGTTGTAAAGCGCTTGCGACCTTCTTGTACAACTCAGTATTGTCCTCTTTAGGCATATCCTACCTGAGTGAAGCTATAAGTAACATGGTGCATGGCATGCAAAGCCTTGACCTTTCCCAGTGTTCTATTGGGAATAAGGGTGTAAGCAGGCTGATGGAGTCCATATCCAGCAATCATATTATGGCCAATACTCTTTGCACACTCAATCTGTCCGGGAATAATCTGAAAGGCGATGAGTTGCGGGTAAGTTGTCTGCTCTTGAATTATGTTATATGCACATGTAACAACAACTCCTGATTTTTGCCATGTTCAGCTCCAGTCAATCACATATATAAAGGGCAGGCAGTATTGTTTGAATAGTGATATTGTTGTGATATTTTTATCAAGGTCTTCTCATAATTTTCTGAAAATTAGAATAAAAAGTTCAAGGATTTGGCTATTTTGTTTTAACCAAAGTTTGTTTTATATAAGCTAATGCTCGCCAACTCTTTGGTTTTATCTTGTTTGCAGGCTCTTTATAATTTCTTAGCACAGCCCAATGTACTCCAAAAATTAGACTTGTCTGATACTGAAACTCCTCTGGAATCGGTAAGCATTATGAGTTTTCGTATTTCTGATACTCATCTGCTAAATGTCTGTTGTAAGATATTTACTCATATGTACGCTATGCAACATCATTGACAGCCGAAACTAAGATTTTAAATATTGATTTCTGTTTCAGTTGTTCACTGCTCTGACTAGAGGTTCGACCCAGCACTTAGAAGAGCTCAATGTGTCCGGCAATCCTTTCACCAACAAGAAGAGTAAGGACGGCAAACCAAGCTCTTCGTGGAAACAGTTTTTCAGCTCAGCTCTTGTTCTCTCGAAGCTCACCATGTCTAACACGAGACTTCCGGCGCCAGCCCTAAAGTATGCTCTGTTTATTTGAATACCTTCACTCATATTGTCAATATACTGTAATCTTTAATGCAGCATCATTTGCTCTTAATTTTTTTGGGGAGTTTTTAAAAGTTCTTATTGCAAAATGCATGAGTTTTATTTGACTCTGATTTATCCTTTGTTGTAAAAGTTATAATTATTAACTATCGAATTTAATTCTTGACGTTCACTAAAATAGGCTTTGATTATTTAAATGCCTTTACCTGTGTCGTAAATAGGCTGTTCATTGCGGTGTTTAATGCTGCATTTTCTGCTTTTGAAATTATTGGGGAATTTTAAAGATTCTTGTCGCAATATGAATTTGATTTGGCTTACATTTATCCTTTGTTGTAAAAGCTATAATTTAATATAATATATAACATAATATATATGAAGTTTAATTCCCGGCATCCACTATTGAATGATATGTATATGTGACATCATATCTCTCTAGGGAGTTACTACTTGGTCTATCCTCCAATGTTAACAAGCCACTGGTGTATCTAGACTTGAGTTGTAACGACATGAGGTCTGATGGAGGAATGGTGTTGGGAAGTTGTGTTGCCAACCTGAGGAATATCCATGGCCTTGACCTCAGTGATAATGGTGAGTTACTGCCCCTGTCATACTTTAAGCTGTATTAGTAATAGGCTAGACATAATTCACAAACTATTAATTTCCTTTTCTTTTGAGCTACCAAAAATACATATATAAATATAAGTAGCAATAATTTTGACCAAAGTTCTGTCAGTCATGAATATAAGTTAATATATAAACTATCTATTTGGTTTCGTTTCCTAAGTTAATTTTAAATTACTCTGCTATATTATGTTTCTAGTGTTACTCTCCTAACATTAATATTTATTGGCTGCTTATATTAGCTTTGTAATGATTGTATTTTGTTTATACATTGTTAATAAACCTTTAGGAAACTTACCAAACTTAATTCGGTCAAATTTTGCTTTTGCTGATATGTTTTGACAGTTTTTATCTGAAACTGTTATTCAACAAAGCAGCTGTTTTCTCTGTACAGGACTTGATACCAATCTAACTGAAATACTGCCATGGTTTGGGAAGAATGGTACCATTCACCACCTTTCAATAGGAAAGAACTTTTCACAGTTGCGAAATAAGTATGTTTATCCTATTTGTGCTTTCTTCTGATGCATTTCTTGTTGATGCAAGCTGTCTCCACGCCATTACTAAATATATACTAACATCCGACAGAAAGTGAATCTTACGTATGTCAGGCCCTCTGTATAATTTACATCTGTTTTAGGACATCATTGCCAAAATTGTCTTTCCTTTTATTGTGATTTTCATTCATTGCTTCCCACTCCTTTGCCTCTTCCTTATGCATCTCAAGAAGCCACACATTACTGCAGCTACTGTCGCCATTCCCGGCTTCTACTATAATAACATCTATTTTTAGAGCATTGCAGCAAGCCCTTGAAGGTTTGGTTCGTGCCATCCAAGATGAACACTGTGTATGTATTCTATTCGCTTCAGTCCATGCTTTAATCTACTGCTTTTATTATGTATTTATCTCATTTTGGAAAGTGCCCTCGCTTTCCCCTGCCACAACAACACTAGTATTAGGTGCTTCTGATGCGGTCCATGCTTGACCATATTTAATGTGCAGAATAGTTGTTATTTTTGTTGTTTTTTGATTTATTTTTAATTTAAGTCGTATTTTTGTAGTTTAATGGTGGCATAATTTTGAATCCATTGGGTTTTATTTGTCTTATGGAGAAGGCTCGCTGTCCACAAAAGACTAAGTTCTATTATCGCTGGTTTACAGGCACTGGAGTCTTTAAGTATTGCTGATTCCAAGCTCCGTCTCGATACTACTGTCATCATCAATGCTCTGGGCAGCAACAGCACTCTCAAGTCTTTAGACATCAGTGGTAACCAGATCGGAGACATCGGTGCAAAGATGCTGGCCAAAGCTCTGACAATCAACTCGACTCTTACAAGCGTTACCTGGGATAGGAACAACATTACAGCGGCTGGCCTACGGGATGTATCACAGGCTTTACAAAGGTACTTGCAGTATATGAGTTTATTGGTATATAATTGGAACGACTAGGTTTTAATCGTAAGATGGTGTTTTTTCCTCAACTGCAAACCTGATTTTTTATATGGTTTCAGTATCGTTTTTTTTTAAATTAATTTAGGTGCCCAAAAACGGATTAAGCACGAATGTGTTAACTAATTTTGAGTTAAATAATGTGACGCCGGTAAATTAACTGTTGAACTAATTATCTTAATTCAATTATTTTACCTTAATTTATAGTTGAAAATAACTGCAATCAGTTGTCAACTGCTGTGAAAATGCAACACATGTGCTTTTAGGAATATGACGATGCTGGAAATGCCGTTACCAATATTTGATATTGCTGCCAGTGTGAGAATTAACCCCGATATAATTCACAGCGCTTCAATGCAGGTGCGTGCAGTAATTCATTGTGGTACTACAAACCTGCGTATACACCATGTGTTGCTACAGAGATGTGTATACACTGTACCATGTGTTGCTATAGACATGTGTATACACTGTACCATGTGTTAATACAGACATGTGTATACACTGTACCATGTGTTAATACAGACATGTGTATACACTGTACCATGTGTTAATACAGACATGTGTATACACTGTACCATGTGTTAATACAGACATGTGTATACACTGTACCATGTGTTCCTACATCTATCCGCTTAAACTTGGTCACAAGTTATTATCATAATATGTGATTTATGTACCATTAATATGTGTGACATGTATGCTACATTATATAACAATAACTGACTGGAGGTGTACATACAGATATCAATCTTATACTTTGTGTAGATACAAACTTGTCTTCAGAGAAATCATGCTCCTAAAAAAATCAACTATGATCAGTGTTATCGGCTGCAGCAAGGATTTCTTGTCAGTTCTGCACAGACGGTTGGTCCAATCATATTCATTCATGTATTGATTAATTAATCATTCTAGGAATTGTACCAATACGTTAAAATCTTTTAATAGACCCTTTTCAGAGGTCCCCAATATCCCCTTTGCAATTAAGAGTTATGTCCTCCTAAAGTGAATAGGTTGAACTTTTGTATAAAGAGCAAACTCATTAAAAAATTTAACTTTGACTGTTACTTGAAATTTTAATTATGCTATAGAATTGTTTTTTAGGAGATAGATATCTTGGTATAAGCACACATATTAGCAGTTCAAAAAGAAATTTAAAAACATTTCTTAATGAAGAATTTTAAAGAAAATAAATTTGAAAGTATTTTTGTGGTACTTCAGCATTGCTCAGCAACCAAAATCACAAAAATTAGTTCAAGTTTATTTTGTTCAACAATTTTCATTTTGGGAGGACACAACTCTCAATTGTAAAGGGGACATTGGGACCTCTGAAAAGGGTCTATTTAACTACATATCAACTTTTTACTAATTGTCAAAATGTTTTATTTAGTATGTCAAAATGATTATTTAATATTTTGGAATTTATTTTGTGAAATTAAAATAATTACAGATAATAGACAAGAAAGTGCGAAATATTCACATCCTTCTAAACAGTCTGTGTGAATCAGACAGCCTCTCTCCTGAGGAGTTTGCTCAGACTAATAAACTACTTGCTGACGCTGACAGGGCTAAGCAGGTCAGTCTAAGAGCTCTTGCAATGTTTTGTCCTAACATCTATTCCTGGCAAGTGACATGACATAACAAGTGACATAACATAACAAGTGACATATAATGTGACATGTTAAGTAATGTGGTATGTGATGTGACATAACAAGTGACATGACATAACAAGTGACATGACATAACAAGTAATGTGACAAGTGATGTGACAGGTGATGTGACAGGTCACCTGGTGCTTGACTACATTACTGGTGTGTTACTGTATGCCTCACCTAATATTCTGTGACATACAATTCTATAATATCAAGTAAACTCATTTTGGGGTTGTTTGATTTCTATTACCTCTATTTTGGTATTTGTATTACTTGCTATAATCTTATGCAGTAGCTCACTGACATATGTACTGACACACGCATCTCTAAACCATCTCAAAGCCGTATTCATGATTATAATTTGTGTGCCATATAAAGTTTCACATAGCTCCAGTTAGATTCAAGACACAAAGCTGTTTGTTTACAGATACTGATGGCGCTGCAGGCGGTGGTGTCAAAGTGTGAGGAGCCTCCTAACAAGTTCAGTGACAGCATAAAGCAGGTGACACACACTCTCAGTGGCTCAGTGAATGACCAGTTAGAGCAGGTCAGACTTGATATGCTGAAAATGGTGAGCCAGGAGTGCAACTCTGTAGTTGCCTCTAAGGTGAGTTTATTTCTCTGTAGACCTGAGGTCTAAAATGCTGACAGTTTTTGCAGTTATATTGTGATGAGCTAGAGTACTGAATATATTCTTGTGATGATTTTCTTTTAACACCTAAGAATGCTGGAACACTGGAACACTTACAGCATCAGATTACTTGCTGTTTGGTAAAGAATTGGTTTAAAGTGAGCCACCAGTTCGACTTTTACTTCTTTCAAAAGCTAACAGTTTTGCTTAACAATTTGTTACTTGTTTGAGCGGATACAATTTGTTTATATGTTGGTCATGTGATATATGCATGTGCTAGACCGCAAAGCTTATGTCTGACTCGGGGTGTAGCCTCGTGTGCAATTAGAATAATCAAATCCTTCCTGTGGTTCTGTAGGAGACTGAAAGCATGCTGGAGTCAGGAGCCCAAAGCCGAGGTCAGCTCAGCCCATCTGAGATAGGGGGGCTGATAGACCATCACTTTGTGAGTGATATTCAGAACAAACTTAGCCTACTGAACTTCAACATGGCTTTCTATATAGCGGAGGAGGTGATTGAGAAGGTGGTAGACCTCCTCCAAGCTAAATACAAGGAACTCAAGACTCTGGTCAGTCATTCTCTGTATTATACGAGTAATTATATCAACAGAAGCTGCAATAATTGAGAGTTGTCTTCTTCATTTTTATGCAATGCTTATTTCAAGTCTCTTTTCTCTGAGGATATATATACAATGGCATAGATGGTTCTTGGAAAAAACTATTTTTAAAAAACTTGGTTTCACTTTCTGGATAATATAGTTATTTATATTATTTTAGCAGCTGGTACAGTTAGTTTCATAAACTAATAAGTTATAATGTGATAGATGGTCCTGTATACAGTCAGTATTCATTGTTTATCCTTTGTTTTTTTTAGATTCTCCATTTTAGGTATTGCATGATATTTCTAGTATTAGTTTCACCACGTTCTGTTATTATAGAAAAGAAGCACACTAGAGAGTACTGCTACCATACAATCAACGCAAAGTGACGGTACTGTAGGAGATGTAGAAGAACTTGCCGACTCCATATCTCCAACCCTGGTAGGGACTAAGGCTTCGTTCAACTTTCTTTGTACCCCATGCATTCATTTTATGAAAATGTTTGTGTCATTAGCAGATATTTATGTTTCAGTGATCAGAAATTCTTTTCTACAACACAACTAAGATTGTTAATTTGCATTGGCTGAAAAGTTTTTTGTTTTCGTTGTCTTTTCTTAGCAGTATTGAAGTTTATTTGGATCTTTGGCGAAACTATCTAATGTTTATTACGTACTTGTGCATGTAATTTTGTATTTTGTGCTTTAAAAACAAGAAACAATTTGCTACATTTAATTAACATCATTAGAATTAGTTTTAATAACTTGAAGTTATCTTAAGAAATTGTCTACTTTAATTGCTGATAGCATTCTGGGTGTATTGTACATTACTGTTAGCTTCACAGCTTAGAATGTAACATTTAGTTAACTCAAAACTTAATTACCGTGTGTTGATGTAAAGAAAACAAGCCTGGCCATGAAAGCTATATTGTTTTTGTATTAAGCTGTGCTTCTTGGTCGTAATTTCTACTCAAAGCAGAATGATGATTTCTTTATTCTCCAGGGAATGACGTATCTTGGGGACACTCATGAGAACAGAATGTCTGTAATGAAGACACTGAAGAGGAGACCTCAGTCTATCTTAGGTAAGTCTCCATACTTGGCAATGATATTCTTAGTAACTCTATAATTAATGATTGCAGCGGAATATTGGGTACATTTGATATTGCAAGGGGAAGTAACTCTCATATTTCGAACCCTTTTTGCTGTAAATATTAACTTATTATAAATTTTTGGAACTTGATGAATTGGCTAGTGCTATGATTGCTTTTTAAGCTGTGTTGTTAAGTTTCAGTGTAAAAGTATCAGGAATTTGATTGCAAAGCAAATTATATTAAATTTGAAATTTTACCCTCAATACTTTTATTGAAAGTCTACACTCTACAATATCTTATGATTATAATCACCCTTACAAATCCAAGTAGTAACTGTTTTAATAGTACATATCAAGGGGAGACACTTTTACTTAATTATGTTATTTTATTAGTTAAAAGCCCCGAGGAGACCAACAAAGGTAATATTGAGCAATACAATTCACCACTGTTCTATCAGTGGCATACAGCACGCATGGCATGTTTAAGATTCCTATTAACTTCTAGCTTAGCATCAGGTCTATCACTGGAATGGCAGGGCTTGTGCCATTTCACTATATACACTGCATGCTATCCTTGTAATATTATCTCCACACTTACACCAATACATTTACTGCTCAGCGTACTTCTGCAGTATGATTTTATGTTACATAATTAATATAATAACTTGAATACTCAGCCCTCCCCAGCTGTTGGCTTATGGCTTGTGTATAACACTAATCACTAACCTCATTCTGTATAACTGCTCATCCTAATTAATTAAGTTTAACTTTGCACCATTAGTGCACTTGTTTTATCAAAGGGGGTGCATTGTTATCTGTAACTCACATTTGTTAACCTCGGGCAGGGTTTAGAATGATTTCATTTTATATTTTTTGTATGCTATATAGACTTGCGTATATTATTATATTTAGTTCCTATTACCTATATTATATCTCCATCTTCTCTATGGGTTTTGGTTATTAAATATAATTCTACTGTCTTGGATTGTATTGCAAGTCTTTTAGTCACATTTGACTATTAACCTGACAGACAAGCACCTGGTAGTGAGATGTACCTCTTTCTGGTCACACTAACTGACTTGCACTATCCTTCACTGAGCTATGGATGGCTTATATTATACTTCTCTAAGCTGTCAGCTCATTGCAATTCGTGTGACAATGTTTAGTTGTTTGTCATTCCATTTCCCTGATAAAATTTGGGGGTCAGAAATCACCTCCACTAGATAAATCTGCAGCCTTGAGAACTCATGCTATGGAAATTGTAGCCCGAGAATTCACACTATAGAAATTTCTTTATTCTTCAGAAAATAAAAAAATTAAATCTTATTCTTAGTGGAACAAGTATAAATATTCCTGGGAAACTGTGCCATTTGGATGCCGTAATGGGGGAAAAGGTTTCCTTTATGAACTTTAGTTTGGGTTCTCTTTTAAAACATAATTTTTTGCCGCATTTTCATCTGGAACACAGGCTTTTTCCAATTTCTCCGTTACTACACCTACCACAACTCTATGAGTAGAATCAGCATTGACTGCCTCCTACATATTTGCGGTGAAGTCACCAGTATGCTGGTATAATACGCTGAGGAGTACAGAATACGTGGCATCCACAATTTGTGTGTAATAACATCTCACCAGTGTGTCATAGCTCTGCAGGAAGCTAGCTTCTTGGCAGTAATGGAGATAGTATAATAGTAGGGTGTAGTCATGCTATATTAAATTCTATCCCAGTTCACTAGGTTTAACTTGTATTAGTAATTTGCTTTCAAATGTCAACTTGTGTCTGCCTATAGGGCAGTAAATATTTATAGTGCATTTAAATATTATAGGATAACTTTATAGAGCATAAATTAACTCTACAGCAACCTTGCTTTATGCCGTGATTCTATGCTCAAATAACTTGCTACATTTTAGAATTCACTGGTGCCATGAATTCTCAGAGTGAGGCAGATGATCAAACTGAACAGACAGGTGAGTTTAGATGTATTTCTCCGTAGACAGTACACAGTGAAACCAATTCATAGTCTGCTGTTGTCACTTGATTAGTGAAATAGTTTATCTTAATATTTGCACCCAGCACAAGTACCAGTTAGGACTTATCAGCAAAACATTGAGGGAAAATAACAATAATGCAAGTGTAATACACAATGCAATCAACTTGAACGGGATAGTTGATAAAGTAAACAGCAAATGACCATTCACATTCGTAGCAACTGTGAAAAGGTTATAACAAGCTGGTAGAGGTCAAATGTGCGCACTGAGTCAGTTACACGGAATGTGTTGTGCTGTAGTGTAGTTTTGCAAGAGCTTAGCCTATCGTAGCAGTTAACACGCTTGAATACCCGTGAACTGTTGAATGACCTGTTTAGTAGTAATAGCTGAGAACGCGGGCTAGTAGCATTCGTTATGCTTTTTTGGAAATATGAATAGGTAAAGTAATTCGCAGCTGGCACACACGGGTACTGCAGTGTTTTAGATAGACTGGTTGAAAAGCCTTGTTAGTGCTATAGTGTTGGGGAATATATATTCAAAGCTTGAGGGGGACCTCAAAGTCTTGCAGTTTATTGTGTTACATTCCTAAGCTGTGACTACTTATGTTGTTGTGACATAATGGTATAGCCGGTTCAGGAGCAGCAAGGTTTGCTATGGATGAGGTTGAGGTACAGGATAAAGAGATGGATGTACTAGATAGTGATGAGCATGCTACCAAAGAGACAGAGAGTAAAAGGAAAGCTTCGTGTAACGGAGATTTAGAGAAGAAAATTCCAATTAACCTGGACTTGGATGAGAAAAATTCTTCTGCAACTTTGGATTCTGAACCAGTTGCAAAATCGCCAACAAAATCCCTTTCGTTTGTTGACGACATTATGGGTGCTCTGAGTGACAGAGGAATAAAAGTCAACTCTAGGGGTAGTACGGCTAGTACGCCAAGTCAAGAATTTCCAGATAGTGGTACTGGTTCAGAAGCGCAGGCAACTTCTCCTGGCGTCTGTAAGCCACTTTATTCACAGAGTGTTTCAGACTGTGAGGCTAAAGAGCCGACACAAGGGAAACCTGCATTAGCTTCACCTCCTCCTCTGTCTTCTAAGCTAAAGCCTAGGCTAGCCTCGCCACCGCCTCTCTCTACCAAACCTAAACCTCTGGATAAGACCAGGTCTGCGAGGAGCTCTGTCACTTCTACAGGTAGAGTAAGTGTGAGAGTCGCAGTCTGTTTTGGTTGGTGTTCACTTCCCCTGGCGGCAGCCACCACTCTCAAGGTCTGTCCCACTTTGAGATGTTTCAGTGAAAAACACTGCAGTTTGCTCAATGAGTTTTTGACCAAGGACTTTTAAAGATGGCACATGTTTTCAGTTTCGTTTATATAGTTTCACACTAAATAAACCGAACTTTTTCAAAACAGGCATCTATGATTGGTTGAGCAGTCTAGAAATTTTTTATCTGAAAATAAGTTTAATACATTTTTCAAAATACTCTCTGTACATATAATTTAACTCTACTCTGTTCCTATTGAATTCATAAACTTTGTTAATTGCTAGTAATACAACTAGTCTCAATATGCCTGTTTTTGTGATGGCCTGTATCAACAGCAGTGTCCTTCTTGGAGCATCTCAACCAATGTGGCCAGACCTTCACTCCTCCAACTCACTCACTGTTACACATTGATTCTAAGACCACAGTGATTGGTAGCACCTAGGCTAAAGGCACAGCAATGATGCAATAGTTTTTTCTCTCTTCCTATAAGCACTTTGAGGATTTCCTGATCCGTATGCTATTGTTAGACTATTATTTGCGCCTTTATTTGCACCAGAGGTTTGGTTGTTATATCACTTCTATGTCTTTGGGTGGGATGCATTGTATCATATTTCCGAAACTGTCAATTTGCAACGTAGGAATTTAAGCTAATGATAAATTTAACGAATTACACTATCTTAGCAGTCTGTTCAAAGTGAACCCTCTATATGGGGAATATTCATGATACCAGTTATGAAACTCAACACCGTGTTAGTAGTTCCGCTCTGACAACATAAACAGTTTATAAACTTGCTAAATGGGCTAAAATAAACAGATATACTAGTTTAAGGTTGTATTACACACTTAGTTGTAATACTCTGGGCTACCTTGTATGTGCATCATAAGCTCTGTCTTCTTCATCTCATCCTGTAACCATATTCACTATTGCTGGTTCTAGTTACCAGCTACTGAAAATGATTGATGACATACATCTACCTTGGAAACTCATTAATAACTGCAAAGTATGCCTATTCCTATCACACAAGTTTTAAAAGCAAGACTGCTCGTGGGCAGGAATAGTTACGTGGTAGATTCAGTAGTCTCACTAAATGCCAGTAGCTTTAGGTGGAGCTGTAGTTATAAGGCTGGCAGAGGATGTAATTGTCCTAAGCCTGGGTGTTTGCTTAGTTTGGGCTTATAACTTCTGGTTTGGTGTTGGTGGGGGGTTTATTTTGCAAGCAGACAACCTCCCATGCTACATATATCAGTTAGAACTAGTGCTATTAGAAAATGTTGGAGCTTTGCACCTACTTCCCTCTCCAGATGTTACCTGACGCATCAGTGCTAGTAACCTGCCATACCATTGTACTTTGGGAATGTTTGTAATACTTGATGGAGTATGAAAGAGTTAATTGTAAATGATTCATAATGAAATACTGAACAAGTTTCAACTTACAGCTATGTTTAAAGCATGAATGACTATATGCATTACTTTCAGTGTAGATTAAATCTTTTTAGACTGCTAATCAATAATTCCTAGACTAAAGCTCTATCCTACTGCTAGATTTAACACACTATCCAAAAAGTAAATAGTGAAATTATTTTGGCTTCTTCTGCAGCTACCTAGGAGTGAATTATGAGAGAAAAATATACATAGTTGACGAATCTCTCAGTGTTGATCATTTATAGAGATGTGAAGATTTTGAGTTGATGGGGAAAGCAGCGACTTATTATAAAATATTGGAAAATACTGAACTTATGTGGGACATTCAATAAAATTGATAAGAAACAATGCTTATTGCTATAACATATGCACGAAACAGTTCAATCCGTGATTATGATTATATGATTTATTAATTTGCTGATAAAATTGAACAATGCACCGCTGTGAGAGTGGACTTGTGTCATGTGTGATAGACTGATTTTTGAACAAGTCATTTTTAACCTGTGTGAGAGATACAAACTTGAATCATTATGAGGGAATATAAAAACTGAAGAGCTTTTACACATATAGGCTATGTAACTTGTGTTATTGTGATCACTCACTGATGTGGAAAAAATTAGTCCTCAGTTGTTTTAGTAACTGAAGTTACTTTTTTGCACTTCAACTCTTCTGTCATTTAGTTACTTCCACTTACTAATTGATGAACTACTCAAGTTATTGAGGTTTGGACACTAACTGTTACAGTTTGAATGCATGATTGTAATGAATTATCAATTTGACTTGCTCTCAACTTTAGCTGTTATAATAGTAGCTCATGATAACTAGTATTATTCTTCTTTTCCCAGATGCAACGGATGGTAAAACTGACGATGGAAAGGATGGAAAGCTAGCAGAAGCCGTTACCACATCTTTGGCATCTCGTGAGTTGATAACCTACCACTTAGCTTGCCTGCCAAATATGTCATAGCAATATATATCATTTCAAATCATGCCATTTCTGCAGTGGAATCTGCAATTCTCTTCCCAACACCCACGAATGTTGTCACTAAATGTGAGAATACTTATGAATTGGTTTTTTGTATACAACATCTATGCAACTATAGAATCAGGAAAACATGCCTCGAAATCTAATATTTGAACCTGGTGACGCAGTTAGTGACTCATACTGTAGTATTAATTATATCTTATTTTATAATCCTATGTTAACCAGGAACTATAAATCAATTATTGCCAATTTTTAAAAGTTTTTCAAAAGCAAAATAGAAAAATTTACTTTTTCAGTATAAATGGAAGTATATAAACAGTAGTTAGTTGGTTCACAGCAGGACACCACAGTTTCACTCAGTGATTGTAATAACTCTATTCTGAGACATCTTGTCTTGTAATTCAGGGGTCATGTAGGTGTGATATTAGCACACATCGGGCCCTTCACTCTGCCAGTTTATTTCTCCTGTCCATCTTTCTCACATACACATATCATAAATACCTATGCAGTGACTCATTCCCAGGGCTCTTTCATTGGTAAATTGTCAGCTCTAGGTGCATATGATTGAGATTCTAAGATGTATACTTGATAGATATCTAATACCAACACCACACCACTGTATATTCCCTGCCAAGATATATACTGTTCCAATAGAAATTATATTCAATATTGCCATGGCCCCAGCATTTTATCTCACCAATTTCTGGTTTAATTTACTTCCTTATCACCCTTGGTAGAACTCATATCCTGAATATGACTGAGAGTGTATCAGAGAGTAACTGTAGTCAGAGCACAAGTTTAGCGTACACTAGATTATGGTTTGAGTAGAGTAGGGAGGGCCATTGGTAATATCTTTGCACAATTAATAAACCTTTACCATCAGGAGTTCTCACAGGGATAAAGACGTTAAACAAGCGTAAGAGCAGAAGGTGTAATATTGTCACTCACCAACATGAACATGTAAAGGTGATGTTCTGTTATGTTCACTTGTTTATATATTTGTTAATGGTTGGCAGCGGCGGCAGCAGCAGGAGTGGCAGCAGCTGAGCCCGAGATCAAAAACCTGCCAGAGGCTAAACCCACCTCTTCATTGGTCCACCTGGCAAAGGATCGACCGAAGAGAGTGAAAAAACAGGCTGCCCGCAGACCCGTGCCTAGAGCAGCGCTGACTTCAGAGGAAGCTGACGAGTCCGCAGTTGATGACTTTTTCAAGCCGGCAGCAGTTTCACAAACCCCAGTCCTGGTGTCAGCACCTCCTCCCACGGCTAAACCGCGTACAGGTTCTCTGGATAAATCAGAAGGAGCGGCCAAGACTGAGAAATCAGATGGCAGGTAAAGGAAGTGTGCTGGAAGGCAGAAGTTGCTACTGCACCATTATGGTACTGATGTAATGCTAGTGGTCACGCAATTTGCTGATTTTGTAGAGAATAGCCTAGGTTTTTAGCGACTGGTGCCTATAATCTAGAGTTTGGAAGTAACTATAATCTCAGGTTATTTGAATTTGTGTCTACAGCTTTAAACTACTGTTTAGGCCAAGTTCTATGGCTAAAGTTGCTAATTGTGCTTAAAAACAGTTAAACTAACGAGTCGTAATAGCTAAATATAAGTATAAATTTTGTCAGCTGTCTGCCCTTTACATTATAATTACAGCACAATAAAAAATGTGAACCCTATTACTATTGATAGAGTTGCAATGGAGTTGTCATCTCTCTTATATACTTTGTTCTTGTCTTCTTTTAGTCCCAAATTGAAAGCCAAACTGCGGTCTCCATTCGGAGGGTCACATAAAGACAAACAAGAGAGTGAGAAGAAGAAAGGGTGAGTGAGTGGGATTCAGTACTGTGCCTGTTACTACATTGTTTAGTGTGTTATCACATGTATAATAGTACTTTGTAGTGTATTACTATATGTATAACAACATTATGTATTGTATTACTAGATGTATAACAACATTGTTTAGTGTATTATCGCATGTATAAAATACTGTTTAGTGTATTACTTTATGTTTAACTGCACTATATAGTGTATTACTATATGTATAACCGCATTTTGTAGTGTATTACTGGATGTATAGATGCATTGTGTAGTGTATTAGTAGGGTGTATAACTACACTGTGTAGTGTATTACTAGGGTGTATAACTGACTGTTAGTGATAATGACACATTTTGTAAATGAATGTCACAGGCCAATAGGCATGTAGGTTTGACAAGTAGATTAAGCTGTACTAGGGTCTAGTATAGCAACCGGTTATCTATAGCTTACTTCCTGAATCGTGAAGTCTAGCTATCAGTGTTGCCCTATAAATAGTACTGTCTCCAGCTCATGTATTAACAGTTACTTACTCTATGGCCGGCATTACTTACCTCTCACTAACCTGGATGTAGGTGCATACATGTGCTAGCGCAGGTATATGTATATTACATGTACAGTGAACAGGTGTGGGCTGGTGAGATGTATTTGTTAGACTGTGAACTTACTATTCCCTGTGTGGTTTAGAGTACGGGCAGTGAAAGTACTGCATATGTTTACTGTTTAGTACACTCTCAGTCTCTTTGTGTGCAGTTCCAGAACATCGGGTGCTAAGTGAGTATATCTGGTCAGTGATTGGCTGCTTTTACTGTCTATGTTGCTCCACCACACGTACTTAACAGGCGATATCAAGCAGAGCTAGTAGACCTGGTGTGCCTATAGAATGCTTGGTAGTTAGTGGTGCATGCATCCTCTTGTCACAGCTCAGTGTCACACCGTTGTGTCACAACCTAATGTCACATCAGGGTTGTGACAGCTCAGTGTTGTGGAATGGACTCCTGCAGCTCTGTGCCACTGAAAATTGTTTTTATTTTACGAGAATCTGTGTTATTGAAAGTGTGAGTTTTCATCTAAAGATTTGATTTGAGAGAGAAATTACTCGTAGGCTTGTAGTTTGGTTAGCCTACTTTTGGTACAGCATGTATTGATATATACCTTAATCTTCTGCTAGATGTAGGCTATGTAGATTAGAGTTAGTATAATGTCCTTGTTGTACAGGGAACTTGCATGTGCTATTACCTCAGATAGTTATTTCCTCATTTTACTGAATATGTAGTCAACTCAAGTGGAATACTTT
The DNA here is from genome assembly GCA_964035545.1 of Bugula neritina. NCBI lineage: Eukaryota > Metazoa > Bryozoa > Gymnolaemata > Cheilostomatida > Bugulidae > Bugula > Bugula neritina. Next base: position 5,565,053 of record OZ037765.1, on the reverse strand, counting down.
CTAGCCAAGAATTTTAATCAGTCACATAGTATGTAGTGAATATGTGATCATATTACTAATTCAAAGTCAGTCTAAATCATTTGTTTTGTGAAGGAAACACCCATTCTCATGTGAAGGAAGTATAATAGTTATACAAGTTGACGTGTTTTACTTTAGTATTGGAATTGTCACCCCTTTAAATAAGGTATTTAGTGGGACAACTCATTTAAAATTCTATTCATTAGTTGTCAAAATTCTGCTTAGTTATTTGGATTATTCTGGCCATAGTTAGAATACTAATGTAGTTAATACCTCGGCGTGGGATAAATAAGTTTTAAAGGTGAAGGGTTAAAGTTCTGCATCATTGCGCCTGCTACTTGTCTGTTTTTCTTGTTTTTGCATTGGCTCTGTTGAGATTGTTTGCATTTTTGTTTAAGATGTTTGTTTGTTTTATACAGTCTCACTCAAACTTTCTCTAGACATCAGTTGTCTTCACTGAGCATGCTCACCATTCTAAAAGATACTATTACGCTTCATTCTTTTGTCAATTTGATATTCTAGAAAAAATATAGCCGACAGCATTTCAAGTTTCTTCAATAAGAAGAAGAAACCGGCTGTCGATGTACCAGATACTAAACCTGTGGTGGAAGCAACTCCCACGCCTCCAGCCAAACGGGACAGGTCTCCTAACCCCTCGACCTCTTCTAAACCCTCTAATGACATTCCAGGTACGGACTCTAAAGTATTGCAATCACCCTTTATAAGTTCTAATCAATTTGCAAGACGCAAAATTGAAGAAGTATTCTTGAAGCTAATATATTGTTGCTATTAGTTCATGTAGAATAGTGATCAGTTAGTGTGGGTCTTGTTGTATTAGTCTGGGAACTGTTCCCATGAACCAGGCTATTATCACCGTAAATCAATGCTATTGCGGGCCAAGTGCAGGGTATGCAGGTAGTTTCTGGCAGCAAGTTTAGCTGAGTAATATTTGTGTGATAAAATCATTACAGTCTGCATATTTTCAGTCTATTTAATCAGTTTATTACACATTATTGCTCTGTATTCTGTTCCTCATCAGTAACTTATGTAATTCTAAAGACCCCTGTATTTGCTGGTGGTTTGATTTCATTCAGTTGGGTTTCTATTTGTTGGCTAAAGTTCTTGGCCAGTGATTGGTCCATATGATGAGTACTGAGTAGTTAGCCTGTGGTCACCTGTAGCTTATTTTACAGATGAGTCAATGTCAGAAGCTAATAAGACAGCTTCACTAGAAAGAACTCCAACTACGGAAACCATGTCCACCTCTGTGACTGCTGAAACATCAGAAGGTTTGTCTGTCTTGTTATCTTATAATACCAACTTCCTGTCATTATACTAACCCTATAACTAGTTGCGCTTAGTCTATGTAGAATTTATGATCGTTTTATTTTTCAACATTTTCGGAGCGTGAATAAATTAAACTAAAATAAGTTTTCGAGGTGATCAATTTTCAGTTTGCTATGAGATATCTTAGGATGAGGTAAAGTCAAATAGTATTGGCTCAGTGATAGACTTCGAAGTAGCTCAAAATTAATATTCTTAAGAGAACTATATTCAATTTGAATAGCTTTGTCGTTGTGTTGCCACTGTTACTCTGGTACTCTGTTGGTGCATTGAGATGATTATTATACTACTTGCCGGGTGTTTCAGAACAAGGCGCTCTCATTCCTCCCAAGAAAAAGCCAATGGGAGTTGGAATGCCAGGTATGCCAGGAATGCCTGGAGGATTGCTAGCCGAGATGCAGAAACGTAACAACAAGGTGAACGCAAGTTTACTGATGATTTCTAGTGTTTTTTTTTAAATTTTCACAAGACACTGTTTGTTGGGAGTTGTATTCTTACAAAAAGCAGAGCATAAAGTGCAGAAACATGAGTTTCAAATTTACTAAAGTATGTGGAAAAGTTGTTCTAGGCAGGCACTAAACATTTAATCGCTCTGTAAAGTTTAAGAACCAGCTTTTTTAGGAACAATTGGAATTTTTTCCGAACCCTTTCATCAATTATTTATATTTTTGTAAAACTTGGAGAAAGAAAATTTGTTCATCCATTATTATGAAGTCATGATTTGATTTCTTCAGTAGGGGAAGTTTTCCCCATTTTTAGTTTTGCAGCTGGTAAATGTTGTGCTATTATTTCACTTGTAAGTTAGTTTAGTGAATTGTGAGTTATTGTATCACTGTTAGTATTATGTACTGCTGCAATAAACGTTGCCTGGGTTCTATGGTAGACTGCTCTGCAACCAAAGGCTGCCCCGAGGTCCTCCCCTTCTGTTGTTAAAACAGAAGATACTAGACCTGCACTCAAGCCTGCTACTCCTTCCCCAACCAGTGAAGGAAAGAAGGAGGAGGTGGTACCACCTGTGAGACCCACCCCACCCAAACCACAGCCAGCACCTAGAGAAGCTGCCACGTCTACAGAACCATCTCCAGCTGTGAAACCTTCGAAACCTCCACTTCTGAGACCCAAACCTCCCCCTAAGCTCAAACCGAAGCCATCAGCAAACACAAGGCCTACTACCATGATAAATATGTCAACTGCTGGTATATCTAAGACAGGTAAAGGTGTTTTAATCTATTTTTAGCCGTATTTCCTATTGCTTGGTATTGTCAGCAGTATTTTACTTCACTTTTCATGGCATAATTTCAGCACCTCCTAAACCACCGCCACCAGATCCTTCCAAGCGCCAAACTTTTATAGCACCTAAAATAACTTCATCTGCTGACAGCTCCCCTCTCACAAGCCCCGAATTGAACACCGATAAGCCATCGCGCCCTCCCCGTTCATCTGCTGACTTTCACATTAAGCAGCATGACACTGCTGCCGCTGCGGTTCCCGGCGCAGATGCTGCCCTATTGTCACCATCTGCCAAATCTCCACGGCCAGCCCGACCTCCCTCAATATCTTTTAAATCCTCAGCTGAGGGCAGTGCATCAACCAGTACCAAATCTCCCAATCAATCCAAATCTCCCCTAAAAGTCTTGGCATCACCAGTTTCTCTAAGAACTCCCGTAAAGGACGTGTCACCATGCGGCCCCGTTTCTCCTGCTACACCGGTCTGTAAAACAGAAGCTAAAATGGATGACGAGGTGACAGCGGACAACGCCAGACTAGATGGAGACTGCACAGGCGGGACGACTGCTGAAGGTGAACAAGGTGGTGGTTGATGATTCATGCTTCTGCTTTTTGGACCTCTCCTGCGATTGCTGTGGTTGCTTCACTGTCGGTGGCTATCTCTGGAATATCACGGTGTCCACACGTACTTGTAGACCAACTTGCCTCAGCCTCAGCTTTTCTCTCTGCATGTCTCATTGCTGCCGTAACACATAGTCTAATGCTTATTGGTCGGGTGTGGTTTACTTGCTAATCAAGCTAATATTGTGGCAGCGTGAGTTTGAGTTATAATATTGCTGCCTTTTCATGTTGGGTAGTCACCCGTTGGTGTTAGTCACTTTCTCCTCTGTGAGTTACTCTGTCTCTGCTGTTTCTAGAGGAGAGCAAATTGAAGACGTCAGTATCTCAAGGCGACCTAACGGAAGGCATAGAATTGGCGCCAAAGGAAACCTCCGATAAAGTCTCTCCAAGCACAAAAGGTAGGTGTTTCTCAAAATCCCTGCTTTATAGAATAGTTTAGCTTTATTTGGTGTTGCTGAGTATAGAAATTGTATTAGTTGCTTATTTTATTTAAATTATGCTATTTAAAGCTCCTATTGAGGTTTTACTAATGAAATTGATTCCATTTATTGTGTTCCGATATTTTTTCTACAAAGGAAATGCACGCTGGGTAATGATTTCAGCAATAGAGTTGTAATCTCTCACAACTCAACACTATGTTTAAACCCAGCAGACAAGTTGATTATTTCAACGCTGTCTAACCCACTGTATGATATCTGCTCACTCGCCAACTCCTAGTAATCTGCTGACTTTGCTGACTCAGGTTCTGCTGAAGAGGCGGCAGCCATTTCAAGAGGCGGCAATAGAAGTCAATCACTTAAAGTTTCTAACGGTTCTGCGACTGAGGAAACTCTATCCTCACCTCTGTTCCAGTCTGCCAATGTAGAAGACGGGCCGGTACTGCAGCCCCCCTCTAAATCACTTAAACAAGCACCTGTTGAAAAGGTTAGTCAGTTGTTAATTGTCATTCGTGTATTTTTCTGCTCATGACGCTCATAGATGAACTGTAAAGCTCAACCGTGTGTTGAATAGCTGCGTTTCCATTACTTCACATTAAATAAATGGAGGCTCTTACTAATGAACATACGGTTGCAGTTTCATTCGATGAAACTGTTTCCAAACATCAAAGGAAAAATGCAAAGCTTGGAAACGCAGTGTTTGTAGTGATAATTAGCCTGAGCGGGCTGCATATAGCCTTTGTTCCTTATGTTTCTTGGTTAAAAAGAAAATGGGCCAACTGGTTACCTCAATGTCGTTCACTGTATTATCAGTTTAGGCTTGAACTGTTGCAGTGAAATATACACGTGGTTATAAATAGCACTGTCTAGTTGTATATTTATTTCTTTTCTGTTTGCATACAATATGAAGAATAACATTAAATAGACGGCTGATAGAGTCGATATCTTTTATCTTTTAAAGTTGGGAGTTGTCATATTTCTTCCACTATACCAAGTAGATATTCTAGTATTATGTAGGTGGTGTACATACCAGCTTGTTATTGCTGCCGTTCACTAGATTATATTTATGTTTTGCAGGCAGCAGATACGATTGACGTTATACAAGAGGACTTTGGTGATGATTCAGTGGTTTGAGAGACTGACATCTGTCTGTTTGTCTGTATTGATTAGATATGTTATATAACCAACTCTACATGTAGCTGTTTCCTTTCACGGCCACTCTTCAACTTGTGCTGTGTACGTTGTGTACACAAGTGCTCTGCGGGCTGACATATTCCATAAGGTGCTTCTTATAGTTCTAAGGACAGAGCACACCTACTCGTGTACAGAGTAGCTGGAAAACATTATTTACAATGTCTGGATATTTCTAGCTTTAATGTGGCTTTGAACTAACAGTAATTGCTAAAAGATAGATGGGAATAGTTCATCAGATGGTATGAGTGCCTGTCAACATATGCCGTGCTCATGTAATTCTTTTCTTAAAAAATAACAGAAAATTATGTAATAGTGTTTCTTAGAAGCTTTCAAATATTGTTTGCAACTGTTATTCATTAGTTTCTATTCTTGTACTAATGTCGAGATTAAATATGACTCTCTATTATCCATTAGATTATTTTATGTAGGAATTTCATTCTATGCATAGGTATGATTACGAAGTCATAATACTTGCTTCAAATATTTATTTACATTATTGTCCTTTTTTCCTTGCAATAAATTTTTACACACTAATAAAATAGTTGAAATGAAAAGTGCAAACTTATTGGCTGTTGCTGTTGGCTCAATTGTTGAGATTTTTTGGCAAAAAGTGATCTTGACTCTAAAATTGGTTTAAGCCAAGTGTCCTCACTAATGTATTTATTCACCATCTCTTTGCTACATGCTGTACAGAAGACATGCTCTTATAAGTTATGCTCTCCTGCTACAAACTAGCTCACTACTATTCCAGTAATTTATTTCAAGAGAAGGATATAACCACAGCTCTCTCTCTCTCTTATGATATGAGCTCCGTAGTACAGAGAAAAAATGTATCTGAATTCTCTAGCTTTATTGGTGGATATTATTAAACTGGATTAAGACGTTGCAATTTATTATATTTGAGAAATTTATTCTCACCTATCTCCGTTTTGTCCTGTTCGGGTAGCAGATAAGTGCCGGAGCTCAATTAAGCTTCTTCTCATAACTCTGTCCTGATAAATTTATTAAAGTATGAAAATTTAAACACCAAAGCTTTAAAATTTGTTCAAGGTATGGATGGTTGGTTCTTGGACATTCCAACAGCACATACACCACTCACCACTTGGTCTAGTACTTGAAATCCTTTAATACAACTAATTGAACTCAATTTGACATCAAAATTTTAATTTAATTTATGCAAGTCTTTAATGTCAACACTTCCAGGCAACCTGTGCAATTTCAAATTATAAGAAGTTCATGTTGTGAGACATTCAATGTCATACTAGGTGATATCAATATCGACACTCTTAAATCCGATCCTGTGAGTACATCTTACCTCAACATCCTATCCTGCTCTCATTTTATAAATTCAATTCAGATTCCTACACGATACAATTCTTGCTTAGATCATATAAATGTTAATTTTTATGATAAATTCTTAACATCTGGAACAATAACAACAAGCATAGCAGATCACTTGCCTACTTTTATCAAAATAGAAAATTTAACTAACTATTTTAATATAACTAAATCTACAAACATTAGAAATTATAAGAAAATAAATGAAGAACTATTTTTGAAAGATCTTTCTAAAGTAGACTGGAACTCCAAAGTATATGCCAAGAAAGATGTGAATTCTAGGTATGACAGTTTCTTTAAAATATTTATGGATTTATGCAATAAACATGCTCCATTAGTAAAATTCTCAACAAATTGGCCACGCAAACTTAAAACAAATAAAAGACCCTGGATTAGTGTTGAATTAATTAAGCTGATGAACAAAAGGGATTATGTTTATAGACAATCCTTAAATTCCCCTCTAAACTTGAAACTTAAATTTAAACATAAAACTCTAAAAAATTTAGTTACGAAGAATTTGCGTAGATCCAAGACTTTATATTTTGAATCTTTTTTTGAAAATACTTCAGATTCTAGTAAATGTTGGAAAGTCATAAACGAACATCTAGGAAAAAATCGATCAAAGAGATTAAATGCTCCTAAAAGTTTAACATCTGAAAATATTACACTAACTGAAAATAAGGACATAGCAAACAGTTTTAATAAATACTTTACTTCCATAGGAACAACGTTATCAAAGAAATTCACTGACGACAATTTTGATTTTACAGCTCAGAAGTCAGATAAAAAACTTGATGAACAGTTTAGCTTTACAAATATTGAAAGCACAGTCATTGAAAGCTTACTTAAAGATGTAAACCCAGCCAAAGCTGCAGGATTAGATTTAGCTCCCACCAACCTAATAAAAATATCTGCATCTCATCTTTCAAAGCCTTTAGCTTACATTATAAACACAATTATCAATGATGGCGCTTTTCCAAATGAACTAAAAAAAGCTAAAGTTGTTCCTCTACACAAAAAAGGCATAGCTACTGATGTAAGTAATTACCGCCCAATTTCTATACTACCTGTTTTCAGTAAGATAGCTGAAAAGATTTTAAATAAGCAAATAGTAGATTTTCTAGAAAGCAAAAATTATTTAACTGATAAGCAGTACGGCTTTAGACGAAATAGAAACACAAATATTGCCTTAATTAATCTAACAAATAAGGTTTTAAATGCCATGAACAATGGTAATTCTGTAGCTGGAATTTTCCTCGATTTTAGTAAGGCCTTTGACACAATAAATCATGAAATCTTATTAGCTAAATTAAAAATGCTCCACTTTTCAAGTCACAGTGTGAAGCTAATTAAAAATTATCTGTCCAATCGTCAACAGTCTACTATTATTAACAACACATATTCTGACTTTATTCATATCACATGTGGAGTACCACAAGGATCCATACTTGGTCCCACACTATTCCTAATTTATATAAATGATCTTCCAGATGTAACTATGCATTTAGACCCTATATTATTTGCCGATGATACGAACCTCTTCTTTGAATCAAAAAATCTATTAAACAATATGGACGTCATAAACTGTGAATTAAAGAAAATTGAAAATTGGTGCAATAAAAATAAATTAACTGTAAATATGAGTAAAACAAACTATATGATAATCAAAACAGCGCAAAATAAACAAGATTTAAATGGCTTTGCCTTAGAAATGTTTAACAAAAAATTAGTGGAAGTAAAATCAACTACCTTCTTAGGTATTATAATAGATTCACATCTTTCTTGGCAACAACATTGCAGCAAACTTTGTCAAAACCTAAGGCCCTTAGTAGGCTTGATAAGTAAATGTTCCAATCACCTACCTAGAAAAATTCTAATACAAATATATAACTCTTTTGTAAATTCTAAATTAACATATTGCCTAGAATCGTGGGGTAATGCAGCAAACATTTATCTTGAACCACTACATTTACTGCAAAAGAAAATACTGAGAATTATATATAAAAAGCATCACCTTTCCCCATCTAAACCACTGTTTCTTAGTTCTTCAATCATGCCTATTCACACTCTACACAAATTCAAATTAATACTGCTCTCACATAAACTTTACTATTCTCAACTAACACATCTCACACATAACTATCCCACAAGATTTTCAGAGTTCAGCCTACAAACTCCTCCATCATCAACTGCTGCAGGTCAACGAAGAGTGGAATTCCAATGTTCGTCGCTATGGAATAAATTGCCTAGTTCTATTCGTGCTGTGGAGAGGGAGGCTGGTTTCAAACTTGCCCTGAGAGACCATCTAATGGCAAATTTCCAGATAAAAAAATAATACTTTTTTAAGTTGCTAAAACTTCCAAAAACCTAAACAAAAATCTTATATAACTGTCAACCATTCATGGCTCGGTGCCCCGACTAGCTACAGTGCTATTGCGCCATAGGCCCTGTCATTTTGTTTATTTTTTTCTCAATTAATTTTTTCCCGACTATGACAAAATAAAAAACAAACAAACATGTTAAGGTTTTCTACACAACGTTACTTTTACTAGCTTCCTGGCGAAAACTTGCAGTTTTGCCCCAATTACTCTAAAATATGCAATTTTTGAAAATTATTTAATCTAAAAAGTTAAAGGATATCACCTAATAAGCAGAGTGTTGCACCACTCAATCTCAACCATTTAAATTGTCTTTTCTGATTTTTTTCGTTCAACTTTTGTGGCCGCGTTTTTCATATTTCACAACATATAATATTTTTCATAAATGAATCACAACAGAACCAATTTTTAATCATTACTAAGTTTAACACAGCATCAGACTTGTTGCTTAGGTCTGTGGCTTTTGTCTTCATAATAACTGATCTAGATAATTTGTCATTGAATATATTCATTCCACTAGATAAGTTTATACCATAGTTTCCAGCCCATTCCTGGTGGTGATCACACAACAGTTTAGAGAGGAGTATTTTTTTAATTCTCAGATCAATCTGACATCTTTCCATTGTATTTCTGACATGAGATCGATCTGAGTTTGATCTCCACAGATTGACCAGCTCAGATCAACCGAAATCGATCTTTGTCGTCTTTTCATGGATCGATCTCGCTGAGATTGATTCTAGGAAAGATGGTGATTAAAATATGCTAAAGCTTAACAATTTATTATTTGTGTAAGGTTTGCTGCATTTGTGAATCATATAAAATTCTGAACTTGGAAACTGTCCAATTACATAACAATTGCCATTCAGAAAGATTACATAATTGTTTTGAATTAGTATGTATGAGAAAAAGCATATTATTATGCTGATACAAATACAATGCCTTTGCATACATTATTCTATTATATAGTCAACTGTCATATATAAGCACAATAAAGTTTAAAAGTTAATGTATAGGGGTAACGGGGATGGGGGGAGGGGTACAACGGGCCGAATTTTGCATTTCTTGCTCTCATTCATGTGTTTTTCAAGTTACTAGTTCAATAATTTCCAGTCTAAATTCTGCATCTGTTGTCTATTACAAGTATCAGTTTGTTGTTTCTATATCTCTCACAACTTTCAGAATAATGAAATTTTCATGACGAAAAAATCGGCCGATTGCGCCCCGGTACCAGCATCTGATACCGGTATCAGAGAAAAAACTTTAGTAACATGTACTACAAAGTTCTGAGTGGACTTTTTCTATGGACTGTAGCTAAGGTGCATGGCTGAGGTTTGTGGCTGGAGTATGGAAAGGAGAGAGGGGGAGCGAATGAGCAAATCACAATTTATTTTAGTCAAATACATGTATATTCCCTCAACGATATAATGTATAATAAATATCATGACTATCTACTAGTAACAACAGCAGAATGTTTTGTATTATGTATAAATAGCAAAGCTTTAACCTCACCAGATGTATATATTAGGGGAGCTTCACATTGTAGTTTTGTAGTCTTACCATGATGTCTTTGATACTTTACAAAAAGGTCAGAAATGGCTCTATCTATAGATTTTAGTAACATTTCAACTAACTTTTTGGGCAAACAAACTAATAACAGCTATCAGGGTACAATAATCAGGTGGCCCATTGTGCCCTGGGTAGCCAAATTTAACATAATTAATGTGCCTCAAGGAAAATTTATTTTAGAATTTGCTGTTATACTAGTTAGGCAATGTAGAGACAAGCAATGGCAAACAATATCAGTAAAGTCTAGGCTTGTTGCCTTTGAGTGAAAAAAGTTATAAAGCTTTAACGACATCTTGAAAATTTTACAAAAAGTAGGTAAAAACAGTTTTTCACTCGCCTTTTCAACACGTATGTTTCGCAAGCGTTGAAACTACAATGACTGAATATTTATATGTCAATGCCTTTTTATGAAAAAAAGTCACAACTTTAAGTCAATAAGTTCTCTCACAATTTGGCCGGCTTTTTGTACCCCTATGACCGTTGTGCCCCCCCCTTGTTACCCCTACAGTAAAAGTGTAGCCTATAGCATTTTTGGATGTGACACACATACAAATATATCACAATATACAATTATATTTATCTTTAGCAGCAATAGTTTGAACAGTTGGTAATCAATTGAAATGGAATACAGAGGCATTCTGTGGCTATAAGCCCCTAAAACTTTTTACTTGTTTTAAACTTAAATTCAAAGAATAAAATCAATATTTGAGAATATCAAAATCACATTCACCTGCAGGTCAACTAGTACAAATTCTTGAAAAAACTAAAACTTCAAAATAAGTTTTTTGAAAAATTGAAAACAATTGGTCAGATTGTTGCTCAACAGCTCAAGTGTAGCAATCAATCATTGTTGTAAACAAATCACAGTTCTGTATAAACTCCAAAAACTAATTTATTATAAGTAAATAATAAATAAATAAATATATATGGTTGAAAGTTAAGCAGTAATAAGGTTGTAATTGTTAAGCAGTATTTGATATATTAAATTGACTGATACATCTTCTATTGAATCTATACTAAAAAGATTTCTCCTGAATCTTCTGAATTTTGAGTATAGTTTATTGAAACCAAATTTGCTTTTAAACTCATTTACATACAAACGTTGGATAGCTTTATGATAAATAGAAAGATACAAATATTATTTTTAGTTTCTAGTAGCAACTTCAATGATTGCTCTACAACCATATCTTCAGTTTTATAACCCTTTAAGTTACATAACAAATATAATAAAATATACTTTATTTTTGGCGTGGCAAAAAAACTTGTTTAAAGTTTCTTACACGAGTGCTTTATTTACTCAATTGAGCGTAGCATCTCAAACAGTTTGAATGTCTTATTTACCCATAAAAATAGTTTGATGCATTTATAGAAATAATTTTGCTGTGACGTACAAGTGTTTTACAACCTAACAAATAAATCAAAATTATCATTAGTACTAATAGCTTTATTAAATGACTGTTGCGTTATCTGGAACTCAACTGTGTTCACCAAAACAACACAGCCTATGTTTTCGAGATATCACATAATTTCTAAAGTAAATCTACTTAGAGCTATGTTTTGCAATAGCCTAGCTTAAAATTTACAATATTACATAATTGTTTTGAATTAGTATGTATGAGAAAAAGCATAATTATTATGCTGATACAATCACAATGTCTTTGCATACATTATTCTATTATATAGTTAACTGTCATATATAAGCACAATAAAGTTTAAAAGTGTATACAGTAAAAGTGTATAGCTTTTTGGATGTGACACACATGTATACAAATATATCACAATATACAATTATCTGAGCAGTAACAGTTTGAACAGTTGGTAATCCATTGAAATGGAATACAAAGGCATTCTGTGGCTATAAGCCCCTAAAACTGTTTACTTGTTTTTAACTTAAATTTTAAGAATAAAATCAATATTTAAGATTATCAAAATCACATTCACCTGCAGGTCAAATAGTACAAGTTCTTGAAAAAACCAAAACTTCAAAATAAGTTTTTTGAAAAATCTTGGTCAGATTGTTGCTCAACAGCTCAAGTGTAGCAATCAATCATTGTTGTAAACAAACCACAGTTCTGTATAAACTCCAAAAACTAATTTATTATGAGTAAATAAATATATAAGGTTGAAAGTTAAGCAGTAATAAAGTTGTAATTGTTAAGCAGTGTTTGATATATTGAGTTGACTTATGGAGTGCCAAATGGTCAAAAATTGCTTATTATTGCATCTCATATGCTTATAATAAAGTATCTAACCATTATTCTCTCTCATATGCTCACAAAACGCTCTCATTGGTTTATAATTTGCTCTCATACCCTTATTATTTGTGCTCTTAGGTCTATTATTTGGTCTCACACTGTCATTATTCATTCCCATACCCTTATTCCTCTTCCTCTTATGCTCATTATTCAGTCCCATACCTCCATTATGCACTCTCATACCCCTTTTATTTGCTCTGTTATAGACATTATTCATTCTCTTATGCTTATTATTCTCTCTCATACCCTTATTACTGTCTTGCTTTTGCGCCTGATTCTGACTCACTAGTATTTGTGTACACGTCACAATAGTTGAGTATATGCCAGTCTATTCGTGTCACACTACTAGGCTCCACCCCATTTATCAAATCTGATTGGATAACTGCAATGACACTAAGAGTAATAATAAATGTTGGGTGGGTGCCTAGGTTTAGTTAGCCATTCTTCATTCATAAGTATCAGTCTAGGAGTGAACAAGTTTTACTAGAATGTTGTGCAGTTAGGTGCAGAAATGGAGATTTTGACAGAAAATTCCTCCTTAATAACATTTTGTTAGAAGCTTTTGTTAAGTTGCGTTTATACCTTCACGATTTTTCAGCAGAGGTATAAACGCAACTTTAGATGAGCCTTACTGACTACTAACATATTTGGAAGCGTAGAAAGCTAAGGATATAGCTGTTAGATAAGGACTGACTAGTGTTTTGTGTTTGTTGACAGTGTTAGACAGAGCTGTTAGTATTTCCTAATACTTAGTAAAATTGTTAGATTTTAATGGTTGTATAGTTGTATGTTGTATAGTAAATTCTTATATGTGGTTTCCAATATCTCCATTACTGCACCTACTTTATATTGTGGCAAATATAAGATTCTCATCTTAATCTCAATCTTGTATAGATGTAACAAAAAATAGTTCTGAAAGTTAATAAAATGAATAATTCATACTTATAGAACTAGATCTATAGAACTTATAGAACTTAGTTATATGAGAAAAACAATATGGGCTTAGTTTGTGTCATTTGAGACTTGCAAGATAATCACAAGAGAAGCAATTCCAGAAGTTTTCAGTAATTTTAAATACATAAGCTACAGTTAATAATGACTATAAATAAAATAGAACTCCAAAGTAATAATAGTTAGTCTGATAAAAATGGGGTAATCCCTAAATAATTTTTCTCCATTAAACGATAATTACAATATTAAATGCCAAAATTTAATTTTTTGCGTAATTTATAAATGTGTAGTAGAATGCCTTTAAAGTTTAGGTTAAACTTACTATACTTAAACAAAATGGTTTGTTGACAACTATCTTTTAACTAACTTGAATATCTAGAGAGTCATTATGTAAAGCTAATCAATTTTTTGCAAAAGCTAGTCTTGGAAAGTAATAAAATACCTTAGGGCTTAGATCAGGAGTGTCCAAGCTTTTCAGAGCAAGGGCTAAAGAACTAGAATATTCTGATGTGAAGGCCACAAATTGTAAAATTCAGTTTGAGCTTGTGGCTACAGCATCAGGTTTTTTCAAGTTAGTTTACCCCAAATTTCTATTAATCATTACACAACGGTGTCCCAATAACTATTACAGGCTGCACGTTTCTTAGCATGTGTAGATATAAAGCATTAATTGCAGTAAGGTTTTTCCTTCTACAATTTATATACATAGAAAAATAATTTTATATATAAATGTTTAACAGCCTGACTTAGACAGTCAAAGTATTGTACGTGTGCTTACATACAGTATAATCTTAGAATAGCATAATTTAAAAGGGAAACTCTGTCCAAAAATAGCTCTGAATATTTTAAAGCAATTCCTATTTTACTTGAGCTAATTACTGCTATAAGTTACTGCTTCACATTTAAGTAGTTACTCTTAAAAGTTTTACGCTTCAGAGGTTATTGCTGCATTATTCTATACAATAGATTTGAAGCAACAAAAATTAGAAGTATTTTCTTGCAATATTATGTAATATCGGTTCATTTGAGTAAATAGTAATATTTTGTAAACTAATCAACAATAACCTTTTGACAGTTTGCAGCCAAGTTTACATTCAAGTTTCAATTTACTTTCACTGATACCAGGTTCCCACAAAAATTGAATGATAGTAAATATAAGCTCAAGTATGAATTTGGTTTATATAGCTGGTTCATACTTTTGGAACCAGTTCAATATAAGTTTGTTTTTATTTTTTTGGTGCTATGATTAGAAAATGGTTGGTTACAGGCTTACGGCTGCATTGCACAGAATGAAGTTTAGGAGTTGTAACTGTTTTATGCAAAATAGTGAAATAATAAATGCAATATTTGAAATAACCAATTCTCTATAGCTGCCTCACACCAGAAGCATCGTGGTGAGTGTCGCAGGATTATGTTTGCTACAAGTTACCTACATTTCGCAATGAAAACCCACCTCATATAAATTATGTAATCAGAAATACCACAGAGTAACAGTCAATTTTACATAATCAGTAAGATAGCAATGGCTATTAATAGGAAGGCATGCATTAGTAGCTGGCTATTATACTTAATATTATAAGGAAAAGCACCTGGCTATTATATATAGCTATTATATTATAGCAGCTATATATAATTTATAATCTAAAAACTCAGACTGAAATCATAAAACTGTTGCTACTTGCTACTTGGAACAGTTTTTGGCTGCTGTGCTGTATTTATTGTAGCATCTTTGATAATTATAATAAAATTTCATAAATTTAGTTCCGTTACCTAGTTAGCTTACTGACACTTGGCTGCCAATTTATTGATAGCAACAAAGGTAACCATGGAGCAATTCAACCTGTTGTTATAATATTTCATTTAGGTCAATCATCATTCGCAAAAGCCATTATAAAATTTTACAAACATTGCCACGCTGCCTTTGTGTTGTCACACATTTCAACAGCAATGAGTCACTAAATTTTCTCATATTTTTAGCACTTGTTTTGTCACTTTTCACACTAAAATGTTACTGTTTTTATCCTCATGGCCATTCTAGTAAGTGTAACCAAGGTGGATTGCATGTATGTGAAAGAGTAAAATGTTTTATTCTGCACTGACTGCACTCACTATAACAACTAGCTGACTGCTTTACAATCAAGCACATTCTATCTAGTATTGCACTCAAAATGATGGCTAAGAAAACAAATACCTTAACTTTTCACATATTGAGTAAAACAGATATACACCGGCTTTCCATGTACCGATCTCAGATCGATCTCGCTGAGATCGATCCATGGAAAGACGCTAAAGATCGATCTCAGTCGTTCTGAGCTGGTCGGTCTGTAGAGCTCGAACTCAGATCGATCTCAAGGCAATAAGGTCATGGAAAGACGAAAGTTCGATCTGAGAAATAGAAAAAGACTGTTCGCTAAAATGTCGCCGCTAATAAAAATGATAATTTATTGGTAATTACTAAGCAAATTACTTAATAATTACTATAGCCACATTTTCAGATGCCAAAACTTTGACTTTCAGTACTATGATTAAACAAACTCAATTATATAAAATTATAGACGGTAGAAGGTGGAAAAAGTAGGAGCATTTAAATTGAATTTAAATGGCTAGTAAAACTTACTTTCATTAGTTATTTGCTGCTTATTTTTAAGCCCAAT
The DNA here is from genome assembly GCA_964035545.1 of Bugula neritina. NCBI lineage: Eukaryota > Metazoa > Bryozoa > Gymnolaemata > Cheilostomatida > Bugulidae > Bugula > Bugula neritina. Next base: position 5,549,070 of record OZ037765.1, on the reverse strand, counting down.
AGTCCTGTAAGTTTATGAATAATCTGCACAACAGCTATTAATTTTATATAAGCTGTCAAACTAAAATATTAAAATGAATTATCTTAAGTTGGCTAAATTACTTCTTACTAAAAGCTTTACTGCGTAGAGTTTATAGCTGGCACTGAATTTTAGACTATGGAAATTTTGTTTTTTCAAAAGCATTAGCTTGAATCACCCAGGTGGGTTAAAAAATATAATATTAAAGTACTCTTCACTTAAGAGGAGGCAACTCCGCTAGATCGATCTGACACTCTCATGGAAAAACGATCGATCTGATCAGCACATTTCTCAGATCGATCTCAGCGAGATCGATCTGAGATCGGTACATGGAAAGCCGGTGATAGACACTTAACCAGGTCATAACAGTAAGAACCCTTAGGTGGCAGGGTTATATTCAGATGTTCACATCTACTTTCATATATTAGCTATTCTCACAATTGCATGGCGTAAAATATTTCTTACTTATATCAACTCTCCCCTAGAAAAGGTAAAAGAGTTTCACGGTGTAAATGGTGTGAACAACTTTGGTGGAAAATAAACTACACTAAAAATACACCTGTATGAAACTTCATGTCAATCTAGACGGGCAGTTACACTTACGAAACCTGATATAAAATCGACTGGCAGCTCATAATTTAATAATGGTTTGTGAAAATAACCAACTGCTAATTTTAGCATTTTGGCATTGAATTAAAAAGCAAATATTTAGCTTGTCAGCTATCTATTTAATAATATTTTTTACCTACAATTATCTGTTAACTGCTAGGCTGCATTTTGAACACCACTTATAAAAATGTGAGCAATTCTATCACAAACTAGAAGTTTAAAGCAAACTCTATTCTGTTTAAATAGTTATAGGAACTCGAAAGCCCAACCAATCTGTAAATTTGCAAAGGGTGGTTTAGCTTAACAGTTAATATCGAGATAAGAATCTAGCTGGTATATGTTGTTCACTCCTAGACTGATACTTATGAATGAAGAATGGCTAACTAAACCTAAGCACCCACCCAACATTTATTATTACTCTTAGTGTCATTGCAGTTATCCAATCAGATTTGATAAATGGGGTGGAGCCTAGTAGTGTGACACGAATAGACTGGCATATACTCAACTATTGTGACAAATACTAGTGAGTCAGAATCAGGCGCAAAAGCAAGACAGTAATAAGGGTATGAGAGAGAATAATAAGCATAAGAGAATTAATGAATAATGTCTATAACAGAGCAAATAATAGGGGTATGAGAGTGCATAATGGAGGTATGGGACTGAATAATGAACATAAGAGGAAGAGAAATAAGGGTATGGGAATGAATAATGACAGTATGAGACCAAATAATAGACCTAAGAGCGCAAATAATGAGACCAATGAGAGCGTTTTGTGAGCATATGAGAGAGAATAATGGTTAGATACTTTATTATAAGCATATGAGATGCAATAATAAGCAATTTTTGACCATTTGGCACTCCATATTGACTGATATATCTTCTATTGAATCTATACTAAGAAGATTTCTTCTGAATCTTTTGAATTTTGAGCATAGTTTATTGAAACAAAATTTGCTTTTAAACTCGTTTACATTCAAACATTTGATAGCTTTATAATACAATAGAAAGATACAAATATTATTTTTAGTTCCTAGTGGCAACTTCAATGATTGCTCTATAACCATATCTTCAGTTTTATAACCCTTTGAGTTATACAACAAACATTATGAAATACTCCATTTTTGGCGTGGCAAAAAAACGTGTTTAAAGTTTTTTACGTAAGTGCTTTATTTACTCAGTTGAGCGTAGCATTTCAAACAGTTTGAATGTTTTATTAACCCATGGAAGTAATTTGAGGCATTTATAGAAATAATTTTGCTGTGACAGACAAGTGCTTTATAACCTAACAAATAAATCAAAATTGTCATTAGTACTGGTAGCTTTATCATTATCTGGCACTCAACTGTATTCACCAAAACAACACAGCCTATGTTTTCGAGATATCACATAATTTCTAAAGTAAATCTACTTAGAGCTATGTTTTGCAATAAATTACAGCTAGCTTAAAATTGAGTTATGGCTCAACATAATAAAATGGTCATGGTTGAGTCATTACATTTGTTACACGTTTGAATGATTTTCTGGTTTTAAATACAACAAGCATCCTCCAAGCAGCCAAATTCCCTACTTAAAAAAGATTATATCTTTTGATGATGCCCATATATCATTGAACTCTCGCAAATGGTGCTGCTTAGCAACGCCATCACACCACCTATATTCAGCTGTTAGCGGAGTTGGTTCAATAGCACACAATATTCATCATGTTGATGAAGATACTAGTGATAACCTCTCTTTATATTAGCTTGACTGGAGCAGACCCTATCACCTTTGTAAATACATGGAGTGGCAACATGTTTCAAGGAGAAATTTCTCTCACAGCAGGAAAAGATCTTACATCTGGTTGGCGAATGAAGCTGACATTTAATAGGCCTCTGTTGCAACTCATAGTAAGTAAAGCTCAATAAAACTAAAATAATAAAATTGTCATTTCAATTTATAGTCATTCATGCCTTTTGCAAAACACAACAGGGATGACACTATTACACATTCTGCAGTTTTTGTACAATATTTATTCTCTGTTAGAAGAAAAAAGCAAGCTGTTTTTGCTACATTCAGAATTTAAACTAGTTGAAGTTGTAGTTTAATCTTTTTGTAGTAGCCATGTTTTAAATAATAGCATAAACTAAAAATTGTAGGTTTAATATTAACCTTTGCAGCTTTTATTAATTGTTCAACATATAAACTTTATGGATTATTAAATAACATAAAAGAACCACGAAACAAATCTACAGCAGATAAAACTTAAATTTATAAATAAATTATACCTTAAAATATAGAACTTAATTTTATGTATTTGCTGCTCCTTTGTTTCTGATATTTTATAGAAATCTTGCAAGACTTAGCCAATTTAACTTTATGAATGCAGTAATTTGTATCGGGATAGTAAAAGCAGCAGTATTTAATAAAGATATAAGAAACGTAAGTGTATTGCCCTGCTAATTAATTTGAAGATTTCCAGTTTTCAAAAAGAATTCCCTTTATATAAAAGATACCATAATACAGTTAACTTCAATGTTGTAACGCCAAACAATAGCTTGTCATAGTAAGGAATATATATATATAATATATATATATATATATATATATATATATATATATATATATATATATATATATATATATATATATATATAAATTTGCCTCTATGATTACTTACACCTATAAATAATGTAATATCTAAATATACACAGAATAAAGCTAGAAGATCAAAATATAACAAAGAGGTAGCATTGGAAGTAATTGGCTATGTTACAGCATTCTTGAGTAGAAATTTACTACTATGTCTGCATATGGATAAAAAGTCATTGCGCTTATTGAGGAAGACAACTGTGGCTTATGAAGAATGAAATATTTTTCCCATGAGCATAGCTGACAGTTTTCAGTGATGTTGTTGTATGGTTGAGCTTTTCTGAGAATTTTCCAGGATATGGTAAAATCCAGACCTTTGTCTTTTAGGGTCCAGATGTGTTTGCTCAACTCAGTTTGCAAGCGCTTGGTTGGGTGTCTGAAGGAAGCCAGGTGGTTGTAGTATCTTGCCTTGAATGCAGTGGAAGAAATTCCTACATATGTTTCGACAGTATCGTTTAATGGGACGAATACTTTGGCCTGGTACACAATGTTTGGGATGGTGCATTCTCCTGGAAGCGGGAATGTCTCTTCATTTCTACAGTTACAACCTGTCTGTGATATAGGGGCGGTGTTGCATTTAGTAACACTTTTGTTGTGAGCAGTGATGGTCTGCTCCAAATTTGGGCAGCAACTGTAGGTGAGTTTGAGTGTTTTTTTATTAAATATTTTGTGCAGTGCGGGTGTTTGGTGTGGAATATATCTTTTATCAGCTTGAGGAATATGGAGCCGATTTTCGTCTTTACATTGCGGCTATAAGGTGGGTTGTACCAGATGACTCGTCTTTGTTGGATGGGTTTGATGCTTGTATTGGTGTTGTTAGTATAGTCTTTGTATTTGAGTTGGTAATTATATCCGATTTTAGCCAGAGCATCTTGATATTGTGGGATGGCATTGTTGAAAATAGTTTCATTAGTAGATATGTCACAAAGTCTACGGTTTATAGATTCTGGTATGTTTTTCAGTATGCTAGGGGGATGGTTGGAATCTTTGTGTACATACAGAGGGATGTTGTTGGGCTTAGAGTATGGTGTATGATGTTTCTTGACCAGATCTAGGGTGACATCTAAATAGTTAGTTGTCTTAATATTAACATCTATGGTGATCTTTAGACCCTGTGATTGGAATAATATGCAGAGATCTTTTTTCAGTCTTTCAGCTAGTTGTGGTTTAAGATCTGTAACTCCTAGCCCATCATCTGAATATAGTCCAATATTAGCTTTGAACTTTTTTGAGATTGTACTTAATAAAAATAATCCTACTAATTCACATGTTTCAGCACCATCATGTGAGCCCATAGTGACGTCAAACAAATTATCTGATTGTCTTTTACCCCAAAATGAGTTGTCATGCACCAATATGGATTTTTTTGTGTGCAATATGATATTCCGTTCGTGGTTACTGACTGTAGTATGCAGGTTGGCAAAGTCGAGAGCATCTGTTAGTAGCTTTGGCGATATTGTTATAGTTTTCAGTTTTAGGGTTGATGTGCCACCAAGAGAGTCTATTTAACACTAGAGAACTTCACCAGTTAAGTCGAGTAGATATTGTTATATTTAATACAAGAATACATAATAAAATCCAATGTACAACAGTAATGATACGCACGTCTATTTAATCTACAGCACTATCCTCAACTGAGCTAGTAGCGCGAAGCGGCTACTATTACTTATCAAACAGCTTAACTAATTGGCTAATACATTGTTCCGGGTCAATACGCAACCTTGCGTATTGTGTTGCTGGTAGCTCCACGAGCCACCACACTGCCCCCTCCAGCAGAAAGCCCACTTTCTGATAAAATAAGATTCACATAAAAAAACGTAAACTTCGTTGGGGGGTAAGAGAACAGCATAAAAGTATATAAAAAAAACAACAACTGGTAAAAAATATACAGGTATATATATCGTGCACTAAGTAATAAGCAAGAGAAGGTCCTATCTACATATAGAGTACGTGCCACCATTACGGTAGGGAATGCCACAGAGAGGTAGGGGAATGAGTAGTAGGGAGTGGTAGGTAGACTCGAGTTAGCTGCGGGCCGCACGCTTCATGCGTTTAATCGACTCCTGTAAGTATTTGAGTTCACTGGAGGCTGCCTGTATTCGTGGGGCCAGCCTGTACACTTCTTGCTCCAAGTCATGCGCCCTAGCTTCTACCTCGCGTAGGTTACGGGCCCAGGGGGACGAGCGAGAGGAAGTTGGTTGTCTGTGTCGTTTCCGCTCTGAGGATGGAAGAGGAGGAGGGAGTGTATACGCATTTGTGTCTACTCTCTGTAGTACGACACGAGGAAAGGTATGCGGCATGCGTATAGGACTGTGAGGTGGAGAGTTAGCAGACTGTGTAGGTTTATCTGTGGCTCCAGAGATGATAGGTCGTGGGGAAGGGAAGCCTTGCTCCAGGCGAGATAGCCGAGCTGAGTCAGTGATGAGTGGTTTGATGGCGTTGAGAAAGGCAGGATATGATGATTCGTCTACTTCATAGACATGTCCTTGATAGCACTGCATAGTACGTTGGTGCCGCAGTAGGTAATCACGGTTATAGCTATATTCTCCGCAAGGGCAGAAAGTGGTGATGTAGTGCTGCGGCAAGTGCACCTTTAGTCTGCGGTGGGTTGTGAATCGCTGCTGGCAGAGGTTGCATTCACGATTACTCTCACCTCCTTGATGGGTCCTGATTTCTCTTTCTGTGGCAGGGGTAATCCAGTTGGAGGTTGCTTCCAACTGGGGTGGTAGTTGCCTGGTGGTAGGAGTTGTTGGGCCCGGCTCTGGGTCCCATGCCATCTCTAGAGAAGGCATGTCCGTAGAGACGGGTGCGAGTGTGTCTACAAAAGTAGAATTATTGTTAGATCGCGGTGGATCTTTACAACATAATTCTAGTGACTGTAGACCGTTGCTAGCCTGAGAGTCACAGCTTTTGGAATGCACTCGAGGAACTGATGAATCATGTGTGGACTGACCAAGAACAGTGTCTAGCTCCAGGTCTAACAGACCGTCGGCCATTACAGTGTCTTCATCGTCATTCACATGAAACGTGGTTCCCAGTAATTCTGATTCAATCTGTTGAATTAGTTCAGAATTTACTGGCATCGAGCCCGTTTCCATGAATAGGAATACAAGACTTATACTGGCTTACCTGGGAACTCGGTATTAATGTCCATACTCAACGTTCTTGGTAAGGTTGGAGCTGGTTGTGGGATACGTCTGCCTTTGGCGATGTCAGCATAAGAAAAGGCTGAGCATCGTTTCTGAGGCACGAGGTCGGAACTATTTGCTTTACGCGCATTAATTCCTCCCACTATTCCGCCCTCGCAAAAGTTGATATTTGCGTGGGGTTCACAACTCCAACATTTTATCGTACGGTTTTCCCCTAGACTTTCATATGCGCCGCTTCTAATGCAGTCACATATGAAGTCTTTCAAATACGGTGGGGGTTTCCTCGTACGCTGTCCCCTTTCTAGGGGGGTGACACGCTTGCCGGTTCGTTAATAGGGGCCTCAAATGGCGTCTCTACTTCACCATTAGTGGTCACCTCTTCTTGTTCTCCGGATGGAGCCCCTCCCTCCGTGGGGGTTTGCACTTCCGGAACCGGCTCGGTTTCTGGAAGTGATGGAATTAGACTTGGCGGTGGCGGACACGCTTCTGTTGACAAAAGCTGCCGCTCCTCTCTCACCAAGTTTTCCTCCCGCGGTATGACCACTTCGTATTCAGGTCCATGCCGCCGTCGCCCGCGCGTCGTTGTCTGCCTCCTGGGCTCTAACAACGGGGGGCTTCTCCCACTCCGTCAGGGCTAGCCCAATACGGTTTCAAGCGAGACTCATTCTGGATAAACACCTGTCCTGAGCGCTCAATCTTGTACGTATGATTGGGCATAGCCTCGACGACCACGTAGGGGCCTACGAACTTAGGCTTCAACTTATCAGCCTGTCCGCGGCGCCTACGGTAATTGACCATCCACACCTTATCTCCTCTTTGATGGAGGGGTGGTTCATCGGAATCTTCGTGCCGCACCTTCCACTGCTGTTGACGCAGTATCTCGTGTACGGCCTTCATCCGTTCCACTAGTTCACTGGCATACTCGTGGACTGAGTTATCCTGCTCTGGAACGTGATAGGTGAGATGGTCAGGGACACGAGTCTCTCTCCCGAGCATCAAGAGGTTTGGAGTCTCACCAGTACTGGTGTGTGGGGTGCTACGGTATGCACGCATGACTTGCGGCAACACCGTATCCCATTCCTCTTGACCTCGTCCAAGGAGGAGACTCCGGAGCGCATCACCTAGCATCCGGTTGTTGCGCTCCACCACCCCGTTACCTTGAGGGTGGTAGGGGGTGGTCCTGCTCTGAAGAGGTGGCAAAGGTCGCTCATCAGTTGAGACTGGAATTGAGCGCCTTGATCAGAGTGTATCTGTTCGGGAAGCCCAAAATAACAGAATACATGTTGGTCTAGTGCCCTGGCCACTGTTGGGGCTGATGCATCTGGGATAGCCAGAGCATCCGCCCACCTAGTAAAGTGGTCGGTTAGTACTAGGATCCAATTATTGCCTCTGGGGGTCAGGGGCATGGGTCCGACCAGGTCTACAGCGACTACTTGCCAGGGCCTACCAGCATATAGCCTCCGCCGTCCTGCTTCACCAGGGGGGCGGCTATGCTTACTGGCCTGGCAGATCTCACACTGTTTGACTCTGAGCCGGACGTCACGCTCCATCTGCGGCCAATACCACCGGAGTCGTAATTTGGATATCACTCGCTTGACCCCTGCGTGGGCCTGCTTGTGAGTATCCCAAATCAACTCACGGCGGATGGCTGTGGGGCAGACTACCCTCTTCCTTTCCGGGTGTCTGCCGCTGGCAGCTAGAGAGATGGTTAGCAACCCATCCTGCCCGATCCGCAGCGATTCCCAACGCTGACAGTATAGCCGGAACTCGGCGCATCCCTGTCGTATGCGTTCCTCGCTGGGTCGTCGCCCTTCCCTTTTGGCCCGGTAGATGTCTGCCACGACTCCAGGCAGCTCTTCTTGGAGCTTCTTCAGCTCTCGAACATTACCGGCCAGTACAGGGTTGGCGCGGAGGTTTTGTACATCCTCCGGGGACTCATCAACTCTTTGCCTGAGTTGACCTTGATCCCAGTCAAACGGTGCTCCGTGGTGAGCCAGCGTCTCCAACTCGCATCGTGGGGGACCTCCGTCCCTCCTCTCGATGTTGAGACACTGTTTGCAACCTCCGTCAGGTCGGCGACTCAACCCATCCGCATTGCTGTGTCTCTTGCCCGGTCGATGTTCGACCCGGTATGAGAATTCAGCTAGGATTTCGAGCCACCGGGCGACCTGACTAGAGGGCTCTGCTCTCCTGCACAACCAGATCAGCGAGGCATGATCCGTACGCAGCCGGAACTTCCTGCCATATAGGTATGGTCTGAAGTGCTTCACTGACTTGATTACTGCCAGCAGTTCCTTGCGGGTAGTGCAGTAATTTCGTTCAGCGGGAGAGAGAGACTTGCTGTAGTAGGCTACTACTACTTCTCGGCCTTCCTGCACTTGCGACAGCACAGCGCCAACATTCTGGTCACTGGCGTCTGTGTCTAGGATGTACTCCAGAGTGGGGTCTGGGTAGGCCAAGATGGGCGCCGTTAGGAGGCAGCCCTTGAGGCGGTCGAACGCTTCTTGTTCGACTGGAGTCCACTGCCACGTCACTCCCTTTGCGGTAAGCCGGTTTAACGGCTGGGCTATGCCCGCAAAGTCTGGTATGTATTGCCTGTAATACCCTACCAGCCCCAAGAAAGCCCGGAGTCCGGTCAAGTCTTGAGGGGTGACCCAGTCTTCTACTGCCCGTACCTTTTCGGGATCCGTTGCCACGCCGTTTCGACCGACAACGTGCCCCAGGTACTTGACCTCCGGCTGCAACAGAGCGCACTTGGAAGGTTTGAGCTTAAGACCGGCACCTCGGAGTCTCTCGAAAACCTCTTGCAGACGACTGACATGTGTCTCGAAGTCTGGAGAGATCACGATGACATCATCGAGGTAGACCAGCAGTGTCTTCCAATGGAGTCCGCTAAGGACTTGTTCCATCAGCCTCTGGAAGGTGGCTGGGGCGGAGGTTAACCCGAAGGGCAGCACCTTCCACTTCCACAAACCGTCCCGTGTAATAAACGCCGCTTTCTCTTGGGCGTCGGGACTCAGAGGAACCTGCCAATAGCCGCTTAGCAAGTCTAGCGTACTGAAGTACTTGCTGCCGGCTAGGGCGTCCAATGACTCGTCAATACGAGGTAGAGGGTAGGCGTCCTGTATGGTTACGCTATTGAGTTTGCGGTAGTCCACACAGAACCGCCAACTGCCGTCTTTCTTCCGGACCAGTACGACTGGCGAGCTCCACGCACTATGGGCGGGCTCTATCAGTCCCCGGTCCTGAAGATCCCGTACTTGTCGGCTAACCTCCTTCTCTTTCTCCGGCCCCAGCCTGCGCGTGGGCTGCCGGACAGGGACTGTCCCTGCAGTCAGCGGTATTTCGTGTCCGACAATTCCAGTCAGTCCCACGTCATTCTCCCCGCTGCTGAACACATCACCGTAGTCGCGTAGTAACTTGGCCATAGCTTGGCGTTCTCTGTTACTCGCGCAGCCGCCACTGGCTGTTTCGTATAACTCCCGGAGATGTGTCGGGACTGCCCCTCGCCCCTGAATAGGGTGTCGAGGGGGTGCCTCCGTCGCGTCACCCAGCGACGGGCCCACGTCCTCTTCCTGGACGGAATGGAACCGGCCCAGCATTGACCCAGCTGGGAGCTCAATGGGCTCGGTAAAGGGGTTGACGCACTGCACTAAGACCTCCCCTCGCTCAGTTAGTCGGTTTAAACTACTGGCGAGTTGGATCTTTTCGTGCGCGCTTTCAACGACCCCGAGCCTGGCTATCCGGTTGCTGTTCACTCGGCAGTGGATAGTAGCTCTGGAGCGTCCGGGTACGGTGCAGTTCCGAACTACCTGAACACCGCCCACCAGAGGACGCCCAAACTTATCCACACAGGCGAGTTCTCGCCCGCCCATCAGCACCACCGACTTATTAAAATCTATTCGGCACTGGTGTTGCTTCAAGAAGGGCATGCCGAGGATAGCATCTTCTTCCAGTTGACCTATGATAAAGGTCTCCTGTACAGCCTGATCTCGGACACGCCCAGGGAGCTCGATAATACCATAAAAGGGGATACATGACCCGTCTGCCAGGGTGCCATGTTCACCAGTATACGGTCGTACTCTATCCCTGTCCCGGCGGGGCAGTGCCTCAAAGACTCTACGGCTGAGAAGGTTGGTAGTACAACCGGAGTCGAGCAGGAAAGTGACGGCGTTGCCGGCCACCTTTCCGGGTAGGAAATAGCTCTCTCCATGTGGTTGTACTTTCACCCCCCCCCCCGCATGTGCTGTCCTGGTTTGACAGGACGGCGGAGGTTTCACCCGTGGTTTACGGGGCTTCCGGCGGCGAGGTTGGTGCCGGCGGGGTTTGGGCCTCTCCACTGGGCCTTCTGGCTCCATTTCAGTGGCGGGCTCCTCCTCCCGAGGTAACCGGTGAAACCAGTTAGCGAGTGGCAGGGAAAAGGTACTGGGCCGTTGTGCGGGCCTACTAGTCCTGCGTGGTACCTGCCACTCGGGTAGAATGTTCCGCCGTGTCCGTACGGACAGACGACGGCGTGTTCCACCATACTCCTTTAGTTGCGGCCCGCGGGGAGGGAGAGTGTCCGCGGGCCGTGACAGTTTAACGCCCCCTGGTATTGGGGTCGTCCTTTCTGTCCCTGGTCCTGATCAGCGCTACTCCAGCCTTGCCCCACAGGTGTTGGGGGCATCCGCAAGGCCTGACCGGGGCCAGCACCGGCCAGAATGGTTACCAATTGTCCCAGCATCTCTACCATACGGTCCACTTCGGCTTCCAGCGGGAGGGCTTCGGAGCCTGTCGTAGCCCGAGCAGCGCTGACTCCAACTACTGGTGGGTTCCGCTGTGCTCGATGCATTTGGGTAGCCAACAGGTAAGCTTCTCCAGCCTTCAGGGCATCCTCTATTCTGGTTATCCCTTTAGCTCGTAGGTGATGGTCTAGGCCCAGGTCGTTTAGGGACTGGACAAAGGCGTCATAGGTGTAACGCTGTTGGTGTTGTGCTGGCAGATGGCTATATGCAATCTGCGCCAGCTTCTTCACCGTCGCGGCATGTTCTTGCAGCGAGGTCCGCGGGGTGCGGCACAATCTCTCCAGCTTGGTCCTAGCGTCTATGACGGAGGTGCCAAAACGGGCCCGCAGCGCAGCCAGTATGCTGTTTACGTCCGTTCCCACTCCGTACGGCTTGGCTTGCTCCGTCACCGCTCTCCGCAATTGAATGAGGGCCACTCTATGCGGCCATTGAGCAACTTCCATTACCTCTCTAAATTCTTGTATAAATTGTTTGACATCTTCCGACCCAGTAAAGGTGGGAGCTTTCAAGTAATGTCTATAAGCTTCTTCTCCTTCATGATTCACAGGGTTAACAGCATTTCTACGCTCACCTTCTACTGGGGGTGGTTGCATTCTAGCGTTTTCAGTCTCCATCTTTGATATACACTATCCCACCGCTGCCACCACTGTTATAGTTTTCAGTTTTAGGGTTGATGTGCCACCAAGAGAGTCTATTTAACACTAGAGAACTTCACCAGTTAAGTCGAGTAGATATTGTTATATTTAATACAAGAATACATAATAAAATCCAATGTACAACAGTAATGATACGCACGTCTATTTAATCTACAGCACTATCCTCAACTGAGCTAGTAGCGCGAAGCGGCTACTATTACTTATCAAACAGCTTAGCTAATTGGCTAATACATTGTTCCGGGTCAATACGCAACCTTGCGTATTGTGTTGCTGGTAGCTCTTTGAGCCACCACAATATAGATGGATAAAATTCCACAATATCGAACACGATAAAAGAGCGCCTGTTTGTGGTGGTCAAAATGTTAAACCGGTGTAAAACTGCAGATGTGTTTTTCCACTGATTTAGGCCAAGTTTGCTGTTTATCGTTGTATTAATTCTGTCAAGTAGTTGTTTACTCACCCTACCTATCTCTGGTTTGGTGGAGTTAATAAGGCGGCAGGTGGGGTTAATTATGTAGTTAGCCTTATGGTCCTCGATAGTAATGAAGGCAGGTTTCTTAGCTGTTATTCTGTCATCTGTCATCAAGTTCAGCCATGGCTTTGTCCTCACTAGGTTTTACACTGCGTTTCCATGAAGGCGAATGAATGCGTACAGATGCCCGTACGGATTACATCGAAGGAAAAACCACACGTTCCTATGCAATCCGTACGAAGTTATCTTCTCTTTGCAACTGTGACCGCTGAACTAAAATGATAATTAATATGGCCAACTTTGAGTTTGAGTTCATGCACAACGACAATTTTTTAATTCTGTCTCCATTTTTTATTTGATTAAATCAACTAAATACACAAACTTTGAGTCAGTTTATTTAAAATAAAAAAACCATAAACCAATGAAAGCATAACGATCGATAAACAAAAGCTTAAAAGTAATTTAAACTTTCAAAATTAAAAGGCTGTCAACTTATTTTTAGCTTGAGAAAGCTTTGGCTTGCAGAATAGTTTTACAAATTTAAGATGATTAGTAATTATTTTAAATAATAGCAGCTAGGATAAATAAAATAATTTAAATTTTTAAAAGTCGAAGTACACTTTAGCGTAGGTTGTAACCTATAATTATTGTTAGCATCTCGTAACTATGTAACTAGCCGCCACAAATGCTGATCTCTGCCTCCGGCACAAAAGGTTTCATTCGATTTAACCGAAGGAACCATTTCCATGATGCGCATAATTCGAAGGAAAATTTTCATCGAAGGAGCCGTTCGGTGTAATTTCCGGCTGCGGTTTTGCTTCGATGCAACTGTTTCCATAGGGCGAATGAGAAAATCCATTCGCATAATGCGATAATGGAAACGCAGTGTATGTGATGTTGTTAGTTAAGAGTCTGTCATACGATTCTTTGTCCATTTTGTAGATATTGTTGCTTTTATCTGCAGGCACTATTATATTGTCGCTCTTGGTTATTTTATGCTGGATGTCGGAGGATAGCTTGTCTTGAAAGGTATTGTGGACGTGTCTAAACTTAACAGATCGGATCATGTCAGCTAATCCTTGCTCAAAACTTTGCATAGCTGTGATCTGTGGTGGGGACTTTTTAGACCTGAATCCATAAGTTTCCTTCATGCTAGATCTAAAGTCAGGATTTAGGAAGGAGAAGGCAGCCCATCTCATTCTAATGACTACAGATTCTGTGTATTGGATCAGTCTCCGTATATACAGTGATAGTGATGGAATGCCAAACAATAGCTTGTCATAGTGAGAAATATATATATATATATATATATATATATATATATATATATATATATATATATATATATATATATATATATATATATATATAGTAAAATGAGTGTTTATAAAACGTTACTAGAGTGCTCTATAAAAATAAATCTAGAGCATAAAATGCTACTACTAGTAATAAATGCCATTATATTAATCAAATCTCATTTTACTTCTTCTAATATATATATATACATATATATACACACACACACACACACACACACACACACACACACACACACACACACACACACACACACACACACACACACACACACACACACACACACACACACACACACACACACACACACACACACACACACACACACACACACACACACACACACACACACACACACACACACACACACACACACACACACACACACACACACACACACACACACACACACACACACACACACACACACACACACACACACACACACACACACACACACACACACACACACACACACACACACACACACACACACACACACACACACACACACACACACACACACACACACACACACACACACACACACACACACACACACACACACACACACACACACACACACACACACACACACACACACACACACACACACACACACACACACACACACACACACACACACACACACACACACACACACACACACACACACACACACACACACACACACACACACACACACACACACACACACACACACACACACACACACACACACACACACACACACACACACACACACACACACACACACACACACACACACACACACACACACACACACACACACACACACACACACACACACACACACACACACACACACACACACACACACACACACACACACACACACACACACACACACACACACACACACACACACACACACACACACACACACACACACACACACACACACACACACACACACACACACACACACACACACACACACACACACACACACACACACACACACACACACACACACACACACACACACACACACACACACACACACACACACACACACACACACACACACACACACACACACACACACACACACACACACACACACACACACACACACACACACACACACACACACACACAACACACACACACACACACACACACACACACACGCGCGCGTTTAATGTAAATATTGTTCTTGATTTAGCTTCAGGACCAAGTGATTCTTGAAACCAAGCCAGGAGACAAAGAGTTTATAATAGCTAACAAATCCAACAGTGACGTAACTCAAAACTCAGTCTACACTTTTCAATTTCAAGGAAGGTGAGTTGTCAGGCTATGAACTATTTTCAAGAGTCTCAAATGAATAGTGAACAAAACTTTAAAAATTTCTGCTTATTTTCGTGAATTATTCTTTTGCTATAGTTGCTACAGCATAAATATATGTTTCACATATCACTAGTGTAGTATTGTGATTACCCAGTAGCCCCTGTGGTGTGATTGGTTAGCGCACCTGCTTACAAGCCAGACGTCTGTGGTTCAAATCTCAGTGCGGGCAAAAGTTTTATAACTACTCAAAAATATTATTAAAACCAATTGGGCGTAATGAACTAAAGACACTTTGATACTGTACAGTTAGTATTTGATTAATTCCAACTACAACACTGTGGTGGTAATGAGATACATATAGTCTGAAGTTGGTATATGTATGCGTCTGATATTTTACTATGTACATTCATATCCACTCCCCAACTAAATTTTTAGCCTAATTTCCAAAACAGTCTTATTTTTATATTATTTATTCCATTACTACTGCTGAAAGTAAATTGACATACTTATAAAAATGTTCGACAAGCTTTTTTTATATTATAACTGTGTAAATGACTATTGTAATATATTTATGATCTGTTAGCTGCATTTGAATTATACAAATTACCTACGTATATATTGACCACCTAATGGGCCTACAAAGTGTATGGAATGCTGGCTTGAAACATGAAAAATAAACTTGAATTGCAGAACTCCACCACTGAATAACATCCCAACTCAAGGTATTGCCAACTGGTATGGTTCAAGTCAAGTTAATTCAGCAACTGCAGCTTCACCTATCACAGCTTCACCTACCACAGGTACATCTACAACAAATGTTCTTATAACTTCACCATCCACATCAGATAGATATCGCAACATTATTCGACGGAGTCTAGTTTTTTTCAATAGACATTGATTAACAAACGAGCTCATCAAAATATTTTGTGCGAGTGGTCTTTAATTTTTCCAACACAATTTTTAACCGAACAACCATCCTAATTCAAATATTATATAGTATCTTATTTAAAAGCTCATAAGGCTAATAACTTTAGTCACATGGCATGTGCCAATGAATAGTGACCAGCTTCACAAGTAAAGATTTAGGAGCATATATTGACATAGCGCATTATTACCACAAAAAATAATATCATAGAAAAAAAACATGCATGAGGCTATCGATTACCATACGTCTGTACAGTTGCTGTACTTTATAACACAAACTTGCTTCTTTACAGACGCTTATAGTGAAGTTATTGGCTACTCCTGGTTATTCTATGAAGCTCAAAGGTCTGGAGCACTTCCATCTGATAACAGAATTGATTGGAGAGGAGATTCGGGTCTGAATGACGGTTCTGATGTGAACTTAGATCTTACTGGAGGATGGCATGACGGTAGGTTGGCTGTGGCATAGTGAAGCTAAGTATGAACACACTGTGAGATAGTGAAACTGCTTCCTTATTTCAGGTGTAGATGTCTACTTTGTTTGAGAGTTAAAATTTCGACCAACTAATAGCTATATTAGTCTTTGTTGAATTGTTTTTTGCTACAAAGTATAAGTTTTGTGCTTTATTTTTTTAGTGTTTCTCTTTTGGAACATAATAAAAATATAATAGAAATAAATGAAATATAATAGAAATATAAAACTTTAAAATAAAAAGTTAGTATCATTCATACGTACCGCAAAGATCACAAGACATGACAGACAATTGAATATACTTACAGCTGGAGATCTCGTCAAGTTTGGTCTACCCATGGCTTCAGCAACCACCATGCTTCTTTCTAGTCTCATATACTTTAAAAATGGGTATGAAGCAGCTAATGAATACAATGAAGGTCTTCGTCAAATTAAATGGCCTCTGGATTATTTTATGAAATGCCATAAAAAAACGGATAGATTTTATGCACAGGTAGGAGTTGTTTAGTTCCTCAAACTTCAAAGAGTATTGCAAATCATAGAATATTGACTAGTTAGTGGCTAATCTTAAGAAACGCTAAAACATCTCCTCTTTTGCATCTGTTTGGTTTGTTCAATGTCTGTTGTTGCTCGCGCTCAGGTCGGAAATGGAGTGACAGATCACCAGCAATGGGAGAGACCAGAAGATAACACAGTGGCGAGACCATCTTATGTTGTTGGTGCAGGAGCCAGTCAGCCTGGTGGAGCTGACGTCATGGGAGAAACGGCAGCTGCGCTAGCTGCTGCCTCAATTGTGTTTAAAGCAACAGGTAAGGACTGCTGCCAGCTTTATTTACAATAAACCAAAATTATTAAAATCAGGTTTTGAAATACACACATAAATACGGTTTTACTAGTTTACATGAGCTTAAGTAAAACCAAGATTGGCAAATATGTTGAAAGAAAACTGACAAAATATTTAGTTTGAATAGTCAAATATATTTTTATTTACTTTGATGCCTTAATATCATCTTTCACACAAATTCTCTTAACTTCCTCTGTCACTCTCTGATACTCACTTATTCATATAGATGTGACATACAGCAACTACCTGCTGGGTAATGCCACTTCTCTGTATGCGTTGGCTAAGAACAACCCTGGTACTTACAATGCAGCTGTCACAGATGCAGCTAAATTTTACTCGTAAGTGTGAATAGCTAAAGATGACTTATGTTTGCATCTGGGATAATTTTCATTGTGCCTTATATATTTTATATTTATGATATTTTATTTTGTACTTATTTTTAAACTACAAACTCAAAAAATGAACTGCACTAGCCATGGGATATTCACGGAAACTACAAAAATTGCAAACAATTCAATTTTTATGCGAATGGTACTTATATGTATTCTATGTATAAGTTACACTTCAGTATTTATCATGCCACCCCTCCTCTTCCGGGGTACATATTAGTGTTGGCTTGTTCAGGTCATCGCATTGGGAAGATGAAATGGCTCACGCTGCGGCCTGGCTCGCCAAAGCATATGAAGGAAGTACAATTGCCGACACATATCTCTCTGAGTCGGAAGCTTACCTCACTCCCTCTAGTATATGGGCTTTGGACTGGAGTGACAAGAGAGGCCTAGTTAATGTATGATATTCTAAGTTCTTATTCCTTAAAGCGTTATTTTTTTGGTAGCATTTAAGCAGTGATACCTCCATGTCTACGTTTGATTGTAATATAAACTAGGATTTGTATATCTAAAACCTTTTTTGTAAAATCATGTTTTCTTTTGTTACAATTCAGACTACTGAGTAACACAAATAGACGAAGTTCTTAATATAACCAGGAATATAGTATTAAACATGCTGTTTCTGTTATTGCAGTTTGTTCTCTATGAAATGACAAAAAAAGATATTTACAAGAACAATCTGATCAATTTCTTCAAATCTGATTGGTTATTTAACGGCGGCACAGAATTGAGTCAGCCGGGATTGGCATTCAGGTTACGATGGGGCAGCCTGAGATATG